>JAUPFN010000003.1:7822002-10744502 GCA_036924255.1 Apodemia mormo
AATATGGGAACCTCCTTTTTTATGTCGGTTAAAAATTCTCCGAATGCGGAAACTAGGCTAATCATACATATGTATTTGAAAATAAACAAATTGGTGTTGTGTAAGAATTTTCATTCCTTGTTTCCTGTTGTAGCTGAAAAGAAAAAATGACGCAGCAGTATTCTTTGCAGTGATCCTGACACTAATAAAGTTACTGGATTTCCTCATACATTTAGAAAGTTTTCGCAACGTCATCGACATTTTCATCAGGTTTCCCTTAGTCGCTTTCTTTAATACCTTACGGAATAATTTATTAATGCTGCAAAACTGCAGCAATCGACTTTCCATTTTCTATCCTACTAATCCTACTAATATCCTACTAATCTATATTAACATTAGAAATGCGAAAGTTTGGATGTTTGGATGGATGTTTGGATAGATGTTTGGATGGAT
Organism: Apodemia mormo; assembly: GCA_036924255.1. NCBI lineage: Eukaryota > Metazoa > Arthropoda > Insecta > Lepidoptera > Riodinidae > Apodemia > Apodemia mormo. Next base: position 7,822,435 of record JAUPFN010000003.1, read on the forward strand.
GTTTGTTACTCAATCACGCAAAAAATACTTAACGGATTTGAATGAAACTTGGCACACAGGTAGATGATGACATGGAATAGCACATAGGCTTCTTTTTATCCCGGAAAAATGTGGTGATCCCGCGGGATTCGTATAAAAACTTTTATAATGCAGCTGACTGCACGCTGCAGCTAGTATTACAAATGCGAAAGTTTGTGAGTATGTATGTATGGATGTTTGTTACTTTTTCACGCAAATACTACTGAATCGATTATATTGAAATTTGGTATGTAGATAGTTGAAGACCCAGAATAACACATAGGCTATTTTTATCCCGGAAAAGTTAGGTGATCCCGCGGGATTCACTATACACTTTTATAATGCAGTGGGCTGCATGCTGCAGCTAGTAATTTTAATTAAGAATCTCCTCCTTTTGGGAAGTCGGTTGAAAACTAATATTGGGCTAAATATCTGGGGCTATTCAAGTATTACATCATCACTAACGGGGAGGGGTCTTCCCTTTGCTTATTTCTGATGACAAAGGGGTCTAGATGGTGATTACGTCATCACATTTTTTTTCTTTTCGAGTTTCCTAGAACATTGGACACACAACAAAATCGGATAAAATTCCAACACTACTAGTAGCGTATTTTATCTGGATAAATACTCAAAATGGATAAATACTCAAAAATATCCGTTTTCAAAAATAGCGGATAAAAACTAGTTACAATTTTAATTTCGTTTTTTTAAATGTATTATTTTATAAAATTTTGTTATTTTTGAAACAAAAGGATTAAAATATATTACAATCTGAAAATATATAAGAGTACCGATCTTTTTGATGACTAACAATAACAGAAAGCCTGTTAGAAAGTACTACAGAAGTAGTAGTGTACTACTAATTTTGTTGAAATTTACTATGTAGTTAAGCCATATTCATTTACTACCGACTTCCGATTTGGAGCCGTTTCAGAGATTCAGATTAGATATATTACAGCGATCAAGGGACGGTCTATCAAAATCGCAACTATAGCTTTGAACCATGATTCTGAGATGAAAACCAATTTAAATTTGTGTATAAAATTTTCGATCTTTTGACGATTTTTTTACCTCAATCCATACTAATATCACTTGAGTAGATAAGCTAATATTATAAATGAAAAAGTGTTTGTGTGTTTGTTTGTCCGTCTCTAACGGCAAAACGGAGCGAAAAATTGATGTGATTTAAAAGGAGAGTGACATAGTCTACTTTTTGTCTCTTTTGCGTTAAATGGGAAGTGGGGGGTAACACGGGCGAAGCCGTGGGCAAAAGCTAGTCTTGAAAATTTCAATTTATTGTAACATTTTAGAGTGCTTTTTCTAAAAAAAATAGTAAAGTTTATATATAGGTATACACAAAATAACCAATGTAATATGGCGCCACATGCCGCGCAAAATAAAAGAGCCCTAAATCGCGCCGCTCTTGCCGCCGTGTCGTAGATTGCCGACACCCAGTTTGAGGCCTTAGGCACGGTTTACTACTTACATTTCTTTTGCGAAATGCAAAATTTGCGATTTATGATTTTTTTATTTTTACGCCAGTCAATATAAATCATACATTGCTCGGGCTCGTCGCATCCGCGATACTCTCGAACATTCCATGAAAATAAGGAAAAATCATAAAACTCAAATATTGCATTTGCCTTTTCCACAAAAAAGAAATTGCCATAATGCCTAGAAAGTGCAAAAGTACCTATGTTTTTTTAATCTATCTAATTATAACTTAATTTTTTCTCGTGATGGGGTACGAGGCCCATTTGAACAATAGACCATCTGTCATTTTGCTAGGCAGCTAGGCTAGGTAAAACGCGAATGATTGACTATATGTATCACTACCATTGTGACTGGTAGAGACTACTGGTAGAGTTCCGCAACGTTTCGCACGGGTGTTTGATACCACCATCTTATCTATTCTTGCCGCAATGGCGTCAACGCTTATCATTGTCATATTCCGGTTCGGAGAGTAAGGTAGCCGGTACACTTATGCATGTGGCAATACCATCCCGTCACACGGATGGCAATGCACCATTAACGTCTTTGCCCAAGCAGCAATCAAGCTTGTTTAATACCCATAAAGCAGCTCATATAGAACTTAAAGTTCTATTGCAGCCGTACAATGGTGTAAAAAGATGCTTTTATCGGTATAAGAGACCTTTATGAGTTTATATACAGCCTAATGCTGTACAAGGCCTTTCTTAGAGTTCCGCGTAAGCTTTAGGCGTTATATCTGAATATTAATACACTACTGCACAGCTTTAAGCAATTTGTAACTCATTAGGCTGATTTTAATCCTTAAAGCTGTACATTAGCTGTATTTTGTTTAGCACGGCTAATTTATTACAGCTTTAAGTGTTATTATAGTATCACTCAACGCTTGTTTCTGTAAAATGGGATATGCAATCACCGTTCTACAGCTAATATTTATGGCGTAATTGTAGACTGTTATGCAGCCAATGGTGTTAAAAAATCTGCATATACAGCTATAGTGCAGCTCAAGGCTGTATTACTGAGAAAATTGTTGTTTGCTGTTTTTATATCTACATAGTTGATATCATGTGGAAAAAATCAAGAGGAATATTGAAAAGGAATATTTAAATATTATAAATTACCAACCAAGTAATCGTGATGAAGATAAAGCTGAAAAATTACTAATTCAGGTAAACCTACAATCGTCATTTTTATTAATGTTCAAGGAAAAGGGTTCCGTAACAAAAACATTAAAAAGTGATTGTAGGTTATCTGATTTATTATTTTTTAGGCTTATCTTCTTCATTAAGGTTACTTGGTTGGTAATTTATAATAACTGATTTTTTTTAATGTCATAAGATAGCAAACAAGCAGATCGGTCTCCTGATGAAAAGAATCAACCATCGCCTACAGACAGCAAAAATGTTAATGGTGCGTTGCTCTCTTGTGGCAAGGTCTAATGCCCAATGCATAAGTTTACTGGCCACCTTACCCTCCAAACCGGAACATGACTGTGATAAGCACTGACGCTTTGCAGCAGGAATAGATAAGGCGGTGGTACCAGACCCGGTCGAGCCAATGCAGAGCTCTATCACCTAGTAACCACGATGGAAGTGACTCGCATAGCCCATCGGTTGTCTTTTACGACCTGCCTGGCAGAAAGACAATTGGTCTATTCTTCAAAGAATATAAGAAAAAGAGTTAAAAAGAGAAATAAAAATCATTACACTGAGAAAATATGTATTTTTTTATTTTTAACTTGCTACTATACCGAGTTTTACAAAAGCGGTATAGTAAGTCGAAAGGGGGTGACTCAGAGGGTCATTTTGGACAACTTTTGTTCAACGATTTGTGAAAATTCCCGAAAAACAATTTTGTTTTTCCATTGTGAAAAGTCATGTGACTAACAAAGTTTCTATGGAGAATCAATATTTTTTTCGCGAATTTCCAAAAGTCGTTAAACAAAAGTTGTTAAAAATGACCCCCTGAGCCACCCCCTTGCGGCTTACTGTACCACTTTTGCAACAACCTGTATATATGTATGCTTACAATCGTTTTAAAAATATTATATACTTAGATACAATTACAGGCAAAAGAGTATGTGTTTCTCTTTGAAGAACTAATAATATTAAATCACAAGCACGAAATAACGTATTCTTCTTAAAAATATTTTTGTGATAGACCAATATTTAAAGGGCTTGATTTTTCGTTCTTGATCAACTTAGTTATATCAAGTTGTTTTCTTGGTCATTATAATTCACCTTTATCCTCCCACAAACTGGGTACGATATAAATACGGTTTTGGCTTCTCTCAATTGTTTTTATTATTTTATAAGGCATATTTCCCTGAAAAATAAAGTAAAACATGATTGAAATACATGTCTCATAAGTTATAGTTAACAATAAGTTGGTTTAGTTGTAAAGTCAAACGACCGACGTCAATACAACACAATAGCGAAATCAAGTGACAAACATATGTTTTGTATTTAGGGTTCTTCAATTTTTGTACGCATCTCTAAACATAAGTTAAGTGATTAAAAGCCAATTACTGTACAATAGATTTATATAGGGACTTAGTACAGCCTAAAGTGTATTTGGACGGTAATTAAAAGCCAATAGCCGTATAATAGAACAAAAAAGAGATTCAGTACAGCTATTTGCAGTATATCACCCTCCAAATACACTTTAGGCTGTATAACAAAACGCCGCCATTATTGTGTATTAAAAACAACATTAAAGAAATATATTGTTAAATAAAAGATATATTTAGCAATAGCTAAAGCTATATCTTGACAAGCAACTTATATTATGATCATTATGCCTTTATATACAATATTGTACCATAAATACTTGTATATTCTAACCTTAAACACAAACACTTACCGTATTTTGTTTTTGTTTTAGTTGTGTTATCTTGATTATTTCGTTGGCGCGTGAATATTTTGAGGGAAAACATATTACATTTGACAGTAAATTTGAGTTTGCACTTTGAATACACACTTGAATACTGCTCCAAGTCCAAGAATTTATCGTTTATTAATATATTTTTAATTATGGCGTCTGCAGATATAATGTTATACAATATCAAAAACAGATTAGTTACTTTTTATCATTTTCAAACACCTATTAAGAACATTTAGCTGCACAAGAGAGTATCTTAAGTATTATAGTTTCTTTATACACCGAATAACAGCCTTTGTACAGCCTATACCAGCTTGTACAGCTATTGTGCAGCCTATTTAACTCTTAACTGTACAAGACAGTTACAAGAGAGTATCTTTAGTGTTATAGTTTCTTTATACACCAAATAACAGCCATTGTACAGTTTATAGCAGCTTGTATAGCTATTGTGCAGCCTATATAACGCAATAAGCTGTATAACTTGGGGCCCTTTTTGGTGTTATATCGGCTGTAGAAGCGCTTCTACAGCCTTTGTACGGCTTCATATGCAGCTTTAAGTTTAAAAATGTACCTAAATGCAGCCTATATACAGCTTAACGTGCTACTTGGGTGGTGTCTATATGCGTTCTCTTTCCATCAGAGGAGCCACTGCTTGTTTGCTGTCTAATAATAAAAAACGGTCAAGAGGGACTTGGACTCACGTACCTACCGAGGGTTTCGTACAACCTTAGTTACACATTTAAGTTAGGTTAAGTCAATGGAGAGTACTTATGTTATAGGTTTTGATTCCCTTTTAAAATCTCAAAATGTTCGATATAAAACGGTGATATATTTTGATCGCTTTTTTTGTGATGTAACTATACTAAATATAAACTTAAGGTTTTCAGATTGTTTGTTTTACATGTGCTGTATGACATTGTTTCTTGCCAAACTTACATGTGCTGTATGACATTGTTTCTTGCCAAATTTACATGTGCTGTATGGCATTGTTTCTAACCAAATTTACATGTGCTGTATGACATTGTTTCTTGCCAAATTTACATGTGCTGTATGGCATTGTTTCTTGCCAAATTTAAATGTGCTGTATGACATTGTTTCTTACCAAATTTACATGTGCTGTATGACATTGTTTTTTTGCCAAATTTACATGGGCTGTATGACATTGTTTCTTGCCAACTTTCATAATTCTTTGGTCAACGAGAAGTAACCTATAGGTTTTGATTCCTTTTTAAATCGCAAAATATGACAAAAATCATATTTTATGACAAAAATCGCATTAACCTACAAATTTAATTTTTCTCAACTAAAAGGGAGCATAGACCAATTATCTATCTATGTATTCCTGAGAAAAAGGGTCTTGGAAGACGGACAAACGGACAACACAGTGATCCTATAAGGGCTCTGTTTTTGCATTATAAGGTACTGAACTCTAAAAAAATTAACTTGTGTATCTAACACATGCTTATATCCCTTACACTTTGATTAGAGCGAATACCATTGTTTAATGCAGCTGCTTAGTATTAAGCAAAAAATACGTGTAAATAGCCGTTGATTGGTGCGAATGATTAGTAGTATTAGCGTTGTAAAAGTGAATTATACTAATCTCTCGCTCTAATAAAAGTGTAATCGGGGCCTTAGCTACGGAGATTAATTAATTTTGATGATGAATATTATTTAGTTAGGATTGACAATATTCGTAAGATCGTTAACATTATTAAATGTCATCTACAAAACGATGACAGCGCTGTCCAGTGTCCACTCACACGATTGGATCTGGGCGAGCTCCATAATCAGTAGCCGTGTCGCCGGCGTCTGTAAACTATCAGCTAAATGATCCCGCCACGTGATAAATGGAGATACCTTAACACTCGTATATCTCCTTGTGGCTATGAAACTAGCGGCCGTGTCTTTACTTTTATTTACTGATGTTATACATGAGGTCCCGGGTTTAACTCCTGGGTCGGGCAATTCAAAAATGTATTTTTTTCAGTTTTTTGATAAAAACAACTTTGCCCGGGATTGGAAAGTGCCCAGCTTGTTGCCAGGCCTGCCAATTATCACATTGTGGGACCAAGTATCTTCGGCTAATCGTGGGTGCGCTAGTTATTGTTATTGTATAATACGAAAGTAAGTTTTATTGTGTTGACGTGCTCATACGACGTACGGATTATGTATTTAAGATTAACAATAGATATTAGCCGTAAAGAAAATAGAACACGTGTGTGTATAATATTATCATATATGTATGTCACATGAATGTAGTATGTATTTTTTTTTATATCATAAGATAGCAAACAAGCAGATGGGTCTCCTGATGGAAAGAGTCAACCATCGCCTATAGACACCAAAGATGTTAATGGTGCGTTGCTATCTTGTGGCGAGGTCTAATGCCACATGCATAAGTTTACCGGCTACCTTACCCTCCAAACCGGAACACGACAGCGACAAGCATTGACGTTATTGCGGCAGGAATAGGTAAGGCGGTGGTACCAGACCCGGGCGAGACAATGCAGAACTCTACCACCTAGTAGCCGCGATGTTAGTGACTCGATAGCCAATCGGTCGCCTTTTACGACCTGCCTGGTAGAACGGCAGTTGGCCTATTCTTCAAAGGAGGCCGGGACCAACATTGTTTATTTTTTTATTTTAATGTGTTTTAAATGCTTATTTTTTTAAAATATTAGATATCTGCAGTCCTGCCCAATTTAACTGTGCTAAATATTCTCCACCGATCGCTATTTACATTTTTTAAGGGGTTACCCCTTTTAAGGGGTTAGAAATTTTTGCTTGAATAGTAAATAGATTGTGAACATATTATATTTCATAGTGACTTCATAATGTCTTACCGAGATATATTTAACTCAAGCATTTATTCCAAGGTATGGTTGCATTCACGATCACAAAATACTGGATGTAACTTACAATGATAGTAACAACACAACACCAATACGATACTGGTTTTGTAAGATTTAATACAAACTAGAATAAGACACAAACAACATTGTGTTTTGTGGCAGAAGGAAATATCAAAAGGAAGTAATCTTTGAAAGGCAAAATGTGGGTATATTACCCACATAGTTACTCCGTGCAATAGTGTTAAGATTAGCATAGTATTATGCAGAGTAGTACCAGGTGAAACCACAAGGATAGTAATGCACCATTATCATTAAGGTTGATTATAGGTGATGGTTATCACTTTCCACCAGGAGAGCCATTTGTTTGTTTTTTATGCAATACTGTTATATTTTAATGCTTACAACACTTATGACAATTTAATAACCGGTTAATTTTAGTTTCCAGTTTTACATATAAATAAGATTATATAGAAATGTGAGATCCACGTCCGCTTTTAGGCTCAAATTACGACGCCGCGGAATGGAATGAAAGCGACTTTTTGCAATGAAATAGTACATAGTATAATAAACATATGTAAATTGTATAACATATAATATTGTTAACATAACGCGTTAGTTTAAAAGTTCATGTATAACATACGAACTAAATTCACGCCAAAAACAGGTAGCGCGTCTTTCGGGGAATCTTTCGCGTTCTTGAAAATTCCTCTAACTACTGTCGGCACCAGCAGTGGTATCCGTGAGAAGTCAGGTCAGGAAATGGGGAGTCTGTCTGGTCGGTCTAGTAGTATGGTCCTAAGCGTCTACGAAACGAAAAATTCGCTGGAATGGGAGAGAATTCTCGAGTATTCCCACGAATTAGCGCGCCTTCTTGCATCGTGAGGTAAAATTAACGCTTCCATTCCATTCCATTCTGAGCAGCTTAAGTTGAGCCTTGGCTTTTAGCTCGTCACTGTCACCTTATAAAATCTAAAATAAGTTTTAGTTCACAGGTGAAGTTCGGTATTAATTCAGTCTTATAAGTTAGAATTATTCTATGCTTATATTTTTCGCTTTATTAATGGCCCCAAATGAAACGAATTCGCGCGACCAAATGACATGGGAACAGTGATGATGTTTTTTCATGCTCATACGTCATAAGTAATCTTCATAGTGAGAGACAGTGCAGCCTACCAATTTGGTCAACATGAGATAGCGCGTCTAAATGGAGCATTAATATTATTATCTTATCAACATACCACACAAATACTAATAGCGTTTACACGGCGTTTGGCGCAAAATGCGTAGCTGCTCATATGAGCTAATGTATGTAAATGTCAAACGCTAAAATATAGAAATATGCCATATTGTGCTATTTTATCGTGTCGAATAAAAAGCTAAGGCTCAAGGAATACATCTGGAGTGATTTTATTTTATTGGTAAGTACTATAACTTTGTATTACTTGGTGTAAATGCAAGTGACACTGACAACCTAACAATGTGCTTTAGGCGTATCCAGTTTAATCCGTGGTGCGAATCGTAAAACCCGCATTACAAAAAAAAAAATATTCTTACTTACAGACTACAATATGTTCCTTTTCACGCGGAGTACCAGGATGACAAGATAGTAACGCACTATTAACGTTTTGGTGTTTACACGTTGGTCGTTTCGTACTGTTAGGAGCACCATTTGCTTATTTTATTGAAACCCCGTGTTGGTCCCTGGCTCCTTTGAAGAATAGGCCAACTGCCGTTCTGCCAGGCAAGGACGTAAAAGGCGGCCGATTAGCTTTAGGAGTCACTACCATCGTGGCTACTCGCTGGTAGAGTTCTGCATTGTCTCGACCGGGTCTGGTACCACCGCATTACCTATTCTTGCTGCAATAGGGTTAGTGCTTGTCACTGTCGTATCCAGTTTGGAGAGTGCCGGTAAACTTATGCATGTGCTATTAAACTTCGCCAAAAGATGGCAAAGCACCATTAACATCTTTGGTGTCTATGGGCGATGGTTAAGTCATTCCATCAGGAGGCCCATTTGCTTGTTTGCTATCTTATGATATAAAAAAAATATTCTTTACATAGTATAAAATAAAATCGCTTTTGTATTTGTATGTTCACTCAGATTTTTTAAATTACGCAACAGATTTTAATGCAGTTTTGATTAATAGACAGCGTGATTCAAGAGGAAGGTTTATATGTATAATACCCGCTTAAAATAGTAGGGAAAAGCCGGGAATTTCAGAGATTTTTACAACATATAATTAAACATCCGTACGAAGGCGGGTCGGGTCGTTCGCTATAATTTCGGATCATTTCGAGTCGGGTCGTAATAGCGATAATAAAAGTGATCACCGACTTCACCCGATATTTTTAGGGTATTTTTTTAAAATATATTTAGCTACGTATGTTATATTGATTAAAATGATTTTTTATTTATGTTTAATTAATATGTAGCCTGGCGGATGTGAACTATCGAAATAATTTTGTATAGGAAATATGCATGAAATAATGCTTTTTTAAAGGAGATAAAGATGGTATAGTCAAAAATGAATTATGAATTTCTTTTTATAATGATTATTCGTTTAAAAAATATACAAAATGTGTATGCAAATCAATGCAAATGGTAAACGCGTGACGTCAGAGAATGTCATGACGTTTGGCATTACGACATACCAACAAAGACTTGGACTTCTATGTACTAACGTGTACCGACCAATTTTATACCCATTTCTCCCGTGTTGGTCACGGGTTCTTAGAAGAATAGGCCAACTGCCGTTCTGCCTGGCAGGTCGTAAAAGGCGACCGATTGACTTGTGGACTCACTACCATCGTGGCTACTCGGTGCTAGAGTTCTGCACTGGTACCACCGCCTTACCTATTCCTGCCGCAATAGCGTCAGTGCTTGTTACTGTCGTGTTCCGGTTTGGAGGGTAAGGTAGCCGGTAAACTTATGCATGTGGTATAAGACCTTGCCACAAGATAGCAACGCTCCATTAACACCTTTGGTGTCTATAACCGATGGCTGACTCTTTCCATCAGGAGAACCATCTGCTTGTTTGCTATCTTATACTATAAAAAAATACCAAAAGTATGCCAATAAATGTTTCAATTCAGAAATACACTGTTTCAGTGTTAGGAGAGCAAAAGAGGCTTGCGTGATGAAAATTCATCTTTTTACTAATGACTATTTTATGGTCAGCCCTACAGGCTGCAACTGTGACTTCAGGTTTTTGGTGCTAACAAAGCGTTTATTGCGTTAAAAAATATTTAAAAAAGTATCTTCACGCCCATATCCCCGAAGGGGTAGGCAGAGGTGCAACAAGTACACCCACGATTAGCCGAAGATACTTGGTCCCACAAATGTGATAGGTGGCAAACCTATCGCCAACCGGGCACTCTCCAATCCCGGGCAACTTTCTGTTTCTCAGAAAAACTGAAAAAACACTTTTTATGTGCCCGACCCGGGAATCGAACCCGGGACCTCATGTGGTAAACGCCAACGCTGGACCACTAGATCACAGAGGCGATAAATAAATATATAATAGACTAAATGTTGTTTTGCTATACATATTAGGAATCCATAACGGACAAACAACGTGACACGTAATTTATATAAGTATACGGGATTGTCCTTCCAAGCAGCCGAAAGGGCATTGAACTTTATATGTTGGTTAAGTATTCTTAAATTTTCTAATTTTCCGCGCATATTTTTTAATATTTCCTTTTATAAAAACTTTCTTTTAACAAATACAAACACAACAAAAAAAAAGTATCAGCGAAATCGGTCCAGCCATTCACGAGTGATGTCGTGACCACGGAAAATAATGATTGAAAAGTATCTTCACGCCCGTATCCCCGAAGGGGTAGGCAGAGGTACAACAAGTGCACCCACGATTAGCCGAAGATACTTGGTCCCACAAATGTGATAGGTGGCAAGCCTATCGCCGACCGGGCACTTTCCAATCCCGGGCAAATTTGTGTTTCTCAGAAAACTGAAAAAATGGAAAATAATGATTGATTTTTATATACAGTATGCACCAGAATGCCTATAAGAAGCCGGGGCGTAGCGGTCATAGGCATTGAGTAACTGATGTAAAAAAATATTAAAAAAATCTAAATAGAATTTTTTTTTGTTTATTAAAAATTAATAAAAAAGTTATTAAATGTTATCGGTATTAGCAAACCTAATTTAACGAATGGCGTAACTTATGAAATGACGTCATAACTTATAGGCATTCTGGGACATACTGCATATAGATTAACTAACTCTCTTCCTACCAGGCATATCGTTTTTGTAACGAAGAACTGGTTTTATTTTTTTGCAAAAGAAAATTAGATATGTTTTGTGCAAGAGCATATATTATGTTAATTAATTAAAATCCATCTGTAGTTTAGTGTAGTCGCAAACTATTTGTTTCTCCAATGGCTAACTTCCAGCGTCCGTCAGAATTAGCGTCCGGCCGTAACTATCGGGCCGGGCACCCGCTTCAACCATAAATTAGTTGCTACTTCAGTGGTACAAGGGTTTGTTTGTTTCCATTATACCATTTGACTGTCGGTTAGCTGAAAAATATTCTAAATTCAAAAATACATATCTTCATACATATCTTCCCGCCAGGTCCCTTACGGGGTAGGCAGAGAGAACCGAGTGCCATACATCACGATCCTTGCAGATCGTGATGTATGGCACTCGGTTCTCTCGTTTGTCTCGCTTCCTCCACATTCGTCACTCTCTTCATACACACACGCCGGTTGCGAAGACTCTTGACACCACCTTCGGAGAGTACTCGATCAATCTGATCGTGGTATGTCAGTCTTGGTCTACAAAAATTAAATTTTAATTATTTTAATAATTTAATTTCTTAAATTCAAAAATCTGTGTTCTATTTTTATTTTTTACATTTACATAATAGTAGTAAGAGCATAGATGGAGATATAAAGATAGAGTAGACTAGACGTAAGTGCGTATGTAAGTGAAAATGTCCTGTCGATAGAAAGAGACAGAATCCACATTTAGTATAAGTACTTACATATTCTCTATTTCTCTATCTAACCTATGTAGGTTAGGTAGGATTAAGGTAAGGAAACAAGCACAAAACATTTTCTTTTCTCTCTATCGACGGATTGATTTTTTACTTGACTCGCCTTATCTATGTATATTTCTCTATGATGAAGATCTTTTGTTTTTTGTATTAATTTACATATTAGTCACGCCGACAAAATGGTAAAACTAAATCATGAAAAATATTTTTTTCGGGTATTGTGGGGATGTTTTTTTCTCATGTACTCCATAGTGTAGGTTACCGTTAAATAAATCTTCAAAAATATAGTGTTGTTGTTTGTACAATAACTTTACGATTATGTGATCCATTTGTGAAATATTAAGGAGAGGCATCGCGACAAACGGGAAAAAACTGGTTTGTTTAATCACGTTTTTTTTGTATTGGTTGTTAAATAACAATTTTACAAAAATTACACGATATACCTGAAGATATTATATAAGGAATGTGCTAACTTATTACATGATAGAATGTACTTTACTCGATCATACAAAATTCCGAAAACAGGTTAAAAAAATCTCTTAAACAAATAATTTGTTAATTATTTTTCTAATCTTCTACATGATTTTCATATGATCATATTTAGTTGTAAATACAAAAAAGAATGTGCTAAATTTTGGTTTTCAGGTGATATCCTATATTTATTTATCCGAAAATTAACACGTTTCTCAGCGGTTTCAGAACATACCGCGCCACCCATTTCCTATAGAATTGACGCGCATCGAAATACCTCGCCTTAAGCTTTAAATTGATAATTTTTGTTAGAATCAACAGTAACCCAATCTACCAGCTATTCAAATGGTTTTGGATGTGTGAGAAAATTTGCAGTAGTTGGATATATAATGTAATTAAAAAAAAATAAAGTGGGCTTTACAAGCTTAAGTTATGACAAATGTTTTTATGTACCGTGCACCTGTGGTGCAGATATAACCGTTATAGGCGTTAAATAGGATAAATATTTACAGTATGAAACAATTAAAAAGGCCTCTTCTTAGTCCGAATTAGCATATCACAATAGATGGACAACAGAAGCCTATATTGCGCGTAACTCGACATACTCTTGGTTGTTTATTTTAATCTTTACAGGTATAGCGTTTTCTAAATCCATTTTAGAGTTTGGATTCAAACTAAGAGTTTGAGGCAAAAAGTAGTTTCTGGTTAATAATGGACTCCAGCTATAAAGCATGGGCCATAGACTTTTAATCAATCTGCACGAGCGACGCGGGACTGCAAAAATGGCGGCAGGTTAGTACCACACGGCTTAATTAAAACCATAAGGAAAATTGCCGGCCCCCTGACGTATTCTTGTTTTTTCAGCTTTCATTTCATATGTTGCGTGAATCGGTTAATTTGGAGATTTTTTGTTAATCGCCTTTGTGATCTAGTTGTCCCGTGTCGTTGTTGATTACATGAGGTGCCGGATTCAATTCCACGTCGGGCAATTCGAAGATATATTTTTTCAGTTATCCCATAAAAACAACGTTGCCTGGGATTGGAAAGTGCCCGGATGGCGATAGGCTTGCACTTATCACATTGTTAGATTAAGTGTTTTTGGCTAATCGTGGTTGTAATGTTGTACCTCTGCCTAACTTTTCGGGGATACGGGCGTGAAGACTCTTTTTTCGTTGTTTATACAGGATGGTCTAAATAGTGGCGTGATGCGATGCGATCCGAATGACTGGCTGGATACCAGGACCCTAGGCCGAATATCAGGCGCGTGCGCTCCTTATAGGCAGAAAAGCAGTGCTTTACTTGCCATTCACAGATATTTTAATAAAACATTCGTACGTTTTAGATGATTTTAATTAATAGTAAGTAAATGAATAAAATGTGTCATAATCCTGTGCACGCCGCTGCCGAATATTTCGTATTCGGCGCAGGTTCTGGACTTCTAATTTTATTTTTTTATTCTCATTAATATTATATTCTTCTCATTAATGTTATATTCTTCTCATTAATATTATAATTAATATCATTAATATATTCATATTAACATAGACGGCGTATTTGTTTTATTAGGGAGTTTTCTCTGTATTGGTTCCGGGCTCCTTTGAAGAATAGACCAACTGCCGTTCTGCCAGGCATATCGTAAAAGGCGACTGATTGGCTATGCGAGTCACTAACACCATGGCTACTAGGTGGTAGAGTTCTGCATTGTCTCGCCCGGGTCTGGTACCACCGCCTTACTCATTCCTGCCGCAATAGCGTCAGTGCTTTTCACTGTCGTGTTCCGATTTGGAAGGTATATAGTAGTAACGCACCATTAACACCTTTGGTGTCTTTAGCCGATGGCTGACTCTTTTCATCAGGAGACCCATCTGCTTGTTTGCTGTCTTATGATATAAAAAAAAGGTTATTGTGTCACGACATCTTGAGTAACTAATAGTCTTGCTGTGCTGTATTGCTAAAAATATTGTGTATCTGATTATCCAAAGAATAACCCGCATCAAAAATGTTGAAAACATGTTATTCATAACAATTTTCCTTTGAAATTTTAATTATTAATTGTGATGGTTCTTGGTAAAATATATTCTTCAAAACATTTGTATGTATATGTTACCACAACAAGACTGCATGACTTGCACTGTCAAAAATTTATCAGATCTCACGTAGAACGAAGCTTCTAACTCCATACACTTTACAAGCGCTAACTTCACAAACTCTGCACTTTAGTCAAAATATGTAGCTTAGCCATCTCGCTACCGTCACATGGGCGCAAGGTGAAATATTTATTTATGGTTCATTATTTCTTTGTTATAGAATAATTTTTGTAATACCGAAACGTCAAGCCACATATTTTGACTAAAGTGAAGTGAAGTGTAAAGTTTGTGAAGTTAGCGCTCGTAGAGCGGAGGTGTGTAGAGTTAGAAGCTTGGTTCTACATGAGATCTGATAACTTTCGACAGTGTCAGACGTATAATCTTGTCGTGGTAATATTTTAAGTAAAAATGTTTTTGGTGGGATTTCACTTCTTTTTGTAAGTTACTTATAAAAATATTTTATATACGTATATTTTAATTCATTATAAGAAGTCCGTATTTGTATAATTATCAGAACCCTAGCATGAAAATAAGTTTTTCTAGGGAGAAAAACCCTATAAACGTCCATCTCCTAATTCAAAATAAAAAGAGTGGGGACATACTAAAAATCCTGAAATACAAATTTTATTATTTATAGCAAGAAGTTATATACTACTCATATCAACTTTCAGACCTCTGGCATCAATATTTGCGAAAATCTTATACAAAATCCCATCCCTTAGACCCCGAGACCCCAAGGGGTCGCGGGGTAAAAGGTCCAAGTTTTATAATTTTTTATTGTTTATGTACTAACATACCAAATATAAAAAAGTGTAACAAATTTCAGCTTTCTACAACTTCAGCAAGTACTCTGAAAATTGAGTGACTGATGTTTGAGTCAGTGACGAAATCGGGGTTTTCAGATATCAATAAAATCTAAAGTATAAGAGCTACACAATCGGATCCAAATCTAAGTTATAATTGTTCAAATAAACGACGAAGCAATTCGAGAAACGTAGGTAGTGCCCTTGCGCTTCACTTGACTTGTCGTGGCGGGAGCACTACTGTGCCTCCAGATTAATAAATAATAAATACTAGCTATTTTAACACAGTATTCGGTACGTCTAACCAAAGATATCCATTCACAAAAGAATGAAATTGAAGGGACTAAAAGTTTTTGTTTTTACGAATAAAATAATTTGCCTCACCGCTTTATTCCTTTCTGCATAAAATAATCTACTTTTAACGTAATATGGCAAGAGGTTATTTACCTTACTACTCTACTCTACTACTCACTACTACTACTACTCACTCGTACGTTAAAAGTGGATTATTTTATGCAGAAAGGCGTAAAGTGTATGGATTTTTTAGTCCCTTACATTACATTCTTCTTGGCTGGATATCTTTGGTTAGTATATTAACGTGTGTGTGTAAATAACACATATATGTATGGTTTCCTTAACTGTCCTCTTTATACATCCGTATTCGCAAGCACAATATTGAAAATGTAACGATCATATGTAATAACCACAACGAGAGCATTTAAAATGTAAAGCTCAACCTCACTAATATTTCCATAAGAATCCCATAAAGGAAGCGAAACTAGGGTTAGAGACTCTATATATTTAAAAGCAATTCCAAAACCATGTCCAATCTAGACTACGTTTTCCCGGGCCGTATTCAAAACAATCCGCCGGCAAATAACCGATTCTGCATCCCTTGGGTGTCGTTCGGTTCACGGTTTACTTTTTCACATTATTCTGGGATAGCTCTGCATACAATATCCATTACCTAAGTGTTTATACTTATAAATAACTACATAAAATATGTATTAATCTGGAGGCGAGTTTTATTTACAACATATCAAAGAAGGCATTTGCGAAACTTGCTGGTCCTTTCTAATCTTTGTTATACAAAGTAGACATGGAACATTAACACCGAGGTCCCAGAAATAAACTTTTTTTGATTAATGACAAGGTGATTTTTTTGTGAACAGCTTCGTTTTGACGAGAAGACCATCTTTTCTATCTTCGAATAATCTCGAATCGGGGAACTAATAAAGTTAGGGGGCTTCGAAAATTTTAATTCGGCGTAGGAAAAATATTTATTGATAACAATAGTTATTTTTTTTACTTTAATCACTTGATTATTGTATGAAAAATACGAAAAAACCTTTTGCCCTACACATTTGATGGTTTTTCTGACGAGTTTTCTGACACTTAAAATATTCGAAATTTTGAGATTTTGAAATTGGTATTAATCAATTTAAAATCAATCTATTTTATTCACAACACTCTAAAATTTTCTTTGTTATCTATCTTTATTAGTTATCCGATTCGAAATTTTTCGGAGATAGAAAAGATGAATGTCTCGTCAAAACGAAGCTGTCCACAAAAATTTACCTTGTCATTAATCAAAAAAAAGTTTGTTCCTGGGTCTACAATCTAATTGTACGGTATTTTTTAATATAACATTCAGATTAATGTACTTACCTATCAATTGAGTACAAAAACTAATTAGCTTTTATTAATTACTAGCTGTTGCCAGCGACTTCGTCCGCGCGGACTTCGTTTACTCCGCACTGCTCCTCCCCCGTAGGTGATAACGTGATAATATGTAGCCTATATGTTGACCCGACCTGTTAGTAATATTCATTCAAAATTTGAAGTAAATCCATGCAGTACTTTTTGAGTTTACCCCGGACATACATACAGACAAACAGACAACAATTCTAAAAACTATATTTTTGGCTTCGATATCGATTGTAGATCACGCCCCAAGTATTCTTTTTAAAAAAATATTCAATGTACAGTTTTGACTTTCCTACGATTTTATTATATGTATAGATATTCTTACAGAAAGGTAATTTCCTGAAGATGCTTTAAAAAGCGAAACCGGTCGATCGATTTAATGATTTAGTCTCTACCTATAGTGAATTAAAGTACAAGTGTGGTATAAACTAGTTTCAACTAATTTCGAATATTATTACACTAGTTTAATAATTTAGTCTATACCTATAGGAAAACAAAGTATAAGTGTGGTATAAACTAGTTTCAACTAATTTTGAATATTATTACACTAATTTAATAATTTAGTCTATACCTATAGGGAAACAAAGTACAAGTGTGGTATAAACTAGTTTCAACTAATTTTGAATATTATTACACTAATTTAATAATTTAGCCTATACATATAGTGAAACAAAGTACAAGTGTGGTATAAACTAGTTTCAACTAATTTTGAATATTATTACAATAATTAAATAATTCAGTCTATACTCTGTACCTATAGTGAATCAAAGCACAAGTG
Organism: Apodemia mormo; assembly: GCA_036924255.1. NCBI lineage: Eukaryota > Metazoa > Arthropoda > Insecta > Lepidoptera > Riodinidae > Apodemia > Apodemia mormo. The sequence continues at coordinate 7,840,543 of JAUPFN010000003.1, forward strand.
TGGTATAAACTAGTTTCAACTAATTTTGAATATTATTACACTAATTTCGTTGAGTTTACTACGTGGTTAAGCTATATTCTCATTTTATTTTATTTTTATTATTTACTTATGACCATTAGCTATCGTGTCCTTCAACATGTAGGTAAAATATTTTATTAGTCAATGTATTGGGGCTAATATGGCCTTCTTTTACCCTTTACGAGATGCCTAACAAGAAGACAGTTGATCTATTATTGTAATAGACCTCGGATCGACACGAGAAAAAAATTATAAAAATATTAAAACAGTCTCTGCACGTTTTTGTTTCCCCAGATTGATGAGTCAGTAAGGAATATTTCACTTTTGACTAGGTATAGAAATTTGTCGATACAGAATATAAACTATTTTAACGATAGTGAAAAATAAATCTTATTGCACTAAAAAAGAAGCAGTTTTTGAATAGACGGTATCTTCAAACAGATTACGCTCCATATCAAAAGCCGTAAGGTATTACAACTCCTTTGAAATCCATCCGGCTACCGCATTAACATCGTTTGTGGCTATTTGAATCTCAAAGATTTCGAATTTAAGTTTCATAGTACCTTGGGCTTTGAATGTGGTTCAAGGCATTTTTAACAAACGTTCTGCAATACATTATTTAGTAGGAGACTCATCTTACAACGATTTAAGTACCTACTTTACAAATTACAAATTAACAAAGAAAGAAAGAAAGAAAGTATTTATTTCCAAGAACATGGGTGTTACAAGTTCTTAAAAATTAATTAAGTTACCAACATATTCTACCATTATATGGTGTGCAAATATTTAAAAAACTATCATTGTATAATATAACATTTAAAACACTGTATCGATTGTTTAGAATTACTACCGGATCGGAACGCGGCCACACACTGAGAAGATCTGGCGGAAGAAACTCAGCGGGCTGGTCTTTTTTGTTCCCTTATTTTATGTACTTATTACTAATGTACAAGAAGGATTTCATATTACAAAATTATTTTTATAATTACAAGTTTCATTTTTTGTATGATTAAGATTTTTGTAATTTTACAAAATTTTACTACATTAATTTTTTTTAAGGCAATCAACAAACATATATTTCTATGCATTAACATTTAATTTTATCGGCTAAAAATTCTTTAATATCATAATAAGTTTTATCTAACAGCAAATCAAACAACTTTGCGAAATTTATTTATAGGCAATAATTTAAGACTATCAGGAATATGATTGTATATAGTAATAGACATACATTATACATTTTTTGTAAAAATATTTAGTTTTTGGTTAGGCACATATAATTTCTTACTATTCCTAAAATATAAGTTACCAGTGACTTCAGCATTTGTTTTAAATAACTTTTGGTGCTTTTTTACAAATACGCATACCTCTAAAATATACAAACATGGTAAGGGAAGTACCTTAAGAGACTTGAAAAGTGGTTTACAGGAATGTAACTGATTAACACCACATATTGCTCTAATACATTTCTTTTGGACTCTAAAAATTCGTAGCAATTCAACAGAATTTCCCCAAATAGGAATTCCATATTGTAAATTAGAAGATACATATCCATGATATGCTAATAGGGAGGCTTTTACGTTTCCTACTTCTCTTAGTCTTCTTAAGACATAGACAAATCTATCAATCTTATTACATAGAGATTCAATATGTGCTTTCCAATTACAATATTTGTCAATAATTATTCCTAAAAAGTTTGTATAATCTACATCATCTATATTTACTTTATTTAAAAATACATTTGTGTTTTTAGTAATATTACTGTGGTAGTTCTGAAATTCAACTAATTTTGTTTTAGTTACATTAACTTTTAAATTATTATTAATCAACCAGTCTGAAACTTGAAGTAAGGTTTCAGTTGTTTCGTTTACCAAGTCTTTTTTATTTTTACATTTAATAAGTAGGGTAGTGTCATCAGCAAATAAAAAGCAATCATGTTGTGTACTATCAGGAAGATCATTGATATAAATTAAAAATAGCAAGGGTCCTAAAACACTGCCCTGTGGTACACCACAGTTGTTAACACGGTAGTTTGAAGTAAATATTTTTTTACGATTTCCGCATATTTTAGATATTTCGACGCATTGTTTCCTATTTTCTAAGTAACTCTTTATCCGATCTAAAGCCTTCCCTCTAATACCATATTTTTCAAGTTTTGATAGTAAAATATTGTGTGAAACAAAATCAAATGCCTTACTCATATCCAAAAATACACAAAGTGGATACATTTCCTTATTCAGACATTCAGTTATGCTCTTCACTAAATCAAAGCATGATAATGTAGTAGACCTACCTTTCCTAAATTCATATTGATTATTTTTTAGTAGGCCAAAATCAAGTAAATAATTATAGAGCTTTTCATACATAATTTTTTCAAAGATTTTTGAAATAACTGGAATTAAAGTAATAGGTCTATAATAAATTATAGCTACATAAATTAAAGCTTTTCAAATAGGACAACAAGGAATCACTTCTTATCGTAAACATGTTATGAGTCATAAATCCTAGTACACGCTACTTTCAACCTTATGCCATATCCCACAAAGTCCATTATGGCATAGCCCAGGTCAACAAGGTATTTGTTTGTCAATAGAAGTAGCTATCTCTTTCTTTTATTTCTAGATAATTACTTCTAGATTATTCGTAACACTACCCCCCTCTTAGTTATGTTCGTCCCGAACATCATTACTTCCATTATAGATGGCTAATCGATTAACATGAACAATCTTCATGGTCCCTCTTGGTTGCTTCTGCACTCGGTAGGTTACATCATTGATCCGTGTGATTACTTTGTATGGCCCATCCCAACGTCGCTGTAACTTAGGTGATTTTCCTTTTCGTCGAACCGGATTATCTAGCCAAACAAGAGACCCTTCCTGAAAACCTCGATGATTGGCGTTTCGGTCGTATCTGGTCTTCATCCGCTGACTTGATTCCAATGCGTTTTCACTTATTAACGAGTGTATATCGCGTAACCTCTCACGAATGTCTTCAACATGTTCCGGTATACTTAATTGGGTCTCTGCATTCGGTGGCGGGCCTCCAGTCATTAAGTCTGCTGGTATACGTAACTGTCTGCCGAAGTTGGCATAGGCTGGCGTTACTTTTATGCTTTCGTGTTCCGCTGTTCCGCTGTTCGGTAAGCCAGTAAGAACAGAGGTATGTATTTATCCCAGTCCTTTTGGTGATCTTCTACCAGCTTGGGAAATGATTAAAATGGCATCATTAAATAAATAAACTTGTCTTATAAGACACTTGCCTTATAAGACTAATTTATTTACTACTGATATATCATAGGATAGCGAACAAGCAGATTTCTCTCCCGATCGTAGGAGATCACCGTGGTTGATAAACACCAACGAAGTTTATGGTGCGCTATCGTCTGTATAGTAAGATGTATTGCCATATGCTAAGTTTACTACTAAGACAGACTAAGATAAACTCCTAACTCAATTGACAATATCGTAAAATAGTAACATTATCTACCGATAGAGGCGCTGGAAGCGCTTAGTATAAGTGTCAACATGGCGGATCCCCTTACCGTATGGTATTAACTAATGATCTGAAAAATATGTTGAAAGGACTTTTAATATTTTTAGCGTGTTTCTAGTTTTTTTAAATGTCTGTCGTACTCAAAGCAATAAACAAGTTACTAATATATTCAGGATTTTTATGAAATATCTTACAGACATACAATTTTACGATATGGCCAATCGTGGATGACAAAATCGTGAAACGTTAATGATTTAACGATGTAGTCAATTTTAGTCGCCTACATCATGAAATGCCACCACTTCATGAAACTGTCGAGCATTTCATGATATGAGCAATTCTGAGATCTGGCAACGACATATCCTTCTTATCAGAATAAAACAAATACAGATATTAGCGCGCTAAAATTAGGAAAGGCTAAGGCAAATATGGAGGGTAGGAATATTGATAGTGACACATTTGTCCAATTGTTTACGAACGGCGTCGAAGAAAGTCAGATCGCCTATTTTCCAAAAGGATCGAAGAAGGACGAAAGAAGGAAGGATAGAGGTTACAAATAATGCAAAATTGTATTCATGCTTGTTTTATTATTATAGGTGAGATAACAGTTTAAGCTACATCGGCTGAAACAACGAATTGGTCAAGACCAATAAGGTTTTTCTCTCTCTCTACGCGAATATATCCTTTTTCACCCCAACCAGGTCCCCATGAATTTTTTATGATCCAGTATTTAGTCCCATTTTCTGAAATAAAGTAACGATTAGTAAAGTGATCATACGCGGTCACTATTCGACCTTAACTAAAAAAAATACTTACCTTTTGTTTTTTTATATATTATTAGATTAGATAGCAAACAAGCCGATGGTTCGCCTGATGGAAAGAGAAACTATCGCCATAGACACGAAAGATCTTCATGGTGCGTTGCTATCCGTGTGGCGGGATGGCAATGCTATATGCATACATTTAATACCCTACCTTCCAAACTGGAACACAATAATGACAAGCATTGGCGCTATATTAGTAGTAATAGTTAAGGCGGTACTACCAAATACCCGGTCGAGACGTTGCGGAACTCTACTCTACTATGGTAGTAACGTGTAACCAATCGGTTGTGTAACCAATCTGTCTAGCAGAACAGCAGTTGGTCTATTATAAAGGAGCCCTGAAAATTGTAATAAAAATGAATAAACACAGAGAAAAATGCAATAAAAATTGGTATGCCATTCAAGATAATAGTGTTTTTAAAAATATATAAACGGGTCAATAACGCATACATATATAGAACTTACTTGTAAAGTTCGACGTTTCGGCCAAGTTACATTGACCGTGGTCACGAGCAGACTGGAGCAGCGAGTTTCCTCCGTCGTTCACGTCGGGATGTGAACGTCAATGTAACTTGGCCGAAACGTCGAGCTTTACAAGTAAGTTCTGTATATGTACGCGTTATTGACCCGTTTATATATTTTTAAAAATGATAGTAGAACGCGTTAGTTTAAAAGTTCATAAGAATTATCTTATGAACTTTTAAACTAACGCGTTCTACTAGTGACAAAAAGGTTGGTTTGGGTATGCATTTTATAGCGAGTTACAGAGAGTGGTGATCACCATTGTCCAACGTTTCCAAACTGTAACGATCATCACTTGTTTATTTTAATCACAGTTATTGATAGCTTTAGCTAAGATACAAGGTGTTTATATACCACCTGACTCGGCGCTACTACTGACACTGATTAGCCTAGCCAATATACCATAAAATCGAGTTAGTAGGTTTATATTGCAAGAAGATGTTATTTGAGTTAGTACATGAACAGAATTTATAGGAAAAAGGATTTTTACGTATATTTTTTACATAATACAGACTTCTCTAATACTGTGTAAAGGGATGTTGTATGGGTTGAATGGGATGGATATGATGGATATTGGATAAGAGATACGTACAGCCTCGCAATCATTCACTTTTTCCCAACTGCCTGGCAGAATAGTAGATGGTCTATAATTCTTCAAAAATAGCCCTCACTAATATGATGAAAAAATGATTCTTATAAATACTTTTTACATACATATTTTTTAAATACATACCTATACCATATCCTACCAATACTACACCATGGTTCAAGGGTGGATCACAAGCATCTCTTAAAATCCCACTGACGTAGTGGACAAATTTATCACAGGCAAATATACCTGTAAAATTTTACACAAAATTTAAAATATATTTTTTTCCAGAAGTAGGTAAAATGTATATATAATCTATTCAGTTTTGATTAATTATAAATATAATTAGTGATAACCGTGAAGTATCTTTACGCCCGTGTCCCTGATGAGTTAGGCAGAGGTACAACCAGTGCACGCGCGATTAGCCGAAGATACTTAGCTTGACCATGTAATAGGTGGTAAGCCTATCGCCAACCGGGCGCTTATCCAATCCCGACAACGTTGTTTTTATTGATAGCAAACAAGCGTTTGGTGCGTTGCTATCCGTGTAGCGCGACGGCAATGCCACATGCATAAGTCTACCGGCTACGTTACCCACTAAACCGGAAGACGACAACAGCAAACATTGATGCTTTTGCGGCAGGAATAGGACGGTGGTACCGAATACCCAGGCGAGACGTTGCGGAACCTAGTAGTCACGATGGCAGTGACAAGTATAGTCAGTCGTTCGACTTTTAAGACCTGCCTGGCAGAACGGCAGTTGGTATATTCTTCAAAGGAGCCCAGACAAACACGAGGAAAATCTTTTAAATGCCATTTACTTTAGTTTTGACATTCTCATGTCAATTTGGTTCGTAAAGATGTTTTTATGTAATTGTTATTTCAAACAATGAATATGTTAAGATTGTAATGCCAACTTAGCAGCATTTTTTCTTCCCGCTACGTTTAGACAAGGAGATTACTGATTTTGATTTTTCAAAATTCAAGTTTTCACCAGATCTCCACGATTTGAGGTCTTAGGAACCTTTTCCGACTATTTCACGACGACGTCAGTATGTATGTATGTATGTATGTGTGTATGTATGTATGTATGTATGTGTGTGTGTATGTATGTATTTATGTATGTATATGTGTGTGTGTGTGTATGTAAACATCTCATAACTTTTGACCGGCTTGACCGATCGAAACACGGTTGATGGCATTCGATTGAATTCCGCTCAACGTAGACTTCATGGAAATTTGAACCAAGTCAGCCTAGGAGATTTAGAGAAATTAAAAAAAATTGGCGAAACAGTATTTTTTTCAGCTCCATTACTCGAAAAACTGCATGTAATGCATGAATCTCATCAAAATCAGTTTATCCGTTCGGGAGTAATTCCCGACGTTGAAGAAAGTATTTTTTCGACATAACTTCGAAATTTTTCAACAAATAATTTTTTGGTATTATACGATATTTTAGTACTAAAACAGTATTTTAGGTAGTCGTTAAAATCGAATCTAATTTTTAAAAAGTCACAGCATTTCAAATATTAAAAAAGTACGTTATCTTTGCAAACTTACTTAGTATCTTACAAATAACTTTCAGGCTAATACACTGATTGATTTAAAATAATTATTTGCTTTCTCCCTAAAAAACTGCGACAAATAGCGTTAATTGGATCAAAATCGGTCAATTTGTTTTGGGTTAATCAATAACGAAATTTTTTGAAAAAAATGTCTTTGACATTACTTCGAAGTTTTTCACCCTATCGATTATGTAGATAATTCAATACTCCATACTTCAAAAATTGAGTTGAATGTCATTCGTAAGATCAAAATCGACCATTGTTTCCAAAATATACAGTTTAACAAAAATGAAATTATTGTCATCTATACATATATATAAAAATCAATTGCTGTTCGTTAGTCTTGCTAAAACTCGAGAGAGGCTGAACCGATTTACTTTATTTTGGTTTTGAATTAATTGGTGAAGTCCAGGGAAGGTTTAAAAGGTGAGAAAATATAGAAAAAAATTTAAAGTAGTTAAAAAGGCAGAACAACGTTTGCCGGGTCAGCTAGTTTTTAATATAATTTAGATTTTTGTACTCTGAAAGAAATCTATGCTTAGGTATAGTTTTTGTTCCTTTAAGCTTAAATACCTTAATTTAGCGGGAAGTTTCAGGGATGTTCGTGAGGAAATATCGTGTTTAACAGATTGTAGAGCATGTTTTGCCATCGAAGCTATAACCTCTATTTGTTTACTTTAGGTAGGACTTCACACCTCGTTAATAATGCATTCGCGTAAAGTACGCAGTAAGTATTCGTTATCCGCTGGCCCAAATAACTAATCAAATCACTCGAAATCTAATTACGAGTGATTTGATTGGTTAATGAGGCTGCGGATAGCGATGACTCACTGTATTCTTAACTGGAACGTACTATAGCTAGATATTTAGGTCAAAATTTGAGATACCGTTAAAATATAATTCAAAAGATACGTGGGTGTATATAAGGGGAGCTTAGGGGGTTCGAACTTCCTCGCCACGTTACATATCTTAGGCCAACGCAATAACCTATGTTTAAGTACTTTTTACGTGCTGCGAAGTAAGAATTCACATAAATTACAGCAGTTAAGATTACCAATTGACAAGGGTCCAGTAGATGCTAAACAATTCAAAACATCAGCTTCCGATGTAATGCTAAGGCGACCCCCACCCGTCACTTTGGCAGTAATTTTTGTTTTATCTGTTTTACATTTAAGTTTTTTCTGTTGGTATGGCGTATAATCCTTTGTCGCCATTGAACCACCTTGTTCTTTTAGAGACCTGTAACACATTTTATAAAGAACAGTAAAAAAAAAAATCGAGCAAGCCTTACGGCCTAATTTTTTTAATTCGTGCGCGAGTCACTTTTCTACATTTGTCCTTTCCTACAGTAGTCACCTGTGATGTGTAACATCTGACGTCTAAATGATTACCTAAATGCATGCAATGAACCTAGCATTCTCGTCGCTACCACACCGTCATTTCAAATAGCTCGTGCTTATTGGTCTATTCAAATAGCACGCGCTCATAGGTTATTACAAATAACGTGCGATTGCTCGTTTTCTTCGTACACACTTCCATTGCATTTCACAAAATCATTTCCATAGATTGCAGGAGAGCGAGAGGAAAGATAACACATAAACAAAAACATAAGGCTGATTTGTAGCTAGCACACCGACGCGTAACCACAAAAGTGAAGCCAATATTCAGATCAGAGGATGCTTATTTTTTATCAAAGTTATTTTAACATTTAATCGCTTCTACAGTGGAACCCGGGACTTCATTTCCGGAAAGAAATAAGCATCTCTCTAAGAGTCTCTAGCAGTGTTTCTTAACCTGTGGTCCGCAGACCCCCGGGGGTATGAAAACACTGGTCTATAGTATAGACACTAAAAATGTGAATGGTGGGTTCTTAGTTGTGCGGTGAAATGACAACTTTAAATTTACAGGCTACATTGTCCTATAAACCAGAATAAGTGAGTGACAAGCATTAGTGATATCGGCAGGAATAGCTTTTTTTAACCAGGTTTTGTTACCCAACCCGGGAGACCCGGGAGAGACGTTGCGAAAGTACCATCTTGTAATCAGGGGACTCCTAGCACGTTTAGCCAATCGTTCACCTATCAAACACTGCAGCATAGCGATGATCTATTCTAGAAAGGGAATCGGAAAAATATGGGTTTGATTGTAAAATTCTGTAATGTATTAGGATCCGCTTTGGAGGGTAAGGTAGTCGGTATGGTTATTTTAAATATTTCACCCGAATTGTTTGGATAAATCCCTGCTACTGAATTACATCATTGGATATAACATTAAATTCAGAGTTCTACGTACGTTTTCCCCGACACTTTTTGCGTTGATGTTTTCAAACGGACACAATTTCGGGACCTTCAAGAATAGAGCTTACTCTTTCCTAAAACACAACGCAACTGCTAGACCCCAGAGATCTACTGCGAATGTCCATGCGCAGCGGGCGTTTGCCCCCTCTTCTGTACCAAAAAAAACAGTCTTGCTTTGCTATTCTATGATACGTATATAAAAGAGGCAAAACTGTAAATAGTAATGAACAATATGACTTACGTTATTGTATTGGTCATCAATCCACCATCGCAACCGTCTGACCTCCAGTCACAGTCAAGAGCTTGTTGTTCAGAAAGATCTACCAGTTTTCCATGTTTTTTTGCATATTGTCCTTCAATATTACCTTAGAAAAAATAACAGTACATTAATTACTTACTAAAAATACAAAGTTGATTTTTTATAGAAATTGATATTTCAATGATAATGTGTATTTTTTTAAATTACGTTATAAATATTCGTTTAATGACTCATGGACACCAATAATTTTAATTATTTTTGTTTGTCTGTATGTATGTTCCGTTATAACTTAAGCACCGCTTGACTTAGGGGATGGCCCCATTTACCCGCGCCCCACCAAATTTTCGCTACAGATAATTTATATAAGGCCCTTCCAAAATACGTGACCATATATCAACACATCGTTCAGTAGGTCAAACCAAAGATATCCAGGCAACAAGAATGTTGAACCACATTCTAAACTAGGGACAATAAAATTTTTGATTTTTATGAATAAAATAATTTTGTCTCCATAACTTTACGCATTTCTGCATCAAATTTTTTTAACGTTACTACGTTATATACCTTACTAGATACTCTAACGTTAAAAGTGGATTATTTTATGCAGAAAGGAATAAAGTGTTATGAGACAAAATTATTTTAATCGTACAAAATCGAAAAGTTTTAGTCCCTACATCACATTCTTTTTTGGGTGGATATCTTTGGTTAGACGTACTGAACGCTGTGTTGAATATGATCACCTATTTTGGAAGGACCTTACATAAATTATTTGTAGAATCATGTTTGGTGGGGCGAGAGTAAATGGGACCATCCACCAAGTCAAGCGGTGCTAAAGTTATAACGGGACATACATAATGGACAGACATAATCAGAATGGCGACATTAGTGTCCATGAGTCATTAAATGAATATTTATAACGTAATTTAAAAAGTGGAACGTACAGACATACATTTTATCATTGAAACTATATATATATATGATCATTCCAAAATAAGTATATTTTGGAATGAATGGCCTTATATAGAAGAACAACGTTTACCGTTTCAACAAGTAAAAAATAAAATGAACGTAAAATATTAATATCAAAATAATCTATTTTTTAATAATCTTTTAAATGAAAATCGGAATTATTTTAAACATTCTAATTAAAATTTAATCCGTTCTAATATTATAAATGTGAAAGTAGTCTGTTCACGGCTAAACCACTAAACCGATGTAATTTGGCATGAAGATATTTAAAGTTCGAGAATGAAACATGGGTTTATTATTTTCACAAAATTCAATTCTTAATAATAATTTACCCCGAAAAAATAAGTCGTCCCCGCGGGATTCACCAAAAAGTTTTATTAGGGGCATCGAGCTGCGCGGTACAGCTAGTTGTGTATAAAAATAAATATAAATACGCCGGTTCCATTACAAAATAGTCAGGGATTTAATAGGGAAGTGGTAAGTAAGGCGAGTAATATCTCCATCACCCCATTTGTTCACTCAATTGGCATTGTATTGATTCAGACGTTTCTTTGCGAAAATCCATAGCTAAAAGGTGAAATTAGTTTAATTTGCTAGTTTCCGCGAACTGTTCTATGTGACCTATGCGGTGGCACCAAAAAGAAAAGTTTGAAAATATGGTGCATGTGGGTGGATATTGTGTCGCTGGCTTCTCTTTTGAGCGGGCCACTGGTAAACTTGATCCACTTATTAAATTAGCGTCTTTCTTTTCGGTGGCATCGCGAAGGACAATTCAACTTTAACTAAAATACAAAAATTCAATTTAGAAGGTCGAAGGTAGTTGCGATAACTAGGAAATACAGCTTTATGTTCATTTTTAACTTCAGGCAACTACCTAGTAGTTGTCAACTTTTTGAATGAGATATAAAGTATATTGAAACCGGAGGTTAGTAAACAGTATTTCTGGAAAATTAACAATACATTATTTTTAACTTCCCGCTACGTATGTAGATAAAGAAGTTACTGATTTTGTCCCGATTTTCGAAAATCGAGTTTTCACCATGTCTCTCGTTTTGAGGTCCTAGGAACCTTTTCCAACGACATCATCCTAATAACAAGATAATTATTTTCAAAATCAAATCCGATAGATATTACGCCCACGTCCCAAGCAAAACTATTTTCTTTTCATTCGGGTTACAGCAATTTTAAATTTTAAAAAAAATGTCAAAATCAAAAATTTGAATTAAATGGACTAATGAATGAATCAAATTGAATGGCGGAGGAGGGTAAGTAAAGCGAACGTCTTAAGATGCCGTTCACGCTCACCACGATTCACCGGTTTCTTTGTGAGATTGGCATGATTAAAAGTGCATGACATTGCTGAAAATCTGATTCATCTAAAAAAAGATGGCGTCAGTGAATATAGCGTAAATATTTACCTATGGCACTAAATATATAACAAGATCCACAGTCACCCTGATCTTTAACGCGTGTAACATATCCTTTCTTGCGATAGTCTAACTCATCTGGTACATCAACAGCTTTATCCCAGTTTAATAGTGTGGTATTTGTTTCTTTGTCTTGTAGACGAAATCCAGTATATCGACTTCTGACTTCGTCAGCAGTAAGATCAGCAAATTGATTTATTCCGAATACCGTATCAGGACTTTCGGCATTCCATTTATTAATTTTATTTAAATTATCCTTAAAAATTTGTAAGCGTCTATCGTATTCTTCTTTGTTGTATTTTTTTCCATAATTTACGATAAAATTATCAAATTGTGCTGTAGCTTGCTGATCATCACAATTTTCTTCATTGTTTGTAACATAATTTATTGTACATGAAGTTAAATAAATATTGCTGGCGATTACAATAAACAATAAGACTTTAAACATTTTTAATTATGTATGGAAAACATATAACTGCTTAAAGCATGGACTAACATGTTTATATACCATTCGTATTATCGAAGTAATTCTTTACATTTGAAAAACTCTTATAAAAAAATATTTGTGTTTTATTGGGTTATAAGGTTTTCCATGTAAAAAATGGAATGTTAGTTATAATTGCATTTTTAACCGTTATCGTTAATTTTTATTAATAGTGTTTTAAATGGCCATATAAAGAGTTTATAAAATAAATTTATATAATAAAAAAGAAATTAAGGTACTTTAAGTGGTCACTCAATTATTTTAATTTTTTTTAAATGCACGTCATGAAGTTATTTCAATAAATACCGTTATGCCCGTATTTACCGTGATGTGACAGGTGGCTTATCTATTGACAAATCAGTCACACACTGAGTCTAGGAAAAGTTAAATTTTATATTACAAAACTGATAACTTATATTTAACATACTCTGGTTTAAGAATGAATCCTCAATCGAGCTATTCTATATGTGTTTGTACCAAAGACTTTGTGCTCGGTCATTGAAATAACAGTAAGTATTAAATAAATAAAACTTCTCTTATATCATAGGGTAGAAAACAAGCAGATCTTTCTCTTGATCGTAGGAAATGACCGTGGTTTACATCAAAGATGTTAATGGTGAGCTGTCAGTGTGGTGAGATGATATATCTATTAGAGCTTATAGATGTATCATTTCACCATCCATCTTATTCTCTAAACCAAAACACGAGAAGTACGAATGCTATGCGGCAGGAACAGGTAAGGCGTGTTGGTTTCAAATCCGGCAGACGTTGCAGCGTTTTACCACAAAGAAGTCACGATGTTAGTGACATATTCGTCAATTTTTTTCGACCTTTCACCATCTGATATGCTCAAAATATACTGAACAAAATCTAGAAATAACCAGAAATGTACAACTATCATTCCATTACTTTCGCAAAAATATTAAATTCATTTGACAAATCTTAAGAATTTCAAAGCTCGTAATTGTAGACTTCATATGAATATTTATTTGATAACAAAAATGTACATTACAACTATTTTTTATCAAAGCAATTTCCATTATTTTGTTTCAAGAATTTATATAGGTCATATTTTTTAAATAACTGTGATTAGATATAGATATTAGTCTAAATATATAAGCGCTTGAAAATTAAAATATTATTAAAACACTTAATCAAGCAACATGATAACCTTACAGTTACTATTAATTATTGTTATTTGTGCTAGCGGATACTCTACAAATGTGTTACCAGAAAAAGTATATTACAATTTAAACGACGCTGAAGACCTTTTTGCTGAATTTATTGCGAAATTTAATAAAACTTATAGTAATAACGCCGAAAAGCAATATCGCTTTGAAATATTTAAAGAAGGATTGAGAGATATCAACAAGCTTAATGCGCAATATCCAAAGACCTTATTCGGAATAAATGAGTTTACTGATCTGGCGTTTGTAGAATTCCATAGAAGATTTATGGGTCTGAACCCTGACCACCCCGTAGACAGATCGCGTTATGTTCCTGTAGGAAATGCGCCTGCGTCTCTCGACTATCGCCAAAAGGGTTATGTTACTGAGGTAAAAAATCAAAAGGACTGCAATTCATGTTATGTTTTCAGTGCAATTGGTAAGTTGAAAAAATATCCTAATACTTTATAATATAATTTAAACGCAGTGAAACTGCAACAACCGATATCGTCTGTATCACTGAGTAATGCGGGGTACATGTATTTTCAGAAATATAACCAAACGGGAAATATATCCTTCAGAACAAAAAAAAAATATTTAAAATCGGTTCATAAATGACCGAATTCTGAGGTAACAATCACAAAAAATACAGCCGAATTTTAATAATTTCCTCCTTTTAGCAAGTCGGTTTAAAAATAAACAATCAAGGAATATTATGACGTCCCCCGTGTTGGTCCGGGATCCTTTGAAGAATAGGCCTACTGCCGTTATGTTAGGCAGGTTGTAAAAGGCGACTGATATTGGCTATGCGAGTTACTACCATCGTGACTACTAGGTGGTAGAGTTCTGCTTTGTCTCTCCTGGGTCTGGTACCACCGCCTTTTCTATTACCCACCCATTATCGGCGTCACAAGACGGCAACGCACCATTACCATCTTGGTGTCTATGAGCGATGGTTGAATCTTTTCATCAGGAGACCCATCTGCTTGTTTGCTATCTTATGATATACAAAAATACACTATATATATATATATATATATATATATATATATATATATATATATATATATATATATATATATATATATATATATATATATATATATATATATATATATATATATATATATAGAGTTAACATTCTACCGCAGTTCATTAATATCATTACCATTGTAATTATCTTATGGTAGAGTTTCAGAAAGTTTCGCCTGCGTTTGTTGCCACAACTTTACGTTTTTCTGACACAATAGTTTCAATGCTTGTACTCGGTCGAGAAGTGAGTTTTCTGTGAAAAATCGTTCCAATTACTCTAAAATTGCGGGCTACGGCTCATTCGATTCGGGAAAAGACCTGAAAATTGAGATTTTTAATTTTTTTGTTAACAACAGTTGCAAGTATTATTAACAAAACAGAAATAAAATGGCTTAAATTTATGAAAAATTGAAAAGAACGGATGTAAGAGCTGCGGTCGATAATGTGGTGCTGGAACAAGTGGATGAGTTTGTATATTTTGGATGTGCTTTTTATAGAGATAGAAAGTACATCGTTGATTCCGAAAGAAGAGTGTGTGCAGGAAATAGTGTGAATAGAGCGTTAGGGAGATTGCTTAACAGCACAGTTAAAATTATGTCAAGGTGTCCGGCTTGCCCTACATAATTATGTGCTTATCCCAACGCTGTTGTATGAAAGTGAGTGTTGGGTATTTCAGAAAAATCATGAAAGTAGAATTACGTATGTGGCATAACACTAGCGGACCGGGTTCGTAATATCCAAGTGAAAGAAATGAAATAAAAATATTTATTTGCAGGAATATGGGTGTTACAAGTTATCGAAATTAATCAAAATACCATCATGTTCTCCATTACATCGTGTGCATTATTTAAAAATTATTTATCATGTGATTCGATTTTTTAGAATAAATACCGGATCACGTTCACGTTCAGTGAACATGGCCACTCACTGAGAAGATCCGGCACAGGAAACTCAGTGGAGTTATCTTTTTCTTCTATTTTATAAATAATTTCTAATACCTAGGATTATAATTTTTCAAAATTATTTGACATGACAATTTTTTTTATAGTATAAGATAGTAAACAAGCATATGGGTCTCTTGATAGAAAGAGTCAACCATCGCCTATAGACAACAAAAGTGTTAATGATGCGTGCTATCTTGTGGCGAGGTCTTATGCCACATGCGTAAGTTTACCGGCTACCTTACCCTCCAAATCGGAACACGACAGTGACAAGCACTGACGCTATTGCGGCAGAAATACGTAAGGCGGTGGTACCAGACCCAGGTGAGACATAGCAAAACTCTAGCACCTGGTAGTCACGTGGCACCAGAACAGGCGAGACACTGCAGAACTCTACCACCTAGTAGCCACGATGATAGTGAATCGTATAGCCAATCGGTCGCCTTTTACGACTTGCCTGGCAGAACGGCAGTTAGCCTATTCTTCGAAGGAGCCCGGAACCATCATGGGGAAAAAACTTTATGATTACGCTTACGATTAGTCGACGAACTTAGTCCCGCAATGTGATAGATGGAGATCCCGGCTTTGATCTCATTTAGTCAATACCGATTTCGGACCACTACATCCTAGAGACGATAAATATATTGTAGACTTTATAATAAAAGTTTTAATTATTAACATTTGATTTTATCAACAAAAAAAAATCTAACTTCACGATATTGTATTTAATCACAAAGCAAGACAATTTTTTGTGAAATTTATTTAAAGTAGTGATTTAAAACTATTAGTATTATGGTATTTATTGACATACAATACACGTGTTTTGTAATCATATTTATTTTCTAGTTAGCTACATAAATATAATTTCTGTCTATTCCTGAAATATGGGTTGCTAGTTACTTTTAATAAATGGTTGTAGTTCTTTTAAATAAACGGTAAAGTATTACTTTAAGTGACTTGAAAAGTGGTTTATACGAATTTACACAACAAATTGCTCTAATATTTTTGTGCTCTAAAAATTCATATTAATTATACTGAATTTCCTCATACAGAAATTCCATTCTGTAAAATAGATAAGACATAACCGTGATATGCTTACAAAGAACGTAAGCTAATATACTTATATGTTCTCTACTTCTTTTGATATTCTTAATACATAGACAAATCACAATCACAAGTTTATTACAAAGACAGTTAACATAATATTGTGTTTTCCAATTACAATGTTTGTCAGTCATTATTCCTTAATATTCTGTATACATCTATATTTTCTATAGTTACTTTATTTAAACATACTTTTATATTTTGTTACTGTGATAAGGAATTCAATTACCTTTGTTTAATTAAGTTAACATTTTGATTATTATTTCTTAAACATTCTAAGACTATCAATAAAGATTCAGTTGCTTCATTAACAAATTGTTTTTAGCCTTACACTTAATTAGAAGCATAGTGTCGTTAGCAAATAAAAATATGTAATGTTGAGTAACGTCAGAAAGATCATTAATATACATAAATTAAAAATAATAAACGCCCTAAAACACTGCCCTGTGGTATTCCATAATTATTAAAAAGGTAGTCTTAAGTGTATACTTTCTTTTAGTTTCCAAATATTCTAGATATTTGAACACACTTTTTCCTGACTGAGAGAAGTTAGGTCTGAAAGAAATTGTCGGTGTAAGAGTGAGACATGTTCCGTTTGTTTGGATATACAAAAATAATGCGAATGTGGAAGGATGTATGTACCGTGGTACCGATCTGACATATCATGTTGAGATTGATCGGGTACTGTTTGAAGGTGGTGTCAACATTATATCTTAAAATTATGTGAAGCTATTATTAATAGTTGATATCGAGTAGCTTAAGTGAATCCATTTAAAAAAATTCACAACGAAATTCAACCATAATTTTCATAATAAGAATCCTAGTTAACAAGTTAAACATTTCCAAATAGTAATTTTCCATATAAAAGCGTGTTAAATTTTAATAGTAAGATGTTAAAGAGGATGTAACATCGTTTTATGTGAAAACTTGAGGCTATGATAAATACGCAAAGATTTAGGGCTTATATGCTATGAAATGTTTGGGTTTAGTTTTGGGTAGAACGTTTAGACAGACGAAGAAGCCTTATTGCATTCAAAAGTTAAAAAATGTAAACGGCTTATTTTCACATAAAATTAAATTGTTTTTACCTTTTTAATTATTTTTCTTAAACAGCAATTAATAAAAAATGGTTTTAAAAAAAAAATTTTTTCTCTATTTTATTTTTATTTCAGGTGCTATTGAAGGACAACACGCTATGAAACACTCCCAGCTGATTTCATTGTCAGAGCAACAAGGTTTAGATTGTAGTCCAGGAGATTGCACAATAGGTGGCCGTATGGAAGACGTGATGCAGTAAGTAAGAGAATCTCATTCATGTCTAAAGGCAGGAGACAATTTTTTTATATTATAAGATAGCAAACAAGCAGATGGCTCTCGTGATGGAAACAGAAACTATCGCCTATAGACACTAAAGATCTTAGTGGTGCGTTGCTATCTGTATAGCGAGATAAGAATGCCACATGCATAAGTCTACCGGCTACTTTACCCTCCAAACCAGAACACGACTATGACCAACATCGACGCTATTGTGGCAGGAAAAGTCGGTGATATCAAATACTCGGGCGAAACGTTGTAGAACGCTACCACTTTTGAGGCACGATGGTAGTGACAAGTATGGCCAATTGGTCGCCTCTTACGACCTGCCTGGCAGAATGGCATTTTCTGGTTCAAATCTACCTGTATCAACATTTTCTTGGTTTGAAATATATTTAATTTTATTTATATATAGGTAAATGTGAAAGTTTTTTTGGAACGTCTTCTGCATTTCAGGTATCGCAAATAAGAAACGACAGTGATTAAAAATTAAAATTGGTCATCGTATAGTGTGTAGTAATCCCTGTCAACGATCGCTATCCACTATAGTAGATGTAGACTAATATATCTTAATGAACCATTACGTTTAAAGATATTCATTTTTTCTGACTAATTTCAGAAAAAAGTAATGTGATGATATTTATTTTATTGGAACGAAGTTTTAGAATAAATCAATTTTTCACGTGTTGGGCGTGTGGGATCTTTCTTAACACACACAGGAAGAGGCACAGCCGTTTTTAATTTAAGAAAATATGATCACAGATTTACATTGTAGAATATTTTTATTTAAGATATTTTATTTAAAAAACAGGCATTTAGCTGTCAAAGGAGGGTGTGTTCGGGAGGAAGCTTACCCTTACACAGGAGTAAAAGGATCTTGTAAGACAGATTCATCGAAAGTAGTAGTTAAAGTTACTAAAGGGGAAAAACTAAATATAGGAGATGAAGCAAGCCTACAAGATGCTTTGGCAAATTATGGGCCTTTATCTATTGGTAAGGCTGATTACTTATATTTTCTTTATCCATTTTATTATAAGTATTTATGGCATTATCAACTACGCCCAGAAATTTCTTTTTGAATATTTTTTATAAATTTGACAGTTGAAATGCTTTCTTGAAAAAATTAAAAATTACGATAAGCTTATTTGGCCAAGCGCAATGTAAGGTTCCATATTTTTTAATGCATTTCGAAATGCAACATACGGACAATATTATATACTGTTTATCTTATAATTTTGTATTTGTTTCTAATTTTACCCGCTTACTGTCTTCATCTAAATAACATGATTTTCAACTACGTTTATTTCTAATCAATTATAGGAAGAAGGGGGATCAGTTATTTGACGAAAATGAAAATGATACAGAAATTGTTTACATATTCACAATTATTTTGAACGTTTTGATCACACCCTCCCTGTTCGAGCCCTCTTGAAATTTAATACCTTTAAACAGCAATTATCGTATATGTAAATATATAACCTAAATCTCTGAAATGTCGTTTTGGCCAAATAATACCGAGAAAAGCTCTGTCATCCAGGTACTAAGAGATTATCTGTTATTCTGTCAGGCAGAACATTTTTGTAAAAAGCGATTTATTGGATTTACGTATCACTGCCATCGTGACTACTGAATGGTATTTTTTAACGTTTTAGCGGGTTTAGCATCACAATATTATCTCAATAGCATCAATGCTTGTCACTGTTCTGTTCTGGTTTGAAGGGGAAGGTACCCAGAAAACTTCTGCATGTGGCCACTACTATACTGATAGTAATGCATCATTAACATCTTCAGAGTCTAAACGCAATGGTTTATCTCTTTCTATCAGAAGAGCCCTCTGTATGTTTGTTATGTTAAGCAGTATGTTAAATTATAAAGCATTGAGTGGCCTGGTAGTGCTAACAAACGTCTGTATTGACATAAAAAGGTCCCAGCTTTTGCGACCTAAATGTAAACTTGATCAGAAATTTCGTTTATACAATAGAGAAAAGCGGAATAGAAGCACTAGATAGTAACACAGAGCAGTACATGCAAGTTCAATGAAACTTTAATTATTATAATAGCTTACAGATTTACATGTGTTAATTAAACAAGTTATGTAAAAAGTACACTAAAAAAATTGGAAGATGGAAACCATGGAATTAATCGCTTCTTTTCTAATCTCTTATAATAACTGTCATTGAATAAAAATTGGACACTATTAATTTGAAAAAAATGTATACAGATAAAAAAATTTGTAAATGGTTGACCTTGCAGGTCATCCCTGAAACTTCCCACTAAATTAAGGTATTTTAAGCTCGAAAGAGAAAAAACTATAAGCATAGATTTTTCAGTTGAAACATCTATTTTGTTAAAAATAGATGTTTTAACTGATAATCATGAACAGTATATTGATTTTTTAAAAGCTGTATATTTTGGAAATGTTGATCGATTTTGATCTTTTGAATTGCATTCAACTCATTTTTTGAGATCTGAAATATTGCTTTAGTTAAATAATTGATAGGTTAAAACATTTTGAAGCAATGTCAAAGATATTATTTTCAATAATTTTCGTCATTGAAAAATTGACCGATTTTGATTTAATTAACGTTATTTAACGCAGTTTTTATGGAGAAAAGCTGATAAGATTTTTAAGTTAATCGGTATATTATCCTGAAAATTATTTCAAAAATATTAAGTAAGTTTGCTAAAAACAACGTAACTTTGATATTTGAAAAGCTGTAACTTTTGAAAGTTAGATTCGATTTTGATTTTCGAAACGGCATTCAACGTAGTTTTTAGTACTAAAATATCGTAGAATACCAAAAAATGACATGACCTATAATCATACATATAATAAAATCGTAGGGAAGTCAAAACTGTACATCGATTTTTTTTAAAAAAGAATACTTGGGGCGTGATCTACATTTGATATCGAAGCCAAAAATATAGTTTTTATAATTTTTGTGTGTTCGTCTGTATGTATGTCCGGGGTAAACTCAAAAAGTACTGCGTGGATTATTTCAAATTTTGCAACAATATTATTAACAGGTCAGGTCAACATATAGGCTACATATTATTACGCTATCACCTACGGGGGAGGAGCTGTGCGGAGTAAACGTAGTCCGCGCGGACGAAGTCGCGGGTAACAACTAGTTATTGTTATATAACAAGAGTCCTGTCCCGTTCGTCGAGTGGTTACCCTGACTAAGCGATCCCTGAGACTCGGGTTCGACTCCCGATGGATAAAGGCATAATATGTGTGATGATCACGGATGTTTGAATTAACTAGGTATATAGGTATGGATCTAGACCCATTCGCGTTACTCGTCTAGCGATATTATTAATATATGTATTATAACCCTTCTTTTGTCGATCTGGGTCTGTCGTATATTGTTACGTACTCGGGTTCGTTATTGTAAGAAAACACCACTTATATTAAATCCGTGTATTTACACAACACAACACAACGTAATACTAAAATACACTTTACACCCTAGTCACTCGCTATACTATCACTGAACTTAGAACACTACACGAAATACGAAAAATTTCGATATTATGTTGAAAAAACTCTTTTTTCGATTTTGTCAACGATTACTCCAAAACGGATAAATGGATTTTAATGCAATTTATGCATTAGACGTAGTTTTTTGAGGAATAGAGCCACAAGCCGAAGTTATTAGAATTTTGTTCTTTTTCTGCCCTAGTTACTCGCCTCTATATAAAGAGCTTATATTTGATATGCTTAACAGTATTCGAGGTACCCCCCCCCTGATAATCTGACGCGCTCGAGTAAATTCAAGAATCCCCTCTTGGGCTACCCTACTATAGAAACGATCTAATTGAAATCAATACAGAACACAGAGAAATGTTGTAGGTTAATTTATGGCAGTCGAAATGTCAATTCTAATTATTTTTACAGGAATAAATGGTTGTCCTGATTTCAAACATTACACAGGTGGAATTTTTTATGCGGCATGTCCAGGTAATGACTATGGCCACGCTGTACTTCTAGTTGGTTATGGAAAAGGTAAGTCCTTACACTGTTTAGATTTTGATCTCTTTTGAAGATTAGACCATCTGCCAACAGTAAAAGGCGCCAGACGAGATCACAGCAGAAAAAATTAATGTTGCATAAACCTATCAGTTAGTCCCTTAAACGTGAACGATAGAATAAACATGTTATTACCTTAGTATCTATCCAAATCGATTACTTTTAAACAACGTTGTTGGTGTGGTGGTTAGATGATTTGGTTACAGATTACGGATCTTGAGATTGAGCCAGCAAACATTTTTTCACCCAATTCTAGAGTTTTCTCAGGATAACGGTAATCAAGGTAACGTCCAAAATGCGAAGGTTTATGATGACACACAAGAAAAATCTACCTCAGCAGTCATGGTGTACTGCCTGAGGACCTAAGTCCGTCTGAGAAGCTTTGAAACTTGTATATGTATAGCGTTACAAGATAAATAATTGTTATACCGTGATTGAAGATTTGCTTGAGTTTTCATGTATTATTGTTTGACCGCTATACTTTCTTATGACCATTCTATTTAGTAAGGATAGATCGTAAAGACTCCAACACAACATCTCGACAATTGTTCACTTGCAACTGTTTGATTTGTGTTGTACCTTTTTTATATGAACATTCAAATTCTAAAATAGGTCACTTAACAAGGTTTTGCTGAGTAACTTTCATATTGTTATTTTTAGGAGATAAGTTAGCAAAATTTATAATAAGCCGACATTGAATTGGCGACGTCCCTTTCGTGTTCGAAAAAGTTATAGTGGTGACTGTTTTCGTAACGTGAAAGTATTGTAATACAACACTGTTATAAGCGAATTTATAGCTTCATTGGCTTAGTGTCTTCAGCTCGAATCACAAAGTCACGGTTTCGATTCCCATAGCAAAGAGTTATAAGGTAGTGGTAATAGCTCAGTAATTACTACTTAGATTTTTTCTGGATATTCCAATAATAATATCCTTTTTCGTCTGAATTGGCGATCAAACTCCGGACCTCATGAACTGACTCAAATTTTAATATAATATCTCAAGATATAAAATATCTCAGGATATAAAATAATATTTCAAGATCTTTTTTCCATCTACGTACTGTGTAATCGTGATTATAAAAGGTGCTAATATTTATACGCGTGATAACAAAAGGTGTTAGAAAAAAAATGATCCTAATCAGGAAATTAAATAAAATTACTATTCTATGATTAATTCGAGTATATCATAACAAATGTTTTAATATGCTTCTATTTCGCTCCCTGATTGTGATAAATTTTATTTCTTATATCTGTTATAATCATCTATTATTATTTATAACATTCAATAATTTACTGTATGATTTCAGATGGTGACAAATATTGGATTATCAAAAATTCATGGGGTACGGATTGGGGTGAAAAGGGATATATGCGCATGGCTCTGGGAAAAAGCTTATGTGGAATTGGAAGGGATGTTGTCAAAGCAGAAGTCGCGTAGATATATACGGGATTCTGTTTAGCGTTTGAAAATAAATTGTACATTTAATTATACAAGACTTTTATTCTTTCATCGTATAGTATATGAGTTGGCGGTTCTCCCGATAGTAAGAAATATCTATAATAAACATCAAAAATGTTACTGATACTGCATGGATTCTTCTACTGATAGTTAAGTCGTTTACCGAATATTCTAACTTCCAAATTTAAAATGCAAATTATAATAATTGGAGTTCTGATGAATGGAATACGTACAGCTGCTGCTGTAAAGTCTATTCACTACTACCACAAGTATAAATATGTTACCATATTTATACTAGTTATGGTGTAACTTTACCACCTAGTAATCTTATCAAGCATAGCTAAGTCATCTCATGAATCGGTTAGGTTAATCTAGACTATTGTTGCCTAAGATACCATTACAAAAGTCCTTTTTTTATGCCCTACGATAGCAAACAAGCAGATGGCCCTCCTGATGGAACGAGGAACTATCCACTTTAGACACCAAAGATGTTAATGGTGCGTTGTTATTCGAGTAGCTGGATGGCAATGCCACATGCGTAATTCTACTGGTTACCTTACCCCTAAACTGGAACACGACAATGACAAGCATTGACGCTATGGCGGCAGGAATAGGTAAGGCGGTGGTACCAAATACCCGGGCGAGACGTTGCGGAATTCTACCATCTAGTATATACGTATAGCCAATCAGTCACCTTTTACAACCTACCTAGCAGAGTGGCAGCTGGTCTATCTATTCTTTAACGGAGCCCGGACCAACACGAGGGAAGAACCTCATTCATTACTATTAGATATAATATTTTTCATGAACCGAAGTACACAGAAAAACAATGATTTTCTGCCTTATTGCTGGAGCATAAAATATTTGTTTTATGATCAAATAGCTGCACCCTGCAGCATGCTGTACAAAAGTTTTTTGACGAATCCCACGGGAAAGAAATTTTTCCGAGCTTTTACTTGTTTTCTTTATTCTTCATCTACTTTTGGAAAAAAATTTATTTCAAGCGATTTTGCATTTTTTGCGTGATTCCGTCATCACATCATCATCCAAATATTCAAACATCCAAATATCTAAACATACAAACCCTCACAAATATAATACGAGTATGTATTGGATAAATCAACAATCTATTACATTCTACCTGATACTACTTAAGTGAATATCTCATTGGTCTTGTGGTAGTAGTAGATTACTGCTTAGTTGACAGTGAATAATCAAACCTCAAATTTAAGTCCAGGGTCGGGCTGTTATTAATTATTCTGATGATATCTATTTATAAAAATTGGAAACAGTTTGAAGGTTTTCTTTTTTATATCATAAGATAGCAAACAAGCAGATGGGTCCCCTGATGAAAAGAGTAAACCATCGCTTATAGACACCAAAGATGTTAATAGTGCATCTTGTGGCGAGGTCTAATGCCACATGTATAAGTTTACCGTCTACCTCTCCCTCCAAACAGGAACTTGACAGTGACAAGCACTGACGCTATTGCGGCAGGAATTGTGCGAGAGAATGCATTACTCTACCGCCTAGTAGTCACAATGGTAGTGTCTCGCATGGCCAATTGGTCACCTTTTACGACCTGCCTGTCAGAATGGCAGTTGGTCTATTCTTCAAAGGAGCCTGGAACCAACACGGGAAAAAAAAATTCAGAAAGTGCAAAATTTCAGAATTTTCTTTTCACAAATCTGGTTTTTTCCTAAATGCCACGTAACATTCAAATAATATTCTTTATTTACCGTTTGACCTTCCGGTAAGAATTCTGAGAGAACAATACTGTCAAAGAATGTTTTCTTTAATTATACAATAAGAATAATAATAATGATAATAATAATTATGTCAACATGTATATCAACATGATTTTGACCTTTGATCGACTTTGGGGTGATTTTTTCGGTTCCGTTTCAGCTGGAAGGCGCCACTGTGAAGCTTTTATTTATTTATTTATTTATTATGAGCCACCAACAAAATTACATGTGAATTACATATTTGAGCATTAAGTACTAAGTTAACATATAATTTCACTTATAGGTAATGACAGCATGCATTATAGATGTAACAAGTCGTATTAGAAATTAACTCATAATAATTTTATTGGTAATATAAAAAAGTGCAATTTTTTTGAAACATAAATTTACTTGACATCTAGTGAGGAATCCAGTGACTTAATGAGATTATCTTTAAGCTTTCTTAATTTGTGATTAAATATATTGATGGCCCCGTTCCTATCTGTTAACTGCCTACCATATAGCCTACTTAGTCTTGGTATGAGGGACTCATGTCCGAGATTTATTTTATAAATTCGGTGAGTGAAAATGGATACCAGATTGCACGGTAGCCGAGATGGAATTTTTAGAAATATTTGGCTTAGTAATTCGAAGTTATCTATTGTACCGTTTATGAGTTTGTGCAAAAGAGCCATGTCGTGTATTATGCGTCTGTTAAAATGGGGAAGAAGATTGAACATTTTCAGCCGGGAATTATACGACAGTTATTTATTTGGTCCAGTGGAGTAAACATAAGTGAAAGTGAAAGCTTCTGTATGATTTCTAAGCGGTCTTGGCATATTTTGTAACAAGGACTCACTGTCACTGTACAAATGTAGAAAATATTTTTTTTTCGTTTTGAGTTTTTTAAAAGGTTTAGCGTTCCTGAATAAGAAGCCCAACTTTTTGAGTTGTTTACATGTCAAACTCGTAAATCCACGTCTTGTCACCAGTAACAGTGCGTTTCATAAATGTTAGGTTGGGTTTGGCTCTTTCTAGCATGTCCTCAGCGACTTTTATGCGATTGAGTTTTTGGAGGTTTTTTGGAACTAGCCGTGTGACAACATGTTTCGTAACCAAGTGTATTTTAAATGGTACAAATTGACTCGTAAGTCAGAGAAGTTCAGCGGCTATCTCGTTTAAGCTCGAATGAGGATTATCAGTCACGACTTCCTTCATTTTTGCGATGTTAACTGTAGTTAAAGACATTAATGGCCTACGTCGACACGTAAAACAAATCTTTCATCACATCTCAACCGCTTTTGAACGCTTTGTACCACTTATCAGCATATGTTTTTGATAAAAATGATTCACCGTAAACCTTCTGTAATATATTCAGGGACTCCGAACACGAAATGTCATTGGCGATGCAAAATTTAAAATAAACTCTTTGCAAACTTTTTGTACATCACGAAATTTGAAATATGTATGATATAACTAAAAACAAAACTGTATTAAATCTAAATAACGGATGTAACTCAAACTACGCGCCAAAATGAAAAACAGTTGTGCCAATCTATGTAACAACCAAAAAAAAACAACGAAAAATTAAATTCATAACTTTGTATACATACATTGTTGAATGGTGTTCGAAATTTGAAAAATAAATCCAAATTTTGTTATTGCAAGTTTATTTTAAAAAAACACTGTTGTGTATATTATTATTATTATTAATAAAGCCTGCAAGCATTAATGTAAGCTTAAAATATGAGCGAGTAAGGCAAATCAGTCATAACTGTTCGTAGACATTTACAACCCAAAAATTTGTTGCCAATACGATGGCGTATTTTATCGTGAATACGTCTTTAAATTTGCCTTTATAGGGGGGACAATTCAAAAAACAGATGATAACAAAATTGGGGGATACTAGTACCGCAGTTTTTAGGTAATTTCACTGCATTACATATTTTATATAGGGTATATATTTTGATGTAATATTTTATCACTTATGCATTTGAAGCTGTGAAGCTCAGCGTTTAAAGATGTGCGGCCTGTACATTTATGAGCTGTACGGCCTCCGCTCTAAGGGTGTCGCCTGTGAGACCAATCCTCGCTTAGGGTGGGGCATTGTTTTGTCCATTGTCTGATCCTTGTCCTTGAGCTCGGTTCACAGATGGGCGAAACGTGAATGTACTCTGTAAGTCGATGTACTTGATTAGTGCAACTGCTCATTTATTATGAGACCTTTCTAGTGAACAAATATCTTAGGGGAGATAGTGTGATTTTTTCGTAAATTTTGCCTAACGTTTTGGGGCTAACGTAAGCTAATGGAACAGTAACTACTGACGTTATTTTTGGATTGTGTATTTTTTTAAGACTATGGTCTATAGGTTATGGTTTCTCTTTCCATCAGAAGAGACATCTGCTTTTTTGCTATCTTATGATATAGACCTCGTGGTCACCTGATGCCTCGTGGTCTAAGGTTAGCTTAAATTCAGCTCAAATCATGAGGTCCCGGGTTTGATCTCCGGGTCAGGCAAAGGTACTATTGATGTTTTTTCGAGGTTTTTCTCGAAAATCTAAAATCTCTATTGCAGCTCGGAGTCTTGCATAGTGATGTATCACCACTCCCGTGCCTCGGATGATCAAGTAATCATTAATATGTTGGTGAATGCTACGATGAAGATCAGCACTTATCTCACCAACCGACAAACCGGTGAATCGTGGTAAACCAAAACGTAGACATTCTGTTTACTGTGCCCACCCCGCAAGGGAATCGGGTGTAATGATACTTTTTTTATGATGTAAAAAAGTCACCGCGTTTGCAAACAGCGACTAGTAGTAAATTTCTACCGACCGTGAACATGAGTTATGATTTATTGTGTGTCATACATTAAGGTCGGCTTGCACTAAAACATTTAAATACTTTTTAAATATCTTTTGCTGCGGTTGAATTCATTTAAAAGTATTTAAATGTTTTGGTGTAAGTATTTAAATAAAACTCCAAAAAATGTTTAATCTAGTACATTAAAATAGTAACATTATTTTACTGGTATTTTTCTGTTGACGTTTTATTGAATGTTTATAATTTTACAATACCGACTAGTAAAGTGTGTAGTAACAGAAACGAGATTATTTGTGTAATAACTCCATAAACATATCCTTTTATAATGTTTTTACATTTAGTTTTACATACGACTCTCTGTATTAATAGCTATTTTGCAAGCAATGACTTCGAGAAAATTTTTTACAATGTAAACGACGCTGAAAGTATTTTTGCTGCTTATGTGGTGAAATTTGATAAAAAATACAGTACCAGAAGAGAGTATCAGACTCGATACAAAATATTTAAAAAACATTTATTAAACTTGAATGGACTCAACGAAAAATATCCAAGTACTAGCTTCGGGATTAATGAATTTACTGATTTTACATTTGAAGAATTTATAAAAGGTCACAAAGGATTAATCCTTGATGATATTCTAAAGAAAACCCACATTCATGTTAGATTAGGTCAACTACCAGCAATCCTGGATTATCGGCTATCTGGTTTTGTCACCAACGTAAAGGATCAAAAGAATTGTAGTTCATCAGCTGTATTTAGTGCTATTGGTAAGATTTTAATTAAGTTTATAAATAGATATATTTATACAGATACTTTGTTTATTTTAAGTAATTTATCGTTATTCGACATAATAGTTAAAACTGATCGTTATTTCTGAATTTTATCGTTAGGATTAAACATGTTTACTGATTTTTATTATTTCTAACAACAGCCTGGTAGAACGGCAGATAGGTTTATTCTCCAAAGAGGTCCGGACTAATGCAGAGGGGAGGTGGGGAATTAATGTCAATTAAAATTGTATATTAAATGGCTCTCCTGATGGTAGAGAAACCATCGCCTATAAAAACCATTGATGTTAATGGTGCGTTGTTATCCATGTGGCGGGCTGGCAATATCACATGCATGCCACCTTACTCTGCAAACTGGAACACGACAATGAGAAGCACTGACTCTATTGCAGCAGGAACAGGTAAGGCGGTAGTATCAAATACACGGGCGAATTGTCGCAGAACTTTACCTCCTAGTAGTCACGATTGTAGTGACACTTACAGCAAATCGATCGCCTGCCTGGCACAACGGCAGTGGGTTTATTTTTCAAAGGAGCCCGGACCAACACGGTAAGTATTTTAGTTTCTTTTTGCGGTATTTGAAGCTGTCAACTGTACATGTTTATACAAGCAGGATCTAACACATTGACAGCAGATCCTAAGCTGATGCTTAGTCTAGAGATCCATCTCGTAGCCGAGAAAATAATTTATTTTTAAATTGCAGGGGCTATTGAAGGACAACAAGCTATGCGTCACAAAGTGCTTATGTCTTTGTCAGAACAGCAAGGCTTAGACTGCAGTCAAAATGATTGTAATGGAGGTCGAATTGAAGAAGTGTATCAGTATGTAAATGCACATACATATTCATTCACAAAAATAGAATTCATCCAATATTTGGTGAAATCTGCTACTTTTTCTTTGCAATAAATAATACACGAAGCCATCGTGTTTTAAGCTGTTTTTTCTTTTGCGAATGGAAGCAGAACTAAGTAGGCGATTGACTAGAAAAGCGTGCATAGTGCAATGTCCATCAGGCTTGTGGTTTTGTTTCCTAGTGTTTCTATGCTTTATTTTGTTATCGTCCCCTGCTTATAAACGGAGGGAAGTTGGATGTCATTTCCTGTTCCTCCTATAAATTTCTGATTTACTTAGATGTGAGTTCTATAACAGCTTCCTACAATTACCTCGAATTCGTAATTACACAACAATTAGTTTTAATGTTTTAAAAAGCACATCACTAAAATTAGTACAAAATTAATTCAAAATACACGATACTACATTCCGATCTCTGGGATTGAGAAAGGAAAAAGATTAGCCACAGAAAGGAGATCGATGACGGTCTATACAAAGTTCGCCTAAATCGCAACGCATGTTGATAGATGTTTATATTATTGTAATACATTTTCTTCTGATGTGAAAATTGTATCACGGACACTTCCTATAATACTAAAATTCACAAAATACCTTTAAAGATTATTATTACATGAATTCACAATTATTACATAATATTTTTGAATTAATTTCATATCGTCAACGTAGATGTAATTCGTTTTTGTATCTCTCATCATAAAGAATATTTTGGAACGAAATTCCTTACGGCAGGCTTGGAGCCGAACCGACCGAACTGAAAAAAATGTGATAGTAAAACCGTAAGAAAAAATCCGTGGAAAAAAGTGCGTGAAATAAAACCGTTAAATGAGACGTGCGCAGGCGCGACAGTCGCATACACAAGCGAGTAGTGCCGTTTAGCCGAAGGAACTTCGTTCCTACCTGGTGTCCCACGACACCACATCATTTTTATTTTAACCACTTAAACATTATAAGACGAAAAACGTTTGTTGAATATAACAAAACAAAATATTTATCACTCAGTCACAGTTTAAGTAGAAAATACTTATTTTTTTGTTTCTTTACGATGATACTAAGAGAAGCATGTTTATAAAGCCTTCTTCTGTATTATAATTTTCGACTATAGTAAAAAGTACTTTCTTTTTTGCTGCATTTTATATAATAGTTTATTTAACATTTTATGTCTTATCTATACTACATATTTCCAACTTGTTTGACTGGTCATAAATAAAAGTGTGAACTTTATGGCAGCAAATGAAAATCTTTGCTTGATTTAGAAATAGGAAAAAGCGAATAAGTTTGATTAAAGTTAAGTACGAGTACATTCCTTCTTAAAATTTCGTATCTATCAAAAAGTGTTCGTTAAATTCTAATATGAGCTTATTGTACATTAAATTAATTTGATAATTTGGCTGATGCTATATTCTTGTAGCACTTTAGGCCTATCCCATCAATCTCCTTTCTATCATCGAAACAGATTGAGCATCATCTTAATTGTTGCAATTGTAAGGCAGCCGGTAATCTTATATATGTGATTTTACATTCACGCCACGCACGCAACGCAACGCTCCATAGACATCTTTAGTGTCTATATGCGAGGGTTATCTTTTTTTATCAGCAAATCCATCTGCTTTCCTCAACATAAACAAGTTGTATCCTGTAATATAATTATTATAATTTTATTTCTCTTTATGATATCTGGTTCTGTCTATTTGTGTCTGTATTATATATTCTGACCTTATTCAACTGCTAATTATCTTTTATTTTTTGGCACTCTTAATAGAAAGTGTTCTGATAATTATTAAATAACTTTTACACAAATGTTATGATTAATTCCAAAATCTAATCAGTTCTTTTTTTATACATCGTAAATTGAACCAGTATCGGTAATTTTTTTCGCGAATTATCATATACGAAAAGTTTTGAAAAAAGCCTTTATATTTCATCCACATTTTCATTCATTTCATTAATTCATTCATACCTTTGAGATTGAGATTGATTTTCAACCTTCTAAAATACTTTAGTAAACAAATAATTGCGTCGAATCGAAAGTTCAAAATCGAATAAAGTATTTAAAAGTTACAGCACAACCAACTTATTTCCGATTTTCTAAATAACTTTCAGAATAATCACAGATGAAACAGAACTCAAATGTATCGATTGATTCCAAATCGATTGATATCTAATCAGGTCTTCTCTTTAAAAAAATGCGTCGAATGCCATAAATTGAATATAAATCAAACCATAGATTGTACTACTGGTATTATACAAAGTAGTCTCCAAACTGGAGTATGACAATGACGAGCACCGACGCTGTTAGGGCAAGAATAGGTAAAGCAGGGGTACCAAAACAGGGCAAGACACTGCAGAATATTACTATATAGTTAGTAGTTACGATGGTAGTTACTACTAACTAGAATCATTACAGCTGTTGATCTAATTATCATAAAAAGGGGGGCCCGAATTAATATGGGAAAAGCTTTCTTATTTTTTTTTGTTTTTCCACTGACTTTTTAAAAGGAAGAGGTTGTCAATTTGACCGTGTTTTGGTATATGAACTCGGTCATTTATGAAACGACTCTAGAAATTCTTTTTTTTTGTTTGGAAGGTTATATATTCCGTGTGGTTTCGTTTTAATTTGGTGAAGATCTGACGCAGGATTCAGGAGATACAGAAAATGGTCGATCGATCGATCGAAAAGTCGATTGCTGTAATTAAACAACGTTAAAAATTATTAGATTTACTGCAAAAGTAATACTTTAAATTAGTTTTTGGTTGGTTTGTGTGGCGTGTATCTCATAAACGATTTTTTATAGTTTTTCTCAACAAGATATCACTAAAAATATTTAATAATCCCAGATCTCTAGCATCTGAAGGTGGTTCTGAACTTGAAGCAAATTACCCTTACAAATCAGTGAAAGGACAGTGTCAAACAAATACATCTAGAATAGCTGTTAATGTCACTGGCGGGGGTGTGATAGATGTCGGTGAAGGAGGGCTTAGAAATGGTCTGGTATCTTTGGGACCATTAGCTGTTGGTAAGAGGCAGTTTTAGATAATTATTTAGTCTAGTGAATATTTTAAATTAATGTTAGCTAGCATGATAGTAATAATAAAGTATCATCACGCCGACTCCCTTGCGTAATAGTAGGTAGAATGAGCAAAACGCTTAGTCAGTTCAACAAGATTCAATGGTTCGTATTTGGCGACATGGAAGGTGATCGCCAAATGAGCCAAATGTCTAGACAGTTGATCAAGATGCAACGGTTTGTATTTGGCGACATGGAAGGTGATCGCCATCGCCGTATTTTAGTATGTGTGGTATGAGTGTTAGTCAATGATAATATATGTAGAAATACATACCTATATAAACACAGTAATATACATGATAAATACTCAGAAACACAAACATATTCTATGCTCATTGCTCATCACATAAATGTTTGTCAACCAGAGCAATCATGAGAATTGGGATACTAAGAAAATTAGAGTTACGTATTTTTTATTTGCGTACCCTATTTTTGACCAGTCTCCCTTTGTAGAATTGATTATCTGTCATTCTACCAGCAAATTCGTAAAAGGATAACTATTGGCTTGAGTTTTAGCTATCAAACTGACTACTAGATAGTAGAGTTCTGTTCGGTCTCACTGGGGTTTGATACCACCGCTTCACCTATTCCTATTGCAATAGCATCAAGGCGTCTTACAGTCGAGTTCCGATTTGAAAGGTACCTGGTTAACTTCTGCTTGTGGTATTATAATCTCGCCACATGGATAAAAATATACCATTAAATCTTTGGTGTCTATTGACGATGGTTGTCTCTTTCCACCAAGAGGGCCATCAGCTTGTTTGCTATCTTATAATATAAAAAAGTATAAAATTTCCTGATATGTCGCATAACGCCCAAGTGAATTTAGTATCCTCGTGTTGGCGTCAGTGCTTGTCTCTGTCGTGTTCCAGTTTGGAGGGTAAGATAGCCGGTAAACTTATGTATGTGGCATTAGACCTCGCCACAAGATAGCAACACACATTTATATCTTTGGTATCTATAGGCGATGGTTGACTCTACCATCACCATCAAGTGACCCATCTGCTTGTTTGCTATCTTATGATATATAAAAAAAAATCCAATGTGTGACAGAGTCTAAGCGAAAGTGTAATATAGTCAATGATTTTTATGATGATAATATCTGGTTATCTGTATACCCTATCTACCTTAATTATCCTTTATTTTACTTGACTCTTGACATCCTAATATATTAAATTACGTGTCACGTTTTTAAAAATATAAATGGGTCAAAAAGGCGTACATATATAGAACTTACTAGTAAAGCTCGACGTTTCAGCCAAGTTACATTGACAGTGGTCACGAGCGGACTGGGGCAGTGGGGCTCCTCCGCCGTTCACGTTGGGGTCAATTTTCGTCTACCCCCTTCTGGCTTTTTTTTTTCGAATTTTACCTACACACAACTCTAGCCGTATATTGAACTTTATCCGTTTGCAGTGTCACGATGAACTCTAAAACTACCGAGCCGATTTCAATGAAATTTTGTCGATATCTACTATTTAGTCCAACTTAAAAGATAGGTTAGTTATTATCTAAATTAACTCCGCTCCCTATCAAGTATCTCACCGAAATATTCAGTACAAGTAATTTATATGACAAAACAATGTTTGCTGGCTGTGCTATTTGGGGCGTGCACTAAATCATTGCTTTTAACTCTATATTTTCAAAGCAAAACATAAAACACTATACACTCCGTAATGACTCTAACGATTTTAACGATTTTGTATTTAGATATAAATAACTTTTACTATTAATATTAATTTAGATGTCATCTTCGTGGTAATACGTTTTCACATGAAAAAAAAATTAACTTATTATGTGACTATTTAAATAAAACTGTGAATAATGTCCATTTTTAATACCACCTTGTGTTGTTCTGGGCTCCTTTGAAGAATAGACCAACTGGCGTTGTAATGAAGGCGCGATAGAACACGCTCGCGCACAGATTCCATCGGTATTTTATCGTACCATCGTTATCACATTTCATCACGCAGCATACACGTAACTCTCTAGTATTTAAGCTTAATGTAAAACCCAGTTAAATTTCAGTTCAA
This sequence comes from Apodemia mormo, assembly GCA_036924255.1. Taxonomy (NCBI): domain Eukaryota; kingdom Metazoa; phylum Arthropoda; class Insecta; order Lepidoptera; family Riodinidae; genus Apodemia; species Apodemia mormo. The sequence goes on from JAUPFN010000003.1 coordinate 7,875,327, forward strand.
TAAACACATTTACCAACCGATGTGTGGCTGTCATTTAGTCGACGTAATAGGCGTTCTGCCAGGAATGATGTTAAAGGCGATTGTACGAGAGGCCGGTGAACTTCGCATGTAGCATTGCCATCCCGTCACATGGATAGTAACGCACCATTACCTTCTTTGCGGTCTATAGGCAATGGTTTATTTTTCCATCAGGAGGGCCAAATGCTTGTTTGCTATGTTATGATATAAAAAATAAAAAAGAATTACCTCTATGTTAAAATCTGGCCGCCTCATGGCATTTCAAAAATGGCAGCTGTCGTTCCAGTTTTGTTTACTGAACGGATGGGTTGATAGCACTATACTTATATTTTTAAGGCATATGTCCTGAGTTTCAACATTATATTGGTGGAATTTTTACTGTAAACTGCCCACGTGATTTAAAATTAGGACATGCTGTTCTCGTAGTTGGATATACAGAAGGTGAGAATATATACTTTATGTAGCTTATTCTGCACAGTTAGAGTGGACGTCGGCACTCCACATACAAATCGTATTGGAATTTATTCACTAAATCTACGAAACAATATATGTATAATTAAAATTAAAGTAAAAAAACGAAGTAAAATAAAAACACAATAATCACTGCATTATTTATACTAAACAAAATGTTATAATTATTCTTTCCTACCAGATATATTTTAGAGCCATCTTAGAAATCTATTTCAGATTAATATTTTATGTGTTTGTCTTCCAAAATATTAGTCTTTGTATAGAAGCATGGGGTCTTGTTTTCTAACAACTTGCTAACAATAATAATTGATCCTAATATTTGTTTTTATATTTCTTAATAATATAATTTGCTACAGAATTAACATATTATGCCTGATTTAGCAATACCATATCCCTGTATTTAATGGGCTTATCCCCTGTGGAATTTTTTTTTTCAGTGTAATTTTTAGTTGCATTTGCTAATTAGTATTGTATGTCACAAATTAAATGTAAGAGAAGCAAGCCATATCTGTTTAATGCTTTTCATTTACGAGGCTGCATTATTAGAAACATCATTTATATATTTAAAGAGAATTACTAAACATCTATGAAAACAATAGTCGCGAGGAAAAAATTAAAAAATTATTTAGAACGTAATGCTAGAATTTTTACCCAAGAAGGTACCACTGGACCCAACTTAACATATACTTTTTTACTAATACACTCTTAACTAGGTGTTACCTAAAAATGTCACTTATTTATTCTGAGGGAGGAATGGGAGGGACACTTGACTCTTACAAAAATCGAAAACTTGTTTTCACAAACCTATAATATTTTTCAAAAACCTTTCGAACGATACCCAACGCAATGACGTACGTGAGAAAAAAATTACGTCCTGACTTTACATGTACGGGAGCTTTCTTGTAATAAAGATCTCTCAGCAGTAGTGCGGACGGACGGATGGACAGATGGACGGACATAGCGAAACTAAAGGGTTCCTAGTTTACTTTGGAATCCTAAAAACAACAAATAAAATAACTTCTCCAACCATTATGACATAGTATATATATTTTATATTTGTATGTGTTTGTTTTTTAACCTTCAAAAAGCGTTAAAAGTATATAAAATTAATTTTGATCACTTTTTTTACAGATTACTGGATACTCAAAAATTCATGGGGATCGAAATGGGGTGAACAAGGATATATGCGGATGGCTAGGGACTAAGGGTTGTGTGGTATAGGATCGTATGTCGTCAGAGCACTTGTTGCTTAAAAAGTATTTCCTATCAAGAGCTACTTGATAATTATGTGCCATTAACAATAAGGTTTTTCAGCTGGAAACCGGGATGGCAAACAAGTCAAAAGATAAGATATATATACGGTTTGGTTACTAACAGTGTGTTTTTATTTCTTCAGTACCCGAATGACTGAGATTATTTCGGTATTGTGTTTTTTGTAATATCCAGTTTATAGTAATATCTAGTTTATTTTAGATTCAAATCAAATACAGATTGTACGATTCATAAGATGCCCCTATCCGGTCCTGATGATCCTATCACAGTCTCATTTCAGCGTCATCGTCGGCAGCAATGCGGCCCAGTGCTTCGGCGCGCAAACACTCAAGATCCTGGTCAAGAGTTAATAACAAGCCAAAATCCTGATGCCACATACTCTCCCAATTATCGTCAATATGCTGCCCTAAGTCTTTTTTTGTTTGTTTGGTTTAGCCTCACAAGAGACACCTTCAAGACAGGCTCTAAGGTCACTTTCATTTTGCTGAAATGTCAGCATAAGAGTAGATAATTATATATTTAGTGGAAATATGTGTTTTGTAAGATATACAACAAAAAACTTAAAATTTCATACACGTTATTGGGGATATTTCCAAAATATGTAAAATAAAATTTATTTGGCGTATCTCTGAAATAGATTTAAGCGAATAGATAAAATATAATCAAAGTTTGTAGAAAGATAAGTACGTGTATCTGAAACAGCCTTAAAGATGGATGGCGTTGTTATGACGGTGAATTATTTCCATCAAATTACAAAACACACTACCAAAATTTCATGTTAGTCTAAGCCCCTGGAAAAATAGGTCATCTGATTTTTTCTAAGCAGTATACAAAATAAACATAATTAAGAAACGTACGGTAAGTGTCACTATTACCACGACAGTTGAGTACTAGGTGGAAGAGTCCTGCAACGTCTTGACCGGGTTTTAGTACCATCGTCTTACCTATTCCTGTCGACATAACATCAAAACTCGACATTGTCATTTTTCGGTTTGGAGGGTAAGGCAGCCGGTAAACTATGCCTGCAGGAATTTTACTAACGAAGTTTTGTCTTAGTTACAAAATTGGCTGGTGAAAAATTTCAAAAAAAAATTTATATCAATGAAAAAAATACACATTTTCATCATTGGTAAATCTCGATCGAATCTGCCGATACGGATCTGATTTTCGGTATTTATCGCTGTTTTTTAAGAAGAGCTTGAAAACAACAACAGTAATATTAATATAATATTATTAATAACAGTAATATTAATATTTGAAAAGCTGTGAAAGAGATTGGCGAGATCGGCCGCAAAGTGCTACGCGAATATACTCGTAGCGTCAAATTATAAAACAGTAAGCCCATATTAGAATTTATTGGTCACTTTTTAATAGTAAGCACATTTTAAAAAGGAACATACCTAAGAGTCATGAAACTAATCAAATTTGTACATTGATATAAAAAACCCAAGATAAACAATCAGTGTCTAAAAAACGTCCTCTAAAAATGAGCGCAATATTTCAAATTGTGCGCTCATTTCAAATAGAATCCCGTCCCATCGCGATACTGACAATTTTATTACTTTTCGTACATCGCTTTGTAAAAACAACTATAAATCTTGCGCTCAAGGTTGGATATGCAAAGACATATGCTTTTGCCATATATATAATTACTTATTTGAAATTAGGGACAGTTTTGAGTGTCAGTTTTGTTCGGGACTGTGCATGTTGGGTTTTTTATATCAATGAACTTGTACGTACTTATTTCTAAATCAAGAAAAGATTTATCTTTTCTGCCTTGAAGTTAACATTTTATTTATGACCAACCAAACAAATTAGAAAAATGTCGAATAGGTATGATGCAAAATGTTAAATAAACTACAACAAAAATTTACTACAACTACTACTATAATAATTATAAAATGTAACAAAAATTATTGTGTCATTTACTATAGTCGAAACTTACAACACAGAGGGCTATATAAACAAGCTATCTTAGTATCATCCTAAAGAAACAAAAAAATAAGTATCATATTTTTAATCTGTGAACGGGTAACAAATATTTTGCTGTAAATAAAAGTTGTTAATCTTTTAACTTTTATCTATCTACCTTTAAACGAGCAATTCTTGTATATATATAATTGGAACCTCGGAATCGGCTCCAATGATTTTCATGAAAGTCACAAATTAGGGTTTTTTCGGGTCAAGGAATCGATTTATCAAAGTTCCAGGTCCAAGAAAAGCTCGGTTCCCAAGATATGGGTATGTGAAAAACCGAGCAAAGCTCGGTCAACCAGATACAGAAAAAAATTATTTATTCTATAGGAATCGATTTATCAAGGTTCCAGGTCCAAGAAAAGCACGGTTCCCAAGATATGGGTATGTGAAAAACCGAGCAAAGCTCGGTCAACCAGATATTGTGGTTTAAATCGAGTAGATCGTAGAAATGATGAGTGATACAAAAACGTATAATATCTATTTGGATAATATATTGATTGACTAAAAATAGTATATAATTACAAAAAAAATGTAATTGTAAATTCTTGTAATCATAATCTTTATATGTTTTTCGTGAACTTTCGCATTTTAAAAAGCGTCCGTAATACAATTTAGATTTCAGAAAAAATTAATAATGGATTACAATACGATAAGCATTTACCAATATGTGTTGGCCAGGCCAACTTTGTATGGACCCTCATCAAATAATTTTATTTATATACAAAAAGGCCTGATTTCGTCACTGATTCACTGATGATTATCAAAATTCTTATGGTACTTCCTGAATTAAAAAAAAATGAATTTGGTATGAAAGCTAGTATTAGTTCACATACAACAACGAAATTATAATTCACAAAACTTGAAATTTATACCTCCCAATCCCTTTTACTAGGGGATGGAATTTTGTATGAAACTTCTGAAATTTTGATGCTAGGGGTCTGAGAATTGATATGAGGACTTTTGTTATTATTAATAAAATACGTATTTCAATATTTTTTAATTAGGGGACGGCAATTTGTATGGGTTCTTGTATACAAATTTAATTTCATGCTAAGACCTGAAAACTATACATACAAGTCTACAGAATTCTTATTTGAAATTTAAAAAAAATACGATTTTTAGTTTATTGAAAAGAAAGTAATAATAAAAATCCGGCCAAGTGCGAGTGGGACTCACGCACAAAGGGTTCCGTACCGTCATCTATAATAATACAAAAAAACACGTTTTTTGTGTGAGGGATTAATATTTTCACTTATTTATTTTTAGTATTTGTTATTATAGCGGCAACGCAACTATGTAATTTGTGAAAATTTCAGCTTTCCAGCTATCACGGTTTATAAGATACAGCCTGGTGATTTCACCGATTGACTGTCAATGACAGACGGATTGACAGACAGACGGACAGACAGACAGCGGAGGCTTAGTAATAGGGTCCCGTTTTCCTTTTAGGTACGGAACCCTAAAAAAATAACAAAAAAGAACATATCTACTTAAGCGTCATAAGCAACTTACAAAGAGAAGTGAAATTCCACTAAAACATTTTCTTGCAAAGTATTGCCAAGACGAGACCACATGTCTTGCATTGCCAAAAAGTTATCAGATCTCATAAAGAGCCGAGGTTCTAACACTACACGCTCTGACTCTACAAGCCCCAACTTTACAAACTCTACACCTTAGTCAAAACCTGTGACTTGGCCGTTTCGTTACCGACACGATGGTGTAAAGTGAAAAATTTAGTCACTATTCACCAATTTTTGGAACGAAGTTCCTTATCGCACGTTGTGAAAGGGGCAGGACGGAAAAAATTCTTACGAAAAGTTGTCACGACACTTTTTGCTGTAGTAAGGTATTATTGTAAGCACAGAAATATCCAGCCACTTTCCTTTAGCTCGTGCATCGAAAGTGAAAGAGTCTATCTACTACTTTTTTTCTATTGCCAAATGTTCGACATTTATACAGAATTTCGGCCAAATGTCGAATTTCGACCAACAGTTGAATTTCGACGGACAGTCGAATTTCGATCGGTTGCCGAGTTTCGATCGGGTGCCGAAATTCGACCGCGGGTCGAAATTCGACCGGGTTCCGAAATTCGACCGGGAGCCGAAATTCGACCGTGGGTCGAAATTCGACTGGGTGCCGATATTCAACCGCGAGTCGAAATTCGACCGGGTGCCGAAATTCGACCGGGTTCCGAAATTCGACCGGGTGCCAAAATTCGACCATGGGTCGAAATTCTACGAAGTTACTTATCGCGCGTTGTGAAAGGGGGCTAGACGGAAAAAATTCTTACGAAAAGTTGTCACGACACTGCTATAGTAAGGTATTGTAAGCTGTGCGGCGTGCGGATGTTTCTCTGTCTGTCTCTCTCTCTCTTATAGAAAGCAAGCCAGATATTTTCATTTCTATTTCGCATTGAACAGTGTGGTGTCGCGACGATTATTTTTGTTGAGTGTATACAGGTTTTTAGTAAATAATAATAAAAGGAACTTAGTTCCATCCGGGTGTCCCTTGAGACCTCTCAAGTTTTTTTTATACTATATTTCCTGTAGGAACGAATCGGCTAAGCCACATATTTTGACTAAGGTATAAAGTTTGTGAAGTTAGATCTTGAAGGGGATTAGCACGTGTTGTTTTAGAAGCCTGAGTCTACATGAGATTTGATAATTTTTGACAGTGTGAGTCATAAGGACCTGTATTTGTTCGAAATGAACTTAAGCAGTTGGTTCAAATGACCGTTACTGGGATTCTGAGCGTTTAGGTCGAGCAGAGTGCTCATCCAGACTTTAAGTGGGCTAAGAGCCCGCCCTAAGGGTGTCTCCTGCGAGACCGAACTTCGACTTAGGGCAGTATTTTGATGATGAGTGGGAGCGTAAGTGGCATCAAGATTTCGACTCGTTAATTTCTTTTCGACACTTGACCGGCAATTCGAATTTTGGCGGTCCGAAACAGTAGGCGTGTTTTTTAATATTATTAGATAGCAAACAAGCAGATGTCTCTCCTTATGGAGAGAGATCGCCTGTAAACACCAAGATGTTAATGTTGCGTTGCTATCCGTGCGGGATGACAATGCCACATGCATAAGTTTACCGGCTATGTTACCCTCCGAACCGAAACACGACAATGACATACAGTGACGCTATTGCGGAGTAATGTTAGGCGGTGGCACCATATACCTGGAAGAGCCGTTGCGAACTATACCACCTAGTAGTCATGGTAGTAGTGATGCAGATAGCCAATCGGTCGCTTTTTGCGACCTGCCTGCCAGAACGGCAGTTGATCTATATGTCGAAGAAGCCCGATCGACCATGAGGAATATGCGTGTAAATTGTGAAGTGTTGGCTGTGATGGGATTATCAGGATCGGATAAGTTGTGGTCTCGTTTTGGCAACACTTTATATGTAAATATATTTTGTGGGATTTTAATTTTTGTATGAATCTCTTATTAAAACAATACAGCCTATGCTACTCGCTGATAATTAAAATAGCTTTCTGGTAAAAGAATTTTTAAAATCGGTTAAGTGGTTTGCACTATCTTTGGTATTCATAATATTTGTTAGGGTAGTAACTGTCAACTAATTACTATTATTGCTTTATACATTGTTGAAATACGCAAGTTTTTAGGGTTCTGAAGTAAACTAGGAACTCTTGTAGTTTCCCAATGTCCGCCTGCACGATAGCTCAGAGATTCTTATTACTAGAAAGCTGTAATTTGTCACTAATTTACATATTAGTCACGTCAACAGAGTGGTAACATAAAATCATGAAATATATGTTTTATTCAGGGTAGCTCCCTTCATGTAAAATGAGGATGTTAATATTTTTTCTCACGAAGCCTATTGTGTGGGGAGGGTTGGGGGGAGTACACTTGACTCTGACAAAAAGTAGCACTCAAAAGCTTAATTATTTTATATAAATAATGTGAGCTTTTATAATACCTTTTTTTACACAGTTTTGTTTTAACACTTTTACTATTAGTCCAACCAGACTCCGAACTGCTACTGAGAAGTTGAATTTTTGAGAAAAACTAAGGAAAACCTCAATAACACTTTTGTCCGACCCGGGGATCAAACTTTCATTTTAATTTTTGATTTAGTCAGAAACTGCAATTTAATTAGCGAGGAAGAATGTGTCCTCCCCCTTTTCAGCTATTTTTACCAATTTCTTACTGCTAAACTAAAAAATATGATTTCCCTACACCCATTATTATTTGTTGGGTATTAGTATCATTAAAAATAACATGCATAAAAATACAATAAAGAATAACCAAACAAAAAATCCCTACTTTACGAGTGGGGATTGTCATATCCCCAAAAATGTCTTTCAAGATTTTCTTATTTTTAATTTCCCGCTACATAGTACGTAGTGTACGTAGATAGGAAGTTACTGAATTTGCCCCGATTTTCGAAAATCGAGTTTTCACCGGATCTCCGCGTTTTGAAGTCCTAGGAATCTTATCCGACTATTTTCGCGATAACGTCAGTATGTCTGTATGTATGTATGTGTGTGTGTATGTAATCATCTCAGAACGGCTGGACCTATCGAAACACAGTTGATGGCATTCGATTGGATTTCGCTTAACTTAGACTTTCTGAAAATTTTAACCAAATCGGTCCAGCAGATTTTGAGAAAATTTGAAAAAACCTCAAAAAAAATTTTGGCGAAACAGTATTTTTTTAACATAACATTAGATTAGATTAATGTACCGATTAAACACAAAAACTAATCAGCTCTATTTCTCAAAAAACTACATCTAATGCATTAATTGCATCAAAATCTGTTCCGCTTGGGAGAAATCGTTGACGAAAAATTTAAAAAAAAATGTTTTTTCGACATAACTTCGAAACTTTTCAACCATTTATTTTTTGGTAGTCAGATGGCATTTAAAGAATCAAAATCGAATCAAGTTTTCAAAAGGTACAGCTTTTCAAATATTAAAATTACGTCATTTTTAGCAAATTTATATTTTTAAAATAATTTTCAGGCTAATACTCCGATGGACTTAAAAATCTTATCAGCTTTTCTTCTTTAAAAATTGCGTCAAATATCGTTAATTGGTTTAAAATCGGTCAATTTGTTTAGGATTTATTAATGATGAAAATATTTGAAAAAAATTTTTTGAGATTGCCACGAAATTTTTCAACCTATCCATTATTTAGCTAAAGCAATATTTTAGATCTCAAAAACTGAGTTGAATGTTATTCGAAAGATCAAATTCAATCAGCGTTCCCAAAATATACAACTTTTCAAAAATCAATATACTGCCATTTTAACAAAATAGATGTTTGAACTTAAAAAAACCATGTTTATAGTTTTTACTCTTTTGAGCTTAAAATACCTTAATTTAGCGGGAAGTTTCAAGGATGGCCTATAAAGTTAACCGCTTACACATTTTTTTAGTGGCGATAAATATGGATACCAAAGCCAAATTACAGATATCTTATGCTAATACCAATTTCGCCGTGTTGGTCCCGGCCTCCATTGTAGAATAGGCCAACTGCCGTTCTGCCAGGCAGGTCGTAAAAGGCGACCGATTGGCTATCGAGTCACTACCATCGTGGCTACTAGGTGGTAGAGTTCTGCATTGTCTCACCCGGGTCTGGTACCACCGCCTTACCTATTCCTGCCGCAATAGCGTCAGTGCTTGTCACTGTCGTGTTCCGGTTTGGAGGGTAAGGTAGCCGGTAAACTTATGCATGTGGCATTAGACCTCGCCACAAGATAGCAACGCACCATTAACATCTTTGGTGCCTATAGGCGATGGTTGACTCTTTCCATCAGGAGACCCATCTGCTTGTTTGCTATCTCATGATATAAAAAAAAAAGACATTAAGAACATGGAAGGTTAAATGAAGGCTGCGGAACCCTACAATACTGTATATTTTTATGAATTTTATCGACGTTTTTTTTTCTAACATTCCTAATACGAATAACTTTGCATGTAAATTGATATATAAGAGCATAATATATCCAATGAACGTCACCAATAGTAACAATTAATTAGGACTTCTATAATGTCTCTCTATTATTCTTTCCTTATTATTAGCCTTCTTGCTAGTTGTTATCTAGCTAATGTATTACCGCAAAAAATATATTACAATTTAAACAATGCCGAAAGAATATTCGATGACTACGTTATGCAATTTAATAAACAATATAACAGCATGGCAGAGAAACAATTTCGCTTTGAAATTTTTAAAGAAGAATTAAAGAGCATCAATGAACTTAATGCAAAATATCCAAATACTAGTTTTGGATTAAATCAATTCTCTGATATCACGTATGAGGAGTTATTAAGAGGTTACACGGGTCTGAAAATGGAACGTATTGAAAGAACTCCTTACGTTGCTTTTGGAAATGCGCCTGCGTCTCTTGACTACCGCCAAAGTGGTTATGTTACGGAAGTAAAAGATCAAGGACAATGTGGGTCATGTTATATATTCAGCGCTATTGGTATGTATAAAAATTATATTATTATTTTGTTGAAAAGTGTGGTGAAATGTCCTCTCTTCATGTCATAAGATAGCAAATAAGTAAAAGGTTCTGCTGATGGAAATAGACGACCAATGCCTGTAGCTACCAAAGATGTTAATGGTGCGATGCCATTAGTGTGGTGAATTTAAATGCTCCTAACAGGAACATAATAGCAACGATCACTGACGATGTTGCGGCAAAAATAGATTAGGTGATTATATAAGCCCGGACGATGTGATGACATTCCGAAAGCCACTAGTTGCAATAGTAGATACATTTGGTGGATTGCTTACCTATCACAAACTGCAGCAAATAGGCTGTTCTTCAAAATAATTTTAGGTCTAATGTTGCTAAACATCATAAAATTTCATGAAATGCCGATGACTGATAATATATATGTTTATTGTTTTAGGTGCTATTGAAGGACAACAAGCTATGAAACATGGACAGCTTATATCCCTATCGGAACAGCAAGGCTTGGATTGTGGCAACACTGGATGCGAAGGTGGTCAGATGGAAGTAGTGATACAGTACGTATTTCACATTTGCTTTACAGTCATTGAGACAACAGACTTCAGACAAACGATGACATAGTTAAGATTTAAAACCAAAAATAAATAAAGTTACTAAAAAAGCTCAAATGTGTCACTATGGCGGTTCCCTTACGGGCTAAGCAGAAAATGAGTTGGAGGTTTATTTTATGACTTTCCAGTTCATCACTCTTCAACGGTTTGTCAGTTGACGTAATAGGTAGTGATCCTCATTGCCACATTTATTTACTTGATAGCGACGCGAAAGCAGTTACGTGCTTTTTTCTAATTTTTTGTTCTGGCAACTGAAATTTCGATTTTTTACGAGAGATTTTTTTATGCAGTACTTTTTGAGTTTACCCCTGACTTACATACAGACAAACAGACAAAAATTCTAGAAACTATATTTTTGGCTTCGATATCGATTATAGATCACGCCCCAAGTATTGTTTTAAAAAAATATTCAATGTACAGTTTTGACTTTCCTACTTTTTTATTATATGTATAGATTTTTACATCGTCTTTTAAAATTGAACTCAAAAGTAAAATTTCCTTTAAAAATGTTGATCATGGTCTATTCTTTAAAGCTACTTAAGTATTATTTTTTTGGGTAAGTACTTGACTATATTCTGCATCAATAACTGATCAACCTTTATAATGCAAACCTTCCGACGACCGAAAACGAACAACAAAAATATATTTTCATTGAGTTTTGGTAATTACACTTATATGTATACATACATACTATACAGATATAAAATAGTTTTAATGTAATTTTTTCTAATGCGGTTGCCAAAGACAAAAGTTTCCGTGTGTCGAACATAAGTATGATTGGTTTTCCTACTATCTCTAAAAAAGACCCACCAATAAGTTACACCTCTAATTTTACCAGTAAAATTAGTAAAAAATTTAAACATAAACACTGCAGGAATCTAAAATTTTCAGGACATTAGCTTCCCAAGGTGGATCCGTCCGGGAGGAAGATTACCCTTACACGGGCCAGAAAGGAACTTGTAGAACAGATGCGTCTAAAATAGTTGTTAAAGTTAGTAGTGGTGAAACACTAAACATTGGTGAAGATGGTCTTAAAGATGCTTTAGCTAATTATGGTCCGCTATCTATAGGTAAGACAATTTTGAGCCATTTTTAAGTACCTTATTATATACTACGATTTTTTTTTTAATTTAATTATAATTGGATTTCTAGGGAAAAAAATTGTCAGTAGTTTTGTTTTAGGAATTGTCTATCGGATTTGATAAAATAATTTCTGAGATAACACTCGCCTGAAAAATTTGTTCCATATAAACTTTTAAGTTTTTCCTGAAAATTTAGATATATGTATTCTCTTTGGCTAACTTTCACATCATAAGACGTAATACAATTTGCTGATCACGGATGATTTTTTAAGTATTTTGAAATTTTTACTCATTCATATTTCTTAAATTAACTACTTCTTTAAACCGAGAGAGGCAAAGATACTTGAGACAAAGAAGAAGCGATGCTCATACAAAGGTTTCTAAGATTTTGGTTTCTCAATTACAAATTCTGATAATCACATTTTGGAAAAAATATAATCAATGTTTGCGATTATTATTTCAGTAATAATTCTTCAATAATATCTAAAAAAATAGAGAGTCTGAAGCGTTACATTGCATAATTTTTTTTTTTTCAAACTTTATCAGTATCTCGGAATCTTCAATTCAATTTGCAGACAACAAATTCAGGGCAATTCAGGGTTACACGATTGATAAACTTCTATGTATGATTTACGGATTGTTTCAAATATGTTGCGTAACACTCGTAGACTGAGATCGTAATGTTGAAAGGAGAGAGATATTGGCCTGAAAAAATGTCGGTGTGAAAATGAGACCATATTGGGTAGGTTCGGACATGTAGAAAGAATGGTAGATGAAAGGTTAATAAAATAAATATACAATGCTAATGTAAAAGAATATATGTGGGTACTGGAGAAAAGCGAAACTGACATGCCACGATCGAGTAGATCAGATGCTGTCCGAAGAAATAAAGAGAGTAATAAATGTGGAGAAAGCAACATAAACCTGCAAGGATTGTGACATATGGCACTCGGTTCTTTGTGCCTGTCTCGGAAAAGATCGAAGGCGTGAAAATATATAAGTATGTAGAAAAGAAAAAAAATGATACTTAGTTCAAAAATATGTAAATAAGTATTTCAAAATGATTTCGGTCTTTCGAAAGGCATTCATCGCAATTTTTGAGCTCTAAGGAATGCGGATAGAAATGTAATAAACATTTTTTCAAAAATTTTCGGCATTGATAAATTTCGAATGAATAATCGATTTTAATCTGATTTACTGTATTTGACGTAGTTTTTTAAAGTAAAAGAGCTTATTAGATTTTTAAATAAATCGGTATATTAGCCTAAAACTTATTTCAAAAATGTAACGTAAGTTTGCTGTAAACAACGTAATTTTTTTCGTTTCGATTTTATTCGATTTTGAAAATTCGATTCGATTTTAAATTTTGAAACGGCATTTGACGTAATATTTTAGTATTAATATATCGTAAAAGTTCATAAAATGATTTGTTGAAAAATTTCGAAGTCATGTTGAAAAAAACACTTTTTTCAAAATTTTTCGTAACTTTCTATAACTCCCAAATAGATAAACCGATTTTGATGCAATTTATGCATTAGCCAAAGTTTTTAAGGAAAAGTGCTAATTAGATTTTGATCTATATCAAATAATAGAGAAATAATTTCCGACCATTTTCCCCGATGACATCAGTATGTCTGATGTGTGTATATATGTTTGTATGTTGTATATATGTTTAGGTGTGTTTTTGTGCGTGTGTGTGTATGTGTGTGTTTTGTGTGTGTGTGTGTGTGTGTATGTAAACATGTTATAACTTTTGAAAAACTTGACCGATCGAAACGCGGTTGATGGTATTCAATTGGCTTTCTCTACTTAGATTTCCTGGAAATTTAAACCATTCGGTCCAATAGATTTTTGAAGTTGATTTTGATTTTTGTGAAACATTTTTTTTTAATATACTTCCAGATTAAAATACCGATCAAAATCAAATCGGCTCTATTCTTTAAAGAATTGGCCAATGCATAAATTGCATCAAAATTAGTTTATCCGGGAGTTCAGGAGTAATCGTTGAGGAGGAATTTTTAAAAATGTGTTTTTTCGACATAACTTTGACATTTTTAAACCAATTATTGTTCGACCTTCTACAATATTTTAGTACTTTAAAAAACTACGTCAAATGCAGTTTTAAAATCAAAATCGAATCAAGTTTTTAAAGGTTACAGCTTTTTAAATATTAATATTTTGTTGTTCCTAGCAAACTTACTTAATATAATACCGATTATAACCGAATATACCGATTGACTTATAAGCTATATATAAAAGCTGATAGCTTTTGTCCTTGAAAAACTGCGTCAAATATCGTATATTAGATCAAAATTGGTCAATTTGTTTGGGATCTGTCAATGACAAAATATTTCAAACTTTTTTTTAACATTGTTTCGAAATTTTTTAACCTATCAATTATATAATTAGGTAAAACAATACTTTATGTCTCAAAAATTTAGTTAAATGCTATTAAAAAAATCTAAAATTGATCATCGTTAAGCCTTTCAATCGTATAGCTTTTCAAAAATCAATATAATTTCGTTTTCAACTAATACATGAGGCACACAAAAGTTTTGCACTTCTAGCTAATCGGAACTATTTCAATTTCGAATGTTATATTTTTAAAACGTTGCAACCTTCTTAGTAATAAAAAAAAACCAGTTGGCGGGAAATGATTTGACAATTGTTTTATCACACATCAAAGTTCTACGTACGCAACGAAAATGGAATTAAGTCGAAAAGATTTTAGAGCGATGATTTTTTATGATTTTAAAAGTTCTCTTTCTCCGCAAGACTGTGGCGCTCGTCTTCAAAATGCTTTTGGGAGAGACGTACCTTGTTTGAGCACCGTGAGGCGATGGCTTGCTGAATTTGAGAGAGATCGAGTTTCTTTACATAACGAATTTCGTGAAGGGCGGCCTTCAACTGCCGTCAACGAAAATGAGACAATTCGAGAACTATTGGGAATTGGTATGAGCTAAATTTAGAAAATTTTACATGAAGAATTGAAAGTTCGGAAACTTTGTTGTCGTTGGATCCCTCATGAACTGACAGCGGAGCAGAAGCGGGCTCGCGTGGAATGGCGCTCACAGATGCTACTGAAGTACGACCATGGACATTCTAATGCTGTTTATGACATTGTCACAGGAGACGAAACGTGGATTTATTGTTTTGAACCTGAAAAAACAGCAATCTTGTGAATGGATGTTTGAAATTGAGAACAGGCCAACAAAAGTGAGACAGGCGAGAAACGTTGGTAAAAAAATGATCGTGTTTTATTTTCTCAGCTACGGGTCCCATCTGTACAATTCCACTTGAAGATCAAAATAGTGTTAATGCCGAGTGGTAATCTACCATTTGTTTACCCAGGGTGTTAGAAAAAGTTCGCGAAAGATGACCCAAAAGCCGCATTCTCCTACACCATGATAATGCTTCTTCACATACGGCCAATAAAACAAAGTCATTTTTAGCTTCCGAAAAAGTACATCTCGTCACTCATCTTGCGCATAGCCCCGACCTAGTGCCGTGTGATTTCTGATTTTCCCCAAAACAAAGATTTGATGAGAGGTTTTATTTTTACCAACTCCGACGAGGCAGTGATAGCGTTCAATCAGCACATAGAAAACATGCCTTCAGATCTGTGGTCCTCCTATTTTAAAAAATGGTTCGATCGCATGAAAAAATGTTTAAAATGTAAAGAAGATTATTTTGAAAAGCAATAAACATAGTATTTTGATTATAACATGTTGTTTTTTAAGTTACGCAAAACTTATAGTGTGACCTACGTATAATTAGTTGTTTGAACTGAAAAAAAAAATATACTTATGCATAAAACTTTAACGTTTTTATTTCTTTGAGCTTAAAATACCTCAATGTACCGGGAAGTTTGTGGATGGCCTGCAGGGTCAACCATTTACACATTTTTTAATTGAACTAAACTGGCTATAGTTTTCAATAAATTCGCTTTTTACAAACATATTATGACGCCGATGAGTTTAATTTTTAAATTTCGTCTCAAAACCTATCAAGGCGTGATCTATGTAACGTTTAGTGAACAGATTATTATAATGCGTGTGTAAAAAAAAATGAAATGTAGAACGTTGTTAAGATTTTTTTTTAATTGAACGTAATTGGCTACTTATGTTCTGTATTAAATAATAATTTAATAAATTAGCCTTTTATAAACATACGTCACCGATGAGTTCCATTTTTAAATTTTGTCTCAAAACTGATCAAGTATATCAAGACGTGATCGATGTAACATTTAGTGAACAGATTATTATGAAGCGTGCTTAGAATAAAAGTCAATGGAAGAGTGTGCAAAAAATATAAAATGTGTCCTATCCCGTGTCTATACTATTCAGGTTTAACTTTTTTCGTACAATCTAAATAAGTAGGTAGTAATATGTAGATATATAAATATATCAGTTTGTTTTATTTCATATTATACGATAGAAACAAACAAACAGCTTTTCTTATAAAATTAGATAACCATTGCCTATAGACACGAAGAACCTAATGGTACGAGATGACAATGCCATACGCAGAAGTTTACTGGCTACTTTACTCTCTAAACTGAAGCACGACAATGATAGTCGTCACTGCGACAAGAATTGGTGAAGGGGTGTACGGTGGCACCAAAATCTGGGGAAGACGTTGTGGAACTCGAACATCTAGCAGTATTCACGATGGTAGTAACATATTTGGCTAATTATTCATCACATTTCACGAACTGCTTGGTAGAATGGCAGAAATCTTTGATAGCAACTTGTAATAAATCTTTTACAGGAATTCATGTTTGTCAAGAATTTAAAACGTACAATGAAGGTATTTTCTATACAAATTGTCCCGCTCAGAGTGATAATGGACACGCAGTACTCGTGGTTGGCTATGGAAATGGTAAGATTTTATATTTTTACACCCTAGGATTTTTATCTTATTACTTGAAATATAATTTTATGAATCCATACTGACTTTTAACTCGTATAAATCGGCTAGAAACGGTTGCAATCAAGCAATAAGGAATGCTAAACGCAAACTTATTCATTTTTCAATTGAAAACTGCGCTCCTAATCATTTATGGAAGTTACTTCGTTCGCTTGGGTTTGGGAAATCAAAAAATAACATAAATGATACACATGATTTAAATTCCCTTAACCTTAATTTTGCTTCTCCGGGCAACACGGTGATTCCCAATTTAAAGCACCAAACCAACCAAGCTATATCTTCAGCCCAAGTCTGTCATAATTCTCCTTTCTCATTCGAAGCTGTATCTGACAGTGCTGTTAAGCGAATTATTACGTCAATACCCACTAAGTCTGTTGGTCACGATGGTATCAGTCGAGCTATGATTATGCCTATTCGTGATATAATTACACCTTACATTTCCCATATTCTTAACTTTTCTCTCTGTTCTGGCAGCTTTCCCTTGTTATGGTGTAAAGCTTATATAATTCCTATTCCAAAAATTTCTAATCCCGTAATTTTCTCCCAGTTTAGATCAATCTCGATATTACCTTTCTTGTAAAAAATTTTAGAGAGAATCGTTTATCAACAGTTCTCAAGCTTCCTCTCAAAGAATAATCTTCTTTCTTCGTATCAGTCGGGCTTTTGTCCATCACATAGCACATGTTCTGCTCTTATCAAAATTACGGATGACATTCGTTTAGGCATTGACGAAAAAAAGATATCTTTACTCTCCCTACTAGATTTTAGTAACGCCTTTAATTGTGTCGATCACGATATCTTATTAGCTATACTTCGCTCTTTTAATCTTTCGCCGTCAGTGTTGAGCCAAGGTGGAGTACTCTCTCCATTGCTCTTTTCTGTATACATAAATAAATTATCTTCTGTTATTAAGTATAGTTCTTTTCATTTGTATGCCGACGATGTCCAACTGTATCTGTCTTTTCACCCATCAGAACTTACAGCTAATATCGATAAAATGACCACAGATTCCAACTGTATTAGCTACTGGGCAAAAACATTTGATCTAGTTTTAAACCCAAATAAAACTCAGGTCATGATTGTCGGCCGTAAGATACATATTGCGCGTATTGATCTCAACGAAATTCCACCAGTAGTATTAGATGGTCAACCACTTAAATATTACACCAAGGTTAAAAATCTCGGGCTCACTTTGTCAAACGATTTTTCGTGGTCTCCCCAAGTGAGCGAAGTCAGCCGTAAAGTGACGGCGCGCTTTCATCAATTGAAAAGAATGCAAAATTTCTTACCACAATCAACTAAAGTAACCTTAATTAAATCTCTGTTGCTCCCAATAGCGTATACATAAATTGACCAATCGTCTGGTCAATTTATGTATACGCTATGTATATGGCCTGCGTAAATTTGACCACGTAAGTCAGTTTCGGTCGCAATTAAAATTGTTGGATATACGCAACCGTAGGAATGCTCATGTTCTTATTTTACTTTTTAATATACTTTATAATCCTTCTTCTCCATCATACCTACGTGAGCGTTTCCAATATCTGAATAGCCAAGGTCGTTCTTAGCGTGCTTTACACACTCATACCCTTCTGGTTCCAGCCCATAATACAGCAAGTTGTTTGGATTCTTTTACACTTACAGCAATACGTCTCTGGAATTGTCTCCCAAATAACATTCAAGAAATTACTTCACTCAATATATTTAAATCTAGGACATATGATTATTTTTTAGACATTCAAAATGGCTCTAAGTAACTCTGAATCATAATATGTGTATTTATTATCATTACTAATATTATTATTATTATTTTTATTTTAACATCGTATATTATTTCGGTTGTATGTATTTATTATTTATTATATTGACTGTGTATGTTCATGCCTATTTTATATGTATTTATTTATATGTGTATACGTATATATATGTATATATTAGAAAATAAATTAATCTACCCGTATTAGCAACTTAGGAAATAGTGTTCATTTTGTAAAATTATGTACCTATTTCCTTAGCACTTTTCTTATGCACTGCCCGTTACAAGTTTACTACATATGAAGGTTAACTGGCAGAGAATGTCCATAGACGTTAAGTTCGCCTGTTGTATATTTTGTGCAATAAAGAGTTTTAATAAATAAATAACTTTTTATGTTTGAAGATGGCGACGATTATTGGATCATCAAGAATTCATGGGACTCTACATGGGGTGAATCAGGATATATGCGAATGGCTCGCGGGAAAGGGCTATGTGGCATTGGAGAATATGTCGTGCGCGCAGAAGTGGCATGATCCATCCTACTTCTCATCATTACTGAGTACTTGATAAACAAATACAGAACACTAGGCAACAAAATTGATTAGAATTTTATTTCAATTTCATGATTTAATCATTGGAAACTGGAGACTCCAGAAGTCTATGTGTACGTTGTTCGAATATTACTTGTATGTACATTTACTTCTGTAGTCTCCAGTATTCTGTGACTTAATTTTTTTCAATATTATTAGATAGTAAGCAATAGGCTCTCGATTGATATTCGTGTGGCAATATGGCAATGCCACATGCGTAAGTCTACTGGCTACCTAACCCTCTAAAATGAAACACGACAATGATAAGAATTGTTGCTGTTGCGGCGGGAGGAGTAGGTTAGGTGGTGGTACTATATACTCGGACGAGATGTTTCGGAATTCTACCATCTTGTAAACAGCATACAAGCATGGTTTTATTCATGGAAAGGGATAACCATCGTCTATACACACTAAATATATATTTTTTTATATCATAAGATAGCAAACAAGCAGATGAGTCTCCTGATGGAAAGAATCAGCCATTGCCTATAGACACCAAAGGTGTTAATGGTGCATTGCTATCTTGTGGCGAGGTCTAATGCCACATTTATAAGTTTACCGACTACCTTACCCTCCAAACCAGAACATGACAGTGATAAGCACGGACGCTAGAGACTAGAGAGACGCTGAGCTATTGCAGCAGGAATAGGTAAGGCGGTGGTACCAGACCTGGGCGAGACAATGCAGAACTAGCCTAGTAAAATAATATGTTAATAGTGATTTGCTATCAGTGTAGCGGGATGGAGATGCCACATGCATAATTCCACCGGCGACCGTATCAGACACAGGTGAGATGTTGCGGCACTCTACTCAACTAGTAGACACTTGTTAAGTAAGTAATGGAATGTTTCACCTGTCACCTAACCTTCGCTTTTTACGAACTGCTTGGAAAATGGCAGATGATCTATTCTTGAAATGAAGTCCGGAGTGATAGGAAGTTGGATTTGAAATGTTCAGCTCCAGGTCACTTTGGTACACACCCGTTCTAAAAGAAACATATTTAATCTACTCTTAAAGGTTCTAGAACTATAGTGTTAGGAAAAATAGCCCCAGGCAGTTCGTTCGTAATCTAGGCGACTCGAACCAAAAAAGAGTTTTAGTTCTGGTTCTAGCTTGATATGTGTAATATAGAGCTAGAATCAGTGGCATTTTATTGCAGTTTGAATATAGTCAATATCAGGAGTGTTGTGTTATGGTTTGAATAATAAAAGAGTATGAAGCAGTAGGGTTTTAGCGTTTAGGAAGGCATAAAAACAAAGTTCGTATTATCTGGCGGTTCGGTTACATCAGTGTACGCTAATTATAATTGTTGTCGGTTTGTCCTCGCGTCCTGATTATACCGCTTCCCGGGGATTTGTTATGATCACGATAATTACTCGCATCCCGATCGAGGTTCCTTCCTCATTAACAACGATGGGTGATCGTGACGTCATGACTCACTCATATCGCAGATGATTGAGCACTTACTGCTAAATTTGTACACCTATTCTGTCTGTATATTATTTTTTTGGCCAAATTTAGCGATATACACATTTTGACCTAATTATAAATATTATAAAAAACGTTATAAAAATTATAAAAAAACGTTTTTATAGGATAATTAGGTTAAAATGGAGACACGCGCATAGATGTTGTAGATCGTTATTCATAAACAGCGGTTTGCCGAACTCGTGACTAGATTCGCACGGTGACCATACTTTTTGAATAATACTATACTAATTTCGTTGTATGTGTTATTTTATAATATTTTATATACAGGGTATAACAAAAATAAGCACTAATACTGAAGGAGCGTTCAGGATGTGTGGTTAGCTCTTTAATTATACATTTTTAATAAATAAAAACTATGAAATTTCTGAGAAAATGAATGTCAAAGTTTTTTTTCAAAATGATCTGTGGCAGCCCTGAAGTATAGCACGCAGTAACGTACGCGCACGGTTTACGCAGCTATGAAAGGTCACAATCATATGATAGATGTCAATGAACTGCTAGACGCACAACAAAGTACTAATTACTTGACAGAGTAAATAATGTAGATATTATTTAAAGAGTTTTTTTATATTTTTTTCTACCAGGACTGATGTTGGAATAAACCCATGAGGGTCCTTAGTTTGATTACCAGGCTGGACAATTTGATTCATAGGTAACTTAACTGGGTTTTGATAGCCATAATTATTACATTATGTTAAAAAAAACACTGTCCGACTATTGGTGTCACTCGATAGCATATTACGATCATATTAAAATAATTATTAATTACTATACTCATATTCAATAAAAAAAATCTCATAAAATTTTATTAATCGTAAATACCTACCTAGTAGTCTCATACCTAGTTTACGTAAGGCAAACCTGCGGCTATTAGGCATTTCATGCAGGAAAATCTCCCGCCTGGCAACAAAATTATATCAGCTGTGTACCTAAAATTTATTGTGACCTGGATTATTATTTCTAACTCTGAGTGAAACTATTAGTTTGGTACATACATTCTAAAACAATCGTGGCAAATAATCCAATATAACTAATTAAGGTATCTTTTTGTTATGAAAACACATTACATAAATTACTTCATCACACAATATCCACCTTCAAAGTCAACTATTCACATGTGTTTTCAGTGTAGGTACCTAAATCTATTCCGTGATTCATAGGCATTTTACAATGTATTATCTGGCATGGTTTCAACTTACAAACTGTTTTAATGGCATAATACTTACCTCTAGTACCTACCCTGTTTGCTTCTAACTTCACATAACAAGGTGTCTAAATAGGTAATTAGTTTTTGAGCAGGTAAATCATAGCTATTATCACTTTTTTTACACACAATTCTAAAAACTTAGTAAAACTTTCTCGTTGATAACACGACACTTCGCAAAATAAATATGCATTATCATTAAGAATTAAGACACAACACAACCTTTTATAAGCATTTTTGACAAATAAACCTACGCATTGATTAGCCTAGAAGTCCTTTGATTTGAAGTATTACCGACATCGCGCTAGGCGTCTCAACGCGGCGCAACGCGGTCTCAACCAAGCGCCCGACTTAAGGCCTTGCTCACACACACTACTGAATATTTTCCGCGGGAATTTTAATTGCGCAAATTAATTTTCGTTACATATGAAATTTGACATGGCTAGCACTGCTAAAAAAATGTCAAGAATCGGAATGTTCCCGGTGAGTTGATAGGCTCGTTTGTCACTATCACTACATGGCTGATGGAACTTAGTACCTACCTAAAGTTTGTTTTAGGTGCGCCTCTTCTTACCTTTTTTTATGTTATTGAGATAGGCAAACTAGCAGACGTGCCACCTGATGGTAAGTGGTCGACGTCGCTAATGAACAAAAATGGGATACCTGGGCTGGAACTAGCCCAGGTATTCCATTCATGTGTTAGAGACATAAGATGTTAAGATCCTGAGACATAAGATGTTAAGTCTCGGTGCCAGTAATTACAGTGCCTGTCTTGCCCTTCTCTCCGAAACACAGCAAAGCTGTTTCACGGGAGAAATTGGCAAGACCTTTCTAAGTAGTAGTTATTTCAGGAAAAAGATAATTTTTGACTACGTTTTTTTGATTACATTTTAGATCAAAGATTTTATAAAATACTAGCCGTTGCTCGCGGCTTCGCACGCGTGGTTAGAGTTTTTTGTGAATGTCAAAAATAAACCACGCAAGCGAAACCAACGAAAACTATTGCTAATTTTAGCGATTGCCGGGATTACATATCAACCTGTTCATTCATTCAGAAAAATTAATCTTTTTCATCAAAATATTGTTTATCATACTGGAAATGAAAAAGTATTAAGTTAACTTTAAAGCCGCCGCCGGTCGTTTGTACAGGCCTTTAGAACTTACACGTGTTTTGCGGCTTATACAAAGTGCAACGAAACGCTTTGATTGGCGAAAAGACCACTTTCGGAAAGAGACAAGACACTCCCTTTTTTCTGCCATTTTGTTTTTATGTTAAATCATACTAATATGTAGTTCCGTATAGTTTTAGTCAACATTTTTGTCACTTTTATGATAAGAGTGATGCCGGTTTAGGCGTTTCTTCGTAAGGTACTGGGTTCGATTCTCAGTTCGCCTGGTAGAATGGAGGGTAATTCTTCTTAAGGCACTCAAACTAACACGGGAAATGATTTTTTTTTATTTATGGTGCAAGGGGTCCCACCACCACCTTCGGGACCCAAGACAACCTGACTGCTGTACAATGAAAGAGGTCCTGGCACCGGCTTCCTCCAGAGAGGTTCGGAGGTTAGACGACAGTCGCTACGGCAAACTCAAACTCGTTCCTAGCGCAAGCGTGGAGAATAACCGGAATAAACTCTAAGATGAAGAAGATTATTTTTAAATTTGTTTCACTGAACCCTAATTAGTTCGGAAAAGTACCTAGATAATTGTAAAGGAATTTTTATTTTTTTATTCAGTTGCCGTTTGTCTTTGGAGAGCGTAACTATTGCTATTATTGCCGATTTTTTATGAATCTTACTTAATACCCATTGATTGGAAATCGCGATTTTAAAAATGCCACGTAGAAATAATAATGACCGTCACCTTTACACTAATAGTGAATTTTACGAAATGATGCTATGTGTTGGTGCTGCTAGGAATGGTAGCATTAATGAAGCGAGGGAGATTTACCGACAACGGTTTATTGATGGAAGGCCACCAGCAGAACAACGTCATTTACCTCCGTACTCAGTATTCCGTAACATGTGTTTACGACTTCAGCGTACTGGTTCCTTCCACCGCGAACGAAACGTTGGACGTCCTAATTCAAGAGTAGGTACTGCTATTGAGACTCGGATTCTAAATCATTTTGACGAGAATCCTCGGACCAGCACACGCCGATGCAGTGCTATGTTAAATGTAAACCATATGGTGGTGTGGCGTACTCTGCAGGATGATGGACGACATCCCTACCATTTTTCAAGGACTCAGGAGATAGGACTTGCAGACCATATGCCCAGAATGGACTTTTGTAGGTGGTACCAGAACCGTGCTGAAGCAAATCCCGAATTTGCTTTTAATATTTTATGGACAGATGAGGCTTCTTTCACAAGAAATGGTGTGCTCAATTTGCACAACGAGCATGTGTGGGCACATAATAACCCGCATGCCTCGAGTGAAAGTAGCTTTAAGCACCAGTGGAGAATTAATGTCTGGGCAGGCATCGTTGGGGACTATGTTTTGGGGCCGACTATTTTACCTCAGGGTCTTAACGCTCAAAGGTACCTACAACACCTGAGAGAGGATTTAGAAGAACATCTGGAAAATCTTCCACTGAATGTATATCGTAATATAATTTTTCAGCACGATGGAGCACCCGCTCACTTTGCACGCCCTGTGCGTGATTATTTAAACGATCGATTTGCAGAGTGGATAGGTCGAAGTGGCCCGGTGCCTTGGCCACCTCGTTCTCCAGATCTCACGTGCCTAGACTACTTTTTATGGGGTTATGTGAAAAATAAAGTTTACTCTGTGGAATGTCATACACGTGAAGAGATGGAAGGTAAAATTAATGCAGCATTTAGGTCCATAACCCCACATATGTTGCATAATGTAAGGTTATCAATGTTACGCAGAACTGCTCTTTGCATTGAGAAGGGTGGTGGTCATTTTGAACCTTACTTATAAATTAATTTGAAGACAGTGTTGTTTTATTATTGCCTGTAAATAGTGAATTTGGATTAATGTATAATAATTAATCAGTGACGAAAGTGATATGTAAAAAATTGCTTATTAAATGTGTGTAAGTACAAGTACGCGGTATTCTTCATGTCTATGTGTGCGTCACGCTCTTCATTCAACGTGTTGCTGACGTCACATCACTTCCATCTTCAAGGTAGGGGTGTGAAAATAAACTTTAATTTCTTATTTTACTAAATTTATATGAAACAAAAAATGTGTGCCTTTTGGTATAATATTTTACCAGGTGTTTGTTTAGTTCATGTACACGTATACCCTTGAAAGTTAGTGCTTATTTTTGTTATACCCTGTATATATATGAGCATTATCTATCGTGTCTTTCAGTATGTACGAGTATAATCTTCTACCGGCCAACCTGTATATGCATGTTGTGACACGGACAAAAAATTTTAAAACTTTTTTGTCTGCACGACCCTTTATAATTCAAGGGCGGTTTGACCAACCTTTAGAAAATTGGTATACAGTGAGAACAGGATACGACTTTTTTGTTGTCAATAAATTTACGCTCAGCAAAGCGCGCTGGTGTCTGGTAGCCCGATCGCAGTACTACCCACATCATGAAATGCTCGAGAATTTCAAGAAATGGTGACATTTCATGATGTGGGCAACTAAAATTGACTAGATCGTTAAATCGTTAACGTTTCACGATTTTTTCGTCCACGATTTGCCATATCGTGAAAATTGAATATCCAAAGATATTTTATAAAAATCAAGAATATATTTATAATATCTTTATTGTTTTTGAGTACGACAGACATTTATAAAAAGGAACGTTAGGAAATATTAAAAGTCATTCAACATGGTTGTCAGGTCATTGCCAAATAACGCACGATAAGGGGAGCCGCCATGTTGCTAGATAAAGCGCCTCTAGCGCCTCTATCGGTGGATAATGTAACTATTTTACAATATTATCAGTTAAGTTTGACCATTCCCAAGGGAGTCATTGGCCAGAAGCGTGCTCGTCGCGACCTCTGCCAGTCCACTGGACTGCAATTCTGGGCCGAGTAAGTACCGCAGTGCGGATTAGGGCGTCCCCTGGAGGCGACGCGTACCGACCCGCCCCCGTCGGTACGAAAAGCGGCGGATGCGGCGATGGGGGCCGCCACCCATCACGCCAGGCCCGAATAGGCGAGTCGAGGGGAGCAGAGTGCCAAATAGGCACGTGGAATGTTAGAGGTGGGTTGGTAGATAAGATGCATGAATTGATAGATGTAATGAATGAGAGATGCCTGGATGTTTTATGTGTAACGGAGACTAAGCGTAAAGGTAGTGAAACCACTGATCTCCCTGGTGGCATGATGGCTCCGTGGTCTGATGTGCCCCAGAGCGATCATGCTGGCGCCGGAGTAGGTATTCTTCTATCGTCACGCTTAGTCTCTGGTCTGAAAGATTATGGGATGGCTGGCTCGAGACTTCTCTGTGTCCGGATCAAACTGGGAATCACGAGAGTCTTTTTGGTCTCATTATACGCACCGGTAAGCTCTTCGTCGCCCAGTGACCTGGAAAAGTTTTGGGATTCTATAAGGGATGTTCTGGATATGGTTGATGACAATGAAAGAATCATTTTGTGTGGTGATTTGAATTGATGGGTCGGGGCTAAGCGGGCTGGTTTCGATGCCGTACTTGGTCCGTATGGTAGACTCCGCAGTTGTATAATGGATACGCGTGCCTACAGAGGTCCCAATCTGGAAACAGACCACTATTTGGTAGTAAGCCGATATAGGGGTCTGTTTAAGAAGTGGAGACATTGGCGACAGCGTGTTCCATTCGGAGAGCTTGAAAGAATAAAGAGCGAAAAGTTGCAAGATCCGAGTATAAGGAGTATGTATGAGATTCAGGTTCGAGATAGGTTGGCGAAAGTGAACCTACCGGATTTGGATGTAGACGAATGTTGGAAAGCTTTGAAAGATAGTATGATAGTAGCCGCGAAAGAAGTATGTGGTAGTGCAAAACTGTGCAAGTCAATGGAAGGTGATGCATGGTGGGATGATGAAGTGAAAGCTGCGATTGAGAGAAAGAAGAAAGCATGGCTAGACTATGTATCATGTTTGCAAGCGAATGATAGTATGAAAGACAAGAAGAAAGAATTGTATCGTTGATGTAAAATGCCACTAAAACCTTAGTGAAAGAAAAGCGTGAAAGAGAATGTTTGAAAGCGGAAGAGAGACTGGCGAGCAACTTCGAGGCAAACATCAAACTTTTTTGGAGGGAGGTGAAGAAGTCTAGGAGTTGTTCGGCAGCCTCCAGAATGAATAGAATTAAATCTAAGGATGGTGACATTCTTACAAGCACAGAAAGCATGTTAAAACGATGGAGTGAATATTTTGGAGATATGTATGATGCTGTTCAGGACGCTGCCTCCGTCTCTCACTCAGTTAGTGATTCAGAGACGGTGGAAATATGCCAGGACATTACTATGCAAGAGATTGTATGGGCTATAAGAGGTATGAAAAATGGAAAGGCTGTGGGAATAGATAAGGTAACTGCTGAGATGATCAAATACGGTGGTCTTGCTGTCTGGGACTCTTTTTGTGTCCTCTGCAATACATGTTGGAGGACCGGTAGAGTACCCGAAGACTGGCGGCGCGTGGTTATCGTGCCCTTGTATAAAGGCAAGGGCTCACGTATAGACTGCAATAGCTATAGGGCCATCAGTTTAATCAGCTTAGCATCGAAGGTGTATGGTAAGATCACTGAAAGGAGAATACAAGGGAAGTCCGAGGGAATGTTGTGGGAGGCACAAGGGGGTTTCAGATCTGGAAGAGGATGAATGGATCAA
Organism: Apodemia mormo; assembly: GCA_036924255.1. Lineage (NCBI taxonomy): Eukaryota > Metazoa > Arthropoda > Insecta > Lepidoptera > Riodinidae > Apodemia > Apodemia mormo. The sequence goes on from JAUPFN010000003.1 coordinate 7,902,969, forward strand.
GTTTTCTCACTCTGCAACATCGTAGAGAAGCATCTGGCTGTCGGCCAGAAGGTTTTCTGCGGTTTTGTGGATTTGGAGAAAGCGTTTGATAGAGTCGTGCGAAAGAAACTTTGGGACAATTTACCCTGTTATGGGATAGATGGGCGTCTGCTGCGTGCTTTGCAATCCATGTACTGGGATTGCAAATCATGTGTGCGGGTGGACGGCAACATATCGCCCTGGTTCGAGGTCAATATCGGCGTCAAGCAGGGTTGTGTGTTGTCAGCTCGTCTGTTTATTCTATATCTGGATAAGTGTCTCCAAAGATTGAGGTCATTAAATGTTGGAATACGCATGAGTGATCTAGTGGTGAACTGCCTGCTTTATGCAGATGACGCTGTACTTCTAGGCTCAACTCCATCTGAGCTGCAAACACTGGTCACAGTTATGAATGAGGATTGTAAGAGTATAGGCTTACATTTGAATGCGAAGAAAACTAAAGTTTTAGTATTTGAAAAAGAAGCAACCAGAACGGATGTAAGAGTTGTGGTAGATGATGTAGTGCTGGAACAAGTGGATGAGTTTGTATATCTTGGATGTGCTTTTAGCAGGAATGGAAGGTACACCGCTGATATTGAAAGAAGAGTGTGTGCAGGGAACAGAGTGAATGGAGCGTTAGGGAGATTACTTAATAGTACAATTTTAAGTCAGGGTGCCCGTCTAGCCCTGCATAATCATGTGCTTATCCCAACGCTATTGTATGGAAGTGAGAGTTGGGTATGTCAGAAAGGGCATGAAAGTAAAATTAATGCGGTTGAGATGAGGTCGCTAAGAAAAATATGTGTTGTGACACTCGCGGACCGGGTTCGTAATATCGAAGTGAGAGAGAGGTTAGGTTTGAAAGAAAGTGTCGGTGTAAAGATGAGAAAGGGCATGCTCCGTTGGTTCGGACATGTAGAAAGAATGGTAGATGAAAGGTTAACAAAACAGATATACAATGCGAATGTGGAAGGATGCAGGTACCGGGGAAGACCAAGACTGACATACCACGATCAGATTGATCGAGTACTGTCCGAAGGTGGTGTCAAGAGTCTTCGCAACCGGCGTGTGTGTATGAAGAGAGTGATGAATGTGGAGGAAGCGAGACAAGCCTGCAAGGATCGTGATGTATGGCACTCGGTTCTCTCTGCCTACCCCGTAAGGGATCTGGCGTGAAGATATGTATGTATGTATGTAAGTTTGACCATTTCATGAAATAGTCGCACGTTTAGTTAACCATATTGATAAACAATCATTGATCTGATCAAGGAACATCATGATGTGGACAATGGAAAGTGAAAATTTTTTGGGCATTTCATGATATGGGCAATTCTGCGATCTGGTCATGAAATGAAATATGTATATTTTAGCATTATAAAAAGCTGCGGTGTTGAGAATCATAGCCATTGGTACGGGCCTTTTTTGAAAAATAATCATAAAATGCCAGAACTATATCACCTAATAATTATATTAGATGATAATATAGTTCTAAAAAGTCGTCTTCCCGCGCCAGAATCAGCGCTAGTTAATATTCGGTTTCAGCCTCCTTTGAAGCTACTATTTTGTAGTTAGTGACAGGAAAGCGATTAGCTAAATTTCTCACTCGACAATGCGTCGTAGGCTTTTGCGTCTATCGCTGATGATTTATGGCGTATTGTTTGAGAGACCTCCTTTTTGGTGTCTGTATAAACTGATACGTGAGGGACATCATCTTGCACAGGCCTGACAAGAAAAAATTGCGGTGATTGGATCACATTGATCTCGTTTATGGCTATGTTAGCAAGCGTTTTAAACTAATCTTCATCGCAAATGTTGCATCTTTCCGCAATATGTATGCGTCATCCAAGATCTTTTTCTTCCAAGATTCTCCCGACCATATGGTCGATTTTGAAAGCGGGCATACCCCGCATGGCATAGTCTTTAAAGCGTAGCAACGGCCTTCCAGCATCTCAATTTCACTACTCTATGGTGGCTATTTGGTGGTAGGGTTCAGACACGTCTTGACCGGGTTCAGTTCCTACCACCTTACCTATTGCTATATATATATATATATATATATATATATATATATATATATATATATATATATATATATATATATATATATATATATATATATATATATATATATATATATATATATATATATATATAAGGTAACTGGTAAACTTATACATATGGCGTTCTAAACTTACCATAAATAGCAACGCACCATTAACATCTTTGGTATTCATAGGCGATAGTTTTCTCTTCCCATCAGGAGAACCATCTGAGTGCAATCCTATGAAATGGAATAAAAATACGTTAATACAGAAAGCAAGAATCTAAAACAACACAATGAAGTACACCTGCCAGCCTTAAATATACGTTAAGCGATTGGTTTCTCAAGATATCACTTTACCCGAGTCATTGATTATCGAAAATCTCGAGCCAACACGCACACACCTGAGACCCAATCTTGTTACAAGCCAAGAAAGTAATCCAGTAATTTCTTCGTAAGGAATTGATAAAGGTTTGCGAGGATTTTTTATCCATTTTACGATTGTTGAACGTACTGAACCCTTTTTTTACTTTCATTTATTGATTGCTTTTGAATTATTTTTGCTAGAAATATTGTCACAGTTTTTTGTATTCCTGTTACGAAAATGTAAATGTTTATTTCTGCCGTGTTAGGGATAAGGTAACCAAAGGTAGCCGATTAATTTGTCCATATACGATTTCGTGGGTCATTTGGACAACAATGCATTGTTTTAATATATGTTCAATATGTTTTAATACAGTGTCAACACAAAGATTTTGAGACAAAAGATCAAAGAACGTGAGGTTTATAGGTGAGGTTAGTTTTCAAAGGTATTTTAACACTGGTTGCAGCCTAAAGCCCGCTAAAGCAAAAAAGTTTTGGTAAATCCCTCGAAACCTACCAATTTTTCCGGAATACAAAAGTATTCTACGTGTTATTCCAGGTTGTTATCTATATGTGTGCCACATTTCATCCACATTAGTTCCGCTATTTTTGCGTGAAAGAGTAACAAACATTCATCCATCCATCCAATTTCACAAACTTTCGCATTTACAATATTAGTGGGACAAGTAGGATGTGCATTGAATATTGATATAAAAATAGTAACATCAATTTAATTTTTGTATTTGCTATTTTTTTTACTGTGAATACAATATTACAATTTTAATATGAATACAATTCTCACTAATTCACGATATATATATATATATATATATATATATATATATATATATATATATATATATATATATATATATATATATATATATATATATATATATATGTGTATATTTATAAATATATATATTTATTTGTATATTAATATATTAAAAAAAAGATTAAAATACATTTAATGCGTTTTCTTACACTTCATTTTAAGCTAGTTGTGGCCTTTTTTGTGCGAAGGTAGTATAGCTAACATAGACAGCTTGAAAACCAATCGAAATAACAACAATCACTTATAAATACCAAAGATGTTAAGTCGTGTGTTGTTATGCACTTTGCAGGAATGTAATGCAATAAGTGTTACTTTACTGTTTTTTGTAACATTACAAAAGATATCTTTTTCCGGTGCTATTCAAAAACTTCAGTATACGCTGGACGATGCGCTTAAGGGTGGCGTCGAAATTGAATTACTAGTCGTGCCGAAACATACGAGAAGATACTGGTAAAAGTTCCGATGAGTTTATTTTACTGAGTGCAATATAGAAATCGAATATATTGTGGCAGACCCCAATATAATTGGAGACACGAAAGCTTCCAGACTCCGTTGGCTTGGTCATCTAGAACGAATGGAAGACGATCGCAATATTGAAAAAGCCTACAAGGGTCAATCGTCAGGAAAGTGTCTATTCGGTCGCCCCAGATATAGATGGCGCGATATAAACCTAAACAAGTTTGGGACAATTGGCTACTCTCGTTTTGGAGGCGAAGACTCACTTCAGGTCACCGAGCCAGTAGAGTTTTTAAGTAAGAATTATAGGAAACATGTAGAATTTACTTTTACTAAACTAAATGGAGATTGATCGACTAGCTTCATACTGTTCATTTCGTTCATATCATACTGTGAATTTTTTGCGTTTATAAATATCACCAGGCACACACGGGAAAGGAGATTTATGAATAACTTTACGCTATAAATTTATTGTCGATATGTGCGTGCGTTATAAAAATATACCTTATTATATAATTTTATCTCGAGGTAGTGAAGATCTACACCGTAGCATTTAAATGGCCTGATAAAGACTAATGCGTGTTTCTGTCAATAACTAAGCCAAACTACAACTTTACGTATCCATCCGATGCTTGAGGATGTTAAAACATCAAAACCACGTAATATCTGGTTTTGATAGTCTGCTACTGATATTTTGATTTTTAATCATGAGACCGAGAAAACGAAAATATTTCTTTTGACAGACTCGAGGATTGACTTTTGTAACTAAAATTTGAGCCGAAGAAACAATCTGCTTGACAATAAGAAGTAGCCGTAGTAGCTGCATTTCAAACGGTCACTCCCATAAGAATATGGGGCAATGTAAAATACATTTATATCAAACTCATATAACATTATGGTCCATGTTATGGTCGTTTACGTTAAGTAGAGAGAAAATAAAAAGTTTCAGAATATTTATGCAGTCGTTGTAATACGTAATAATTCCCCGTGAATTTTCTTCCAAAAAAGCTGAAATGGAACTTGATGTGGTCAGCTTTAAAATAAAGTTTAATTTAGCAGAAACTCTGTTTACTGTTTCAAACAAAGCTGTTTAAGGTAACATGTAATTGGATGAGCAATCTATTTTTGTATGTGCTTTGTGCAGAATACATTTTATTTTGTTTGTAAAAGAACTGTTATTTCAAGTTTATGATTATCTTATCTTTATTTTAAACTTCTATTAGCTACAGCCCATCTGGATCTTCGTCGGCCTCTAGTTCTAGTGCCACTATGCCATATAAAATAGTAGCGAGGGTAGGTGGAAGTTGGGTAGACACAGCCAAGGATAGAGAAGCGTGGCACTCTTTGGGCTTTGGCTTACTTTTTAAAATAGAAAGTCGTGCATGCTTAAAATATTTTAAATGATTGATAATGTTTATATATATATATAATATATATATATATATATATATATATATATATATATATATATATATATATATATATATATATATATATATATATATATATATATATATATATATATATATATATATATATATATATATATATATATAACGAACTGTAAAGTCTAATTTGTTTGGAATTAAATAAAGCTTTATTATTATTATATATATTATTATTAGCTACAAAGAGGGAGTGTGAGAACGAAATAGAGAAACAAGAAAGTTGACATTTTCTTCCAAACAGAACGTTATGTGAAAGTTAAATTCATGTCGATTAATACTAATATTATTTTAAGTCAGTATTCCATTAATATTATAAATTAGTAAATTAGCGTGTGTATTGTATGTAAGAACTAGACACGTTGGAAGGAAATAGTAAGGTAGGTATATGAAAATTAGACTAGCCTAGACTTAAGACATAGGCTATTTTTTAATAAATGCATTGCTTCTGATGAATTAATAAAACTGTAAAAAACGGCCAAGTATGAAGCGGAGTCGCACACTAAGGGTTCCGTGCCATCATCTATAAAAAACGGCAAAACTATTTCTAGCTATTGTCGAGGCGCACAGATTCTAGGCATCGCCATATGGTGGACGTTCCACGTACCCGGACAACGCGGTTCGACTCGACATTCTTCATTCCAACCGTAAGGGACTGGAACATGCTTCCTGAGTCTGTGTTCCCCGACGAGTTCAATCTAGGGATCTTCAAGAGAAGAGTGAACCTTCTAGGGAAGCGCGTTCCATCTTAGGCCGCATCTTAGCTTACCATCAGGCGAGATCGTGGTCAAGCGCTTCCCAATCGATAATAAAAAAACAATCACGTTGTATGGGAGCATTCCTAAATATTTATTTTGTTTAAATTTAATAATTAATTTTTAAAGTGGATATAAAACTAAATATTTTGGGAATATTCGAAGCAACTATTATTTTATATATCATAATATAGCAAACAAGCAGATGGTTCTCCAGATGGAAAGAGTTACCATCACCTATAGACACCAAATATGTTAATAGGGCGTTGCTAGCCCTGTGGCGAGATGACAATGCCACACGTATAAGTCTACCGGCTACTCTACCCTCTAAGCTGTAACACGCCAATGTCAAGCATTGACATTATTGCGGCAGGAATAGGTAAGGCGGTGGTACCAAATATTTGCCGAGTCATTGCGAAATTCTACCACATAGCCATAATATTAAAATGTTTTTTTTTTTATATAATAAGATAGCAAAAGCAACCATCGCCTACAAAAAATAAAGATGTTAATAATGCGCTGCTATCCTTGTGGCGTGTCTTAATGCCACAAGCATAAATTTATTGGCTACCTTACCCTCCAAACTAAAACGTGATATTGACAAGCACTGACGCTATTGCGGCAAAAATAAGACGGTCTATTTTTCCTCTCAATTAACGTTCGAGCGGTTAGGCTTTGGAATACTTTGCCACATTCCATTAGAATAAGTGAATCACTGGTTCACTGGTTATCTTTAAGAATCGCCTAAAACAGCAATACGAGTATTAATTAAATAAATAAATAAATATTCACGGGACAAATTACACTTACCGATCTAATCCTAAAGTAAGCAAATTATTAGCTTGTGTTATGGGTGTTAGTCAACGATATTAATACATAGAAATACATATATAAATACTGGAATATATTTAATAAGCACCCAAACCCGGAAATACAAACATTTATGCTCATCACACAAATGCTTGAACTCGTTGGGGATTGAACCCGAGCCCCGACGATTGCGTAGTCAGGGTCGCTAACCACTCGACCAATGGGGCGGTAAAGCTAAAGCGGTCAAATTCTTCAATTACTTAATTGATGAATAGTTTGTTTAGTTTCTATACAAATAAAAGTTAAGTAGTTATTATATTATTTTGTGTTACTTTGGTAGATAAATTCTTCTTGTATTGTCTTTTGTTTACCTTTTTGTCTACCTTATTCCGTGATGGTTCCGGGCTCCTTTGAAGAATAGGCCAACTGTTGTTCTGCTAGGCAGGTCGTAAAAGGCGACCGATTGCCTATACGAGTCACTACCATTGTGGCTACTAGGTGGTAGAGTTCTGCATTGTCTCGCCCGGGTCCGGTACCACCGCCTTACCTATTGCTGCCGCAATAGCGTCAGTACTTGTCACTGTCGTGTTCCGGTTTGGAGGGTAAGGTAGCCAGTAAACTTATGCATGTGGTATTAGACCTCGCCACAAGATAGCAACGCACCATTAATACCTTTGGTGTCGATAGGCGATGGTTGACTCTTTCCATCAGGAGACACATCAGCTTGTTTGCTATCCTGGGACATAAAAAAAAATCTCTAATTATCTCACCTTATCTTATTTATGAATTATGAGCAGTAAATTGTTAAAATAAATAGGTAAGGCGATACCAGACCCGTACAAAATAAAGAAGGACTCTACTACCTGGTAGCCACGATGGTAGTGACTCGTAAAGCCAATCATTCGCCTTTTACAAACTGCCTGGCGGAACGGAAAAAGGTTTATTCTTTAAAGTAGGCTCGGACCGACACAGGAATACCTTTTATTACCTCGTTCATCGTTAGTTAATTCGGTTCAGGCCATGAAGTTTCGGTTTCAATTACTGAGTTAGTGAAAGCATTACAGGGTTTTCTATTTAAAAAAAAATAATACATCAGAGTTTAGTGGTGTTGAGAGAGTTAGCCTTTAGTAATAACAAACATTGCCGTGTCTAGGAAATCCACGTTAAGTTGTCACATGACACGTAAACATTAATAAGGCTCTTAAATGCGGCGATGGAAGTCAATACTCATCTCGTTAGCCGACAAACTGGTGAACCTAGAAGTTATCGAAGCATATTTTGATGTTTAATTTTCTCTGTCTACCTTGCAAGGAAACCATCTTGATGGTATTGGTCTAGCTAAACCTGCAGTCCGCTGCATTATAAAATTTTTGAATACATCTTTACCTCTTATTGGTTTGGGCTCCTTTGAAGACCGAGAACAACTACCGATCGGCCTGGCAGGTCGTAAACGGCGACGGATTGGCTATAAATGTCATTACCATCGTGACTATTAGATGGTAAGGTTCCGCAACCTCTCGTCTGGGTATTTGGTACCACCGCCTTACCTATTCCTGCCGTAACAGCGTCAATGTTTGTTGTGTTTCGGTTTGGAGGGTAAGGTAGCCGGTAGACTTAGGCATGATCACTGCCATCCCGCCACACGGATAGCAACGTACCATTATCATCTTTTGAGAGCTGATTTTGCGTGATGAATAACAAACGTCCATACAAAAATATCGAATTTATTATACTAGCTGCACCGTGCATGCCGCTGCGTTATAATAATTTTTGGTAAATCCCGCGGAAAATATGTGCAAAAAATCATTCAAATCGCTTTAGCGGTTTACAAACATCCAAACATCTAAACTTTCGCATTTATAATATTTATATTTATATAATATTTATTTAATTTTCTCTGTCTACCTTGCAAGGAAACCATCTTGATGGTATTGGTCTAGTTAAACCTGCAGTCCGCTGCATTATAAATTTTTTTAGTGCATCTCTTTACCGATTTTGTAAAAATATATATAATATATTTCTTTGCATCTCTTTTAATTTACTAACTGCGCCCTGCGTTATAACAGTTTTTGGAAAATCCCACGAGAACAACTTATTTTACCGGGACAAATAGTACTTACTCTATGTGCTACTTTAGATCATCATTTATACGTGTGCCAAACATTCAAATCAATTCGGTCAATTTTGCGTGAAAGACTACAAAAGGTAGACTAAAAGCTTAGATAAATAATTGGTCTCGCTTCGCTTGACGTCAAGATCCGCGAGACCAATCATTTATATATGACTAAAACTTAATAAACGTCCATCCAATCATCCAGTCATACTTTCGCATTTATAATATTAGTAGGATAAATATTAATATTGATATTAACTTTGAAAAAAATGTTAGTTGCATTTGTTACGTATAGTTTAATTGTATTGTTCTACTTAATCCAGGTTTTATTCTTTTTATAAATTACAATAAAACATCAGATGTAATGCTACTTTTTCTCATCTACATATAATTCTTTTGAAAATGTCAATACGACTAATCGCGTCATTAACGCCGAATTTTGTTTTTTGTCGTTTGTATGTTTGAGTGAGCTTTTTTAGGGTTCCATATGCAAAGAGTAAAGCGGGCTCTATTTGTCAGATTCTGCTGTCCGTCCGTCCGTCTGTCCGTCTGTATTTTATGAACCGTGATACTTAATACTGTTAGCTAAACTAACCTGTGCGTTAGACCTCTCTGCACTTACTCGGGAATGCAGATAAGATGATTTTTTAACCGAATTTCCAAAAAGGGAGACCGCTCATTTCACATATACATATTTTTTATGTTTCTTTAGGGATCACTTCGTTATATAAAAATATCATTAGCCAAATATGTGATTTGATTTAACCCTAAAGTAAACAAATTATTAGCTTTTGCTATGGGTGTTAGTCAAGAAAGAAAGAAGAAACAAAATCTTTATTTGCAAGACAACCATACTAAATACATATAAAGTTCTCAAATATATATAATAAACACCCAAACAGAAATTACATAAATATTTGGCCCTGTCGGGATTCGAAACCGAGTCCCATTAATTAGCAGTCAGTATTGAAAACCACTTACTAACGAACTAAAATATAGACGGATTTTCAAATATATATTTTTTTCTTTTGAAAAAGTAAACTTTCCGTGTGATCCTATATAAATTTGATTCAGCATTCCAAGGATTGGAATTAAGGATTCCAAAAATTGAAGAGGTACAATAGCTTGGATGACGGTTGTTGCAATTTTATTGCGCTTAAATTAGAAAGTAAATTAATCTAAATTAAAGAATGGCCATTAACATAATCAAATCTACTTTATAAGGGCAGTAACACGGTAATCAAACAACCTAACAAAATAGCCAATCATCGTACTACCCGTGTCATTTCTATCACAATTTAATAACACGTCGTCTGTCAATCTCTGGATGACCCCCTTTTAACTAAAACAAAACTTACTTAAGTTTGCCTTTCGTTTAAGTTTACTCAACTTTATCAACATACATTTAGGGTTGAAAATGAAGTTATAGAAAAAATATTTAAAGATTTCTTTTTTAGTTTCGTGTTTGTTAATGACGTAAGAACACCCTTGAGCACTTTCCAGTATTAAAATGATAAACGTAGGTCGGTATCTAGTATGGTAATCTACCAATTTATTATACGATAGGTCGTTATTCTATTAGGTAAACAAAAGTTTCGGGGCTAATAGAGTCATTCAAGTTATTATGTGGGGTGGCTTCTGTTTTTTGTAGCGATTGTGAATGTTGTTTGATGAAACTATTACAACTTCTTTTGTGTTACCTTTTTGTAGAATTATCTAGAATGTGATCAAGAATTTCATAACCTCTAAATAAATTTGAAATTATGTAATTTTTAAGTCATAGGTGATAGGACAGCAAACAAGCGACTTTCTGAGGGAAAGAGACTACCATTGTTTATAGACGCCGAAGATGTTAACGGTGCATTACTGTCCATATGGCGAAATGATAGTGCTGCATGGATCATTTATCAGCTAACTTAATTTAAATTTCAAATATATTTTATTTCTTAAGTAAAACTTGTACTTGAAATACGTCATTTGTACATTATTCGGAGTATACGTCATGTAGTTAATTTATGAAATGAAATTTTTTATTTCAAGTACCAAGTTCCATAGATTACAGAATATGTCATAACAAAAAAATTATAAATAGGATTTCATTAGTACACCAAAAAATTGTTCAGTTATGTTATACGTGCCAATCCTATTCTGCGCGTCAAGGTTTAAAAAGTAGTCAATGAAAAATAGATTGAATACATCAGCGTAATTAAATTAAAAACCAAAGAAGAAAATTCTTAAATTTTTATACAGTGTATAAAAACTTACATTCCAAATCGGAACATGACAGTGACAAGCACTGACGCTCTATGCAGGAATAGGTAAGGCCGTGGTACCAAAGCTGTCGATATGCAGAGCTTTACCACCTAGTCAGTTTTTATGAAGTTATTGACAACAGAGGCCCGATTCACGTAACAAAATGTCAATCTAATGAAAGCATTTAGGACTCTTACACATTTTCTTGCATAATGTACCCCGTCTTTGTTAGTCGCGATGTTGTATCATGTTTATGTGTGTAGAACTCTAAGCGCATCGACTCGATTGACGTTTTCTTACGTGTATTGGGAGCCAGGTTTTAGCCTTATCTCTCCTTTTACGAGATGCCCAGCAAAAACACAATCGATCTTATTCTTCATAAAGTGGCCCGGGTTAACGCGGGGAAAGTTAATAGTCAGTAATTAAGTTCCTTTTGTTTTATGCGGGTGATTTTTAATCAAAATGTTAAAATGTATTCGTTATTGACATTAAAACAATGATACTCAATAGAGGCTATAAAACCGACACGCGCCTCTCCATCGTATGAATCATTAATTACATTATTAACAACTCACGGGAACGGAACGACGCTCATTAAAAAACTATACGCAAACATGTCACTACTAAGGGTTCGTTCGAGTTTTAACGATGTTTTTTTACTTCTAATATCGACTTGTTTCTCGAAACCTACATTTATTATTGTAGTATGTTGCCTTGATTCTCCATGAAATGTGGACCAATTTCCGTATTTTCCTTGTAATAATTTTTAACGCAGTAAGACTATAGCAACCGACTTCTCATTTTCTATATCTTCGGGACTGCATCAGATCTTCATCAAATTATAATGAGACCACACAGGGTGTATGTCCTCTCCAACCAAAAAAAATAATTTTTAAAATTGGTTCATAAATGACCGAGTACTGAGGCAACAAAAATTTAAAAAAAAAACAACAGAATTGGTAACTTCTCCTTTTGGAAGGTCGGTGGAAAAAGAGTGCGTCTAGCGCATTCTATTCTACTAAAAAAAAGCAACAAGCTGGGTTGATATACAGATAAATATCATGCAGAACTCTGGGGTTAGGATTTGACTGAAAAGCACTCGATGCAGTTATACTTTTTGAAGTTAGAGATGAAAAAACGAGTGCTGTACATAGGTATGAGCCTCCTTTGAAGAAAAGACCATTTGCCGTTTTAAAATTTTGGTAAAACTCTGAGCAATATGTGTTACTCCTATCGTGACTACTAAGTCGTAATGTATCGTAACGTCTCGCCCGAGTTTGGTATCAAGGCCTTACCTTTTTGTCTTGCCATAACTTTATACCTGCCGCAATGACGTTAACGCAGTGACAAGCACTGTCATTGTCAACCCTTGAAAATCACAATAGTTTAAAAATTAGACTCTTTATAACCCTTGACCAATTTTTTTCATTTTTAAACAAAAAAAATTTTTGCCTCATTCATTCGCACAGATTTCACGATAGGTGCTTGAGCACTTGAATTATTGTTGACAAACATTTATACATACAAATGCCAGATTTTTATAGTAGACTCTAAAAACTTTGCACGTTCATTCAATTATAGTTTTGATCTATTATAACAAAGTAGTAATTAAAAAGTGGGAAAAAATATTATTGTGTATTATTTTAGAAGTGTCCATGATTATTGTCATTACCTTATATTGAATTCAAAAACAATATAATAACAAAATTGATCTTCGAAGGATCATTTGTTTAATGTTTACATAGAGAACAGCGAAAACAATTATCAAATTATTATGCCCCTTTACTATTTTAAGCGAGAAGACAGCCTAATCAATTATTCTATAGATAGATAGGAAACAAATGTACACTTTTAGTTACGATTGCATTGTTTAATAACCTGCTTGGTTTTATTGTTGATTTCAAGTAAATGCGTTACGACAAAGAAATGAACAAATGAATACAAATATGCCGTAAATAGTTTTGAAAAACTCGACTCTTATCTATTATTTTACTGTGTATTATACATTAAAACCTTCCTCTTGAATCACTATCGATAAAATCTGCATTAAAATCCGTTGCGTAGTTTAAAAGATCTAAGCGAACATCAAGTGAAAGCGACCTTTTATACTATGTAAACAATGATGTAAACATTTTATGGTTTCAAAATCAGCCAGATACAAAGAACCAAAAATATTTTATTGCAACTTTTATCTTCTAAAATACGCAAAACCTTTTTCATGGACTCCTTCAGTATCAGACAGGACTTCAGGACAGTATTTATCACTTCTCTCTTTCGTTTTTTCTACTTCAATTAATAAAAAATTGACGATCAATCGCTATTTCTCTCCCTTGCTCTGTTAACTACCTCCATAGTGAATTCATTAAATTATTTATACCTTATATTTTACAAATCAACCAGAATAAGTCTCCCTAGAACCACGTGAAAAGCTCGCGACGAAAACTTGTAGTTACATCCATAAACTAGTCTACAAATACAGTAGGCAAGTAAAAGCTTAAACGGCAAATGACCTAACAAAATAAACACATAAACACCCGATTTTTTAAAGCGAAACGTCGTCCGTCTGTTATTACAGGCAATATATCAAAATATTGTAAAAATAGCCGTCATTTTCCCTCGTTTGTTTTCTTTGTCGTGTGACAGTATTTGCTTATATGACCGTATAATTTCAAATTTTGAAACGGCATTTTCGTCTTTCTAGGGGAGGAAATTAAAACCTAAATCGTATGAATGATTATATTATTATTGTCCTTTGTATAGTCATTGTACTGTTTAATGTACAAGCGTGCTTTGACTAAAAGCTCATTACTAGGTACGTTTAAAAGCAAATTTCCCATGTAAGTGTATGGAATTTGGTGATTAGCTTATTTTTTATTTATTCGCAGATCGCAGTCTCAATACTGAAGTGAGAGAGATAGGATTTAATAAGAAAGTATCCATCAGTGTAAATACGACACAATATGGTGCCTAATGATAAGTGATTATTGTCGCTCATGAACAGATGCAATAATATAGATCTTACAGGCAGGTGCAATGACGGCCTTTGAGGAAACAGTAAGCGTTTAGCGCTTGAAAGTCGTGTCGGTTTGGTTCAGACATCGAGATGGTGAGGTTGGAATTTAAAATCATGGCAAGATTTCCAATGTTAGAATGACAAATAAAATATTAATAAAACAGATGTACATTGATGTAAGGTAAGGGAAAAAATAGCACTGATATACTGTGACAAATTGATGGGATGCTGCCTGAGAGTGGTGCCAAGAGTCTATGAAACCGGCGATTTTTAAGAGGAGAGCTATGAAGCAGCCAAGAAAGTCTACTCAGACCTTGACGTATGACTTTTATTTATAGCTACCTTATACATAAGAGATTCAGCGTACATGTGTTTATGAATATTCTTTAAACTACAAGTGCGGTTGATCATTACTTCTTGTAGAAACATGTGCTAAAATGGTAGACTAAATCAAAGCTTTATTTAACTGTCTTTCAAATAAATAGATAATATTATTACGGCCTTTTGGGGTCGGCGGAGTGACTTCAATGAAAATCCTTCATTTGGTTTGTCTAATAGCCATTTATATCGCCGCTTTTGCTACTTGCTAATTGTGATAGAATGTTTCCTTGATGTTTAACGCCGGGTTCTTATAATCGACGACCCGTCATACGTAGCAGTAACCATGAGCAACTAATTTAATTTATTATTACATTTTCGAGGCGTTTCATAAGTTCCGGCGTAGGGACGTGACGACCCCATCGCCCACTGGTGGGATAATTTTTGTACAAAAATTATTTAACACCGGTGCAGTCAGTCAACCAAATTAGTGGTAGTGCCATACTGCATTTGCAACTGAATAGGCCGGCACGCCCGGGGAGATACCACTCTCTCACTTAACACCGACGTAAAGTAGCAGCCCTGCTGCTGCGTTTCGTTCGGTTTGTGAGAGTCCCGGAGGCCTACCCCCCCCCCCCCACGTACACTATGAATGCGCAATTAAAACAGAATCTACCCCAGGGGGGTACCACTTGCACCAGCAGTGGAGAATCCCCCTCTGGGCATCCGTGCTCTGGATTTCAGCCAGATCACGGATGCTCAGGCTGCCCTGCGTATTCTGGGGGGGGCAAAATTGCGCTCACAAACAATCCTGTCCGGGGCAGACAAAGCAAGAAGGCCATGACACCCCTTACCACGCTTACTGTGGATTTCTGTAATATTAGGGGGCTTCATTCCAACTTGAACGCCGTCCACTATCATCTCGAGACGGCGAAGCCAGCTTTGCTCTTCTTGACCGAGACACAGATATCTTCTCCGGCTGATACTTCCTACCTCTCCTACCCGGGGTACAAACTGGAACATTCCTTTGTACCGCGGGCTGGTGTGTGCGCATACGTCAGAGAAGATATCTGTTACCGGCGCCTCGGCAGACTTGAAGGTCAGGACCTATCCATCCTCTGGTTACGCGTAGCTTGCGACGACCATCCACGCAGCTACGCGTGCCTATACAGGTCCCATAGCGGGAATACTGAAGTTGACCGGCTCGTTGAGCATTTACAAACGGCTGTAGATTCCGTATTAGAGCAGACCCCCTCCGCAGAGATCGTGATCTTGGGCGATTTTAATGCCCACCACGCCGAATGGCTTTGTTCGCGCACCACCGATCATGCGGGGAGGTCTGTTCACGATTTTGCCTTGGCGTATGGTCTTACACAACTGGTAACTTCGCCCACGCGAGTTCCCGATGTGGATGACCATACGCCTTCACTGTTGGACCTTCTGCTGACCTCTCATCCGGACCATTACCAGGTATCTGTGGACGTCCCACTTGGTTCGTCAGACCACTGCCTGATCCGGAGTAAAGTGCCGGTGTCGCGCCTATCACGGCCTCCTTTAGCAGGCTGTCGTCGCGTTTGGCACTATAGGTCAGCAGATTGGGACGGGATGCGGTCTTTTTTTGCGTCCTACCCATGGGGGCGGTTGTGCTTCCCGCTGGATGATCCGAGTGTAGTCGCTGACTCTATTGCCGATGTGGTGCTGCAGGGCATGGAACTTTTCATTCCATATTCTGCGGTACCAATTGGTGGTAAGTCTCAGCCTTGGTTTGGTCGCTCTTGTAAAACGGCTTCACGCCGAAAGCAGGAGTGTTACCGGGCTTGGGCTGCTGCGTCCGCATCTTGTGATGAAAAAACCAGCATATTACGTAAGAAGTACAATTCCGCCTCGAGGTACTTCAAAAGAGCTATCGCCAAGGCAAAATCGGAACACATTGGCAGAATTGGTGAGAAATTAGTTCGCCTTCCTTCGGGCACTCGTGCGTTCTGGTCTCTCGCCAAGGCTGTCTTAGGGAATTTCTCACAGCCCTCTCTTCCATCCTTGCACGGAGACGATGACTCTCTGGCCCATACCGCAAAGGAGAAGGCCGATCTCCTGGGCTCCTTCTTTGCGGCCAACTCGACTCTGGATGACCAAGGGAACGCACTGCCTACCATCCCGCAGTGTGATAGTTCCATGCCAGAACTACAATTTCGGCAGTCATCTGTGCGTAAAGCACTACTTTCCTTGGACATCCACAAATCGAGTGGGCCGGATAGCATCCCTCCGATTGTGCTAAAAGTGTGTGCTCCAGAGTTGGCGCCAGTATTAACACGCCTATTCCGGCTCTCCTACTCACTCGGCGTGGTACCGAATTCATGGAAGACAGCTTTGGTTCATCCCATCCCTAAAAAAGGAGATCGCTCTAATCCGTCTAACTATCGGCCCATAGCCATAACCTCCTTGTTCTCCAAAATTATGGAGACGATCATCAACTCTCAGCTCCTCAAGTATTTAGAAGAGCACCAGCTGATTAGCGACCGTCAGTACGGTTTCCGTCGCGGCCGTTCAGCTGGTGACCTTCTAGTATACCTAACTCATCGGTGGGCGGAAGCAGTTGAGTCCAAGGGGGAGGCGTTGGCAGTTAGTTTGGACATAGCGAAGGCCTTTGATCGGGTATGGCACAAAGCGCTTCTCGCAAAGCTGCCTTCCTATGGGCTTCCCGAGAAATTATGCAAGTGGATCACCAGTTTTTTGGCTGACCGGAGCATCAAGGTCGTTGTCGACGGTGCGTGCTCCGACCTTAAATCTGTCAATGCTGGTGTTCCCCAAGGCTGCGTGCTATCACCGACTCTGTTTCTTCTGCATATCAATGACATGATGCGAATTCGCAACATACATTGCTATGCGGATGACAGTACTGGTGATGCTACATACTCCGGCCGAAGCGGTATTTCTCGGGAACACGTCGAAGAGTGCCGAAACAAGCTTGTGTCTGAAGTCGAGAATCGACTTACCGATGTCTCTGAATGGGGTCGTCAAAACCTGGTCACTTTTAACCCCAAGAAGACACAGCTTTGCGTGTTCACCGCAAAAAAGACGCCCTTTGTCGTATCACCTCGATTTGAGGATACTCTCCTGACAGCCTCAGCTAGTGTCGGAATCCTGGGAGTCGACATATCGAATTACGTTCAGTTTCGCGGTCATTTGGAAGGCAAGGCTAAATTAGCCTCTAAAAAGCTCGGTGTGCTCAGCAGAGCGAGACAGTACTTTTTGCCGGCCCATCGCCTTCAACTTTATAAGGCACAGATTCGGCCTCACATGGAGTACTGTTCTCATCTCTGGGCCGGAGCTCCCCAATACCAGCTTCTTCCTCTTGATCGCATACAGCGTAGAGCGGTTCGAATCGTTGACGAGCAGGCTATTTCGGAACAGCTCGACTCTTTGGCATTACGCAGAGATGTAGGTTCACTCTGCGTCTTCTATCGTCTTTATCATGGGGAGTGCTCCGACGAGTTGTTTGGAATAATTCCTGCCGCCGAATTCCACCATCGGACATCGCGTCAAAATTCAAAGTTCCATCCTCACCATCTCGATGTCTGGAAATCCACAACTGTGCGTTTCTCCCGACACTTTTTGCCTCGTACTACTCTGTTGTGGAATCAATTACCGGCAGGGGTATTTCCGAACGGATACGACATAGGGACCTTCAAGAAAAGAGCTTACTCATTCTTAAAAGGCCGGCAACGCAACTGCAAGTCCTCTGGTATTGCAGATGTCCATGGGCGGCGGTGATCACTTACCATCAGGTGCACCTCATGCTCGTTTGCCCCCTCTTCTATAAAAAAAAAAAAAAAAAAGTTTCTTGGACTATTAGGTAATTTGACATTTATAGCGATAATTTTGCTTATGCCTTGTAGAAAATATTACTACTCGTAACTAAAACGCGACGTTATATTGATGTAGGAATCGGGGGTATCACAATGGACCTTACGAATCCTTCAAATTTTAAACTATAATGCTAGTATCTACCGAGATTACTTTAGATAGGCAAACATTTTTACTGGATTAACAGCATAATTTTAACTCGACTCCCGCTAATTATGTGTAGCGAAATAGTTAAATTCATAAAAGGAATAGAAATCAAAAACCATGTGGCATTGCCATCCCACTACACAGATAGCAATGATAGAATTTACTATTCTATGAGATAAAGAGTAAAAAGTTTGGAAAATTAAAAAGTGCACGCTCCATACTGCTGGTTTAAAAAAATTATTAAACGACACTGAATTAGATAGTAATACAATAGAAAACAATCTCATAATTTACTGAATCTGTTAAAAAAATATATACCAATACGTAAAGTATGTTGAGTGTAATCGTGGTACATTCATACATATATTCTTTTTACTAGGTGGTAGAGTTCTGCATTGTCTCACCCGGGTCAGGTACCACCGCCTTACCTATTCCTGCCGCAATAGCGTCAGTGCTTGTCGCTGTCGTGTTCTGGTTTGGAAAGTAAGGTAGCCGGTAAACTTATGCATGTGGCATTAGTCCTCGCCACAAGATAGCAACGCATCATTGACGTCATTCGTATATGGTTGACTCTTTCCATCAAGAGACCTATCTGCTTGTTTGCATATATATCTTATAATATAAAAAAATACAGACATTCGGACGTCTTCGATATTTTTTTTATTTTTTTAAAACAGTTTTTTATATAACTTGATAAACATTTTTTTAAAGTACGTAATGTGTTTATTATTTTTCTTTATATAATAGTAAAATATGGATATAATAGATACGGTTTAAGTCCAGAAAAAAGCTTGACCTTGATATGTTAAGAGTAGAGCACTCCCTCAACGTTCCAATTATGAAGCATGCAATACAAAAAAAAAATACCAAAAATACTCGTTAAACCCCTTGAGAATCTGAATCACATCACTCAATTCCAATTTTTACTTTATGCCCTTTTTATCGGTCGACATGTCGACCAACGCCCCAAACCTGTCATTTACCGACTGCGGCCAAAAAGAGCAATTATTTAAATGTCAACCATCCGTCACTTGTAAAAACATTCATTAGCGTCTAATGGGAATTGAAAAACGCGACGAAAATAAAAACAGTGTCGTTTATTAAAAGTAAACTAGGAGTTGAGAGTGACAGCCGCAAGGGACGCCATTGGTCGTACAAACGCAATGAACTTAGTGAATACTTGTATATTAGTAATTTAATTTTTTTATATCATAAGATATGAAATGAAATATATTTATTTGCAAGAATATGGGTCTTACAAGTTATTAAAATAATTAAAATTTACCAGCATATACTACCATGGTATGCATTTATATAAAAAACCCTAGATGCACAGTCTCGAACAAAACTGACACTCAAAAGTGTCACTAATTTCATTTAAGTAGTTATAGATATGGCAAAAACATATGTCTTTGTATATCCAACCTTAAGTGCACGACTTATAGTTGTTTTTACAAAGCAATGTACGAAAAAGAAATAAAATTGACAGTGTCGTGACCGACGCGATTCTATTTAAAATTGTGCACTCATCTTTGGAGGACTTTTTTGACACACTGATTGTGTATCTTGGGTTTTTTATATCAATGATGGTATGGTATGCAAATATTTAAATGGTAAAAATATGCAAACAAGTAGATGGCTATCATGATGGAAAGAGAAATCATCGTGTATAGTCTGTGTGGCGGGATTGCAATGCACCATGCATAATTCTACACTTTCCATATGTTTCACACTTTTCATCGTCGGCTCTTGGTGAAACTCAATTTTAATGTAATATTTTATCACTCATACACTTGTACCTACAAGTTACAAGTTTGTAACTATAAATTGCCCTGATGATCTTGTGTAAGCGAAACCGTTTCAGCAAAACCGTTTCAGCAAAACCGGTTGGTAATAAATGGTAATAGCTTTATTGTGAAACAGTACAAGGATATAATTGATAAAATATTACACGACATGCATAAATTTCCCGGCGACCTTACCCACCAAACCGAAACACGAATGATAGGCCGGTGGTACCATATATACCTAGGCGAGATATTGCGGAACTCTACCACGTAGTATTTAAGAAGGTAGTGACACGTATAACCAATCGGTCGCTTTTTACACAACCTGTCTGGTTAAACGGCAGTTGATCTATTCTTCTAAGGAGCTCGGACAAACACGGGGGAAGCAATGATGGACATCTTTACAACTTACTGTTTGGAGGTAATATAGTTGAATAGCTAATGAATAAAGGGTTGTTCTTCTGTGGTCTAGTGGTCCATTGTCGGTGTTGACCACATGAGGTCCTGGATTCGATTTTCGGGTCGAACAATTAAAGTATTTTTTTTTTCAGTTTTCTGATAAAAAAAAACACCTCCGAACCACTTCAGGCGCTTCTACGGATCACCAGTGGTTCATGGACCAACGGTGGAGAGTCACTGTTGTATATTGCATAATATAAATAAGTATAAATATTCACGGGACAAATTACACTAACTGATCTAACCCCAAAGTAAGCAAATTATTTGCTTGTGTTATGGGTGTTAGTCAACGATACTAATACATAGAAATACATATATAAATACCAGAATATATTTAATAAACACTCAAACCCGGATATACAAACATTTATGCTCATCACACAAACGCTTGTCCCCGTCGGGGATCGAACCCGAGCCCTGTCGATTGCGTAGTCAGGGTCCCTAACCACTCGACCAACTGGGCGGTTATAATATAATATAACCTAGTGATTATCTAGTGGACGAAACTTGACGTAATTTTTGTCTGTTTATCCAAGTCCCTGTTGAAGATTGATCAATTCTCCTATATCTAACATTCTGCCAGGCATTATGTAAAAGGCCAATGATTGGATATACGTTTCACAACCATCGTGACTATTAGGTGGTAGTAGTTGCGCAATGAATTGGCCGCGTATATGGTACCACCGTCTCTATTCCTGTCGTAAGTGTCAATGCTTGTCATTGTCGAGTTTCGTTTTAGAGGGTAAAGTTGCCGGTAGGCTTGTGTGGTATTACCATCCTACCACACCGATAGCAACCTACCATTAACATCTTTGGTGTCTATAGGCAATGGTTTCTCTTTTCAAAAAAAAGGCATCTGCTTGTTTGCTATCGTATGATATATAAAAAACATTAAAAGACACAAATACGCAAATATACTAAGTTTTGAAACAAAAACTTTGATACGACTGGACTTAAAACAGGGACCATAACATCTATACATATAATAAAATCGTAGGAAAGTCAAAACTGTACATAGAATATTTTTTAAAAGAATACTTAGGGCGTGATCTACAATCGATATCGAAGCCAAAAATATAGTTTTTAAAATTTTTGTCTGTTTGTCTGATTGTCTGTATGTATGGCCGGGGTAAACTCAAAAAGTACTGCATGGATTTACTTCAAATTTTGCATGAATATTACTAACAGGTCGAGTCAACATATAGGCTACATATTATCACGCTATCACCTACAGGGGAGGAGCTGTGCGGAGTAAACGAAGTCCGCGCGGGCGAAGTCGCGGGCAACAGCTAGTTTATAATATTGATCAATACTTTTGTGTTTCTAATACTGGAGACCCACTTGTGTCTATCGTGACAAAGCTTCGTGTAATGACACGTTAAATGCAGATGTGACCGGCTTTTATCGGCTATTTTCGTATACATTCCGGACTGCGTGTGTCTTAGCGCGTATATGTAGGTCACATTATAAGTTTTGCGTAACTTAAAAAACAATATGTTATAACCAAAATATTATGTTTATTGCTTTTCAAAATATTCTCCTTTACATTTTAAACATTTTTTCATGCGATCGAACCATTTTTTAAAACAGGAGGACCACAGATCTGAAGGCATGTTTTCTACGTGCTGAAAACCAAAGATTTGATGAGAGTCATAAACAGCATTAGAATGTCCGTGGTCGTACTTCAGTAGCCAAAATATTATGTTTATTGCTTTTCAAAATAATCTCTTCTTATAAAAAAAAGTACTTCATTAGTATCTGTGAGCACCATTCCACGCGCGCCCGCTTCTGCTCCGCTGTCAGTTCATGAGGGATCCAACGACAACAAAGTTTCCGAACTTTTAATTCTTCGTGTAAAATTTTCTGAATTTGGCTCATACCAATCCCCAATAGTCCTCGAATTGTCTCATAGGTAATCCGGGAGTTTTCTTTATTTTTATTAACCGCTTAACAGTAGCCACATTATTTTCGTTGACGGCAGTTGAAGGTCGCCCTTCACGAAATTCGTCATGTAAAGAAACTCGACCTCTCTCAAATTCAGCAAACCATCGCCTCATGGTGCTCAAACAAGGTGCTTCTCTCCCAAAAGCATTTTAAAAACGAGCGGCAGGGTTATCACGTAACTCACAATACGATGTTATCGTAATTGTTTAGTTATTGCAAGACACATAACAGCCTTGTTTATTAGTGGCAGTCGTTGCCGTTTGATTAGTTTTGGTGCTGAGTCGTTGCAAAAAGTGCATCCAATGAACAGCAAGCGATGGGTGACGTTTTTGATGGTTTTTTCGTTACGTTTAACATCGCTGGTCGCTGGCGGATTGCAAACGTTAGGTGATACGCCTGCCGCACAGTCTTACGGAGATAGAAAACTTTTAAAATCATAAAAAATCATCGCTCTAAAATCTTATCGACTTAATTCCATTTTCGTTGCGTACGTAGAACTTTGATGTATGATAAAAAACAATTGACAAATCATTTCCCGCCAATTGTTTTTTTTTATTACTAAGAAGGTTGCAACGTTTTAAAAATATAACATTCGAAATTCTAATAGTTCCGATTAGCTAGAAGTGCAAAACTTTTAGTGTGCTCCATGCATAACTTCGGGACAATAGACGCAAGTGCGGCACCAGCATAACAATATACGTAGATTTAGTACATACCGTGCTTAAATATTTTTTTTATTTTTTTTTATTAAGTGAAAAATTCTTTAGCGGTTTTTAATACTAACGATACAGTATTCATGAGGACTGTGTACAAAACTTATGGAATCGTTCAACAGTCACGCTAACGACGTAAGCCTAATTCATACTGTTGCGAGACGCGTTGCGCTACAAAGCAGAATGATGATGGTATTCAAAGTTTGCCTCGAAAGCAACGTACGTTGTTAGATGCTATCTGCTTATCGTATTGTAATACATTATTAATTTTTTTCTGAAATATAAATTATATCAAGGACACTTTTTACAATAACATATCTTCACTCCAGATCCCTTACAGGGTAGGCAAAGAGAACCGAGTGCCATACATTACGATCCTTGCAGATTTGTCTCTCTTCCTCCACATTGATTACTTCTCTTGATACAAACTTTCATACATACATTTGCACTAGGTACCTACCTACATTATACTCCTTGACCATTTAACTGTTTATAATTTCATACTCCTTCGTTATCGTCGTAAAAAAGGTACAAAGTTTTTGCTTCACGTATTAATATGAGGATAGATAATTAATACTTACCCCACATTAAGATCTAATGGAACAGACTCACGAGGATTGATGGATGGTGATCCCAATGACCACTTTTACCGCTTTGATAACGACTATCAATTGTTTCTGACGATAATAAATGTTCCCCGTGTTAGTCCGGACTCTTTTGAAGTATAGGCCAACTGCCGTTCTGCCAGGCAGGTTGTAAAAGGCGACCGATTGGCTATGCGAGTCACTACCATCGTGGCTACCAGGTGGTAGAGTTCTGCATTGTCTCGCCCGGGTCGTGTACCACCGCCTTACCTATTCCTGCCGCAATAGCGTCACTGCTTGTCATTTCTTGTGTTTTGGTTTGGAGGGTAAGGTCGCCAGTAAACTAATGCATGTGGCATTAAACCTCGCCCCAAGATAGCAACGCACCATTAACACCTTTGGTGTCTATAGGCGATGGTTGACACTTTCCATCACGAGACCCATCTGCTTGTTTGCTATCTTATGATATAAAAAGAAACTTGTAGGTAACCTTAGCTACACATAAATTCTATGATTCTAGGTCACTTATATCTTTTGATCGCGTTGTTTTTGTTATGTAACTGAAAATGTTCAGTTTTCGGATTTTTTCTTTTAGATGTGCTGTAAGATGTTACTTCTTGGCAAAATTCGCAATTGTAGGTCAATGAAAAGTACCCTAGAGGTTTTGATTCCATTTTAAAATTGAAAAATATATGACATAAATGGTCAAATTTTTTAATCGCTTTGAATTACAAGTTTGTTTTTTAAACAGCTGCGAGAGACCGTAGACCCGAGTAATTTTGCTAAATTTCAACATCGCGTTTTTAAGAAAAAGAGTCGTAGCAGATGGACAGACGGACAACAAACTGATCTTATAAATAAGAGTTCTGTTTTTTCTTTAGGTACGGAACCCTAAAAACGAAGTTACAGACAGATACTACAGATTTGAATAGAATTCTGTGTTGGTCCGGACCCCATTTTGAAGAATAGATCAACTACCTTACTCCTAGGCATTTCGTAAAATGCGAGAGAAAGCTAATACTTGTCACGTCGTGACTAGAGTTTATTGGTAGGTTGGTAGAGTTCTGAAAGGGCTCGTCCGTGTTTTGATACTATCGGCTTACCTATTACTGCTGCAGCGTTGGTGCTTCTCACTGTTGTGTTTCAGTTTGGAGAGTATAGTAGCCAATAAACTTATGTATATGACATTGCAACCCCGCCACGTGGATAGCAATACAAAATTGGTGTCTATAGGCGATGATTATTTCTTTTCACCAGAAAACAGATGATTACCTCTATTTGCTATTATGTAAAATAAAATAAATAAAATAAATTATAAAACAAAAAAAAAAAAAAAATCTAGGAAGCACAAACAAAACTACTTCAAACATTTACAAACCAAAGTCATATAATTAATTTAAACGAAAATTAACACACTGTCGTTTTAACTTTAACGACAGATAAAACTTGTTATTTTTAAAAAGCGGTAAATTATTTGATTATTTTTACGACATATTAACAACGAAACACAATCGCAACTTGATAACAAAGAGCGATGGTCACAAAAAGCGATTTCACTCGATTATTTTCGTCGTTAAGTTTAATCGAGTGCCCGTAAAATTAATTAACCAATCGTGACGTTTTTTGTTGTAAATTAAAAAAGTACATCGCCTGCACCAATTGGAAGAAAAACAATAAAATCCAATGCCCCTGATGGTTTGCTGATTGAGAAGGATGTGTGCCTGTGAGAACATAGACGCCAGATTATGGGGGTTATTTACACTTAACGATATCGTACAGTTAAAATAGTATATTGACGTGAAAACTTCATTAGAGTTGTTGATCGATTTTTGGCAGGAGGGCATAATATGGGTTAGAGTCGGTAGAATTTTATAACTTAGGCATTCTATAACGATACCATTGCCGTCCCTATTTTTGGCACAAAGTAAGTTTTGTCATTGCACTTATGCTTAACTTGCCCGTGTGGTGTGTCAAACATCGACTCATTAACTTATTTAGTGTCAAAAGGTGCATGTATGTATGTGTCATCTCTTATCTGTAGAAAAACTTAAAGCGATTATTTCAAATTTTTTCTGCGCTCCTCACATTTAGATTTAATGTAATAATATAAAGAAACATGTAAATATATTTCATTGAGAAACGCTCGTTTGTGACAGTTTTGCGCCAGAGGTAGGTTTTAAAAGATCCTGTAACACTGGTCGATCTCAATTGGATTTTTATGAATTCAAAAAAAAAAAACATGTTAATGTTACATTTAAAAACATAAATTTATGACATAATATTTGTTCCAGATTTAGGTTCTAAAATATTCTGTAACATTGGTAGCTAGGACTTCACTTCAAGGGTAAAATTAACAGGTAAATGTGTTACTGACTTATGATAATTATTACACCAGATTAATTCTCACATGCAAATAATTTAAGACCATGAATGAATTTTGAGTATAAAAATTAAAATTGAAATTAGTAAATGACATTTGAAAGGTTAAGTGACCTGCTGCACTTACGGTGCCACTGCCATTTCCCCATATCATAATTCAATCAAGAGTAAGTTATGTTAAGAAGATAAACAAGCTCATGATAATTAAAGGGACAATGAGGTAGTAAGTATTTAATTTAAAAGTTTTTCTTACTATAGTGTGACTGTTAGACACAGAAATAACATTGTGCAAAATAAAGGTAGCCGTAAGGAAAATATAAACGTCAGGTCGTCTTGAATTGGATCGTGTCGTGAGTCTTAAAAAGTATTTTTATCGGCCATCGTGAGTCACTCATTAGACCCAAGCTGTGCTTTAATCAGAGGGAATAACATGTAATTAGTTGATCTGTAGCGGTCGCCACTAGGCTTTCTCATCGGCCTTCTTTGACTATTGTAAGTAATTTTCTCCAACTTACGTAAATAAAAAAAGTTACTTATTTCGAGCGTAGGTATGAATATGGTTTTTATTGTTTCATATAATCCAAGTGCCTGAATATATCTCATCATAACGGATTTATAAAGATTATAGCCTGTACCATCTGAGCCTCAGTCATGCCGGGCTATACGGAAGAAATGAGCGAAGTCTAAACTTGTCCATAGCGACTACTATCATAGTGACGAGAATAACAGTAACACTACAATTGTTTCCATAATTGCGATGTAGATAGATACGATTAAATCATTGTGGAAAAACATACAAATATGCAAATGCACCTACATACATTTACGAAATTTAGTGCAATTACTTGGATAGCTAAACTGATCATCATACTCAAATATTATCCAATTCCAACGATATTTTTTCTCCGTGTTCTTCTGGGCTTCTTTGAAGAATAGACCAATTGCCGTTCTGCCAGGCAGATCGTAAAGGTGACCGATTGGCAACAAGTGTCACTACCAACGTGACTACTAGTTGGTAGAGTTCTGCTACATCTCGCCTGGGTATTTGGTACTACCGATACCGACAATGCTTATTAATCTCGTGTGTAGGTTTGGGGGGTAAGGTAGCCGGTAAACTTATGCATGTGGCATTGCCATTCCGCCACACGAATAGTGGTGAAATTTGAGACAGCCAAACAGCAAACTTCAATTCTTTTAAAATAGCAAACCTCAGATTATGCTCCTCGCTAAACAAGCTCATTCTGGCTTCCACATTTAATTCTACTAGCGATCGCCGTGGCCGAAATTCAACCATAGACTTAACAACAAAATCTCTTTTAAGTTTGACAACTGATTTTAGCCGTAAAAAAATTGTACATTCATGTCACATACATGATGTGTATATTAAGTATCATGTATGTCACATGAATGTAGTGTGTGTATCGTTAATATTTATACTTTATTAATTTAATGTATTTCTAACGCATGATATTTCACAATATTAGGTTTTTGCAGTTCTCCATAAACTTCTCTGTAAACTTTTATTGTGCCAAACTACACAGTTCGCGCAATTGTCTTAAAAAGGAGTTCAAAGTTTTTCCTTTACGTATTTATATATAGATTTTTGAGTTAAAACTTGTATAAGATTATGTTGGTCTTTATACTCTACAAGCAGTATACTCGTTACATCCTAACGGACACAAAGGGTGAATGCACGTTGAACAAAAAAACAAACAAAGTTAAAATAATACCCGCATGTCATTATTATCACTTAACTCATTATACCGTTAATTATTGCGTCGTGTCAGATTGCAAGGGATACATGATGAAGCTATCATGATTATGAAGAATCATTTTCATTACGTTGATTATGGAGGACGCTCAAATGGATTTTGTATTGCATTGTAGAGTTTAAAAGAGATTTCTTTGATTAGAAATATTAATGACGGTCATTTATTCGTTAGTCTGAAACAAATGATAATGTTTTTGATTCGACTTGAGCTACTGATTAATCTATAAATCGCAAATATAGAAAAAAACTCCGATTTAGCTTGGAGTCTGGTGATGGTGTCTTATCGACGATATTTCAGATGAACACGTTAAGCTGTCGGTCTTGATTACCGTGGTAGTCATTACAGATCGACTTACCAGTGATGAAGATAGCCATCAATGTTTATTACCAACAAATCAGTGAATTGTGATGAATAGGGTCGTATATTGACGTTCAGTACATGAAGTTTAAAGAAATCGACGACATAATCGACTAATAAAAACAATTCTTTTCTATTCAGCAACTCAGTCCAGTACATACAGAAAAATTTTTTTTTTAGAATAGAATGAAATCCTTATAAATTTTTGTGTTCTATTCAGCAACGATTCAGTGTCTCCATACGGAGTCAAAATCGCTCCAGGGGAGATAATTTGTAGGATCACAAAAACAATCGGAGAGTGACGCGCCACAAATTAACTATATATTAATTACAAGTTGTGGAGTAAAACATTAGATAGATGTGGCGATAGGTATAAAAGACAATCAAAATGGGAACGTTTTATTTTGACAAATATTTGGTGAAATTTAATTAGAAACATTCTACTCTTGCTGACTAAGATTTTTTTATTTTTTTTCATTTAAAATAATTATAATATTTTAGAGAATGTTTATGAAAGTTAACTGAATGAAGGAGTTCTGATTGAACTGACTGATTGATTGAGGGAGGAGGAGGCTGAATGTAGTATAAGGTTTGGTTTTTTATGGTAAACGTGTAACTAGGTTATCAATTCTTTAGTAATAAAGGATTAATGGAAATCGATAATCAATGCTTAGAAATATCATAGATGTTGAAAATAAGTCACCCTCCGTGTCTTATAAATGTCGTGCTTTATACATAACTGTACTATACAAAAGAAAAAAAAAAAGAGAAACAAAACTCGGTGACGACGACACGATTGTTTTATTATATTTTACAAACTTCTTAGCAGAACGGTACAGGTCTATTTTTCCTACATAACAATATGGGAAAAAAATAATTGTTTTTCGATATAAGAACCAATAAAATTAGTAATACTCAAGAAGTACTTATTTCTTATCACGATAAAAGATAATTTACCAAAACTATCGAAAATAATAACAGTTAAAATCATCATTTTTTTAATGTAAAAAAATCTTAGTAGCCCAAACAATTCATTTAATAAGTCCTAAGTTTGACGTTGTTACAAGCGCCATGACTACGAGGGAAATGAAGTATGAAGAATCATAATATTTTCCCAAAATTAGAGTAACTAAATACATAATTAATTTTACCTTTGAACGTTGATACACAATTTCTAACGTGTTTAATCTTTGCGATGGTTGCGTGTGCGCATATGCGGGCTGAAGCATTTATCTGCGCCGATCTGTCGACGGACAATTGGTAAAACGGCCCCCAACACTAAATTTACCGTAAATTGCTAAAACGGTAGAGGTTTGATTCTGTTATTTAAAGATTCGTTAAAAGATTGCTTTTCTCGAAATGCGGGTATGATGATTTTTTACGGTTATTGTTTTCGATATTTTTATTAATATACGATGGTATCTTTCATCGCGGTAGGAAATATGTTACTTCCCAATTATATCTAATTTTGTTAGTGTATTTTTTAAGTAGAATAGGGTAGTTAACAATGATCTGGGCCCCTTTTAAAGAATACACCTTTTGTTTTCCTACTTTGATGTTTGTAAGAGGCGAATGAAATCCATTTTTTTATTATTGTGACCACTAGGTAATCCAATTATATATCGTCCTGCCCGGGTTTTTTACAAGCGACAGTACTTGTCACTACACACACTACGATACGCGTAACCGGGTTGAAAAGTCATATTTACCAATTTATTATCTTCACTTTTAAATCATTAGAAGCACCTACTGACTATTGAAACTGCTATTATGATAGCAGGATTAGGGTTAGGAATAGGTGGTAAAGATTCGTTTTAACTAATTATGATTGTATTTTACATATACCGTTAATTTTCCGTGTAAAATTTCAGATCAACAAATATATACATTGGTTAATATTGTAAATGTAAACTTCATCTGTCAGGATGAACTCATTTAACTAGTACATACGTATGTATATCTTGTGACCTGTACAACCAACGGAATCGATCGCAAAGCAAATAAAAATTGACGACATTGGCTCAGTTGGTTAGAGCATCCCTGCCAGAAGAAGGGTCGCAGGTTCAGGTCCTGTCGTGTTAAGCTTTTTCTTTATTATTTTAGAGTTTTTAATCACGGGATAAGTGTAAAAACACATACCTATATAGAAAAAAATACATTTTTGCAAAAAGTTTTACTTAACTACATGAATAGATGTCATTAAACCGACAATCAATAATCAATGATAGCATCTTAACCCTCGCTTGCCACATGTACCATACAAATTAGAGAAAAACTCAATAACCCTTCGATGGGCAATATCAATAATGTTTAACCCTGCACATAATCGAATAGGAATCGAAACTACCTCGGGGACATCGGGGACTATTTTGTACGCAGCGTAAAATTGTCGGGAATTTTTTGCAATAAAATTCACCCCTCGGTTTAAAATGTGGGGTCTAGCGCCTAGGGGCTTAGGGTAGAGGTATGACGATAGTTTTCAAGTGATACCTTAGTGTAAATAAAACTACAGGAAGCTAAAATAACTTTATTTTTTTATCATATTTATAATATTGTACATAACTAGATAATTTTCGATAGAAAAAGTAGATCAAACATCGTTAGTTATTCCTGTTCATTACAATTAATGCGCTTGATCAGTGTTGATATTTTCATGATTGCAACGTGTTACAGGGACAAATGGAGGGCATCTTAGAAGGTACAAATTACGACATACATAAAGTAGGTATATCAATGTTTGCTTAAAATACTTTTACTGTGCTTTTCTAAAAAAAGATGAATCTCTCTAGGTTGATCTGAGTTCCTTTAAAGAATAGACCAACTGCCGTTCTGCCAAACAAGTTGTAAAAGGCGGCTAACTGACTATACGTAACACGTGTCGCTACCATCGTGATTACTAGGTGGTAGAGTTCTGTAACATCTCGCCCGGGTATTTGGTACCACCGACTTAGCTATTCTGCCGCAATAGCGTCTATGCTTATTATTGTCGTGTTCCGGTGCGGAGGGTAAGCAAGCCAGTAGACTTATGCATGTGGCATTGCCATCCCGCCACATAGAGTGTAACGCACCATTAACATCTTTGGTGTCTATAGGCGACGGTTTTTCTTTTCATTAGGAGAGCCATCTGCTTGTTTACTATCTAATGATAAAAAAAAAACAAGTTCTTGTTTTACCAAACTTATTAGGTGTTGAAACAGATCGTTTAATGACAATTGGTTCGCACTTTACTGTATTCATCGTACTATGGAATTGGCGTGAAGATATTTGTTTATTTTTATTCCATGAATATTTTAATTTATTGAAAACAACGTGAAATAATCAAATGTGTACACAAGCTTCAGTGGCCTCAAAGAGTCATACAAAAGCGTTAACCCTTGCAATACGTTGGGATATTTTCCGCTCGGCGGCCCGCGTGTCTAAACGACCCAGTAATTGATAAGTAAAGGAAAAGAAGAGTACCGCCTTATACATATTTATGAGATCCCCGAAATTGCTACGGGATCCTGCGAACGGCAGCACTTGCGTCTGCTGCCGTCTCATTATGTTTTTAGGGTTACTTTGTTATAGCCACTTTGATGTTCTCTTACATAAATCGGTTGTGGGATTTCGGTTTCTGCTATCGCCGCAGGCAATGATAGGGTTAAATATTTATTTCTATATCATTCCAAATACATTTAGATAACAGGGTATTTTGTATGTTTTATTTCAGTCTAAGGTATGTAGCCGCTTAAGGTCTGGTGGTCAAGCATACAGATCATGATAGGCTTTATTCCTGGTATCAGAATTACATGTTGTGACGGTTCTATCTGTCTTAAAATCATATACCCAATTTGGTTACGTCATGTTTTCAAATTTCGTTTTTTATATCATGAGATAGCAAACAGCGAACAATACAAATTGCGTAGCCAGGGTCGCTAACCACTCGACGTGTATGACACATTTTTATAAATAACTTTTAAAAAGAAGTGAAATCCCACAAAAAAAATTTTCTTGTAAAACGTATCCACGACGAGACCATAATATGAGTTGCACTATCAAAAAGTTATCAGTGCTCATGTAGAAACCAGCTTCTTACTATACACCCCTCCACTCTACAAGCCCTAACCTCACAAACTCTATCTATAATTTAGTAAAAATATGTGGCGCGACGGTTTCGCTATCATCACATGTGTGTAAGGTGAAAAATTTAGTCACAGTCCATTACTTTTCTGTTATACATTAGTTCTTGTAGTAACATAACGGCCAAGCCACATATCTTGAAGTGTTGAGTTTGTGAAGTTAAGGCATGTAGAGTGAGGAGGTGTAGAGTAAGAAGATTGGTTTTACGTGAGATCTAATAACTTTTTGACAGTGCAATTCATATGGTCTCGTCGTAGCAACATATTATAAATTGGTGTGTCTGTTTGTAATATTAAAATAACCCCTTTTTACTTAATGCATATGGATGTATACACGGTACATATACAAAAATGACACTTTTTACAATTTTGGTCTGTTTGTTTTGGCTAATCTCTGAAACGGCTGGACCAATTTTGACGTGTCTTACACTGACAGATCGCTGATATAATAAGAAGTAACTTAGGCTACTTTTATTTAAGATTTTTTCCACGCGGACGACGTCGCGGGCACAGCTAGTATGTCATTAAAAATAGCATCATCTATTGCAGCCCTTTAGTGATTGATTTAAAAAAACAGCCAGTGTTTGACCCCGAACCTTTAACTATCTCCATGCCAAATTTCATCAAAATTGGTTTAGCGGTTCATGGCCAATGAAAGCGTAACGGACAGACTTCCGCATTTATAATGTTACTCGAGACCTGCCCGCGGTTTCA
Source organism: Apodemia mormo (assembly GCA_036924255.1). Taxonomy (NCBI): domain Eukaryota; kingdom Metazoa; phylum Arthropoda; class Insecta; order Lepidoptera; family Riodinidae; genus Apodemia; species Apodemia mormo. The sequence goes on from JAUPFN010000003.1 coordinate 7,936,227, forward strand.
CCCGCGTAGCTTTTGTTCCCGTAGAAATATCGAAAAGGTTTATATATTAAAACCTTCCTCAAGAATCAATCTATCTATTAAAAAAACCGCATCAAAATCTGTTACGTAGTTTTAAAGATTTAAGCATACATATGGACAGACAGAGAAAGCGACTTTGTTTTATACTATGTAGTGACGTGTGGATTAAACTACATTTTATCCTATTCGTGTAAAGGTATATTGTTTCAAAAATAGATTTTTTATTACTGTCCTTTTGTATTTGAATTAAATTTTTTAAATAATTTACCCAAAACGTAATAGTAAACTTTAAAAATTATAAACTGAAAAAGAAGTTTATTAGCAGAATACGGATCTTGTATCTCAAATAAATGAATTATTTACCAGGCAGTTATTACATTTACGATGCAGAACTACAAAATAAACCTATTTTAACATATATAATACATACCTGCGCAGTAAAACCACAATAAGCCCAAAGTTTATTGTAGACAAGTGGCATGCGATGTCGTTACATCTCTCTTTACGACAATAATCCACGTTGAGCGTTTTATAAATTCTAACCGTCGCATTATAATCCAACGCGGGTTCGCGGAGAATATTCACAAGGTTTACCTTAAAATGTTTGGATGAATTTTGATTACGATTGTAGAGACTTAAAAACTTTTTTAAGCAAAGATTTTTTTTTTGGTCCGCCAGGAATGATCCAGTTATCGTCTTGCCCTCAAGCCAGGCAAAAAATAAGAAAAAAAATGGATACTTTCCATAGATTCACTTGTAATCCAGTTCAATTGTTTTCAATTATTTAATTTCCAGTTCACTTGCTTAATTCTTACGAAATAGCCAAAAAATATAACTCAAAATGTGGAAAAATGAAATACAACATTTTTTTTAAGATCATAACAAACAAACAAGCAAATAGACCTCCTGATGGAAACAGTCAACTATCGCCTATAGACATCCAAAGGTGTTAATGGTGCGTGGCTATCCGTGTTACGGAATGGCAATGCTAGTGTCTTAACTGGGACAAGACAATGACAAACACTGACACTATTGTGGCAGGAATAAGTAAAGCGGTGGCACCATTAGCCAATTATTCCCCTTTTACGAACTGTCTGGTAGAATGACAGATGCTATATTTTTCAAAGATCCGCAACAATACGAACAAATTGGAAAACGCTAGTGATAAACAGTGATATTATGGCAGCAGGAAATTTCCCATAAGCGAAGTAAGGATCCAAAGCTATTACGCCAGTTTTATTGTCCTGTTTATTTATGTGATGACTTAATTATTCGCGATTGTCATGAATGAAATCATGATTTAAATTTGCGTGTGATCCCTAACAGATGTTTGTTATGAGCATAATGATTAACTTCCGTCAGTATATTTTTAATAATAGATGATGCTTACAGAGATGTTATAGAAGTGGTATTCAATAAATGAATAATAAATACCATCATGCTCATACTCCTGGAGAGTGCTACACACTGGTAATTAGCCAACAGTATTAAATCCCACGATGTGACAGGTGGCTACTCAATGGACTACAGTAATTTGTTTTCTAAAAAATCGGTATAGACTATAAATAAACCCGCTGGTCCCTTAAAATCACTGAGACTGACCGAGTGGTACTAAAATTTGGGGTTTTAGAAAATTCGCTATACCTAATCACTTCGATCATCGACCTCAATCAGTAAAATTTGGCCTAAAAGAAAAGACTTTAATTAAATTTCCTTTTTATTTTATTAACTTCTAACGCAAAATCGAGAATAGTCCATGACATCATAGTTCCAAAGCTCCCCTAGATAACCGAGCTACGTAAGTTTTTCCATAAGTTGACTGTGCGTTTGAGAAAAGTACGCGAACACCGCGTGGTAGATGTTTTGCTTATTATTTACTAGGAGTAGCGTGCAGCCCACTGCATTGTAAAAGCTTTTGACATATTCCGCGGGATTACAATTTTCCCAAAATAAAAAGTAGCCTATGTGCTATTTTAGGTCATCATCTACCAATTTCAACCCAATCCGTTTAGTAGTTTTTGCGTCATAGAATAACAAATATTTATCCATCCATCCAAAATTCCACACGTCCAAACTTTCTCATTTATGATATTAATAAAGATATGTTTTCCTCTGCTATTTATTTTCCATTAAAAATTTTCCGCGGTCAGGTGATTAGCCTATTAGTCTGAAATAATTTGATTTCAATTTGTTTCTTAGGACGATCAAAAATGTTAAGATTGTCTAGAAAAATCTTTTAGCAACTTGGAGTGATATGTTAACATCCCGTACCTAGCATAAGTTCTCGTTTGGTTCTCGTATGGACGGGGGGTCCTTAGTACCATTTCCTTACTTTTAATAGCATTCAACGTAGAGCGGTTCGAATCGTCAACGCCAGGTCTGCTTCAAATCGGCTTGATTCTTTGGTATTGCTTAGAGATATGTGGGTTCGTTTTGCATCTTCTATCGCATTTTCTTGGAGATTATTCGATCAAGTTTTCGGATTAATCTATGACAACTGTGCGTTTCTCTCAGCATTTTTTGCCTCGCACTAATTTGTTGTGGAACCAATTACCGGCAGGGGTGTTTCCAAACGGATACGACTTGGGGGCTTTCAAAAAAAGAGCTTACTCATTCTTAAAAGGCCGGCAACGCAACTGCAAGACCTCTGGTATTGTGGATGTCCATGGGCGGCGGTGATCACTTACCACCAGGTGCACCTCCTGCTCGTTTGCCCCTCTTCTATAAAAAAAACACTGAATTTCATATCATGGCAATATTGAAGTTTCATGCTCACTCATGTGGAAATTCACAACTGTGCGATTCTCGAGGCATTTTAACTTCCTGTAGGTACATAGACAAGGAAGTTGTTGATTTTGCCCCGATTCTCGAAAATCATGTTTTCGCCAGATCTCCATGTTATGAGGTCCTAGGAACCTTTTCCAACTATTTTCACGATGATGTTAGTATGTCGGTATGTACGAAACGTAGTTTACGTACGGCATTCGATTGGGTTCTGTCAAACTTAGACTACCTAAAAATCGGAACACATTTTGCCAAGGAAATTTTGAGAAATTTTGAAAATCTCAAAAGTTTTTTTGGAAAAGCAATGTTTATTTTATAATAACTTCGAAATTGATCTACCAATTGATTACAAAATCTAATTAGCTTTATTTCTTAAGCGTTTAAGGTGCAAATTGTATCATTGCAATGCAGTTTGATGAGATGGTATGGCATGTAACATCATACCATTAGCAGACGCTGATCTGCTACTAAGACTTCAATTTCCGACGGTGATCTAGAAAAACATTTTATTAACCCGGGGACTGAAACCTAGGATCTTCTTTTTATCATAAGATAGCAAACAAGCAGATGGTTTTCCTGCCGAAGCCATAAATAACGTCTATTTAAATAATATTCCCTTTGTAACCATTCTTGAATATTTAAGTACATAGTTAAGGCTTGTTCGCACATGTATGTCCAATGGACGTGGATCACTTGTTTCTTGCGAGGATATCCTCGGAATACATCTTCTTACAAGCTTCTAGAAGAAGTTAGGATGACTGGAATAAATTTAGCCTGCTACATACAAATACCAAGTTGCTAAGTACGGGAAATACAACTGTTTAAAAAACCTTGAAATACCTAAATAGTTTTTTGTAACCCGAGTACCGAAAACTAAGACCTTCTACAAGTTATGGATAAGATAAGAACCAGGCAACGTTATTCTAAATTTATTTATTGTTTTCACAGATGAAGCCATAAATAACGTCTATTTTCATCATATTCCCTTTGTAACCATTCTAGATCATTTAAGTACATAGTTAACACTTGTTCGCACATGTGTGTCCAACGGACGTGGATCCGTCGGTTATGCAATGCGAATTTATGAATTAACTTTTTTATTCTAACAGATGTAACTGTATGGTTCGCAGAAACATACTTTGATAAGATTTAAATTCTTGGAACCGTGATGTTCCCACGTTCTGTAGACATTCAGACTGCGTGTTCTTCCGTAGATTTTTGTGGTGCTATTAGTAAAATATTTTTTGAAGAGAAGCTTCTGTATGATGAAACGGAAGTTTGTGACGATAGAGAAACAAATTCATTGTATTGGATTAGGCTGACATTAGAACGAGATAGAATAAATTACACAGTATTTTATATTTCAATTACAATTTTTTTATATTATAAGATAGTAAACAAGCAGATGGCCGTCCTGGCGGAAAGAGTCAACCATCGCTTATAGACACCAAATATGTTAATAGTGCTTTGCTATCCCCGTGGCGAGCTCTTTATGCCACACGTATAGATAAGTTTACCAGCTACTTTACCCTCCAAACCGGAGCACGACTGTGAAAAGCGCTAACGTTATTTCGGATTGCAGGATTATGTGGGTACCACAGTACCCAAGCCCCGGCGAGACAATACAGAACTCTACAAGTACAACCAAACAAACTGCATAGCAGAACGGGCGATTATCTATTCATCAAACGGAGCCCGGACTAAACCCGGTCGAGACGTAGAGAAGGGTAAGGTAGCCTTGAAACATATTCATGTATCATTAACACCCTGCATCATGGTGAAAAAAATAACTATTAATAACATATTTATCGCGATAACATAGAGATCACCTGTGGCCGAAATTCGACCTTAATCAAAATCTGTTTTTACTTTGACAACTGACTTAAGCCTTAAAGGAAATAGTATACGTGTATGTATGTTATCTCGTATCTCGCATGAATGTAGTGTGTGTAATATTTATTTATATTAATTTAATTTATTTTAGTGCATATTATTAAAAAATATTAAGTTTCTGCAGTCCTCCGCGATATAAACTTTTATAGTGCCTTTCATACTCCACCGTTCGCGGAATTGTCTTAAAAAGGGGTCCAAACTTTTTCCTTCACGTAATAATTTATAGATAAGCAATGATTATCTCTTTCTATATGAAGATCCACGTTTTTTTTTTTATATCATAAGATAGCTAACAAGCAGATGGGTCTCCTGATGGAAAGAGTTAACTATCGCCTATAGACACCAAAGATGTTAATGGTGCGTTGTTATCTTGTAGCGAGGTTTAATGTCACATGCATAAGTTTACCGGTTACCTTACTCTCCAAACCGGAACACGACAGTCATCAGCACTGACGCTATTGCGGCAGGAATAGGTAAAGCAGTGGTACCAGACCCAGTCGAGCCGATGCAGAACTCTACCACCTAGTATATAGTCATGATGGTAGTGTCGCGCATAGCAACTCGGTCGCCTTTTACGACCTGCCTGATAGAACGGCAATTGGCTTATTCTTCAAAGGAGCCTGGGATCAGCCAGGGGACAATTTTACGTATTTATTTGCAATCCTATATACACAAATAAAATAAAATTGTAGTGTATGTTTGTATGATGTAAACTGATGTATCTAGATTTTTTTACAATAATTGGACATATTTATTACAGTTTTATATAATTAATATACATTAAAATAAAATCTCCTTTTCTTTTATTATAATATTTTTTAAATAATTTTCACGCATTGATACATAAATTTATCGCTCATAGTTAGTTGACGATGAAACTAAAATTATTATACAAGTGGAATAATTTAATTGCTTATTATTTACATTTTACTTTTTAATATTTTTGTATTGTAAAAACTGCAGAATTGACCCTTCGAATGCATTTACCGATGTGACACACGCGCCACTTGTAGTGATTATCGAACGACAAAAAATGCCAATAGTGTATTAATTTGAAGGTAGTTTAATACTTCGGTTAATGTTTATCGAACATGTTATGTTAGTTTATAAATAATTATTGCAGGAATATTATAACTAAAGTGATGGCCTTAAACCTATATATTGACAGAGTGTTGTATTAAAACTGAACGTCATAATATGTAATAGGTATGTAGTTATAATAGTTATTCACAATTCAATTAGGAACTAGATAAATGTTGTATTAAATTAAGTAATTGCATGCCAAATGGTCAAATATGCAAACGAACTATTAATAATTCTAAGAACCTAATGTACCTACCATATTTGATGCAATAAATTATGACTGATTGATTGTAATATTAAAATACCCGCTTTTTACTAAATACAAATGGTTTTATACAAGATACATATGCAAAGATAATTTTTTTTACAATTTTTATCTGTTTGCTCCAGCTAATCTCTGAAATGGCTGGACCGATTCTGACTGGACTTTCACTGGTAAATATCTGATGTGATAAGGAATAACTTAGGCTACATTTATTTTATAAATTTTCCCACATGCAAGAAGTCGCGGGCTCAGCTACTATTATGTAAAAAAATGTATTTAGTCGTATATCTTTACTGTATGTGTATTTATTAATAAGTAGACACGTCAAAAGTTTACACTTGTCACATGTTGAGACAAAAGTTATTGACCCTAACAAGTCTAAGCTCGCTTCGCTAACTGAAATACTTCTAAACTGTAAGTACAATTACATCTCTTTCAGTTGGCTGTTAAAACTTTTAAAAAGCAATTTCCCTTGTCTTTGTTGAACAAACGACAATAAGTTACAAAGTCATTTAAATTTACCCACTTCTATTTGTTACTTACGTTGTAATTATTATGTTTGTCCTGGTTCCTGGTTATTGAAGAATACACCATCTGCCGTTCTACCAGGCAGTTCGTAAAATGCGAACGATTGGCGATACGTGTCACTATCACCGTGACTACTAGGTGGTAGAGATTCGCAACGTCTTGCCGGGGTACCTAGGTGGTAGAGTTCTACAACAATTCGCCCGTGTATTTAGTATCACCAAAGATTTTCTCTATGGTATTACCATCTTACCTAATCCTACCACAATGGCGTCAATGCTTGACATTGTTGGGTTCCAGCTTAAAGGGTAAGATAGCCGTGGACTTATGGTAGTGCAAGGTTTTCAAAATCGGTGGCTGTAATTTTATTTACCGCTTGTTTCTTCAGAACTCGCTTTTATATCATTAGTCAGCATACATGCTGATGGCTCTCCTTATGGAAAAAGAAACCATCGCCTTGTTTTAAGGGCAATGGGCCCACCTCTCGTTCCCACCACTGTAACTTCTGTAAACCAGAATCAACAGTGGCAACCGTCCTGATAACCACTGAGTTGCGAGCTCAGGGTACTCTGGGGGAAAAGCTAAGCTGCCTTGGGACCCGCATCGAATTTAATCAGAAGTGTATAGGAGGAGTAGGAAAATACATCCAGTTTCCCTCCCTTTATAGCAGAAGACAGCGTAAAGGTAAAGCAAAAAAACTGCTAAGAAACGAGACGTTTACAATCAGGTTAAGGCTGATTGCTATGACACCACGGTAATTTAGGTATTTAAGGACCTACGAAAATGGCCTACTTAATTCTGCTTCCAGTAGTACGTATGACAAAATCGCTTGAAGGCACGGAAATTCCCACGTGTTGCTACAAGGTCGGAATAGTAGATTACCCCGGATCGCCTATAGATACCAAGGATGTCAATGGCGCGTTGCTATTTGTATGGCGGGATGGAAAAATCCCGCTTAGGTCTAGTCTAAGTTAAAGAAAAAACTGATTAAGTCTAGTCTAAGTTACCTCCCCACACGATAATGACAAGCATAGATGCTATTGCGGCAGATACCCGGGCAAGACGTTGCGGAACTCTACCACTTAGAAGTCACAAGGGTAGTGACACGTAAAGCCCATCGGTCGCCACTTACGTCCAATCTGACAGAACAGCAATTGGTTTATTCTTTAAAGTAGCCCGGACCAAAACGGGGGGCAATATTTATTAAAATAATGATTAAACTAAATTTTGTTTTAACTTTATATTTGGATTAATCCAATTTGGCGAATCCAGCGGGATCACCTAATTTTCCGGGATAAAAAGTAGCCTGTGTGCTAATAATATTCAGGTCATCATCTACCCGTGTGCCAAATTTCATTCAAGTCCGTTCAGTAGTTTTTGCGTGATTGCGTAACAAACATCCATCCATCTAAACATCCAAACTATAGATTGACATAAATTTGTTCAAAAAATGTCATAGGTTAGTAATTACGTCTAAAAATAATTTTGCAATCAATCATAATTTGTTTTAGGTATGTAGTTAAAATGCACTTTTAGTTTAATTTCCCGTCATAAAAAATATTTTTGGCATATTACTCAAGCAGTTTCAGGTTTGAAGAGAAATGAAAGGAGAGTGATTAGGGTTAATACAAAGATGGTCTCAAAAAATACTGTTTCGCCAAAATTTTATTTGGGGTTTTTTCAAAATTTTTCAAGATCTCCTAGGCCAATTTGGTTTAAATTTCAGGAAGTCTAAGTTGAGTGAAATCCAATCGATTGCCATCAATCGCGTTTCGATTGGTCCAGCCGTTCAAAAGTTACGAGATGTTTACATATACACATACAAACGGACACACTGACGTCATCTTGAAAATAGTCAGAAAAGGTTCCTAGGTCCTCAAAACGTGGAGATCTGGTAAAAACTCGATTTTCGGGACCAGAAAATCGGAACAAAATCAGTAACTTCCTTATCTACATACGTAGCGGGAAATTAAAAATTAATATAATAATATATTATTAATTTCTTATGAAATGTAAATTGCATCACGTACACTTTTTATAATGCTAAAATTCACAAAAATCCTTTTAAGATTAATATTACTTGAATTTACAATAATCATTACAAACTATTTTAAGCCATTCATGTTGCAAAATATCATTAACTTAGGTGTTATACGTTTTTGTATCTCTTATCATGAAGATTGTTTGATTTTAACCACTTAAAAGTTAAAAGATGAACAATGTTTCTTTACAGCAGAATATTTGTTACTTGTTCACAGATTAAACAGATGACACTTGTTTCTTTTTTTTTATAGTATAAGATAGCAAACAAGCAGATGGGTCTCCTGATGGAAAGAGTCAGCCAACGCCTATAGACACGTGTGTTGCTTTGCCATCTTGTGGCGAGGTCTTATGCCACATGCATAAGTTTACCGGCTACCTTGCCCTCTAAACCGGAACACGACAGTGACAAGCACTGACGCTATTGCGGCAGGAATAGGTAAGATGGTGGTACCAGACCTAGGCGAGACAATGCAGAACTCTACCACCTAGGAGGATGATTCTTTAGGATGATATAAAAAGTAGCTTGTTTATACAGCCTTCTGTGTTGTAAATTTTGACTATAGCAATAAATACTTACATTTACAAATAAGAAAAAACGAACAAATTTGATAAGTTTCATAACTTCCAACTATATTCTTTTTTAAAATTTACTTGCTAAAAGTTGTTCGTTGAATTCTAAAATGGACCTATTGTACATTAAATTACTTTGATAATTTCCGCCGACGCAATAATCTTGTAGCACTTTGAGGGCGATTTCATCGATCTTCTATCACTAAGTGTCGACCATAGAGTTACCCACGGTAGATAATTTTGTTGGCTTCCAGAGAAATATTTCTCTGGATAAAATCTATTCATTATTGAGTACAAAGGTGTATATATATACCTTTGTACTCAATAATAAATAGATTTTATCATAGATCTATCGTAAAAAAAGCTTTTAGAATCGGTAGTAACTTACTTTAAAAGTGGATGAATGTTGACATAATCAGCTCATACAAAGTATACACCTACAACCTTTAATTTAACTGGTCACTCGTAACTCGCCAAAAAGATGATCAACTCTAATGTCACATCTAGATGCAAATTGTTTCCGGCGCTCGTATTTATTTTAACTCTAATTTCCCTCGGTAAATACCGCAAGGGTTGCGCCGCAGCTATGGTCATTAAAACAATTTTACCGCTTCCCAAAATTGCTTAATTTTTGAAAAGTGTTTTAATTAACCTTAAAATATAATTAGTATTTGGATTTAAGAAAACAATATTTAATCTGTAAACTTATGGATAATGAAGAGATTAAATGACGAAGAGACGTATTGAAATAAAATAGTAAGTAATAAAACCATAGCTCTGTTATTTGAAAGGGTAGTAATCACAACGGATGTAAGAGTAGTGTGTGATGTAGTTTTGCAACAAGTGGACGAGTTTGAATATTTCGGATGTGCTTTTAGTACTGGATGGAAGGTACACCGTTGGTATAGAAAGAGAGTGTGTGGGGATAACTGAGTGAATGGAGCGTAAGGGAAGCTTCTTCAAGTGCTTTGAAGAAGCTTTCATGCTCCATTCAGTCCTTAGTCGGGGTGTCCGCCTTGCCTTGCATAATTCTTTGTTTGCCCCAACGCATGGAAGTGTGAGCTGGATCTATCAGAAAGCGCATGAAAGTAGAATTAACGCGGCTGAAATGAGAGCGTTACGAAAAATCTGTGATGTGACACTCGCGGATCACGTTCGTAATACTGAATTGAGAGAGATGTTGGGATTGAAAGACTGTATCGGTGTAAAAATGAGAAATGGGCATGCTCCGTTTGTTCGGACATGTTGAAAGAATGGCAGATGAATGGTTAACAAAACAGATATACAATGCGAATGCGAATGAATGTAGGTACCGGGAGAGATCAATACTGACGTACCACGAGTGAAGATATGTATGTATATTTTATAGATTCAGGCGTTACTTTGCGGAAATTCATTGTTAGAAAATTTGTTACTTTGCAAATTTCCGGGAACTTTTAAGTGTACCTTTGTGATGTTACTGAAAGAGTAAACATATAAAAGCGGTGTAAGAAATGGAACAAACTCACCGTAGGTATGTATGTATGTGTATAGTGAGTGGTACTGGACTTCAAAAGCACATTTTTTGTTTATACTTTGAAAGAAACTGTATTGTTTTAAATATAATATTCCAACATAAGTACATGTGTTTGTACATATGAAGAAGGAATGTCCTAAAGAGTGTCAAAGATTTAATTTTGTTCGATAATAAATAGACATAATAGCTTACAGAAGTCTAAATTTTTGCATATCAGAAGGTGCCAATAAAACTGTTACGCCAAATCTCTTACGGTGTAGATAGAATAGAACGTGGTAGATGGAATTTAACGTGCAGACGGACTTGATATAATTAAACAACTAATTAGTTTTTTGTGGATTAGTGGAATTAATATTTTTCCTTATCAATACATTTTATCAACGTGTAAGGAGTCTTAAAGTATAAAAGTCTTGTTTCCAGAGATAATCGGGACTGAACGTTTTACGTGCTTATCAAAAGCATAAGGGTTTAACATACCACTTTTAATCTTTTCTTCACGAATACGATAGGTTTAGAGTATATAAACAAAATAATCATCTACCCTAATGAGTTAATTTACACGAATTAACAAAAAATGCAGATAACCTCTTGATTCAGACATTGTTTACTTAATGCTGTGAGATAATAAGAAGCAAGAAAACAGCTACTAGGTAACCTGAAAATTAACAAAAATGATATTCTTTCGTCGTAGATTATATTAGCCTAACTCAGTGATGAAAGACAAGTTAGTATTGGAACTTGGTGTGATGAAATTCGTGTATATACGATACTTCTAATATATAATACATGAATAATAATTAAAATATTTAAGCGATAAACAATTTTATTTAAATAAAAGGAAAATAAAGATTATTAATACTAAATTATATGATGTCGTAAAAGGTTGAAAATAAAGCGTTTAAAGCAGTATACGCATTAACGAAGGCTTTTGAAATAAAATGTTGAATTAAAAGTAAACATCGCAGGGAAGTAATTTGGTTAAACACCTCGGGTAGGCGGGCGGGCAAATGATTTTTGATAGCTAACTACCCGCTGTACTTACGCTTTTAGAGTGAATGAAGGGCCACGAAATATACGGATTAACTTGTTGATGTTTTGTACATATATTTGGGAATACCATAAAACTAAATATTACTTAAAATACCGCCTCTGTGGTCTAGTGGTCCAGCGTTGGCGTTGACCACATGTGGTCCCGGGTTCGATTCCCGGGTCGGGCACATTGAAATAAAAAAAGCGTTTTTTCAACTTTCTGAGAAACACAAAGTTGCCTGGGATAGGAAAGTGCCCGGTTGGCGATAGGCTTGCCACCTATCACATTTGTGGGACTAAGTATCTTCGGTTAATCGTGGGTGCACTTGTTGTACCTCTGCCTACCTCGGCGATAAGGGCGTGAAGATACTTTTTTTTACCGCTATAAAATGATATAGTATGAATTTGAAAAATAATATTAAGGCTAGATCTCTATACATGTAATTGAGCGTTGAAAAAAATTCATGATAGCATAGCTGTGTTTGGAACCATTAAATAGGTCTTCATAAATGATATAAAAGTTAATAACAAAGTTTTATTAATTTGCCAATATTTTATAAGATGTTTGTTTCTGAATTGGTAAAAAGTGTTTCATCCTCTTAATTTTGAATTCTGGAATGTAAAATTATAAAACAATCGGGATATGGAATTTAATAAAAACTTCAAATGAAAATAGGTTTGAAAAATATGGTTCATGTAGTTTATGAGGTATGAGATAGTTTTGATAGTTACGTAAGACTTTTAAGTCTTTGAAAAACATATACTTATTTCTGCTGGCATAAAAATAGCATGTATATGTAGTTTATATTATATACAATACATATTGTATACACATATATTTTTTCACTGCTCTGGAATCCTTCGTAAGCGAGTCCGACTCGTGCTTGGACGTTTTTTTTAACTTCCCGTTACGTATGTTGGGTAAAACTCAAAACTTTCGAAATTAGAATTTTCACCAAATCTCCACATTCTGAGGTCCCAGGAACCCTTTCCGATTATTTTCATGATGATGTTTATGTATTTATTTATTTAACTCTTCATGTACAAAAAACATATCTATACTCAAATATTACATAAATTGTTAAACTATGTACTTACATAGGTGTGCTTATCTCATTAAGAGATCTCTTCCAGCAAAACCTGTGCAAGGACAGGTGTTGGAGCAAGATTATAAAAAACCAGGTAAGCGTACATTAGAGCCAAAGAGCTTAACGCATGCAACATACCAACATACCAACATAGGTTCATGCAATTAAAAATTGAACCAATAATTATATTATTAAAATTTAAAAAAAGAAAAAAGAAAAAGAATAATACAAAACAGGAAAACCAAAAAAGAGCTAATATCCATATTTCCAATATATAAAATAATAATATACTCTAAAAAATAAGACAAAAAAGATCCAAACAAAAATTGTAAATAATAACAAATGTAACGAGAAGAAAAACACATCCAGGATTGGAGATTACGTTGGAGAAACAATATTGTTTAATTTTCTCTTTGAAAGAACCAACAGTCTCATACTCTTGTATACGGTTAGGTAGCTCATTCCATAGTTTAGCCGCCAATATTGTAAAAGAGTTATCAAAGAAACACGTGTGCATATACATGCATATATATACATGTGTATGTGTGTTTTTGAGGGTATATAAACATCTCATAACTTATGAACGGCTTACCCAATCGAATCGCGATTGATGGCATTCGATTGAATTCGGCATAATTTAGACTTCCTAAAAATCTGAACTAATTCGGCCAAGGCGATGTTGAAAAATTTTGAAAAAAACCTCAATAAAACAAACGATATTTTTCTTAAATAACTTCCAGTTCATTATAGTATACAGAATACAACATCTAATCGGCTCTATAATTTGAAAACTTCGTCTCCTGCCATAAATTGCATCAAAATCGGTTCGGGAGTATTCGTTGATGAAATATTTTGAAAAAAGTGTTTTTTCTACATAACCTCGATATTTCAACCAATCATAATTTAATTTTCTATAATATTTTAGTAATAAAAAAACTACGTTTAATGCCGTTTCAAGAATTAAAATCAAATCAAATTTTCAAGCAAATTATTTAATACTTTTAAAATAACTTTAAAGCTAATATAGTGATTTATATAAAAATCTAGTTAGCTTTTCTAATTAAAAAAATTGCATCAAATACCGTAAACTGAATTAAAATCAGTTGATCAGGATGTATAAATTACTTAAATTTTTGGAAAAGTTTTTTTAAATATTTTTCAACATTTTTAAAAACCTATCCATTTTGAACAATAAAACAATTTAGAGCTCAAACAGTTTAATGTCATTCGAAAGATCATCATAAGATTGGTATCATTTTAGAAATATAAATCTTTTTGAAATTTAAAATACTGTTAATTTTGCACACTTTTGTTTCTTTTGGCTCAAAAATCTATATTTAGGTACAGTTTTTGCTTGTTTGAGCTTAAAATAATTCAATTTAGCGGGAAGTTTCAGGGACAGCCTGCAGGGTCAATCGATTTATAAATATTTAAATATTCTATTTAAATCCTTAACCAGACTGATATGGAGAGTTTTTTATTGTAAGGTGATGGTACTAAATCTGAGCGAGTAAATGTTCTATTTGGATATTTATCCGTTTTTTTTTGCAAATTGCCTGTCACAAATGCATTCTATTCCTCGAAAAAGCCCAGACCAGCAATGTTATATTAATATAGATTTACAATTTGATGCATTTTCTCTATGTTGGTCAAGGCCTCCTTTGAAGAATAGGCAATCAGTCGTTCTGCCTGGTAGTTCGTAAGAGGCAAACGATTGGCTATATGAGTTATTACCGTCATGGCTACTGGTAGAGTTCTACAATGTCTCGCTCGTGTATGTGTACCTACTACCGTCCTGCCGTAATAGCGTCAGTGCTTATCACTGTCGCGTTCCGGTTTGAAGGGAGAAAATAGCCGGTTAGCTTATAAATGTGGCATTAAGACCCCGCCACAAGAATAGCAACACACCATTAACATTTTGGTGTTTGTTGTAGTCTCTTTAAATCGGAAGAGCTATCTGCTTGTTTACTATCTTCTGGTATAAAAATGCCATATTTTGGCGCTACTTTAGTGGCCACCCTTTTAATGTTTTGTATTAATTAACTCTGTATAATTACAGCGGTGTGCAGAGCACCGGCCCGCGCACCTTCATTCGCCTCTATCTTAAATACAAAGTAATGTGCTTCACCCTGTATTCAAGTGGCGCTATTATTTTAAATGTAAAATACAAAACAGTCATTACATATTTCTTTAATTAATAATTATTTATTTACTACCTGTGCCGTATTTTGCTGTCATACAATTTTTTTTTTATATTTCACACCTTTAGGGATGCATTTTGGAAAAATCTTAACTTTGTGACCCATATATAAGCAACCCTTAACAAAGTTTCAATTTCTATGTCTCCTCTTTTTTATATCATAAGATAGCTGATGCCTCTCCTGATGGAAAGAGAAACGATCGCCTATAGACACTAAATTTTAATGGTGCGCTGCTATCTGTGTGGTGGGATGGCCATTCCCCAATGCATAAGTCTACCGTCTACCTTACTCTCCAAACCGGAACACGACATCATCGAGCGTTGACGCTATTGCGGCAGGAATAGGTAAAGCGGTGGTACCAATTACCCGGGAGACGTTGCAGAAATCTACCACCGGCCGATCGGTCATATTTTACAACCTAACTGGCAGAACGGCAGTTGGTTTATTCGTCAAAGGAGCCCGGACCAACATAGGGAAAAATGTTTTCCACCTTCTCTTATTACAGTTAATCAGTCAGCCTATTCGCTTATAAGGCTTAGTAAATTTAGATTCTAATGCCTTTTCTTTATATTTTTAGCTGTGATTTGCGACTTCGTTCACGGTAACAGCTAAAAATAAGAACAAATCGTTCCATCCTTTTGCTGAGACGGGTAAAAAGTAGCCTATGTCACTTCTGTATAGTGTAGCTTTATATATGTGTGTCTGTAATAAACTAGTTTGAATAGAGCTATGAACGTGGAGAAAGCAAATCGTATTTGGCTTGTGATTAAAAACATGTATATTTTGCCAATTATTCGTAAGAAATTTGGTGACAAGATCCATTTTATATCCTTTGTCGTCGGCACTTGGTAAAACACCATTTATTAAAGTAAGTGTACTAATAATTGTACTTTTCTAAAACAATTTTTACTAGTTAATAACGCCAACCGGTTTACTTTTTGCAGCATATTCAGGGATATTATCATGCTAATTTTAATTTAATATTATATATTTAAAAATTATAACATTAAAATGCTATATTTTTTAAATAAATCAAATAATACGAGAGCCAAACTTCGATCAGAAATGTACTTCTGATCGAAGGAACCAAAATACCTTTTATTAAGTTTATATCGCCAACCCGTCACGTTTTACGACATCTTCAGCGCTATAATACTATTGTAAAATGCTTTGTTTAAAAAATATATTTTTTATTCAGTTACATATTTTATACATATCTATACATATAATAAAATCGTAGGAAAGTCAAAACTGTACATATTTTTTTAAAAGAATACTTGGGGCGTGATCTACAATCGATATCGAAGACAAACATATAGTTTTCAGAATTTTTGTCTGTTTGTCTGTTTGTCTGTTTATCTGTTTGTCTCTTTGTCTGTAATTATGTCCGAGGTAAACTGAAAAAGTACTGCATGGATTTACTTCTAATTTTGCATGAATATTACTTATATTACTTAACAGGTCCGGTCAAAATAGGTGATAGCGTGATAATATAAGGCTACATATTATCACGCTATCACCTACGGGAGAGGAGCAGTGTGGAGTAAACGAAGTCCGCGCGGACGAACTTGCTGGCAACAGCTAGTAATAAAAAGGTGTATTGTAAAATATTATAAGTGCAAAGTAGAAAGATTTCATGTTGCTAGCAAACAAGCAAATAGCTCTCCTGATAGAATGAGCAACTATCGCCTATAGATACCAAAATATGTTAATGGTGCATTGTTATCCGTGTTATGGGTTGGCAATACCGCATGCTTAAGTTTACCGGCTACTCTACTGCCCAAACCGAAACATGACAGTGACAAAAATTCACGTTATTGTGGCAGGAATAGGTAGGGCCGTGGTACCAAATACCCGGGCGAGACGTTGCGAAACTCTACCACCTAGTAGTCACGAGGATTGTGACCAGTGTAGCCAATCGGTCAACTTTTACGAGCTGTCTGGCAGAACGACAATTGATCTATTTTTTGA
Source organism: Apodemia mormo (assembly GCA_036924255.1). Taxonomy (NCBI): domain Eukaryota; kingdom Metazoa; phylum Arthropoda; class Insecta; order Lepidoptera; family Riodinidae; genus Apodemia; species Apodemia mormo. The sequence continues at coordinate 7,953,213 of JAUPFN010000003.1, forward strand.
AGTAGCCCAGACCAACTAAAAAGGGGATAAATTGGTATCAAACTTTATACAAATCAACATTAACTCTAACCACGTAAGCGTTTACGATGAAATCCTGAAACCTACAAATCAAACACCGTAAACATTACGATTACGATTTTCATACGGGCTACATTTTCGTTTCTCCGCGCCGAACAATCGGAGGGATGATCAAAATAATGGGATTTATCCCGAGATTATGCCGGGATTATTTTATGCTGAGTATCCACTAAAAATTTTTCCGCAATTCAGTTGCTGAGCACAAACTGCAACTGAAAATTTGACTCTAATGCAAGAAAGTAAAGTTGATAATTCTTTGAATGCTCAGTGTGCGAAAATTTCATTTTGTTCGGAATAAAAATATCCTATACGACCGGCTTTGCTTTATCATTGCGAAGCGAGGGTGTAATTAGTTTTCGCAAAGCAAGCCGAAGACATCCTTATTCTATATATTTTTTTATATTTTACAGATACCCAATCTTTTTACCGCTCCATTGTTAAAGTGGGTAACAACTCTGATCATGTTGTTCATTAGAATCCCGAAACGGACAAGTCTTTGTATGATTAACAATGATATTTGTTTTTGAGTACTTAGTACCTAATTACATTCAATTACAATTCCTTTAATTTATCTTCGACACTTACTTTTCAACCGACGAAAAAATGAGGTTATCAGTTTGACATATATGTGCGTAATATTATTGGAATTGGATAATATTTGAGTTTGATAATCAATTTCGGTGTCCAACCACGTATACTAAATTCAGTTAAGTGTATACATGTCTTTATTGTATATTTGTGCATAATATGGACTCTGCACCCGAATCATCACCGCAAATTCTCTGTAAGTTGGCCATCTTTCGGTGTTATTTACTATCATTTCAAGTGTGCAATTCAGTTTTTGTTTAGTTAAGTTTAATTTATTTGTTTTCAGTTTCTTTCTTTATTTCGAATTAACGTAATAGCTGACTACTCTAATGCAGAATATTACGATATGATTATGTGTGTCGGAGCGGTAGATTTTTGTGTGTGGATTGTGGTGGATGTTGTTCAGCTCAAAACGAGGTTCGAAGAAAACAGTATATACCTAATTTCAAATACCCCCGCAAAAGCTTTTACTGATCAGAGCAACCTGTTTGAATTAAAACGCTTTAATTTTTATTTTTATGTTTTGTTTATGTGTCTGCATTGACAGTGTATCAATGAACGTAAATTCAAAACGTGAAAGAGGTGAGCGAGATAGCAGCATAATATTTAGTACGACGACGCCATTGGTTAAATTAGGGCTGCTAATGCCAATATTATTTAATAACGTTTATTAGTTTTGTATGAAAGCAATTTTTTTTTGACTGAGTTTTTTTTAAATATTTTTTTTACATAAACTACACAGTGCGTATGGTAGCTACGTCCCGACTTCTTATGGGCTATTGTGACACACTGTATAATATAACAGATAGATTAATCAGATTCAATTCATTATCTACGTATTTTTCCTTTTAATCTATACATATAATAAAATCGTAGGAAAGTCAAAACTGTACACTGAATATTTTTTAAAAAGAATACTTGGCGCAGGATCTACAATCGATATCGAAGCCAAAAATATAGTTTTTAGAATTTTTGTCTGTTTGTATGTATGTATGTCCGGGGTAAACTCAAAAAGTACTGCATGGATTTACTTCAAATTTTGCATGAATAGTACTAACAGGTCGGGTCAACATATAGGCTTCATATTATTACGCTATCACCTACGTGGGAGGTGCTGTCCTGAGTAAACGAAGTCCGCGCGGACGATTTCGCAGGCAACAGCTAGTAATAAATATGACTGGAATTCGGCTTTTCAGCTGTTTAAATTATTTTATTTAAAATTTTAAAAGGAGTACATATCATGTTTTCCTTGTTTGTATATAAAAATATCAACTGATGTGTTATCATAGTTGCGTCAAAAATATACTAAGACTTCATATGACTTCAGATTATATTCTCTTTCATATTACATATAAGTATTACTTAAGAGTTTAGATAATACAAGAAACTAGATAAAATAGTTCAGCGACGTAATGATACAAAAATATTGGCTATCTGTATTCTGTATAGATAAGTAGCTGCTGCCCGCGACTTCATTGCCGTTACTCGGAAACATTACTTCCTTTTTCTTAGCGGGGGAAAAATTAGTCGAGTACCGGTAGAGCTCCGTAATGCTTTACCCGGGTATATGGTAGGACCACCACCTTAAATATTCCTGTCATAGTAACGTCAATGCTTGTCATTGTCGTGTTCCAGTTTGCAGGATAAAATAGCAGATAGAAATGTGTCATTGTCCTTTTTAAATCATTAGATAGCAAACAAGCAGATGGGTCACCAGATGGAAAAACTCAACGATCGCCTATATTTTGCCTTCACGTCACATGGATAGCAACGTACCATTGGTGTCTATAAGCGATGGTTTCTCTGTCTATCAAGAAAGCCATCTATTTTCTATCTCACGATATGAAAAAACTCCATAAATGTTACTGCAAAGTTGTATATATTTTTTCCATGCATGAAATTGTTTTTAAAATCAGATAAATCGTTTTTGAGTTTATCCATTACTAGCAGTTACTCTCAACTGAAAATCATGACTATTCTTTGTTTAATCGCGTAAAAATAGCCTATGTTATTATTAGCCTATAGCTATATACTCCTAGTTAATATAGCTTTATAAGGGTGAAAGAATTTTTTAAATTGTGTATTAATTTTTGAGTTAAATCTTAAAAAATAAATCAAATCATTTCCTCTTTCTCACACTTATTAGTTTAGAAAAACAGTCAAATATTTTTCCTCTTTATAATATCAGAATACCCAGATAAAACAATTATAGTGATTAGCCTACTTGCATCATGGTGGCTGTATTCGATCATCGAGTAAATCGAAAGTTATATTTTAGGATTATCTTCAATAACCTAATAATATAATAGCAGTTTGTAATGTAGTGGTTATACTGTTCCCCAGATGAACACACAAATCGAGCCCGGTTTTCGCAAGACACTAGGCCTAATGACGTTTGATTCACTTCGTATATCCAAAAGAAACCGGCGTGATGATATTGTAGTTTTATTTTCAATCGACTTCCCAAAAAGAAGGAAGTTCTTAATTCAGATTCAAAACCTGTCATTTCTAAAGAGATTCGGAAAATTATTTCTTTAGTTTAGTATACCCTCATTTACCATTATAAAGGATATTGATGAGATCGGCCTCAAATTGCTACAAGAACATAGCAACAGCAGAAATTATGGAATTAATTTAGTATACAATAAGCCAATATTAAAATTCAATGGTCATTTTTCAATAGCAAGTACATTTTAAAAACAATTATTCAAAGTCATGAAACTAATCAAAATTGTATGCTTTTTCTTAATTCTAAATCAAGCAAGGATGTATTTTTCTGCCATAAAGTAAACACTTTCTTCTTTTTATGACCAACCAAGCAAATTAGAAAAATGTTACATAGGTAAGACGTAAAATTTTAAATAAATTGTTGTATAAAATGCAAAAACAAAAATGAATGTATTTATACTACAGACGAAACCAACAACAAAGAAGGCTTTATCAATAAGCTACTCTTATTATTATCCTAAAGAAATAAAAAAAACAAGTGTCATCTATTTAATCTGTGACCGACTTACAAATATTCTGCTGAAACAAACGTTGTTCATCTTTTAATTCCTTGGTGGTTAAAATCAAATAATCTTTATGATGAGATCATTGATATAAAATACCCAAGATACACAGTTCCGAACAAAACTGACACTCAAAACTGTCGCTAATTCAGTCTAAAAAGTTTATAGTTATGGCAAAAACGTGTTTTTGCATATTCAACCTTAAACGAAAGATTTAAAGTTATTTTTAAAAAACAATGTACAAAAAGCAATAAAATTTTTGACTTAAGTTAGCCGGTAGGACAAGGCACATGTGGAGTCGAATATAAATATTTTTATGCATTGAGGTAGTATTTTAAAGGTTTGTAACATTTACATTAAAAAAATCTTGTCGAAAATCTGTTTTTGCGTAGAACATTTATATATCAATAAAACAAATAATGACCATTAAAATAATTTATTTATATTTCAAACGTTATAGGTTATTGGTTCTATTACACAGAACCTACACATATAGGCAAACTGTGGGTTTATAGCCATGTAGTATTTGACGCTTGATATTGATACATTTAGTTTGCATAGTCTAATAGACTTAGAATATACTGAAATAGGAAATTTACTGCAATGTTGACTATGACTACGTTATAAAGTTCATAGATTCTTACATGATAACAGACACGATTTTTTTCAGACTTATTATGTAATGTATAGACAACATAGTAAGGAAACGCATGAATTTCCTAGAAATAAGTTTAGCTTTTCGTAGAATTCTCGTTTTGAATTAGATTTCAGTTTTTCTGTTTTTTTTTTTGCAGTTTTATGTAAACGAACATTTGTTTAGTTATAGTATCTGCAGACGTACGAGCGAATACTGCCCATAGACATTTGAAACACAATAGATTAGTTACGAATGCGATATCGGCTTCTGAAAATTTTATTGACCTTCGTATAAAAAATTCCAATAAAACAAAAAATTGTGTTCAATGTTATTCGGAATATCAAACTCGTTGATGATTTTGAAAAATATACATCTTTTCAAATACTGAATAACTAAGTATCATTTAAAAAAAACTTTGGATTTTTGAACTTTTTTAATTCAATAGTCTATACTTAGGCATAGTTTTTTTCTTTGAGGTTTAAATACTTAAATTTAGCGGGAAGTTTCAGGTGGCCAGTAGGGTCAACCAGCTCACAGACTTTTTTAATATAGTTACATTAGTTGGTTACATAGGTGTGTTACACAAACAGAAATCCTAATAGATACGAATATTTAGTTTGGAGTATAGTTTAGTATATATAATATTATTGCCAAAGGTAATTTTAGATTAGATATTTCCTGTTAATTATAAATTTCTTTTATAATTACGTTAGTTTTTTGGATAGGTGTGTTACTAATAGGTATTTTTAGTTTGAGGTATAGTTAGTTATGATATTAGGTATAGAAAATTTAGAAGTTATAGGAAGTTCAGGTCTTACGTTTTTTACTTACATTTTAATAACAAAAATGTCGTATATCAATAATTAAGATGAATATGTAAATATTATTTTAACGTAAAAGCGGCCCACCCGGCAATGTAGAGATTTTTAATAAAATAAAGAAAGGTTAAATAAATTCTAAAGTAAATATACGCGAGCAAAGCCGCGGACAACAGCTAGTATGCAAATAAAACAACTCGTACATATAAACAGTCACTCAAAATTTATACGAGACTAACTGCAGATCTCTGCATTAGGATAAAAGTATTCTATGTGCTATTCCAGGTCATCTTATATCCGAGTCCAAATCCAAATTGGTACAGCGATTTTTTACGTGATTGATTATCAAACATACAAACTTTAACATTTATAATATGTATAGTATAAGATATCCGCAATCAAAAACAACATTTTATTAAAAATAAATTATTAAATCAAAAAATAAACATTCTTAATGCAACCTGTGCCTTCCATTTAAGAAATCGTTATCAACACAGACAAACAAATAGAACAAAATTCGATGCTACTTATGATTTCCTATTGTTATATTAAAAGTTTCGTAATATATCTCCAAAGTTCATCGTAAGAATCACAATTATATATTGTTATTTTATATTCGTAGAAATAGAATAAAAAGAATCACCTAACTTGGTCCTCAAAATAAGTAATCAATATAATCAAATATTTTAAAATCGTCAAATTGATGTCCTCTTTTCTTTTGGGAGTTGGTTAACAACTATAAAAGGTATTCAAAATTATTAATGAAAAAAATTAATCTTATTAAAAAAAAATAACTTATTAATGAAAAAAAAAATCGACTCCACTAATAATAACAGGATCAATTTGTATTATTCGACTAAATTAAAAGGAGGTTGTAATGCACTGTCCTTTTACTGAAAAAGTGACCATTGAAATTTTGTCGTATTATATTTGAAGCGTCGAGTACATTTTTAAGACAAATAAAATGAAAATCATACATTACACCCTATATTTAGTAATATAAACGACAAAAATAAATCGATAAACTCTTATACTTACCGAAAACACAATATCTTATATTTTTTTAACGTTCATGATGTTGTATTTTACAATTTATCAGAGAACAATTCTGTATTTTTGACGCGCGGGCAGTGACGTGAGCGACGGGCTTTTATTTGAAGTGAGTGCACAATTTTAAATTGTGCACTCATTCTTAGAGGACGTTTTTGAGACACTGATTGTGTATCTTGGATTTTTATATATCAATGGATGAGATACAAAAACGTATTATATCTTAGTTGACGATATATTGCAACGTGAATGGCTTAAAATAGTATACGTAATAATTATTGTGAATTCAAATAATAATAATAATCTTTGAAAGTTTTTCATGAATATTAGCATTACAAAAAGGGTGCGTGATATAATTTACATTTCAGAAGAAATTAATAATGTATTACAATATGGTACGCATCTATGAACATTCGTTGCTTTGAGGCAAACTTTGTATGAACTCTCATCATATGCCTTCGGTAAAGATCTGATGCTGACTTCCGGAGACACCATACATTGGAAGTCCATTGTTGCAGTTTCCCTGCTTTTAATGTAACACAAAATTACTTGTAATATACATGCCATTGGAACAAAACAATTTAGAAAAAACCAAAAAACGTCTCACATAATCAAATTATTCAAATTTGTCAGCCATTGAACAAATTCGAATTCCATTTTGTAACGAATTAGACTTAAATCGTGTGACCAGAATAGGCCTGTGGGGTGGATTAGTGAACCGTGTTTCGGCTCTTTCGAGGCCTGCTGGTGAAAAATTGAGGCGTTCATTGTTTTAAATGTCGGCACGTGACGCTGGGCCTTCCGCTTAATTCCACTGATATCCCAAATTTAAGGGTAATTTGTATTCCACGCTTATTATCTTTATAGAAATATAAACAGATAAACAGATGATAAAGCAAACTGTCTTTTGTACATTAAGACAGTGAGTATTGTTTTATATTTTTAGATCATATGTATAATAGCAAACAAGCAGATGGCTCCCCTGATGGAAAGAAATACCCGTCGTCTGTAGACACCAAAGATGTTAATGGTGCGTTGCTATCTGTGTGGTGAGTTGCAAGGGGCATCCAGGGGAGGTCATGGGGATCCTAAAGTTGTTGATCCGGGCACTTCATAAAAGGTGATTGGCTATATACGTCAGTACCATCGGGTGTAATATGGTGTTACCGTTTTAACTGTCCCTACCGCGATGACGTCATTGTTTATCACTGTCGTGTTCCGGTTTGGAGGATAAGGTAGATTTATGCATATGACATTGCCATCTTGCCACTCGGTTAGCAACGCAACTTTATCTTTGGTGTCTATAGGCAATGGTTGTCTCTTTTTATCAATAGAACTGTTTGCTATTCTATTTTTTTATTGATACTTTTGGTTAATGTGATACTTTGCAGATATCAAAAAATATGGCATGGTAAAAATTATGGCAGTTCAAATAAAAATTAGTTCAAAGAAATTCCTTCACAAAAATAATAATTAATTTAACTGGAAACATTAAACATTTGTTGTAGAATATGTACGTATACATTGTATATTAATTTTTTTCTACGATTTTATTAAATATATGTGTATTATATACATTTAGTAACTAAATTTTAGGTATATATTCAACTTTATTAGGTGCTGAAAGTTTATTTTTTAAATCATCTTAAGTTACTATTAGCCATTACAGACTTATATATCGGTAGACATCTCCAAAGTGATATTAACAGCGTGGTGGAGTAGAATAGAGCAAATAAACTACAATTTAATGTCGACAAATGCAATGTAATCACATTTAGTCAAATCAAGGCGTTACATTTATGAAATGGAAGGTAAACCTATCGCATGGACGAAGTGGTCAGGGATCTAGGTGTTCAGTTACTTGAGGGGCGGCGTTTCGAGAGCACAAAGTCGTGGTTTATAAAAAACTTGACTTTGTTCTTCGTGTTGCAGAAACTTTACTTGTATTGTTCTAATAAATAAATATACAAAACCCTTGTTAGGAGCCAGTTAGAATACAACATATTTTTATGAGCACTACATGAAATAAAGTATAACATCATGACAAAGCGTAAACAAAATAAGTTTTTTCAATTCTTTAGGATGTATTGAATATATCCGTTTCATCCTTTGATGTATCCAATCCTGTTTGAATTAGGTGTGGTTATATACAACAGGCTTGAAACGAGAAAGGGCTTGTCGTTAGCGAAGTATATACAGAGTGTTTTTCAGTCACTAGGGAAAGATTTTTAATCCTAGTATTCTGGAGAGTCTAAAATTAAATATTCTCGACTAGTTTATCGATCAGAGGCAAAAACCAACATTGTTCAAGTTACCTTGTGGAAGGATTTCCTGCCGCAATAGCGTCAGTGCTAGTCACTATCGTATTCCGGTTTGGAGGGTAAGTTAGCCGATAAACTCATGCATGTGGCATTAGACCTCGCCACAAAATAACAACGCACCATTAACACCTTTGTTGTCTATAAGCGATGGTTGACTCTTTCCATCAGGAGACCCATCTGCTTGTTTGCTATCTTATGATATAAAAAAAGGACAAAGGAGAGTGATAAGATCCGCCTTAAACTGCTATAAGAATACAATGTCAGCCGAAATTATCAAATGAATTAAATGTACAACAAATTAATTTTATAAGTAATTTAACTAGAAAAATAATCAGGATAAAAAATATTCTACTAATCTTAGGGAAAATATCGAATGGCAACATACATTTTACTGCAAAAAAAGAATATTATTTGATCGTAAACAGACGTCTGGGAGACACTAATAATTGTTAATTTTAAAATATGTGACATATAAAAATGATCACATGAATATTATTGATATTTCAAGACGATAGAGAAAATAGAGCTACATTTTTGCCGTCCTTCAAAAGGAACGTACTTGGAATTCATGAAACTAATTAAACTTGTAGGTTTTTTCTTATTTCGAAATCAAAGATTTTCTATTTCTGCCGTAAAGTTAATACTTTCTTTTATCAATGATCAACCAAACAAGTTAAAAAAATGTCGGTTAGGTAAGACGCAAAATGTTAAATAAATCATTCTATAAAATGCAACAAAAAGGAAAGTATTAAGTAGTCTTGTAGTCTGTAGTCGGATCTATATTTCTTTCCTAAATAATCAAAGAATTGTAACCCTAGACCCAAAAAGGGTGTTATTAGTTTCACCATAATGTGTTTGTCGGTTTGCGTACGTGTCTGTAGAACCGTAGGTCCTAAAGGGCGAACCTATGTTTCGGTGCGTTTTTTTGAAAGCTGGTTTTCTAGTGGTAGTTCTTAGATATGTTTTATTTAAATTTTAAACCAGTTTAGCCGTTACAAGGTTTATACAACAGGCTATATACAACAGGCTTAAAAGGACTTAAGGAACTGGTACAGATTAAGGAACTGACCGAATTCGCCACTTATGTGATGATGTGATCACTTACCATCAGGTGCACCTCCTGCTCGTTTGCCACCTCTTCTATAAAAAAAATGTAGATAAGAATGTTACTGATTTTGCCGCAATTTTTGAAAATCGAGTTTTCACCAGATCCTCCACGTTGTAAGATCCTAGGAAACTTTTCGGACTATTGTCATGATAACATCAATATGTCTGTATGTATGCGTATGCGTGTGTGTATGTGTATGTGTGTATGTAAAAATCTTATAACTTTTGAACGGCTTGACCGATCGTAACGCGTTTGGTGGCATTCAACTGGGTTACGCTCAACTTTCTTTCTAGGCTTTTTAAAAATCTTAACCGAATCGGTTTAGGAGATTTTGAAAAATAACTCAAAAAATTCAGTCAAACAATGTTTTACATTACTTCCAGATTAATGTATCAATTGAGTACAAAATCTAGTCAGCTCTATTCCTAGAAAAACTTCATCCAATACAATCAAAATCGGTTTATCCGTTCGGGAGTTTTCGTTGACGAAATCTTTTGAAAAAGTGCTTTAACGTCGTTAATTCAAAATGTTTATCCCCGTGTTGGTCCCGGGCTCCTTTAAAAAATAGGCCAACTGCCGTTCTACCAGGCAGGTCGTAAAAGGCGACCGAGTGGCTATGCGTGTCGCTACCATCGTGACTACTAGGTGGTAAAGTTCTGCATAGGCTCGACCGGGTCAGGTACCACCGCCTTACCTATTCCTGCCGCAATAGCGTCAGTGCTTGTCACTGTCGTGTTCCGGTTTGGAGGGTAAGGTAGCCGGTTAACTTATGCATGTGGCATTAGACCTCTCCACAAGATAGCAACGCATCATTAACACCTTTGGTGTCTATAGGCGATGGTTGACTCTTTCCATCAGGAGACCCTTCTACTTGTTTGCTATCTTATGACATAAAAAAATGTTTCTAACCTATCATTTTTTTATATTTAAAGTATTTTAGTACTCAAAAAACTACGTCGCAGACGGTTTCAAAAATCAAAATCAAATCAAAAAATTTCATAATTTACAGCTTAAGTATTAATAATTTGTTGTTTACAGAAAACTTACCTACTTAATATTTTTAAAATATCTTTCAGGATAATATACCGATTGACTTAAAAATCGAATCAGCTTTTTTTTCTAATACACTGCGTCAATTATCGTAAATTAGATCAAAATCGGTTGATTGACCGCCCCGTTGGTCGAGTGGTTAGCGACCCTGGCTGCGCAATCGATGGGGCTCGGGTTCGATCCACGACTGGAGCAAGCATTTGTGTGATGAGCATAAATGTTTGTATTTTCGGGTTTGGAAGTTTATTAAATATATTCTTGTATTTATATATGTATTTCTATGTATTAGTATCGTTGACTAACACCCATAACACAAGCAAATAATTTCCTTACTTTGGGGTTAGATCAGTAAGTGTAATTTGTCCCATGAATATTTATTTATTATTTATTTGGAAAACTTTATAAACTCTATAACAAAAATTAAAAATGTATTTTTTGAATATTACTTCGACATTTATACCTAGATTATGTAGCTATTTTATAAAAATATATCAAAAATATATAAAAGCATTTAGAGCCTAAAAATTACGTAATTTGAAGACCAAAACTGATCATCGTTTCCAAAATAATACAGCTTTTCAAAAATAAAATAAATGTCTTTTATAACAAAGTATCGATTTTTGAACTCTGAAAAAAATCTATGCTTATGTATTTAAAATCTTTGTTCCTGTAAGCTTAAAATACTTCAATTTAGCAGGAAGTTACAGAGATGACACACAGGGTCAACCAGTCAACAGATTTTTTTATACAAAGTTACATGGTATTTAAGTACAACCAGTAACATTAATATTTTAATGTTATCGGATAAACGATTGCAGAACGATGTGTGCGTCAGGATCGCGGGTGTATTTTTAGAATATGTTAATTTTATTGCAGATATTTGGTATCTTCTGTGTACCTTTACGTACCTCTTTTGAAAATTTATGTACCTCTGCGCATACTGAGATATTTAAAAAAATATGTATACCCAGGTGTACCTATTTCCCGGGAAACCAACGTATGTACTATAATATATTTTGTATGCAGATTTGGTACCTCGTGTGTACCTGCAAAACATAAATTGGACCACCACTTTTCGATAAGGGAAGAAACTTATTTGTGAAAAAAATAAAAAAAAAATAAACAGCATATTTTAATTTAACTAATTTTAGTATCTTAACGAAAGTCAGCCTCCAGTAAATAGCGGTAGGTATCATATACCGACTATGCGCGTATCATATACAACTATGCACATAAATATTCAAAAATAGGTGATTAATACCAATAATATGCGATACCAATAATAGCGATTATCGCCTCGGTGATCTAGTGGTCCAGCGTTGGCGTTGACCACATGAGGTCCCAGGTTCGATTCCTGGGTCGGGCACTTTAAAAAAAATGTTTTTTCAGTTTTCTGAGAAACACAAAGTTGCCCGGGATTGGAAAGTGCCCGGTTGACGATAGGCTTGCCACCTATCACATTTGTGGGACCAAGTATCTTCGGCTAATCGTGGGTGCACTTGTTGTACCTCTGCCTACTCCTTCCGGGATATGGGCGTGAAGATACCAATAATAGCGATAAAATATGCACACATTTATGGCGTTTTACCTTGTATTAAGTGACAAATTTTCTATCCCCTTATCGTTGGTAAATAATTGCTTCGTGTATAAATATGAGCCAGATATAGTACTATCAATTATATAAGCAGTATTTTCTATTCAGAATCGAAGTGTTCGTAAATATTAGTGGCCTAATCATATAAATAAGATATATATAATAAGACATATAAGTAATTCATAATAAATTAAGAATAATTTGGGATATCCAAAGTGCACGATTCATTCAATTTATATATAATCAAATGAGCATTTCATTTGATTATATATAAATTTCATGGAAGAATTATCTATAAATTTAAAATGAGTATATAAATTTATAAATAAATTAAGAAGATTCTATCCGCTAGAAAGAGACTAATGATAGGAGCAGGTGCAAAAAAGGAGGCAAGAAATTTTTCGATCATAGAGCACTCTCTAATGTTATGAGACGTGTAATAATATAAAATCCCTATTAATAAACTCGAAATAACTTGAATCTATTAACACGTTTGTATAACTACCTAAATCGTAACCAAACCAAAGTTGATGAATTTCTCAAAATCCATTCAGAATTTTTGGCTGCTGAAGTTAAAACAACTATTTCTGAAATAAAACTTGATTATTATATTTTTTTACAAAAAACTAAATCAAGAAAAGTGAAATTGCAAAACGGTACGAAAGAGTTTGAAAATGAAACGTTTTTCTCACAAAGTCCATCTTTGATAGAAAACTGGAAAGGGCTAAGTAAAAATGGACACAGAAAGTGAACCTAAAAGCACAATCAAACTATATCCTTTACTGTCTAGCGGAAATAAGACAGGAACGGGCATTATAAAAGAATATGTTATAGTTACAAACACGTGTGCTTTCGATGCTGTTTCCCAGATAATTGCAGTGGGATGTGTTGATGCCTGATGGCTTTAATACTCTATTTATTTTACTATATTTGCTCCCTCCCGTAAGTAAGCGAGTCCCAGTCCATAGTGCCAATCGCTAGTTGTGGAAACAGCTAGGTCGTTGGGTTAGGAATGAGTAGATAAGCTCTGTTTTCTTAGGAATTTGCTGAATGTTTTATTAGTAAGGAGTTTTATGTAAGGGTGTGTATATGGGCATGTCATTTGGATGAGTCCATGCCCCATCCCCCCACGTCACTGTAAGCGATCAACCTTGCCAGGAGAACCCATAAGGGAAGTCCAGCAGAAGCGATCAGCCACCACGATGGTAACTCTAGCGGGGAGGAGGAGGCGAATGGTTTATTGTGTTAGTTTATCTCTCAGAAATGGCCTCGCAAAGGGAAGACGCGAGTGCCAGGTTCTTGACTTCACCAGCTGAGGTAACAAGTTATAGGCTTAGTGTATACTGGCTCATAGTCTCTGAGAAGGTTCGCAAGTTGGTCACAAGTGGGAGTGGGGTGACTCTTGTTGGGGGTTCCTGTAAGACAGCCAAAATGGGTAGGTAGTCCGAGCCCATGTCCTCAAGGATCACTTCAAGGTTGCCTGACTGTGTTAGGTTCTTGTGAACTAGTATATCGAGTACATCTGGCATATGGGCATCATTGCTTGGAAAATGCGTTGAAGCTATTAAATTATTAATGGCTATGAAACGTGACCACTCGGCTAATTCCAAAAGACCTGAATTTTCTTCAAAACCGCAATCGCATATGAGTCGCTGAGAACATGCTAGAAAGTGTATATTTTGGCCCAATGTTCATGAAACGCATTGTTACTGGTGAGAAGACGTGGGTTTATGAGTTCGATATGCAAACTGGCCAATTAACTTCGAAGTAGCGGCTTCCAAATGAACCAAAATCGCGCTAAAGTCGATCAAAAGTCAAAACTATCGCGGTGTTGTATACTCGGAATTCTTCCTGGAAGGTCAAACGATGACCCCCCTTATTGATCAGGGGCCCCTTTGAAAAATAGGCTAACTGCCGTTCTGCCAGGCAGGTTGTAAAAGGCGACCGATTTGCTATGCGAGTCACTTCCGTCGTGGCTACTAGGTGGTAGAGTTCTGCATTGCCTCGCCAAGGTCTGGTACCATCGCCTTACCTATACCTGCCGCAATAGCGTTAGTGCTTGTCACTGTCGTGTTCCGGTTTGAAGGGTAAGGTAGCCGGTAAATTTATGCATGCAGCATTAGACTTCACCACAAGATAGCAACGCACATTAACATCTTTGGTATCTATAGGGGATGGTTGACTTTTACCATTAGGAGACCAATCTGCTTGTTTGTTATCTTACAATATAAAAAAGGAATAAAGATTATTATTTAAGAATTATGTGACGTTTAGGAGAGCAAATGGTCAAATTTATGAAAAGAAAATGATTGAATTTTGCACTGCGATAATGCACCTTCGCACTAGGCTATCTTTGTTAACAAATAAATTTTTGACTACAAACTCAACAAATCATCAATCAATCACCTTATTCACCAGATATGGCTCCAGTCGACTTCTTTGTTTTCCCTAAATCATTTCGTGGAACCGAGTTTGATATCTTTGAGAATAATCGGATTAATTTACTGCTATAAAATTAATAAAAAATTTAAAGATTTGCTGCATTTTTTTTACTATATAGTGATGGCGAAAAAAACACATATTTGAAATATTTTTTTTATATTTTTAAACAAATTAAGACTAATATAAAATGTCGATAGTCATTATCTTTTGCTTTTAACTACTGAATGAAGCATGTATTTTAAATTACGTTTAATTTTTAAATAGATTTGATAAGATTTGGTATTGTATAATTTAATTTCCTTTTAACATAAAGCTTTGTAAATCTTGGAAGTACGAGCTGCCGGTTTATGGTATTTATCTACGTTTCGTTCTTATGTTACTGTTTTCTTTTCTTTGTGGGATTTTGAAATCTTTATTAAAACATTCTTTTCGTTACGTTTATCTTAGTTGTACATGTAATGTAGTTGAAAGCTAAAAGTATTTTTTTTATAGAAGAGGGGGCAAACGGACAGGAGGCTCACCTGATGGTAAGTGATTACTGCCGCCCATAGACAACTACACTACCAGGGGGCTTGTAGTTGCGTTGCCGGCCTTTTAAGAATGAGTAGGCTCTTTTCTTGAAGGTCCCTAAGTCGTAACCATTCGGAAAAATTTCTGTCGATAGCTCGTTCTACATAGGAGTAGTGTGGGGCAAAAATTGCCTCTAGAATCGCACGGTTGTGGGCTTCCAGACATCGAGTATATCGTCACTACAATTTTTGAATATTAATAAATTTGTATTTTCTCGTATTTTAGTTATTATGTGTTTAGGGATATAATTAGTAAGAACATTGCAAAGCTATTAAAGTCAAAATCATTTTCCAAATGTCATTTTGACCGCCCCGTTGGTCGAGTGGTTAGCGACCCTAACTACGCAATTGACGGGACTCGGGTTCGATCCTCGACGGGGACAAGCATTAATTGTGTGATGAGCATAAATGTTTGTATATTCAGGTTTGGATATTTATTAAATATATTCCAGTATTTATATAATGGGTTAATTCAGTAATTTGTTCTGTGAATACCATTATTATTATTTTATTGTTTTATAGATATCTGCTAATTGTCTAGTACAATACAAGGTGATAAGATTGGTAAAACACCAAAAATGTATGCATATTTTAACGTTGATTTTACATATTGATTTTTATCACTTATTTTTGAATATTTATATACACAGCTGTATATTATACGCACATAGTAGGTATATGATGCCTACCGCTGTTTACAGGAGGCAGACTTTCGTTAAGATACTGAAATTAATTAAATTGAAATATGCTGTTTATTTTTTTCCAAATAAACTTTTCCTTATCTAAAAGTTTTTCCTTATCAATTTATGTTTCTGCAGGTACACACGAGGTACCAAATCTACATTAAAAATATATACCCTGACTTCAGGATGGCGGGTGTACATATTTTTTAAAATATCTTAGTATGCGCAGAGGTACACAGATTTTCAAGCGAGGTACGTAAAGATACTCAGAAGGTACCCTAAATACGATATGATAAATTAACCTCTTCTAAAAAATACACCCGCGACCCTGACACACACGTAACGATAAATGGCGCTATATCGTTAGGACATTCCCTTGAAAAAAGAAGCGCTTTTACATAGGGTAAATCCGGGATATATGCCCACCTTTTTTTTATTTTACTCATACGTCTTAATATACAAATAATACGCACATTATTTTTATATGTGAATTATCTTTGGTTTTTTATTTAATCAATTCTCATTGTTTTTTGGAGACTGGCCAATAATTAAATTGTATATTTTAAGTTGAAATTTAAACTGCATAGAGGGATATATGCCTCGAATGCGGTGAATATGCCCCAAACCTAATTTCGTGGAGGGGATAAACGCCCTTTACAAGTAAACAAGCATTTTAAATCAATAAGTCTTTATTAAACACTATTATTGTTTACTAATTAGACACACATTATAGTTTTAAGATATTTTTAATGTTTAAAAATGCTTCGTTAGTTTTCTTTTGGTTTTGTTTTATCTTTTCTTTGTGCTATTAAACCATTCTTTTTTATTTTTATCACTTGTCATACTATCTTTAGTTATACCTGTTGGTTGACAGAGTTTATTGTTTTTTCTTTAGTTCTTTTTAAATCTATTTTCCTATCTTCTTGCTAGTCCTTTTTGGTTCTTTTCACTAATACTCCTTTAGTAGTTTATCCTTTCTTTATTTCTGTTATTTTTAAATTAAAATTTAGCACTGTCATTTGTTACTCTAAATTGTCTGCATCTACTAAATTATTTGCAGGTTCCAGGTTGTATTCATCTGCCAAATTTATTATGACTGAGGTATTGTCTGTAACAATAGAATCCTGTTAGTAAGCGTCAGAGTGAAATAGGGATATATGCCCTTAGAGGCATTTATCCCAAAACACATTGGGGCACATATCCCTTTTGACTAGGATAAATGCCTTCGAAAAAAAATTTAAATGCGTGTATCTTTATTTTAATAAGTAATTAATAGCAATGCACACACCCTCGTCCTAATACAGAAGTAAAAATAAAATAAACTTACATGTTATATCCAAAGTTATGGAAGGCCGATAATCATACACAAAGTAAAATCACGACTGTTTATCCCATCACTGTCAGTAACGCTCCTATGCATAGCCGGACGCACCAATGTTTTATGGCAGACTCTAGTGGAAGATGGACAAATTCGTGTTATAGGGCATTCTTTTGCTCACGCGTTTTATATTTTTCATAATTGTAATTAGGCGTCTATCCCGCTTGGGTGTATATCCCGGACTTACCCTATTAATTACTACGAGATTTAACGTCAATTTAGATTAATGTTATTGTTCTTAGTACACTTATACATTTAATTATTAATAACAATAATTACACAATTTATTGTTGATTTTCTTTAAAGTTTTTGTAAAATCTATTTTATTTCTTTAAAGTTTTTGTAAAGTTCTTGTTGGGGCCAGTGCCTTTGTTATTAGCTCGGGAATTCTGGCTTGAAATAAGTGTCTACTGTATTTTGAAGGAATATAATTGCACAATATAGAGATAGCCCGACAGTTCTTACTTCGTTGTGAATGATGATTTTAAATATTTAAATTCGCCCGTTGTGACGTTGCGACGTCACTGCCGCTAGTGTTGGACACCGATACGAATCGTATTCCAACTTATCGAACTTATCGTACGGCAGCGACTTCACCATTCTTTTGATATATTAATATCAATGAATAATTATAGGT
Source organism: Apodemia mormo (assembly GCA_036924255.1). NCBI lineage: Eukaryota > Metazoa > Arthropoda > Insecta > Lepidoptera > Riodinidae > Apodemia > Apodemia mormo. The sequence continues at coordinate 7,971,177 of JAUPFN010000003.1, forward strand.
TAATTAATAAAAACTGTGATTTTATATTGATTGTGACACTTAATTAACAATATTAGTTACTTAAATAATTGTTGATTATCTTCTGAGTTTTTTAAACCATACTATTTCGTATTAAAGTATATATTTTGTTAATAATTTGTTGAAATTCTAAAGATAGGTTAATCTATACATATAATAAAATCGCAGGAAAGTCAAAACTGTACATTGAATATTTTTTTTAAAGAATACTTGGGGCGTGATCTACAATCGATATCGAAGCCAAAAATATAGTTTTTAGAATTTTTGTCTATTTGTCTGTTTGTCTGTATTCTGTTTGTCTGTTTGTCTGTATGTATGTCCGGGGTAAACTCAAAAAGTACTGCATGGATTTACTTAAAATTTTGCATGAATATTACTAACAGGTTGGGTCAACATATAGGCTACATATTATCACGCTATCACCTACGGGGTAGGAGCAGTGTGGAGTAAACGAAGTCCGCGCGGACGAAGTCGCTGTCAACAGCTAGTTAATAATAAATTGGTAAAGTACATGTTAGGGCACGCGCAATGTAGGCTTCTGAAGTTGGCATCAAAACAATGCGATCTAAGAAGAGGATTTTGACTGTTTCATACTATAAACATTAAACCTATAAAGACTAATAACGGATATATCTGCCATCATAGGTTTACGGCCTATAAAAACCTCTCCAAGTATGTTTTATAAGTTGGTCGATTTTTATTCAAAAACTAATGAAGTCTTCTAAGTCGTGATAGTTTTCCTGTTAACTTCATTATAATATTACTACTACCGTAATATTTCTCCCATCCCCAAAACCAACCGTTTAGTTAGCAGAGGGAGATACTTGATTCTAACAAAAATTAGCACTTTAAAATTTTATATTTCACAAATGATTTCTAACCTAAAACTTGTTTTCACATAACTAAAATATTTCAAAAAAACTATCCGACGATACCCCACACTATGGGGTACACGCGAAAATTAACATCACCACTTATATTACGTAGAGGAGTAACCCTAAAAAAATATTTTCGAGATTTTATGTGATCACTTTGTTTGCATGACTAATAATATGTATATTCATACCAAATTACAACTTACTAGTACTAAGGACCTCTGAGGTAGAAACTAGACGTAGTATTTTAAGTAGGTAGGTACTAAAATATTGCAGAAGGTCAAAAAATGATTGCTTGTGTATCAGTAATCAAGTATCAGGTTTTTAATTATGTATCAAGTATCAGATTGAAGATCTAGAGCTTCTGATAATGCAGCTAAAATTGAAATTTCTATTTTAGGATTAACCTCTATAGAAGGATATATATATATATATATATATATATATATATATATATATATATATATATATATATATATATATATATATATATATATATATATATATATATATATATATATACATATATAGGTCACATTATATTCTAGTAAAATAGTATATTTTACGTTTTTTTTTATGAATAAGACATTACAAAGATGAGGTTAATCCTAAAATAGAAATTTCAATTTTTTATTCATTAAAATTGGTCTTAGCTCTAGCTTAGCTGCATGAGGAAATATCATATTTTATTCATTAAATAAGTACACCGGGGTTTTTTTATATAAAAACTCTAGCAAAGTTTAAAATTGTGCCAACACACTTTTAATTAAAATTCCCAATATTGGATTTACCACGATCTTATCACAAATGTTCGATATCTATAAATAACGAAAAGGAAAACTTGTAAATTATTATTTATGATTTGACCGCCCCGTTGGTCGTGTGATTAGCGAACCAACTATAAATGGAGGGGGCTTGAGTTCGATTCCTGACAGGGATAAACATTTGTGTGCTGAGCATGGATGTTTGTATTTCTGGATCTGGATGTTTATTATGTATGTAACAATATTTATATAGGCATGTATTTCTATGCATTAGTATACCCAAATCACAAACAAATAAATTGTTTACTTTGGGGTTAGATCAATTTGTGTAATTTTTCCAGCAATATTTATTATTTATTATTATACTTAGTTTTAACTCCTTGCACAAGGAAATTACAGGGCTTACACGTCAAATATGTCGTTAAAGCTTACGTTTTTAATATCATATATGTAATAAAGGCACGTGTTGGGATTTACCTGTCATGTAAAAAATGCATAATAGGTAAAAAATATAACGTGAAACTTTTATTTTTTTATGAAAATTAGTTACGGTAGTTTTGATACAGATTTTATTTGGTTATTTGAAAGAAAGAAAGAAAGAAAGAAAATATTTATTTGCAAGAATATGGGTGTTACAAGTTGTTAAAAATAAATTAAGTTACCGACATATTCCACCAATATATGGTGTGCAAATATTTAAAAAAATATCATTATATAATATTACATTTAAAACTATAAATTGTATCGATTTTTCAGAATTACCGAATACCGAACTACCGAATCGGAACGCGGCCACACACTGAGGAGATCCGGCGGAAGAAACTCAGCGGGCTGGTCTTTTTTTCTCTATTTTATGTTCTTGTTATAAATATACAAGGATGATTCCATATTACAAAGTTATTTTTATAATTACAAGTTTCATATTTTGAGTATTTTTTTTTAAATAATTTACATAATGTTCACCATTTACAAAATTTTTACTACATTTACGAATTTTTTTTTAAGGACAATTCAACAAACTTATATTTCTATCCATTAACATTTAATTTTATCGGCTAAAAATTCTTTAATATCATAATAAGTTTTATCTAACAGCAAATCAAACAACTTTTTGCGAAATTTATTTATAGGCAATGATTTAAGACTATCAGGAATATGATTGTATATAATAATAGACATACAATACACATTTTTTGTAAAAATATTTAATTTTTGGTTAGGCACATATAATTTCTTACTATTCCTAAAATATGAGTTACCAGTGACTTCAGCATTTATTTTAAATAACTTTTGGTGCTTTTTTACAAATACGCATACCTCTAAAATATACAAACATGGTAAGGGAAGTACCTTAAGAGACTTGAAAAGTGGTTTACAGGAATGTAACTGATTAACACCACATATTGCTCGAATAAATTTCTTTTGGACTCTAAAAATTCGTACCAATTCAACAGAATTTTCCCAAATAGGAATTCCATATTGTAAATTAGAAGAGACATATCCATGATATGCTAATAGGGAGGCTTTTGCGTTTCCTACTTCCCTTAGTCTTCTCAAGACATAGACAAATCTATCAATCTTATTACATAAAGATTCAATGTGTGCTTTCCAATTACAATTTTTGTCAATAATTATTCCTAAAAAGTTTGTATAATCTACATCATCTATATTTACTTTATTTAAAAATATATTTGTGTTTTTGGTAATATTACTGTGGTAGTTCTGAAATTCAATTAATTTTGTTTTAGTTACATTAACTTTTAAATTATTATTAATTAACCAGTCTGAAACTTGGAATAAGGTTTCGGTTGTTTCATTTACCAAGTCTTTTTTATTTTTACATTTAATAAGTAGGGTAGTGTCATCAGCAAATAAAAAGCAATCATGTTTTATACTATCAGGAAGATCATTGATATAAATTAAAAATAGCAAGGGTCCTTTTTTTTACCTAATTGTGTAAAGAAAGTAATGTTTTTAATAGCTATATGAGAACGATTTATATAGATATGTTAGTGCATGTTACCCAGGAAGGGGTGGGCAGAGGTACAATTACATTTTCACCCACTTTTATTTTACAGAATTTAAACTGGTCGTGGTGCTTGGTGTTTATTTAATACTGATGCTGTTATAAAAAGCAAAACCAGTTGACTAATTTAACCATCTACATAGATGGTTAAATTAGTCAACTGGTTTTGCTTTTTTTGTGTACCTAATGTAAAATAAAATTGCGAGTGCATTATTTATTATCCAAATAGGTATCAAATAGAATTTAACCAAGCGACGACGATGATTAAAATGAATCTAATCATTTCGGTAGGTAGGTACCTATTGAAGAATAAGGTTCACTCGTGAGGTAAGCCTCACTAAGGTAATTGGCGTTAAAATATTTTTTTAACTTCTTAATTTTGACTATATTCTCCTGACTTAGGTATCTACTTGAGATTAAATTAATTTTACCTGCGGCTTTGCTCGCACATATTTACTTTAGAACTTATTTAACCTTATCTTTTTTTTTTATTTAAATGGATATTATTAAGATAAGGAAATTTCATTCTATATCTTATCCTTGGGTACCTAATTGTGCCAAAGTATTGTCATCCATTGTTATCTTAAAAAACAGTTTTAGGCGATAAAGATGATTAACTTTTTTTTAAATTGATGCAAATGAAATTCCAAATGATTATAATATGCTTGATCATAAATATTATTTTGGTTAGAAACAGTTTTTTATTTCGAATTATACCTAACTACCCAAAAATAGCTCATAGGGTACCCAATTTTACCCCCATATATTATCTACAGCTCACAATGGCGCAAATGTCATTTTTACATTTATGTAGGGATTGAAATTTCATACCTAGATTTCACATCGTAATCCAGAAACATATTTATATCCATGGTCATTTGTAATGCGTTAAACCATGATATTGAGTTAAAATTTGTAGTTTATATTTTATCTTATACCTACCTCGGTATGCTTGAGTTGAGTAACCTGCTATACCCCCTTTTTACCTAACATTACCGTGTGGGCATTATTTGTATCTATATTTATTCATACATCTATGATAAGTATGACGTTAATAAAATAATGTATCTACTTCTATATATATAAAAATCAATTGCTGTTCGTTAGTCTCGGTAAAACTCGAGAACGGCTGGACCCATTTGGCTAATTTTGGTTTTAAAATATTCATGGAGGTTCAGGTTAGGTTTAAAAGGTGAAAAAATGTAGAAAAAAAAAACGGAAAAGTAGACACAAAGTTGGCAGAACAACGTTTGCCGGGTCAGCTAGTCTTCAATAAAAAAAACCTATGTGTAGGTATAGTTATTATTAAGTGTATATGCATGTGGGTAGATAATGAATATGGATATAAACGTAATATTACATATATAGATACCTACACACCTACTTATTGTACAATAATATTGTAGGTGCAATAGGTATTCCATGCATCTTCATTCGCGTACCTAATCATATTACTTCTTTGTATCAGTCGGATAAAAAAGCACCTATATTTTATTTAGTGAATGGGTAGCTTTATATTGATGAAAGAATTTTTAAAATCGGTTCAGTATTGTAGGAGTTCATATATTATAAACAAATAATTAACTCTTACATCAGTAGATATTATGCTAGTTAAGACACACAATCTTACAAAAACAAATCTCTCTATGGTACCTACTTATTAGACATTATTGTTTTGCATTTCGTTAATAAGTACTTCATAAAAGGTAGGTACCTAAATAATGGTAGCATAATTATAAAAAAACTGAGATTGTATTTTTTTAACACAAATAATCCAAATGTATAATGATTTCGACTAATTTGTTGTTTTTAAATAAAAATTGACGAAAAAAATTGCGGTATGGGTTTCGAATTAAATATTTTTTTTATAATTTCATGTAAAATCAAAACTTTTAAATGTAGCCGCAGGTAGCCTCATCATTAAAAGATTAACTTATTAAAATTTGAAAAACATTAAGTCATGAACCAGTTCTAGAATAAATGCAGCGCTGAAACAATAAAATCTATCAAGAATCATATTATTGTGTTACCTATACAAAGTGATTGTCACGCGGCCATATACCGCGGCGGGGGACGGCAGGCGGGGCTTATCAATCCACGCCCCCTGAACACCGATAAGGTTCAAATCACTATACTCGGTTTGAACATTTTCGGCTTTAGCGAACAGAAAGCCGGTTACCACAGAGCGGAGTGTGTGCCTGCCTTAATACATACCAGCGGCCCGCGTAGGTCGCACGCTTCGCGATTCCAAATTCGAAAACATTCCAAAAAGTGACGGTTATGAATTTGACACACACGGTTTTTAACTTGTTTTAAAAATGGAAGTAAGTGCAATGCCTCCTATGCCTTTGGACTTCTCTATGGTGAGGAATAGTGGAAACTCTCCAGGAAATATTCGTGATGGTTCTCCGAGACCTATGTCAAACAGCGCTTTTAGGGTTGTCACTCCAAAAGGTAAGTTTTCTGTTTGTAACTTAAGTAGGCTAAGAAATATGTAGGTATACAATGATTAACGGGTAATAAATTTAAATTAATATTTATAAACCAGTAGTTATTCAGTAGGTATTACCTAATTAAAATTTATTACCCGTTTTATTCACATACACGTGTGTGTACACCAATCATTTAGCTGAATTAAACCACAGATTAAATGTGTATGAACTTCATTATTTATAAAAACCTACCTACTTTGAGATGTTATTATTATAATCATTTTACAATAACACGTTATTAATTTTAAGAGTTTGAATAATTATACTATTAAAAAAAACTAATTTAATTATTTATGCAAAACAGATTTTTTGTCGCACTAAGTAGGTAGGTTTAAAAGTACACTTCCAATATGTTGTATTTGATCTCGTTAACTTTATAATAATATAAATAACCAACTAGAAAAAGAAAGTGGTTCTCAATTCAGACCGTATTTTTAAGTGAAGCTTCTTTATCGACGTATGGGAGAATCTTTATAGCAATGGTTAAAAAAAGCTCAACCGTCACGCGCCATGATGTTTATTGTTAAGGAGTAAGTAGTAGAAAAAGGATATGTCATAAAAAAGTTTCACTTCTTACATTTAAAGTACCTACACTATTAAACACACCCTGTTATTACATGCACCTATTGACTGATTGTGAACTTATTGAGTGATTCTTTTTGTTCATTTAAAATAGTTTTCACTTAGTCCCTCAGAAGTTTTAATAGTTTCGGTCAAGTAGTTTTTGTACTATATAAAAATATATTTTTATTGGAGTGCATTGTTTCAGTTTTATTGCATGTAATAATTTTTTATTTAGGTAGGTATGTCCATATCCAGAGGCTGGTCTAGAATTTTTGTTTGGAGGGCTTGATCCAGATCTTAGATTTTATCAAGGTAATCATCAAATTTCACAAGGTTTAGGGTGCTTGAGGCCCTTGTTCCCCATCTGGATCCGCTACCGAGACTAACATAGCATGAGTGGTGAAAAAGTTAATATCGTCAGAACCTCTTTAAACTACGTTATTAATTCCGATAAAAGTATTAAAAAACTATAATAATATTTAGCTTTTACTAATAAATGAATAAGCTAAAACAAGCGTATAGCAGGATATTTAACCTTTTTTAAATTAATTAATTGCCATATAAAATTCATTATTATCATTTTATTCTTCTTCTTCAATTGTATGTGCTCTATTATTCTATTTTTTATATTATTTAATATTAAAATACAAGTCATGTAGTGGAATAATATGCAAATGATAATAATTAAATATACGAATTTTATATCACAAATAATTTTGCTAATTACTTCTAAATTCTCAGTTATAAAACAAGTTTTATGAATTGAGATAAATTGAAAAAAAAAATGCTAAGAAATAAAATTATAATGTATATTATATTTTTATTAATTTATATTTATCTTATATTTAGGAACTCTGTCATCTAGTGGTACGGTGGCGGCGTTGACCACATGAGGTCCCGAGTTCAATTCCTGGGTCGGACAAATAAAAAAATGTGTTTGTTCAGTTTTCGGAAAAAACAACGTTGCCCGGGATTGGATAAGTGCCTGGTTGCCACCTATCACATTGTAGAACTAAATATCTTCGACTAATCGTGGGTGCACTGGTTGTACATCTTCGGGGATACGGGCGTGAAGATACTTTTTTTACTAAGTATCGTTGAATAACACCTATAACACAAGGAAGTAATTTGCTTACTTTGGGGTTAGATAAATTTGTCCAGCGATATTATTTTAAGCATACAATGTATCGGTATCACGTCGAGAGGTTTTGGTAACACAACAATAAATTAATTTTCCATTTTTGGATTAACCATAAGGTAAAATTAATATAATAAGCATTAAAATTGGTGTTAGCTAACTGCGGGGGGAAATACCATACTTGTTCATCAAATTTACCGGATTTTTTTTTCGTGGAATAAATATTATAATTTTGCCAACACACTCTTAATTAAAATTCTCAATATTAGGTTTACCACGTTCTTATCACAAACGTTCGATATTCATAGACAACGAAACGGAAAATTTGCTATTTCGCGCTCTTAATTATTATTTATAACTTAATTAACTGCACAAGGAAATTCCAAAGTTTAAACGTCAAATATATCGTTTTTAAATATAATACATAATAAAAAAAAACATTTTGGGACCACATACCATAAGACAACAAGTATACCTATGGCTCTCCTGATGGATAAGACAACCAAAGGCACCAAAGATGGTAATGATGTGTTGCTATCCTTGTGGCTGGGTCTTAATACCACATGCATAAGCTTACTGGCTACCTTCCACCTTCAAATCGGAACAGGACAGTGACAAGCACTGATGTCAGTGACAAGCACGGATACGACTAGGGGGTCTTCAAGAAAAGGGCTTACTCATTCTTAAAAGGCTGGCAACGCAACTGTAAGACCTCTGGTATTGCTGATGTCTATGGGCGGCGGTGATCACTTACCATCAGGTGCATCTCCTGCTCGTTTGCCCCCTCTTCTATAAAAAAAAAATGTTATTGCGGCAGGAAAAGGTAGGACAGTGGTACACAGACACGAGCGAGTCTAAATGCAACATGTATAATTTTACCGGCTACCTTACCCTCTAAATTGGAAACCGATAGTGACAAACATTGACGCTATTGCGGCAGGAATAGCTAAGGCGATGCGAGACAATGCCAGAGTTAGGTACCACAAAACAGTATATTTTTAGTGTCGCATATTTGGCATTTCCAAAAGGAAATCGAAACTTGGGGTACCTACTTCCCACCATTCTATGTGCAGGTAAGGTTACCTATAAATTTGTACGGAACCCTCGGTATGCGAATTCAACTCACACTTGTGCGGTTTTTACAAGTATGAAGTCAAATATTATTCAACTGACAATCTTTATCTGTTTTTTTAATATATTTTTTACATATATAACTCAACTAGCTGCGGCGTGTAGCCCGCTGCATTATAAAAGTTTTATAAATCCCGCGGGATCATCAAATTTTTCTGGGATAAAAAATAACGTTATTCCAGGTCATTATCTACCTGTGTACTAAATTTCATTCAAATGCATCCAGTAGTATTTGCGTGATTGAGTAACAAACATCCATCCATCCATCCAAATATCCAAACTTTCGCATTTATAATATTATTAACTAGCTGACCCGGCAAACGTTGTTTTGCCATACATATTAGGAATCCATAGCGGACAAACAACGTGACACGTGATTTATATAAGTCTACGGGATTGTCCTTCCACGCAGCCAAAATGGCATTAAACTTTATATGGTGGTTAATTTTCCGCGCAATTTTCTTAATATTTTTTTATAAAAACTTTCTCCTTACAATTACAAACACAATTAAAAAAAATTACCAAAATATATATATAGATAAATATAGTATTTCTATTACCTAAGAGGTATACGAGTAAATAAAAAAATAACTTAATACTATTCCACTAGGTTTAAAAAGGGAGAGGCCGGATTACTGTTCGTTAATCTCGCTAAAACTAGAACTATAAAAAAACACTAATAATAATAAAAATAAATAATAATAGAACTATAAAAAAATAAAAAAAATAATAACTATAAAAAAAATAAGAGTAGTCAAAAAGGCAGAACAACGTTTGCCGGGTCAGCTAGTCTTCTTCTTATATATAAAAATCAATTGCTGTTCGTTAGTCTCGCTAAACTCGAGAACGGCTGAACCGATTTGGCTAATTTTGGTTTTGAATTAATCGTTGAAGTCCAGGGAAGGTTTAAAAGGTGAGAAAATACAGAGAAAAAGAGTAGTTAAAAAGGCAGAACACCGTTTGCCGGGTCAGCTAGTTAATAATTTAATAAAACGAAAGTTTGGATGTTTGGATGGATGGATGTTTGTTACTCAATTTCGCAAAACGGTTAAATTTTGGCACACATGTAGATTATGACCTGGAATATCCATTTATTTTTTATCCCGAAAAAATAAGTTATTTCCGTGGGATTTACAAAATCTTCTATAATGCAGCATACCGCAGGTTGCACCTAATACCTATCTATACATTAATACGAGTACGTAAAGGAAAAACTTTGCATCCCTTTTTAAAACAATTGCGCGAACGGTGGAGTATGAAAATTGGCACAGTTAAAGTTTACATTGCGGTGGACTACAGAAACCTATCTAATATTTTTAAATAAAATTTATTTGAAATACATTTAAATTAATGAAAATAAATATTACACACATTATAGTTTTGTGATATACATGATATATACACACATATATACTATTTTCTTTACGGCTAAAGTCAGTTGTCAAATGTAAAAGAGATTTTATTATTTAGTTTAAGGTCGAATTTCGGCTACAAACAATCGCTAGTTATTATAAATGAGAAAGTTTGTAAGTTTGGATATTTGTACTTAAATACGCAAAAACGTTTGGACCGATTTAAATGAAATTTAGCAGGAAGCTAGTTGATGACTTGGAATAACACATAGGATACTTTACGTCCCGGAAAATAAGTTATTTCTGTGAGATTCACCAAAATATTTTACAATGTACCAGGTTGCAGAATACAGCTAGTTGAGTTATACAGTCTGTTAGGTAAGTCGAACTAAACTTTAAAGGGGATACTTAATAAAGTATCTGATTCTCATTCCAAATCAATAAATAAAAAAATACTTTTAAATTTTAACCTAATTATCCGATAAATTTATAATTCATACGCACCAACACGTTAGCGCAAGTAACGCACATATCGATAGATACATAAAAAGGTAGTTACGTAAATAGACAGTGAATATGTAGTATTTACGTAACTACCGATTTATTTATGCATTTATTGGATAATAAGTTAAAAAAAAATTAAGGGTAGGTTTTTTTTACTTTTTTAAAATGAGAATCAGATACCTTATTACCCCCTTCAAGGTTTAGGTCAACTTACCTAACAAGCTGTATATTGTAAAATATAAAATAAGTAAAAATAATACCTATATACTAAATTATTAATTTATCACAGTATATTTAATTAAATTAGGAATAACAGGAAACAATTTATAGTACGTACCTACTTTATCCAAATCGTTATTTTGATTTAATTAAAATTGTTTTTGACTCTGTTTTGCTCAATGCTATGCTGTGGTATTTATTAATTAAAATTTAAGACTTTAGCCATAAACACAAAGTATATATAATATGTGCATATTATATATGTCGAAAAATGGTAGTGTGTAGTATTTATTTTTATTAATTCAATATGTTTTAACCAGTAATACCCGTGCGAATAATTCGCAATAAGTAATTTTATTAAATACTTCTTAAGTTGATTTGAAATTGAACAAAAAAATTACCGACCGTCAATCATGTTGACGTTGTTTCAAAATTAAAGCTGTCAGATGGCAGCATTGCTGTATTATCTCTTAATATATGAATATAATTTTAATAATTTATAAAAACAAAAGAAGCAATAATTTTTTAATTCTTGATGCCGGTAGAGCAAGCAATTATCTATAAAATGATATAGAATTTATTTGGAGTAATTGTAAGGTTTTCTATAAAAAGGGAGGCAAACATCTTAACCTTAGCGTATTAATATATATAATAATAATGTATATTATATTATATATAATAAAATCGTAGGAAAGTCAAAACTGTACATTGAATATTTTTTTTAAAAGAATACATGGGGCGTGATCTACAATTGATATCGAAGCCAAAACTATAGTTTTTAGAATTTTTGTCTGTTTGTCTGTTTGTCTGTATGTATGTCCGGGGTAAACTCAAAAAGTACTGCATGGATTTACTTCAAATTTTGCATGAATATTACTAATAGGTCGGGTCAACATATTACACACACACACACACTTGACTCTAACAAAAATTAGCACTTAAAAGCTTAATAGTTCACAAACGATTCGTTTAAACGAAACCTCGTTTTCACAGACCTGCAATATTTATTAAAAACCTATCCAACGATACCCCACACAATAGGACGTAAGAAAAAAAAACATCCCTACTTTACATGTAGGATAGCTACCCTGAAAAAAAATTTTTTTTAAAGATTTTATATTACTACTTTGTTGATGTGATTAATATGTACCTATATCCGTACCAAATTACAGCTTCTAGTACTAAAGATCTCTGAGCTATCGTGTGGACGAACGGACGGATGGACGGACATAGCGAAACTTTAAGGATTCCTAGTTTACTTCGGAACCCTAAAAAGGGGGTACAAAATTATCGCTCCACGTATTAATTAATACATTAATATTATTACGCCACAGTGATAGCAAAGCATCATTAACTGTTTTGGTGTCTACAGGTAATGGTTATCTCTTTTCATCGGCAGAGTTATTTGCTTGTTTGCTATACTAAGATACTATTTTTTTAACGCATTAAAACTGCAGCTACCGACTTACAATTTTTTATATCTCCGGAACCCTGCATCAGATCTTCACAAAGTAAAATAGAACTACACGGGAAGTAAATCCTCTCAAACAGTTTTCAGTTTAAACATCTATTTTGTTAAAAATGACAGTATATTAATTTTTGAAAAGCTGTATTTTTGAAAACAATGATGAAATTCAACTCAATTTTTGAGATCTAAAGTATTGTTTTAGCTAAATAATCGATAGGTTGAACAATTTCGATGCTATGTCAAAAAACATTTTATTTTTAATTTTCTTCATTGATAAATCCCAAACAAATTGATCGATTTTGATTAAATTAACGATATTTGACGCAGTTTTTAAAGAAAAAAACTGATAAGATTTTTAAGTCAATCGGTGAATTAACTTGAAAGTTATTAAAAAAAATTAAGTTTGCTAAAAACAACGTAATTTTAATATTTGAAAAGCTATAAGTTTTGAGAGATTAGATCCAATTATGATTTTTGAAACGGCATTTGACGTAGTTTTTTTAGCACTAAAATATCGTAGAACACCAAAAAATGATATTTTGGTGTTCTACGATATTTTAGTGCTAAAAAAACGGTGATTTATGAACCAATTTGGAAAATTCTTTTTTTGTTTGAGAGGGTTTACTTCCCGTGTAGTTCTATTTTACTTTAGTGAAGATCTGATGCAGGGTTCCGGAGATATAAAAAATTGTAAGTCGGTAGCTGCAGTTTTAATGCGTTAAAAAAATTAGTATCTTAGGATAGCAAACAAGCAAATAACTCTGCCGATGAAAAGAGATAACCGTTACCTGTAGACACCAAAACAGTTAATGATGCTTTGCTGTCACTGTGGCGTAATAATATTAATGTATTAATTAATACGTGGAGCGATAATTTTGTACCCCCTTTTTAGGGTTCACTAGTTTTAAGGAAACTAGGAATTCTTAAAGTTTCGCTATTCCGTCCATCCGTCCGTCCGTCCACACGATAGCTCAGAGATCTTTAGTACTAGAAGCTGTAATTTGGTACGAATATAGGTACATATTGTTACGAATAATCTAGAAGCGTGTAGAATTGGAGCGCGCGCGCGCTAACTTTCTGGAAATAAAGGAAAGAGATAGCTACTCCTATTGACAAACAAATAGTTCACCTGGGCTATGCCATAATGGACTTTGTGGGATATGGCATAAGGTTGAAAATAGCGTGTACTAGGATTTATGACTCATAACATGTTTACGATAAGAAGTGATTCATTGTTTCCCGATACATTTAGATTTTTCTGGATCCAGCTAGGGCTTTCCCCTGCCTATAAATACAGAGATGTTGACAAACACAAGGCAGTTTTTATCAAGCGATCGAGAGCGATACATCAAGTGACAAGTGCGAAGCGAGAAGTGTTTTATTGAGTAGTGTTCTAAGTTCAGTGATAGTACAGCAAGTGACTATTGTGTAAAGTGTATTTTAGTATTACGTTGTGTTGTGTTGTGTAAATACACGGATTTAATATAAGTGGTGTTTTCTTACAAGTACGAACCCGAATACGTAACAATATTAATCACATTAACAAAGTAGTAACATAAAATCTTCAAAAATTTTTTTTTTCAGGGTAGCTACCCTACATGTAAAGTAGGGATGTTTTTTTTTTCTTACGTCCTAAGTAGCAAGCGTGCGACTCCCTTGTTTGTCGTCGCGACTCCGTGACTCTGGCACGAAGTGTGTGGAACTTTAAACAAAATATGTATATAACATTATCGGCCGCAGTCTATAGTCGCGTCTAGTCGTCGAGCTGGCGGTGTCGCTTGTCGCATAGTGTGCGCCTAGGTTTAATATCTTGTTTTGAATAACAGGAAACAATTAGTAGATAGGCAACACAAATCTATATTAAGGTTACGTTAAAATTGTTTCCGAATCTGGATCTGCTCAAGGTCATGTGCGGTATTAAGGGTAAAAAAACATCACACCGGTTCTCCTGTGGGGTACGCTGAGATAGCCGACATAAATGCAGGACGTCATCTCCCTGTTGAAGCAGACGGATCCGGATGAGGTGCCGGCTTTTGTGTCGAAAGAGTTACACAAGCTGCCTCCCGTGACGCTGGACCACGTTGACGTCTTCTGTCTACTGAAGGACCTCACGTTCCTCAAGAAAGAGCTGACCGTAGTTAAGGGTAGTCTGCAGGCGTCAGAGTCTACCATCAATGATCTACGCATTGAATTATCGCATTTAAAAAGTGTTAATTCAATATGTAGGTCACCTGATGCCGCGTACGTCACCCAACGCCGAGGCGCGCAAGCGGTCACGTTTTAGCCCGTCAGCAATATCCGACGGAGCAACGAACACCGCCGCTGCCGCCCCCGCCGGCCGTGCCCTCCCGGTTGCGCCGACGCCGAGTCCACAGACGACTCAGCAAAACTTTGCGACTGTTGCTGGTCGCCCCGCACCTCCCCCGCAGGCGAATAAAAATGGGGACAATGACAGCCGCAAGGCTACGAAGAGTCGCAAGACTAAGGAGAACCGGAAGGTCACAAAGAGTAAGGTGGAGTCTTGTCGACCTGGCAAGGATGAGAGCAGGAGGTGCGATGAGGAGGGCTTCACACTGGTAGAGAGAAGAAGAAAGAAGAAGCCCACCGCCCGCAATAATCGCGGCACCGCGCCATATGTACCCGAGCTGCGTCTGCGGAGCGAGGTCCCTGCAACGCCCTTGTACATATCTCGTCTGCACTGGTCCATGAATGTGGAGGACGTCGTGGACTACATCAGTAAGAAGACGTCTCTCCTTTTGAGAGTCGAGCCTGCAGTCTCCTGCAGTCTCGCCACAAGGTCAACTTTAGTTCTTTTGTGGTGAGAGTACCGACGCATCTCCTGTCGACCTTTGAGGTGGGGGAATTCTGGCCGACTGGTGTGGTCTACCGAAGGTTCCGGGGGAGACTCTGGAATGAAGTTTTTAAGTATATTATATTAATATGTATGTCAGTCTATAAGGTATTTATATTATGGGCCATGTTGCCTAAATTAAATGATTATTATTATTATTGTTATAAATAGACTTTTAGATTCACCACATTTCATCGGTTCATCGATTAGCAACATGGGTGGTGACTGGTAATCTTCATCGCCTTATTTTCCTACTTAAAACAACTAGGTGGTAGAGTTCCGCAACGCCTTTCCCGGGTATTTTGTAGCACCGCCTTACCTATCCTGCCGCAATATCATCAATGTTTGCCACTGTCGTGTTCCAGGTTGGTGGATAAAGTAGCCGGTAAAATTATGCATGTGGCAGTACCATCCCACCACACGGATAGTAGTGCATCATTAATATGTTTGGTGTCTAAGGGCGATGATTGTCTCTTTCCATCAGGAGACAGATGACTCTCTTTACATATTGACAGGTTTGCTATCTTATGATAGGTATTTAAAAACACTACAGGTTTTTTTTATAGAATAACTTCATGAACACGTTCACGCAGACAAATTTTACTGCCAATTATTGTCAGTACGTTTACAGTACTATTACTGAAAATGTTTATTAAGTGGTAGAGTTCTGCATTGTCTTGCCCGGGTCTGGTAACACCGCCTTACCTATCCCTGCCCCAATATCGTCAGTGCTTGTCACTGTTGTGTTCCGGTTTGGAGGTAAGATAACCGGTAAACTTATGCATGTGGCATTAGACCTCGCCACAAGATAGCAACGCACCATTTACATCTTTGGTGTCTATAGGCGATGGCTGACTCTCCCCATCAGGAGATCAATCTGCTTGTTTGCTATCTTTTGCATTATTTGCATAAAAATGTTGATGCCCATGAATCATTATTTTATTTATTTAACAGGTAAAAATAAATTTTTAAAGCCGGATCTTGGGCTTTATGAGCTATGAAAGGTAACTAGCAAATACCTTTAAAAGTTAAGTATGAAGCGTACGATCTAAGTACAGTAATTATACTGAAATTACTACAGTAGCTCGTTGAAATGTGTTGCAAATTAAGTCTGATTGATCAAAGGCTCACAAATGGTTCGCTGGCGGTTCTTAATACGATGCATAAAGGCAGTAAAATATCGATAAGGCTTAATACAGCGAAATGTACCATTTGCAGCGAAAGGCAATATTGATAATTGTTTAATGTCTGGACAGTCTGAAATATTAATCTATGTTACTTTTTATCTTTTATTTCATAGGATAGCAAATAAGCAGGTCGTTTTCTTGATGGAAAAAGATAATTATCGTCTATAGAGACTAAATATGTAATGTAATGTAAATATAATGGCCCTGTATCCGTGTTGCGGAATTGGAATACAACATACATAAGTTTACCGGCTACCGTAGCTTCCAAACCGGAATACGACAGTAGCATTGACGTTATTGCCGTAGGATTGTGTTCCGGTTTGGTGGGTAAGGTAGCTGGTAAACTTATGCATGTGGCATTAGACCTCGCTATAAGATAATCTATACATATAATAAAATCGTAGGAAAGCCAAAACTGTACATTGAATATTTTTTTAAAGAATACTTGGGGCGTGATGTGCAATTGATACCGAAGCCAAAAATATACTTTTTAGAATTTTTGTCTGTTTGACTGTTTGACTGTTTGTCTGTTAGTCTGTTTATCTGTTTATCTGTTTATCTGTTTATCTGTTTATCTGTTTATCTGTTTATCTGTTTATCTGTTTATCTGTTTATCTGTTTATCTGTTTATCTGTTTATCTGTTTATCTGTTTATCTGTTTGTCTGTTAGTCTGTATGTATGTCCGGGGTAAACTCAAAAAGTACTGCATGGATTTACTTAAAATTTTGCATGAATATTACTAATAGGTCGGGTCAACATGTAGGCTACATATTATCACGCTATCACCTACGGGGAGGTGCTGTGCGGAGTAAACGAAGTCCGCGCGGACGAAGTCGTGGGCAACAGCTAGTTTAATAATAAAGCACCATTAACATCTTTGGTGTCTATATGCGATGGTTGTCTCTTTCCATCAGGAGACCCATCTGCTTGTTTGATGGTATCAAACTTGGGCGACACGTTGCTTATTAACTGTACCACCTGGTAGTCTCGATGGTAGTTACACGTATAGCTAATCATTGCATTTTATGAATTGTCGAGTTGAATGATAGATGACCGTTTTCTTCAGACATTCAGTGTGTAAGCGACAGTCTACAGAAAATCGAAACTGTAGATTTGGAACACGTTTCTGAGATGAAACTCAATTTAAATTTGTGTAAGATTTTTTATTTTTTAACTTTAACTTTGTATAATTTGATACTAATACTTTACAGTATTTTGTCTAAAAACCTCATAGTTTTAAGGAACTACACAAAATAAGCAATGTCTAATGAAGCACATGCTGCGAAAAATTAACGGCTGGTTCGGGAATTCAGCTGGCACGATAAGTCCGAGCAATGTATGCTTTATATTGCGTGGCGTAAAAATAAAAAAAACATAATACGCAAATTTTGCATTTCCCACACAAAAATGAATTGTAACTAGAACGTGAAAATGGCTTGTTTACTAATTTTTCGGTAGACCGTCCCTTACACGTTGTATATAAAAATACCCCTGAAAGTCTGCTACAAACGCAATCTTTGATAACTAGAAAAAAGACAAAGACCCGGTAAATAAAATTATATTTACGTTATGAAATTCTAAGCCCCGTTTGAGTGATTAAAAAAGGGGCTCCCAATTATAACGGCAACTGGAAAAGAACAATGCGGAAGCAAATAAAGGGACAATAACAACATAACACTAATCCACCGCCATCCCATTGTGACGCGCGCGCCCCTCAAACTTGACAGGGCAAGCTTGAGTTTTATTTGGGGAAATTAACTAGACCAACTGCTGGGTACAAAAACACTTGATGTTTGCCTCGTTGTACATCGTAGGGTTGATTTTTACAGCATTGAACCTAAAACGGATTTTTTTACCTGATTGGAAGCATGTCGCTTCATATGTCTCTCATTACCAACTTTAGTATAGATCTCGACTTCTCCTTTACAACACATACACACAATATCGTTAGCGCCAGTGGCGACGCAGTCCCACGTTTCGTATCACCAACGTTCGAGACCATCAAGTCAAGAAACAGTAACGATTCGTAACCGAGATACCACTTATTTCGGCACGTATCATCATGATACTGCCCTAGGTCGAGCTTTGGTCTCACAGGAGACCCTTTAGGCAGGCACTAAGCCTACCAACTTTAACTAACGGTCGGTAAGGCCGCCTGCTTATCGTTATTTGAAAAAAAAACGCATAAAGCTTAGTTAAAAGTATCTTCACGCCCATATCCCCGAAGGGGTAGGCAGAGGTACAACAAGTGCACCCACGATTAGCCGAAGATACTTGGTCCCACAAATGTGATAGGTGGCAAGCCTATCGCCAACCGGGAACTTTCCAATCCCGGGCAACTTTGTGTTTCTCAGAAAACTGAAAAAACACATTTTTTTTAAAGTGCCTGACCCGGGAATCGAACCCGGGACCTCATGTGGTCAACGCCAACGCTGGACCACTAGACCACAGAGGCTTAAAGCTTAGTTTCTTGGGTCAATCAACTAAATCAACAAAAACTATTGCTGGTTCGAAAAAAGAAATAACTGACTAAGTACGTACGTGTCTGAATCATCGATAGCTTGGCTATGTATCACATAATGAAAATACCATTAGCTGCTCGTGGGTGCATTACAATTCTATCTCGTGAAATATGGACGTGATGGTATTTTTTTTATTTATAGGAAAACAAAGAAACAGATGAGTTTTCTTGCGCAAAAATTACCGTTTACCGTATTTGTCACGAAATTATCGGTCTACTCTTTTCTATTAGAAAAGTGGGCCAACGAGCAGGAGGCTCATGGGGTGGGATCTCTACTGCCCATCGATACCTATAATATACATAAGTCTTGCAGTTGCTATTTTTCGAAAGAAGCTTAGACTCCAACTTTTAAATTAGTATTTAAAGTGCGTGGCCAAATTTGAATATTTTTTAAAGTCAGTAACAATATCACTTTTTAACCATTTTTAAATGACGAAAAAATGGAGGTTATCAGCTATCAGTCAGTGACATGTTTATGTAATATCTTTATATGATGATGTATAAGGCGTCCAAGCACGTATATCAAATATACATACCGTATGTTTGTATGTTTGTCCACGAATTTCAGGGAAACTTAAAGCAATATCGAGATCATTATTTTTCATTTAAGTTATGTAGTGAGTATTCCAACGTATGACCAGCAGGACTACTCTTGAAAACAATATAAATCTTAAACCAATATTGATAACAACAATAAGTTTCGAATGTCGTCAAAAAACGGTACTCTTGGAACCAATACTGCCCACATTGATTCAGTATAGTAACGACCTAATTATTGGAGATAGATGTCATCGTTACACGTCAAGCTAGTGTTACAAATGGAAATTTTAAGAACCATTTTAAACAAAATAACGAATAAAAGCAATAATGAGTAGTTCCAAAAAATTTCGAAATCCGTGTGGCAATGTCGCCGAATCCAATAATTGAATATAGTTGTCCAGAGTACAAAATACTTCAAAATTCATTAAATATTCATTTAAAATTGAGATCGGTTTTCAAGAGTAGCCCTACAGTTCTAGTTTCATCTGTTCAGTACTTTTAGTAGTAGTTTTGGATATTCAGTCAGTTTAACTTTTTTATTAAATTATTTTTGTAGTTCGAATATTTCTGTGTCTTATATTAATTGTTGAATACACTTTATTGAACAAAACACGTCATGCAATATCATTAAAAATCTACGAATCCCGGAGTCGCGTACAGAAATAATAGACAAATTGAATAACGGCCGGTGTTCGATCAGGCAAATCGGATTATATCCGGGATCAGATGTCTCGGCTTTGCTCGGAGAATTATTATCCGGATTACACTTTTATCTCTGCTATTATTAATTGTATATTATGGTTGCGGCTGTGATATTTATTTCATAACTGCGTACACTAAAAGAAGTATCTTGTTATTGCAAATTTTTACTAAATATTACAATAAATTTTATGTAAATTTAAAACCGTCCTCAAATACAAAACTTTAATTCCATATCCCTAAAGAAGTAGGTAAGATTAGTTTTTATATACAGTATGTAAAAAACCCTGTCCGATCTGAAAGAGGCATATAGGTAGGTCAATGAAATTATTAAAAAAAATATTCTTTTCATTAAAATAAAAAAAGTATCGCATTTTAAAATGGCTCATTTTAGTACTAAAATTGAGCAACTTCCCCTTAAATCATGCAAATATTTTGAAACTTTATCAATCAATAACCTTAAAATAATAACACAAATATGATTGATTATATTAAGCTACCAAATAATACCTTTGACGATCGGACAGGGTTTTCTTTACAAACCGTTTATATTATATAGCCCACGGCAAAATCGGGCACATCCACATCGGGCCATCCAGTCTCGGGCAAGTTACGTTTTCTAGAAAAAGTAAGTTTTCTAAGTCCTGGAATCGAACCCAGGACCCATCTTCTACATTGAATTGTAACAGATTGTCGTTTGTTGTTGAATTTATAGATTCACGATTTATTCGTCGCGTAAGATTATGAATAGTTATTTTAGGGCTCTACACCCGAAGTTTATCCACGGCACCATGTTATTGTGACTCTGATAATATCCATCCGTTTGTCCTTGATATGGCCTGTATCTTCCTTTACCCGTTACAGATTTAGCAGAACCTAGCAGTCACGATAGTTTCGAAATATTTGGCCAATTGTTCGCCTTTTACAAACTATTTGGTAGAAAGTCAGATAGTATAATTTTCAAAAGCGACCCAAATCGCACGATGTTTAAAGAATTGCTCAGTTAATTGTAAAACATTTGACTACAGCTCCTCAATAGCAAAAGATAAAATTGAAACCTGGAATAATATTCGTAAAACATAGAAACGATAGTGGAAAAAATAAATCGGTCAGCCCAATAATTGCGGCGGAGCGTGTCGTCGATAATTCATTTAGGGGCGACGTCTAGTTGCCGAATGCCGACAAATTGGATTTCCATCCGTGATGATGGATGGTCCGACGTTACGGCACTCGCTACTGAATCAAAGGTTGCACCGCTTAAATATATACTGAATTGATTTTTATCATTATAATTTAGACAGCACTTACAGATTTTTGCATTAAAAACTTTATTTTTATGAATAAATTACTATAATATACTATAATATAATTTAGTTATTGTTTTGACAAAGATTGTTAATTAAGTTAGTGCCACCGACCATAAATCTAAAATATATAATTAGTGCTAATTGATAATTTTATTAAGGAGTTTATTTGACTTAAAATTAGACCTATACATTTTTTAATTATTAAATCTGACTTTCTACCAAATAGTTTGTAAAAGGCGAACAATTGGCCAAATATTTCGAAATTATCGTGACTGCTAGGTTCTGCTAAATCTCGTCCAGATTTTGTATCTACAGTTTACCCGTTCCTGCAATTCCTGTTTGTCAGTTATGTGAAATTATCATCCTGGTGCACCATTAAAATTCTTGGTAACTATAGGCGACGATTATAAAGTAAAAAAACGTGTGTGTACTTATGTACCTACGCACGTAAGAAGTTATACGTTGGCGTAAAAAGATAAAAATCAGTTTTAAAAACATATAAACAGGTCAAAAACGCGTACATATATAGAACTTACTTGTAAAGCTCGTCCGCTCCGTCGCCGTTACGGTCCGCTCGTGACCACTCAATGTAACGGCCGAAAAGTCGAGCTTTACAAGTAAGTTCTATACGTGTACGCGTTTTTGACCCGTTTATATATTTTTAAAAATGATATTAGAACGCGTTAATCTAAAAGATAAAAATCTTTTTAATAATTTTATCCTTCGCGTTATCCTATGTTTGTATAGAAAACGACATTAATAACAGAAAAAAGGTATTTAATACATTGAAAGAATGTTTTATTATAACGCATTATCCAGTTAAATAAATAAGAATAATTTGTACCTATTAAAAAAATGACAAACTTTTTTTGAAAAACTAAAATATTGATTAGCTAATTTCAGGATGTCGGTTTTTATGACGGTGTGCGCACGCATCGTAAAAATTAAGTGTCATCATTTTTCCCTAACGTGCCAAAAAAGTAGGTATAACTTAAAAAAAATACAATCAATTTTGTAGGTTAACTTTAGGTCCTTCAATTGGAAAAAAGGGCCCCTTGACTACGTTCTTATCTGACTTATGGATTAATTTTGACAATTGAAGTTCAAAAGAAAATTCTGGGGCAATATTCAACGTTTACGTTATAAAATGACTTCATTTGTGTAATGACGATTCAGACAAAATACAAATTGACTGCGACATATGCACCACCATAAAATTATTAACACCAGCTCTTGCATTAAAAATTAATACAATAAATAGCAAAATGAAATTCCCATAAGCGATCTGATTAAAGTACTGTAGTTTTATTGGGCGTATTAAGATTTAATGAGTTACTGCCGAGTGTGAGAAGCGGATGTAGGATGTTGCCAAGGACATGCGATTCTCTGTCGTTTTGTCACGGGCTTGGACATGTGTCTGCTTTATACCCTTAGCACTTGTACACATGAAAAGATTTCTATCAAAGTGTATACATAAAGTAGAAATTTCAAGCAAAAATGTTCAATTAAAAAAAAAACATTAAACACTTTGTGTGTGTTAATATATCTATTATATTTATTTATTATTACTAGCTGACCCGGCAAACGTTGTTCTGCCCTTTTAACTACTCTTTTTTTTCTATATTTTCTCACCTTTTAAACCTTCCCTGGACTTCAACAATTAATTCAAAACCAAAATTAGCCAAATCGGTCCAGCCGTTCTCGAGTTTTAGCGAGACTAACGAACAGCAATTGATTTTTATATATATAGATTTTACTTATACCTATCATAAGATAGCAAAAAAACAGATGGCTTTTCTGATGGAAAGAGAAACTATCGCCTATAGACACCAAAGATGTTAATGGTGCGTGTCTATCCGCGTGGCAAGATACCACGACAATGCCACAGTCTACCGGCTACATTACCCTCCAAATCGGAACACGACAATGGTAAGTATTAACGCTATTGCGGCAGGGATAATGCCTGGGCGAGACGTTGCGGAACTCTATCACCTAGTAGTCACGATGGTAGTGACACGTATAGCCAATCAGTCGCCTCTTAAGACCTGTCTGGCAGAACGGCAGTTGGTCTATTCTTCAAAGGTGCCCGGAAATAAATCTGGGATAAATCTAAAACTGGGAAATAAATCAACAGTTTACTCTTAAAACCTTTTCTCGTGAAAACCCTTAAAAATAATTTAATAATTAAAAAAAATTACCAGACCTTAAATGTCAACTTTACTCATATCTCAAAACCTACTGAACCGATTTTGATGTATCTTGAACGGTTCACTAGGTTGCAATCGAAAATAATTATCTCGATATGTCGTTTAATTTAAGTGATGTTTGTGGACCAACATGATAACATACAAACATTACAAACATATAAATACATACACTTCCAAAATTTAGTACGTGTACTTGGACGCCTTAATAGATTATCATACTCAATTATTAACCAATTCCAGCAATACATACGTACATGCGAAACTGATACCTAATCTCCACCGAATTTTTCGGTTCGGAACCAAACCGAATTTTTCGTCGGTTGAAAATACAATGCGCATTCTTGCATTACTCCTTTTCTTCAGATAATTGAGGTAAATTTAGAATTTATGTTTTATAATTTTCACTATTATTTAAACTTGTCGTTGTTATCTTCCTAAAGTGTAAGGTAAGGTAAGCCGATGACGGTAAGTTTGTGCATAATATGGCAATCCAGCCTTACCCCACAGATAGCAATGCACCAGTGACATCTTTGATGTATATAGGCGACGATTACATTTTCTACTAGCTGTTGCCAGCGACTTCGTCCGCGCGGACTTCGTTTACTCCGCACTGCTACTCCCCCGTAGGTGATAGCGTGATAATATGTAGCCTATATGTTGACCCGATCTGTTGGTAACATTCATGCAAAATTTAAAGTAAATCCATGCAGTACTTTTTGAGTTTACCCCGGACATACATACAGACAAACAAACATTCTAATAACTATATTTTTGGCTTCGATATCAATTGTAGATCACGCCCCAAGTATTCTTTTAAAAAAATATTCAATGTACAGTTTTGACTTTCCTATGATTTTATTATATGTATAGATGAGAACTGTCTATTTGCTATCTTGTAGTATAAAATATATCTACCCTGTTTGATAAAGATGTATTGTTAAATTATCTAATAAGTTCGATTAGGTTTCCAAAGATACATTGTGTAATAAATTTGAAAGATGATTTTCTCATTCTGTTTTTCCCCGTGTTGGTCCTGAGCTCCTTTAAAGAATAGGCCAACTGCCGTTCTGCCAGGCAGGTCGTAAAAGGCGACCGATTGACTATCCTAGTCACTACCATCACGGCTATTAGGTGGTAGAGTTCGCCATTGTCTCGCCCGGGTCTAGTGCCACTGCCTTACTTATTCCTGCCGCGATATCGTCAGTGCTTGTCACTGTGTTTCGGTTTGGAGGGTAAGGTAGCCGGTAGACTTATGCAAGTGGCATTAACAGTAAGCAACGCGTCATTAACATCTTTGGTGTCTATTTTAGATGGTTGTCTCTTTCCATGAGGAGAGACTGCTTGTTTGATATCGACATAGAAAAAACTTCTTCCTTTCCATTCTTTCATCAAATCAGTTCACTATAGTATACTGATTCTCCAAAAAACATTCTTCACACATAAATTCCAGTATCCTTATTACCATTAGCCTTGATTACGCAGACGCGGCGATTAGAAAGATTCCAGTACCCCATTAGTATAATGGCGCACACGTGGCGACGCTGCAAATCCCTTCGACGTATAAAGGCGATTTACTGCCTAAATTCATAATTAATGCGCCCTTTGAAGCTGTGGTTCAACAAGGAGATGATTAGTTGATTGTACGGATTTTAAAGGAGCGTGAAATTCTTCACAGTTAATTAATAAACATATCTATCATGCTCGCTAAGGTCTTTGACTACAGTATTTGATTTTTGTATTAGAGAATACTGAATTCTTAGTTATTATCCATACATATAATAAAATCGGAGGAAAGCCAAAACTGTACATTGAATATTTTTTAAAAGAATACTTGGGGCGTGATCTACAATCGATATCGAAGCCAAAAATATAGTTTTTAGAATTTTTGTCTGTTTGTCTGTTTATCTGTTTGTCTGTATGTATGTCCGAGGTAAACTGAAAAGTACTGCATGGATTTACTTCAAATTTTGCATGAATATTACTAACAGGACGGGTCAACATATAGGCTACATATTATCACGCTATCATCTAGCGGCCAGGTGCTGTGCGGAGTAAACGAAGTCCGCGCGGACGAAGTCGCCGGCAACAGCTAGTATTCTATACTATCAAAAGTATCACGCCCGGTTCCTTTGCGGGGTAGGCAGAGTAAACTGAACGTCTATGGACTTTCCAGTTCATCGCGATTCACCGGTTTGTCGGTTGGCGAGATAAGTGGTGATCCTCATCGCCAAATTCACCGACATGTTAACGATTACCGATTATTTCTAACGATTACCGGGACTGACATTTTAACGTGCTAATCCGAGGCACGGGAGTGCTAATACACCACTCCGCCAGACTCCGAGCTGCTGTTGAGGAAAAGCTTTTCGAGAAACCTCGAAAAATCCTCACTTACACTTTTGCCCGACCCGAGTATTAACCCGACTGAAAAGATTGTACCTACATATTTGTTTTTAGCACTCACCTAGTGCTTGGGAAACCGTGAAAAACTTAAAAACATGCATTGTAAAAACTTTTAAGCCAAGCTTAATATTTAACAGTGCCATTAAAGGTATTGTTGTGTCCGTGGTTGTGTCAAATAAATTATTATTATTATTATTAAACAACAAAAAAATTAAAAACACGCCAGGACTTGAACCTTGCACGACAAGGTCGCAAGTCCTAGCGTGTTGAAATTTTTCTTAGGTAATACGGATACCATACATTTATGTATCTATTATCTTAAGCCTGATTGCTATTGCACTACGGTAATTTAGGTATTTGAGGTCCTACGAAAATGGCCTACTTAATTCTGCTTCCAGTAGTACGTATGACAAAATCGCTTGAAGGCACGGAAATTCCCACGTGTTGCTACAAGGTCGGAATAGTAGATTACCCCGGATATACATCGTATACTATCAAGCATTTGGCTACTTATATTTATATCGTATTAAAAGCACTTGTACTGTTTTACTTGACTTTATATTTATTAAAACCAACCGGTTTCGCGTTTTAACGCGAACATTTGGCTACGTTCATTTTGCCAGAGATTACACTCCCAGAAAACCTATACTACCTACTTTAATTTTTTCTTTATGTTATAATAATCGTTAGGTTCTACAACGTCTCTTCCAGGTCTGGTACAACCGCCTTACCTATTCCTGCCACAATACTTGTCGCTCTCGTGTTTTGACTTGGAATGTAATGAAGGCGGTAAACTTATGCATGTGGCAGCAATACTCCACAACACGGATAGCAACGCACCATTAACAGCTTTGGCATTTAAAGGCGATAGTTTTCTTCTTCCAGCAGGAGTGGTATCTGCTTATTTGCTACCTTTTATGACAAAAACAATCGGTTGAGTTTGTACTAAACGTAGGCTAGGTTTTCTTCATAAACCAACCCCTAAGAGGCTGAAATTGGGTATGAAAGATTGTATGAAAGAATGAGACTGACATATAGTCCAACAAGAATTATAGACTAAACCTAAATTATTTAACTATTTTCATGTACAATAAATCTATATTAGAATTACAGGACACTTATAGACTTGCTATTTTAAAAAGGAACATATTTGCTTCGAAAGTCATGAACGTCATCAAACTCCTCTAAATAATACTAACGTGGGGTCTGAGTACCCCATACGTGTTTTAGCAATAAGATAATTACCATTTTAATTAATAATCAATATATTTTATTTATTATAATTAATATATCTGAGAGCTTACAAAAAAATATATCAATAATTTATTGTACTCTACTACAAATTCGGCATATTTTAATTTGATGATCATATTTGTGCAAATATGACGCCGGCAAGAGGAACACACGGTCTTCGATTTTCGATCTTTTGTGCGGGTACAGAAGCAGCAGTGATCAGGTCTGGTATTTTGAGGAACTGGTTCACTGTTCACGTTTTCAAATTTCAGAATTCCATTTATGGTTTCCCGAATATCCCGGTGCAAACTTGGCCAGTTTATCTTTCTTGCATTTTCAGTAATAATAAACTTGAATAATAATCTAAAAAAACTGTAATAATATTAGTAAATACAAGCCATAGATACTAAATTATGTAAATTTTATGTGTTATTATACTGATAAAACTTATCAGTTAATCAAGCTATTTGTATAACACTCATATGTGAATATCCTTCGGGAAATACTACTGTGGGGTTCTACCGTACCCCAGAAGACCAGTACTAGCGACTGCACTTACGCCTCACTAACGCTCTGAGTGCTAAGTGTGAGTTTTTCTTTTCGCATTCGATCGTGAGCGCGTTTGGAGTTTACTAGGAATTTGTATGTGATTTGTACAGCGCCACCTAGTGGTAAACATGAGAAACCAGTTTACCACTAGGTGGCGCTGTACAAATCACATACAAATTCCTAGTAAACTCGAAACGCGCTCACGATCGAATGCGAAAAGAAAAACTCACACTTAGCACTCTGTTGACTTAATTACGCGAGAACTATCTAATAGAGATTAGCTTGAAAGGTAGAAAAGTGGTTGCAATATTTTTGGAAATATTGGAACTTAAATATCTTGTGGAGTACTCCAGTACCTATGGTAGTGTTTAAGAGTAAATGTGAAACATTAAAAGGTTATCGCTTCTGTGGTATAGTAGTCTAGTGTCGGAGTTAACCACATGAGGTCCCGGGTTCGATACCCAGGTTGGGCAATTCAGAAATGTGTTTTTTCAGTTTTCTTACAAAAAAAAAACATTGCTCGGGATTGAAACAAGTGCCCGATTGGCGATAGGCTGTTCACCTTTCATTGTGGGACTAAGTATCTTCGTCTAATCGTGGGTGCACTTCTTGTACCTCTGTCTACTACTTAGGGGATACGAGCGTGAAGATACTTCAGTCTAGTGGTCCAGTGTCGGAGTTAACCACACGAGGTCGCGGGTTCGATACCAGGTCGGGCAATTCAGAAATGTGTTTTTTCAGTTTTCTGACAAAAAAACATTGCCCGGGATTGAAAAAGTGGCCGATTGGCGATAGGCTGGTCACCTCTCATTGTGGGACTAAGTATCTTCGTCTAATCGTGGGTGCACTTGTTGTACCTCTGCCTACCGCTTCGGGGATACGAGCGTGAAGATACTTCAGTATAAGATTGTACACACTAAAACATTGATTTGTGTCATTTCAATCAATTCTTTCGTCAGTAATGATTCACGTCGCGGGCTGTGTCATTGGTCAGAGGACCGCCGGCGTTTGATGTCGGCCGCTCATTTCACAACCTAATTCGCCGGCAGGAAGATTCTAATAGGGTTAAGATTTAGAACCAACGGGTCATAGACGACGTATCTGTAAGTCACCGCTCTTTATTGTTTGTAATCAACGAGTTTTTGTTTTCTTATTGTTTTATTGTAAGATGAAGTATTTTAAAATGGTAATGGTCGCCTCTTTGGTCTAATGGTCCGGTATATGAGGTCAACTCATGAGGTCTCGGGTTTGATTCTCTGGTTGAGGAAATAAATGTGTTTTATTTAGTTTTCTGACAAAAACAACGTTTTTCAGGATTGGATGAGCCCGGTTAGTAATGCTTGCTAGGGTCATCTATCACATTGTGGGACTAAATATATTTGGCTAATTTTGGGTGCACTGGTTGTACCTCTGCCTACCTGTTGGGGGATATGGGCGGGAAGATATTTTATGTTAATCTTCTATATATATGAATACAACCATACATACATACTACATAAAAATAAATAAAATTGGAGTGTCTGTAATATTAAAATAACCGCTCCCCCATAGGTGATATCGTGATAATATGTAGCCTATATGTTGACCCGATCTATTAGTAATATTCATACAAAATTTGAAGTAAATCCATGCAGTACTTTTTGAGTTTACCCCGGGCATACATACAGACAAACAGACAAACAGACATACAGACAGACAGACAGACAAAAATTCTAAAAAATATATTTTTGGCTTCGATATCAATTGTAGATCACAACCCAAGTATTCTTTTAAGAATACCCGAAGAGGTAGGCAGAGGTACAACAAGTGCACCCACGATTAGTCGAAGATACTTGGTCCGATAATGTGATAGATGGCAAGCCTGTCGCCAACCATTTCTATCAGTTTCCTTTTTATTTCCATTTTTATCAGAAAACTGAAACAACATATTTTAGAATTGCCCGACCCAGGACCCGGGGCGTCATGTGGTCAACTCCGACACCGGACCACTAGACCACAGAGGCGATTAAAAAGTAGAAAAGTTAAAAAATAAAAATTATACATAATAAAAACTAATTGCCGCCGTTACCACAAATCTACTCCTATTTTGAGTAAGTAAAATAAATTTTCTAAGAAATACTTCGCTAGCTTTATTTTTCTGGCTGGGGGTTCAAGACCCACAAATCTTGAAAAATGTAATGATTACTTTGATAAAGTCTTCCCTCAGGTAAATCAAGCCCCACCCAAACAAAGATTCGCTGAATCACCCCCCTAAAAAAACGATTCTGGAACCACCACTAAACTGATAGTCACATGAGTCGAATATTATCGACTAATAAAAATAAAATCGAATACGGTCAAATTTCGACCATAAGGCGATTGCTAGATCATATTAATTATTTGATAAATGATGGAATATATCTATTCGAATAAAACTCCCAACACTTGTAGTCCCGATGACTTTGACCCCAATTCGCCGTAAAGTGAAGTCTCACGGGATTTAGTTTCTGAAACGTCTTCATTAGGCTCTGCTCTTGACCCTAAAATCTAGTAAGTAAGTGGTTTCCTCTTACTATGAGATCTTAATGCCAATTTACGGTATAAATAATTTCGTTCTAAGTTAGTGGTTAGAATTCTCTAATGTTCTTTTTAAATAGTTTAGCTCGCTTAGGTTCAGCTTTCTGTGGCCTAGGGATATCGACCTTGGTATAGACGCATAAAATCCTTTATTTGAATATTGAGTCGGGTAAATCGTTTTATGCAATATTATACTACCATGAAAAGAGGTTAGCATTAATCCTATTTCGAATAAAAAAGTGTGATTCTGACTTGATTTTGTCTTTGACATTTAACCGGTCTGTTGGACGAGTGATTAGCGAAGCTAACTATGAATCGATGTGTTTCGCATTTGATTTCCGATAGGGACAAACATTTATGAGATGAGCATAGATTCTTAAATTATTTACATAATATGTATTTTTATATATGAGTACTGTTGACTAACTAAACAAGCAAATTTGGTTTCGTGTTTAGGCTGGGTGTTGATGTCAGTTAGGGCTTTGCTCTTTGTGTATAAAAATAGTTTGAAATCCTTATCTTGCTTTACTAGACAGTTTTAAAATAATTGTTTAACAGTGTAATCTTCTAATAGAATATGTAGTTTTTGAAGTTGATAGTTTAGTAGCATTGGTTGATTGTCGTGCGAACGCTGGAGTGGGTTAAGAGGTGTTAATTGTGCGTGATTGAATGTTTTCTCAGGGCAGAATCTCAATTGGACGCAATTGTTTGTCTGCGTATTTTTACCAGAGAAACCACACTGCGAAATAACGGTTTTGATTTTGATTTGTTGAGAGATATGCAGAGTTAAAGCTACTCTTCGCGTTATCATTTTTCGTTCTATTTATTTATTTATAACTAGCTGTTGCCAGCGACTTCGTCCGCGCAGACTTCGTTTACTCCGCACAGCTCCTCCCCGTAGGTATAGCATGATAATATGTAGCCTATATGTTGACCCTACCTGTTAGTAATATTCATGCAAAATTTGAAGTAAATCCATGTAGTACTTTTTGAGATTACCCCGGACATACATGCAGACAAACAGACAAAAATTCTAAAACCTATATTTTTGGCTTCTATATCGATTGTGGATCACGTCCCTAGTATTCTTTTAAAAAAAATATTCAATGTACAGTTTGACTTTCCTACGTTTTTATTATATGTATAGATTTTTTAAAATGAAAGCTATTCTAAGTTACGAGTAGGCATATATTTTGAACTCTGAATATCGTCAGCACTTGGTAAAACTCCATGTTAATTTGTGTTAATATGTAGTAACATACTACACTTGTACTGTTTTACTTAGATTTTATTAATAAACACCAACCGGTTTCGCATTTTACTTCATAAATATTTAGATAATAATTATTTTTCTTATTATTTACACCACTTTCTTTATACTCTTCCCTATTTTTCATCATTGGTGCGCTTGGAGGAATAAAATTATAATATTTTTTAATTATTTCTTTAGCGCAACTAAAAGGTGCGCTTCGAGGAATAGTTTAATTGCGCTTCGAGGATTACCCCATTTATTTTTTTAATATAAATTTTACTGTGTACAATAAAATGCTAAATAAATAAATATAAAATAAATTTATTGATAACTTTCGTTAAAAGTATTTGAAGGTGTCTGAAAGTACTTTAAAACCGACAAAAATATTTAGCATATTTTTATTCGAATTCTAAAAATACCTTATTAAAAAATGAAATAAAAACAAGTTGCTAAAAATATCTTTTTTGGGATTTTTTTGCAAATGTTTTATACTCCGCAGTAGTGAAATAATCGAAAACGCTCTACCAGACTCGCAGGCCAGGTATCGCCATTTGACGAAATTATATACCTATTTTATCTTAATCTTATTTTAATCTGCTAAAAGAACCTTCCCAAAATTCGTCGCCAGATCTTGGACTAAGACGTTCGGTTTACTCTGCCTAGCCCACAAGGGAACCGGGCGTAGTTATACAGTAGCAGATCGAAGTTTGCTGGTTGTGTGCTAGCATCCCCTGCCTCGTATGAGGGTACTTGTTACCCTAGAATTAAGCGGTGACCGTTATTTTCTCATCATCTCTTCAACCAATAAACTTGTGAATCGTGGTAAATCGGAAAGACTATAGACGTTAATACACTCTGCGTACCCCGCAAGGGAACTAGCATAATTATCCCTTTCTCAGATAGAATCTAACGTAACTTGAAACACCGTAGAATATTCACACAGCCGACTGATGAGCTACGATTTAATTTACAACTAGATCTCTGAGATCAATTAAAGCAGCAGATGACAAATATTGTGGAGTATGAGTAAGCAGGCGTGGGAGGCGTGACTCCGTGGGAACTGGTCTAGTTCTAAGCCTTGATTAAACGTGGGCTAGACGGAAGGATTTTGTCACATAGAAATGATTACGCGTAATTTGTATTTGTTTACATTTGTAGCTTTGTTTTTACAGTAAGATAACAAACAAGCAAACAAGCGGATGATTTTCCCAATGAAAACAGATGATTCATCTTGAAATTGCGAAAACTTGTAACCCTGTAAAGATAATATTAGGCAGTTTGTGCATACCTTACATACAGCTTAGAACGTATTTTGCGGCCGAACAGTATAAAGGAGGTTTGAGATCTCGATTTTTGCGAGTATGGCTTATTAAACGATAAATTTTCAAACTTACATCAGCGCAAGTAGGTACATAAAGAGCGTTTTGTAAAGGTTTGGCTCAACCTTAACCTTAAAACGCCGGTTTTCTTTTGGAACAAAATTATAAGGATTTCCAATCAACAAACCGGTTTATCGAGATTTTTTAAAAATATTTTTAGAACGAAGTTCTTTATTGCGTTATATCGGCGTTGCGGAGGGGTACCCTAACCGGCAAAAACGTCCGTGATGTTAGAAAAAAACGTAATATATTTTATAATAAGGAACTTCGTTTCTATCTGGTAGCCCACGACTTCACACGTTTTTTTAATGTTCACTCCATCGCACCTAGTTTTTGCTACGTATCATTGGTGGGTTTTGGTTTAAATTGGTTTAGTTAGGTTTATGAAGCGCTCTCATGTCAGATAGGTACGCTCCGAGCGAAATTTTCTATAAAACCCGGCTAAGTGCAAGTCAGATTCGCGCACGACGGGTTCCGCACCATCTTAGCAAAAAAAATATACGAAAAACAGTTTTATTGTTTGGGGTATCTTTTAATACGAATATTTTTTTTTTTACTTTTAGTAGGTATTTGTTGTTATAGCAGCAACGGAAATACATAATTTGTGAAAATTTCAGTTTTCTAGCTATCACGGTTTATAAAATACAGCCTGGTGACAGAGAGACGGACAGACAGCGGAAGCTCAGTAATAGGGTTCCGTTTTACCTTTTGAGGACGGTACCTTAAAAACCATTAAAAACTTCTATAAATTGGTATTTTTTAAACCAGTTTTAAGCCCTGCTTGCGAATTTATAAGAGTCATTTTAACCCACGTCGTAAATACGAGTGGTGTTTAAGTTTAACGTATGTATATGTGTGTCCATGGCATTGTAACTCTAAACCTGATAAAAGAAAGAAATAAATATTTCCCTTATTTGCCAGAATAAGATTTACAATTTAGTTATTAGTAATTTTATTATAGGTATGGCCGAACTTATTCTTCTATTATATGATCTGAGTTAGTAGCGGCTCTTTTTAATCGATAGTCCTATCTATCGAGATAGTTCTTAGCTGTGATTTGTAAAAATTTATTCAGTCTTTTCAAGATCATAAGCTCTGTTTAACTTAATGAAAGGAATTAAGCAACTTTATACATGCTTGATCATTTCGAAATTTGGTAATTAATTATCTCAATAATTTTGTGTTTGTGTAAACAAAATGTCATGGTAACCTTAACATGATATTGTAGGATCTCCATTCGAAGATAATTAGCTTTTTTCAGTTTTATTGGTTTTTTATTTTGCTTGTAAATAACGTATATTAAACAGGAACGTGGATAAAAAAGAAGGTGGAATAAATGTGTTGGATATTATTTAAAATTGTTAATTTAGACTTTTCTATAAGATCATTTTCCTGCATTGCGAACTCGCAAGTGAAACTAGCTTATAAAGATTTGCCTAACTTTTAGGATTCCATGCGAAGTCACAGGTTTCTAGTAATAAAAGCAATGTGCCCTAAAAACATAAAATAAATCCAAGTGAACTTCCGATAACCGTTAAAATAATTCTAAGCTAGTTGAAAAAACTAATTAACAGCGTAATCAACGGTTTCCTCTTTTAGCGATTGTGTTCGGAGAAGAGATTAGGAGTAATAATTAAAGCAACTATGTTACAGAAAACAAAATATCAACTGCAGGAAGGGATGACCTCTCAACCTCCGACGCCGGTCGTTTCGCTAATAAAAACTCCTTGTTTTATATAAAGAGCACTGTTCTAAGATAATCGGTAGACTGCTTGTCACCGATATAATGAATATACTTACTATTTTGTAAGTATCCTTGCTGTAATGTATTCAATGACAAGATTTTATCTTTTTTATATCATAGAAAAGCAAACAAAGATATAAACACATTTTATTTCACATAGAAAGAGATAAACTATTGCCAAAGATATTAATGGTGATTTACTTTTACTATGCGCGTTTAAGATAGCAAAAAAGCAGATAGCTAAAGACGTCAATGGTGCATGGAGAGCAACGCACCATTGACGTCTTGTGACGGGGTCTAAATGCCACAAGTATAAGTTTACCGGGTACCTTACCTAGCAAACCGAAACACTATAATGACTAATTTCTATATTATTTAAAGCATACCTATTCTTTGAAGGGGACCCTGATTAACACAAGGTACACCTCTTCAATTTACGGTATCGGCTTCGATAGACCCTCAAGTCAAGTATATTTTCAATTTTGGAGGAAAACATAACTTTCCCAAGACTGGACGGATGCCCGATTAGTCGTTAGGTTGGCTATCTGTCGCACTATAGCACTTAATTTTGTTAGCTTATCGTAGGTGCGTTACACCATTGCTTACCTGCGGGGATATCGGCGTGACGGTATTTCCCTATGTCATTTATTTAAAAGAAAATATTATAATCATGTCAGTTACTTTGCGGGGTAGGCTTAGTGAACCAGACGTCAAAACTTTCCTGTTCTCTGTCGTCAAGATGGGTCATGGTCCAAATGATCACCTTTAATCAACCTGTTACGACTACTGCTTTTTTAAATAAAAGTCAAAATCAAAAAAAGTTTTATTTAAATAAAAAAGTTTCATCAGACCCAGTTCTCTTGCAGGGTAAGCAGAGTAAATCGAACGTCAATAGACATTTCAGATCGCCACGACTCACCTGTTCATCGATTAGCTAGATGAGTAGTGATCCCCATCGCCGCATTTTTTCGATCTGATAACGATTATCGACTATTTTTAGCGATAACCGGGACCGATAGCTTAACGCGCTTATCCGAGGCATGGCAATGGTAACACACCACTTGCCAGAATTCAACCTGTTACTAAAATTTTGGATTTTCGAGAAAAACCTCAATAAAACTTCAATAACATTTTTGTTCGAGGGATCGAACCCAGGACCTCATGATCTGAGTCATACAGGGTATGCCCTAGACCTTGAGACAGACTAAAAAATATTTAAATAAACCTTTACTTATGGGCTCTTTTGACAAATCGACAGGATCAGAATTAGGTACTATTGAATCGGAAGGCAGTCAGTTGCATTAACGAGGATCAATCTTTGCGTACTTCTCCGAGGCATGATAGTGTTAGTACGCCACCATCAGACTTTGTGTTACAATTAGATACTAATTAAATATTATGCAATATTTTATTTAAAAAATGTTTTGAAAAAAGTCAAGCCCGTCGAGTTTTTTCCGCCGGATCTTCTCAGTGTGTGGCCGCGTTTCCAATCCGGTAGTAGTTTAAAAAAATGTTGATGCGTCAAACTAACTTGTAAAATGTTTTAAGGAATAAAGTACTTCTAAATTTTTGATTTCCGTGCTGCTACTGAGAATTATATTTCCAAAAATAACTCTGAAAAGAACAATTTTATTTGACCTAGGGATCCAACCCAAGTTCTCATGATTTGAATTGAATAGATCCTAGACCATAAAGCAGTTACGAATTTAACTCCTAAAAAGGTTGAAATAGATCACAGCGCGAGATAAACCGCATGCGAGACCTAGTAATGCTGACATATTTAAGTCCTGCCCGTAACTTCCGTTCGGATTCTCTAGATCGCGAGTGAGTGAGTCGATTGTGATCAATTATAATAAGTCCTATGTCTCGCCGCTCGACCACCCAGACTCCGTAATGAAACACCAGGATTAGGAAATTGAATACAGAGATGCTTTTATTAATATTTATAATCAACAACTAAAAATATAGGTTGTGTTTATAAAAGTATCTTCATGCCCGTATCCCTGAAGCGGTAGGCAGAGGTACAACAAGTGCACCCACGATTAGCCGAAAATATTTGGTCCCACAATGTGATAGGTGGCAAGCCTATTGCCAACCGGGCACTTTCCAATCCCAGGCAACTTTGTGTTTTATCAGAAAAATGAAAATATAGTGTTTATCTGTTATCTATTCGTGCAGCTTCGCCAGCGAGTGAAGTAAAATAAAAAAAATAATTTCACGCCCGTATCTCAGGTAGGCAGAGGTACAATAAGAGCACCCACGATTAGCCGAAGGTACTTAGTCCCACAATGTGATAGGTGACAAGCCCACCGATCACTTATTTAATCTCTCTCAATTGTTGTTTTATTAGAAAACTGAAAAAATACAAGTTTGAATTGTCCGACCCGAGAATCGAACTCGGACCTCATGCGGTCAACACTTTTTAAAGGTAAGCTGTAATCTCTAGGCACAAAGATTTTGTTGTTATATAACTCTATTAAATAATATGATTGTACTTAGTTTGACATAGAGATATATCAATACTATTATACGTTAACCTAGGTACTGACAGATCTTTAAAAATTCATAGTTTTAAGGTATAATGTTTTTTAATTTTATGAAATAAAGTTCTATTCTATTCTATTCTGTTGTAAGATAGAAGAGCGGAGTCCTCCGGAACCGGCATATTGGTAACTAAAAGTGGACTCCAGCCTACTTTTGTAATTTAAAACTATGGTTAACGCAAATAAATAAATTTATTATTATTATTGTTATTATTCCTTTTGGGAAGTCAGTTAAAAAAGAAGGCAATGTGTTCTACATAAAATTTTGTCTTTTTTTTCACTTGGCCTGAAACTGCATATGTGACCGAATTGTCGTAGCTTGGCCACCTATTACATTATGAGATGAATATGATTAGCTAATCATGGATAAACTAGTTGCAACTCTACCTCCTCGTAGACATGAACGTGGTAGTATTTATTTATATACCCATAAACATTTAACTTTTATTTATTTAGTAGCTGACACGGTAAAAGTTACAATAAATTAAAAAAAAGACGTGTGGCACTCGGAGACTTCCGCGGTAAAGCTATTGCATAGCATTTTTTTTAACTTATGCAATTACAATTATATATTTATTTTATTTATGCAGTATTTTTTTCTTTGTTTATTCATATTTAAAACACTTTGTACACAAATTATACGAGTACAGATATTCACTGTTGTACGTAGATGATAAATACCTATACACCTATATACTTTTTCACAAACAGCTGATTACGGTAGTTTTCCAATACAACCAATGCCACCTAAAGGCGGGTTGCTGAACTAAAGAGACAAGCGTGATATTTCAAAAAGTCATTAAAAGTTCTGGTATTTATCGATAGATGGAAAAACTAAAAAGTATCACCGCTGTGCCGGTTGGAGTGGGGGGTGTTAGGTTTTTTCGTTACGAAAATTCTGGATTCGGTCTCCACGCTCAAGGCCCGCGGTAGAAGCTATGCAATAGCTTAAAAATACAATAAATTAATAAAATTTAACATTACACACTCTATATTAATGTGACATACATGATAATATATATACATGTACACTTAGTATTTTTTTACGGCTAAAATCAGCTATCAAAGATAAAAGAGGTTTTATTTTTTAGTCTATGGTACATTACACACACTACATTCATGATAATATACACACATGTATAGGTACTATTTTCTTCACGGTTTGACCCACAGAACAAATATAATTCCGTAGTTTAGCCGCTTAGTCTGCTGTTAAACTTAAAAGGGATTTAATTGTTGTAGTCTATGGTCAATTGCTATTACCTACCTATAATATTTTGATATAGTTACTCTTTTCGACACTATGGCAAATATTTACGTTACCTAATATCACTCTAAGCCAAAACAAAACGTGACTTACGTAGCTAATAATTTATACAATTTATTGACAACACAATAATATCAAAAGATATTTGAAACTTCTCCACGCCTTTTGCTGTCCATATATTTGATCTTGTTGAATAACTTCATATACAATGCACCCACTATTGACATTGGATTAATAATCGCAGGCAATTCTTTATCATTTGGGTTTAGTAATAAGCAACAAATTGCCATCACAATAAAAACCTAATAAGTTGTTTATTGTCCGACTATAATAATCAATGAATGAGCATAGTTTATAGCTTTTCATTGATGAACGGTCGATTGTCTCTCTCTCGGTAATTGTGTTCGGTGCACTTTGATATTGATAAGCACTAATGGAATTCTACACTATTCTCATCCTGCGACTGTTTCGTTAATACTAATGTGCAGGGGTCGGTAACCTGTGGCTCTTTGGATGTGAAGCTGCGGCTCTTTAGTTCCGCACATTTTAAATCGATTAACGAAGATTAGGCACCATTACTTCTCTCAGCCAATTGTACTTGCTTTTCAATCCCCATCCCCCTCCCGTGACACGTATCGTTTATTGTTTGCAAAATTTCAAAACTGAAATTTTGTCATTTGTAATTTTTAGCTGTTTCGACTCAAAAGGTTTCCGGCCCCTGATCTAATGCAATATCTCCTAATTGGTGGTTTGTGTACCCGTGGGGGGTAAGTACAGTGGCATAAAGGGGTACGCGCGATCATCTATATACTCAGTAAAGAAGTCTAGTAAATAGTAGAAATATGTTTGTAATGGTCACCTATTACATTATGGGCTAAATATTGGCTTATCATAGATGCACAATTTACACCTCAACCTTCTCCTATAGGCATGAATGTGATAGTATTTATTTATTTACTCATATATATTTGGATTTGACATGTATTCGCCAAGCAGTTCGTAAAACAATAATAATAATAGCGCTGAACATATCACACAAATTGGTCTAACCCCAAAAGTAAGCATTTTATTTGCTTGTGTTATGGGTATTAGTCAACGATACTAGTACATAGAAATACATATATATATAAATACTTTTATATACATAATAATCACTAAAATCCAGAAATACAATCATTTATGCTCATCACACAAATTTTTGGGCCTGTTGGGAATCGAACCCGTACTCCATCGATTCTTAGTTAGGTTTGCTAATTACTCTACCCGGGTGGTCAAAAATTGAATGATTGGTTTAAGATGATTCACACAAAATATGTTTATCCCTGTCGAGAATCGAACCAGAGACCTATCAATTCATAGATAAGTTCGCTAACCACTCAACTAACGAGGCGGTCAAGTAGTAAATATAACAAGCACTAGATATTGAAATAAAAAAGAATCGCCGAATTTTTTTTAAGTTCCAACTCTCTTAGGAATTTCTTTTAAAAATTCAGTCAACTGCCGTTTACGAACTGCCTGCCAGGAAAGCAGATGGTGTTTTATTTAAAAGGGGCCTTGAGTGTGGATCAACCGTTCACCAATATGTAGTTCATAGTTTGGTTGTACCTCTGCCTACCCCTTCAGGGATATGGGCGTGAATATACTTTTTTAGTTCATAGTTTTTGGGGTATCAAATTAGTTTTTTGAAGGGACAATGGAAATCACTGGTCTGGTTGTCCTCTTTGGCTCAAATCAATAATAAATAAATAAATAAATATTCACAGGACATATACTTATTGATCTAACCCCAAAGTAAGCAAATTATTTGCTTGTGTTATGGGTGTTAGTCAACGATACTAATACAAAGAAATACATTTATAAATACTGGAATATATTTAATAAACACCCAAGCCCGAAAATACAAACATTTATGCTCATCACAAAAATGCTAGTCCTCGTCCGGTATCGAACCCGAGCCCCATCGATTGCATAGTTAGGGACGTTAACCACTCGACCAATGGGGCGGTATTTGCTTACTTTGGGGTTAGATCAGTAAGTGTAATTTTTCCCGTGAATATTTATTTTATTAATATATAGATTTTACGTTGCGTCGTACGTTAATATAGTCCCTGTGTTAGGATATTTCGTATCTTTGACAGAAGCCAAACAAATTTATTTATCTAAAATAACAAAAATGTGCATAGATAGATAATATGATATTATCATACATATTTTATGATTGAGTAATAGATAAACCGAGACATATTTCAATCTCATGTAGTTGATAGATGTGGTGGATTGATTATTACGCATCTGTCATGGCTGACTCAGTTGTGTGCGTAATTGTTTTCATGTTACTTGTTTATTAGCGTAAGCCCATATCAAAAACAAATTAAATCAAATTCGACCTCACACGGAGTACTGTTCTCACCTCTGGGCCGGAGCTTCTCAGTACCAGCTTCTTCCTCTTGATCGCATTCAACGTAGAGCGGCGCAGAGGTGTAGGTTTGCTCTGCATCTTTTACCGTATCTATCATGGGGACTGTTCCTACGAGTTGTTCAGATTAATTCCTGCCACTAATTTCCACCATCGGACATCGCGTCAAAACTTAAAGTTCCATCCTCACCACCTCGATGTCTGGAAATCCACAACCGTGCACTTTTGTCGGCACTTTATGTCTCGCACTACTCCTTCGTGGAATCAATTACCCGCGGGGGTCTTTCCGAACGGATACGACTTGGGGACCTTCAAGAAACGAGCTTATTCATTCTTAAAAGGCCAGCAACGCAGCTGCAAAACCCTCGGTATTGCAGATGTTCTTGTTGTTGTCGTGTTCCGGTTTGGAGGGTAAGGTAGCCGGTAAATTTATGCATGAGGTATTAGACCTCGCCACAAGATAGCAAGGCACAATTTACATCTTTGGTGTCTATAGGCGATGGTTGACTGTTTCCACTAGGAGACCCATCTACTTGTTTGCTATCTTATGATATATATAAAAAAAATGTCACAAAATTACACAAACTGTGTAATGTATATTTGTATTAATTTAATGTATTTTAAAGTTTAATGTATTTCTAAAATTCTTGAAGCGGCAGTTCACAAGCAAGTGTCAAAATTTATTTTGGGCCACAATATGTTAAGTGATTTCCAGTCTGGATTTAGACCCGGTCATAGCACTACCACGGCTCTTCTTAAGGTCATCAATGATTGTAGACAAGCAATGGATAAATCTCAGGTCACGGTGTTAGTCTTGATTGATTTTTCCAATGCATTTAATACCGTTGACCATGATATCCTACTTGCAATACTAAAGCTTGCTGGTTTTTCTTTACATGTAATGGAATGGATTTCTTCTTATCTTCAGGGTCGTCAGCAGGCAGTGCGCACTGGAAGCCTTTCCGACTGGTGCGATCTGTCAGCTGGTGTACCTCAAGGCGGTATACTCTCTCCTTTTTTATTTTCAATATTTATTAATGCAGTCACAATTTCCTTGAATTGCCCTTACCACCTGTATGCAGACGACTTGCAACTGTACGCTAGTGCTAGTATATCTGATCTTACTGATGCGGTAAATAGAATAAATGAGGACTTACAGCATATTTTAACTTGGTCTCGTGATTTTGGGATAACTGTCAATACGTCCAAATGTCAGGCTATTTTAATAGGTAGCGCTCGCCGGATTGCGCAAGTTGATCTTAATGTATTACCACCTATAATTTTTAATAATACACTTATACCTTTTAGCTCGCAAGTCAAGGACCTGGGTTTAATTATAGATAGTGCACTGACGTGGGTCCCACATATTACGGCAGTATGTCAGAAAGTTAACCACGCATTGAGAACTTTGTATAGACTCAAGAATTTTTTGCCTATTTCTACAAAAATCACATTAGTTCAGGCCTTGGTACTACCGATAATTGATTACGCTGATGTGTGTTTCTCTGATCTAAATCAAATTCTTCTTGACAAACTGGATAGACTTCTTAATAATTGCATTCGATTTATTTACGGACTACGCAAGTTTGATCATGTCTCCCAATATCGCTCTTCTCTTAAGTGGTTGCCTATACGACAGCGTAGAG
The DNA here is from genome assembly GCA_036924255.1 of Apodemia mormo. Taxonomy (NCBI): domain Eukaryota; kingdom Metazoa; phylum Arthropoda; class Insecta; order Lepidoptera; family Riodinidae; genus Apodemia; species Apodemia mormo. The sequence continues at coordinate 8,014,029 of JAUPFN010000003.1, forward strand.
ATTCTAGAATGCTATGCACTCTGTTTTCTATATTGTACGATCCGGCTGTACCTGGATACCTTAAGACTCTTTTTGATTGGCAGAGAGACACACATAACCGTAATCTGAGGTCCGACGAGAACTTATCTCTACACATTCCGTTTTGCCACACAGAGTTTCTTTCTCAATCCTTTTTCCACCGAGCAATTCGTTTGTGGAATGTACTTCCTACACACATCAGAAAATCCCCTTCAAAACTATCATTTAAAAGACAATTAAAATTATATTTCAATACATAAAAATAGTGACGTCAATTTAGTTACAGTGTTTAAATCGTTTTGTGCTCATAAATTATTTATTATTTGTATGTATGTATAATAAGTATTTATATATATATATTTATAATTGTATGTATGTATATGAATGTTTATGTATATATGTATGTAATTAAGTATGGTATAATTTAGTAATATGTATTATTATAACGTGTATTTATATATTTATATTGTAAATTATTTATTACTCTGTATTAATTTTGTCTTTTCATAGTAAGTTTAAGTTATATGAATAGAGTTAAGATGCACCACCTCTTTTAATTATTTTCTTAATACATGAGGTTGGCTAGTATAGAATGCCATTAGGCGTTAAGTTAAACCTATGTACTTTTTGTCTGTGCATAAATATAAATAAATAAATAAATAAATAATATGTTAGGTTCCTGCACTTCTCCGCAATGTAAACTTTAATTGTGCCTAAATAATATTCCCCCGTTCTCGTAATTGTCTTAAAAAGGGGTACAAAATTTTGTTTATTTTGAAAGCTTGGTATTTGAGCTGAGCTGTACATTTTACTCTAAGATTCAATTGGAACTGAAGGTCTCAGTTCTGTGATCTCAATCGACGCTGTGGAAACATGTTGTTGATAATGCAGTTTCGCAAGAGTATGATAGTTTTCAATCGAATTCAGCTAAACCTAAAGGTACAGCTAGTCTTAATTTCCACTTTATACCGATACATCGAAAATAAAGTAAAAGTTTAAAGTATCTTCACGTTTCTATCTCCGAAGAGGTGTGTAGAAGTACAATCAGAGTACCCACGATTAGCTAAAGATACTTATAGACCCACAAAGTGATGTGGAAAGCCTATCGCCAACTAGGTACTTATTTAGTTGCGGGCAACATTGTTTTTAAAAGAAAACTGAAAAACAGACATTCCCGGATCGGACAAATCAAAATTTGTCCGATCCGGGACCAATGAACCCGGAACGGGTTTATTGGTCGCGTATATATATATATATATATATATATATATATATATTATGTTATAACATATATATATATATGTTGATTCTGGTTTACAGAAGTTACAGTGGTGGGAACGAGAGGTAGGCCCATTGCCCTTTTTAAATAAAAAATATATATATATATATATATATATATATATATATATATATATATATATATATATATATATATATATATATATATATATATATATATATATATATATATATATATATATATATATATATATATATATATATATATATAATAGCGACTGTGCTTGTCACTGTCGAGTTCCAGTTTGAAGGGTAAGCTAGCCGGTAAGCTTAGTAAGCAAGAAACGAGCTTATTCATACAAAACCCTCGGTATTGCAGATGTTCTTGTTGTTGTCGTGTTCCGGTTTGGAGGGTAAGGTAGCCGGTAAACTTATGCATGTGGAATTAGACCTCGCCACAAGATAGCAACGCATCATTAACATCTTTGGTGTCTATAAACGATTGGTTGACTCTTACCATCAGGAGACCCATCTTCTTGTTTGCTATCTTATGATATGATAAAACGTATATTTTTAAAAAACATTTCACCTCAATTGACTGAGACAATTGCGCCAATATCTCTCTACTATTGCACAAGAACAGCGGGAATGCCGGACATGGGTTATTGGAGTACGCCACTGTAGATGCGACGCCGTCTCATTAACAGCTTCACTTTCACGTATTCGCCTCTGTGGTCTAGTGGTCCGGTGTCGGAGTTGACCACATGAGGTCGCGAGTTCGATTCCTGGATCGGGCAATTCAAAAATGTGTTTTTGCAGTTTTTTGTTAAAAAATAACGGTGCCCGGCTGGCTATAGGCTTGCCACATATCACATTGTGGGACCAAGTATCTTCGGCTAATCGTGAGTGCACTTGTTGTACATCTACCTACATCTTCGGGGATACGGGCGTGAAGATACTTTTTTATACTTTCATGCTAGATTCCTGACGGGGTAGGGAGATAAGCGTTTTAGTCCGAGCTCCTTTGAAAAATAGACCAATTGTCGTTCTGCCAGACAGGTCGTATAAAGCGACTGATCGGCTGTAATACCTGTCGTCGCGACTAAATGGTAGAGTTCTGCAATGTCTCGCCTAGGTATTTTGAATACCACGATACCTATTCCTACCGCAATAGCGTCAATGCTTGTCATTGTCGTGTTCTGGTTTGAAGGGTAATGTAGGTGCCAAACGGATCGCAATACACCAATAACATCTTTGGTGTCATTAGGCGATGGTTCCTCTTTCCAACAGAAGAGCCATCTGCTTGTTTGATATCTAATGATATAAAGAAAAAAAATATTTCCATAAGTCCCGTCACACATGCCTCATTTCATAGTACTCTTCCCACAATTCATACTCTCTGTTCATATTCCTAATTTTAATAGTTGTTTGTTTAGCAGAAATTAATATTGAAAGATAAAAGTATGGCAGACTTAAAGGTGACTACATACTACTACATATTCCAGTTTATCATCTATACCTGTGCCAAATTTCATCCAAATCCGTTCAGTAGTTTTTGTGTGATTAAGTAACAAATACCATTCATCCAAATATCCAAACTTTCACATTTATAATATTAACGAGCTGCAGCGTGCAGCCCACTGCATTATAAAAGTTTTTGGTTAATCTCCCGAGAACAACTTATTTTTCCGGGATAATATTTTTATCCCTTGCTGTTTCAGGTCATCATCTACCTATGTGAAAAATTTCCTTCAAATCTGTTTCATAGTATTTACGTGGTTGAGTAACAAACACCCACCCATCCAAACATCCAAACTTTTGCATTTATAATCTATATCTATACATATAATAAAATCGTAGAAAAGTCAAAACTGTACATTGAACATTTTTTAAAAAGAATACTTGGGGCGTGATCTACAATCGATATAGAAGCCAAAAATATAGTTTTTAGAATTTATGTATGTTTGTCTGTTTGTCTGTATGCATGTCCGGGGTAAACTCAAAAAGTACTGCATGGATTTACTTCAAATTTTGCGTGAATATTACTAACAGGTCGGATCAACATATAGGCTACATATTATCACGCTATCTCCTACAGGGGAGGAGCTGTGCGGAGTAAACGAAGTCCGCGCGGACGAAGTCGTATGCAACAGCTAGTATTTAATAAATCTAAACATCTAAACTTTTGCATTTATAATATTAAATATTAATATAGACTAGTTGTTGCTCGCGACTTCGTCCGCGCGGACTTCGTTTACTCCGCACAGCTCCTCCCCTGTAGGGGATAGCGTGATAATATGTAGCCTATATGTTGACCCGACCTGTTAGTAATATTCATGCAAAATTTGAAGTAAATCCATGCAGTACTTTTTGGGTTTACCCCGGACATACATTGACTTTCCTAGGATTTTATTATATGTATAGATAATATAGATTTAATACTGTTTGAGTCAATATTTTCAAATGGCTCCAGTAATTGTGACAATGTACATTATAAGCTGCGATCAGCGGGAGTGCCGGACACGGGCTATTGGAGGGCGCCACGGTGAACGCGGCGCGGCGCTGTCTCATGTCTTTATTTGAACGGTTACTTAATTAATTAGATTTTTAATTGGCCCAGCTCAAATTGCAATGGAATTCAAAATATATATGATACGTATTTTAAGTTAACGCTCAGAAAATTTTCAAAAATCGAAATCGAGTTTTAGTCAGATTTCGACATTTTGATATTATAGAAAATTATATTAAAGAAGATGTCAGTATGTACATTTGTCATAACTTTTGCTAGATCGATTGAATCGTAGTTCAAGGCATGCGAATGGGTACCGTCAAACTGAGATTTCGTGATGTTTTTGACTGATTCGGCCATGTTGTTCCGTGGGGCCATCGTGTTAGTTCGGGGTATTATTGAAGAATAGACCAACCACTGTTCTGCCAGATAAGTCGTAAAAGGCGACCGATTGGCTATACCTGCCACTACCAACACGACTACTAGGTGGTAGAGTTTCGCAACGTCTCGCCCGGGTATGTGATACCACCGCCTTCTATTCCTACCGAAATAGCCTCGATGCTTGTTATTGTCGTGTTTTAGTTTGCGAGGTAAGGTAACTGATTAATTATGTGGCATTGCCATCCCACCATGCGGATAGCAACGCACAAACAGTTTCTCTTTCTATCACGAGAGCAATTTGCTTGTTATTTTTGTGTAATAGCACTCACCCCGTAATGTATAAACATACACATTTCTACATAGTGTATAAACTCACTTGTACTTCCAGTTCACATATATTTCATATAATTTTACAGACACAACCGGTTTCGCATTTTTTTATTATCATAAGAGTCCTACCTCCTGTGGTGTACTTGATGGTAAGTGGTCACCGCCGCCCATTAATATACGCAATACCAGAAGTCTTGCAGTTACGTAGCTAGGCTTTTAAGAATGAGTAAACTCAAACTCAATCTGGTAGCGATTCTGAATTCTCAGTATAGAATACATGAATGTTATCACATAATTATCATCTTTGATGTCTCTAAGCTCTTTTTTTGAAGGTGCCCAAGCGTTCGGAAACACTTCCGCTGGTGATTAATTCCACAAAGGAATGTATCGGAGTTTTTAACTTTTTTAGGAACTTAATTTAGTGTTAAAACAACATAGCCCAGGTTCGGATAAGTGCCCTGGTGGCGATAGGCCTGCCACCTATCACATTGTGAGACTAACCTTCGGCTAGTAGTGGGTTCAATGGTTGTATCTCTGCCTACCTCATCGGGGATATGGACGTGAAGAGACTTTATTATCCTCTAATTTTCTCTTCGTGTAATGATTAGTCTTTTTGGGTTAGATCGTGAGATGTCCAATGTAAGATGTTCGGGCAAAAGTAAAGGTAGTAAAGGTAGTTTTTCAAGGTTATCCCTAAAAATCGAAACCTCAGTCGCTTGAAGTCAGTTGGTGTGATAATGCACCTGAGCACATATAACTGACGATTCTAATTAGGTATTACAAGAAATAAACGGTAACCATTAGATCAATTGATTGATTTTTTTAACAATTAAATATAATTTATTTTAATTTACTTAAGTAATTGCGCCAATAACCATCATAATTCGCGATCAGCGGGAGTTCTGAACACGCGACGAGGTGTGGCACCTTCTTATAATATAAATTATCTTCATTTCAATAGTTACTTTATTGCTATCGATTTTAATAGATCCGACGTCCAGAGAAAGATAAATATTATGACTTATTTAGAAAATACACCATCACGCTGATTTTCTCACAGCTACCTCGGTCCACTCTATTCCACGATTTCCACTGCATTCGTTACTTTTAAAAAATGTTTTTTATTTGCGGTAATTAAGACCAACGTACTACTGAGTTCTTAAGTGGTGTATTAATTAACAATAGATGGTATGCCGGAACCATAAAACATATTTTGCGGTTATAGATATGATTTCATATTATAAGATAGCAAACAAGCAAATGGTTATCCCAGTGTAAAGAGAAACTTTCGCCTGTAGACACCAAAAATGTTAATGGAGCGTTGCTATCCGTAGGGCGGGATGACACGTGCATAAGTCTACCGGCTACCTTACCCTCCAAACTGGAACACGACAATGACAAGCATTGACTCTATTGTGATAGGAATAACTAAGGCGGCGGTACCAAATGCCCGGACGAATCGTTGCGGAACTCTACCACTAGTAGTCATGATAGTAATGACACGTATATCGATCGCCTTTGATGACTTGCCAGGCAGAACGGCAGTTGGTCTATTCTTCAAAAGAGCCCGGGCCTACACGGATAAATTCGGATATATAATCAGGTTCTTACATTTTCGAATTCATTATGAATACTGATTTTGACTTTTTAACTCGGTCGGTTTCGATGTGCGTGACCTTAAATCGACAGTTGATGCTTTGCATCTGAAAAAAAGTATCTTCAGGCCCGTATCCCCGAAGAGATAGAGAGAGTGCAGCCACGATTTACCGAAGATACTTAGTCTCACAATGTGATAGGTGGCAAGCCTATCGCCAACCGGGCACTCCAATCCCAATCCAATCCAAAAAATCCAAAAAAGTTGCTTTTATCAGAAAACTGAAAAAAGCCATTTTTGTCGAAACATCACATTGGATCACTAAACTAAACTGGCGATAAAATACTTTGCATCAATTTTAATGACAAGACTTTTAAGGGATGAAGTTGTCAAGATACCTTTTTACGATGTACTATTGCGTATTTTAGTTGGATTATATTTCGGATTTCCTGGAAATGTGTTTGTGATATTATGTAATTTTAGGAAATAAAAATTACCATTAATATGGGTCACAATTAGCCAGGACTTTTGAAATGTTTCATTTATATGTTTCGTATTGTTGTTTTATATCCCAGTGTCAGAAGAATTTTGTAAAATATAGACCAATCCAATATAAATATATAATAAAAGCCAATCGTATCTCTAGGTACTTGTTCGTAGAGCTCTGAACCGAAATGCCCGACTTTGGTACTACTGCCTTTCATTATTAAGGTCAGAGTAAGGTAAGGTAGCTGATAAATACCTATATCTGTGTGCCATTCTCTTTCTCTTCTTTGGTGTCTATAGGCGATTGCTGTCTCTTTCCAGCAGGTGAGTCCACCTGCTTGTTTGCTATTCTATAATATAAAAAAGAAATGAAAGCTTATCACTTGCACCAATACATATCACAGGAAGTGATGGTACAATTGGCGTCGTCAGTGACGAATTAGCGCTGCGCCCGCGCCCGGACGACGGTCATTGATTCTTGAGTAGCGTTGGCGCCGCTCAGCAGTTTTGTACCTCGCGAGTCGCGACTAGGTTAACCCTACATCAAGGCGATACATGGATAATGTACCTGTTACTATTTGAAGATTGGATGGTGGGATACTACACGGAAAAATCTGCGAAATTTAACTTGAGTAATTTACTATCGTTTTACCATAAAACAGGTATTGGTTTGGCAATCTTTAACGCTACAATATATCAAGTTCAAATAAATCCTAAATCATGATCTTTTAATTTTAAATCTATTTAAATCGTTATAATTAATTTGAATTGTTTAATGTAATTAAAATTTTTCACATTACTTAATTAATTAAAATTGTTTAAATTAATTTAAATTGTTAAATATTTGCTTCCTCACTCTCCAAATTAAAATATGATAATGGCAAGCACTAATGTAAATAATGTAAATACAGCAGCAAATGTGACTGTTTAATAAGTATTTAACATAGCGGAATTCTGTCAACTAGATGTCAAAAATTTGGCCTTAGGTCACTTGTACAAGCTGTTCGCAAGGAAGACTAATCTTCAAAAGAGTTCTAGACTAACTTGGAGAATCTAAAATATATAAAATAATATAAACCTTTAAATAAAATTTATAGTACTATATAAAAAACAACAAAACCTAAAACTGTACAGCTTAAATTTGGTTTGAATTCGAATTATGTTGGAATTCACGGGACAAATTACATATACTGATCTAACCCTAAAGTAAGCAAATTATTTGCTTGTGTTATGGGTGCTAGTCAACAATACTAATACATAGAACTAAATTCATAAATACTAGACTATATTTAATAAATTCACACAAAATGCTTGTCCCCGTCGGGGATCGAACCCGAGCCCCGTCGATTGCATAGTCAGGGTCGCTAACCACTCGACCAACGGGGCATGTCTTCATTTTCAGTACCTCTTGCAATATAATGGTATACCTAGTCGTGATTCAGTGTCAGAGCTCGTGATTCATAGATAAAGGTCAGCATGCCGGCCTTTCTGGAATTACTTAAATTTATTGTGATATAACATTACATAAGCTGGTAAATGTTTACGTTATAATGATAGATATTGGGCTGAATGTTAAAATTCTAAAAATTAACACTTATTTAAAAGTATCATCACGCCCGGTTCCCTTGCGGTATAGGGTGAGTAAACCAAACGTGTAAAGACTGTCCGGTTTATTGACGAATTACCGGTTTGTCGGTTGTCGAGATAAGTGGCGATCCTGATTGCCCCATGTTACAATTATCGTCTATTTCGAGCGATAGCCAGGAGCGACAACTTTACATGTTTATCCGAGCCACGGAAGTTGTAATTACCACCACCATCCTATTAGACTCCGATTAGTTACTGAGATTTTGGATTTTCGAGAAAAACTTCGAAAAAACCTCAATAACACTTTTGCCCGACCCGAGGATAGAAACCGGAATCTCACGATCTAAACCGAATAGACTAACCTCTAGACCACGAGACAGTTACTTATTAGAAAATTTAAATAATATTTTTGATCTGTCTAACTGTTACGCTTGCAGGACCAAATCGCGGAATCGATTTTGATGAAATATGGTAAGGACTAAGGAGATAGTTGAAAGCTCATACTTTAAAAAAAAACAATCTTTAATTAGCGTATTATAGATTGATTGATATAATATTCATAGATATATTACACGTCAAAGGACGTCACTATATCGACGATATGTTAACCTACTCGCAAGCTTCCAGTTAATATTATACGAATACTCTTTGTAGGAATGCAATATAAATATAGATTATTAGCAAGTTCATTCCCCGACTTGAACTTGTCCGATTTTCGAGTGGCTGTGCCCGCAACCTATTTTGAAGACTGAATCCGTGCCTTCTAGAACAGAAGTTATTCTAACAGAAAAAGGCAGAACGGTGATGCTAAACTATCAAGATTGTTCTTTCCAAGAATTGAGACTTTCATACTGCAAAAAATTAAAGAGTATAAAGCCATTACGACAGTGAGTAATAACTCAATTGACGATGACCGAACGATCATTTTTACAGTACTAGACAATTTATTAAACCACAGTATTATTGATCGTTAATTTGATTGAACGACATAAGAATTTAAGTGAGGAAGTTTATGCCAATTCGAGGGAGACAATATTTCTGTATTACAGCCGACAGGAGCCGTCAGCGTGGCGCCACCGAATCGCTCTCTTCCTTCGGGACGTAGCACTGATTGTCCTTGCCCGTTATCGTCCTTATCCTGTTTCAAAATGTCCGGTCGACAAATCCATTAATCATATCTTGATTTTTAAACAACAAATCAGATATTCAAACTCAAACTCAAAAAATGCTTCTATCAAATAAACATTTTTGCAAGAACTTTAGACGAGTTGACAGTTTCAGAATTATACCGGATCACGGGATAATTGTAATAAAAGGGGGTATAAAGTTTTCGCGGGCAAAGGGTGAACTGACTTGACTATGTGGCACATACCTGAATGTGCCTAAGTTTTTTTTTGGCTTTTCGCGAAACACCTCGAAATATATATATATATATATATATATATATATATATATATATATATATATATATATGACGGCGTCGCGTCGTCAAATGCAAGAATATTGTAAAGTGTAAACAACAAATGCACCGCCTGGGCCGGAAAGCGCATCGTTCGATATCCCTACTACTCGACTTGTTTTGCTACCTGTATAAAAGGCTCTGAGCGCCCGCCGATAAGGCAGTCTAGGCTCTGGCGTGGCTCGGTACACTTGTTGTATCTTGCTAGTAGCTTATCCTTGACTCTCGGATAATTAATTTGTGCAAACAAGTTAATTATTATTGTCAACTATAAATTAGTCGCAGTACAATTTATAATGGACTATCTATTGCTTAAATTATGACTTATTTGTAATAAGGAATAATTAAGTTACTTGGAATTGTTAAACGAGAACTAGTCATTAAATAATGGAAAGCTTTAATAGTGATCTAATGTTATTCTGATCAAAATATAAAGAGTTGTTATATCGCCACATCCTCATTTTATTTATCGTATCTGACCCACTTCCTACATCAGAAGTGGGATCGGATTCACTCCCACTTCAGCATCAAACTATTTCGGTTAATTATGTAGAACAGTAAATGTCTTTTTTCGCTTGTTGTGTGGAAACTATTCTTTGAAAAATAGTAAAAATATTAATTCACGTTCTGTAACTCCCATTAAATTGATACACTTTGATTCTGATGAAGCAGACGATATGACTAACTGGTATCCTCCTCCTTGCTTCGTATTCTTCATTACTGAGGGTCGTAACCTCCTCATTAGATCGTTCTTGATAGCATAATATTACGCCATTGGACTCTATCTTCAGCGGCGTGCAGAGAATCATAAAAGTTTTTAGACATGAGATTGGTGCAAGCCTGGTCTGACCATCGCATAGGCGTACGACCACGCGGTCTTTTGTCTTCTACTTTTCCGGTCATGAATAGCTTTTCGAGATTGTCTCCTTGCTTTCTAGAGATGTGGCTGAAGCATTATAGAATTCTTTGAAGGCACGTAGCAGACAGTCTGGTCTTTACTCCAAATAGTTTTAGTATGAAGGCGTTGGTCCTGTGTGCTGTCCAAGGGATACGTAACATTTTCCTCCAGCACCACATTTCAAACGCATCAATGCGACGTCTGTCTGCAGCTCTTAATGTCTATGACTCTGCGCCGTACGTAAATATGGAGAACACCAGCGCACAAACCAGCCTCTGCTTTGTTTTTAATGAGATGCTTCTGTCGTTCCAAAGACCCTTCATCTGACTCGTAGGATTTTTGTTGTGTAACTTACTAGCTGGTGTACCTCAAGTAAAAAAAATATAGAAAAGAAAAAATTAGACGGGGTTGATCTGATCATTGTAGCTACTCACTCACTTAAGAGTCATGCCGTCACCTACTTCACAAGCTGCTGTCTTGGCAAGCTATATTATGACTTGAAGATCTCTTCCTTTTAGACTTAGATATGAACCGATTTAAGAACACCACTGTATTTCGAGGAAGTTACAATTTTTTTTGATAGAATCGAACATCGTAACAACTATTGCCGTGATAAACAGAAACTTATCTCAAATAATTTTTGCTTGCAGCGAAAGCAGGTCATCTACCACTATCTCTGGTGACGTGTCCAGTGGCCGACCACCAGTGGTCTGCTATGTATGTTGTGACCCCGGCCCAGCCACAAAGCTTCCATTTTTCCGATGAGCTACAAGAAGAAAGAAGTTGCCACATCGAGTTCCGAAAAACAGAAAACCAGTCAACATCTGTTCCAGAGCGTTACATGGTGTATTACACTAAGTAGAATTTAATTATCTTTTATATTTGAGTCTGGCTTAGAATGTAGCCATATCAAACAAATCTGTTGTGATTCCTTTGTAAGAGAACGGTTTTATGAACAAGAATCTATAAATAATCGCTTGTTTTGATGTAGTTTCCACTGAACAAATCAAATGCTTAACCACAAGGCAAAATTTAAATTTGGAGGTAGTTTCACGTTTGACCTGATAAGTCTTAATGTTTCGTTAGGCCGCAAAATTTGGACCAATGTAGAATAGGAAGTAAGCGAAAACAGATTAATGCTTAGCAATACTTAAACACAATCTTGATAGCAAGATAGCAACGCACCATTGACATCTTTGGTGTCTGTGGGCGATGGTTGACTCTTTCCATCAGGAGACCCATCTGCTTGTTTGCTATCTTATGATATAAAAAAAAAAAAAAAAAACAATCCTGCTCAGTTTCAAAATCTGCTAGCGAGAGTATGGTAAATACTGACTTTGTAGGTAAAGATAGAGAGCGCTTGGTAGATATTTTAAAAAAAAACAATTGACAACCAATTGAATTAAAACCGTCGGGCTTAAATTCGTCGAGCTGAAATCGAATTAGTTGACCCTTTGAAGATCATTAATAAGCAATCTTAAAGTTTATTACCAACTAAACTCAAACTAATTTTTTTTTAAAAAAAAAAAAGAGAAAACAATACAGATTTACATCTTCTTGCGACAGGCACATATAGAGCTAACAGTCGGTCCGAATATGTAATGCGATTCCTGTAGGGTTTAATAATGATAGCGCAGAATAATTCTCTGACAAATCATGGCAAAAGCGGTTAGGTAATATTTAACACGCGCTCGGCAGCATTAGGTTTGACATTCAGCAACTAACAAAAACTCGCGAAAGTATCTACAAGCTTTGAAAAAAAAATCAGCCCAATCGGACATTTTATGGTTGAGTAGAGGTAATGAAAGGTTAAACCTTTTAGTGTAGGTGACTTTGTCTTTGTTAGGAATGTAGAACGACACTAAACGAAAATTATTGTTGACTCAAAATATAAGGGCTCCTTAAAAGTTACCGCAATTTTAGAAAACAAGTGCGCCCATGATAGCCTCTGCGAAGTTCCCCATATTCCTGTAGGGTTTCTTGAGGTACCTATATGAAAATTATAACAAGGATGACGTGACGGCGTATACTCATGATAATGATCTTGTTCATAAAACTGGTCCAAATAATATTGATAGAAATGCAGTGTATATTGTAAATAGTTATAACAGTCAGAGTTTTTAATATCTACCTGCGAAGGAGATTCTCTAATCTTGTAATAACTAATGCCACTATTCATGGGGCTACATCATCAGCAAAAAAAAATACGATATTAAGTAAACGAAAAAAAAAATGTAGTAAAATGATGATAAAATATCACTAAAAATGTAAGTAAAAAAAAAAAAAAAAAAGAAGCGAAAAAAAATAATTAAAGGAAATGGGAGTCTTATAAAACTATGAAAAGAAATCAATGGAAAAAAAATGTAAAAGAAGTAATTTAACAAAAAATTTAGGATTGACAAAAGATGCAGGATTGACAAAAGATGCAGGATTGACAAAAGATGCAGGATTGACAAAAGATGCAGGATTGACACAAAAAATGTAGGATTGACACAAAAAATGTAGGAAGATTAGAGTCATTGAAGGGAGTGTCCGGTCCAATGACTCAGCTAAAGGGGTTCATTCCGGTCTAGCCTTTTGGCTACAGGGATTGCAACCCGGTCTAGCACTGTCAGCTAAAGGGATTTCCGGTCTAGCATTAGCTACAGGGATTTCCGGTCTAGCATTAGCTACAGGGATTTCCGGTCTAGCACTGTCAGCTAAAGGGATTTCCGGTCTAGCATTAGATATAGGGATTTCCAGTCTAGCACTGTTTGCTAAAGGGATTTCCGGTCTAGCACTCTCAGCTAAAGGGATCTCCGGTCTAGCATTAGCTACAGGGATTTCCGGTCTAGCACTCTCAGTTAAAGGGATTTCCGGTCTAGCACATTAGCTAAAGGGATTTCCGGCCTAGCACACTCCAGTCTCCGGTTTTAAACTGATGAGAGGGAGCTTAGTACACTCCAGTCTCCGGTTTTAACTGATGAGAGGGAGCTTAGTGCACTCCAGTCTCCGGTTATTAACTGATGAGAGGGAGCTTAATACACTCCAGTCTCCGGTTTTTAACTGATGAGAGGGAGCTTAGTACAATCCAGTCTCCGGTTTTTTTAATTGATGAGGGATTCCTAGCTTAGTAGGATCCAGTCTCCGGTTTCAAAACTGACGAGAAAGGTTTAATAGTTGTAGTTGCTGAAGGGGTTACCGGACCAGCACACTATTGTAACATTTCGCTAAAAGATCACTCTAATTATAGAATTGTAAAAAAAAAGATTATGTTTAGTTTTCTAAAAGATATGTCAGGATGAACGAGGCGTTCCTTGTCCTCGGATGTATAAAGATGCGCACACGAGGACGTGTGCATGTCAGTATGGCCGTGACGGCGTCGCGTCGTCAAATGCAAGAATATTGTAAAGTGTAAACAACAAATGCACCGCCTGGGCCGGAAAGCGCATCGTTCGATATCCCTACTACTCGACTTGTTTTGCTACCTGTATAAAAGGCTCTGAGCGCCCGCCGATAAGGCAGTCTAGGCTCTGGCGTGGCTCGGTACACTTGTTGTATCTTGCTAGTAGCTTATCCTTGACTCTCGGATAATTAATTTGTGCAAACAAGTTAATTATTATTGTCAACTATAAATTAGTCGCAGTACAATTTATAATGGACTATCTATTGCTTAAATTATGACTTATTTGTAATAAGGAATAATTAAGTTACTTGGAATTGTTAAACGAGAACTAGTCATTAAATAATGGAAAGCTTTAATAGTGATCTAATGTTATTCTGATCAAAATATAAAGAGTTGTTATATCGCCACATCCTCATTTTATTTATCGTATCTGACCCACTTCCTACATATATATATATATATATATATATATATATATATATATATATAATTTAAGTAATAATTATGTATACAATTTATTGCCTACAGTAAAATGCGAAACCGGTTGACTATTTAAATAATATATATTTAAATATATATATAATTTGTGAACTGTGAAACTGTACAAGTGCAATATTTAAAATAATAATTATGACGAAGTTTCACCAAGTGCTGACGATGGAAAGTATATATTATATATATAATTAATTTCGTTTAAATAAATCATTTCTTAAGGAATAAATGACAGTTTATATCAAACATACTGAGTATTACACGCAATTACATCTGATAAATGTAATTACACAAGTTTTATCTTGTATTCGCGGCTGTGATTACCCAAAGTCTCTATCGATAACCGTTATCGGGTTAATCCATTCGAATATTTTTACTGACAACGGAAAGTTGAATTGATAAAGTGATGTGTAATGGTACTCTTCAATTTTATTTTCATATTATGTCATTTAAACACAGTAAAATGCAACAATCGACTGCTAACCACATTACGCATGTGGCATTACCATACCGCTACAAGCAACTCACCATTAACATTTTTGATGGCTATAGACGATGGTTGTCCTTTAAGAAAGAAAACCATCAACTTATTGCTATTTTATGATATAAAAACTACTTATATGGGACTTTTCCCCGTGTTAGTCCACGGCTCACTCAAAGAATAAGCCAATTGTCGTTCTATCAGGAAGGTCGTAAAAGAAGACCGATTGTCTATGCGAGTTAATACCGTTGTGGCTGCTAGGTGGTAGATTTCTGAATTGTCTTGTCCGGATATGGTACCACCGCCTCATCTATTCCTGCCGTAATAGTGTCAGTGCTGGTCATTGTCATGTCTCGGTTTGGAGGGTAACATAAACTTATGCATGCGACATTGTTGTAGCGGGGAGGGCTAACCTCACTTCAAGATCGTAACGCACTATTTACATTTCTGATGTCTATAGGCGATGGTTGACTCTTTCCATCGGGAGACCCATCAGCGTTTTTGCTATCTTATGATATAAAAAAATAATAAAATAAAAAAACTAAAAAAAAAATAAGATGTTAAGTCTCGGTGCCAGTAATTACACTGCCAGTCTTGCCCTTCTCTCCGAGACACAGCAAAGTTGTTTCACTGAAGAAATAAGCAAGATGGTGGTATCCATGCATTCGGGAGCGCAGCACATCCCTCCCACCGGTTTTATATAAAATTATATAAATACACATTAAATTATCTAATTCTTTTTAATTTACCCAAAACAACATTAGTTTACAACAAACTTAATTTTTTAACTTTCCGCTACGTAGTACGTAATGTATGTAATGTAATAGACAGTTACTGAATTTGCCCCGATTTTCGAAAATTGAGTTTCCCAATCTCCACGTTTTGGGGTCCTAGGAACCTTTTTCAACTATTTTCGCGATGACATCAGTATGTACGTATGTATGTATGTATGTGTGTGTGTGTTTGTGTGTGTGTGAGTGTGTGTGTGTGTTTGTGTGTGTGTGAGTGTGTGTGTGTGTGTGTGTGTGTGTGTGTGTGTGTATCTTATAACTTTTGAACGCCTGGACAGATCGAAACGCGGTTGATGGCATTCGATTGGATTTTGCTCAACTTAGACTTTCTGAAAATTTGAACCAAGTCGGCCTAGGAGATTTTGAGAAATTTTGAAAAAACCCCAAAAATAATTTTGGAAAAACAGTATTTTTTTAACATAACTTCCAGATTATGTACCGATTGAGTACAAAAACTAATCAGCTCTATTCCTCAAAAAACTATATCTAATGTATAAATTGCTTCAAAATCGGTTTATCCGCTTGGGAGAAATCGTTGACAAAATTTTTA
Organism: Apodemia mormo; assembly: GCA_036924255.1. Taxonomy (NCBI): domain Eukaryota; kingdom Metazoa; phylum Arthropoda; class Insecta; order Lepidoptera; family Riodinidae; genus Apodemia; species Apodemia mormo. The sequence continues at coordinate 8,030,229 of JAUPFN010000003.1, forward strand.
AAAAAAGTGTTTTTCGCCATAACTTCGAAATCATTTTTTTGGTATTCTACAATATTCTAGTACTAAAAAAATACGTTAGATGGCATTTCAAGAATCAAAATCGAATCTAATTTTCAAAAGTTAAAGCTTTTCAAATATTAAAATTACTTCATTTTTAGCATATTTACTTTATATTTTTAAAATAATTTTCAGGCTAATGCACCGATGGGCTTAAAAATCTTACCAGCATTTCTCCTTTAAAAACTGCGTCAAATACCGTAATCGGATCGAAATCAGTCAATTTGTTTAGGATTTATTAATGATGAAAATATTTGAAAAAAATGTTTTTTGACATTACTACGAAATTTTTCAACGTATCGATTATTTAGCTAAAGCAATATTTCGGATCTCAAAAATTGAGTTGAATGTCATTCGAAAGATCAAATTCAATCAGCGTTTCCAAAATATACAACTTTTCAAAAATCAATATACTGACATTTTAACAAAATATATGTTTGAACTGAAAAAATCTATGCTTATAGTTTTTACTCTTTTGGGCTTAAAAAACGTTAATTTAGCGGGAAGTTTCAGGGATGGCCTGTGGGGTCAACCACCTACACATTTTTTAAATTAGTACGTTATATGTCTAATAACGGGTTACTTTTGTCACCAGGAGTATCAGCGAGTGAAGCTCTCAGGAGTGGTCTATCACTATGGGGCGCACCAGCTTCTCGACCAGAACCACGATTAGCTTCTACTCCACCACAAAATCACGACACTTATACTGTGAGAGGTGAGAACATTAAATATTTTTAAAATAGACATTTCTTTACGATAACATAAAGAAGTACCCACCGCCTTCTAGGAGCTACCTAGCAGGAATACAAGTCTCTCTCTATGATGGATCCAGGCGTAAGGCGACTACAGGGTAAGTGGGTACCAATACAGAAAAAAATACATTATATAGGAAATATCAAAATATTTAAAATATTTAGAGCTATTTAAATTCAAATATTTTCTTAAATTTGAAAAACTTTGAAAACAACGAAGAAAAATATCGACACGCAGGATTTGAACCTGCGACCGTCTCCCTAAAGCCGGGACGCTCTACGCTCTATTTATTCGAAAACTAAACCGTTTCCCCGCGATTTCAGAGTGCTAAGTGTGAGTTTTTCTTTTCGCATTCGATCGTGAGCACGTTTCGAGTTTACTAGGAATTTGTATGTGATTTGTACAGCGCCACCTAGTGGTAAACTGGTTTCTCACGTTTCTATCTATCTATTATCCGCCTATCTATCTATACATACATATAATAAAATCGTAGGAAAGTCAAAACTGCACATTGAATATTTTTTTAAAAGAATACTTGGGGCGTGATCTACAATCGATATCGAAGCTAAAAATATAGTTTTTAGAATTTTTGTCTGTTTGTCTGTATGTATGTCCGGTGTAAACTCAAAAAGTACTGCATGGATTTACTTAAAATTTTGCATGAATATTACTATTAGGTCAGGTCAATATATAGGCTACATATTATCACGCTATCACCTATGGGGAAGGAGCAGTACGGAGTAAACGAAGTCCGCGCGGACGAAGTCGCTGGCAACAGCTAGTTTCCTATAAGAATTGACGCGAGACAAAATACCTCGCCTTAACTATGTGACGTTGGGACATAACGGTTAAAACAGCAAAAGTCAAAACTCGGTCTGCAGATTTATCTAGAGCTTGAACTAATCTTTTTCTTATTTGGCTCTAAAGTTTATTTAGATCCAAATACGAATTTTTAATGAGCCCATAAAAGACGTAATTCTCGCCTGTTAATCTAAAACTTGGGGGCATTACTTTTATTCTAATAGTGGTTCTAAATTAAATAATTAATGTCAAAACTTAATACGTTTTAAAGAAAGATAATGAAAGTTTTCGATTCTCGACATAAACTCAACTCTAGTTATCTGAGTAGCAGAATTTTCCCCGAAAAAATTGCCCCCTTGTCAGTCTGGTAAAAACCCAATTTCTATATTTAAAACAAACGAAAATTCATAATCCAAGGTCACCCCACCGAAATTCCAATAACGTCAAGTTTCACCAAATCCCACGGCTTCAGATTTTGGTATGACATATCTTATCATAGCCGACAACGCATATCGCTGGCGAAATTACGTTTGTTTTATGACTCTGATTTGCTGGCGGCAGCGACAAAAGCCGCTATCAGTTATCGATATCGACAATTTAAACGCCTGCTCCGTGTTATGATGGTTGTATTTCATATATCGAACACAAATTTCGATAGCGCTGATAACGGTACTGACGCCAAATTATGTTTTTTATTACAACTGGTCTGAAATTTTTGTTTCTGTAAAATCTAATACTGAACTTTAAGTTTTATTAGTGACTTTTCTCCTTTTTAGTCCAGGCTCTTTTCCGCCAGGCAGGTCGTAAAACGCCACCGATTGGCTATACGTATCATTACCATCGTGACTACTAGTAGAATTCCGCAACGTCTCGCCCTGTTATTTGGTACCAACGCCTTACCTATTCCTGCCGCAATAGCGTCAGTGTTTGTCATTGTCGTGTTCTGATTTGGAGGGTAAGATTGCCGGTATACTTATGCATGTGGCCTCCTGACACACGTATAGCAACAAACCATTAACATTTTTAACTGTCTATAATATGTTTCTCTTTCCAACAGGAAAGCCGTCTGCTTGTTTGCAATTTATTGATATAAAAAGACCTATTATAACAAACACTTCCTCTAATAGAAAGTTTTTACCCCGAGTTTGGCAAAAGCCCTTAAAAGAAGAGAGTCTTACTTCTGAGAGTTAGAAATAAATAAAACAAAGACATTAGAGTTCTACTGATTCTACGGCGACTGTTGCTGCGGATTGAGAAGACAGTAACATTATTTCTCGCTGTTTTAAAGGTAAAATGTATGGTAAACTTAGGTATCAGGGGTTAATATATCCACCACATGGATAGTACCCCATGGATATGTCTACTAGGGGGACTACTCTTTTGCCAAGTCATTACCGTCCCTTAGAGCCCCACTGGCTCAGGTTCGATTCCCGATAGAGACGGGCTTTTGTGTGACGAGCATATAGATGTTCGTATTTCTGGGTTTGGGTGTATATATTTCAGTAAGTATGTATATTTTTATGCAATAATATCGTTGACTGACCCCTATATCACAAGCACATAATTTGCTTAATTTGAAGTTAGATCAATTGATGTAATTTAGCCACTGATATTATTGATATTATTTAATAAATCTTTGGTATCTGTTGATACCACGAAAACTGGTAAATATTGGTAGCACAAAAAGGTAATGTGGTGGTACCAAATGCGCATGAGACCGAGAATTATACTACCTAGCTTTTTCTGATCTTTGTATTTAGGAAGTAAAAATTAGATTATTTTTTCTTAAAAGGGCCGCGGCCCTTTTGAAGAATAGAGTTTCCGCGTTCCTGATGGTTTTCTCGCGACCTTGCTTATTTCAGCCGCAATAGCATCAATCCTTGTCACTATCGTGTTGCGATTTGGTGACCAAGATAGCAGGTGAACTAACGCCAATGGCATTTTGATCTGCTACATAGATAATAACACATAATTAACATCGCTGGTGTCTATGGGCGATGATCATATTTTCAGTAAGAGCACTATCTGCTTGTTAGCAATTCTATAAAATAAACAATCATAATAATATGTATTCTTTATTATCATGGTATTTCTAGAGATAATATGTTATGTATAGCAAACATACCATATTATACGTCCATTTTACTAATTACAGTCGCCTCTGTGGTCGTGGACCTTGGTCACTTCTGTGGTCTTGTGGCCGGGTGTCAATCAGAAATCAGAAGCACTTTATTCAATAAAACTTTTTACAAGTTATTTTGACGCGTCAATATTTTTTTAAACTACTACCGGATCGGAAACGCGGCCACAATGTTGAGAACATAAGGTTCCGGGTTCGTTAGCTCGGTCGGGTAATTCAGAAATGTGTTTTTTCCCTTTTTCCGGTAAAAACAACGTTGCCTGGGATTGGATAAGTACCCGGTTGGCGATAGGCTTGTCACATAGGTTGTACCTCTGCCTTCCTCTCAGGGATACGGGCGTAAAGAAGATACTTACTAATTATAAATGCAAATGTGTGAGAAAATGTTTGTTGCAAAGTAAATCTGGAATAGCATATATTATGCTACGTTTATCCCGGAAAATGTACATTTTCTATGGAATTCAGCAAAAATATAATGCAGTGTTGCAGGGGACGCAGCTAGTAAAAAATATTTTGCTGACGGTACACTGCCCTCGTCTCGGCACGTTGTAAATCCGATTTGGACATGTGTACCCTTGTAAGTAAATATTAGATTACAAGATAACGTTGTGGTGTATCTGTTTGAAATGTATAGATTGTCTAAATCTATTACCGTTTCTAGGAAAAACATAAATATTCATATATTTATATTTATGTCCATTGTGTTATTCAATTAATTCGTTTTTAAAGGGAAAGATGGACAAATAGCTTGTCACATAAGCTTAATATATATATATATATATATATATATATATATATATATATATATATATATATATATATATATATATATATATATATATATATATATATATATATATATATATATATAAATAACTTTTTAATTTTATCACCAACGTTTCGTCAACTTTGTTGACTTCTTCAGGGCTCAAAATTTGGACGTTTTATATAGTTTGTCAATTTTAAATGTATTGACTTGAAGACATACAATGCACAGTTCTTCTCGCATCCTTTTTTTATCTAAACATAACGGTTACTGTAAGTTGATGTTATATTGTTTATTGCATTTTACATATTTGATATATTAATCACACAGTCAGATGTATATTAAAATTTGACCAATCTTATTCTTTATGCGACAATAGCACACGTGAAACTATTTATTTAAATATTTATTTACTGCGAATTAGGTACTTACGAAAGTCTTGAAATGTTCAAATCCGCAAGAAAAAAAATACGATAATAGTAATTAGATGCATTTTAAACATTGCATGTACCTACATTTACGTTAAAAAATTTGAAAGTTTTCAGGAAACGTTACACACGCGTTTATTAAAACACTCGCACACATTCTTTTTATAAAGTGTTAAGTTTCAACAAACCTTTGAATACCAGTCAGGCGCGGAATTAACCAAATAATTCCCTATGGTTTAAGAACCCACGACACTAAACCTAGTCCCATAAGACCGGACCGGATGGTATATACATAGTTAGATTCGTCGTTAATTGCAGAATACGAAATGGCTATGCTGCAATGCGAAAAACCGGGCGGCGCTATTAAAAAAAAAGAAAGACAGAATGAAAAAAAATCGATTTCTGGTACGATAAGACTACCGAATTTCGTTTGTTCCTCGACATAGGGGAGGGGAAGGACTCTCCGAAAATGCGGTGCTGCATGTCCCCATGACTGGCCTTATCAGTGGCAGCAGCATTATAAGTGACGCCTTGTACCTAGGTATCTAGTACCATCGGACTACCGAACGAACCAAAGCTTATCTGAAAGATCATCAATTTCTGTGTAAGAAAAACCACTGCTGCATCTTCGAAATAGTGGATGAGGTGGTTGCTGCAGCGATTGAAGGTCGCCCACTGCAGAGCTTAAATCGGCGTTTATGCTCGGCTTTGAAGGCAATTACCCGGTTTCTTTCGTCTGGTATTGATGGAATACCCATGCTACAATCAGGTACAAATAATTTGACTGGTCATTACCTGTTTAAACAAATGAAATTACATAATTTATGGGAAATTGTTGGATTTTTCAATCGTTTTCACTAGGATGTTTTAATTTTATGTCCTACTTAGGGATTTATAGCGTTCTGAAGTCAACTGGAAACCCTTATAGTTTTATACGTCCGTCCATTCGTCTATCCGTCCGTTCGTCCGCGCCTTAGCTCAGGATTCTTAATACTAGAAAGCTGTAATTTGGCATTTGTACCTATAAATGTTAGTCATGCCATCAAAAACGGTAAAAAATAAATAAAACGTATATTTTTTAGGGTACCCTCTACAAGTAAAGTTTTCTCGCAAACCCCGTAGTGTAAAGTATCGTTGTATAGAGTTCTTAAACAATATTGCGTGTTGTCACCATGACTTTTCAATTAATCGATCCGTTTGAAAGGTATTAAGTTTTAAAATGATTTACCACACGTAAGTACCGCACGACAATTTTGTATTTCTCTTTTAAGCGAATGTTTTAATATTCTTTAGAGAAATAAATGACTTAAACCGTAAAATGCTAACTTTTGTTAGAATCGCTTATCGTCGATACGATATACGATACGATATGATACGATTTTACGGTAGTAAGATATATTATAACAAAGTTTAAAGTACAACTACCCAGGCTAAGTACGCTTTACAAGTTTACAAGTAATTGTCGGCCTACTGACAAAATATAGTTGGAGAAATTTTTATAGACTGTGAACCTGAATTGCGAATATATCCGCCATTGACTCTAAATAGGTTAAATGTTCAGAGTACAAAACGAAAACAAAAATGCCCTCCTCTTAGTCCACATTATTGTGATAAACAAATAAGAAACCCCACATTGCGCGTGGCCCGACACGCTTGGCCGGTTTTTTTGTTGCAACAGGAGAAAAGCATAACTTGGTGTGATAACCTTGTTGATTTTATGCTCTATGCGTTAGGGCTCTATTTATTGGGGAAATGTGCAAATTGGTTTAGTATTATAATTCTACGAATTACTCACATTTGATTATTTTATATGTAATAGTAAGAACAATAATTTTAAACGACTTTGTTGAAGATTTTTGATTAGATTTTAAGTCTTGGCTTAAAATATCTGATAAAGGTAAGAGTTACCGTAAAATCAATAATGTGAAAAAGCATACGCATTCCAAAATGGCATAATGAAAACAAGGTATTGCCTGACTAAGTAAGTCACGGTGATAACACGCAATATTGTTTAAGAACTCTATACAACGATCAAAACGATACATTACACTACGGGGTTTGCGAGAAAACTTTACTTGTAGAGGGTACCCTAAACAATATACGTTTTATTTATTTTTTACCTTTTTTGATGGCATGACTAACATGTATAGGTACAAATGTCAAATTACAGCTTTCTAGTATTAAGAATCCTGAGCTAAGGCGCGGACGAACGGACAGATGGACGAATGGACGGACGTATGAAACTATAAGGGTCTCCAGTTGACTTCAGAACCCTATAAATCCCTAAGTAGGACATAAAAATAAAACATCCTAGTGAAAACGATTGAAAAATCCAACAATTTCCTATAAAATATGTAATTTCATTTGTTTAAACAAGTCATAACCAGTCAAATTATTCGTACCCGATCGTGGCATGAGTATTCCAACGAAAGAAACGGGCGGGACGATGCAGAATTCTACTACTTGGTAGTCACGATGGTAGTGATACCACAGAATACATCATGTGATGCGTTTAAGTAATCTTTTAAAGGCGATAAAGCAGCATAGTCTGATCTTCTAAATAAAAAAAAACTTAAATTATCTACATTCAACCGAAATTATTATTGTAATGTTTACAAATACTTGCTTAGCAAGCTAACGGTGACCACAATACGCGATCAATCAGGGGAACATTCGTGCATGCAAAGTCCTACCGTCAATATTTGCGAAGTGGCCACGCCGTCACGACATCACCCCTGTTTACCCTATTATTCACTTTTCTGTTTGACCAAGTCGAAGGTGGTCATATATACACTTGTTTAAAGTTCGCGTGACTTTGTGCTATGACAATTGAATTGAACCGCCCGTACTCGTGAATTGTTAAAAGTTTCGTGATTGTCATTGTTTCTTAAAATATTTTTATAGTTTTGTTTATTAAAACAGATTATTCTTGCCTTGCCTTTTGCAATCTAAACCTTATGATTTTTTTTTCAAGCTTGTTTTAATATCCTTCACTCTCACACTTTTAACCTAACTGAAAAAAATCCGCTTACATACATATGAAAGTTTATATATTTATTGGATGTTTGTCATTCAACCACTCGAAAAGCGCTTGATTGATTTATATAAAATTAAGCAAGAGATACATTATAATCTTTAGTAGAACATAGGATAATTTTTTACTTTTAGGAAGTTATAAAAAACTAATTTTATATTATAAGATAGCAAACAAGCAGATGTCTCTCCTGATGGAAAGAGAAAGCATCGCCTATAGCCACCAAACATATTAATGATGCATTGCTACCCGTATGGTGGGTTGGCAATGCCACATGTATAAATCTTCAAGCTACCTTAGCCTCCAAACCGAAACATGACAATGACAAGCGTTGACGCTATTCAGGCAGAAATAGTTAAGGAAGTGGTACCAAATACAAGGGTGAGACGTTGCGAAACTGTAGCACCTAGTAGTGACAATTTTAGTGATACGTTAAGCAAAACGGTAGTCTTTTACGATCTTCTTGTAGAACGGCAGTTTGTCTATTCTTTAAATGAGCACAGGCCAACACGGGGTATGAGGTTTTTGTTATAAAAGTAGCTAGTAATAATAAGGATGTCAAAATTCCAATTTTTTATATAGACACAGTATATTAGGTTCTTCATTGATTATTATAAATAAGTAAAGACAACGTAATATAAATACAGCACAAAAATATTCCATATACAGATAGTGATAAAAACAATCGTGGTACATTTAACCTAATTTTTAAAAGTCGATTTGCAAATAGATCCATAAGATGATTTTATAACGTAGATAACATAAGACAACAGACGAAAAATCGTTGACCCACATACGACCAAAATTACAATAAACTTAAGTCAACACCTTGAAATAACTCATTAGCCATCAAACCTCGTGGTCATAATTACAAATCTAAGTACACTCTGTCACAATTAATAAAGCAGAATTTAATCTCAAAGGTGCCGCGGGTGAAATTTCGTCAATGTTTACAAGGAAACAACTAAACATTTGCATCTGAATACCGTGTTCTCACGAATTTGAGCCTTATGTCATTGAAGCAAAGATTTAGGTGATTTCGATTTGAATTAGAAATGTTTGTAAGATGGTTAATGACACAACCATGAAGCTATTGTTTCAGCAAATAATTCGTGGAAACTTGGAAAGAGAAATCGGAACGCACACAACATCATATGTAGTGGTACCATGATTTTTGTTTATTACTAATACACTTAATAATGAACGAACCTTAATAATAAAATATATTTGAAATATTTGTCAATTATATTGACACTAGCTGAGCCCGCGACTTCGTCCGCGTGGAAAAATTAAAAAAAATAGCCTAAGGTACTCGCTATCATATCAGCTATCTACCAGTGAAAGTCCCGTCAAAATCGGTCCAGTCGTTCCAGAGATTAGCCGGAACAAACAGACAGACAGACAAAAATTCTTAACAATGTTATTTTGGTATACGTACCGTGTATACATCCATATGCATTTAGTAAAAACGGTTATTTTAATATTACAAACAGACACCCCAATTTTATTTATTTGTATAGATGGCGTCAACGCTTGCATTTCTTGCAGATAAAATTGCCCTTACACACATCAATTGATTTTTTTTGGTAAATCTATCATATCCGAATTCCGGGTACACTTTAAATATCAAGTCTTTAATGTTGGTTACGATTTCACGAAAGTCTTTACCTATGTAAAATTTTTTTGTAGCCTGATTCAGGATTTTTCCCTAAGTAACCACTAACCAATCAATATGATCTTGTTTGGAAAATTTGTGCTTCTTCTACCTAAATGATTGCTTATGTTGGTATACCTACAGCTTCAAAAATTAAACAGTTTTCCACAATGGGGAAGATTTAAAGCAAGATTTAATAATATTATAACTACAAATCCTTATTAAGTAGCTATACAAATACAGTACTTACACCTACTTACTAACGAATTAGACACATATCAGGCCAAAGCGAACGATCATGTATCCCTCAACAACACCATAAAATACACAAAATAGATCGAATATTCAACTACTACAAAGTAAAGTGATTTTTTTCAAAGAAGGAAAATCCAACGTTCCGTATCAAAGAAGTCTATTGCGAAAGCAGCCGGTCACATGTCTACTCCGCGCGGGCCGCAGAGGTTAAAGGTATATGATTCCACTCATGTACCTTAAAAAAACCGGCTAATTGCGAGTCGAACTCGCGCATTAAGGGTCCCGTACCATAATCTATAATAAAACGGCAAACAATCACGTTTGTTGAATGGGAGCCTTCTTAATATTTATTTTATTTTAATTATTTATTTTTAAAGTGATTTTATGCAAATGCAAAAGGGAGTTTATGCAAAAAAACACGTTTGTTGTATGGGGGTATACATAAATAAAAGGCAACATAAATACCTACATCATCTGTGAAAATTTCAACTATCATGGTTTATGAGATACAGCCTGGTGACGGACAGATAGATAGACGTACAAACGCACGGACGGACAGTGGTGTCTTAGTAATGGGGTCCCGTTAAAAAGTATAGTAAAGCCAACGCTCTCACAGTTCGGCTCTTCTCGGCAATGTTCGGTTCTCGTTCGGCGGTCAGAGTAGTGCGCCGCATCGTGCACACTGCACACAGCCTTTCGGTTAATACCTAGATAGTACCTAGGTATGTTGAGTTATTTTCGTTTTACATTTTTTTAAACTATGCATCTAAATAACGTGGTATAAGAGCCAAAGTTTGTCTTCCTAAGATCTTCGTGTTGATGAAGTACTTTTCGTTAGTAAGGATTAATATGATAAGGATTAAAATTCACCTATTAATTTTTCGACTCAAAATTCCTTATTGTGTTGTTATAAGAGATATATATATATAGTGTCGTGGACTTTTTTGTGCATCTACTAAAAACCAATATATTTGTAGTACATTGTACTTACGTGTACTTAAGCATTACGCCAGCAAGCGCACGCGGATACAGCCGCTCGATACCGCTTTTTCTTCCGACTTATTTTACAAATATCGATATTTTAACTACGCTAAGAATAATTGTAACGTAATCCTCATGAATGTAGCTATCATTAATCATACACATAAATTTTTTTTCAATCCGACTTGTAGTTCCAGGAATTAGCATTTAGCGCATTCAATGAACAAACAAACGTTAAAATACTTGTATCATATCATATCATCCATACTAATATTATAAAGGCGAAAGTAACTCTGTCTGTTACGCTGTCACGGCCAAACCACTGAATATCCCGGAAATCCCATGGGAACGGGATCTATGCGGGTTTTTATTTTAGAATTTTTTCCACGCGAACGAAGTCGCGGGCACAGCTAGTATCATAAAAGGATAATTATAAACTCAACGATTTAATTACATGTATATGTGTTTCAATACGTTAGCGCGATGTATTTTCGTGCAGCGTCATCTAGTTAATGTGTTCTACGTTATGCTTTATGCTCCAATTTCTTTCGATTAATTGCATTTCCTGTGGGAACGAAATATTTTCCCGCGATAAAAAGTAGCCTATGTCCGTTCTCGACGTCTTATCTATGTTTATGCCAAATTTCATCAAAATCGGGCCAGTGGTTTAAGCGTGAAAGCGTAACAGACAGACAGACAGACAGACAGACAGACAGACAGACAGACAGACAGACAGACAGACAGACAGACAGAGTTACTTTCGCATTTATAATATTAGTATGGATATTCTATAGGATATAAAGTTAAATTTTCTCTTAATGTGTTTTGTGATCAATACAAATGTTATTATGATATGCGTTTGATAAGAAAATAGATAGATCTGTTTATACATACAACGGTAAAACTCGGCAAAGACGGATACTGTGCGTTGACATAAATTTACAGTAAATTGAGGCAATAGACTTAATATAGTAATAACAATAGATAGGTTCCTTGTAAAACTAAATAATATCATATTTAGAAATTTGTAATTATTTGGGGAAAACTCCTTCCATTTTTGAATTACAAATTATCATGAATTTCTGAACAACTATTAAGCTGTGCGGCGTAATTAAGTATGTTTTGGAATTTATATACTTTCTAAGATTCAATATTTAAGTTTATTGATTTACAGTATTTAAGCTTTTTTATATCCAACGGCACACCTCACCGTCGTGTTGAAATAACTCATTAACCCATTGCTTGTAACATGCGTATCAGTCAACGATACTAATACGTAGAAATACATATATACATGCTCAAATATATTTAATAAACACCCAAACTCAGAAATACAAACATTCACAACAATAATCTCTTCACATAAATGTTTGTCCCTGTCGGGAATAGAATCCGAGCCCCTTTCATGGTAGTCAGTTTTGCTCACCACCTGAGGGGTGGGCGTTTTATATAGACGTCGGTTATACGGACAAACAAATCTTACCTTTTTATATTGGTACAGATAATAATATTATAGAATAAAGCGAATAGAAAAAAAAAATCGGTTGTCTGTAAAGTTGGTTTACAGACGATAGTTGAACGTGACAACGTCTTAAGCTCTCGCTTGTACTCCAAGCCTTAAACGGAACGCCTCAGAGCGAGGTAACGCCGCATGAGTCATGTTTTTTCGTGCGTGCAGCCAGCTCTATCGAATTATAAGACGTTGTCACGTCAAAAATAATTAACTCATCCCCATTTTTGATTTGAAGCCACGAAAGTTTGTTACATTTATAAAGTTATGCATTATTTTTATGATCAATTAATTAGTATAAATTACAAGTCGGGTAGTAAGAAACTTGTTAAATTAATAAATACATTTGTAATGTCAAATATTACACAAAGCAAGCTCTATTGGCGCCCTAGAACATAACACCTTAACTTGAAACTCCACTAAACCTATAAGCTTTTAATTGTGATAAATAACGCCATAACATGTGACGTCACATCAGCAATAAAAAATCGTATGTTTATTTTGTCTTATCACTTCCAAAGCAACGATTTAAGGATTTAAAAACACACGATAATATCATCAATCGTGTGACGTGTCACGTCCAAAACGTTCTCAAGGCGTGGTGACCCTAATCCCCCAGCTCTATATCTAACAAGCGTCGTCAGATCTTGCCGCTTTAAGCCCTGATTTATCAAACTTATCTCAAAAAGCGGGCTGTCAATTCAAATGCTATTTGAAGCGGATGTGACGAAATATAAAATTAGTTATGATGTTGAGAGATGTTAAGATTATTATGTGCGAACTTATAAACACATTGATGGAAAATGAGTTGGATATATTGCGCTACAAGACTTGATCTCATCCGTAACGTAGGTTCATCCATTGTAGCGTCATTGTGCGTGATGTGGCTGATAAACTGCAACAAAATAGCTTTTACTGTTTTTTTATGGCTCTTCTGATGGAAAGAAAACTATAGACACCAACGATGTTAGTGGTGCGTTGCTATTCGTGTTGCGGGAAGACAACACCATATTCATAAGTCAACCAGCTACCTTACCCTTCGGCTTAGTGTCGTTATTAGTCTATTAGATATTAGAGTAGACCAAAGTAAGGCAAATACCTTAAATTATAATTAACTAGCTGATCCGGCAAACGTTGTTCTGCCTTTTGAACTACTCTTATTTTTTTCTATATTTTCTCATTTTTAAAAAGTTCCCTGAACTTCAACACTTAATTCAAAACCGAAATTATTTAAATCGGTTCAGCCATTCTCGAGTTTTAGCGAGACTAACGAATAGCAATTGATTTATATATATATATATATATAGATAATATAAATACTTTTAAATTAAGTAGATGCTTAAACAATAACGGATGAAATGAACCTCAACTAAACGAGAATTACTCATAAAGTTGCAATTTTAATTTCTATTAAATTAATAAAAAGATTCAAAATTGATTGATTAGAGGTTATGCTTTGATAATATGATTTCATTATCACTCCTTCTGCGTTTTTTATTTACACATATAAAGATTAGAGATACGGCAATTTAGTACATTAAAAGGATTTGTTGCGTGAAAATAATCGTATGATAATTTCGTTTATTACGTAAACTACGACTTGAATAATAATCAGTGGGTATTTTCAACTCTACATGTATATTAACAACCAATCAGATTTGTTAATTAAAACCCCATTAGAGATGTTTATTTCAAACAATTGACAATGATCACTTTATGATTGCGAATGTTGATTTTGGAATTATAATTTGATGAACGAAAAATAAAACTGCAAACACTTGTACTTAAACTTTAATTATGAAGGCATATTATGCTACACAATATACGGTGCGTAGTATAATTTTATAACGGAGTAAAACTGCAGTAACCGACTTTCTATTTCCTCTATCGCCGAAATCCTCATCAGATTTTCACCAAATTAAAGTGGGATCACACGGGGAGCACACCCTTTCAAAAAAAAAATTCAAAATCGGTTCATAAATGACCGTGACAGTCGAATTGATATTCCTCCTCCTTTTGGGAAGACGGTTGACAAGCCTGCACGACCCGAAAGGGGCATATAGGTAAGTCGATGACATTAACGGAAAAAATGAAATGATTCTGAATATTTCATTTTATTTAAATTTTTTATTTAAATAAAAATATGTAATTGAAAAAAACGCTCGTATTTATCATTGATATAAAAACCCAAGATGCACAGTTCGGAACAAAATTGAATAATAATTTCACAAAGATATGGCAAAGACATGTTTTCGCATATTCAACCATAAGTGCAAGATTTATAGTTGTTTTATAAAGTAAAATAATGTATAAAAAGTAATAAAATTAACAGTGTCGCGACCGACGCGATTCTATTTGAAATGAGCGCATAATTTTAAATTGTGCGTTAATTTTTAGAGGCCGGTTTTGAGACACTGAATATGCATCTTGGGTTTCTTATATCAATAGTATTTATGCTTATATTTTAACGTGGACATCACCACGTCACCTCAGCGGCCGCAGAGCTTTTGTGGCGGCCATTGCACTAAAGTTAAATGTGCTACATTTTGTGTTGCCTTACACGTAATATTTAAAAATATAATTATTTTGATCGCGAAAATTTATCGATCACTATCGCCAGAATAATTACATACAAGTATAATATAATCGCATTGAGCTACCAAAAAATGCTTTGACGATCGGGCTTAGATATTTGTAACAAACTGTATAGTCCTATTATAAAAAAATCTGTAAACGTTTGACCCTGTAAGCGTCCCTGAATAAAATATCCCGTTGAAATATGATATTTTAAGCTCAAAAGAGTAAAACTATAAGTATAGTTTTACTCTTTTGAGTCTTCTTATTTCAGTTCAAACATCTATTTTATTAAAAATGGCAGTATATTGATTTTTGAAAAGCTGTATATTTTGGAAACAATGATCGATTTTGATTTTTTGAATGGCATTCAACTCATTTTTTGAGATCTAAAACATTGCTTAGCTAAATAATCAATAGGTTGAAAAATTTCGAAGAAATTTCAAAAACATTTTTTCAAAAATTTTCGTCATCGATAAATCCCAAACAAATTGTCCGACTTTGATCTAATTAACGGTATTTGACGCAATTTTTAAAGAAGAAATGCTGATACGGTTTTTAAGTCTATCTGTGTAGTAAAAAAGGTAGTTTAACTACCTGAAAGGTAGTTAAAAAATACTAAGTAAGTTTGCTAAAAGCAACGTAATTTTAATATTTGAAAAGTTCTCACTTTTGAAAATTAAATTCGATTCTGATTTTTGAAACGATATTCGACGTAGTTTTTAGTACTAAAATATTGTAGAATACAAAAAATGTTTGCTTGAAAAATTTTGAAGTTACGTCGAAAACACACTTTTCAAAATGAATTTTCTCAAACAGATAAAACAATGTTGATGCAATTTATGCATTAAACGTAGTTTTTTAAGGCATAGAGCTGCTTAGTTTTTGTACGCAATCGGTACATGAATCTAGAAGTTTTATAAAGAAATATTGTTACACTAAAAATTTCTTTGGGATTTTTTCAAAATCTTCTAGGCCGACTTGGTTCAAATTTTCAGGAAAAATTTTCAGGAAAACTTCAGCCGTTCAAAAGTTATGAGATGTTTACATCTGCCCCGTTGGTCGAGTGGTTAGCGACCCTGACTACGTAATCGACGGGGCTCGAGTTCGATTCCCGACGGGGACAAGCATTTATGTGATGAGCATAAATGTTTGTATTTCTGAGTTTGGATGTTTATTAAATATATCCTAGTATTTATATATGTATTTCTATGTATTAGTATCGTTGACTAACACCCATAACACAAGCAAATAATAGTTTGCTTACTTTGAGGTTAGATCAGTAAGTGTAATTTGCCCCGTGAATATTATTATTTATTTACATTTTTTTTATAAATGTTTGTATTTCTGGGTTTGGATGTTTATTAAATATATCCTAGTATTTATATATGTATTTTTATGTATTAGTATCGTTGACTAACACCCATAACACAAGCAAATAATAGTTTGCTTACTTTGAGGTTAGATCAGTAAGTGTAATTTGCCCCGTGAATATTATTATTTATTTACATTTTTTTTCTTATTTTATACACATACATTTATAATAATACCATTATAAAAAAAATCACAATATTATAGAAATAAATATATAAAATAGCTTTTCCGCCGATGGGAACCTTGCAGCTAAGCCATCGGTGGTCAGGGCGACAGAGAAAGAAACCTAACACTGTTCCTAACACTGCCGCCTTCTGTATCTGGCCCTTGATCCAGAATTGTAGGGAGAGGCTCCGTAGATGTTGGTCGAGACTCTTCGCTACAAAATCGTTTACAGAAACGACTATCGGGACAATTATTGTTGAGTCTACACCCCACATATCGGTAATCTCGTGAGCTAAGTCCAAATACTTATATATAATAATAAATAGTTTTTCTTTTTCTGCTTTCACGAGGTTATCGTCATGCGGGATTGTGATATCAACAATAAATGCTCGGCGCTCCATTCGATCTACCAACACGATATCAGGTCTATTTGTGATAATAGTCCTGTCCGTGATGATAGATCGATCCCAATAGAGCTTAGCACGGCCATTTTCTAGAACTGACTCCGGTGCATACTTATTATACGGCACTTCAAAACTTACAAGACCATATCGAAGAGCAAGTTGTTGATGAATAATCCTGGCTACTTGATTGTGTCTGTGTAAATACTTTCCATTGGCAAGATGAGAACAACAGGAATTAATATGCCTGATGGACTCACTGGGACAGTAACACGCCCTACATATGTCGACCGTGCCATCCTTCATGATGTATTTCCGGTAATTATTCGTCTTGACAACCTTATCAGCAATTGCACAGGTAAAACCTTCAGTCTCCCCAAAGAGTTATCAAATCGTAGCCAGGCAGTGGGCGCCGGTAAATCAATATCAGGTCCATATAGAACCCGATAGAACCGTCCATGTAACTCCTTTGGTTTCCATACGTTCAAGCGGTCCTCAGTGCTGAGTACCACCGGTTTGTGCCAGTTCTCGTTAGCTAAAGAGAGCGGTGTCTGACCATAATCTACCGCAACGACATCCCGATGCATTCCATATTAAACATGGAATAAGTATTCCCTAAGATTATACACCTCACGATTATGCAGGTTTTTGGCATTAAGAAAGCCACGACCTCCATATTTTCGTGGGATGTACAATCTCATTACAGATGAACGTGAATGGTGCATGCGATACGCTCTCAGTAGTTTACGGACTTTACAGTCCAGGGCGTCCAACTCGGTTTGAGTCCACTTTAATATGCCAAAGGTGTATACAAGCAGGGGCATCACCCAGTTGTTGAATGCGCGCACCCTATTACCACCGGATAAAAGACTTTTTAGAACTTTTGTCAAGCAGCCGAAGAAAGGTTCAGTCACCAACTGCTTAATTTTCCCATCCTGTATACCTAAACACTGACATAGCAAGGTATTTATAGGTTTCGGTTTCAGAAAGAGATCTGAAAAACACTGTCTCCGAGAGTCGTACATTTTCGCTGTTTACAACTCTGCCTCTCTGTACATGTATGACCCCACATTTATCTTCGCCAAATTCTATTCTGATATCATTACTAAACTTCTGCGTAAGGTTGAGCAATGACATCAAATCTGGTTTGTTGGACGCAAATAGTTTAAGGTCATCCATATACACAAGATGAGAAATGATTTCACGCTCTACGGAGCCGATAGCCTAGCTTTCAATCTCTTAGTATAGCACTTAAGGGATTCAAAGCCAAACAAAACCATAAAGGACTCAAACTGTCACCCTGGAAAATTCCGCGCTCTATCCTTATAGGTTCAGAAATACAAAAACTCTCACCACCCCTAGGAAGGCAGAGAGTCGTGGTCCATTGCCTCATACATAAGTGTGAGAAATTGCATAGAATTTTATCAATTTTGTACAGTTCCATCACTCGTAACAACCATGAATGAGGCACTGAATCATGGCTTTCTTGTAATCAATCCAAGCGACGAAAAGATTCTTTCTATTTCTACTAACCTGATAATTAATGGCCATGTCAATAAGGAGTTGCTCTTTAGTACCACGTGACCCAGCCCTACATCCATTTTGAGTAGAATCTAAAATGTTATTTGTATATAAATGTGTGTTTAATTTTGATCTCAAAATGGAAGTAAGGAGCTTGTAAATTGTAGGTAAGGACGTGATGGGTCTAAAGTTCTTAGGATCTGTGGTACTGCCAGATTTGTAGAGCAGAAAGGTGAACCCTGTAGTCATAAAAGGTGAGAGAGACCCAGATTCAATGGCTTCCTGGAATTGTTCAGCCAGGAGCTAGTGTGAAGACTGCAACCATTTTAACCAGAAATTATGCAGTCCGTCTGGTCCTTGAGTCTTTGTGTGACATAACGCATGACTCTCGGACGGATGTTACCCGATCTAAAGCAGATGAGCTTGCCAATATAAATATATATAAATATATATATATATATATATATATATATATATATATATATAATTATATATAAAGTTTCATCCAAAGCGATCCAGCCGTTTTTGCGTGATTAAGTGACAAACATCAAAACAAAAAAATTCACATTTTGTGTAGGATTATAAAAGAGATTGCTCGAAAAGTTTTCTTACTTCGGTGATATCTTATTTGATTTGATCAATATCTAGAAATAAGGGAACCCAAAAAATCGTGACGATATCGTATGTCGGTTAAGTCAAATCGCGTAGGATTTCTCGCTCTATAATCCTTTTACTGGGCATTAATCAAAGTTGTATTTTTAAGGTTTTTTGAAGATTAACAGAAAGTAGTATCGAATTTTTATCTATCACTGATCCATTTATCTTTATAGTTATTTTACGATGACATGACGTAACGTTGACTTTGCTTGAATATTTATATACTTAATAGCAAAACGCCAATATCTTGCGATGTGGGCAGAGTGAACCAAACTTAAATACACGTTCCAGTTCATCATGATTTACCAATTTGTCTGTTGGCAAGATGGGTGGGTATCCCCATCGCCACATTTACCAATCTAATACTGCCTTTTTCCTGTGTTTTTCGGGACAGAGTACTGAACATGCTCATCTGAGGACAGGATTTCGATTTTCGAGGATCACTTCGAACAAACTTTAATAATAATTTAGCCTGACCTGAGGGTCTAACCCGAAGTCTAAAGATCTGGGGGGGGGGGGGATAAACCATTAGACGGCACTTGGTGAAACTCCGTTATAATTATTATATTATTTTAAAGTTATTTATTTTAGTTTAAAATTAAATAATACTTAAACGGCTAATCATAATATTAGTCTAAAGGCGTTGTTAATGAAAATAAAATAAATGTGAAAATGAAAATAAAAAATAGCGTCTGTGTCATTTCTCTCTTCATTCACTTTGAATCAAATCATACCAAAAGAAGGTTGTTTTTTTTTATGGAAGTGGGGGCAAACGAGCAGCAGCAGCATGTTGTTACGCAGAACACGTCATTTTTACTGTTACAAGAGTAGCTACTGAATAATTCGACTAACCTGCTTCACACAAAGCTACAACGTTTTTAAATATTATTTTACTTCCGTCAATTAAGAAAATCCCGTTCTGGCAGGCGTTTTGCGGTTGCGTCACCATCTTTTAAAGTTTAAAAAATGATTTTTTTTCAATAAACTGCTCGCACAAGGCTACAATTTTAATATAAGTTTAAGTATAAAAAAATTATAACCTATTTTCATGGTTGCAAGTATACGTATTTCGGCAGTCGATAGCAAAGTTGTCATCGGGTATAAAGGTTGACTAATAAAAGTCTGCATATACTGAAAGAGAATGTTCAGAACTTGATTCTGATGCCAACTGTGTATAAAAAAATTAAACTTAAATTTTGCCATATTTGTCCAATAAAAATATTTAGAAGTGGCCCCATTGTTTCAATGCTACAATGAACTTCGATATCTATCGAAGGTCATTGTCAGAGTATGTATAAAGTAAGTAAATTATTTGAAAAGGTGAAATTAATTACATTTGCTAGTATCTGCGAACTGTTCTATCTATCTTCCGCGATGGTACAGAAAGGAAAGACGTCGGTTTTATAAATGGAGAGATAAGACTCACCGATGGTCCGGACAAAAAGAAGACATGTACTACAGTGCTTATATACTACTATGTATTCAGGAGTGACATAGACACACTTTTTAACCGACAGGAAAAAAAAAGCAATGATTTTGGGTCAGACGAACAAAGTCGCTGATAACAGCTAATATTAAATATGAATGCTGTCTACCTTTGAAGTCACGATTACTGAAATTCACAAAATATAAAAATTGGAAAAATTTATTCATTAACGATCGAGATTTGACTAATCCTCGCCGATAAATAGGATTAAAAATCGTTATTACCACTGATAAAATACATTAAAAGTGAATGATAATATTTGATTTATAATATTTTTCGTTTCAGTGGTATTTTTACCCGTGTGATGAAGTAAGTCTTTGGTATGGTATGAGATAAAATACATGCCTTATTTCTCTCCAACCCGAAACATATGACAGTTAAGAACTTCCTTTTTTGGCAGTAGCATAAATAAAGGTTAAGTAGTGTACAGAGAATTGTCGCTAACATCTGCCAGATTATAGTTAAGAAAATAATGCTTAAAAGCTATATATGTATTTATCTAGCCTTTTATCGCCTCTGTGGTCTAGTGGTACGGTGTCGGAGTTGACCGCATGAGGTCCCAGGTTCGATTCCTGGGTCGGGCAATTATAAAATGTGTTTTTTCAGTTTTCCGATAAAAAACAACATTGCCCGGGATTGGAAAGTGCCCGGTTGGTGATAGGCTGGCCACCTATCACATTGTGGGACCAAGTATCTTCGGCTAATCGTGAGTGCACTTGTTGTACCTCTGCCTACCCATTCGGGGATACGGGCGTGAAGATACTTTTTTTTTATCTATACATATAATAAAATCGTAGGAAAGTCAATGTATGTCCGGGGTAAACTCAAAAAGTACTGCATGGATTTACTTCAAATTTTGCATGAATATTACTAACAGATCCGATTAACATATAGGCTACATATTATCACGCTATCACCTACGGGGGAGGAGCTGTGCGGAGTAAACGAAGTCCGCGCGGACGAAGTCGCGGGAAACAGCTAGTATAACTTACAATTCACAACGTCCAAATTCATTGTGATGATATTTGAGTGGGAGAGCGATTATTAACCAAAAAAGAAGGTCTGCGGATAAATACTTCATATTTAGGTCAACCTTTTATAATTTACTCAAAAAGCTTTCAACATTACCAGTTATACTTTTACTATTTAGTTTTACTTATATCAAGCTAAAACAACATCCAATCAAATTAGTATATCGTTATTGGTATCTCTTGGAACATGTAATATTTAAATAGATATTTTATTCGCCAATTAATTATTCTTTTAAATGCCTAGCCAACATTTTTTTTCAATAAAATTTTCTTGTACACATTCCTATAATGAACAAAATTTTCTCGTGTAACTATTAACTGCGTTGCATTCTTATCTTCTAATAAATTATGATAAGCAGAGACCTAACTTTTATAAATATATCGATTTATCGACAGAAATACTCAATACAGTAGAGTAATGGTTGTGTAATATTTACGGCATTTTTTATTAAGCAACAAGTTTAATCGTGTTTAAAGTCAGCGCTCATTCTGTTTCATTTATTTTTTCTTAAATGCCATAGAATGAGAGCTAATGTACAACAATACTTAAATAGCACTATTGATGCATAAAAAAGTACAATTAAATCATATTGATCAAATCGATATAGCGTAAAATGTGCTATGTTAGGATTAAACGTAAAGGATATTGCAAAAAGTTAAATTCAATATTTTATTTAAAAAACAACCACCTACTAAATGTTAAATCATGACGTTTAGATTTTATTTTGTTTTTAGTTTTAAGTTGTAATTGCCTTGATCATACTTATCTAAAAGCGAAACCGGTCGGATTATATATATAATAAATTATTGTGAAATTTATTGTGAATGGTTTTTTTATATAAAATATTGAATGAAAATGGAGTTTCACCAAGTTCTGACGACAAGGAGTATAGAATATAAAAAAGTCTAAATTAAATTGTAATACTGCCTATTTCAATTTCCTTCAGTCCACATGTGTTTCATTTTTATTGCTGTTTTAGTCATTTTTATATCATAATAAACAAGCAGATGGCTCTCCTGATGGAAAGAGAAACCTTCGTCCATATAGACACCAAAGATGCCACGTTGCGTTGCCATTTGTGTCACGTAATAATAATGCCACATGCACAAGTTTACCGGCTAATTACCCCGTGTTGGTCCCGGGCTCCTTTGAAGAATAGAGGAATTGCCGTTCTGCCAGGCAAGTAGTAAAAGGCGACCAATTGGCTATACGAGTCACTACCATCGTGGCTTCTAGGTGGTAGAGTTTTGCAATGTCTCGCCTGGGTCTGGTACCACCGCCTTACCTATTCCTGTCGCAATAGCGTCAGTGCTTATCACTGTCGTGTTCCGGTTTGGAGGGTAAGGTAGCCGGTAAACTTATGCATGTGGCATAAGACCTCGCCACAAGATAGCAACGCAACATTACAACACCTTTGGTGTCTATAGGCGATGGTTGACTCTTTCCATCAGGAGACCCATCTGCTGGTTTGCTATCTTACACTATAAAAAACCTGTTAAACCAGAACATGCCAATAACAAGCACTGAGTGCTAAGTGTAAGTTTTTCTTTTCGCATTCGATCGTGAGCGCGTTTCGAGTTTACTAGGAATTTGTATATGATTTGTACAGCGCCACCTAGTGGTAAACTGGTTTCTCACGTTTACCACTAGGTGGCGCTGTACAAATCACATACAAATTCAAACTCCAAACGCGCTCATGATCGAATGCGAAAAGAAAAACTCACACTTAGCACTCAGATGCTATTGCGACTGGAATAGGTAACACGATGATACCTTGTCATATTTTCATATTAAAAAGTAAACGTATAAAAAGTAAGTAAAGTGTATTTTTGAAGTGAAAACTTCTTTAGGCGCGTTGAGCGTTTTGGTAGAGGGTAAAATCCTCGGTTCGCGTCACCGACATGCTAGTATATCTATAGCTATGTTTTGCATATAGTTTTATTTAAATTAACAAATGGTTTTTAATAACATAGCTCTTGGAAAAATACGAAATGGAATCCTTCAATCTGTCATAGTTCGATTTTTTTAGTAGAGGCCTAGGCCTATTTCCTAGGCCTAATCCCATAAAAAATAACTCCTTGGTACACCAATGGATAAGAGTAACAGCTCTAGGCGCCAGGTGACAAAGGGCGCTAGAACGTCAATGATTTTCATTTTCATGTTCCAATTTGGAGGGTAAGGTAGCCGGTAGACTTCTGCATTTAACATTGCCATCCGCCATACGGATAGCAACGCACCATTAACCACCTTTGGTGCCACCGCGTGCATAACTTTGCCGGATATCATTTCTCCCAATCGGAACGTCCGGAACACAACAATGACAAGCTTTAACTCTATTACGGCAGGAAGAGGTAAGGCGATGATACCAAATACCCGGGCGAGACTATGCGGAACTCTACCACCTAGTAGTCGTGATGGTGGTGACACGTATAGCCAAGCCTTTTACGACCTGCCTAGCAGAACGAAGATGGGCCCATTTGAAAATTAGACCAATCGTCATTCTTCAAATAGGGCCTGGGCCCTATTTGAAGAATTCAAATAGGGCCCAGGCCAACACGAGGATCAGATTATTAGATTCATGAATCTAAATATTCTATCCCAGTAGCGCCACGCAAAATTAAAGACAGAGCAACAAATTGAAATAACCCAGCAAATTTCTTTTTCCTTCCTTAACAGCGTGTACCTATTCGATTTAATAAATTCACAGCTTCAAACTCTGATAGGCAAATGTTTTTAAAATAATTCGTCTAAAATAAATGATACTGTAGGTAGATCTACCTACAGTATCATTTATTTAGACGAATTATTTTAAACACATTTGCCTATCAGAGTTTGAAGCTGTGAATGTGCCAAACATTCAAATCCGTTCAGTAGTTTTTGCGTGATTGAGTAACAAACATCCATCCTTTATATATATCCAACATCTAAACTTTCGCATTTATAATATTAATATAGATAGATGCATATAATAAAATCGTAGAAAAGTCAAAACTGTACATTGATTATTTTTTTAAAGAATACTTGGGGCGTGATCTACAATCGATATCGAAGCTAAAATTATAGTTTTTAGAATTTTTGTCTGCTTGTCTGTTTGTCTGTATATATGTCCGGGGTAAACTCAAAAAGTACTGCATGGATTTACTTCAAATTTTGCATGAATATTACTAACCGGTCGGGTCAACATAATACCTACATATTA
Organism: Apodemia mormo; assembly: GCA_036924255.1. Taxonomy (NCBI): domain Eukaryota; kingdom Metazoa; phylum Arthropoda; class Insecta; order Lepidoptera; family Riodinidae; genus Apodemia; species Apodemia mormo. The sequence continues at coordinate 8,055,017 of JAUPFN010000003.1, forward strand.
TCACGCTATCACCTACGGGGGAGGAGCAGTGCGGAGTAAACGAAGTCCGCGCGGACGAAGTCGCTGGCAACAGCTAGTATTAAATAATATAGATTGCTGTTCGTTAGTCTCGCTAAAACTCGAGAACGACTGAACCTATTTGGCTAATTTTCGTTTTGAAATAATTGTTGAAGTCCAGGGAAGGTTTAAAAGGTGAGAAAATATAGAAAAAAAAACTTGAGAGGTGTCAAGGGACACCCGGATGGAACGAAGTTCCTTTTATTATTATTTACAAAAAACCTGTATACACTCAACAAAAATAATCGTCGCGACACCACACTGTTCAATGCGAAATAGAATTTCGGCACCCGGTCGAATTTCGGAACCCGGTCGAATTTTGGCACCCGGTCGAATTTCGGCATCCGGTCGAATTTCGACCCGCGGTCGAATTTCGGCACCCGGATGAATTTCGACCCACGGTCGAATTTCGGCACCCGGTCGAATTTCGGAACCCGGTCGAATTTTGGCACCCGGTCGAATTTCGGCATCCGGTCGAATTTCGACCCGCGGTCGAATTTCGGCACCCGGATGAATTTCGAGACCCGGTCGAATTTCAACTTTTGGTCGAAATTCGACATTCGGCCGAACTTCTGTATAAATGTCGAACATTTGGCACTAGAAAAAAGTAAACTCAATCAAATAGTAGATGGACTCTTTCACTTTCAATGCACGAGCTAAAGGGAAGTGGCTGGATATTTCTGTGCTTACAATACCTTACTATAGCAAAAAGTGTCGTGACAACTTTTCGTAAGATTTTTTTCCGTCTAGCCCCCCCTTTCATAACGCGCGATAAGGAACTTCGTTCCAAAAATAAGAGTAGTTAAAAAGGCAGAACAACGTTTGCCGGGCCAACTAGTAATAAATATTTTAGATTTCAATTGAAATACTGGTGAAAAAAAATGTTAAAGTGAACAGATTTTGTAATTTTTTTTATTATTTTATAATATTTAACAATAATATTTTTTGCCATTTTGGCTCTGTGTTGCACTTTAGGACCATATATCCTGTTGGAAAGATACATTAAATAAAATATTTTGGTAAATTACAATGGTTGTAGATATTCGAGCTAACAGATAACTCTGATGCCTATTTTCGTAAAACGCTATGAAAGGATTGTCTTTTTAAAAAACCACTATCAAAAATTATATTCTTGCTCTGTAGTGCACTAAATAATCTTGCAAAAACTGTAATATCCTTCGAATAGTCCGCTCACATTATTACGATATTGCTCTGGAAATCGAATACACGCTCTTAAACAACAATTACAAAGTAGGTAATGCCGAATTCTATAAAATATTTAGGTTTATTATTTACTAGCTACTTCTCGCGACTTCGTCTGCGTGATCCAAACTCATAACTTCTTTTTGCTCACTCGGGTAAAAAGTAGCCTATATTCTGCCCTGTAAACTCCTCTATCTTTCAGTGAAAGTTTCATCAAAATCGGTCAAGCGATTCCAGATATTACCGCATACAAACAATTACAGACAGAAATTTTAAAAATGGTTGTTTAAGTATTAGCATCGCAAAGAAAACAAATTTCACTTGAAAAAATCTAGTTATTTTGAAATCACAAACACTTCAATTATATTTATATGTGTAGTCTATGCTTTGACCTGGGCATTAAAACTAAAAAGAATATACCTTATACCTACGAATGTATTGATCCCAAATCCCAATATAAATAAACCAATAATAGAATCGACAAAAATTCATAAACATTTTCCCCGTGTTGCTCCCGGGCTCCTTTGAGAATAGACCACCTGCCGTTCTGCCAGGCAGACTACCGTTTAGTGCGCGATCGAGGGACAACTGTAACGCGATTGAAAGGTAGAAATGGAGCAGAATAGCGAATTTTTCAATAGCGATTGAATCGTATTTGGATGGTGTGTCAATGAAACGCAATTGGTCTTAAATAATTAACAGAATACGAAATGTGTCAAATTATTCAAACACGACCCAATCGCGATGCTATTGATCCAATTTTTAATTAGCAGACTTGGGGCCCAGGTCATAAAAGGCGACTGATTGGCTACGCGAGTCACTAACATCGTGGCTACTAGGTGGTAGAGTTCTGCATTGTCTCGCCCGGGTCTGGTACCACCGCCTTGCCTATTCCTGCCGCAATAGCGTCAGTGCTTGTCGCTGTCGTGTTCCGGTTTGGAGGGTAAGGTAGCCGGTAAACTTATGCATGTGGCATTAGACCTCGTCACAAGATAGCAACGCACCATTAACACCTTTGGTGTCTATAGGCGATGGTTGACTCTTTCCATCAGGAGACCCATCTGCTTGTTTGCTATCTTATGACATAAAAAAAGCGATCGCCTGTAGCCGAAATTCGATCATCTATGCATATAATAAAATCGTAGGAAAGTCAAAACTGTACACTGAATATTTTTTTAAAAGAATACTTTGGGGCGTGATCTATAATCGATATCGAAGCCAAAAATATAGTTTTTAGAATTTTGTCTGTTTGTCTGTATGTATGTTCGGGGTAAACTCAGAAAAGTACAGCATGGATTTACTTCAAATTTTGCATGAATATTACTAACAGGTCGGGTCAACATATAGGCTACATATTATCACGCTATCACCTACGGGGAGGAGCTGTGCGGAGTAAACGAAGTCCGCGCGGATGAAGTCGCGGGCAACAGCTAGTAAACAATAAAATCTCTTTTAAGTTTGTCAACTGATTTTAGCAGTTAAAATAATAAATGTACATGTATGTATAATATCACGTATGTCGGATGAATGTAATGTGCGTAATATTTATTTTTGAAGTGAAAACTTCTTTAGGCGCGTTGAGCGTTTTGGTAGAGGGTAAAATCCTCGGTTCGCGTCACCGACATGCTAATGATAATAGTATATCTATAGCTATGTTTTGCATATAGTTTTAATTACTCTCCACTTAATAGTTCCGTTTTCACTTCTATCGGCAGTCCCACGACTGTTTTATTATTTTAATGTATTTCTAATGCATTTTTGAAGTGAAAACTTCTTTAGGCGCGTTGAGCGTTTTGGTAGAGGGTAAAATCCTCGGTTCGCGTCACCGACATGCTAATGATAATAGTATATCTATAGCTATGTTTTGCATATAGTTTTAATTACTCTCCACTTAATAGTTCCGTTTTCACTTCTATCGGCAGTCCCACGACTGCTACTGTTTTTTTTAATTGAAAAGTACCTAAAGCAGTATAAATGTAACGCAATATGTTTTCCCAGACACGTGGGACATAAGTAGCATTTTGCAGTTTGTTTATCAACATATTGTTGTGTTTGTATCGAAATTTGTGAATCAAATTTACATTTCAAAAATTCAAAAAACAGAGTAACGGCCGGGTTCCGAAACACGAATTAATTTTAACAAGCAATTAATCTATGATTAACATAATTTTTACAAGCAAATGACCTGTTAAACATACGTTAATTGCTTGTTAAAATTAATTTGCGTTTCGGAAACTGTCCGTTAGTAATTTTATGAGTTTGGCCAGTCTGTTGCCCCATAAGGACAATATTTCTTATATTTCCATGCGGTCGTCGTTTTCCTAGTAGCCCGAAATTACACACTTCATCGCTTACTTGTTCTAACAGTTAAATCTGTATAATATTAATAAACCTCAAATACTTCATTATAAAACAAATTTGACACGCTCCCCATATAACTGCGATGGTTAATAAATTCTTCATTATGGTCTAATCCTGATTGACGATTTGTACGTGACTTTGCATCTTTTATATTAGCATCAAAACTGGGACCCTTGATACTTAATTTTAAATTCTTATCGACATTTTTATGATATAGCATAGGATATACAAGCCTTTCCAAATAGTACAGACAAGCATTAGAAAGAGACACAAATGACGCTAATAATACTTTGGCACGTTTGGATGGTTCGAGGGTCCAAGGTAAGACCTCCAAATCTCTGAAGTCCAAGTTCATGCTACATTATAACGGCACCATTCCAAGCTAGCAAATAATTTCACATTCTAATATAAATATAAGAAACAGCTCGCTCGCTATGAACCACTTAATATAAAGTCAGAAAGTCTTGTGCCTAGATACGGCTCAGACTAAAAAGGCTATTTCCAATTTCATTTTGATAGAAATGTTAAGAAACACACACCACATAATTTGGATTAATAATTCACTGAATCCGTCCATAAAATACGCGGATTCCCTGCAACCATTCCGCATTTTATATGCAAATTGTAAATACACAGGCATCCTCGCCACAAACGGCTATTTTTAATTTGTTAAAAGCTCTCACAGAAATTAGTCTCAATCGCAATACGGGATCGCGATAATTGCAGTGTTTATTTACTCTTTCGTTCGAGTTGGACGATAATCGCTAGCGATTGTAGATTGGATTGGATATTACCTGGAAGCATAAAACGTATAAGAATTGGTTTGTATTATTTTTCGTTAAAAACTGTTACATTACTGTTTATATTTTACAACAAGTTACAACACTATTGCAGCAAAAGTACGTAATATATATATCTATACATATAATAAAATCGTAGGAAATTCAAAACTGTACATTGAATATTTTTTTAAAAGAATTCTTGGGGCGTGATCTACAACCGATATCGAAGCTAATAATATAGTTTTTAGATTTTTTGTCTGTTTGTCTGTATGTATATCCGGAGTAAACTCAAAAAGTACTGCATGGATTTACTTCCAATTTTGCATGAATATTATTAACAGGTCGGGTCAACATATAGGCTACATATTATCACGCTATCACCTACGGGGAAGGTGCTGTGCGGAGTAAATGAAGTCCGCGCGGATGAAGTCGCTGGCAACAGGTAGTATACATATAAATCAATACATTTTTAACAGACATTCAGACAAGATTAAGCAACAAACTCAGAAAAGGCAAAATATATCACCTAGTAGTCACCACGATACCGTGACTTTTGACCTTTTTTATATCATAAGATAGCATACAAGCAGATAGCGGTCCAGATTGCAACAGACATTCGTTGCCTATATACACCAAAGATGTTAATAGTGCGTTACTATTCTTGTGGCGGGGTCTTAATGCGACATGCATAAGTTCACCCGCTACCTTAACCTTGAAACCGGAACACGACAGTGACAAGAACAAAAAGGTAAAATGGTTGTATCAAAACCGGGCGAGACATTCAGAACTCTACCACCTAGTAGCCACGATGGTATTAACTCGCATAACCAATCATTCACTTCTTACAAACTGCCTGGCAGAATGAAGGGTGGTTATTCTTCTAAGGAGGCCCGGTTTAACGAACTGTCTAATGGCAGATAAACAATCTATTATTTTAAAATAGAAGTGGGCCAACTAATGTAGGTTACTTATTAAAGAGTTTAAACTTGGTAGAATTGCCCAAGAAAAAAGGCGTAATAAATATTAACGATCTGAATGCGTTGTGCAATTAGCAGCCGCACCTTTTAGAATTAAAATTGCATTAGCCTCGCAAACAGGCGTTCTCTAATGACGCTAATGCAGTGTTTGAGTGGAAAAATGCAACTGTCTGATGTCCGATAACGCAAATTGGTTTAAGTTTATCCATTTTGATGAAACGTCTAATGTGACTCTTTTATTGGGCAAAGTATACGCTTCTACAATAAGCTGCTTAATGCCATTAGTGTTTTACCAGTTAACAAATACAAAAAATGTGTTAAAATAAAACTGATTAAAAAAATTATTTACTTATTAAAATAACTTTTAAAAAGTTTTTTTTTAATGAAATGCCTACTTCTGATTTCTGTAGCGGGTCATACTGGCGCGTCGCTTTTATAACAATAACTGTTTTTTATAGGTTAGCAAATAAAACGGTTCGTATGATAAAGAGAGAGATAACTTTTGAATAGATATTAAAAAAAGTATGTAAAGGACTGGTGGTTTTCGGCCTAAACTCCTACAAAAATAAAAGTTATATGAAAAAAAGTATATTTTTACTTGTAACTATTTTGATCAGTATTATTCCTATAGAACTTGTCTGAGTGGAGAAAAATAAATTGTAATATTGCACCTGATACGTGAATAATCGATACTTGCATCTTATCGATTTACGTCATTTTATTTTCATCACATAATTAAACCTACTTTATATTTTAATCAGAGCAGATCCTTTACCACTTATGTCCCTGCGTATGTAAATACTTATGTATTTATCATGGTAATGAGAAATATATTTTTTATTGAATTTACAGATTTTATAATAGATTACTGAATAAATATTTCATCTATTGTTTTTCAGGCTGGCAATAAACTGTTACTTGTCACCTACAAACTGTCAATCATTTTAGACCTTACGATTCTGTCACAACTATGTTGTCGTTGTTGTTTGTTGCGCTAGCGCTGGGTAGATTTTTGATTGCGCTTTCGGTTATCTTTGACTTTGACCCCTTAGCCTATAGTTTAGCTTTTAACCTTATTTTGGGTTGTGTACTTTGCATAAACGTTGATCTGACAAGCTACTAACGGACTTTGGCATTCTAAATGATTTTGGACATAGACGGTAATGTCTCAATAATGTCATAAGTTAATGATAAATATCTATTTTCAGACAAGTTTATCGAAAAAATAGCAATCATATATAATTTTCTAATTAATAATACTGTCAGGAAATATTAAAATAATCAATGTAAGTGACCAGGCCGAACGCTCTTAGGAAACCCGCCAGTCTCCTTTACCGGCTACCTAAAACACAACTATGACAATCCCTGACGTCATTGAGACAGGAAAATTTAAGGAGTTTGTACCAAACTCAGTGGAGACGTTACAGAATTCTGCCAACTAGTAGTTACGCTGGTGCTAGCAGGTTTGACCAAATGTTTGAGACGAAGCTGGATCACCATGGGAAAAGAATAGAGGCGTCAAAATTGTATAGTTTTTTAATTAAAATTTTGCTTTTATTGTTTTTAGCGATTATGGCACAAGAGCTATTTTATCGAGTTTTGAGATTGTATATGATGTATTTTTTGACACGCACTACGGTCCGAACCGTTCGATTTTGACACATAGGTGTCATAGGTTTTGTCTCAATTATAGGAGTAAAATTGTCGGCCCTGGTTACCACTAGAAATAGTCGATAATCGTTATCAGGTCGATAATAGCGGCGATGGGGATCACGGCTAATTTGGCCAACCGACAAACCGATGAAAAGTGGTGATATAAATACCTATTAAAGTTATAATGTTATTTAATTTAAACCGAGTGCGTAACGTGATCACCACCTTTTATCGGTTTGTTGGTTGGCGAGATTAGCGGTAATCCCCATCGCCGTTATTACCGAACTGATAACGATTATCGACTATTTCTAGTGGTAACTTGGACCAACAATTTTACGCGCTCATCCGAGGCACGGGAGTGGTAACATACCACTCGCCATACTCGGAGTTACTACAGAGATTTTGGATTTTCAAGAAAAACCTCGAAAAAACACAGTAACAATTTTGTTCGCCCCAGCATCGAACCCGAGACCTCATGATCTGACCCGAATAGCCAGCAGACTACGAGGCAGCATTTTAAAAATTGGAACGAATTTCTACAATATATAAATATATGTTTTCCATATCAAAATTACTTCATTTATATGATTACAAAGGGTAAACAATAGCGCGCAATAACTGTCTTTACACTTCACCCCATTACTTCCAATAGGGTGCTATTCAATATTTCGAAAAACCATGAATTCGAGCATACTGTCGAGTCGGAACAATGAATCTAAATAACCATTAATATGTAATAAATACTATGGGGTAATAAAACTGTGTCGGGTAGGGGACAAACAAACAAGTGTATGGAGGCAGCCCTAAACGGACGTTCGCGTTGTAGTGATGGAGAAATGTGATGAATGAACAATGATGAATGAATGAGTATATTGTATCTCACGTTTGTTTGAACGGTTTAAAAGTTATTCAAAGAATTTTCTAAAAATAACAATATACCAGTGTTGATTATGGACCAGGGTTCAATAAAGCTTATTAATACTTTTTTAAAATATGTAGGTACTTAGTTGTTTTTTTTTAAATGTTTAATTTGCATTTAATTACACATTATTTTTTATGACTGAATAAACTGAAAAAAATCTAAATACAAAAGTTTACTTTTGTATTTAGATTTTACGTGATAAAAAATTTTTGAAAAATAGAGCAAAAAATAAATTACTTGAGAATGTGAAAACATTTTCAAGTAATTTATTTTTTGCTATTGTAGTACACCTAGGCTTACTTCTCTAACTGTGGGTGTGAATTCATGGATGTGTAAGTGGCCTTTTGCCTATCTAAGACTATACATTAGCCATTATCTTACTGAATGTATATGAATAAATTATATTAACATAAGAACATAAGATAAGTAAGGTAAAAATAAGGTAATATATATATATATATATATATATATATATATATATATATATATATATATATATATATATATATATATATATATATATATATATATAAATATCATGTAATATAATTAATCACCTTATGATATAGTAGTTAGGGTATAAGCCTATCAATGGAGACTGTGCTTGGATTCGATCACGAACGGAGTTAATAGCCATTTGTATTATTAAAATATGTTTGTGTTTTTAATAATTTGTGTAATAGATGCGGGTATATTATAAATACATTACGTGTAATGCGTATATAAATTCCTGTTAAATATTTGTGATCACTATCGCCGATATTACAAGCAAATATAGGAGTAAGATCAGTTCATGATATTTGTTCAGTTATATTAAGCTGTCAGTTATAATATAGCCACACATTGGTTAAAAACAATTAAACATCAGTCCAGTAGTTTTTATCTTTTTGTCTATACAAAAGTACGTACGATTATGTAAAAGTAAGTACGATACGAAAAATCAAAATCCAAAAACGCAAACCTTTTTAAAATTGTAATGTAGACATACAAAATACTTATAAGGTATTAAAAATCCAGTGTCAATTTAAAGTGTGTTTTAAGAATTAATATTATTCATTCGAATGAATTAAACAAAGTGAATGACACATCACTATGAATTGGCGAAAAGGCCCATCCGCGAAATAATCTGAGGGACAAAGCCATGGGCGACCTCTGCCTCGGCCGGGCAATTGGTTTCGCTCCAAATGACGACAGCTGCAGCATTTCAGATATAGGGGTCGTTCTTCATTAGTGTAACTTGTCTCGTCTCGAGATGGATGTTTGTTTTTGGACAGCGTGAGCCCACGCTGATGGTTTCTTGATGATCTATGGATTATTTGTGTAATGTTCATCTGATTTTTACGTATATTTTATTTGATCTATTGACTTATGAGTTTAAAACGGCGAGGCGTTGCGCTTATATTGAAGAATTTATAATGACATGATGTACTTAGCCAGTAACTTTTGTTAAGTAAATAATTCTTATCTACTATATAAGTCTGTCGCGTCCATTTGTACATTCAAGTTTTTTTTAAATTTCCTTCTATTATCCAATAGTAAATATTCCTTTTTTGACTAATTGACATCAATTTTACTTTTTCAAATATTTTTGTCAGTCTGTCTATATCTTTGTATGTATCTCTATGACGGCTTGACTGATCTAGATAAAAATTGGTGCACGGTGAGAACACACAATTTATTCAGTTTACGTATTTTTTTTGTCTGTCTGTCTTTATCAAAATTTTATACAGTAGAAGGATTGTGGAAACGATAGGTAACATAATTTTTGTTTGTCTGTCTACATGTTCTGTTATATTTCAACAACAGCAGTATATATATATATATATATATATATATATATATATATATATATATATATATATATATATATATATATATATATATTATAGTCAATGAATTTACCTAGTGAAGCAGACAGGTGCTACCTAGTTTCTATAAAAAAATTGTAAGGTTTTTCCATACACACTCATAATGTGTCAATCTATACGAATATTGATAACTATATAGACCTGTTATTCCACATAAAGTATTATTTTTATTTTTATACCGACAAACTTAGCCCGAAGGGGCAGAAACATGTGTTTAGGGCATCGATTAGCTAACGGTATTAACTTCCTGATGTAGAAGGATTGACTTATCAACAAATTTGGCACATATCTACTAACTTTACTGATATCAAGTGAAAAATCTTAATGTAACCTTCCGCCCGTTCCGTTCCGCTCGTCTGTCAAGCTTAATCCAAGATTCAAAGCTATGACCTCATATCGTCTATACCAACTGGTATGGTAGACCACTGAGTTGAAATTTTTCACATCAACTGTAAATAATTTTAGAAATATCACTGGACAAATTATACGAATTGATGTAACCTCTAACCCCATAACCCCATGAGTGTTAGTAAACGATAATAAAAAATTGAAATACGTATAAAAAAAATTTATTGAAATATATGTATAAGTAACACTTAGAAAGAAAAACATTTTGCTCATTTCACAGAAACTTATCCCTATTGAGGATCGAACCCGAGCGCTCCGATTGTGTATTCGGGTAGTATATCACTCGCCTAACAGATTGTTTAAAATTATAGAACAGTATCTAATAATCCAACATATCAAAAAGTCGTTGCTGCTAAGCAATATTTTATTTTTGACATTACAATAATACAAAATAGTTCAAATAAGCAATGATTACAGTTGTACCGTTTAGTCGCGCCCGCGGATTACTGAATTGTAAAAAAGCTTGGGGTCCCTCTGACCCGACGTGTTAATTATTGGGGTTGGGCGAGGGGTTGAACAGATGAAAGTCAATTTGCTGCTACGACATGATACGGCTCATTTCATCGAGAGCGACAAGTGTGGCACCTGCGCGTTTTCACTGGCCTAGGGGCGTTTCAATGGCCTTTGTGTTCTTTTAACAAACAATGGTGAATTGCATTGTATCCTTTAAGCGCTCTGTTCTAAACATATTCCCCAAAAATAACCTATGGGGTACAAATGTCCATTGGATTCTTTGTAGATGTTGGATTATTTTTGCTAGCCGAAATTGGTTTCTAAGCTTCATTGCAGGCTTTATTACCGTTTTCTAAAAGAAAATTATTCATAGCTGTCCCTTAGCGCTTATTTGCGAAGTATTCAAAATATCGTTGTAGTTAACTACATTTTTATAGTAGATATAGAAAGAAAATGGTTTCCACATTATAAAGAAATCACCTCCACTGCTCTGCTGCATTTATTTCAAACATCTATATTGTACCTGACACGTTTCATAATAAACCTTCCGCACTCCACAATTATAATCAAACTGAAATTTAAAAAAAAAACACTAAAAAATAGAGGCATAAACTTCAGACTTTATTTATCAATAAACAATTTCATCGTCAGATGTTTATATGAGCAAACCTGATTAGAATATAATTATGTTAAATTTAATTTAAAACAGTAGGTATAAGTGTATTTTATATACAAATGAATAAGCTCATGGGAGTTTTACTTTTAGCTATTTAATATTTAAAATAAAGTCTGAAACTTCTAAAAATAACAAAACCTTAGATTTAACATTTTGTTGTTTTTAGGGTTCCGAAGTAAACTAGGAAACCTTACAGTCTCGCTATGTCTATCCGTCCGTCCGCCCATCCGTTCGCACGATTGCTCAGAAATCCTTAGTACTGGAAAGCTGTAATTTGACACGAATATACGATTGCGAATTGAGTGAGATGTGCGTTGAGTGCTTATATTGTTAGCTTTTTGGGGTTCCGAAGTTAATAAGGAACCCTTATAGTTTCACTATTTCCGTCCGTCTGTCCGTCCGCACAATAGCTCTGAAATAAAAAGCTGTAATTTGGCAAGAATTTTCATCGCCGCAGAGTGGCTAGTTTATCGGTTTTTTATCGGATACACTTTGGAGAGTGCGCTGCGAAATTGCACGACTTGATTTCGCCATCCCCGTTTTTCTATCGATCGAATAGGCGCACAGATTCTAGGCATCGCCATATGGTGGACGTTCCTCGTACCCGGACAAAGAGGTTCGACATTTTTCATTCGAACTGAAAGGAACTGACGAGTACAATCTAGGGATCTTCAAGAGAAGAGTGAACAGGAACCTTTTAGGGAAGAGCGTTCCATCTTAGGCCACATCTTAGCTTACCATCAGGCGAGATCGTGGTCAAGCGCTTCCTTATCGATAATAAAAAAATACGTATTAGTAACGGCAACGAAGTGGTAAAATAAAATTTTGAAAAATATTTTTTCAGGGTAGCTCCCCTACATGTAGAATGGGGATGTTAATATTTTTTCTCACGTACCCCACTGTGTGGGGTATCGTAGGATAGGTTTTTAAAAATATTGTAGGTTTTTTAAAACAAGTTTTCGATTAAGTAACCCGTTTGTAAAGCTTTTAAGTGCTAACTTTTGTTAGGAACAAGTGTCCTCCCTCTGCAGGCTTCACGGTTTGTTTTGGGAGTGGGAAAAAATCATTGTAGTAGTAAATATAATGAAGTTAAGAGGAAAACTATTACGGATTAGAAGGCTTTACAAGTTTTTGAATAATAATCGAACAACTTATAAAATGTAAATCCCAAGCACGGGGTGAGTGCTATAAAAGCAAAAATAATTAAAATGTACCTACTCTGAGAAGTTTTTTATAGGCGGTGAACCTGCGTTGCGGATATATATTTCTTATTGACGTTGAATAGCTTAAATGTTCATAGTATGAAATTATAAAAGCCCTCTTCTTGGTGCGCATTATTGTGATGGGCAACTTCGGAACCCTGCATTTCCGCAACGACATCACTCTAATTTTTTTTAATAAATAGTGTAGGCGCTGTAATGCTTATCTTAGCAAAACCGATTAATTTCTATTTGTGTTGACTGTATGAGTATAGTGTAACAGTAAAAGTGTGTTTTGAATAAATTATTGTATGTAAATACACAGTATTGCAATACATAATAAATGAAACTGTCTACATTTTTATCGACTTGTTAAGTTTATTTGTATCTCTTACCGTTTAAATAGTAGTATTCTAGATTATTATTTATACTTAGTATTTTATCTGACTTTTGTATTTTTTTTTACTTTTAAGCTTTCTTAGATTTTGTTAGCGCAAATTATTAAGTTTTAAAAACGGGTTCTCTTAGCGGAAAGTAGGTAAATAATTTTCTTGACGTTATTGAAAGCACCATACTCTTTCCTCATATAATTAAAAATTTATAACCCGACTATGTGACATCATTACCCTTCTGTTGTATTAATTGAATAATACAAAATATTTTGTTTCAGATGAAATAAAATTCGGTATCAACCGATTAATGGGTGAAAAGACTGACGAGGAAGACAATGAATCACATCACAATGACACAAGAGCAGAAGACATCTCTCCAACATCCCGTTGTGGAAGCCCATGTTGGGCGCCATCACCCCAATCCCCACGATCAGTACGTTCCACCTCTCCTGAACTGGAAGTCGATTCACCACCATCATCACCCAGAAGACTTCCTGATTCATCACCACCATTAAAAAGATCAGAAGCTTTCTCAGTTAGTGCACTTTTAAGACCAGATACTCCAAAAATCCAACCTCAAAGACCTTTTTTATATCCACCGTTACCTTTTGCGGAACTCCTAAGAGATGCTGGTAGTTTAGGTCTATCTGGATGGGGCGGTTATAGTAATTTGTATCTTCACGCAGTTCAAGCTGCAAGTCCCGAATTTTTAAGGTTAAGGGCAGCTGTTCTTGGCGCTCCTAATCCCTTATCAAGACCTATTGGAGATGTGTATTCCTGTGTGAAATGCGAGAAAATGTTTAGTACTCCTCATGGATTAGAAGTCCACGCGAGGAGGTCACATAACGGGAAGAGGCCTTTTGCATGTGAAATGTGCAGCAAGACTTTTGGACATGAGATCAGCTTAAGTCAACATCGGTAAATAGTTTTGTTCAGATCATTGTATTTCTTAAGATCAGGTGCTAAACATACACCTCCTTTAAGACTATTTACAATATTTGCTACAGCCACAGTCTTGCAAATCAAATTCAATTTTGTGTACCATACTTTTTTTTTATATCATAAGATATCAAACAAGCAGATGGGTTTCCTGATGGAAAGAGTCAACCATCGCCTATAGACACCAAAGATGTTAATGGTGCGTGGCTATCTTGTGGCGAGGTCTAATGCCACATGCATAAGTTTACCAGCCGGTAAACTGATAAACCTTACCCTCCAAACCGGAACACGACAGTGACAAGCACTGACGCTATTGCGGCAGGAATAGGTAAGGCGGTGGTACCAGACCCGGGCGAGACAATGCAGAACTCTACCACCTAGTAGCCACGATGGTAGTGACTTGATAGCCAATCAGGCAGTTGGCCTATTCTTCAAAGGAGGCCGGGATCAACACGGCGAAACTTACACTGATTTCACACGAATAAAGACGATCTCTATTAGTTCATTTTTTTGTTTGTTGTTTGAAGTGCTACCAATTTTATCGAAACCCAAAATAAATGTCTGTTAGGAATTAAGGGAACTGTTTAGATATTTCCTTCGCTTAAATAATGTTCATAATTTTTTGCAGGTTTTCAAAATATAAAATTGTATTTTTTTTTCTTTTGAGATCGCAAAATTGTCAATTTTTAGGAGCATTTGATTATCTCTGACTACAATAAGGTTATATTTAATTATTTTAGTATTAACAAATAAAATGAACATAACTATAAAACATGAACTGTTTTAAATAGGCAAACAAAACTATAACCTACAAAAATAAACAGGTACACATAATTACAATTTTAAACCAAACTCAAATATGGAATAAGTAAATATATTGTAATTTCATTTATATTGACTATTTAATATTTATACTACTTATTATCTCATAAAATTTCGTCAAGTGGTAACGGCCTCAGTATAGACACGCTTCTGGATTTTAATCCTAAGTCAGACAAATTATTAGAATATGTTTTTATTAAAAACATAACTTTTGTGAAATCGCATTTGTTCACGCAGAATGTTGATGTAGATCCCCTTTTATGAAAATACCATCTTCCATTTTGCCAGACAGTTCGTAAAAGATGAACGATTGGTAATATATGTCACTATAATGGTTACCACTAGGTGGTAGAGTTCTGCAACAACTTTGGAGGGTAAATTACTTGGTAAAGATATACATATGGCAATACCATTCTAACACACGCCTATACACGTCATTGCACGGCTAGCAATGCACGATTAACGTCAATCCCTAATTTACGTAACAACATAAGACAGACATAAGAATGATACAGCGTCGGTTAGTGCTACGACTCTCTACGGCTATCCTATGATAAAAAATGTGCTCATATTACCGATACGTGGACCTAGGATTTGGTGCTCGTAGACCACCTATTAATTTGATACTTAAATTTGCTGTCTGATCGTAGGTGGCTAGGATGTGGGCATGATAATATTTATGTTCGAAATATATTATGTTAAATAATATTATTACAGGGCTGTCCACAGTGTAGAAAAAGTCTTCGAGTGTAAACAATGTGGGAAGACCTTTAAACGATCGAGCACATTGTCAACTCATCTCCTCATACATTCGGACACACGACCGTATCCTTGCCAATACTGTGGAAAGCGGTTTCATCAGAAGTCTGATATGAAGAAACACACCTACATACATACTGGTGAGTTTATTTTTTTAATTTTTAAACCTTATAATTGGAGAAATTGTGAAGGTGGTGCCAATGAGAGAGAAATTATTGATATTTGATTATTTGTTTTTTTTTGTATCATTAGATAGCAAATAAGTAGATGGCTCTGCTGATCTAAAGAGAATCCATCGCCTATAGACACCAAATATGTTAATAATACATTGCCATCTGCGTGGCGGGATGGCAATGCCACATGCATAAGTCTACCGTCTGCTTTACCCTCTAAACCGGAACACGACAATGACAAGCATTGACGCTATTGCCGCAGGAATAGGTAAGGCGATGGTGATAAATATTAAATATACGGGCGAGTCGTTGCGGAACTCTACCACCTTCTAAAAATACCTAGTGAAATTCGAAAAAAGAGATCGTTGTGACAAAGGGAATCCATTTTTTATTTAACTGAAACAAAGGCACAACATTTAATTGTTCGTAATCTTTGATGATCTTGCAGGAAATTAACAGATGACTCTCCCGATTGAGAAATAACTATCGCCATACCTCACATTTTTATAAAACTTTACTACTTTTAAAAGAAAAACTTTCACTCTTTATGCAGAGACTTAAATTAGAAGAACGTACTTTTATTTCACAATCATCTATGCTTACATATAACTAATGTGAAACGTCATTCGTAAGTGTTGATCATAAAGCTATATTATATCTGAAGGCAACAGTTCTAATACATACTTGAAACCAAATTTTAAATACTGATTTCATCTTTTGAGGTCTTACCCTCTCTTTCTAAGACAGCTTTATAAAAAGAGATGGCGCGACCTCATAGACTGAGATATAACATAAATTTTTTTTTCAATTGATTAATACGAGTGCAAGCTCCACCTTTACCTAATACTTCATGGCATTAATATATTTAAGTTAAAATATTCTCAAAATAAGTGACGAACTATCATTCTTGAAAATAAAGTTTTAAAAACCTAACCTAATACACCGTTTTAGAGGCTCTGTTTCGCTTTGGTTGTGTAATTAACGACAACGACTATGCGTTTTCTGGAGCTCAATTTGAAGTTTAGTTCTTGACAAGGCCAGATTTCGTCTTACGAGCTTGTCATATTTTAACAATGTATTTCATATTACACTAACTGACGAAGTCCAATTGTAAATGAGCGCTTTTGAGGATACGAACATTCAAACAATGTGTACGAGTATGTGAACGCTTGAGAACATTCATAATAAAATGGACTTCGTGAGATATAATATCTGGACTTGTTTGAATTTTTGGCTCTGGGTTTTATTAAGTACGTATTTTCTTTCAATCAAGTATTTGTACATATATTACATGTTTAAGCCTTACATTTTTTTAACTTCCCGCTACGTATGTAGATAAGGAAGTTACTGATTTTGCCCAGATTTTCGAAAATCGAGTTTTCACTAGATCTCCACCTTTTGAGGTCCTAAGAATCTTTTCCAACTATTTTCACGATGACGTCACTGTCTGTATGTATGTATGTGTGTATGTAAACAACTTTTGAACGGCTGGACCGATCAAAACGCGGTTGATGGAATTCGATTGGATTATGCTTAGCTTAGACTTCCTGAAAATATGAACTAAATCGTCCCAGGCGCTTTTGGTAAATTTTGAAAAAATCTCAAAAAAATGTTGGCGTAATAGTATTTTTTTAATATAACTTCCAAATTAATGCACTGATTAAGTACTGAAACTAATCAGCTCTTTTTCTAAAAGAACTTCGTCTTTCTTTCGTGATTTATGCATATAAATTGCATCAAAATCGGTTTACCCGTTTGGGAGAAAACGTTGACGAAAGATTTTGAAAAAAGTGTTTTTTCAACATAACTTCGAAGTTTTTCAACCTGTCGATTATTAGATAAATTTTAGACCACAAAAATTTAATTGAATGTAAAAATCAAATTCAATCAGCGTTTCCAAAAGATTGACATTTTAACAAAATGGATTTATTTATTTATTTATTTAAAAAATTATGCACAATTGAGTACATAGGTGGACTTAATGCTACATGGCATTCTCTATCAGTCAACCCAAACTAATTAGAGAATATTTCATTTAAAGGGGTGCAATGTGCATGATAAGATAAATTAGTGAAATTTAATTACAATAACTGCTGGTAATACTAAAAAAATTCAAAACACATTACAGATTATGCCTTATTATATTATATTATATATACTTTATATATAATATAATTTATTATATTATATATAATATATTATACATATTATATACACATACATACCTAAATAAATAATATACATAGATATACATATTACACATATTAATTTATAATAGGGAAATAAGTATAAATACGAATACCTTAATTTAGCGGGAAATTTCAGAACTGGCCTGTAGGGTCAACCGTTTATAAAATTTTTATACCGCTTTGTAAAATTCTGAATAATTCACCTAATTTACAATTCCTATAGTTTTTTAAGTGAACAGGAACATGACAGGCGGCGACATATATTTGGTCGATAATAACGATTGCCAAGTTATATTTTCCTAAAACAATAAAATGATAGTAGATAGTTATAAACGCTACTTAATTATTATTCTAAAATTACACCTCTTTGTCAAGATAACAATAATTTAAAGAGACTTCGCGAACCCATTTACGAAGTTGTCGTATTCTAAAGTGAAATTCTGTCACAATATCTTAGCTCCCCTCGCCACATAATTAATGTACATTAACACCAAAGATGAGCTAGGTGGCTGCTTTATAATAATCGCGGAGCTCTGAATAGGCTTGCCGCTCGAGGTGTTTGCGGTACCCGAAGGGTGATT
This sequence comes from Apodemia mormo, assembly GCA_036924255.1. Taxonomy (NCBI): domain Eukaryota; kingdom Metazoa; phylum Arthropoda; class Insecta; order Lepidoptera; family Riodinidae; genus Apodemia; species Apodemia mormo. The sequence goes on from JAUPFN010000003.1 coordinate 8,073,431, forward strand.
TTCCTGAGACACACGGTAGAAGTATTACGCTAACATTAGCTGGTCTTAGTATAAAACTACAAATACATTTTATTATATTTACATTGCAATTTTTATAACTTCTTGATACGTTGATGGCTGTATAAAAAATAAATGTACATATGTTTTTTTAAAACTTCAGGATAAAAGGTATATTAAGACATTAAGCGGAATAAGACATTCCGCTGTGAAGATGTTCCATAAATATTTCATAGCAATCAATTTATTACCTTTAATGATTTTTGCATAAAAAACGTGAAATCTGAATAATTATATTTACTGTGATTAAGTGGAATAACCCACGTATGTCTCGATTTGCCGCGGAAAATATAGCCTATGTCACTCAAGAATAATTTAGCTTTCTATTAGTGAAAAACGTTTCAAAATCAAAATTCGGTTATACAAACAAACTTACAATCGTTACCTCTTTATAGTATTAGCATAGATTAACGCAGTATTAGAATAAATTTGCTAGTTGAATGTGAGCATAAAGTTCAGTATTAAATTGTATGAAAGTTATGACTGTATGTAGACGCAATGGCATTATGAATATATAAGATGTTGCGGTCTACACGATCTCCTTTTACTGACACTTAAGCACGGGATAAGATTCGTCGAGACTCGGATGAGTAGTTCATAATGTTTAACTACTCTTGTGATTTTTCTATTTTTTTCATTGTCAGCACTTGGTGAAATTCAATTGTAATATTCACGGCACAGCGCAAATATTCACGGTAGCAGTGAAACGTTTAGCTTTTGCTCGCCTTTTACGATCTTTCCAGTAGATCATTCTTTAAAAGAAATATAGGCTAACGCTGGAATCTTCTAATAACAAACCAATTTTCTCAGACGCATTTTAGCTGTAATTATACTAATACATATTTTTTTATTTATAAATTATAATTTGACCGCCCGTTGGTCGAGTGGTTAGCGACCCTGACTACGCGATCGACAGGGCTCGGGTTCGATCCCCGACGGGGACAAGCATTTATGTGATGAGCATCAATGTTTGTATTTCCGGGTTTGGGTGTTTATTAAATATATTCTTGTATTTATATATGTATTTCTAAGTATTAGTATCGTTGACTAACACCCATAACACAAGCAAATAATTTGCTTACTTTAGGATTACTGATCGTAAGTGTAGTTTGTTCCGTGAATATTTATTTATTTATTTTTTGCTCGAGTAGCTCGACCCTCACGTGGAGTAACAGGTCATACCTAAGATATAATTTATTAAAAATGACAGTATATTTATTTTTGAAAAGCTGTATATTTGCCATTTGGAAACAATGATCGATTTTGATCTTTCGATTGCACTCAATGCAATTTTTGAGATGTAGAATGTTGGATACTTTCCGTCATCGGCACTTGGTGAAACTGCATTTTGAAATAGATATGACAAATAAACTCACTTGTACTTCCAGTTCACATGTGACCAGTCCACTAGGTGGTAGAGTTCTGCATTGTCTCGCCTGGGTCTGGTACCACCGCCTTCCCTATTCCTGCCGCAGTGCTTGTCACTGTCGTGTTCCATGGAGGGCCAGGTAGCCGGTAAACTTATGCATGTGGCTTTAGAGCTCACCACAATATAGCAACGCACCATTAACACCTTTGGTGTCTATAGGCGATGGTTGACTCTTTCCATCAGGAGACCCATCTGCTTGTCTGCTATTTTATGATATAAAAAAACTGGAAGTATAAGTGAGGTTATTTGTCATATCTATTGTGTATGTGTGCATAATATGTATCATATTATTTTAGCTAATAATCGATAGGTTGAAAAATGTCAGTAATGTCAAAATATATTTTTTCAAAATTTTGCATCATTGGTTAATCTCAAATAAATTGAATAATATTAATTAATTTATCGTATTTAACGCAATTTTTTTAAGAATTAAAGCTGATTAGATTTTTAAATCAATCGGTATCTTACCCAAAAAGTTATTTTAATAATATGAAGTAATCAATAATACAATATTTCACACAAACTTTTATCTCTTATTTCAGCTTCTTAGAAGTTGATTTTTGAAAAAGTACGTTTGACCTTGGATATTCTACTATCTTCTTGCTCAATTTCATCAAAACCGGTGCAGAGGTTTAGCTGTGAAAGCATAACAGACGGGTAGACTTTCAACTCATAATATTAGTATGGTATAACTAAGTATATATATTTTCATTATACAATCCTCTTTAAGACAAAGTAAAAAATTTAAAAAATATTCCTATAGGTACATATTTACATTTTAATTCAAGCTTTCATTCTAAATGTATTCGTATATAAATATTCGATGCGTGCGTTAGAAGAAAATCTTCATACTTCAGTGCTAACGGACTGTTTCAACATCAAAATACCTACATCATCCCCCAGTTCATTTAAGATAAGGGTGGGCTTCTCCGTGATTCAGCGCGTACTTCGCAATTTTCATTGCTGTAGTGGGCGTGAGGAGGAAGGAAATATGTTTAATGATGGGTGCGACAAGAACCAAACGTCAAGGGTTAGTTACTGGGGTACATGTTGAAGCTATAGAATTTACAAAGATACTACGAGATGAATACATTTCCCTTTTTGTTAGGGTAGCATAGTGTTTTGACGTGCATATAAGAATATTTTTTGTTGTAAAAAATATATCATAATGCCCATTGGGCAATGCAAGCAGTGTATAGTGGGGTAAGCATAGTAAAATGAATATTTTTAAGCATAAAGCTTATTACAATTTGCAGTTTATCAGCTGGTGAGATATTAGTATATAAGTGGTTTTAACCTGGTTCAAATAACTTTAATTATCACATAAGTTATCTCAGAAAACTGTAGCATCTCATTAACATTTAAAAAACATATATTTATCACAAATCTGCGTTTTTTTATAGTATAAGAAGATAGCAAACAAGCAGATGGGTCTCCTGATGGAAAGAGTCAGCCATCGCCTATAGACACCAAAGATGTTAATGGTGCGTTGCTATCTTGTAGCGAGGTCTTATGCCACATGCATAAGTTTACCGGCTACCTTACTCTCCAAACCCTGACAAGCACTGACGCTGTTGCGGAAGGAATAGGTAAGCCGGTGGTACCAGACCCGAGCGAGACAATGCAGAACTCTACCACCTAGTGATGCGTGGTACTATTAAATGAAAAAACTAACATAGTTTGGAAATGGATATTCAATGGCTTCCCATAAGTTTAATGAAAACGTTAAAAATGTTTTTGTGTAGGTAATAGCAGGGATACAAAATTAGCGAACTGTAACGTAAATTCAGGTACTTATTTAATTTTGGGCATATTAAATTTCCCAGAAAAACTGAAAACTTTTCCTGTGGTCAGGGATTTAAATCAAAGACATCATACGCTTATACTAAAGGCGGTACCGGTGAAGGGACATCAATGAAAAGGATTATAATATATAGTTTATTATTAAAACATGAAGATGGATTGTTTCACAACACAACCGCAAACGCCCCTAACCCAATCCACGTGTGAATTATTAACAATATCAACTCAGCAAATAGTTGCGCGAACAGCATTTTAATCAGCGTCCCAACTTCTTGATTAATGTGCCACCATGCAATTTATCGTCCAAATTTTATTTATAATTGCGCAGGCTAAATTAAATGGGGAGCGATTAGTCAACGTCAAGACGCAGGACCGCGTTCGCGATTTGTCACCTCTCCCGAACCAGTTTAATTCGACGCTAATTGAGCCCGGAAGTTACCTCTGAACTTCTATACCTGACAGTGTAGTAATTTTCAACTCTGTAGTTCGTAGTTGGAAGTTAAGCAATTGGTCCCTGTAATAAAGGTTCATTAGTAATTTAAGGCATCTTCTTAAATAGAATAACGCATCTCTTCGTTATATAGAATAAGTACAATAACATAAAAGATACCTAATTTTTAATTTAAGTGTCACGGAAATTTAGAGAACTTTTCTGATCTTCTATAAGGTGGCATTCGATTTTTGATTTGTATTTGGAAGTTAAGCAATTTTTCGCTGCAATACAGGTTCGTAAGTAAATTTAAATCTTTTTCTTGAATAGAATAACGTGTCTCTTCGTTCTAGAAAAATAAAACAAAAAAGATAACTTTTAATTTAAGTGTCACGGAAATTCAGAGGAGATCTTTGTTAAATTTCTATATCTGATAATAAAGTAATTTTCAACTTCGTAGGTCGTATTTGGAAGTTAAGCAATAGGTAATAAAGATAGAAATAGGTAATAAGATAGAGTAATAATAAAGATTCAGTAGTAAATTTAAGGCTTATTCATGTAATATGGAATAATATGACAAAAAGCATAATTCATAGACTTTAGAGATACTCTATTAAATTCATTATTCAAAGAGTAAATTAAGTTAACCTCTATTTGAATGTTACATTCCAGTAAATTTCAACATCGTATTTGGGACAAAGTTATATTTGTTCCATGTAGTAAAGGTGTATTAGCAAATAAAATAATCATTTTTTTGTTTTAAAGAATAATAAAATAAATAAATCAAATTTAAAATTTAGAGCTCCTTGACACATTTCTTTATGATCAGACCATCGTCCAGCTTCATGTGTATAATTTACAGAGCAAAAAATGAATAGGACTAATGATCTTCGAAAGGGGATCCTGCAGCATCAGATCAAGATTATCATGCAATATTACTAAACAGCAACAGAATTCCAAATTTCGTTTCGATTAGGCATATACAAGTTGATTAGCTCCTTTCATGACATTGAAAAGAGCTGGTGATCTAGACACGGCTAAACAGATTCTATTGAATCGTAGCTAAGAAACATCTTTATAGATAGGACTTTCAATTAGAAAAAAAAATGCAGTCAAATCTGATCTTGGGACCTACGGTGCCACAAACAGAAACAAATATTCCACATACTCTGCAGTTTTCATCGTCGGCATTTGGTAAAACTCCATTTTAATGTAATACTCTATCACTTATACACTTGTACTGCTTCACAATAAATTTTTATTGTGAAACAGTACAAGTGTATAAGTGACAAAATATTACATTAAATACTCCACACCTTACTTCATACAAATTGGTTTCGAAAAATTGAAACATAACTTGCATGAAGCATCAGACAATCAAATCATAATATTATATCAGTCTTGGTTTTCTATGTTTTCGAGATAATTTCGTTGGATTCAGTTTTTTTCAGAGTCTAAAGGCTGCATTTGCTCGTAGAGAAACATCTTTAATTTTATATCAAAGAATAAATTAATTATGACGAAATATGAACTTTTAAACTAAACTAACGTTCCACTATAATTTAAAAAAAATAAACGGGGCAAAAATGCGTACATATGAATATACATACTAGCGATCGCCTGTTCTCGAAATTCGACTATTAGATAAAACAATAAAATTTCTTTGATATTGGCATCTGACTTAAGCGGTAAAGACAATGACGTGTATAATATTAGACACGTCATTGGGTAAAGAAAATACTATTCATGTGTTTACATTGCTATATTTTCATGTATGTCACATGAACGTAGTGTGTGTAATGTTTATTTTTATCACATTTTAATTAATCTATATTAATATTATAAATGCGAAAGTTTGGATGTTTGGATAGATGTTTGGATGGATGTTTGTTACTCAATCACGCAAAAACTACTGAACAGATTTGAATGAAATTTGGCACACAGGTAGATGATGACCTGGAATAGCACATAGGCTATTTATATCCCGGAAAAATTAGATGATCCCGCGGGATTCACCAAAAATTTATAATGCAGCGGGCTGCACGCTACAGCTAGTTTAATATATTTCTAATGCATTTTATTTCAAAATATTGAGTTCCTGCAGTCCTCGGCAATGTAAACTTTAAATGTACCCACACTCCATCGTTCGCGCTATTGTCTTAAAAAGGGGTTTTTCCTTCGCGTATTCTTATTATTCACTTTTCATTCATTCGTATTATTCATTCATTCATTCATTCGTATTATTCACGGGGCAAATTACACTGACTGTAAAGTAAGCAAATTATTTGCTTGTGTTATGAGTATTAGTCAACGATGCTAATACATAGAAGTACATATATAAATACTAGAATATATTTAATAAACCGCCAAATCCGGAAACACAAACATTTATGCTCGTCACACAAATGCTTGTCCCCGTCGGGGATCGAATCCGAGCCCCGTCGATTGCGTAGCCAGGGTCGCTAACCACTCGACCAACGGGGCGGCCAAAATTAATAGATTATTTATCACGTAATAATAGATATTTGTAGAGCTCCATGTTTCTTAATAAATCTTAATAGTTTGTTAAGTAATTTTGACTACGTCGATTCTAAACACTAGAAAAAAAAAACACTGAAGAGGGGATAACATTATTTTAAAGTACCTATTACAGTAAGCTTCATGAATGTTGAATGTTATGAGTGGCAGATTAAGGAATTTTTTCCGTGTCTTAATTAGTCAGGGGATAAACAAGAGGCACATTTGCTCTCCAAATAATTACAGAGTCAGAATTTTACTCTTTTTTTCAATTTTAATTATTCTTCCGGTTGCGGTTTGCGGCGAAGAATTAAAAAGCATTAACGAAATTGGTTTGCATGCAATTCAACTTTTATCAGATGAAGATTCCACTTTAAGTGAGTACTTACATTTCTAAGTTCGGCTCAAAGTAAATATTACTTTATTAAATATTTTTCCTGCTGTTTTGATTGTTATATGTACAAGATATTTATAAAATATACAATTAATCTACTACTATTGCGCAAAACATATCTAAGTAATAAAAATTTAATCACGAGATATGCAGAGTGAATTGAATAGATATGTTGAAATAGACAAATTGACGATCAACTACTATTACTTAGATTAAGGCCCCGGTTACACTTTGAGTAGTACAAGTGCGAGTGTTTAATGTAGGTGCTTAGTTTAATACTAAAAACATGTATAGATGGCCATTAATTAGTGCGAGTGATTAGTAATTAGCGTAATGAAAGTAAATAGACGAACTGTAACCGGGGCCTAGCTGGTTTGTTGTCTGGCGGAAAAAGTGGTGAGTAAGACCATCTGCCATCTGCTAGCTATTTCGTAAAAGACGATTGATCATCGGTACTATGATGGTTGAGTTCAGTAACGTCTTGCCTGGGCTTAGACCAACGCCTTACATATACCCGCTGCAATAATCTCAATGCGTGTCACGTGTACTGGTTTGGAGGCCAAGATAAGAAGTAAACTTATACATGAGGCATTAGCATCTCGCCACACGAATAGCAATCCGTCATTAATATTTTTGCTATCTGTAAGCTAAGCTATGGGCAAAGAGACAATTTTTTCACCAGGATACTCATCTGCTTATTTGCTATCTTATATAATTATATAAAAACGGTCGCTGCCTTATCAGTTCTGCATTTGATCTCTGACAACTCTCTTGTTAAGCCAGGGCGAAAATCGTAAAAAATCATTGAGCTAAAATTGTCATTGAATTCACTGCAAAAGCCGCACAAGTTTCAATAGGACGTCACTATGTAAACTAAATGACAGTCTTGCAAATGAAAAAGTAACATGTTCCCAGAGAGTTCCATTTTCGAATTCCATAATTGCTTTTTTATTTTCTTTTTTTGTATTGTATGTGGCCAGTTCTGCACCTACAGGATTATCCCAGTACGCATCATTCTTCTTTAGATTGGAAATTGCTATTAAAAAAATGTTATTAAATAATAATTAATCTGCTTAATTTAGCTATCAATAGTAATCTAAACTAATATTATTAAGAGCTGGCTCCTTTGAAGAATTTGAAGACCAACTGCCGATCTGCCAGGCAGTTCGTAGAAGGTGAACGATTGGCCTTGCGAGTCACTACCATTGTGGCTACTAGGTGGTAGAGTTCTGCATTTTCTCGCCTGGGTCTAGTGCCTATCGTAATGACTCGTATAGCCTATCGTTCGCCTCTCACTCCCTGCATGGCAGAACCAAACATGTATAGACTTTCCGGTTACCAAGATTCACCGGTTTATCGGTTGGCGAGATGAGTGATGATCCCTATCGCCGCGTTTTACCAACCTGATAACGATTATCGACTATTTCTAGCGATAACTGGGACAGGCGGCTTTATGTGCTCATCCGAGGCTAGAGGTGTTGTGTATTGTTCGAATAAACTATTTATTGATAGCGTGTTATAGACTACAAACTATATTTTTCTACGCTTTACGTTGACTATACATAGCGCGCTATTATATAACGCTATGGATTATAATTAACCACCACAATTCTATCCGAGGCACGTGAGTGGCATAGATAAATAATTGATCTCGCTGTGCTTGACTAGGTACCGCCGACTTGTCAAATGCGGCAACAATCACTACGTCAAAACTGGCGTACCCGATTCAGTCACAAATCACAATGCAAGCTCTAAGAGCACACTACTCACTATTATCTATTTGCACATTATCATATCACACACACTACAATATTGAGTTGCCACATTCACAGAGTTGTTGTTTTTAGATAGTGCGGTGTCTTGTCAAGCGCCGCGAGACCAATTATTTATCTATGTTGAGTGGTAACATGCCGCTTGTCAGACTCGGAGTTACTACTAAGATTTCGGATTTTCGAAAAAACCTCAAAAAAACTCAATAACACTTGCCCAACCCGGTGATCGAACCCGAGCTCTGAGTCAAATAAGTTATCGCTAGACCACGAGGCAGTCAAATTAAGAATGATATTATTATACGTAAATTATTTTTTATAAAAATATTGACATTAAATGGCTATAGATGCTACGGTGGCCATAACCAATATTTCTACCCTAATTTGCATTAAATACTTACTGCAACAAAATTAGGAATGTAAAACTGCTTTTAATTGCAATTACAAAAGCTTCCGTTTTCTTCAGTTCTCTGATTACTTTTTAAAATGTTTTCTTATTTTAAAGAAGCGAGGGTATGAGGTTTTAAGGCATATTGTAATCATGTAATTGAATTTGTGAAGGGGATTTTGGATGTAAATTCTCCTTAAAACTTGTAAATTTTCGACTTTTCCTTACAAAATTACTTGTTATATGCCTTACATTGGTTCAGTTTCTTTGTAAAGAACTAATTATTTATTTTCTGGTCAGGTAATATGTAAAAGACTCTAGGCATCTTATCACATTAGACTATGTAGACTTTTACGGTTAGATTTGATAGAAGAAAGTTGAAAGAAATTTTAATAACACCTTTAATGAATTAATCAGTTACCTGTTTGCTAGGTAGTTCGTAAACGGGTAACAAATGGACCAAAAGAGCCACTACCATCATGACTTTTAAGTGAAAGAGTTCTGCAATCACCGCCTAAACATTTCCTGCCCCAATAGTGTCAGGAACTTATTCACTGTCATGTTCTGGTTCCTACCCCTAGATAATCGGTAAACTAATGCATCCGTTTTATCCTGTCACACTAATGGCAACGCACTATTGCCATCTTAGTTGTCTTTAGGCACTGGTTGTCTTTTTCCATCAGGAGAGCCATCTGTTTATTTGCCATTCTATGATATAATAGCACCTAATACGATATATGCACTAATAATACATGCACTCGGTTCTCTCTGCCTACCTCACAAGGGATCTGGCGTGAAGATACATTTATTTTTACGAGTATTTTTCAAGATGCTTAAACGTTTAGATAGCAGGAAAATTCAGTCAGACGTATCGTATATTATTTTATAGCTCGTATGATATAAATTAGCATTTTAGCCACGATTTTCGGTGTAAAAAAATAATTTAAGCTATGGAAATGTAGCTAAAGTGCAAGTTTAGTTCACACAGTACTATAAAAATATAATGAATCGCCAACCTTCCCTTAAATTCTATTATAAGATTATCTAAAAACAAAAGTGCAAGTGATTTTATTATATATTTATACTAATTTTATAAAGTTTGTAAGTTTGTGAATTTGTTTGAAGGGTCATGTCTAGAACTATTGAACCAGATCTGAAAATTCGTTCACCAGTAATAAGCATTTAATCATAATAACATTATAATCATAATAATGCCACGGAACCTATCCGGGTTATATCACGGAAAAATTAAATAAATAAAAAAAGTCTAAAATTAAATAAACGTCATCAGTCCCATGTCCCCAAAAGAGGCAGGCAAAAGTGTGTCTCCTGAAAAATAGACTATATGTCATTCTATTAGGTAGATCGTAAATTTCATTTCATTTCCAGTGAATTTAAATTTATAGATCAGTATGTGTTTTGTATCTATAATATGTATTCTGAAAAATATGATTTTACAACAAATTTTTATTAACAAATGTCCCTATTCACGTACCTATACTTCAATCGAATCGAAGAATTTAGGGCTCTTACACATATAAATACGAACAATGTCGCGTTGTGCTATGACGCTACATAATGTATAAGAAAATGTTTCAGAGCCTTCTACTCAACGCGTCGAATCGATTAAAGTTTTACTACTTGAACAAGGCCCTAGGTCAGTATCATCTGTGTAACGGAACTATATTTTTTTAAATCGTATTATATTTAGAGAGAGGTTGGGATTGAAAGAGAGTATCGGTGTAATAATTAGAAAGGGTATGCTCCTTTAGTTACGACAATCTGAAAGAATGGCAGATGAACGATTAAAAAAACAGATGTATAGAACAGATACACAAATAATAGAAATGTGGATGGATGTAAGTACTGAAGGAGACCGTAACATGATCAAAGGGCTTAGATTTAATTCCATAAGCAAACTGCCCCCGATAGGAACCTATATCGTAACCTATGTTATATTGTAGAGGGTACTAGTGGTACTTCATCGAGTAGATAACAAAATCCAGTGTTTATGGTATACTTTACAGTTTATTTTATATAATTTTTCATGAGCCAAGATTAAATAAAAATATTAAAAAATGCAAATAAATATTTTTTTTATTGATTTCTATCTAATGGAATTGTATATATGTTTATAGATAGAAATTAATAAAAAAAAATATTTTTTTGCATTTTTTTAAAATTTTGTATTTAGGCTTGTCTCATGAAATATTATATAAAATAAACTGTAAAGTACCTTAAACACTGAAATTTGTTTTATTTTTCTTGCTTTAAAATCGGTAGAGATACCTTTTTTTAAAGAGCTCCTTAATTAACTGAGATAGAGAACTAATATCTGCTCGATGAACTACTATTAGTACCCTCTACTGTATAACATAGGTTACGATATACGTTCATATCGGGAGCAGTTTGTCTATAAGAAGTACGGCTAAACCCTTTATCCGGTGTTAAGACTGCGAAACCAGCGTGTTTGCAAGAAGATAGTTATGAAAGTGGATTACGGACAAGTCTGTGTGAATCGCGAAGTCTCTACCTACTCTGTAACGGATTTAGCGAGAAGATATGTATTTATGTACGTTTGTTATATCACAAACTAAATACACATGACATCTAAAGCAACCAGCAAAACTAACCGACCAATCTCCCGAAACCAATTCTTCTTACAAGATTCAAGTCTTAAAGTATTCCGTCCACACTACCTGCTGGGTGGAAATCTAAGCGGTCCATAAGGAGGGGGGTGGGGGACCCTCGGGAGACTGAATCAAGGAGTGCTACGTGCTCGGAGTTTAATTAAGGACTCTAGAGGGTCTTCAGATACTTCGATTTTAGTGGCGTTTTCTTTTCATCCCTTAAATATACATTCATACGAGACTTTCTTTTAAAACGTGTGCTGGACTTCGTTAATGAAAGACATTTTAAAGTTTTATACAATAGCTAGATAAAGAGAAATTTATTTATGAAACATTTCTATTATATCCTTTTATTGTTATTATTTAATATTATACATACGAATGTGAGTTTGTCTGTTTGTGACACTTTCACTACTTAAGCGCTCAACCAATTTTGATGAAATTTAGTGTAGAGATAGTTGGAGATTTGGGTTTAATATAAGCTATTTTTTTCAAAAGCCAACCCCTAAGGAGCTGAAATATTAAAAGTTTTTTTGAAAAACTGTAGTCAGCTAGTTTTATTAATAACTATCATGTATGTCTGTTGTTCTTTTCGTATTCTGTGTTCTTGGTTTATGTTATGTTTTGGAATATTGTAATAGAAAACATTATTTATATTTAGGCTGGTACACAAGCGGTTATTACTTGGGTAATACTTGGGCTCAGGCTACTTTGGGCTGGAAGTGGCCTGGGCTTGTTTACCGGTTTTTAACCGATAAACAAGCCCAGGCTAGTACTTATATTGCAAGTTGCAGCTTGGGCTTGTTAATTTAAAACCTAAACCGGTGCAAGTAAATAAAAAGCCTTTTGTTAAGATTTAACTCTACCCTAATCTCAAAAATACGGGTTTCCTTGTGGAGCAGAATCATAAGGGAATTCAATCAATAAATCGGTTTATAGAGGTGTTATTTTTTAACTTTCCTTGACGTTAGCTGCTTCCACTTTTTACCTGCAGGTACTGTGCGTGACCTGGTTTTTACCTAAACCGGTAAATTTAGCTTTATAAAGGGATCCCATCTTAGATACGCTTCAAGAGAAACCTGTTACAAATACTGCCGTCAAGATTATTTTGCTTGATTTCAATCCCTGGTTACAGACCATTGTTTGACAGTAGTATGGTCCTGGTTGCAGATCACTTTTCGACAGTAACTTCACTTCAACTCGAAGAGCAGGCGGAATTGTCAGTCTAGGACACCACTGCCTTAGCCATACCTACGTTGCTATAGTAGGAATATTTAAAGTAGTGGTATCCGAGCGAGACGTTACGAAATTCTACGTCTTTGATGTAGTCTTGGTGGTAACTCGCCGGGATGTTGTGGAATTCTATCGCCTAGTAGTCGCTATGCGAGTAAGTAACCCGTTAAGGGTGCGTATTAGATTCGCAACAAAAACTTCATGTTTTCAAGTTTTTCCAGAGCAATATCGTAATAATGTGAGCAGATTATTCGAAGGATATTACAGATTTTGTAGATTAACTTTTGATTAATTAATTTACCGCAGGTTTAAAATCTGATCGGCAAAAGATTGTGTGCGAGGATTTATAGCGTATTTAAAATAATTCGTCTAAATAAATGAGTTCATATAACGGACTGAAAAAAAATTAGTATATAGAGCATTACCTTAATTCATATATAATAAATATTTTAGGTTTCTATTGAAATAATTACTGGTGAAAAAATATGTTAAAGTGAATCGATTTTGTAATTTTTTAAAATTATTTTTTAATATCTAACAACAATATTTTCGTCATTTTGGCTCTGTAGTGCACTTCAAAACCATATATTCTGTTGGAAAAATGTATAAAATAAAATATTTGGTACATTACAATGGTTGTATTCGTCCTGAAAGATAACTCTGACGACTATTTTCGTAAAACGCTATGGAGGGATTGTCTTCGTTTTAAAAAAGCATAATCAAAAATTATATTATTGCTCTGTAGTGCACTAAATCAAGACTTAATCTAACAAAAACTGTAATATTCATCGAAAAATCATCTCACATAATTACGATATTGCTCTGGGAAAAACTTGTAAACATGAAATTTTCGCTGCAAATTGAATACGTTTTATGAATGGCAGATGGTTTTTTTTTTTGATGACTATTTAACAAATCAGGTCCGGACCGACATGGGGATGATGAAGCAATATGTGATAATGAACGAGACACAGTCCACGATCCAAATTGTTTATTTATTTCAACTAAAAATCCACAGCCGAACATCAAAATACTTAGGTACAATATTACAATATTAGCACAATGTAATAAATTTTATTATTACAATACAATAGTATACAATATTATAATATTTGCATTAATTAATACAACAGTATAATATTTGCATTTTATTGGTCAATGGATTTTATTTTTGTACACCGTTAGCATTGAAGCAATTTTACAATCACTTTATCAACAATCTTTTGAATAATATAGGTAGGTCTGAGCTCTAAACAATGCCATCCATGTCTCAGTGGGGATAACAAAAATCAGTTTCGAGATTTTTTCTCACGCGAAAAAAGTAACATCTAAATTTGTATGCCGTCCGCCTCACTCCCACACAATATTAGGCGGCCCCGAGAGAGAGGGGTAATTAAATTAACGTCCTCAGCCCTCATGCTTCGCGTTTCGTTTCGGTAATCTGACACCTGCACTGTTTACTTAGAGATACTGTTTGGTGACGAACGGTTTCTAGTTGAATAAATGATACTATATTTATATTGTATTATATATTAAAGAATTATAAACAAGTAATTAATTTAAATAGCCATCGCCCTGTGCCCTAGCTATCAAAATTCGATCGTAGACTAAATATTAAAATCTTTTTTATACATATCATTGGATAGCAAACAAGCAGATGTGTCTCCTTGTGGAAAGAGAAACCATCGGCTATAGACACAAAATATGTTAATTTTGCATTGCTATCCGTGTAGCGGGATGGTAGTGCCACATGCATAAGTCTGCCGGCTACTTTACCCTAAAAAACCGAAACACGATAATGACAAGCATTAACGCGATTCCGCCAAGAATAAGTAAGGCGGTGGTATCAAATACCCGGACGAGACGTTGCGGATCTAGTAGTCACGATGGTAGTGACACGTATAGCCAATCGGACGCCTTCAGAAGAGGGAGTGGATCATAGAAATCTATAATACCATTCAAGAGGAACTGTAACTTACTTTAATTAATCCACGAAAACTGTTGAAACAAAAAATCATACCTACAGTGCTAATTAAAACCAGGAGAGTTTGTATGTATGTCTGCTATGTTAGTAGGTACATTCATTTGAAGTTTGATTATGCTTTTTAATATTTACTGTATAACAAAGCATACTGGGGTGTCAATCGTGTATAGTTTACCTCCTGGAAGTTTACTCAGTATTTTGTAATTAATTTCGTCAACACTACTAACTAATAAAAAAAACTTAAGAGGTGTCAAGGGACACCAGGATGGAACGAAGTTCCTTTTATTATTTACAAAAAACTTGTATACACTCAACAAAAATAATCGTCGCGAGACCACACTGTTCAATGCGAAATAGAAATGAAAAAATCTGGCTTGATTTCTATAAGAGAGAGAGAGAGAGAGAGACAGACAGAGAAAAATGCGCACGCCGCACAGCTTACAATAGCTTACTATAGTAAAAAGTGTCGTAACAACTTTTCGTAAGAATTTTTTCCGTCTAGCCCCCTTTCACAACGCGCGATAAGGAACTTCGTTCCAAAAATAGTACCGTCACGTTAAGGATTTTGATCGTAATCGTGGCAAATAATTATACATACAGAGATCCCGACATCCAAGATTTTTTTTTCATATACATATTAGAAATGACAATTTTTTTGTAAAGAGGTATTCTTTACATATCTGTACTTATATTATTGTATACGTGAAATATGAATACCGTAGATACGGTTTAAGTCCAGAAATATGCTGGACCTTGACATATTGAGAGTAGAAAATTACCTCATCACCCTGCTTATGAGGCGTGCAATAGAATCCATAATTTATGTGCGAGATTCTATGCTCGTATGTGTGTGTGTGTGCCTACTGAATTAATCCTGCTATGAAGTATCGTTGTAGGAGCCATGATATTGCTTGAGGTGCTGATGAAACACTACCTCCTGGTAACTATTTCTGCTGTTTCGTTTACTTAAAATGACACTAATTTCGATTTTAGACTTTATTCATATCATTGGGCAGTAAAAATCAGGCTTGTAAAGGTTTTATTTGAATAAAACATTTTGAGGATTCCGTATTTCATAAAGAAGAAAGATCTTACAGGAAAGCAGAATACCTATTTTCAAAAAGGTCCTGGAAAAATCAGCTATCTCTTTTATTAATATCTAAAGATATTGTCTTGTTCACTCATCTATCGATCATTCTAACAAGTGCGTGTAACCAACCCATGTGCAATCCGAGACCGACGCGTGGCGACGCACGCGCCATCTAATTCAATAAACACATTATCGCGATTAGCCAGTGAGAACCCCGCTGCGTCCAAACGACCCGAGCGGGTCTAAACGACTCGAGCGAGGCCTGAACGACCCCAGAAACGATCTCAGCCAAGCAGTCTCAAGGGACCTGACGACTGATTTGCTGATTTTTATCATGAGGACTTATTCAAATTGACCGGTGATATTAGGGTTAAGATTGTTAGTTATGTTAATAGATGTGACATATTACGGTTACTTTCAAAGATAACTATTCCAAACTAGCTGACCCGGCAAACGTTGTTTTGCCTTACATATTAGGAATCCATAGCGGACAAACAACGTGACACGTAATTTATATAAGACTACGGGATTGTCCTTCCACGCAACCAAAATGGCATTAAACTTTATATCGTGGTTAAGTATTCTTAAATTTTCTAATTTTTCACGCAAGTTTCTTAATATTTTCTTTTATAAGAACCTTCTCCTTACAATTATAAATACAACAAAAAAATTACCGAAATTGGTCCAGCCATTCAGGCGTCATGTCGTGACCAAGGAAAATAGGGATTGATTTATATATATATATATATATATATATATATATATATATATATATATATATATATATATATATGTATATATAAGATGATAGATCTTTAAACTTCTTCACATGTTAATATATTTTCAATACATACGTAAAGGAAAAACTTTGTACTCCTTTTTAAGACAATTCCGCTAATGTAATTAGGCACAGTTAAAGTTTACATCGCGGAGGACTGCAGAAACTAACATTTTTAAATTATATACATTAGAAATACGTTAAATTTATAAAAATAAATATTACACACACCACATTCATGTTACATACACGATACTATACACACATGTATATCTACTACGGCATTTTCTTTACGCTTAAATTCTTTTGTCAAACTTAAAAAACCTTTTGTTGTTAAGGCGAGGTATTTCGACGCGTGTCAATTCTATAGAAAATGGATGGCGCGGATATGTTCTGAACTTAAGTTACTCCTAATTATCATGGTTTAAAAGATAGATAGTTCAGGGCTTTTAACTGCATAGTTCCCATTCCCGTGAGATTTTTCAGGATGAAAACTATTCTATGTCATTTATCGGGTCTGAAACTATCTTTGCACCAAATTTCATCTAAATTGGTTCAGTGGCTTAGGCGTAAAGAAGAGACAGGCAGACAGACAAACAGACAGAGTTACTTTCGCATTTATAATATTAGTATGGATATACACATTAAGATTAGGTGGCTTGGACAAAGTAACAATATGAAAACGATAACGAAGTTAGACGAGAATATTTTTTTTTGTATATCATAAGATAGGAAACAAGCGGATGGGTCTCTCGATGAAAGAAAGTCAACCATCGCCTATAGATACCAAAGATATTATTGGTGCGTTGATATCTTATGGCGAGGTCTAAAACCACATGCATAAGTTTCCCGGCTACCTTACCTTCCAAACCGAAAGACGACAGTGACAAGCACTGACACTATTGCGGCAGGAATAGGTAACACTGTGATATCAAACACGGGCGAGACAATACAGAAGTCTGCCGCTTAGTAGCCACGATGTTAGTGACTCGCATAGCCAATCGGTCGCTTTTTATGACCTGCCTGGCAGAACAGCAGTTGGACTATTTTTCAAAAAAAAATTATTATATGGCAAACCTGTCTCCGACCGAGTACTTTCCAATCCCGGGCTGAAGTAAACGCGTCGGTTATTCAGTGCAGACTGTATTTATTTTACTACCCTCTCACATAGGACATTATTACAATGACAGTATAGTACACATATTCCAACATAGATGGAGCTAGAGGTATATTTTGATACAGAGTGAATACTTTATAACACCCCCACTTATCAAAATAAACTAAGTGTTAAACAACAAAACTAAAACTACACAAAAAGTTATATTGTTTTTACAATACCTAACTTTTCCATAAACTTGTAATGTTTAACACTACCTAGACCTTTGGTTAATAAATCAGCAGGCATTTCATTACTAGGTAAATAACTGATCTCTCTCTCTCTTACAAAATGATGCCTAACATCAATATGCTTTGATCTACTATGGCATTGATGGTTTGTGGCCATCTTCAATGCACTTTGATTGTCACAATTTAATTTAATTACTACCAAAGATCCAGTTAGCTCATACAATAGCTCTCTTAGGTATATAGCTTCCCTACAAGCTTCAGAAAGCGCTACATATTCAGCCTCAGTGCTTGATAAGGCTGTGACTCTCTGTTTTCTGCTCTGCCAAGAAATAGCTGAGCCAGACATTACAAAACAGAACCCAGTGTAAGATTTTCTGTCTAAGCTGTCACTGGCCCAGTCAGCATCCACATAACCTACTAAGCTTTCTCTCTTACTACTAAATTTTAAACAATATGATTTAGTTTTCTTTAAATACTTCAGTACTCTTTTGGCATAACTCCAATGTTTGGTACTGTAACTAGTATTAAATTGACTTAAATAACTAACGGCATAGGTTATATCAGGTCTTGTCATAATTGCTAAATACATAAGACATCCTATAAGTTTTTGATAGCAAATTCCTGGCGCACAAGATTCTGCTTTTGCCACATTCAATTTATTTTCTATAGGTGTATCAGCTGTCCTACAATCAGTCAGTTTAAATTTCTGCAATAATTCTTCTATGTACTGTTGCTGATCTACAGTTATCTCATAATTATTACAGTCTCTCTTTACATTAATATTCATGCCTAAGTATTGATTAACCTCACCTAAATCTTTAATCTTAAATTCAGAATTTAAAATACTTTTTAACTTTGCAGTTTCAACCTTATTATTAGAAAAAATGAGGAAATTGTCTACGTACAAAGCTAATATGACCTTTACATCTTTACTCATCTTTACAAATATACATGGTTCATGTGTACATATTTTAAAATTATTTTTAGACAAAACATCTCGTACTCTGTCATACCAAGCCAAGGCGGACTGTTTTAGTCCATATATTGCCTTTTTCAGCTTTAACACTTTTCCATCCTTTTGGGATGTAAAGCCCTCAGGCACACACATGTAAATATCCTCTTTCAAGTTACCATTAAGATAAGCAGTCTTAACATCTAACTGTGTAATGTCTAGTCCTAGCTTTACACTTAGCGCAAATAATAACCTTAAAGTAGAGTGCCGCACAACCGGGGAAAAGGTCTCATCATAGTCAATTCCACGTTTCTGTGTAAAACCCTTAGCCACTAGTCACGCACGATATTGCACTTCACTATCACTTTTAAATTTTTTCTTTAACACCCACCTACATTGCACTATTGTAGCTCCCTGTGGGGCATCAACAAGTTCATACACTTCATTTTCTCGGAATGACTCCAATTCTTCATCCATTGCCTTTCTCCATTGAACACTCTCGGGACCTCTCAGGGCCTGTGCCAGAGTCTGTTCAGGATCTGAGGTGGCCAACAAGCCGGGTTTGTATCTATCTGGTTTTCGTCGCTCCCTCTTGGGTCTATTGAAAGTATCAGAATCTAAATCCAACATTCTGATGGGACTGCTGCTTGATGAAGGAACATAGGTCTCATCCACTTCATAAAATGTCTGATGTGATGATTCACTATCTGAGCTGTAGTGAGTCTCCGATTTTGATTGAGATCGTTCCGCATTGCTACAAGCCCCCACTGAACGATCGCCATCATCATCATCTCTAGGAACTGGAAACTCTTCTTCCACATGCCAAGTTGCCTCACAAGTTGCAGGCTCTCCTTCTGACACTGCTCTTTCCATCACCATTACATCTCGGCTGGGAGTTACTTGGTTTTTGATGATGTCATATACTCTGTATCCTTTGACGTGTTCTGAGTAACCAACAAGAATGTGCTGCTGCGCTTTCTTGTCCCACTTGGTTCTCCTTTCTTGGGGAATATGCACCATCACCGGGCTACCAAAAATGCGTATATGGTTCAGCTTTGGTTTCTTTCCATACCACATTTCATAAGGCGTCTTGTCACTTAGGCCTGATGCTATAGAACGATTTTTTAAGTAGACAGCTGAGGATACCGCCTCTGCCCAAAACTTTTTATCTAAATTTGCATCAAATAACAAGCATCTCGCTTTATCAACAATAGTTCTATTGTTTCTTTCGGACATACCATTCTGTTGGGGAGTGTAGGGGTTTGTCCTTTGGTGTATGATACCAGATGTTTTTAAATATTCTTCCATCACTTTCGAGCAAAACTCTCCACCATTATCTGTCCGTAGCATTTTAATATTGGTATTCTTTTGCTTCTCCACCATAGATTTGAATTCTTTAAAAAATTTAAACACCTCACTCTTTTCTTTCATGAAGTACACAAATGTCATGCGGGTGTAATCATCTACAAAAAGTAAGAAATATCTTGCTGACCCTATAGATTTTGTTTCCATAGGTCCGCATACATCAGAGTGCACTATTTCTAGCACTTCTGTCGCTCTTGTACCTGCAGAGAATGGTAGGCGTGACTGTTTTCCCTCACAGCAAACTATACAGTTTGATTTTGACATATCTGAGCTGCCTTCATAGCTGACACCTTCCACGGCGCCGTTCTTCATTTTATTCAAGTCATGCGAGTTTATGTGTCCCAACCTTCTATGCCATAATAATGCATTGCTTTTAGCCATTAAACAATTTGTCACTGGTGTAGTACTTAATTCCAACTTGTACACACCGTCAATTAAATTAGCAACAGCCACCAGTTCTTTCTTAGCATTGTATATGGTACACTTACTATCCGAGAAAGAAACACTGTTATTGTTTTTGATTAATTGACTCACTGACAATAAATTTGTCGTAAGTTTTGGAACCCACAAAACGTCCTTAATTGTTATATCATAACCTTGCTTCGTTGATATTCTGACATTTCCTTTGCTTGAGACTTGAAGTTTTTCTTGGTTTGCCACTATAATATCAGGGAATGTATTTTCAATTGAAACGTTTTGTAACCAACTTTCCACGGCAGTCATATGAGCGCTAGCCCCTGAATCAACGTACCATTCATCTTTTCCATATGTGGTACTTAGGAAAACTGCACTAAAAGCATTTGTAATTTTATTTTTACACGATTTTTCCACCATTGGACACTGATTTCGATAATGACCCGGAGTTTTACATTTATAACAGGTTATATTTTTATTTCCTCCTGTCATTTTAACATTTGACATTGACTTCCCGCTCTTATTAGTGACATTAGTGTTGCCAGGTCTGGGTTTTTGTTTCGACCATTTTGAAGTAAACGCCGATTCAGAATTCTGTCCATCACTAGATGTCGCTGTCTGAATCTCTATAGGTTCTGTATCCATCAATTTTGTCTTGATGACGTCAGCGGTGATTTGAATACCAGAATGTTCTATGGCCATAATCATAGGTGAAAATCTATCTGGTAAACCTGCCAGCATTAACGATCCGATCCACTGATCCGTTATTTCAAAACCTGTTCCACTCAATCTTTGTGATGTATCCACAATTTGAGTCACATAAGTGGTCATACTTTCACAATTTTCCCGTCTTATTGAAATCAAGTGACGTAGCAACGAAATCTTTCTCGAAAAACCTGAGTCATCAAACAGGAATTTTAGTTTATCCCATAACTCTTTCGAAGTTGTCGTCCTCTTGATGTGTACGTACAAAGCAGGATCGATGGTTAGGGATAATTTGGCCCGCGTCTTAGCATCTTCATCGGGTTTAATTTCACTTCCCGCCATTGGCTTCACACAATGTAGCGTACCTTCCAACACGAGTAAATTTTCGACCGCGAAAGTCCACTCATCGTAATTTTCCCTGCCCTTTAATTTAGGCACACTGGCTAAATAGTTTGTTGACATCTTGCACAACACGACTGTAACTAACTTCTAACGTTTTAAACACTATAAAACTTTAAAAAAACTGGGAAAAGCCCATAACCTGAAGTAAACGCGTCGGTTATTCAGTGCAGACTGTATTTATTTTACTACCCTCTCACATAGGACATTATTACAATGACAGTATAGTACACATATTCCAACATAGATGGAGCTAGAGGTATATTTTGATACAGAGTGAATACTTTATAACACGGGCAACATTGTTTTTTAATAGAAAACTGAAAAAATACATTTTGTTGTCTGATCCGGGAATCGAACCCGGGTTCATATGGTCAACGTCAACGCCGGACCACTAGACCACAGAGACGATCAATTGTTTTTAGAATAACCCAAAACTCATAAGGCTTTTCGCCGTGTTGGTCCCGGCCTCCTTTGAAGAATAGACCAACTGCCGTTCTGCCAGGCAGGTCGTAAAAGGCGACCGATTGGCTATCGAGTCACTACCATCGTGGCTACTAGGTGGTAGAGTTCTGCATTGTCTCGCCCGGGTCTGGTACCACCGCCTTACCTATTCCTGCCGCAATAGCGTCAGTGCTTGTCGCTGTCGTGTTCCGGTTTGGAGGGTAAGGTAGCCGGTAAACTTATGTATGTGGCATTAGACCTCGCCACAAGATAGCAACGCACCATTAACATCTTTGGTGTCTATAGGCGATGGTTGACTCTTTCCATCAGGAGACCCATCTGCTTGTTTGCTATCTTATGACATAAAAAAAAAAATTTTCTTTGATCGAGGAAAACTGTCAAAAATTTTTTTATTGTTATAGAACAAACAGATTTGTTACGTGTAAGATATCATACTTTTTTACAACAGATGGCGTAAGTAGGATTCATTTCGATAAAATGCCAGGGTCGGATTTAAATTAAATTTATTGTTTAAATAATCACTCACGTCGCGAAGTCGGGCACGCGTCGCACACGTGACGTCGAATTTTATCCGCCCTATATTATTTCCTACTTTGATTCTAATAAAGAAAATTATTGGTCACCCTAATAATTTTTGACACTACTAATCTTTAAATGTGTATAGAATGAACTCTGTTGCATGGGACTTAAAAAATAATTTTAGAGAGTTAGTTGGACAGATTCAACCGATTTAAGAAAAGGGAGGTTTTCAATTCTTTGTTTGTTCGTTTAATCTTCTGATAATTTTTATCACTACTGGAGTACACTACTCAACATCGCTTTGTAGCGAAACGATATCGTCGCGTGCTTCGTATCGCGATCGTTAGGTAAATTGTTTTTTTTTTATTAATATTATTAGATAGCAAAAAACAGACTTAGATAAAGTAATAATATGAAAACGATAACGAAGTTAGACAAGAATAAAATGTTTTTTTTTTTGTATAATAAAGCAAACAAGCAGATGGGTCTCCTGATGGATAGATAAACCATCGCCTATAGACACCAAAGATGTTAATGGTGCGTTGCTCTCTTGTAGCAAGCTCTAATGCCACATGTATTAGTTTACCTTACCCTCCGAACCGGTACACGCCAATGACAAGGACTTACAATTTTGCGGCAGAAATAGGTAAGGCGGGGATATTTATCATATCTCCAGGCGAGACATTGCGGAACTCTACTACCTAGTAATCACGATGGTAGTGACACGTATAGCCAGTAGGTTTCCTCTTACGACCTGCCTGGCAGAACAACAGTTGGTCTATTTTTCAAAGGGGGCCCCGACCCGAGCTACACAGGATAACGAAGTTATTTTCGATAAAAAACCGAGTGTCTGAGAAGTAAAATAAAACAATGTTTATCCAGTAGTTTTTGCATAGTCTGCACAACGGCAGACCTCTTATTTAAATACATCCACAGATGAATAAACACTAGACAATGTTTAACTAACACATACGTTGTGATTATCAAATTATACGTGTTTTGATTGGCCGATACTCGCAGCGAACGGTACACGAGTGTTATGATTCGTCGGTTCAACAATAACGCCAGTTGTCAAGTGTTTTCTCAAACTGGTTCTCTATGTGCATTTTCCTGATCATCCATATTTGAAAGACTTAAGGTTGAATTTTGGTTGCAATGTGTTATTTTACAGGCCGTAAGTGGAACAGTCGTAACAGTGCATTTCAAGTGCAATAACAACAGTGTTAAATGTTAGTACATTTGTTAGAATCATATTCAATCGCTATAAGAGTTATAAAGTATTATCTAATTTTTGAATGAATGAATAATAATATACCTACAAAATAGACTGGTAAAGGACTGCACATACTGTAGGAGGGTGTTCAATACTAGATTGTAATACCGAATATGTAAAAAAATTGGTACTTAAATTTTTACCTAATTATTTATATAATTATAATTATAATATATAATAATAATAAAAATATTTAGTACCAACGCTCATCGCATTAAAGTAAAAATAAAATAAAAAGCATTATATACAAAAAATATAATAATAAAAATCGGAAAAGTGCAAGTTAGACTCGTACACGAAGGATTCTGTGACATTATCTATAAAAAATGTCAAAAAATCGCGTTTGCTGTATGGGAGCTCCCCATAAATATTTATTTTATTTTAAATTATATTTTTATTATTAAAGTAAAAATATAATTAAATATCTGTGAATATTACATGTGTCTACCAGTTGTCGATATTATGATCGAGAAAAAAATTGCAAAAAAAAAACATGTTTGTTGTATGGGAGCCCACCTTAATATGTTTTTTATTCTACTTTTTGTTGTTATAGCTGCAACGGAAATACATTATCTGTGTCTGTGTGTATCTGTATCTGTGTAAAATTTCAACTGTCTATCACGGTTATTGAGCTACAGCCTGGTGACAGACAGACGGACTAACAGCGGAATCTTACTAATAGGGTCCTGTTATTTTACCCTTTGGGTACGGAACCCTAAAGATCTACATAAATAAAAATCAATTGCTGTTCGTTAGTCTCGCTAAAATTTTGGTTTTGAATTAATTGTTGAAGCCCAGGGAAGGTTTAAAAATATAGAAAAAAAAAGAGTAGCTAAAAAGGCAAAACAACGTTTGCCGGGTCAGCTAGTGAAAAATAAAAACACACACACACACACACACACACACACACACACACACATTCACAATAGAGCTAAGTAAATAAAATTTAAAGATATAGGCTGTACCTATGTTTAGGGTTTGTACCATGCTAAAAAGGGTTCAGCTCAGCGTAGGACAGAGGTGAGCCTGGAGTTGGTTTTCAGTTAGGCCCGTAAATAGTCTAATTTTGCCGCAGTAGTGTCAATGCTTGTCATCTTCTTGTTCCAGTCTAGCGTGCCCACCAAACTGGCATTCTCGCCACATGAATAAGAACGCACCATTAACGTATTTGGTGTCTACAACCGATGGTTTCTCTTTTCATCAGGAGAGCCATCTTCTTGCTTGTTATTTAATGATATAAAAATCTATTCAAAAGGGGCAAAAAAACACTAGGGAAGTGACTATAACTTGATAGCGGCTTATAAGATGACATGATTAATCATGTATGACATCCTGATAGGGTAGATGTATTTAGTGTGAGAAGCTTTACATACATTGAGGGTACATTAAATCGTAACTTAGTGGGATTTGCGATTTGCATAACACAAAGATAATATTTAAAACAGTACATGAAAATAAGAAATAGATATATAATACTATCCTCTTCTGATTTGTTTATTACAAAAACGACATATAAATGAAAAATCCCGATATAGCAAACAAAAAGATGGATGGAAAGACATAACCATCGCCTATATGCACCAAATATGTTAATGGTGCGTTGCTATCCGTGTGGCGGGGTTAGAATATTACATGCATAAGTTTACAGACTACCCTACTATCAAAACCTAAATACGACATCGAAAAACTTTTCGATAAGAAAATTCATCGATGCTATTGCGGCAGCAGTAGTTAAGGCGGTTGTTAACCGTGTGGCGGGGTAAGAATGTAACATGCATAAGTTTACCGACTACCTTATCGTTAAAACCGAAATACGATATTGAAAACTATTGACACTATTGACAGTAATAAGCGGTGGTTCCGTAACCTGGTCGAGATGTTCCGGAACTCTACGGTTTATTTAGTAGTAGTCACAATGTTAATGATGCATGTTAGTCATCTCTCTCCTTTTACGAGATGCCTAGCACTAAGTTATTAACTAAGTTGATCTATTCAGCAAAAGGGGCTCGTAATAACACTGGGAAAGGCGTTTTGCCAAACGTGCTTCTCTTAGATGGAAAGATTCTTCAACATCTAGCCGGGATATGGTTCCACTATCTAAATTATTCATGACGCATATAGATTCGGAGGGTAAGGTAGCCAGAAAATATGTATATCTACGTGGTTTTCTATCTATCAAAGTTTTTTTTTATAGAAGGGAGGGCAAACGGACAGGAGGCTCACCTGACAGTAAGTGATTACCACCGCCCATAGACAACTACACTATCAGAGGTCTTGTAATTGCGTTGCCGGCATTTTTCCCGTGTCAGCTAGTTGTTAATATTTTTGTGAATACAAAAATATTAACAACTAGCTGACCCGGCACACGTGGTTCTGCCAAATTTGTCCTACTTTTCCGTTTTTTTTCTAAATTTTTTCACCTTTGAAACCTAATCTGAACCTCAATAAACATTTTAAAACCAAAAATAGCCAAATCGGTCCAGCCGTTCTCGAGTTTTAGCGAGACTAACGAACATCAGTTGATTTATATATATATATATATATATATATATATATATATATATATATATATATATATATATATATATATATATATATATATATATATAGAAGATGAGGTGGATTGTAGATGTCAGCTAAGTTAAATAAAAAAATATACATACGTGTCGAAAAATACTCCTCAATTTTCGAAGTCGATCTAAAAAACACATATTAACTGTCATGTAGCAAAAAAATCACAATTATAAAAACCGTGTATTATATTCATGACCATTTCTCGATGTAGTTGCCGACAATAAACCCACCCTATTACGGTATTAGATATAATCCGACTAAATGATGGCCCAACCCTTTGTCATATTATCTATGAGTGCTTAATAGCAATTTATTTTGTCATCCTCAACTTTATATTGGATTCGATGCAATAACGCGTAATGTGGATTAGTGGTGTAGGGTGTCAAGTTATTAGAATTTAATATCGATTGGTGAATTGTTTTTAAATCGAATCCAATTGTATTGCATATAGTCAATGAGCCATTGGATAGGCCATTCGTGATTGACATGTCATGACGTATTTGACCATTTTAGGCGTAAGCTTACTATGCTAAGTAATACACAGGCTCGGATCAACATTTTATAAAACTAGAGCAGAAACTTCATAAAATTGCCTCCTCACTTCAATGGCGGGGTTCACGGGGTAGGCAGAGAGAACCGAGTGCCATACATCACGATCCTTGCAGGCTTGTCTCGCTTCCTCCAAAAAAAATAATTTATTAATGGACAAAATAAATAACTCACAAATATGTAATAGGTACCTGAAATTTTAGTTACCGGCAGAAAAATTGCACTCTTTGATACCTATAATATTGACTGCCTCTTGGTCTAGGGCAGACGTTGGCAACCTTTTGAGTCAGAAGAGTAAAACTTACAATTTATATAATTTCAAAGTTATTAAGTAACAAATAATTAAGCAAACAAACACAATGAGAGTTTCGGCTTGACATAGTTATTCAAGTGAATTTTTTTAAAATATTTTATAGTTATAAAGTAAATAATATTTCCGTATGGAACTAAAAAGCCACGGCTTCACATCCAAAGAGCCGCAAGTGGCTCGCGACCCCCAGGTTGCCGACCACTGGTCTAAGGGTTAGCCTATTCGGCTCTGATTATGAGGTTCAGGTTCAATCCCCGGGTCGCACAAAATTATTGAGGTTTTTTGAGGTTATTTAATTATTATTAATGTTATTTAGTTTTATTTAGTGTTACTGAGGCTTTTTCGACGGTTTTCTAGAAAACAGAAAACTCAATATCAGCTCATAGTCACTCCCATGACTATATCACTGAGTTTATCACTTCCGTGCGTCAGTTGAGCATGTAAAGACTTCCATCTCAGTTATAGCTAATAATAAATAATGTAATTGCTATAGCGCGATTTAAGACTTAGTAAAACTTCATGTGTAACAGGCAAACAGGGTAACCATTCCTAACTTACATAATATATAATTTGTAGATAAAAGTAGTAAAAGTTTTATCGGTTTGTATAAAATTTCATGCGAAGGTCATTTGTTACTAAAACATCAATAATTGTCAACATCCAATAAGGGAGGTGACTCACACATTCTCCGAATTCATCTTGAGCACTGCTTGGATGTTCTAAGAAATAGATATGACATCGAATTTAATGTAAAATCAATATGAAAGTTTGCGTGTTTATTACTTCTTGATGTTTAAACTACTAGATAGATGAGAATGAAATTTAACACAGACATGAGCTCTTGGCCCTAAAAATAAGATGTGGAATAAAATAAAGTTTAATATATTAATATGTGAAGGAATAACTCTGTACCTTTTTAAAACAATTGCGTGAATGGTGAAGTATGAAATTTTGCACAGTTAAATTTTACATTTACAAAACTATAGTTTTTAGACTTTTTGTCTGTTTGTCTGTATGTCTGTTTGCCTGTATGTATGTCCGGGGTAAACTCAAAAAGTACTGAATGGATTTACTTCAAATTTTGCATGAATATTACTAACAGGTCGGGTCAACATATAGGCTACATATTATCACGCTATCACCTACAGGGGAGGAGCAGTGCGGAGTAAACGAAGTCCACGCGGACAAAGTCGCAAGCAACAGCTAGTTAAGTATAAAAATAAACAATATACACACTACATTCATGTGGCATGATAATATACACACATATATACCTCCTAATTTCATTGCGGCTAAAGTCAGTTGTCAAACTTAAAAGAGATTTTATTGTTTAGTCTTTGGTTGAATTTTGGCCACAGGCGATCACTAGTTAAGTTTAATTACGTATTTTATAAAACACTAGCTTTTACTCGCGACTTCGTTCGCGTGACACAAAATCTTTACTTTCTTTTGCTTAGTCGGGTAAAAAAGTTTACTTTTTATTACTCCTGTTTAATGAAGGTTTCTAATAATAAAATAATTTTTCAAATCGGTTTTATAGTTTTTGACTTTATTACAAGGTTACAAACGTATAAAAGTTCAATTTTTTTCTCTTGTTATACTGTTCATAAAATAGAAGCCTATTTTATGATTATTTAAAGTTTTAATAGTGCACAAAAAAACACCAAAATACTTTTCTTTTAATACGCGTAGGGACTAACATTATGGAAACAAAAAAATAGTGGGGGATTTCAGTGCACTACAAAAGCTTAAAATACTCTAAAAATACTTTTAATTCACTTACTAATGATGCTCCTTTTTTTATAATGCATTTTATAATCACCCTCTATATTGGTCGTAAATTGAAAATCTTATTACAAAACATGCTGTCTTCAATCCAATAACCTCGACGCTTTACTGAATCGGCGCTAAAATCCCAAATTCCTGCCCGTATAACGGTCACAAATACATCGCAATAAGTGAAGTGACTAGGAGCATTCTGGAATTGTTGGGAACAATCCCGCCGGGACAATCTTCCTGCATACTTGACCGCTGCCGCCGAATGTACGCCGTTTCATGTTACGACCGTCGACAGTTGATTACGGTGTGTGAATGGGGGGTTTTATTTCTATACCTCTAAATGTAATAAAACGTCATGAAACATGTAAATGAATATAAAAGAGTTTTCTCACAAATGGGAAATGTAATTAAATATTTAATTACTAAAGTAGTATTTGAGGCGTTTAAAGTTTTAGACCCTTAGTAATAAACGTGTTTAAACAATGCTTCATCTTGCTGCTCTTTTATTAATTCTTCACCAGCGACGCGCCTAGGCTTCGCACGGGTGCAATATAAGTACACAAAAATATGTGTTTATGACAAATCTTTCAAATTTAAATGTATTATACCTACATATAGACCTGTTTGAATCACTCTGTCTAATGAATAATGACGAAAACCGCATTAAAATTCGTTGCGTATTTAAAAAGATTTAAGCGATGTAAAGATGGTTTGTTTACATGTAGGTATCTAATAAACTTTGTGAATATTCATAGAAAACAATCCCGTGACACACAACGTGTACACCTGTTAAAAAATCGTAGTCGTTCTTTAAGTATTTTGATCGCAGTCGTGACACACCCATACATACAGACATCCGGAATTCCAATTTTTTTAAATCTGTTTTTTTTTTTATTTATACTCCACAAATATTTTTAAAAGTATTTAATGTGTTTATAAAAGAGTCATTTTTATAAATGTGTCATATTATTGTATTAATAAAATATAAATACAGTAGATACAATTAAAATCCAGACAAATGAATGACCTTGATATGATGAGGGAAAAGCACTCCCTCCACGTTTCGCTTATAAGGTATTGCACTCAATTTAAGTGAAGAGTTATTGCATGCCTTGTTGTCCTACTATTAAATTTCAAGATCACAGTTTTGCTGTCCTGTAAATATGATAACTGATGTTTACTGCGATAATCGGGAACTACAGCTTTTTGTGCTTATCCCGGACACAAAAGTATTAACAAACCCCCACCAGACTCTAAGTTTCTACTGAGATATTGATTGTCAATGTTGATCCCAAGAAACCTCAATAACATTTTTTACCTGGAAGACATAATCTGCACTGGTATTTACTATGTAAAGACTTATTACTATTATAAATAAGTACTTATTTTAGGAGACCATTTCATTTATTTGTCACAATTGATTAATGCATGTAAATTCCTGGACTGGGGTTAAAATGGCGAATTTGTCAACTGCCAAACAAAGAGTCTTAGCGCGTATTAATTATTTCAAAGAGGGGAACGAATAATAATTGCACTCTCATGATCTATAATGAGGTGGAAGGAAAGTTTTTCATAAGGATTGATTTCAATTCTTGTAATCAAATGAATAGTGATCTTGAACACAGAAAAGAAATTCTGTTCTTGATTAAAAATAGACAATATTTTTGATAGAAAGACACTTGATCTAAGGTCCGCTTGCACGTAAATACTTTTAAAATGAATAGTTTAACGAAAGTTTAAGTCATAAAA
Source organism: Apodemia mormo (assembly GCA_036924255.1). Lineage (NCBI taxonomy): Eukaryota > Metazoa > Arthropoda > Insecta > Lepidoptera > Riodinidae > Apodemia > Apodemia mormo. The sequence continues at coordinate 8,104,333 of JAUPFN010000003.1, forward strand.
GGTATTTAGGTGTAATCGGACCTAAGTTTCTAATAATTTCTGTTTAGTGAATGTGGTGTGTGTTGTTAAAGTTACTTTTTACGCTACTTGCATATTCTAACGTTGTATAATGTGAAAATGAGTTATTTGGACTTATGTTTTTGTAAAGACTTAAAGGATCAAAGCTATCCCTTACGATTTAAGAAAGCTGTATAAACAAGAATTATTTAAAAAATAGTCCTATTATAATTTACAGTTTTAACTAACCGTACCTTTTATTCTTATTATATATATTATCATATTTATTTGTTTAAACAATTTAGTGCAAGCGGAGCAAACCCAAATGTTATTTTTCTGTTATCGATTTGAAAAAAATAAGTGTCACGTCTATATTTCCAAATAAGTAAATAAAGGTGTGACAGGGCTTGGGTTAACTTATAGACAAAACAGGCCCGTATCCAATCTCGGACAAAAATCTGGAAACCAAATAATAACCAATAGCCTGACCCGGGGATCGAATCCAAGCTATCGTGCGTTTATACTGAAGCTGGTACCGTTAAGCCTTTAAGATTCATGTTATATATATGGTTTGATATTTGACATGTTGGAATTTTTAAATTTTTAGCATTTTTTTGATTGAATTCATCTGCCGATGTTTTAACAACTCCGGAGATTACTTCAAGCTGTTGGTTCTAGTTACACAATGTAACAGATGATAATCATTAAAATTTGCAAGTACAGTGAAGTGAATCGACACCAAAATTACAAATTAACTCACCGGTGAATCGTGTTAAGCCCGAAGTTCCAATTTTTTGATTCTTTCTGTATTTCGATTAACTGTGATTTTTGAGACGATATAATAGTACATGTAATAGAAAATTTTCGTTGTTTACGTGACTCGTAACTAAATATTAGATACATTTTTATATTCTTTCCGTATTTCGATTAACAAAGCCTTCCTGACGGGTCACAAAACGCTCAGACCGGGTTTCCTCAAGACATTTACGATTTCCTTCGTGGGGGTAAGATATGTGTTGTGTAAATGCCACTTAGGCGGGTGATTTATTATACTGACTACTGCATCTTCTTGTTTCTTAGCGGATAAGATGAAAAAATATTGTTACATAAATTCTATGACGTTTTTGACACAAGTGTCTTATGATTATTGTGGGTTGTAAAAATATTTGTTAAGGTTTTTTACTATGTGTCCCAGTTTATTATGCTATTAAAATATTTTTTCGATTGTTTCTTAGTGTGATATGCGGAGAGAGCTGAAAATTTGTCATAACTGAAAGTACTAGTTTTACGTTCTTTCGTAATGCCTAACTGCTATTCTACAAGACAGTTTGTGAAAAACAACCGATTGACTGTAGTGTCACTAACTTCGTGAATGTACGGGGGTAGAGTTCCGCAAAGCATCGCCCAGGTTTGGTACTACCATTTTACCAACTCCTATTAATAGGTACTTGTCACTGTCATGTTCCGACATGCTTCGACATGACTTGACATGAGGGTAAGATAGTTGGTTTAAATTATCATTATATCTCGCAACGCGACTTCGCAAAAATATAGAGGTACCTATTGAATTGGGCTATATTTTTTAAAGTTAGCTTCTACAAATAATTCCTGCTTTATTAATCGATTAAAACAACTTAACTTTTTTTTCGAAGTATATAGATCTGATTCAGACTTCCAGAGATACCAGAAATTAAAAGTTAGTTGTTGAACTTTTACTAGGTTTAAATTATGTTTTAAGACGAATCAAGTGCGCAGCCACGTGAGCAAAAGTAGAAAAATTGGCTTCAGTGACAAGAAAATTTTTGTTAAAGATTTTTCTTAAGATAATATTAAAATTTTGAAAGTTCTATGTACCTATTTATATACACTAATATTATAAGGATGTGAGATTTGTTTGTTTGTATTAAATAAACTCAGCTACTGGATACTAAACTACCGATTTAATTTTTTTTCGCAAATATATAGCTACATTATCACTAAAGAAACATAGCTACATTTTTAATAGAGTAAATGAAAAAAACTTGCGTGGATCGCAAAAATCAGTGAAGAGCTAAGTAGTTATATTATAACTGAAAGCATTCAATTCGTTTAGATTGTGTTGTTTAGGTAGGTATATAAAAAAATCAAATAGCTACACTATTAAATAATCGCCTCTGTGATATAGTGGCCCGGAGTTGGCATTGACCACATGAGGTTCCGGGTTCGATTCCCGGGTCGGGCAATTACTAAAATATGTTTTTCAGTTTTCTGATAAAAATAATGTTACCCGGGATTGGAAAGTGCCCAGTTGGCGATGGGCTAGCCACCTATCACATTTTTGGGACCCAGTATCTTTGGCTAATGGCTTTGGCTAAAAAATGAGTGCACTTGTTGTACCAAAAAAAGTAAAGGAGATTGATGAGATATCGGCCTGAAGTTCTACAAGAATATAGGGTGAGCAGGAATTTTCAAATTAATTTAATGTACAATAAGCTGATATTAGAATTCAACGAATACTTTTAATAACAAGTAAACTTTAAAAAGAAAAGGAAGTCATGAAACTAATCAAACTTGTATGATTTTTCTTATTTCTAAATCAAGCAAAAAATTTTTTTCGTTCGTAAAGTTATAGGCGTTAGTATACTACCACGGTCATATTTGCGGTATTGTTTTTCAGTATTAGATTTTCTATTCGTTATATTCCCGTCAGTAAAGTTAGTATATACAACACATTATGGAAAGTACATTTTCTTACAGAACCCATCTAGAGTGTTTGTTCGTCAATCTCCCAAGTTTCTGTTGGGTAAACAAACCACAGGCTTATGTAAACGCTGAACAATCTCTCGCTGGCTGCTATCACAACACGGTTGAGTATATAATGGAAAACGGTAGCGCAATCTTGTCGGAGGGCTTCACAAATAAAGCTTTGGGAAGATAAGATTAATTCATTTATTTAAATTAAACTAGCTGTATCTTTAATCTAAGGCAGTGCTTCTCGAAGTATACCTTTGGTATGGAATGGTATATTGTGTATATATCTATATATCATACTGTATATTGGTAATTATAAAATGAGCTTTTTTCGCAGTCTTTTATTTTCGTGCACAAAATAAAATTTATTTATTAAGTATTCCACGCCCGTATCCCAGAAGGGGTAGGCTGAGGTACAACAAGTGCACCCACGACTAGCCAAAGATACTTGGTCAATCTCCCAAGTTTCTGTTGGGTAAACAAACCACAGGCTTATACCTACTTTCTTTTATTTATGATCAATCAAACAAATTACAAAAATATCGGATAAGTAAGACGCAAAATTTTAAACAAACAACAAATTGAGTATAGTTTGTAATTGAGGTATACAGCAGTTTGTTTAAAATTTTATAAAATGTTAGTAATTTTTTTAAAATGCAACAAAAATTATAGGATCTATTACAATAGTATTTAACCTAAGTTTAGCTTAAGCCGATGGGACTGACGTAATCGCCATAGCGACATAAGTCCCTAAAAAAGAATTTAAAAAAATTATCTTAACGTTAGTATCATCCTAAAGAAACAAAAAAAAAACAAGTGTCATCTATTTAATTTGTGAACGAGTTACAAATATTTTGCTGTAAACAAACGTTGGTTGTCTTATAATTTTTATGTGATTAAAATCAAATAATCTTTACGATGAGAGACAAATGTATTATATCTATTTTGGGGATATATTGCGATGTAGATGGTTTAAATCGTATGTGATAATTGTGAATTTAAGTAATGTTAATATTTGTAGGTTTTTCGTGAATTTTAACATTATAAAAAGTGTCCGTAATGCAATTTACATTTTAGAAGAAATGAATAATGTATTACAATACGATAAGCATGCGTTGCGTTCTAGGCCAACTTTGTATAGACCTTCATCATTCTTCTTTTAATACCAAAGGAGCCTTCATACATAAAAACATTTTTCGATATTTTTACTCGATCTCAATTATGGAAATACATACAAAATGTCTAATTCTTATTAGTAATAATTTATTCTAGGAATACAATATACTAGGACACAAAATCAGATACGAGTATGTAGTGTCAAATAGTTTTAAATATTATACAGTGATATGAAACTCTTTACCTACATGTTAGCCCGACTCTCTTGGTCACTTTTTTAATAAATTCATAAGGTCTTTATTCAATTGCAGACGCGATATACTAATACGTCGTGTAGCAATAACGTACGAGATTTATCATATAATAATCTTTGTTTCGCTTGGTACAGGATTTTCAATATACTGTAAAAACGAGTCGTACATTTTAGTCTAGGACGTAATATAGAGACGTGTATAGATTCGGTCGCCCCCAGAGGGTGACGCAGGATCATAAACCGGGATTCTCCAAGAAATCTTCATTTCACTAACGATGCCGGGAATCACGTCAACGTATGTGGATTTGAGAAAACGTATTTGCTCGCGTATATTTTGCGGTGTGGGAAAAGACGGCTTCTTTTCTTTCATGTCTTGGGATTATCTACATCTTTTTAATATTGTAAATATTAGAGAAAATATTCTCAACAAATTTTGGTTTACGCTTATTTTTTCATGAAAAGAGGGAAAAAATGTGACGGCGTGACGGTAATTAACATTGAAATATTAAATACCGTCACGCCCGTCTCTCGAAAATGGCAGGCAGAGTGGTCTAATTTCTTAGCTATATTAAATTCAAGATGTGACCGATGGCCAACCTATCTACAAAGAAATGTATCTTCACTCTCCTTCACTTCATCTCCGAAGAGGTAGCAAGAGGTAGTTATAACCAATGTACCCGCGATTAATCAAAGACACTTCGGCCGGTTCTGAAATGCAAATAATTTTTTAACAAGCAATTAATCTCTGTTTAACGGACAATTTGCTTGTAAAAATGACGTGAAACACAGATTAATTGCTTCTTAAAATTGATTTGCGTTTGTGAAACCGGCCGTTAGAGTCACAATATGTTGGATGACAAGCCTATCGCCTACCGGGCATTTATCCAATCTCGGGCAACTTCTTATAAAAACCGGAAGACTGAATAAACACATTTTTGATTTGCCCGACCCAAGAATCAAACTCGGGACTTAGAGGTGATACCTATCTATGAATCAGAAAGTAGTTCAATCTCTGGCAAGACTAAATTAATAAAAGAATTATTAAATTTGATTCAGACCGACCGGCTCGCATCGGTCCGGTTCGTGCGGCAATTTGTAATGCGGTAAAGAAAATTGCAACGTATAAACTGGAATTACAGTTCATATTTCCGGTATATTCGAGTTTAGAGTCCGTACGAGCTGTTGGGAGCCGTACAGCCGTTGTGGAGCGTAATTGTAACGAAAAAATGAAACTGTGATTCCTGTTTACACATTCCAATTTCCTTTATCGTTTTGTAAAATACTGTCCTGACCGGGTCGATGCGAACCGGTCGGTCTGAATCGTAGAACGTCAACACTCAGACCGGTACTACTAACAGCTAGGTCTGGATCAATGAAACAAAAATGCAACATTCTAGTAAACCTGTATTCACTATATCTGTTATCTTATATCCTCCTCAATCCACTGTTACAAACTCTTTACAAGTAATATAAAATAAAGCATGTACCAACGTCATAATACCAAAAAACACTCTCAGCTCTTAGCTAAATATCCCTGCACTTACCGGGCCCAGGTGCGAGGTTAAAAGTGCAACCATTACACTGCAGAACCTAATGCCATATGATTTACAGGTGTTGGGTTGGTGCATTTTTAATAAAAGAAAACAATAAAAAAGAAAATATATCGACCTTGTGAAAGTAAAATAACATCATAGTGGTTTCCAACCTCAAGTGGGTAGCGTATAAGTCTAACTACGGTGATCTAGTTGAGGCTCAGGTTCGATCCCCGGCAAGCACAAGCACTTGACGTCTGAACAAGAATTGATATTAAATTTCTGAGTTTGGATGTTCAATCAATATATTTTTAATATTTACTCGTGTTTCCCTTGTATTAATATTATTAACAAGTCTCGCATCACTAGCAAGTAATTTACGTTAGAGGTAATTCAATTCTTGTAATTTGTCCAGCGAGAGTGATATAATCATAAAAAATAAATTTAATGATTCTCTTACCATGTAAGCAGAAATGAGAAATTTAAATTACTACAACTTACTAGACAACATCCGTTTTTGTTCAGCCTATGTCTAGGCAATTTCTAGACAAAAAGTATCGCCACATTTGCAAAAGTTTTAACATCTGCATATATCTGTATTCTGCTATCACTTAATACGTTCTAACTCGGACCAACAACTCTTCGTGTTTTCTAATATATTACAATCAATCAAAAAATCAAAAAACAACAATCAAAAATTAAGCATATTGTAAAAAAACAATTTATTACAATTAATTATGGATTTTCCTGTCACTGAATCGTAATTAATTTGCACAAACTAAATCAATATAATCAATAATAAAAAAAAAATATATAAAATAAATCAATCCAAAAGTATAAAAGAATACAGAGTAATCAGAGTTTCTTTTATTATATTTTTAAAATTTTTCATTGCGAAGCCTGACATCCATTACGCAAATAATAAAACCAAGTAAACTATATCTAAGGTAGGTTTATTGATATAATTTACTTAGATTTGTATTTTGAGAGATTTTTTGTTCAAGAAGCCTGTAAAACATTTCCGTAAAGAAATATTAATACCGAACACAGCTCTGATCTACATACTTCGATGACCGTCGTATCCGCTAAAGAAAAGGTAGGTACGACAGGTCTACGGCGGATCCAGAAGAAGCGGTTATGGGGGTCGTTACCCTCCCGCCCCTCCCTGGGTAGGGTTCTAAGTATGGATTTACTAGGATAAGAGCCTATCATGACTGAACTGAAATATGTGTATCTAGGGTTGCTTTTCAGAGGGGGCCGTGGCCTCTGAAAAGAATCCTCCGATTGGAAACTTCCATTTCACATGTTCACTTTAAATCTATAGAAGTTATGTCAAAACAGGAAACAATTGGTAAGGACCTGTCACCTTATCGTCTAATAGTTTTAATAAAAACTAAATATAAACATAAACTCAGTTGTAGATAATTATTAGATTTCAATGATTTTTGTATGATGTTTCATCTGTGTCCAAGCCTAGAATTTCAAAACGGTAACCCAACATCCCGGGGTGGTCACTCGACCGTTAGGTAAGGAGTGGACACGGCCCACTTGGCCCCTTGTCTATATGCGCCTTTGGTGAAAGCCCTAAACGCTTCGATTCAAATGGAATTTTGTTATGTGAATAGGGCTCAAGACTGCAAACATTAATACTTTTCTACAAAATTTGAGCTGTTAATTTTGTATATGATAAGGTAGCAAAATCAATATTTTCAAAAAATCTAATACATTAATTTTGTACATGATAAGGTAGCAAACACCAATATTTTTCTATAAAAAGCCATGTTATTAATTTTGTTTATGATAAGATAGCAAACATCGATATTTTTTCTAAAATCTAATACACTAACTTTGTGTAATATAATAAGGTAGCAAACACCAATATTTTTCTAAAAATCCAATACATTAATTTGGTATATGATAAGGTAGCAATCATTAAAACTTTTCTATAAAAGCTTAGATATAGCTTTTGTAAAGGATAAGGTAGAGAACATCAATAATTTTATATAACGCCACCGGTGTAATTTTGTAAACTATAAGGTGGAAAACATTATTATTTATTACTTACTACAAATCCTTAGGCATTAATTTTGTGCAGGTTAAGATAAAACAACGTCAATTTCGTCATGTCAGAAAGGAATGACGCGATGCCAAGGTGGCAAGGTTGAGATGGATCCTAATCGTAAGGTTGTTACGCCACTTACAAGTTTACCCTACCTTTTAAGTCGAAACATGATTGTGACAATCACTGACATTGTAGTGGCAAAAATAAAATGATCTTATATGACATGTCCAGACACTTCATTTAAAAATTAACAAAATGAGTTGGCAGTATTAGTTTAAATTTTAAGATATTTTATCAACAATTTAATAAAAAAGGTTTTTATTTCGAAATATCTTAATTTACTTAAAAAGTGTTAGATATACAATACATCACAAAATCTTGCCAGGGAAGCACTTTAAGTTGGGAGAACCGTATATTTAATTCACGAGCTTCTAAAGTACGTCTCCATAAAAATCCAGCCGTGTGATACTGTGCAGATGAGCCAGCCAGGGGCGGATTTTAGCGATAATTTAATTATATTAATGTCTGTTTTATTGCGAATCTCGCGTTTAGTGCCCCGATAATGGGCAGTAATGATTTTCCGAGCAATCCGGGAACGTCTGTTAATAAGAAATCTCTTGTGCATTTGTTTTATGAAATTCTTTGAATAAATAGGAATTATTACACTTCTATTTTAAGTAGGTAGTTAACGCACTCGGAAATATTTTATTTACTATTAAATATATTATTGCTCTGGTTCCCTTGCTAGGTGGACAGATTTCACAGTTGTATAATATACTAGCTTTTGCCCGCGGCGTCGCTCGCGTTTATTTCATTTTAGAGAAGTGGGGGGTTAGGAAGAGACAAAAGGTAACCTATGTCACTTTCCACCCCTTCAACTATTTCCACTTAAAAATCACGTTAATTCGTCGCTCTGTTTAGTCATGAAAGATGGACAAACAAACACACTTTCCCCATTTATAATATTAGCAAGGATTTTAAGACAGTTAAGCAGCTAATTAAGGTTAATAAAACAAATATACAATGCGAATATGGAAGGATGTAGATAGGTACCGTGGAAAACCAAGACCGACATACCATGATCAGATTGATCAAGTACTGTCCGAAGGTGGTGTCAAGTCTTCGCAACCGACGTGTGTGTGTGTGTGAAGAGAGTGATGAATGTGGAGGAAGCGAGACAAGTCTGTAAGGATCGTGATGTATGGCACTCGGTTCGCTCTGCCTACTCAGTAAGGGATCTGGTGTGAAGATATCTATGTAAACAGCCGATTTACACTAATACTATATAATAAAAAAGAAAACATTATAAAAATGTGTACATAACGCAAACACGTATTTGTATTTCTGTATGTTTGTAATGAATTAACTCAAAACCTACCGATTCGATAGACCGGTATTAAAAATTTAACTGCCATAGCCTACCAGAAGTGATACAGTCTATTTTGTAACCGATTGAACAAAAGGAATTTATGATTTTGGACCAAATAAACGAATTTACGAGTAATAGCTATTAAAAAAGTCTTCGAGTAGAATTTATATTCCATTCGAAGACGTTTTTACTTGGTGTTACTAAAAGAATAGATTTTTTTTATACTCTAAATAAAAATCATTATTTTGAGGAAATTTTACAGTAGTTTAATAAATGCTGAAAGGCTATTTTAATATTTTGTTGTACTTGCAAGCAGCTGGATAATAATTTATTATATTTGATATATTTGAATCTGATGTTGTCGAGATCCATTACTATACGTGTTTATGATTAGAAATCTTATCTGCATAGACGTTATATATTTTTTATTTGTTATAATTTTTTGGAAAATTTTTACTGTGGGTGTATGTACTTACTATGGTTTTCTGTCGATACAATTGTACATGTAATTTTATGAAAGGATAAGATTTCTAACTTTCTTCGTTATTAATTAATCTATTAATGCATAGTTCAAACCACTGGACAAATTGGTCTAAATTTCTGAAATTCAGGTTTTGGAAAATTTACTTCGCAATATCACGGAAGTTCGAAATTTGGTACGAGAGAAATTGTAAGCCAAACTTAGTTATTTACGGTTGGCAATTAAAAAATATACAAACGGTACATACCTATCTATAGTAGGTACTTATAAGCATCACAATCACGTCCTGCTATATGTATCTCTGTTTATTTCTTACTTTAAATAAATATTTAATTGATAACATACGAAACTCTTACACAAAATAATAAAAATACTTCAAATATGTTTCTTGGAAAAAAAAATCTAGATAGATGTTTTTCTAAATATTTTTTGTGGATTGCCGATTCTACTGAAGAGGTATACAGATCAATTTCGGCCCAAAATTGTTCTCAGTGTTTGTTATCTAGAAAAATCTCAGTAACATTTAAGTTCCTGGGAAAACGTAAAACAACCTTTACATCTCGGAAAACTCATGAAGCTGTTATTACCGGCACAAAACTAAGTTGGTCGTTAAATAGCAAAATTAGCATTGCGGATCACTACCAATCTCCTCAACCGATAAATAAAATCACTGTGAACAAAAATATCAAATGAAGATCCACTCGTACTGCCTTTCAAGTTAGGTATGATATTTTTTATTCAACTAGTAAAATATCATGAAATCCGTACCTGAATATTTCTGAGTCCGCACACCCGGGATTTACGGTTATCGCTTTACCAGGATGCGTTCAATCACAACCGGAACTAAATACTTAACGCTTCTCTTACTTTTTTATGTTTTCAGTATACTTATTTACCTTTACTTTTCATTTATTAAAATAAATCAGGAACGTTTTTATGTCAGTCAAGTGTTTTAAGCTTTTTTCTAAATATGGATCGTAACAATTTACAAAAAAAAAAAATAGAATAAACGCACATTTAAACAATTTTGTCTTATTTTCGCGACGTCTCGTCCGAGTTTATTAAAGTCAGGTCACTTTATTATTGTTGCCGTAACGTCAGTGCTCTGAATCACCGCCATGTTGTTTTGTTTGAAAGGTAAGGTCCTACATGCATAAGTATAGGTATATTATATAGGTACATACAAGACTTGTAATATATAGACATGTAGACATGTACCTAGCATTTCTTTCCTACCAGTCGGATATAAGCACACCATTTACACCTTAAGTGTTTATAGGCGATGGTTGCCTTTTCCATCAGAAGAGAAATGTGCTTATTTGCTACGATAAAAAAAATTAGTCAATTACACAATTTAAGAAACCAAAATAAATATTGAATTTAATTATAGCCTATCATATAATAAGCGAACTAACAGTAATTTCATTTTTAGAGTTCCTAAAGGAAAAAGGGGAACCTTATAGGATCACTTCGTTGTCCGTTTGTCAAGACCATTTTTCTCAAGAATGAGTAAAGGTATCAAATTGAAATTTATATTAAATACTGAGCTCTAAAGTATATCTCAGAAACTCTGAGATGTAAAAAAATGAAATTAAAAGGTCAGCGTGATCAAAAAATATGAGCATTAATGTCGCATATTTTGCGATTTTTTGATTTTTGTGATTTCAAAAGGGAATCAAAATCTACTTCTCCTTGACCTAGAATTGTGAAATAAGATAAGAAGCAATGTCTTATAGTAAATATAAAGAAAAAAATGCGAAATTTATAAATTTTTAGTTACATCAAAAAAATACATGTTTATACAGAACTCTTGGTATGCGAGTCCAACTCGTACTTGAACGGCTTTTTACATAGTTTTTACATTACTTACGCAAATTTAATTATTATATTTATATAAGGTTTAAAAAATTAAATATTTTTTTTAAATATTCACGAGACAAATTACACTTACTGATCTAACCCCAAAGTAAGCAAATTATTTGCTTGTGTTATGGGTATATGGGGATACTTATACATAGAAATACGTATATAAATATCAGAATATATTTAATAAACACACAAAAGCGGAAATACAAACATTTATGCTCAACACACAAATGCTGGACCCCGTCGGGGATCGAACCCGAGCCCTGTCGATTGCGCATTCAGGGTCGCTAACCACTCTACCATGATGGCGGTCATTTACAAAAACTAAATAATTACAACACTAGTCCAAAAAATAAATTACAACACTAGCCCAAGTAAACCTGAAAACAATTATGTCAACCCCATTTCCCTCTCCCGCGTAATATTGCCCGTAATTACGCTGTTAAGGGACGCTCGAAGATTTTACGCACTTAGCAGACTTACGCTTGTAATAAGTTAACGTAATGCCTTACAGTCGGGAGTTGGTCGCTTTGTTTTGTTTATACTTTAAGTGGGTCTTAAAATTTACACTCCGGTTCTTGGATTCGTTATTAATATTTATGGATATAAACTTTATAATAGATGATTATAATGGATGTCTTTTATAGACGCATAGTGTTGTAAGAGTTCGGTTTTCTGGTTAGACAATTCGTTTTAAGGCGAGGCATCGGGACAAACGGAAAAAGCTGGTTTGCTAAATCACGTTTTTTTTGTATTGGTTGTTAAATAACAATTTTACAAACATTACACGATATACTTGAAGATATTACCTAAAAAATGTGCTGACTTATTACATGATAGAATGTACTTTACTCGATCATATAAAATTCCAAAAACAGGCTAAAAAATTACTAAAACAAATAGATAATTTGTATAAAATATTCCTAATCTTCCACATGATTTTTATATGGTGATATTTAGTTTTAAATACAAAAAAAATGTACTAAATTTTGGTTTTTAGCTGAAATCCTCTATTTATTTATCCGAAAATTAACACGTTTCCCAGCATTTTCAGATCAAACCGCGCCGCCCATTTCCTATAGAATTGACGTGCGTCAAATTACCTTGCCTTACCTAAACGAGCTTTTCAGTTTATCTTATAAACATAAATTGGTTATGTCAGATGCTATTTTTTTATAAGATAGCAAAGAAGCAGATGGGTCTCCTGATGGAAAGAGTCAACCATCGCCTATAGACATCAAAGATGTTAATGGTGCGTTGCTATCTTGTGGCGAGGTCTAACGCCACATGCATAAGTTTACCAGCTACCTTACCCTCCGAACCGGAACACGATAGTGACAAGCACTTATTGCAGTAGGAATAGGTAAGGCGGTGGTACCAGACCCGGGCGAGACAATACAGAACTCTACCACCTAGTAGCCACGATGGTAGTGACTCGCATAGCCAATCAGTCGCCTTTCACGACCTGCCTGGCAGAACGGCAGTTGGTCTATTCTACAAGCAGCGTGGAGCTCGGAACCAACACGAGGGAAAATTATAGATTATGTTGTATATGTACGGTATATGCCAGATTTGTTTATAAGTTGTCTGTTAATGCTGTTGACTTATCATAGGAGCATCAATTGTTTCTTTGCCTACGAATTGAACCAACCCCCGTGTTGGTTTCGGGCTCCTTTGAAGAATAGACCAACTGCCATTCTACCAGGCAGGTCGTAAAAGGTTTGATTGGCTATGTGAGTCACTACCATCGTGGCTACTAGGTGGTAGAGTTCTGCATTGTCTCGCCCGGGTCAGGTACCACCGCCTTATCTATTCCTGCCGCAACAGGTGCTTGTCACTATCGTGTTCCGGTTCGGAAGGTAAGGTAGCTGGTAAACTGCATGTGGCATTAGACCTCGCCACAAGATAGCAACGCACCATTAACATCTTTGGTGTCTATAGGCGATGGTTGACTCTTTCCATCAGGAGACCCATCTGCTTGTTTGCTATCTTATGATATATATAAAAAAAAGTATTTTTACACTTATTTATGAAACCTAGCAATTGCATCCTAGTCAAAACTCGATTGCAATTCTAGCTACATATTAATATGTGAAGGAAAAATGGTGTGCCCGTTTTTACAATTACGTAAACGGTGGATTACCTATGAAACTTGTCACAGTGAAAGTTTACATTGCGTAAGAGTGAAGGAACCTCTTCTTCTTTTCCTCGCCTTATCCCGTTATGCGGCGTCGGCTTTCCTGAGTGCTAAGTGTGAGTTTTTCTTTTCGCATTCGATCGTGAGCGCGTTTCGAGTTTACTAGGAATTTTTATGTGCTTGGTACAGCGCCACCTAGTGGTAAACTGGTTTCTCACGTTTACCACTAGGTGGCGCTGTACAAATCACATACAAATTCCTAGTAAACTCCAAACGCGCTCACGATCGAATGCGAAAAGAAAAACTCACACTTAGCACTCTGATCTTGAGTCTCTATTTTTCTCGCAGTTGTTGTCGTCATCGTTTAAGCCTAGGATTTTCATGTCCCTCCGGACATTTGTCAACTAGGTGGTTGGAGGTCTTCTTCTTCCTCTTTTTTCAGAAGCCATGGAAAGGCAATTCTTCACAACATGATTATCGGGTCTCCTTATTATATGCTCATAGCCATATGCTCATAGTCCAACATAGCTTGGACTTAGATATTTTGTCCTCGATAGTTGCAGCTTTAAAGGTTCCTCGGATATATTGGTTGCGCACCTTATCTTTTAGGGTAACTCCACCCGAAGGAATCTAATATTTTTAAATAATTTGCATTATAAGTAGGTAGGTACATTAAATTAGTAAAACTAAACATTACATACAATATATTTATTTAACGTCCAAGGTAATATACGTTTGGAACTTAGATTAAGGAAACTATGTCAAAGGTATGTTAAGGTATACGTTTCATTTATGGCTAAAGTCGTTATCAAACTATGGTCGAATTTGGACCACAGTGTGATCATTACTTAATGTTAAAGCAAAAGTTATACCTGTTACAAATTATAGGTCGGTTTGACAATAGCTTTTACTTAGTATTACTTAGTAGATAATATCTCTTCAACATTTGTTAACAGATTTTAACCGTAAACAATGTACCTTACCTTGCTATATACGCGAGTCTCAAACTTAATGTAGAGTGGGTAATGTATTTTAATGTTTAGTGGGTAATGTGTTTTAATGTTTAATTTATTTCCACCAAATTCATATTATATAAAAATATTAATTTCCTACATTTTTCCGTACAAACTTTAACTGTACCTATCCAATTTCGTAATCCTCAATTCGCTCAATTTTCGTAAAAAGGGGTAAAAGCTTTCGCTTCACATATTAACATATATCTACCTAGATTTCACGGTGTACAGGTGAGTTTATTTTTGTGTTTCATGTGTCGCATCACAAAAAACCATGCTTAGGTATTTACTTAACTCTATACGTAGGAAGGTACAGATGATATTTTCAGTAACAAATATTGTCATCTCCTTTTTTTCAAATATTTTTTTTTATTATAATGAGGTTTAATCTTCGGTCAAGCAAGTCTTGCTTAGTTTTTTTTTGACGTTTTGCTCGATAATCTTTTTAGTAGCTCGGAGTCTGGTATCTAGTGATATGTTAGGTAATAGATACTTAATACACTCGCGCCTTGGTTAAGCACGTAAAAGTGTCCGACTTATATAAGTATGCCAGTGATCGCCAAAATTAAGCAGTACTTAATTGTCAATAGATCAGTAAAGTGTGGCGATGGGTATCACCACCCATCTCGCCAACCAACGAACCGGCGAATCTTGGAGAACTCGAAAGTCCATAGACAGTTCACTCTTCCTACCACAAGTGAACCACCTTGACGATTTTTATATAAAATTATATATCTAGGTAGATACATGATATTTCAATAACAATGTCGTTTTGATTTTGTACTTTCGGATATTTCAATCAGAGATAATAAATAACTTAATACCTACATGTCCTAGATGTTCTAAAAACACTAAAACAAAAACATAACCAGAACTATCCTAAAAATTCACATCACGCTACATCCGAAAATAGAATACCAATCGTACAAAGCATCTTTACTAAAAATCTGCTATCTCAAAGATGGAGGACTAACGAGGGTTACGAACTCTGATTTCCAATTCAAAGGAAAATTGCGATCCATAACCCAGGGTGGGGG
This sequence comes from Apodemia mormo, assembly GCA_036924255.1. Classification (NCBI taxonomy): domain Eukaryota; kingdom Metazoa; phylum Arthropoda; class Insecta; order Lepidoptera; family Riodinidae; genus Apodemia; species Apodemia mormo. Next base: position 8,119,926 of record JAUPFN010000003.1, read on the forward strand.
GTGGTGAGAGTGGGGAATCCCCTTCCCGTTGCTATGCGACGCGGGGAGGAGTCGCTCCAATCACGGCCCAATGGCACGACGGATATAAATTGGTCTCGCAAGCGACACTCACGCGGAAAAGAGAGGCCGGTATAAGTTATCCTTGTCGGTAATGAAGTCGCCAGTCGCCGGACCCCTTGATTGACGAACTCACGGCCCTTTTTCGAAATGGTATACCTAATTGCAAGGTATCGGCGCGTCGTGATTTGTTCGCGGTATTAGAATCGCGTTGTTATTGGTTGTTAAATTTTCCTGTTAACGATATTGTTTACATTCAACTAACGATGTAGTTGAAGTTTATACAGGCTTCAATTCATACGTGTATTTTAACTAACATATAAACAAATTATATTGTTGTTTAATATAATTTCATTTACCGCCCCGTTGGTCGAGTGGTTAGCGACCCTGACTATGCAATCAACGGGACTCGAGTTCGATACCCGACGGGGACAAGCATTTGTGTGATGTGTGGTTTGTGTATTTACCCATTATGTAGGTAAAAGTATTTATATATGTATTTCTATGTATTAGTATCGTTGACTAACAGCCATAACACAAGCAATTAATTTGCTTATTTTAGGGTTAGATCAGTAAGTGTAATTTGTCCCATAAATATTTATTTATTATTATTATTTATTCACACTAAACAAAAAATTAGGCCATAAACGGCCTAAGTTTTTGTTTTTATTTACTTTACCAAATTTACCAAATTATTTAAAGACTCAAGGAAATTAACTGTACTTTTTTATATTAGGTATATTAGATAGCATACAAGCACATGGCTTCTTATTGCCTATCAGTGCCTATAGACACCAAAGATACATATCTACCTACCTATTAATGTTGCGTTGCTGCGATGGAATCGGTAAGACTATTTTACCAGACCTGGCTAAGACGTTGTAGAACTCTAATACCTAGTAGTCTCAATGGTAATGACCCGGGAGAAATTAATTAAACCACACTATTAATAAATAGGTACACTTTACGGATTTCCTAACAGCGTAAACAGAATTAACCGATTTTAATGAAATTTGGCAAGTAGGTAGATAGCTAAAGACCTGTGGTCAAACATATTTTTACCACTTTTTTTCTAAATCAACCCCTCAGGGACTAAAATACCTACATAGGGGATGAAAGTTTGTATGAAACAATGTACTTAGATACCTACCTATTGATAACATATTACCTCGCAAGCGAAGCTGCGGGTCAGTATTAAAATATATTTTAAATAAATCATTATCATTTTATTAACAATAAAAACCATAATATAAGAATATAGTCGACATTTACGAAGTCAATTCAGAAATTTATTACTCGGTTGAAATACGCGCATTACTGATGAGGGTTGAAAAACAGCTCGACTCAAGTAGATGGGGCGAAAAATGACGTGATATGTAAGTATGTATATTGTACATGTACAAACATTAAAAAAATATGCTGTATAGAAAATAGTTTCGTATAAAAAAATATTATCTATTGCAGAGGAATAGGTTAGATACAGACTGAGTTTGAATAGGTATCTACTAGGTACAGATACCTACTCTTATTTATATAAGTAGGTAGATACCTACCTATAAAAATAAGGAAGCTGTTTAAAAATACCTCTGTGGTATAGTGGTCTGGTATCGACCTTGACCACATGGGGTCCCGGGTTCGATTCCCGAGTCGGGCAATTTAAAAATGTGTTTTTTCAGTTTTCTAACAAAAGCCTCTGTGGTCTAGTGATCCAGCGTTGGCGTCGACCACGTGAGGTCCCGGGTTCGATTCCCGGGTCGGGCACATAAAAAAAAGTGTTTTTTCAGTTTTCTGAGAAACACAAAGTTGCCCGGGATTGGAAAGTGCCCGGTTGGCGATAGGCTTGCCACCTATCACATTTGTGGGACCAAGTATCTTCGGCTAATCGTGGGTGCACTTGTTGTACCTCTGCCTACCTCTTCGGGGATATGGGCGTGAAGATACTTACTTACTTTCTAACAAAAGCAACGTTGCCCGGGATTGGATAAGTTTTGTTGCCACCTATCATATTGTGGGACTAAGTAGTACCTAAGTATCTTCGGCTAATCGTACTGGTTGTACCTACATCTGTCTACCTGTTCGAGGATACGGGCGTGAAGTAACTATTTAAAAAATATAGTTTCGATACAAAGATAAGTGTTGTGATTTTGCACACTATGTTATGTTTTATTACATCTCGTCGCGTTTATTCAGAACGAACAATAAGTAATATAGGATACGATAGAAAATTTTATCTCTAAATAAATTTTACGTTAATTTCTTATAAAATATAAATTATTGTAATATTAAATTTAATAAAAAATTATCTGCCATTGCGTTAAGTAGTTCCTAAGAGACGAATTGGCTCTACGAGTTACTACCACCGTGACTACAGGTGGTAGACTTTTGCACTTATATTTACGATGGAATGGTCGCCCGGCGGGGTTATCACGTATCTCGTAATGCGTAATTATCGTAATTGTTTCGGTATTGCAAGAAACGTAATAGCGTTATACATTAGTGGCAGTCGTTGCTACTTGAATATGGATGGTTCTGTGTAGAGGTGTGGTGTATTGTTCGAATAAACTATGATAGCGCGTTATAGACTATAAACTATATTTTTCTACGCTTTACTTCTACGCTATGCATTATATTAAACACCAAATTCTAGTTCTGTGGCATCCCAAGATGTGCATACAGTGATCAGCAAGCAATTGGCAACGTTTTTGTTTATTTTTTCGTTACGTTTAAGAGTCATTGCTGATCGCTGGCGGGTTACAAATGTTAAATGTTACGCCTGCGGGTCTGGTATCATCGTTTTGACTATTACTGCCGCAATAGTGTCAATGCTTGTTAATGTCGTGTTTCGGTTTGGACGGTTACCGGTAAATTTATGCTTGTAGCATTAATATAATTAGCAACGTATTATTAAGGTCTTTGGTGTCTATAGGCAATGGTTGTCTCTTTCCATCAAGAGAACCATTAACATGTTTACGATTTATGATATAGATATAAAAGAAAAACCTCCTGCAGGCTCCAAAATGCTACTATGACTTTTATATAAAAAGTCTGAATTATATTTTTCATCAGACCCAAGAATCAAACAGACTGACAACAAGAGAACGACGCATTCTTAAAATACTATCAAAAATGTACCTACTATGTTTAAAAATAGGTGACACCTCTATACGTAGTAACAGACTAGCAGACTTTAGATTAACTTAATACTTACAAGATGTATAAATGAATCTAACAAATCAATCTTACACTGGAGCACTTAATAAAGATCATAAAAATATTCATTTAAGAATTAAGAATTATTCTTATTAGAGAATCTCAACGGTAAAGTGTTAATCACATTACATACTTAACTGTTCGCAACACAAATTACGTAGTATAGGCCGTATACTTTATTTATAATAAAGTATACGGCCGCAAAATATACATAGAAGAAGTCACTTACCCAAAAGTATAGCGCAATAAAAAATTTCCGATAGTGTTACAAGACTCTCCTTAACCTGTCATTGGCCTTTTACTTCCGTATTAATGATACCTAAGTAGGAAGATAAAACTGATTAAGAATACAGAGAGGCTTCAATGTAGAAAACATTCAAGCCTATTTGCTGTATTAAATTGGACAGTAAATGTGATTTCATTTTAAATCAAAATACACATTTAGAAGATATTAAACTTAAATGGAGTGCTAACAATAAAAAATAATATCCTTTTATAAGAAGAATAAAGGTCTCAAGTATGAAGGAATGCCGAGAATAAGAGAACGGGATATTAAATTCCTTTACCAGAATCACGATACATAAACTGGGCATGCGTAGCGTGACCACGCGCTTGCAATTCAAAACGAGACACTTTCTACATCAAGTACTAAAAACGGTTACTTTTTTATTTTATTTTTCGATATAACGATACTAGTATAAGTAAGTAGATACTATGGTCGAAATTAAAAAAACTAGACGAGGTAAAAACAGAGAGGCTGTAATTTTTTATAAAATTATGATTATAATTCATTTTTATTTAATTATATACATTATACATATATTATTTTTATATAATTCATTTTTTATTCATTTCCATATTTTCAAAGCAAGTCAAATATTTACATAATAAAGTGCTTAATTTACGGTTATGATGATAGCATTACTCCTTCTGCATACGAGGATTTAAACAAATACGGTAAATATCTGAAACAAATTCCACAAGTATGATTCATGAAATTCATGTCAGAAAAGTTACACTACAGCTTTAATTTGTGAGGCTAGGGTTGGAGTTTGAAAGGAAAAAGATTAAACTCATAAATCGCTTTTTAACGTCGTTTATTATACGTGTTATTACAAAATAATTACTGCTCTGGAAAATTAATACGGTATCTACTATTAAGATGTTGGTTTATTTAATACACATAGGTAATATAACCGCTAAATAATAATCTATATACTAAAACAATACAAGACCGTGTGTTAAACAAGTACAAAGCCGTAAGTATATATTACAACCCATGGCTCGGAAAAACTTGAAGCTGTCGTCTTATCTTACGAACTAAAGATGATTCGATTAAGTATACAAACATAGTGATGAAGTTCTAAGAAATTCTTTTTATCAGTCAACAATATCATAAGTATCATAATGAACTTGAGTATCTAACGACATTCAGTCAGACTTTACTTATGCTATGAGGAAACCGGCTTCATTTTATATATTTATTTGCATTACCCATAAAAATGTTAATGATAACATAAAGCCCTGTTAACACATAGGTACATTTTTGTGAAGTTAATTTAATTTTTGCAAAATTTCTATACAAATATTGCAAAATAGAATAATCCGCTTATAGCGAGACGTATAGTCACATTAGGCATGCGTATATAGAAGAGCTATAAATTTTTGTAGCCCGGTCCGTTCGCTCAACGAATCGGTAATGGCGGACCGGCAGAGATTACGCGGACATATATTAATATGCTTACGTGCCCGACCTATCCGCATATTCCCGCAAACTGGATTTAGGAATGTGTGCCGAATGCTTAGTTACTAACATCGGTTCTTGATTTCTTTTGTAATACGTTTTGATGTTATATATTTAGTACCTATAAGATAACAATTTCTAATTATAATATTATATCCCTGGTATCGAAAGTAAACGAAGGCAAACCATATCTCTAAAATCATGACTACTGGAGATAGAGTTCCACATGTATAGGGACAGGGTCTACCTAACATCATTCAGACCACTTAAATAAATAGAAAAGAAAAAATGCTGATATTTTATTTTTGGCTGGCTCCGTCGAATAGCTCGCTGTGAGATTTTTCTTTATATCAAAGAATAGTAAAAAAGCTGATGATTCTCGTCATGCAAAGAGACAATTATCTATAAACACTGAAAATGTTAATGATGTGATGTTATCCACGTGTCAGGGATGGCATCCCAAATACATAAGTTTACCGACTTTACCCTCCAATCCGGAAAACGACAGCAACAAGTGGCGATGCTATTGCAGATGAAAAAGATAATGTAGTGGCATCAAAACAAGGAAAATAAGAAAAACCTAAAAAATGCCAGACCCATGGAATATTATTTGTCTTATGTCCAACAGCAATAAAGTCCATTTTTGTTCTTATTCTGGAACTCCACCCTTTTTTAGTATCGATAAGGAAGCGCTTGACCACTATCTCGCCTGATGGTAAGCTAAGATGTGGTCTAAGATTTAACGCGCTTCCCTAGAAGGTACCTATTTTTATTTAATTTTTATTTTATGTCATAAGATAGCAAACAAGCAGATGGGTCTCCTGATGGAAAGAGTCAACCATCGCCTGTAGACACCAAAGATGTTAATGGTGCGTTGCTATCTTGTGGCGAGGTATATTGCCACATGCATAAGTTTACCGGCTACCTTACCCTCCAAACCGGAACACGACAGCGACAAGCACTGACGCTATTGCGGCAGGAATAGGTAAGGCGGTGGTACCAGACCCGGGCGAGACAATGCAGAACTCTACCACCTAGTAGCCACGATGGTAGTAACTCGATAGCCAATCGGTCGCCTTTTACAACCTGCCTGGCAGAACGGCAGTGGGCCTATTCTACAAAGGAGGCCGGGACCAACACGGCACTCTTCTCATGAAGATCCCCAGATTGTACTCGTTGGGAACACAGATTCAGGAAGCATATTCGAGTCCCTTGCGTTGCGGTTCGAATTAAGAATCTCGAGTTAAACCGTTTTTTGACGGTCTCCGCTTAGATTATAGGGTATTTTAATAGGAAATGAAAATTTGTATAACAAAATATATAATAGATGACATGTTACTCTGTCCACGAGCGAAACTGCGTTTATTTCTAAGTTTTTTTTTTGTCAACAGGTGAGAAGCCTCACAAATGTCAAGTGTGCGGAAAAGCCTTCAGTCAGAGCTCGAATCTAATCACTCACTCGCGCAAACACACAGGTTTTAAGCCATTTGCTTGTGACTTGTGCGGACGAGCGTTTCAGAGAAAGGTCGACTTACGAAGACACAGGGAGACGCAACATGCAGACTTAAGAAGCACGCAACATATGCCGCCACCTCATACTGATGTTCACAGCATACATGCACCTGATATGCATATGGCGGATCGAATAGGTACCTAATTAATTTGATTTTTTATAAAAAAAAACTAACTTATGAGATAGCAAACAAGCAGATTGTTCTCATGATGATAAGAGATAACCATCATTTATAAACACCAAAATAATATTTGTTTATTTTATTAAAACCCTTTAGGTATTGCGCTAAATATACAACGGGCGAACTAACGTCTATAGACATTTTCTAGCAGTAAGTCTAGACAAGTAGCATAAACGTTAGGACAATCTATATATATATAAAAATCAATTGCTGTTCGTTAGTCTTGCTAAAACTCGAGAACGGCTGAACCGATTTGGCTAATTTTAGTTTTAAAATATTCATGGGGTTAGGTTAGGTTTAAAAAGTGAAAAAATGTAGAAAAAAACGGAAAAGTAGACGCAAAGCTAGCAAAACAATTTTTGCCGGGTTAGCTAGTAGAAGGATAAATGCATAAATGTATGGATTTGACATAAGCATAATCGAACGCTTAATTCTTCTATTCTCCTAGCATTTATGCCACTTGTCTAGACCCGCAGTTGTCGTGCTTGTCTATCTTGTCTATTACCTAATGTCACAAGTATGCTTGTCTATTACCTAATGTCACAAGTACAAGTTAACCGCTTACCTTATTCTACAAACCGTAATAGTCCGTGGTTCCACGAACAAACTTTTTTTGATTAATAATAAGCAGAGTTTTTGTGAACAGCTTCGTTTTGACGATACAACCATCTTTTCTATTTTCGAAAAATCTCGAATCGGGTAACTAATAAAGTTATAGGGCTTTGAACATTTTGATTCGGTGAATGAAAAATATTTATTAATGATAATAATCATTTTTCGACTTTGATCGCTTGATTATATTATGAAAAAAACGATGAAACTTTGCCCTACACATTCGATGGTTTTTCTGACGAGTCCTCAATTCTTGTTTCGAAATTATGAAATTTTTAAATTGATATTAAGCAATTTAAAAACCTAATTTTTTTACAACAGCTTGTTAATTATTATTGTAATTCAAGGGTAACTTAGTTCTCCACGTACCTAAAGTGGAAACTTTTCTTAGACCGACACTCTAAAGTTTTCTTTATTATCTATCTTTATAAGTTGCCCGATTCGAGATTTTTCGAAGATAGAAAAGATGGTTGTTTCATCAAAACGAAGTTGTTCACAAAAATTCAGCTTGTTGTTAATCAAAAAACAGTTTGTTCGTGGGACCACGGTCAAAAGCACTAGGTACTGTGGCTGAGTTTCTTCTGCCGGACCTTCTAAGTGTGTGGCCGCATTTCCGATCCGGTAGTAGTTTAAAAGAAATTTTGAGGCGTCAAAATAACTTGTGTAAAGTTTTATTGAATAAAGTACTTCTAATTTCTGATCTCTGATACCAAGCCTTTATACAATTAAGACAAAAAAGAAATAACACGGCTGTACCAAATTAGCGAAAGGCGTTGCAAAACTACCTTTTTTGTAAAAAAATATAGTTATACAGGCTACGTAAATAATATATCAAATAAGATATTAACAACAAGATAACATATTTTTAAGATATAAATTCGGCAAAAATAGACATGTAATGTGACCGCAACTCTGACAGACAACAGTAAACGCAAATCTGGAAATATTACGTCACACCGTGGTAAAACATCATCTTGATGTCATTTACATAGAAACCAATTATGTAATGTAGATATTATCACGGTGTGAAATCCTTAGGACGCTATTACCGTCCAGAGCGTTTACGCGGTAAATTTTAATTTCAATTTTAAAATTCGAAATTTTTACATATTTAACAAAATAAATATTTTCTTGTTAATATATTTAATAATGTAAATTATGAAACAGTTTTTCAAAAGTCAACTAGCCTATTGTGATCATGAATCTGTATTATATCTGGAGGCAACACTTCTAATACTTGAAACAAAACTTTAAATACTGCTATCATCCTCTGAAATCTTACCATCTTTTTCTAACACAGCTGTATAAATAGAGATGACGAGACGTCATAGACTGATATATAACGTGGTATATGTTTCAAGTGATTAATCCGAGTGCGAGCTCCACCTCTACCGAATACTTCACGGTTGTGATGGCAACGTAGTTCGTCCACTTGTGCTTTGTAGTCCATTAACGTAACAGCGCTGGATACCATTGTTATTTGTATAACACAAAAATACGTTATTAAAACTTTTAGTTCTTGCAATATACGGTGTACCGTATATTGCAAGAACTAAAAGTTTAACTGTAGTTAACTTTAACTGTAGTTAACTTTGTTGTCAAATATTGCGGTAGATTTGCGGTAGCTTGGTCAGAGTGCTAAGTTTGAGTTTTTCTTTTCGCATTCGATCCTGAGCGCGTTTGGAGTTTACTAGGAATTTGTATGTGATTTGAACAGCGCCACCTAGTGGTAAACGTGAGAAACCAGTTTACCACTAGGTGGCGCTGTACCAATCACATACAAATTCCTAGTAAAGTCGAAACGCGCTCACGAACGAATGCGAAAAGAAAAACTCACACTTAGCACTCTGATCTTCAATAACAGACTCATTATTCACACAATTATCTGTTGAATGCTTTATTGACATTTGAAAAACTATGCTAAAATAATTAAACTTCTTTACTACTCATATTTAATTTTGGATATTTTTTCACAGATCTTCGCCCTCCTCATCCAGACTTGAGACAACCAGACTACAGGATGAGTACAACAGTTGCACCTTTACAGCCACTACCCTCCTGAACTTCAAGTGCCTTCACGCCCAATTGGCGTTGAGGCAAAGTGGACTTTATTTCTGTTAAATAAATTCTAAAATAGAATTGACGAAGTTATAACCAAAGACGCTATTTGTAAAATGTACGGCGATATTCACAAAAAATGATTTTTATTGTAAGTATTGATAATGAACTTGCGGATGTAAAAGAGTGATTCGGATCATGCTTTTAGAAAAAATTATGTAAATACCTTACACACTTTTAGTAATATTTTATTAAAATTAAAAAAAAAACTCAGACAAGATAGGTGAGATTAAATAGTATTAAAAGAAGTAGATATAAAGTTTGTACTTCCTATTATTGGCACTTGGTGAAATAGCATCACATTGTTTGTAATACTTATTGATACTGCTTCACAATTGTCAGTCACTCTTTCTAGATTATTATTAGGGTATAAAAATGCACGAACTATATTTTATACATCTAGGCAGGTACTACAATCTGTCACCCGGTCGTTGCGTTGCGTCGCTGTCGCTAAAATACTGTTTGAAATAAATTTTTGATTCGGCAAATGCACGTTTGTAAGTTAATTGTACTATCTCTATTACAAGTAACTTACAAAAATTTTAGCAAGTGTAAACAATAAATTAAAAAAAGTTCACCCAAACGTATGATCGATATGGCAGTGCATTAAAAATATACGAACAAATATTGATTCCTACAGGTTGACTAGAAAAAGATGTTGAAGGACACGACAGTTAATGCTCATAAGTAAACAATAAAATTATAATAAAAAAGAATATTGCTTAACCACATATAAATTCCTCAACGAAATTAGTGTAGAAAGTAATATTTAAAAAATATGGTCACTGCACAAAGTACGAACGACTCTAATAGCAAGGTCGGTAAATAGCTGTTTGTAAACAATGAACTTCTATGCGCCGTGCGCGGTTGTCCGTAATAAATATTTTTATTAGAAAATTAAATCAACATTTTTGTACCTATTTATTACATATTCGGTATCAGAATCGAATACTGAATACCCTACTTCAGTTATTAGATATAATATTTTACCAGTCAACCTGTATATACCTAAGATTTATGATTTATATAGGTATTCATAAATTAATTTTTCTTTCATGACTCTTATTTAAAAGGAAAAATCCCTTTGTATCTCTAGTAGGTACATGTCTAGATTCACATATAAATGTTCACTTAGTTTTTACGTATAGCAATTTTGAAAAAAATGTTTATAGACATATTTAATATACAGTTTTTAATTAAAATGATTAAGTTAAAAGTTGTTAACATTTTATTTAATATAAAAACCAAATGGCAAATCACTATAAAAATATGACAGCACAATTAACAGTAAAGATATTGAATTGTAATTTTTATGTACATCACCTAGGAATAGCTACCAAATTGTGTATTAAGCAGAATAAATAGGTCATCGGAAATTAATGTAGGTATCTACAGATAAAGAGTAGACAGACTATTAAGTTCAACTCACACTAAAGATGGCAGCCGGTATCAAATTAGCACTTTCAGGCCCTAAACTTTCTTAGCAATCTAAACTATTTTTTACTAGTAAAGCATTCACTATCCTTAGCTCAGATAAAAATAGCACCGCGGGGAAGGGAAGCCGCACTTCGTATCGCAAATCGCAATAAAATATGTTCCTGACATGATCTGTTGCGAGCGAAGTAACAAAGTGACTGACAGACAGATAGACAGCGACCAAGAGTAAGGTTCATTTGGCACATTTTAGGTATGAAATCGTTGAAAAACTTTTTTTTATTAATGACACATTTAATATTACAGGAAATTTATATAATTACCCACATAATTGGGCATGACACTACAAATTCTACTTATCGTACTCCCAATCGCCGTATTTGTCAACCTTACTGACTTAGGTATGCTTGTTATTTACAATTATCAGAATCGACGGCTTTATGAGTTGTTCGAGGCGCAGAGAATTTGAAATACCTACAGAAAAAAAAAAAACAAAATTCTAAATCTATACAGTATTCAATTAATTGACCAATCTGCGTTATGGTTATTCAGTATCATTATAAACTCCATCTTATTAACTTGTATATGTATATTGAAAAATCACACCAAATGTAATAACAAAAGAATTCAATATAGTACACCTAATCCAAATAATGTATTAAATATTGAGCTTCAATTTTCTTATGAACATACAAAACATACAATTAAATGGAATATATAATCTTGCTTTAAGCATTTTCTTTCATATTCTGGTAAATTTAACTTATTTCATTAATTTATTGAGAGGGCACTGCGGTTTTTAGAGCGAATCGATATTTTGGCCTTCTATAGGACTGGGGAGAAGTGTGATGGTTCTGACTAAGATGGGCGATACGAGTGCGGATTTTGATATTTCCTTTTAATTATTAAAATTTGTACACATTTTAAAAATATAAAGTATAAAATTTATAGGAAATATGTTGATTTGCTATTATTTAAAAACTGATGATCTTCCGTTAAGTATTTACGCCATACTAAGGATATTCTTTTTGTTCAGACGTAACTTTGAATTTTTTTTCTATCGAGGAAACTACAAGTTATCATGTTTCCAAGTTGAATAATGTATAGCGTGAATCCTTAATAATAACGATATAGCAAGGGATTTACCGAACGAAATTATCTCGGCGCAGCCTTAAAATCAGTAACGAACTTCTGATATTTCAACTTACGTCTTTCTCCTTTATATCTGTAAACATGAGTATGAGTATTTGATCTCATTGTACATTTGAGTACGGGCCAGTTTTTATTACCACTAATAATTAATATCTAATGATTAATTATCTATTTGTATATATATATATATATATATATATATATATATATATATATATATATATATATAATTTACTAAATAAAATCGTGAATAAATGGTAAATTCCAAAAATATTTTTATTATAATAATTATGCCACGAACCACTTTCAGTTGATAAAATAAAAGTAAGAAATGACATACTTAATTTACTGAAATAAAGTTCAGGTTTTTTATTATTTTGTTAAAAAGTAATAAATAAGCATATTATTTTTATAAAAATGGACTGATAAGGTCATTCCATAAAAACCTTATTATTATTTTGTATAGAATCTAATCTTGTTATTATATAAGAGTATAATTTATATTCCATATTATCATTCCAGTATTACTTTGATGGCCAAGACTATTCCATATTGAATAAAGAAATTAACTAAAAAAGTGAAGTAATTAGATATAAGTTAAGGCTTTACTTTTTAGTTAATAATAATTATGACGTTACTAACTACAACTAAATTTTTTATAAGACTAGAACTTTATAAATAATTAAGAATAATATTGATTTTAACAGGTATCTAATTATTGTTTATAAAACGTAACAAAACATTACCAATTATGACGTTTACCACCGTGCACCTATCCATCTTAGAGTAATAACGCTATCCATAATGAAACACTTATCTGTAAAAATTCACTTAACTAGTGAAAAGTGCGTATATGTGAAAATCCAATATGCCAAAGATGTGTATATTTTATTGTAAATAGAATACTTTAAGTTTATACGTAATTTGTATACGAATACGAATTAACTATACAAGTTTCTTAAATTACACACTTCATAAAAAAAAAACTATACGCAAAATTTTAACGATGTTTAATGAACATTTTACCTTGTAATATTAATGAATATGGCTGTGTTACCTTAAATTTATTGTTTTGATAAATGTTACTATTGATTTTTTTCATTTATTAAGTAGCATTAATTCCTCGATTTTAGTTATAGGTACCTCAGTATATAAATTGTACATTCACGGCAAAAGTTAGTATTTAATTGAAAACAAATATTGCTATTGCTATTATCCTAATTAATTGTTTAACCAAAATGACATTACCCAAAATATTGTATTTAACAGTCGTTAAATGCAGTTGGTATATCTGCATCAAATGACTTAATTTATCTGCTTATTCGTTATACATATTTAATATTAATGTTAAATATAGTAATCGGTCTAAATCATAAATAGATACATACCAAACATAAACCAAAAAAATGTCATAGTTTATCTGTTTTTCTAAAAATTTTCTTAAGTTTTTCAGAGTGCATAAAAGTAAGCAATAGTAGTTTTACTTAAAATATTCCATATATTTAATATCAGATGTTAATTAAAAAATATAAATATTATATATACATTTAATTTTATTATTAGTAAATTATGGACAGACTTATTAGTTGCCACAACAGACATGTAGGTACTTTCCAAATTTTTAGCATTTCATAGCATAAAAAGCTATTATTTTTTGTGATATATATCCATTTTCTAGATTTTATCAATAACAGTTAATAAATTTAAAAAAGGCAATGATTGCGTCAAAAATAATATTAAGCATACGTTGCTATTTTACTCCCAAAAGTGATATAACATAAATTTTATCCCAAATAATAAAATTTAGAATATTGAAAAAAGTGATGAAACAAGTGTATTTTTTTGTTAACAGCATAAAAATCGCTTAAAATGTAGCAGTGTGTTTAATGTACAACATATCTCGTTAAATCTTTTTTAACATTAGTAAAATCATTAGGTGTAACAAATGTATATAAAAATGTAAAAAAATGTTTAATTTGTATCATATTCTGTTCGAAAGTAATCTATGTTGCAAAATAATCTAATTAATGTCTAAAAGTTTTAATTAGTACAATGTTAATGTAATTGTATATAATGTATAAATTAGGAGTAATTACGAATCCAAAGACGAATGTGCAATCCTTATGTCATAATATTTTAAGCAATTGTCACTTAAATATATATGATGTATGATATGATTGTTTTTTTCAACCCTGTAATTTTTCTGAAGGTACAAAGAAGGCATTGATTGCCTCTATATTCTAGTGGATGCCTGTTTCTATGTGTTCATGAGACACCCGTTTCGATTTCAAGGACACAAAACATTTTATTTAATATTCTGTAGACATTTTTGTCCCATTTATTCCAAATAATGACTCAACAAGAATAATGACTCAACGACCAAAGTCTTACAGATAATATCATCAAAACTGCAGAGATCTCCAAAATAAAATGTAATTTTGGAAGTTCTTTCAATTCAAGTTTTTTTATATTACTCTAAACGAATTCTAAGGAAATTCTTAGCTTATTTCAGAGTCTAAAAATGGCTGTATCACAGATTGGGACAGCATTCCTGCGCTCTTCCTAAAACGTCTTAAATATGCCATAATTTACTAGTTCACATTTTCGACCTATTTGTAGAAAAAAAATCCTAACAGTTTTTAAACATTCAATTGTTAGGATAAATCATTCATAGAGGAGGAAGCAGATATTGTGTTGGGAACCATTTTCCAATATCAGTTTTAATTGCTTTGTTAAACTAATTTGAAAAAATTATCAATATTGTTTTAATATTATTATTTAAACGTTTGATGATAACAAGAAACGATACTCTCGGATTTCTGATTGGTGATTATGTGAATTGCCCTCTAGCCGTTAAGTGCGGAATACCACAGGGCAGTTTATTTGGTCCAAGTCTCTTCCTGGTTTATATGAATTAGTTCTGTCTTTCAGTCAATGTCAGTTTACAATGTCAGTTTAAGTAACCAATGGCAAAATAAACTATTATATTACATGACTTAATGCTACGGATCATTAAGTCAAATAGTTTATTATTATAAATAATAGCGGAAAGGTCACCGAACACTAGGTCACGAAGAAGTCTCACAAAAATATAATAATATTAATAATAATTGACAGATTTGTTGTCATGGATTGCCTCATGGCCTAGGGGTAAGCCTATTCGGCTTAGATTAAGAGGTCTCGCGATCAGTCCCCTGGTCGGGCAAAAGTGTTATCGAGGTTTCAAGGAGAGAGATTCGAGGTTTTTCTGGAAAATCTATAATCTCAGTAGAAGCTCGGAGTCTGACGGGTGGTGTATTACCAATCCCGTATCTCGGATGAGCACGTAAAACCCTTGATCTGGGCTATCGCTAGAAATAGTCGATAACCGTTATAAAGTAGGTAAAATGCGGTGATGGGGATCACCATTCATCTCGCCAGTTGACAACCCGGTGAATCGTGGTGAACCGGAAAGTCTATAGACTCTAGGTTTACTTTGTCTGCCTCGCAATTTGCTTGAATTATAGGTGTTAGTCAATGATACTAAGAATATATAATTTAAGTTTGTGAGTTTGTTTGAAGGACCTCTTCACCTGAACCTCTGGAACTACTTTTGAAAATCCTTTGATTATTAAAATAATACCTTAATTTAGATTCATTATCCCTGAGTGTCATAAGCTAAATATTAATTATTATTTGTAAATAAATTTGAACATTGTCTCTATTGTCGTACGAGTACCGGTAACCGGTGCTTCTACTCTAAAATATGTTTAATGAGCTTAAGAAATACGGTGATGTGACTGTGATGTATTCATCTATCCCCTGTATATTATACCGTGTCTGTGGTTCATTCGTTTCAAGATCATTAGTTCTTTTCTACTTGATGAATGGAATTACAAGTTATGTAGGCCTGATCGATACAAAATGTAATATTCTGTAACTTCAGCGATATTGCAATGACATGTAAACCATGACCTGATTCTGCAGGAATTCAACAAGAAGCTTTTTTTAAGCCTATTTAGGAAAATGGGTTAATGGCAGATGAATGTGTTGGGCTACTTCAATTTTTAACTTTCCGCTACGTACGTAGATAAGGAAGTTATAGATTTTCCTCGATTTTCGAAAATCAAGTTTTTACCAGATCTCCAAGTTTTAGGTCCTAGGAACCTTTTCTCACTATTTTTATGATGACATCAGTATGTCTGTATGTATGTATCCACCTATGTGTGTATATGTACTCATCTCATAATATTTGAACGACGAAACGAGGTTGATAATATTCGATTGAGTTCCGCCAAACATCGACTTCTGAAAATCGGAAACGATTTCGCACAAAAAAAATTCAGTAATTTTAAAGAATTTTCAAAAAAAATTTGACATATCCATGTTTTTTTAACATCCAGATTAATATACTGATCAAAAACTTTCAATTATTTCCTACAAAAAATTGCATCAGCTGCCACAAATCGCACCAAAAGTGGTGAATCCGTTCGGGAGATTGTGTTTTTTAACACAATTTCGAGATATTTTAACCAATCGATTTTTGACTTTCTACAATATTGAGTAGGTAATAACCTATTTAAAAAACTGCGTCGAATGACATTTCAAAAATCAAAAATTGAATCAAATTTTCAAGTTACAGCTTGTTAAAAATTAATATTTTGTTGTTTACACCAAACTTACTCAATATTTTTAAAATAACTTTCAGGCTAATACCGATAGAATATTTTATTATGTTTGCTATATAATACCGATAGATTTAAAAACCTAATCAGCTTTTCTATCTAAAAGGCTGCGTCAATTGATAATAAACATTGGATCAAAGTCGGTCAATTTATTTGCGATTTGTCAATGACGAAAATTTAAAAACTGTAAACCAGGTGACACTGCTTGCAGGATCTGAAAACTTCCCGCTTAAATTTCTTTATTATATAGAAATTACCTAATAAAAAATATTGATTGAAATATTAATTGATATTTATATTTTCTTTTTTTTTATCTACATTTTCATACAAATGTATTTAGGCGTAATGAAGAAACTAACAAAGCATGAACTATACACGGGAATAAAACACATTCACTCACGTTACCGTCAGTAACATAACCTTTGTCAGCAGTAAATGACACCCACTATAGGAAATAAGGCAATCAAATTAATAAGCTATCGATCATTACTCTTCAAACACCCACGCAATCAAACACACCCTGTAGATCGGCTGATTGAATCTGTTGTGAAAGTGTTCTAGTTAATCAGTGTGCTTGTACGATAAGTACTTAGAGATAACAATCTATATATCTATACATATAATAAAATCGTAGGAAAGTCAAAACTGTACATTGAATATTTTTTTAAAAGAATACTTGAGGCGTGATCTACAATCGATATCGGGGCCAAAAATATAGTTTTTAGAATTTTTGTCTGTTTGTCTGTTTATCTGTTTGTCTTCTGTCTGTTTGAGAAAGTACATAGGATAGTTTTTTTTTCGAAAATCCCACGGGAATGGAAATTATGTGGGTAAAACCCCGGGACTGGAGTAAATTAGGCTACTTTTATCTTTTTTTTTTTTCTTTCAAACATATATTCCCCTGTTGGTCGCCATGTTAGTGCAGGCCTCCCTAGGTAAGTATATGATAAATAAACGGTTTTTACAATTTTACGTTGATATATATTTATTATACCACCATACTCATTTTTCATAACGGTACCTAAGCAGAGTTGTCGGTGTCCTCGTATTGCTTCAGACCCTGTTGAAGAATAAATCATCAGCCATATACTAGATGGATAAGTTCTGCATTGTCTCGCCTGGGTTTAATACCACCGCCTTATCTATTCCTGCCGCAATAACTCAAGACTTGTTACAATCGTGTTCCGGTTTGGAGAGTAAGGCAGCCGGTAAACTTATGCATGAGACATTAGCCAACCGCCATTAGAATAGCAGCACACCAATAAAACCTTTGGTATATAGAGACCATATTACTTGTAATTATCTAATAACTGTGTAAAACATCTCTGTGATGCAATAATAAGTGAAACCGGCTGGGTATATAAAATTATATGAAATACAAGTGAACTGGAAGTACAAGTGAGTTTTGGACGTAAACGAGTCGCTGCGCATATATATACTGCCAAAAATGACATACATTTGTAGATATATCGTGAAAAATAGAAATAAACCATGTTGTACGGTTTTTCTTACGGAATGAGATGACAAGGCTTAAAAATTACCCTTGAAATTATTTTATCTCATCGGTAAGTAGTATAACTGTATTTTTGTTTGTAAATTCAAGCATTCTGACAAACTAAGAAATTGTCTTGAAAGGCGCATCCATTTAATCCATTTCGTGGTAATATCTATTTCAAAATGCAGTTTCACCAGGTGCCGACAATGGAAAGTATCCAATTCATAGAGACTATTGTCTATAGTCAGTGGTTGTCTTTTTTATCAGGAGAACCATCAGCTTGTTTGCTATATAATTGATATGATACAAATATGTATACATATTATAATATGGTCTTTGGTCGCCTTGTTCCGTTGAAAGCATTAGTCCTCTAGTGACATAATAACTGTATTTATGCATAGCGAAATTAATCGTTTATAATTTAAAATTATTAAAGATTTATAAGAAATCAATCTTTTATCATTTACTATTATAAAGGATTGATTATAAAAGGGTCGTGTAGGACGTCTTACAGATAAGTGGAATGAAAACATACCTACGAAAAGTAGCTAACAGCGGATGAAGACAAAGAACCGAAGTTCGAGCTCGGTGGCGTGCTATTGGAGAGGCATATTTCCAACAGTGGATGATTATAGGTTATGATGATGTTGAAAAATATTGTAAATTCATCATCATATGTATTTACAATATCTTTTGAAGATACTGCAAAATTTGATACCGATTATTTATTTAATTAATAACAAATATAAAAAAATGAATTTACAATGTCTTTCGAAGATATTGCAAAATTTGATACCGATTATTTAATTTAACTAATAACAAATATAGGAAAATGAATTTACAATGTCTTTTGAAGATATTGCACAATTTGATACCGATTATTTATTTAATTAATAACAAATATAGGATAATAAAGTACCGCTCTCAGCATTGTATCTTCATAAACTAAAGTGCCGTAAATTGCGGAATATTAGTACATGGCTCGAAATATTATAAGTGCAGTAGCGTCAAGTTAGTCGCTACCCGATTTGTTACATAAATAAAAAGTAAGTGTACGTCCTAGGGAGCCTTTAGCTCACACACTTTGAAAAAAGTATCATTCGTCAATTAGGAATTTGTCACACAAATATGCAGTACAGTTATTACGTTACCCGAAGATTCGATGGCAAACAAGCAGATGGCTCTCATGATGAAAAGAGAAACCATCACCTATATACGCTAGAGATATAAATTGTGCATTGCTATCCATGTAGCGGGATGACAAAATTACACGAGTAAGTCTACCGGCTACCTAACCCTCTTAACCGGAACACTATAATGATAAGCATTAATGCTATTGCGGCAGAAATAGTATTTTTTGTAAATTTTCCTACCCTCTTAACTGGAATACTGCAGCAACAAGTACCAATACTATTGCGGCAGTAATAGATGAGGCGGTTGTACCAAGCACCAGGGCGAGACGTTGTGGAAAACTACCATATTATAGTATACATATACGTCGCATTTACGAACTGATTGACAGAATGGCTTTTTTTATATATCATAAGATAGCAAACAAGCAGGTGGGTCTCCTGACGGAAAAAGAAACCATCGCCTATAGACACCAAAGATAATGGTGCGTTGCTATCTTGTGGCGAAGTCTAATGCCACATGGATAAGTTTACCGACTGCCTTACTCTCCTAACCGGAACACGATTGTAACAAGTCTTGAGTTATTGCGGCAGGAATAGGTAAGGCGGTGGTATCAGACCCAGGCGAGACAATGCAGAACTCGACCACCTAGTATATGGCTGATGGTCTATTCTTCAAACAGGGTCTGAAGCAACACGAGGACACTGACACCTCTGCTTACCGTTCTGAAATATGAGTATGGTGGTATAATAAATATATGTCAACGTAAAATTATAAAAACCGTTTATTTATAATATACCTAAGGAGTTTATAATTTGGTAAGATTAGGTTAGCAGTTTTTTTCTATTTTACTACGGTTATTTACTGGAATACGACAGAACATCTAATCCAACCATAGTACAGAACCAATCTAATGAATACAATGTGACAGTGACACATATATAAATTTATCTGCAACCATATAAATCAGAACACGTTAACGAAAAGGCCCGAAATTTTTGCGGCACGAATAAACAAGGCCGTGGCACCAACAAAGGTATTGCAGAACTCTACCACGTTTAGAATTCATACTCCTTTAAAGCCTGTAGCTTCCACAAAGCCTGATCTATTTTTCAAAGAGCCGAACCAATATACTTCATATAAATAAATAAATAAACATAAATTCACGGGATAAATTACACTTACTGATCTAACCCCAACGTAAGCAAATTATTTGTTTGTGTGTGTATAGTCAACGATACTAATACATAGAAATGCATATATAAATACTGGAATATGTTTTATAAACACTCAAACCCGGAAATACAAACATGCTTGCTCATCATACAAATGCTTGTCCCCGTCGGAGATCGAACGCGAGCCCCGTGGATAGCGTAGTCAGGGTCGCTAACCACTCAACCAACGGGGCGGTCAAAATTATGGGCATGTGTAAAATTACTGTACAGTTTTGGATGAAATTTGCACAAAATTGGCACATAGGTAGATGATGACCTAGAATAGCACATAAGCTAATTTTTATCCCAGAAAAATGAGTTGCTCTCTTTATATATTCTAGCGTTTTAAATTCTAGTCTATTTATTCTAGGTTGCTTTTCAGCTACAGTATTATATTCGTGAATAAGAAATTTATTATTATTAAAATTTAAACATACATACATACAATGAGTAAGAAACTTTTTGCAGGCAAAAATTTATAATCTGTTAAAAATGTATTTTCCGGAAATTTTCCTTGCGGGGTAAACAGATTGAACCGATCGTCATAGGATTTTTCGGTTCAGTGTTATTCCTCAATAAACTACGTCTAACACATAAATAGCATCAAAATCTGTTTATCTGTTAATAATCGTTGACGAAAAATTTTGAAAAGTGTTTTTTCGACATAGCTTCGAAATTTTTCAACCAATCATTTTTTGGTGTTCTACGATATTTTAGTTTTTACTTAAACTAAAAAGTACTAAAAAAACTACGTCAAATGCCGTTTCAAAAATCAAAATCGAATCTAATTCTCAAAACTTATAGCTTTTCAAATATTAAAATTACGTTGTTTTTAGCAAAAACTTCCTTAACTTTTTTTTAATAGCTTTTCTTCTTTATAAACTGCGTCAAATACCGTTAATTTAATCGAAATTGGTCAGTTTGTTTGGGATTTATCAATGAAGAAAATTAAAAATAAAATGTTTTTTGACATTGATCGAAATTTTTCAACCTATCGATTATTTAGCTAAAGCAATATTTTAGATCTCAAAAATTGAGTTGAATGCTATCATTGTTTTCAAAATATACAGATTTTCAAAAATTAATATACTACCATTTTGAACAAAATATATTTATTTATTTATTTATTTATATTCATGCACAACAAAAACGTACATAGGTTAAACTTAACGCCTAAGGGCATTCTATCCTAGCCAACCTCGTTCAAAACAGAAACATTACTTATGGAGGGGGTGCATCTAAATTTACTTAAAGACAAAGTAACCTTAACTTGTATAAACAAATCAGAGGAGATCAAAATAACAAACTAACTTAAAAATTTTAAGAATTACACATACAACACATATATACATAATACATACATACATAATACATACATACATAATACATATATACATAAAATATAGATAAATAACACTTACATATACATAAATATATACATACATACATTATGTTCATACATATATTTATAAATACAAATGATTAAAATCAACATACAACTATGAGCAAAAAACAAGTTATCACTCATTATATTCATATTAACTTGAAAGATCGAAATATAATTTTAAATGTATAATATATGTTTGAACTGAAAAATCTATGCCTATACTTTTTAATCTTTTGAGCTTAAAATGCTTTAATTTAATGGAAAGTTTCAGGGATGGCCCGTAGGGTCAACCGTTTACACATTTTTTGTAATACATATATTGAATTTATTTCAGCGAAATTCTCCCATATGACATAAGACTATGAATGTAACTAAAGTAAACAAGGCGTGCAATATCAACATCAGGTAGGTGTCTCATTTTTTTCCCTGAGAATCCTGCAGAACTTAGTGTACTGGCCAATTTCTTGATATGTGGTCCCCAATAGAATTTTTTATCACAGTACTTCTAAAACAGTAACTCCTAAAAATGTATAGATAAAGGTTCAAATCCAGGAAACCAAGCTTCACTTAGTCACCTAATCCTTGTCTCCAAAATGATAATTCGCATTCACTTTGCCTTATTAGGGCACCCCCGAGTAACGTGAGAAGTTACTTTGTCCCCAATCGTGTTTCACTCTCAATAATGGAGGAACTGAATTAAGATGCGTCATTTCGGCATTTATTATATAAATTATATTTTACTATAATCTTGACAATTTGTGATCTATTGGTAGACATATTTGGTTAAGATCCTGGATTCAATGTCCGAGTCGGACACAAATATATTTTTTCGACCAACTTCACATGAAGGAAAAGATTCTCAATTCGGTTGCACTTTTAACTTGTGTTCACTTTTAAAATCAGTAACTTTAGAAAGTTACTGATTTTATCCCTATTTTTGCTAGTCGAGAAAATACATCCAGAATAGTGTGCCGATTGTTTCTCAAAGCTTTTAACATTTCTATAACAAACAGCTACTTTCTGAAAAACTTGCGTTAAATGCCACAAATCGGATCAAAATTCCGTAACCAAGACAACATTTTAGAGCTCAAAAACAGCTATTGGAAAAATTGAAATCTAGTATAATGTTCATAGAAAGAAAGAAAGAAAGAAAGAAAGAAAGAAAGAAAGAAAGAAAGAAAGAAAGAAAGAAAATATTTATTTGCAAGAATATGGGTGTTACAAGTTGTTAAAAATAAATTAAGTTACCAACATATTCTACCATTCTACGGTGTGCAAATATTTAAAAAAAATTATCTTTATATAATATTACATTTAAAACATTCTTTCGATTATTTAGAATTACTACCGGATCGGAACGCGGCCACACACTGAGAAGATCCGGCGGAAGAAACACAGCGGGCTGGTCTTTTTTCTCTATTTTATGTACTTGTTATAAATGTACAATGAAGATTTCATATTACAAAAGTTATTTTTATAATTATAAGTTTCATATTTTGTGCAATTAATTTTTTTATAATTTACAAAATTTTACTAGGTACATTGAAATTTTTTAAGGACAATTCAACAAAATTATATTTCTATCCATTAATATTTAATTTTATCGGCTAAAAATTCTTTAATACCATAATAAGTTTTATCTAACAGCAAATCAAACAACTTTTTGCAAAATTTATTTATAGGTAATGATTTAAGACTATCAGGAATATGATTGTATATAATAATAGACATACAATACACATTTTTTGTAAAAATATTTAATATTTGATTAGGCACATATAATTTTTTACTATTCCTAAAATATGAGTTACCAATGACTTCAGTATTTGTTTTAAATAACTTTTGGTGCTTTTTTACAAATACGCATACCTCTAAAATATACAAACATGGTAAGTGAAGTACCTTAAGAGACTTGAAAATTGGTTTACAGGAATGTAACTGATTAACACCACATATTGCTCGAATACATTTCTTTTGGACTCTAAAAATTCGTACGAATTCAACAGAATTTCCCCAAATAGGAATTCCATGTTGTAAATTAGAAGATACATATCCATAATATGCTAATAGGGAGGCTTTTACGTTTCCTACTTCTCTTAGTCTTCTTAAGACATAGACAAATCTATCAATCTTATTACATAGAGATTCAATATGTGCTTTCCAATTACGATATTTTTCAATAATTATTCCTAAAAAGTTTGTATAATCTACATCATCTATATTTAATTTATTTAAAAATACATTTGTGTTTTTAGTAATATTCCTGTGGTAGTTCTGAAATTCAACTAATTTTGTTTTAATTACATTAACTTTTAAATTATTATTAATCAACCAGTCTGAAACTTGAAGTAAGGTTTCAGTTGTTTCGTTTACCAAGTCTTTTTTATTTTTACATTTAATAGGTAGGGTAGTGTCATCAGCAAATACAAAGCAATCATGTTGTGTACATAATCAGGAAGATCATTGATATAAATTAAAAATAGCAACGGTCCTAAAACACTGCCCTGTGGTACACCACAGTTGTTAACACGGTAGTTTGAAGTAAATATTTTTTTACGATTTCCGCATATTTTAGGTATTTCGACGCATTGTTTCCTATTTTCTAAGTAACTCTTTATCCAATCTAAAGCCTTCCCTCTAATACCATATTTTTCAAGTTTTGATAGTAAAATATTATGTGAAACAAAATCAAATGCCTTACTCATATCCAAAAATACACAAAGTGGATACATTTTCTTATTCAGACATTCAGTTATGCTCTTCACTAAATCAAAGCATGCTAATGTAGTAGACCTACCTTTCCTAAATCCATATTGATTATTTTTTAGTAGGCCAAAATCAAGTAAATAATTATAGAGCTTTTCATACATAATTTTTTCAAAGATTTTTGAAATAACTGGAATTAAAGTAATAGGTCTATAATAAATTGTAGCTACATAAATTAAAGCTTTTAAATAGGTACTAAAATACTTATTCAAACAACTTAAGTTCTTTGAAAATCGAACTAAAAGTCTATCATGTTTAGGAACATTTTTGACTTTTTTAACATAGCGGGAAGTATCAGGGATGGCTTGTAGAGTCAGCCGGTTTACAGATTTCTTAGTAGCAGAAAATTTATACTTGTTTAGTAATGGTTAGATGAAATTTACCCAGATAGGGTAAATTATGAAAAAAATGATTTTTCTATTATCTCATCATAAGTTATAACGGTCTTATCAGTTATCACTTGGCAACGGGACCTTATTACCAGGTGGTAGAGTCTACGGTCTATGCTGTACTACATCTTGCATTGGTTTGACACCATCACCTTACCAGTTCCTTCCACAAAAACGTAAGAGCTCGTCACTGTCATGTTCTGGTTTGGAGGGTGCTGTAGCCAGTAAACTTCATGCAGCATTTTAACCAGCCATGAGTACAGCAACCCACCATTACCATATTTGTTGTCTATAGACGATGCTTATCTATTTGCATTAGAAGGGTCATCATGATATAGTGACACGTTTAGGCAAGCATTAACGCTTCATGAAATGTCTAGCATAAAGACAGATTGTATTTTCTTCTAAAAGCACCCACATCAACATGGATGAACTCAATGAATATTACTGGTATGCAAGTATGCTATGAAAAGTACATTTCCATAGTCAGCAGACTTCCGAAAAAAGGAGGTTTTTTTCATATTATAAGATAGCAAACAAGCAGATGAAACTCCTGATGGAAAGAGTCAACCATCGCCTATAGATAGATACAAAAGGTGTTAATAGTGCATTGCTATCTTGTGGCGAGGTCTAAAGTCACATGCATAAGTATACCGGCTACCTTACCCTCCAAACCGGAACACAACAATGACAAGCACTGACGCTATTGTGGCAGGAATAGGTAAGGCGGTGGTACCTGACCCGGGCGACACAATGCAGAACTCTACCACCTAATAGTCACGATGAAAGTGACTCGTATAGCCGATCGGTCACCTTTTACGACCTGCCTGCCAGAATAGCAGTTGGCCTATTATTCAAAAAAGCGCGGGACCAACACGGGGAAAAAAGTTATCAATTCGCCTGTATGTTTTTTATGTTTGTTACCTGAGAAATTGGTCATTTATGAACCGACTTTGAAATTTCTTTTTTTGTTTGAGTGGGTGGGTTCTACATGTTCGGCTCCATTTTAATTTAGTGAAGATTAATACAGGGTTCCGGAGATAAGGGAAATGGGCAATCGTTGTTCCAGTTTTACTGCGTTAAAGGATTATTAGAACATGCAATTCCATGAAATTGAAAAACGCGTATAAAAATCACCCGCCCTAATAACCCAATAGAAGCGTATAAAATAATTCCTGACTTTGAGCTTTGAAACAATACTCGAGCTTATAGTCTCTGTAAACATAAAAAGGAATACAGGACTGACTCATAATTATATTAAAAAGAAAATCCTCATAAATGATTCAGTTACGCACACAATTTACTATCTTACATAATACATACAAAAAATTTAGATTTGGAAATAAAGCAGCAAGGAGATCTGTCTCGGGGGTCGCAGTGGACGCTAAACGCTTGTTATCACGCAGTACTGGCTGGAATTTGGGGCATCTACGCTATTGTTTGATACAGGGCTGCATTCTACAAAAATAGTACTTAACTTAGTGTTATTAAACATTAGTTTTTTATAGCATAGGATAATAAACGTATATATATGTTTTTGATTATACAGTTGGTTATAGATAAAAAACTTGAGAGGTGTCAAGTGACACCCGGATGGAACGAAGTTCCTTGTATTATTATTTACAAAAAACCTGTATACACTCAACAAAAATAATCGTCGCGACACCACACTTTTCAATGCAAAATAGAAATGAAAATATCTGGCTTGCTTTCTATAAGAGAGAGAGAGAGAGAGAGAGAGAGAGAGAGAGACAGACAAAGAAACATCCGCACGCCGCATAGCTTACAATACTTTACTATAGCAAAAAGCGTCGTAACAACTTTTAGTAAGAATGTTTTCCGTCTAGCCCCCTTTAACAACGCGCGATAAGGAATTTTGTTCCAATAATGATGTCAATAGTGTCTTACGTTTCGAAGCAGTGATGTTTCCTAAGAATATAAGTTTACCATACTGCGACAAAACACGACTATCCCCAGTGTTGGTATAACTTCCCTTTGAAGAGTAGACCATCTGTTATTCTACCAGGCACGATCGATTAGACGAGGTGAACGATTAGTTTTATGTATCGCTACTATCGTGACTAGGTAATAGAGCTGCAGACAGCTGGATGCATGGTTCCACTGCCTTACATATTTTTGCTGTAATAGCGTCAATGCTTGTCATTGTGTTCCGGTTTGTAAGATAAGGTTGCCCTAAGATTTATGCATGCGGAATTGCCATCCCGCCATACGGATAGCAACGCACCATTAACATCTTTGGTGTTGTTAAGCGATGGTGTCTCTTTTTATCAGGAGAGAAATCTGCTTGTTTGCCTTCTTCTGATATAAAAAGTGCTAATATTAAAGTGGCAGAAGCAGGCAAGGAGTTGACAAAAAGCAAGGTGATGCACTTCATAATTCTAACGTGTTGTAGTCACGACTCACGATATTAGTGACAGATTTGGCTTTTGCTTACCTAAGACGAGGTACCCAAGAGGAAGGCAAGTGGTATGTTCTTCAAAAGTGGCTTATATTAATCAATACATGGGAAATTATATCGGAAATCTAAACACAAAATAACCAACTCTTGATCAACGGATGGAAAATGCTTGCATAAGGCAGCTAGACAATTCTCTTACACTCAAGCTTTAAATATACCTAGTTATGAGAGCCTGGAATCACTGATTTCAGTTTTACATTCGTTTATTTAGAAGAAATAACTTTCTATTTTTTGTTGCGGCTGTGCAATAAGCACTCAGAAAAGTTAATTGTAATGCAAATGAAGTTCCAGGTGTAACTTATTATAATTAATATATCTGAAGCGTGGTATACCAAGTTAAAATTATAATAATTACTAATTATAAAATGTATTTTTAAAATAATAATAATAATAACTAATTATAAAATGTATTATTACGACAATAAAAAAGTTTAAATAAAAAGGATAACGTTAAAATCTCTTACTTAATTTATTACGCCGATTCCGTTGCGGTGTAAAGAGAAAAAATGAACTTTAATAGACGTTCCGATTTCCTACGATTAATTTTTAACATAGATTCTTATTTGCAATTATACAAAATACGTACATACATATTCTTACGTTAACTCCTTACAGGGTAGGTGGTGAGGGCCGTGTGACATAAATTACGGTCCGAACTGACTTTTATAGATAGCT
Organism: Apodemia mormo; assembly: GCA_036924255.1. Lineage (NCBI taxonomy): Eukaryota > Metazoa > Arthropoda > Insecta > Lepidoptera > Riodinidae > Apodemia > Apodemia mormo. The sequence goes on from JAUPFN010000003.1 coordinate 8,148,147, forward strand.
TTCCGAAGATTCTTGATACCACTTTTGGACAACCTCCGACCAAACTTTAATCATGGCACGTCACTTTGATCTCGCGGGACCTATATCTACCCATATTTGCATATTATTACTTGTTTCTTGTGATAACTGAGACTGAAATACGCCACCACCAGATCTCGAGCTGCTACTGAGATTTATGCTCATAGTGAACCATTAAAACTAAGTGCTGTGTCACGATTTACGAGGCAGTCAATGTTATTAAATAATAAAGCGCCTGCATTGTTTTATACACTTGTAGACGCGAAATGGCGAGAAAGTCTAAATATCAGGAGTATTACACAAACAAATATATATGTAGAAAACAAATTATTGATTAAGAAGATTAAGATCTGTCTCTCAATATAACACCTCTGTTAATGTTTATAAAACTGGTACACTAGTAAAAGTTTGCTATTTGTAATTTAGGTTTCCTCATTAGTCGGTTCCATGGTGTAATGGTTAGCACTCTGGACTTTGAATCCAGCGATCAAATCTCGATCCGAGTTCAAATCTCGGTGGAACCTGTCTTTTTTAATTACTAGTATAATCCATAATAAAACGTATGTTATACATAATATGTATTTTATAGTCAAATGTGATTTTATAAAAATGTAGTTTTTTTACCTTAATGCAATATATTTGATTCCTGTAAGTATTTAAACATGAACCTTATTTTACGCTCATATTCGCAAGCAAAATGTTTAAAGAATCTATATATTAATATGTGAAGCGAAAACTTTGCACCCCTTTTTACAATAATTACCTGTTGAAGTAGTGTGAAATTCGACACAGTTAAAGTTCACATTGCAAAGTAGTGCCGAAATTTAATATTTTATACAATATGTATTAATAATTTTTTATATTGATATGAAAGCAAACAAGCAGATCATTCCCTGGATGGAAAGAGACAACCATCGCTTATACACCAAATACGTTTATGGTCAGTTGCTATACATGTGGCAAAAATTACATGCTAATGACTGTGTCGAATACTTTACCCTCCAAACCGGAACTAGACAGTTGGAATCGGTACCAGACCTGGGCAAAATGTTGTAGTTCTCCAACACCCATCAAGTCGTAGTGCCATTATTATTATTAGCATTTTACGAACTGCGTGGTATGAAAGTAAAAAAGTATAATCTTTAAAAGGAGACCGTACTAATACCATAAAATTTGTTCCTTGTTTTAAATTATTTTTGTTACTTGTTTTAAATTATTTTTTAATTCACTTCATATTTCCTAATTGGTGTTATTTAAATATTTATTTATAAAATTTATTTTATATGCCCTTTTATGTTTTAACACCTGGTTGGCCGAGCCTTGCTCATACCCATTAATTGGGAACCGAGCTTTTCTTGGACCTGGAACCTTGATAAATCGATTCCTTGACCTGAAAAACCCCTAATTTGTGATTGTATATGTTGTAGTTCTCCAACACCCATCAAGTCGTAGTGCCATTATTATTATTAGCCTTTTACGAACTGCGTGGTATGAAAGTAAAAAAGTATAATCTTTAAAAGGAGACCGTACTAATACCATAAAATTTGTTCCTTGTTTTAAATTATTTTTGTTACTTGTTTTAAATTATTTTTTAATTCACTTCATATTTCCTAATTGGTGTTATTTAAATATTTATTTATAAAATTTATTTTATATGCCCTTTTATGTTTTAACACCTGGTTGGCCGAGCCTTGCTCATACCATTAATTGGGAACCGAGCTTTTCTTGGACCTGGAACCTTGATAAATCGATTCCTTGACCCGAACTCCTAATTTGTGATTGTATATGTATATATATATATATATATATATATATATATATATATATATATATATTTCACACTACTACAATAATTACCTGTTGAAGTAGTGTGAAATTCGGCACAGTTAAAGTTCACATTGCAAAGTAGTGCCGAAATTTAATATTTTATACAATATGTATAAATATTTTTTTATATTGATATGAAAGCAAACAAGCAGATCATTCCCTGGATGGAAAGAGACAACCATCGCTTATACACCAAATACGTCTATTATATATATATATATATATATATATATATATATATATATATATATATATATATATATATATATATATATATATATATATATATATATATATATATATATATATATATATATATATATATATATATATATATATATATATATATATATATATATATATATATATATATATATACAAGAATATAATAAAATATATATACAAGAATTGCTCGTTTAAAGGTATTACATAAATACCGGGTGCGCAATAATGCACAAATTTTAAAATATATTTTTAAGTATTCAAAATCCGTCCCTGTAACGGTCAGCACAGCCGGTCATATATTATTCAGGAACATCCACGTGCGTCTCGTACGCAATCAGTATTGTGAATAATAGATGGGCCGGTCGCAGGACGATGATTGCGCGGCCCCGCGAGATTGAGAAGATTTCTGACCCGCGTCCACCCCTGGTGGATTTATTGTCATTATTTTTACAGGAATGACCATGATGTTGCATGAATTGGGATAATTATTGTATTGTTGTATATTACTAAAAGCTTAAAAGATTATAAACTTCACTTATTTATAATCTTTTACCTTTCACTTATTTATATTACCTCTAACAGCAATACATTTATTTTAATACTGCTTTTGTTTTTGTTTTTATTTCAATACAATTGGAATGTCAAAACTAAAATTATATTTAATTAATTATAAATAATATAGCATATATAAATAATATAGCTTCTGAAATGTAATTACGTAACACTGTATTTAACACGGGAGCATTTGCTCATATGAGCGGCGACACGTTTCCTTCCCAATGGCGTGTCTATTAGTATTCATGTTGTCTGTGGTATTTAATGTCAATAGTCGTCAAAATAAAGGTGTATAATAATAAATCGTAACGTTATTCAATTAAAGACATATTAATTAAGGACACAATTTAAAATAAAACGTATCACAATTTTAGTTAGGTACCATGCTCCTCCGAAACGGCTTGACAGATTTTGGTGAAATTTTATACGTATATTCAGTAGATTTGATAATTTTATTTCCTTAAGTGATAAGTTGGTCCACCCCCATTTTTTATTTTTATTTCTTGGACAAAATTCTTTACTTATTTTTATTTTTTTATGATGAGGCATTAAAAATTACATACAACCCTAAATTTTCATCCTTCTACCTTCAACCCCTATTTCTACCATCAAACGGCAAACAATGTTTGCTGAGTCAGGTAATAAGTATATATGATGCAGGCAAATTCTATAATTCGTCCGTATACGAATGGCGTCGTCATTTTATAAACGTAAACTGCCAATACAAATTGCCGAAGGCACAGTTGATAACATCAATGGCGTCAATGTCAACAATAAACTCTGATGTCGCCGACGCGGCGGTCGATTATTTTCCGGGGTGTGGGATCTAAAGGCAACCTAACAAGTTTACTTCTTTTTTATGTAATAAGCCGGATAGTTCTAAATAAATAACCCATTTACATAACAAGTAATTTAAACAATATGCCGCAGCAATTTGTTATCGGCGGCGGTAAACGTCATGCATATTATATAATGACGACATTTTACAATCGTCGTAAGGCATTTTCTAAAACGTATTTATCTTTGCAATCTGACGACGCCATTTGTACACGAACGAATTAGGTATAGAATTTACCTGTGACTTATAATATAGCTGCGCTGGCCAAACCAACATAGTGACAGGTTTTTCAGTCCCTCCGTGGTTTTTTTTTTCGAAATTAACTTAAGCATTTGGTCCAAATGACCGCAACTGCGAAACCCTTAGTGTTTGATTTAAAAAAAAGTAGTTTCTGTTTTTCCCCGGGTGTACTTAACCAGGTGACTTAATCTTTTTATTTTTTATATTTTTTTTATATCATAAGATAGCAAACAAGCAGGTGGGTCTCCTGATGTAAAAAGAAACCATCGCCTATAGACACCAAAGATAATGGTGCGTTGCTATCTTGTGGCGAGGTCTAATGCCACATGCATAAGTTTACCGGCTACCTTACCCTCCAAACCGAAACACGACAGCGACAAGCACTGACGCAATTGCGGCAGGAATAGGCAAGGCGGTGGTACCAGACCCGGGCGAGACAATGCAGAACTCTACCACCTAGTAGCCACGATGGTAGTGACTCGATAGCCAATCGGTCGCGTTTTACGACCTGCCTGACATAACGACAGTTGACCAACACGGCTATATTCCAGATTAAAAATAGCTTAAGCTATCTCTATAAGCTTAAGCTATTTTTAATCTGGAATACTCGTAATATCAAAGCGGCAAATATGAATAGTGTGTAAAACGCATATTGATATGTATAGGAAATATTTTTATTGTTCCAATGTTTCTTGTTAAACAATGCCCTCTTTTCAGTTTTTAAGTAAACAATTTACTAGTCTTTAGTAATTTTACCAGTTGTATTAGTGCATAATATAACCAATTAATACAAAAATACAGCATTTGCTTATTCGATTGATTAAAAATAAATTGCTTAATCAAAACACATAATGAACAAAACATTTTAAATAGCCTTAAAAAAAATAAAGAAAATATTTACATTCATAACAGCAAGTAAACCATCTAAAACTATTCAAAATAGGTTACAAGTGCCTATACATAGGTATGTATAGGCACTTTTAAATTAAAAAAATAGGGTACCATCTATAGACGATTCAAATAAATGAACAAAGATGCAGACAACATTAGTTACTAATCAAACCAAAGACCACACAAAACAAGTTTTCGCGTATTCTTTCTCTCATAAATACGAGGTCATGACATTATATGAACCATAAGACAGTGAAAGGCGTTTTGATACTCTTAGTTTGAATACGTGAGTCAGGCGGTTCCATGGTGTAATGGTTAGCACTCTGGACTTTGAATCCAGCGATCCGAGTTCAAATCTCGGTGGAACCTACCTTTTTATAATAATTATTTGAAAATTGTATGGGCAGACTGAAAAAATATAGGCTTATTAAAACAGGTAGCAGATAATGTATCATAACGATAACTGAAATCTAAACCTGTTACACAAAGGAAGGTCATTTGTGATCATGCCTATATATATATGGAAGAGCGGGCTCCACTAGTACAAGTGATTTTACACTTAAAAGGGGATCCCAAACTTTCTCTTTGTTTATTGTTAAACTGATTAATGAAATAAACAAATTTTTTTATTTTTTTTTGGTGATGATCTGTCATAATATGCAAATATCCATTTTGTATATTATGATTCGAAGTGAACTAGAAAAACTATAGTTCCGCTATGTCCGTCCATCCGTCCGTCCGCACGATAGTTCAGAGATTCTTAGTCTTAGAAAGCTGTTCTCATATTGTGGGATATGGTTGGTTAAGTTTTAAAAAAAATATTATAGCTTTGTGAAAACAATTTTTTAATTAAAGGACTCGACGTTTGTGTACTTTAAGGTAATAATGTTTGTTGGAGTTAAGTGTCCCCGCCCCCCCCCAAGCCAGCTAGACGGTTGGTTTTGGAAGTGAGAAAAAATTCACGCTAGTAGTAAATATTATTAATAAAATTAAAAGAAAAACTATTGCGGGTTTAAAGACTACAAGTTTTTGAGTAATAATCGACCAACTTATAAAATAAAAACTTCTTTTTATAGGCGGTGAACCTGTAGTACGGATATATCCGTCATTGACATTAACTAGGTTAAATATTCATAGTATGGAATAGTAAAAGCTCTCTTTAGTCCGCATTGTTGTGATGTGAAATTTCGGAACCCTACATTGCGCGTGGCCCGATACGCAATTTACCAATTTTTATCTTTGTTTATTTGAAGCGAAACCTTTACCATTTTTACTACAACTACATGAACGGGGGAGTCTGAAATTTAGCACGTTTAAAGTTTACGCCGGTCCTTTAATCCGGGAGGATTATAATGCATAAACCTAATATTTTTATATCGTCGTATGACAGAAAAAAACTCATTAAATAACTTATTTAAGGTTTAAGACACAGACATTTTTAACAATTTTTTTCCTGGCTGTGTTTTTGTGAAAGAAATGTAGTAAATCTGTTTTCTTCTTTATATTTCACTAGCTGACCCGCGCAGCTTCACCCGCGAGTAGATTAGCATGTCGTCAAGATAGCTTTTCATACAAATTTCTTCCCCTATTTTAACCATTGGGTTGATTTTTGAAAAAAAAATTAGGCTATGTTTGACTTCGGCTCTTCAGTTGATTTGGCAAGAAATCCGTTTGACTTTAGTCATACTAGTGTCATCTTTTATATATTTACTCGTGAAGAAAAGCGTTGTAGATACTATGTATTCCAACTGAGAATAAGATCGCGCTTCTTATCAACTTCATACCACAAGTGTGAAATTAGTAATATCAGCAAAAAAAAATTGTTCAAAATATGTTGCTAATTTATTGAAGAATCAATAACGTTTTAATAATATAATTTTTATCAACAAAAAATTTGTAAAAAACATCAATCTAGCTTTTCATCTATATATTATTTAAAAAAAAGTCATATTATTAACACCACTTATAAGTCAAAAACGACGGGGCCAATTTTGTTGCAATTTTTGTGGGTTTAGGTTGTCTGTCCAGAATAGGCTAAAAAGTAGTAAAATATGTGTTATATATTCATCAATAAAAAACAGTAAAATAGCCGTATAACTAACCGTTTACTATATACATATATATGTATATATAAAAGTCGTGTTAGTTATTTTTATTTTAATACATGGTAATTTTTTTTTTATTTTTTTTATTTTAATACACTTTATTTTAATACATTTTATTTTAATACATGGTAATATGATCTAATAGGGATCTAAAAATATACCAATAGATTGAAAATAATTTTATTAAAGTATTCTTTGTTAGAATTTTTTGCACACCTTACTCATAACTTATGAAGTTTTTGCAAAATGCGGAGCAATATGTAATCCTGACAGTCCTATTCTCAGTTGGAACGGAGGAGTATGAAATTCGCCACGGTTAAAGTTTACATTGCGGAGGAGTGCATAAACCTCATCCGCCTTATTCTAAAACGAGGTGTAAACATAGTACCGAACTTAATACCAGATTTAGTTCTAGTACTAAATAAAACGTTATAATAAAACCGGGCTCAGCGCTAGTCCGAGGAAATAGGAATGAATTTTAGTACTGGAACTAACTTTAATACTGTAACAAACCTAGACATCTTAGTCTTGATTTAAACCCGGCACTAAGTATGTTTTTGTGATAGATGGTAAATGTTTAAATAATATGCTTGAAAATGAAAATGAATAATACATTCATCTGAAATACATGATAATAAACACACGTTATGTATACTATTACGGTTAAGGCTCTGCCCCCCAATTCACGTAATTGAGTCAAAGCGCTTAGGGCTCTAACACACGTAAATACCATAGAACATCGAGCGTGCTACGACTTGGCGTAATATATAAGAAAATGTGTAAGTGTCTTAAATGCTTCGACTTGCTTGCCGTTTGATTACGTGAATTAGGCCCCTGTTCGTTTACATGTTGTCAAACTTAGAAGGATTTTTCACAATAAAGGCAATTAGACTATGGTCGAATTTCGACTACAGGGCAACCATTAGTTTTAACTTAATTCTTCATAATTTATTATACAATAAATTTTAAGTGTTTATACTGTACTAAATGGTAATATGATACATTTTTGAATTGAAGAAAAGTGAACCTCTGCTAAAAAGAAACGAATGTTATTTTGAGTGGAATAAGAATTTCTATCTGTAATCATATATTGCCATATTCAGAATTGTATAGCGTTTTTGTTTTAACGACTTTCAACCTAATTTCTCCGTAAATAAGTTTGTTTTTAGGTTGCTTTTGCTAAAGTCAGGTGCGACAGAGATGTTGCGGCGACACGGTGCAATTTGAATAAATTTGATAGCGGTGGCATCCGTTGTGGAAGGGTGTGATGATATTGGAAAGTGATATTCCTGATGAAATTGACTCACTGCGAATTATTGAACCTTCAATCGAAACGTGAATAAAAGATAAAATGATTTTTACCTTTTTTCGTATCTTTGCGTGATTAAATCGTTTTAAAAAATTTAAGTTTAAGATGAAGAATTCAAAATAAAACTATTTGGAAGAAACTGCTCTTTGATGGACAGATTCCTCACTTCTTTATTAAAGTAACATTAAATAATAATAAGGGAAATTTAATGGATGAAAAAGGGATACCAAATACGTCAATGCCGCTTTTAGATAAATATACTAGCATATGAATCTGCGCGGATCAGCTGATAAAGTCTGTAAACCTGTTGACCCTGCAGGCTATCTCTGAAATTTCCCGCTACACTGAGATATTATAAGCTCAGTGAAGCAAAAGCTATACCTAAATATGAATTTTTGAACTCAGAGTTCAAAAATCTAGAGTTTAGAAAATGATAGTATTTTAATGTCCAAAAAGATGTATATTTTCAAAATGATGATCGGTTTTGATCTCATAATGTTTTTAATTTGTATTAACTATAATTGAAAAAACAAACCCGCTGATTTTCTTCCGCCGGATTTTTTCAGTGTAGGGCCGCGTTCCGATCCGGTAGTAATTGTAAAAAAAATCCACTCACAGCATTTTTAATTTCATAATAAATAATTATAATTTTAAAATATTTGCACACCATATCATGGTACGAGTAGAATATGTCGGTAACTTAATCAAATTTTGATAACTTGTAACTCCCATATTCTGGCAAATAAATAACTTCTTTCTTTCTTTCCTTCTTTCTTTCTTTCTTTCTTTCTTTCTTAGAATGCCGTTTAAAGCAATTTTTGAGCTCTAAATTGCTTTGTTTAGCTAATCAATAGGTTAAAAATGTCGAAGAAATGTCAAAAAAAACCTTTTTACAAAAAAATACGTCATTGATAAATTCCGAACGAATCAACCGATTTTAATCCGATTTACGATATTTGACATAGGTTTTTAGGTAGAAAGCTGACTAGATTTTTATTTAAATCGGTATGTTAGCCTGAAAGTTATTTTAAAAATATGAAGTAGGTAAGTTTGCTGTAAACAATCTAATTTTAATATACGAAAAGTTAGTACTTTTGAAAATTTAATTAGATTTTAATTTTTTAAACGGTATTCAACGTAGTCTTTTAGGCTAAAATATTGTAGAAGATCAAAAATGATTGGTTAAAAAAGGTCGAAATATACTTTTTCGGACATTTTCGTCAACAATTACTCTAAAACAACTTGTGTCGTAATATTAACATGCATCTGTATTTACTTACTCCTATTAAAACAAAAGATGAAATACCTTTTGTCAATGTTTACATCTTTGTATATCTATGGTTAGTAACGCGGAAAGTGTGAACCACAGACAACATATTCGTGGTGTAAATGCATGGACGTCGCGTTTTCGTTCGCGTGACCCAAAACTTTACAGCAAAAGGTATTTGCTTAGTCGAAAAAAATAGCTATGTCACTCCTTTATAATTCGGTAGTAATAATAATAATAATAATGTCGACTCGTAAAAAGTGCCTGTAAAATTTTATCTCAATAAAACACTTTGGACTTTGACTATGGCAAGGCTTCCAAAGGATAAAAGAATTTTTAAAAATATTCTAGTAGTTTTTGAGTTTGTTTTTCTATAAGCAAATGTTCAGAAAAAATAACATTTCTCTTAATAATAATAATGTAGATACGTACATAAAGTTCTATCTTGTCATTAAATCAATTTACATCACGAGTTTAGCATACTATATTTATTCTGTCGAAGCTACAAAGACCAATTTCTTCAGTAACTCTTCCCTACATCTTTCAAAAACAAGCTTTCAAAGTAAAATACATTTATCCCCTTTAACAAACAAGTAATATATGCTTTCCTTAGAACATTTGTAAAAACCTCACGCTACCAATGATGAAATTCTTCAGGCACACTCTTAAACAAATGTGTATTTGCTATCAAAAAAGACACCAACTGCGACAATGTATCGACGTATTCGTGGGAGAAGTCGCAAACTTATCTTTGTCAAATTTACATAAAGATGGCACGACCTGGAGTTTCTAACGTATTGGAATCAAGTTAGGGGCGGAGTTATTTTAAAACTGTCGCTTAGTTGAGACGCTGAATCCGTTTAGACCTTCGTGTGCTTCTTTAGTGATGGGAATCATTATATTTTAACGTACTGATTATCTAATGAAGATATTTTGACAATGATATAATTAAGCTCTTGTACCAAAGGTTCCTAAACTTTTTTTTAACTTCTCGCTACGCATGTAGATAAGGAAGTTACCGATTTAGCCCCGATTTTGGAAAATCGAGTTTTCAACGAATGTCCACGTTTAAAGGTCCTAGGAACCTTTTCCGACAATGTTCACAATAATGTCTGTATGTCTGTATATGTGTGTGTGGTGTGTGTGTATGTGTGTATGTAAACATCTCATAACTTTTGAACAGTTGGACGGATCGAAACGTGGTTGATGGCAATTGATTAGATTCTGCTCAACTTAGAAATGCTGAAAATTTTAACCAAGTTGGTACGATAACAAAGTACCTACGGTAAGCAAGTACGGTGAGAAATTTTGAAAAAACCCCAAAAAAGTTTTGCAGAAACACAATTTTTTTAACATAACTCCCAGATTAATGTACCGATTGAGTCCAAAAACGAATTATCTCTATTTCTCATAAAACTACGTGTCATGTATAAATTGCATCAAAATAGGTTTACCCGTTTAGAGGAAACCATAAACGAAAAATTTTTAAAAAGTATTTTTTTTCGACATAACTTATAATAACTTTTATAATAATTTTTCAAGCAATCGTTTAATGGTGTTTTACAATATTTTAGTACTAAAAAACGACGTCGAATATCGTTTCAAAAATCAAAATCGAATCTAATTTTCAAAACTTACAGCTTTTCGAATATTTAAACTACGTTGTTTTTAGCTAGCTTACTTAATGTTTTTGAAATAACATTCAGGTAGTAGCCTGAATGTTATTTATCCAACCAACCACCTGACCAACTACTTACAACCAACTGACTTAAAAATCTTATCAGATTTTCTTCTTAAAAACTACGTTAAATACGGTTAATTGGATTAAAATCGGTCAGAAGATTGCAAACAAATCAACAATCGGGTTTTGATGACAAATATTGTCATTTATACACGTTTAATATAAAGGTTATTTCTGGAGTCTAGATAGTCTCTCCCGCTTGAAAAAACTGCCTTACGGGGATACGGGGGACGTGCGAGAAAATACTTTAAGCATACTCGTAGTTTAATAATTATTTAGAATGCAACATATACCAATGACAATTGTGAAGCCAACCAAACTAATGACGATTCGCACAAACATGTTAACTTATCGATGTTACTCGAAATGCCACATCCCTAATAGCCACTCGGGGCGTCCAAGTTGCGTATTGAGTTACGCGCCCTTACTCCGGTCCAATCGTATCAGGCTGCCTCCGAAGCCATTATAATATCCCATTGCCGGTCGAGACGTCGTAATCTTAACATTTACATAATGGCACTTCAGTTGCTGGCTGTTTATTTTGCTCCCTGTAATATTTACTGACAAACAAATACTTTAAGCTCTTACAAGTACTTAATAAGGCCTCTACTATGCTCTATAAATAATGTAAGGCTCTCTATAATGAAAATTCAATTTTGTTAAAACCTTTTTTTTAGTAAGGTTTCACAAATTCTTATTCATATAATTTACATGTAAATTTGTTTTTATTTTATAGTATATTTTTTAATGTTTGGTAATAGAAGTATTTCTCTCTCTCAAAAATCAAATTACATCGCATTGTATTAATATAACAGTCAGAGACCCAAAAACAACAACAAAAAAAGATGGTTGTCCTGGTAAGAGAAATACCACAATTCTACAGCAGACACTAAAATATGATTTTTATGGAATAGAGGCAAGCGGTTAGGAGACTTAAATGATCATCGTCTTCCTTGAACAGCTGAAATACCAACGTTTTTGCAGGGAGTTCACCAATTTTGAAGGGACAAATAGGCCATATTTTCTTAAAGGTTCTCAAGTTGTACCGATTTAGAAACTTTCCTGACAATTATTTCCTTAGAGCAGTCATAAAAGGCAAAAATACCTTGAGAATCGCACTGTAGTGGACTTTAAACATTAATGGTAAAGATAGAATTCCATATTGTAGAGTGATGTCCAACGATAAACTTTATTAATTCGAATCAAACCAGACAATTTTCAGTACATTGGCCGTGGTAAATAGAGTAAAAGACGCAAAGAGAGATTACATTTCTTCGAAATATTAAAGAAAGAAACTAATCAAAATGAGCCCTGTCATCGCTATATGCGGTCAGAAGGAAGGAGCTGGTGTTGCGGAGCCTACTCAAAATATATAAAAACTACGATTAAGACCGAGACTGTCAGTATTGTCAAACATACCAAATCCGATCTAAAAACCTTAAAGCCAAAGAAAGTTTGAATTAATAAAGACATCAAGATGTTAAATTTCCCTTAAGAGTTCCGATCTATCTTTATCGCGAATTCGATCACCACGATTGGATTTACACTACCGTCACGTTACGGCTAAGTTATATCACTTTAATAGTCCGCATTGAAATTCAAAGGGCACAACGACGAATCAATTACAGGCGGTGTCGGGGCATTCAAATGACGCCCTCTCCTACTGATAGAATTGTTATTGAAGAATGTGCGTGTGATAGAATGCAAGCCAATATTGAACCATCGAGATATATATTTAGATATGGGAAAATAAGCGCATCTTCAGTTTTTTTTTTTCTTCAGTAAGATTCCGAATTTTAACACTCATTTGGTCTTTGAAAGTATAGTTGGGGTAAAAGGGAAGATACTTGGAGCATGATAAGATTACTTGAAAATCAACAAAAACTAAACAAATTCCAAATACAAGACAAATTTGGGATTTCTTTAAATTTTTCTTTCAGGGAGGTCCGTGGGCAGAGATTATAAATTGCGCTTATAGCTCCTTTTCCCCGTGTTGGTTCGGGTTTCCTTTGAAGAATAGACCTGGCAGAACGACACATCTGCCGTTCTGCCAGGTCTACCCTTAATGCAGTACGTATGAGGTGAACGATTGGCTATACGAGTCACTGCCATCGTGGCTACTAGATCATAGAGCTCTGCATTGTCTTTCTCTCGTTTGGTGCCACCGTATTACCTATTACCACAATAGTGTCAGTGCTTGACATTGTCGTGTTCCAGCAAAGGAAAATTTTGCCGGTAAACTTATGCATGTGGCATTAAGGCCCTGCCATAAAGATTAACAACTGGTATCTATAGGCGATAGATGTCTCTTTCCATCAGGAGAGCTATATGCTTGTTTCCTATCTTTAATATAAAAAACTCCAGAGAAGAATTTCATATAACATGACACTATAAAAAGTAAGTAAAGTACACAAGGCGCGCAGTATCACCGTCAGTAAGCTGCCTCACTTTTTTCACTGCGAATATTGTTGAACTAAGTCTATTGGCTAACTTCTCGATATGTAGTCCCCAATTCAGTTTTTTATTTACTGTACTTAACTCTTGACAGTATTGAAGGATTCACAATTTTTCACCCATTAAGTTATACATATAGTTAGTTATGTTATGTTCAATACCCATGTTGCATTTAGGTAAATGGTAACAAAACCAAGTCATTAAATTTTAAATGCTTATATAAGCATTTAAAATTTAATCACTTAGATTTGTTGACATTTAAATGCAGATTATTAACATTGGAACAGCATACAACTTTTGAATGCACAATGAAATATTCTTCGTCCATACTTAAATCAGTGGAAATGGTCTCTGTAGGTTACAATGTGTGCATATAAAAATGATTTAGAAATCTCAATAAAACCCCTAGTTTTCCTCTATGTTGAAAGAAGGTGAAATTATTTTTAACGGGGGAAACGTTGGAAACTATGACATTTCGCGTCAACGTTATATTTAATACGTAGTCAGTATTTTAGACTGCAAATTTCTCTTGTCAGATTGAGTTCTACAAGGAATTATTTCCATTGAATTAAGAAAAAAAAATAAGACAAAATAAAAGGTGTCAAAATCAAACTTAATAAGGGTGAAAAATATTTATTTAATAAACATTTTCTTGCACACATAACAATAATAAAAAATGAGATAACAAGAAAGCACAAAAGGAGAGTATATCACTAAACAGATATCTTACAACTAACCCAAGATAGAAAAAAATTAATAGGTACACTAAGAAATGAGGTAGACAGTGTACAATAATAATTAATTTCTAATTAAATCTAAATATCAATTGCTAGGTATAAAAGATGCTAACATATATCATTAGGTTTTCAAAGGAAAGATCTTTAATTAAATTTATCAAGTGATAAATAGTATAATTTTACTTGTTTTTAAAAGTGCACAGAGTAGTATTGTTGCGGATGTGATATGGAAATGAGTTCTAAAGTCTTATTGCATATACTGTATAAGAGTGAAAAAAGAAACCAGAATTGTGCGAAGGCATATGTAACAGAACAGAAACATGCTTTTATTTATTTATCCATAAATGAATATTTAAAATTAAAAAACAAATATATAATAAGCCCCTATTAGTATTTCTTTATGAGGCTAACATTGACTTTTTTTGCCTAAAGGTCTCATTAAATAAACGATCAAAAGGAAATATTTCATTGTTACGACGTTGAAATATTTCCTTTTTTATGTGATGTAATCGATGCGATAGAATGAACGGTTTTCGACATGCATTCTTATATATTTTTTAATTGAACCGCAACAAATAGATAGGTCGTGATTGTTTATTTACAATCGGCTATTGTAACAATCAGAAGAGCCATCTACGTGATCCTGTTCCATTTCTTTCTGCTTACTCTTGAAGAGAAGGAATTAAGTGAAGAAAAGTATTTTTATTTTTTTGTTTAAGTGTATTTGCTAGAAACCCTATTTAACCTTTATAAACACCTATTTTATTCCGAAATTCTTTACTTTTTCTAGGAGTTTACTACTGGACATCTCGTATTGTGGCAAAAATCTTTAGGAGTTATTAAAATTTTCCAGAACCCGTGACCGTTGCTTAGACACACTGCACTTTAGACCCTGGTAGAGCATGAGAAAATGTACAATATACGTACATACGCACATTCAATTACATTTCATTAAATAAACTGTACTATGTACATTGTACAATACACGCGTGATTTTCTTTCTATAACTTCACTTATATATGCGTTACCAAGGACCTATTAATATAAAATTCATATATCATAACCCAATATACTAAGGCAATAAGTCATGAAAAGTGATTACTACAGTAAAAAAGTCGCATGAAGTTTATACGCGGTCGTAAATACGACAAACCTTTGGTATATTTACGAGAAACAATTCGATACTAAGTGATATGGTGATAAAATTTATATCACTTGACGTCGAGCCAATATTCTAATATCAATGAAAGAAGTGGTTCGATAAATAAATATTTGATATTAGAAGCCACCTTTAAAGTAATGTTCTTTATAAAAAGGTTCTGGAGTTTGATAAAACAATATTTGATGATTGCTGTATAAACTTCAAAGGTAGTATATAACATGAAATATATTTGTATAAAAATTGTATTTAAATAAATACTCAACTTTATTTTACCATTTATTATGTGCTTACAAAATATTTGTTGATGTGTTGTATGAACTTCAAAGTAACTTATATAATATGAAATGTATTTGTAGAACAATTTTTATTTAAGGAAATAGTCGACTTTTTTTAGTTGTTTATTTAATACTTTAATATTGTACCCGATTAAAAAGAATACGTAGAAAATTATTTCAAACAAACCGTACAATGGGTGGATTTGTCTCCAATAAAAGACCTTCCAGCTGACCCAAAGGAATGGCAACAAAATTATCGAAATATTTAAATCGTATACTATAGTATACGATTTAAATATTTCGATAATTTTGTTTATAATCATAAAGCTAATTTTTCTATCTATCGTGCATTTATTGGCTACTAGCGTTACTCGTGACTTTATTCGCACGACCCAAAATCATTACTTCCTTTTTTGCTTAGTCGTATAAAAAGTAGCGTATGTCCTGCCCTATGACTCCTCTATTTTCAGTGAAAGTTCCATCCAAATGGTTCACTCGTTCCAGAGATTACCCCGTACAAAATAATGATAGAAAGAAAGAAATTTCAAAAATGGTTATTTAGGTATTAGTATCGTACACATACTGCACACAGACAGACACTTAAATTT
Organism: Apodemia mormo; assembly: GCA_036924255.1. Classification (NCBI taxonomy): domain Eukaryota; kingdom Metazoa; phylum Arthropoda; class Insecta; order Lepidoptera; family Riodinidae; genus Apodemia; species Apodemia mormo. The sequence goes on from JAUPFN010000003.1 coordinate 8,164,399, forward strand.
TATTTATATGCACAGACTATGGTACTAAAAAATAATACCATTTCCGCGGAAAACATATAAACCTATAGGTACATTTATCACTCGTACTAGTGGTTGTAAAAGTTGGTAAGTTCTTTATTTACTATTGCGATTGCGATCACCACTTACTAACAATTATCAAACAGATTTGTGGAGAGTTAGATCATTCAATAATAAAATTATGATCACTGCATCTACCATCAATAAGCATTTATTTATTTCCTACCGATTTACCAACTGGTTTGTTTTGTTTAGGAATGTATATTTTTCGTTTCGTTGCGTTTACTTTAGCCAAAGATCTGATTTGATGCATGGTTCTACAACCTACTTCCGACTTCATGAATCTTTAGAAAAGATTCATGAAGTCGGAAGTAGGTTGTTACAGCTTTATAACCTTTAAATGATTATTTTTAAGACAATATATTCATTTACTTTTTTACTTCAAATTCTCTTTGCAAATATAGACGTTGGTTGGTCTTTATTAAAGATATTTGGACTAATAGACCGTGGTCCCACGAACAAACTTTTTTTTGATTAATAACAAACTGAATCTGTGTGAGCTTCTATTTGACGAGACAAACATCTTTTCTATTTTCTAAACATCTCGAATCGTGTTACTAATAAAGGGATGGGGCTTGGAAAATTTTGATTCGCGGAAGGAAAAATATTTATTAATAACAAATTTAGTTTGATTATATTATGAAAAACACGATGAAACTTTTGTTCTATACATTTGATGGCATTGACTTATAAGTCAATGTTCGATGGATTTTCTGACGAGTCCTTCGCACTAAAGTTTCGGAATTATGAGATTTTTAAATTTATATTATTCAATTTAAAAACAACCTAGTTTTCTCAAAACAGTTTGTTAATTATTATTGTACTTGAAGGATAACATTGTCCTACACCTAAAGTGGAAACTTTTCTTAGTCCGACACTCTAAACTTTTCTTTTTATCTATCTTTATAAGTTATCCGATTCGAGATTTTTCGAAGATAGAAAAGATGGTTATCTCGTCAAATCGAAGTTGTTCACAGAAATCAGCTTGTTACTCGTATTAATCAAAAAAAGTTTGATTTTGGAATCACGGTCTATTAGGAAGATATATGGTATATACGAGGGTGGCCTGATATAAGTACTTAGCCTACAAAAGACAAAAAATTTTTTTGGAAAAATGGCGATTTATTTCTTAACATAGTCTCCTTTTAGCTCGACACACCTTACTCAGCGATGCTCCAACTTCTTTAACCCATCTGAAAAACATGTTTTCTGGAGGTCTGCAAAGTAAGCCTTCATGGAGGCGATAATTCTCATTCGACTCAAATTTCTTCCCGGCTTTCTTTTTTTAATTTTTCAAGTTTGGAAACAAAAAGATGTGGCACAGGGCCAAATCTGGAGAATACGGTGAATGGGGCAGCAATTCATAGCTTAATTCGACACATTAGGCTATGGCGACGACGGAGGTTTGAGTCAATGCGTTGTCATGTTGGAAAAGCACTTTTTTCTTCGTCAAATGGGGCCATTTTTTCTGCAACTCAGCATCAAATTGAGCCTAAAATTCAGCATAATAGAGCCCTGTGACTATTTTGCCCTTTTTCAGATAGTTAATGTAGATCACACCTTGTGAATCACAGAAAACGGTGACCATAACCTGTCCGGATGATAGAACAGCTTCGCCTTCTTCAGAGCACGTTCGCCGAGAGAAATCTACTGTCTCTGATGTATACCAGTGGATCCATGTTTTGTCAACGGTCACGAAATGAAGCAAAATCTTCTCCATATTGCATTTAAATAGCGTCAAACACTGCTCTAAAGTGGTTTCACGGTTGCGCTTGTGGTCCAGAGTACTAAGTGTGAGTTTTTCTTTTCGCATTCGATCGTGAGCGCGTTTGGAGTTTACTAGGAATTTGTATGTGATTTGCACAGCACCACCTAGTGGTAAACGTGAGAAACTAGTTTACCACTAGGTGGCGCTGTACATACACATACAAATTCCTAGTAAACTCGAAACGCGCTCACGATCGAATGCGAAAAGAAAAACTCGCACTTAGCACTCAGATTGTTGTCCACGCGGCCCCCATCGCACCGAAAGCTTTCTCATGCCAAATATTTCATGCATGATGTGACCCATAAGGTCTTTTGAGCGCACACAAAGATTATTATAAATCAAATTATATAAAGTTAAGTTAAGTAAGTATGGTAAAATGAAGTTAAGTTTCGATTTTCGATAGACCGTCCCTTACAGCTTAAAAATCACGGTAAAATTGTTGATGTAATTAAATCTATTTCTTCGAAACTCTGCGATAAATTTTAATCAATTTTAATGGCATCGTCTTGCTACCTTTTTACTTTTACTTACTATTAAGTTAATCATACTATACATAACTTATACGTAATTGTAAGAGCTATTGACGTATTATAAGAGATATTAGAAGCACTTTTAAGTTTTTCCTCGATTTCTTTTAAATTTAATCTTTAAACAGTGACTTGATGAAGGGTTTACAACTTTAATAGTATCTCTTAACAAATATTTAAAAAAAATGTTTTTTAAAAATGATTTACCTGTTATGAGAGTAAACATACAAAAAACTTCTAATTTACAAATCAAGTTTTCCTATTTTGAAGTCCATTAAAACACAGTTGTTTACTGCGCTACGAAGTGCTACGGGCGCTACGAATTTTATATAAGTACGTAAGGAATAGTGCTATCCACAGAGATAAACCTCGATGTATATCTGTGGTGCTATCTTACCTCTCAGAAACAAGTATGATTTTAGAATAGAATAGAAATCGTTTATTTAAGACATACACCACAACATTTACAGTAATTAACATACAGTAGCAAAACAAAAAATAAAAAGGGTAAACAGACAAAACAATACAGACTTATTTAACAATATAAAAAATACCAGCAAATAGAAAACTTGAAAATTTAAAAAAAATTATCATATCAAATTAGTACATAAAAAGCGATATTGCTAATAAACATACACTATGTGTAATGCATTTATGCAAAAAAGCAACAAATTAGGCATACCATAAATAAAAATAGAACAGTCTAAAACCTAAAGAGAATCTATTTATTGTAACCTAGTTTTTGGTATCCAATGTTAACTGCATTGAGTGGTGTGATGTCTCAAAATGGTCAACACTCAGGTAATGTTGAGATTTTTATCCCAACGCTGATTATCAGTGTCAGGTGGTTTGGCCACGCTGATCGCTCACGAAAGCTGGCCATGCTATTCAACAAATAAATATCTAAGAAAATACTCCATGCGCATACATATTTTAAAAATATTAATAAATACATACCAAAGGAAGTATAAATGAAATTCATTTATTATAGAAATATTTTACTGAAATACAAATAAATGTATAATTTTTGCATTTATTTACAAATGATGTAAAGCTTTCACCGCTGTAGTCTAGTGGTCCACAGGGCGATCACTAGTTGTTATGAATCGAGTATTATATAAACCAAAACATCACAATCAAGCCTGCAGGCAAACCAGGACGCAGTTTTTTGTTTTTAATAATATGTGTTGCTTTGTGTATATGATTCAGCGGTACTTCGCGGAAATCCACACTGCAACTTTTATTTCTGCCGCAATAGCGTCAGCACTTGTCACTGTCGTGTTCCAGATTGGAGGATAAGGTAGCCGGTAAACTTATAGAAGTGGCATTAGACCTCGCCACAAAATAGCAACGTACCATTAACATCTTTGGTTGATGGTTGACTCTTTCCATCAGGAGACCCATCGCTTGATAGCTTTCTTATAGTATTAAAAAGATCTTTACCAAATTAAAATGGAATCCCAGGGAGAGTATAATCCTCTCAAACAAAAAAAATCAAAATCGTGTCATAAATGACCGAGTTCTGAGGTAACAAATGTTTTTATGTAAAAACATACAATCGAACTCCTCGTCCTATTGCGTATTCGATAAAAAATTAAGGCTAAGTAATCAAGAAGTACTAACAAAACTTGATCGAAATTTATTTATTTTGTATGAAGTACAATGACAGACCTCTGTCACTTTACTTATATAGATAACAATTTTCCTTCACAACTGAAAGTGTAGGCTTTTAGATCATTGATATTTAATGTCATGTGAAAAATATTCAAAGTATCTCATGAAAGGATATTTTGATACCCCTGAGAATCAAAACGCGTGGCCCGAGGAACTATGTAAGAGCTTTGATGGTCAGGTAGAAGGGATCTTTTATGAGCGGGTGTCAATTTTTTATATGACATAACCGAGATACAAATCAATCATACCCGTCACAGACTAGTTTATATTCATGATACTTTCCAATTCATCTGGATCGGATATGTGGGTAATTTAGATATGATTCTGTAAAGCGAATTCTTGAGTTAAATAAAATGTTTTTTGTGTATTTATATGTCGCTTCTGTGGTCTCGTGGTCCAGTGTCAGTATTGACCATCGAATAATTCAAAAATTTTTTTTTTCAGTTTTTTGATAAAAACAACTTTACCCGAGATTGGTAAAATACCCGGTTGACGATAGGCTTGCCACCTATTACACTGTGGGACTAAGTATTTTCGGCTAATTGTGGATGCAGTGTTTGTACCTCTGCATAAATCTTCGGGGATACGGGCGTGAAGATAGCCAAATTTCACGAGCTTGAGCAGAACTTCGACATTCGGCTGAAATTCGGTTTAAATTTCGAACATTCGGCTCTAGAAAAAGTACGTACTTATACTATTCTGACTGAAGTGAAGTTGGTTTTTGGGGTGGGAAAAAAAACTCGGTAGTAAGGTAATAAAAAATGCACCCACGATTAGACGAAAATACTTAGTACCACAATGTGACAGGCTGCAAGATTATCTAGACACTTTTCCGATCCTGGGCAACATTGTTTTTATCAGAAACTTTTTGCCTCGCACTACTCCTTCGTGGAATCAATCACCCGCAGAAGTGTTTCCGTACGGATACGACTTGGGGATATTTAAGAAACGAGCTTATTCATTCTTAAAAGGTCGACAACGCAGCTGCAAGACCCCCGGTATTGCAGGTATTAATGGGCAGCGGTGATCAGTTACCATCAGGTGCACCCCCTGCTCATTTGCCCCCTCTTCTAAAAAAAAGAAAACTGAAAAACTCATTTTTAATTTGCCCGACCCGAGAATCGAACCCAGGACCTCGTGTGGTCAACACCGACACCAGATTAACCATACAGGCGATGATTTCAAATACGTTTGTAAATAGATATTTACTCGTATTTAACGTCTTACTGAATATATCTCAATAGGTGAAATTGAAATAAATAGACATTAGAAGATATTTCGTGTGGAAAGCTAAGTAGTTAGCAAGAATAATTAATGGCTGTCGAGTCTCATGGGGCTGGAGCGTATAGGGGAGGAACATGCGAACACTGCAAGGCTAGATTTAAATTATTTCTTTAAATTGAATTCAATCCATACTAATATTATAAATACAAAAGTGAGTTTATTTGTTCGTCTTTCAGAGCAAAACGGGATATAATATAATGAATTAAACGCGAGATTAGCCGCGGGTAAAATTTAGTTAAATATAATTATCATTCGGCAAATTACGTGAATTGAAAAGGTGATTTATCATAGACGTGACGTCATAACATAAGATTTGATTTAATAAGTGCAAAACAAATATCAATAAAGCGCATAAATAAATAATTCCACTAAATGATTTAACTCCAAATGAGCAAATATTTGTTCGTGGTATGGGTATTTTTAATGATACTCGTATAAATACATATAAATGCAATGATATATACTGAAATATATTCTATAAACTCAAAAATACAAATACTTTAGTTACGGTACAATTACTTATGATCATCATAACAAATGCTTAACCATGTCGGGAATCGAACCCAAGTCTCACAGATTACGAGTCCAACGTCACTAACCACTCGACCAACGGTGCGGTAGGGAAGGTATGGTAATGGTATGATATGTAAGGAAGGCATGCATGCAAGAATGCGTATTAGGAAATTTATATACATTTACAGTGGTTCTTGTAATGTTACATACTTTGGAATTATCAATAGTTTCTTCCCTATTATTATCTGTTGCCTTTGATTTTTATTTTTGAAGTGAAAACTTCTTTAGGCGCGTTGAGCGTTTTGGTAGAGGGTAAAATCCTCGGTTCGCGTCACCGACATGCTAATGATAATAGTATATCTATAGCTATGGAGAGCCAGACTAGCGCACGCGCAGTAGCCTGTGTACACGTATACACTAATACATCGACTATTTCTGACTGTATTTTATTATTTAACCCATTATATGTAACTAATAAATAAAACATAAAAAATTTCATATAATTTTTGCATATAGTTTTAATTACTCTCAACTTAATAGTTCCGTTTTCACTTCTATCGGCAGTCCCACGACTGCTACTGTTTTTTTTTATTGTAAACGTACCTAGCTATATTTCGCAATTTCGACTACATTGTTAATTAATTAACAAACACCGCTGAAAGTTTATGCCTAAAATAATAGTTTCTTAAGAATAGAATAGAATAGAATAGAATAGAATATTTTATTTACATGAAAATGGGTTATATACAATAGGTGTTACAACATTATTTCTAGCTCGCCATAGTCAACCGGTAGTGCCGGTGTGCAAAACTATTAGAAACTTACTTATAACTTATTTAATTAAATGTTATATAAAATGAGACATTATATATTATTGTTATTTAAAATTTGCTAATTCACATTTAATTATATTTTATTAAGGTAATTATATAAGAAAATGTCACATTTTATTTTATTATTAATTAATATTTGATTATATACATTTAATTATATTTTATTAAGATAATAACGATAAAAGAGAATGTCACATTTTATTTTATTATTAGTTAATATTTGATAATATACATATAATTATATTTTATTAAGTAACATTTTCACAATAAAAAGAAGAAACAGATAACTCGTATTATTATAACTTCAAAATTATCAAACCTAAGTGCATATCCAGTGAATGATACTTGCTAGTTATAAGACAGGGAATAACTATTATTATACAACAATTTTATCATTTAGCTAGTCGGCAATATTGTAGTAAGCTTTTTGCGTTAACAGTTTAGATAATACATTTTTAAATTGGCTTAATGGTAGTTCGCGAAATGTTTGAGGTAATTTATTGTAAATATTTATTATCATAGCATGGCAATTTTTTGAGTACAATGCAGAAAAACTCGTTGGGACTTGTAGCCTGGTTGGATCCCTAGACCATACCCTTTTGTTATCATTTAGTTTATTGAATAGTTCTTGGTGTTTTTTAACAAATAAACATGACTCTAATATATACAATCCAGTTAAGGTTAACAAGTTAAGTTGCTTAAACAATGGCTTACATGACTCTGTGGATCCGCACTACACAAAGCTGGAACACATTTCTTTTGCGCAATAAAAACCTGGTTTATATTGGTACAGTTACCCCAAGTTATAAGTCCATACCTCAAAACAGAGCCTATATAATCATGATAAGCAGTTAATGCTGCATTGAGTCCCACCGTTTTTCGGATTTTTTTGAGGGCGTATACAAATTTATTGATTTTTTTTCAATCTGTATCAACATGTGGTTTTTAGTTCAAATTTCTATCTAAGTTTACTTCTAAAAATTTTACTTATTTTACTTCGTTAATTAAACTACCCTTATAGTTAATTTCTAAATCATGGCACTCGTTTTTGTAATTTGTAAATTGGACTAACTTTGTCTTTGAAAGTTTGGCCGTTAAGTTGTTGCGTTCTAACCAGGATGTTATAGAGTCAATTGTTGATAGAAGTGTTTGTTTATATTTATTCTTGTTATTATGGTTATCTGATACTATTACTGCTATGTCATCGGCAAATAATATACTTTTACATTTTGTTAATTTTGGCAAGATTAATAGCATTTTTTAAATGAAGTAAATCCAAAAAACATTGATCTTCATGATAAAATGTAACTAGTAGTATACTGCGATGGACGCACGAGAGCAAATCTCTATCATAGATACATTGATAAATAAGTAATACGTTAAATACGAAGTATACATACTTAGATATGAAAAATATGTCTTAGAGCCTTGTCATAAAATTCTGAGTAATAATTGTGTCGTTGAATACATATAAACATATAACAGTCGAGTGACTAAAAATGAAGAACTTTCATTTTCTTTACGATAAAAACTATCGGCAATTAAAGTTCTAGGTGCTAGTAATAGGCACCGCAAAATATATTTTATGAAAATATTCTTGACAAAATATTGACATTCTATTTGTATTAAGTTTATTATTCCATTAGTCTTTTTTTAAAGACATTTGTTCAATCAGTAAATATTTTTTAGTAGCTAGTAATACAGTATACAACGCTATATAACAAACAAAACATGGGTGGACAGGTAATTGTCTTAATTGGCAATAAAGTGTAGAGTGGCTGGTAATTTTTCTGGTAACAAATCAATGTGCCAATTTGTCGAGGCTCATCCCCTCTTAGTAAATCTTCGTTAGCTCTAGATGACTTTGAACACGCAACCACCAGTCTGTAGTGTTTGTCTAGGTTTAATCTGTTAAAACTGTTGCAGTTACAAAAAGATATCTTATGTACATGTACAGTATTCAGTATAGTACAGAACACTCGATACTAACAGAAGTCATTTAATAATTAAACATAAAACATAAAACACAAATAAAATCTACATACAAGTTATATTCGAGCAACGTACACATGGACACCTCTTATAGGGATATTTCGGATTCGGAGATATATCACGTCCGTGAGAGATGTCTGTGTGTGCGTTGCTCGAATATTACTTGTGTGTAGATTGACTTCTACAGTAAATTTAGGACTTTAAAATTAATACAAAACTATCAGTCTCAAGTTTTCGTTATGATAACGAAAATAAATAAAATTTAAATAAAAAGAATTAAGTATATTACTAACGTATAAGCAAGATATATATTTATTGATATATAATAAATTTCTTTTATTTTCGTTATCATAACGTAATATATATATATATATATATATATATATATATATATATTTCTTTGAAGAATACAGGCTAAGTGTAAATTGCTAATCGGTATTGTACTAACTACTTTATACTGCTAGTTATAATATTAATAAAATAAAAATAGATTAATTAATATAGATTATACTTTAGATATTTGCAGATTGCTTAAACAAAAATTACCAATCTAAAATCAAGCTAAAATTTCTTTCGAGGCTGAGGATCATAAAATATATTCAAAAAAGCAAAAACAAACATGCATCATATTGGTTTAGCAGTTCTTTTCATCGTTAGTCAACAAAATCTCTTCTCTATCTAGTACACGACAAATGTCCCGTCACATATTCTAAAAAAATTTGACCAGCTCAGGAAACTTTAGGTTTTGTAAATAAATATTCTGTGAATACATTTCACGTAATAGTTGTTTACACCGCAGCAAATAAGAATAAATTTCTATGGTATTAAAGTGCTCCATGTGTAGATGCTGACTGTACCCGTGGGCGTCGTCAACGTCTCCTATCGCCGATAATTATCGACCGGTTATCGTATGTGACTATTGGATACACTGGCAAACGGTGAGATGGATACGACACGATATTGCACGCATTGTTATCATCATCATATTATCATTATGAATTTAAAGTTCCATCCTCACCATCTCGATGTCTGGAAATCCACAACTGTGCGTTTCTCCCGACACTTTTTACCTCGCACTACTCTGTTGTGGAATCAATTACCGGCAGGGGTATTTCCGAACGGATACGACATAGGGACCTTCAAGAAAAGAGCTTACTCATTCTTAAAAGGCCGGCAACGCAACTGCATGACCTCTGGTATTGCAGATGTCCATGGGCGGCGGTGATCACTTACCATCAGGTGCACCTCTTGCTCGTTGGCCCGCTCTTCTAAAAAAAAAAATCATGCACGCGGTGCATTATTATTGGTTGTAAGAAAATGTATGACTCAACCAACTTCAATCATACTCAGTATTAAATTCGTACACTAATTCATCCATATCCATATCCATACTAATATTATAAATGCGAAAGTGAAAGCGTAACAGACAGACAGACTGACAGAGTCTGTCTGTCTGTTACGCTTTCACGGCTAAACCGCTGGACCGATTTTCATGAAATTTGGCAGGTATATAGTTGAAGATCCGGGGTCAAACATAAGCTAAAAATCAGTCCCTGGAGGGCTGAAATAGGGGATAAAATTTTTATTAAAAGCTGTTTGGAGACTTATTAATATACTCGCAGGCGAAGCTGCGCGGGTCAGCAAGTTTGATATAAAAAGTATTTAATATAAAAAGTATATGATTATAAAGAGAAAACTTAATTCTTCAAGCTCTGTTTAAATTTAAGCCTTTGAAGAGAATTAATTACGCTAAATCTACTCTAAGTAATTGTAAAAAAATCGACTCACATGCTCACACCATTTTTAATTTTATTAAATTAAAAATGGTGTGAGCATGTGAGTCGATAAATGATTATCCATCCATCTGAATCAAAAAGTATCAATGCTTTTGCAGTGGGAATAGAGGAGGCGGAGGTACCAAACCCAGGCGAGACGTTGCGGAATCTATCACCCAGTCGTCACGATGGTAGTAAACGTATAGCTTTGGCATTTTACGGGCAGTCTGGAAGATAGGCAGATAAACTATTTTTCAAAAGGGACCCAGACCATCACAGCAGACTTTATATAATAGACACATTAAAAAGTTTCTGCCTATTTCATTAATAATTTTTTTTTATATAAAAGGGGGCAAACAGACAGGAGGCTCACCTGATGGTAAGTGATCACCACCGCCCATGGACAACCACACTATCAGAAGATTTGCAGTTGCGTTGCCGGCCTTCGCTAAATTGCTAAATTAACTTTCCTTTCTCAATAGCGCCAGTACTTATCACTGTGGTGTTGCGGTTTAGAGGGTAAGGTGGCTGGTAAACTTAAGCATGTAACATTAAATTGCTAGATTATTCAGCTTTACCGGCTATATCAAATTCAGAATCTCTAATGACAAAAAAATTCCCCAATGAAATAAGGAGTTAAGCTCCAACACAAATTTGTCGTACTTATTTTCTTGATCATACGAATGTCAAACTGGACTCATAAAGGATGCTCAACAAAATGACTTTTTGTTTGTGGCGTATACCAAAAACCAATAACTAAATACAAAAAGTAATAACTAAATATTGCTGTACAAATTATACGCATTGATTATGGATGTTATTTAGTCAATGTTACTAATACATAGAAATACATATATAAACACTATAACACATATAAATATAATACATACATTCATATGTATACATATCTTCACGCCAGATCCCTTACGGGGTAGGCAGAGAGTATAAATATAATAAACAACGTTAAACCTAGAAAGCAAATATCTATGCTCATTACACCAATTTTTGTCCCTGTCGGGATAGAACCTGGACCTTATCGAGTTGTAGTTACGGTCGCTTACAACTCGACTAACGAGGCGGTCAAATAATACTAACCAACTAAGTAACACTGTTCAGTAAAAGGAGAGAAGGATTGACGAGAGATTAGAGCGCATGTTCCCCGTATTGGTTCCGACCTCCTTTGAAGAATAGACCAACTGCCATTCTCCCAGGCAGGTCATAAAAGTCGACCGATTGGCTATGCAGGTAAGGCGGTGGTACCAAACCCAGGCGAGACAATGCAGAATTCTAACTCCTAATAGCCACGATAGTAGTGACTTGCATAGCCAATCGGTCGCCTTTTACAAACTGCCTGGCAGAACGGCAGTTGGTCTATTCTTTAAAGAAGCCCGGGACTAACATTAAAAATTTATATTAATAAACAACAGTTTTGTGACAAGTAGCTTAAAATATCGTGTTGGTTAAGATGTAAATATCGTGTCATGTAAACAAAGCGAACGTTAAACGTGACTAAACGTAGTAAACGTTGACATTTATTTTATGAGCCATAAGGTTCAGTGGATGTTTGCATAATTTCTAAGTTGCATCAATACTCCCATCACAATGTTATAAGCAATTAAAATGAAATAAATAAATAAAATAAAAAAAATTATAACCTACATTTTTTATGTCATAAGATAGCAATTAACTAAGGGTCTCCTGATAGTAAGAGACAACCCGAGACTCTGGTCAAGTACCATTAATGAGTCGAAATTCTAATGCTACTTACGCTCCCACCAATCGTCAAGATACTGTTCTAAGTCAAGGTTCGGTCTCACAAGAGACACCCTTATGGCGGGCTCTTAGCCCACTTAATTTAAACTCTGGTTGAGCACTCTGCTCGCACGAAACGCCTGGTTTCGTAGTCACGATTATTTGGACTAATTGCTTAAGTTCATTTCGAAAAAAGAGACAACTAGTGCATCACCTAAAGACACCAAATATGATAAACGTGTTGCCATTCATGCCGCAGGTTGAAATGCTACATGCATAAGTTTACTATCTACTAATGGACCTTCAAAACTGGAATACGACAAAGCGGAGTACATTTATTATTTATATTTAGTTAATCGAGTCGAATCGCTTAGGAGTCTTACACACATGAACATGATACTACGTCGCGTCATGCTACGATGCTGCATAATATGTAAGAAAATGTCTGAGAGCCCTAAACACTTCGATTCAATTGACGTGTTACGTGATGTTTTGTTACGTGAATTGGACTCCAGGGCGAAATATTGCAACTCTTGCAACTCGTAAAAAACTAGTAACGTGAGTAGTTTTAAAAACCGTCTAAGTGCGTGTCAGGCCACGCATAATGTAGGGTTCCGTAGTAGCCCATCACAACAATACGGATTTTTTTTTTCATACTTTATATATTTAACGTTAATGACGTAAATATTCACCGCTTACAAAATCTTCTGTAAGTACATTTAATAAGTTGGCCAACTATTACTCATAAACTTGTAAAGCCTACTTTGCCGTGGTAGTTTTTCCTTCAACTTCATTATAATATTATATACTACTACAATGAATTGTTTGACACGTCCAAAAGTAATCGTTTAGCTGACTGAGGGTTAAGACTTGACTCTAACAAAAATTAGCACAAATGAACCCCTTAATCGAAAATTTGTTTTCACAAACACACAATATTTTTATAATCGTATCTAAAGATATCTTACTTTACATGTGGAGAAGTTACTCAAAAAATATTTTTCAAAATTTTATTTAACAACTTTTTCAGCGTGGCTAACATATATGACCGCATCTACTAAGCATATCTATGCTAAGCTGCGGATGGACAGCTGAAGGACGGACATGGCAAAACTATAAGATTTCCTAATAAAAAATTATTTAAAAAACAAATATCCCGATTGCGTAAAAACAATGTCTAAACATGAACTGTAAACAAAAACCAAAAAAGAAAAAACTAGCTCAGCAGCTTAGAGTTCTGTTAAGTTACACTTAATACTTTACCATTGATATAGTGTTGTAATCAATGCACAAAAAAAACTAATCGTAAATTCTAACGCAAAATATAAAGATTCATAGACGAGGCCCATTCAAATTTTATCAATGAAATTTTTCCAAGGGGCCCCAACTGTGAGACATTATCATATTTTTAGCTCAAAGCAGTGGAAAACATGCTTAAGTATAGATGTAAAGAGTTCAAAATTCTAAAGTCAAAAATGGCGCTTTTAAATTTTTTAAAACTGTAATTTTTAGAAAAGTTGATCGATTTGATCTTTTGAAAAATTATTTTGAGCTCTTTAAAATTGTCTTTAGTAAGTACAAATTCTATTGCATGCATAGACTAAATTGGTACATGTATTTAATAATTTTAATTAATAATTAAAATAAATATTTTTACATAATAATAATATATATTGATAAAAGTATCTTCACGCCCATATCCCCGAAGGGGTAGGCAGAGGTACAACAAGTGCACCCACGATTAGCCGAAGATACTTGGTCCCACAATGTGATAGGTGGCAAGCCTATCGCCAACCGGGCACTTTCCAATCCCGGGCAACTTTGTGTTTCTCAGAAAACTGAAAAAACACTTTTTTTTTATGCGCCCGACCTGGGAATCGAACCCGGGACCTCTTGTGGTCGACGCCAACGCTGGACCACTAGACCACAGAGGCGATATATTGATATATTTTTAATATGTAAAAATAATAATAACCATTTGTGCGTACGGTGTATTTGTTTTATCCCTTATTGATTTGAAAAATCGCAAACATTAGCGTTTCATTTAACTGTACCAATATTTAAACACTCCACCCCATTACAGAAATAATAATCACATTATTAACTTGATACAATGAGTTATAATAAATTCCGCAAAATGCACATGCCTTGTTTTTCAACAAAAGGAGGCCCAACACACGCAAATTTAAACTTTTCACTTGTGTAATAAGGTTTCTTGTTACAAAAAAGCTAGCCCAAACATTTTGCAATAGTAATAATTATTAGACAATTTGAATCATATGTATACTACAAATAAGAACGACAATCGTGCCTCAATAACATGAGAGTTTACATGGGGTCGCGTAAAGCCGTAGGCCTATTTGTGTCGGTTTCACACTTACAACAATAGTGTCATGATTCGTGATCCTGGATTATCCCGAAACAAGACCGGGATTAGGTCGCGTTGCGGCAAACAAATGGAGTCGGGATAGCGGGTAAAACAAGTGTTCGTGTCGCGTCACTAATCATTTTTCTTTTTTTTAGAGGCAACACAAATAAATAAATTGAGCATATTTAATTAAAAAAGGCCAATATATCTGTAATTCACTCATTAACGATTCTTTTTTATTAGTTCCTTCATTAACAGAGAAAACTCTTAACAAAAACATAGTTATATAAAAACTTGTGAAGCAATTACTTTGTTCATCTTTTTCCGGCAATTACTTGAACGATGGAGTATGAAATTTCCTTCAGTTAAAATTTACATTGCGAAGGAGAGCAGAAAGCTAATATTTTCATACAAAATGTATTAGAAATACATTAAATTAAAAAAAAGAAACATAATACACACTACTGTTCATTTGATTCTTTTTCTTGTTATTTATTTATTTATTTTTGTGTGGTGAGCATAAATGTTTATATTTCCGGGTTTGGGTGTTTATAAAATATATTCTAGTATTTATATATGTATTTCTATAAATTAGTATCGTTGACTAACCCCCATAACACAAGCAAATAATTTGCTTATTTTGGGGTTAGAACAGTAAGTGTAATTTGTCCCGTGAATATTATTATTATATTATATTATTATCTGGAGGTACGGTAGTGCCCCCGCCACGACAAGCCAAGCTCAGCGCAAGGGTTTTAACCTCCCTTTTCTCGAAGAACTTTGTCGTTTTTTGAATCCTTATAACTTGGGTTTGGATTATACCAGATAAACCAAATTCTCGGAATATGATGTCAACAGTGATTAAAAACATGAAATTTTTATTGTCTAGTTCTTATACCTTAGATTTTATTGATATTTAAAAAATCCAGATTTCGTCACTGACTTACTCACTAATGATCATCAACACTCTTAGGGTACTGATGTCCTAGAAAGTGTTGATTTAGTATGTGCTAGCGACCAGCCCGCGGTTTTACCCGCATAGCTTTTGGTTCCGTGGGAATATCGGAAATATATACTAAAACCTTCCTCAAAAATCAATCTATTAAAAAAACTGCATCAAAATTCATTGCGTAGTTTTAAAGATTTAAGCATACATAGGGACAGACAGAGAAAGCGACTTTGTTTTATAATATGAAGTGATGAAGATAGTGATGGTATACAAACAACAAAAAAGTTATAAAATTTGGAACTTATGATCCAACCTTTTAAATTAGGAGATGGAATTTTGATTGAGACTTTCGCTAATGTTGATGCTAGAGATCTGAAAATTAATTTAGGCACCCCTTTTTAAAATAATAAAATACGTATTTCAGGATTTTTTAACATATGCCCACCCATCTTTTAAATTAGAGGACGGAAGTTTGTGTGAGTTTTCTTCCCATAGAAACTTAAATTTATGCTAGAGATCTGAAAATTATACAAATACAGACATCTTAATAAATTAAATTAAGCACATGTACAAATTTACAACAGAATAATTTCATAAGCAACTTACAAACAGAAGTTAAAGGGATATTTTTAAGTGTATGACGGCGTCCGCGTCATCAAATGCAAGAATATTCTAAACAACAGGTGTACGCCTAAGCCGCCAAGCGCATCGTTCGATATCCCTACTACTCATCTTGTTTTGCTACCTGTATAAAAGGCTCTGAGCGCCCGCCGATAAGGCAGTCTAGGCTCTGGCGTGGCTCGGTACACTTGTTGTATCTTGCTAGTAGCTTATTCTTGACTCTTGGATAATTAATTTGTGCAAACAAGTTAATTATTATTGTCAACTATAAATTAGTCGCAGTACAATTTATAATTGACTATCTATTGCTTAAATTATGACTTATTTGTAATAAGGAATAATTAAGTTACTTGGAATTGTTAAACGAGAACTAGTCATTAGTGATGGAAAGCTTTAATAGTGATTTTATGTTATTTTTTGATACAAGTTGAACAAAATATAAAGAGTTGTTATATTACCACATCCGCATTTTATTTATCATATCTGACCCACTTCCTACATGTACATAAAATAACTTATTACTTATCAATTTATGTTGAACAATTAAACTTTTTTACATCTAATAAATTATTGTACTGCAAATAAACTAATTGTATATCAAAAGTAGAAATATAAATGATTCGAAAACATACATAATATAAATAGCCTTTAATATATTTTAATATATTATTAATTGGGCTTTAGGTTCGATGTACGAACCAAAGTTGAGAATAGGCGTTAAGGTGATAACAAGAAGCTCGAGGTGGTCAGTTATTGGCACGTACACATCCTGGAAAGATGAGATAGATGAAACGGACTCCATTTAGCAGAGAATAGACATGCCTGGGTCTTAGTTGCATTAAACTTGACAAGATTAGCATCGCCCCAATCGAAGACTGCCTGTAAGGACAGGTTCACACAATCGACCATTGCCTTTCTGAGAGACCGGATCTGTGACGTACTGGCCCGCGCACTGGATACGTAACTCTCCACAACAGTACTATCATCTGCGTACCCATAGATATCGGGCTTCAGCAGATTGTTAATGTGTAGCAGGAATAGAGTTGCGTAGAGAACTGATCCCTGAGGTACTCCGGCATTTATAGCCATTTGGTCGGATGAGCAGCCATCGACGACTACTCTAATCGACCGGCCACTCAGAAAATCTGAGATTCATGCGCAGAGACCAGTAGGCAAACCATACGATGGAAGCTTGCCAATAAGACTATCATGCTAACCCTGTCAAAGGCCTTCGAGATATCAAGAAAGACAGCTAGTGCCTCACCATGATTCTCGATGGCCGAGCTCAAGATGTAGGTGGCATACGAAGTAGAAGATCCCCAGTGAACCGATTTCAGTGAAACCCGTATTGGCGGTCAGTGAGTAGATCTTCTAGGTGTGCCATTATTCTGCTAGTCAGTACACGCTCCATAGCCTTGCAGAGTATGGACGTGACTGAAATTGGCCTATAGTGACCTTGTTTGCTATTTTATGATATAAAAAAACCTAAGCCCCCAGAAATCAATACTTATCACACAAATATTGGAAAACGAATCCGAACCCCTTTGATTGCGTTGTCAGTGTCTCTGGCCACTTAGCCTAATGGGGCAGATATCGTAAGAAAATATTAAGTTAATAAAATTCTGTCATAATAAAGTAGGTAAAAGTCGCTACTAGAGCTTATTTGGTGGGTAAAAAAATAGTTAACCAATATTACTTATGTTACATATTCGATGCATAGATAACAGCTATTGTGTATATAGTCGATGGTTATTTCGTTTCATTAGGAGATTGCTCTGCTTGTTTACTGTCATATGCCATACAAACAAAAAGTAATGTTTTGTTTTTATAGCATATAAAAAAGGTTATTAAAATTTCATAACCATGCGTTTCTCTCGTCACTTTTGCCCCACACTACTTCATTGTAAAATCAATCACCGGCAGGTGTGTTTCCAAACGGATACGACTTTCTTGAAGGTCCCGTTCAAGTAAAGAGCTTACTTATTCTTAAAAGGCCGGCAACACAACTGCAAGATCTCTGGTTTTGTGGATGACCATGGGCGGCGGTAATCACTTATCCTCAGATGCACTTCCTGCTCGTTTGCTCCCTCTTCTATAAAAAAAATTATAACTTCTTTACCTTCAAACTAATTGCAGCTTCAATTGCAAATATGTGATGCAGATTTGTGGCTATATCAATGTTTACCACTGACAGGTTCCCGACTTTAAAGACATTACTTTGACCGTGCTTATCATAAAACACGCAATTTGAAAATTACCGCAGCATTAGATAGGATCAATTCGTCTTCGCTATCATTGTTACTGAAAACAATAAAGCAAGACTCTAGTGACATATTGTTTCGCAAAAGGGTTTAATGGTATGGTCTTATTGTAGGATATAACTATGTTGAACTATAATAAAAAAAAAATAACCTTTGAAATTCCTTCGAGGTGAATATCTTGCAGGTTCCAGGTAGAATCAGGTAAGGTTTTTTTATAAGATAGCAAACAAACTGATGGCTCTTCTGATAGAAACAACTTGGCCTGTAGCACCTAAGATGTTAATGGTGCGTGGCTATCCTTGTAGCGAGGTCTAAATGTCACATTGGTAAATATGCCGGCTACCCTCCAAACCGGAATACGACATTGGTAAGCACTGACGATATTTCGACAGGAATGGGTAAGGCGGTGGTACTAGACTCGGACGAGAGAATGCAGCTCTCTAACGATGCGTTCCGACTTAGAATAGGATCGAACTCGTCGACTTCATGTCGTAGTGTGAAATTAGTAATGTCAACCAAAAAAAATATTTGTTCAATGATTTATTGAAGAAGAAATAACATTCATATAATCTATAATAATTAAAACATTTGTGTTCCATATTATACTACATGTACCGACATAAGTGTACCTATTTAAATAATGTCATTATAAACATAGCAAAGAAGATTCGGCCAATGATGTCAGCGACAAAGTTATTATAAGCAGCGGCGCGGTGTAGAGAATTTAAAATCCGGTTAAAACAATTGATTAAGTATTTTGTTTAAAAATAGATCTATTTGTATTTTTATATTATGTTTTCCATTCTACACATTTCTTTGAAAATGTACCAATTAAAACTCAAATTATTTTTTACTGAATTTCTTTGTCAGTATTTTTTTGCTCACCATACTCATCACTAATGAAGTTTTTCAAAAATATGGAGTCCTAGTAGCCACGATGGTAGTGACTTGTGTATGTGACTGTTTGACTAATCGTTCGCCATTTAAGACTGCCTAACAGAATGGCAGATTCTTCAAAGGGGGTTCGGACCAACGAGGGGGAAATGCTTAATAGATTCGAAATTAAATATGATAAAAAGTAAAAAAAAGTATCTTCATGCCCGTATCCCTGAAGGGGTAGGCAGAGGTACAACAAGTGCACCCACGATTAGCCGAAGACACTTGGTCCCACAACGTGATAGGTGGCAAGCCTATCGCCAACCGGGCACTTTCCAATCCCGGGCAATGTTGTTTTTATCAGAAAACTTAAAAAATACATTTTTAACTGCCCGGCCCAGGAATCGAACCCGGGACTTCATGTGGTCAACTTCGGCACCGGCCCATTACACCGCAGAGGCGATTCAATTCAAAAGATGATCAGCTATTTTAATTAAAAATTTGAACAACTTCAACGGTATTCCATTAAAAAGTTAGAGTTAATGAAACATTTAAGTGTTGTTTTAATAAAAAAATAAAAGAGCTGAAAGCTGAAAAGTTTTCAAGTAGCTAAGAAAGTTTTAATGCATTACAAGGTAAAAAAACCACTATACAATCACAAATATAATTTCGGTTCACAAATTTAGGAGCCTAACAATTTATGATGCCAAGCGGGTTCATAAATATACTAGAACATACTTAGAACACACTTATAATATTTCTATTTTTGCTGAGGCGAAAAGAGATATTTAAACTGATCGCTAGTCAAAACCAGTTTTATCGACATTTTTCTTTGTTAAGTTTTTTAAACCAAGTTCTAGTAGCCAGCAATATGATATACTAGCAATCGCCTGTGGCCGAAATTCAACCATAGATTAAACAACAAAATTTCTTTCAGGTTTGACAACTGATTTTAGCCGTAAGATAGTATATATCTGTGTATATTAATATGTATGTCACATGAATGTAGTGTGTGTAATGTTTGTTATTATTAATTTAATGTATTTCTAACGCATTTTATTTAAAAATATTAATGTTCTGTAGTCTTCTGCAATGTAAACGTTAACTGCGCCTTTCACACAATTGTCTTAAAAAGGGAAGATTATGCGAAAAAATAACATATTTAATTTTGGGATTCAAAAACAGAAGCTTTATTAACTTAACACTAAAATAGGTTTTTTATACTCAAGAAAATAAACGATAGTCAACATTGATTCAATGAAATTATTTGATTCAAAACCTAAATCTTTCCTGTTTAATGAACTGTCGAAAAAATATACATGAAATCCAGAAATATTTCTAGCGCTTAATACAACTGATACCTTACAATGAATGTGATACAGGCGGCTCCATTAAATTGGTTCCGTACATTGTTGTAAACTAATTAATCAACCTGTACAGTTAGACTCTCCCCACGACAGCGGGATTAAAAGCAATTGTGTCAGCTTTAAACGCACGTTTATTTGGTAGATAAATAGTTGAGTGCATAATTAACACTTCCTTGTAATAATTAATATGCATTGCGTATTTATATGAATTAAGCACTAATTCGTGCACGCGTCTTCACTACTTACCGAATAATATTACATGAGTTAGTCTTGTATAATATTTACAGGATGTTGTTATCCGTGTGGTGGGATCGCAATGCTAGATGCATAAATCTACCAACTACCTTACCCTGCAAACTGAAACACGATACTGACAATCATTGACGCTAATGCAGTAGGAATAGGTAAAGCGGTGGTATCATATACCCCGACGAGACGTTGCAGAACTCTACCACCCAGTAGTCACGATGGTAGTGGCAAGTATAGCCAATCGGTCGCCTTTGACGACCTGCCTGGCAGAACGGCAATTAATCTATTCTTCAAAGGGGCCTTACCAACACAGAGAAAAACTCGCTATTTCCTAACATTTTACTAACAGATGAACATGTGTACTACTTTTAAAACGTATTCTGTGTAAAATGAATATATCAGAAAATCGGTAGCAAATATCACAGAATAAAAACAATAAAATGAAAAGATTTGTGCTGAAACCGGCCTTGGCCTAACAAATCAGCTTTTATTTATAACAAAAAATAAAATAAATATTGGCGATTTTCCATTACGGCTTGTCTGGTGAAACCGCTAACGATCCCAACGACCTGTCTTCCTTCTTTATCTAACTCTTACGGAATTAAATAGCGACATCACACTCTCACTCTAGTGTGAAATCAGTCCGACAAATTAAATCCCGCCTCAGATTATTACATAGCTCAGTGACTGTTCATAAATAACCCGCAGGGAGGAACGCGCTGAAAATGTACTAAGCGCAACCTCTCCGAGTTTTTTGAATTTAAAACATATGTTTTGCTATTCTCGACGTTTTATTTTGAAATAACATGTCTGTATGTGTGTATATGTATATTTTGATGTACTCCAGCCAAAGTTTTAAGCTACTTATAACAATTCTACAAATGATGTATCATTAGAATTGATTTATATGACGTCACACTAATTTTAGTACCTTTGAGTATTAAACCAACTTGGTTGGTTGGTTTAATACTCAAAGTTTAGTACATTGGATTTCACATAAATTAAAAAATATTAAAGTTTCAAATAAAAGGATTTAATTAGTTGTTTTATTATTTTTAAATGCTGATCAAAGTCAACGATTAGGTTTTTAACTTAATATTTTTTTTAAAACTTCAAAAAATCGTACCCATGCAATTTAAGTTGAGTTGAGTTGATAAGTTAAGATACGACTGGATTTTCGATAAAAAATAAGCATTCATTTTGTAACGCTTTTTTATCTTTATTTTTTGTGATCTTATAATAACTTGTAAGTGTAGATCGATTTTTTAAAACATACTATTATTATTATTACGGAAAGTATACATATATTGTAACAATTACGAATATTATTATTCATTCATTCCTTTTACTACGTTAATCCAGAACGGAACCCGTTATGAGTAAAGCCTTTCTGTCTTCGTATTAAAAGTTGAACGATTTGTCAAACCTGTCACTCGATAGAGTTCTACAAAATGTCGCCCGGGTTTTGTACCGCAGCCATTCTTTTTCTCGCCACAAAAGCTTCATCTCTATCGCCTTAGCAGGTGAGGTAGCCGAAAACTTATGCCACTCAAATGGCAACGCACTACTGCCATGTTTGTTGAGTGAGTGAGTGAGTGAGAAGATACTACTATAAGAGAACTATATCTTTCCATTAAAAAGAATCTTTTTTTTATATCATAAGATAGCAAACAAGCAGATGGGTCTCCTGATGGAAAGCGTCAACCATTGCCTATAGACACCAAATATGTTAATGGTGATTTGCTATCTTGTGACGAGGTCTAATACCACATGCATAAATTTACCGGCTACCTTACCTTCCAAACCGGAACACGACAGTGACAAGCACTGACACTATTGCGACAGGAATAGGTAAGGCGGTGGTACCAGACCCGGGTAAGACAATACAGAACTCTACCCCCTAGTAACCCCGATGTTAGTGATTCGTATAGCCAATCGATCGCCTTTTACGACCTGCCTGGCAGAACAGCAGTTGATCTTTTCTTCAAAGGAGCCCGGGACCAACACGGGGGAGAACTTCGTCTACTTGGTTGCCATCAATGCAATGATGCAATATTATTTATTTTTTTTTTTTTTCGCCGTGTTGGTCCCGGCCTCCTTTGTAGAATAGGCTAACTGCCGTTCTGCCAGGCAGGTCGTAAAAGGCGACCGATTGGCTATCGAGTCACTACTCGTGGCTACTAGGTGGTAGAGTTCTGCATTGTCTCGCCCGGGTCTGGTACCACCGCCTTACCTATTCCTGCCGCAATAGCGTCAGTGCTTGTCGCTGTCGTGTTCCGGTTTGGAGGGTAAGGTAGCCGGTAAACTTATGCATGTGGCATTATACCTCGCCACAAGATAGCAACGCACCATTAACATCTTTGGTGTCTATAGGCGATGGTTGACTCTTTCCATCAGGAGACCCATCTGCTTGTTTGCTATCTTATGACATAAAATAAAAAAAAATAACAAAAATATCCTATGATATAGAAAAAATACAGTTGGTCTTTTCTTTAAAATAAATCTGCTTTAATATTTTAAATAATATATAATTCGGTACGTAAACTAGTTTTTGGTAGTCTTTTTCAATATAAAAAATACCATAAAACTTAATCACTTTTTAACTTATTTTAAACTAGCTGTTGCCAGCGACTTCGTTCGCGCGGACTTCGTTTACTCCGCACTGCACATCCCCCGTAGGAGATAGCGTGATAATATGTGGCCTATATGTTGACCCGACCTGTTAGTAATATTCATGCAAAATTTGCAGTAAATCCATGCAGTACTTTTTGAGTTTACCCCGGACATACATACAGACAAACAGACAAACAGACAAAAAGACAAACAGACAAACAGACAAACAGACAAACAGACAAACAGACAAACAGACAAACAGACAAACAGACAAACAGACAAACAGACAAACAGACAAACAGACAAACAGACAAACAGACAAACAGACAAACAGACAAACAGACAAACAGACAAACAGACAAACAGACAAACAGACAAACAGACAAACAGACAAACAGACAAACAGACAAACAGACAAACAGACAAACAGACAAACAGACAAACAGACAAACAGACAAACAGACAAACAGACAAACAGACAAACAGACAAACAGACAAACAGACAAACAGACAAACAGACAAACAGACAAACAGACAAACAGACAAACAGACAAACAGACAAACAGACAAACAGACAAACAGACAAACAGACAAACAGACAAACAGACAAACAGACAAACAGACAAACAGACAAACAGACAAACAGACAAACAGACAAACAGACAAACAGACAAACAGACAAACAGACAAACAGACAAACAGACAAACAGACAAACAGACAAACAGACAAACAGACAAACAGACAAACAGACAAACAGACAAACAGACAAACAGACAAACAGACAAACAGACAAACAGACAAACAGACAAACAGACAAACAGACAAACAGACAAACAGACAAACAGACAAACAGACAAACAGACAAACAGACAAACAGACAAACAGACAAACAGACAAACAGACAAACAGACAAACAGACAAACAGACAAACAGACAAACAGACAAACAGACAAACAGACAAACAGACAAACAGACAAACAGACAAACAGACAAACAGACAAACAGACAAACAGACAAACAGACAAACAGACAAACAGACAAACAGACAAACAGACAAACAGACAAACAGACAAACAGACAAATATAGATATAAATAAGCAGTTTAAACATTTCCTTGTTGCATTTTACCCATGTTGGTTCGAGCCCCTTTGAAAAATACACCGTTAATCTGCCAGGCAGTTCGTAAAAGGCGAACGATTGGCAATACGTGTCACTACCATCGTGACTACTAGGTTGTAAAGTTCCGCAGCATGTTGTGATGTGTCGCGTGGTGTGCCTGTTGGATGGTGTTGAGTTGAGGGAACCAAATTATAAATCCACTTATGTGACCATTCTTTTGATTGTAATATTGAGGTAAAAAAAAATTTAGCTTATTTAACAGTTAGTTTATATTATAAAGGAACATGCACACAGTTATTGTATAAAGAAGCTTACTCACAACAGTCTCGCCTGGGTTTGGTACCACCGCCTTAACTGTTTCTGCCGCAATAGCGTCAATGCATGTTATTCGTATTCCGGTTTTGAGTATTAGGTAGCCGGTAGATTAACGCATGTAGCATTGTCAACCCACCTGCCATAACATCTTAGGTATCTAAAGGCGATGGTTTCTTTTTCCATCAAGAGAATTTGCTTGTTTGCTGTATAATTATATAAAAAACAGTTTTGTTAAAGATGCGGCAACTTTTATTTTTAACTTTAGCTTTTTATATCAATGTATTGACATACATTGATGTTTATTCACGGAATACATAATAGTACCTACAAGTAGTTTAACGTTAAAAAGTACGTACCACGTACTAATTATACATTCTTTAATACGTACGTGCCTCTCAAATAACATCACATTTTTTACAATGGCTTTTGTCCGCAACTTCGCTTATATGATACAAAAACATGATTTCCTTTTACTTAAAAAAGGTAGCCTGCGGCGATCTGAAACTATCTTAGCATTACTTTCTTTCAAATGAGTTCAGGGCGTACTTATTGGTTGGATAATTTCTAAAGTCTATAACATGGACATAGGTAGAAACATGTTTTTGTGTTTTATATATCGTTGGTTGACAGGTAGGGTAGAACTTACTGAGTACAAATTTGCATGATGTTGAGTTATTTATAAAATGTGGTAACATTGTGTAATTAAAACTATCGTCGCATTATTTTCTTTCAAATGAAACCAGTTTATGGCCCATTGGTTGGAGTTTCTAAACACATTTTCTAATAAGAAGAAGAAAAACTCATTAACTAATTTTCTTTCTAAAACACGGGTAGGAAAAAAAACGTTGAAATGAAATCGTCTCAAAATTTTACCAATGTTACAAGAGTTTTTCCTGTCAAACGACGATACATACTATCATTACATAGTATAAAACAAAGTCGCTTTCTCTGTCTGTCCCTATGTCCTTATGTCCCTATGTATGCTTAAATCTTTAAAACTCCGCAACGGATTTTGATGCAGTTTTTTTTGATAGATAGATTGATTCTTGGGGAAGGTTTTGGTATATAAACCTTTCCGATATTCACACGGGAACAAAAGCTACGCGGGTGAAACCGCGAGCAGGTCGCTAGTAAATTATAAATTGCAATAACATCAGCGTCAAATATACTTACTCTTCTATACTTTGTCGAAATGATGAAAATAAACTACTAAATACTAAGTAACTTGTATAAGCAATTTTTAACTTGTAAATTTGTTTATATTGTTTTGAACATATATTTTGTATTTTGAAATGTGATAAAAGTTTTAAAATGTATTTTGAAATGTGATAAAAATTTGATGTATGTAGTAATCAAATTAAGAATAAAATGACCGCATTGAAAAATGCCCCGATTTAAGCTTGTATACAAAGATAGTTTTTTGTAAAAGTAACAGTTCTAGACATAAAAGAATATGTCGAGTTCAAAAGCGCTATTAATGCTTTTTTTTAAATAAAGAATGTAATTTTTTTTATTTATATATTCTTTACAGTGGCGTCACCCCTATTTAATGTTTTCCGCCGACTTTTTTTAACGTAGAGTCATGCTTTTAACCTACTTTCAGTACATACTTTATACAAGAATAATAGTTTTTTTGACAAAAATTTTGATTTTTTATCATTTTAATTTATTTTTTCATAAATTTCAATGAAATAATAAATTAAGATTTAAAAAAAATCTTCAATTTATTTATTTTTTAAATCTTTTAATCTTACATATCTACTAGCTGTTGCCCACGAATTCGTCCGCGCGGATTTCCTTTACTCCGCACAGCTCCTCCCCCGTAGGTGATAGCGTGATAATATGTAGCTTATATGTTGACCCGACCTATTAGTCATATTCATGCAAAATTTGAAGTAAATCCATGCAGTACTTTTTGAGTTTACCCCGGACATACATACAGACAAACAGACAAACAAACAGACAAAAATTGTAAAAACTATATTTTTGACTTAGATATCGATTGTAGATCACGCCCCAAGTATTCTTTAAAAAAAATATTCAATGTACAGTTTTGACTTTCTTAAGATTTTATTATATGTAATAGATTAGGAAAAACATGTTTTTTATATTATTATTTTAATTTATTATTTGATGGAAATAAAAAACATTGTGTTTTAGATCTGTTTTATAGTAGGTATAAAACACAAAACGAGTACCTAGACAGAAACATCCAAATGTTCACCATCAATAGATATTTAAGAGGTCAGCAGAGAATATATTATATTCAAAGAATAAAAGAGTTATATATTTTATTTAATAATTATTGATTGGATTTTCATCAAATACACACTCGTGGTCTAAATAGCCTATATGGTTTAAATCAAGAGAACCCAGGTCCGATCCTTGAGACAGGAAAAATAAATATTTAAATTTATTCGGAATTATCTGCATAAATCAAAATATAAGTTGGTGCTTGGAGTCTGACGATAGTGCGTTTAGTGCTTCTGTGCATCGAATAAATACAGAAATTGGTCTCGATTATTGCAGGAAACAGGCAATCATCGTTATCATGTCGGAAAAAATAACATATAATTTTAAGACCAGTATATTTTAGACCATTTTCAACTTATCGAGCAGACTATATTTTGAAGCGCGCCAATACTATAGAAAGTGGGCGGCGCGGTATGTTTTGAAACCGCTGGGAAACGGTTTAGTTTTCAGATAAATAAATATAGGACTTAAGCTGAAAACCAAAATATATAAATCATGTGGAAAATTAGAAATATTATGAACAAATTACTTGTTTTAGAGATTTTTTAGCCTGTTTTCGGAATTTTATATGATTGAGTAAAGTACATTCTATCATGTAATAAGTTAGCGCATTCCTTAGGTAATATCTTCAGGTATATCGTGTAATTTTTGTAAAACGGTTATTTAACATTCAATAAAACTGTCGCGTTTATACTAAAAGATTTATACTGAAACCTAAATTTTATGTACTTTCAAACTGGCCAGTGGCACTAAATTTAAATGAAAGCGGTCTGAAATTCGAAACGACCCTGGATTTGGGGCGTGCATTCCGGCGCGACGCGGACTGCCGCGCGCAGTTATATTATGTCTGTGATTTATTGCATCGAATTCTCTTCGGTAATTAGTGCGTGCCTTTCCGAAGCCCGGTGCTGTCGACTGAAATTACAATCATTGGATTAAGCGTAGCTAGGGTTTTTATCACAGGAAGTAAACAAGAAGACTTTCATGATGGAAAGAGATAAACGCCCCGTTGTAAAGACTATGATTATGAAATCAATGAGGCTCGGGTTCGATTCCCGATATGGACAATACATGTTTTTGATGATGAGCACAAATATAAGTATTTGTAGGTTTGGGTCTTTAATATAAATATTTTAATATCTATACATATAATAAAATCGTAGGAAAGTAAAAAACTGAACATTGATTATTTTTTTAAAAGAATACTTGGGGCGTGATCTGCAATCGATATCGAAGCCAAAAATATAGTTTTTAGAATTTTTATCTGTTTGTCTGTTTGTCTGTATGTATGTCCGGGATAAACTCAAAAAGTACTGGATGGATTTACTTCAAATTTTGTATGAATATTACTAATAGGTCGGTTCAACATATAGGCTACATATTTCACGCTATCATCTACGGGAGACGGGCAGTGTAGAGTAAACGAACTCCGCGCGGACGAATTCGCTGGCAACAGCTAGTTTATCTATAAACTTCTAGGTTTTAATATAATTGAACACACTTCAGAAGCAAATAATTTGCTTGCTTTTGGGGCATTTTGGAGTTAGATAAATTCGTATGATTCAACCAGCGATATTTATATTTATTTGTGTAACCATCGCTTATAGACACCAAAGACGGTAAATGAGTTATCATATGTGGTCAGATGATGTCATGCTTTAGCTTTTTTTGCTTTAGTTTTTCTTAAATTATTTATTATATTTATAATTAATGAGCGAAAATTTTATGCAATCCTGATGAAAATAGTTACTATCCTCGGTAATTAAGGTGTACCTTCTCCGCGCAATAACAATAGAATTATTTTAGCTGGACTTTAGGAAATGATAACGAAAAAGAACCTAGCGATACGTAAGTTCTCTCTACGCTCCATTAGAATATTAGATTCTACGCTCCATTAGAATCTAGTGATTTAAGTAGGATTACACATATTTTACTTTTCAAATTTCCGGAATTTTTTCACCTCTCTTTTATATTTTGATATAGTAAATTTAAATCCAACAGCCATTTCTACCTATCAGCTTTTATTTTCTCTACACAGCTTTTTGGTATTTGCATATTCGAGGACATTAATCTTGCGAAAGTAAGTATTTCTTCTTTTACAGAGGAAAACCATGAACATAACTGGCAAATATGTGTGAGTTTTATAATGGTAAATTTTCTTCTAGAATAGCAAAGTGGGTTTATAAAGTTTTTTTTTATATCATAAGATAGCAAACAAGCAGATGCGTCTCCTGATGGAAAGAGTCAACCATCGCCTATAGACACCAAAGATGTTAATGGTGCGTTGCTATCGTGTGGCGAGGTCTAATGCCACATGCATAAGTTTACCGGCTACCTTACCCTCCAAACCGGAACACGACAGTGACTAGCACTGACGCTATTGCGACAGGAATAGGTAAGGCGGTGGTACAGACCCGGTCGAGCCGATGCAGAACTCTACCACCTAGTAAAGTATCCGTGTTTTATTTGTCTTTGCGGCACTAGAGATAAAGATCATCATTGAACTCGAAAAAAAGGTGCATTTAAGAAAAAAATAAGTGCCTGGAAAGCAGAATTTAATGCATTCTGCTCTCTTTGCCACCACTCCACATAAACTTGGTATAGCGAAGCAGTTTCTCAAAGCGCTTAACATAAATGGTGACGGTTTTGAGTATATAGCACAGAAATTCCCCTGTCTAACTACAGAAAAATCAAAAGCTGGAAGATTTGATGGACCAAAAATGTTTTTGATCCATCAAATCGGCATTGGCCTCCTTTGCAGAATAGGCCAACTGCCGTTCTGCCAGGCAGGTCGTAAAAGGCGACCGGTTGGCTATCGAGTCACTACCATCGTGGCTACTAGGTGGTAGAGTTCTGCATTGTCTCGCCCGGGTCTGGTACCATCGCCTTACTTATTCCTGCCGCAATAGCGTCAGTGCTTGTCGCTATCGTGTTCCGGTTTGTAGGGTAAGGTAGCCGGTAAACTTATGCATGTGGCCTTAGACCTCGCCACAAGATAGCAACGCACCATTAACATCTTTGGTGTCTATAGGCGATGGTTGACTCTTTCCATCAGGAGACCCATCTGCCTATTTGCTATCTTATGATATAAAAAAAAGTATGTTAGTTAATTATGAAAAATGTTGTTAAAACAATAAACAAAAAAGAGTCCAAAGCATGGAAACTGTTTGTGTCAGTAATGAAAAACTTTCTTGGAGATACTAAAGCACCAAACTACCAATACTTGGTTCAACATATATTAATATGTCTGAAAGATCTTGGTTGCAACATGAGCGTAAAATTTCATTATTTATACTCGCATTTGACCACTTTCCTGAAAATCTTAGCCACTTTAGTGATGAACAAGGATAAAGATTCTATCAAGAAATTTGCACCATGGAGGTACGATATAAGGCAGGTGGGATATGCATTTGATGGCAGATTATTGCTGGAGTTTGAAACGAGACCTACCACAAACATATCATGCAAAAAAATCAGTACAAAGATCATTTTTGGTTGCTTCTGAAAATTAAATATTTTTTATGAAATTATTTTTTTTTGTATTTTTCTACAAAATTACACATATGCCATATCTCTAAAACTAAAGCTGATAGATGAAAATGGTCTTTATTTTCAGAAGCAGCCAAAAATGATCTTTGTACCGTTTTTTTTTTTGTCATGAGATGTTATGTCTACATAAAAGTTAATTAATTGTCTAAGGATTGTAGTGCCTGATTATCTAAGAATTGTATTGCCTCATTATCTAAGGATTGTATTGCCTGATTATCTAAGGATTGTATTTCCTTATATTGTCTTGAAAGGCAAATGGTTAATTCTTTAAAGGGAGGCCGAAACAATAGAATGGTACAGATAAAAAACAGATTCTCAGATTTGGCAAGTTAAACTTACATTGTGGTTTAACAACAGACTTATCTTTAATCTTCTAATGCCACGTTACAGATCCTCTATTGCTAAGATCAATTATCCTATAATTGAAAAAAAAAACATTTATTACTTTCATGTAACGACTGTCGCTTCTTATTTGCTATAACTGGAAGCAACAATTTTTAGTGCTTTGACGAGGCACTGTGTTGACTCAACAACACTAGACTCTGGACTTTTCTGAATAAAACAAAACCACAGAATTGAACCCGACACCTCATAATCTGTGCTGAGCATACTGAACATAGACCAAATAGGCACATTCGATTCAATGAATTCAAATTCGATTCAATAAAAATTCAAAAATTCAATTTTATTTATAGCGTTATACTTTTTAATATTTTGTAACAATTTTAATATGTAACACAGTTAATAAAGACTAAAAATTTATTTTATACAAACTAATCTGCAGTTTCACCCAGGAGTAAAGTAACGTATTCAATATATGGTTTTGTCTCATATTTTAGTCTTAGCCAGCCTTAAAATAAGCCTGTGTTTGTGTCATTATCATGTCATGAACTATTTCTTTGCTAAATTTCATCAAAATCGGATTCGCGGTTTAAAAATGAAGCGTAATAGACAGAAAGACAGACAGACTTTCGCCTTTATAATATTATTATGGATATGGATTACATTCTTGTGAATTTAATATATCTCTATTTGAGATAATATATAATAATAATAGTAACAATAAATATCACTTGACAAATAACCCGAATAGATCTAACCCCTAAGTACAGTATAAGTGTTCTTAGTTTACTTTGGAATTCTCAAAATCGGTTAAGTATATTAGCCGTAAAAATAAAACAAACGAATATTTAATATAAATATAATAAGTGGATTAATCATATTTATTGTGGTACCGGGCCCAACAGCGCGGATTACCGGAGATTGAGTTTAATAGGATGCCCGGAACGTCCCATTAATAACGGGACTCTGTTAATTGAACTTCTAGTTGTGGACGATATTTCAAACATAGGACTAACTATTGAATACAATAGCGGTTTTAGGACGCTCAACAGTTAATCTAGTGAAGATCAATGTTAAGTTTTTAATCAAGTGTTTGATGATTTAATTGGTAAAGCGATCTTAAATACAAATTAAATGGATTTTAATCCCAATGTGGACTAAAACTTACTAAAATTATTCTTTGCGGACAAATTTGATATAACAATTTGAACTGTTGAAATATACATTACACTGGGAAAATTCGACGGGTAAAACGCAAAAATAGTAGCAGGGCGGATATCTCTTGTGTTTTGTTTTGTAAATGGTGAAAGCGTCTACTAAAAGGCGTTAAACGACAATCTTGCTTTACCCGAATCCAGGCCTAAAGCCGGCGCTGCCCTGATTTAACCATTATGGGTACGATTTTCAAAAATTCAGCCTTTCTCAGAAATCTTTTTCAACCTCTGTACAAAATTTACTAGGTGGTAGAGTTCTGCATTGTCTCGCCCGGGTCTGGTAACACCACCTTACCTATTCCTGCCGCAATAGCGTCAGTGCTTGTCACTGTCGTGTTCCGGTTTAGAGGGTAAGGTAGGTGGTAAACTTATGCATGTGGCATTAGACGTCGCCACAAGATAGCAATGCACCATTAACACCTTTGGTGTCTATAGGCGATGGTTGACTCTTTCCATCAAAATACCCATCTGCTTATTTGCTATCTTATGATATAAAAAAAAATTAATGTTTCCTAGTCTACTGATTTAGGCTGTGGGTTAATTATTTTATTTCACGCTTTATTGTATACAAAATACATCTTTTTGAAAAATAAAACATGTACAAAGGGCGAGCTTATCTCTGAAAGAGATATCTGAGAGCCCAGGCTAATACAGCATATTAATTATCATGTTTAATTAAGTGTAAGGCCAATCTAGTGATTGAACAGTTTTAAACAACATATAAAAATTGAAAAAATCCATCCAGATCGCGAGTAGAACGTAAAGTGATTGCGCTCAGGTGTGTATATGGTGAAGTGAATTACGTGTAGAGCTGGCGCTCTAAAATGCTGCTTCGTAACATTATACATTTTTTTAAGTTAAAACTTCCTTAGCCGCATTGAGCGATTTTTGGTAGGGGATAACTTATGGGTTCACATTAGTTTTCTTTTTATTATTGTTGCGTCAGACTAGCGACGCGTAGTGGCCTATATGTACATATACGTTTCTTTTTGTAGATATATGTGCATGGTACAAACTAATACAATGGAGTATGTAATACACTTTTTGTTTTGTTTCTTTAAATTCTTATTTATTTGTTATATGTAACTAGCTGGCAACTAAATCGTTGCTGCCGCAAATGCTATTTCAAATACATTTACCGGTATTGCACTAGCGGCACTTATTTTAAGTTACTTCTACTAGATAGCTTTTCTGTAAGTGCAAAAAATTAGTTGATAAAATTTCATCCCAGTACAATAAAAAGTGTGAAAATGCATCATATACGAACCAAAAAAAATTGATTTTAGATAGATAGATAGGTAGATAGATATATTTTATTTGCATGAAAATGGGTTACAGTTAATAGGTGTTACAGCTTTTTCAGAACGCCATAATCTACCGGCAGTTCCAGTGTGCAAATACATAATATTACAATCTAATTAATTATAATAAATAATTACATTTTATAAATCTAAGTTCACAATTTATCTTTACAATTTACTTACAACTAAACTCATAAAATCAATACAAGAAAAAAAAATGTCCCATCACATGTTATTATTAATTTATACCTGATAATCCATCTTTAATTATATTTTTATTTAGAAACATTGTTATAAAATATTAATCTCATTAAATATTAAGATCTCATTAAATATTAATAATTAAGATTTTAATATTACTATCATATCATATTAATTTAACTATCATCAAATTTGTTAACGGTGGTTATCCATTAGGTTAGTATGTTTTGCTGTATGTATATGCTTACTGATTACCTGAACCTCTTAACTTGTAACCTATAGTATAGGGGTGACGATTATCGAGGTGACGTCTCCACTGTGGAGGTTAATCATGTCACACAAGAATAGAAAAATAAAGACCTATCGCCAGGCAAAGCGTACTGCTTAGGAATTGAAGTCCGTCCGAGAACCATTGAAACTTGTATATAATAATAACACAATAATAGTAACTAAGAATTTCATGTGTTGTGGCATAGAAGATAGCTTGACCATTACATTATCCCCCAACGACCAAAGGTCAAACCCGTTAAGCTATGGAAGCGATTGTATATTGCGTGCTTAAATCTGTGATGAATTGAGACGAACAGAATAAGACATGTCCTCGCTGAGTCGGGACAAGTTCGTGTCACCGCACCGCGTGCTGTGGAGGAATATAACGAACACTAAAATTTTCTTGGTGGACTGTGAAAAACATGGATGTGGCGTGAATCTTATGATGTTGACTGTTGATGCTATTGGGGTGAGTCAGGAGTTTGTTGCTTGTTGTTCGTCGAAAGGTCACAATGTACGATGATGATTATTAAGGTAATATCACTATTTATGAGGTTGATGACATAACACAAGGATAGAAACGGAAGGATCTTCCCGGACAGACAAATGGTACCGATTGAGATCAAAGTCTATCTGAAAAGCGTTGTATATAGGTAAACTGTGGTAAGAAAAATAATCGTCATGTTCATTTCAATCATTGCCATAGCGCAAGTTCACTTTTTTAAGTATTGAAGATTGACTTCTACAATAGCAACGAGTAGTTCTGCTATGCTATTTTTACAGGAACAGTAAAGCGATCGTATTAAACCCGGTCTAGTCGTTGCAAGAAAATAACGATTACAAAAAGAACTCTTTTCAGGACATTGCAAATCCCCAAACTTTTTTCTGTCTGTTTTTATACGACTTATTTTTTTATAAAGATGCAGCATTCTAGCGTTCCTGATCAGCAGATCGCTTTCCAGTATAAATCATTCGCTGTCGCAACGTATTGGATTAAGATTTCGACTGGCGATATATCCGATGAGAAGGCTTCATCTTTCGGAGTGACAGCTTGGGAGAATGCTACGATATTGATATGGAATTTCCCAAGTGTAACGTATATGTAAATTTCACGTCTATATTTTTCTACTTTACAGCTCATAGTCGTAGTTTTAAAGCCTTTGTCTCTTATCATGCATTATTACATTTTTATGAGAGATGACGTTTAGAAGACGATAACTAAAAGATTAATCATAGACGAGATATCGCAATACGTGTAAATTTTTATTACGTAACAGTGCTATTTATCTAAATAATTAAAGGTAGTCAAATTCTATTTAAATCTTAAAATCTTTTGACAAATGTGCATTTTCAGAAGTTTGGCTTCCAATACTTCCAACTGTTTTTGCATGGACAAAGTATTTTCCCCTGTGAAGAATAGACCATTTGCCGTTCTGCAATGGCATGTGGCTTCAGGAGGGCTATCTGCTTGTTTGGTATCTCTTATAATACTCGTATACTATATATGTGTGTGTCTATTAATACGTGAAGAAAAAAAATAGTACTACAATTGCGCGAATGGTGGATTATGCAATTTGGCACAGTTAAAGTTTAATTTGCAGAGGACAACAGAAACCTAATATTTTTAAATAAGAAGCATAAGAAATACATTACATTACTAAAAAAAATTAACATTACACATACTACATTTATGTGAAATACATAATAATATACACATGCATACTTACTTTTATTTACCTTGAATGTGATTTCATTGTACCTATAGTTTAACGTCAAATTTCGGCTACGGGCGTTCGCTAGTAAAATTAAATATACTTGATCAAATCACTTTAACGTAATGACTGACAACTATTTATTAGAGCTAAAATTTAATTAATACACAGTTAATTTTTACAGCACGAGTATTCGCTGAGGAAGAGCTTTGGTAAATTATATCGTTAAAGAAGTACATATTAATTCAGCGTGAGCGATGCCCCAAGCAACAACTTATTTCTGGATTTCTCTATTGAGGCCTTTGAAGGTCAATGCTTGAGGCATACAACGTATAAACACATCAGAGTGCTAAGTGTGAGTTTTTCTTTTCGCATTCGATCGTGAGTGCGTTTGGAGTGTACTAGGAATTTGTATGTGATTTGTACAGCGCCACCTAGTGGTAAACGTGAGAAACCAGTTTACCACTAGGTGGCGCTGTACAAATCATATACAAATTCCTAGTAAATTCGAAACGCGCTCACGATCGAATGCGAAAAGAAAACTCACACTTAGCACTCTGAGTGCTGTGAGTTTTTCTTTTCGCACTTGTTTCTCACGTTTACCACTAGGTAGCGCTGTACAAATCACATACAAATTCCTAGTAAACTCCAAACGCGCTCACGATCGAATGCGAAAAGAAAAACTCACACTTAGCACTCTGATCGAATGCGAAAAGAAAAACTCACACTTAGCACTCTGAGTGCTAAGTGTGAGTTTTTCTGTTCGCATTCGATCGTGAGCGCGTTTGGAGTTTACTAGGAATTTGTATGTGATTTGTACAGCGCTACCTAGTGGTAAACGTGAGAAACAAGTGCGAAAAGAAAAACTCACAGCACTCAGAGTGCTAAGTGTGAGTTTTCTTTTCGCATTCGATCGTGAGCGCGTTTCGAATTTACTAGGAATTTGTATATGATTTGTACAGCGCCACCTAGTGGTAAACTGGTTTCTCACGTTTACCACTAGGTGGCGCTGTACAAATCACATACAAATTCCTAGTAAACTCCAAACGCGCTCACGATCGAATGCGAAAAGAAAAACTCACACTTAGCACTAAATACTGCTTGCGAGTTAGAGCTTAATTTTACACATGATTTCAAAGTTAGTACTACGTTTGAATGAAAAACAGACTGGGCGCGCGATTTATAGTGGTAACTGCTCTCTCTTTATTTATATTTATTTTTATTTAGTTTGGAGGGTATTATTAATAAACTTATACAAAACTTGTATTAATAAGAAATAACTTTAATATACTTATCTATACATATAATAAAATCGTAGGAAAGTCAATGTATGTCCGGGGTAAACTCAAGAAGTACTGCATGGATTTACTTCAAATTTTGCATGAATATTACTGACAGGTCGGGTCAACATATAGGCTACATATTATCACGCTATCACCTACGGGGAGGAGCTGTGCGGAGTAAAAGAAGTCCGCGCGAACGAAGTCGCAGGCAACAGATAGTCTTTAATAAATTGTAATTATCGTTAATCTTTAGTAAATTGTATTAAAATAATTATAATGTAACACCGCCTAATTACGTGTTGATTTGTTTGATATTTATGACGAAACATTTTTTTTAACTTTCTGTTACGTATTTAGATAAGTTACTGATTTTGTCCCGATTTTCGAAAATCTAGGTTTCACCAGATCTCCATGTTTTAAGGAGAGAATTTTTCCCGACTATTTTCACGATGACATCAGTATATATGTATGTATGTATGTATGTATGTATGTATGTATGTATGTATGTGTGTATGAAAATATCTCATGACTTTTGAACGGCTTAGGCGATCGAAACGCGGCTAATGGCATTCAATTAAATTCTACTCAATTTGGATTTCCTGAAAATTTGAAACAATTCAGTTCAGGAGAGTTTAATTAAATTTGAAAAACCTCAAAAAAAAATTTGGCCAAACAGTATTTTTTATATAACTTCCAGATTAATAATTGAGTACAAAATCTAATCAGCTCTTTTCCTTAAAAAACTAAGTCAAATGCATAAATTGCATCAAAATCAGTTTACCGTTTGAGAGTTATCGTTGACGAAAAATTTTGAAATAAGTGTGTTTTTCGACATAACTTCGAGATTTTTCAACCAATAATTTTTCGTGCTTTTACAATATTTTAGAAATGCAGCTTATTATAATTGAGTCAAGTTTTTCAACAGTAAATTTACTTAAAATTTTTAAAGTAACTTTTAGGCTAACATACCGATTTTTAAAATTTAATCAGCCGTTATCTCGATTAAAATCTATTCAAATAAATAGTATAAAACTAATTCGAAAGATCAAAATCGATTGTTTTTTTTTTCAAAAATCAAATTATTGTCATTTTAAAAAATATATTTTTGTACTATGAAAAAATCTATGCTTAGGTACAGTTTTTTCCTTTGAGTCTAAAATAAGAGGAATCAAATAAGAGGAAAATTTCAGGGATAACCTGCAGTGTTTAAAAAATCTCGACACATTAATTTATCATAAGACCACCTTCTTGTCTCACGTGCATCATTAGCAGAAAAAAAAAACATGAAAAGCTGATGATATCCTGCAACCTCAACTCAAAATTACCACGTCATTGCAATATCATTGTAGTAACAGTTTCTTATCGGTGAGACCAATGTCTCATTCCTCGAAGTAAAAAATAGATAACCTTGAAATGGATGAACCGATTTTCATGAAATATATTTAAGAACCACAGCCAAAGACCAGCTTCCAAATAAAAAAAACCGCATCCAAATTGGGTTGTCCCGTTTAATTAACTGTGCCACAGACATATCAACACACATACACAGTGGTCAAACTTATAACGCCTGTTTTTTGCGTCACGGCTTAAAAAGTACATGATTAAACATCAATTTCTTTATTTCTTACTTAACTGACGATTAAAAGCTAGAGCCGATTTTGTTTTTTCGTCACTAAATTCAAAATTATGCTCGATCATATCCAATTTTAAAGGAGCCATCAGCCCTTTAAGTTTTTAACTATATGTAATTTTTGGTTAGTATAACTTTTAATTTTATTGTTTTCAAATTTAATCAATGCATTGTATACCAAGTAAGTAACTTTACTTATAATATAAGAAATATTATAAACAAAACAGAAACATATCATTAAATTCTTTGGTGTATATAGGCGATAGTTGACTCTTTCCATCAGAAGACCTATATGCTTGTTTGCTATTATATGATATAAAAAAAAGATAATTATTTACTTGTTATGGGTTGGCTGGAAGAAATCTTTCTTACTGGAGATAAACTCGCCCATTGTACTTAATTTTTTATTGTTTTGTTTTAGTGATTAGTGTGTACAAAAAAGAATCAAACGAATAAATAAAAATACAAGGTTGAATTTACAAAATTCTACCTTGTAAATTTATTTATCTGTTTACACAGCCGATAGAGAAAATACGCTAAATACCGAAAACAGGAAAATCGCTCAAAAGATACATACTTTTTTCCTCTAGTGGTCAAACTTATAACGCCTGTTTTTTGCGTCACGGCTTAAAAAGTACATGATTAAACATCAATTTCTTTATTTCTTACTTAACTGACGATTAAAAGCTAGAGCCGATTTTGTTTTTTCGTCACTAAATTCAAAATTATGCTCGATCATATCCAATTTTAAAGGAGCCATCAGCCCTTTAA
The DNA here is from genome assembly GCA_036924255.1 of Apodemia mormo. NCBI lineage: Eukaryota > Metazoa > Arthropoda > Insecta > Lepidoptera > Riodinidae > Apodemia > Apodemia mormo. Next base: position 8,203,860 of record JAUPFN010000003.1, read on the forward strand.
GTTTTTAACTATATGTAATTTTTGGTTAGTATAACTTTTAATTTTATTGTTTTCAAATTTAATCAATGCATTGTATACCAAGTAAGTAACTTTACTTATAATATAAGAAATATTATAAACAAAACAGAAACATATCATTAAATTCTTTGGTGTATATAGGCGATAGTTGACTCTTTCCATCAGAAGACCTATATGCGTGTTTGCTATTATATGATATAAAAAAAAGATAATTATTTACTTGTTATGGGTTGGCTGGAAGAAATCTTTCTTACTGGAGATAAACTCGCCCATTGTACTTAATTTTTTATTGTTTTGTTTTAGTGATTAGTGTGTACAAAAAAGAATCAAACGAATAAATAAAAATACAAGGTTGAATTTACAAAATTCTACCTTGTAAATTTATTTATCTGTTTACACAGCCGATAGAGAAAATACGCTAAATACCGAAAACAGGAAAATCGCTCAAAAGATACATACTTTTTTCCTCTAGATCAGGCTTTTCCAACCTTTATTTCGCCGAGCCTCCACAAGCCAAAAATAATGTTTTCATGCCCCCCTTTTATTCCTTATTTACCTACTCGTTAATTTTTTTTGGAAATGTAATATTACATATTACGTACGACGCCCCCCCCCCCCCCCCTAACACTTCTCTACGCCTCCCTAGGGGGGCGTGCCCCCCTGGTTGGGAAGTCCTGCTCTAGGTGTCATAAAATAATACCCTGAATTATAGGGGACAAAGCAATAGGTTTTAATAATAAAGCATCACCATCGTAGGGCTTCCGCATTGTCAGAGATTGTGTTATCGGCCTTTTAAGAATGAGTAGTATCTTCCTTTACTGATACTTGATTCTATTCTTGACTTTCCGGAAATCTATATCTATACATATAATAAAATCGTAGGAAAGTCAAAACTGTACATTGAATATTTTTTTAAAAGAATACTTGGGGCGTGATCTATAACCGATATCGAAGCCAAAAAATATAGTTTTTAGAATTTTTGTCTGTCTGTCTCTTTGTTGTTTGTTCCGTCCGTCCGTCCGTCCGTCCGTCCGTCCGTCCGTCCGTCCGTCCGTCTGTCTGTCTGTCTGTCTGTCTGTCTGTCTGTCTGTCTGTTTGTCTGTTTGTCTGTTTGTATGTCCGGGGTAAACTCAAAAAGTACAGCATGGATTTACTTCAAATTTTGCATTAATATTACTAACAGATCGGGTCAACATATAGGCTACATATTATCATGCTATCACCTACAGGGGAGGAGCAGTGCGGAGTAAACGAATGACGCGCGAACGAAGTCGCAGGCAACAGCTAGTTAATATATAAATGCGAAAGTTTGGATGTTTGGATTTTTGAGTGAATGGGTGTTTGTCACTCGTTCACACAAAAACTACTAAACAGATTTGAATGAAAGGCATCCGGATGGATAACCTGGAATAGCACATAGATTACTTTTTATCCCGGAAAATTAAGTGATTCCGAGGGATTCGCCAAAAAATTATAATGTAGCGGGCTGCACAATCAAATCTTTTCTCTTTATAATATTAGTTTAGATTATTTAAAAATAATGGAAATGAAAGTACTAAGTTTATAATGTGTTATTCCAAAAGAAATACTATTTCAACTATATAATAATATTGTACAAAAGGTATACGTAACTTACAAAATTGTTAGGTTTAAATATTTTGTTACAAAAAAAATATTACCCTTGAGCGAGCCGAACAGTACCATTTCTTCCCAGGCCTTTTTGAACAATAAACCGTCTGCCGTTTTGCCAGGAAAAGACTGAAAAACGCTGATTAAACATGTCAATATCATCCTGAATAATAGGTGGTAGATATCTCTAAAGTTTCAAAAGTTTGCCAAAATTAAATCAAATATACCTAATTTAAGAATAGCATTTACCCAACATCTGTAAATATTTATGAATAAATCTGAAATTATAAATAATAATCATTAAATACATTATAAAATGGTTTACAAATCGAAAAAAAACAGGTTCCACCGAGATTTGAACTCGGATCGCTGGATTCAGAGTCCAGAGTGCTAACCGTTACACCATGGAACCGATGCTGCAGGTATTGAAATTAAGTAACTGGTTTAAATTTTCTTCAAAGTACTAAAGAATTTAATAATTCTAAAAGTAGTTAATCTTCTATTTAAATAGTAGATAAACAATAAACACAATTTAAAAAAAAAACGAAGCAAAATACTTTTGTCTATATATTAATACTTAAAGGTAAAACTTTGTACACCTTATTAAGACAATTACGCGAACGGTTGAGTGTGAAATTTGGCACAGTTAAATATCGTAGAGGAGTGCATAAATTGAAAAATCATAACCCTTCTTCTAGCGAAGTCGAGTAAAAAATGTATTAATCTTTCACAAATTGTTATAAATAACTATGTATTAGAACCAAGCTTTATCACTTTAGGGCGGCTTGCACCAAAATGCTTAAATCATTTTAAGTCACTATGTTTAAAGTGACAGCTTTTAAGACGTTTTGACATTTGCGAAACATGTTTAAGGGACTAAATGCATTTAAGCATTTTGGTGCAAGCCGCCCTTAAAATATCTTTATTTTGTATTTTACACCAATAAGCAGATGTATGTATACCTAGAACGTAAGAAATTCGACATTGCATAAATTAGACTAATATAAAATTGTACTTTATTTTCTTTACTACTTCGATTAGGCGGGTCTTCGCAGAACTATACGGCCTAGGCATAATGATATTGGAAGGCTTAAACTTTGTTTGCCTTTCATGAAATGCCTAAGTCCTAAGTTAGCCTAAATGTGTTTTGCAAAAAGAGCCGGATCGCCACAATATAATTGATTTTTATATAATTTTTCAAGTAGATAGCTCTTCTAGTAGAAAGAGATAACCATGGCCTATACACAGGTGGTGTTGCCACTCGTGTAACAAGGTTGTGATGCAATATGCGTAAGTTTACTAATTACCCTATCATTTAAACCAGAACTCGTCAGTGACAACCATAGATGCTATTGCGACAGGATAAACTTAAAGTCAAACTCAAGAAATATTTTTATCAAATAAATCTTTAAATACAGGTATTTTTGACGAGTCGACATTTTAGTAGAAATGTTGCCGGATCGGAATGCGGCCACACACTGAGAAGATCCGGCGGAAGAAACTCAGTGGGCTTTTCTTTTCTATTTTTTCATATTTATCCATACTTCCATACTGATATTATAAATGCGAAAGTCTGTCTGTTACGCTTTCACCGCTAAACAGCTACACCGATTTTCATGAAATTTGGCATGGAAATAGATGAAGATCCGGGGTCAAACACAGGTTAACTTTTTTTCAAACTTTAGCCCTTAAAGGGCTAAAATAGGGGATGAAATTTGTATTAAAAACTATTTCTATGATATGTTAATATACTCGCGGGCGAAGCTGCGCGGGTCAGCTAGTTTTCAATATTATAACAATAAATTATCACAGATTATAAAAAAATATATATCGCAGATTAATTGACCTTAATACTAATATTTTTTAAATTTTTATGCAGATCTTAGATTTTTATAATATTTAAACTTTTGTACGCAGTTTTAAAACAATTTTAAATTTTTTACTGGTAGAGATTAAGATGGTGGTACCAAATGAGTAAGACGTAGCAAAACTCTGTCACCTTAAAGTGAAGTAAGGGGAGAGACAAGAAGAACGGGTTTAGTCAATCTTTAATCTTTTATGAACTGCCTGCAGAAAGTTGGGTGTCCTATTCTTAAAAAAACATCTATCTATACATAAAATAAAATCGTAGGAAAGTCAAAACTGTACATTGAATATTTTTTTAAAGAACTTGGGCGTGATTTACAATCGATATCGAAACCAAAAATATAGTTTTTAGAATTTTTGTCTGTTTGTCTGTTTATCTGTTTGTCTGTATATAAGCGCGGATGAAGTCGCAGGCAACAGCTAGTGCTAAATAATTTTTAAATATTTGCATACCATATCATAGTAGAATATTGCGGTATCCTTGATTAATGTTATTAATATATAATACCATATATTTACATATTTGGTAAATATTTTCATTTCCTTTCAAAAGCAGGCTAAAATCCACTATGTTCTTCATTTTAGGTTACAAATAAAGTTTTTAATAAAAAAACAAAAAGTATATTATTAATGTTTAGAATCAAACCGGGTTTCCTCCCTCATGCCGGCGCAATACCTTGAGAGTGAGGGACGATTTGTTCTGCCGTCGTCGGCGACACGATATTGCACGACAAGACTGATGGTGTTGTGGCGAACTTGGCCTTTTAATAAAATATTTACATCAGGAATCAGGATGTACATAATTTATACAAAATTAATAGTTTTTAAACCGATTACAAAACGAGATGTTAACAAATGTGATTGCGAATGTTGTGGTATCATTAATAAAAAGATAGGCTATTCTATAAATTTTATATATATATATATATATATATATATATATATATATATATATATATATATATATATATATATATATATATATATATATATTCTATAAAATTTTCAGAAACTGAAAGTGTAGTAAAACATTTCCATCTCCAAAATATACCTACCTAGGTATATCGGTAGCAGTGCATGTTTTTGCAAATATTTTTGAGATCAGAAAAGTTAGGTTTAGGGTATATATGTACTAGTATCATATAAATTTAAACTATACTAGATAAGAATTAACCAATTTTGACTCGTTAGAATTGAATAAATCGTTGAAATAAAAATAATTAATTGATGAACAACATTTATAATGCGAATCATTACAGAGTTCTCTACGATTGGAACAAAAGCCTACTTTTTTGCAACTATTTCTATTTTTATTTTCTTTCTTGTGCACAGAAACTATTTAACAATGATTTAACATATATACCTACCTACCACCATGGGCGTACCTAGGTTCTGGGCCAGAGGTGGGCAACCACTTTTTTTTATAGAAGAAGGTGCAAACGAGCAAGAGGTGCACCTGATGGTAAGTGATCACCGCCGCCCATGGACATCTGCAATGCCAGGTCTTGCAGTTGCGTTGCCGGCTTTTTAAGAATGAGTAAGCTCTTGAAGGTCCTTATGTCGTATCCATTCGGAAACACCCCTGCTGGTAATTGATTCCACAACAGAGTAGTGCGAGGCAAAAAGTGTCGGAAGAAACGCACAGTTGTGGATTTCCAGACACCGAGATGATGAGGATGGAACTTCAAATTTTGACGCGATGTCCGATGGTGGAATTCGGCGGCAGGAATTAATACAAACAACTAGTACGAAAACCCCTTGATAAATATGATAGAAGTCGCAGCGTGAACCTACATCTCTGCGTATGCCAAAGAGACAAGCTGTTTCGGAATAGCCTGGTCGTCAGCGATTCGAACCGTTCTACGCTGAATGCGATCAAGAGGAAGAAACTGGTACCGGGGAGCTTCGGCCCAGAGATGAGAACTCCATGTGAGGCCGAATCTGTGCCTTATAAAGTTGAAGGCGATGGGCCGGCAAAAAGTACTGTCTCGCTCTGCTGAGCACACCGAGCTTTTTAGAGGCTACTTTAGCCTTGCCTTCCAAATGACCGCGAAACTGAACGTAATTCGATATGTCGACTTCCAGGATTCCGGTACTAGCTGAGGCTGTCAGGAGAGTATCCCCAATTCGAGGTGATACGACAAAGGATGTCTTTTTGGCGGTGAACACCCAAAGCTGTGTCATCTTGGGGTTAAAAGTGACCAGGTTTAGACGGCCCCATTTAGAAACATCAGTAAGTCGATTCTCGACTTCAGACACAAACTTGTTTCGGAACTCTTCGACGTGTTCCCGAGAAATATCGCTTCGGCCGGAGTATGTAGCATCACCAGTACTATTCTTAATATTCTAGGTGGTAGTGTTCTGCATTGTCGCATCTGAGTCTGGTACCACCGCCTTAGCTATTCCTGCCGCAATAGAGTCAGTGCTAGTCTCTGTCACGTTCCAGTTTAGAGGGTAAGGTAGCCGGTAAACCTATGCATGTGGCATTACACCTCGCCACAAGATAGCAACGCACCATTAACAATCTATAGGCGATGGTTGACTCTTTCCATTAGGAGACGCATCTGCTTGTTTGATATCTTATGATATAAAAAAAAACTGTCATCCGCATAGAAATGTATGTTGCGAATTCGCGTCATGTCATTGATATGCAGAAGGAACAGTGTCGGTGATAGCACGCAGCCTTGGAGAACACCAATTGACAGATTTAAGGTCGGAGTACGCACCGTCGACAACGACCTTGATGCTCCGGTCAGCCAAAAAACTGGTGATCCACTTGCATAATTTCTCGGGAAGCCCATAGGCAGGCGCGATACCTATAAACATTTTGTTAAATCATTAAACGATATTATTTGCAGTTAGAACGTAGTTCTGGATCATAACAATGTGCAAGTCAGTACTTAATAGTAAGAATAACTTCAGAGTGTAATTAAAGATTGGAATTAACTCGATCGGACATCCACATATTATGTATACATGGACTTCATTACAATTTTATCACGTTGTGTTGTCGAATAAAACAAACAATAACACAATTTGTATGACGGAATCCCACGAAATATTACACCAAAAAGAATTTGCCAAAAGAAATCAGTCATGAGGTTGACACGTAGCAAATGTAACCCTCCCGTCAGACAAGTATTTACGAGCGAGCGTATGAAAAAAGTTGAAACTACCCACTTTTCATTTCAAACGCAATCTACGAGGATGGCGACAAATGATGCTCGGACCTGACAACGTTCCGTTTCACGCCCCTTCGCTTTTTCTTTGAGTTATTCTTGAATTACGATCCTCTTCTTTGTTTAAACTATTTTTTAACTGTCACTGCAACCTTTTCCTTGACTTAAATATAAAAAGGTTAAGACAATTTAAAAAAGCAATGTTAATGGAGACTGATATAACTACATAAACTTATACGGATTAAACTGTACACTCGTAAAAGACTATACATATTGGACATGATTGTAATGGTCATAATATAAAAATTAAAATACAATAAAAAGATAATATTGCATAAATACATAATAGTAATTAACATACTTTCTGTAACATTTTTTCTGATAGCGGGCGAAAGTTGCACATTAGTCATCAGTTCAGCAAATCACTGTTTGAAAACAATAGACTTCGATATCTATGCGCGAGTGTCCGTACTAAGTAAAGATGTGCCGGATCGTTAAAAAACTAAATCCGCGGATACGGATACAAATACGGATCTCAAATACGGATACGGATACGGGTACGGATCTCAACTTTCTTGCAATTATTTTATTACTCAGTCGGGTATTTTAATACTTCAAATATACCAAGTTTATATAATTTATAAGCATATACATATAAATATTTCATTATGTATAAAAAGTTGTCATATAGATTTATGATTGACATAATTATGAAGACCTTTAAGTACCTTGTTCCTACATACATAAATATCTTCACGCCAGATCCCTTACGGGGTAGAACCGAGTGTCATACATCACGATCCTTGCAGACTTGTCTTGCTTCCTCCACATTCATCACTCTCGTCACACACACACACGCCGGTCGCAGAGACTCTTGACACCACCTTCGGACAGTACTCGATCAATCTGATCATAGTGTCAGTCTTGGTTTCTCATCTTTACACCGACACTTTCTTTCAAGCCTAACCTCATTGTAACTTCCACATTACGGACCCGGTCAGCAAATGTTATACCACATATTTTTCGTAGCGATCTCATCTCATTTCATCTCATTCTACTTTCATGTCCTTTCTGATATACCCAACTCTCACTTTCATACAATAGCGTTAGGATAAGCACATAATTATGCAGGGCTAGACGGGCATCCTGACTTAAAACTGTGCTTTTAAGTAATCTCCCTAACGCTCCATTCACTCTGGTTCCTGCACACACACTTTTTTCAACATCAGCCGTGTACCCTCTATCCCTGCTAAAATCATATCCAAGATACACAAACTCATCCACTTGTTCAAGCACCTCATCATCGACCACAACTCTTATATCCATTCTGGTTGCTTCTCTTTCAAATACAAGAACTTTCTTCGCATTCAAATGGAAGCCCATACTCTGACAATCATCATTCTTGTTTCTCCATACTATTTAAGGTACTATTAACTCGGTATACATAATATTTAGATTTCTGATGTTTACAAATCCAAGCCAAAAGTGAGCTTAAGAAGTAAAAAATATTATTAATTATGGAATTAAAAATATTTAAATGGAATAGATAAAAATGGAATAGATAAAAATATTTTTATCTAACTTCTACATAATTGCCTATTTAGAATTTTAAACATGTGATGAATTCTAATAATATAAAATATCCTTTTAAGATTCGCCTAAAAAGTAACGGATGCAGATACGGATCTTTCTTCTTCTTCGGATATCAGCAGATACGGATACGAATATGAATATCCGGCACATTACTAGTACTGAGCATTTAAATTGTAAAATTAGGTCATACTATTTTTTACTAATACCTAATTGGAATCAAGTGCTGAACACCTTACTTTACTATGTACAGTCTTTAGCTAGTTAATCTGTATTCTGTATATGTTATTGGTTAACCCGATTTTATTTCAAACATAATGGTCCATAACCATGAAGCTATATTATATCTAGAGGCAACACTTCTAATATCTACTTGAAACCAAATTTCAAATACTGCTGTCATCTACTGAGATCTAACCCTCTCTTTCTAACACAGCTGTATAAATAGACATGGGATATGGGGAGCATAGACAGAGATGTAACGTAAATATTTATTTCAATTGATTAATACGAGTGAGTGAGTAAGTGAGTGGAGTAGGTGGAGCTACCACCTATACCTAATACTTCATGGGTCTAACTAATAACTTTGGTTTTGAAAAAAGTTCAATTCAAATGTTTAAATACTTAAATCTTAATAATATTTAAAAGAACCAATTTCATATACGAATATTATTGAAAATCGACATGATTCCTCTAGCAACAAAATTGGACTACTTAGTATCAGTTCTCAAACCTTTTAGTCAATGTATGTAAAAATATTCAATAGTCTCTGGATATACAAGCGTAAAATCTTCAGATTTATCATAAGATTGAATTGTATAATTTTTCTCCAATAAGTAGAGGCAAACTCTCCGTGTTGGTTCGGGCTCCCGTAAAGAATGATCCCAAACTCTCCGTGTTGGTTCGGGCTCCCGTAAAGAATGATCCATTGGCCTTCCTTCCAGGCAGGTTGTAAAAGGTGCAGGTGTGACCAAACGACTACTTTCATACCACTATACTACTACCATCGTAATTACAAGGTGGTAAAGTTCTGCAATCGACTATTTTTAATACCATCGCTTACCTATCAATTATTAATAAGAAAAAAAAAATCATAATATACGGTTGACCCTGTAGGCCATCTTTGAAATTTCCCGCTAAATTGAGATATTTTAAGCCCAAAGGAACAAAAACTAGTATAGATTTTTTCAGAGTAAAAAAATATAAATTTTGATATAGATGACAGTATTTAGTAAATTCATTTTAGAAAAACTGTATACTTTAGAAACAACGATCTATTTTCATCTGAATTCAAATGCAATTTAACGCATTTTTTGAGCTCTAAATCGGTTTATCCGTTTGAGATTTATCGTCCACAAAAAATTGTTAAAATATGTTTTTTGACATCACTTCGAGATTTTTTAAGCCAATCATTTTTGGACCTTCTTTAATATTTTAGTACTTAAAAAACTACGACAAATGCAGTTTGAAAAATCAAAATCGAATCATGTTTTCTAAAGTTACAGCTTTTTAAATTTTAATATTTTGTTGTTTACAGAAAACTTACTTAATATTTTTAAAATGACTTTCTGAGTAATATACCGATTGACTTAAAAATCCAATCAGCTTTTCTCTCTAAGAAACTACGTCAAATACCGTAAATTGCGTGAAAATTGCTCGATTTATTTGGGATGTATAAATAACGAAAATATTTAGAAAATATGTTTTTTTATATTACTTCGACATTTTTCAGTCTATAGATAATGTAGCTAAAAAAGTTATGATTAGGTATAGTTTTCATTCCTCTGAGCTTAAAATAGCTCAATTTAGCGGTAAGTATCAGGGATGGCCTGCGGGGTTAACCTGTTTACAAGTTTTTTTCACATATTCGTTATCAGAATTGAGTAATGAATAGTGAACAACCTCCTTTAATATGTGCAATCTTTTACCAGTCAACCTGTATACGACGATGTTTTGATTTATACCTAAGATATCACTATCTTCACTAAACAATATCTTGTGAAGCACGACTTTCTGGCCATCATATTAAATATTGACAAAATAAAAATGTACAAATGCCAACCGACGTGCCCGTTATGGCGACGTCGAGTAACCGCCAAGGAGCCATTCCATTTTCGAATGTTACCCGCCAATAAATATCTTATCGAGTTACAATGAGGGATAAACCGGGGGCGCCTCGGGACTGCCTCTTCGCCACTTTTAAAAAATTCCGTTCCATTTTTGACATGCAAAGAGTTTGAGTATGTCCATTTCTGTGGTTATTTTTGACAGCCGGCCGCCATATTACTTGATATGATTGAATAATCTCGAATATATATTTTGAGAGCACCGTAATGTATTGTTTTTTTATACGTATGGATTGCATTTATTACATCCAACGACTTCTATGTACTACTCTACATCATTAATAGTTAGTTTTTGTGAAAAAGAAGTTGCAGAAGTTTACTGAGTTTCTATTATAAATAACATACCGCAACGTTGATTGGCGACCCTGACTACGCTATCGATGGGGCTAGAGATCGATTATTGATAGGGAGAAACATTTGTGTAATGAGCATTATAGATGTTTGTATTTCTGGGTTTGGGTGTTTATTAAATCTATTATATCATTTTATATGTATTTCTATTTATTAGTTTCGTTGACTCACGCCCATTAAGCAATTAATTTGCTTGATTTGGGGTTTGATTAATTTGTGTGATATTTGTTCAAATAGCTACTAATTTTCTTTATTTAAATACACTGTGCACCAACATAAATATTGGTGCACAGTCAGACTAGCTGTTACCAGCGAGTTATTCGCGCGACCCAAAAATTTTACTTTCTTTTTTCAGTAGGATAAAGTAGCGTACAGCCTTCCCCGTGAATATAGCGTTAAAAAATATATAAAAATATTTTTCAAATCCGATTGGTTCACTCAGAGACTAATGCGTTCAAACAAACAACAAAAAGCTTAGTAATTTTAGCTCAGAAGGTATAATAATAAATAAATATTCACGGGACAAATTACACTTACTGATCTAACCCCAAAGTAAGCAAATTACTTGCTTGTGTTATGGGTGTTATACTAATACGTAGAATACATATATAAATACTTTTACATACATAATAAACACTTTGGGTGTTTAATATATACAAACATCTATGCTCATCATGCAAATGCTGTTCGATCCCCGACGGGGATCGAACCCGAGCCCTGTCGATTGCTTAGTCAGGGTCGCTAACAACTCGACCAACGGGGCGGTGAAAGTATGATATATTTTAAATATTTACATAGTGTGCATCACGGTAGAATTCATGTTGATGACTTTTTATTTATTTTTAATAACGTATAACACCCATACGGCCGGATTTCGAATTTTATTTTTAACAAGCAATTAATCTGTTTTTAAAAGATCATTTGCTTGAAAAAAATATCTATACAAATAAATAAAATTGGAGTGTCTGTAATATTAAAATATAACCGCTTTTTACAAAATGCATATGGATGTATACACGGTACATATAACAAAATAACATTTTTACAATTTTTGGCTGTCTGTCTGTCTGTCTGTTTGTTCCAGCAAATCTCTGGAACGGCTGGACCTATTTTAACGGGACTTTCACTGGCAGATAGCTGATATGACAGGGAGTAACTTAGGCTAATTTATTCCGAAATTTTTCCACGCGGACGAAGACGCGGGCGCAGCTAGTGTTAAATATAAATTAATTGCTGGTTAAAATTGATTTGCTTTTAAGAAACCGGCTGATAATCTGGAAAATATATATTTTTAATTTCATTGATATCTACAGTTGAACCCGGCTACGCTTCACTGTGCCTCAGACTAGGTAATATTAATTTTCCGTCGGAACTTCCAAATAAAAAATATATAAAAACACTTTCTCTCTTCAGTAACTATGTTGTGAATAAATATAAAGTCAATCCAAAGGTAGTAGAAGTAGTAGTAATTGGTAATCATTTAAGTTTTGTGGACGCAAATATACACAACCAAATTTTTTATAAACATACTAGCTGTGCACGCGACTTGCCGCGTAGAAAAATCTCCAAAATAAAAGTAGCCTATGTAACTGCTAAATTAGCTGTCTACTAGTAAAAGCCCCGTCAAAATCAGTGCAGCCATTTCAGAGATTAGCTGGAACAAATAGACACTCCAATTTTATTTATTTGTTATATAGATTAAACCCGACAGACCCTATACAGCTAGTGTATATAATAACAGCAATATGCCTCGGCGCCATCTGGTGTCTGAGTTTTTTTATATATTAAGATAGCAATTAGATGGCTCTCCCTTAGATTAGCTGATGAAAAGAAACGACCGCCGCCTGTAGACAACAAGGATGAGAATGGTACTATTCTTGTGGCGAGGTGTTAATGTCTCCTGCATAAGTTTACTGCCTACTTTACCCTCCGAATTGGAAAATAAAATTAAAAGTAGACATGGGTAACTCAGCGAAATTCCTTGCGTTAACTCAGTAACTCAAGCGCAGTGTACTGCGCCGACTCATTGCGCTAACTCAAAATTGCGCCATGGCGCAACAAATCTGACGCAGCCTGCCGGTAAAGAGAAGTGAGCAGCGAGCGAAACTTGCGCCGTGCGCCACGCTACAGATTCATAACACAAACAGCGCACAGCGCATGAATTGCGTTGGTTCATTGCGTTCATTGGTAACTCAACGAGTGAGTCGCGACACATGAGAGTCATGACTCATGATAATTGTGCACATGAATGAGAGTTTACTGCGTATAGTCTCTTAAGTAGTCTGTGGTATAACTATGCTGCGCCGTGCGCTGTCACATTTTGAATAAGTGAGTTGACACACCCGCTCAGTAAATTGAGTTAGCGCAATTGCGCGGCGCAGCGCAGTCTTACACATGTCTTATTTTCAAAGTCAAAGTCAAAGTCAAATTATTTTATTCAAAATAGGATTCACAGTAATCACTTTTTGAAAGTCGGTTTTTACATGTTATTACGTTATAATACATGAAGACATTATCTATACCTATTATCTATACTTATAGATATATCCACTATAGATCTATTGTGTAATAATTTTAAATAAAAGCAATTAAATATGTCAAACTTATCAAAATTAAATTATTATTACAATAAACATAATTCAATGTCAATACGTAGATCAATTAAAATAATGTTGCAATAATAATAATTATATTTAAAAAAAATAAAAAAAACTTTTTTTTTAAATTACTTACTCCAGTCGTCTTCCAAGTAATCGTTTAATTTATAATAAGCCTTACACATTAGTTTTTGTTTAATGGCGTACTTGAACTTATTGTCAGGTAATTCAAGCATGTGGTATGGAATCTTATTATAAAAACGTACACAGTCCCCCAAAAATGACTTTTTAGTTTTAGTCAATCTAAAATTAGGAGTAGCAAGCTCATTTTTGTGACGTGTGTTATAACCGTGTTTGTCATAGTTTTTATTAAAGCAAGTTAAATTTTTACGTACATACATTATATTTTCATATATGTATTGACTGTAAATCGTCATTATACTTATTTTTTTAAATATGTCCTTTAAGGAGTCTCGAGTGCGTAAATTATATATAGCTCGAATGGCTCTTTTCTGTAAAATAAATATACTTTCAATGGTTGCAGCTCTTCCCCATAATATAATGCCATACGTCATGACACTATGAAAATATGCAAAATATACCATCCTAGCTGTGTTAACATCCGTCAATTGTCGTATTTTCCTAATCGCATAGGCAGCTGAGCTTAGTTTATTTGATATATTCTGAATATGATTATTCCACTGAAGTGATGAATCTATTGTAAATCCCAGAAATATGTTTTTGTCCGTAATTTCTAATTCTTCTTTCCCTAAAAATATTTTTGTTGGAACTGAGATAACATTTGGAAGTGCAAATTTTATACATGTTGTTTTTTTTGCATTTAATACTAAATTATTAGCCGTAAACCAGTTTTGTAACTCCAATAGCGTACTGTTTACCTCGTCGTAGCATTGTGTCTGACGCTTAACTTTAAATATTAGTGATGTGTCATCAGCAAACAGTACGATATTGGAATTTTTAGGAACCACGAATGGTAGGTCATTGATGTACACTAAAAATAGAAACGGCCCTAGTATCGATCCTTGCGGTACACCCATCGATACTCGAGCTCCTATTGAATTTACTTTATTAATTTGAATTTTTTGGATTCGGCCTTCTAAATAAGATGTCATTAATCGTAATGCATTTTCTGTTAACCCGTAATGTTTTAATTTTAACAGCAGTGTTTTATGGTCAACGCAATCAAACGCTTTTGAGAGATCACAGAATACTCCAATCGCATTGTGAGAATCTTCCCAAGCTTCAAGAACGTATTTCACAAACGTAATACCTGCATCAGTGGTTGAGTGCCCTATTAAAAGGCATTGATGCTACAGCGGCAGAAATATATAAGGCGAAGGTTCCAAAACCCGGGCAAGACGTTGTGGAACTCAACCACGTAGTAGTCACGAGAGCAGTGTCATATTTGACCAAACGCCTCTTACAAATTGGCTGACAAAACGGCCGATAGAAAAAAATATCCTTGTATCCCCAAAGAGGTAGAGGTACAAGTGCACCCGCGATTAAGAAGATATAGTCCCATAATGTGATAGGTGGCAAGCCTATCGCCTACCGGGCAGATAGTCCATTCTTTAAAGGATGGCCTGGACCACAGACCATATGAATATTAATAGACACGCCATTGGGAAAAAAATGTGTCGCCGCGAATGTGAGCAAACGCTCCTATCACTGTCAAGAATGTCATATATTTGTAGATATGATATTTGTAGAAAAAATAGAAATAATCCTTGTTTTATCATACCGAATGAGATGAGAAGGCTTAAAATTACCCTGAAAGTAATTTTATTTAATCGGTAAATGGTTTAACTCTGTATTTCTGTGTGTAATTGCACGCTACACTGACAAACTAAGAAACTGTCTTGAAAGGCGTATCCATTTTATCCGTGGGCCGGAATAACATGGGATTTATTATATCATTGACCTACTTGTATAGTCTGGTCAACAAGTGCTTTTTTGGTCAACTTTTTTCAGCAGTCTCCGAAAATTATGATTGAGGTGTCATTCGATTCGGAATGGCATCTAGATAGTTTTCGAAAAACAATGAAGTTCCGCAAATAAAAATTACAAAAGTTATTAACAATTAACTAAAAATCAAAAGGGGGGTTTAGTTTTTTGCAAATATCTCATAAACTAATAAAGATTTTTCAAATTTGAAAAAAGATTCAGAAAGAGGAGGAAATTTCCTAAAAAAATTCCGATTCCCGGAATTGTAGGACTAATATTTATAATTTTCCCAGAGGGTTGAAAATACGCCCGAAAACGGGTACTCCGGCTTGCGCAAGCCACGCCTCCTTCGGACCTTTAATGAATAAATATTATTTAAACTTATTAAATATGAAAATTAAAATTTGAAAAAATTCAGGTGCCTACAGGACAGATCAATAAACAATAATCCGTGGTCAAAAAATTTTTATCGCGATTTTTCAATAAGTTATCCATTAATTAATTAACAATTTTTTGTAGCACGAACATTAACATTGCAAGTGCGATAATTGTTAAACTATTAATCTAGGATTTTTTTTCTTTCGTGGAGCTATTTTTCAAAGGTCTTAGAATAGATTCCCGTTGGAAAAATTAAAAAATTGTAAATTTTCATTTTGTAATTAACAGTTTACTAAGGTGAAAAATTATAAAGCTTTATTAAACATTGAAAAAATTTTTTTTTTCATAATATTATTATTGATCCGTTTTTTTATGATCAGAAGCTACTTAAAAATGATTTTTTATAATTTTTGTCTCCTATTGTTTAAAAAATTGTTATAAACAAATGCGTTGTTTATGAGATAATTTAAAAATTTTTTTCGATAACAATCTTTGATGATAATTATGATTTTTTTTTAAAAAACCGTTTCTTAAAAAAATTTTTATTGCTAAAAACGCATTTGTTGATTAACAATTATTTTCTCCCACTTCTAATTAACATTGAGGAACCATTTTTTTTTTAAATCATTATTTATTTTTCTTTTTGATATAAAAAAAATTATTCAATTTTTCATTGTTTATGTAATAAACAATTTGTTATAAACAAATAAATTTTTACCTTTTATTTTTGTTTCTTATTTTACTTAATGTCACAAAAACTGACATGATTTATTTTTTCTTTTTAATTTTTTTTACTATTTTTTTTTTATTTTTAAATATTCGTTGTCTGTAATTTCGTCATTCTTGCCTGGTTTTTCATCCTTAAAATTATTATAATTTATAAACTAATGGAGATATGATGAAAACACCCAAGACTTATTTATTCTTTAACTAATAAAGACTATACTAGATAAAGAATAAATAAGTCTTGGGTGTTTTCATCATATCTCCATTAGTTTATAAATTATAATAATTTTAAGGATGAAAAACCAGGCAAGAATGGAGAAATTACAGACAACGAATATTTAAAAATTAAAAAAAAATAGTAAAAAAAATAAAAAAAAATCTTGTCAGTTTTTGTGACATTAAGTAAAATAAGAAAAAAAAAATAAAAGGTAAAAATTTATTTGTTTATAACAAATTGTTTATTACATAAACAATGAAAAATTAAATATTTTTTTTTTTATATCAAAAAGAAAAATAAATAATGATTTAAAAAAAAATGGTTCCTTAATGTTAATTAGAAGTGGGAGAAAATAATTGTTAATCAACAAATGCGTTTTTCAGCAATAAAATTTTTTTTTAAGAAACGGTTTTTTTAAAAAAAATCATAATTATCATCAAAGATTATGTTATCGAAAAAAATTTTTAAATTATCTCATAAACAACGCATTTGTTTATAACATTTTTTTAAACAATAGGAGATAAAAATTATAAAAAATCATTTTTAAGTAGCTTCTGATCATGAGAAAACGGATAACGGATCAGTCGTAATATGATAATACCTATTATAGACATTGTGATTCCAACCATAACCCATTTATTAAACCATTCTATATCATATTGTACTTTTCCCAGCATTTGGAAGGATGCATTTGTAATTCCTTTATCAAAAAAGACCAATCCGTCCCTTTTTTCTGATTATCGCCCAATCTCCATATTACCATTTTTATCCAAAGTTCTTGAACGACTTGTTCATCAGCAGTTCAGATCATTTTTATATAGAAATAACCTGTTTAATAAATTTCAATCTGGTTTTCGTCCTGGTCATAGTACAACAACTACCCTTGTAAAAATTAGTGACGACATAAGGCAAGCGATGGATAATAGAAAACTAACTGTACTTGCTTTATTAGATTTCAGCAATGCTTTCAACTCCGTCGACTATGATATTTTATTAGCTCTTTTAGGCTCTATCAATATGTCACCTACAGCAATAGGGTGGTTTAGGAGTTACTTGGATGGTCGCCGACAAAGAATCCGCTGGGCAGATGTACTCTCTGATTGGTCTTGTATTACTGCTGGCGTACCTCAAGGTGGTGTGTTGTCTCCTCTCTTATTTTCCTTCTTTAGTAGTTCTATTACTCATCATTTATCTTCTCTCTACCATATGTATGCCGACGATCTCCAAATTTATACACACACTGTTTTTGAAAACCTGCATAATGCAATCGACAACATCAATGTCGATCTGGCTACCATTTGTGATTGGAGTAAAAATTTTGGCTTAAATATAAACCCCAATAAATCCCAAGTTATCATAATTGGTAGCCCGAAACTCATTGATAGAGTTGATTGGAGTAATTTGCCAGCTGTTACACTAAATGGAATTAATATACCATATACTAATTTTGTAAAAAATTTAGGTGTATTTTTTGATAGCACCTTTTCGTGGACCATTCACATTAAAGAACTCAGTAAAAAATATTTGCATCCTGGAGTTCTTTAAGACGTTTAAAGAGTTTACTACCTATACCTACTAAAATTACGCTTGCTGAATCTCTCTTACTTCCAATACTAGATTATGCGGACGTTTGCTTTATTGACCTAACCAAAGATCAGCTAAATAAACTTGAGCGTCTCCAAAATATTTGTATTAGATTCATATTTGGTTTACGCAAATATGATCATGTGTCCAAGTTTCGTTCTCAACTCAAGTGGCTTCCTATTAAACTTCGCCGTGATGCTCATATACTCTTCTTGTTATACAGTGTGCTTTTTGATCCAATGACTCCAGGTTACTTAAAGGAAAGATTTGAATTTTTCGATAGTGATGGTATGAAACTGCGTTCAAGTGAAAATCTTTCCTTACGTATGCCTGTGCATAATTCACGTTTTTATGAACACTCTTTCACTGTTTCAGCTGTTAAGCTATGGAATAAACTCCCTGCTAACATCAGACTTGCAAAATCGTTAAATATTTTTAAAAAATTAGTTAAAATGCATTATTTAAATTCTTGTTCTACAGATTAGATTATTATATTTCTCTCAAGATCATTTTACTGTGCGTTTCTTTATATATATATATATATATATATATATATATATATATATATATATATATATATATATATATATATATATATATATATATATATATATATATATATATATATATATATATATATATATATATATATATATATATATATATATATATATATTTTAATTTTAATTTCAATGTGTTTGTATTATTATGTTATTTGTTTTGTTTATGTGTGAGAGCAGAATTGTTTTGTATAGATATAGCATATATGTACAGTCTTAAGTTATTGTAAGTGTAATAGTACATATTTTAGGGATATCCTACTCTACCTTAAAATGTTGTTCTTATTAACAAAGGTTGTCTGGTAGAGATCGCTCTTTGGCGATAAGACCGCCTTTGTGTACTTTCTTTAAATTGTCTTTAAATTATTCGTACTAAGCATGTATTTTTACTGTAATTATGTGCACAATAAAGAGTTATCATTCATTCAATAATAATATTATGAAAAAAAAATTTTTTTCAATGTTTAATAAAGCTTTATAATTTTTCACCTTAGTAAACTGTTAATTACAAAATGAAAATTTACAACTTTTTAATTTTTCCAACGGGAATCTATTCTAAGACCTTTGAAAAATAGCTCCACGAAAGAAAAAAAATCCTAGATTAATAGTTTAACAATTATCGCACTTGCAATGTTAATGTTCGTGCTACAAAAAATTGTTAATTAATTAATGGATAACTTATTGAAAAATCGCGATAAAAATTTTTTGACCACGGATTATTGTTTATTGATCTGTCCTGTAGGCACCTGAATTTTTTCAAATTTTAATTTTCATATTTAATAAGTTTAAATAATATTTATTCATTAAAGGTCCGAAGGAGGCGTGGCTTGCGCAAGCCGGAGTACCCGTTTTCGGGCGTATTTTCAACCCTCTGGGAAAATTATAAATATTAGTCCTACAATTCCGGGAATCGGAATTTTTTTAGGAAATTTCCTCCTCTTTCTGAATCTTTTTTCAAATTTGAAAAATCTTTATTAGTTTATGAGATATTTGCAAAAAACTAAACCCCCCTTTTGATTTTTAGTTAATTGTTAATAACTTTTGTAATTTTTATTTGCGGAACTTCATTGTTTTTCGAAAACTATCTAGATGCCATTCCGAATCGAATGACACCTCAATCATAATTTTCGGAGACTGCTGAAAAAAGTTGACCAAAAAAGCACTTGTTGACCAGACTAGTATGACGTTTTGTATTATATATTATATTACATGTAAATTTAAATTATTACAGACCTTATAAGTGTTTACCGTAAAGTTTGTTTTATTTTTAGAATTGCCTTGAACCAAGGTCCGAAAATGATTGTCAAAATCATAGACATAACATATTATTACTTTTCAGAATATAATACTCAAAGGTATGACTGATATTAACCCATTAGCCTTTCTTGCATCAAGTTTATGATGTCGTGGCAATAACTCATATCAAAGTCCAAATAGACAGGTCCCAAAGGAAACCAAAAAACCTTGAAACCTCAAGCGTTATCTATTAATTTTGTAATTAAGCGTCTACAGGCGAACTCAGTGCCGCGCCTTGACGAATTAACTGATTAACTTAATTAAAAAATGGTAACTCTTTCGCCACTCGCCGAGGGAATCCAGTGGCGTGTTTATGGAACAAAATCTATGTGGCGCCAATACCACCATATCTGTTAACCGTGGATTAAACAGAATATATATATTAACACGGAGGTTTCCCCGTGGGACAGGCAAAAACGGGGCAATATCGAACTCGTGTTGATACGGGGCCTGTTTGAAGATTATTTAATAACTACGAGATGCCTAGAAGTAAGGCAGTATCGCTAAAGGGTGGATCCAAACCCTCCCCTCCCCTTCGCATGGGGGTCATGACCTCCCCCAAGGCAGGAGTCTAGGCATGAATTTATTATTACAAACAAATAAAGATTATAACCTATCATGATCGAATCCCAAATATGTGACCCCGAACACCAATGTCTCGGCAGAGTTATGGTACCACTGCCTTCACTATTCTTGCCGCAAATAGCTGCGCCAATGCGGTCCACCCAACGTTAAATGTTAAAGCTTTCTATTTATATTTTATCTGGTGCGTTGTCAAGTTTTGTGAAGGGCTTACTTCTCGTGGATAAGTCTTTATATCCTGGAAGGAAGAGGTGGCAGTGCTTTTCGGCTTGGCATTACCTTCGTTGTTAGACACAATTGATAAAGCAAACAACAGTCAATGATCAGTTAAGTATGTTACATCCTGGAGATGCTTGAAGATGCTTAAAAAGTGAAACGGGCTTAGAAATATACTAAAAATATATATTTTGTATAGTGAAGTTAAAGTACAAATATTTTTTATATATCATAAGACAGCAAATAAGCAGATGGCTCTCCTGATGGAAAGAGTCAACCATCACCTATAGTCACCAAAGGTGTTACCTATTGGTGCGTTACTATCTTGTGACGAGGCCTAATGCCACATGTAAAGTTTACCGGCTACCTAACCCCTCAAACCGGAACACGATAGTGACAAGGACTGACGCTATTGAGCAGGAATAAGTAAGGCACTGGTACCAGACCCGGGCGATACAATGCAGAACTCTACCACCTAGTAGCCATGATGGTAGTGACTCGTATAGCCAGTCGGTCGCCTTTTAAAACCTGCCTGACAGAACGGTAGTTAGCCTATTCTTCAATGGAGCCCGGGACGAACACGGGGAAAATTGAAATTGAAAATTGAATTTCACTAAATGACGACGATGGAAAGTATAAAACATATAGATATTACCTCCGTTGCCCTTTTGATAGCCTCAGTTATCTTTTGCTGTAAATCTTCCGCTACATAGTCACATCAACCAGACGGACTTGATAGGTCTGGTGACTGTATTTCTTCCAGTCCACTGCAACTCGTTGCACAAGATGGTGAGTTTTAACAGGCTCATGATTTAACACCGCGAGTATAGGTTGGTGGTCAGAGTTCGAATGGTAGTCCAAACTTGAAGAGTTGGCTTGTAGGGAGTACTTTACACGGCAAAATAATACTGATATCTGGGGATTGCGTAGTCAAATTGCGGTTGAGTATCGGCACCTCTGGGCCCATGGGAAAGTACCGATGGGCATCTGCATTTTCCATTAATTTACGTCCATTTGGGTAGGAGCGGTTTGAATTTCAGCTGATGTGCCGGTAATTCCAATTGCCTGCTGCGATCACAATCTCACGAGTACATATCAGCTATTGAATCTCATTGGTGTTAATTCGCCCTCTTGGTGGGCGGTGGATGGCATAAATCCGAAGTTTATTTTTGATGCAAGCGTCAATTCCCAGCGTCGTAAAGTGATGTGGTGATCAATGGAGACTGGTTAGTAAATGATCCGTCTCTTCACTAACATAGCCAAGCTTTAGTAAATGCGTGTTGCGGTCTGTTCATTCTTTCTATACTCGATGTACTCTGGGATGTGAAACCTATCTGCCGGGTTCAGTAAGGATTCATAGATCAGTGCAAAACCTTTGTTTTGGTGTTTTAACATTATTTTAAAAGGCGTGACCTTGCCCTTCAGGCCATATATGGATCCTCAGAGATTTACTTTCCATAGATTTATTTTTACATTTAAAAACACATTTATTTTAAACTAGCTGACCCGGCAAACGTTGTTCTGTTAACTTTGTGTCTACTTTTCCGTTTTTTTTCTATATTTTCTCACTTTTTAAACCTTCCCTAGACTCCATCAATTAATTCAAAACCAAAATAAGTCCAATTGGTTCAGCCGTTCTCGAGTTTTAACGAGACTAACGAACAGCAGTTGATTTTTATATATAGATATAGATTAGCTGACCCGCATAGCATAGTCCGTGAAGGACTCGCATGTGGCACACATGATTTTTTTTAAAGTTAGCTTATGTTTGACCTCGAATCTTCAAGTATCTTCTTGCCAAATAATATTATAATCGATTCAACGGTTTAACCTTGAAAGTTTAACAGGCAATCAGTTAGACTGTCGCATTTATAATATTAGTGTGGACTTAGATTTGATACTAAACCGTTAATTAACAGTGACATCTGGCCTAACCCTTCCGATTACACCTATGCGATGTGTATCGCGCTTCTCGACACAGCGAACATTACCAGTGAATTATTATTTCTGATTAATAAATTGTGACTCCCAATAGACCAGGTGGGGATCGCACGCTCGTCAATTATGAAATTTGATGCTTTTTCATTAAAACCTACTGTACCCTGGAGGCCTTCAGGCTTGGCCGTTACTGGGTTAAGGGGACTTGTGACATGTTTAGGGTTTTTAAGGTGGTACCATTAAATTGTGTGTAACGGTTAGTGAATAATAAACTAATGAGACCTCGTTGGCGCAGAGGCTATTTCATTGGATTTTTGTATGCTATGTCACGCTACGATGTTCTTGATCAATCCTTTCAATAAAATATTACATTGTAAAAAATAATTTAACAATTACTTTTCTAAAACGTAATAAAATTGGAACAAGTGACTACCAGCCTCCAGTATGTCAGTAACCCTGAATTAGATCTTCACCAAACATGAATGGAATCTATACCTTTCCCGTCTAGTCGTCTTTTTCTTATTATGCTGCCAGTGAAACAGTAACTTAAATGTAATAAAATCGCAACAACCGAGTTTTAATCTCCTGTATTTTAGATACCTTGAATCAAGTCTTCTCAAAATTTGAATGGGGTCTATACCCTTCCAGTTTTATCGACTTTTTCCTATTATCATACTATACAACTTAAACATAGTTAATTTGCAATAACCGAGTTCTAACATCCTGTCTCTCAGGAACACTGAATCAAATCTTCACCGGGATCTATGTCCTTCCCGTTTTGTCGACTTTTTCTTACTCTACCAGTACAAGTTAAACGTGGTCAATTTGCATCAACCGAGTTTGAACAGTCATCTCTCAGGAATACTGAACCAGATCTTCACCGCGATCTATGTCTTTCCCGTTTTGTCAACTTTTTCTTATTATTCTACCAGTACAACTTAAACGTGGTTAATTTGCAACAACCGAGTTTTAACATCCTGTCTCTCAAGAATACTGAATCAAATCTTCACCGGGATCTATGTCCTTATCATCTTGTAGACTTTTTCTTATTATCCTACCTAAGTTGTACTAACTTAAACTAGTAAATTTGCAATAGCCGAGTTTCAACCTCCAGTATCTAAGGAACCCTAAACCTGTACTTCATACCCTTCCCGTTTTGTTCAAACGGAAAGGCTATGGATTCCAAATCAAACGAGAGTCGAGTATGTTTGTGTGTTTATGTTCGTACTGCGGATGAGTACGAATTTTTCTTGAAGGCCCCTAAGTCGTATCGGTTCGAAAACACATCCACTGGTAATTGATTCCACAGAGCAGTCGTGTGAGGCAAAAAATGCCTTGAAAATCGCACTGTAGGTGACTTGCAGATATCCAAATGGTCAAGGTAGAATTTAGAATTTTGGCGTGATGTCCGATGGTGGAAATCACCGGGTAGTAGCCAAACAACTCTTCGGAACAATCTCCGTGGTAAAAGCGATAGAAGATGCAGATTTATGATTAATAAAGCAATTCACTCGTGTTATGTGTTTGATAATTAAATTTTAGTGAGCAGGTGGGTGAAAGTCATTCTACCCGTTTTATAGCATTTGCAAGAACATATCCATAATTTCGTTTCTTGTCATCACCGCCAAACGGTTCCATGGTGTAATGGTTAGCACTCTGGACTTTGAATCCAGCGATCCGAGTTCAAATCTCGGTGGAACCTTGGCTTGCTTTTTGTTGCATATTTATTTATTTTGCAATTTAAATATGCGTTTGTTGAAGTAATATTAAACATATATTATACCTAGACAAGTTTCCATTAATTGTTAATAATGATTTCAAAATTTTGAAGATTTCTGTGACTCCCTGTTTATGTTTATGATTATATTTGTAAAATACAGATAACATATATTTTTCATTTAATAAAATAATTTTTAACTGTTTTGTAATAATTTTATCGTTTGGATATGAGTAAAAATAAAACATTTACATATTTTGTCATAACTGCCATCTAACAAAATTGTATGAAATGATTTTATAGTAGAGTCTCTAACCTAACATATCTGAACATTGAAGTAATACGAAACAAAACTAGATGGCACTAGTTATGTTAGCTAGTCATTGCTAGAGCAAATATCTACCACTGGCTTTTCAAATCTTACAATATTTGTTTAACCAAAACAAAGATTTGAAATTGATGAACCAATTGATGAAAAAACCAAAAAAAAGAATTGAACAATAATGATAATATCTCGAGGGTATGAGACTGATTGTTCTCTAGATATATTTTAAAATTTGTAACATTCATGAAAGTTTATTTTATTACCATAATCTTAAACTCTACCAGCTCTACTATTCAGCTTTATTATTAAAAAAAAGTAACCGCTAGATGTCACTGTATGCATAAACACAAGCCTTATACCTAAAATTATGTTCAACCCAACTCTTTGCAGTAACTTATGATTAAAATGTAGAGTTATTTCAATTCAAAACATTAAAAATTATCACGCATAATTTTTTTAACAGACGAAACAAATATTTACCAGAAATACTGGTATATAATATAAATGTATTTAAACAGTAGCACTCGGTTAATCTGTACATTTAAAGGTATAAAAAGACGGAAGTGGTCAATAAAATAAAGCTATGGTCACAAAACAGATTATTTTAATTATTGTTGGGATTACACCCCTTACATTCTCATACGGATGTAAAGACAATAATTGTAAAATGTGTTATTTTAACGTATATGTATAGTATACACTTTCAATAGAATTATAAAAAAAAAATCGAGACAATGACACAAATAATCAAATAGAAATAATAAACTAAGAATATTTGCTTAATAAAATAAATGTAATTGGATTATTTTCATAAAGCTTTACTCCACCTTCATGGACTATAATAATTTATCTCTACCAAACTACTTGTCTCTATCAATAGTTTTATAACTATTAACAGATGTCGCTATACGTTTTTACATCATGTCATCAAGAGTTTAAACCTATCCATAGATATACTTTACCTTTTCTCTACAGAGTCACTCTGGTTTCCCTTCAAAACGTATAAATCTTTCGCCTTTTACTAAAGATTTCCGTGGAGGGGAACACTCAAATGAGTCTATACCTATTTTTTGAAAGTCTTGCGAAAGCAAGGCTTAATAATGTAATAGTGATGTGCCAACTAATCTTGGGTTATAACAGGTCGAATCAGATATCTGTTGATCCTGTTACTGTTACTGAAAAATAACAGATGTCATTATCTGTTATTAAAGAACAGCCTGTTATTTTTCCAAGCACGGTCTCAGTAAATATTCAGGTACAGTACAAAATATGTGAGTAGCATATTACAAAGTATTCTGTGGTGAGTAGAGAGTAGTAAGTACTAAGGCCATTTTAGTAGACGACATTTGGCAGATGCCAGACACGTACAAGTTAATATGGAGCTACTGCGTTTTAGATCCCATTTCACATTCCTAGATTTAAGATCTGACAAATATGACCTTTTACATTAGCCCTACTTTAGTTGATTATTATTGATCTAATCTTAAAAAATGTGTAAACGGTTAACCCTGCAGGCCATACCTGAAACTTCTCACTAATATGAGGTATTTTAAGCTAAAATGAGACAAAACTAAGCATAATAATATGTATATTTCTTTAGTTCAAACATCTACATAGATAGTTAGTCAAAAGTCACAGTAGGCTATATTGATTTTTTAAAAGCCGTGTAGGTATTTTGAAAACGATGATCAATTTTGATTTTTCAAATGGCATTCAATTTAATTTTTGTGATCTAAAGTTCGATTTTAGCTACATAATTCATAGCCGATAGGTTGAAAAATGTCGAAGCAATATTAAAAAAACATTATCCATACTAATATTATAAATGCGAAAGTAACTCTGTCTGTCTGTTACGCTTTCACGACCAAACCACTGAACCGATTTAGATAAAATTTGGTACAAATATAGTTTGAGACCCAAGAAAGGACATAGGATAGTTCTTATCCCGGAAATCCCACGGGAACGGGAACTATGAGGGTTTTTATTTTAGAATTTTTTCCACGCGAACGAAGTTGCGGGCACAGCTAGTAATAAATATAACTAGGTACCAGTTCTGCTAATCACCCGAACCGTGGGATGCTTTTTATTCATATGTTTTTGCAAATACGGATGATCAAAAGATAATTAAGCCTTACATAGATATATTGCAGCTCGCATTGTGCCCACCTACATCTACAAAATTTTCCCACACACACACACACACACACACACACACACACACAACACTGTCTTCTCTTATTTACATTTGCCATTTTGCTGAACTAATATTATAAAAACTTTTATACAACTTAAACCTAAATTATTTAAATTTAATAGTTAAATATATCCTATCAGATCAAAAGATAATTAAGCCTTACATAGATATATTGCAGCTCGCATAGTGCCCACCTACATCTACAAAATTGTCCCACACACACACACACACACACACACACAACACTGTCTTCTCTTATTTACATTTGCCATTTTGCTGAACTAATATTATAAAAACTTTTATACTACTTAAACCTAAATTATTTAAATTTAACAGTTAAATATATCCTATCAGAACTGCTTAATTTATTACCTATATATACAAAAAGAATATGAATACCTACTAAGTATTTTTATTCGCGCTAGTAAAACTTTTGTTTACAAAACAATTTTATGTTTTCGCTAAGTAAATTCGAAACGAAATCGAAAGAACATAATCCGAAAAACGGGATAGGAAACAAATTACCAAGGAAACGTTATGACCTGGGTGTCTAATTAATATCACCTTTACAGTTAAGTCATAAAGTCGTAATTACGTTGAACATTTTGTGGCCAATGGCGTCAATGCTAACAAAGACGTTCGGAAACGCGCTATTATATAAACGTTTTGAACTTTTAAATAATTTCTGTTGTAATTTTACTACGAAGAAAAAAATATTTTATCGTTATTTAGATTTTATACGAGTACCTATATTGATAATTTTATGCAAATAATTGAGATCGACCTTTTTGTTTTTACATACCTACAAACGGACGTAATATTTCAACATATCGTTAGAAGTATTCTTGCAGTGTTTCCGAATTGAAAATTAGGAACAGGAACAGATAACAGATTATACGACTAGAAATAGTTGTCACTATTCTAGGAAGATATTTTGTTATAAAAGATTACTATTTGAAATTTCGGATAGTAAATACTAGGTGCTTCTCGTTTTAGTAAGATTCAATTAAGCGGGTGTGAGCGAGAGACTAATACATACGAAGAACAGGTAACACGAATATCTGTTATTGAGTAGGTACCTAGTATCTAGTACCTACTGTGACTGAAGAACGTAGTGCAGATCGTGATTCAGTATTGTGACTGATATTTTTCAACAGATATTTGATATTCTAGGAACAATTGTTATCTAGTATTTACGAATACCTGTGATTTGTATCTGTTACGATAAATACGCCTCACTACTAGTGCCAACTCGGAATAACCACGACTCGAGTCAGATTAGAATTCGCTTAACTCGAGTTAGCAGGACGAGGCTTTGAATAGGATTAGGATAATTGTTTGTGATTGCTTATGTTTTCTAATAAATTGTTATTTCATCTAATTATGTTATGAGTTGTGACAATTATCGTAACTGCACAGAGTAGGTACTAGGTAGTAAAAAAAAAGTTTTTAGTATTTGTTATAAACATCTGTTTTTATTTTTATGTCTAATTAGATTTTTAGAATAAGCTCCTATGTTTAGCGGCCAAGAGCGACAGAGTTTGCCTCGATTTTTTTTTGAAAAGGCTCCTCCGATGTGTATGGTTCAACGGAAACATTGTTTTTTATATCATAAGATAGCAATGAAGCAGATGGATCTCCTGATGGAAAGAGTCACCCATCGTCTATAGACAAAAAAAGGTGTTAATGGTGCGTTGCTATCTTGTGGCGAGGTCTAATGCCATATGCATAAGATCACCAGCTACCTTACCCTCCAAACCGGAACATGACAGTGACAAGCACTGATGCTATTGGGGCACGAATAAGTAAAACGGTGGTACCGGGCCCGGGCGAGACAACGCAGAACTCTACCACCTAATAGCCACGATGGTAGTGACTCGAATAGCAAATCAGTCGACTTTTTACTAACTGCCCGTCAGAACGGCAGTTGGCCTATTCTTCAAAGGAGCCCGGGATCAACATGGGGAAAACTTTTATATTTTTTCAAACAATAATTAACATTTGGATGCTCCTTTTTAATGTGATTAACGTCATCGTATTTCCCATACATTTGAGCGAATCTTAACATTTTTTACAATTCACCCGTCCACTCTCTGGCTATTGAAACTCGTGCTAAGCGTTTCGAATTATCGTACTTAGCTACTTAAGTATTTAATTATCGTACAAATAAATGATACTTTTATTTAAATTTTATTTCTCAATTTCTCTACGTATTGTCTTCTGATATGAGATTAGTAAATAAATGAACACGGTCTTAGGCGCCCATAGACTTAAAATAATATTGCGCAATATTACGAATTGTGCAATATTATTGACCGTTTAGGGTTATTATTGAAGATTGCATAAAGATTGGACGAAAGTTTGAGTGGGCTTAAATTTTATTGCACCATATTTTTCCATTACATCGTGTATGGTCAGTATTGCACAATATTTTTCAGTCTGTGTTTCGCTTTGATGAGGATTACACGCACGTGCGCAAAAATAACGGCAAAGGAGAATCGAAAAATTAAGGAAAGAGAGTTTATTGTCAAATGTATCAAATTGTACAGAGAATTACCATCTCTGTGGAATGTTAACATTGTTGTCTACATTTTTTTTTCAACCATCCTTAACCCATATTTATTTTTCAATGAAATCACCACTATGAGCTATGGCTGCCGCCAAAATTTCGTCGTCAAACATATTGCTCGCACGAAAATATTGATTAGACTAGTTTGTCAATGTTATTGAGTAAATTTATTGAACCCTTGAAATCAAAGGGAACATTCAATACTATTGCACAATAAAAATATTGTGCAATGTAATTATTCAATTAATATTTATTATTTATTAAATTTTTTGTACACACTTTATTGTACACAAAACATTTACAGTAAACAATAAAATGATGTATATTAAAACAAAAGGCAAGCTTATCTCATATCGAGATTTCTTCCAGCTAACCCATATGTAGAAAACAGTAGACAAACATAGACACTTGTGCACATATTATTAACACGGCATAATTATAAAGCATACAAACAACAAATGTGGCTTTAAAAAGCTATTAAAAAAAAAACTAAACAGAAGAGACAAAAAAATAACACACTTTAAAAGACAAGAAAATAAAATAAAAAATAATACAAAAATTACACAATTAACTTGCTAACTACATTCGCGTCAAATAATAATCATGTAATCATGTTTTAAAGATGGATAAAATTCACTGGTACGAATGTTAGATGGAAGTGAATTTGACTGCATGAGCAGAAAAGGAATTAGAGAAAAAATTTGATTTGAAGAAAGGGTAACGTAAGTTTGAATAGTTTAGAATTTGCAACTCTAACCAATAGTTTAGAATTTGTAACTCTAACCCGAATTAATGAGAATCTAACCCGAGTCAACTCGACTTAAGCACAACTCGAGTTAACTCGAGTTAGTAAATCGAGTTGACCCATCACTAATAGATAATTAAGAAATAATATACCATAGTCGGCTTTAATAGAATTGAGAACTGAGTATGTCAGAAGGGGCATGAAAGTAGAATCGATGCAGTCGAATTAAGATCGCTACGGCCTACGATAAATATGTGGTGTAACACTCGCGGATCGGGTTCGTAATGTGGAAGTGAGAGAGGCGAGGCTTGAAAGAAAGACTTAGTGTAAAGAAGAGAGAAATGGTGCTCCGTTGGTTCGGAATGTAGAAAGAATGGTAGATGAATGGTTATCAAAATAGATATACAATGCGAATGTGGAAGGATGTAGGTACCAGGGAAGACCAAGACTGATATACCATGATCAGATTGATGGAGTACTGTCCGAAGGTGGTGTCAAGAGTCTTCGCGACCGGCGTGTGTGTATGAAGAGAGTGATGAATGTGGAAGAAGCGAGACACGCCTGCAAGGATCGTGATGTATGGCACTCGGTTCTTTTACGACTAAAGACAGTTATCAAACTTAAAGCAAATTTTATTGTTTAGTCCAGGGATGGGGAAACTTTTTCGTTCGCGTGCCTATATTAACTAACAAAATATATGGCGGGCCAAGTTGTTGCATTTTTGGATTTATTTATAACGAAAAATTTTCCCCACCCCTGATTTAATTAATGAAATAAAAATATTGATATATGTTTTCTGAAACACGAATTTATAATGCAATATTACAAAATAACTATTAGAAAGAAAGAAATTTCAATTTTTTTTGATGGATGAATGATTGCTGTTTGATGGTCGTGGGCCGGATTTAGACGCTTCGCGGGCCGTAGTTTCCCCATCCCTGATTTAGTCCATGATTGAATTTCGGCCACAGGCGACCGCTAGTCATTGTTAACAGATGTCGCTATAATTTTTTACATCACGTCATTAGAAGTTAAAACTTATCCACAGATATATTTTACTTTTTCAATGTGGAGTCACTCTGGTTTCCCTTCAAAACGTATAAATCTTTCGCCTTTTACTAAAGATTTCCGTGGAAGGGAACACTCAAATGAGTCTATACCTATTTTTCGAAAGCCTTGTGAAAGCAAGGCTTAATATAAGTCAAATAACAGTTGGAGGCATAAGGATTAAGGACTACGGAGTCTGGAGTGCGTAATATCTTTAAAAATAAATCTTTTCATGAACATCAAATCGAAACTATAATATATCGATATTTAATATCGATAATATCAAAAGTTTTGAAAAAACTACATACTATGATATTGACAAATAAACACGATGCACCCGATTCCCGATGAGATTAAATCTAAAACGATTTTTCTTTTATTAACTCTCAATATAGCAACTCTGAAAAATTAAACATGATTCATATAAGTCTTTTCAAAATTTTCTACCCTTACAGACTAAAATATCTCTTATGGTTTCTCTTATACTTCCGCTTATTGACTATGCAGGCTCATGCTATCCTGATATCACTGAGGAATTATTAAATAAGTTGGAGTGAATACGAAATCTATGTATTCGATTTATTTATGGCCTGCGGAAACATGACCGGGTCTCTCAATATAGAATCCAATTAAAATGGCTCCCCATACGTTTGCAAAGGGACACACATATACTCTGTCTCCTTTATAACATTATTTACAATCCTTCAACACCGAACTATTTAAAAGAAGATTTCCAATTTCTTCACACACTTGGCTCTTCGTGTCGTCTCTCTGTTTCTGCTCTATTACGTATGCCTCTACACAATTCTAGTTTCTTTTCTCACTCTATCACAGTATCTGCAATAAGACTTTGGAACTCACTTCCATATCACTTCCGCAATAGTACTTCTCTGTGCTTTTTTAAAAAGCAATTAAAATTATACTATTGATCCCCCCTTGATCAAAATAATTAAAGTTCTTTTCTTTAAAAACCTAATGATATATTTTAGCATCTGTTACACCTAGCACTTGATTTTATATTTAATTAAGAGTTAATTATTATTGTACACCGTCTACCTTATTTTTCTGTCTTGGGTTAGCTATAAGACATATCTTTATAGTGATAAGCTCGCCTTTTGTACTTTTTTACCTGTTATTTTCTTTTTTATTATTTTATGTGTGCAATAAAGTGTTAAATAAATAAATAAATAAATAAATAAGTACTTTTCGTTTAGGACTTTTTAAGATTGACTATAATATAATCGTTTTGTAGCAGTATTATATGATACTAAAGTTTCACTTGAATTTGAAGCAGTATTATATGATACTAAAGTTTCACTGAAACTAAAGTTTCACTTGAATGAGTATTCCTCACTCTCCGCTTGCATGTTATTACTTTGTAAAATATAGCAAGAGTCGTATGACAAGTGTTACTAGGGATGTGCCAGTGTATAAATAATTGAAACGTGAGGTATCGATAATTTGCTTTGGATATTAAAAACTACGCAAAAATAAAACACATTTATGTTTGTTTTATTTATTTAATCTGAATCAGATGATAATGGAGTACGTTCTAAATCATCACCATCGCTTTCAGTTCCCGACTCACTAGAACGATCTTCTAGATTTATTATGATCTCATTATTTTGTGTCTATTATCAAAAGGAACGTCACGGTCCCAGTCTTGATTTATAATCCTTTTTGTTCTTTCCACAACACTTTTCCAGTTCTCCGGTATAACTTGATTACAAGCTTCTTTTAGCAAGCCCATCATTTTATTCGCAGTAAACAGCGGTGTGGTATTGTTGAAGCAGCATAGCCTGAAACCAATTTAAGGATTTAATTTTAATGTTGTTTCATTATTTTGATATTACTAGCCTACGCCAGCGACTTCACTATCTTAATGTTCAATAACCTTCTTTTTACAAACAGTCAAGCTTTGGAACAGTTTACTTCACACGGTTTTTCCGAGTAGCTACGATTTTGGGATTTTTAAGAGGAGGATCAACAAATTCCTTAAAAGCCGGCATCGCTATGTTATAAATGTCCATGGGCATGGGTCCATATATATATATATATATATATATATATATATATATATATATATATATATATATATAATGAATCTGTGTATGAAAGCTAGTACTGCAGAGAGATCAAGTATTTTAAGCTTATGCGTGTGATTTTTAAACTGCAACTGCTGCTATAGCTATAGATTGTAGGCGATGACGCTTTTTGTCAAAATAGCCATCTTGGTAAATTCTTATTCAAAGATTTATTTACATGAATTATGCAATTTAAATTAATAAAACGCGTAATTCAGTCTTTGCACTTCTAGCTGAATGAAGTAAAAACAAGCGAATAAATAAATAGTTGTGCAATAAGTAAAAATAGTAAATATGTATATTTATAGAACTTATTTCTTATCTTAAATCTGTTGTTTCATAGAAATCTTATCTTAGTTAGCGTTACTCATGTACGTTTGCTGTTTATTACTGTTTAGTTTTTGTATTAGCATCCCGTCCCGACTTCACACGGGTAGGACTAATTATTAATCTATAATCATATTATTACATTAAATATTAAAAGTACAAAAAAATTATCTTCATGGCACTAACCATAAAACTAATCTGAAAATAGCCTGAACACTTTATCAAAATCGCTTAAGCCGTATTGAAATCCATAACGATTACATCATCGATTTTTATATGAACACATTTACCAAAAAGCCACAAAGGATGTTCCTTGTTCCGACCGCTACCAAACTTTACAGGATAAACCGCCAGGTTAATTTAAAGTTTATCTTAAAATTCCATCAAAATCGCTTCAGCCGTTTTGGAGTCCATATGGAACATCCACTAACACCTTTTATATCGATGCTTCCGATAACAAAGGTAGTAAGCACTAGAATAACAGATATGGCAATTAACGAAAAACAAAAAATAACCCTCCAAACCGGACCACGACACTGGCAAGCACTGACGCTGTTGCGGCAGGAATAAGTAAGGCAGTGGTACCAAATACCCTAGCGAGCCTTTGCGGAACTCTACCACATTTAGTCTCGATGATAATGACACATATAGCCAATCGTTCGCCTCTTACGACCTGCCTGGCAGAATGGCAGTTGATTTATTCTTCAAAGAAGCCCGGACCAACACGGGGAACCAATATGGTATTAAAAGTTCGGTCACGTGAGGCGCAATATATTCAATATATTTTATTCAAAGTAGGATATAATACAATCACTTTTTGAAAGTCAGAAAGATAAAATTGGGTAAAACATTAAACCAACTTAAAATTAATTTACTATTTGTAAAATATAGTCATAAAATGAAATTTTATAACTATATTTTACAAACAACAATACAACATATAGAAAAAAAACACAAAGCAATGTCATTCTAAACCAATTATCAAAATAATTCATTAAAAATTGGGATAAAATAACAATTTCAATATCCAAGTCTCAGAAATTGTGATAAAATAACAATATCAGAAATAAATTAATTTACTTAAAAAAATATATTATACATATAGTTAATGCACTATTAATTAATTCTTCCATTAATTGTTTCATTCATCATTTAAAAAGTAATTTAAAATATAATAAGCCTTACTTATTAATAAATCTTTTATGCATTTCTTAAATTTTTTAAAAAGCAATTCAAGCATGTCATTTGGAACCTTGTTATAAAAACGTACACAGTCCCCTAAAAATAATATACTTAATTAGCCCGTTGCGTTTTAGGTGTAGTTATACATTCGCTTTGGTCTCGTCTTCCATACCATAATTAGTAGTTGACTTCTACGCCATTATAAGATCGCGTATCGCTGCCAATATATATACCAAGATATGAATATACCATATCTTGGTATATATATTGATATGAATACCAAGATGTTTAAATATTAATCGTCCTTTCTTTGGAATGGAAATCGAAGTTAAATGTTGGCTGTTTCAAACCTATACATGTAAATCTGATTGTAATTGTTATGTTTTGTCTATAATTTTGTTTTTTATAAGACTTATTTAATACTTGATTGATCGAGTACTGTCCAAAAGTGGTGTCAAGAGTCTTCGCAACCGGCGTGTGTGTATGAAGAGAGTGATGAATGTGGAGGAAGCGGAAAAAGCCTGCAAGGATCGTTATGTGTGGCATTCGGTTCTTTCTGTCTACCCCGTAATGGATCTGGCGTGAATATATGTATGTATGTGTTTACGTGTAAAAATTTACGTGTAAAATGTCAGACACTATTGTATTGATTTACGAGCTTTTTAATACATACGTAGTCTCACGCCAGATCCCTTACAGAGTAGGTATATAGTAGAGGGGACAAACGGACAAGGAGTGCACCTGATGCACCTGATGATGACCACCGCCACCCATGAACATCCTCAATGCCGGAGGTCTTGCAGTTGCATAGCCGGCCTTTTAAAAATGAGTAAGCTCTTTTCTTGAAGACCCCTGTGGCACCGCTAGTCCGTACCGCTGAAGGGTCATAGTGATGGAACCAGCGGGCCAGCCTCTTGTCAGGTGACGTCATAACTGTGGAGGTTGATGACGTCACACAAGGACAAGGAAGGGGAAAAGGAAGATCTTCCTAGCCAGGCAAGCTGTACTGCCCGGGGACCAAAGTCCATTTGAGAAGCGTTGAAACTTGTATATAGTGTTACAAGATAAATAATTGTGATATCGCGATTCAGGATTTGATTTTTGAATTTCATCATTTTCTAGTTTTTATTATTTTTTCTTGTAGCGTTTGTGATTGTTTGAATCGCTACACCCCCAAGTTATATTTGAAACAAAGATACCTCATAGCCCTCGGTTTAGTAATTAATACACTGGTGTAAACTTTTAGAGAGATTATCACGTAACTATATAAAAATCTTTGTAACCATTAGGCTATTTCGACGACATCAGCACTGGCGAAATTACGAACCGTATTTCGCCGGCAAATTGTTATGCGTAAAACATTTATTGCTGTTTATCTCGTATAAGATATTACATATGTTTAGTGTGTTGAAAATTGGTTTATGTCAAGTTAAAAGAAGTGCCAACTTAACAAAGTATTCAACAATATTACTAGGGAATTTTGCGGCTACATCATAATATCCCTATGGCGGAAAATCGCGCTATCGCATGTGCAAATTCGCCGGTTCATCCGAACTAACACGAAGAGTTTCGGTTCTATTCAGTTTTTTCTGTGATTACATTTATCTCGTTTATGCATTGAAGTGCATCGCAAGAGAAAGTGGGATACACTATTGTCGACCGAGAACATGTATATGGCCACGTATTTCGTAGTAACACAAACGGAATATTTTATCGCGATATCGCTCCAAGAATTTTTGAGCGATAACGTGGCCTTTGAGCAAACAAGTCAATGTCAAAGTCCTGATGG
This sequence comes from Apodemia mormo, assembly GCA_036924255.1. NCBI lineage: Eukaryota > Metazoa > Arthropoda > Insecta > Lepidoptera > Riodinidae > Apodemia > Apodemia mormo. Next base: position 8,240,657 of record JAUPFN010000003.1, read on the forward strand.
ATGACCCTGAGCACAAAGCAAGAGATTTACATTCGGCACACCTAATGCCTGCTGGCGCTAAAGTTTTAAATCAGCAATGAAGTAAGAGGTTTTTTAAATACACACTAATGTCAGCAGTTTCCACCCGCGTAAAAATATTGATGCCAGAAGTTAGAATTCTTACAATTAAACAGAATATAGTATACTAGGTGAGCCCGTGACTTCGCTGGGTGAAAAAATTTCCAAAATAAAAGTTACTCCTTATTACAGTAGTTTAAAAGATAGTGCCGGGGTTTTACCCTTACCGTCCGTTATAAAGCTATCATATGTCCGGGTCTCAAACTATCTTACCAAATTTCATTTAAATCGATTCAGTGCTTTCAGTGTTTTAGGCGTAAAGAAGAGACAGACAGAGTTACTTTCGCATTTATAATATTAGTATGGATGTTACGTTTCAATAATATATATTTTTTAGACTTTTCTCTCACTAATATTAGCACCTAGGCTGTTTTTTTCTAAAATCGTGGTTTTTCTAAAAATAAATTTAGGTACGAATATAAATCAGTATTAAATTAAATAAGAATACAACGCTCTCTTCATGAGCGTACCGGGGGGCAGGGAGGGGCAGCTCCCTCTTCCTCCCCCTGGAATTTGTTTACTTCCCTACTAACTATTTACTGTTGTAGTTAAAAATATAATAAAATAAAATATAGTCTGAAAATGTTACGGTTGTTAAAAATTGAAATATAGGTTTTTTAAAAATCCAAACAGGGGATGAAAGTTACCCAAGAGATTTAATTGATAGCACGTTACTCTATTTGCGGGCGAAGCTGCGCAGGTCAGCAAGTATGGTTTAAAAAAATCGGTGTAAATAATTTCATCCCAAACGATAGAGGTGTTTTCGAGATCCGCGATTAATTTTTATTCTTTTACTAGCTGTTACCAGCGACTTCGTCCGCGCGGACTTCGTTTACTCAGCACAGCTCCTCCCCCGTAGGCGATAACGTGATAATGTGTAGCCTATATGTTGACCCGATCTGTTAGTAATATTCATGCAAAATTTGAAATAAATCCATGCAGTACTTTTTGAGTTTACCCCGGACATATACAGACAAACAGACAAACGGACAAAAATTCTAAAAACTATATTTTTCGCTTCGATATCGATTGTAGATCACGCCCCAAGTATTCTTAAAAAAATATTCAATGTACAGTTTTGATTTTCCTACGATTTTATTATATGTATAAAATAAAATATGTATAATAATAGATAATAGATATTGGTACTAGCTTTTACCCCGTCTTCGCTCGCATTTTTTGAATAAAAAGCATCCTATGTAAGTTCTAATACCCCCAAGAATATGTGTACAAAGTTTCATGATAATCGGTTAAGTAGTTTTCGCGTAACAAACAAACCTACATTCGGGTTAATGATATTAATAGGGATATACAAGAATTGTGTATCTATTTTTTTATTATAACATTTAATTGTTAGCATATTCGATTTTCTTTTATATCATACTAGCGACCTGCCCGCGGTTTCACCCGCGTAGCATTTGTTCCCGTGGGAATATTGGAAAGGTTTATATACTAAAACCTTCCTCAAGAATTATTCTATCTATTAAAAAAAACCGCATCAAAATCCGTTGCGTAGTTTTAAAGATTTAAGCATACATAGGGACAGACAGAGAAAGCGACTTTGTTTTATACTATGTAATGAAGATAGCAAACAAGCAGATGGGTCTCCTGATGGAAATAGTCAACCATATCGCCTATAGACACCAAAGATATTAATGGTGCGTTGCTATCTTGTGGCGAGGTCTAATGCCACATGCATAAGTTTACCGGCTACCTTACCCTCCAAACCGGAACACGACAGTGACTAGCACTGACGATATTGCGGCAGGAATAGGTAAGGCAGTGGTACCAGACCCGGTCGAGCCAACGCAGAACTCTACCACCTAGTAGTCACGATGGTAGTGACGCGCATAGCCATTCGGTCGCCTTTTACTAGCTGCCTGGCAGAACGGCAGTTAGCCTATTCTTTAAAGGAGCCTGGAATTAACACAGGGTGAAATACGGATCTTTAAAACGCTTAGGTTTCAAATTTGATTTTAAATAATATGCATATTACTCAAGCTCTATTTATAAAGGTATTGTATACCAATTTTACGACCTGACTGGCAGAATGGCAGTTGGTCTATTCTTCAAAGGAGCCCGGGACCAACACTGGGAACTTGAATCGTGAGGTCTCGGGTTCTATCCCTGAATCGTCCAAAAGCATTATTGAGGGCCAGTAACAGCTCGGAATCTTACTACTCGTGCCTCAGCTGAGCACGTAAAGCAGCCGGTTCCGGTTATTGCTAGAAATAGTCGTTAATCGATATCAGGTCAATGAAATGCGGCGATGGTGATCAACACTCATCTCGCCAACCGACAAACCGGTGAATCGTGGTGAACCGAAATCTCTATATACTTAGGTTTACTCTGCCTTTGCTGCCAGGGAACCGGGCATGATAATACTTATTTTTTATTCAAGTTTATACAAAATTAAATTAATTTATAGCGGTTTGTATTTACGCAACTTTGTGAAATTGTTGGAACTGAGATAAGAAATATATCAAGTAGTTTTATCGTATTGACGTCGTTATATTTTTCTTATAGATATATCATTTGAAGAGTGGAAATTCCTACAATGCGAAATTCCATAAAAAAGATTGATACATATTTAAAATACTTAGGTTTGCTTATACTAAACTATTTAAATAGTTTTTAAATGTCTTTTGTTATGGTTAAATTTAAAAAAAATTAAAAAGATTGCTATATACGAACCATAAAATAAAAATAAAGTTTCCCCTATATGATTTATGTACTTACCTAATATGAATAAAGGCGTCTAAAAATTTTTATTTCTAAATTTTCCCAAACGCATACGACTTTGGGCCCTAAAATAGAAGGGAGCCCTAAAAAAGAAAGAGCTTACTCATTGTTAACAGGCCGGCAACGCAGTTACAAGACATCTGGTGGTATTATAGGTGTCCATATTCAGGTGATCATTTGCCATCAGGTAAGCCTCCTGTCTGTTAACCCCTGTTGTACAAAAACAAGGTGTTCTAAATGTGTCAATAGCATCAAGATATGATTCGATTTGGAATACTTTAAAAAAGGAACTTATAGTCCAAGCAAGGGACAGTTAAAAATATGGTAAGCCAGAATTATAACAAAATGGAATTTATTGCTTTTTGGACATAAGACAAATAATACTCATCGATTTTACAATTTTTTTTAAATTATCTTATCTTATTTTTTGTAAAATTGTTGTGTAAGTCATAAGCAAAGTGTTTAACCATTTGAAGGTGTTTTGTTAAGCAAAGCATAAAAATTTAAGTCTGACATACATATTCTTGACACAACTGTTACCAGATCACCTTCGAAATATTTACTGCGATTCCAAATATTCTGTATTTGTCAACACATCTCTATTTATACCCAGAGTAAAGTTCTACCTGCATCCAGAATAATCTAAATGTGTCTGGAAGCAATGAATCACTTCTTATTATTGTAAACAACTTATGATAGTACACACTATTTTATATTATATAACGGCCAACTATTTGTTTATTAATAGGAGTAGCTATATCTTTCTTTCATTTCTAGATCCCTCCAGCGTTTCAACTCTTGACGTTTCTAGATTATTCGTAACAATATGTATATGTGAGTGGTTACGCAAAAAGGGACCTCAAGGGAAAATAATTGATTTCGAGTAAATCACGTTTAAAATGTTGAGTCGAAATGAGAGAGGCGCGGGGTGTTTTATGTTAGTGTCGTTAGTGAGCGACTTCGTCAGTGAGAAATAGCACGTGTTTGCGATAGCTGTATTATTGGTGACTTATTTATTCGTCTTTTACTTGTCTTTATGTGCGCGCTAGAAAAAGAAACTAGTGTGCGCTGTGTATAAGGTGTAATATTTTCAAAACTGCCTCGGCTTACATAAAAAATCATTAAAAAAAAACTACGGCACCTAAAATTATTTTGATTAGAACAAAACAAAGATAAAGGACCATAGAATCAGAATTTATCAAAAAAAAAACCGTTTCCAATCCCTTCAGGTCCCTTTTTGCGTAACCACTCACATATAGATAAGGTACCTATACGAAAAAACTAAATGTCTAAATTTGTTTTTGTCTTTTGAATGGAATTGGTCTTGCACGTTAATAGAAAAGGGCAAAAAATAGGGAAATAATGTTTCTAAGACTAATAATTGGACAAGTTACAACCTAAGATCGCCAGACTGATTGATTAATGTCTATGTAATATCCAAAAGACAATAAATTCCATTTTTGTTGTTATTCTGGATAGCCACACATTTTTGAATTTGGACTATTATCTTATTCATATATAGACTTGGGGACCTTCAAGAAAAAAGCTTACTCATTTTTAGATTATACTTTTTTTTACTAAAAGTCTTTGCATTACAGTACCTATATAATTCCATATAAAAATAGTGAACGACTCAAAATATCGACAATCTGGCGCCGTGGTATCGTGTGCATAATGATATAGTCCATAGGCACGAAACAACTGCGTAATCTTCGACGTAGTGAGTGACGTCAACGAATCGAGATAGATAAAAAATAAATTAATTTATACTAAACCAGATAAAAAAAGGCTAAAAGTATCAATAACAATAAACATGGCGACTACTTATCGATAAAACGATAACATTTGGGCATAAATCCATACAAAATATTTAATTAAATTTCGATATTTTTCTAACCTATATCTTAAGATAGCAACCAATCTCTGAGCTCTGGTTGAGTTTGGTAAGAGGCAATTATCACCTACATACACCAAATATATTAATTGTACCTATGTTGCTATTTGTATGGTGAATTCATAATAATAATAATAATCATTTCATTTAGGCAACATGGCCCATATTATACATACCTTATAGACTAACATACATATTAATATAATATACTTAAAAACTACACTTTGTCACGTATTGACGGCGACGTAACACGCATTTCATTCCGGAGTCTCCCCCGGAACTTTTGGTAGACCACACCAGTCGGCCAGAGTTCCCCCACCGCAAAGGTCGACAGGAGATGCGTCGGTACCCTCACCACAAAAGAACTAAAGTTGACCTTGTGGCGAGACTGCAGACGCTCGACCCTCCACTTGAGGGTCTTGCGACGTCTTCTTACTGATGTAGTCCACGACGTCCTCGACATTCATGGACCAGTGCAGACGAGATATGTACAAGGGCGTTGCGGGGAACTCGCTCCGCAGACGCAGCTCGGGTACATATGGCGCGGTGCCGCGATTGTTCGGGCGGTGGGCTTCTTCTTTCTTCTTCTCTCCACCAGTGTGAAGCCCTCCTCATCGCACCTCCTGCTCTCATCCTTGCCAGGTCGACAAGACTCCACCTTACTGTTTGTGACAAAAATAATGCCACATGCATAAATTTACCGGCTACCTTACCCTCTAAACCACAATGGACCATTATTGTCGCCAGCATTTATATTTCACTAAACGTATCTTTACTTTTTTTTTCAAATATTTTCATCATTAATAAATCCTAAACAAATTGACCGATTTTTATTAGTGTATTAGCCTGATAATTATTTTAAAAATATAAACTAAATTTGCTAAAAATTCTTGCTAAAAAAATCGTAGAGCACCAAAAAATGATTGGTTGAAAAATTTCGAAGTTATGTCGAAAAAACACTTTTTCTTAAATTTTTCGTCAACGATTTCTCCCAAACGGATAAACCGATTTTGATGCAATTAAAGCATTAGATGTAGTTTTTTGAGGAATAGAGCTGATTTAATTGGTACATTAATCTGGAAGTTATGTTAAAAAATACTGTTTCACCAAAATTTTTTTGGAGGTTTTCCAAAATTTCTCAAAATCTCCTAAGCCGACTTTTTTCTAATTTTCAGGAAGTCCAAGTTGAGCAGAATCCAATCGAATGCCATCAACCGCGTTACGATCGGTCGAACCGTTCAAAATTTATGAGATGTTTACATACACACATACACACACATACATACATACATACAGACATACTGACGTCATCGCAAAAATAGTCGGAAATGATTCCTAGGACCTCAAAACGTGGAGATCATTATTTCACTACACGTATCTTGCTCTAAAATCAGGCAAAGCCTTGACTGACTTTAAGGCAAGATGGTCGCTAGTTCAAATCTAATCGTGCTATTTTTCTTTGTTTAAATAAAAAAAACATAAGTTTTCTATGTCATATGACTTACTTGCTTACAAATCAATGGGGCGGTTGTATTGCGTAATATAAACGTGTATGTCAAACCCGAATGCTCCGTTTTGGTCCGGGCTCCTTTGAAGAATAGACTAACTGCAGTCAGTTCTGCTAGGCAGGTTGAAAAAGACGACCGATTTACTCTGCTCTTTACTAACATCGTGATTTCTAGTTCGTAGAATTCCGCAACTGCTGGGTCTTTGGTACCACCGCTTTACCTATTCCTTCCGCAGTATCGTCAGTGCTTGTCAATATCGTGCTCCAGTGTGGAATGTTAAGTAGCCCGTAGACATATGCAAGTGATATTATCATCTGCCACACGGATAGGCTGGTGGGTTACCATTAAAATATTTGGCGTCCATAGATGATGGTTTCTCTTTCCATCAGGAGAGCCATCTGCTTATTTGCTATCTAAGGATATATAAGAAAATTGATGAATTATAAGCAAATTGGTTGAAGTTGCCCATTACAATAATTCTGACTAAGAACAGGGCTTTATTGTTTCACACTATGAATATTTAACCTTTTTAACGTCAATAACGAATGCACCACAGGTTCACTGCCTGTAAAAACTTCTCCAAGTACATTTTATAAGGTGGTCGACATTACTCAGAAACTTGTTTCATTCTAAGCCGTGATAATTTTTCTTTTAATTTCATTATATTTACTGCCATCATGAATTTTTTGTGCCCCAAAACCAACCCTTTAGTTGGTAGAAGGGGGGCACTTGATTCTAACAAAAAATAATTTAATATTTCACAAACGAGTCTCTTAATCAAAAAATTTTTTTGAAAAACCTACAATATATATTTTTTATATTTACTCAACGATGCCCCTCACTATGAGGTACACGAGAAAAAAATCAACATCCCCACTTTTCATGTAGAGGAGTTAGGTACCTTAAAAATATTTTTCAAGATTTTATGTTACCACTTTGTTGTCGTAGCTAATTTGAATATACAGGCCAAATTATAGTTTTCTAATTCTAAGGATCTTTGTGCTAGTCTGCTAGCGAGCTAGTGCTAGCGTCAGTGCTTGTCGCTGGCGTGTTGCGGTTTGGAGGGTAAGGTAGCCGGTAAACTTATGCTTGTGGCATTAAACCTCGCCACAAGATAGCAACGCACCCTTAACATCTTTGGTGTCTATAGGCGATGGTTGACTCTTTCCATCAGGTGACCCATCTGCTTGTTTGCTATCTTATAACAAAAAAAAATAATTCGATTGCGAATTTGGAGTCGCTTACCAATCAACCAATGAGGCGATTGTATTACATTTTAATTGCTTATTTTCTTGAATAATGAATGAAAACTAGACGAATAACATTAACTCGTCGTAAGTTACGACTCTTAACTCATTATGTACTCGTGCGATAAACAAGTGTTACGTTACGAGTTATCAGCTGTACAAACATAGGTGCAATATGTGACGTCAAACGGCCACAAAAATAAAACAATATATCTTCAAATAAAATACAAACACAGAGTCACGTGTGTCGTCACGCCAGAACTTTACGTAGTAAACAGATAGAGTAACATACTATATGTAACCTGCAAATTTACCATGCTTTACCAACCGTAATAGCTGGTAGAAGGGGGACACTTGATTCTAACAAAAAATAACTTTATATCTCACAAACGAGTCTTTTAATCGAAAAATTGATTTAAAAAACCTACAATTTATATTTTTTAAATCAGCCCAACGCTGCCCCTCACTATGAGTTACACGAGAAGATAGGGGAGAAGTAGGTACCTTAAAAATATTTTTCAAGATTATATGCATGACTTTTCACTAAGTAGTAAAGTTCTCCAACGTTTCGCCCGTTAATAACAACCTTAATGCTTGCCTCGGTTGAAAGTGAGTACCTAGTTATTTCCATGGCTGCAGTCTATTGACGGTTGTCACTTGTTTCATGTAATAATTAGGATCAACATAAATACAGTCATTAATAATGGTAAGATTGTCAGTGAGACTTTTAGCTAATATAAATCACGAAATCTGTCAAAATGTATATCGTAGTATAGGACAAAAAATTGAATGTACATACAGACGCTATATTTTTATATCCTAGTATAGGACAAAAAAATTGAATGTACATACAGACCCTATATTTTTACATCGTAGTATAGGATAAAAAAATTATATACAGACGCTACATTTTTATATCGTAGTACAGGGCAGGACAAAAAAATTAAAAGTACATACATACGCCATATTTTTATATTGTAGTATAGGACAAAAAATTGAAAGTACATACAGACGTTACATTTTTATATCGTAGTAAAGGAAAAACAATGATTGTACATACATACACTATATTTTTATATCGTAGTATAGGACAAAAAAATTGAAAGTACATAGCGACGCTTCATTTTTATATCTGTTACTGTATGTATTTGTACTTTTATTTCTATGTATTATTATCGTTGACTAGCATCCATTATTTGCAAAAATTAAACTGACTAAAATACATTAAAATCATTGAGTGAATGATGTTATGCGTGGTTACATTTAAATAATAGACTGAACAATCAAGCAATCCTTTACAGACCCTCATAGTTAGAATTTAAAAAAAATCAAATAGGACCACGCTCGGCATATACATATTCCAATAACAATTTATTCCAAAAAGAATTATCAAAATCTGACTAAAAATATATATTTTGTATTTGTGTGCGTGGTCTAACAGAAAAATATACACACGTTGAATTAAAAAGCTCGTCCTTTTTTTCGTCGGTTGATAAAGCAAATAATTTGCTTACTTTTGAGGCTTGAACAATTCGTGTAATTTAGCCAGTGATATTTATTTAATTCTGGTAGGCGATTGTCATTTTCCATCAGAAGATCCATCAGCTTATTTAAAATACAAAAAAAAAACTTGTTCGATTAAGTAGTGAAAGCGTAACTAAAAAACTAACTCGTTTTTTTACAATGAGAAAGCTACATTAGAAATAACGGATCTTATTTTAAAAATTACCGATCTATTTAACGCCGGTGAAGACATTTAAGATCTTTATAAGAACATTTTGATCATAAGACGAAATAAATACCGCAAAGCGGCCCTGGTCCCAGCATCGAATGCTAATGAACCCAATATTATAAGTGCCTTTGGCGGAACAACATCTATCTGAGACAGTAATTTGAAGCCTCCGAAATAAAAACGTGTCTTAGAGCAGTTTCACACGGCGTACAATCCGAATCCTAGAAATTATGTTCGGAAATAGTCGTAAAACTATTTATATGGAAGGTTGAGCACAACTTCGGAGTTTTGGTGTACCTTTTCGTGAATCTTTAGTTCGAAGCGAAGTAGCAGAACAGTATAATAAGAAATTTGGGAAATGCTAAAAACGTACCATAACAATGCAAAAAGTTGATGTCAATTAAAAGATCGGGCAGACGGACGGGCCGAAACGGAAAAAAAACTACCAGAGTATTTGTCAAAATAGAACAAATTAGTCCAAGCTCAATAGGTTTATCTTGTTAAGTTTAAGAATTCCTATAGCTACCTTCCAGCTCCATAATGGGATCCTAAAAACCATCCAGCACCAAAGTGCATGTCAATACCAAGCAAATCAGCCAACACTCGAGGAGTTCATCTAGGTTAGCTTACGAGTTCACATAAACTTCTTCTAGCTCTAACGTCAAGGTCTGGAAGCCATCCTGCTCAAAAGTGTTTAAAAAAACGGATCAAACAACCATAAAGTCGATGGTATTGCTCTTATTATTGTTAAGTTCCCATGATCTCCTTTCAGCTCCATCATGAGACCCTGAAAATTATCTAGCACTAGAGTGTTTGTAAAAACAGAACGAATGATTCCAAACCAGATGGCTTTATCTTGATTAGTTTACGAGTTCCCATGGTTCCAGTTCCGTCGTCGGATCCTAGTGGCCCAGATCCAATACTAAAATATTAGCCAATTGAGTGCTAACTCAATAAATTTACCTTGTTGAATTTAGGAGTTCACTGTTAATTTTTTTTGCATTCTGAATCTGGATTCGGAAATTTTCAGAAATCTTCAAAAGCTCGGCATCGCGAGAATGTAATTATTGCAAAAAAATAAACTCTTTCAAACTATACTGTCTTAGCACATTCTATCCGTGAGTTTCAGTGGAACTCTTTCAGCTCCATCTTCAGATCCTCGCAATCATGAGTAGTAACTAAACTTAGTATGTACTTAAAGGTCCAGGTCCAAAGGTAAAGGTAGAGAGTTTTGGTTGTTTCGTCAAAACTCTGCATTTGAGAGTTCCAGTCTCTCATGCTCCAAGGTACATCATGAGATCAGCTGGCTGATGCCATAAGATTATATTAATACTGAACAAGTTTGCCAAGTTTTAGCGCAAACGGACATCAGAAAGTCTCTAAAAAATGGTTTGCTGTATTTAGATATCTACATACGAATAATGTTGCATATCAAGTAGAAGCTGATGATCGTCGAATGAAGATCTAGCAGCATCAGGTCAAGGTCACCATGTCATTGCAATATTATTGAAGGAACAGAATATAACATTTTTTATCGATGAAGCCTCAACAAGTTGCTTAATTTCTTTCTTCAATTAGAATAGAGCTGATGATCTTGAAACGGTTGAACAGATTCTATAAAATCATAGCTAATAACCATCTCGTAAAATAGGGTTTTCATTCAAAAAAACGCAACCGCCATCGAAACGCAACGCAATCCACCTAGTTGCTTCGAAACCATGGACAGACACACAGATACACACATACACAGATACGTAGATACTCAGATATACACCTGAAACATATAACACCCTTAGTTTTTGCGTCGGGAGTTAAAAAACAAGCGATCTAGGTAAATTTTTGTGAATCGGTCCGGCCCGTTGCGGTCCGTTCCAGTGTTCTCGATTGAGTATAAATAGCCACACAGTACATCTGAATTCCATAATGTGATTTTGTCATTCGTGATTCTCCAATTTGAAACGAAATAGTAACGGACCGAAGCAGCCACAGTATGAAATTTTGAGAATGATGAATATATATATATATATATATATATATATATATATATATATATATATATATATATATATATATATATATATATATTACGATTGTTCCGTAAGACTTTTCTTGTGTATTACCCGTTACTACAATGGTTCTACAAGTGCAATGTTAACTGGTAGAAAATGTCTTTAGACGTAAAGTTCGCCTGTTGTATATTTTGTGCAATAAAGAGTTTAAATAAATAAAAAATAAATAAATAATGGATGTAAACGCTCTGCTATTGCATGGCATATAAATAAAATTGATTTGATACGGTTTCGTAATTTGTTCTAGATGAATTTTACACATTCGCATCTGAAATAATGCGTAAAGCAATGTCTTTTTTTTTGTTCTAAGATTAGTAAATTTGTATTTTCTCGGAATCGGATGCAATGAGCAAGCGCTCTCAAAAAGTAGATTTTAACGACTTAAAATGGAGGAGGTGGAGCGTTGAATAGAACCTGTATTTTATACAAAGTCAGTACTATTACGAATGTTCGATAACTTTTGTTAAATTTATAATTTAAAAATGCCTCAGTGATCTAGAGGTACCAGTTTTGGTACAGACGCATGAGGTCCAAGGCTTGAATCCCGAATAGTTTTTTTTTTTCTATTTTTAATTTCCCGCTACGTATGTAGATAAGGAAGCTACTGATATTGCCCCCATTTTCGAAAATAGAATTTTCACCAAATCTCCACGATTTGAGGCCTTAGGAACCTTTTCGGACTATTTTCGCAATGACGTCAGTATGTCTGTATGTATATGTGTGTGTGTATGTGTATGTAAACATCTCATAACTTTTGAACGGCTGGTAAAATAGTGACGGATCTAACACATATTAAATTTTACAGGACAGCCATTTCAAATAATTTTCTAAGTTTTTTTGGCATAACTTTTTTAATTTCAAATCTGATACTACTATCTTGATACAATCAAGTTTCGTAATAACAGATTTGGAATTAGAAATGTTATGTCAAAAAAACTTAGAAAATTATTTAAAATGGCTGTCCTGTAAAGTTTAATATATATTAGATCCGTCACTATTTTACCACTACAACAATCTCATGACTTTTGAACTGCTTGACCGATCGAAACGCGGTTGATGGCATGCGATTGGATTCCTCATTCCGCTCTACTTAAAATTCTTGAAAATTTGATCCAATTCGGTCCAGAATATTTTGAGAAATTTTGAAGAAACCTCAATAAACATTTTGATGAAACAGTATTTTTTTACCAACTTGTACCAATTGAGTACAAAGTCTAATCAGCTCTTTTTCTCAAAAAACTGCGTCTAAAACATATATTGCATAAAAATCGGTTAATCCATTTGGGAGTTATCTTTGACGAAAATTTTTGAAAAAAGTGGTTTTTGACCCAACTTCTAGATTTTTCAACGAATTAGTTTTCAACCTTCTACAATATTTTAGTACCAAAAAAACTAAGTCAAGTATAGTTCAAAAATCAATACCGAAACAAGTTTTCAAAAGTTACAGCTTTTTAAATATTGATATTTCGTTGTTTACAGAAAACTTACTTAATTTTTTTTAAAAATAACTTTCAGGATAATATACCGATTGACTTAAAATTTTTAAATTAGATTTTCTCTTTAAAAACTGCTTCAAATAGTGTCAATTGGATCAAAATCGGATGATTTATTTGAAATTTATCGGATGATTTATTTGAAATTTATCGGATGATTTATTTAAAAATTATTTGAAATTTATCAATAAAACGACTTTTTTTAAAAAAAGATTTTTTGTGTATTATGTAGCTAAGAAAACATTTTAGAGCTCAAAAATTGTGTTATAGATCGTTGTTGTCATATATATTATGGTTTTCAAAAATGCAATTATTGTCATTTTTGACATTTCTCTTTATTAAGACAATAAAGAGAAATGTCAAAAATGACAATAATTGCATTTTTGAAAACCATAATATATATGCTTCAATTATTCTATGTCTTCATATATTTATAATGTAATAACATGTAAAACTTTCAAAAAGTGATAACTTTGAATCTTATTTTGAATAAAAAACGTTGACTTTGATTTATAACAAAATTTAGATTTTTGAACTCTGAAAAAAATCTATACTTAGGTATAGTTTTTGTTTCCACTTTTTTTTTGTTATTAAATCACGCTAAACTTGTTATTGAAAAAAAAACATTTAAAGAAACGGTAGTTATCAACAATAAAGTTAATACATTAAACTTTACTTAAGAAAAAGCGTGATCGTCTTTGTTCGCTATTTACGAACTTTCTATACAGAAAAGCAGATGGTCTGTCCTATACATATTATAATTTATTTTAAATGTTAAAGTTTTCATGTTTGAATGTTTGTTACTAAATCACGCGAGATAAATACCCAAACGAATTTAAATGGATGTACCCCCAGGGGGTCTTCTTTTTATCCGGACCATCAGTGAGTCTTTTCCATTTATTAATCCGACGTCTTTCTTTTTGGTAATATCGCGAAAAACATAGAATAGTTCGCAAATCATAGCAAATTTAATTAATTTCATCTTTTTTTTCAAAGTATCTTTACGCCCGTATCCCCGAAATAGTAGGCAAAGGTACAACAAGTGCACCCACGATTAGCCGAAGATACTTTTTTTTTAATTTAGATGGAATTTAGCACACCTGTAGATGATGACCTGAAATAGCATATAGGATTTGTTGGATAGCGAATCATTCGATCTAATTTGAAAGGCTTCGGGCTTCTGACGGTTTTGCGTAGGTTGGCATCGCAAGTTGAAGCGAGATAGACTATTATTGACCGAATTTATGTAGTCACCGCCGCTGTGTTTTTCGCCGTAACCGACCCTAAAGTTTTATCGTAACGTAACGTGGTAATGTGACCCCAGCATAATCAACAAAGCGGTGCAGTGATTCGAACCGAGGAACTGACATAATATACGTATATTTAATCCCTAATGTTAAACAGCGATGTTATGAGTTTGACTGCTACATGTGTGTGTATGTGTGTGTGTGTCTCTGTGTTGTGGTCCTACCAACGGTAGCGTACCGTACTGTACCGAGCAACGGTACCGTAGCACTGAAACGGGTGAACTGACTTAAATGTGTTTTTTTATTTGTATGCTGGTTTTCTAGCGATAGTTCTGAGACATGTTGTATCAAAATCAGTTTAGCCATTTAAAATATATGATCCGCTGTTTTTTACTTGGTGAAAGGAATTAAGCAACTGACTCACGTCATCGATACGAAATTGAGGATATTGTTACTTCAGTGACATTGGAATGACATGGGCAGAATTCTTATTCGAAAATCATCAGCTGTTTTCGTCTTTTATCATCTTGCTCTGACTGAAAGTCATCCTATCATAAAAAAGATGTGTTTACTTTTAGGGTTCCCTACCTGCAAAGGAAAAAACGGAACCCTCGTAGGATCACTTATTTGTCCGTTCGTCCGTCCGTTAAGATCCTTTTTCTCAGAATGCGTAGAGGTATTAAGCTGAATTTATATCAAATACTCGAGTCTACTGTGTCTTGAAACTGTGAAAAAATCAAACTTCTAAGCCAACGCATTCAAAAGATACAGCCGTTTGTGCCGCAAATATTCGAAACTCGCAAGGGAATCAAAACCTACAGGGTACTTCCCGTGAACTCAGAATCTTGAAATTAGGCATATATAAAGCGTATAGCACAGATAAAGGAAAAATTGCGGAAACCGTAAATTTTTAATTACATCATACAATAAACATACATACATATCTTCACGCCAGATCCCTTACAGAGTAGGCAGAGAGAACCGAGTGCCATACATCACGATCCTTGCAGGCTTGTCTCGCTTCCTCCACATTCATCACTCTCTTCATACACACACGCCGGTTGCGAAGACTCTTGACACCACCTTCGGACAGTACTCGATCAATCTGATCGTGGTATGTCAGTCTACATCCTCCACATTCGCATTGTATATCTGTTTTGTTAACCTTTCATCTACCATTCTTTCTACATGTCCGAACCAACGGAGCATGCCCTTTCTCATCTTTACACCGACACTTTCTTTTAAACCTAACCTCTTTCTCACTTCGACATTACGAATCCGATCCGTGAGCGTCACACCACATATTTTTCTTTAGCGACCTCATCTCGACCGCGTTTATTCTACTTTCATGCCCTTTCTGATATATAATAAACATATTTTTATTAATTTTAAAGTAACTACCTCTTTCCTCATGAACGCGTAGAGGTATTAAATTGAAATACATATCAAATACTCCGGTCTATAATACCTTTAAATTGTAACAAAACCAAGGTTTTTACGAAACCATCGATGCGTGAGTCCGATTCGCTCTTGGCTGACTTTTATTTATATCATAAGACAGCAAACAATCTCAGATAACTCTCCTGATGAAAAGAAACATCCATCGCTTATAAAAACCAAATATTATATGGTGCGTTACTTTCCTTGTGGTGAGGTCTTAATGCCACGTGCACACGTTTACCGACTACTTTATCCTCCAAACCTGAACACAACAGGGACAAGCACTGGCGCTATTGCGGCAGGAATAAATAAGACGATGTTACCAGAGCTGGGCTAGACAACGCAGAACTTTACCAACTAGTAGCCACGATAGTAGTGACTCGCATAGCCAATCGTTCGCCTCTTACGAACTGCCTGGCAGAACGGAAGATGATCTCTTCTTCTATGAGAGCCCGGACTAATACGGAGTAATCGTAAAAACGTAAAAAGTAAGGGATTTAGGTATTAAGTGTTTAATTTAGAATTATTATGTACCTTTTATTACTCTAATCATCTATTGAAAAACAAATAATAATAATATATAATAATGTTACGTACTTCGGGTTCGTAATTGTAAGAAAACACCACTTATATTAAATCCGTGTATTTAGTATACAAATACACCAGACAACACAATGTAATACTAAAATACACTTTACACACTAGTCACTCACTATACTATCACTGAACTACACAATAAAACACTTCTCGCTTCGCACTGTTCACTTTAAGTATCGCTCTCGATCGTTTGATAAAAACTGCCTTGTATTTGTCAACATATCTCTATTTATAGCCAGGGTAAAGTTCTACCTGGATCCTGAAAAATCTAAATGTATCGGGAAACAATGAATCACGTAAACATGTTATAAGTCACAAATCCTAGTACACGCTACTTTCAACCTTATGCCATATCCCACAAAGTCCATTATGGCATAGCCCAGGTCAACTATTTGTTTGTCAATAGGAGTAGCTATCCCTTTCTTTTATTTCTAGATCTCTCCAGCGTTCCAACTCTACACGTTTCTAGATTAATAAATTAAAATAAATTAAAATTTTTGACCGATAAAAAAGGAATGCTAAGTACTTGATAAGTTCTAGGTATATCAATCTTGTTAGGAATATGATTGCCAATATCTTACTATTACTCAAGATAGTGTTTTAGATTCTATATTTCTCGAATAAACGAGTACGTTACAACTGATAACCTAATCGGACAAAAAAAAACAAATTTTTAAGAAGCGTTACGTAACAGATAGGTAAGTACATGTTGTGAGTAAAATAATACCTAAAAATTGGTAAAGCGCGTGTCGAGCCACGCACAATGTAGGGTTCCGAAGTTGCTCATCATAATAATGTGGACTAAGAAGGGTGCTTTTATAGTTTCATACTATAAACTGACTGACGCTATTGCATTGCGGCAGGAATAGGTAAGGCGGTGGTACCAGATCCGGGCGAGACAATGCAGAATTCTACCACCTAGTAGCCACGATGGTAGTGACTCGCCTCCGTCGCCTTTTACGACCTGCCTGGCAGAACAGCAGTTGGCCTGTTCTTCAAAGGAGGCCGGGACCAACACGGCGGAAAATATACACAGGTGTATTTGTGGTGCGGATATGCCTATAAAAACTTTTCTAAATACATTTTATCAGTTGATCGACTATTACTCAAAAACTTGTAAAGCCTTCTAACCCATAATACTTTTCCTTTATTTTTTATAATTTTATTACATTTACTACTCCCATAATTTTTTTCCACCCCCAAACCAACAGTTTAGTCTGCAGAGGGGGGATGATCGGATAGGTCTTTTGTTACTCACTATTTACATTCCATATAGTGTATGCACTATATGAAACTTAGATAAAAATAACAAGATTCAAAGTTATCTATAAAATCAGCGCGAGAAAATGGGTTGGATGTAGAAGATAATATAAGCAGAAACACAAAAAAACATCGTTACGTCTTAAAAATATCTTAATAATAATCACTATCTTTACAATAATAACGCACACACACTTAAACTACTTATTAAGTAAAAAAATAACGACTAATATAATTAATTGCCAGTATTATATATGCTTATCCTATAACAGCTGTAAATAAATTTCTGAAGTACTTGCAATCTCACGATTGACAAATTTGATCGAAAAGGAACTAATCTTGACTTTTGAACTCAATCATGATTCACGCTATGATTCACATTCTTATCACTAAAACCTAGTGTTATCTTACGTAAAATAGTACCTAGTCACAAAGCAAACGATAGTATTTACAGGCATTCAAACTAAATTACTGACGTTTTGTATGAGCTTTATATGAAGCGATCCGATTTCAGAAATCAGAAATACTTTATTCAATGAAACTTTTTGCATGTTATTTTGACGCGTCATCATTTTCTTTTAAACACACACTGAGAAGATCCGGCAGAAGAAACTCAGCGGGCTTGTTTTTTTAAATGTTTTTTTAAAGTAAGATATTACATAATGTTTAATTAGTAAGTATCTAATTGTTACAGTAATAAAAGAGATTGCCGATATGAGGAGCTGTTTATCCTTTCCTGTCATCTAGGCATTAAGATATTTTAAAGTAACCTTTTTTACAGTATTTTTTTTAACATATTTTTTGAATTTGTTGACTGGTAAATCTCTCATGGCATCGGACACCTTATTGTAGAAGCGTATACTTTGCCCCTTATAAGAGTTGCTTATTCTTTGGAGACGAGATACTTGCACAGTAAGATTGTTTTTGTTCCTTGTATTTAGGGAGTGAATCACTAAAATAAGCAATGTAATATTTCTCGGGAGAAATCTCAAGGAGAGGTAAAAAAATATACTAGAAAAACACTTTTTTGCTACGATTACGTAGCCTATTTATTTAAATGCTTTTTACCATCGGCACTGCTTATTTTAGGTCTAATCATAGAGAATGGGAATATTATATTTTTTTGGTCTAATTTAGCATTCGAAAATTCGTGGCGTGTTATCGTCAACTTCATGGTTGTGCTACTGCGAACAAGGTGACCATATGTACTCTCCCGACAATTATGTCTCTCGCTTTAACTTGCAATGCACATCAATGTAAAAGCGAGATAAACTTAGTTGCTCTACATTGACAGAAGCCCGAAGATTCGCGATACAGTGAAGTGAGCCACACTCATCGCAACAAGACGAATTTTCGCCGCAAGGCGACAATGTAGTCAATAGCCACATCATTCAAAAATACATTTAATTATTTGGTTTGCGCTTCACGTACTTATCTACTTGATTGTTTCTGAATTTTGCTTACTTACTTATTATACGTCTGATTTTTTCGTACCTGCTAATTGGTTCTATATTTGTTACATACAAAAGAATAATAATTTGTAGCTATTTCTTTATAATTAATTTATAGTTAACTAGGTAACCCACACAGTTTGGCCCACAAGTTAATTATTTGAATCAAATTCAATGGTCTTATCTGTTATTAAAATAGTACATTTTTATATTAGTAAAAGTTTTTATGTAGTATGGATAGGTTTTGATCTGTAAGCAGTTGACTTTATGGAGTATAGCTTTTAAGTAGAAAATCTCTATTTTTGAAAATAATATGTCACTTTTATTAAAGCTCGTTATGATCTTTCTAAAGCAATAAATTTTGACTTGATAGCTCCTTCTAAATTGGCATACAATACCTTTATTGTATAGATTGAACTAGAGTAATACATATTATTTAAAAGCAAACCCGTGTTGTCATGGGCTTCTTTGAAGTATAGGGCAACTGCCGTTCTGGCAGGCAGGCCGTAAAAGGCGACCGATTGGCTGTGCGAGTCACTATCATCGTGGCTACTACGTTGTAGAGTTCTGCATTGTCTCACCTGAGTCTGGTACCACCGCCGAATAACGTCAGTGCTTGTTAACTGTCGTATTCCGGTTTGGAGCGTAAGGCAGCCGGTAAACTTACGCAAGTGGCATTAGATCTCGCCACAAGATAGCAACGCACCATTAACATCTTTGTTGTCTATAGGCGATGGTTAACACTTTCCATCAGAAGACCTATCTGCTTGTTTGCTATTTTATAATATAAAAAAAATCTTATTCTGCCATTAATGGCATCACTTCGAGAGTAGTGAAAGTGGAGGAGAATCACAATCACTCGAACTCCAGTATTTGGCCCTAATGTTATAATTAATATAATCGTTTGTATGTTTGCTAAGGCTAGCCGATCTGACACAAATGGCTCTTTCGATTAGACGTAATTGATTACACATACATCTAATTAATAACCTGGATAAACAAACAATGTACATTCAGCTCGATCCCAAACTCCATAAATATGAACTCATTGAATGAGTCGGAGTCGTTAGTCACGCGAACAATGGCGGTACAAAATAAATAGGTGCAGAGCGCTAAGTGTGAGTTTTTCTTTTCGCATAATATAATATATATGGGTTCCACTATCAGTTTTTTGTGCATAAGCCAAAGTTGATAACCTCAGCGTGACCGCCGATTGTAGGTATGAAAAGTGATGTAGGTACATACAAGAATTTGTCTTCTCCACCTATCTGTTTTAGGACGGCGCAGCGGTCAATAAATTAATTTAACGCTTCGAAGCTTTGTAGAAACTAGACAAACATCAAAGAGTATATATAATGTGTCTACCACAGTTGTGTCACTACAGTAGTCTGTCACTACGCTAAAATAATTCAATTCTCATTTTAAATCCTGTTAACATTTAACGGATAATAAAGAACCTACATGTAACAGATAATAAATAACGCTGGTCAAATTACACGAATTAATCTAGCCACAAATTAATTTATTAAATAACTAGCTGCAGCGTCCAGCCCGCTGCATTATCACAGTTTTTGGTGAATCCCGCGGGATGACCTAATTTTGCGGGATAAAAAGTAGCCTATGTGCTATTCCAGGTCATCATCTGCCTGTGTGCGAATTCAAATCTATTATGTAGTTTTTGCGCGATCAGTAACAAACATATAAACATCTAAACTTTCGCATTTATTATATTAGTGATAGACATTACTATAATACATGGAAATACATATTTAAATACTGAAGAAGAAGCAAGAATTTTTGCTACCTAATCATACAATAATCGCCTCTGTGGTCTAGTGGTCCCGTGTCGACGTTGATTACATGAGGTTCCGGGTTCCATTCCCGGGTCAAGCAATTTAAAAATGTGTCTTTTAGTTTTCCGATAAAAACAATGTTGCCCGGGATCGGCGACAGGCTTGCCTCCTATCACATTGTGAGACCAAGTATCTTCGGCTAATCGTGGGTACACTTGTACATCTGCCTACCTCTTAAAGGGTACAGGCGTGATGATGCGTTTTACTAATTATACAAATGCTTGTCGCTCTCGGGAATTGACTGGCCCACCCTGAATCCCATCGGTTGGGTAGTCGAAATTACTAACTACCTGGATACGAGTATGTTAACTATTGACTATTGACTACAAGAGTTTTACTGATATGCATAGGTATATACCTATAGACTTAAAAAATACGTATACAAAGAAAAATATACATACATTTGTGATTTTTTTACTTCCACTTAGAAGTCCTAGAGTATAATATTAATAGTTTCAAGCAAGTCAATTTTTTTGGATAACTGAAAAAATTTATTAAAAGAAATAACTTGACCCGGGATTCGAACCTAAACCACAGGCGTCTATGCCGAAACCAGTACCAATAAGAAAAATATTATGTACATACTCGTACATATAAATGTGGCGAGTTCATAACCCTATAAATAAATGATAATTAGATACCTAATCAATGTTTGGGTTATTTGCAAGATTCTGTTTATAAAATATAAGTATAGAGCACTTTAGTAGATATAAAATAAATAACAGATCGGGGAATACCTTGTATTTAGATTCGGACAGAAACAATTATCTAAGCTTGAAGTTTTAGTTCTAGCCTTATTAGAACGGCATAGCTGGCAGTGGAAAGGCGTATAAGGGCCATTTTAGTATTCAGCAAATTTTTGATGACATTGGGATAGAGGGTCTGAATGACGATTAAGTCACCAAATTATCATTTTTTTACATTTTAAATTATTTTTGATGAATGGGGGATCTAGATGATAAATACGTCAGCAAAATCATTTTTTTGACTTAGGGGCCATCCATAAAGTACGTCACACGTTAATGGGGAGGGAGGGTATCACCGAAGTGTGACATCGTGTGACAAGGGGTATGGGGGGGTCAATAGTTTTGTGACGTCACATGTTAAAATTTAAAATACTAAAACGCAAAGTTTGGATGTGAATTGAAAATTTTAAAAATTTACGAACTTGATATATATTTATTAATAATTTAGCATTCTTGCTATGAGATAATCTCTCATGCAACGTCATTTAACTTCTAGAGCGGCGTTGTAATACAAGTGAGACTCTCAAATTCACGAGAATTTTGAATGGTAAGGATTTAAATAGGTTTAAGTCGTTGGCGAGTGCTCGCTCGCTTTTCTATCGTTCCGCACCTCGGTTGTTTGCGAGACCTTCGACAAGTGCTACCTCACGCGCCGGCGCAGTGACTTCAATACATTCCTATTGTTTATTTCACGATTGACTTTTGCCGAGTGACAGTGATAATTTACTCAGTTTAATTGTTTTAACATTTTTAATTTATTAAATTATTTTAAAATGAACAAAAAGATTGATTTAGGTAGTCTTTACCGCAGATTATTCGATGCCTATAGTGCAGCTTATGCTGACAAAGAAAAAAAATCATACAAGAAGAAGTTAACGCCTTATGGAAAAGATTAAAAAATAATGATAACATTGAAGATGAGACAGAATCAAAAATTAAAGAATTACAAGTGAAATTGACCAAAAAAAAGGGGACACTTTTGAGTTTTTTCTCAAAGAATCCTTCTTCATCAAAGGCATATGCACTAGTAAAGCCACAAGACAGTAAAGTAAGTTCAAAATTTATAATACAACTAATTAGGCTAAATCAGTTAAACATCTTTAATTTAGATTATTATAAAATAGTCCGTAATTACATCTTTCTATCTCTGTTTGTTCGGAATTTTGCTTGATATTTAATACTCGCGGTTGTTCATTTTATTTAATATATTACATGTTTACTTTTAATTACAGGAGGACACTAAACTGAGTAATTCAAAAGAAATTAAAAATGTTATGACAGAACCAAGTAGATGTCAATCACTTCAAATAGTAGCTAAACCAACACCTAGTCAACACGCTTCGAAGAATAAAATTATTGTACTCGAATCTGAGCTCAATGGCTTAGTATTAGCACGTGATGCTGGTATAGCGACAGATGATGCTACCAAAAAATAACAACATTACGAAAAGATATTCAAGCAGAGAAGACCTCATTGAAAAGAAAAATCGACGCAGCGGAACGCCAAAAAGAAGTCGTGATACTAAAAAACAAAAAATTTTAGAACTGTGTGAAAATAATCCTGATGTAGTAACTGCTCTTAAACTTCGAAATACTTTTGGTCGGCCTAGAGTTGAGGAAAATCAATCCGGTTTACTTGAAGTAATAAAATCAATTGCTCTTTTTGGTGGCGCAGCTGATGATCGCCGTCGTACTGAAGTTATAAGATGTTGTAAGACATTAGACGACTTGCAAGCTGAACTATTTGAGACTTCTTCCCAAGCGAGTAAATACAGAGGAAGGTAAAAAACATGTCGTAACCGTTCCTGTCAAGCTTTGTAAACCAGACTCTACGTTACATTCAAAGCATAAAGATGGCAAATTTTGTACCGCTACTATACGAAATCTTGAATCTGTAGCTTCAATTTTGGGTCCGGATCAAGTTTTTTTTTTTTATCGATGGATGATAAAGCACGTGTACCTTTAGGCATTACAGCAGATAACGCTCAAGCACCAGTGTTAATGCATCTTGATTACCGTGTCCAATTGCCAGATCATGATTTTGTAGTCGCCGAGAAACATAAACTTATTCCATCTGTTTATTCGGGCGTTCGGGCATCGTTCGTATCGGGAATTCTAATAAAAAAAGATGGTGAAGGATCACCTGAAGCTGTGACGTACTCTGGTCCTACATACGTAGCAATTCGTAGTGGAAAACATTCATCTTCCGATGCAGAGACTCATGCCATTGACATTCATAAGCTTTCTGAATTACCGACTTTCGAAAACTTATTGAGAACTAGAGAAGGTTTTGTAAAACCTGTATTTATTTTCACATGCGATGGTGGTCCTGATGAAAATCCACGGTACGAGCGGGTTATAATTTCAGCTATAAAACATTTTAAAGATTTTGATTTAGATGGAATTTTTATAGCTACAAATGCCCCAGGAAGGAGTGCATTTAACAGAGTCGAACGACGCATGGCACCTCTTAGTCGTGAACTTACTGGTGTAATATTAAATCATGATGATTTTGGGTCACATCTCGATTCAAGTAATCGAACTATTGACTTGGAGCTAGAAAAACGGAACTTTGAAAGTGCAGGAAATGTGTTAGCTGATATTTGGAGCAAATTAGTCATTGATGAATTTTCTGTAGTTGCCGAATATGTTGTACCAACTGATACCAGACTCGAAGCTAATCTTGCTATGACGTTGAAAAATAATGCTAAAAATATTATGACTCACGTACGTGATTAGCATACCAAGGTATGCTAATCACGTACGTGAGTCATAATATTTTTTACAAATTGTAAAATGCGAGACTGTCACATGTTGCCCAGTACGACATTCTAGTCTTTGGCAATTATTAAAAGGTGGATTCTTACCACCACCTGTGTTGATTAAACAAAAATCAAATGATTATGTAGTCGCAGGAAGTGATGACAACGAGGCTAAGTTTGCTCCATTATTACTACAATTGTCATTAAATCTCCGAGCATCATCCTATCTGAAACAAGTTCCATACGATAGTTATTGCCCTAGTGTCGAGTCATACATATTTAAAAGATCGTGTAGCGTATGTAGTTTATATTTTTCCTCATATAAAGCCGCTAATCAACACAAACAATTACATAAAAAACAAGAAATGTTACCTATAGCGAAAATTCGTCCTCAAAGAATTGCGGCTAGACGTGCCCGAGAAATTCTCTGTTTAATGAATGATGATGATGCTTTATGGATGGAAGAGAATGATGTCGACACTAAGGATGTTCCTGACGTTCAAATTCAGAACGAAAATGAAGTGCCTGATTTACCAGTAATAGCTGATATAAAAGAGTGGATCCAAAGTCCATGGACACTCGATAATTAATTTTTTTATCTTTAATTAATATAATTAATCGTTTATTATTTTCTAACTAGTTGTTTGTTTTTTCGGTTTTATGAAATGTTGGACTTTATGTTGATTTTATTAGATTATTATTTAATAAATATAATTAAAAAATGAAAATAGCTGTTTTTTCTCGATTATTTTTAAATACATACATAAATTTAAAAGCTTTGTGACGTCACATCAGGAGGGGGGGGGGGTTATAAAAATGTGACAACCTGTGACAAGAACGGGGGGAGGGGTTCAAAAGTCCTAAAATTCGTGTGACGTACTTTATGGATGGCCCCATATTTCTGATGAACTAGGCGATGGAAGATCTAGAAGGTGATTACGTCAGTAAATTATTTTTTATGTTTTGAGTTTTGAGGGGGCGTCCATAAATTTCGTGAGGGATTTAAGGGGGGTAGCAAAATCTCACCAAATCTCATGTATAAGAGGAGCGACGCGGCTAATATCACGTATTTTTTTTTCAAAAAAAAAAAAACAATTTATAAAATTGCAGGAAAACATATTTATATTAAGTGGAATATGTGTGCCCATACAGTTAAATCGTAGGTATTTTACTAGGAATTTTAATAGATATATTCTCTCACTATAATTTAACTAACTTATTTTTAATTGACACTAGTCTCAATTTGTTAGATTGGAAAATTGGAATGTTGGACGCACCCAAGAATGAAATGCATCTTCAGTGATTTACTAAAAATCCCAATTGTTGATATTTTGAATGAGCAGCAAACTTAGTCACTCTATACAGCAAACGCCCAATGTCATCGATGACATAAGGGCTAGGATTGAGCTACACTGTCAGCATCGCTATCGTCTTATACCCTCGTCTTATCCTTTTCTGACGTTCAAAACCACCACTTGCTAGAACGAGAAAGATAGCGATAATGCGATCGAATTCCCGTTCTGTTTCTGTTTATTGTAAATGGCAGTTTTGAGCGACAGTTAATATACCAATGTTTGACTTTATATACCAAAATTTAAAATAACAAGATAAAATGCACATTGCACAATATTAATGTACTTATAAGGATTTATGTTAGTCCGCGCCCCCTTTGTAGAATAGGCCATCTGCCGTTCTGTCTGGCAGTTCGTAAGAGGCGAATGCTTAGCTTTGCGATCACTAACATAGTGACTACTAGTTCTTTTTTCATCTGCACTCTTTCATCTGCATGGTGACACTCCTGCCTTACCTATTCCTGCCGCAATAGCGTCAGCGCTTGTCACTGTCGTGTCCCGGTTTAAAGGGTAAACATACATATGTAGTGAATAGCATGAGTAGTTGTCATATTTTTTTAGAAAAAAAAATGTTGGAACCTGTTGTATTTGTAAAAAATGTAATCTTTTTTGCTAAAGTTTAAGCGTCTTTGATGTACAAAAAACGTATTATACACAACAAGGCCAACCATCAAGAAAAAAGGCGTAGCGTATGCTTATTATTTTTATTTAGCATAAATAAAAATAATAAGCATAGTATTCCGGAAAACAGCAAATTAATTTATACTGTGTGCAATGGTTACGCATTCATTCTTGGAAGAACTCGTGTATCCAGGGACTTGGGGACGTGGGGCAGAACCTGTTTGAGGTGTTGGTTCCGGGCTCCTTTGAAGAATAGACCAACTGCCGTTCTGCCAGGCAGGTCGTAAAAGGCGACCGATTGGCTCTGCAAGTCACTACCATCGTGGCTACTAGGTGGTAGAGTTCTGCATTGTCTCGCCCGGGTCTGGTACCACCGCCTTACCTATTCATGCCGCAATAGCGTCAGTGCTTGTCGCTGTCGTGTTCCGGTTTGGAGGGTAAGGTAGCCGGTAAACTTATGCATGTGGCATTAGACCTCGCCACAAGATAGCAACGCACCATTAACATCTTTCAGGAGACCCATCTGCTTGTTTGCTATCTTATGATATAAAAAATAAAAAAAAAAGGTGTGACGAGCGTGTGTGTGTGTAAAAACTGATTCCATCCGGCAACGCCAGGCTTAGTAACTACAAAATTTTAAAAGTTTGTATAAACTACTACTAGCCCCTACCCTGTGGTCGTAATTCGAGCATAGATTTAACAATAACATCTCTTTTAAGTTTGAAAACAGACTTTAGCTGTAAAAAATAGTGTACATGTGTATAGTGTATATTATATATTATATAGGTCATATGAATGTATTGTGTAATGTTTATTTTTTTTAAGTTAATGTAGGTATTTTTGATGCGTAGTATTTAAAAATATTGATTTCTGCTGCAGTTTTCTGCAATGTAATCTCTCTAACTGTGCCAAATAACGATGGTAATTACATGTATGGCCAATCACTTTCTTTTACGAACTGCCTGACAGAATGACAGATGTCTAGGTATTCTTCAAAGGGGGCACAGACTAACATTTATACTGACATATTAAAGATTGTGCAATGTGCGCTTTGCCTTATTCTTTTAAATTTTGGTATTTAAAGTCTAACTATGGTATATAAACTGTCACTCATAACTGCCATTTGCAAGAGCCAGAAATAGAACGGGAATGCGATCGCCTCGAGGATTCCGTGCTATTGCATATCGGTCTATTCTTCAAAGGAGGCAGGATAGGACAGGTAAAGTAAATGACATCTGTCGGCTACATAACTTATATCCGAGTTGTTCTGCTCGACAAGTTGAAAATCGTCTAAAATAGAGATACTGCTCTTAAAATTATATGCGATAGTTCATTTTATCCGGAATAACGTCTAGAAAAAAGTACTAAAAGCGTGTATTAGCACATAAAAATTGCAAAAGTTATAAACAATTAAAGATGAAAAAAATAGCATTTCATTTTTTGCCAATATTTCATAAACTATTAATATTTAAAAAAATTTCAAAAAAAAATTCAGAAAGAAGAAGAAATTTCCAAGTGAAAACTATTAGATCCCGTAACTCTATCTCCATTATTTATAATTTTAATTTAACGCTGAAAATGGATCTCCGCACGACATTTATAGGTTGCGCGCACGGCCTCAAAAGCAAGTGCAACACATAATTAATTTATTTAATTAAGGTATTGAATATTCTTTTTTAAATTTGAAAATATGATGTATTCTGAATACTATAAATAATTTATTTCCGTTGGAAATTTTACTTAAAATTATTTTTTCAGCAAGTTAAACGATTGTTTGCCATTTTTTTCATCTTTAATTGTTTATAACTTTCGCAATTTTTTATGTTCTAATACACGCTTTTAGCACATTTCTCTAGGCGTCATTTCGGATCCAATGAGCTATCGCACATAATTTTAAGAGCAGTATCTCTATTTTAGACCATTTTCAACTTATCGAGCAGACTAGAGTATAGTTGGATTAAACGTTCAGTGGCTGATAATTTATCTCCAATTTCACACACTGGTAATAATTCATTAGGTACCAATATTCCGCAGTATTGGTCGGGGTCTCCTTTGAAGGATTGACCATCTGTCATTCTACCGGGCAGTTTATAAAAAGCTACCGATTGGCTACTATTGTGACTAGTAGGTGGTAGAGTTCTGCAACGCCTCGCCCGGGTTTTTTGATACCACCGCTTCAGCAATTCAAGTAAGGTAGCCGGTAAACTTATGCAAGTGGCATTACTATCCCGCTACATCACACACAAGATAGCAACGCATATTTGGTGTTTATAGGCGGTTGTTGTCTCTTTCCATTAGGAGAATTTCCAGTGGCTTGTTTGCTATCTTATGATATAAGAAAAAAAAAATTAAAGAATTCGAAACACGAAAACCGATATTATTTTGTAGTTTTAGTAAATCGCTATATTACATTACGTCACATAGTAAACATAGTACGTGACGTAATGAATGATTTAATGCTACCTTCACATCCGCGCAGCTTCGCCTGCGAATACCTAGAGTAAATGTTATCGATATAATCTTTCACACAATTTTACATTCCCTGTTTCAGAAAGAAAGTACCTAGCCTATATTTCACCCCAGAATCTTAAAATATCTCTATGTTAAATTTCATTAAAGCCGTGAACGCGTAACAGTCGTAACAGATAGATAGACAGATGGATATACAGACAGACAGACGGACATACATACAAATAGACTTTCGCATTAATAATATTATTATTATATATATTCATAATAATATATACGTACGTAAATGGAAAATCTTTGTACCCCCTTTTAAGACGATCGTGGTGGAGTATGAAAATTGGCACAGTTAAAATTCACATTGCTACTAGGTACCTACTTAATATTACTACCGAAACTTAATATCTATACATATAATAAAATCGTAAGAAAGTCAAAACTGTACATTGAATATTTTTTTAAAAGAATACCTTGGGACGTGATCAACAATCGATATAGAAGCAAAAAATATAGTTTTTAGAATTTTTGTCTGTTTGTCTGTATGTATGTCCGGGGTAAACTCAAAAAGTACTGCACGGATTTACTTCAAATTTTGCATGAATATTACTAGTAGGTCGGGTCAACATATAGGCTACATATTATCACGATATCACCTACGGGGGAAACGAAGTCTGCGGGGACGAAGTCGTGGGCAACAGCTAGTTTTTAAATAAAACGCATTAAAAATACAGTAAATTAATAAAAATACACATTACTCACACAACATTCATGTGACATAAATGACAATATACACACATCGACATCATAATGTCGAAGTATATACACATATACATTGACTATTTTCCTTACGGCCTAATTAAATTATCAGACGTAAAATAGATAAATTAATTGTTTAGTCCATGGTCGAGTTTTAAAAACTTTACTTCTAAATCAAAAGGCAGAAATGAGTATTAAATGAAAGTATAACATTAAATCAACTTTTTTTATTTTCTTACAGATAACTTCTGGCAAAGAAATCACGGTCGATTCTATAATGTCCACAATCTTAGTTCACTGCACTGAGATTAAACCTGCGATAAATCGCTACAAATTTTAAACCTTTATTTTTCTTTTTTAAACAGTTCAACGCATCACAAAAGAGAAAATTGATTCAATGACATCGTCCAAGTCTCGGCTAAATGGAGACAATTGGGCTTCATAGGATGTTGCATTCTTTTCCTTCCCGTCGACAATTATGTGGCAATCCGGACCAACAACTGTCACTTTGTCGCCTTTCCAACGTTTATTAATGGAAACAACACCTCCACTGCCAACTAAGTTGACTATTCCATAATTGTTCTCCACATCAACTTTGCAATCGTTGCCGATCACCTCAATTTCACCTTGATTAACTGTTACTTTAACTATACAGTTATTTCCAATTACTTTCAAACGCGATGGGTTCGCCTCCATGGTCACTTTCTTTTTATTTCCGAGCACCGAGTATTTCTTCATTTCGATTTTTGAAATTAAACAATTTTTTTTCAAACACGTCTAGCTTTTACGAGCTGTAGAGTGAGAATGATTTGAATTTCGAATACGAGCGGTTTATAAGCTCACGAGCGAACACATGCGCGGACCGCGGTCGTCCCGATAAGGGAGTCCCCTGCGTGCGTCACAAACTCATTGATGAATTTAATCCGCCGTGATTTCTACATTACAGCTAAAAAGCTATTCATTAAATTTTGTTCCCCTAAACGTGAGAATTTGATTGGTATTTTTTTCGGTTTAATGACCTGAGTTAAGGTTATATCTATTGATTAGGAAACATTTATGGATGATGATAAACATTTATTAGAGTAAGCGTTTTTTTATATCTTATGATAGCAAACAATCAGATGGGTCGGTGGGTGATAGAAAGTGTCAATCAACACCTATAGACACCAAAGATGTTAATGGTGCGTTGATATTTTGTGGCGAGGTCTAATGCCACATGCACTAGTTTTTCGGCTTTTTTAAACTTGAAATCGGAACGCGACAGTGACAAGCGCTGACGCAATTGTAGCAGGAATAGGTAGGCGGTGGTACCAGACCGGACGAGACGATGCAGAACTCTATCAGACACGTAGTAGTAACGATGGTAGTGACTCGCATAGCCAATCGGTCGCCTTTTATGGCCTGCCTGGCAGAACGGTATTTGGCCTTTTCTTCAAAGGAGCCCGGGACCAACACGGGGAAAAACGTGTACATTTTATAATATATATTTCTTCGACACGCTTGTGGCCTAAACGGGTTAAATGAATTTAAGTTTGAGAGGAAACTTATGTGCATGTCATTACTCTTATTATTTAGTGTTATATTGTAGTTTTTAGTGTTGTATTGTTAATATATTTTGTTTTATAGATGATGGTTAATTTTTATCAGAAGTAGAGCAGCTATCTGGTTGTCTAGCTATATCATGATATAGGCCTCAAACGTGTTAGAAATGAATGAAACTCTTGATTGTAGCACGAAAGAACGAAAGAGTGAGAGAGATAAATTGAAAGAGTCAAGGAATCATTTTCAGCACCGTAAAACTGCAGCAACTGACTTCCCATTTCCTGTATTTCCGGAACCCTGCAACAGATCTTCACCAAATTAAAATGGAACTACACGCGGAGTATATATACCCTCTCAAACAAAAAAATAATTTTAAAATGGAACCACACGCGGAGTATACCCTCCCAAACAAAAAAAGAATTTTAAAATGGACCCACACGCGGAGTATGCCCTCCCAAACAAAAAAAGAATTTGAAAATGGAACCACCAGCGGAGTATACTCTCCCAAACAAAAAAAGAATTTTAAAATCGGTTCATAAATGACTAAGTTCTGAGGTACCGGATAAAAAAAACATGCAGCCGAATTGATTAGCTTCTACTTTTCGGATTTCAGTTGAAAACGTTTTTCGTATTATACAAGTAAAAAATAACAGTAAAATCTATTTAGTTGCACTGTTTGTATCTGGTTGATTTTGGAATCATTAAATACTGTGTTATGTATTTAATGTACTCTATCTTAATTTCTTGCTATTTTAATCGTATACACTTTTGTGTTTTAAGAAACAATTTCCGTTTTATCCGTTTTAAATCACGATTCAAAAGAAGTTTCACTTCAAAAAATATCAACATACACTACGATATACAAAGAGAAAGTAATAAGTTTGGTTGCGATTGATACGACTTTAAGGTTTTATTAGATAGCAAACAAGCTAATAGCTCTTCTGATAGAAAGAGCATCCATAGACTAAACACCAAAATTGTTAATGGTGTTGCTATTCGGGTGGCGGGATGTAAAAGCTTTATGAACAATTCTAACAGCTTATGCCCCAGCCCAGACCGGACCACGACGACGACGCTATTGCGGCAGGAATAGGTGAGGCAGTGGTGATAAATACACGGGCGAATCGTACCAAAATTATTATATACCCGTAAGTACTAAATACCAAAAGTACTATATACCCGTAAGTGCTAAATACCAAAAGTACTATATACCCCGGTAGGATGTTTTTTTAAATATATTATAAGATAGCAAACAAGAAGATGGGTCTCCTGATGGAAAGAGTCAACCATCGCCTATAGACAACAAAGGTGTTAATGGAGCGTTGCTATCTTGTGGCGAGGTCTTATGCCACATGCATAAGTTTACCGGCTACCTTATCCTCTAACCCGGTACACGACAGTAACAAGCACTGATGGTATTGCGGCAGGAATTGGTAAGGTGGTGATACCAGACCCGGGCGAAACAATACAGAACTCTACCACCTAGTAAAAGCATTACTAATTTTGTTTAAATCTTGTTTTTTTAATGAAAAGGTATTAATTACGTATGCGCAATAAAAAGTATGAATAAATACTTATAAACATAAAAATTTAAGAATAAGTAAAAAATGCTAATTTGGCAGTCTTAAACGCTGTGATCCTACACAGCGTTTAAGACTGCTAAATTAGCATTTTTACACAAAATAATCTATTCGTAAACTTCTTACGTAATATGTTATTAAAAATAACCTATTTACATAGGTATATGAATAACAAATTATATAAATTGTATAGTGTAGCATGTTTATTTTTCTAGCGACGGGACATCACCGGTAATTATCATTATCATAGTCAACAAGTCTCTGATTGCTACCGTTATTTAGTAATTTAGCTACGTGGAGAACTTTATTTGCCAATTTAAATAAAAAACAACAACTTATTTCATTTCAAATACCATACCTTGAACAACTTAAGATCTCCACCCAAAAATATTAAAAATACATTAGTAAAGACATATCTCTTTATACGGCGTTTTAAATTTTAAAATGCGCATTTTAAAACGCCGTACAGAA
The DNA here is from genome assembly GCA_036924255.1 of Apodemia mormo. Classification (NCBI taxonomy): domain Eukaryota; kingdom Metazoa; phylum Arthropoda; class Insecta; order Lepidoptera; family Riodinidae; genus Apodemia; species Apodemia mormo. Next base: position 8,273,603 of record JAUPFN010000003.1, read on the forward strand.
CGATAAGTATAGATATCCGCATCTACAACACCTATTGTTTGTAATTATTAGATACATTTGTTCTCTTATTCGATTTGTATAAGTAGCGAAAACATAAAATGAAAATAAAATCTTATGTAGATATGAGCGTTTGAACCATTTAAAGCCATATATATAATAAAAAAAATACATTTTTGACATGCCCTTATATACGTAGAGACCGTCGAGATGGTCTATTCTTCAGAGGGAACCCGGATCAACACAGAAAAAAATGTTTAACTTAAATCAAATATAGGTAATGGTAGCCATTCGCCGAGTCACCAAAGATGAGAATAGTCTATTTCCATTAGCATGGCGAATGTAATGCTACATGCAGAAGTTTATCGGAACCTCCAAACTACAAGACGACAAAGACAAAAGACAGGGAGAGGAGAGAGAGATAGACAAATTAATGACGACATTGCAGGAAAAATTGAGGTCATGGTACCAGGTTCAAACGAGATGTAACAGACCTGTACTATCTAGTAGATCACGACTAAGTTTAATACTATCAACGTAAATGACAAATATATATCCGCACCACAAGTTCACTGCTTGCTTTGTAAAAAGCAAACGATTGGAGACTACCGAGTGGTAGAGTTTCGCAAAATCTCGATCAATTATTTGGTGCCACCTCCTTAACTTTTCCTACTATAGTATCGTCAATGTTTGTTATTGTTGTGTTCTGGTTTCGAGGGTAAGATAATTGATAGACTAATACATGTAATATTGCCATCCCTCTATTTGGATAATAATGCACCATTAACATCGTTGGTGTTTATAGGCGATAGTTTCCCTTTCTATTAAAGAGAGCCATTTGCTTTTTTGCTATCTAATGCTATAAAAATAAGCAGATTAATTTGCATGCTTTTAACAGGAATGGAAGGTAACTGCTGATTTTACTCTGAAGCACTATTCTAAGTCGAGTTTCTTGACTTTGCCTTCATAATTCTGTCCTTTCTCCAATGCTGTTGCACGAAAACAAAAGTTGGACATGTCATAAAGAGCATAAAAGCAAAATTAACAAGGTCGACATAAATATGTGATGTAACACTCGCGGATCGCATCCGTACAGTAGCGTAGTATAGCTGAAGAGGATATTTTGGGATTTATTGGAGATTAACATGGGATCCCCCAAAATGTGACCCGCATACTGTTGAGGTTCTCCACCATTATAGGCGTAAAAAAGTCAGACTTCAGCTTAAGTTGCGGAAATAGTCAGATTTTTTCGTTATTCTTCAGATGCACTCAAGAATGTCAAAACAACGTTTTCTTTGCAACTTTGTGACTTATTTTTGTGACCCTCGCACCTTCCAAATCATCAGATATTCTAAATGTCCCTAAACTTTATAGCTCGCAATTAAGCCACCATACCTTAATTCAGTATTTCCATGTTACTGTTCTTTTCACATTTTCGAAAATATGTAGACGCTTTCCGCACTATTGAAATAAAAAACGTTATATATATAACCTTTTATTTTTTCTATCACCTAAATTTTTTATGGTACTCAGTTGCCTTTGCCTACCCTGTGGGATTTGGCGTGAAGATATGACTGATTTCAATAATATATTTATTATTAATACGTAGTTGTGAACTTATTTAAAACTAGCTGTTGCCAGCGACATCGTCCGCGCGGACTTCGTTTACTCCGCACAGCACCTGGCCACTAGGTGATAGCGTGATAATATGTAGCCTATATGTTGACCCGACCTGTTAGTAATATTCATGCAAAATTTGAAATAAATCCATGCAGTGCTTTTTGAGTTTATCCCGGACATACATACAGACAAATAGACAAACAGATAAACAGACAAACAGACAAAAATTCTAAAAACTATATTTTTGGCTTCGATATCGATTGTAGATCACGCCCCAAGTATTCTTTTAAAAAAATATTCAATGTACAGTTTTGACTTTCCTACGATTTTATTATATGTATAGATTAGAATTACCTCGCTTCATGCTTTACTGACTTAACGAACATTAGATTTATAACTTAGATTACAGGAACTACCCGTGATATTATGTACATCTACCCTTGCGCTTATCTAAAGTCAAGTGGGTAATAACACGATTTTACACATAAACATATTTTTATATCAAATGCATCACAAAGTAGGCAGAGAATCAAGAGCCTAGCATTTAGACTCGCCTTTCTTTCTATTAATTCATGGCTTAATTCATTAAAGTGAGTCTATTTTGAACACGGTTGATCATGGTACTACTACTATCTTAAGTTTTCAACCGACTTCCCAAAACGAGGAGGTTTTAAAATCAGGTGTATGATTTTTTTTCATGTTTGTTACCTCAAAAATCGGCCATTGATGGACTGATTTTAAAAATTCTTGTTTTGTTTGGAAGGGTTTACTTCCCGTGTAGTCCCATTTTAATTGGTGAAGATCTGATGCAGAGTTCCGGAGATGCAGGAAATGGAAAGTTGATTGCTTCGGTTTTACTGCGTTAAGCCCCCATCGTACCGATTTTGAAATAAATGCATTCAGTAGATTTCTTGTTATATCGTTTTTTAGCCTGGCCCGGTAATTCAAATCCAACCCAGATCAAAACTGAAGGAGTGGCAACCCTGCGTAAAAAATAATTTTTAATACGTATGCGGTGTGACAGCTACACCATTGACTTTTTACACACACATATACAGAGCGCATAAAATGACAGATATTGATTCGTTTTAAAGGCTCAGGACCCTCTTAAGAAAATATATATTTTCAGGAAGGGAGATCTTTATATTACGATCACTTACTTACTGAAATCTATTCACAAAAGCGGGAGTTTAATTAGGGTAACATAACATTCAACACACTTCGCGATAAATAGACACATCCAAAAACAGCCTCCTTGGAATCACTTTTATCGTTTTTTATACGATAAAATAGCATACAAAAGATCCAGTAACATAAAAGGCGATTGTTTGTTTTGAAGAGTAGAGAATGTTAAACATAAGTCGGTCAAAAAAAGTATAATTCGTGTGCACGACAGACGAACAATCGTCCAAGTTCAGCAGGTTTTTTCAGAGCTTACTTAGCTCTTCTTCTTTAGAAAAACATTCAAGAATTATTAATTAATAAATATTAGCAGGATCTATACTAATATTATAAATGCAAAACCCTGTTTGTCTGTCTCACTGGTAAGCTAAGAGCTTACCAGTGAGACAAACAAACAGATTTTTATTGCTAAATCTGAGCTGCTTTACTGCTAATTTTGATGAAATTTGGCAAGGAGATAGTTGAAGAACCATAATAAACATAATCTAACTTTTCTATAAAAAATCGGCCACTAAATGGCTCAAATAAGGTCTGAAAGATGATTTTGATAATATGTTACCCTGCCCGTAGCAAAGCAGTGCGGTTCAGCTAGTTCTTTATAGGGGTAAATTGTAAATATTTTGTTAACTTAATCATTAACGCATCCTATTACACATCTTCTTAGGTCATTTAATATCCGCGTATCTTACGTCTGGTGACTGATATAATAAAGTCAATGTTAGTCTTCGCAATCTCAGAGTTACCTTGCTGTCACGAGCTGTTATTAACCTTGAAATTATGTAACAGTGGGCCACTTGCAAAAACACAGGTGTTATATCATGTGTAGGTTAATATAAAACTGGTTCATTTTAATTATCTACCAAACATAATTTAAACTGCACCCACCGACTTTCAATATCCTGTACTTCTGAAACCCGTTCACCGCTGGAACCTGGTTTTTTAATAACTTATAACACCCATATTCTTGCAAATAAATATTAGGCACTTCTCGTGTTGGCCTGGGCTCTTTTGAAAAATAGACCAATTGCCGTTATAACAGGCAGGTCGTAAAAGAAGACTGATTGGCTATGCGAGTCATTACCATTGTGGCTAGGGCTACTAGGTGGTAGAGTTCTGCATTGTCTCACCCGGGTCTAGTACCACCGCCTTACGTGCCAGTCACTATCGTGTTCCGGTTTGTAGGGTAAGGTAGCCAGTAAACTTATGTATGTGGCATTAGACCTCGCCACAATACAGCAACGCACCATTAACATCTTTGGTGTATAAGCAATGATTGATTCTTTCCACCAGGAGACTTTCTGCTTATTTGCTATCTTATGACATAAATAAAAAAATTAAATCGTCATTTCAATCCTAGACCAGATCTTGTCCAATTCGTATGGTATACCCTCTCAAACAAGCATTTCTAAAATCAGTTTATAAAAATATTTGAATTCCCAATTTTTGGGAAGTCGGTATCAAAGTGAGATGGAGTTGACTTTCTATTAACTCTATTCTTCAACTGACTTCTTAAATGGGAGGTGGTTGTTAATACGGTTGTTTTTTAACGTTTGTCACTTCAGAACTCGGTAATTTATGAAACGATTTGGATTTTTTTGTTTGAACATTATTACACTTACTAATATTACTATACTACACATGGGCGTACCAAGGGGGGGGGGGGGGGGCAGACCCCCCCCCCGGAAATTGTTTACCTCTCTACTATGTACGGTTGTAGATAAAAATATAGTCTTAAAATGTTACGGTTGCCCCCCCCCCCCCCTGGTCTAGAACCTGGGTACGCCCATGATACTACACCTCTGAATATTACTACACAAATTTAGTTAAAATTTACTATGTAGTTAGGCAATATTAATTTTTGAATATTTTTAATCTATATCTATATTAATATTTATTAATATTTATAATTGGATGTTGATGTGATGGCACACAGGTAGATGATGACCTACACAGCACAAAGGCTGTGTCTTATCTCGGAAGAGTTTGGTGATCCCGCGGGATTAGCCAAAACATTTTTAATGCAGCGGGCTGCACGTTGCAGCTAGTATTGTTACATAATGATATGACCATTAACTATCACGTCTTTCAGTGTGTACAGTATCTTACCGGTCAACCTGATCCCTAATTCACGTAATTGAGTCAATATACTTAGGGTTTTCACACACATAAGCACGATAGAACGTAGAGACGTGCTACAACGCGGCAGGGTATGTAAGAAAATGTGTAAGATTTTTTAACGCTTCGACGATTGCCGTTTTGTTACGTGAATTAGACCTCTGTACATAGATAAATATGTATTTGTTCGTATTAAATTCAGAACCATGACGTTCATCCATACCGTTAACTAGGATGAATCTTAGTCGACTTAGTACTTGCATTTAGGGAAAAGTTATAGCCACTCGTTTCATAACGGTAAAGCACATTTACGAGGCAACGATGCGCTAGGTGATATATAAAAACAAAAGAATAGTAGAGATCCGCAACGTCTCGCCCGAGTTTGATACTACCGTCTCACAACAGCTGGTATGGCCTGTAGAAATTATATGTCAATTATTGTCACTAATAATTATTGCAATTAAAAGACAAACCCGCTGAATTCCATCCGCCAGTTCTTTTCACTACGAAACCGCGTTCCGATCCGGTAGTAGCTATAAATATATCGATTATAATATTTTTTTTTATATCATAAGATAGCAAACGAACAGATGGGTCTCCTGATGAAAAGAGCAGTTTTTAAAGGAGAAATGCTAATAAGATTTTTAAGTCAATCGGTGAATTAACTTGAGAGTTATTTGAAAAAATTAAGTAAGTTTGCTAAAAACAATGTAATTTTAATATTTGAAAAGATATTTGTGTTAATGTTTTGAGAATTAGATTCAATGTTAATTTTTGAAACGGCATTTGTATACTACATATTTAGTACTAAAACATAGTAGAATACCAAAAAATTATTGGTTGAAAAATTTCGAAACGGATAAAACGATTTTAATGCAATTTATGTATTAGACGTAGTTTTTTGAAGAATAGAGCTGATTAGTTGTTGTACTCAATCGGTACATAAATCTGGAAGTTTATTAAAAAAATAGTGTTTCGCCAAAAAGTTTTTGTTGTTTCAAAATTTCTAAAATCTCCTGGACCGAATCGGTTCAAATTTTCAAGGAGTCTAAATTGAGCGGAATCCAATCGAATGTCATCAACCGCATTTCGATCGGTCCAGCTGTTCAAAAGTTATGAGATGTTTACATACACACACACACACACACACTGACGTCATCGTGAAAATAGTCGGAAAAGGTTCCTAGGACCTTAAAACGTGGACACCTGGTGGAAACTCGATTTTCGAAAATCGGGGTAAAATCAGTAACTTCCTTATCTACATACGTAGTGGGAAGTTAATACATACACACTTAATTTATCCGTGTTGGTTCGGGCTCACTTTGAAGCACAAACTTTTCTGTTCTGACTGGTAGTTCGTTAGAGGCGATCGATTGGCTATACGTGTCACTACCATCGTGGCTACTAGGTGGTAGAGTTCCGCAATGTCTCGCCCGGGTATTTGGTACCACCGCCTTACCTATTCCTGCCGCAATAGCGTCAGTGCTTGTCATTGTCATGTTCCGGTTTAAAGAGTAAGATAGGCGGTAAACTAATGCATGTAGCTTTGCCATCTCGCCACACGGATAGCAACGCACCATTAACATCTTTGGTGTCTATAGGCAATGACTTCTCTTTGCATCAGGAGAACTCCTAGATCCTAGATCTCCATATATCTAGATATACTTACAAGGGATTTTTCTGTACTGATGACTAAATAGCCATATCGTTATCTCAAGTTAATTATAAATAACAGTTGATGACACGAAGATAATAGATAAATAATAACCAATTGACATTGTTCGGGATTTTTTTTCACTATTACTCAACATTGTAACGACAGAATTAATCTGACAGACACCTAGGTAGTAAGTACAGTTGCAATCTCTACCTAAAAATTTCTTAAATTTACATAATTGTAATGCTCTTGTAAATCTATCAATAGGTACAAATAAAAAATGAAATCTCTGTCTATGATTTCAAAAAAATAGGTTTTTTAAGTGCAGTGTACAAATTTTTTTTTTATATCATAAGACAGCAAAAAAGCAGATGGGCCTCCTGATGGAAAGAGTCAACCATCGCCTATAGACACCAAAGATGTTAATGGTGCATTGCTATCTTGTGGCGAGGTCTTATGCCACATGCATAAGTTTACCGGCTACCTTACCCTTCAAACCAGAACACGACCAACGCTGACGCTATTGCGGCAGTAATAGATAAGGCCGTGGTACCAGACCCGGGCGAGACAATGCAGAACTCTACCACCAAGTAGTCACGATGGTAGTGACCCGCATAGCAAATCAGTCGCCTTTTACGATCTGCCTGGCAGAACGGTAGTTGGCCTATTCTTCAAAGAAGCCTGGAACCAACAATAAAATTATTAAAACTTTCGTATGTCTCATGTTATTTTATCAACTAAATAATTAAAAACGGTTTGAGACGAGACACTGTCGATCGAACGTCCAACTCACCCTGAGGAAGGAGCTGTAAGGACCTCATATAGATCCGAAACTTGTCAGAACCTACACCAATTAGACGTGAGTGTAACCGATTTTAATTATTTAGACAAATAGACACTGTTTAAATCCAGAAAAATCATTGTCCTTGACATCGTCAGAGTACTGCCTCAACGTTCCGCTGGGATGCGTGCAAAAACTCAGTCAAATTTATGCATATAATAAAATCGTAGGAACGTCAAAACTGTACACTGAATATTTTTAACTTCCCGCTACGTAGTACGTAATGTACGTAGATAGGAAGTTACTGAATTTGCCCTGATTTTCGAAAATCGAGTTTTCACCGGATCTCCACCTTTTGACGTCCTAGGAATCTTTTCCGACTATTTTCGCAATGACGTCAGTATGTCTGTATGTATGTATCTGTGTGTGTGTATGTGTGTATGTAAACATTTCATAACTTTTGAACGGCTGGACCGATCGAAACGCGGTTGATGGCATTCGATTGGATTCTGCTCAACTTAGACTTCTTGAAAATTTGAACCAAATCGGCCTAGGAGATTTTGACAAATTTTGAAAAAACCCCAAAAAAATTTTGGTGAAACAGAATTTTTTTAACATAACTTTCAGATTAATGTACGGATTGAGTACAAAAACTAATCAGCTGTATTCCTCAAAAAACTACATCTTATGCATAAATTGCATCAAAATCGGTTCATCCGTTTGTGAGAAATCGTTGAGGAAAAATTATAAAAAAAGTGTTTTTTTAGCAAATTTACTTTATTTATATTTTTAAAATAATTTTCAGGCTAATACACCGATGGACTTAAAAATCTTATCAGTTTTCTCCTTTAAAAACTGCGTCAAATACCGTTAATTGGATCAAAATCGGTCAATTTGTTTAAGATTTATTAATTATGAAAATATTGGTAAAAAATGTTTTTTGACATTGCTTCGAAATTTTTAACCTATCGATTATTCAGCTAAAGCAATATTTTAGATCTCAAAAATTGAGTTGAATGTTATTCGAAAGATAAAATTCAATCAGCGTTACCAAAATACACAACTTTTCAAAAATCAATACACTACCATTTCAACAAAATAGATGTTTGAACTGAAAAAAATCTATGCTTATAGTTTTTACTCTTTTGAGCTTAAAATATCTTAATTTAGCGGGAAGTTTCAGGGATGGCCTATAGGGTCAACCGCTTACACATTTTTTAAAAAGAATACTTGGGGTGTGATCTACAATCGATATCGAAGCCAAAAATATAGTTTTTAGAATTTTTGTCTGTTTGTCCGGTGTAAACTCAAAAAGCACTGCATGGATTTACTTCAAATTTTGCATGAATATTACTAACAGGTCGGGTCAACATATAGGCTACATATTATCACGCTATCACCCAAGGCGGAGGAGCTGTGCGGAGTAAACGACGTCCGCGCAAACGAAGTCGTGTGCAACAGCTAGTAATCAATAAAGTTTATTAAATACAAACAAAAATGCTAAATAGACAATTATTGAATCGCTATTGTAATTTAAACGATATAAAGCTATTTACTCAGTCAATGCATTTATTATTTCCGTTTTCCGTTTATTATCAACACTTCCTACAGAAAACGTGATATTTCTAAAATTCTATGTAATCTTAATCAAATAACTATGATATGTCGTTGAATCATATTATAAACTATTTTTTCACAAGATACATACTGAGTCATATGTAGTCTTATGAAATTGATGTAATTCGTACTCATAAGAAAGGTGTGAGTCATCCAAGTATGCAGACTGCGTTCAGACATGGTTCAAGTGTAGATCAAAGAACGCAGAAGCCCCAATTTTAATTGTCATGTTACTATTAGTTATTCAACTTAAAAGCGAGCTTAACCTCGTGACTACATATTATATCGGGCTATGCCGAATATTCTCGTTACCTCGCGGCTAAATTTATCGACTTGAGGCGAAGATTCGCGTTATCACGATATGTATCGCGAACTACGTTGCGACAATTGCTTACGTCATAATATCAGTGGTCATCAAATTGTGACCCACAGGTGTATTTATGCAGCCCGCGACAAAGTTAATAAGAATATTGTAATATTCCTAAATCTTTTCTTCTTATTTTTTTAAATTTTATGCTTCTTTTTCTACTTATTTCATTCGTTCAAAAGTTACAATGCTACGATACTTCTTCAGAATCATGAAAGGTCATATCTTCGTACGTTACTTTCGTTCTGTCACGGAACAAAACAAAATAAGTCGTCGATATACGTCGATACACTACGTCAACATCAAAATATGACGTACCTACCTACACATGATTACTGTTTCTTTGTTGTGTTAAATGTCGCCTACAAGCCGCAGTTTGACGACCACTACAGTGACGCGCTGAACCCTTCGCGATGCAGAGATATATCTTACAACTTTTTTGACTTTTATTATATACAGCGTTAAAGGGCAATGTTCCGAAAAACTTAGAAAACGTGCCAATTTTACGTTCGAGTCATGATGGCAAATCCTTTTTTGGTGGGAATTGCAAAATTTGCGTTTAATGATTGTCTTTTATTTTCACGCCACGCAATGGAAATAGTACATTGCTCCGAATTATTGCGCCCTCGGAATCCTAGTCGTATATTTTGCGCGAAATATGGCACATAATATGGCACTTATTTTGTGTATTTCTTTATACTTTTCTACTTTTTTAAATTCCTTAGATCATTAGCATAAAACAAATTATACAAAGTTAAAGTAAAAATGTCACCAAAAAATCAAACATTTTCCACACTTCCCAACGGTATTCATCTCAGAATCATTGCACAAATCTATGGTTTCGTTTTTCGGTAGACCGTCTTTACACGCTGTATGTTGATATAAATATCATCACCGGTTTTCCATTGTACCTATAGTCAGAGTGAACTAATTTTCAAAAGGTGTACAAATTTACTTCGGTGTACTTACTCCACTAACTTACATTAGGTTACAAAATGAATGATCTGGGCTACTAATATTTTTATATAAAGAAATCTCATCACAACATAAGCTTGTATTTAGTGATATTACGTGTACCTATATGTCATTTAAACATTTTCTGTAACAGTATTTACTTAATAAACAAAATATAAAAGTTTGTATATTTGTTACTCAATTGCTTAAAATTGCTGATTGAAATGGACTAAAATTTAGCGAACTAATAGTAACATTAAAAATTAATTGGATAGTTGTCACCGTAAAATTATAAATACCGTTAGATTATAATCTACCCTAATTAATATTATAAACAAACCGCTTATCTAACCTAGCTTAACCAAATTATAAGCTCCCTAACTAACGGTAATTTATATTTTACGTTGAATAGTCAACGGAACATGAATTGATGTGTATGAACTAGGATTTACAAAACTAATCATAGCGACTTGCTAAGCGCAGCATCTATTTTATAAAATAAGACTGATATGAATTAGGTCAGTAAACTTAGGAATTAGGTATAAAAGTATAAAAAAAAGCTGGCACATAACGATAATTATATAGTCTATGCCCTTGCAAATTGGACCGGCGGCATCGCCGGCTATGCGTCCGTTGACTATGCGAAAAAACATTATGACTCATGGTATACGCATACCTGCCTGGCGGGCCTATCAGACTGTAACATGTAAATCAAAGACTGATATACGCTACAGACTATGCTTACATTTTAAATTTTGATGCTTTAAAATATTGGATTGGTTAAATTTAAGAATTAATTAATCCCTATATCCCTTAAACTGAAAGGTGATAGTCTTGCAATTCCCATTTAGGTGTCTATCATAGCTTACTCTAAGTCTATCACCTTAATATCGTCGGCGCTTGGTACCGTTGCGTTCTGATTTTAAGAGTAAGGCACAAAATAAAACAAAATTATGCATGTAGCATCATATCCCTACCTCACAACTAACAACGTTCAATTAAAATATTTATTTTCTATCTTATAATATAAAAACCCTGAATCAAATTTTAACTAAAACATATTTAGAAAAATATCGCTGGTTTAAATACAGGACTTTCTTTATTCCTAAATCAAGAGTTTTTTTTGTATCATAAGATAGCAAACAAGTAGGTGGCTCTCCTGATGGAAATGTTAATGGTGCGTTACTAACCCTGTGGCGGGATGGCAATGCCACATGCATAATGCTATTGAGGCAGGAATAAGCAAGGCGATGGTACCAAATACTCGGGCGAGATATTGCAAAACTCTGCCACCTAGTGGTCACGATGGTACTGACACGTAAAGTCAATCGGTCGCCTTTTACGCAGAATGGCAATTGGTCTATTCTTCAAAGGAGCCCAGAGCAACACGGGTATTTACTCGTAATATGAGTTTCAATCAAAGTTACTAATACATAATAATACTAATACATATTAATATATATCAATATCCACCTCCTTTATCGCGTTATCTGTGTCGTATCGATTTACGTCAGGAAAATGAAAAAAACATTAAAATTGGTTCAGCGCTCGCGGAGTAATCGCGCGGCATACATACGCGCACACATTAGGTGAACAAATATTTACCTTATTTTTATAAATACAGTCTAAAATATATCTAACGAGAAATAATTAATGACATGTCTAGACCATAGTTCATGATGAATCTATAATTAATGTCTCGTAAGTATATATTATTAACCTACAGATAATAGAAACGCCTGTTAATAATAAAAGTAATATTTTTTAATAATTTGAGACTACAGGTGATTTAATACCAAAACATCTCCAAAAAAATTTAGAAATAATAATAATGTCGGTGGACAAATTACACGAATCGACCTAGCCCCAAAGTGAGCAAATTATTTATGTGTGATAGTCAACGCTACTAATACATAGAAGCACATATATACATACTGTAACATAACGGTATACGCATACCTGCCTACATACATAATAAACATTCAAACCTAGAAATACAAATATCTATGCTAATCACACAAATGTTTGCCCCTGTTGGGAATGGAACCCAAGCCCCATCGATTCGTGATTAAGTTTGCTAACCCCGCGACCGATGGGATGGTCAAACGAAATATCTGCACGTTTCAAATTTTAAATTAATTCCAGTGTAAATGTCTAGTCTACAGAATACATGTCTTTGATGCAAAGTAAAAACTAGAAGGAAACAAGTTTCCGAAGAAATTAATGCACTTGATATCTATTTCCAAGTAAAGGTTAGGAAAAATGTCAATAGCCCTATCGTTCACAGTTATCTTGAACAAGTTAGACATGTCACCTTTCAAAGAATACATATTTATTTCAAAAACAAGTCATTGTTCTAATTCTTTGTTATCAGTATACAAATGTATCACTAACCAATAATACATTAAAAAATGTAAACGCAAAAATATTGTAACAACCTTTATTTATTTATTTATTTATTTAACATTATTGTACACCTAAAATAAATCTGTACAACAGGCGGACATTATGCCTATTGGCATTCTCCTTCAGTCAACCTTTGGGCAAACAGAAAGTATGTAAACGGTGCCTTAGAAAATGTATGTCATATAAGAACATACCTAGATCTTAATAAATTAAATATATACGTAGGTCACACTATAAGTTTTGCGTAACTTAAAAAAACAACATGTTATAACCAAAATATTATGTTTATTGCTTTTCAAAATAATCTCCTTTACATTTTAAACACTTTTTCATGCGATCGAACCATTTTTTAAAACAGAAAGACCACAGATCTGAAGGCATGTTTCCTACGTGCTGATTGAACGCTATCACTGCCTCTTCGGAGTTGGTAAAAGTAAAACCTCTCATCAAATCTTTGATTTTGGGGAAAATACAGAAATCACAGGGTTCTAGGTCGGGGTTATGCGCAGGATGAGTGACGACATGTACTTTTTCGGAAGCTAAAAATAACTTTGTTTGGTTGGCCGTGTGTGAAGAAGCGTTATCATAGTGTAGGAGAATGCGGCTTTTGGGTCGTCTTTCGCGAACTTTTTCTAACACCCTGGGTAAACAAATGGTAGAATACCACTCGGCATTAACACTCTTTTGATCTTCAAGTGGAATTGTACAGATGGGACCCGTAGCTGAGAAAAAAAACACGATCATTTTTTTACCAACGTTTCTCGCCTGTCTCACTTTTGTTGGCCTGTTCTCATTTTCAAACACCCATTCACAAGATTGCTGTTTTTTTTTCGGGTTCAAAACAATAAGTCCACGTTTCGTCTCCTGTGACAATGTCATAAACAGCATTAGAATGTCCGTGGTCGTACTTCAGTAGCATCTGTGAGCACTATTCCACGCGAGCCCGCTTCTGCTCCGCTGTCAGTTCATGAGGGATCCAACGACAACAAAGTTTCCGAACTTTCAATTCTTCGTGTAAAATTTTCTGAATTTGGCTCATACCAATCCCCAATAGTCCTCGAATTGTCACATAGGTAATCCGGGGGTTTTCTTCAATTAACCGCTTAACAGTAGCCACATTATTTTCGTTGACGGCAGTTGAAGGCCGCCCTTTACGAAATTCGTTATGTAAAGAAACTCGACCTCTCTCAAATTCAGCAAACCATCGCCTCACGGTGCTCAAACAAGTTGCTTCTCTCCCAAAAGCATTTTGAAGACGAGCGGCACAGTCTTGCGGAGAAAGAGAACTTTTAAAATCATAAAAAATCATCGCTCTAAAATCTTTTCGACTTAATTCCATTTTCGTTGCCTACGTAGAACTTTGATGTGTGATAAAAAAAACAATTGACAAATCATTTCCCGCCAATTGTTTTTTTTATTTACTAAGAAGGTTGCAACGTTTTAAAAATATAACATTCGAAATTCAAATAGTTAGCTAGAAGTGTAAAACTTTTAGTGTGCCCCATGTACTAATAATACTATACAAATTATTATTTATTAGTTAGCTAACTACTATTTTGCACATGCATTTTTAGGTTTCGTTTAAATGAAAACTTGTTATCGGCTAGATGCAACGACAGAGCTAGGTCATTCCACAATCGGGCCGCATATACAGTGAATGAATCGGAAACAAAGTTGGAACGGTGTAGAGGTATGCGGCAGGAATAGATTAGGCGGTGCTACCAGACCCGGATGAGACAAAACGCCTTCAAGTTTTGTGCGATTTTGCAAATTATTTGATTGTTAAGTGGGCTCACTTGTACCATATCGCGTGATCCCTGATCCCTGAGTAAGGCGGTGGTACTAGACCCGGCCAAAACAATGCAGAACTCTACCACCTAGAAGCCACAATGGAAGTGACTCGCATAGGAAATTGGTCGCCTTTTACGACCTGCCTGGCAAAACGGCAGTTGACCTATTCTTCAAGGGGGAAAACTAGCACTTGGCCAGTTTTATTTATTGGGAATTCGGTTGAAATAAAACCTAGGTTCATAAAGCTAAAAATGTAATTTTATACATTTTATATCATTAGGTATATGGCAATAAGCTGATGGCTTTCCTAATGATAAATATACATCGCCTTTTGAGACCAAAGGTGTTTATGGTGCGTTGCTATCTATGTGGCGGTATATTACCAGCTACATTACACGCCAAATAGCAACGCATTAACACCAAAAATGTTAATGCGTTGCTATACTTGTGGCGGGGTTTTAATGCCACATGCATAAGTGGCGGGGTTTTAATGCCACATGCATTATATTTACTGATTAGGCTTTTTTTGTAAAAGTTAAATTATTTTGAAATGCTATTCAATATTTATTGTGTTGTTTGTTGTGTTGTATTAGTCCTGCATATATAATGTAATTTCATAACTGGCCGTAAGCCCAAGTTACGCGTTGTATGTAGGTATTTTGTTGTTAAGCGCTGTGGATTTTGTTAAAGAAATTAATCAATAAATTGTTTTTTACAACCAACTGTCGTTTTTTTTTAACTGGACCCACGATAATCGTAAACTGGCTGGTTGTATTTCTTACAGTTACAAGGAGAATGAACTAAAATATACGACACCCAGATTATTACAGAACTGTTTTATATAACAAGTGACAAACGAGGAGAACCAGATAGTATATTATCATTGAAAGTATTGTTGCTTAGACCTAATTTAAATCCGGTATATTATCAGTAGGGCATCTTGTTACATACTTAAAGAACAATCTTATCGTTCAAATCGGAGCAGTAGGGCAAATTAGTTTTAATATTATCATGAATCAAATATCTTAGAAAACATACCGATGTTTCATATATTTGTTAGAAACGAAAATTGATAAGATTAATTAGCGATTACAGGCCCCCGAATGTGTAAACGTTGAGTAATGTTTAAATATGATGTAAGTACCAAACACACCTCAGCATAAAGCTTAGCTTAAGGGCATTTAAACATTTTTCTTATCGTTTTTTTAACAAATATCATAGGATAGCGAACAAGCAGATGGCTCTCCTGGTGGAAGTAGACAATCACCTCCTATAAGCATCAAAGATGTAACTTGTGCTTTGTTATCCATGTAGAGAATGGTAATGTCACATACAGAAGTTTACAGGCTACATTACCATTCAAACCGGAACAGGACAGTGACAAGCATTGACACTAATACGTCAGGAATAGATAAAGCGAAAATACTGAATCCAGGTGTAGTGTCGTGGAACTCTACCTAGTCATAATGGTAGTGAAAAATTTGGCTAATTGCTCGCATTTTACGAACTGTCTGGCAAAATGTTCTTTATGACAAAAAAGTTAAAATATAAAACCTTTAAATTTAGATGACGAATATACAGTTAAATATAAAATCAATTTTCGATGTCGACATTTCTTCACGTCATTTCGTTGTGCATTAAAGGTGCAATATATTTCATAAATTTTGTGATAAACTGATATTGAACAATGTCAATGTCAAAAATTTGATAAATTTTATGATGAACTGATATTGAACAATGTCAATGTCACAAATTTGATAAAAATTTATGATGAACTGATATTAAACAATGTCAATGTCAAAAAATCCCAATGATAATGAAATCAAAGTACTCTTTAAAACATCAATGACAATGATATTTGATAACATGGTAGGTACCTGCTTAAGGCTGCTGCATGATTTGTTTAGTTACTTTCACAGCATTATGTCATATGCGATTATTTTTGGGGGAAGGCTGCTAAAATAAACACTATATATGTATTGCGTATTTCAAAGAAGGGCTAGGTATAAAATGTATAAGTTAGAATCACATCAGAGGGTTTCTCTCAGAAAAAAGTTAAATAAATCTGTACTTTAACCGTAATAAAAAAATGATGTTTTCGTAAAAAAAAAAACATTTTTGGTGTACACAATCTTAATATAAGGGACAAAACCGATCTTGCTGAGCGTCATGTGCGTGTATCAGGGTGATTGCCGTGAGAAAATTAATCGATACTGAAGTAAAACATATATATATTTTTTTCATTTCTGTCTGTCTATATCAAGGCCGCGTATCACGACAAATCCACTGGACAAATGAAACTCACTATTACTTGGGAGAAGGGATGGAAGTTAAAATATTTCCTGAATTGTAATTCAATAATGCGCAGTCCGATTTTATTCATTCTACTTTTGTTAGAAAGATTATTTTGAAGATTGTCTCACGAATATTTCAAGATCATCGGTTGTGTAGTTCAGAAATTACAAATGTACCAACTTGAATTTGAAATTGGGATTGTACAAGAACCTTTGAATATACGGCTCATCTTAGGCTGGTGAAGGCATTTTATCGTATTTGCTTAATGGACAAATCTATTTGCAAAGTGGGACCACTCCAAAGGAGTCAGATTTTGCTAAACGTTCATTATGGATGTTCATAATGTTCATGGGCGTACCGAGCCCCCCCCCCCCTGGAAATTGTTTATCTCTCTACTATGTATTATTGTAGATAAAAATATAGTCTTAAAATGTTACAGTCCCCCCCTGGCCCAGAACCTGGGTACGCCCATGATAATGTTTGACATGTATAACTCCTTATTTTTGTGTACAAGTTTTAATATAGCTGGTCTAGGAAACGATAGAAATAAAAACCGTCGGCATTTGCAACATTTTATTTGCGTAAAATAAGCGTAATCAAATTTTCACATACACAATGTTGATCAATAGTAAAAGATTCCATTTTTGTTGTATATTATAATTAAACATATAAATACCAAAATATCACAAAAACCATAAGATAATGAGAAAGTAAACATAATGAGATGCATACCTCAGGATACTCGATTGTGTAAGACTATTACTATTGTAAGTAAAATATTTATAAGTCAGTAATATAAGTAATCTATATTAATAATTTCGTCAAGGGTTACTAAGGGTAGACTCAATCGAAACCTTACCTAAATTATAAAGCGTAAAAAAATCATAATTTTGAGTCGACAGCATATATCCGCAAAATTTGGATTGTCGAGTATTTTGTTAAAATAGTGATTAAAAATTCTAACCGTGCTGACAGACAAATCGGCCACAGGGTTCTTTAAAGGGTACAAATATGTGGTGTAGATGGCGTGAGCATTATTAAAATATCGTAGAACGCAGCGCACATTGTCGTAAAACCTATTTCTCTTCGTTCATACAAGAGTAGAAATTAAAAAATAGCAACACTATAGTGTTGTCTTTATTAAATTAAGTTGAAAGAAGACGTCACTAGAGTGTAGCTACTTTTTAATGTCTACTATTTGAGTATAATATAATATTGTGTATTATGAGACTTCCGAGCGAAGCCGGGTTTTCATCTAGTATTTATAAAAATTGGCCGCTTAAAAAGTATGAAACTTTCCAGATTTATTAAGAAATAAATATTTATATAAAATAAACATATGTTATATAGGAATATATTCGAATTGCTTTTATAGTATTGCTCTATTAAAGTTTAAATTTCAAAACAAACCACAGAACACATACGCCATTGGGATAGAAACATGTCGCCGCACATTTAAGCAAACGCTCCTATTACTGTCAAAAATGTCATACATTTGTAGGTTATGTTATGATAAAATAGAAATAAACAATGTTGTACTGTTTTATCGGACCGAATGAGATGACAAGGTTTAAAATTACTCTTAGAGTGATTTTATTTCATCGGTAACTAGTATAACTCTGTATTTTTGTGTAAATGCAAACTACATTGACAAACTAAGAAACTGCCTTGAAAGGCGTATCCATTTAATCCGTGAAATAAACAGTATTCCTCTGAATTTTTTAGTCTTAAAATCCTAACAAAACCCAGTATAGAGATATAAACCAACCAAAAGCCTCTTTCTTACACAATCGATTTTTTTATATAAGAGATAAATAATTAAAGTTAAATAGATTAAATAATTCAAATTTATCACAAATCTACATTGCAAATTTACTTATTTTATTCGTTATAAAATTGTTCTGCTTAAATTTAAGTATTCAAAAATTTGTCTACATATCCCTACTTACTTATACAAAGGAACTGCATTCTAAAATAATTATGCTACATAAACATGTAACATTTTTAAAAAATATACAAAGAGTGTATATTTTATACACCATCAACGCAAAATGTAAAAACCGTTAGATTATAATCTAAGGAAGAAGATCATCATTTGGTAAGGTTAGGTTAGTAGTTTAATTATAATTAGCGATATAATTACAATTTTAACTTTGAGAACTGAAATTAATTAAATTTATTCACACACTACGTGAATATGTGTGAATTAAAAAATTTAACTAATTTCATGTATTTCTAATGCAATTTATTGAACAATATTAGGTTTCTACAGTCCTCCGCAATGTAAATTTTCACTGGACCAAATTTCGTAATTTACAAATCGCGCAACTATCTTAAAAAGGGATCAAAGTTTTGCCTTCACGTATTGTAGATATTAATAAGGTAGGACTATAATCTGACAGATTTACAATTTTACAGTGACATATACAAGCGGTCAAGTGTACACCGCTTTTATCGTCATGGTTTATGAGTCGATTTATTGCCAAATTGTGCCAATGATGTTTCACATCAACAATTAAAGCTAACCTAACTAAATCTCACTTTAATTTACACTCAAATATGGAAATAAACCAATACATAGTAGTATCTCCCAAAAAAATATTCGATCGAGTATCTTTGATACTATGGCGCCATCCATAACTTGCGTCATACAAATTTTAGAGATATTTTACCACCCACCCCTACTTGTCACAGAGTGGGACGTTGGTAAAACCGGGAGGGGTTTGTAAAACTGGTGACTTGATCTAAGTAAATTAAATAGCATTTTGTTCCATCTATATAAGCCTTATACATTTTCTTAATCTTTTTTTTTTAAATATTGCTGGAAAAATTACACAAATTGATCTAACCCCAGAGTAAGCAAATTATTTGCTTGTGTTATAGGTGTTAGTCAACGAAGATGTTAACACATAGAAATACAATATATATAAATATTTTAATATAGATAAAAAATACCCAAACCCAGAAATACAAACATCTATGCTCATCACACAGATGTTTGTCCCTGTCTGGAATCGTATCCGAGCCCGCACAATCCGTACTGAGGTTCGCTAATCACTCGACCAACGGGGCAGTCAATAATGTAGTAATTAATACATATAGTTAGAGTTAATAATATTTTAAAGTTTTGGTTTACATATATTAGTTGTGAGTTTAAAATGTACATTTTAACATGTGACATCAAATCTAACTATGTCCATTGTCACACGATATCATATTTCGTTGCCCTTTACCTGTAAAATTATTAATGGATGGCCCCTAAAATAAATTAATTTACATTTTTATTATTAAAAGAATACTTCTTTTACATTTTTCAATTGTAGAATACTGTTGCTATAGAATTTTTGGTAATAAAATATAAAAATAATATTTCTTAAAAGCTTTACTTAAGTAAAGAAAAATTTTGACACGATTGAAATATCACTCTTAATATCATAATGAGTATTGTTTTTGCAAATAAATATTAATTTTTGTCCATTTTTATTTTGTAAAATATTTGTTTATATTGTATTAAGTTACAGTAAAGTTGCATAACTTTTAGGGCGTCGTAATTTATGAAATCCATTGCTTAAATTACTTTATTTATTTATGATACAAAATCACATTAAAAATACATCTTTAACAAAACAAAACATTTGAAAGTACATTAAATGTTTTTACTTGATTGTATATAATAATTGAGATTTAATATAAAATATAAAAACTTACTTAAAGAATAAACTTATTATGACTTGTCAAAACATGTTATCTTACTTACTAAGGTTCACAGCACACGATACATAAGATATATTATTGGCATTATGCTAATCGCTAAAAGGTAATGTTGAATAAGAGAGCTAAAACTATTTTAACCTATAAAAAGGGACCTTATTAAATAAAATGATAAATATTGTTTTAAAATTCTACGGTGAATGTTAAAGTTCCAGGTAAACGCCAATAGTTGAACCCAGTGTAAAATTTAGAGACAATTAAAATCGTTTGCTTTCATCAAATATAGCGTATTCTGCTCAAACGAGATTTGACGGCTCGATCGATACATTACAAGAAACTAGATTGATGACAATATAAAAAAAAATTAAAAAAGTATCTTCACGCCCATATCCCCGAATGGGTAGGCAGAGGTACAAGTGCACCCACGATTAGGTCCCACAAATGTGATAAGTGGCAAGCCTATCGCCAACCGGGCACTTTCCAATCCCGGGCAAATTTGTGTTTCTCAGAAAACTGAAAAAACACTTTTTTTAATGTGCCCAAGCCGGGAATCGAACCCGGGACCTCATGTGGTCAACGCCAACGCTGGACCACTAGACCACAGAGGCGACAATATAAGAAAATTAAAAACATTATTTTTAAACATTTTTGTGTTAAACAAAAGCTATGTAAATTAGGCTATTATAAAATTTCAGATTAGGACAAAAAACTTGGGAATGATTGTTCTTCATACTAATTTCTAACAATTATTGTAATTGATTTAAAATTGTACACTATATTAAGCTGATAAAATAAATACATAAAAAAGACAAGCCCGCTGAGTTTTTCCACCGGATCTTCTCAGCGTGAGGCCGTATTTTAATCCGTTAGTAACTTTATCATTGTCGACCCGACAAAAGTTCCTATAAGGTAATTCAATAAAATATTTTAAAATTTTTGAGTTTTAAATATTTTCTTTGTACAAATTTTGTAAAACGAAACGTATTTGCTGCGTTAAATAAGACTCCTCTATTAAATCAAAATAGTAGGTTATTAATCTAAATACGGTAATAGGTAATCGTCGACAATACTAACATTCATATGCCAGTTGAAGTGGTTAACTCCTGGGACGGTGACCAAGTGAAGACGTTTACTCTCGTCTAACGCTTTCAGGCCGATTGTGTCTTGCGTGTATATCTCTTGCTGCCTCATTTCTATCACAGTTTCGTTGGCATCGTAGTAACCGAACTGGCTGTAAAAAGATTTCTTTAAATTATTCCAATTTCGACCAAAAGCTATTAGCTAATATTTAGGTATCAGAAATTAATCTAATCGACTCGAATCATAAAGTTTCGTTTTTTTTTTGAGGATTTTCTCAAAAATTTATAGCTTAGGAGCAGCTCGACCGACCGGCTCGAGCTTGAGGAGCAACCAGCAGACGATTCTCCTTATGGAAATAGACAACCATCGCCTATAAACAACAAAGATGTTAATGTTGCGTTGCTAACCGAGTGGCGTGATGGTATTGCCACATCCATAAGTTAACTTTACCCTCCAAACCGCAACACGACAGTGACAAGCACTGACGCTATTGCGGTAGGAGTAGATAAGACGGAAAGACTACCTACCAATTTTTTCTAAATTATTTTTACGAGGAAAATCTGATAACGGATTTAATACACATTAGCTGTGCCCGCGACTTCGTCGCGTGGAAAAATGTCTGAAATATAAGTAGCCTAATGTACTCTTTATTATCGTGGTTTAAAAGATTAACAGTCCCGGGGTTTTACCCGCATAGTTCTCGTTTCCGTGGAATTTCCGGGATAAAAGTATCCTACGTCCTTTCTCGGGTCTCTAACTATCATTGTAACAAATTTCATCCAAATCGGTTCATTTGTTTAGGCGTGAAGAAGAGACAGGGGGATAGAGTTACTTTCGAATTTATAATATTAGTATGGATTGTCAATAACGAGATTCGAAATCGGGTTTTCAAAAGATCAAAGCCAGCAATAATAATTTTCAGATTAATTTAATTTTTACCTGCTTTGCCATGGAGTTATAACTTGATCGTCGGGTCCTCCAATCAGTACTAGTCTTTTCAATCCCAATAAATTATTTTTGAAGTCTGCAGATTTCGCCGATCTGTTGGTGACAAAAATTTAAGTAAACTTGACTTACTTGTAGTAAGTAATAGGGGAATTTAATATGTACATCAATAAATATTAGCTGGATAAATCACACAAATTAATCAAAGTAGTAAGTAAACCATAAGTAAACCCATAGTAAGCAAATAATTTGCTTGTGATATTGCGGTGCTTGTGCGGTGAAGTATTGTAACTAAAATTTTATACGTATCTGGCCGTAAATACTGTTATAATTAAAAATAAACAAAATATTTTATTTGAATAAGGAACCTGTCATTTTTATATGATTGTTCATTGTGTTCTCTCATTTTCGTGCCAATACATTGTAAAATATTTTGTGATATTAAAATGAGAGAACCGAATCACTGTGATTGCATTACACAAAGTAGGTATGGAGCCAAATGCAATTTCTGAAACTCTTCAATCTTCATACGCTTGGTATTAGTTAAATGTTTGTGTACCGGGCTATTGATAAGTACAATGAAACCTCCTCTGTTTGTGCCAGAAAAATATCTGGCCGCCCACATAATGTTCGTACGCAAAAGGCGACCAAAGCAGTAAGGGAAAGAATTCGAAGAAATTCTTTCCGAAAGCAAAGCTTTAAAGAGATGAAGATAGCACTTAAGGACATATCGCGTATTTTAAAAGATACTTAGGACTGGCAGCCTATAAGAGACGCACTGCTAATTTCTTAACTGATAATTTAAAAAAGAATAGGGTGGTAAAATCAAAACAAAAACTTAAGCGCTACGTAAGGGAGGTCACAAAAAAACTTTGCTTACGGATGAGATTTTTTTACAAATGAGCAATATTTTAACAAACAAAATGACCGTATTTATACGTAAAGCTCTAAGGAAGCTTCCCTATTAGTTAGCAGAGTACAATGTGGTTATTATCTAACTTCAGTGATGGTTTGGTGGAGTGTTAGCTATGAAGGAGCGACTGGGCCATATTTTTGTGAAAAAAAAGATATCATTCTTGAGAAAGTAGTTAAGTCCCTTAACAACACAATGTTCAATAATCAAAAATGGGCCTTTTAGCAAGACTCGGCGTCGGGTCGGACTTCATCAGAGCTGAAGTCTGGTCGTCATCTAGTCCCGATCTAAATCCACTGGTTTAAGATTTATGGTCAGTTTTAGAGACTGGCTTGCTATAAATGCCATGATAATTTGGAGTCCAAAAATAACAGCACAGTACTCAGTATTCTGTGCTGTTATTTTTGTAGTCTCCGGTATTCTGTGGTAACATGCTGTTCTTAAACAACATCTGTTATTATTGCTTAACACTATCAGGATTAACATATCTTGTTTGACCTGTTATAACCCAAGACTATATCAATGTATTAAAATAACAAGTAAAATAGTGTAATAAAACCAATGGTTAAGAACGTGTATTCGATTAGCAACGAAAACTTCATGGTTTCAAGTTTTTTCAAGAGCAATATCGTAATAATGTGAGCAGATTATTCGAAGGACATTACCGTTTTTGCAAGATTAAGTCTTGATTTAGTGCACTACAGAGCAAGAATATAATTTTTGATAACGGTTTTTTTTAAACTTAGACAATCCCTGCACGAAAATAGGCGTGAGAGCTATCTTTCAGGACGAACACAACCATTGTAATGCGTCATAATATTTTATTTTATGCATTTTTCCAACAGGATATATGGTCCTAAAGTGCAACACAGAGCCAAAATGACGATAATATTTTTTTTTAGATATTAAAAAATAATATTTAAAAATAACAGAATCAGTTTACTTAAACATTTTTTTTCACCAGTAAGTATTTCAATATAAACCTAAAATATGTATTATATGTGACTCAAGGTAATGTGAATCAAGGTAATGTTCAATTTTGAACCTGCAGTAAATCTAATAATCAAGACTTAATCTTGCAAAAACTCTAATATCCTTCGATTTTCGAATAATCTACTTACATTACAATATTGCTCTGGAAAAACAAAGTTTTCGTTACGCACCATTAACATCTCTGTTGTTTTTATAGGCGATGGTTGACTCTATCCATCAGGCGACCCATCTGCTTGTTTGTAGGTTTTTCGATTAATTATCGATATTTTCAATTCGATATATCGATATTTTTGGGCGATATATTTTGTAACGATATATCGATATCAAATATCCAATATCGAAATTTGTCTCAGACAATTTCTTTTGTTTTTATTTGGTCGACTAAATTTACTACTTTACTGCTTTTTAATTTGGTACTTAAGTTGGTTTTTAAGTTGGCAACTCTGTCTTTACGTAAATGACACACGTGACATGTGTCAGTTCAGTTCAGTAATTTCATTCGATTGTGTATCTGACTAGGCTGTATGGGCTCAAATCCCTTTGCTTTCTGCTATGTCTGTATCAAATAAATTTTGGTTTAGTTAATAATTAATATTTTTTATTGCTTTTGATTTATTAAGAATGATGTCTATTGATTAATATTTATCTAGTAATGTACCTAAAAAGATTGGAGTAGATTAGCCAATTTTTTCATATCGTACCGATATATCGATAATTTTAAATAAATATATCGATATCGATATTGTTAAATAAAAATATCGATATCGATATTGTTAAATAAAAATATCGATCTCGATATTGATTAATGATATTTTCAAAAATATCGATATTGATATTTGATATGATCGATACTTTATTGCATTTCCGACATCCTAATAGAGATGAGTCGTAAATACTAGAACAGGTACGAATACTAGATATTTTACGATACTAGGCGGCACCTATTCTATTTTTAACAAGATTAAGTCCGTATAGTCCTGTACTGTGTAGTCTATTAGTATTATAATCATAGCATAAAATGCTCATCGCATACGCTACACCGTTTCCTTTACTCTTATGTGAAAATGTGTTTTGCTATCTTGCTCACCCATGATAGAAAATGCTAACGAGATGAAGCAATATGATTTGTATACTTTTTCTCGCTCTCACAAGAGAGAGATACCGCTATACAATATGTATGCCCGTCCCGTATTCTCGCTACGTATGGCCGGGCTAACAGCCGGCTTATACGTGTTGTTTTGATACTCGATCAAATACTTCATTGAGAATAGGTAACAGAGATCGCTTCCGATATCGATCAAAGTATCATAGTCTTCATATTTTGAAGTATCTAGTATCATAGACTAACCTAGTATCGTGGACGTGATCCATCAAAAAGTTTTTTCAGATTACGTGTTAGTTATTAGCATAGAAGGTTATTGTTAATATTTAATCGGTTATTGTGAACTTTTTATTTTATAATTATAATAATGGTGCCCAAAGGTAGCAATATCGCTTTTAGGAACATTTTGTAAAAGATAAAATATGGCAGACAATGGCAGAATGTAAAATATGTAAGTTACCTATAATTAAGATTTAAAGTCTCAGTATCGAATTTAACAAAACATTTAACGAAAAAACATCTAACGTCGGGGTATAAATATTAGAAAAAACGCGATAAATAGCGTAAAACCTAGTTTTATTTGTGTAAATGTCTCCCGTTAGTATTAGAGAATATTATTATATTCAATTACGTTTAAGTACACATACGTAAAGGGAGATTAAATACTAATCTCTTTCATTGAAGTCTGATACATACTTAGTACCTAGTACGCATACTTATTGTTCATAGTATCAATTTAACAAAATAATATCATTAGGACTAGGTGGAACAGATATTTGGATCACGTATTTTTACAGACTAGGACTTGGTGCTAGTAGTGAGGCGTATTTATCGTAACAGATACAAATCACAGGTATTCGTAAATACTAGATAACAATTGTTCCTACAATATCAAATATCTGTTGAAAAATATCAGTCACAATACTGAATCACAATCTGCACTACGTTCTTCAGTCACAGTAGGTACTAGGTACTAGGTACCTACTCAATAACAGATATTCGTGTTACCTGTTCTTCGTATGTATTAGTCTCTCTTGGTCACACCCACTAAATTGAATCTTGCTAAAACGAGAAGCACTTAGTATTTATTATCCGAAAATTCAAATAGTAATCTTTTATAACAAAATATCTTCCTAGAATAGTAACAACTATTTCTAGTCGTATAATCTGTTATCTGTTCCTGTTCCTAATTTTCAATTCGGAAACACTGCAAGAATACTTCTAACGATATGTTGAAATATTACGTCCTTTTGTAGGTATGTAAAAACAAAAAGGTCGATCTCAATTATTTGCATAAAATTATCAATATAGGTACTCGCATAAAATCTAAATAACGGTAAAATATTTTTTTCTTCGTAGTAAAATTACAACAGAAATTATTTGAAAGTTCGAAACGTTTATATAATAGCGCGTTGCGTTTTAAGATTATATCAAACAATAATCAACTAAAGTAGGGCTAATTTAAAAGGTCATATTTGTCAGATCTTAAATCCAGGAATGTGAAATGGGATCTTAAACGCAGCAGCTCCATATAAACTTGTACGTGTCTAGCATCTGCCAAATGTCGTCTACTAAAATGGCCTTAGTACTCACTACTCTCTACTCATCACAGAGTACTTTGTAATATGCTCTCACATATTTTGTACTGTACGTGAATTATTTACTGAGACCGCGCTTGGAAAAATAACAGGCTGTTCTTTAATAACAGATAATGACATCTGTTATTTCTCAATAACAGTACCAGGATCAACAGATATCTGATTCGCCCTGTTATAACCCAAGACTACTAGGTGCACCTAGTCTCTGATCTACCTAGTAGAGATGAGCGTAAATACTAGAACAGGTACGAATACTAGGTATTTTACGATACTAGGCGGCACCTATTCCATTTTTCACAAGACTAAGTCCGTATAATCCTGTAGTCTTGTAGTATTATAATATTATAGCACTCACTCATAGCATTCGCTGCACTGTTTCCTTTACTCTTTTGTGAAAACGTGTTTTGCTATCTTGCTCACCCATGACAAAATGCTAACGAGATGAAGCAATACGATTTGTATATATTTTCCCGCTCTCACAAGAGTGAGATACCGTTATACAATATATATGCTCCCGCTGAGCTAACAGGTGAATACCGGTACCTACGTCATAATACGCGATACTCGATCAAATACTTCATTGCGAACAGGTAACAGAGATCGCGTCCGATATCGATCAAGTATCATAGTCTTTAAAGTATCTAGTATTCATACTTTGGAGTATCTAGTATCATAGACTAACCTAGTATCGTGGACGTGTTCCATCATAAAGTTTTTTTAGATTACGTGATTGTTAATGGCATAAAAGGCTATTGTTAGTATTTAATCGGTGACTCTGAACTTTTTATTTATAATTAGGTATAATAATGGTGCCTAAACGTAGCAATATCGTTTGGGAACATTTTGTAGATAAAAGGCAAAATATGGAATAATGTAAAATATGTAAAGTGTAATTAAGTTCGGTATCGAATTATAGAAATCGTTTAACAAAAAAACATCTAACGTCGGGGTATAAAAATCAGAAAAAACGCGATAATTAGCTTAAAACCTAGTTTTATTTGTGTAAATGTCCCGCGTAAGTGTTAGAAAATATTATAATATTCAATTACTTTTAAGAACACATACGTATACTTATTACTTATTGTTCATAGTATCAATTTCACAAAATAAGATCATAGTATCGTTAGGACTAGGTGGACTAGGTGGACTAGGTGGAACAGGTATTTGGATCACGTTTTTTTACACACTAGGAATAGATACACCAGTGATGTCATTTCTACCAACTTTTTGGTAGATCTACCAATTTTCACTTCAGTCTACCTATCTACCACCCTAGACCTAAAAACTACCTATTTTTAATTAATTTGACATATCACCATTTTGGATTATGTTTATATCGACGAGCGACATTACAATGTGTTGAGTGAGCCATGCGACGATGCGTCAAACATACATAGTGTCCAGGCAGTAAACTACAAAAAAAACGTCATCAACAGTTCGCCGTTTGCGCCATTTCGCGTCCATAGACATTATTATACTGTTCTGTGGCCCATTCCCGGTTGGTTTGTTGCGGAATAAATTGTGAATCTTTGTTCCTGTTTTGTGTTGTTTTGTTGTTAAGGTGCTCCTTCAGCGGGAGCATTCGCGTGTAATGTAACGTTACAGATTTGAGCATTACATTAGTGAAGGAGGAGAACCGAACATAACAATGTGCACCTTGTAATGATACAAAACCGGCTTACATCAGTGAAGGAAGAGAACCGAGCATTACAATGTGCACCTTGTAATGATACAATGTGTAATATCTTGATACAACTTGTAACATCAATGCGCTCCATTTATCCCCGCCCGTTCGGTTTTGAAATAATTCATAACACCAATATCGTTTCTTCTGCATTTTTTACGTAAATAACAAAGTGGGATTAATATTGCCGCACTCAGCACAACAACCGCTTCTTCTGACATTAAAGAATCAACTGATGCATACATTACACGCGAATGCTCGTTATTACATTACACGCGAATGCTCGTCAGTCACGGAGTTATTATTGTAATGTAATGCTCAAAAGACGAATCTATAATGTTACATTACATGCGAATGCTCATCAGTCACGAAGGTATTATTGTAATGTAATGCTCAAAGACGAGTCTATAATGTTACATTACACTCGAATGCGTCCGGTGAGGGGGACCCTTTAAAACCAAATAAAGTACCAAGGGGATTGTTGCGTACTAAGAGATTCATAGCAAACAATGGGCAGCCTAGCACAGATTTAAAATTGTTCAATGAAAATATGTATAATTTCCAAAAATGAACATTTTAAGAACAGTTTATGCATTTTTAAACTTAAAAAATCTTCTAAATTGAAGTGGTAGATCTACCAATTTTGCATTTTACATTCTACCAACTTCTACCAACATTTGGCACATAATTTACTAATTTTCTTTAATTCGGGTTGGCAACACTGAGATACACCTAGTCTCTGATTTACCTAGTCCGACCCATCTCTACATCCTAATGAGCACCCTTTAATAGAAACTTATAAAGCCTTGCTTTCGCAAGACTATCAAAAAATAGGTTTAGACTCATTTGAGTGTTCCCCTCCACGGAAATCTTTAGTAAAAGGCGAAAGATTTATACGTTTTGAAGGGAAACCAGAGTGACTCAATATAGAAATATTAAAGTATATCTATGCATGCGATTCAACTTCTAATAGTGTGATGTAAAAATGTATAGCGACATCTGTTGGCAGTTACAGAAACACTATTAATAGAGACAAATTATAAAAATATTTATATTATCTCCAAGAAGGTGGAGTAGAGCTTTACGGTAATCTAATAATCTAATGTACATTTATTTTATTAAACAAATATTTTTAATTTTATTTTTATAACATAATATTATTGTTTTAGTAATTGTCTCTTAGTTCAATTTTCTTGATGATTCTATTGATGATTCTATTGAAAGTCTACACTACACGTATACGCTAAAACTAACAATATTGTATTTGAATCCGCAAAAGAATGTCAGAGGTATGTGACCTAGACAAAAAAGTCTTTGTTTTTATCCTTAGCTTTCTTTTGAACCTCTCCATATTTCATACCTTAAATGTATAGATTTACTGAACACTATTGTATTTATATATGTGTGCTGTATTATAAAATCTTATTTCTGATAATAATTTGTTTCGTATGACTGTTAAAAAATGGAGGCATTATTAATTTAATACGTTTTAAACTGAAATTTAAGTAACTACATTTTCACGGTAAGTTTAATCAGAGTTTTTGTTAATTTAAATTTAAATCAGAAACACGTACATACACATAGTGATATCTATCAGACACTTTTACTAATAGTAAACTTGAATAGAAAAGCGGGTAGAGATTATATTGGTGTATAGCATTTAAGACCATGTATTTAATATATTGAAAGAAAGTTTAATGATAAAACTAAATAACTTTTATTTAAATATCATAAAAGAATTTATTGAACATAATCAAAAATATGGACGAACCTTTTTTAAAACACTTAAATATTGACTAGTTTATTTCATACGATTTATACGATGCGCGCTTATACCATCGCGAAAAACTGCTTACTTTCATATTTTTTCCCTAACGCGCAAAAAGAAGTACAACTTCAACAAAAGCCAACATTTTATTTAATATACTTTTTTGAACATAATCAAAAATATGGACGAACCTTTTTTGAAAAACTTAAATGTTGACTAGTCAATTTCATACGATTTTTACGATGCGCGCAAATACCATCACGAAAAACCGGCAGTTTTTCGTGATGGTATGTGCACGCATCGTAAAAATTTACATTCATAATTTTTCCCTAACGCGCAAAAAGAAGTACAACTTCAATAAAAGCCAACATTTTATTTAATATACAGTATTTATATACGAAATCATGTGAAATAGTATTCAGAGAAGGATCTAAAGGGGAAGTTTGGGGAGAATCCATGCATAAAATTAATAAAATCAAACCTGGAAATTTTGTAAATTTTGCAAACTACCCTGAATTGGATCAACCCCATTTTAGGATAGGGCGTGGCCTCTCAAACAAAATTCTTCTACATATAACACTAGCAATTAATTTGCTTACTTTCGGGTAAGATTAATTTGTGTAACAGATATGAAAATATATAATATATGATATAAAATATATAATAATTATTATTATTTTTATACATACAGCCGATTTGATAACCTCCTTCTTTTGGGAATTGGAAATCAATCATCTTCAAAAATAATATATTAAATCAATAATCAGAAAAAACTTGTAGGCAATGCAGCAACGCATTATTCTATCTTTTTTTAGACATGTGTAACACTGCGCTGCGCCGCGCAATTGCGCTAACTCAATTCACTGAGCGGGTGTATCAACTCACTTATTAAAAATGTGTTAGCGCACGGCGCAGCATAGTTATATCACAGACTACTTAAGAGACTATACGCAGTAAACTCTCATTCATGTGCACAATTTTCCTGAGTCATGACTCTTATGTGTCGCGACTCACTCGTTGAGTTACCAATGAGCCAACGCAATTCATGCGCTGTGCGCTGTTTGTGTTTTGAATCTGTAGCGTGGCGCACGGCGCACGTTTCGCTCGCTGCTCACTTCTCTTTACCCGCGGGCTGCGTCAGATTTGTTGCGCCATGGCGCAATTTTGAGTTAGCGCAATGAGCCGGCGCAGTACACTGCGCTTGAGTTATTGAGTTAACGCAAGGAATTTCGCTGAGTTACCCATGTCCACTTTTTTTTTCACTTCAGTTTTTATAAGCCTTGCTTTCGCAAGACTGTCAAAAAATAAGTATAGACTCATTTGAGTGTTCCCCTCCACGGAAATCTTTAGTAAAAGGCGAAAGATTTATACGTTTTGAAGGGAAACCAGAGTGACATCATTTCTGAGAATTAAAGTATATCTATGCATGCGATTCACCTTCTGATAGCGTAATGTAAAAACGTATAGCGACATCTGTTGGCACTTATAGAATCTTATAAATATTATTTTTAATAAGTATATATTTTTGGGTTGCCTTAAATGTAATTGAGATGTACAGTAGCGGTACAAATAGCTTCGTCAGTTTTTAAATTGATTCATTGAACAAGCTGCGAGCACATATTATCATCTTTTGAAAAATTTTCACATAATAGACTGTTGCATAGAAAATTATGCTTAACTGTACGATAACATGGTTCAGATTTGCTTGCTTGCTTGCATCAACACTATTTCCTTATTTTATCTTGTGTAAATGATTATTATCTAAAGAGATGCTAACGTTTTTTTTTTTAATTAAAACCTTTCCATTGATTTGACCTGCCATTAATATTTATGATAACACTATTGTCATGGTTAATGTCACCGTTGTTATTTCTAGATTTCTAGTGTTATTCAATATTTTATTGCAAAATATATTTGCCATAAATATAATATTATTTATTTTCGTAATGTCATAATAATGCCGAGACCTTTAAGAACTGAAGAACGAGCAGCAATAATTGATGCAATACTTATTGTTAGATAAACTTTATTTGATAGAAAACGTCACATTTATTTAATATTAGTAGAAATGTTTTTTGTACTGGTATGTTGGCATGATTGATTCGTACACTAGTGCAAGCGAAACTAGATCTTAAGGTGACGAACCTATTTTTAACGTGACTATACAATACAATAAAACACAAGATATGCTGAGGAAGGCATTTGTTTTGTCAATTTTTTTTTCACCAGACTTTCCGATGTTTTTTTAACTGCAACAACCGACATCCTATTTGCTGTATCTCCGGAACTTTGCATCAGATCTTCGCCAAATTAAAATGTAACTTAGTATACCCTCTCAAACAAAAAATAATTTTCAAAATCGGTTCATAAATGACCGAGTTCTAAGGTAACAAACATAATTAAACATACAGCCCAATTAGCTTCCTCCTTTTGGGAAAAAGGTTGAAAAAGGCGAAAATTTAAAAAATTATGTTAATGTCCAGACCTCCTTTGAAGAGTAGAGCAGCTGCCATTTTACCAAGCAGTTCGCAAAAGGCAAATGATTGACTATACGAGCCACTATAATCATCACTACTAGGTCTTGTACCACTGCCTTACCTATTCCAGCCGTAATAGCGTCATTGCTTGTCACTATCGTGTTCCAGTTTAAAGGGTAAGGTAGACTTGCTGTATGCTGGTAACACCGCGCCACATAGATAGCAACGCACCATTAACATCTTTTATGTCTATGAACAATGGTTTTTTTCTTACCATTAGGAGAGCTATCTACGTATTGTAACCTAAAATATTAAAAATTGTAAATAAATATTTGTATGCATGTTCGGACATAATTCCATTAAATAGACGGATTTGAAAAATTTTTTTGCCACATGCAAATTTGGTAAAGAACTTGATTCAGGATTCCAGAAATACAGGAATTATACGGTACCCCTATATCCCTGTCGGTAATTGTGGAATCAATTACCGGCAGGGGTATTTATACGACATAGGGACCTCAAGATCAGAGCTTACTCATTCTTTCATTCTTAAAAGGCCGGCAACGCAACTGCACGACCTCTGGCATTGAGGATGTCCATGGGTGGCGGTGATCACTTACCATCAGGTGTACCTCTTGCTCATTTGCCCCCTCTTCTATAAAAAAATAAAACATAAAACGGGAGGTTGGTTCAGGCTTCTTTGAAGAATAGATTAACTGCCGTTCTGCCAAGCAGGTCGTAAGAGGAGACCGATTGTCTATACGTGTCACTATCATCGTGACTACTAGCTGGTAGAGTTCCGAACCATCTCGCCCGGGTATTTGGTACCACCGCCTTACCTATTCCTGTTGCAATAGCGTCAATGCGTTGTGTTCTGGTTTGGAGGGTGAGGTAGCCTACGTTTGACTTATGCATTTGGCATTGTCACCCCGCCACCATTAACATCTTTGGTGTCTATAGGCGACGGTTTCCCTTTCCATCAGGAGAGCCATCTGCTTGTTTGCTATCTTATCATATAAAAAAGGTTGAAATCATTTGTTGCTGTTTCACTGTTTTTCAATTATTGCATATAGTATCCGCAATGCTATTCATATTTTTCTCTATACTGTTTAAACAGCTGATTACTGCATTTAATTCGATTGCTGCAATTTTATTGAATGCGAAGCCGCGGACTTCGACAAGTATGCTATAAAACCATATCTCCTAAAATCAATGCCGCTCATTTATTTCATTATATACATGACCTCACTTTTAAAATACAAAATCGGATATGAAAAATATTCCAACAAAAAGACAAAAACTAAAAAAAGATAGGTTCCACCGAGATTTGAACTCGGATCGCTGGATTCAGAGTCCAGAGTGCTAACCGTTACACCATGGAACCTTTTGGTGGGTGCAGCGAAATTTACGTTCAATATTAACAGAATCCTTTTTTACTTATCATTTCAATTATTAATTTACATTTGTATG
This sequence comes from Apodemia mormo, assembly GCA_036924255.1. Classification (NCBI taxonomy): domain Eukaryota; kingdom Metazoa; phylum Arthropoda; class Insecta; order Lepidoptera; family Riodinidae; genus Apodemia; species Apodemia mormo. The sequence continues at coordinate 8,308,126 of JAUPFN010000003.1, forward strand.
TAATTTGAATATAATTTTAAGATAACTTATTTCTGAAACAGCCCATTAAATTCTGTAAATCTTTTTACAAATAATTTTATTATATTCATTTTCTGCCAGTGTCTGATTTTTTATCAATATAAATAATGGGCTTCAGGTTACAAAAAATAAATAATATATAAAAAACAGAAAAAAATACAATGAAGTAATTTTGTAAGGCCTTGTATGCTGTTTTAATTTTAAAAAAAATACTGGAAACGGATTTTGCAAATTCGATAAAAATGGCCGGGAGAACACGTTTTTTATGAATATTGCACTTTAATGTAATTAATATAAATAAATATCACTAGTAGGCTAGGGTAGATAATTTTTGAAACAAAAGAAAATTACAGTAGGATGAAACCCATTGCAAATGGAAGAAAATAAAGCCAAAATAAGAGGAAAAATAAGATACGGGCGATTTGAGTTCGGGAAGTGTGAGAGGAGCGGATTTTAATGATATAAAAAAGCAAAACTTTTTACCAAGTTTCGTGAAAAAAACTATTTTTGTAGGAGACAAAAATAAAGAACCAAAAAGTCAGTTTTTCAAACTTTTCGCATAATTTTGAGATTATATAAAAAAAGTGCAAAAATAAAAGTTGTAGTTCTTCTTATTGCCGATAAATTTTTAATTCAACTTTTTTCGATAGGACTCGTAGTTTTGCCGAAAATCGTGATAAACCGTTTTTCCCCCTTATGCCCCCCCCCCCCACACTTCCCGAATTCAAATCGCCCGTAATTTATTTTTCCTCTTATTTTGGCTTTATTTCCTTTCATTTGCAAATTGTTCTACCAAAGGTACGAAATGATCTGTTAAATACAAATTAATTGCTTGTTAAAATTAATTTGCGTTTCGGAAACCGGCCATTAGACATTACATGTTTCGTCAAAATCAAAAACGTTGCAGAACTATTTATACCTTTAGTAAAATTAACTCCTTTGGATAGACGGACGACGGACGGTTTTTTATGATAGGGTGGTAAATAAGCAGATAGTCATGCTGAAAGATATAAGCATTACCTATCGATAGATGTGTGACGTGAATGTAATGTCACATGCACAAATACACCGACTACCTTACCTTCCAAATAAGAACATATTTGCCGGATAAACTTTTAAAGTTTTAGTGCATAGCTGTTTTTTATCAATATGTAATATGTAAAAGTTTTCGACAATAAATTAAAAAAAACATAATAGTGACAAAAATAAGTGTTTGTCACTATTATGTTTTTTTTTTATTTACTGTTATGGTAAAAATGGTTAAGGCAGTTAAAAGAAGCCTGAACAAGAAGTTACAGAACTCTTGTTCGTGTTGGTAGTAGTCAGTTCGTAAGAGGCAGCGCACACTTATGATTTTTAATCGTTCTGGAATTCAGTATGGAGTTATATTATGGCATTTGAAATATCGAAAATGACTATCCGATTTCTATTCTATTAACTCTATCGGTCGATTGTATAATATGCATGAAAGACTATGTGATCGCGCGCACTGCATTCAACTAAAGTCTAAACTATCACCCGACGATTGGTCGACTGTTTTTTCTTTTTCCCCCAATTACATGGATCCATACACTTCGCGGCTTTTCTTCCGTATCGAAAATGGTAAAAGCATGACCGCTTAGGGATTTTACGGCTTAAGCCCTTTCTCGATTTGTTTTTTTCACGATGTCTGAATTTCCGAACTGCCTTGCAAAACAGTAGATGGTATATTCTTCAAAAAGCGTCCGAACAAACACGTAATTATATTGCAGTAATTTTGTTTATCTTAATATATCGCCTCTGTGTTCTAGTCCGATGTCGGTGTTGACCGCCGAGGCCCCGGGTTAGATTCCCGGGATGGGCAATTTAAAAATTGTTTTTTTTTCAGTTTCCTAATAAAAAAAATGTTGCCCGGCATTGGACAAGTTGCCACCTATTACACTGTGGGACTAAGTATCGGCTAATCTTGTGTGCACTGGCCTTTGCCTACCTCTTTGGGGTTACGGGTGTGAAGATACTTTTTAAAGTTAGGAAGCGCTTAGTGAAAAACCCTTGAGTTACTTGGCTACTTATTTTACTGATTTTACTGGTATGCCGTTAAGGGCGCGTATTCGTTTCGTAACGAAAACTTCATGTTTTCAATTTTTTTCCAAAGCAATGGCGTAATAATGTGAGCAGATTAATCGAAGGATACTACAGTTTTTGCAAGATTGAGTCTTAATCATTCGATTTATCGTAGGTTCAAAATTTGATCGGCAAAACATTATTATTATTATTATTACGGCAAAAGATTATTAGATTAGATTGTTTCAAAAATAATTCTTCTAAATAAATGAGTTCACATAACGGACTGAAAAAAAAAACAGTATATCAAACATTACCTTATTACACATATAATAAATATTTTAGGTTTCTATTGAAAAAAATGTTAAAGTGAGCTGATTTTGTAATTTTTCAATATTATTTTTTAATATTTTACAACAATATTTTCGTCATTTAGGCTCTGTAGTGTACTTTAGGACCATATATCCTATTGCAAAAATGCATAAAATAAAATATTTTGGCACATTACAATGATTGTATTCTTCTTGAAAAATAACTCTGACGCCTATTTTCGTAAAACGCTATGCAGGGATTGTCTTCGTTTTAAAAAACCGTTATCAAAAATTATATTCTGGCTCTGTAGTGCACTAAATAAAGACTTAATCTTACAAAAACTGTAATATCTTTTGAATAAATATATTCACATTATTACGATATTTCTCTTGAAAAAACTTGAAAACATGAAGTTTTCGTTGCAAATCGAATACGCGCTCTTAAACTTTGACAAAATAAAAAGTAAACTGGTGAAACCAAAAAAGTTGAAAACGCCTGTTCTAGTGTATAAAAGACCATAAAGTTTAAAGAAACTCACGTAATATGGTTGTTGATATATGGCAAGTATACGCTGTATGTCTCATAGAGGTTTTGATGATAGGGATCTTTCCAGTAGTTGCCGACTGAGGTGTGCTGGCCGACGCGAGAGTAGAACAATTCATATGCTGTCTCCTTCACTAAACCAGGAAACACCACGTGGAGGAAACCAGCTGGAATATTATTACAAAATAATATTAATTATTAACATAGTTTTTCCCCCGTGTTGGTCCCATGATTGAAAGATATTTTATAGCGTATTAGAGCAAAAAATCTCACCCATGTTGGTCTCGGACTCCTTTGAAGAATAGGCCAACTGCCGTTCTGCCAGGAAGGTCGTAAAAGGCGACTGATTGGCTATGCGAGTGACTGCCATCGTGACTACCAGGGGATAGAGTTCTGCATTATCTCGCCCGGGTCTGGTACCACCGCCTTACCTATTCCTGCTGCAATAGCGTCAGTGCTTGTCACTATCATGTTCCGGTTTAGAGGGTAAGGTAGCCTGTAAACCTATTCATGTGGCATTAGACCTCGCCGTAAGATAGCAACGGACCATTAACTTATTTGGTGTCTGTAGGCGATGGTTGACTCTATCCATCAGGAGACCCATCTGCTTGTTTGCTATCTTATGGTATACCTATAAAAAAAACCTCCAAAACCAGGATACAACACTGATAAGCTCTAATATTGCCTTACCTTTTCCTGATGAATTTGCGTCAGAGCTTGTCACTGTCGTGTTCCAGATTGTAGGGTAAGGTAAATTTATGCATGCGGCATTTCAATTTGATACACAAATGATAATGCACTATTAATATTTTGATGTCTTTAAGCAATAGCTTTCTCTTTCCATCAGAGAAACTATTAACTTATTTGCTATGTAATAATACTTCTATAAAAAATCACCCGGTTGATTTTACAATCCTCAATCTTTTATGTCCTATTAATTGTGCATATCCTAATTCCTAACATACATACATACATATCTTCACGCTAGATCCGTTACGAGGAAGGCAGAGAGAACCAAGTGGCATACACACAATCTATATCTATATCTATTATATATAATAAAATCGTAGGAAAGTCAAAATTGTACACATTGAATATTTTTTCAAAATAATACTTGAGGCATGATCTACAATGGATATCTAAGCCTAATATATAGTTATTAGAATTTTGTATTTGTATGTATGTCCGGGGTAAACTCAAAAAGTACTGCATAGATTTACTTCAAATTTTGCGTGAATATTACTAATAGGTCGGGTCAACATATAGGTAGGCTACATATCATCACGCTATCACCTACGGGGTAGGGGCTGTGCGGAGTAAACGAAGTCCGCGCGGACGAAGTCGCTGGCAACAGCTAGTAAAAAATAAAATAAATAAATATGTCACCAAAATAAGATAATTACATATTTTTCAAAAGGGACCTGGACTAATAATAAAAACTCAATACAAATTATGATAGGATCATCGAAATCGTTTTAGGAGATGTTGGTGTACGGTGTACCTGTAATGACCTGACGGACATTATGGAAGTCTATCTTCGAGTTAACTTACCCAATGGCATTGGCAATGTCATTTAATAATTACTTTAATGCAATATTAAACTTATCAATTACAGTTTTGCTTCCACATGTCAAGGCAATTTCCTTAAGTTGATTTACTGACTTTCAAATATACATGAAATATAAATAGCATACTACAATTATATTTTTGTAAACAATAAGCTTTCTTGAAACCTCTGGCGTTCGGCAATCCACTCACAGAATAGCAAAGTAGATAAATAAATATAAAAACAGTTGTAGTGATTTCTACAGAAAATATGTGTAAAATTAGCAGATTGGGATAGAAACTAAAGTAAGAGGGAAATTGGTATTAAAGAAAGAGTTGATTTAAAAATAAGAATGAAAATGCTCTGCTGGTAAGATAATATTATAGGCAAAATGAATGGTTAAGAAAAGAATAGCAATAAGATATACAATATGAATGTGGAAGGATATAATATGTAAGTTATTGGTGAAAATGACTCCCCCATATTGGTCCAGGCTCATTTGAACAATAGGTCACCTGCCATTCTGCCAGGCAGGTTGTAAAAGGTCACCGATTAGCTATACGTCACTACCATCATGACTAGGTGGTAGAATGCAACAACGATTCGCCCGGGTATTTGATACTACCGCCTTACCTATTACTGCCGCAACAGTGTCAATGCTCGTCATTGTCGTGTTCCGGTAAGGTAGTCGGTAGACATATGCATGTAGTATTGACATCCCATCACACTGATAATGCAACATTAACATCGTTGGAGTCTATAGTCTGCTTGTTTGCTATCTTATGATATCTATACATATAATAAAATCGTAGGAAAGTCAACTGTACATCGAATATTTTTTTAAAAGAATACATGGGGCGTGATCTACAATCGATATCGAAGCCAATATTATAGCTTTTAGAATTTTTGTCTGTATGTCTGTATGTATGTCCGGGGTAAACTCAAAAAGTACTGCATGGATTTACTTCAAATTTTGCATGAATATTACTAATAGGTCGGGTCAGCATATAGGCTACATATTATCACGCTATCACCTTCCGGGGAGGTGCGGTGCGGAGTAAACGAAGTTCGCGCGGACGAAGTCGTGGGCAACAGCTAATAAAAAAATAAAATTAAATATATTTATTTGCAAGAATAGGTGGTTACAATTTAATAAAATTAATCAAAGATACCAGTATACTCTACCATAATACGGTATAATTTAAACATTTTAAAAAAAATTGTATTGTCTTACCTACAAAATAAATTTTTTGATTGAAATTGATTGATTGAAAATTTTGAAACTACAATGTCGAAACCTAATTTTCGGGAAAAAAGGTGAAATAAGTAAGTTTCTTTCTTCAGGTCAAAATTCCAGTAACTTTTTCATAATAATCTAATACACAACATGTCTGCAAAATATTAAACTAATCCTGATAAAAAGCATTATTTAACTGTTTTCTGAGTATCGTCAAATTAGTTCTTACTGTTACCGGTATAGTATGTGTCATTGATTTCAGATATTTTGTTTACATTACCTCCATATTGGCCAGCCTGTGGTGAACTCAGCGATATAAATGTACTAACAGACACATTTGGGAATGTCTGTATAATGCCTCTTGCAATTAAACCACCTTGTGAATAACCTGAAATTTTTTTATAAAAATGCTTTATAATTTTTGTAAGATATAAACCCCTGTTAAGGAATGTATACAAATACTCCGTTGAACTAATGATTAGGGAACCTGACTGGAGCAATGGGGCTTGGGTTTGATTCCCGACAAGGACAAACATTTATATGATGAACATAGATGTTGTATTTATGGGTTTGGATGTTTATTAAATCTATTTGAGTATTTATATAAGTATGTATCTCTATGTATTAGTATTGTTGACTTACAACCAAATACAAGCAAATAAATTGCTTACTTTGGGGTTAAAGAAATTCAAGTAATTTGTCCAGTGACAATTATTTATTTTATTTATTTATAGTATTGTGTGTTTTTGCGCCTTCCTGTCAGGTAGATTGAAACATGTACAACTACCATAAACATGTACAACTACCATAAATAAGTAGTATTTGAAGGAGACTGTTCTAGATATAGGGTAATGGTTTAGAAATGTGCCACATCGACAGGGGTAGGCGGTAGGCGTAAAGGAGAGGGGTAGGGAGAGGGGAGGGGTATTCACCGCCCTTTAAACATCCCGCCGCGCCGGAAGCACGTAATTTATTTTTATAATTTTTTATGTCGTAAAACTGCCATACAAAATGTCGAAAAAAATAAATTATGCCATTTGATTGAAGAAATAAGGGAGAGATAAGAGAGAATAATCGGTCACCATCCTCCCTCTCCATTCGCCAAAAAGGCCATTTTATTTCAATATATTATTGTAATTATTGTTTTAAATTTTACACTTGTACTGTTTCACAATTCATTGTGAATTGTGAAACAGTACAAGTGTAAAATTTAAAACAATAATTATGACGGAGTTTCACCAAGTGCCGACGATGGAAAGTATAAATTATATTATTGTAATGTGACAAAGATGGTAACAAATAATTAGGACAAAGGATGGGTATCTGTATGGATACCAATTCAGAATCAAATTGCATCATTAGGGAATTTGCTGCGTCAATGGATACAGGGGGGAAGAAGTTTCCACCCTCCTTCCCGCCCGTATCCCTGTAGGCGTAGTTTTTTTCGTATTTTTTTTATGTCAAGACTTTAATTCTCCTCAATTTTTCTATAAAAAATTTGTTTGTGTTATTTTTTTTTTCACAGTTTCAACTGTGTATATCCTAGTTGGAATACGTGTGCTTCGGTGCTTCAGGAAGTGCAGTTCCGTCGCTGTTATGTAATATTGCTCGTCTTCGTAAAGCGTAAAGCTTTCTGGTTGCAGTGGTGGTCTATATTATTTTCAGCTTTACATGTTTTTCTGAGGCATGGGGGGATGTTAACACTCAACCCACCAGACTCCGAGCTAATACTGAGATTAATATTTGCAAGAAAAACCTCAACAACATTTTTGCACGACCCAGGGATTCATGATCTGAGCCAAAATGGCTAATCCCTAGACCAAAAATCAATTTTATTTATTTTACAGCTTAAAAATAGTTTGTACAAAAGGCGAATTTACAACATTCTCCATCAGTTAACCTTTGGGCTAACAGAAAATAGAAACAAAATTAAAATTTATAATAGTACAAATCATAATACATACATCCTATATAACTCAAACTTATCAAAGAACATACTTTTACACATATATAAATACGTACATACCTACAGATGCATAAATAAATATATTAAATTGTTCTATAACAGGCTGTATAAATATGTTATTACCTTCCTACGATTTTCATATATGCATTTTCAAGTTTTGTTTGAGAGAATTGAGTACTAACGGTTTGATGCAACAATATTTATTCCTAATAAATATTAATAAATATAAATACTGATCTAACCCCAAAGTAAGCAAATTATTTGCTTGTGTTATGGGTGTTAGTCAATGATACTAATACATAGAAATACATATATAAATACTAGAATATATTTAATAAACACCCAAACCCGGAAATACAAACACTTATGCTCATCACACAAATGCTTGTTTTCGTCGGGGATCGAACCCGAGCCCCCTCGATTGAGTAGTAAGGTCAATAACCACTAGACCAACGGGGCGGTCAATAATATCTCTCTCTGTATAATATATATATATATATATATATATATATATATATATATATATATATATATATATATATATATATATATATATATATATATATATATATATATATATATATATATATATATATATATATATATATATATATATATATTAGGGTGATTCATTTGCGACAAACATTTTTTTTTTTAGGGTCTCAAGCAAAATTTTGTTCTACATATTGAAAAAAAAATTTCCACCAAGTTAGAGCTCTTAATTCGAGTATGAAGTGCTTGCCGTTTTAATTTGATTTTTTCCCATTAGAAATGCATGTAAATATTTTTTTTTTTTCAAATTTCTAATGCTTGGACACATTTAATGATATTGGCATTCTGATTGCTGAAATATATCCAGGATTCCACGCTCTTTAAATGACTTTTCGTCAATTTTAATGTCGCCTGCTTTGGTCCACTGGTACCATCTGTCAAAGTTATGTTTTCGAATAAAATGCACATTTTTTATTTTTAGAGCGAAAATTGATTGATAGATGGAAAAAATAATACATATTTTTATAAAAAATTTGATTCTCTTCAAAAAAGGTCGTAACTTAAGTCTCTCAGACTCATAGTTTTTAACTTGCAGTAACTTTTGTAACTAAAAATGTAGAAAAATGATAAAAAAATTACAAATTATGATGTTTAAATTCAAGTTTTTGTTTCAAATTTATTTTTTTCATTACATTGTCAATTTTACTTTTTGTACTTTTATACCTGACATGTTACACATACTGACATACAGACACACAGATCTTCGTCGTATGTGCCAAACTCATTGAATTTTTCAATGAGCGCAACACATCGCTCGGCTGTGTCGTTTACAACTTTTACCTGCTCAAATGTATTATGCCTTTATTATTATTAAATAATACAATGTATTATGCCGCAAAGTATTTGAGCAGATAAAAGTTGTAAACGACACAGCCGAGCGATGTGTTGCGCTCATTGAAAAATTCAATGAGTTTGGCACATACGACGAAGATCAAAAACAATGCCTATTATTAACTGTTCAAAATTATAGAAAAGAATTCCCAACATGTACCAAAAAACTTTATTCAACAACAAAGTAATACCTAACTTATGTGAAGATATATTTAGTAAACAGAGCTTTCATTTAAAGTTTATAAAATAACAATTCATTTTCTTTCGGTTGTATTTCTAATAAAAATATAAACTATGATAAATTACAAATTTATTAAAATTTTGTATTAACTTTTTTGTTTCCCGCTTATTGTGTTATTTATTTATTTGTGTGTGTATGTGTGTCTGTATGTCAGTATGTGTAACATGTCAGGTATAAAAGTACAAAAAGTAAAATTGACAATGTAATGAAAAAAATAAATTTGAAACAAAAACTTGAATTTAAACATCATAATTTGTAATTTTTTTATCATTTTTCTACATTTTTAGTTACAAAAGTTACTGCAAGTTAAAAACTATGAGTCTGAGAGACTTAAGTTACGACCTTTTTTGAAGAGAATCAAATTTTTTATAAAAATATGTATTATTTTTTCCATCTATCAATCAATTTTCGCTGTAAAAATAAAAAAATGTGCATTTTATTCAAAAACATAACTTTGACAGATGGTACCAGTGGACCAAAGCAGGCGACATTAAAATTGACGAAAAGTCATTTAAAGAGCGTGGAATCCTGGATATATTTCAGCAATCAGAATGCCAATATCATTAAATGTGTCCAAGCATTAGAAATTTGAAAAAAAAAAAATATTTACATGCATTTCTAATGGGAAAAAATCAAATTAAAACGGCAAGCACTTCATACTCGAATTAAGAGCTCTAACTTGGTGGAAATTTTTTTTTCAATATGTAGAACAAAATTTTGCTTGAGCACCTAAAAAAAAAAGTTTGTCGCAAATAAATCACCCTAATATATATATATATATATATATATATATATATATATATATATATATATATATATATATATATATATATATATATATATATATATATATAAAAGAAAGTCGTGTTAGTTACTCCACTTATAACTCAAGAACGACTGAACCGATTTAGCTGAAAATTGGCAGGGAGGTAGTTTAGAGCCAGGAGAAGGACATAGGATACTATATATATATATATATATATAAAAATCAATTGCTGTTCGTTAGTCTCGCTAAAACTCGAGAACGGCTGAACCGATTTGGCTAATTTTGGTTTTGAATTAATTGTTGAAGTCCAGGGAAGGTTTAAAAGGTGAGAAAATATATAAAAAATAAGAGTAGTTAAAAAGGCAGAACAACGTTTGCCAGGTCAGCTAGTATATATACATATATATATATATATATATATATATATATATATATATATATATGTATATATATATATATATATATATATATATATATATATATATATATCTCTCTGTAACATAAAACATAAATGTAAAATAAAACATAGTTTCCTGTGCTGGATATGTGCCAAGTTTGTCTGCAGGTGGGCTACCTGTCTACTACTACTACTTCTAATGGTAAGTTGAATATTGCTGCACTAGTCACACCTGTATCTCTTGTGGGATATGAGTGATATATTTTGTGACTAGGAACTTTTTATCAAATACTCACTGACCCACTCAGCTAGGGATCTTCAAGCGAAGACTGAACAGGTACCTTTTAGGGAAGCGCATTACATCTTAGGCCGGATCTTAGCTTACCATCAGGCGAGATCATGGTCAAGCGCTCCCCTACCGATAAAAAAAAAGCTTTGTGTTTCTGTGTTATTTTATTACTTCTACATATTTTATATTCTTTCAACAACAATTTCAGCACTTGGAAGGTTGATTTTAAAAAAAAAGTAACCCATGTTTTACTCTAATATAGCAGATGAAAGCATAAAGGAGAGTCAAAGAGATTATCCTATTTGTAAATATTTTTTTATAACATTACATGATGATGACAGGATTTAATCCAACCTATTATAAGAAACATGTTATTTTAGAAAATCAAATTTCTTACCAATTATATTAATTCCTTCTGGATGCATGCTTGAAAAGTTAGCTACATCCATACCAATCTCTAGAACTTGGTGCCACATTGTTTCTAAACTGGACCAGCCCTCGAATCTATTAATATTATAAACATGAGTACCTGGATGTTTCTGAAAAATTTAATCCAGTTCAGTAGAAATAATTACCTACTTTTAAAATTTGACATTGAAAACGTTCTTTACATTACATTTTCATTACATTTTCAAAAAAAAAACTCATTTTGGCCAAAATGTGCTTTACGTCAATTGAAATTACAAGAATCGATATCATAATGCTGTTAGAAAGGACTTATTAGATTTACAAAAGGAATTTGGTGTAAAATTTGTATGTTATGCTTTATTTTTTTAATGAAAATTTTACTTTAAAAAATAATAGCCACTCCGAACAAGTGGTACTATATAGGTAATATTCGAAGTAGTATAATTTAAAAGGGGAATCCAACCCCTGGTGAGCCTACCACTCAGAAATCCAAAACTCGTTACAACCTGTTTCTAACGCGGGTTGGCATTAGAAACAGGTTGAACGAGTTTTGGATTTCTGACTAGAGATAAATAAATTAAATTTTCTTGTAAGTCAGACCCCCATACATCTATCATCAAAAAATAAAACATCAAAAAATAACTAGGAGTGAAACATTTCATACTAACTTTAATGAAATTTAGTGTTATGTTTGTTGTCTAGAATGTGGAGATACAACATATATGTGGAGATATGTAATACTTTTTTTTTTACCTCAAATAAGCGTAAATATACTGCAAGTTGCATTTACAAAAGCATTGTAAAATACTACTTTCCCAAGATCGACCATGTTTATTTGTTCACATGCTCAACTCTTATACTTAGACCACACATCATTTAAATTAATGATAAATTTTGCTGCGTGAGCGTGTAGAGTATGTATCACATTTTAGTTTGCTTGATTGGTTTTATATAAATTTAATTTACTTATTGTTTTTATAATAATAATGTATTTTTTTTTATATTTAAGTTGTAATTTATAGGCACAAAGATTGTGTTTTGTGTGTATTGTAAGATAGAAGAGCAGAGTCCTCTGGAACCGGCATATAGTTGCCTAAAAGTGGACTCCAGCCAACTTTTGTAATTTAATAGTTATGGTTAACGCAAATAAATAAATTTATTATTATTATTATTATTATTATAACATAGCCACGTAAAGGAATGGGAAGGAGAAAGACAAATATAACAAAGAGGATATTCAAAATGTCATATTTTACCTCCTGTATTCTTCTGCTTATCATCTCCATACTACCACTTCCTGTCATGATTCCGTGTATCAAAACTACTGGTTTGTATGTAAAACTTGGAACGAAATTCGTAAATAAAATAAGAAATATAGTGCACCACATTATTACTCCTTTGTTGAATCTTGTACGCTGTGTAATAAATTCATTAAACGCTATCAAAAGCTATAGTTACAATGATTATGAATACATTCAAACACAATAACAATTTAAAGAGCTAATGACTTGCGTAAAATGATAAGAGATTGACGTAAAATCAAGAAATAGCGATGTTTATCATAACAAAACCTTGATCCTAAAGTAAGCCATTTTTATCACTTAAATAATATTTTGATTAGAGCCTAGAGTATTAGGAATAACACAATCTAAAAATATTAATGCTCAAGAAGTGAAATAATACCCACAAAGCGATTAAAATATGAAAAAAATATTAATCACAAAGTTGCAAAAAATTCACAAACTTGTTGACATACTCTTTGTTGTTGACGTTGTCATTCATAACTCAATAAATTAAAATTATGAATTGAAACAGTGCTGCCAAGCACTAAGGAAATAGGAATTTCCCCCCAAGTTCTTTTTAAAATTTTGGTATCGGTACCTAGTATAGTTTGCTTAGGTTTATAAAATATACTTTTTTATATAACTATTTTACACATGAAATAAAAAATAAATATGGAAAGTTATTTATTATGCCTAAAAACACGTGTTGGCCCGGGCCTTTTTTAAAAATAAGAAAATAGTTTGAAGCGTAAGGTAGTCGGTGAACTTATGCATGTAACATTACAATCCTACCACACGAATAGCAGGCAGCCGCGCACTTGTTTACTATCTTATGATATAGAAAAAGTCGTCAACGTCGTTAGTGTTCTTAGGGGTACATTTTTTGACGCGAATACATTTTTTTGACGTGAATTATGTCTTTAAAATTGCCTTCATATGGGGGGACAATTCAAAAAACGCATGATAACAAAATTGGAGGATACAGTTTGGTGATATAGCTACATAACTATCACCTAAATCCAAAATCTAAATATACCAATGGATAGCTAAAGAATTAAAGAACTTGATAAGCTGAACGTGGATGGTGCCACCATTTTTAGTTAATTTTACTGCGTTACATATTTTGCATAATATGGTACCTATATCTTTTGACTCAGAGCAACTATAAAATTCGATTAAGTTTTATTTAAAAGCTCTTGTAAAGGTTTATTAATTGCATAATTTCAAAAAATAATTTTCGACGCCAATACGCCAATAGTAAATATATATGGCACTTAAGTGAAAAATTCAGTGCAAAATTTTAATCAACCAAAAAATCTTTTAAAAGCCACATCAAAATACAAGGAATGTATAACGTCTGAAAGAGATTTTAAGTAGCATCTAATGATGGATGGGTATCAACCCACGAACTCCCATATGAAAAAGTGAAGAAGTGTCGGGAACGGAAAAAATGAAGGCGTCCGAACCGATCAACGATGGTGCCTGTAACTGCTGGCCTTAAGGGCCTTTACGGCTTCGCACGTCGTGTGGGCGAGCAGGGTGCCCAACCAGAGCTTAAAGATGTGGGGTTGTACGCTCTCCACCTTAAGGGTCTTGTGCAACCGATCCTCGGCTTAGGGGTGGCGTCGTGATTTGTGATAAGAGGGTTAGCAGCATTGTCCCGTGTGTATGTTTGTACTGTTTTAGTATGTTTCGTTGGCCACAGTTATCAAGTCGTCGGGATCGGTGAGAGCGTGGCGGGGCCTACGTCATTTGGGTTCGGGATTAAGATCTGGGATGTAGTCTGCCGCGGCTTACGCCAGTGGGTTAGGGTGTGAGTTGGTACGATTGAAATATCTTTTGGAAATATCTTGAAATAGCTAACCTAGCTAAGCTCGGCAATTCGAGATATTTATGAAGGTCAATGTATACCACGGTGCACCCGTGACAATATGCTAGTATTTATTCTGTACTACTTGCTACGGATGCAAATCTGTACGGAGGAGATGGGCAAATGCTACGCCGACGTATGATAGAATAAGCCTTAAGCAAATCTTGTAAAGTGTCACCTTGTGTCTAAGTGATACGAGTGCGGGACATCTGCTGAGATCGGCCTATGAGTGTAGAATGAACCCACTACACGGAATTGAAATCGGCGGTTGGTTAGATAGTATATGATGAGTACAAGTCTGTCGGGCACTTCTATTCGGCATAATTTGTATATTAGGCCATTGCAACTTCGCGACGTCGAAAAATAGAGCACCGGTGGAAATTTGCACGCCCGGGCTGTATTTAAAGGGTTTAAAATGTACTATGTAAGTCGGTACTCTTTATGAGTGCAAGAGTAAGCTGCTCGATAACCGAACTGCTCATTTGTTATGAGACCTTTCTCGTGAACAAATACTTTAAGGCGAGATAGTATTTTTTTTCTTTTACTGACATTATTTTGGGGTTTTCCCGGTTTGCGTATTCTTCTGACGGATACTTCTTTACACTTGTCCGAAAACGCAAAGTCGACTAGGAGTAAGTTGGAGACGCACACTAGTAGGAATATAAGGGAGGGAGGTATTTAACTAGGTACCTTATTTGTGATTTTTTTAGACCCTGGGGTCTTTTTATTGCGTAGGTTTTTGATTGTTTCACCTGCTTCTTCGGTATCGGTGAGTAATACCGCGTCACCATCTGATAGTAGCGGCGCCCTACGCTCTACTTCGCTATCCACAAGATGGGCGTTGTCTAGGCCATGAAGTATTAGATATAATACAGCTAGGTCTAGACCACCTAGGTTCGTAAGCTGGTTTGACAGGGAACATTGTGATAGGAACGATGAAGGAAAAATGTTACCATCGCTGGATATTACCCGTGACGTAGACGTATTTACGTAAAAGATGCACGGCTGTGTCCATGACACAGCCACAACCTGTTTTTTGTCTTCATAGTAGGGGACAGTTCAAAACACGGATGACAACAAAATTGGGGGATCGGATTGGGATGAGCTGATTCATACATTTGTTTCAGTCGCTCGCCCAAACATTACCCACGATATAGTAGCAGCGCGCGTGATTCATTGCAGCGTTATCAGCACGCAAAACAAAAATTCTCTATGCGAGCACTGATGTATAAAGTCATATAAGTGCAACGGGTAATTGTTCGCACTCGCAGCCGGCTGTAATGCTTAGTGTAATGTGTCTTGTTTAATATCGTCGGGTAATTTGCAATGTTTTATTACACGGGCGGGTAATATCACACGTAATGCGT
Organism: Apodemia mormo; assembly: GCA_036924255.1. NCBI lineage: Eukaryota > Metazoa > Arthropoda > Insecta > Lepidoptera > Riodinidae > Apodemia > Apodemia mormo. The sequence goes on from JAUPFN010000003.1 coordinate 8,323,795, forward strand.
CACTCGCATTAACTATTTAATCAGGGTCAGCAAACGTACAATAATTATTGTATATGTACCATAATCTCATGAATATTATCCAAAACTTTTAGTAGTGGCGTACAAATATTTCACGACATGGCTGTCATATAATTTGATAACACGGCTACCGTTTCACCTGCCACGTATAAAAAGATTTATTGTTTTACGCATGTATAGACTTGATTCATTCCATTGAAACCAAACCACGGATGTAATTGAAAGGTTACGTTTGAGTGGTTTTTGGATAGATTTACTAAGTTTGGGTTACTAAACTACCCAAAGTAGTTTTCCTGCAAATGGACGGTTAGTAACTTTCTTATTAAGATATTACAAACCTTTGTAAAATAAGAGTTAGAAAAATAAGTGCATTAAATAGATGTGGGTTTTTTGGGTGTGATGTCCGTTTAATACGTAGCGTTTTGTGGTTACGTTATTATAATGTAGGTATACGTTATTATAGAATAGGTAAAATAGTGGTATTTGTTTACTCAGAGGCAGCGTAAGGCGTGGGCGGCGGTTCGAGGGGCCTCGCGTCAAAATACAAAATATAATTTGAGTTGATATCAATCACTTTGTGTGACTCAGTGTCTTCGGCTAATCGCGAGTGCACTGTTTGTACCTCTGGCTATCTCTTTCTGGATAAGGACGTGAATATACTAACATCAATAAAGTAACGTTTAGTTTGTTTTTTTTTTTTCGTTTGTTAATAAATGCAGCTTAAAGAAGGTTGATAGCCGCTAATTTTTTCCATTTCACATAATATTTAGAAACGAAGCTTGATTTACGTGGAAATTATAAAGGTTTTATTCAGGGTTTAGGGAGATATAATCGATTTAAAAATGACAACTTCCGTGTCATACGCCATACATTAAAAACAATTATGACATGGATTCCGTGTCATCCACAACTGATTGGTTAATCTTCAATCCTAAGCGTACTATCTTGACAATAATACAATAATTTTGGACGATACCGAGCAATTACCAATTTAAAATTACTATTTTCTTTAAAAATAATAATTCTCATTGAAGGGTTTGAGTTACTTTTCCCGCCTTACCAATAACTAAATAAGTTCTCAAGTATATAGATAGTTGACTGAACAATTGCATTTAAAAAATAAATAATAATTGCTGGAATATCATAATATAAATCAAATTACTTCAGTGATTCACTTTTAAACTAGAGCTTTCAGAAATCAGACGACAAATTTTAAATAAGGTAATTTTGAATAATTTTATTGAAAAGTCAATAATTTTACGGTCCTGGTACAATAATAATTTACACCAGTCTACCCAACACTATTTAGTACAAATGTTTAATTGACATCTGAAAGTTGACAACTTGACAGTTGTCAAAAGCATGTGGTTTGTCGAATGCCGATTGTTGAATTGTTGTTCAAAAAATATAGCGAATATGAAAAAGTGTTATTTATTTGTAGATCAGAGACTTTTTTGGTGATAGTGTTTAAGTGAGAACTGCATTGAAAATCTATATTATTTAAACATAGATACTTAATATTTATTATTTCAAAAGTTTTTGCCGCATACTTTGCATAACCAAAAATGGCAACGACATCTTTACAAGCGCAGCTACAAAAACTTTCTGCGCCTCAAACGACGATTTATAAAGATGATAAGAAGAAAGCGTCTTTACTTTTTAATCCAAAAGAAGCTGCGTTGAAAGATCGGGATACATTTTATGAGATCGGCCTCAGTGGGCTCCAAGAATTAATCGCATTATATGAAGGCTTCCGTGTGTACATGGATACGTTATTTAGTTTGTCATCCAAAGATTTTGAACGGGCAGTTCAAAGCAAAGAAGTTAATCAAAACCTAGATCAAACTATTGAGAAGTTCCTCTTACAACTTTCTCCATATTTTCTGTTACAATCATCACACAAAGCATTAGAATGGTTGGTAAATAGATATCACATACACCAATACAACCAAGATGCTATAATGACACTGATTTTGCCATATCATGAAACAAAAATATTTGTGAGATTTGTGCAGATACTCGAAATCAAATCCAACAGATGGAATTGGTTGGAACCCATCCAGAAACATGGAGTTGCTTTATCCAAACAAGTTCTTTATAATCAATGTGTTTCTAATACTGCAACCTTGCAATTTATATCTAAGATGACAACTAAATATGTTAAAAAATTTAGTGAAAGAGCTTCCCAATTAAATACTGTGTTTGGATTCTTTTGTTCAACCGCTATAGGGACTATAAGCACAAGTAAACAGGTTACTGAAGCTGTTATAAGTGCTCTTTTACCAGCTATATTAAAGGGTTTAGAATCACCAATAGAAGATTTCAGATCATCTGCATATATTGTTTTTGGATTTCTCACTACAAAAGCTACTATACAAATCAAAACATTAAATGAAATTTTATTTCGGCTTCTCACTTCAGAATTTAAAATAACATATGATGTTATATTACTTGTTAACTTAATATACTCAAATCAGAAACATTTAACAAAGATCCCAGAAGAAGTGTTATTTAATTTATCTCCAGACATGATGAGTAGTCTTTGTAGTAATCTGAAGAAATTGGTTGAATTAAAAATTAATATTCAGGCTTTTATTATAGCATTTTTAACAAGTGTGTTGCCTCTTTTACAAAGAGAGAAAGAGGAATTTAAAAGGTTTTGTCAGCTGCCAGAGTTGTTAATTGATGAAATTGATCTTAGAAATCAACAACCTGAGAAAATTATTAGGTAAGAATTATTTTATATGGTTTAATACTGTTAAGAAAATTATTAGTAGGTAGTGACTCGATAGCCAATCGGTCGCCTTTTACGACCTGCCTGGCAGAACGGCAGTTGGCCTATTCTACAAAGGAGCCCGGGACCAACATGGGGAAAAACCATACCATATAAGTCCTTTTAGAACTCTACCACCTAGTGGTACTGGTAAATGATCACTACATTGCCTTTTTTCTTTGCTAAGACCCACTGGTCTGGTATGTGTAGCTTACAAATTAATGAACCTGTTTGTCCATGTTCTCATTGTCGCCGTGTTGGTCCCGGCCTCCTTTGTAGAATAGGCCAACTGCCATTCTGCCAGGCAGGTCGTAAAAGGCGACCGATTGGCTATCGAGTCACTACCATCGTGGCTACTAGGTGGTAGAGTTCTGCATTGTCTCGCCCGGGTCTGGTACCACCGCCTTACCTATTCCTGCCGCAATAGCGTCAGTGCTTGTCGCTGTCGTGTTCCGGTTTGGAGGGTAAGGTAGCTGGTAAACTTATGCATGTGGCATTAGATCTCGCCACAAGATAGCAACGCACCGTTAACACCTTTGGTGTCTATAGGCGATGGTTGACTCTTTCCATCAGGAGACCCATCTGCTTGTTTGCTATCTTATGATATATACAAAAAAAAAAACATTTCTGTTGAAACTAACTTGTTAAATATAAAGATAAGTAAGTATAGTTTCTTTTATCTGCTACATACATATTTTACACCATATTCCTTACAAGGTAGGCAGGGTGCACCGAGTGTCATATATTATCTCACAATTTTTGCAGATTTTTTCAAGACAAAAGTTTTGCTCATCCAACTGGATCTTTCATTACTAGTTTATTCCAAGTTCAAGTATATCATTTCCATTTTGCTTTACTAGAAACTACAGGCATTAGTACAGGGTTATCTGGTTACAGAGAATAGGGGAGCGTCAATCTTTTGAGGCTTAAGGCAGCAAACATATGAAATCGGCCACTGATGCAATCACAATATGGTAATGATAAAAATAATAATATGTAATGTATATTGATTACAGGTGTGTACTTAATTGTTATAAAGGTGTTAAACCTACGAGTACAAATGTTGAAAGTGACATTGAAATTATTGAAGATGAAGAAACTCCATCAGAGACAATCCTAGAATGGTACTCAAAGTTTCTAAAGAAATTTGAACATAGTTATGCAGAATATTTTGATAAAGTTATTAATAAGGAAATGAGTTCTGATAGTCATGTTACATCTAAAAGACGCTCCCAACTGTCACAAGTGTTAGGCTTCAAACCTGCAGTAGCACATAAAGTTGGTGGTACATATCTGTTTGAAAACCTTAATCATGTAAATCCAGTACACCGTATTGAAGCCATAAATTATATTGCTAAAGAATTCAACTCATTAAAATTAGAAAATCAGAGTTTTTTAAAAGAGTCTGTCTTAAACAGGCTGCTTGATGACAATCAAGATGTTGTTATGTCTGCTTTAGAAATTCCTAGTGAAAGTCTAGAAGATATTATGAATGAGACAGATTTGTCAAGCACTTTTTGTCATATAATGGCTAAGGACTTAAAAAAATGGAAACCAGTTATAACCAAGGCCATAGTATATTTTTGTTCCATAAAACTGTTGCCTGTTAACCATGATGTATTACTGGCCATTATACCTCATCTTTTTGTAAGTGATAAAATATCTGCTGAAACAACATTACATATAATAGCTTCTGCTTGGGGTAAAAAAGCGGGACTAAAATCTGTTCTTAAAAAGGCTGATAAATCGTATCAAAATAACTATGAAGTATTTAATAAGATTATATTTGAAGCTATGTTTGTTAATAAGACATTGAGTTTTGAGAAAAAACTTGATGGTAATTTGTTGAAGAAAGAAAACACTCTTCATACATTTTTGTTTATACTACTAAAAAGTGTTAATGTTAATAATGAATTAGTTGATGATATTAGGGGACTTCTGAGACTACTTTTATCATCTATTGAAAACAAAGCAGTTGTTACAAGTAATATTCATTTCACTTTTTGTAGTGAAAATTTCTTAGAATTTGTTCAGTTAGCAAAATTGGATCAAATTCTATTTGAAATGATGGAATATATATTTGTTAAAATAACTGATCAATTAAATGTAAAATATGTGGATAAGCCTTGGTGTAATGTTTTAATTACACCAGAATCTAAACTTGTTAGAGAACTTTATGAAATATTTATTACTGGTTGTAGCATACAAATTTATTCTGAAAACTATGCTAAGTTATTGCAGAACCTTTTAAATAAACTTTTTAAAAGACCTAATGAAAAGATTGAATTTATTTGCAGTATAGCTGTTGGAAATTTACTTTATTCTACAGATCAAAAAGATTTAATTAATCCTGAGCTACAATTACGTAGCTTAAAACTTCTCATAAACTTAATTGGCATTCAAAAAGAGATTAAATGGATTTATGATTCTAATGTGCTTATGGCAACAGTGCTCATTAACTTGAACCATCCAATTTCTGTTATTCGTCAATGTGTCATTCAGTTAATAAGGAAAATTCTTGATAATAATCCTGATAAAAATCATATCTATGTTCAATTATATGAAGAGCTTTTAGCTCGTGAGAAAGAACTAACCATGGATCATGAACAAATACTGCAAACATTAAAAACAATTTTAACTCAGCATACAATAGGTAATAAAATGTTTAAGAAAAATTGCTTGCAAAAATTAACGGGTATGTTATTAGATGAAACACCATCACACATAAAGGCGGCGATAGTTAAAATCCTTTCAATGATGAGCACTTCAAACAGTTTCTCCCATATCATTCAGTCATTAGATAGTTTGGAAACTATATTGAAAAGCAATGAGCTAGATAAAAAGTTTTCTTTTGATATTTATCAGTCTAATCTATTGAGAAATGTTTATGGTCAAATTAATGAACACACAGTCACTGCTTTAAGCATAGATCATGTTTGGAAATCCATTGAATTGGGATTAAAAGAGTACAGAGATTGTATTTTAAATGAAGATCAAACGTTTTCAAGTCCTTGTATATTAATCATGAAAGAGTTACGTGAAACTGTTTTGGAAAAAGTTCCAAATGAAAAAATGAAGGACTTAGTCCATCTGATTACTGCAGCTGGGACGTTTGGTAATAATCCTGCTATTGCTAGTGTAGCATCAAAAGTAATTAAAAAGATTAATTTACATTTCTGTGATTTCAAGCCTATTTTAGAAGATATGTTAAATGTTAAAGATCCAGCAATTAATGTGCCTAAGAGAAAAAATGTAACTGTTTCTATGCTGTCGTATCAGTTAGTGGAAACTGACGAGTGGCGGCTTGGAGTTACTCTTTTAGAATATATTCAAAGCAAGAAGAAAATGACTGTAGATAATAATTTTTTATCACTTCTTTTTCAATTACTTAATAAATGTTTAAGATTTGAAGAACAATCTTATGTTGAATACACAAAGCAACTAATTTTATCATCTCTTTGGTATTATTGCAGAAAAAGTGTTGACGAAACTGATAAAGAACAAATAAGTTCAATTAAGAATATTTTTAATGTGGAATTAGTTGTGCAATGTATAAGAAGCACCCAGAACCCTCAAACACAACATCATGCTTTAATTCTTTTATCTCATGCCGCATATATGCTACCAGAACAAGTCCTCCATCATACTATGGAAATATTTACATTTATGGGATCTTCAGTGTTGAGACATGATGATGCCTATAGTTTCCAAATTATAACGAAAATTATTGAAACTCTTATACCAATTTTAGTGAAACTAGACAGAAATATTAATGATTACTCCGAAAAAGAACTTCAGCAGTTACACAAGCGTGTAGTTCCTGTTTTACGTATATTTGCAGATGTAGTGTTACATGTTCCTGAACATAGAAGATTACCACTTTACAAGAAGCTGATCGAAACATTAGGATCGAATACATTTTTGTGGGTATTTATAGGGTTGTTACTGGAAACACATGTTGCTCATGCTAATGATAATAAAAAAAAAGATAAAAGACCAATACGTACCTTGGCAGATCAAGAGTCTCCATCAAATAGGATGGACTTTGGCCATAGTATTTTGCTAGAGTTTCCGCCAGAAATCTGCTTAGAAAATTTAATAAAACTATTTCAATATATGAAAACATTGCCATTGCAAAAAGATGAAAATTCAATGGACACAGATGTTGATACTAGTGATATATTTAGTGTTAATGGACATACTCCAGTCCAGTTACGCCATTACAAATATGTGTTAGTAACGTTTATGAGTACATTTTTATCTTCACCGAGATTTATTCAACATAATAATCAAACCTCAGACCTTCAAACCATGGAGACTCATTATAAATCATTTATCGTTCATATTTTGACTTTTATTCATACAGTATCTAAAGTAACTGATGAGAAAACTGCAAAGTACTGGAGGGTTATGTTGCACCATAGTTATGATTTGCTTGATCATACAAATAATTTACTATCTCCACCTATGTTTGTGTCAGTTATACGTGGTTTGCTATCATATACAATACATACTGTACGAAGAAAATCAATGGAGTTGCTGAATTCGAAAATCCAGTACAGTCCTGAAATGTTTTCTGATGTTGATAAGCAGATTTTATTTTCCTTACTCCCCCCGCTGTTGGACATTGTTAAAACAATAGACAATACTGATGAAAATTGCAATGAAATGGTTGTACAAGAAATCGAACTAAATCAGCAAGCTGCACTTTTATCTTTGAAGCTTCTTACTCGAATGTTGGCTTCAATAGACCCTGAACCTTTTAAAACTGTTTTGGAAACTGTTACAAATTATACTTGTAACCTCAATTTAAATGGCAATGTTATGGCTTCTATTGTACTTTGTTTAGCAGAATTGTGTTCTAACTTAAAAGCACATGCACTGTCCAGTTTGCGTAAATTCATGCCAGCTTTAATAAAAGTATTAAAGAAGCAAAGAAAAGCTGATACTCCTGAATTGGTCTTACTAAGTACAGTAACAGCAATATCTAAGATTGTAGAAAGTCTGCCTTTGTTTTTAAGCCCCTATCTTCAGAAAATTCTTTATGAATACTCTATTTTGTTATCAAAATGGCTTAATTATGACCAAGAATGTAGCAAAATCTCAGCTATTGTATCTAAATTGACAAATATAAAGAAGAAAATTGGTAGTTCTATACCTCCTAGGGTTCTTATTCCAGTGGCTAATGAAACACACAAATTAATATTGGAAAAAGAAAACTTTGATGCTGTTGGTCCACTGATGTCTGTTCTTGCTGAAAGTTTTACTAATGTAACAACTGCTGATTTCTCAGCCCTGCAACAAGATCTTACTACATTCTTCTTATCTGCACTACAATTAAGAAGTGACGCTTCGGAGAGACAAGTTGATGCAGTTGTTATTGGTAGAGCAGAAGACGAAGTTGTCAACGCTTTAGTAAATCTCGTATTAAAACTGTCTGAGACCAATTTTAGACCATTCTATTTCAAGATCTACGACTGGGCGATAAGAACGAATATTGAAGGACAAAAAGATAGAGCAATAACTTTTTACAGGTAAATAAAATGTAATTATTTTCTTTTATTATCAGAAAAAGTATCGTCACGCCCGTAACCCCGAAGAGGTAGGAGAGGTACAACCAATGCACCCATGATTAGCCGCAGTTTTTTTCTTTTATAAATTGTATTTTTTACTAGCATTGGTTACCAAAAAATATGAGCTTTTCAAGATGGAAGAGGCAACATAAGGAAACTCAGGTTGCTAAAGGTGTGGTGTGGAAGAGATGATTAGACCAGATGCATAAGTAAATCGGCTACCCTACTCTCCAAGTTGGAAGATGTAAAATGGAAGAAAGGCTATGTTAGCATGAAAAGGTAAGGTGTCGTGAAGATAATAGGCTCAGCTTTCCTTATGAGCTGATTGCCAGGAAGGTAAGTGGTTTCTTTTTTTAAAATGGGTCCAGACCGAGATCAAAATTTATTATTAATATTTTTTTACCTGACAGAATTCTGTACCATTTGATGTCGTCATTTACTTTCCTTGAGAATCCTCGTTATTGCTTCGTTGTAATTTTTATCACTTCGGCAAATTATCTCCAACTACATTTATATAATATGATTTCATAATAAATCCTTAAACAAGAGATATTCGAGCTCAAGCCTGCTTAGAATATGAAGTGTTAGTAAATTTTGCTGATCAATTTTTTATTATTGAATATCTGCTGCATCTACCACCCACACCACCTAATATGGTTGCATACATGATTCGTGTTTATTTGTCAAAATTAGAAGTAAATATTTACGAATTCGATCGATCGATCGATCGATGTCTTAAAAGTAGACATCGAACAAATATAATATTTTCTATATGCACGACATCATGTGTACATCCTTAGTGGGTAGGTAACTTATACATGTATTAGACTGAAAAGAAATGATTGAAACACATAACAAAATTGACAAATAAATTAATTATTAAATAAGTAATATTATGTAACAAATTAACAAATACATAATTTAACTGAATAATGTATAAATAATTAAATGCAAATTAATTTTAAATTGGAGATAACTGGATGATGCGTAATTAATTAATGTAAATTAAATTTGAATTGGAAATTTATAGCAAATTGTAATTTATAAAAATATTTAAATGTTAAGGAACAATAATTTGCGCGCCCATAAAAGGGTAGAATATGAAGAATCATGCAATATTCTAACAAACAGCTATGTATAACCTTATTCTTGCAAATAAAAAAATATTATTGTTATTATTATTATACATTCATTACTCATCCTCGTAACGCTGACTTTGAGTCTAAGTAATATTAAAATATATTTAATTAAAATTACATTTAAATTAATATTTTATTCAGAAACATTCTCATAAATTTCGATGAAAAATAAGATTCAGTGTACACGAAGTTGAATCTTGTTATTTTTATCAGAGCAAGAAGATGGTTAAGAATGACATACAGAAACACTAAATATTGCAACATCATAAAAATATCTTAATAATAATCAACCATATTTCTGTATGTTATGGTTTAGTTTCAGCTATTGCTCGGCTTTATCGACGAGAGCTCGTAAAACTTCAGTAGTCCTTAGAAAATTCAACTCAATTTCATAGCAAATAGTACACAATTGTTACGTTTTTGTAGTTCTTTTCTCAATTACTTTTATTCTTTTTCAGACTAAGTAGCGCGATCGCGGATAAACTAAAAGGCCTTTTTGTATTATTTGCTGGCCATTTCATAAAAAATGCATCAGAATTGTTAGATGCTTGCAACAATAGTAAAACTGAAGACCTATACTTTGATTCAGAAGAAAAATGTATTTTATTAATTGAAGCTATAATCAAAACTATAAATATAGTATGTTTATATGATAGTCAAAGCTTTTTGAATAAAGATAGATTTGAGACTATGATGCAACCAATTGTGGATCAACTTGAGAATACACTTGGAGGAATAACCAGTCTCAAATCTAGAGCTAAAGAGTCCATAATTCCTTGTATATCACAGTTTGCCGTTGCTGTAGCCGATGATTCGTTATGGAAGCTCCTTAATTATCAGATTCTTTTGAAAACAAGACATAATGATTCTGAAATACGGTAAGGATCTTTTTCTATGTTATCTATTATTCATTGTCAAAATATGATGCTGTGCATATTTGTTATAATTTTGATGGTAACTTATTACATACTAGCTGTTGCCAGCGACTTTGTCCGCGCGGACTTCGTTTACTCCGCACTGCTCCTCCCCCGTAGGTAATAGCGTGATAATATGTAACCTATATGTTGACCCAACCTGTTAGTAATATTCATGCAAAATTTGAAGTAAGTACATGCAGTACTTTTTGAGTTTACCCCGGACATACATACAGACAAACAGACAAAAATTATAAAAACTATATTTTTGGCTTCGATATCGATTGTTGATCACGCCCCAATTATTCTTTTAAAAAATATTCAATGTACAGTTTTGACTTTCCTACGATTTTATTATATGTATATAGATTATATATGGTGCTGTACATATAAAGGCAGCCCTGATCTATTATTACGCCGTCATGAAAATATTATTGTTTTTGTGGCGGCACAATATCATTTTACTGCGTTACCTTACGAGCTTTAACTTATTTTTTTATATACAAGAGGGTTCAAATGGACAGGAATCTCATTTGATGTTAAGTGATTACCGCCGTCCATAGACAACTACACTACCAGGGTCTTGCAGTTGCGTTGTCGGCATTTTATGAATGAGTAAGCTCTTTACTTTAAAGATCCCTAAGTCGTATTCGTTTGGAAAAATCTCTGCCAATAACTGTTTCACATAGGAGTAGTACGGGTCAAAAAGTGCTTCGAGAATCGCACGGTTTAGATTTCCAGACATTGAGATAGTGAGGATGAAACTTTGAATTTTGTCGCGAATTCGATGGTGAAATTCGGCGACAGGATTTTTTTTTATATCATAAAATAGCAAACAAGCAGATGGGTCTCCTGATGGAAAGAATCAACCATCGCCTATAGACACCAAAGATGTTAATGGAGCGTTGCTATCTTGTGGCGAGGTCTAATGTCACATGCATAAGTTTACCGGCTACCTTACCCTCCAAACCGGAACACGACAGTGACAAGCACTGACGCTATTGCGGCAGGAATAGGTAAGGCGGTGGTACCAGACCCGGGTGAGACAATGCAGAAATCTACCACCTAGTTGACTTGTTAGTGACTTGCATACCACCACGATGTTAGTGACTTGCATAGCCAATCGGTCGCCTTTTACGACATGCCTGGCAGAACGACAGTTGGTCTATTCTTCAAAGGAGTTCGGAACCAACACGGGGAGTTCGTTTTGTTTGTTCTGCAGCACTTTTTGACACATACCTAATACCTGCAATATGTTAAACATGGATTTAATATATGCAAAAACCTACAAATTTTTCCTAATTTCTTTTTATTAAAAAGTTTATTTTTGTCGTTATTTGGTAGAATATGTGGGTATGAATTAATTAATAATAGTTACTTCATTAACGTGTAATATTGATAAGCTTGTAATTTCAATGTTAACATTGTAATTATTTAGTAGTACTGTCTGTGAAGTAACTCCTGTGTATGTTATGATTACATCTAAATTATTATTTCTTTTTAGGCTAACGGCTTTGGAGTGTCTAGTGTCAATGGCATCCCAGTTGGGTAGTAACTGGCTTCCGTTATTGGCGGAAAGTGTGCCTTTCTTAGCGGAATTACTTGAAGATGGAGACCCAAGAATAGAGAGCGCTACCAAAGACGCAGTGAGAACCCTCGAAAAAATACTGGGCGAGCCTTTGGAGAAATATTTTTAAATATAACTACAAAAATATTTTTTATTTTATAATAAATGGATATATTGTGAAATGAGTATTTTTTAGTATCATGAAATAGCAAACATGTTAAAGAGAGAATCGTAACTTATAAGTTATAATACATCAACGATTAACAACGATTACCTTCAACAATTATAGAGTTATACTACTTACCAATGAAATAAAATCATTTATGGGTAATTTTTATACATTTTTGACAGTAATAAGAGCGTTTGCTCATATGCGCGGCGACACGTTTTCTTCCCAATGACATGTCTATTAGTATTCATGTGGTAATACAGATATACATAGATTAATACTGTTACATAATAAACACCCAAACTCGAAATACAAACGTTTATGCTCACCACACAAATGCTTGTTTCTGTCGGGAATCAAACCCGAGGCCTGTCGATTCGTAGTTAGGTTTGCTAACCACTCGACCAAAGGGGCTGTCAGGCCATATAATATTGTATATAACTATTTTTTTTTTTCAAAATAAGTATAACTTATTCATTTTTTGAACGTCAATTAAAATAAACTGGAATAACACTTTAAAAACACATGATATAACTAAACTGACTAAAAAAAAATTATTACTATTTGTATAAACCACTAAGTGAAAGATGAAAACGATAATATTAAGTGATGTAATTAAATTATATGAAAAATAATGTAATCACACTGCATTCTCAACCAAAACACATATAACGTTACTATTATACGAATGTCTGGCTGCTACTTTCCCCATCGAATATTCTTACTTCTGTACGACTTTCTACACTGGATATGCTTAGCACTTTTAAAAAAATCCATTTTCATTTATATTCTTATTCCTAGTTTTATGATCCCTGCATAGTTTTAGGTATTAGATACACCCATATATATTTACGAACACCTACCGCTATAACGCATCATCAGGGCTACAATTCCTATTCTTTTATTTGGATATAGTTTAAAATAACCAAATGAAACGGCACTACTGTTAGTTTAAACATGCAACGTTCTAACCTCAAAAGCAAGTAATTAGTCTTATGGTAATAAGGGAGAGATGCAAACCGTGTTGAAATGCAACCTCGGGTGAGTTTCTAGAGCCCGGCATTTGTTATGTAAATCAGACTAATGCAGTTTGATTGTGCCGCTTTCGTCAAATATCTTAAGGATCTCTTGGATGTGCAAGGTTAAGAGATTCGCAGTTTCTGGGATGAGAATTAATTTAATGACATACTGTGCTAAGTAATTTCAGAGCTGTAAAATTATTTTAATGTTAAGTAAGACAAAAATTTTACCTTCCCCAAAATGTCTTAAATTCAAGGATATAAAACGTTATAATATCGATATGTTTGCGTGTTTCATGCTGTTTCGTGATTGGTTAATTTATAGTGAATTAACGTTATGGTATAGCGCTAGTTGGCGGACCAATCACGAAACAGCATGAAACGCACGAACCAATTACGAAACAGCATGAAACGCGCAAACATATCGATATTATAACGTTTTAAGTCCTTGGTCTTAATACTGAGAAAATTTATTTATCTCTGAACTCTGAAGCCAGATTATGTAATATTTTTTTTTAAATTTATTGTCCAAAACTTTCACATATTACATATATTGATAAAAACAGCTATGCACTAAAACTTTTAAAGTTTATCCGGTAGCAGCTGTGGAGTCGACTGTGGATAATATATTAGTAATGAATTACAAAGAGTATATTATAATCACTACGTTTTACTGAATTATGTTATTAATATAGTATTTTTTTAATTTATATTTTAATGTTTTTTTTTGTGAATAGAGCGATTGCAACTCAGTTAGTAATTCATTCAGACACAAGGGTAAAGTATATTGTACCATCCTTTTACCATACACATTATTTACTTTAGGCAGAAGATATTTATTTATCCATTTCAATATTGCGTAAAAACTTTGGTCGTTCTTTAATATTTAACAAATCCGATAAATAAGTTTCATAAATAATTGAGTATTTAATTTTATCATATAACGGTAATACGTAGCAATATTTGAAAAGAAATTTAGGATTGTTTTTCGATTCTTTTAAAATATTTTTGGGAACTATTGTCTTTAATAGTTTTATTTGTAATTGATAAATATCCTCTATATAGGTTTTAAAAGTGTTGCCATAGCAACTGAGTCCATAGTTGATGATAGATTCCGCTAGAGCTAGATATATTATACGAAGAATTTTATAGGGCAATTTGTATTTTAGCACTGATAATTTTGCAATGATACTACGTAATTTAGAGGAACTGTGGTCAATGTGGTACCTCCATGAGATTCTATTATCAATTATTAAGCCAATATACATATGCGTTTTTACTTTTTCTAAACGAGGACACGAGCGAGATATTTTTAAGGAGTGTAAACAACTATGGTTATGTGCTGTAATATTCGGTTGAGTAACACAATGGTTGTGTGAAGAATGTATATGCATGAATTTGGTTTTTTGTATATTAATGACTAAACCAACGTCATGTGCCCATTTGCACAGTTGATTGAAATTGTATTGTAAAATAGTTTGTGCTTCTTGTACAGATTTATTTGCAACTAAAATACAAGTATCGTCTGCAAACTGGTATACAGAACAACCACTGAATATGTTGGGCATGTCATTTACATATATTAGATACTCGGTGGGACCGAGTATGGATCCCTGCGCAGTTCCTTGGCTAATCTCGGAGACTAATTACTATTTAAATCTAAATCCTAAGAAGTATCTTCACGCCCGTATGCCCGAAAGGGTTGGCAGAGGTACAACAAGTGCACCCACGATTAGCCGAAGATACTTGGTCCCACAAATGTGATAGGTGGCAAGCATATCGCCAACCAGGCACTTTCCAATCCCGGGCAACTTTTTGTTTTTCAGAAAACTGAAAAAACACTTTTTTTAAGTGCCCGACTCGGGAATCGAACCCGGGACCTCATGTGGTCAACGCCAACACTGGACCACTAGACCACAGAGGCGAGTTAATCCATTAAATTGCCAGTTTATTTACATTTCGTTTAAATTTTTTTTATGATCATGTCACTACTATTAACTGCTATTAACTTGAAAAATACACGTCTTGCTGTATGTAATTATGAATGCCTATGGGTGCCGTTTGAACTCTTACCGTCAAATTATCATCTTGCAAATTACATAATCTGTGCTCTTGCGTTTGCCCCTCAATTGATGCAAGGTTCCTATAATCAATAATCCGCCATTCGTAGCAATAACCATTAGCATCCAGTTCATTAATAAGGAGGCGTTGCACAAGTTATTTGAACTTTGGACATTTGGTAATTTGGCATTTATAGGAACAGTTTTAGCTTTACTAGGTGGCAGAGTTCTGCATTGTCTCGCCCGAGTCTGGTATCACCGCCTTACCTATTCCTGCCACAATAGCGTCAGTGCTTGTTACTGTCGTGTTCCAGTTTGGAGGTTAAGGTAGCTGGTAAACTTATGCGGCATAAGACCTCGCCACAAGATAGGAACGCAACATTAACACCTTTGGTGTCTTTGGGCTATGGTTGACTATTCCATCAGGAGACTCATCTGCTTGTTTGCTTAGAATATAAAAAAGCTTACCTACGCTTTGTAGGAAATGTTGCTGCTCGTAATTCAAACGAGTTGTTTTATTAATATAGGAACCGGGCTTAAAAACTATTGTTGCTAAAATAGCGTCAGTGTTTATAGCTTTCGGGTAAGGTATCCGCGGGTATACGTATACATATAGCATCACATCTCGGCGGCCAACGCACCATAATCATCATTGATATTAAATAGGCGATGGTTTTCTTTGAATACAGCATACTGGTAACGTGTCACTTTCATGAAAAGTTGACCAGAGTTTTGCTAGCTGGCATTATCCGACCTCAATAAAAAACATGTCACTGACAGAGTTCACTGAAAGTTGCCATTACCTAAGCCAAGAAAGAAAGAATAACGTCTGTAGTCACGGGTTCAGAAAATCGCTTTTAGTTATAAATGAATTAACATTTTATTGGATGACTACGTTAAATTTTGAGTAGCTATTTTTTTATATTCAATATCAGAATTGAGCACTGAACATTTTCATTCAGTAGGTACTGTACACCATAAAGGTATTACAACCTTTATGGTGTTATATGTGTACTGGCAGTTCTGTCTGCTTTTAAACGTAGAACATTGTTTAGTTTTGACGTGACAACGTCTTATAATTCGATAGAGCTGGCTGCACGCACGAAAAAACATGACTCATGCGGCGTTACCTCGCTCTGAGGCGTTCCGTTTAAGGCTTGGAGTACAAGCGAGAGCTTAAGACGTTGTCACGTTCAACTATCGTCTGTAAACCAACTTTACAGACAACCGATTTTTTATATATTTTGTCAGTTAAATTATAAGATATAGAAGTTCTCTTGAAGGGCCAAGACGTATGTCCAAAAATAAATGAAGATTCGAAAAATATCTTTTATTCTTTAAAACATAATAAGTTAGATCCCGAGTACCTTAGAAGCAGCCAAGCAAATAAAGTAATCGTCCGGGCATTTGAAGGATTCTACCGTTGGTGGAATCACCCGGCTAGTTTAGTCGGTAGAGCAGCAAGCCTCATTGTCACCAAGCAACATTTGGTGCAAGCCCCGAGTCAAGGTTTTACAGTACTTTACCGACCAATCTGAATAGACAATACTAGCTCCCTGTATTGGCTTCTGACCCTCTATACAGAATAGACTATTTGCTTTTCCATCTTGTAAGCATCGATTGTGTAACTAATGAGGAGAGTCATTAACCAATAATAACAATAAAACAAATATTATATAGTCCTGTTTATTGTAATCATTTGTAATTTACTTAGTATTAAACTCAAGGAAATTTTTTCTAAATTGATTGACCAATGCTGATTATTTGGAAAGTAAACGCGAATCAGCAGTAGGTACTTCTACGTCTGGTGCACGCTCACTCGAGAGCTGGGCAAATATTGATTTACTACATTTCCAGCAAAGTTATGTCGTTAATCTAATGTTTCCGATAAATCTTCCAAACTTTATACAGCTATGGTGGAATGAAAAATTGTTTTGTAATATTTCATATTGCTTAAATACCTATTGAGTATATTTTGTTGCATGTTGAATAATTACAATATAATACTTATTATTAATTTCCTCAATAAATTTTGGTAAAGTTTTATATATAAAATTTGGAAAAATTGGTAAAGTGCGTGTCGGGCAGCGGGCCATGCCCAATGTAGGGTTCCGAAGTTGCCCATCACAATAATGAGAGGGCTTTTATAGTCTCATACTCTGAAAATGTAGGCTACTCAACGTCAATGACAAATATATATCCGCACCACAGGTTCAACACCTATAAAAATTCTCTAAGTACATTTTATAAGTTGGTCGACTATTACTCAAAAACTTGTAAAGCCTTCTAAGCCGTGATAGTTTTCCTTTTAACTACAATAAACAGGACTATATAATACTAGCTGACCCGCGCAGCTTCGCCCGCGGGTATATTAATAAGTCGTCCAAATAGCTTTAATAAAAATTTCATCCCCTATTTCAGCCCTCCAGGGACTGGTTTTTGAAAAAAAATTAGCCTATGTTTCACTCCGGATCTTCAACTATATCCATGCCAAATTTCATGAAAATCGGTTCAGCGGTTTAGCCGTGAAAGCGTAACAGACAGACAGACTGATAGACTTTCGCATTTATAATATTAGTATGGATTTGTTTTATTGTCATTATTGGTTAAGGACTCCCCTCATTAGTTACATAATCGATCCTTATAAGCTGGAAAAGCTAATAATCTGTTCTCTAAAGAGGGTCAGAAGCCAATACAGGGAGCTTGTATTGCCTATTCAGATTGGTTGGTAAAATACTGTACCTACAACTGTAGGGTACATTGCGCGTGGCCCGCCACCCGACACGTACTTTACCAATTAATATATGAATGGGAGGCCCACAGACTCTATGACAGATACATACGTTTAACGCCCTGTTGGTCGTGTTCGACTTCCGACTTTTTTACATCATTAGATAGCAAACAGGCAGATGGCTCTCCTGATGGAAAGAGTCAATCATCGCCTATAGACACCAAAGATGTTAGTGGTGCGTTGCTATCCTTGTGGAACTGGAACACGACACTTACAAGTACTGACGCTATTGCGGTAGGAATAGATAAGGTGGTGGTACCAGATCCGGAAGAGACAATGCAGAACTCTACCACCTAGTAGCCAAGATAGTAGTGATAGGTATAGCCAGTCGGTCGCCTTTCACGACCTGCCTGGTAGAGCAGCAGTTGGTTTATTCTTCAAAGGGAGCCTGACCAACAAGGCTAAAAATGTTCTGCATTTTCTTGATCGGGTTTGGTAACACCGCATTACCTATTCCCGCCGCAGTAGCGTCAATGATTGTCGCTTTACATCAACGCATGATAGTAACGCATAGATGGCTTTATAAATCAGTCACCAGGATAAAATCAAATCCTCATCCTCATCAATATGATGAGGATGAGAATGAGGACATCTATTTGGTGTAAAAGTATCAGCAAGGGTTATCATCATTAGGTGAGTCACCTTTTTGCTATCCTATGCTAAACGGGGACCTTAACTCAACATTCGTGAATTTTCTACAATTATTATGAGTACTGTGTTTTTTCTATACCTTGAGAAAACAAACTACCAGTTAGTATCTGTAATAGTGGAGCCGCCCTTGCGTTTATCATCTCGAAGTAATATGCGCCGAAGCTTTGTACGACTTGACATTAAAAAAATATTGCGATAGAAGCTGTGGTCATATTAGCAGTAGCGATATTTTGCATCAACTATCGCGCAATAATCCAAGATGGCTGAAATCATTTTCAAACTTATAACTGTGGAGTATGGACGACGACTATCTTTACTTCTAAATGTGCGCTAGCAATTAACTAAAACTAACTAACTAACTCTTCTGGCACAGTGACCCGAAGTGACTCATGGCCTCTGAAACCAGAGCTTTCCACCTCTCATGATCTTGCGCAATATCCCGCCAATTGTTAGCTTTCTTTAGTGCTAGCAATTGATTGCTAAAATGTTTTTTTTTGTGAATCATAATTTTAGGATCCCACCCACCCACGCGATAATGTACATGCAGTATGAATGTATGCGCCGATAGCAGATAATAGCCGGTCACAATCTGCATGTGTCGTGTCATTGCACGAAGCTTTGTGACGATATACGCAAATACGCCGCAGCATAAGGGACCATCCATTAATTACGTCACACGAATTTCATGATTCAAAAAATCAAAAACCCCTCCCCCGTCCTTGTCTCATCTGGTCACATTTGTGAGACCCTTCCTACCTAGTGTAATGTCACATATTTTACAATTTTACATTGGAAAAATGATCTCCTTCGATTATTTTTTATTTATCGCCGTGTTGGTCCTGGCCTCCTTTGAAGAATAGGCCAACTGCCGTTCTGCCAGGCAGGTCGTAAAAGGCGACCGATTGGCTATCGAGTCACTACCATCGTGGCTACTAGGGGGTAGAGTTCTGCATTGTCTCGCCCGGGTTTGGTACCACCGCCTTACCTATTCCTGCCGCAATAGCGTCAGTGCTTGTCGCTGTCGTGTTCCGGTTTGGAGGGTAAGGTAGCCGGTAAACTTATGCATGTGGCATTAGACCTCGCTACAAGATAGCAACGCACCATTAACACCTTTGGTGTCTATAGGCGATGGTTGACTCTTTCCATCAGGAGACCCATCTGCTTGTTTGTTATCTTATGATATAAAAAAAAAATACAGGTATTATATTTTGAAAAAAAAGTGATGTCACAAAATTTGGAACCCTTCCTTCCCCTTATCACACACTGTCACACTTCATTGACCCCCTCCCTCCTCTTAACGTGTGACGCAATTTATGGATGACCCGTAATAGCAAATGATAAGTAAATCATCTCCTATAAACTTCGATCAGATATAGTATATTTGATACATACATGCGGCAGGTAATGCCACATGCATAATTTATATATAAATTTATATATTTTACAAGGGTTGTTTATCTAAACGACGAGTCATTGATTCGGTTGTTATCGCCGCTAGTTCGAAGCTTCACATTTGTATGTTATAGGCCATTTCACGGGCTTTAAGTATCATTAACTACGTGCTGACGGAATTGCTTAACGGCGCGATAAGAACATTCTAGTAAACATATTATGTACGTTAAAATAGGTAGAAAATTATTTTTTCTCAAAAAACACAAATAGGATATCGCCTCTGGGGTCTAGTGGTCCGGTTTCTACGTTCAAATATTTCAAACAATGTGTTTTTCCAGTTTTTTTGATAAAAACTACGTTGCCCGGGGTTTAGATAAGTGTCCGATTGGCGATAAGCTTGCCATCTTCGAGATCACATTGTGGGACTAATTAAATTAGGCTAATCGTGGGTGTACTGGTTGTACCTCTGCCTACCTTGTCGGCATATAGGCGTGAAGATACTTAACAAATGAGATAACAGAAAATAGAGAGGTAGTCTCATTTGAGCTTAGCACCAATGCTTTAGGTACCGCAATAGTATCAGCGCTTGTCATTGTCGTGTTTCGGCTTACAGGATAATGTAGTCGGTTATCTTACGCTCGTAGAATTACATTCGCCAGTCGGATTGCAATGAATCATTAACATCTTTGGTGCCTGTATGCAATATTTTTTTATCTATATGGGGTATAAAAAAACCTTTCCGATCGTTAAAGGCATTATTTGGTAGCTTAATACTAGGTGGTACAGTTGTTTTATCTCATGAAAGCGGTTGAGCCATAGTTGTGTGTGTAAATTTACATGCACATTGTCTTTGTGTGGGTAAGCTCGGGAACGGTCAGTTGTGGCCGAACTGCCGGCCGACTTAGTAGTGCTAATTGGTTCGCGTCAAAACTATGTTCTGAGTATCGTCAGCATAGAAAGTGTAAACGGAGACGTGTCAGCAAGGCGTAAACGGAGAAAAGTTGTTCGTAGTGAGGTAATCCAAATTAATATTTACGTTTAGTGTATGTTTTGTTGTGTATGATAATGTATCTGTTTCCTGATTTGTGTATTGAATAAAATGTAATAAAATTATTATCAAATCCAAAAATCTTTATAAATTATAGCTTCATGTGTTCTGAGGTATAAGCTTTTTTACTGTAAAATTTCAGTAGTTTTTGCGTGAAAGAACAACATACATATTTTCATTCATCCAAATTCACAAAATATCGCATCTATACTATTAGTAGGATTAATGTATTCAGTTAGTATAATTCTTTATAACATATAAAACGTGATTTTAATAATGTATTATTTATTTCAGGGTCGTCAAATTATTGAAATAAGAAAATGATATAAATTTGCAATAATTTGACATTATTGCAAATTTATATCATTTTCTCAAAAAAGAATATGAATTCACGGAACTTCATAGAGAACCAAACTGTGATTTATCACATTTGCGTAATGTAACAAAGCGCACTGCTGCAGCGACGGGAGTTAGTGAAAGAACAGTACAAAAAATATTAAAAGAAGAAAGAGACATATTAAAAGAGGGAGATGTTGCAAGTACATCTTCGAATTTTATTTCGCCTATGAAAAACCGCAGAAAAAGAGCAAACAAAGCAGATATTGATGGATTAACAGCTGACGTCGTTCGGAGCTCAATACAAGATTTTCATATAGTACAAAAACAAATTCCTACATTGGGAAAACTAAAGTCAGTTTTATATCAGAGAGAACACAGAAACAGAACCACATACATACATTCAGAACAAATACATAACCCTCCTTTTGGGCTTCATCGCAGTCGGGTATTAAATTATAAATATGTTTCAAAATCAGTGATATTATTAATTAAAAATCCATCTCAAAATGTTGTTTAAAATTAATATTTCTTAAGTATAAGTTTGTATTTTATTCTACCATGTCTTATACATTATTTAAATCTATAAAAAATTTAATATCTTTATTATTTGTTCATTGGCGATGAGTTTGCTGACGCTACATGTAGTTACGCACACAGAAGCGCGTGTCTATACGCATTACAACTACAAGTGTGGCTCACACGCTTTAGTGAGATAAAAGGTCTGTAGATTTCTGCATTGTCTCGCCCGGGACAGGTACCACCGCCTTACCTATTCTTGCCGCAATAGCGTCAGTCCTAACCACTACCTATGTGTTCCGGTTTGGAGGATAAGGTAGCCGGTAAACTTATGCATGTGGCATTTTTTGTTGATGAATAAATAAATAAATAAATAAATGTGGCATTAGACCTCGCCACAAGATAGCAACGCACCATTAACATCTATGGTGTCTATAGGCGATGGTTGACCCTTTCCACCAGGAGAGCCATCTGCTTGTTTGATATCTTGTGATTGTATATAAAAAAATACCAACATATTTGCGTCATTATTTTATGGATACATAAGTTTTTTAAATATTTGCTTGATTTAAGGGGGGATTTGCTTAATTTTAGTACTAAAATTAGGCATCTTAACTACAATATTTTTCTTATTTTAATAAAAATATTTTTTTTGATAATGTCATTAACCTATCTATATACCTCTTTCCGATCGGATACGTTTTCTTTACACCCCGTATATCATAGGATAGCAAAAAAGCAAATGGTTCTCCCATTTGGTAGATATGATATAAGAAAATGTTAAACCAAAGTACGAATAGCAACATATTGTTAGACTGAAAGTAGGTAATAGATATTCTTTTCTTCTTTTTTTTTCGGAATGGCGCAATTACTGATAGCCTTATGGGTTGTTACAGCTTCACCGGTCGCGGGCGCGAGCAGAGTGCTCAGCCAGAATTTATAGGTGTAGAGCTGTACGCCCTCCGTCCTAAGGGTGTCTCCTACGAGACCGAACCACGGCTTAGGGAAGGGTCGTGACTTGCGATGAGAGGGCTAGTGGCATTGTTTTGTCCGTCGGCCGAAACTTGCTCTTGGGCTCGGTTCGCCGAAGGGCGAAACAGGGGTCCTCGTCGCCGCCGGCGGCGACGGTGTCGCGAATGTAGGTGTGCAATGTTATCGTGTAAACCGTTGGCCAGAGTTAGCGGGTCATCGGGATCGGTAAGTACGTGGCAGGGCCTACGTAATTTGGGATCTGGATTAGGATCTGGGATGTAGTCAGCCGCGGCTACCACCAGAGGGTTTGGATGCGAAATGGCACGATCGAAGTATATTTTAGAGATGTCTTTGAAATGCTTTGCTAATCTCGGCAATTCAAGATCGTTATGGAGGTCTACGTTGCGCATATACCACAGTGCTCCCGTGGCAATACGCAGGAATTTATTTTGTACCACTTGCAATGGATGCAAGTCCGTACGGGGGAGATGGGCAAACGCTACGCAAGCGTATGAAAGGATGGGGCGTACGGGTGTACGCACGATTTGTAAAGTGTCACCTTGTGTCTAAATGACATTTTACTGTGTTTATTGATAAGATTATATAACCGACCTACAACGAACTTAGCCTTAACTTTCATTCTTTGTATGTGCGGTTAAAATGACATTTTACTGTCCAACGTTACCCCGAGGTACTTGACTTACCTTTCCCACGGGATGACGTTTCCGAACAGGGTAATGTTACCTAGCTTACGCAGACCGCGCCTTTGTTGTCGCGGGTGTTTACCGCGGCGAAAGTACACGGCTGCACTTTTTGTGGGGTTTATTTCGATACGCCATTTTCTGAACCAATCGCCAAGGGCGTTGGCCGCAGCCTGCAGCCGCTTGGTGATTGTTACTTCGGAAAAATTGGACGTATAGAGGGCGGTGTCGTCGGCGAACAACGCGAGCTCGACGTGCGGCTCGCGTGGTACGTCGCACGTGTAAAGGGAGAATAATACGGGTGACAGTATGGAGCCCTGCAGGACACCTGCTGTAATCGATCTATGGGTGGAGAGGGCTCCCTCCACGCGGAATTTGAATCGGCGGTTGGTGAGGTACTCTCGTATGATGAGTACGAGTCTATCGGGTACGCCCATTTGGTATAGCTTGTATATTAAGCCATTGTGCCAAACTTTGTCGAACGCCTTTGCGACGTCGAAGAATAGGGTGCCTGTGGGAATTTGTAGCCCCGGGGCTGCGTTTAATACGTTTAGGATATATTCGGTGAGACGGTGCACTTGATGAGTGCAAGAGTGAGCTGCTCGGAACCCGAACTGCGCATTTATTAAGAGGCCTTTCTCGTGAACTCGTTTGCCTTAAGGCGAGCGAGAATGATTTTTTCATAGATTTTGCCTAACGTATTTATTAGGCTAATGGGGCGGTAACTACTGACTTGTAGTCTGGGTTTAACCGGTTTGTGAATTCCTATGACGGTGGCTTCTTTCCTCTCGTCTCGAAACACACAGCCGGCTAGTAGTGCATTGAAGATGCACACTAGTAGGCATATTAGGGAGGGAGGGAGGTATTTAACTACCTTATTAGTGATTTTATCGGGCCCTGGGGCTTTTTATTGTGTAGACCTTTGCTTATGTCGTCTACTTCTTCGGGATCGGTGGGTAAAAGCGGGTCACCCTTCGGTGATAGCGCCGCCCTGCGCTCTACTTCACTATCCACAAGATGGACGTGGTCTAGGTCCGTAGGCTGGTTTGATGGGGAACATTGTGTTTGGATACTGTCGGCCAGGCACTCGGCTTTGTCTGCATCATCAAAAGCGGGATTTGATTAGGTCGAATGAGTGGAGGCATCTCTACTGCTGGTTCGTTTTTAAAGGCCCTCGCCAACAGCCGGTAGGCCGTATGCGATGGCGAGACCTCACTTAACAATCTGTGCCACGGTTCGTTACGATACTCGGCGATGCGCCGCTTTACTTCTCTTTGTAAAGCTCGTAGCGAACGGCGATTGTCGTCGGTAATGTATCGGCCTTAGAGCCGCGTAGCGGCGTTTTTGCGTCTCAGTAGGTCTCGTACCTCTTCCGGTAGTTCCCGACTGCCCCGAAAGGCGTCCGGTATTTCCCGTGAGGAGCTATCGACTACCGATTCTATCTGGCTAGTGAGGGACTTAATGGCGGATTTGGCTTCCTCTACCGTACCAATGTTGCCAGGAATTTGGTCGAGGTGCTCTGATTGTACCGATTGAAAATTCTCATCGAGTTTTTTTCCAATCGATTATCTTTTTCATGCGGACGATGTGCGCATGGTGGGGGGATCCTAGTTTGTATATATTGTGTTTCTTCTATATAAAAGTATTAATCTAATGCACACAATGTTAGTCAACAATAAGTACGATTAACTAACATTCCTATGACGGTCAGAATTAGATAGCCAACCTGTTCATAAATCCAACACATATTTTAAATAGAAAATATGTGCCCGTTTTTCGATATTTTACTTATTAAAAAGTTATCCCCGAAGTGGTAAGTAGAGGTACAATCAGTGCACTCACAATTAGCCGAAGATACTTGGTCCCACAGTGGTCCCTTGGTCATACTTGGTCCCTTGGTCCCCCCATAGGTGGCAAGCATATCGCCACCCGGGCATTTATCTGATCCCGGGTAACGTTGTTCTTATTATCAAAAAAGTGATAAAACACATTTTCGGTTTGCCCGACCCGGGAATTGAACCCGGGATCTCATGTGGTCAACACCGACACTGGACCACCAGACCAGAGATGCGATCTATTATATTATCGTGTAATTAGTTTTATGGATTCAAGTGTTACTTTTCAGAAATTCATTACTCAACGAAGAAAACTAGGTAATTTTTAATTTACGCGAATTTTACGTGCACCTTTGCGTTGCCACTGAAAGGGAAAAAATAACAATCCAATCCGCCTTCGTCCACCAGACCAGAGGCGTAGCTAGCCGAAGTGGGCCTTCGTCCACGGCCTCGCACTGCCTGATTTAAAATCTTTGTTTATTTTTAAATTAAATAAAAGCCTGAAAAATATTGGCCTCACTCTTCTGTATCTGAAATACAAACAAAACAACTCCTAGATCCTAAGTTAACGCGTTATAAAGACACGATAGGTTTTCGCTTATTTCAAACTTGGCGCCTGTTTTTGGGCAGCTTTTGGGAACGGACGGAAAGGGGCCTCGCCGATGCGACTTTGCCCACGTATATATTAGTCCACGCTACGCCACTGCATCACACCACAGAATACTTAGAGATTAACGGAAGTCAATGTCACATACAAGTAATATTCGAGCATAGCACACATAGACACCTCTCATGGACGCGATATCTCGGAATGGTTCGGAACAAACTGTATCGAACCATTCCGAGATATCGCGTCCGTGAGAGGTGTCTATGTGTGCGCTGCTCGAATATCACATGTATGTAGATTGACTACTAGATTGACAACTACTGTTAGTCTCCAGTATACTGTGACCACAGTTTACACTACAACAGGACAAGATAGGTTAGCGGCCGTGTAAATGACACGTCGCGTCTATGTGCGTGCGGCGATTCGGGCGCTCTGAATGGAGTTGTTCTGCTGATTTATTATTCTATTGTGACAACAGTAACAAGCATAAAATCAGAGAGTACACGAACTCAACGCACGTTTTACTTCGCAATCGAAGCCTCTTTAGGACAAACGAATATAGTAGAAATGAAAAATATGATTCGGTTGCGAAAGCCTTTGACAGCGCAGGCTTCGGATTGCTTCCGACCAATCTGATCATGGTATGCCAGTCTTCTCCGATATCTACGTTACTCCAAATTCTCATTGTATATCTGATCTGCCATTCTTTCAACGAAGCATTTTTTCAATTTTACACCGAAAGTTTATTTCAAGTGTAACCGCTCTCTTATGTTAATAATCTCTATCTTACTTAAGTATAATCGATTTTTGCCAGTTTCACTGTTCTAGCCATTTTTGTTAAATAGACTTATGTTAAACTATTTGTTTAATCTGATATTTACTAACGACTATGAGCACCATTTATAAAAGGTCAGCTTTGATATTATCTTTAGAGAATAGATAAAAAAGGTTGGTATCTGCTGATGAGTACATTATTGTTTAAAGTATAAACACCGAATACAGCTCAGTCTTTTAGGCGCTGTTACATTAACGAAATAACATGCAGATGATCGTGTATTTTTATTTCATTCCCTTAACAAAGCCAACACAGAAAGCCAATATACTTCACAAACCGCGCTCCTTACGCTTTCCACCCATTTAGCTATTATTATACACTTAAGCTGCGTATTCATCGGGTGTCTTACTTTATGGGAAAATCTTCTCAAAAGAATATTCACATTCATGATACGATGCTCGACATACGTTACATAAAAGTATTTATGCTAATACAGTTTCGATTGAATGTGATTTGTTGGCAGAAAAAACGCCTGATTTGTTATGATGTACTGTCGGGAACGAAATATTTCTTTTTTACATATATATTAATACTCGTACTATAAAATACTACGTACTAAAAATAACTGAGTTGCTATAATTTTTTTTTTTAAATTTTTCGTCATTAGATTTATTACAGTGTCACTAAGACATATTTAACAAAATAGAGTACTTAAAAAATACAAGTATATCTATTATTAACTAGTTCCCCCGCACAGCTTTGTATGCGAATAGATTAACGTATCGTAAAAATGGTTTTTCAAATAAATATTTAACCCCTATTTAGGCCCCTTAGGGGCCTTAATAGGGGGTAATAGTGTCTTAAACAATGGATATCACCAAGTACCGACGATGGAAAGTATAGAGTATAAGTTTTCATTCTTTATTTACACTACTTTATGATTTGTATGGTTATCTATTAGTGGTGTAACTGTTGGTGTACATATGTAGCTTTCTCTTTTTAGGGTCCCATAGCGAAAATGCCAAAAAACTGAACCCTTATAATTTCGTCATGTCCTTCTGTCCGTCCGTCCGTTCGTATATCACAGTCATTTTATTCGAAAACTATGGGTAATGTACTGTAATTTCGAAAAATTTTATCAACCGCTACAAAATACAAAATAAAAAAAATAGAATCCCATCTCTCAGTAAAATTCTAGTTTAAAAGATTTCACTTACCTTGACATTTTTATGTTAATAAAAAATATTGTAGGCGGTGACCTAATGAAATTTGTCGTTCTATCTTAAAAGAAATTAAAGCCGTCTTATACCCGCAGTAGCCGAGGTTGTCACGGAACATGACGAGGTAACAATAAGAACGGTTTCTTCGCATCCGCTATGATTAATGTCTGAACTTTTTTACAAACAAGCGCCAAATCTCTTTTGTATTTCAATAAGTGTTTGATACGGTCGGCTTGTTCGCTTATAAATCTAAAATTTTTGTACTTAAGTCGTTTGGAGGCTAGAAAAATGGAGTGTTAGTTGTGAGTTGCTGATATTTTCAACCGAATTTCCAAAATACTCGTGGGAATTGTACCTTCAGGTGAGCCTCCTGTGCGTTGCCCCTTGCGAGCCCCTCTACTATGTTATTTTTTTTTTTATGTCATAAGATAGCAAACTAGCAGATGGGTCTCCTGATGGAAAGAGTCAACCATCGCCTATAGACACCAAAGATGTTAATGGTGCGTTGCTATCTTGTGGCGAGGTCTAATGCCACATGCATAAGTTTACCGGCTACCTTACCCTCCAAACTGGAACACGACAGCGACAAGCACTGACGCTATTGCGGCAGGAATAGGTAAGGCGGTGGTACCAGACCCGGGCGAGACAATGCAGAACTCTACCACCTAGTAGCCACGATGGTAGTGACTCGATAGCCAATCGGTCGCCTTTTACGACCTGCCTGGCAGAACGACAGTTGGCCTATTCTACAAAGGAGGCCGGGGCCAACACGGCGAAAAAAATGTAATTAATACTTATTTTGTATACCGTACCTCTTCTATTTCTTTACTACACGTTCGTGAATATTGACTGTACTTAGGTGTTAAGTTAAACTTTGGTACATTTTGTTGGTGAATAAACATGAATGAATAAATAAATGGTGTATTTTCCGTATAAGTTTTATAATAAAATACAAAGAATATATTATGTGTCAATACAATATACAATGTTTTATACATAACTATATGAATAAAAGCCTTCTTTAATGCCTAGTCTTACACAATTCTCCTTTCAATTATTTGATATTAATATCTACAATAACAAAGGCTTTAATCCTTAAAGCGTAATTGCTCTGAAATAGTTTCTCATTCAACGTACAATTTACTCTTTCAATCATATCTTTGCGAAGCGTTGTGGTAACAATTTAAATGAATTTATAATTGAGTTTGTGTAGCGGAGCTTTTGTACAAATGCGATTTTGTTTAGAGAAAGTAACATTAACACTGACGGAAAAAAAACTAGGGAGGGCTTTTAGGGTTGTCAAAAAACATATAGACAGGTTCCCCAGTGTTAGTTTGGGACAAAATCTGGCATAGAATGTTGCTTTGTTACCAGGTAGTTTGTAAAATGTATCTTCACGCCCGTATCCCCGAAGAGGTAGGCAGAGGTACAACCAGTGCACCCACGCCAAAGATACTAAGTTCCACAAATGTGACAGTTGGCGATAGCCAACTGGGTATTTTTCCAATCTCGGGTAAATTTGCATGCATAAATTGCATCAAAACCGGTTTATCCGTTTGGGAGTTATCGTTTACGAAAAATTTTGAAAAAAGTGTTTTTTCGACAATACTTATCATTTTTTGATCTTTTACTATATTTTAGTACTAAAAAAATTACGTCAGATGCCATTTCAAAAATTAAAACCTGTTTAAATTTTCAAAAGTTACAGCATTTCAAATACTAAAATTACGCTGCTTACAGAAAACTTATTTCGTATTTTTAAAATAACTTTCAGACTAATAAACTGATTTATTTTAAAATGTGGTCAGTCTTCTACTTAAAAAACTGCGTCAAATACCATAAATCGGATTTAAATCAGTTGCTTCGTTCGAAATTTATCTTTGAAAAAAATTTTTTTACATTTCTTCTACATTTTTCAACCTATTTATTTTATAGCTAATAAAACAATTTCGAGCCACAAAATTACATTAAATTGTATTCGAAAGATCAGAGTCTATCATTTTGAAAAATATACATCTTTTCGAAAAAAATTACGACGTATAATTTTTAAAAACTTTTGTTTTTTAAACTGTTCGAACTCACAATTCTAGGCATAATTTTTTTTTTGAGCTTAAAATAAATCAGTTTAGCGAAAAGTTTCGATGATGGCCTGCTGGGTCAACCAGCTTACAGATTTTTTTCTCTTGCTGCACTGGAAGAAATTTCTTGACAGATAAGCTAGCCTTTTGTAATAATTCAGTTTGTCATTATGTTTACTTTTGTTAGTCATGTATGATAAATGTAATAAATGGTTAAATAAAAAAAATAAGATTTAATACACATGTAGATTCGGCCTTCGGCGACAAAAAAAGTGACATTCTCTATGTAACTTTATTACTGCTTCAACGTAATATACCGTTAGTATAAATTACATAGCCGTAACTGATAAGTTTCTTATCAATAACTCGTAAAAAATCCGATTTGTCTTTAAGAGAATTTCATGCGTAATGAGATACTTGGAATAATATGATGTCATGGCTTCGATGAATATTAATGTTACTTTATGTTTTCATTAATTTCAAATTGTTGTCAAAGTTACATAATACTATAACTAAATAATAAATACAAAATACTATGTGTATAATTAAAGTATTGTTATGAATATATTGATTTAAGCTCATTAAACTACTGTATGATTATTACACGTGGTGCATGGAATGCTAGCTGTACCTTGCATCCCGCTGCATTGTAAAAGTTTTGGGAATCCAACGGGAACAACTTATTTTTCCGGGTTAAAATGTATAATTTTCCAGGTAATCACCCACATATGTTCCAAATTTCATCCAAACCGGTACTTTTTATATCATAAGATAGCAAACAACCAGGAGAGCACTGGTTGTATGGCTTAAAAAGATGTAAATGATGCATTGCTATCCTTGTGGCGGGGTCTTAATGCCACAAGCATATTTGCCAGTTACATTACCCTTCCAAACCAAAACACGACAACGACAAGCACTGACGCTGTTGCGGCAGGACTAGATAAAGCGGTGATTTTAGACACGGACGAGAAAATACTGAACTCTACCACCTAGCACCCATGATGGTAGAAACTCGCACAGCCAACTAGTGGCCTTTCACAAACTCCCTGGAGCACAGCAGGTTATTTATTCTTCAAAGGGAGTCCGGATCAACCAATTTATGTTAATCAATGGAACGCTTTGGGCAATTGTCAGCCTTACACAAATGATATTACTTACAAGTTACGACGTATTGTTTTTTTTCAAGACAAAGGTAAATTATATGAGGTGGTACAAGACAAAGGAAAGTGGCTTCCCTTATTCTATAAGACTGTTCGTTTTCCTTAATGGCTTTTTAGTGTTCATTAATTTTATTCAAATTATTTATACATTCATGACACTTGATCAATATGGGGCGGGCCGGGCGGCGGGGCTGTAAGATTTAAATTTCTAAAAGTGATATAACTTTCCCTTCTTATTCCGGGCTCTCTTTGAAGAATAGACAGACTATTTGCCGTTCTGCCAGGCAGTTTGTAAGAGGTGAACGATGGGCTTTGCGAGTCACTACCATCGTGACTAGGAAGGGCGGATCCACCCTTCGGGTCAGGGGGAGGATCACATATTTGAGGTTCAGTCAAGCTCTAATCCTTATTTGTTTGCAAAATGAAATCCATACCTAGACCTCTGCCTAGAGGAGGGAAGGGTTCATGACTTCCATGATCCGCCGTGGATCCGCCTTTGGTGGCAACTAGGTGATAGGGTTCTGCATTATCCCAGGTCGTATACCACCGTCTTACCTAATTCTGCCGCAATAGCGTCGATGCTTGTCGTTTTGTTTTCGAGTTTGGAGGGTAAGCTAGCCGGTGAACTTATGCAAATGACGTTAACGCCTCGCCACATGCAATAACAATGCACCATTAACACCTTTGGCATCTATAGGCGATGGCTGTCCCTTTCTATCAGTAGAGCTTTCTATCAAATAAGCAGATGGGTCTCCTGATGAAAAGAGTCAACCATCGCCTATAGACACAAAAGATGTTAATGGTGTGTTGCTATCTTGTGGCTACCTTACCCTCCAAACCGGAACACGACAGTGACAAGCACTGACGCGCTAATAAACCTTTGCCGCCTGGTTTTAAAGATTTTTTGATTGTGAAAGCCTTATTTTCGTATGCACTCTACTCAGAATTTATAAATACCTTGAGAAGCATGTTGACAGTCAGAAAATTGTTTATATTACGCATTGTTATTAAAATATTTAAATCACTAGTTTTTTATGCAAGTACACAAAATGAAAGAAGTTGAGATATTTTGCTTACACACATAAAATATACTTATTGACTAAATTTGAAAGACCGTTTAAAAGCTTTGCCATATTAGGTATATTAACCAAAAAACTATTTTTCTTAAATAGTACAGGAGATAGGGGAGCATTGGGCATTTGGGATATTTTGCTCACACACGTAAAATAGATTAGTTGACCAAACTTGAAAGACCGTTTAAACACTTTGTCTTATTAAGTATATTAACCAAAAAAAAAATTCTTAAATAGTAGGGGAGGTAGGGGAGCATTGGGCAGTTGAGAGGTTTGGGCGACTCCTAATTTTTCGAAATTTATGGTATTTTTGTTTTGTTTTCAACCAAAGAAATTTACTTTAATAACTAGCGACACCGTTTAACCAAACGTTATTTTTTTATATTATAAGATAGCAAACAAGCAGATGGGTCTCCTGATGGAAAGAGTCAACCATCGCCTATAGACACCAAAGGTGTTAATGGTATTGCTATCTTGTGGCTTTTAATGCCAAGGTTTAATGCCACATGCATAAGTTAGTTGTAATTTAACTTAGTTGTCAAAATCATATGCGGTTAACGGTTTCTTGCGTACAAAAGTAAATATTTTGCAGGGAGGCTACAATGATGCCCGAATCACCCGACCACTGGGAGGTTTCGGCACTTAGGACATGTGTTAGATCTTTTGTAACTTTGAGACTGATTACGACACCAAAACTTGTCTTTGTAATAATAATTACCAGATAGTTGTACTAGATACATCTACACATATAATAAAATCGTAGGAAAGTCGAAACTGTACATTGAATATTTAAAAAAAAATCTTGGGGCGTGATCTACAATCGATATCAAAGCCAAAAATATAGTTTTTAGAATTTTTGTCTGTTTGTCTGTTTATCTGTTTGTCTGTTTGTCTGTGTGTATGTCCTGGGTAAACTCGAAAAGTACTGCATGGATTTACTTCAAATTTTGCATGAATATTACTAACAGGTCGGGTCAACATATGGGCTACATATTATCACGCTATTACCTACGGGGGAGGTGCTGTGTGGAGTAAACTAAGTCCGCGCGGACGAAGTCGCTGGCAACAGCTGGTTTAGAATAAAATTTTGATTTTAATAAATAATAAAAGTTTTATCTTACCATCTATATAAAAAAGTGCCCAATGCTCGCCTACCTCCCCTACATCTATACATATAATAAATTCGTAGGAAAGTCAAAACTGTACATTGAAAATTTTTTTAAAAGAATATTTGGGGAGTGGTCTAAAATCGATATCGAAGCCAAAAATATAGTTTTTAGAATTTTTGTCTGTTTGTCTGTATGAATGTCCGGGGTAAACTCAAAAAGTACTGCATGGACTTACTTCAAATTTTGCATGAATATTACTCACAGGTTGGGTCAACATATAGGCTACATATTATCACGCTATTACCTACGGGGGAGAAGCAGTGCGGAGTAAACGAAGTCCGCGCGGACGAAGTCGCGGCCAACAGCTAGTTTTAAATAAAAACGCCCTTGACTGTCATGGCGTCATGACGACTTTACGTCGTGGTCATACATACATTACATAATATGGACGCTGTAGTTTGTATGAAAAAGTCAAAAACAATATGACTTTTACCACGGTGTGATCATCAAATGTTTATTTTTGCCTAAATTACATTTAAAAAATATTATTAATGCTTATCTTTAAAATAAATATTTAAATTTTTTGTTATCTCCATATCACAGTTATTAAAAATTAAATGTATTCCAGTATTTATATATTATGTATTTCTGTGTATTAGTTTTATTGACCAACACCCAAAACACAAGCAAGTAATTTGCTTACTTTGGGGTTAGATCAGTAAGAGTAATTTGTTCCGCATATTTATTAGAAACTACCATATTACATCCGACTTATATATTTGTTCTTAGTGGAAACAAGTCTATTAAAACATATTTTGTTTGACGTGAATATTTTAGTCAGTACTTAGCACGGATTAAATGGATACGCCTTTTAAGTCTATTTCTTAGTTTGTCAATGTAGCTTGCAACTACATACAGAAATACAGAGTTGTACTACTTACCAATGAAATAAACTCATTTCAAGGGTAATTTTTAAACTGTGTCATCTCATTCGATACGATAAACAGTACAAAATGGTTTATTTCTATTTTATAACAATATAATATAACCTAAAAAACTTCTACATTTAATATAGAAATTTTTAACAGTAATCGGAGCGTTTACTCATATGCACGGCGACACATTTTCTTCTTAATGGTATGTCTATTAGTATTCATATGGTCTGTGGTCCTTAGTTTATCGGGTCGCCTATATAATAAAATATACAAAATTATAAAAATATATTCAATACCTAGAAGCCTATTAAAATAACATTACTTTCATAGCTAAATCAGTTCATTTGTGATAACCCTGACGCATTTTTATATTTTTAATTACTTCATGGGATGTCAAACATTTCCCTGATTAACATAGCAAGATAACGTACATACATACATACATCCATACAAATCTATAAAAAAATAGTGCGAATCTGTCTTTCTGACTATCACTGCACTTGTCGACTTTTTTAGAAACTATCACACGTTTCAATGTGTAGGTATACTTTCAAATTCATTAACTGTTCTTTTGAAATTAAAATAAGCCCACAGCGGGTGGGCGTATAAGTTTTATGTTATTTAAAATTATATAGTAGTAAATATATTTAAAAATGGGCAGTGGTCGTGTGGGCCATTCTAATATCAGAACAACACACTACTTTTATAAAACAACATATTATACAAAATATAATTTACGCTTTGAGTAAAAGTTACCTCTTTTGAGATAATTTAAAATTAAAACAAAAAAGTAACATCATGCCTGGCTCCCTTGCGAGGTAGGCAGAGTAAACGAATGTTAATATACTTTCCAGTTCACCTGATTCACCGATGTCGGTTGGCGAGATGAGTTGGTGAGAGAGTGAGATGAAAAAGCCTGGGATTAATTGCTCCTCATACCGATCTCATATGGGTGATTCCGTTCTAACTGTGATATAATGTCAGTACCGTGTCATGTCTATTTTTAGAATTTATTTATAAATTGTTAGTTTTTTTTTTGTCGTAAACATTAGAATTTATGAGGTAATTAGTTTAAATCATTTATTACGACAAAAAACTAACAATTTATAAATAAATTCTAGAAATGGACATGACACGGTACTGACATTTAAGTGATATATTGTAAGTTTTCTGTAAGTGGCAAGTTATATTATATGAAAATAATGTTGAAATATGTTTATTATTTTCCAATAAGTACAAAAATTTCATAAATTAATTATTAATTAACGACCTGTGAGAACAAACAATACAGGACATTGAATATCACAGTTAGAACGGAATCACCCATATATATTTTTTGTAATATTGTGATATTGTAAAAAAAAACAGATAATATGAAAAAAAGACAAGCCCGCTGAGTTTCTTTTCCGCCGGATCTTCTCAGTGTGTTAGCGCGTTTCCGACCCGTAGTAGTTTTAATAAAATATGTTAACGCGTCAAAATAACTTGTAAAAAGTTTTATTGAATTAGGTACTTCTGGTTTCTGATTTGAATAGTCATCCCATCGCCGTATTTTAGCGAACTGATAATGATTATCGACTATTTCTAGCGACAACTGGGACCGACTGCTTTACGCACTTATCCGAGGCATGGTAGTTGTTACACACCACCCGATACCAAACTCCGAGCTGTTATTGAGATTTAGTATTTTCGAAAAAAACCTCCAAAAAACCGCAATACACTTTGACCCAACCCGGGGTTCGAACCCGGGGCTTCATGATCTGAGCCGAACAGGCTATCCCTAGACCATGAAGCAGTAAAATTATTCAAGTATCTTCACGACCGTATTCCCGAAGAAGTTAGGCAGAGGTACAACAAGTGCACCCACGATTAGCCGAAAATACCTAGTCCCACAATGTGATAGGTAGCAAGCGATCCTGGGCGATGTTATACAGAAAACTTGAAAAATATATTTTTGATTTGCTCGTCCTGGGATCGAAGCCGGAGCTTCATGTGGTTAATACCGACAACGGACCACTAGACCACGGAGGAAATTATTCAAATTCACAGAAAGTTCTGAAGTAAATTTCACAAATATTTGCTGCGACTGACACAGTAAAATACAAATCAAAAGAGGTCTCAAATGTTCTCAAAATGTCTGCTCTAGTTTAGTCCGTCAAATTGCCAAAGGCACTTGTGTTAGCAAACTCTGTGCCTTTCGTGAAGTTTGTTAGGAAATTGCTAATTACGAGTGAGTTTAACAATACGAAATAAAAATTGGTTGCTAGTATTGTTTATGTGATGTTTGTATTGTACGATTCACAATACGAAGCATTAGAGCAGGCGTTTTTAACCTTTTGGTTTCATCAGATCACTTTCAATTTTATCTAAAGTACGAATATTTAAAAAACGATATCCTTTTTATTTTCAGAAATAAGGTAATTTTAATATTTTTTCAGTAATGCCTTTAACCAACCTATATGTCTCTTTCATAAAAAAACTAATAAAGTTTTTTTACAACAGGTACAACATATGCTATAGTATATAGTATACATATGGTAGATAATCACTTATTATTTAAGTAAAAAATTAAAACAAATTTTTACTTACAACATTAACTTGCAGGTACTTAAAAATCAAACAATTGAGCAACAAATCCAATAGTAGCGATGGCTTTGCGTGGTTTTCAAGCAGATTTTTTTTTATTTTTTTAAATACTTAAATTAAATAATATTTGCGTAAGGAACTAAAGAGATATCACATCAAAAGAGCCGCATGAGGCTCGCGAGCCGCAGGTTGCAGACCACTGCCATAGACCACGAGGCGGTCTATAATCTATACATATAATAAAATCGTAGGAAAGTCAAAACTGTACATTGAATATTTTTTTAAAAGAATACTTGGGGCATGATCTACAATCGATATCAAAGCCAAAAATATAGTTTTTAGAATTTTTGTCTGTTTGTCTGTTTGTCTGTATGTATATCCGGGGTAAACTCAAAAAGTACTGCATGGATTTATTTCAAATTTTGCATGAATATTACTAACAGGTCGGGTCAACATATAGGTTACATACTATTACGCTATCACCAACAGGGGAGGAGCAGTGCGGAGTAAACGAAGTCAGCGCGGACGAAGTCGCAGGCTGTGCTGTTTTAAGAAGATGGTATCTAATCTTGTATTTGTAACAGCTTTCCTATTCCTATTCTTAAACCACTTTAGACTAACGAGTTTTTTTATATAAGATAAGATAGCAAACAAGCAGATGGGTCTCCTGATGGAAAAAGTTAAACATCGCTTATAGACACTGTTATATTGTAGCCAGGTCTAATGCCACATGCATACGTGTACCGGCTACCTTACCCTCCAAACCCGAACACGACAGTGACTAGTACTGAATAGGTAAGGCGGTGGTACCAGACCTGGACGAGACAATTCAGAAATCTACCACCTAGTTAGCCACGATGGAATTGACTCGCATAGCCAATTAGTCGCCTTTTACCACCTCCTTGGCAGAATGGCTGTTAGCCTATTCTTCAAAGGAGCCCAGACCAAAACGGGAAGACTGGCAGGTGAAAATAAATTAATCAAAACGAACGACCTATTTTTATGATAGTTAATCTAGTTCTATTTTCTATGATTACGGAATACAGGGCCGTGTTATTGCTGATTTGCTTTGCACACAACCCTAATTAGAGGACTAAAAACTATCGAACACTCTCCAATTAGTCAGCGGTTTTCCGTCCCAAGCTGGTAAAAATGTTAGGTCTAATTAGAGCTTATCACAACTCAAAATGTATTAGCATAAATTTCTTTCAGTTAATATGACAAATGTTATAATAGTTGGCTATGCCCCCCCTCTTCTCAAACAACCAACCAAAACATTCAATACAAGTAATACAACGTTTGCCGGCTCAGCTAGGATTATATATATATATATATACATATATATATATATATATATATATATATATATATATATATATATATATATATATATATATATATATATATATTATATATTATATATTTACCATAAGATAGCAAACAAGCAGATGGGTCAACCATGGAAAGAGTCAACCATCGTCTATAGACACCAAAGGTGTTGTTGCTATCTTGTGGCGAGGTATAATGCCACATGCATAAGTTTACCGGCTACCTTACACTCTAAACCGGAACACGTCAGTGACTAGCACTGACGCTATTGCGGCAGGAATAGGTAAGGCGGTGGTACCAGACCGAGGGTGCTCATGCAGAACTCTACAACCAAGTAGCCACGATGGTAGTGATACGTATAGCCAATCGGTCGGTTTTTACGATCTACCTGGCAGAATGGTAGATTTTCTATTCTTCAATGAGGCCCAGACCAAACGCTATAATTAAGCGTTTAATTTGTTCGTGATAATTTATCTAGTTCTATTGTTCATCAATGTGAAATCCAGTGTAATGTTACTGGAGATGCGCACATTGATTTGCTTTGCATACAGCTCTAATTAGAGAGTAACACAATATACAGAACACTGTTTGTACAAATTACAGATCATACGATACGATATCTTGACGTTAGTTCAGAAGCTTGCAAACAGATGTAATAAGGGAGTAAACTAAAAGTCGCTGTGTAATAAAATATACAAAGTTTTAACGATGGTCTAGGTCTAGTCTCGTGGTTTAGGGCCTAGCCTATTCATCCTAGTAAATGATGTCACATGTTTAATCCGCGGGTTGATCAAAAGTGATTGAGGTTTTTCAGAGGATTTTCTCAAAAATCCAAATTCTAAGAGACAGCTTGGAGTCTGGCGGAGCGGTGAGTTCCAGTTATTACTAGAAATAGGTGATGATTGTTATGGACATTGTTAGTCAACACTCACCTTGCTAACCGATAAACAGGTGAATCGTGGCGAACCGGAAAGTATATAGACGTTTGGTTCACTCTATCTACAAGGTAACCGACGTGATAATGCTTTTTTCTTTTTTTCAGCATTTTAGTTTACGACAACCTGTTAATGCTAAAACCATTTTTATAAAATCCGTATTTTATGGCAAACTAGCTGCAGCGTGCAGCCCGCTGCATTAAAAAAGTTTTTGGGGAATCCCGTGGGATCACGTAATTTTTCCGGGATAAAAAGTAGCGTATGTGCTATTCCAGGTCAATATCTACCTGTGTGCCAAATTTCATTCAAATCCGTTCAGTAGTTTTTGCGTGATTGAGTAACAAACATCCATCCAAATTCAATCCAATATTAAAATTTATAATATTATTAATAATAACTAGCAAAAAGCAGCACTTTGTAAGGGCTCGCTAAGTCATATTACCTAGTAATATTCTTAGGAATAATCACCTCTGTGGTCTAGCGGTCCAGCGTTGGCGTTGACCACATGAGGACCCGGGTTCGATTCCCGGGTCCTCCACAAAAAAAGTATTTTTTCAGTTTTCTGAGAAACACAAAGTTGCCCGGGATTGTAAAGTGCCCGGTTGGCGATAGGCTTGCCACCTATCACATTTGTAGGACCAAGTATCTTCGGCTAAATGTGGGTGCACTTATTGTTCCTCTGCCTACCCTTCCGGGGATATGGGCGTGAAGATACTTTACTTTTAATATTCTTAGGAAAGTATTTTTATGCGAATTACATCTTTTAATGTATCCATGGACTTCAACATCTTTTAATGTATCATGGACTTTAACATCTTTTAATGTATCATGGACTTTATTTATTATATTCGCATCAAAGGCGTTGTCAGGCTTTGTATCTAGGGAGGCGCAGAAAAATAAAACCAAAATAAAAAATAAAATGTTTCTAAGATAAATTTTTTAGTACTTATGTATAAGAAAAAATCTTTAAAATTTTCTTGATTTATCAAAAACACGATTTCTATAATTGTCAATGTTATCTACACAGAACAATTATAAAGGTTTTCTACATATTTTACACCATATTTTCTGGTCTACTTATAATATACTATCTACCTACCTATAATATATAGTAACTCAAGATCTATCTCGCGCCACCACTTCGCTCTTGAAGTCTAATATTGATAGAAATCTATTTTTATTTATGGTAACTTTCTTCTAAAAGAGTTTTCTAGGAAAAATGAGTTTTAAAAATAAAAGTTGATCTTATAAAGAAAATTTAATTAACCTTCAAAATTTTTAGAATTAATATTGGACTTACCGCAGGCACGAAGAATTGGCGGTAGAAACTCAGCGAATAAATTTTTCGAAACTTTCCCTCAGAGAAACTCTCGAGGCTCGATTCCCGAGTCAGGCAAATCAAAAATGCCGTTTTTCGGTTTGCTGATAAAAACAACGTTGCTCGGGATTAGAAAAGTACCCAGTTGGTGATATACTGGTCACCTATCACTTTCTGTAAACTGTAAATGGTTGACCTTGCAAGCCATCCCTGAAACTTCCCGCTAAATTAACGTATTTTAAGCTCAAAATAGTAAAAACTATAAGCATAGGTTTTTTCAGTATAAATATCTATTTTGATAAAAATGGTAGTATATTGATTTTTGAAAAGCTGTATATTTTGGACACGATGATCGATTTTGATCTTTCAAATGGCATTCAACTCAATTTAAATATTGCTTTAGCTAAAACATCGGTAGGTTCAAAAATATCGAAGCAAAGTCAAAAACCATTTTTTTCAAAAATTTTCGTCATTGATAGATCCCAAACAAATTGACTGATTTTTATCCAATTAACAGTACGTGGCGCAGTTTTTAAAGGAGAAAAGATGATAAGATTTTGAAGTCAATGTGTATATTTATTTTGAAGTCAATGGGCCTGAAAGTTATTTCAAAAATATTAAGTAACTTTGCTATTGTGTAATTTTAACATTTGAAAAGCTGTAACTTTTGAAAATAAGATTCGGTTTTGGTTTTTAAAAGGGCATTCGACGTAATTTTTTTTAGTATTAAAATATCGTAGAATATCAAAAAATTATTGGTTGAAATATTTCTATTATGTCGAAAAAACACTTTTTTCAAAATTTTAGTCAACGATTAC
The DNA here is from genome assembly GCA_036924255.1 of Apodemia mormo. Lineage (NCBI taxonomy): Eukaryota > Metazoa > Arthropoda > Insecta > Lepidoptera > Riodinidae > Apodemia > Apodemia mormo. The sequence continues at coordinate 8,365,215 of JAUPFN010000003.1, forward strand.
TTCCAAACGAATAAACTGATTTTGAGGCAATTTATGTATTAGTCGTAATTTTTTGGGGAATAGAGCTGCTTAGTTTTTGTTCTCAATCGGTATATTAATCTGGAAGTTATTTAAAAAAATTCTGTTTCGCCACAATTTTTTTTTGGGTTTTTTCAAAATTATTTAAAATCTCATGGGCCCATTTGGTTCAAATTTTCAGGAAGTATAAGTTGAGCGGAATCCAATCGAATGCCCTCAACCGCGTTTCGATCGGTCCAGCCTCCAGGCGTTTAAAACTTATGAGTTGTTGACACACACACACATACATACAGACATACTGACGTCATCGCGAAAATAGTCGAAAATGGTTCCTAAGACCACAAAACGTGAACATACGGTGAAAACTCCATTTTTGAAAATCGGAGCAAAATCAGTAACCTCCCTATCTACATACGTAGTGGGAAGTTAAAAAGTACAACTGTTTTAATAGATTAATATAGTATTAAAATGGAGTGAACGAAAATGAGTTAAATAAAATAAAACTACCACGCCAAAGCTTAAACCTAAAAGTGCGATATTTTTTTAAGTAAAATGTACCACTAAAGGGCACAGATCGTTGCTTAGTGTAGCTTCGTAGCATTTTATGGTGATGATGTTAGCGGTAATAAAATTCTAATACAAAATGTATCTTCTATTTTATTAATGTTTATGAAATAGCATTTTTATGGTAGATAACATATTTAGACATGAATTTAAACCACCACGTCAAAGCTCAAACCTAAAAGTGCGATACTTTTTTAGTAAAATGTACCACAAAAGTGCATAAAAAGTCGCCTAGTGTAGGGCTCGCTTCGGTCGCCCTGATTAATTAAATAATTATTAATATTAATATTAATTAATTAATAATATAGATTATTGTAACAGGTGTAGTTATGTGTTATTGTAGCGCAGCGTATCTTGCACTTTAATTAAAGATTTTTTTAATACCAGGAGAGCTAGGCATGAAGACTGTACTATGATAATTATTATTTTACAGTAAAACAGCACAACCGGTTTTAATAAAAAAATATACAATAACATCAAAATAACAAAGGGCGTAGGTACAAGAATAAAATGAATAATTTGGCGAAATAAGAAATCAGAAATAGAAGTACTTTATTCAATAAAACTTTTTACAAGTTATTTTGACATGTCAACATATTTTTTAAACTGCTACCGGATCGGAAACGCGGCCACACACTGAGAAGATCCGGCGGAAGAAACTCAGTGGGCTTGTCTTTTTTTCATATCATCTATTTTTTTACAATATCACAATATTACAAAAATATATATGAGATCGGTATGAGGAGCAATTATGAGGGTATGAGGGTTTTGATTTTATGGTTGAAATAGCAGGTGGTTGGTAATAAATATGGACTTATTAGGCAATTCAGTATTGTAGTACATATTAAGTATTCTAACGAGAAAAAAGAAAGTTATCTAATGGACACCTGGATGAAATTAAGTTCCATTCGATATATTTTGTTTGAAACTGCGGTCTACGACTGTGACTTAAAAGGAAGTAATCTGCGTTCCAACTAAGAATAGGATCGCGCTTGTTATCAACTTCATACATCAAGTGAATCGACGCCCCCCGATTCCGGTAATAGAAACACACAAATTGTTCAGGAAAAATAAAATAGTGTTATTTAAATATTTACTTTTCGAATAGTTTTGCATCTCAAAAGAAAGCTAAGTTTTTAAGCTGTCTTCATATCGAGAAAAAATACACTTGTTTATAAAAGTGTGACATTTTTTTCGTAGATTAAAACCGTATTAATCGTTTCTATAAAGTTAAATAGTATTTTCACATCTTTGTAAATATCAATACAAAAATTGTGGAAAAAATTGAAGTGAATCATTATCTCTAAATGCTGAAAAATACACAACACGAAAATCTCAGTAATAGCTTATTACCGAAATATACCAGGTGGGCGGGCGTCGGTGTGAAATTAGTAATGTCAGCATAAAAATATTTGTTCAAAACATATTGCTGATTTATTGAAGAATAAATTAGGTAATTAGTATGGTAATTAGTATGTTTTTTTAATTTTTATACCATCTCATTTTACAAAGTTTAAATCTAATTATAATAATAATAATAATAATAAATGTTTATTTCAGAAAATCACATAATCAGACTTAAATCTATAATTACAAGGTATTCTTAGATATTTATGATATAACGTGTGCCTGAACTAGGAAAACCTGTGTTTCAGGCTGAAAGAGCAAGTTTACTTTAAATAACTAATCATATTTTATCATTTATACTACAAATAAACATAACTTATGATACAAAAAAAAATACACGTAAATAGGTAAAGTCTACTCTAACCTTATTAACAAATTCTCTGTCTCTTCGTAGGACAAACTTTGTAAGGATGACTGGAGACTTTTTTTGCATTTATGGAAAGATAATTGATAAATATCTAACAGTGCATTTAGTCTATTGTAGAGATATGGGCCTAGAAATAAGTAAAATTTTGTTACAAAACTATGTTTTATGGCAATTTTATGGGAACAAACTATATCTTTTCTTCTTTTGTTAGTAATTTCTGTATAGTAGGGAAGAGCTGCGTGCTGTTTTAGTACTATGTTTAGTATAAAAAGCTGTCGGACTGTTAGCACTTTACATGATTTATAAAGAAGGTTAGTGGAGAACAAGAAAGGGCGAAATGTAGCCACCTTGAGAATTGCTCTTTGCGCTCTCTCGACGGATATTAGTAGCGTTTTAGCTGCACCACCCCATGAGGTAATGCAGTAAGTTATTATTGACTGACATAGAGCAAAGTAAACTTGCCTAATTATTGTAGTGTTAGCAATATAGCGCAGTTTTTTAAAAACAAATATCAGCTTTCTTATTCTATTACATAAGGCCCCTATATGATATTTAAATGTAAGATTTTCATCTATCAGTATACCGAGGTATTTTATTTTATTTGTGATTTTAATTGTTGGACATGCACATTGGTTATTATTGTGGTCATTACAGCAATGAGCGATTAATTTTGAGTTCAATTCGGGTGACTTACGCATTGAAAACTTTATAAAGCTAGTTTTGTCCGTATTCAATGTTAATAAATTACGCCGAAGCCAACTGTTAACAATATTAAATCCCTGTTGTGCGTGCTTATATAATTCATTTTTTGAATCAGATGAGAAAAGAATGGCAGTGTCGTCTGCGTATGATATGATTTTGCCGTTATCTAGCTTTAGATTACAAAGGTCATTTATATATATCAAAAATAGAGTTGGTCCTATAATACTTCCTTGGGGAATTCCAAAGGAAGTGTTTTCTTGTTCAGTACTAACAACACTACCTATTTTTACGCATTGGGTTCGTTCTGCTAAATAACTGGTAAAAAGTTTTAACTGCTCGCCCCTTACGCCTATATTTTCAAGCTTGTTCAATAGGATAGGGATTGAGACTGTATCAAAAGCCTTAGCAAGATCAAGAAAGATTCCTAATGTATGGTTGCCTTTATCAAGTTCTCGTGCAAGAACGAAGAAAAAATAACGTTTAAATAATGTTATTTTCATCAATAAAAAATATTAAAAAACATCAGTCTAGCTTTTCATCTATATAAATGTAAAAAAGTCGTGTTAGTTACACCACTTATAAGTCAAAAACGACGGGGGCAATTTTGTTGCGATTTTTGTGGGTTTGGGTTGTATTTGTCCAGAATAGGCTAACAAGTACTAAAATATAATCATCAATAAGAAAATAGTAAAATATATCAGTCTGTATATATATATATATATATATATATATATATATATATATATATATATTTTAATATATGGTAACATGATCTGTTGGGAATCTAAATAAAACATATACTAATTAGAATGAAAATATATATTTTTAAGTATTTCCTTCTTAGATTTTTTTTGCACACCTTACTCATCATTTATGAAGTTTTTGCAAAATGCGGGGTAATATGTCATCCTGACAGTCCTATTCTCAGTTGGAACGCATCGTATCAAGTTTAACTGGACGTTTGAGTAATTTATTTGAAAACGTTGATTATTGACCAGGGACCAAGGCTCCCGTTCACAGTTATGTAGGAATAATTCTCGATTAATTATAATTATTTATATTAATCAAAAAGAGTTTTTAAATGTGTTTTTTAATATCATAAGATAAGAAACAAGCAGTGGCGTTTATGATGGGATGAGGAAGCATCGCCTATAGATAACGATATTAATGGTTCTGTGTGGTGGGTTGTTAGTGCCACTTGTATAAGTTTACTGGCTAACTTATACTCCAAATCAGAACACGACGGTGACTAGCACATATATATTAAAGTAAACCATCGCCTATAGACACCAAAGATGTTAAAGGTGCGTTGTTATCTTGTGGTGAGGCCTAATGCCACATGCATAAGTTAACCGGCTACCTTGCCCTCCAAACCCAAAACAATAAAAAACAATGTTCGTTCCCGTACTCCTCCGAAATGGCTTGACCGATTTTCATGAAATTTTGTGAGCATATTGAGTAGGTCTGAGAATCGGCTAATATCTATTATTCATACCCCTTAGTGATAAGGGTTTACCGCTCTTAACATTTTTTACTTAGAAATAATTTATATGTCAAAACAAAGTTTGCCGGGTCAGAGCTAGTACATACATTATATATATATATATATATATATATTAATATATATATATATATATATATATATATATATATATATATATATATATATATATATATATATATATATATATATTAGGGTGCTTCATTTGGGACGACTATTTTTTTTCTTACTCCATTGACTAAATACTGTTCTAAACATAGAAAAAAAAAATCTCACCAAAGGATAGCTCTTAATTTCAATTCTAAGTACTCGCTGGATGAATTTAAAGTTTTCCCATATAATTAACCCATCAAAATCATTTTTTATGCTTAAATTATCTATAGCATAGCGACATTTCATGATATTTATTTGACCATGGGCGGAAGTTCTAGAGGGATCCTTCCTCTTTAAAAGCTCTTACAGCTCATTTCTAATTTATGACCTATCTCGCCAGTAAAAATTTGAACATTCGATTTTTGCTCATAAGTCGCTTTTTCGCTGAGATACATTTGACCAAATGTATCTCAGCGAAAATTCATTTGAAGGGTTCGGCTATTAATTTATCTTGTAGAAAATTGAATTTTTCGCAAAAAAGGTCCTTTGCAATTTTGGTGTCAGATCAGTAGTTAGGAGAAAACATCGAAAAACCGCGACTTTTGAGCAAAAATCGAATGTTCAAATTTTTACTGGTGAGATAGGTCATAAATTGGAAATGAGCTGTAAGAGCTTTTAAAGAGGAAGGATCCCTCTATAACTTCCGCCCGTGGTCAAATGAATATCATGAAATGTCGCTATGCTATAGATAATTTAAGCAAAAAAAATGATTTTTATGGGTTAATTATATGGGAAAACTTAAAATTCATCCAGCGAGTACTTAGAATTGAAATTAAGAGCTATCCTTTGGTGAATTTTTTTTTTCTATGTTTAGAACAGTATTTCGTCAATGGAGTAAGAAAAAAAATAGTCGTCCCAAATGAAGCACCCTAATATATATATATATATATATATATATATATATATATATATATATATATATATATATATATATATATATATATATATATATATATTAATTTATATTATATTATAATTTGTCTGTTTATGATGCTAAAACGAGGGGTAATTTTAATATGTGTATATATCCTTGGCATCATAGCTTTCTAACGGATTTTCTAATTTAGTTGCATTTTTTAATCGAGAGTTTGGTTTGTCGAGTAGTTTTTAAATATATTTTGGTAGAAATTACCAGTCACCAGGATAATCAACTTTTTGGCACTAATGTCAGTATCTCAGTAAATCTTCAAGCTAATAACACCAAGTTTGGTTACACGTTTAGTTTTACTAGCATTTTCTGTATTACTCTTTAATAAGGGTATCTATTTATCTAGTGTGCTACTTCTAACATCTCAAATTACAGTTTTAGCCTATCATTTACAGAATTTAATACACTCATACTCTCATTCGGGAATAAGTAAGCAAAAAATAAGTACGCACAGTGTTTATCATACCGGAAGCTACCCGTCATTAGAAATGTTTACTTTTAAAACAATACTACTCAAAGAACGGCTTTGGTACAATAGGTTAGTCAAAGAGCTTATGTTATTACTATTCTAAAATTATTTTATATAAAATAAACCAATATAATATAAATTGTTAAATAATATCCATTTTGTTGCACGGTCATCAAATAAAAGAGATAGAATTAACTGTAGTTTATAAACTAACTAAAATACGATCAATCCCTAATTGAATAAGGCATTGAAAGCTTAAAAAAGTACGGGCTTACATTACGTTCAAATCAATGAGTATTTTTTATTGTTAGGGTTTTTTAAATGAAGGAATGAAAATAATAATTATTTTATTGATAGGGTACGTTGTCATATTGCTTTTAATAATATTCAATTAATAACTAGCTATATTTAAATAAAGTTGTTGTCGTAGCGACTAAGAATTATTTTGCCTAGTCTGATGAAACGAAATGTTGTCTGCGTGTATATTTGTAGCTGCTTCATGTAAATATTTCTAAACTGATTTAGATGACATTTAGACAAGTAAATATACTGCCCGTATAACATATATCATCCAAATCCATCAAATCGAGACTCAATCCAAAGGCTACATTGTATCCCAAAAAATCCGTGGAATTCATTGTAAAGTTGGCTGAGGGGTGCAGCCAGTTGGAACATAAGGTTAAGTATTATTGTGAACACAGACTATATAATAGCTACTGGTCTGAAACTTCAATTTAGTATCATCAACGTTTGCGATTGATTTATTTAAGTCACCTGTGTTTGAAACTCACAGTTCTTGGTTAACAATTTTACCAACTCGCCGAACAGATGATTAGAAAGTTTCTTATTTTACTTTTCTCAAAAAAGTCCTCAAAAAGAAAAAAATATATTGCTTGAAATAAATCAGTATGGCCGTTCTCAAGTAATGCGCTATGTAATGATTAATATTTTATGTATATTAATCATTACATAGTACATACGTATTATATACATTAATCATACATACTTAACATACAAAATTTTGAATTTATAACAGTTAATAAACTGTTATAAATTCAAAATTTTGTATATTTGCCCTTCACATTCAGACGAATTCACATGAAATTTAGAATAGCTGGTCTATGTTCAGACTTGTCAGGCAGGACTTTTTAAACAGAAAAATGAATAGCTCCTGTAGACTTCATTTAAACAAAATTATCATACACCTCTGTGAAATATTTTTATTTTGTGTAGTGAGAGAAATTTATTACGGATACCTTGCTGCCCGAAGGTTTATATGGATACATTGGGGTAATGTCGGACTCTCACCTCCCCCCCCCCCCATAAAATCCCCCCAGTAGTCGCATTCAATATCTTACGAATTACAGTTGATCTCAGGACCTCAGAACTGTCACCTTCGTACTTTTCTATCAGGCTCGCTCAGAGGTAGGTTATTAACCTACCTACCATGGCGTGGCGAGATGAATTTTCCTCTTTAAATCGACCCACAACACCTACTTTCCTTTTAAGTCGTCTCGTAAGACAGGCCGAGGGTACCGTAGTTCGACACTCGGAACTACTGGGCCAAGTTGTGTAATCCCTATTGCTAGTTTTTTAGTAAAATCGAGCACCCAAAAGAATTTATGACATAAACTCTTGCAATATAATAAGCCACGGGGATTTATTTGACTGGTACCAGTAACTGTTGCGTTGCTATTGGTTGTGACGTATCATAAGGGAAACGTCATCAGCACTGACGTATACAGCTTTGCTATAAAGCAACCAATAAAAACGCTGCAATTTATTATGAATTTTTACTATTCCTAACTGAAAAAAACACATAAATTGTACATTAAATAAAACAGCACATCTCGTTTTGTTCACAACACTATTTACTTCCTACAGAAAACACCACATATTTCCATTATCACCTTAAAAACATTTGATCCTGAATCACGCTTTAATATTTTTTCTGTTCATCGGTATATATATAAGTTGTTAAATGTGACAAGTGGTACTCTCATGGGTTTGTTCATTGACCGACCTGTTGGTTACCGCCCGTCATTACGGATTGTGTGTGTGGTCATTTAGACACACTCGGTATCCCACAGCTTGTGTCCCTTGACACCCATCAAACATCCTCAAACACATCTATTCCGACTGGTTTCCCTTAAGGGTAGCGTTAAAGGTGTTTACTTAGCCATACACTGCCGCAATGAACTGGTTGGAAGAGTAACCAACATGGCCTGTGGTTAGGCAAACTTTGCCTAACTCGGGACTTGGGTCTTCGTGAGGTGCGCTCACTCACACGTCACGGTGAGAGCGTTGCTATAGCGATGAATCCTAGTTTGGAAGATGAGCGAGCCCATGGGAGATATCCAAGCATTGTTAGCTGTAAACTAGCAATCCTATACTACGTAAACTAGCAAAACTATAAGTCAGTAAAAAACTTGGAGATGGATTGGGTCGTAATCCATCTCTTTTTTTATTCATTAAACTAGCTGTTGTCAGCGACTTCGTCCGCGCGGACTTCGTTTACTCCGCACTGCTCCTTCCCCGTAGGTGATAGCGTGATAATATGTAGCCTATATGTTGACCTGACCTGTCAATAATATTCATGCAAAATTTGAAGTAAATCCATGCAGTACTTTTTGAGTTTACCCCAGACATACATACAGACAAATAGACAAAAATTATAAACACTATATTTTTGGCTTCGATATCGATTGTAGATCACGCCTCAGGTATTCTTTTAAAAAAATATTCAATGTACAGTTTTGACTTTCCTACGATTTTATTATATGTATAGATACAAACAAGTATCTTCATACCAGTTATCTTCCGGGGTAGGCAAGAACAAACAAGTGCCCATACACCTGAATAAGCCTGATTTTAAAATTTATTTATAATTAAAAAATGCAGTGTATTTTTTAAATTATTGTACAGCCCGCTGCATTATAAAAGTATTTGGCGTCTTCCACGGGGATTGAATAACTTATTTTTTCTGGGATACAAAATATTCTATGTGCTATTTTAAGTCATCATTTATATGTGTGCTAAATCTAATCCAAATCCGTTCAGCCGTTTTCGAGTGAAAGAGTAACAAACATTCATCCATACAAATATTCGCTTTTATAATATTACTAGCTGACCCGCGCAGCTTCGCCCGCGAGTAGATTAACATGTCGTCCAGATAGATTTTCATACAAATTTTTTTCATACAAATTCATCCCCTATTTACACCCTTTAAGAATTGATTTTTGAAAAATAAAATTAGCCTATGTTTGACCCCGCCTTTTCAACTACTGCTATGTTAAATGTCATGAAAATCGGTCCAGCGGTTTAGCCGTGAAAGCGTAACAGACAGACAGACAGACTGACAGACAGACAGATAGACTTTCGCATTTATAATATTAGTATGGACTAGGAAGGATTAAGCTAAACTGTGTTACAGATTGCCTTACTTCCTTCAATGTACAGTTCAATAAAAGTCATCTCTTATAAAATGGCCAATAATATAAGAGAGAAACCACCCCCGGACAGTAAGTACCTGGCTAACATGATTAGTCAGCTTTATTTGAAAGTCTGTTTTTATCGTTATTAGTATACCTATTTGCTACATGTCGCTTCGAACCACGATATAGGGACTGGCGACCTGTACTAATATATTGACCTGTGTGATATACTACCTCATGCATCAGTCTCTCAATAGGTTATCTATACATATAATAAAATCGTAGGAAAGTCAAAACTGTACGTTGAGTATTTTTTTAAAAGAATACTTGGGGCGTGATCCACAATCGATTTGGAAGCCAAAAATAAAGTTATTAGAATTTTTGTCTGTTTGTCTGTATGTATGTCCGGGGTAAACTCAAAAAGTACTGCATGGATTTACTTCAAATTTTGCATGAATATTACTAATAGGTCGGGTTAGCGTATAGACTATATATTATCACGCTATCACTAACTGGGGAAGGGCTGTGCGGAGTAAACCAAGTCCGCGCGGACGAAGTCGCTGGCAACAGCTAGTACTAAATAAGTATTAGTTCCATGTTGGTTTTAGAATAACTAAGAACCTATTTTAATCTATATTAATATTATAAATGCAAAAGTTTGGATGTTTGAATGGATGGATGGATGTTTGTTACTCAATCATGCAAAAACTACTGAACGGATTTGAATGAAATTTGGCACACAGGTAGATGATGATCTGGAATACCACATGTGATACATTTTATCCCGGAAAAATTAAGTAATGTCACGGGATTCGCCAAAAACTGTTATAATGCACGCTGCAGCTAGTAAGATATAAATCCTTCTTCCTACTTATAAGTTCGAAAGTAGGTGTGGATGGATGAATGTTTCTTACTCTTTTCCGCAAAATCGGCCGAACCGATTTGTATGAAATTTACGTACATATAGATGATGACTTTTTAACAAATTAAAACAATTTAGTTTCTGTGTATTACAATGCATTGTGTATTTTTATAATCGGAATTGTATTTTACGAAATATTTAAATTTTAAAACAACAGTATTTGTGGCAAAAACACCCTCACGTAGACAAAGCTAACGGCTGATTGTAGACAACTGCGGCTAGGGATGGAAGTTATTTCAACTTACTATCACGCAACTTTAACTTACTATGGACAGGCTACTTTTTACACGCTTTTTATTAACTTCACCTGTATGTTTGTATGTTTGTTTGTAACCGACTTCTTTGGGCGCGATTTTGACCCACTTTAAACGGCCAGATTTCGTTCAAACTTTGTAGATTTATCGAGGACCGATGACAATACACTAATTTGATAAAATTATTCCATTTTTAACCGACTTCAAAAAAAGGAGGAGGTTCTCAATTCGGCTGGTATATTTTTTTTATGTATGTACACCGATTTCTCCGAGGTTTCTGAACCGAATTACGTGATTCTTTGATGCGGAATAGTTTCGAATTGGTTCCATAAAAATTTGATTCAGGTAAGCCCAGTAGTTTTTGTTTTATGAGCATTTTTTTATTTATTGTACCTATCTCGATGTCTGAAATCAAATCTCGCAAGTAAATTTGATCCACTTCCCGGTTACCGATTGAGCTGAAATTTTGTATACGTATGTTAATTGAATGACAATGAAACCTTATTATGACATGGAGCTGATCTGATGAATCTGAATCGGAAGGTGACCACAGGAACTTAATAATTAAATGGTTAAAAATCGGTTAATAACAAGACTATTGAGTTTGGACTCATTTGATTCATGTTGACGAGCACGTTGGTGCTTGGTGGTGACTAGGATCCTGCAGGGTCCGATGATGTAGCTAGAAGATGGTCATAGGAGCTCAGCAATTAAATGACACAACTCTATCGAATTTGGGCTCATTTGATTAGTGTTGACAAGCACTTTGGTGCTTGGTGCTAACTAGGATCCTGCAGGGTCCGATGATGAAGCCAGAAGGTGACCATAGGAGCTCAGCAATTAAATAACACAACTCTATCGAGTTTGGGCTCGTTTGATTCGTGTTGACGAGCACTTTGGTGCGGGTGGAAACTAGTTGTAAAAGGAACTACTCTTAACAAAAGTCTTTGTTCTACGTCTGTCAAGTCGGTCAGTTCAAGAGGTAAAGATATAACTTCCATGTTGTTCCAGTAGGCCTGAGAAGGAACTTTTCTTTTTTTATGGTAGTCGAGCAAAAAAAAATCAAGACGTGCTTTAACTAATGACGTCTGTTGTTTTGGATATAATAATTTCTTACAGATTGTACATGGTACTTCAGCATATTGATTTATGGTGGTTATAAAATTACGCTCAGTAATTGAACGAAGTCTTTGTGACGTCTGACCGCTAGGCGGTTCTCACGTGGCTGAGCAGACTCAATTGCTGTACGGTTTCGTATCACTACTAATCCACGAGCTCTCTGCTCGGCGGACTCCTTAGCTAAACGCTCCTCAATGAGACCAATTCTATGAGCCTTCTGCTCGGCAGACTCGTTCGCTAGTAGTTCTCTCGCTAGTCGCTAGGTCGCTAGTTCGCTCAATAATGAGAACAACTCTAATAGCTCTCTGCTCAAAAGACTCATTCGCTAGACGCTCTTGGATCTTACCGAGTCTACTTCTACCAAGGCTGGGCCAAAGCGGGTTTACAAGCATGGGCCAGAGATAGACAGCATTGCGCCAAGCATGGCCCATATCTGGCCCCGTCGTATAGTCCTGTATGGGAGTACGACAGGAACGCCTTGCACACTTACACACACACACACACACACACACACACACACACACACCCACATATATCTATAAGCGTGTAAGTAGTTCCGTGCTTCTACCGCGGCACTCGACTAGGTATGCGCATTAGAGTTTGCAACAGTGTCTGCGCATATAACTTAGATTTCACGAGCCACGAAGAGTCCGCCACCGTCTCTGTGATTGAGTTTAATTGACTGAATAAAAAAACAAAAAAAAAAACAAAATAAATGTACATAATATTTATAGATATAGATATATCACCATCCATGTTAATTTGACATGGATATATATATATATATATATATATATATATATATATATATATATATATATATATATATATATATATATATATATATATATATATATATATATATATAGATATACAGTCTTGTAGTTTTCGTTTTTTATTAATTGTAATTAAACGACACTGAATTTATTAGCCATTCGCATTCGATGATCTACAATTGCCGATTAGAATTAAAAAAATAACTCAAATAATTGATTTTTTCATAAGTTACAGTGTTTCCGGAGTTTCATACATGACGGACATGAAAATTTTTTGACCTATTTTCATATTTTTTTCCGTTTCTATTGCACTAAATTAATTTTTAGCAAGTATAGAATTAATCTCCATTAAATTATCTCGACAATAGTATGCAAAATATCTTGATTCCGTTAACTAACAAGGCTATAATACTAAAAATAGTTGCCAAAATAAGGCGAAAAAAATTTCCGAAGGTGGTATCAAGAGTCTTCGCAACCGGCGTGTGTGTATGAAAAGAGTGATGAATGTAGAGGAAGCGAGACAAGCCTGCAAGGATCGTTATGTATGGCACTCGGTTCTCTCTGCCTACCCCGTAAGGGATCTGGCGTGAAGATATGTATATATGAAAAAAAATTTTCGGTCGTAAAGCACTCTCTAATGCTTCGCATCATCAGTCGTGCAATAGTTTAAAATTAAAAAAACAAGCTATTATAAATAAACCAAACTAAAAAGTAGAAAATAAATAATAGTTTAAAAAAAAAACTAAAAAACACGCTTTTTATAGAAAACCGAACTAAAAAAATAGAAAATAAATTTTAATAAATTTAAATTAAGAATAGTGTTAAAAATTTCAATAATTATAAATTAATAATAGTGTGAATAAAAAAATAATTTTATTTAAAAAAAAGCGTGGGGTGCTTTTTAAGATATTACCGAAATGATAATCACTCTACTCATATGTGTCAATAAAATATTTATAACTATTGACACCATGCACCCCACGCTTTTTTTTAAATAAAATTATTATTTTTTATTCACACTATTATTAATTTATAATTATTGAAATTTTTAACACTATTCTTAATTTAAATTTATTAAAATTTATTTTCTATTTTTTTAGTTCGGTTTTCTATAAAAAGCGTGTTTTTTAGTTTTTTTTTTAAACTATTATTTATATTTCACTATCACGTTGTGAATTTGTTTTTTGTTCCTGTTATATCACGGGTGATAAATCATGACCGTTATAATTTATTAGTAACGATTTTTGTCACAGACATGGTGCATTTTATTCCGCACTAGCTTTTGCCCGCGACTTCGTTCGCGCGGACTTCGTTTACTCCGCACAGCTCCTCCCTCGTAGGTGATAGCGTGATAATATGTAGCCTATATGTTGACCCGACCTGTTAGTAATATTCATGCAAAATTTGAAGTAAATCCATGCAGTACTTTTTAAGTTTACCCCGGACATACATTGACTTTCCTACGATTTTATTATATGTACCTATATATAGATGTTACGTCGTGTCACCGCGCAGTGATTACAATTTATAAAACGTGGTAAGTAATGTGAAATAACATATTAAGCAAATTCTCGCTTCTAGCCGGTGGTACGGTGTTGTTCAAATGTTGTTGCTTTATTTCTTTTGTACGATGGATTTCTGCGAATTATAAGCTTAAGTAGAAGTTTGACCCGCATAAAATTAAATCACACGCACGTTATACAGACGGTTTCGATACATATATCTGGTGTGACATGTGAATTATTTTATAACGTTACCTTTTAGTCCAGAAAAACACATTAGTGTTGAATTATCATTTATTACATTGATTCTTATATATAACATCCTCCATTTACATGCGATTATTCTCAATTCTCATTTTAAGTAGTTTTCGATATTTTCAACATAATCACGTATTCTTATCCATTACATTACATTACATTCAACATAACGACTTAATATTTCGATAAGTATCAAATATAGAACCGTTCTCGTGGACTATCCGATATAGAATGGCAGAAATGAATGCCTTACCCCCGCAAACCGTTAGGTTAAGGCGGGATTCTAATCACGCCACCAACAGGTGACAATTGGCGCGGTTTAGTTTAAATTTTAACGGCTTTACCGTTAAAATTTAAACATCTGTTATTATTAAAATATTAGTTAATATATTTACATAATAAATCATACGCATTTACACACAGTTATTAAAAATATCCTAACAATAACGATTGAAATAACCAGTAATGCGTGAAATGTACCATGCCTGCAACTGACAAAAAATTTAGGACTAATATAATAAGGGATCTGAGTAAATCGATTACCATACTTAAAGTTTGCTGTGATTAATCAAGTGATTTGTGATTGAAAATAAAATGGCAAAATAACGGTTGAGTTACAAAAAACGTGTTAGTTCGGGCTTCTTTGAAGAATAGGCACACTGCCATTTTGCCAGGCAGGTCGTGAAAGGCGACCGATTGACTATGCAAGTCACTACCATCGTGGCTAATAGGTGGTAGCATTCTGCAACGTCTCTCCCGGATATTTAGCACCACCGCCTTACTTATTCCTCCGTAATAGTGTTCATGCTTATCATCGTCGTATTCCGGTTTGGAAAGTAAGGTAGTTCGTAGATTTATGCATGTGGCATTGCTATTGCGCCACATAGATAGCAACGTATGACTAACGTCTTTGGTGTCTATACGCAAGGGTTTCTCTTTCCAACAGATGTGCCATCTGCTTGTATGCCATCTTAAGATATTTAAAAAAGTTTGACCGTTTTAACTTCCCACTACGTATGTAGATAAGAAAGTTACTGATTTTACCCCGATTTTCGAAAATCGAGTTTTCACCGGATGTCCACGTTTTGAGGTCCTAGGAACCTTTTCCGACTATTTTCACGATAACGTCAGTATGTCTGTATGTATGTACGTGTGTGTGTATGTGTGTATGTAAACGTCTCATAACTTTTGAACGGCTGGACCGATTGAAACGCGGTTGATAGCATTCGATTGAATTCCGCTCAACTTAGATTTCCTGAAAATTCAGGAGATTTTGAGAAATTTTGAAAAAACACCAAATAAAAATTTTGACGAAACAGTATTTTTTTCATATAACTTCCAGATTTATGTACCGATTGAGTACAAACACTAATTAGCTCTATTTTTCAAAAAACTACGTCTAATACATAAATTGCATCAAAATCGGTTTATCCGTTTTGGAGTAATTGTTGACGAAACATTTTGAAAAAAGTGTTTTTTCGACATAGCTTCGAAATTTTTCGACCAATCATATTTTGGTGTTCTACAATATTTTTGTACTAAAAAGAACTACGTCAAATTCCGTTTCAAAAATCAAAATCGAATCTAATTCTCAAATCTTATAGCTTTTCAAATATTAAAATTACGTTGTTTTTAGCAAACTTACTTAATTTTTTTTTAAATGACTTTCAATTTAATCACCGATTGACTTAAAAATTTTATCAGCTTTTTCCCTTTAAAAACTACGTCTAATACCATTAATTTAATCAAAATTGGTTAATTTGTTTGGGATTTATTAATGAAGAAAATTAAAAATAAAATGTTTTTTGACTCTGCATCGAAATTTTTCAACCTATCGATTATTTAGCTAAAGCAATATTTTAGATCTCAAAAATTTGAGTTGAATGGCATCATCGTTTTCAAATATATAGATTTCAAAAATTAATATACTGCCATTTTTAACAAAATAGATGTTTGAACTGAAAATAGATTTTTCAGTTCAAACATCTATTTTGTTAAAAATGCTTATATTTTTTACTCTTTTGAGCTTAAAATACCTTAATTTAGCGGGAAGTTTCAGGGATGCCCCGTAGGGTTAACCATTTCTCATTTTTTTTATATTATACGATAGCAAACAAGCAGATGGGTCTCCTGATGGAAAGAGTCAACCATCTCCTATAAACACCGGTGGTAATGGTGCGTTGCTATCTTTTGGCGAGGTCTTATTCCACATGCATAAGTTTACCGGTTACCTTACCCTCCAAACCGGAAGTAGTAGGGATTCGTTGGTTCCCGACCACCCGGGTCGTTGGGTCTGGATCCCTGTTTCTGTCCCACCTGTGTTTCTGACCCACTTGGTGGTCGGTCAAAACTAAAAAAAAAAAAAAAAAAAAAAAAAAAAAAATTTGGTGTCAAAATGGGGGTTTCCGGGTGCGCCCGATCGATTGCAAGCATCCGTTTTTTGATATCTCGCACGGTTGCAAAGTTAGCATTCCTGGCTCTCCTTCGTTATCTAATCACCTCATTATCATTAAGCTCGAACGCCCGTCACACAATCGCACTATTAAAAGCTCATTAGGACGTCTCGCATTGCGTATCACTTGCAACTAATGAATATGGAATAAAATAAATATCATCAAGCTGATTCCCGTGTCGAGAAGGCAGAGCGAGCGTCTTAACGTTCCACTGCGATTCACCTGTTCAGCGGACAAAAGCACGATTATGGCGATCATTCTATTATCATTTTAGCAGCCTGTAAGACTTTTACTTTTTTTTTTTCATAGTAATTTATATCATTAACATCGTGAGTACTGACTAGTTGGTGAGTTCTGCAACGTCTCGACCGGGTTGAGTACCACCACCTTGACCCATCTTATTACATACATCATCAGTGCTAGTCGCTGTGGTGGTGCTATTATTACTGGGTCTGTGTGCTTATTAAATATATTCCAGTACTTGTATGCATGTAAAAAAGTATCTTCACGGCCATATCCCCGAAGAGGTAGACAGAGGTACAACTAATGCTCCCACGATTAGCCGAAGATACTAAGTTCCACAACGTGATAGGTGACAACCCCGACCCAGGAATCGAACCTAGGACCTCATGTGGCAAGCATCGTCACCGCACCATTATGCCGCAGAGGTGATTTGTTTGAATGTATTTATTTAGTGTTGTTGACAAACACCCATATTGCATGATGTCTGGGCTAGCAGGATCGGTCACTTCCGGTATCAAAAGCTTCACATGCTCTTAAGGTATGTGGGTGTTTCGCAATACACAAGTATGAACTTCACTAACGATTCATTGGAATGTTGTATCATAATTGCTAATGCGAATGTGATGAGCAACAAGATTTGTAACAGAACGTGTTCGCTAATGTTAATTGCTTAAAACTTCCTATATAAACCTTGGATGAAAGCACATCTACAATATATCAAATAATTATTTTAACAGAGATAGTGCTACATTATTGTAACGTGTGTGTGTGTGTTATTGTGTTCACGTGCTACTTCGATAATATGGATGTAAGTATCTCATTTATTGCTCTTATAATATCTTATATATTAAATATGTGTAATGAATGTAGATATAATATTTTTGTCGTTTCATATTTTTACAATATTATTCATGTATTTCACCGGAGAGGAAAGTATACTTGTATGATGAACGTACACATATTTTTTCAGATTTGGTTAGAAAATAATATTTATACCTACATGCACACACAGAAATGATGTATGTGTTAAATCTATACATATGTGTACTACATGTATACTGAACAGAAATTTTATTCAGTCGTTAAGGCGTGTAAGAACTTGTAACAAATATACACGCACAAACTTTAGATTTATAACATAGTATTAGGATTTTACGTTAGCTATGTCGTAGTGTCTAATATTTGGTATTATGTCCTTTACAGAATTCCTCGAGCATCCTTGAAGAGAACACTTTAAAACATTATTATTATCCAGTGTCTGACGACGACGAGTCAGATTTACAATTGACACAGCCATTGAAAATAAAAAGAACACGTAGCAGCAGCAGTTTGGACGACCTATTTGAAAAGCCAGCCAAAAAGAAGAAAAAAATGTCGTCCTGCGTTGGAAGGGCGTCTCGAGATGGTGGAATGGCATACATATCAACCAATACCGACGATGGGGCGCAAGCCACACACTTTGTAAAAATAGAAGTTTACGATCTAAAAAAACTGGCGAGGATACCCCCAACTGATCATTGGAAACATGCAACCACTCGGATTAAATATTATGCGGCAAGTCATAGGCTCAACAAAATCAATGAAGTGATCTATGATATATCTAAGGAAATAGCCGATGCACCTGACGTAAAAAAATATCACTTCGACAAAAATACTTGATATTGTTCTTTCAATGACTGATTTTTTAAGTATGCTATTGTATAAAGTTTCAATGTAATTAGAGATAATAATGTGATTAATACTTGAATACTTAAATAAAGATTTTATTTTTGTTATCCCATTTGTTTTTTTTGTATTCCTATGACATACAGGGTAAAATAATACAACGAAATTTCTTTATCAATTATATTTTATTACAGAAAAAGTATTTAAACAAATTATTTACAATTTTATCATTAATAACAGTATTAGTAGTAAACATATTAGTGAAGTTAAACATACATACTCCATAATATCTGAAATATATAAAAACTAGACAGTAAATTCCACACATAGAACTAAAACAATTTTGAATTACTTTATTATTATAATTCCACTTCTTACAATTTGTTACCAAAAATGACTCATGATAACCAGTTGGCTTTCTCCCGAAAGAATCAAAATATTCCCCAACACCATGTTTATCAATGCATATTGCTACCCAATGAGAACCAGGCTTTGTATCAGGATCTAAATTTGATATAGAATAAAAGGGTAAGCTAACATGTACTGGTATACGATTAGCTGCAAAAACATTAAGCTTTAAGCTACCATTAACCATATCCAGAAACTTTTGGATTTCTATAGAATCCATCATAGGATTTAATTTTTAAAAGCGTCTATTTTTAAAGATATGCTGAATGAAATTGACAGTAAATACACTAGCAATATAATATATAAGTACTATTTCATAAATTAATTAAAATTAAGATTAGCTATTATAATCTATAATAACCTCTCTATTTTTGTTTATTTCTATAACATTATCAAATTCTGCATATACTATACAATTTACTGTTGATGACAAAGTGCCTTCAAACCGTACTTCTATTCTAACACTTCCACGTTTTACTAAATTCCAATGAGTTGTAGAGTTTGCACTTAAGTCTGGAGTCATATCAAAAGCCATTAGACAGTACCCGTTTGCAAAAGCTTCTTTAGATATCGAATTACCTTCATTTAAAAAGTGTATACCGGTCCCAGAGAATAATGTATGATAAACGCTGGTAAAAGCATTGTCGGAAAAATTGGGAGTTAATGTTTTCGGTGGTATTTGCTGTCCATCTACATATACACTAAGCAGATTGAGGTTGTTGTGTTTAAAATCGAAGGGATTCGTTTCGAAACTGCCATTAAATGCTTTATTGCTAACGAATCCTATAATACACCTTTTAGGCATTTGCCCAAGAAATACATTATCAAGAACTTTCCCTTGAACACCAGATGGAATAGTTAATACTTTTACTTCAGCTCTAGCAACTGGGTACTTAGCTGTGGTTGTTGCTAGTACTTTTTCGTGTGCAAGTAATATTGATGGATTGATTCTTGCTTTACGGATTATGAGCGAAGCATTTATTATATTAACTTTGAATTTATTTTCTACTGTGGACGATATGAGATTAAAAGAATCTTTCGAACGAACTAATTTTAACCGCATTTCAATACCATTAACTAAAAATTTCCCTTGATTAAATATATCACCATGTAAATGACCTATCATTTCAATAGTTGAACTCTGCTTTGATAGTTGCTGTCGCTTAGCAAATCCTTCGTTAGTTGCGTCACACGAAGTAAACTTTCCTGGAGTATCTTCATACCATAAACCACAGGTAAGATGGGAAGCTTTCGCTGCTGGACCATAATTTAATAAAGTTTCTATATACGCACGATATGCATATGTGTTATTTGGTGGAGAAACAAGTTTCTGATTTAAATAAATATCCAACTGACTAAAAAGCGAGTGTAGCCAATTATTTACAGGTGCAACATTGGCATCGACAGCTAATCTTGATGAATCAATATTTTCTATTCGTGCACTGATACTAATCATTGTGTGTGATAAGTCAATATATTCATCACCAGCACCAGGTATTAAAAACTCGATAGGGCCATCATCAGTTAGCGATGATATCGGACGATATTGCATCCATTGACCACTCTCTATACTTGTTTGTGTTGTCGGTAAAGCAAAGATATCCAATTCTGATTTCACACATTCACAAGAATTATTGTGTAGGAACGCCATTTTTAATTTCCAAAAATATCTTTTTTATTTTTGAGAGCTCCTTTAAGAGTTCTTCTTTGTTTTGATGTCTTCTTGTGAGTGATAGACTTAAGTCTTTGCCTTTTATTTTTATAACCGGATCCTGCCATTATGGAGTCGAGTTTTTCATCAGCTTTTCTTTTTAAATTAGAAGTAGCGGTTCGGAATCGAGTTTTTATCGATTCATCAAGAGGTTGAGCTCCAACCAAATCACTTAGAAGACCAACTCCAGCGTTTAATGCTTCTTTTCCAAGAACCTTTGCGCCACTTTTTAAAATTGGAAATACTGACCTAAATAAACCCCCTAGAAAACTCCCTATGCCATGTCCACGTTGATATGGTGTTCCTTTATAAATTATACCTACACCAGATCCTGCTTGTGCAGAGTAATAGTGATGATAGGGACATACCATTTTTATATATTTAATGTAATATTAAGAACTTATTTTTTTGAAATGAAGCTTAATACATGAGGTTCCAAATTGAAATGGTACTCTTTCACCAATGCTCGTTCTTATATCAATTTCTATCACATCAAATTCCCTACGTAAAACAGGAAGATAGTGTGCAGGAGAAAATACATTAATTTTGTAGGCTCCATAAATATATTTCGTAGGATCTAATGGAATTATTCTCAGTAAAGATGACATTACATCTCCTATTATCTGTGGATGTACTATATCGGAGTAAATAAATAGTTGTGACGGTAGACCTAAATGTAAGTTTATTGGATACTTACCAATATTCTGCCTAACAAAATTTGTATTGGGTTCGAACCCAAGTTGAAGTGACAATTTGGGGTTAGCTGTTATTCGAGTAATGTTACTTGTCATATTTGTTACGGCGACAAGTCTTGATATTTCATCGTGTTGAAACTTTACTTTCCCATTTAATAAAGGATTTGCATTGAATGCGTTTAAGAAGTTACTAATATTTTCGTAGTTTGTTGCTGGTATATGGGATTTATATTCAACGTTAGCATAATCTGTTTTTGAATCGGGTAAATATACTTTTTTAGAAATGTATACTACATTTTCATGATCCTGTACATTTAACATACTACACGGATAGTGACATTCAACTAGACCGACCACCCATTCTCCTTCTAGCTTAATAGTTTTAGGTAGTTTAGTGAAGAAGTTTGCTGTTGTGTTTTCTGGAAAGTAGCCCATGGAGCTGTTACTAAGTAACGTTAAATAAAAACTATTATCCATTATATTTTCTTTAAATTTGATATAGGAACCCAAGTATTAAATTTATTCGGATAACCTACCCACTTCACAAGCACTTCTTTTCTGATTCCAGAATAACGTGAACCTATTATTTTATCAATTTTAAAATACGATGTGGGGTCATAAGAAACTTTTTGTAATTCATTCTCATAAAATGTACCTACAATTCCCTCGTTTAGAATATCTTTTATGGTATAAATCAATACAGGCTTACGTTTTACCGAGGCCACTATAAAAATTTCATCACTCCAATTAGTCTCATAGCCTTTTTTAAATATATGCTTATATTTAGTAATTCTAACGTAGTCGCCTATACTTAATTTTGGATCCTGATTATTGTGTACCATTTTTTTCCCCTGTAATCGTCCTTCGTTGATATTACGCCATACAGTCATTATATTATTAAAATTAACATCAACTGGGCGCATTTTTATAGTCGAATGAAAACTATAATTATAGGAATAGACTAATTCTTGCAATATATCTATGTATCTATATGTATTTTTGTGGGTGAAGTATCGCCACATTTTCGTTTTGAGAGTTCTCTGAAACCTTTCCACTATACTAGCCTTAATATCAGGGTTATTCGTTGTGTAATAATTAATATTCTTATTCATTAAATATTGTCTTACATCTTTTGATACGAATTCGGTTCCCTTATCCGATTGTATGTGACTAGGTGTGGCCTTTGCCTCGCAAAATATGCTCTCAAAACAATTTTTTATTGATTGTGAATTCTTTTTAATTAAGGGTCTAACAAATGCATATTTACTAAATACATCAATAACACACAAAATATAATTATAACCATCATTATATTGACTATACTTTCTCATATCACTTAAATCTACTTGCCAGAGTTCATTTAAGTTTGATAAGATATATCTGTTTCTTGGAAATTTTCTTTTTATAGGTTTATGAAGAGTATAAGTTTCCTGTTTTTGCAGCCATTCTTGAACTTGTTTTCGATTCATTTTACCTTTCATTGCTCTAGTTAATGCATTTACACTACTATATCCCGCCGGATTTGCTATATCATAGTAAGTACTATGTATATCTAATAAGGTGTCCATCTTTCCCAATCTATTTTTCTTCCTGGTTTAGATAATTTCGGTGTATTTAGTTTTGTAGGAGTATTAAGACGAAAATCTTCTACATACAATTCATTCATGAATTTATTTATTTCAGGATTACCAACACATATTAGTGGTACTTTAATATCTTTTAATGCTTTTGCAAACTTTTCCCACCCATCAGGTTTATATTTTAAGGGTCGGAGAGTTATATTTATGAGATCTATTATATTGCTTTGAGGTAAATGTTCTTTGTTGATCACAACAGTACCATCATCATTCCAGGAAATTTTATCGTTATTTTTATAAAGAGTATCTAAAAGAATGCTACCTTTCTTTTTGTAAGTTTTAGGAATAAGTCGTTTCAAATAATCAGCCGTGTAGTGTTTTAGTAATATATCCGGAGATTCCGGTGTCTGTACGTCCTGAACTGGTGATAACTCTTTTACAAATGGAATCATCTGCTTCTCGCTTGTGTTGTCTTTAACTTCTTCAATTGTGATAGGTAACTTTAAAGGTTTTTTATCTTCTTGTATTAAGTGTAAGTATTTCTGTAATTCTTGGAGGTATAATGACCATTTTTCACGATCATCAATTTTACTTTTTAATATTTTTTGCATTTCCTTGTCTAATCTTGACAAAGAATCATCAGAAATATTTTCTCTTTTCTTTAGTCGCTCCAATGCGTCTGGTTCAATCAATATCATTTTCTTTGTAGTATCCATTTTGTTTTTATTTATTTATTATGTAATTCAATAATCCACTTAATACTGTGCTAAGAATAATAGGAAGAAAAGCCCCACCTTTCTGTATAATGATTCGCTTTCTTAACCTATGTTTACCCTTCGACACTAGCAAACGCAACAGCTTTTTATATTTCTTTAATTTAGACTTTTCTGTTTCCTTCAATATTATTTTACCATTCAGAACATTATAAATACATTCACAAATACAGTTTATTTCCTCATCGCTACAGACTTTTAATAAGGCTGTACGATGTTTGGGTTTCAGTGTATGTAAAGCTCTTAATAAATCTTGATGTGTCTTCACTCTTTTCGACATAGCTCTACACTGAGAAATTTTAAGGTGTAAAATAGTTTATAAACGGTATCAAAAAACAACTGCACTGCAGAATGTTACCCGAAGACTTAGTGACATCTGCAAGTTTTCCATCAAAAATTTTATAAAGGTTTTCACAAATAAGATCTAATTCATTATCACTGTAAGATTGTATTAAAAGTTTGCGATATTTTGATTTAAAAGTGTATAAAATTTTTCTACTGGACTTTGCAGTAGACGCTGTTTCACCGACACCATTCATCGGATACTATTAAGAATCTCATCGTTCAAATCGTATTTAAATCCTTTTTTCGGTACATACACTATACAATGTTCATTTAAGGGAAATATTTTCGTCTTAAACCGATATGCGTCATTCGTAGCTTGTTTTAAATCTATCATCAAATACCCATGAGGCTCATTAGTAGCATCTCTGTAAGATTCTTCCACGAATTTTGGATTGTCGGGAAACACCTGACGGGCCAAATGTTTTATTTGTGTCCTATCTCGAGGATTTTTGAAATATATGAGATAGCTGGTATTTAGAGAAATATCTCTCTGACCTCTGCCCTGATGGAATAAGTTTTGGGTTATGTAAAATACACTTAAATTTCTGTGGTGGCTTCCTTTCGTGAAGATATCAACTATACGACCATCCGATTCTCTCATAAGATCATCGATAATGAGTAATTGAGGGTGTTTCCCATTAAACATATTCATATCAGGTATTCCTTGGATATATGTCACATCTATTCTATTATAAAGTGGTTGCATTTCATCATAACACCATAATATTTTATCAAACTTGACATCACATATATCTTTTATGTAAGTCAAAAAATTTGAAACAAAGTTAGACTTTCCACATCCACTAGGTCCAGCCACTATCGATGTGAATGGATGAATAAAGTGAATCATTTTTATTCCGTATTATATTAAACGTCTACCTCTTTATAAACAATAATTTATAATGGCATATGAAGAAATAAAACAGAGTCTTTATATACAAATAAATTTATTGCTCAGAACACATTTATACTATACATATTTTTACACAAATTATTTTATTTATTTATTTATTTTATAGAAAGAAACTTATTACTATACAAAGTATGTCATTTCACTTAAGTGCTACGGAGTTTATATTCTTAAAACTACAGTTACAAATATTAAAAATACTTAAAACTACGTTACATTTATTACAAATTACAAACAAAAATATTTACAATTTCTTTAAATTATCTTATTGAATAATGCCCCCATGCGAGGGTGTCTGTTGAATTAGGTATTAAATACCTTTTAGTATCATTAGAAGACAAACAAATCTTATTAATTTTTTGAGTAAAAACTATGTGCTTAATCGATCTGAATCTATACATTTCCGCTAATTTGATTGTGTTATTCATTAAACAGGACTCAAAATCTTTGAATGTTAATTTCTTAGTAACACTCTTATTAACACCCTTAGCTTTAGTTATTAATTTATTATCAACTATCATTGAATACATTTTTGATCGCAACCCAACAAATTCACGAAATATTTGCCCATTATTTTCATCTTTGAAAACCCCGATTTTTTTCTTGTTTATCAGGTTATAATTATAAATATTATTTTCCGGGTAATCTGAAGTATCGAAATATTTTTCTAAATCTGGTTTAATATCACTGTAAAAGTTTTTCGTATATATTTGGTATATTAAACTATCTGTATCAGTATATAGTAATTTTGGGCTTAAAAACTTACTTTTCATATAGGTGTAATGAAAATCAAACATTAAGGTTTTTGAAATATCCAGTATACAAAATCCGAGATATATTGGTTTATTGTATTCAAGTTTTACCTTTTTGAGTTGAACAGCTACTAAGTTTTCGGAAAATATAGAAAGACTATGAAATTCGGGACGTGCAATAAGTGATTGAGCTCCTTGGGTCTTTCCAAGATTTTCCCAATGGGTAAGTAACTTAACATCAACTCTTTTTTCTATGTTTTCCATCGTTTTACCAAATATTGAATTATTCATTAACTTATAGAAATCTTTTTCAAACTCATTTTTTGATAAAGTTCGAAGAGATGTGTTAAGATCTATGTATTGTTTTAACCAAGGACTTTGTCTAAATTTTAAAATTCTATGAACCTTTTTAAGTATTAAGCCCAGTGACAAACACTGTTTAAGATTTCGGTAATGAATTACGTATTTTGTTTTATTATTTAAATTTGTTACTAATTTGGGGTGAATAGATTGGTCTGTGCAAATACGTTCAGGACATAAAGGTAAATCTGAGTGAGTATCATGTAGGTTTTCAGGATATTCCAAATCTACTTCTACTATGTATCCATAATCAGAATCGTCAGAAACATCGAATTTTGTGTTGACATCTACCCATTCAAAGTTATTTATTGGAAGATATTGTGACATTGCCCACCCATATAAATTATTGGCATCCAAATATATCAGATAGGAATCAGGTTGTTCCTTATTATAATCTTCCATGTATTGATTGTTTGCTTTAGCATAGCGATTACTACACTGTGAAATACCACCTCGTATACCTGATTTTAAAAAAGAAATTATCTCAAAGTCTGTTAATAACTCCAATTCCACTTTTGTTAATTTCATCATGGCATCCCAACTTAACCCTGGTGCTGTGTAATAGTGACATGGATCCAAATAGTAAGTAGTTAAACATACATTTCTAAAATTCTCGAATACATCGGTCAGCAATAAAACATCTGTTTTTAAATATAGATCGGAATAATCACCCATATTTTTACATTTAAAATGTTGCCACACGTCCTTTGCATGTTTATAATCTTCATCTGACACATTAGAATCGGACATTGAATTATAAAACCTTTCCTTAGGGGGTAACGTTGTTAAATTTAAAGAATGAAATGATTGCATTTGTTCATACGGATAAATTCCTTTTCGCTTTACACGTACAAAGTCCTCATTATTTGGAAAGTTTTTACGTAATTCAATAAATTGTTCATTATTTAGGTTTTGAGATAATTTTTCTAAACTACTGGACATAAACTTTAAAGAATCTATAAATCGTATACTAATACTACGATTGTTGATCTTTATAGTTTTTGAAAAAGATATGTATTTTTCTTTGTTTTGTGGTATTACTTGAATGTTACCTTCAACTACGTGTAAAGCACGGACTATAAAGTGAGCATCATAATGGCTCATGTTATGTAATATGACTGGTACAAAGTCAGGCGTTACATATTTCTTACCACAAATTGTATGTGCAAAACCTTTAAATTCGCCGGTATATGAATCATACACGGTGAAATCTTCACAATTTAAATCTAAATCACAAACGTAACATTTACTATCATGTGTTGTAAAGTTTACATTTTGTTCAGATAGTGGTTTTGGTGATTTGCGGAAAGTGTTACGTTCTATAATGTTTTCTAAATCCTTAATTAAACTCTGAATAAATACACACTCACAATCATTTCCTTTATAAGATACATATTTTGAAATGCTATCATCATATGAACATTTAATATAATAACCAAAGCTATATACATCATGTTTCTGTACATTTTCTGTGTGTGATGCACATGGATTATTCGAACAACTATAAATTGGCTTTAAAAATGATTCGAAATCTGCATATATTACAAATGGAATTTTTAGTTTTTTGTGATAGCTTTCAAATTTTAACTTATTGCTGTGTGTTAATGTACCAAACCAATCCTTCCTTAAAGCATTTACGGATGGAATTTCCGTACGGATTTGCATACAGTCACTTTTTTGGTGATTCATTAAAGCATCTTTCTTAGTAAAGAATAGTAAACACCCATCGCAAATAAAAATTGCATTGTTTCGATTAGTAACTTGTTTTGACAATAAACGAGATAAGTTTTTAATGTAGCAATAATGATTAGTGTTGCCATGTGTTAATAACAATAAATTTACGTGAACAGGTCTACGTTGTTTTGTATGGTGTAAAGGCCCAACTACGATATTTTTTTTTTCTTTTTTACTGTACTCTAAACCAAAAACATTAATGCTTAGATTATTTAAAATTTCAAATTTTGAAATATCACGTAATTTTACTGGGAATGCTATTTGATTAAATTTTAATTTATTAGAGTGTTGGCTATAAGCAGTGACTCTATCAGAATGGTTTTGTGCAGGATATAAAGCGGAGAGAATTGCCCATTTGAAACAAAGAACATCTGTGTTTTTCACATTAATAACTGCCTTTTTAGAACGTATGTCACGTGGCAGCTCAATAAAAGAACTACCCCGACAGGGATTAAACTTTCCTACATTCAAATCTAATTCGGTCAGGTGTTGAAGGCTCCAACCACTATCTTTCCTTTCAAATTCACTAATCTTATTGGTTAAGATACTATAAACAGATGTAATTAGTTCATTAACATCAGTACTCATACAAACAATATAGTTGGAAGTCTGAAAATCAAATGAATTTTTTAAATCTTTCGTTTGCTGAATAAAACTCCCCCGCAATATAAAATTAACCTTAAATGTAGTAAATTGTTTTATACATTCGGAGAGTAGTTGCACAACACTGTTATTGATTGAAGAAAAATATAATTCCGGGGTTGTAAAATCCTTGGAAGAATTCGTACCTATCCTATATGTTAGTAATCGGTCTTTAAATGCAGTTTCAATTATATCTACGTTTTCCAAGGAGTGTTTCAATTTAAATAAGTTATTTTTATGTAAATGACTATTAACATGATTGGAAAAATACCTTTTTTTTACATTAACGTTGCAAGTAGTACACTTCATCATTTTCACAGTAGATGGTGTACATTCTTGAATCGACGTCTCTATATTATGAAATGTATGATCTTTAGATGTAGATGGTATTGCACCTGGTTCTCCACAACCCACTTGGATGAAAGTACTGAAAATTTATTAATAATTTAGAAACTGCATATAGCGGGTATATAAATAATAATATTTCATATAACAATAAATTGCGTTTACCTTTCAATAGTTTCACACATGTTGTAGAGTTCTGAGTCTAAATATTGAGAGTCAACGAAAGGCTGTGATCTATTTCGGTGACCATGACAAAACTCATCTTCATTGATTCGGCGATGTTTTTCATGATTGCCATTTTGATAATTATCTTCAGATTTACGTTTACATTGAGCTTGTTCCTTCTCTACTTTGCAACATATTTCATATAGTTCAGCATCGTAGCACGAATCATATAGTGACTCAACTAAAGTATCGTTACTTAATTCAAAATATAAACTTTTTATAAAAGACATTTTTACAGTTGGTTGTACGACAACTGCGTTAAAATATACAATAATAGCACTTGTTTAGTGCAACGCTGTTATATATATGGCACCTTTCCACGCCCACTTCATTAACTAAAGACCTTTAAAATTCTTTTAAAATTGTTAACTGATGACTAAAATTAATCACCAATCACATTATTATCTCTAATTACATTGAAACTTTATACAATAGCATACTTAAAAAATCAGTCATTGAAAGAACAATATCAAGTATTTTTGTCGAAGTGATATTTTTTTACGTCAGGTGCATCGGCTATTTCCTTAGATATATCATAGATCACTTCATTGATTTTGTTGAGCCTATGACTTGCCGCATAATATTTAATCCGAGTGGTTGCATGTTTCCAATGATCAGTTGGGGGTATCCTCGCCAGTTTTTTTAGATCGTAAACTTCTATTTTTACAAAGTGTGTGGCTTGCGCCCCATCGTCGGTATTGGTTGATATGTATGCCATTCCACCATCTCGAGACGCCCTTCCAACGCAGGACGACATTTTTTTCTTCTTTTTGGCTGGCTTTTCAAATAGGTCGTCCAAACTGCTGCTGCTACGTGTTCTTTTTATTTTCAATGGCTGTGTCAATTGTAAATCTGACTCGTCGTCGTCAGACACTGGATAATAATAATGTTTTAAAGTGTTCTCTTCAAGGATGCTCGAGGAATTCTGTAAAGGACATAATACCAAATATTAGACACTACGACATAGCTAACGTAAAATCCTAATACTATGTTATAAATCTAAAGTTTGTGCGTGTATATTTGTTACAAGTTCTTACACGCCTTAACGACTGAATAAAATTTCTGTTCAGTATACATGTAGTACACATATGTATAGATTTAACACATACATCATTTCTGTGTGTGCATGTAGGTATAAATATTATTTTCTAACCAAATCTGAAAAAATATGTGTACGTTCATCATACAAGTATACTTTCCTCTCCGGTGAAATACATGAATAATATTGTAAAAATATGAAACGACAAAAATATTATATCTACATTCATTACACATATTTAATATATAAGATATTATAAGAGCAATAAATGAGATACTTACATCCATATTATCGAAGTAGCACGTGAACACAATAACACACACACACACGTTACAATAATGTAGCACTATCTCTGTTAAAATAATTATTTGATATATTGTAGATGTGCTTTCATCCAAGGTTTATATAGGAAGTTTTAAGCAATTAACATTAGCGAACACGTTCTGTTACAAATCTTGTTGCTCATCACATTCGCATTAGCAATTATGATACAACATTCCAATGAATCGTTAGTGAAGTTCATACTTGTGTATTGCGAAACACCCACATACCTTAAGAGCATGTGAAGCTTTTGATACCGGAAGTGACCGATCCTGCTAGCCCAGACATCATGCAATATGGGTGTTTGTCAACAACACTAAATAAATACATTCAAACAAATCACCTCTGCGGCATAATGGTGCGGTGACGATGCTTGCCACATGAGGTCCTAGGTTCGATTCCTGGGTCGGGGTTGTCACCTATCACGTTGTGGAACTTAGTATCTTCGGCTAATCGTGGGAGCATTAGTTGTACCTCTGTCTACCTCTTCGGGGATATGGCCGTGAAGATACTTTTTTACATGCATACAAGTACTGGAATATATTTAATAAGCACACAGACCCAGTAATAATAGCACCACCACAGCGACTAGCACTGATGATGTATGTAATAAGATGGGTCAAGGTGGTGGTACTCAACCCGGTCGAGACGTTGCAGAACTCACCAACTAGTCAGTACTCACGATGTTAATGATATAAATTACTATGAAAAAAAAAAAGTAAAAGTCTTACAGGCTGCTAAAATGATAATAGAATGATCGCCATAATCGTGCTTTTGTCCGCTGAACAGGTGAATCGCAGTGGAACGTTAAGACGCTCGCTCTGCCTTCTCGACACGGGAATCAGCTTGATGATATTTATTTTATTCCATATTCATTAGTTGCAAGTGATACGCAATGCGAGACGTCCTAATGAGCTTTTAATAGTGCGATTGTGTGACGGGCGTTCGAGCTTAATGATAATGAGGTGATTAGATAACGAAGGAGAGCCAGGAATGCTAACTTTGCAACCGTGCGAGATATCAAAAAACGGATGCTTGCAATCGATCGGGCGCACCCGGAAACCCCCATTTTGACACCAAATTTTTTTTTTTTTTTTTTTTTTTTTTTTAGTTTTGACCGACCACCAAGTGGGTCAGAAACACAGGTGGGACAGAAACAGGGATCCAGACCCAACGACCCGGGTGGTCGGGAACCAACGAATCCCTACTACTACCGGAACACAACAGTTACAGGCACTGACGCTATTGCGGCAGGAATAGGTTAGGCTGTGGTACCAGACCCGACAATTAGGTACCAGATAATGCAGAACTCTACCACCTAGTAGCCACGATGTTAATGACTCGTACAGCCAATCGGTCGCCTTTTAAAACTTACCTGGCAGAACGGCAGTTGGCCTATTCTTCAAAGGAGCCCGGGACCAACACGGGGAAACACTGCTATTGCTAGGCAGTAAAAACCTTGGTTTTTAATGCAAGTGTGTGTGTGTGTGTGTGTGCGTGCCTGCGTGCGTACCTGCGTGCGTGCGTGTGTGTGTGTGTTCCAATCGGTTCACCAGCCGCACCTATCATCAGCAACAACCGACCGGTTGAAGGCAGATAGTATCCAGCGAGTCCTTGCCACCTTGACCAAGTCATATATTCACCTAATGGATGACCATCAGGTAGATTATAATATGGTTATGGTGTTAATCAGATGTTTTGGTAAGTTATTAATTAAATTGGGTATGACGTAATCTAACGTTCTTTTTCCATATTGGTTATTGTATTTCGGCAATTCTAATATAACATTGTCGAGGTTGTTAGTTCTGCGAGCTGAATGATTCGATATCGATTGTAGATCACGCCCCCAGTATTCTTTTAAAAAAATATTCAATGTACAGTTTTGACTTTCCTACGATTATATCATATGTATAGATACTAGCTGTTGCCAGCAACTTCGTCCGCGCGGACTTCGTTTACTCCGCACAGCTCCTCCCCCGTAGGTGATAGCGTGATAATATGTAGCCTATATGTTGACCCGACCTATTAGTAATATTCATACAAAATTTGAAATAAATCGATGCAGTATTTTTTGAGTTTACCCCGGACATACATACAGACAAACAGACAAAAATTCTAAAAACGATATTTTTGGCTTTGATATCGATTGTAGATCACGCCCCAAGTATTCTTTAAAAAAAATATTCAATGTACAGTTTTGACTTTCCTACGATTTTATTATATGTATAGATAACAACGAATTAGGTTTTTCGAGATTGTTTTTTTTATTTAAAAAGTATTAATTATTGCGTAGTATTTATATTGATAAAATTGTGTATCACGTTAAACTGATAGTGTCATTCGCGTTTTGTATAAATTTAATTTACATCTGTGAGTAGAAATACTTCACTGATATTATACCGACAAAATTTTTGTAAATAAATCCATTCCCACCTATAATTTTAATGTAAAATGTTAGCAGTCTAAGAAACAACTTTAACTAAGATTCAGTTGCGAAAAGTTAGCTGCGTCGTTAGGGACGAAGTTATTTATATTTCGTAAGTTGAGCACCGTCTATTTATCATTATTTTCCTTAGTAATCCACCGCGAAAGCTTTAATTCCATATTGTATCCAAGTTTTGCCCGTAATTTTACTTATTTGAAGTTTTAACATAGAATCATAAGCGTATAATGTGTTTTCTCGCACTTTTTTATTTCATAAGATAGCAAACAAACACGTGGGTCTCCTGATGGAAAAAGTCAACCATCGCCTTTATGCACCAAAGATGATAATGGTGCGTTGTTATCCTTGTGGTGAGATTTTAATGCCACATACATAAGTTTACTAGCTACCTCACACTCTAAACCGGAATACGATAGTGACAAGTACTGACGCTATTGCGGCTGGAATAGGTAAGGCGATGGTACCAGACCCGGACGAGACTATGCAGAATTCTGCCACCTAGTAGCCTTAATGGTTGTGACTCTTATAGTCAATCGTTCGTGTCTTATGATCTGCCTGGCAGAACGGCAGATGGTCTTTTCTTCAAAGGTGACCCGGACCAAAAAGGGTAAAATGTCTAAACAGCTGGACGTATTTGTACAATTAATTTTTGTGCATTAATAAATATCACTTTGGGAACCCTCATGTTTATATTCTACTAGCTGTGCCCGCGACTTCGTTCGCGTGAAAAAAATTCTAAAATAAAAACCCGCATAGTTCCCGTTCCCGTGGGATTTCCGGGATAAGAATTATCCTATGTCCTTTCTTGGGTCTCAAACTATATTTGTACCAAATTTTATCCAAATCGGTTCAGTGATTTGGCCGTGAAAGCGTAAGAGACAAACAGACAGACAGACAGACAGACAGACAGACAGACAGAGTTACTTTCGCATTTATAATATTAGTATGGATTTTAGACTGCGGCTACCTATTTCATTAAAAGAGCCGTTAATGAATATTATAGAACAATGAACTTCATCAGTAGGCAAACCTAGTGTATGCGTCCAATTAATGAACCTATTAAGACTAGATTCGATATTCACCGTTTGTTCTGTTGTTCTGTTCACAATGCAACTACCTATATTATTGTATTACGCCTCCTATATTTAACACTAGCTTTTGCCCGCGGCTTCGCTTGTGTGGGAAGTGGGGAGTTAGAAAGAGGCAAAAATTAAATAAAAAAACTTGAGAGGTGTCAAGGGACACCCGGATGGAACGAAGTTCCTTTTATTATTATTTACAAAAAACCTGTATACACTCAACAAAAATAATCGTCGTGGCACCACACTGTTTAATGCGAAATAGAAATGAAAATATCTGGCTTGCTTTCTATAAGAGAGACAGACAGACAGAGAAACATCCGCACGCCGCACAGCTTACAATACCTTACTTAAAGGTCGAATTTCGTCACCCAGTCGAATTTCAGAACCCGGTCGAATTTCGGCACCCGGTCGAATTTCGGCACCCGGTCGAATTTCGGCACCCGGTCGAAATTCGACTGGCGGTCGAAACTCGGCAACCGATCGAAATTCGACACTCGGTCAAATTTCAACACTCGTTCGAAATTCGACTGTTCGTCGAAATTCAACTTTTGGTCGAAATTCGACATTCGGCCGAAATTCTGTATAAATGTCGAACATTTGGCACTAGAAAAAAAGTAAACTCAATCAAATAGTAGATAGACTCTTTCACTTTCAATGCACGAGCTAAAGGGAAGTGGCTGGATATTTCTGTGCTTACAATACCTCCCTATAGCAAAAAGTGTCGTGACAACTTTTCGTAAGATTTTTTTCCGTCTAGCCCCCTTTCACAACGCGCGATAAGGAACTTCGTTCCAAAAAGTAGCAAAAGTGTCACAATCCATTTCTTCAACTATCTCCACTTAAAAAAACACGTCTATTCCTCGCTCCGTTTTACCGTGAAAGACGGAAAAACAAACACACACATACACTTTCCCATTTATAATATTAGTATGGACTGTATTATGCTGAGGCCATATTGTGAGGAGATTCGTGGTGTATATTGCAATAATCGCACTAGAAAACCGACAAAAGTCCGAAGACCTTTGTCCATCTTAGGGCCACATTATCGTCCGAGGATTCTTGGAGTGTTGTCGCGATTAAACTTCTCGGTTGCGCTACGGTGAATTAGGTGGCCAACTATACTTGAGCGACCAGTCTATCAACTTGCGATGCGCTTTATACAAAAGTGAGATGAACTTAATTTATCACGGTAGAAAACCGACAAAAGCCCGAAGACCTTTGTCCATGTTAGGGCCACATCGTCGTCCAAAGATTCATGGTGTGTTGTGCCAATAAAACTTCTTGGTTTCTCTACGGTAAACTAGGTGGCCACATATACTCGGGTGAAAATATTCTATGATGCGCAAAAGCGAGATGAACTTAGTCACAGTAGAAAGCCGACACAAACCCGAAGACATTTGTTCACGTTAGGGCCACATTATTTTCCGAAGAATGTGGTGTATTCATTGATGTACCAATAAAACTTCTTCTACTACTCAGGCGAAAACAATCTATCTCATTTCAACATGCGATGCCATGTGATTTAAAGCAAAAGTGAGATGAACTTAGTAAGGGTAAAAAACCGAAAAAATTGCAAAGACCTTCGTGTTATGTCGGGTCCACATTATCGTTTTAATATTTTTGTAGTGTTGTCGCGATAAAACTTCGTGGTTTGACTTCGGTGAGCTAGATAGAGCTAGATATACTTAAACGCTCCAATGCAAAAGCGAGATGAACTTGTTAAGGCAAAAAAACTGACAAGAGCCTAAAGCCATTCGTGTAATCGTTTTTCAGTGAACTGGTTGGCAATATCGTGGTAACGCGAAAAACCTTCGACTTTAGACACAAAAGATGCTATTAGTGCGTTGCTATTCGCACAGCAGCGTATTAATGCTACATATATCAATTTACCGGCTACCTTTTCCTCCAAAACGTAACACGACCATGACAAGCAACGACGTTATTGCGGCAGGAACAGATAAGTTGGTGGTAGAAAATACCTGGGTGAGACAATGTGGAATTCAATCACGATGGTAGTGCCACGTATAGACAACCGTTCGCCTTTTACGAACTGCCTGACAGAATGACAGATGGTCTATTCTTCAAAGTGGGCCCGTACCAAAACGTAGAGAATCAGTTAGTAAATAGCCGAATTCTAAGGTAACTGTTTTAAAAAATATATTCAGCGGAATTGAGAACCTCGTTATTTTTGGGAAGTCGATTAAAGTAGTCCGAAATTGATAGTTTTTTTTGTTTCTCAGAAATAGATAACTACAGTTGACCTGGTCATTGCGACTTTTGGAGCGAGAAGAGTGCTCAAACTAAGATTAAGATTAAAGGGCTACTTGGCGGACTTCGGTTTATTGTGGCGTTCAGAATACAATATGTGGATATGTGGGCGGAGTAGCGCATTGCTCCTCGCGTTAAGCGTGTGGTGAATGGTGATGGAGAAATCTTCGTCGTTGAGACCGGTGACGACAGCGCCGTATTGTGTGTGTGTGTGTGTGTGTGTGTGTGTGTGTGTGTGTGTGTGTGTGTGTTGACAGCGTCGTATTGTATGACAGTGTGTGTGTATGTTTCGGGATCGGCTTCGGGAAATTGTCAGTTATGTAGGTACTTATAATCGTGTATATTTTATTTTCAAAACTCATTCAGGAATTAGTCATGTTAATTTATATTATCTTTGAGGGATTAACAAGTTCACCCTCACAGTATTCACTTGACACCGGCTGAAATGAGAGGGTTTGGGAATATTTGGTGTAATATTGATTACGGCAACTGAATAGAAGTTGTCACGTTGATTCCACGAATTGGCTTAATTAAACTTAGAGATATTACATTTATGGATTTAGATTGTGATATCAATTATTTTTGATGTTTAATCACTTACTATTATTAATAATCATATCCGTGAACAAATTACACAAATTGATTTAATCCCAAAGTAAGCAAATATTTGCTTGTGATATGGATGTTAGTCAACGAATAGAAATACATACTTATATGTATACTTTAACTTAACTTACGCAAATATATATACTAAACACACAAACTCAGAAATACAAACATCTATGTTCTTCACGCAAATGTCTGTCCCTGTCGGGAATCAAACCCGAGCCCATTGATTGCGTAATCAGGTTCACTAACACTTGACCAACGGGGTGATCATAAGTAAGTAAATTAATCAGGTTCGCTAATCACTCGACCAACGGGGCGATCATAAGTAAGTAAATTAATCAGGTTCGCTAATCACTCGACCAACGCGG
Source organism: Apodemia mormo (assembly GCA_036924255.1). NCBI lineage: Eukaryota > Metazoa > Arthropoda > Insecta > Lepidoptera > Riodinidae > Apodemia > Apodemia mormo. Next base: position 8,402,557 of record JAUPFN010000003.1, read on the forward strand.
CGATCATAAGTAAGTAAATTAATCAGGTTCGCTAATCACTCGACCAACGTGGCGATCATAAGTAAGTAAATTAATTAGGTTCGCTAATCACTCGACCAACGGGGCGATCATAAGTAAGTAAATTAATCAGGTTCGCTAATCACTCGACCAACGCGGCGATCATAAGTAAGTAAATTAATTAGGTTCTCTAATCACTCGACCAACGCGGCGAACATAAATAAGTAAATTAATTAGGTTCTATAATCACTCGACCAACGCGGCGATCATAAATAAGTAAATTATTAGGTTCTCTAATCACTCGACCAACGGGGCGATCATAAGTAAATTAATCAGGTTCGCTAATCACTTGACCAACGGGGCGATCATAAGATACGCCGGCAAGATCATAAGTAGATTTTGCTAAAAATTTGCTAAAAAATTGCAGTCATAGACAATTCTGTCCGGGGCAAAGATAGCAAGAAGACCATGGCACCCCCTACCACGCTTACTGTGGATTTCTGCAATATCAGGGGCCTTCATTCCAACCTGAACGCCGTCCACTACCATCTCGAGACGGCAAAGCCAGCTTTGCTCTTCTTGACCGAGACACAGATATCTTCTCCGGCTGATACTTCCTACCTCTCCTACCCGGGGTACAAACTGGAACATTCCTTTGTACCGCGGGCTGGTGTGTGCACATACGTCAGAGAAGATATCTGTTACCGGCGCCTCAGCAGGCTTGAAGGTCAGGACCCTCTGGTTACGCGTAGCTTGCGACGACAATCCACGCAGTTACGCGTGAATATATAGGTCCCATAGCGGGAATCTGAAGTTGACCGGCTCGTCGAGCATTTACCAGTGGCTGTAGATTCCGTGTAAGAGCAGACCCCCTCCGCAGAGATCGTGATCTTGGGCGATTTTAATGCCCACCACGCCGAAGGGCTATCTATGTTCTCGCACCACCGATCATGCGGGGAGGTCTGTTCACGATTTTGCCTTGGCGTATGGTTTAACACAATTGGTAACCTCGCCTACGCAAGTTCCCGATGTAGATGTCCATACGCCTTCACTGTTGGACGTCTTACTAACCTCTCACCCGGATCGCTATCAGGTATTGGTGGACGCTCCACTTGGCGCGTCGGACCACTGCCGGTCATCCGGAGCAAAGTGCCGGTCACGCGCCCATCACGGCCTCCTTTTACTGTAACTGAATGGTACTGGTAGTAGTGCATTTTTGTATGATGAATGATTTGTAACTGGTCTGTCATAAAATGTTACTTTTTTGATCTTAATAATCTAATAATATATATTTGTTTATATTTGTTTGTGTTGTGTTCAAGGGATATTTTTATTTCACAGCATAGAAAACAAGCTCTACTGATGGAAAGATATTAACTGCGTTGCCATCCGTATGATGGGATGGTAATGTTCCATGCATCAGTTTAGCGGATACCTTATTTTCCAATCTGAAACACGACAGTATGACGACATGATAAGCATTGACGCTATTGCGGCAAGAATAGGTAAGGCGGTACCAGACCCGGGCGAGACAATGCAGAACTCTACCACTAAGTACAGTAAATAAGCCAATTGTTTTCATTTTAGGAACTGCCTGATAGAATAGCAGATGCCCTTTTTTTAAAAGAGACCCGGACCAACACGAAGGAATTACACTATATTAATTATACTTATTTAATACTTCATTGTAAAAATTTAAAAAAAAACGTAAAAAATGTTATTTAAATCCAAAAGTACAATGGGCGAGCTTATCCCTAGTAAAAGACCAACCCTCCGTGTTAGTCCGGGCTCCTTTGAAGAATAGACCAACTGCCGTTCGGCCAGGCAGGTCATAAAAGGCGACCAATTGACTATATTTATCACTGTCATTATGACCACTAGGTGGTAAAGTTCTGAAACGTCTCGCCCGGGTATTTGGTACCACCGTTATATCTATTTCTGCTGCAACAGCGTCGATTCTTGTTATCGTGTTCCGGTTTGAAAGGTAAGGTACCCGGTAAACTTATGTGCGTGTGGCATTAATACACCGTGACAAGGATTGCAATGCACAATTAACACATTTGGTGTCTAGACGACGGTTTCTTATATATACATATATATATATATATATATATATATATATATATATATATATATATATATATGTATATATATGTCGCCTCTGTGGTCTAGTGGTCCAGCGTTGGCGTTGACCACATGAGGTCCCGGGTTCGATTGCCGGGTCGGGCACATTAAAAAAAGGGTTTTTTCAGTTTTCCGAGAAACACAAAGTTGCTCGGGATTGGAAAGTGCCCGGTTGGCGATAGGCTTGCCACCTATCACATTTGTGGCACTAAGTATCTTCGGCTAATCGTGGGTGCACTTGTTGTACCTCTGCCTACCCCTTCGGGGATACGGGCGTGAAGATACTTTTATGTATATATATATATATATATATATATATATATATATATATATATATATATATATATATATATATATATATATATATATATATATATATATATATATATCAATTGCTGTTCGTTAGTCTCACCAAAACTCGTGAGCGGCTGAACCGATTTGGCTAATTTTGGTTTTGAATTAATTGTTGAAGTCCAGGGAAGGTTTAAAAGGTGAGAAAATATAGAAAAAAATAAGAATAGCTAAAAAGGCAGAACAATGTTTGCCGGGTCAGCTAGTAATATATAAAAAAGATATGTTGCCCCACTATACATATAATAACATACATTATTACAATAATTAAACTGTATGAAAACTTCAGCATGTGTATGTAGAATCTCTTTGATATCCACTGTAATGAAAGCTCGGGGAATTCCACATTTCTCATCCACGTAGGTTACAGTAAAACAATGGAGCGAGGGTATTGTGATAATATTTTCAATGAACGGCGTATTTGCGTGGTGTAAGTTTTAGCGTTTTATTTGTTTGAAAAAAAGAGGAATTAAAATAAAAATTTAACCGACTTCAAATATCTTATGTCCACTGTACACATATCTCGAAAACTACTAAACCGATGATGATGATAATAAAACTTGGACTGTTCCCTAAGCTGAAATATGCCTGATTTAAATGAAAAAACGTAATCTCCATGTGATTTTTAATTTCCGAGAAATATCTGATATTTTTATCAATCCCAAGTTATAATATGTTATAATGACATAGGTTGTTCAAAATATTATAAGTATTATAAGTGTATCCGGGTGGCTATACTACATGTATAAGTCTACCTTACCTTCTAAATCAGATTACAGCAATGACAAGCATCAACGCTGTTATGTGGTGGTACCGGCGGGTGGTACCACATAATATCTGTGCCAGATATTGCGGAACTCAACTAATTCCCTTATGACAAATTGTCAGAATAATTTAATACGTTTTGATTTAAAATGTTTAATCAAATCACTAGGTGGTAGAGTCTGCATTGTTTCGCCCGGGTCTGGTACCACCGCCTTACCTATTCCTGCTGTAATAGCGTCAGTGATTGTTATACTGTCGTGTTCCGGTTTGGAGGACAAGATAGCCAGCAAACCTATACATGTAGCATTAAGACCCAGTTACAATTAAAGCGACGCACTATTAACATATTTGGTGTCTATAGGCGAGTGTTGTCAATTTCCATCAGGAGAGCCATCTGCTGTTTGCTATTCTATGATATAAAAAATCAACAATAAATCGCTTAATCGCTGTAACTGTGCTCCCACCCGACGTGTTTAACTCAACCCACGTTGGATGATGACTAGAGGTTTTCAAATTTCAGCTTTAATGCGAAAGCTTTCGGGGTAATGGTTCTAAACGTTAGGTTTGATTTCGCTTTTGTGTGGAATGACTGCAGCCGAATTCAATTTAAATGAAATAATGTTTGTTTCAAAATACATATATAACTTTAATCAATTATTATTACTAGCTATCGCCCGCTGGTGAAATTCAACCATGAGTTTTCTCTTTTTAGTGTGTATATTATAATGTGTGTAAAATAAATAGTAGTGTGCGTGATGTTAATTTTTATTAAAAAAAATTTCTAATGCATTAAAAATATTTAGGTTTATGTATTCCCCCGTAATGTTAAATTTAACTGTGCCAAATTTCATACCGCTTCGTTCGCCTAATTTTCTTTGAGGTTAAGTGTTTTTTAAAGAAAAATATTTGGACATTCTGGAGAGTGGTTTTGGTGTATTCCGCATTACGTTGAGTTTTAGATGAGCATATAAGACATAGACTGTTGAACTAAATCTATTATATATTCATTAACTATACATAGTTTTGGTTGTAAACAAATCTTTTAAGAATATTTCCTATGCTCGTTAGGTTGTAGATCTTTTTATGAAATGGGCCTGCTCTTTTTAAATTCGTTTAACAGTTGATAGTGTGCAATATAACGCATCATTACCATCTTTGACGTACTAGAATGAAATTCTCCTAGATAAATAGCATCTTCACGCCCGTAGCCCCGAAGTGTTAAGCAGAGTTACTACAAGTGCACCTACGATTAGTCGAAGATACTTTCGACCAATATGATGGGTGAGAAGTCTATCGCCAACCGGGCGCTTATCCAAACCCAGGCAATATTGTTTTTATCAGAAAACTGAAAAAAACATTTTTTTTGCCTTGATTATACATTGACTTGCCTGACCCGTGAATCTTACCCGGGACCTCATGTTTCAAATCCGACATCGGACCACTAGATCACACAAGTGATATCGCTTTGATAAGTTAGAATATGTAATAAATAAATAATTGCAGTGGGCAAATTACTCGAATTGATTTCACCTCAAAGTAAGCATTTTTTTGCTGGTGATATAAGTATGTAATAGATAGAAATACATATATAAATACCGAATTATATTTAATAACATATATGCTCATCACACAAATGACAGTCCCTGTCGGGAATCAAACCCAAGCCCCATTGATTACAGGGTCGCTAACTTGACCAACCGGGCAGTCGAAGTAGAAGGTAAAAGAATATAGAGGTCAAATTTTCAATTAAGTTTTGATATATGAAATAGTTCGCAGTATATTGAAATAAAATTGTTTTCCAAATAAAAAATATAGCTCCGCCGTAACAGCGTATCGCTGCCGTGACCAGGATTCGAACCTGGGTTACTACGGCCACAACGTAGGGTCCTAACCACTAGACGATCACGGCTGTTGGAGCAGTTGCGGATAACATCTAATAAACTGTACTGATTCTTGTTACTTTCACTATATCGACGATGTCATGCGGTTGCGGCGAAATAACTGTAATGCTCTAGATTTTCTGTTCAAGTTACATTTAAAGTAGCGTGTTATAATTTGAACGCAGTAAAACTGCAACAAGCAACATCCCATTTTCTGTATCTCTGGAACATTGCCTCAAATTTTTATTTTTAAATTGGGCCATCCGGGAAATACACCCTCCTAAACAAAACAAAAAAAAATTGGTTGATAAACGATTAAAAATACAAACGAATTAAAAACCTTATCTCTTTGGGATGTCGGTTTATTGTGCATGACAAATTACAAATAAAATCTATTTCATGGAATAAAGTATTTACAAAAAGGGACTTCTGGTTTAAAAATTAGAAAGTTATTTGACTAATAATTAAAACCGGCTACAGTCACGTTTAATTGGTGTAGGTTCAGACTAGTTTCGGACTTATGTCCGATAGTCGGAACTATAGTCGGAACCTACACCTATCATATGGATCATATAGAGTCGGACCTTTCTCAGGGCGAGTCAGACGTTCGCTCGATAGCGTCTCGTCTCGACGAACCTCATAAAAATCCAAAACTAGACGGAACCTACACCGATTAAAAGTGAGTGTAGCCGTTTTTAATTAGTTAGTTAATATTATCTCAGGAAAGTTTCAATAATCTGACTTGTTCGAATTTATATCATATACAATAATTATAAACCAAAAACTATATTTTTAATATCGTGTGTTTATAATAAAAATTTCGCGTTTTCGAATTAAATGGACTATTATGGCGTCGCAATAACATCACGCCGTGGTCATATAAACATTATACATATACTCTGTGATTTCCCTGAAAATGTGCACCATATTAGGAAAGCCACAGGAACAACTTATTTTTCCAGGATAAAAAGCTCATAGGATATATATGCCAATCAGGTCATCATCTACAATTGTACGAAATTTAATCCATTTGGTTAAGCCGTTTTTACGTGACTGTGTGACAAATATCCAAACACAAAAGTTTGTGTTTTAATATATTCTTTTAATATGTATGGGATCTAAGATATGTTACTTTTGGTTAAATAAAGGCACTTCAAAGATCGGATAACGCTTTCATTAAGCTTTAATCAATGAGAGGTCGTTAAAAATGAGATGTCAACTCAATAATAATCGAGTAATTTGAAACGTTTGGGATTTACGGATAATAAACACATTTTAATTAGATTTTAAATCAATAAACTGGTGCGTAGATGTTGTTCAAACATATTTCTTTGATGTTCGTCTCTCCCAATTTTAGTCCGCGATGTGTTTTGACTTAAAGCGGTTAAAGCTTGAAAACGTGTCGAGTAAAACCTTTCATAAAAACCGCTAAATACTTCTATTAACCGGCATGTTTTAACCGGTTCTCCAAACCGAAACACGGTAACCATATGCAAGGTTTAACCCTGCATGTGTTTGTCGTGTTTGGGTTTGGAGAACCAGCAAACTTATGCATGTCGCATTCCTACACTGACTTACAAACAGCTATGCGATATCAGCATATATTTTGGTGTCTGTAGGCGATGGTTAGGTATTTTCATCTCGAGAAGCATCTGCCTTCTGTGCTATCCGATGAGACAAAATCAATTTTAATTTAAAAAATTATATCTGCCAACTTCGTATTTAATTTTATAATTTTTAGAAAAATATAAAACTTGAAATATGTGCCAGCTATGTATATCCATAACTCAAAAATTACTTCACCGACTTTAACGAAACTTGGACTGTCCCTTAAATTGAAATATATACCTGAAGTTAAAAAAAATATATGTTTTTATGACTTTTAGTTCCTGAGAAATTTGTGGACAAACATTTAAACATACGCACACTTATGAAATTTCCTAGGTACACGTGCTTGGACGCCTAAATACATCACCATACTCAAATGTTATCCTATTTCAACAATATTACATATATGTCAAACTAATAATCTTTGGCTTTTCGTCGGTTGAAAATAAACATTACAACCAGTGTTATCGTAACTTAACAGAGTATTTAATTATATATCTTCTTAAGACCTAATAAATGTTTATGTGAAGAAACAATAATCCTTCCCACAAGTTATTCTAAACTGAAGTAAGCTCTCTTAGGATGTTGTTCGCAAAGATAAAGATAAGTATTTGTGTAAGTTAGTAAGCCATTGTATTAGACTAATACGAATTAATCCATTAAATTCTATTGAGACAGAAAAACGAAGATCGTTGGTAAAATTATATGCGATGTAACATTATGCAAGTATCACATAGCGTTACTCTTTTAAGAGTAAAAGTGTAAAGCTATGTTAACCAATTAGAATATTTTACATACTTACATATTTTGAGAGTAAAAGTGTAAAGTCTAGTTATCTTAATCAATTAAGATATTTTACATACTTATATATTTTGAGAGTAAAAGTGTAAAACCTAGTTATGTTAATCAATTAAGGAAAAGGAAATATATTAGTTTATTGTCAAGAATGAAGATGAGATGCGTAAAAAATATCTTTACTTTCAAGTTTCAAATAAACATTTGTCGATATGATATGCACGCATACCTAGGTAATATTGTAAAGACTTGTTGTAGATAAGAGCTTGAAACCGGTTTAAAAAATACCGGTTAATAGAGGTACTCAGCAGTTTTTATAAAAGGTTTCGCCCGGAGCATAGGTATTTGAGATGAGAGCACTATATAAACCAGTTAAAGCCAAAATCGCGGAATTATATAAAATTGAAAAATTGGGAGCGAACATCAATGAAATGTGTTTAATAAACGTTTATGAATCGGTTTATTGATTCGAAACTTTATAGTTTTACTACATAACGAAACCGGTATTTGTATAGAGCTAAATTTTAAGAAAGCGCTCGTCATGTAGGTACTTGCACTGATTTAAGTTTGAAAATAAATTGTTAACAAATCCTAGTAATGTTACTAGCGTACTTATTGTAAAGTAATGGTATTACGCCTATAACTTTTCGAAAAGTACGAGCAATAAGCGTACAAATTTTCATGGTATGGAAATAAATTAAATACGAACATACAAGCAAATATTGAGTTTAAAATTTATATAAGCGATCGCCCAGTGGTCGAAAAACAAACCATAGACTAAATAATAAAATCTTTTTTAAGTTTGACGACAAACTTTGGCCGTAAAGAAAATTGTATTAATTTGTGTATATTATTATAATTTATCATGTACGTAACATAAAATTAATGTATGTAATTTATATAATTTTATGGTTTTTGTAGTCTCCCTGCAATGTAAAGTTTTGTCAAATTTCGTTCTCCACCGTTCGTGTAATTGCTCAAAAAGGGGTACAAAATTTTTGCTTCACTTATTATTATTTTGATATTATATAAGCTTTATATAAGTCGGTTGATACCTACGCATAACGAGCTAAATTGGTAAACGTCAAATGTAGATTTGTATCGAATTCGCGACGACATTTATCGGACATTCGACTATCTAATAAATCGCATGTCCATCGTCATTAAGGACCAAAATTTCGCGGATATTTGTGACGAATTTCTAGTGGAATTTGGCATTCAATCTAATATAACTTAAAGTCCATTCACAATTCATTACAAAAATGAATTTGAGGCATTGTTGCTGGCATAAATGATAGATCATAATTTTTTTATCGTTTATCTGTCTGTTTGTCACGTTATAGCTCAAAAAGCCTTGAGGTTGAGGTTGATGAATATTGATATGGGTACAATGAGAACAGGACCGGCTTACCGGCTTACGGCATACGAAGCTACAACCCCGGTGCCTCTACAATAGGGGGGCCCCCACGATAGAGGTTTGTATGTAATATAAATTTTGATGGGTCAGTATTTCCGTTCCCAAACAATATATCCATGTTTGTTCACTTCAACATGGCATATAGGCATGGATTTTTTGGTTAAATTATGTTCGCCACTTTTGTGTGAGGTAAGGTTTAAAAAAACGCTTTTTCGGTGTGTTCGTACTTTACCATGTCGTGTAAATTAACGAATATACTAAACAATTAGTTCTATATTTGTTCTATCGAAATACATAAGTTTATTTCGCTTATTCAATAAGGGGGTAGATTTATTTTTTAATCTTTATAGTCTATATTATAATAAAAAACAAAAAAAATCGAAGGACAGATTTTTCCTGTGTTGGTACGGGACGGGTATCTATCTCTTAGAAGAGTAGACCATTTGTCATTCTGTCAGGCAGTTCGTAAAAGGTCAAAGATTAGCTATACGTGTCTCTAACACCGTGAATGCTAGATGGTAGAAGTCTGCAACGTATCGCCCGAGATCACCACCTTTCCTACTCCTCCTTTGTGGTTTGGAAGATAAGGTAGTTGTTAGACTTATACATGTAGCATTACAATTCCACCACGCGGATAGCGTAACACCATTAACATCTTTGGTATCTATAGGTGATGGTTGTCAACAAATGACGTAGTATATGTGTTTCAATAGAACAAATAAAGAACTAAATATGTAGTATGTTCGTTAATTTACACGACATGGTTAATCGCCAAGTACAAGCACACGCTTTTTCGCTGCCTAAAGGCCTACAGGCTTTGCATGGAAAGTATTCGCCACTTTTTGCGTTTGCACGTTCGCCACTTTTTTTGAAATAGGGTTTAAAAAACACTTTTTCGTCACCTGGTGTCTCTAGACTTTTAAATACGAGCCTGAGTGATGACGCAAATGATATTTTTTTCTTCAACAAATTTACGCTAAGCGAAGCGGCGGGTGTTGGATAATAATTTTATATTATGTCAAGCAAAACTTTTCTCATCAAAAACAAATTATTAAGCCTCTACAGACATTTATTCAAGAAATCACTTTATTACGTTAATTTAATCAACTTCATCAAAACATCTTTTTTTATATCACGACATAAGACAAGCAGATGGGTCAAGACACCAAAGATGTTAATGGTGCGTTGCTGTCTTGTCGCGAGGTCTAATGCCACATGCATAAGCTTACCGGCTACCTTACCCTCTAAACCAGAACACGACAGCGACAAGCACTGACACTATTACGGCAGGAACAGGCAAGGCGGTGGTACCAGACCCGGGCGAGACAATGCAGCACTCTACCACCTAGTAGCCACGATGGTAGTGACTCGCGTATCCATTGGGTCCCCTTTTACAACCTGCCTGGCAGAACGGCAGTTGGTCTATTCTTCAAAGGAGCCCGGATCCAACACGGGGAAGAACATAGCAAGAACATTAAAAAACTAGATATCTTTCAAGTAGTTATTGAGTAGTAAGTGAGTTTGAGTGTGAGAGAGTGAGTATACCCACTAGGTAAAATTGATGTTATTTGCCCTTCTGAAACTATTCTTAAGAAAACTTCTAAACCAAACTTTAGACTTAATAGTTATAGTATGCCATATCATTTTATTTGTGATAATTAATTAAATAAATATATAAATAAATAATTACGGGGCAAATTACACTTACTGATCTAACCCCAAAGTTGCACTTGCATTTTAGTGAGACGTCGAGGAGTTGATATACCACAAGACTCTGAGATTACACTCAGATTTCGTTTATAGAGAATAACGCCGAAAAACTCAATAGCTGTTATGCCTAACACGGGTTTGATCAGCAATCATGAGGATTTAAGCCGAATAGGCAAACCATTAGACCATAAAATATTCAAATGTTTACAAATGCAAATGATTCTCGTGATGGAAATAAATATCTGTTGCCTCTAGACAGCAAAAAATGGCAATGGTCCATTCTTATTCGCATGGTAAAGATATTATGCCATACGGATAAGTTTTCGGCTACCTGTTTTACCAACAGGAATACTATACTGACAAGCATTAAGGGCGGCTTGCACCAAAATGCTTAAATGCATTTAGTCCCTTAAACACGTTTAGCAAATGTCAAAACGCCTTAAAAGTTGTCACTTTAAACGTATTTAGTGACTTAAAATGATTTAAGCATTTTGGTGCTAACCGCCCTAACTCTATATTTTTATGTTATTAGATAGCAAACAAGCAAATTACTTGCCTGATGGAAAAAAACCATCGCCTATAGACGCCAAAGATGTTAATGGTGCGTTGCATTCCATGTGGCGGAATGGCAATGTCACATACATAAGTTTACCGGCTGACTGACCGACACCACCTTCGGACAGTACTCCATGGTGCATTACTTTTGGTCTACCCCAGTATCTACACATCCTTCCACATTCGCATAGTATATCTGTTTTGTCAATCTTTCCCTTTTTGATTTTTTTACACCGACACCATGTATCCTTTCTCCCACTTCAACTCGATCCACGAGTGTTACGCCCGAACTTTCCATTGCGATCTCATCTCGACCGCATTGATTCTACTTTCATGTCCTTTCTGACATACTCAACTCTCACTTCCATATAAATTACAATTGGGATAAACACTTAATTATGAAGGGTAACACGGGCATCCTGATTTAAAACTATGCTTTTAACTAATCCCCCTAACGGTCCAATCATTCTGTTCTATGCATAAACTCTTCTTTTGACATCAGCGGTGTACTTACCATTCCTGTTAAAAGCACATCCAATATAAACAAACTCATCCAGTTGTTCCAGCACTACATCATCGATCACAGCTCTTGCGTTCTGTTACAACCCTTAATTGTTAGCTATTCTAAATCGCTAAGTCAAACTTTTATTTTACTATATAAGCCGTGCATTTCCAATGCACGGTCGGTCAGTACTTGAACTAGTCAAATCGCTGCCCAGCAACGGACCTGGTTTCTGCCCGCCGGCTGGCCTTCAGTGAGGAGACTAGGGATAGTAGCATCCGCGTCGTAACCCCCTTTAACCGCGTGCACAAATAGTAGTAGTGCGATCTGAGTGCTTAATAAAAGTGACGTGTAAAAAAGTAAAGTCGAATAAAAGTGGTTGTCTCGTAAAATAGTTTTTTTTTAAGACTACAACGCGGGACACCCTAACAGTTCGTTCTGGTTATTTCTCTTTCAAATACTAGAATTTTAGTTTTTTTCGCATTCAATTGTAAATATTTTCATATTCTTTCAATCATAATTCATAGCAGTGTCCAGTCTTTGAAGCTCTGATGGAGTTGAGCCTCATCACCATCATCTGCATAAATCAGGCAATTAACCATTAGAGCATTCATGCGTATTCCCACACTCAAGGATCTTAATCTTTGGAGGCCTTTATCCAGACATAGGGTAAACGGATGAGCTGAGAGCACATTACCCTGTTTGACGCCAATATTGACATAACCAATTGGCGTTCTCATTTTGCACCGATTGTAATTGCATGGTTTATAAAAACATGTTTAAACTACATCTAATTTTTAGCTTTCACAGTTAAACATCAAAAAATTTTATGTTGGTAACATTTTAGAGAGTATCTTCACGCCTGCATCCCCGAAGGGATAGGCAGAGGTACAAGTGCACCCACGATTAGCCGAAGATACTTGGTCCCACAAATATGATAGGTGGCAAGCCTATCGCTGACCGGGCACTTTCCAATCCCGGGCAACTTTGTGTTTATCAGAAAACTGAAAAAACATTTTTAAGTGCCCAACCCGGGAATCGAACACGGGACCTCATGTGGTCGACGCCAACGCTGGACCACTGGACCACAGAGGCGATAACAGTTTAATGTATACATTAATGTGTAATACGAGTATAACTCAGATACCGATAAAATAGTAATTGTGCAGCATTCTAGCATCCTATAGATTGTTGAAAAGCAATTTAGGAGTTGACTGAGAACTCTCGAATTTCTTAGCACTATGATCGCAGGTTTCAAGTGCGGAGAAATTCTACCGACGCGCTCTGATATCGCCTCGTTAAAATACACTTCTGTAAATGAAAAGTTTAAGAAACTATTTATGTTCAATGGAAGTAGTTTCTAATAAGAACCCTTTACTCAAAATTGAAATTATGCATTTCATCCAGTTATTCATAATAGTATTCAGGCATAAAGCGTTGAAATATAAATGTTGAACTACAAAATATCAAAAATATTTGTGTTATCATAGTACACTTTATCTATGGTTATCTTGAACTTCTCCAATGTGCCTCTTATTAAACAAGATATTAATCCAATGAAATGGAAACAGCTTTGAGGTATACTTTTTTCGAAATTAACTTAAGCAATTGGTCTAGGTAAATTGCCGTTAATGTGGAACCGGACTTTTTGGGTCAGCAGAAAGAGAGAGAGTACCAGAGATTAAGTGGGCTTAGAACGCGCCCTAAGGTTCTCTTCTGTGAGACCGGATCTCAGATTTATGGGCAGTATCTTGACGACAAGTGGGAGAGTAAGTGGCATCAGGATTTTTACTCGTTAATAACTCTTGACAAGGGTTTCGAGTGTAGCGGGCCGAAACAGTAGGTTGAATCGCCACTCGGAGGCAACGCTGGCATGCGCGAAAATAATGTAGAACGATTTTGAAAAATAAAACTATTAACTAGGGCAGCACAGCCATGTGAGATATGAGTAGATAGGTATCTTCACGCCCGTATCCCCGAAGAGGTAGGCAGAGGTACAACCAGTGCACCTACAATTAGCCGAAGATACTCGTAGTTAGTCCCAAAAATGTGATAGGTGGCAAGCCAACCAAATACAAAAATCGACAGCCTTGCACTTATCAAATCCGGGGCAACGTTGTTTTTATCCTGAGCCAGGACTCGAACCCGGGACCTTATGTAGTCAACACCGACACCAGACCACAGAGGTAATGAGTGGATAGGTCTTTGTAAATAATATGGATGTTTTTAGAAAAGTGTGTTGATTTTGTTAATATTTTAGTAAAAATAATTATTTTTGTTCCCCCTATAACTTTTGAATCCTCGAGTGAAAAGTTATGTTAAAAAATTGGCAATATAAAATTTAACAAAAATTTCAAATAAAATTGGTTCAAACAAAATCTATCATTTAGTTTAACCCTTTGGCCGCACCTGCGTGTTCGTCCCGAAGATATTAGCGCGCCTGTGACGTACCACCAACCGCGCCATAAGGCACACGCAGTCCGATCAGATCTGCATGTATCGCGTCATTGCCTTCCCCGTGTTGGTCCCGGGCTTCTTTGAAGAATAGACCAACTGTGGTCTAAAGTCTAAAGTCACTACCATCGTGGCTACTAGGTGGTAGAGTTCTGCATTGTCTCGCCCGGGTCTGGGACCGCCGCCTTACCTATTCCTGCCGCAATAGTGTCAGTGCTTGTCACTGTCGTGTTTCGGTTTGGAGGGTGAGGTAGCCGGTAAACTTATGCATGTGGCATTAGACCTTTCCACAAGATAGCAACGCACCATTAACTCCTTTGGTGTCTATAGGCGATGGTTGACTCTTTTCATCAGGAGACCCATCTGCTTGTTTGCTATTTTATACTATAAAAAAAAGCTTTGGAACGATAGAAGCAAAGTGCAGCCGCAGCATAAGAGATATGGGATAATTTCGATAGTTGCATAAACGGTAACTATACAAAATTTTGTTTTATAATGTCTTAGCCATGTCTTGACTGCTATGAAGCTAGCTACACTCAGTTAATAAATTTAATGTTATAGAGTACATTTTTTTTATGTCATAAGATAGCAAACAAGCAGATAGGTAGATAAAAGCAGATAGATAGATAGATTTATTTTTATATTCGTTTCATCTTCGAGTTTTTCACAGGAATTTTTATATATATTTTTATGTCTATGTACTTTTAACTAGTTATAAAGTACCAATATTTCCATTTCATAAATTAATGAATCTATCTATTTTTTGACCGCCCCGTTGCATTGGTCGAGTGGTTAGCGACACTGACTACGCAATCAACTGGGCTCGGGTTCGATCCCCGACGGGAACAAACATTTGTATGATGAGAATAAATATTTGTATTTCCGGGTTTGGATGTTTATTAAATATATTCTAATATTTATATATGAATTTCTATGTATTATATCGTTGACTAACACCCATAACACAAGCAAATAATTTGCTTACTTTGGGGTTAGATCAGTAAGTGTAATTTAACCCGTGAGTATTTGTTTATTTATTTTATGTAAGGTTTTCTTACATTAAATTGTAAAAATATTATAAAATACTTAATCTGTTTCCATTTGCATAAAAAATTATATCAGACATACCAATCCCCACAACCTCTTTTATCTAAGTTTTAAAAAGTAACTCAATAAATTTTCGATTCGGTCTGAGCTTAATCTTGTCAGTGTTTCAATTTGAATGGCACAAGGTCTATAGTACAATACTCAATGGAATGCTAATTCTATTGGCTTGCATTTGAGAACTGTGTTCTGTTATACGCAGCCTGCACAAAGCTATGCGTTTAATACTTGGGCAAGCGCATAAATTCAATGTGAATTACCGCTTGTTTAGTTTACGAGTATGTTTAAATTTTGCTGCGATTAAAAGTAAGTTTTTTATAGCAAATAAGTAGATGGTTCTCCTGATGGAAAGAGACTACTATTTCCTATAGACACCAGAGATGGTAATGGCGCGTTGCTATGCGAGTGGCGGAATGGCAATGCCATGTGCATAAGTCTATCAGCTACCTTACTCTCCAAACCGGAAACGACAGTGATAAACATTGACGCTATTGTAGCAGGTATAGGTAAGGCCGTGGTATCAAATACCCATAGATGATCAAGGAACATCATGATGTGGCAAATGGACAGTGAATAATTTCTTGAAAATTTATGAAAAGCTATAGAATTTTATGAAATGGAGGCACCATTTCACCATTCCATTGGTCGAGTGGTTGGCGACCCTGACTGCGCAATCAATTAGGCACGGATTTGATACCCGACAGGGGCAGGCATTTGTGTGAGCGTGGATGTTTGTGTTTCTGGGTTTTGGTGTTTGAGTATTTACATACGTATTTCTATTTTCTGTGTATTATCT
The DNA here is from genome assembly GCA_036924255.1 of Apodemia mormo. NCBI lineage: Eukaryota > Metazoa > Arthropoda > Insecta > Lepidoptera > Riodinidae > Apodemia > Apodemia mormo. Next base: position 8,418,615 of record JAUPFN010000003.1, read on the forward strand.
TCGGCTAACACCCATATCACAAGCAAATAATTTGCTTACTTTGAGTTAGATCAATTCGTGTAAAACTGTCTAGTTTTTTTTTTATATATGTATGTACTAGCTGTTGCCAGCGAATTCGTCCGCACGGACTTCGTTTATTCCGCACAGCTCCTCCCCCGTAGGTGATAGCGTGACAATATGTAGCCTATATGTTGACCCGACCTGTTAGCAATATTCATGCATAATTTAGAGTAAATCCATGCAGTACTTTTTGAGTTTACCCCGGACATATATACAGACATACAAACTTTCTAAAAACTATATTTTTAGCTTCGATATCGATTGTAGATCACGCCCTAAGTATTCTTTTAAAAAATATCCAATGTACAGTTTTGACTTGCCTACGATTTTATTATATATAGGTATTAGGTATAGATACTAGTTTGTTTAGAATCAGCAGTAGAATCGACTGCAAAAGTGTTTAAAGTATCTACTTGTTGATGTTATATTTTATTCCAAAAATGTATAAAATTTTATTTACCTTATGTATTTATTTGTTTGTAAAATTAATACCTAAGAATATTTATTATTTTTTTGAATCAACAAAATTCTTACCACTGAACCAATCTGACAGTCTAAAACATGTGTTATGGAAAGGTTATCATCACAGGTTTAATTATACCTACCTGGTTTGGACGATCGGTTAGGTTCATAGACGCTTAGTGTTACAATAATTTTGTGACGTCATTGATACAACTATGTCTATCGATAACTCAAACAGTATTGTTATTTTCGTAGACCCCTAACCTCCTTTATTTATACACCCATTAGAATAGAAAAGATAAGCGGAAACTAAATATTACCAGTCAGACAGATTTACCTGCTTTTCCGTATATCCACTAGTTTCTTATCAGTTAACAGTTTTCAGCATAATACCCTCGGTTGGCTCGGTAATAACAAAATATATAAAAACATAAAAAATTAAAACATGCAAAAAACAAAAAAAGAACACAAAAAAATCATAATAATTATAATTATTATGATTTTTTTGCGTTAAGTATGCATATAGATGTAATACTAGTAATTATTATAATATAATAATATGAATGGGTATATATAGATGAATATACAAATACATGATTTATATACATCTATGCATACACATACAATATACAACACTAAAAAACACGATGAGAATATACAAACTTCCCGGCCTCCACGGCCAACTGCCGTTCTGCCAGGCAGGTCGTAAAAGGCGACCGATTGGCTATCGAGTCACTACCATCGTGGCTACTAGGTGGTAGAGTTCTGCATTGTCTCGCCCGGGTCTAGTACCACCGCCTTACCTATTCCTGCCGCAATAGCGTCAGTGCTTGTCGCTGTCGTGTTCCGGTTTGGAGGGTAAGGTAGAAGATAAACTTATGCATGTGGCATTAGACCTCGCCACAAGATAACAACGCATCATTAACATGTTTGGTGTCTATAGGCGATGGTTGACTCTTTCCATCAGGAGACCCATCTGCTTGTTTGCTATCTTATGACATAAAAAAGTAAACCATTGAAATTAAAAATGTTATAAAAAAAATTAATAACTAACCTAGATTGATGCGGTGTATTCCATTTGCGCTCCGCTACTACTACTTAAAAAATACTTTGAAATTACAACCATCTTTTTGTAAGTCGGACAATAAATACAAATTAAAATTTATAGTGCTAGTGCAATTAACAGTAACTGAATAAGATTGTTATCGCTAGAAATAAGCGGTAATTGTTATGAGTAAAATGCGGCATATAGGATCACCACATTTCGCCAACCGTTGAACCCGGTTATGGGTAAGAACCCGGTTATGGCTAATCGCTATCGCTAACCAGCCCCCCAAGACAAGTGGCATCAACGCTAGGAGAATAGAAAACAAAATGTATGGATTTGACATAAGCTGTTGATACGAGCGTAAACGAATTTGTAATTGGTAGCCAAGTGTCATTCGTGAAACGAAACGTTATATTGTATCGATCATTTTTGATCAATTTCATACAAAACCTTAGCCAAGTGGCACTTTTGACAAGCAAAATTGTGATCCAATGATTAGCGAACGCTAGAACGCTGTAAATTACGCTAAAAATGGCGGATAATCACTATTATTTAATCAGCTGTTCTAAATCGTGGATAATATCTGTCAGAATTTTTGATAATTTTAAAGTAAAATGAACGTAAATTGCCATAATTTAAGAGTCCTAACCTAACTAGGGGGTTTTCAATACATTTTCTTTTTTTAAGTCGCAGACGCCTTTGTAATGAATTTCGGTTTTCATCCCCTAACTCCACGGGGAATTAACTCAGAGCAAAGTGACCTTGACAAAAGTTGGTGTCCCTTACCCCCTCCACGTAATGGTGCAACAAAAAAGGGGTGTTATATAGGGTTGAAATTTTCCATCAAAATTTTTCTAAGTCCTGCGCACGCTTTGACCGCCAACCGAGCTCTCTGTTCATTCTAATATAACGCATTGGCGTCATTTCGACCAAATTGGTAGCCAAGTGGATTATGGCTTGTTTAACGTTCGTTCCATACGAACTTTACGAATTATATCGAATATTGTCTCTGAATTGAATATAATAAAAATAAGAACAGAGTCGCTATATCTGATTCAATTTTGATTGTATATACCGCGTGAGTGCGAATAAGATAAAATATACTATCTTTTCTTCTTAATTACTGTCATGCCGTAAGTTTCTATATAGCTAACATGTTAATTGAACTCTGTCAGTACTACGGACTACCAATTTAAAGAGTTATAAAATTAAATACTGTCACCAAGATTTATGTATTTATCTTCATTGCTATCAAATTTGATTGTTTTAACATATTTTAAGTAAATCCTCTTTACCTACCTTACAAGTGAACGTAGAATTGTGCAAAATGTTATCGATAGTCACATTTTAAAACTTATGTTTCAGATTTATGAAAGCTGATGATAAATTTATTATTAAAAATGAACAAAAATATGCAAAACTGAACATATAAAACTTCTTTTTTACGTATTTTTTGGCATACATATTTACAGAAATGTAAAATTGATCGAAATCTATTGCTACACTGAAAAATAAACTATCTTTCTTTGTTTCATTAAATTTACAAAATACAAGGGTTGTAACAAGAATATAGTGTTTATAACTTGAACTTATAGTGTCTGTAAAATATTTAAAGACGAAATATTATATTTATCATCATTAAGACATTGTCAGCATTTTGCAAACCTATCACTACTTACAATGTGTCTAGGCAGTTCGTTAGAAGCGAACAATTGGGTAAACGAGTCACTAGTATTGTGGCTTCTAAGTGGTAGGGTTCTGCATTGTCTCGCCCGGGTCTAATACCACTGACCCACCTATTTCTGCAGCAATAGCAACAGTGCTTGTTACTGTCGTGTTCCGGTTTGGAGGGTAAGGTAGCCGGTAAATGTATGCATGTGACATTAATACCCCCCCCCCCTCCGCCACAAGGATATCAAAGCACCATTAATAATGTGCCACCAAAAGCCTTCTTAATTTGCGTTAATTTTACTTTATAATGATCAAAAATTCTCACAGATGTTATCCACGCTTTAGAACAGCTGACTGAATAATAGTGATCAACCGCCATTTTAAGCGTAATCTGCAGGGTTCTTGCGTTCGCTGATTATCGAATAATTCGCAACTATTTTGCTGGTCAAAAGTGCCACTTGGCTACGGTCTTGTACGAAAATTGACAAAAATGATCGATGCAATATAACGTTTCGTTTCACGAATGACACTTGGCTACCAATTACAAATTCGTTTACGCTCGTGTCAACAGCTTATGACAAATCCATAAATTTCTCTTTCTATTGTACTAACGTTGATGCCACATCTTGGGGGGCAAGTCTTTTTTGCTTTTAATGCACTTTTCATATAAATAAAACTTATAACCTCGGTGAAAATAATACTTCAAAGTGACGTTTACCGTCAATTCAGAGACAATATTCGATATAATTCGTAAAGTTCGTATGGAACGAACGTTGAACAAGCCATGATCCACTTGGCTACCAATTTGGCCTAAATATCGCCAAAGCGTAATATTTGAATAGTTACTGAGCGTTTGCCACTTGTCTAGGGGGGCAGGAAAGTCTACTGACGTTCGTTTCATTTTGTTTAGCCCGCAAGGGGATTTGCATGACGATACTATACAAAGTTGATAAAAGAGAGAGGCATTGAATAAAACCACATATTTTATATATCATTATCAGGAAGAAAAATTAGGTCAATTTAAGCAATAGTTTAATCACAGGATTTTTTTAGTTCTTTCTTAGTTCCGACCACTCCACTGTGTATGTACATATGTGAGCCCACCGCACGAAATATGAAATACATAGGGCACACTAAAAGTTTTGCACTACTAGCTAATCGGAACTATTTGAATTTCGAATGTTATATTTTTAAAACGTTGCAACCTTCTTATAATAAAAAAAACAATTAGCGGGAAATGATTTGTCAATTGTTTTTTTATCACACTCGCTCGTCTTCAAAATGCTTTTTTGAGAAAAGCACCTTGTTTGAGCACCGTGAGGCGATGGTTTGCTGAATTTGAAAGAGGTCGAGTTTCTTTACATGACGAATTTCGTGAAGGGCGGCCTTCAACTGTCGTCAACGAAAATACTGTTGCTACTGTTAAGCGGTTAATTGAAGAAAACTCCCGGATTACCTATGAGACAATTCGAGGACTATTGGGGATTGGTATGAGCCAAATTCAGAAAATTTTACACGAAGAATTAAAAGTTCGGAAACTTTGTTGTCGTTGGATCCCTCATGAACTGACAGTGGAGCAGAAGCGGGTTCGCGTGGAATGGTGCTCACAGATGCTAATGAAGTACAACTACGAACATTCAAATAGTGTTTATGACATTGTCACAAGAGAGGAAACGTGGATTTATTGTTTTGAATCCGAAAAAAACAGCAATCTTGTGAATGGGTGTTTGAAAATGAGAACAGGCCAACAAAAGTGCGACAGGCGAGAAACGTTCGTAAAAAAATGATCGCCTTTTTTTTCTCAACTACGAGTCCCATCTGTACAATTCCACTTGAAGATCAAATGGTATTTTACAATTTGTTTACCCAGGGTGTTAGAAAAATTTCGCGAAAGACGACCCAAAAGCCGCATTCTCCTACACCATGATAACGCTTCTTCACACACAGCCAACAAAACAAAGTCATTTTTAGCTTCCGAAAAAGTACATCTCGTCACTCATCCTGCGCATAGCCCCGACCTAGCACCCTGTGATTTCTGTATTTTCCCCAAAATCAAAGATTTGATGAGAAGTTTTACTTTTACCAACTCCGAAGAGACAGTGATAGCATTCAATCAGCACGTAGAAAACATGCCTTCAGATCTGTGGTCCTCCTGTTTTAAAAATGGTTCGATCGCATGAAAAAATGTTTAAAATATAAATGAGATTATTTTGAAAAGCAATAAACAAAATATTTTGGTTATAACATGTTGTTTTAAGTTACGCAAAACTTATAGTGTGACCTACGAACAAATGCGATAATGCCGTTTTTTTCGCAGGTCACGGCAACTCAGTCCAAATCTTTATAAAGGAAGTTTACATAATAACTCAATTATTATGCTATTAAATTTGTTTGAAAAAAGTTTTTTCGTATATTATTTCTCGTAAACTTTTTTTAATAGTTTCGACTTTCGGATTAATAATAGGCACATTTAGTATAGGTACGTGGCTTCATGTAATGCCTCTCTTTTTTATAAACGTTGTACAACATTAACGTGACGTATTGAATGAAGTATTTTGGAATAACGTTAAAAAAGTGAAATCAACCCTGAAGAGTACACTAAGTAGGGAGTGGATGAATTCATGTTTTATGAATAACCGTGCCTTGTACCCTGAACGAGGGTCACGTGTAGGCGGCACATACAAAATACGTTTTATTCGCAAAATCGCACAGTAAATATACTTACTTGTAGTTTTTTAGATGAAAACACGTGTCGTAGTCAGTTGTTTCCTGTGATTTATTGTGGCAAGCCTATCGCCAACCGGGCACTTTCCAATCCCGGGCAACTTTGTATTTCGCAGAAAAACTGAAAAATCACTTTTTTATGTGCCCGACCCGGGAATCGAACCCGGTACCTATATATATATATATATATATATATATATATATATATATATATATATATATATATATATATATATATATATATATATATATATATATATATATATATATATATATATATATATATATATATATATATATATATATATATATATATATACACATATAAAACAAAGTAGCTCCCGCTGTATTTTTGCTTATATCTTTTAAATTATGCAACGTACTCGTAGTTTAACATGGTTTCCATCAATAATATCCGTGTTGGTCCCGGCCTCCTTTGAAGAATAGGCCAACTGCCGTTCTGCCAGGCAGGTCGTAAAAGGCGACCGATTGGCTATCGAGTCACTAACATCGTGGCTACTAGGTGGTAGAGTTCTGCATTGTCTCGCCCGGGTCTGGTACCACCGCCTTACCTATTCCTGTCGCAATAATGTCAGTGCTTGTCGCTGTCGTGTTCCGGTTTGGAGGATAAGGTAGCCGGTAAACTTATGCATGTGGCATTAGACCTCGCCACAAGATAGCAACGCACCATTAACATCTTTGGTGTCTATAGGCGATGGTTGACTCTTTCCATCGGGAGACCCATCTGCTTGTTTGCTATCTTATAATATTAAAAAAAAAAAAAAATGTTCGGCCGCAATTGTCGTCACAAAGCTTAGTGCAATGACAGGATAAATGTAGATGACCGGCTATTATCGACTATTAGCTGCTAATAACTTCGTGACGATTGACGCAAATGCGGCCACAACATTATAAATGAATATTAGAAAAAAGCCGAGAATATAAAAGATTTTCGTAAAACATATTTTATTGCACCCGTGCGTACTCGGGGTGGGTCGCCAGTAGGATAATAAAAAGGAAAGTTGCTTTCTGATGGCAAGACACAATTATCGTCTATAACCATCAAATATGTTAGTGGTGGGTTGCTTTCCATGTAGCGAGATCGTAGTGTTAAATGTATTTAAGTTTATTGGTTACCTCACCTTCTAAACCTGAACAACGATTTCCTGTTGTTATTGATTCTATTTTTTAGTATCGATAGGGAAGCGCTTGACCACGATTTCGCCTGATGGTAAGCTAAGATGCGGCCTAAGATGGAATGCGCTTCCCTAGAAGGTACCTATTCACTCTTCACTTGAAGGTCCCCAGGTTGTACTCGTTGGGGAACATAGATTCAGGAAGCATATTCCAGTCCCTTGCGATTCGGATCAAGAATTTCAAGTCGAATCGCTTTGTCCGGGTACGTGGAACGTATTCTACTTATATATATCAAACAAGCAGATGCCTCTTTTGATAGAAATAAATAACCATCGCCTATACATGCCACACAACACCTTTGATGTTTTTAGGTAGTGTCGCATTACAATTTGCTCGGTGGGATATTAACACCGCATACATAAATTTACCGGCTACTTCACCTTCCAAACCCGAACATGACAGTGATAAGCTATTGTGGCAGGAATAGATAAGGCGGTTTAACGAAAGCCCGGGCACAGAATAATTACAGAAGACAAACTCGTGTATGTACTTCACTTTTTATACCTAAACTCGGCGTTAGCGCTAGGGTTGTATCTTTGGCTTATGCAAAAAAAACGGGTAATAGTATCTTACTCCAGTAAAATATAGTTTTAAATCAAAATATGTCACTCTTCTTTATATTTTACATATAATGTAGTTATTTTGCATATAATGATATGAGAACGATGTGTAAATATAATTTGGTCGGCAACCACCAGCAAGCGTTGAAAAAAAGTTGAAGCGTTTTTTGCAATTACCCAAAAATTTTAAGAGTTAGTCAAAAAAGTTCTGAATAAAATACGTAGTTATAATTTTACATCAAAAAGGTTATATGACTTTTCCTCCTCAGGCCAAAATTAACCGAGTTAAAGAGGCTTTTACGTTTAAGGTGAATGATTTTGTAAATGACTAGCTGAGCCCGCGACTTCGTCCGCGTGGAAAAACTTCGAAAAAAATAGCCTAAGTTACTACCTATCACATCAGCTATCTGCCAGTGAAAGTCCCGTCAAAATCAGTCCAGCCGTTCCAGAGATTAGCCAGAAGTCGGAACAAACAGACAGACAGACAAAAATTGTAAAAAATATTATTATGGTATATGTACCGTGTATACATCCATATACATTTAACATTTTAATATTACAAACAGACACTCCAATTTTATTTATTTGTATGTATAGATGTACAGAAGATATATGAATAAAAGCTAATTATAATTATTAACTTTAATAATTATAATTAGCTTTTATTCATATACATATTTAAATTAATAATGTAAATATAATCTAACGTACACTTATATTCAAGTTATATATATATATATATATATATATATATATATATATATATATATATATATATATATATATATATATATATCTATACAAATAAATACAATTGGAGTTTATGTTTGTAAAAAAATGTAAAAAATGTTATTTTGGTGTATGTATCGTGTATACATCCATATGAATTTAGTAAAAAGCGGTTGTTTTAATATCACAAACAGACACTCCAATTTTATTTATTGTATAGATGACTTAAATTTTAAATGTGACTATTAATATTTTTAAGCTTTTTTAAATATCTATAATGACATTAAACAATCAAATGTGAAATAATAATACATAATACAATATGAAGTTGATGTTCTTTTTATACTAAACTAGCTGTGCCTGCGACTTCGTCCGCGTGGAAATAATTCTAAAATAAAAGAAGCCTAAGTTACTCCTTATTACATCAGCTATCTGCCAGTGAAAGTCCCGTTAAAATCGGTCCAGCCGTTTCAGAGATTAGCCGGAACACTTTATCTTTGCAATCTGATGATGCCATTTGTATACGAGCAAATTATACAATTTGCCTGCAACATCCACATAAGATACACGTAAGGGAATACAAACAAATACTTACTTACCTCCATGAAACAACTGGTAGCTTAAACACGATAATTCACTGTTTAATGACGAGTTTAAACAGCCGTCCACTGTACAATTCCGATAACTTTTTACTTGTTCCATTTTTGTACAAAAGAGTATGTTCCATTTTTAATTGTCGCAGCCGTCGCGTAGATATGTGTCTCGCCGCTCGCGGGCGGCATCCCCACTCGCATTGAACCGAAACTCTCCGAGATTTCACGTCCGTGAGAGGTGTCTATGTGTGCCTTGCTCGAAGACTAGTTGTATGGAGATTGTCTTCTGTACCTAGTTATTCTGTGGCCCGGGCGAGACGTTGAAGAACCCATCTAGTAGTCAAAATGCTAGTGACACATATAGCTAATCGTTCGCCTTTTACGCCTGGCAGAATTGAAGATGGTATATTCTTTAAAGGCAGCCAGAATTAACACGGGGTGTTAAAATAATAGTGTTGTGTGGTAAATAAAATAGTTTTTATTCTTATTCATTGATGTTATTTTGTCAGTAATAGGTAAAGTAGTTCCGAACCAAGGCAAGATGTTGCGAAACTCTAGCTTCTTAGTAATCACGATGATAGTAAAACTTTTGGCCAATCGTTCGCCTTTGACGAACTGCCTGGAATAAAGCATATGGCTTGTTTCACAAAGCGAGGCTTCTTTGGTCCCCCTTTGCGAAACAGACCTTGGATGGTCCTAGATTCAAATCCAAAATTAAATTTTTATGTAATATAAAAATAGCATGCTAGATATAAGATACACGCTCGATTTGTCGAATAATTTGCCATCACAGAATGGGTCTTAATATATTCGATTAATCCTGACATAAGTGACGATTCTGCCACTTTGGAAAAGCGTTACGGTATTCGTTCAGGATGGATTTACGTCAGTCTTGGTCTTCCCCGGTACTTACATCTACAGTGACTAATAAATAAATGAATAGAGTCTTCACTTGTTGATTTATTGTTGTTTGTTGATATTTATTTGTTGATCATACAAATCGCGCTGACGTACAATAGCTTGCTTCCCACGTTGCTTCGCGAACAGCGAAATTTCAGAGTGGTTCAGAGTTTGCCACTCTAACCTGAGTTAAGAAGAATCTTACCCGAGTCAACTCGATCTAAGCATAACTCGAGTTAGTAAATCGACTTGACCCATCACTAGCTTTACATGCTCATTCGAGGCACGGAAATGGTAACACACCACTCACCATATTTTAAGGTATTACTGTGATTTTGAATTTTCGGGAAAACCTAGAAAAAATTTGTGTGTGTCAGCTCCGACGAACGACTGGAGTTTACTTCTTAAGTACGATTCTCAAAACAGACGCAAAAAACGCACGATCTAGCTGCACTGCTCACACCAAATTAGAAAGTTGCGCCCGATAGGTTGCGCACCAAAAACGTAATGAGGTCATTTGTTCAGTAGATTTTACTCCTCACATTTTTCTCATACCGGGCGCCTTATGTCAAAAAACCGATTCTTAGGAGTAAACTCCAAAATCCTCAATAACACATTTGCCTCATCTCATGATCTGGCCGAATAAGGCTATCCGTTAGACCACAAGGCTTATTTTACTTTGAATATTTATATAAAGTTTTGCAACTGTCATAATATAACGTTACACTCTGTGATATTAGTTTCGTAAACACCCTTCAAACACTACACATAATACCAAATCTCATTTTATCGAAATTGAAAAAGTTATTTTCCGTGGCAAAGTATCGATTACTATAAACGAACGTTATTTGGGAACGAGATGTCAACTGGGTCAACAAAGAGAATTACGAACGATTTATTTACATAGTCCCATATATTTTCATAAGAAATTTTGCGGGTGTATGGAACTTAAAAGTATTTCTGTGAACCAGACTTTTGTTTACTAGGAATCTAAAATTTGTAGCAAAGTTTTATTGATAGACTTGTTTACAAAAATATACATATGTATATATTCTTACGTCAAATTCTTACCAGGTAGGCTGAGATAATTGAGTGCATTGCCTTGCTTCCTCCAAATTCATGAAATGATTAATGAAATGACTATGAAATTAACTTTCTAAGTAACTTTAAAGACTTTTTCAGAAGTGTTATCACAAAAAAATAGCTTTGTATAAAAGTGACGCATTTTTATATCATAAGATAGCAAATAAGCAGATGGTCGATAGTAGACACCAAAGATGTCAATGGTGCATTGCTATCGACGTGGCAGAACGGTAATTTTATGAGTATAAGTTTATCGACTATTTTAATTTCCAAACAAGAACACTGCAGTGGCAAGCCGGGCAGGGAAGTAAGGTGGTAGTACCACGATGAGACTTTGTAGAACTCTACAATCTAGTTAAGTTAACGACCACGTAGATAAGTTAAAAACCAATTTAATGTGGTAGTAGAAAACTTTAAACGATGAAGCATAGTTATCAAGATGTCATGTTCAATTGTGTTAAAAGCATTGGAGAAATCTATCAATACAAGAATCGTGACTAATTTATTTTCCATGGCTTCCCTAATATCTTGCGTCACTTTAAGTAGTGCAGTTGCGGTGCTGTGGCCGGGATGAAAACCAGATTGGAATGGACTTAATATATTAAACTTGTGGATAAAAGAGGATACTTGTTTGTGCACAACCGCCTCAAGGATTTTCGATAAATAAGGTAAAATTTGAAATTGGTCTGTAATGAGATAGTGAAGTTGGACAACTTACCTTTGGATGGGGTATAATAAATGCACGGCACCAAGCTGACGGGAAAACACCAGTGCTTAGAGAGAAGTTGGAGAGGTGATCCAAAATTGGAAAAATCATGTTACGCCCTAGGCCATAACATCCAACAACTCTAGATTTGATGGACGTGATTGTTTTTGTAATTTCATCTGCAGATACTGGGGAGAACGTAAATTCGTCTGAGATTGGTGGGAAATGGGACATTAAATTAATCTCAGTTATTGAATCAGATTTGAGAGTTGTATTCAACAGTACCACTTTTCCAAAATGTTGATTTAATTCGTTTAGAGAAAAGTTATTACATTCAGAAGAAGTGATTCATATTTCAACCAAATCCGTTTAGCAGTTTTTTTCGCGATTGAGTAACAAACATCCATCTATACATATTTTTTTTAATATCATAAGACAGCAAACAAGCGGATGGGTCTCCCGATGGAAAGAGTCAACCATCGCCTATAGACACCAAAGATGTTAATGGTGCGTTGCTATCTTGTGGCGAGGTCTAATGTCAAATGCATAAGTTTACCGGCTACCTTACCCTCCAAACCGGAACACGACAGCGACAAGCACTGACGCTATTGCGGCAGGAATAGGTAAGGCGGTGGTATCAGACCCGGGCGCCAATCGGTCGCCTTTTACGACCTGCCTGGCAGAACGGCAGTTGGCCTATTCTTCAAAGGAGGCCGGGACCAACATCCAAATTTTCGCGTATTTAATATTAATATATGGTTACTTTTAAATGTTCGGCAAAATTTTGAGATGCTGTTCAGAATTGATAATATGTTCAATTTATGTGATGAAAAAAATAATAATTTAAAAGTTGGATATAATTTGAATTACGCAAAATTGGAAATAAAATATTTCAGTACATTAAATTAAAAGTTATCGGGAAAAATGTGCTTGGGGCGCCAGATAACATAATAGTTACTATTGTAATTATAGATAAAAATAAAATGACAGACTGCCACCATTACAGAGTTCGTCCACAAGACACGGTGCATACAATTCATGAATGTAGTAGGATATTTTTAAAAGAATATTTTTATATTGTGCTTCGGGTTTGTAACTGTGCAAGAAAATACCATTTATGTTAATACCGTATATTTACAACACAAATATACAAAACACCACAATACAGTACGTAAATACACTGATAACACTATTAACACTCACTGTACTAACACTAAACTTTACAAACTACGCTGAACTAAAACACATCTCTTGTTCACTGTACTGGTCGCCCATACTATTGCTTCCGATCGCTGTATAAAAACTGCACTCTATTTGTCAACACATCCCTATTTATATCCAGGGTAAAGTTCGACATTACACCGGAACGTTCCGAATTTATTGTATAAGCAATTCTAATTGTAAACAAGTTGCTGAACACGCTATTTTCACCCTTATGCCCTAAGCGATAATGTCAATTATGTCATAACTATTCGGGGAACGGCGGCTATTTGTTTATCAATAAAAGTAGCTATCTCTTTCTTTTATTTCTAGATCTCTCCAGCGCTACAACTCTTCACATTTCTAGATTATTCGCAACATTATCTTGTAATCAATTTACAATAATAATTAAAACGCACTTTCAATTCAATATTTAGTTCCCAATTTTAAAATTTGGTCGGACTTTTAAAAGTAACCCTGTGTAGTAAAAAAAGGAGTATATTGAGTGAAGTTATAAATTAATTCATCTACATCTATTATTATTATTACATATAATAAAAGCGAAGGAAAGTCAATGTATGTCCGGGGTAAAATCAAATTTACTTACTTACGCATGGATTTACTTCAAATTTTGCATGAATATTACTAACAGGTCGGGTCAACATATAGGCTACATATTATTACGCTATCACCTACGGGGCTGTGCGGAGTAAACTAAGTCCGCGCGAACGAAGTCGCGGGCAATAGCTAGTTAATCTATATTAATATAGATCAATTAATTTATATTACAACAGCACTCAATATACTCCTTTATTTTAAATCGCGCTAAAGTTTAACAACACAGTATTAAATATTAAATAATGTTTAATATAATGGACTTCTCCAAAGAGTTTCTCATCAAACAGAGCTTAATCCAACAAAATGCAAACGCCTTTGATGTACGACTTTTGAATATTCATTGTCTTTTGAAAAAAAGTGCCACGGTACTATTTACGTTAATGAGGACGTCTAAGCCTCGACATTCTTAAGGATACATAAACGAAAATATATGGCGGCTTTTCAATTATACGGCGCTGAGCGTTGTTATTATTACTCACTGGATTTCTGTGACGACAATAATCTGAATGAGAGCCTTTTACGAGTCATAAACGAATTTACTAGTTGTTTTGTGTGTGTTGTTTTGAATTGTGTGCATGCCATCCTTATATTATAAAATGCGAATGTCTGTCTGTCTGTTACGCTTTCACGGCTAAACCGCTAAACCTATTTCGATGAAATTTGGAAATGAGATGGTTAATAATTGGGGTCAATCGTAGGATTTTTTTAAATCAACTCCTAAGGATTGAAATAGGGGATGATAAATAAAACTTCTTATATTGATAATAATTTTTAATAATTAAATTTATGAATAAGTGAAGTAAATTATAAGATAGCAATTAAGCAGATATCTCTCCCGATGGAAAGATAAACCATCGCATGTGGACACCAAAGATGTTAATGGTGCGTTGCTATCCTTGTGGCGGAAGAATGCCACATATGCATAAAAAAGGTGAAATTAATAAAATTTTCCGCGAACTGTTCTATGTTTCTTCCGCAATTGCACCGAAAATAAAGACATCGGTTTAATAAATGGATAAAACTCACAGATGGTCCGGACAAAAAAGACGACCCCAGTGGCAAAATTATCCACCCAAATCTACCACATTTTCACCCCACCACCTCCCAAGCCGGCGCTAAGCACAAAAGTATGCAATTTTTGTACTCATCGTAAGTTTTACTTCGAAACCGAATCATCTTCAGGAGAAAAAAACATTACCTTAACGCGAGTGTATGTAATACTGTTAATTAAATTGTATTATTAAATGAACAAAAACATTTTTAAAATACACCCCTGTTATAAAAAACTTTTTGACTGGACGCACCACGCGTATAAAAAGCTTGTAACGCTTATTGCGTGCGCGCGCGCGCGTCTAAAAAGCTTGTAACACCGGTGCGAATGCGGCCAATCATTATTACTTACAATCGCGTTGAGTAAGGTAGTGTTCATTTCTCCTGAAGATGCTTCGGTTTTGAAGTGAAACGTGCGTTTAGTATTAAAACTGAATGCTCTTCAATATACAGTTTCACAAAATGTAGTGTTTTGATGATATCAAATACCGATATTAATAGTTTCGATTTGATATTCGTGAAAAGTGATATTACTCACGCCTAGACTCATTCATAACGCACACGCTTAACTAAAATGCAAAACCTTAGCTCAATAAATATATATATCACTATAAATATATCACAGGAAAATTTCACAAATAAGTAAGCTTTTTAGAGCTACCTGCTTTCACACTGAAATATTCATATAGTTTGTGATAATTGCCTTGTTCTTAATGAATTATAAACAATTAATGTCACCTTGACAAACTGTAAGATAGCGTATGTCATATCTAATCTAATACCTTTAAACGAAGAATCTCGGAATCGGCTCCAACGATTCATTTCATGAAAGTCACAAATTAGGGATTTTTCGGGTCAAGGAATCGATTTATCAAGGTTCCAGGTCCAAGAAAAGCTCGGTTCCCAAGATATGGGTATGTGAAAAACCGAGCAAAGCTCGGTCAACTAGATACAGAAAAAAATATAAATATATTTTATAGGAATCGATTTATCAAGGTTCAAGGTCCAAGAAAAGATCGGTTCCAAAAATATGTGAAAAACCGAGCAAAGCTCGGTCAACCAGATATTTTATATTAAACCACTATGTAATTTATTATAAACTGTGAATTACACACACTTTATTTGTATATAAATATTAAATATAACATTTCCTGAAGAACATGTCTAAACAAAAAAAAAAACTTATAAAAGCTTGATTTTATATTTGAATACAAATAGACTAATCCAAGTCAGACACGCAAATCCCCAAAAATACTTCCGTCTAGTTTTAAAAGCGACAGCAAAATGTATTAACATTTGCAATTCGGCCTGAGTTTAGTCCCTTCAGTGTCGTTTCAATTTGCGTGACAATTGGGTAGTAGGTCTACAGTTCAATTTCAGCCACAATTTTGATTATATAGGGTTGCATTTGAATTGTCTATCTTGTCACAAGGAGCCAACGCGCTTATACTTGTATTAGTGCGTAGATATATTTATACTTAAAGGATTAGTGCTTAAATTGTATATTGTTTTAGTTTAATACTTCGTGCACAAGCTAACAGGTACACTTATGCTTGTGGCATTAGACGTCGCCACAAGATAGTAACGAACTATCTTTGGTGTCTAGGCGATTGTTGACTCTTTCCATCAAGAGACCCATCTGCTTCTTTGCTATCATCTTATGATATAAAAAAAGCAGTCGGTCAGCGTTTAAGCTTCGTGTACTAAGTGTTACTCTACTCATCTCCGTTTATGAGATTCCAGGTTATATTCTCGAGTCAGGGAAAAGTGTTATTGACGGCTTTTTGAGTTTTTTTTTCTTCAATCCACAATCTCATATGTAGCCGGAAATCTGGTGCTAGTGTTTCGAGCTCTTTCGAACCTCGAATAGGCACGTAAAGCTAAAATCCCAAAATTTTAAAATTGTATTAACACATTTTAAAACGAATTTCCATGCTATTATTATAAATACAAATTTTTGTCTGTTTCTTACGTTATCACGGCTAACTACTAAACCGATTTTGACAAAACTTTGCTCGTTGTCGTCTTCGTCATCGTCGAAAAGGTTTCCTATATGTATCGTTGACAATATATTTGCAAAATTATGAACGTGATACATAAAATCATAATAATTAGACATACTTACTTCCGCGTGTATAATATGTATATCTTCTAATAGCAAACAAATTTAATTTGATGGACTAATAAAGGTAATTCACCCAAGTTTTCTAACTCTGAATTTTGTTTGAAAGTTGAGTTATTATTATTTAGCGTTGTCTATTCTGTGTACTTTCGTAAACACTCTTCAAATAGATTCATTACATAACGCCAAATCTCATTTTATCGAAATTAAGAAAGGAAAATAAAACATAAAGGATGCTCTATACTAGTGTATCCTAACCCTTTCCCTGTGTTGGTCCCGGGCTCTTTTAAAGAATAGACCAACGGCTTTTCTGCCAGGCAGGTCGTAAAAAGCGACCGATTATAAATAGTTTACTGCATTGTCTCGCCCGGGTTTGGTACCACCGCCTTACCTATTCCTGCCACAATAGCGGCCTTACCAGGCCTTAGACCTTACGAGACCTTACGAGCACTGACGCTATTGCGGCAGTTATTCCTGCCGCAATAGCGTCATTGCTTGTCACTGTCGTGTTCCGGTTTTTAGTGTATGGTAGCCGGTATATTTATGAATGTGGCATCACTATCGCGCTACACGGATAGCAACGGACCATAAACATTTTAGTGTCTATAAGCGATGGTTTCTCTTTCCATCAGGAGAACCATCTGCTTGTTTGCTATCTATTGATATAAAAAAATGTACCCCACATTGGGCGTGATGTCAGTTGGTTATAATAATATATATAGATTATAGACGATTTGTTCCGATTTGTCCCGTATTTCATAGTAACTATTGTGAGTTTACAAGAAGGTGAAAATTTAGCCAGCAATATTTTTTGATGAATTTGTTTGTAAAGGATGGGTGAGTAAAGGAGACAGATTGAATCAAGTGAATTCAAAGTCCAATTTTAAATCTGGGAGTTCATCTTGCGCTACATTAGTCTGTGCTTATCTCAAGTATGGAAAAAAAGAGTTGACTGTCTCACAGGTGGCATGAATGTAGAATTAATGCAACACAATTAGCTAATCACTTGTACTTTAATTTCACATCCAAACTTTATTTTTGTGTATCACTCGAAGGAAAGTATAGAATATAGAATTAAGGCGAGGTATTTCGACGCGCGTCAATTCTATAGGAAAATGGCGGCGCGGTATGTTCTGAACCGCTAGGAAACGTGTTAATTTTCGGTTAAATAAATATAGGACTTCTCCTGAAAACCAAAATTTAGTACATTCTTTCTTGTATTTAAGACTAAATATCACCATATAAAAAATCATGTGGAAGATTAGAAATATTATTAACAAATTATTTGTTTTAAATATTTTTTTAGCCTGTTTTCGGAATTTTATATGATCTAGTAAAGTGCATTCTATCATGTTATAAGTTAGCACATTCTTTAGATAATATCTTCAGGTATATCGTGTAATTTTTGTAAAATTGTTATTTAACAATCAATACAAAAAACGTGATTTAGCGAACCAGTTTTTTCTCGTTTCTCCCGATGCCTCGCCTTAATGCGTTCATTTGGCAGTGGTGTGGCCAATAATTCATGGTATGTTGTGGTATTTTCCGCGGACCAAAAATTGCACAATGCGGTTAAAAAGTTGTCACTTCAAAAATAATTTTCTAAATCTGTTAATATAACTAAGGTAACAAATATAAAAATACAGCCAAATTGAGACTCTATTTCTTTTTGGTCAATCGGTTGAAAATAAGTATTAACCTTCAACCCAGATTACAGAAATACTACGATAGTTGCTATTATCTTTACAAGTGAGATTATAAGTGAGATTACATTTTTTTAAAGTGAGAAATGGTCATAGTCTTGATTTAAACAAATATAGCTAAGAATTCCGGGTTGGAGGGTAAGGTAAAATTATGCATGTGACATAAGTTTACCGGCTACCTTACCCTCCAAAAAGATAGCAACGTACCATTAACGTCTTTGGTGTCTATAGGCGATGGTTGACTCTTTCCATCAGGAGACCCATCTGCTTGTTTGCTATCTTATAATATAAAAAAAAATCAAATAAAAAAATCTGTAAACTGGTTGACCCTGCAGACCATCCCTGAAATTTAGCACCTACCCTAAACTTATGATAGTAACAGGGGTTAAATATTTTAATGCTTCTAAAATTATGTATAGTTCTAGTATAAGTAGTATTTTTACGACTATTAAAGAAATTTATGCATCTAATAAATTTATACATTACAATTTACAAAGGCACCGTGTTTATTTGAATTATAGTCTATCAAGTACAAGCGAGTTATATCTGGAGCGGGGACTCTATTTATTCTGCTCCGGCCGACTGAACTGCTGTTCCATTACGGGAGGATAATCTTGATGGATTGTTGCATAAATGATACGTATTTTTCTGTTTAATTTAGCTCTGGTTTGAGTCAGAAAAATTAACAATAACAATGGTAAAGATTATATTAGCTTTCTAGACGGTCAAGCAATGCTTGACAAGCAAATCTTTTGTCATATTAATACTTCCCTGTTATGCCAATTAAAGAATACCTCTAAATTAATTCCAGTTTTCTAATCGGACATCATAATTAGAAATGCGGTTGAGATTGACTTCGTTTCGACTACTAATGAATGCCTGCTGATGAAACTTAAGATATCTAAGTTAGATTGTCAAAATTCTGAGCTAAGATTTTGCCAGGACACTTTTATTGATTGTTGCATTATTACATTTTGCTTTGTAAGTCGAGGCGCCATTGTATAATTATTCGTATAAGTATCCATAAAATGAATTTCACGTTCCCGATTTGCCCGATTTCCCTACCCACGCTTTTTGACGGTCCCCGCTTGAACTATTAGTATTTTTTTTTAAATATTAAAAAACATTACGGGATCCTTTTATCGGCTACATTTATTAAAGTTAAAATATAAGAAGTTTCAAGTTTCAACTCAGAGTATTTAAGGCGAGGTATTTCGACGCGCGTCAATTCTATAGAAAATGGGTGGCGCGGTAGATATGTTCTGAAACCGCTGGGAAACGTGTTAATTTTCGGATAAATAAATATAGGACACCAGCTGAAAACTAAAATTTAGCACATTCTTTTTTGTATTTACAACTAAATATCACCATATAAAAATCATGTGGAAGATTAGAAATATTATTAACAAATTATTTGTTTTAGAGATTTTTTTAGCCTGTTTTCGGAATTTTATTTGATCGAGTAAAGTACATTCTATCATGTAATGAGTTAGCACATTCTTTAGATAATATCTTCATCTTAATATCTTCATATTATCATCTTTATATCTATATATTATCTTTATCTTTATCTCTTCATATTATCTTTATCTTCATATCATCATATCTTTAGATAATATCTAAATCATAATATCTTCATATTTAGGTACATCGTATAATTTTTGTAAAATTGTTCTTTATAAATAAATACAAAAAACGTGATTTAACAAACAAGTTTTTTCCCGTTTGTCGCGATGCCTCGCCTTAAGTTCTATTAATAAAACTCAAATACTTTACTTACATACTATAATTTCTTCTATGGAGTTTCGCTTCAAACTTTTGCTATGAATACATTTAGTAGTTAATTTTTATAAGTTAAAAATTATGGAAACGCTATCAAAGTCTATTATAAAACCTAAATAATATATATTTTTTTTATTTGATAGATTCAGGCTTTACTTTACGGAAATCCATTGTTAGTTATTTTGCAAATTTCCGCGACCATTTAAGTGTACCTTTGTGATGTTACTGAAAGGGAAAACATAAAAAAGCGGCGTAAGAAATGGACACCGTAGGTCTAAAAAATAATGAAGACCCCAGCGGCATAGTTATCCATCCTTTCCACCGCACTTTGTTACGCACTCAACGCACGTATCACTTCGCAACCGAAGCATCTTTAGGAGATACGAACACTACTACACTCAACCAGAGCCGCAGTAGTACTGACTCGCGCGCGGTTGCGACGTTATGTTGTATAAAAAACACTGTTTCGTCAAAAGCTTTTTTGAGGTTTTTGAAAATTTCTCAAAATCTATTAGACCGAATCGGTTAGAGTTTTTAGGAAGTCTAAGTTGAGTGGAATGCAATCGAATGCTATCAAACCGCGTTTGAAATATACTGACGTCATTGTGAAAATAGTCAGAAAAGGACCTCAAAACGTGGACATTTTGTAAAAATTCGATTTTCGAAAATCGGGGCAAAATCAGTAACTTACTATATATATATATATATATATATATATATATATATATATATATATATATATATATATATATATATATATATATATATATATATATATATATATATATATATATATATATATATATAAATTTATGCATCTAATAAATTTATACATTACAATTTACAAAGGCACCGTGTTTATTTGAATTATAGTCTATCAAGTACAAGCGAGTTATATTTGGAGCGGGGACTCTATTTATTCTGCTCCGGCCGACTGAACTGCTGTTCCATTACGGGAGGATAATCTTGATGGATTGTTGCATAAATGATACGTATTTTTCTGTTTAATTTATATATATATATATATATATATATATATATATATATATATATATATATATATATATATATATATATATATAAAGTCAACTGCCAACATAGTTGTTATTATCTTCAGTAAGCATAGATTGCAGGATAGGCAGACGTTATTTCAATAAAACAATTACAGTAATAATCACTTCGCTTAGTTCGGAGCGATATAATCAACATTTTCATGAAGTCCATATAAAAAGTAAAAACTTTGGACCACTTTTTAAAAAAATTGAGCAATCTGTGAAATATAAAATTTGGCACGATTAAAGTTTACATTGCAAAAAATAGTAGAACCCTAATATTTTTGAATAAAATACATTAGAAGTATATTAGATTAATAAAAATATACATTACCCATACTACATTCATGTGACATAGACGATAATATCCATATGTATGTATGTATACATGAATACTATTTTCTTTACGGCTAAAGTCATATTATACGGCTAGAGTCATAAATTCTTTTTTAAGTTGTCAAACTTAAAAGAGAATTAGTTGTTTAGCCTATGGTCGAATTTCGGCCATAGGCGATCGGTAGCAATTATAAATCACTGATATTAATTCGTAACGTCCACCGGGTATGTGGTTGCGTTCTCTTGAGAACCCTTCTATTCCAAGTGCTAGTTTCATAAGATTGACGCCTTACCATTTGTGCCAGACTGGGTCTGGATCTGGGACTTTAGTCGTTTCGCACCACGAGCGGTTCGGACCACGGTGTGAATTGCCCAAGAGCTCTTTTGGCATGGGTCATTTCGGACCGCAATGGTGGAGTGGTGGGAATCACCCTATCTCTTATTGTATTGGGTTGATTCACACCGCTGTGTAGTGAATGGATATTTGGGATCTTTAAATTGATATAAGTAGAAATCGAACCTTTAGTATTTTTTAAAATGAACGAGAAATGTTTCCTTATTACATAGAATAAAAGTTTCCGAGATACGATTTTAGCTCGCTGATTATCAAACGGTTCCAATGGAAAAGTTTCGTTGGTCTCACAACTTTATAATTTCAGTAAGAAGTTTCATCGTCGTATTTCTTTTTATCTGCTTCTTTAATAATTCTAAACTCTCTTTTCTTTCATACAAATATAAAACTTTGTCGTGACTGAAATAATTCGAGATTCCGTTAATGTGTATATGTATCATAAATATTGTTAGTCGTAAATGTAGGTCAGTATTTCGTAAAGGTGGATCAGTTTTATTTTCAGGAAAAACTACACACCTAGTTTTAAGTTTTTTGTTCGAACTTTGAGTATCTATATATTATGTAATGTTAAGGCGAGGCATCGGGACAAACGGGAAAAAACTGGTTCGCTAAATCCCGTTTTTTTGTATTGATTGTTAAATAACAATTTTATAAAAATTACACAGTACACCTGAAGATATTATCTAAGGAATGTGCTAACTTATTACATAATAGAATGTACTTTACTCGATCATATAAAATTCCGAAAACAGGCTAAAAAATCTCTAAGACAAGTAATTTGTTAATAATATTTCTAATTTGCCACATGATTTTTATATGGTGATTTTTAGTGTTAAATACAAAAAAGAATGTACTAAATTTTGGTTTTCAGCTGAAGCTATATTTATTTATATGAAAATTAACACGTTTCTCAGCGGTTTCAGAACACGCGCCGCCCATTTCCTATAGAATTGTCGCGCGTCAAAATACCTCGCCTTAATCTATTTGAAATACTGCATAAAACAATTTCAAATTTATTAATGGTGACAAGTTTTGAAACAGTTTTTTGACATTTCTTCGTAACTTTCAACCTATAAATTTTGTTGTTAATAAAACATTTTAAAACTCAAATCATTAATTTAAATGTCATTTAAAACATCAAAATCGATTATCATTCTGAAAATATACAGCTTTTCAAATATTAAAATACTGTCATCTCTGTCATTTTTAAAAACTTCAGATTTTTGAGCTCAAAAAGTTTGTACGCTTAAGTTAGGTTTTTGCTTCTTTACATACCTTAAGTTAGTGGCAAGTTTCAGAGATGGCCTGCAGGGTCAACCAATACTTATCTTATATATAAAATTCCCGTGTCACAATGTTAGTTACGGTACTCCTCCGAAACTTGATCGATTGACCGATTTTGATGAAATTTCTAATGCATATTTAGTGGGTCTGTGAATCGGCCAACATCTATTTTTCATATCCCTAAGTGATAAGGGTTGTCCACCCCTAATATTTTATTTTTATTTTTTGAACAACATTTTAATTTTTTATTTTTTTATAATGTGACATTAAAAAAAAATACAACCCTAAATTTTTACCCTTCTACCATCAACATCTATCTTTTAATTCAATAATATATAATAATAATATATTCATATAATTCAATAATTTAAATGGCAAAACAACGTTTTGCGGGTCAGGTAGTATTATTTTAGTTATTTTTTTATGTTGGTTGGATAGGAAAACTGCCAGACGTGCCACCTGATGGTAAGTGGTCGACGACACTAATGAACATAAACTAGGTTACCTGAAACTAGTCCAGGTAACTCATTTATGTATTGCCTATCCTGAGACATAAGTTGTTAAGTCTCGGTGCTAGTAACTACCTGTCTTGCCCTTCCTTCCGTAGCACACTACCTGTCTTGCCCTTCCTTCCGAAACACAGCAAAGCTGTTTCACGATAGAAATGAATACAACACATACAGTTTAGGTCGTGATAAATGCTTATCCTTAACATGTTGAGGGTAGAGCGCTCCCCAACACTCCGCTTATTGTATGTAATAGAATTCAATTAACATTATTGAAATGAACGTGTAAACATATGCATACAGATTTAGATACGTTCTCTTTAATTTAAAAAAATGTTTAGATAAAGGGACAATGGCCATACCGTTTGTGTTGTTGATACTCAGGCCTAGAACAAGCGTTTGAAGAAAAAAGTTTTTTATATTATAAGATTGCAAATAAAATAATGGGTCTCCTCATGGAAAGAGTCAACCATCGCCTATAGACACCAAAGATGTTAATGGTGCGTTGCAATCTTGTGGCAAGCTCTAAAGCCACGTGTATAAATTTTATATAGGGTAAGGTAGCTTACCCTCCAAACTGTAACACGACAGTGATAAGCACTGACGCTATTGCGCAGGAAAAGTAGGTAAGGCGGTGGTAGGTAAGGCGGTAGTAGGTTATACTATTTGTTTAAATAAATTAAAAAAAAATATCGTAAAATAAGTTCTGTTATTTGATAACGTTTTAAATCCTGGCATAAAAGTGTTATTGACTACAACCCATATAAAAGATAAATGTCCCTTGTTTGAAGCATAATAAATTTATAATCTGTTTTATATAATTTTATGAAAAATAAAACCAATTTCATGTGTGATTCGTTTAATAATACCACAATTCATTTAAAAATAAGCCACT
This sequence comes from Apodemia mormo, assembly GCA_036924255.1. NCBI lineage: Eukaryota > Metazoa > Arthropoda > Insecta > Lepidoptera > Riodinidae > Apodemia > Apodemia mormo. Next base: position 8,443,248 of record JAUPFN010000003.1, read on the forward strand.
AAACGAATATTGAGAATAAAAGGTATGAAAACCTCTCAAAGCTTTCATACCGCACAAACAATGTTTTCATCGTAGACTCCTTCGGTAAATATATGCACTGTTCCTGTTAGAGGGAACACATTAGCCTACTCCTTTTATATAATGACGTCGGCACTATTCAGAATATTCGTTGAGAAATTTTTCTATTAGAGATGTTTGACGTATTATATATGAAAGTTTTTAGTATGAAGTACACTTGATGTAGAAGTTGAGTGAAGTAGGTAATATTACTTGATTGCTAAAGTTTTTTATGTATCGTCAGATTCTCCCCGTGTTGGTTCCGGGCTTCTTTGAAGAATAGATCAACTGCAGATTCAACAGGCCAATCGCAGATTGGCTATGCGAGTCACTACCATCGTGACTACTAGGTGGTAGAGTTTTGCATTACCTCGTCCGAAGCTGGTACCACCGCTTTGCCTATTTCTGCCGCAATAGCGTCAGTGCTTGTCACTATCGTGTTCCGGTTTGGAGGGTAAGGTAGCCGGTAAACTTATGCATGTAGCATTAGACCTCGCCACATGATAGCAACGCAACATTAACATCTTTGGTATCTATAGGCGATGATTGACTCTTTCCATCAGGAGACCCATCTGCTTGTTTGCTATCTTATGATATAAAAAAAATCCAACAATCTTATGAATGGAATGTGACAATCATTGCCTATAGACACTAGATATATCAATGATGCGTTAATATTTATGTTGAAGGTATAGTCTCCGTGTTGGTACGGGTCCCTTGTTATAATGGACCATCTGCCATTATACCATCACTTTGTAAAAGAAAAAAAAGTTGGCTATCGTTGTCACTACTATGGTGTCTATTAAGTGGTAGAATTCTGCAACTGCTACTGCAAAAGTAAGGTAGCTGATAGACTTATGCATGTGGCATTACCAATCCGCCACACGGATAGCAATGCACCATTAAAATCATGATTGACTCTGTGTATCATGAGAGCCATCTGCTTATGTGCTATTTTATAAGAAATACATAAGTTTAACGACAACCTTACCATTCAAACCGAAACAAAACAGCGACAGCATCGACGCTATTGCGGCAAGAATAGGTAAGGCCTTGGTACCCTAGTGCGGGACAAAACTCCACCACCCCGTGTTGATTCCGCGCTCTTTTGAAGAATAGACCAACTGCCATTCTACCAGGCAGGTTGTAAAAGGCGACCGATTGGCTTTACGAGTCACTACCATCGTGGTTACTAGGTGGTAAAGTTTTGCATTGTCTCGCCCGGGTCTGGTATCACCGCCTCACCTATTCCTGCCGCAATAGCGTCAATGCTTGTCGCTGTCGTGTTCCGGTTTGGAGGGTAAGATAGCAGGTAAACTTATGCACATTATGGTGGCATTAGACCTCGCCACAAGATAGCAACGCACCATTAACATCTTTGGTGTCTATAGGCGATGGTTGACTCTTTCCGTCAGGAGACCCATCTGCTTGTTTGCTATCTTATAATATAAAAAAAAAACCAGTGAAGAGATATATAAGTACTCATATCTATATATAATTAACGCATGAAGGAAAAGCCTTAGATCCCTTTTTATAGCGAACAGTGAAGTATGAAATTTGGCACAGTTAAAGTTTACTTGACTGCAGAAGTCTAATATTTTTAAAATAATATGCATCAGAAATACATTAGATTTATAAAAATAAACATTACACACACTAAATTCATGCGACATGCATGATAATATTGTTACGTACTTTTCGGTTTTTGCAAGAAAACGCCACTTATATTAAACCGTGTATTTACAACACAAGTACACAAACAACAAAATATAATACGTAAATACACTATACACACTTGTAACACTCGCTGTACTATCACTGATCTTAACCGACTACGCTGAAACACTTCTCGCTTCGCACGGGTCGTTTCAAGTATCGCTCTCGATCGCTTTATAAAAACTGCTCTCTATTTGTCATCACATTTCTATTTATACCCGAGGAAAAATTCTACCTAGATCCAGAAAAATCTTAATTTATCGCATAATACAATGAATCACTTCTAATTGTAAACAACTTTGAACTTATGATAAACACGCTATTTTCACCCTTGTGCCGTATGCTAGAAATTCCATTTTGGCATAGCTATTCGGGTAAGGGTCAACTATTTGTTGATCAATAGGAGTAGCTATCTCTTTCTTTTGTTTCTAGATCCCTCCAGCGTTCCAACTCTTCACGTTTCTAGATTATTCGTAACAATAGACACACATGTATAGGTACTATTTTCTTTACGGTTAAGTCTGTCAGTTGTCAAACTTAAAAGAGATTTTAATATTTAGTCTATGGTCGAATTTCGGCCACAGGCAACCGCTAGTTGATATAATTAAGCGCTAAAATATAATAATTAAAAGCGAATTATCTAATTTTATACATTTTGTATTTCGTTACTTTTCATATTTTAACAATTAATAATTTTAAATGTCAGAAATATAGTAACATTTTCAAGAAAATCTGAGATTGGAATAAGTCACCTTTTGTGTGATCAAATAATTAACAAAATAATTTATTTCTTAAAATGTTAGAACAACATGTTGTTTAGTCTATAACAATTAGAAATGTCGACAGCAGTCATGACCCTATAAATAATTTGTGAATAGATTACTTATAATATAGAAGTATAAAATTCTAAGAAATTAATATTGTCCTCTCTATAAAGAAAGTCCCTGCCTCACGGTCTAGGGGTTAGCTTATTCGGTTCAGATCATGGGGTATGATGACCTGATTTTACTGACGATTTGAATCGTTATCAGGTCGGTAAAATGCGGCGATGGGGAAACATTTATCTCACCAACCGTCGTATCCTTTGAAGAATAGGCCAACTGTCGTTCTGCAAGGCAAGTCGTAGAAGGCAAACGATTGGCTACTCGACTCACTACCGTCATGGCTACTACGTGGTAGAGTTCTGCGTTGCCTCACCCGGGTCTGATGCCACCGCCTTATCTATTCCTGCTGCAATGGTGTCAGTGCTTGTCACTGTTTACTTCCGGTTTGAAGTGAGAAATGGTCATAGTCTTGATTTAAACAAATATAGCTAAGAATTCCGGTTTGGAGGGTAAGGTAGCCGGTAAATTTATGCATGTGGCATTAGATCTCGCCACAAGGTAGCAACTCATCATTAACATTTTGGTGTCTATAGGTAATGGTTGACTCTTTTCATCAAAAGACCCATCTGCTTGTTTGCTATCTTATGATATAAAAAACCGACAAACTGGTGAATCGTGGTGAACGTGAACTTTATAGACGTTCGGTTTACTCTGCCTACCCTGCAAGGTAACCATGGTGATATATGAAGAAAAGTAAATAGACAAAAAAATCCTTATTCAATAGTCAAGCTGGTCAGATGGCGAAATTCTTATAACATAGGTAGGTATAACCTATGTTATAAGAATTTAGCTGCTATCTGACCGGCTTCCAAGGAACAGCTCAAGTTACTGCACGAACTGTCAAGAATATTAATAAAAATATTAATAAATGTTAAGATATCTGCTAAGTGGTTAAACCATTCACTTATTGATAAAATCAAATTTGGCATGAGCAAACTTCGGGCAAGGAATGCTTTTTTAAAAATGTCTCTATTGTGTATTTAATGCTCGTTATCAATCAGCTGTTTAAGATTCGACTACATTTACATATTTGTCATTTAGATTCCTGTATAAAAACTATAAGATTCTAATAGTTAGTTAACAGGACCGAAAAATCTGTCGTATGGGACAAGTAATAAATAAATAAATAGGTATTCACGGGACGAATTACATTTACTGATCTAACCGCAAATAAGCAAATTATTTGCTTATGACTTACTGAAAGGAGAATAATGAGATTGGCCTAAAGTGCTACAAGAACATAGCGTGAGCCTAAATTATCAAATTTATTTAATGTGTAATAAGCCTTTATTAGAATTCAACAAACACTTTTTAATAGCAAGTACATTTTAAAAGGATTTTAGTTAAAAAGTAATGAAACTAATACACTTATACACTTATACGCTTTTTCTTATTTCTAAATCAAGCAAAGACTATTTTTTTTCTGCCATAAAGTTAAATAAACTATTGTTTATAATGGAACAAAAATGAAATTGTTTATTGCTATTAAGTTGAAACTTACAACACAGAAGGCTGTATAAATAAGCTACTCTAAGCATCATACTACTAGAAACAAAAAAGGGTAATTTATTTAATATATGAAGTGTGAACGGGTAACAAATGTGTTTGCTGTAAACAAACGTTATTTTGTACTAGCTGTCTACTACTTCGTCCGCGCGGACTTTGTTTACTCCGCTCTTAATGGAACAAAAATGAAATTGTTTATTGCTATTAAGTTGAAACTTACAACACTGAAGGCTGTATAAATAAGCTACTCTAAGCATCATACTACTAGAAACAAAAAAGGGTAATTTATTTAATATATGAAGTGTGAACGGGTAACAAATGTGTTTGCTGTAAACAAACGTTATTTTGTACTAGCTGTCTACTACTTCGTCCGCGCGGACTTTGTTTACTCCGCTCTTACTTGTCGTAGCAAGATGTTATATATCCTATAACCTTCCTAGATAAACAGGCTACCCAACTCAAAAAGAATTATTCAAATCGGTTCAGCAGTTTTCGAAATTAGCGCGTACAACCAAACAAACAAACAAACAAACAAACAAACAAACTCTACAATTTTATAATATTAGTATAGATACGAGTATCTTTTAACTTAAAGTGGTTAAAATCAAATAATCTTCATTATGAGTGATACACAAACGTATTATATTTATCTTGACGATATATAGCGACGTAAATGGCCTAAAATAAAGTGTAATAATTGTGAATTTAAGTGACATTAATCTTTGAAAGTTTTTTGTGAATTTTAGCAAATTCATAGTCCATGATACATCTTACATTTCAGATGAAATTAATAATGTATTACAATTCATTTCCGAAGAAATTAAGAAGCTACACATTTTAATAGATAGGTACTCACGGTGCCCAAGCAGCAATCAAGCATATTTAATACCCATAAAGGTATAAGAGAACTTTATGAGTTTTTATACATAATGCTGTACAAGGTCTTTCTTAGAGTTTCGCGTAAGCTTTAGGCGTTATATCTGAATATTAATACATTACTGTACAGCTTTAAGTATTTTGTAACCCATTAGGCTTATTTTAATCCTTAAAGCTGTACATTAGCTGTATTTTGTTTAGCACGGGAATTTATTACAGCTTTAAGTGTTATTATAGTATCACTCAACGCTTGTTTCTGTAAAATGGGACATGCCATCGCCGTTCTACAGCTAATATTTATGGCGTAATTGTAGACTGTCATGCAGCTAATGGTGTTAAAAAATCTACATATACAGCTGTAGTACAGCTCAAGGCTGTATTACTGAGAAAATTGTTATTTGCTGTTTTTATATCTGCATAGTTAATATCATGTGGAAAAAATCAAGAGGAAGATTGAAAAGGAATATGTAAATATTATAAATTACCAACCAAGTAATCGTGATGAAGATAAAGCTGAAAAATTACTAAATCAGGTAACCTACAATCGTCATTTTTATTAATGTTCAAGGAAAAAGGTTCCGTAACAAAAACATTAAAAAGTGATTGTAGGTTATCTGATTTATTATTTTTTATGCTTATCTTCTTCATTATGGTTACTTGGTTGGTAATTTATAATATTTGATTTTTATTATAAATTACCTTTTGTTTTATGTCATAAGATAGCAAACAAGCAGATGGGTCTCCTGATGGAAAGAGTCAACCATTGCCTATAGACAGCAAAAATGTTCATGGTGCGCTGCTATCTTGTGGCGAGGTCCAATGCCACATGCATAAGTTTACCAGCTAGCTTACCTTCCAAACCGGACCATGACAGTGACTAGCACTGACGCTTTGCAGCAGGAATAGATAAAGCGCTGGTACCAGACCCGTTCGAGCCAATGCAGAACTCTATCACCTAGTAATCACGATGGAAGTGACTCGCATAGCCCATCGGTCGCCTTTTACGACCTGCCTAGCAGAAAGGCAATTGGTCTATTCTTCAAAGAATATATAAAAAAAGAGTTAAAAAGACAAATAAAAATCATTACACTGAGAAAATATATATATTTTTTATTTTTAACTTGCTACTATACGGAGTGTTACAAAAGCGGTATAGTAAGCCGAAAGGGGGTGACTCAGAGGGTCATTCTGAACAACTTTTGTTCAACGATTTGTGAAAATTCGCGAAAAATGTTTTTTTTTTCCATTGTGAAAAGTCACGTGACCAACAAAGTTTCTATGGTGAATCAATATTTTTTTCGCGAATTTCCAAAAGTCGTTAAACAAAAGTTGTTAAGAGTGACCCCCTGAGCCACCCCCTTTCGGCTTACTGTACCACTTTTGCAACACCCTGTATATATGTATACTTACAATCGTTTTAAAAATATTATATACTTAGATACAATTACAGGCAAAAGAGTGTTTCTCTTTGAAGAACTAATAATATTAAATCACAAGCACGAAATAACGTATTCTTCTTAAAAATATTTTTGTGATAGACCAATCTTTAAAGGGCTAGATTTTTCGTTCTTGATCAACTTAGTTATATCATGTTGTTTTCTTGGCCATTATAATTCACCTTTATCCTCTCACAAACTGGGAACGATACAAATACAGATTTGGCTTCTCTCAATTATTTTTATTATTTTATAACGCATATTTCCCTGAAAAATAAAGTAAAACATGATTGAAATACGTATCCCATAAGTTATAGTTAACAATAAGTTGGTTTAGTTGTAAAGTCAAACGACCGAAATCAATACATCACAATAGCGAAATCAAGTGACAAACATATGTTTTGCATTTAGGGTTCTTCAATTTTTGTACGCATCTCTAAACATAAGTTAAGTGATTAAAAGCCAATGACTGTATAATGGCTTTATATAGGGACTTAGTACAGCCTAAAGTGTATTTGGACGGTAATTAAAAGCCAATTGCCGTATAATAGAATAAAAAAGAGATTCAGCATAGCTATTTGCAGTATATCACCCTCCAAATACCCTTTAGGCTGTATAACAAAGCGTCGCCATTATTGTGCATTAAAAACAACATTAAAGAAATATATTGTTAAATAAAAGATATATTTAGCAATAGCTAAAGCTATATCGTGACAAGCAACTTATATTATGATCATTATGCCTTTATATACAATATTGTATCATAAATACTTGTATATTCTAACCATTAACACAAACACTTACCGTATTTTGCAATGATTTTATTTGTGTTATCTTGATTATTTCGTTGGCGCGTGAATATTTTGAGGTAAAACATATATCATTTGCCAATAATTTAGAATTTGCACTTTGAAAACACCGTTCAATACTGCTCCAAGTCCAAGAATTTATCGTTTATTAATATATTTTTAATTATGGCGTCTGCAGATATAATGTTATACAATATCAAAAATAGATTGTTACTTTTTATCGTTTTCAAACACCTATTATGAACATTTAGCTGTACGAGAGAGTATATTTAGTGTTATAGTTTCTTTTATACACCGAATAACAGCCTTTGTACAGCCTATACCAGCTTGTATAGCTATTGTGCAGCCTACATAACGCAACAAGCTGTATAACTTGGGGCCCTTTTTGGTGTTATATCGGCTGTAGAAGCGCTTCTACAGCCTTTGTACGGCTTAGTATACTACTTTAAGTTTAAAGATGAACCTAAATGTAGCCTATATACAGCTTAACGTGCTACTCGGGTGAGTACCTATCTATTAAAATGTGTAGCTTTTTAGGCTAACTTTTTATGGAACCTCATCATTCTCCTTTAAAATTTACTTTACATTCTCCTTTAATATTTACTATTTCCATTCCCAGTTTAAACCGAACAAAATGAAACATTTAAATACTGCCAGGTAAAAAAAACTGTAAACCAGTTAATCTTTCAGCCCATTACTGAAATTTAAAGACTTTACGCTCAAAGCAATCAAAAATACCTACATCTAACTTGAAGTAAGAAGACTTCTGTATTAGTTATAATGGTTTTCGAACTCTTGAAGTTCAAATCTTAAGCTTGTTTAAAATACACATTTATTTTTTTGTAAAACTTTAAGTTAAGAACGTTATAATTAAGAATGGTCTTTCAAACGGTATTGAAGGCAGTATTTTGAATTCTAGAAACATCGTAAAAATCGATTGGTAAACAAACTCGAGTTATGTTCAAACGACATTTACTTAATTTTTTTTCTCAACGATAACAACGATAACCAATTTTATTCGATTTTCGGCACATACGGAATCGATCGGTATATTTAATCTGGAAGTTACTTAAATAAAAAAATGTTGTTTCCGTATTTTTTTTTACATCATTTTGAATTTATGAAGATCTATTAGTCCGATCGCGTTCAAATTTTCAACAGATAATAACGCACTGTCTACATCTGTCATCAGGTGTCTATGGACATGATGGTTTCTCAGGAGCGCCACCTACTAGCTTGCTATCTATAGTAATATTAAAAAGAAATTTTTTTGTATTTTTATAACGAATAAACTCAAAAACCGTTAGACCTATCTTTATTTTTTTCCATTACATCCTACACTATACAGGAGCGACAGGCTACTTTTTTGGTCGACTGAGCAAAATGATGTAATAATTATGGTTCAAGCGAACGAAGTCGCGAGTTACAACTAGTCTTACGGTAAAAATCCTAGCCACATATAACTGAGTCTCCTTAACTTTAATTGGACTGATTATATATTCTCCTTCCCTTTCCCCTTAATTTTACCGACACAAAACATTTCTAAGCATATTTTATAAAAGATAATAACATGATAAAATCAAGGGCTCTGAAAGCTTTGTTAATTCAAGAAAAAGTTATTTTCCAGTACAAAAGAAAGCCATTATATTGTAACAGATTACCGAATGTAAGTTGACATAAAGATGATTTCAATGTATACCAATTATATTATTTAGAAGTAAGATTTGTTTATTCGTAATGGATAAACTCAAAAAATATTAGAATGATTTTAAAAATCCTTTCATCTATATATAAAAACCTGAAAAACTTTGGACCCCTTTTTAAGATATTTGCACGAACGTGGAGTTTGCCAAATTTCATATTTGACATAGTCAAAGTTTACATTGCGGAGGACTGAACAACCCTAATACTTTTAAAAAAATATGTAAACAGTTGACCCTGCAGGCCATCGCTGATACTTTCCGCTAAATTAAGGTGTTTAAGCTCAAAGGAGCAACCACTATAAGCATAGATTTTTTCAATTCAAACATCTATTTTGTTAAACATGGTAATAAATTTTGGAACCGATGATCGATTTTGCTCTTTCAAATAACATTCAGTGTTTGAGATGTAAAATATTGCTTTAGCTAAATAATCGATATGTTGAAAAATTTCGAAGCAATGTCAAAAAATATTTTTTTCAACATTTTCGTCATTGATAAATCGGAAATAAATTGACCCATTTTGAACCAATAAACGATAATTGACGCAGTTCTCTAAGAAGAAAAGTTGATAAGATTTTTTTACCAATTGGTGTTTTAAACTGAAAATTATTTAAAAAATATTAGTTAGTAAGTTTGCTAAAATGTATGTATGTGCGAGTATTATGTAAGTGTAAACATCTCATAACTTTTGAACAGCTTGTCCGATCGAAACGCAGTTGATAACATTCGATTGGATTCTGCTCAACTTGGACTTTCTAGAAATTTGAATCAGTTTTGAGGAATTTTAAAAAAACTCAATAAAAGTTTTGGCGAACAGTACTTTTTAATATAACTACCAAACTAATGTATCGATGAAGTATAAAATCTAATCAGTATCAAAATAGTTTTATCCATTCAGGAGAAATCGTTGATGAAAAATTTTGAAAAAAGTATTTTTTCGACATAACTTTGAGGTTTTTTGACCAATCATTTTTCGATCTTTCACAGTATTTTAGTACGTAAAAAACTAGGTCAAATGCAGTTTTAAAAATCCGAATCAATTTAAGTTTTCAAGAGATAAAGCTTTTGAAATATTAATATTTTGTTGTTTAAAGCAAAACTTAATATTTTTGAAATATCTTTTAGGCTTTTTTAGCCGATTAGATTGACTGTAAAATCTAATCGGCTTTTCCTTATAAAAAACTGCGTCAAATACCGTAAATTGGATCAAAATCGGTCGATTTATTCGGGATATCTCAATGATGAAAAGTTTATACATAAATAATCTGTGGATGAAAGGTTTTGAAAAAAAAATGTTTTGATATTTCTTCGAAATTTTTCAACCTATATTAAAATTAAGAAAACGTTTTAGAACTCAAAAATTTCATTGAATGCCATTTGAAAGATCAAAATCGATTAACTTTGCATCATCACCTTTGCAAAAATCAAATTGCTGTAATTTTTAACAAAATTTAGAAATTTTGAACTCCGAAAAAATCTGTAAGGATAGATATTGTATTCCTTGGGGCCTTAATTAAAATTTTAAAATTTTAAAATTAAAATTAAAAATTTTAAAATTAAAATTATAAAATTTTGAAATTTTAAAATTAAAATTTTAAATTTTAAAATTAAAATATCGCAATTTAGCGGGAAGTTTCCGAGATGGCCTGCAGGGTCAACTTTTACAGATTTTTTCTTCTTTTTCTTCATTTTCACACCGACACATTTTATTTATCTTCCAAACACATCTACATCAGTATAGTGAAGTGCGATTGTAGTTTATGAGTCTTACATTACATATTTTCTTTCGTAACGTCCGTAACTCTGCCGCATTGAATTCTCAACTCTTGTTTCCGTACAATAGGTTAAATTATAGCAAGACGTGCACCGGGATTTTGAGTTGTGCTTTGAAGAGAACTATCGATCGCCCTGTAGTCGAAATTCAACCATAGACTAAATAACCTCTTCTAAGTTTCATGACAAACTTTAGCTATAAACGTAATTGGTATTTATACTGGCTTGTAAAAGGCGGTTGTAAAAGGTGACCGATTGGCTATACGAGCCACTAAAATCCTGGCTACTAGGTGGTAGAGTTCTGCATTGTCTCGCCCGGGTCTGGTACCACCGCCTTGCCTATTCCTGCCGCAATAACATCAGTGCTTGTCACTGTCGTATTCCAGTTTGGAGGATAAGTAAACTTATGCTTGTAGCATTAGACCTCGCTACAAGATGGCAACGCACCATTAACATTTTTGATGTCTATAGGCGATGGTTAACTCTTTCCATCTGGAGACTCGTCAAAGGTGTTAATGGTGCGTTGCTTTCTTGTGGCGAGGTCTTATGCCACATGAATAAGTTTATCGGCTACCTTACCCTACAGACCGGGATACGACAGTGACAAGCACAGACGCTATTGCGGCAGGAATAGGTAAGGCGGTGGTACCTGACCCGGGTGAGACAATGTAGAACTCTACCATCTAGTAGCCACGATGTTAGTGACTCGTATAGCCAATCGGTCGCCTTTTACGACCTGCCTGTAGAACGACAATTGGCCTATTCTTCAAAGGAGCTCGGGACCAACTCGGGAAAATCTATCTTATGATAAAAAATTAAAATAAGATATTAGGATTTGAACATGCTAATGACAGATTGATTGATTAAAAATAATCCTAAAACTATCTCAATGACACTTCCCATGCCGGGGATTGTACCATGGGCTTTAATGCTCTTAATCTAAACTGAATAAGCTAACGACTAGACTATGAACCGTTCTCGATGTTAGAACTACCTTACAAATTACCAGAGTTAGCATACTAAAGGGCGTTGATACAAAATAAAATCCTGTGAAATAGAGACTTCTCAAGTCACAATATACAAAAGCTCTGAACCGAAAAATAAACATCCCCAACTGTTCCAAGTCAATGTATTACAATTTTTCCGTTCACACTTCACCGTGAACGAGGTAAATGACACTGTTGTCGCCAGATATCCCTCGTGGTAAATCGACTGTGGCAACACACGTAATTCGATAATAAAGTGACAAATTGCCGGGGCAATGAGGCGGACGCGGCTTTTGAATTGAAACATGTCGCATCTTAGCCAAAAAGTTACATAAAGCTTTTTATATTAATATTTTATATTAAAGCGCTAACAGGCGTATCAATATATCTTAATATCAGAGAACAAGATTTGCTTAAAACATCCTAGGATGGATGTTATAAGCAAATCTTGTTCTGTAATCAGTAGAAAATATTAAATACTAGGTGTCCCCCCGACTTCACGTAGAAAAATTTCTAAAATAAAATTCCCGCGGTTTTATTCACATAGTTCCCGTCCACGTGGGATTTTTGGGAGAAAAACTATCTTATGTCCTTTTTCGGGTTTCAAACTATCTTTCTACCAAATTTCATCCACATCGGTTCAGTGGTTTAGACGTGAAGAAGATATAAACATATGGACAGACAGACAGAGTTACTTTCGCTGATAAATATCGTGCATCCATACTAATATAAATTAGTATGGATGTACAATATTTATCATTATTTAATACATTTGTACTGTTTCACAATAACAATAAATTATTGTGAAACGGTATAGGTGATTGATTAATAAATATTATATTAAAATGGATTTTCACCAAGTGCCGATGATAAAAAGTTTCGATTATATTAAATATGTACCTAGAATGATTGAGTAAAATATTACAAACTACCAATTAATTCTTAATGATTGTAAAACAAATGAACAGTAAGCAGAGTAAAAGTTTGAAGATACTCTTAATATGAATTTGTTATAATTTTTAAATATAATTTATATTTTGACATGAAGAATAAATAATAAAAAAGTAACTAACGATTTTCATTCGTTTTTATCTCTAAAACACCAAACTAGTGTAACAAACTCTCCCGAAGACCCTCTAAATTCACATTTTAAATATAACAAAATTGTCTGTTATATTTCGTTTATAAAGGAGTCAACAGAGTTATAATCATATTATCTGGCCAAATGATTCATCTAGTGTTAAATTGAGGACTCATTTTGTGTTATATAGTTTACCCATTCATTCTTTTCAAAGGTACACTTCATCTCTTATAAACAATCATACTTTATCAGGAAATATAAGGACTAGAATTTAATATATTGAAGATATTTGGCTTAAGAAAGGGAGTAATATATTACATAAATACATAATAAAAATATTTGACTTTAAGGAAGGGAATAATATATTAAATATATACATAAAATACATAAAATATATAGCTTAAGAGAGCGATATGATGATACTAATAATTACATTGACTTCATCTAAAGAAAAGAAGTACGGTAGTATGGAATATATGGACAAAATTATTGTAATATTTAGGTTGGGAGTTGTAAAGCACTTTAGTGCCGCAATTTTATTATTGTGGGATATGTAAGAGGCGCCGCCTCGCCTCACATGTGTGAATACCAAGCCGGCTGAAGGCCTTCCTAGCGTATTCCCCAGAAATATATTGAAACTAAAAGGAACTAAAATCCTTAATCTCAAAGAGAAAATCAATATATTATGAAGAACCAAGTTAATGGCAGATAGGCATTACTATTGTGGGGTCACAAAGTGATAGCCATATAGTTTAATGTCCAACCATGTGAATACATTGTTTGGAAGTTGATGAGTATAGGCATGACCAAGGTGCATCATTAATATTGAGCACAGCCAAAAGGCCAAATAATAAATATATTTCTCAAGTATACAATTAAGCATTGACTTGAAGTAAGTAAATGTTGATAAAAATATATACTATTGTTATTTTAGTAACAAACAGTAACAAAATAATAAATAAATATTGGCATGACAAAGGTGCATCATTTGTATTGAGCACAGTCAAAAGGCCAAATAATAAATATGTTCTCAAGTATACAATTAAGCATTGACTTGAAATAAGTAAATGTTGATAAAAATATATACTGTTGTTATTTTAGTAACAGCCAGTAATAATAAATATTGGCATGACCAAGGTGCATCATTTGTATTGAGCACAGTCAAAAGGCCAAACAATAAATATAATTCTCAAGTATACGATTAAGCATCGACTTGATCAAAGTAAAATAATTAAAATAATATATAAAATACTCAAGTTTGCGATAGCATTGACTTGGAGTACATAAATGTTGATAAAAATATATACTGTTGTTATTTTAGTAACAGCCAGTAATAATAAATATTGGCATGACCAAGGTGCATCATTTGTATTGAGCACAGTCAAAAAGCCAAATAATAAATATAATTCTCAAGTTTACAATTAAAGTTTGTGCAAGTTTGTTTTAACAATTACTTGACAAAACTAAGACAAGATAATATGTTGTCTTCAATCACAATACCGAAACATTAATAGTCGGTACGCGATAAATAAACATATATAAAAGTAATCATTGCTCGCAATGAACTTCAAATAATCCTAATCATAAAAATTTCATAAGTAAAATCAATTAAGATAATCCTTATGACGAAAGTCAAATGAACTCAGGTTAATGTATAAAAATACATTAAAACAAGCAATTTAATATATCCAGCTCTGTGATGTAGCTCATACCTGGTTGAAGATTTGATTAGTTATGTAAATAGAGCAACTTTGCTAGGCGATAGATAGTTGGTGTTTATCTGGGTTAACCCTCTGAATACACTGTTTGCGGTAGGCCTTATCCGAGTACCACGCACTGGTAACGAGGAGATAACCATAACGACAATATTATATGTGTCTTTATATAGATATACACAATGCATACAACATGCATACAACCCTGATGCCTTCGCAAAGTCGACACTACCTTGTGACGAAGGTATGGTCCAATCAAAAAGCCAAATAATTAAAATAAATTATTACTGAACTAGAAATTAACCTTTGTTCTAAAGATATTATAGTCAAATTTCCTCCTATAACCCTAATAATTTATAGTCACCACAAGCAATGAAATATTACTTATTAATCGACTTTGAAGTTATAGATGAAATTTAGTAAGATCTTTGAACTCTTTAATATTGTGATTGAATACTCAATACATTTTAGTCAGAATCCAAACAATTCGTCTTATACTCGTTTTCTAATGAAACTAAGTTATTTATGTCTTCTCCAGACTATTAGAGTTCTATTACTCTTATTTCAATTTCTCTTTAATCAAATTTCAGAATTTAATAAGGTCTGAACTTTTAGAAATCAACGCTTATTAGATCTATTGTTGCTTTAAGTGAACAGTATTATGAAACATCTATCCACCCGAATAATCATAAGTAAAGTTCATTTGTACAATCCTTATGATGTAGAGATTCAATCATGGAATCTAGGTTAATCCATGAATATATACAGATAAACAATTTAGACAAATAACTCTAGTTCTGTAAAATAGTTCATGTCTGAGATGATTAGATATGAAAATGGATCAACTTTGCTTGGCGGTATAGTTGGGTGTATACCTGGGTTATCGCCCCAAACACCTTGGACTCACGACAGAGGGACATATTAACCGTGTGTCTGCACTGGTGAAGAGAAGATGACCATAATGACAACATTACATGTGTGTCTTTATATAGATATACACAGCACAACTTGTTGCCTTCGTAAAGTCGATACTCCCCAGAGATGAAGATGACATGATCTATTTACCAAGGTAAAAGGTAAAAATATCTAATCCAAAATTAGTAATTAACCTTAATTTCAGATTTATTTAGTAAACTTCCTATCTTACTAAAAGATCTGTTATGCACTGTCACTATAAACAATAATATTTCAATTATCCAAAAGAATTAATTTGATGAAGAAGTTTAATATTATAATTCCTATCCTCCTAAATCCCTATATAAATAATATAAAATAAGAATAAAATAAATAAATAAATAATTAAATTAAGTAAATAATTTATACAAAATATGGTTAAATAAACATAATACGTTTGGACTAAAGTTCATTCATTCCTCTCTTGCACTCTAACTCCCTGAAGCTTTATTAAAGTCATTTAAGATTTTCGCTCCAAATTTAATTCAACAATTCAGTTTATATTAATTATTTCTTTGTTAGACACGAAGAGAGTAATTTGTATTAGTTTGTGATTATCTCGTTTAATATTTGTACTCGGTTTTAAATTTGATTGTAAATAAAATAATGTTTTATGAAGATTTGATTTTAAGAGACTGGCCTATGCAATTAATTTACGTATTAGTTAATATTTAGTTTTATAATAGGATATAATAATTCGTATTAACATTTCATAATTTTAATAATTCATATTAAGGTAGATTTTCGTGTGAATTTTGTGTAGGTTTATGCCCCCGCTTATTGGTTATAATGTATTATTCCTACAATGACAGACCTTCTGCTTTCAACTCCTAAAAGATCCCATTTCCTCCTAACAACATTTCCAATTTGAAGCATTAATTCAAGTAATCATTTCAACTAGAGAAAGTTTCTATAATAAATATTTCCTAAGCTTGAATCACCTAGTTTTAATTGAAAGTCAATAATAAACAAAGTATTCCTTAAATTCCTCAATATATTAAAGCATCAGTTCTTCCACCTAATATCTACACGCCTTACCCTATCACCTAATTGTTCCTTCATAAAAAATTATAACTGCCCAAAATTATAACAATGCAGAAATTAAAATCGTATTTGCCATACCTCCAACTCTGCAACAAACCTACAGTAACTCTGCATTCAGCTCCGGCGACAGCTAAGAAGTCACCCCCACGCGGCCTCGAAGACTCCAAAGGAATCAGCTCTCGATCCCTAAAGTTTAAATAACAAGCAGGATCAACTGTACTATGGAAATTATTCTAAGAACTTCCTTAGCCGGGTCTCATCTATAAAGATATGTGGTAGCTATCACTAGTTAGTAGCTTTTAGAATATAAAAACGCACGCAAAACTTACGAAACGGATTTGAATGAAATTTTACACACAGATAGTTCATGACTTGGATTAGCACATAGGCTATTTATTATCCCGGGAAAATCTAGTGATCCAGCGGGATTCGCTTCTATAATGTTGCGGGTTGTACGTTGAAACTAGTTGATAATATTAATTCAGGTGCAGTAGTATTAGTATCTAATAACAATGGAATTCCTTCAAAATGACGATGATGAAAAGTATAGTATAAAGTAGTTAAAGCACTTAAATCTATTCCTAATTAATAAGCTATTTAGCCAACATGCTTTTGAATTTGGTAATGCAAAGGCATTTCTTACTTCTATGAAAAATAAACAAACATAGCATTATTAGCCACTTGCAAGGTAAAGATGTAATAATGATAGTTCAATTGCATAAGATAAAAGTATAATATAAACAATTAAAGCACATAAAACTATCCTTGTTAGTTAATAAGCTATTTTGCCAACATGCTTTTGGCATTTGATAATGCAAAGCCATTACTTACTCCTGTGAAAAATAAACAAACATAGCAATATTAGCCAATTGTAAGGTATAGATGCAATAATAAGTGTCTAGAGACAACGGGATTCCTCAAAATGCCGACGATAAAGGTATAAAGCAATTAAAGTACTTAATTCTATTTATTAGTTAAATAATAAACTGCTTTGCCAACATGTTCTGAAATTTGATAATGTAAAGCCATTTCTTTACTTATATGAAAATAACAGATATAGGAATCTTAGTCATTTGCTAGGTATAGGTATAATAATAATAGTGTCTAAAGGCAATGGGTTTCCTTTAAATACCGATGATGAAAATCTATATTCATTTAATTAAATCCATAAATCCATTTCCTAATTAATTAATAAACTGTTATCCGTCAAGCACTGAAATTTGATAAAGTAAAGCCATTACTTAGTCTTGTATAGTTATACAAACATAATAATCTTAGTCACTTGTACGACTCTGCTAAAATAAAATCAAAATGAGTTATTTATCACACACACTATCATCCGATCATTCAATTTAATTTAGATTGGAAGAACTACATCACCTGTGTTGTTTAGAATTCCGATTTATCCTGCGTCTTGATTAGCAACCCTGCTGCAAAGCTGTGAGACAGCAATCGCTCCACAACCATTGCTCACATTTTTATGGAAAGAGAAGAACATTTAAATAACAGCATAAATTATGGTTTTATTTTCCTAAAATCAAAATAGGCTTCCCTAATAATAGAATCACGCAAACTTTTCAAAAATTACAAGTCCTAGTTTCCTTCCTAAATTATCCATGTTATTAATCATCTTTTCAACATCATTCCTTAAAATAAATAATTTCCTTTCTTCATACAACAAACATTCTTCACTCAGTCAAGGATCGATCCACTTTTACTCAACATTTTGCACAATTTCATTCTTGTAAACCTAATCACATATTTATCGGTAATATGTTTATTAAAATTGTATAGTCAACATTCAAAAGATTTACCTTCTAATAAAACTACATTCTACCAATACTGCTAGATTTAAATAAACTCAACGACTGCCATATCAAATACGAAGTTGCATAAATACATACGTAATCCCTGAATAAATCTCTATTCTACATACTCACGGTTTTGATCAATATTTTTTTTTACAAATTATCTTTCTCACATTAACAATATTTCCTACAGATTTTAATAATTATTGTATCACACGAAGAATATCTTTTTCAACGTCAAGAACTTTCCAACCAATCTTCCCATTTTTTCTCATTTTTCCATTTTTTCAAATCCTGTCATTCTTTTTCTTCCTTAGCGAATACTTTTCCTTCCTATATTCATGCCCCTTTTTTTAAGGTTTTATATGTTTATATGTTAGGTCTTATATATTATTGAGAATTAATTTTTTTATTCATTTTCATCTTTAATTCCATTGATATTATTTATTAAACCTAACATTGACATATTTTTTAACAAAAAAAAAAAATAGTATAGGTTCTTATTATTTTCTTTTATTACACTAAACCTCTTAAGGGATAGATGAAGTCTGTTACACTAGATATTTACCTAATTTACATGGGATCTAATGGGAAGTTTACCCTCCCAAATAAAGGAAGTAGCTATTTCCCAAATCTGTCTAAGCGTCTTGAGTATCAGAAATCAAATTTGCGTTATTTAAGCTTTTTATAAGTTATTTTAATATGTGAATATTTTTTTAAACTACTATCGGATTGGAAATATGACCATACAATAGTGAAGAACATACATAAAAAATAATCTGAATAATTGAAAACTGCCTCCTCGATCGAAAATAGCCAAACTCGAATAATATTTTATATTCTTTTATGTAGAAATTAAAGATAATGTAATGTCAGTTTATAAGCTTCTTTGAAGAATCCATTTGCCCTTTTGCCTGGCAGTTTGTGAAGGGAGAAATAGATGTCAATTAGGTGGTAAAGTTCCGCAACATTTCATTCGTGTTTGGTAATATCGCTTTATTCCGGCCACAATCATTAGTTACGTAAATAAAAATAAGACTTTAAATGCTGAATATTTCACAAACAGAATTTTAGATTTAAAAATTATTAGTACATACCAACAACATTTATAATCGATTTACCGAACGAGACCTCATTAGACGGTAAAAAATGTATCGTTTATGACGTAAAGGGATGGTACCGAAAAAAATTCGAGATTTTATTTTGTGCCTTTTATGTATATCTGTGGCAAATAACAACCTTCCATTATTATTAGCTTCTGAGCTACGCCGGGGATGAACAGCATCTCAGTTATACGGACGGATATGATGAAACCACGGGTTAAATGAATACGCCCTTCAAGACGATTTCCTAGTTTATCAGTGTCGCTTTCATTTACACTCAGAAATACAGAGTTATGCTACTAACCGATGAAATAAAATTACTTCAAGGGTAATTTCATCTCATTCGGTACAATTAAACCTTATGTTATGTTATTTATTTCATATTAAGTACTGCTATTCACTATTATAATATAAATGCATATTTTTTGTTCGCAAGTCAGTCGCAATAAATTGTCACAGAGAAAGGACGTTGCAGTTTTATTCAAAAACATAATACATACAAGGTTGCACCTTATACCAAGTAACACCTTACAACATGGATTATTTCTATTTTTTCACGATATAATATTTTTACAATATTGTAGATAGTGTAGATTGATAGTGGTAGGAGCGCTTGCTCATAGGCGTGGAGACACATTTACTTTCCAATGGCGTGTCTATCAGTATTCATGTGATCTGTGGATGAAACCATGAGAATTAATAATAATATTCACGGGACAAATTACACTTTCCGATCTAACTAATCAAAGTAAGCAAACTATTTGCTTGTGTTATGGGTATTAGTCAGCGATACTTATACATTTATAAATACTGCAAATACTTAATAAACATCCAAACACGGAAATACAAACATTTATGCTCATCACACAAATGCTTGTCCCCGTCGGGGATCAACCTGAGCCCCGTCGATTGCGTAGTCAGGGTCGCTAACCACTCGACCAACGCGAACGGGGTGGTCCATCCTTTGTCGACTACAAATATCTAAGCAAAAAACAGCGTAAGAAGAAATTAGGGCGTTTCTTTCTTGTTGGATAATAAAGTGCGAGCTAACGGATAGTGAGCGTAACGGAAGGTATTTATTTTGTTTTATCTTTTAGCAAACAATAGTCTAACAAAAATATTATTGCTATAAAAACTGTTCATACTTTGTAAACAAAGCTTTAATTCTCACAAACACGCCCAAGTTCAACATACCAAGAGCAATTCTTATGATATACGGACCTATAATAATAAATCTTCCATAATACTTCTGTATAATCCAATTGACATTTCGTTCCCAAATGACCTCTGCTGATATTATTCGATACTGCATAAAAATAACTATCCTAGTTTTTATACAATGAAAATATAGAATTTAAAATACATTCTGCTTTTTGGAGGTTTCTTCAAAATCATGTTACACAATAAACATAAACAGATAGACTTACATTGTAGCAGTGACGTAACTCGATGAAAATATTTGTTAATTAAACACTATCCCAAAAAATTTTTCAAAAACGTTTAACTATTTTGTCAAAAATGAGAAGTTCGGCGGTTTATGGTTTAAAAATTGTTTTATCTTTAAAAATTGTTTTTTCTCAGTTTTATCTCAAGAAAGTTTTTGTATCTGTCTTATTAAATATATTCCAGTATTTATATATGTATTTCTATGTATTAGTATCGTTGACTAACACCCATAGTACAAGTAAATAATTTGCTTACTTTGGGGTTAGATCAGTAAGAGCAATTTGTCCCGTGAATATTTATTTATTATTTATTATTATTAATCTGGTACATATCAACGATCGTAAGCACCATCTAGAAGTTTACCTTTGCAAAATCTCGTGTTGTCATTTAATATTGACTAGATTTATATGCCATAACATATGCCAATGATGAGCATAGATCACAGACTAAAGCTCAGTCTTGAAGAACCAATACTAGTCTAAGAACAATGAATAATTACACCAGCCTCTAAAACTGTGTTCCGTAACTTCTCCAGACCCACATAGGGCCACATATTTCAATGTATTGATTTTAATCTGAAGTCCGTTAAACCCCTACACTCTCAGTATTTTAGCTTGTTACTTACACTTGGATAGGGTAGCTTTCGTATACTACATACAAGACTTTTAATTGATCGTGAATTTAATGATCGGTTCAGTAGTTTTTGAGTTTATTCGTTTGAAACAAACAAAACACAAAAATTTCTTTTTATAACACCAATATAAAGCTACAATTAATCTTTTTTTCCTAATATTAAAATAGAAATACGATGTAAACGTACCAAACCTATTTACATTCTACAATCTCTATTTTCTGTAATTTATATTTGAGAATATATTTTTAGGAGAACTATAAAAAAGTAATAATAAATGAGTGTTAAATTAAAACCTCATTCAATTTTAGTATATGTAGTTTTGGCTTTGGCTTTGGACTGGCTGCGTACAAAAGGATGCAGAACATTCAAATACAAGCCGATTGAATCCGTATTCCAATGGGAATTGAACTGTAGAACCTGTGTCATGCAAATTAAACGACGTTGATAAGATTAAACTGTGACCGGATCAGAAACGTATTTAGTCGTATTTTATAAGGAAGGGAAGGGAAGGGAAGGGAAGGGAAGGGAAGGGAAGGGAAGGGAAGGGAAGGGAAGGGAAGGGAAGGGAAGGGAAGGGAAGGGAAGGGAAGGGAAGGGAAGGGAAGGGAAGGGAAGGGAAGGGAAGGGAAGGGAAGGGAAGGGAAGGGAAGGGAAGGGAAGGGAAGGGAAGGGAAGGGAAGGGAAGGGAAGGGAAGGGAAGGGAAGGGAAGGGAAGGGAAGGGAAGGGAAGGGAAGGGAAGGGAAGGGAAGGGAAGGGAAGGGAAGGGAAGGGAAGGGAAGGGAAGGGAAGGGAAGGGAAGGGAAGGGAAGGGAAGGGAAGGGAAGGGAAGGGAAGGGAAGGGAAGGGAAGGGAAGGGAAGGGAAGGGAAGGGAAGGGAAGGGAAGGGAAGGGAAGGGAAGGGAAGGGAAGGGAAGGGAAGGGAAGGGAAGGGAAGGGAAGGGAAGGGAAGGGAAGGGAAGGGAAGGGAAGGGAAGGGAAGGGAAGGGAAGGGAAGGGAAGGGAAGGGAAGGGAAGGGAAGGGAAGGGAAGGGAAGGGAAGGGAAGGGAAGGGAAGGGAAGGGAAGGGAAGGGAAGGGAAGGGAAGGGAAGGGAAGGGAAGGGAAGGGAAGGGAAGGGAAGGGAAGGGAAGGGAAGGGAAGGGAAGGGAAGGGAAGGGAAGGGAAGGGAAGGGAAGGGAAGGGAAGGGAAGGGAAGGGAAGGGAAGGGAAGGGAAGGGAAGGGAAGGGAAGGGAAGGGAAGGGAAGGGAAGGGAAGGGAAGGGAAGGGAAGGGAAGGGAAGGGAAGGGAAGGGAAGGGAAGGGAAGGGAAGGGAAGGGAAGGGAAGGGAAGGGAAGGGAAGGGAAGGGAAGGGAAGGGAAGGGAAGGGAAGGGAAGGGAAGGGAAGGGAAGGGAAGAATTGTATTTGCGTCAAAATTAGAAGAGATTTGATTGTTTTTAATCTGTGGTCGAATTTCGACCAGAGGCTGACTGCTAGTGTATAATCAAGATTGAGCTCTAGCTCACATAGTTAGGGATACCTACTTGCGTCGGCCCAGGGCGTTGCAGCACTACCCCAACGGCGTCGTAAAGCGATTCACATAGACAAAATGTCTGTGTCGCTTAAAACTGAAGTATTCCAAAGAATCGTTCTTTGATGTCAGCCTTAAGCTGCAATAAAACAAATATACTCGTAAATTATTTAAACTTTGAACCTTACTTTCAGCGTATAGGGTTCATCTTCATTCTTTTCATCTTCATTCTTATGATCTATAAATGTTATTTAAAAAGAATCCCCCGTGTTGGTCCAGGCTCCTTTGAAGAATAGGCTAATTGCCGCTCTGACAGATAGGTCGTAAAAGGCGACCGATTAGCTGTACGTGTTACGACCACTGTGACTACAATGTGGTAGAGTTCCTCATCATCTCGCCCTCATCCTCATCATGGGGCATACTAAAAGTTTTGCTCTTCTAGCTAATCGGAACTATTTGAATTTCGAATGTTATATTTTTAAAACGTTGCAACCTTTTTAGTAATAAAAAAAAACAATTTGCGGGAAATGATTTGTCAATTGTTTTTTTATCACTCATCAAAGTTCTACGTACGCAACGAAAATGGAATTAAGAGGCTAGTCCCCGACCGTGGGAATTTAAAATTGAACACACACATCCATATATTTCACTAATCATATACGTCAACCATGCATCACACTAAGACTCGCAATAGGCCTAGAAACTGTGTATTCATTGCGGATTTTCTTCTGCGACATACGTAATGACACTTACAAAAACCGCAATGTCTCTATTTTTCATTAATTTGGCAAAAGTCAAGGTGGAGCCATAGTGAACGCGTTCTACGTGTAGTAATAGATTATGTTACAACTGATTGATAACGTATAATTTTGATTAAACTGCGATTAAGTACTAATACTTAATTATTTGAATAATTAATACTTCAGAATATAATACAGGGCCATGGTACGTAATTTAAATGTATATTTTTTATTGACCAAAAGTATTCAATTTTTTATAATGTATCACAAAATTAATCAAATCGGAACCGATCTTCTCAAGGGATCATAGTAATTTACGTATCTTTATAAGTACATACATTCAGTAACATAAAAGTACAGTACCCGGCGATAAATATTGCACATCGAACTTTGGAAAGAGACAATCGGATAATTTCGGCTTCGTAAAGCGTTATCTCTGTCCCACACTACCTATGTGACGTTTAGTCAGTCGTTGTTCAAGTACGATAGAGTGCAGTCGCGTCCCGAAAAAAATATCTATTTAGAGTTGATAACACCCACAAATTTAAATAATTTAAAGTTGTAATATGGCATCTTTCGGAAAAAGAGGGAAACCTTTACGAGGTCAGTCACGTGAAATTATCTACAATGTTTATAAATACTTTGTAAGCGAAGCTGATAGATTTAAAAAAAAAGTAGATGAAAATGTAAGTTGTTATTTTAAGAAGATTCAAGAGTGAGTTGCAAATGCCACTGGAATTTCAAGAAGAACTTTGAACAATATATTAAACGAAGTCAGTACTGAAACACATTCGACTGAAATTAAGTTCAGCACTCCAAAAAAAGGGAGACCAAAAAAGCAATTTCGTTTGGATATGGACGATTTTGATTACGATGTTGTTCGAAGAATGGTGTATGATTTTCACTTACGATTTAATGAACTGCCAACAATAAAATCATTAAAAGCTAAGTTATCTGAAGCTATTAATTACAATGGGTCTGAAAAAACGTTGAGAAAAATACTTCATGACATGGGATTTCAGTTCACTAAAATGGAAGATAATCAAAAAATTCTAATGGAAAAGCACGACGTTAGTCTCAAACGAATGGAATACCTTGATAAAATACGCAAGTTTCGCGAAACAGGAAAAAATATCGTCTACATGGATGAGTCATATATACATGCATCCCACACTAAAGGGAAATCTTGGAGTGACGATAAGAAAAAAGGAGTAAAAAAGCCAATTTCAAAAGGTCAACGTTTGATAATAGTTCATGCGGGAAATGAAAAAGGATTTGTACCCGGTGCTTTTTTAACGTATAAATCCACGGACACTACAGGTGACTATCACAATGAAATGAATAACGATAACTATGAGAAATGGCTGGTTAACCAATTAATCCCAAATATACCCAGTGATTCTGTTCTAGTTATCGACAACGCACCCTATCACAACAAGTATGTTGAGAGACCCCCCCAACTCAAACACCATTAAACGGGAAATGATCAACTGGTTAAACAGACATGAAATTCCAGTTGATCCAAAATTAACAAAAACCCAGATTTACGCTATTATATGTCAGCACAAGGAGAGGTATACAGAGTTTTCTGTGGACAAAATACTTGCCGAACATGGGCACACTGTGTTGCGATTGCCACCATATCATCCAGATTTTAATCCAATTGAAAATATATGGTCTCAACTGAAAGGCTATGTAGCCTCTAGAAATGTGGGTATGAACTTAACTACAGTAAAAACATTATTGACTGAAAAAGTGGAAAAAGGTTTGCGATCATGCAATCAAATGTGAGAATGAATATAGAAGCATTCAACACAGTTTAGACAATTACACTGATAGATTAGTAATAAATACGGCTGATAGTGACAGTGATATTGACCTCTTTGAGAGCACAGATAGTGAAATGGAAGTAATTGAGAATTAGAATTATTATTATTTTTATTGCAATGTCTCATTTTAGCAATAGGTATAATGGTGTTTATTATGTACACTAAAGCTGTAATGTTCCAAAATAATTAAATACGTAAACATAATGTAAAAATGTTTTTTTATTTTATTTTACCCCAACCTAAAGCCATCACTTATAGAAAAATTAGTGTATTTTATACAAAGAATAA
This sequence comes from Apodemia mormo, assembly GCA_036924255.1. Lineage (NCBI taxonomy): Eukaryota > Metazoa > Arthropoda > Insecta > Lepidoptera > Riodinidae > Apodemia > Apodemia mormo. The sequence goes on from JAUPFN010000003.1 coordinate 8,469,145, forward strand.
AAATATCAAAAGAAGCAAATCATACTTGTTTTAACAGCTCCTAATAGGTACCGGACTGTTTGTATTTTGTGCGACAGAGATAACGCTCTACGAAGCCGAAATTAGCCGATTGTCTCTTTCCAAAGGTCGATGTGCAATATTTATCGCCGGGTACTGTACACAGTCTCACAACACGACTTATTTGTGGTTAAATTTAAGTTTTTATTTAATATGAATGGAGCCATTGGTGACCGCTCTGTTATTCAAATAGTTAACAACCCTGACTACGCAAACATTGGGGCTCAGGTTTGATTTCCCATAGGGTCAGGCATTCATATATTGAGCACAGGGTTTGAATTTCTGGGTTCGGGTGTTTAATAAACATATTTCAGTGTTTATATATGTATTTCTATGTATTCATATCATTGAGTAACACTCACATAATTAGCAAATAAATTGCTGACTTTGGGGTTAGGTCAATTTGTGTAATTTATATACCGATATTTTATATACCGATATTATTTTTATTATTCTGATATAAAGTTTGTTTGTAATTAAATAATCCATCCAAGCGGCACCTATGCTTATAAGTATTTCATAATTAAAATAAAATAAAATTTACCTCGGAATGTTGTAATTCAGTATAACATGTGGTTTCTCTCATCACCCCATTTGCCAACTTTAATAGGTTTATTATTGAAAATTTGACTTAATCAAACAAGCTTATGCTCTGAGTTGAACAGTGTAACTTATAGATTAATGCGGAATTCATGCTTTCATTATTTATACCATTTCAAATTATTAACAATATTTTCAACAATATTTTTCAAAAAATGCTGTGGGTTTGTAAATTTATTAAATCTCGATTAACATTGCAATTTTTTTAAGTATTGGCGGATAAATTTTGAAGCATCATTATTATTCAATATTATGCTACTGTTACGCTTGCACGAATATGTAGAGGAAAATTGGATGAAGTCATATAAATGTAGTGACTGCATATTTTGGTTCACTATTTAAGCAATTTTTAAAATTTGTCTTTTATATACAAGGGTATGTAAAGAAAATAAAAAAAATACTTTGCTAATATGTGACATAGTAGAAAATTTTAAAAATATTTTTAAATTCGCACTACGTATATAGATAGAAATTACTCATTTTGCCCCGTTTTCAAAAATCGAGTTTTCGCTAGATCTTCACGGTTTATGATGACGTCGGTATGTCTATTTATGTATGTATCTGTGTGCAAACATCGCACTACTTTTGAACGGCTTGACCTATCGAAACGAGGTTAATGGCATTCAGTTGGACTCCAATCAACTTAGACTTTCTGAAAATTTGAACAAATTTGATTTAGGAAATTTTGATAAATTTGGAATATATCTCAAAAAAATTTTTGACGAAATAACATTTTTCAAAAATAACTTCTAGGTTAATGTACTGACTGCGTCCCTTCCATAAATTTAACTAATAATGTTTGGACCTTTTACAATAATTTAGTACTTAAAAAACTACGTCATATACTATTTCAAATATCGAACCAAGTTTTCAAAAGTTACTGCTTTACAAATTTTGTTGTTTACAAGAACATCATTTCGTATTTGTAAAATAAATTTCAGACCAATTTCTAGACCTAAACAGCTCTTTTACTTATAAAACTTTGTCTAAAACTGTAACTTGGGTAAAATCGACTAATTCGTTTGGGATTCATCAATAGCAAAATTAAAAAAAAATAATAAACGACAAATAAATATAAAAAAAAAATTATATTTCTTTGTCGTTTTTCAGCCAATTGACTTTGTAGTTAGTAAAACATTTTAGGCTCTAAATTGCATTCAATGGCATTCAAAAGATTAAAATCGACCATCATTTTTAAATTACCAGCTTTTAAAAAATTGAAAGACTGTCAATTTTATAAACTGTTATTTTTTTTATCTCTTCGAGCTTAAAACCTCAGTTTAGCAGAAAGTTTCAGGGATGGCCTGCAGAGTTAACCAATTTACAAATTTTTATGAATATAGGAATTTGAATATTACATATGACTCTAAAATACTATAAATATTTTGCACACCTCATAACTCAAAGCGTTTGAAGTAGTGTTTCACTTCCGATTCGTCAAAATCAAGTAAATTTAAAATGCTTCTATGATCACCAATTTTCATTTATACTGTTACGTGCATCGGGTTCGTAATTGTAAGAAAACGCCACCTATATTAAACCGTGTAATAACAACACTAAGGTACAATACACTACGATGAAATACGTAAATACACTGATAAGCTAACGTTAATACACTATACACACTGGTCACACTCGCTGTACTAACACCGAACTTAACCGCCTACGCTGTATCACTAAAACACTTCTCTTATTCACTGTATTATACACTGGTTACTTCGCTTCACAGTGGTCCCAAGATTATTCGCAACAATACTGTGACATGAGTCGACCTAAATTAAGAAAACACTAATTAATTTATTTATATTTATTAAAAATTATTTTATGTAGTTATTTCCACAGAACATATTTCGAAACAAAAAAGTTTGAAAAAATATTTACATATACGTATTTATTTATTGTATAGGGATCACGATAACTACCAAAAATACGGACGGTCTCGATACCGGGTTTTTCATTATTTCTAGAATTTCATACTCTTTCACTTGTTTTGTATTTTATGTCAATTCAATACCGTGTTTTTTTTTTATAAAACAATAATTATTAACAATTTTTTCTCTATTTCTTATTCGTAAGATAGCAACAAGCTGATGGCTCTCCTGATAGAAAAAGAAACTATCGCCTATATACACCAAAGACGTTAATGGTCAGTGGCGCCAGTGCTTGTCACTGTCGTGTTCCAGTTTATGAGGGTAAACTTATGCATGTGGCATTAGACCTAGCCACAAGGAAGCAACGCACCATTAACACCTTTGGTGTCTATAGGTAATGGTTGACTCCATCAGGGACCCATCTGCTCGTTTGCTATCTTATGGTATATAAAAAAAGTAAATTGTTGCTTACTACAGGCTAAATTTTATAAATAATTTTCGTGAAAAATTTTTTTCATAATAATTAAAAATATTTTCATAATAATACTATTATGAGAATTCAAGTAAGCATAAGCGATTGATTACACTCGCAACTCACCCTGATGGAATATTTACGTCAAAAATGAATTTCAAACTGACGTGCTTCCGCCTTTGATTCTGGGGGGATACTGAAATGTTTGATGGACGTTTTTAAAAATTAATTTTGACATTTTACCGATTAAATTCTTCATATAAAATTGTATGGAAGATGGTGGACACAAATATTAAGCATATTTGTATTAAAATTACTTTTTTATAAGGTCGTTTAATAAAAAACTAAGACGGTGAAAGTGTAATATAGTTCTTTATTAAAAAATAGTTCTAAAAATTTTTAAAATTGTTTGCCAAGAAATACTGTAATTTTTGCAAACGGCAAAAGTCGATTTTAAGGTTTTGGGTGAAGTTTACGATTTTTTTTCTACAAAACTAAGAATTATTTTGAAAATATCTCTCGGTGAAACTGTTAACAGTTTCATTAAGATTACCACCGATTTTTTCTAGAAAGCAATTCTATTTATTCATTAAGGAATTTTGAAAACCGCAACACTCGTTTTAGCAGTTTTTAGGGAATGGGGCCGTCGAAAAGATTTTAGAGCGATGATTTTTTATAATTTTAAATGTTCTCTTCCTCCGCAAGACTGTGCTGCTCGTCTTCAAAATGCTTTTGGGAGAGAAGCACCTTGTTTAAGCACTGTGAGGCGATGGTTTGCTGAATTTGAGAGAGGTCGAGTTTCTTTACATGACGAATTTCGTGAAGGGCGACCTTCAACTGCCGTCAACGGAAATAATGTGGCTACTGTTAAGCGGTTAATTGAAGAAAACCCCCGGATTACCTATGAAACAATTCGAGGACTCTTGGGGATTGGTATGAGCCCGAAAGCCAAATTCAGAGAATTTTACACGAAGAATTGAAAGTTCGGAAACTTTGTTGTCGTTGGATCCCTCATGAACTAACAGCGGAGCAGAAACTGGCTCGCGTGGAATGGTGATCACAGATGCTACTGAAGTACGACCACGGACATTCTAATGATGTTTATGACATTGTTACAGGAGACGAAACGTAGATTTATTGTTTTGAACCCGACAAAAAAAAACAACAATCTTGTGAATGGGTGTTTGAAAATGAGAACAGGCCAACAAAAGTGAGACAGGCGAGAAACGTTGGTAAAAAAATGATCGCGTTTTTTTTTCTCAGCTGCGGGTCCCATCTGTACAATTCTACTTGAAGATCAAAAGAGTGTTAATGCCGAGTAGTATGTCTACCATCTGTTTACCCAGGGTATTAGAAAAAGTTCGCGAAAGACGACCCTAAACCCGCATTCTCCTACACCATGATAACGCTTCTTCACACACGGCCAACAAAACAAAGTCATTTTTAGCTTCCGAAAGAGTACATCTCGTCACTCATCCTGCGCATAGCCCCGACCTAGCACCCTGTGATTTCTGTATTTTCCCCAAAATCAAAGATTTGATGAGAGCTTTTACTTTTACCAACTCCGAAGAGGCAGTGATAGCGTTCAAACAGCACGTAGAAAACATGCCTTTAGATCTGTGGTCCTCCTGTTTTAAAAAATGGTTCGATCGCATGAAAAAATGTTTAAAATGTAAAGGAGATTATTTTGAAAAGCAATAAACATAATATTTTGGTTATAACATGTTGTTTTTTTAAGTTACGCAAAACTTATAGGGTGACCTACGTATATGGTACCACCGCAATAGCGTCAGTGCTTGTTATTGTCGTGTTCCAGTTTGAAGGGTAAGGTAGCCGGTAGACTTATCCATGTGACATTGTCATTCCGCCACACAGCTAGCCACGCACCATTAAGGCGATTACAACTGCGAACGACCTTGAGTTTCTAACGGGAGTAACGCAAATATTATTTCGCGTGCTGGCATGCTCCAAAGTCAAAGAGTATTCACAGTGGATGCAAATACATACGCTTTTGTTCATCTATATGAACTTTTATCATCATGAATCGACTGAATGTTGTCAAACTCAAAACCAATAACTAGTAATCGCTCATTTATTGATTACATATAAATTCATTTTAGAAAAACGATAAATACCTAAAGAAAAAAAAAATATACCGAAAATCGACAAAAAATCATATAACAATTTACACAATAATAACAGTTACGTATCCTATTTTTTTGAAAGTGTTGTAATATACAATACATCCCGTGTAGCACTTTATTTTAATACATACAATCAACAATTATTATTTAACAAAACCATTCAAAATTTGATTTCGTAATATGTAATCTCTTGAATAATATTTTAAAACTAACTAGTAGCTTCTTAGTTTTTGTTTCAAAATCTCGTAATAAAAAAGAAGATATATAATTTGATTTAATGTTTATAGAGGAAACTACTAAATAAGTTGGTTTATTTAGACTATTTGTATGTATAATATTTTTTTTTTTATTTTTAGTTGCGAAGTCCTTACTACCTTCAAATAGTACCAGTTTTTATTTTTTTTCTTTAGAGTTTTGCTTTTTATTCGTTTGCTTGAATTATCTTCGTTGTTTATATGCTTTATTTTTTTTATTTTTGTACAATTATACAAAATATTGACAAAATACTTATCTATCTATAGCTGATAAAACATTCAAGCGTAAACGTAGGTAAGTACATGAATAGTCTCAAAATATTATTCAGCGTCTACTCGCAAACAAAACTATTTATAAAGTACTAGCTTTCAGCCCCTTTAATACCCTCTTTTACCTCTTTAAGAGATAAAACTCACAGCATCCTTACATGCACGTTTATTTAATTGAATTAAAGAACATGACTAATAAATTTGAAGAGATTTTGATTAAACATATTTTATTTTTTCTACAAACTTTACCACTTTTTTCATCCTTTGAAGAGATGACATTTGAAAACCTTAAACTCGTATTCATTTAATTGTATTAAAAATCATAAATACTAAGTTTTAAATAATTTCCACAATATTCTACAATAAACAATCTATTTTTTATACAAACATCAATGCTTTTTTTACCCTTTAAGGAATGAAATTTGAAAAAATCCCCAAACATATGATTCTTAAATTGTGTTGAAGAACATAAGTGCCGCATTTCAAGTTTTTTTGACCATAAACGTTTGATTTTTCATATAAATTGTAACTCACACTTTTACTCCTTTAATGGATGAAACTTCGAACATTACACGTATGTTTCTTCAATTTCGATTGAAGAGCATAAGTACTAAAAAAATCCGAAAATTCGTACTTCTTAATTGTATTAAAAATCATAAATACTAAATTAAAATAATTTAGATTTTATAGTAATGCAATAAATAAACAATTCATTTTTGATACAAACTTTAAAGCCTCTTTTTACCTCTCTATGGGCTAGAATTCAAAAAGATATTAAATTTGTGTTTAATTTTTTTTCAGTTAAAAGATGATTTAATTACGGCATATCATTCATTACAACTCAAAAATGACAGAGTTTCATACAAACTTTCACCCTCTATTTCAACATCTTAGGGGATGAATTTAAAAAATCCTTTCTTATTCCTTGTCTATATCATAAGAACAACATCTGTAAAAAAACAGCCTTCCCGGTCCAAGCTCATTATCTACTATAAAAAAACATCCAAGCGTAAACGAAATGTTCACTTTCCAAACGGCACAACCTTACTATTGTGCCAAACGTTCTATCTGTACTATTACTCTTTGACTCCAATATGGAGAGCGGGGCACGCTAACATGCGACACAGCCTCCCCGTATGAACGCTACCGGGAGACTGACTATCAACGCGAGCGCTGTCCGCGAATTAAATAATAAGGTTTTTATTGATTTAATAGCACATTATAATGATTTTGTAAAATTTTGAACTTAAATTTTATAAAGCAATAAATTGTCTTTAATAAAAAGAAAAATTCATCAAAATCGTTACAGTAGTTTGGAAGTTATAAGCAAATTTTTGCGTAAAAATAAGAAAGATATTCGATTTTTTTCCGTCAAAAATAACAAAAAAGTTTGAAAAAACGAACTTAAAATTTAAAATTAATTATATTATACGTATAATGCATATTTTTTTTAATTATTGGACCAACCGGTTAGCAGTAGTAGGCTTTCAAAATGGTGTCTATTTCGTAGTTTGGCATTACCTATCGCCTTAACATCTCAGTCAGTACGATTGTCGTCGCGGTCACTCAGCTAGTGAACTTTTAATTTACCTGACGCACCGATGGGTGGAGGCTGTGGAGAACAAGAGAAAGGGCCTTGGCAGTTAGTTTAGACATAGTGAAGGCATTTGCTCGGGTATGGCACAAAGTATATCTGTATCCATGCCATAATTTGAAGTAGATCGTGGCATATTTTTTAGTAATTCATACGTACTATATACAATATTCATACTTAAACTATTTCTACATGCACATGCATGTAGAAATAATTTAATCTGGGCATCACTGGTATTATCCTGAGTTTGACGAATGAAGAGGCTTTTCATTTATCTAAATATATAATATATGAATGACGTGTTAGGTTGTTTGTCCGCAATGGATTATTAATCTACTAAATCGATTTCAATAAAACTTTTTAGATAACTACTATTTGTTTCAACTTAAAAGATAGGATAGTTTTAATCTCAATTTCACCCTCCACCTCCCTAAAATACCCCACCAGAAAATTCAATATAAGTAATTTGTATAGTAAAACAACGTTTGCGGGGTCAGCTAGTTTGAATATAAAATATACTCAATGTTACGTAAAAAAAACTAACTATTCTTTTTGTAGGGTCTTGTTATTTCATTTTTAATAGGTTACTTAAGTAAAACATAGATTTATTGCTGAATATACTTAAATCACCGACCACACAACCCATAGACCCCTAAAAACAGGCGAATGGCTTCTGTCAACACATCTGACTTATAGTTCCGATGTAAATGTCCATGCACCAATACCCAATCAGTGTCGACCAATCAGATCCTCTGTACATCACTATCTTTTACTGTGGCCTTGAGTAAGCCAATCACGATGTTGCAGCTCAGCTCAGCTAGTTGCCAGAATGCATTCAATACGGAAAATCGAACATTAGGCGTCTATGGGCTGTGCGGTCGATGACTTAAATATAGAATGGACAGCAGATACCAATACGATTCCAATCGTAAACAAATATTTCCGCGAAACTAAATCTTCAACCGGTTTACTTAAGTGGAAGTACACAGAAAATATCTTTACTCGAATAGATTTTTTTGTTTGACGTCATATTTCGGAAGTTTCACGATTTGAATATAAATAACATTTGAACGATTCTAGTCTAGGATTGGCGGATCTCTAGGCGCTGCATAATTCGTATTTATATCATAAGATAGCAAACAAGTAGATGGGTCTCCTGATGGAAAGAGTCAACCTTCGCCTATAGACACCAAAGATGTTAATGGTGCGTTGCTATCTTGTGGCGAGGTCTAATGCCACATGTATAAGTTTATCGGCTATCTTACCCTCCAAACCGGAACACGACAGTGTCTAGCACTGACGCTATTGCGGCAGGAATTTGCGGCGGTGGTGCCAGACCCGGGCGAGACGATGCAGAACTCTACCACATAGTAGTCACGACAGCAGTAACTGGTATAGCCAATCGGTCGCCTTTTACGACCTACCTCGCAGAACGGCAGTTGGCCTTTTCTTCAAAGGAGCCTGGGACCAACACGGGGAAAAAATCTGATATAGGCATCAGGATTCCGGTGAGCCAGGAAACGGGAAGTCGGTTGTATGCAGTTTTACTGTGATTTTCCCCGTGTTGGTTCCGGGCTTTTCTAATATAATGATATAATGATGATGATGTTGGTGGTTGTAGTGGTGATGGTGGTGATAAAGGGAAAGTTGGTAGGGAAGGTTATAAACGATAATGATGATGGTGGTAGCGTAGTTGTTATGGTAATACTGAAGGTGAAGGTGGAGATGAAGGTGATAATGATGATAATGATGGTGGTGGTTATAGTGGTGATGGTGATGATGAAGGTGAAGGTGATGGTAGAGGTTACATAGATGATGATGATGATGATGGTGGTGGTGGTGGTGGTGGTGTTAGTGGTAGTTGGTGGTGGTGCATCAGCATCACTAGTACCACTAACACGTGGTGCTAGTCATGCTGACGTCGGCGATGACGACGATGATGATGATGACGATAATAATGATGATGATAGGTAATGCTCATTTGGATTTTACAAACTACTTTTAAACTATCGTTTGTAGAACCCTACGCTAGTATGGAAACTAAGAATTGTGCTCAGTGATCTGTAACGAGTAAATCAGAGCACTGCAATTATTTCGGCGCAATCGCATGACGTCGTCAAGACAGTGAAAGTAACCAGAACCAGTTCGATTTATTAGAAGGTATCTGTAACTGCTCCGACAGCCGTGATCGTCTAGTGGTTAGGACCCTACGTTGTGGCCGTAGTAACCCAGGTTCGAATCCTGGTCACGGCAGCGATACGCTGTTACGGCGGAGCTACATTTTTACTTTTTTCCAATTTGGAAAATTAATTTTAGTTCCGTACTTAAATAAGTTTATAATAAAATCCCTGTCCGATCGTAAATGTATTGTTTAATAGCTTAATACAATTATTAGACCGTGGTCTCACAAACAAACTTTTTTTTGATAAATTTTAAAAGGGCGGCAATGCAACTGCAAGGCCTCTGGTATTGCAGATGTCCATGGGCGGCGGTGATCACTCAACATCAGATGCACCTCCTGCTCGTTTGCCCCCTCTTCCATAAAAAAAGAACAAGCTGAATTTTTGTGATCAGCTTCGTTTTGACGAGATAACCATCTTTTCTCTTTCCGAAAATTATTGAATCGGGCAACTAATAAAGATAGATAAAAAAGAAAAGTTTAAGTGTCGGACTAAGAAAAGTTTTCACTTTACGTGTAGGACAATGTTACCCTTCAATTACAATAACAATTAACAAGCTGCTGTGAGAAAACTAGGTTGTTTTTAAACTGTTTAATATCAATTTAAAAATCTCATAATTCCGAAATTTTAGAGTGGAAGACTTGTCAGAAAATTCATCTAATGTGTAGGACAAAAATTTCATCTTGTTTTTCATAATATAATCAAGCGATTCAAGTCGAAAAATACTTTTGTTGTTAGTTAATATTTTTCCTTTACGGAATCAAAATTTTCAAAGCTCCATAACATTAGTTACTCGGTTCGAGATTTTTATAAGATAGAAAAGATGGTTGTCTCGTCAAAACGAAGCTGTTCGCAAAATTCAGCTTGTTAATAATCAAAAAAATTTGTTCGTGAGACCACGGTCTATATTGTATGAAGTATACAGGATAAAAGGGGGGAAACTGATCGTGCCATTGACTATTATTTTATGGCCAATCGAATTGTCCAGATTTTTTATTTTATCCTTTTCAGTGGCATCGTAAGGGTACACGTGAAAGTTCACGAAAATTTACAAATTAAATTTCATTATTCGTTGACCTATTTTTTTATATAATAAGATAGTAATTAAGCAGATGGGTCTCTTGATGGAAAGAGTCAACCATCGCCTATAGATACCTAAGATGTCGGTGATTTGCTATCTTATGGCGTGGTCTAGTGCTACATGCATAGGTTTCTCCAAACCGGAAGACGACAGCGACTAGCACTGATGCTATTGCGGCAGGAATAGGTAAGTCGGTGGTACCAGACCCGGGCGAGACAATACAGAACTCTACTACTTAGTAGCCACGATGGTAGTGACAAAAAAAGCCAAACAATTTCGAAAACCAGAAGCAAAGCAATAACCATCTGCAAAAGGAGTGACCAAGATGGCGTGCTTGGGATATGGGCCACGAACCTACGAACTAGCATCTAAAAATATAATTGCATCTTCTCACAAATGCACGCTATTGTTGAAAAAATGTAACTTTTAACGGAGTATTGTTTTTTTTACAAGTAGATGGGTCTTCTGATGGAAAGAGTCAACCATCGCCTATAGACCCCAAGGATGTTAAAGGTACGTTGCTATCTTGTGGCGAGGTCTAGTGTCACATGCATAAGTTTACTGGCTAACTTGCCCTCCAAACCGGAACACGATAGTGACTAGCACTCATGCTATTACGGCAGCAATAGGTAAGGCGGTGGTGCCAGACCAGGGTGAGACATTGCAAAACTTTGCAAGCTAATACCCACGATGGTAGTGACTCGCATAGCCAATCGGTTACCTTTTACGACCTGCCTGGCAAAAAGGCAGTTTGCCTATTCTTCAAAGAAGCCCGGGACCATTACGGGGAAAAAAGAGTATACATGAGTATAAATAAATAAATATCACTGGACGAATTACACGAATTGGACTGACCCCAAAGTAAGCAAATTATATGCTTGTAGTATGGGTGCCAGTCAACGATACTAATACATAGAAGACATATATAAATACTCTAATATATGTAATAAACACACAAAGCCAGAAATACAAACATCTGTGCTCATCACACAAATGCCTTTTCCTGCCGGGAATCGAACCCGGACCACATTGATTGCGTAGTCAGGGTTGCTAACCACTCGACCTACGGGGCGGTCATATATTTTATACATAAATTACATGCCATTATGATGTGTATATACTATTTCTTTTAATAATGGATTTTCTTTTAACATGAAAAATGGATAGTTGTCAAGTGTACTCGCAATCAATAACCGCGGACTAAGTAAATATTAAATCAATCTTATTTGATCCGAACCCATTGATTGTTAGCTTCCGTGGTTAGATTCCGCAAACATTAAGTACCTACGTAGTTCAGTAATAGAATAGTGTGTTCTCATATGTATTACATAGCAAAAACAACAACAACAACCCCTCTTACGTCACAAGTTGTTTGTAGAAATCGTTATGTGTCTGTCTTGACTTCAACTTAAGTCTGTCTTCTTCTTCAAACGTCAAACTCTGTCTTCAACTTATTTAAGATATGCGCATTGAACATATTTCATTTTTTATATCAATATCTGGTTGACCGAGCTTTGCTCGGTTTTTCACATACCCATATCTTGGGGCATATATAATAACCGAGCTTTTGGAACCTCGATAAATCGATTCCTTGACCAGAAAAACCCCTAATTTGTGACTCGTGAAAATCGTTGGCAAACAAGCAGATGGCTCTCCTGAAGAGAGACAAAAGATGTTAATTGTGCGTTGGTATCCGTGTGGCGAGATGGCAATGCCACAGGCATAGGTCTACCGGCTAGCTTATCGTCAAAACCTGAACACGACAATGATGAGCATATACGTTATTGCGGCAGAAACTATATTCTCGAACAAGACGTTGCAGAATTCTACCACGGTAGTCACGACGGTAGTGATACGTAGAGCCAATCGGCCGCCTTTTAAGAGTTGCCTGGTAGAACGGCAGTTAGTCTGTATTTTAAAGGTGACCAACACGGATAAAATTTCTTGTTTATTTTAATTTCCATTTCCTAATTCCTACATGTCCGAATTATGGTATGATGCTGTTCCTCAATTCCACAATTCCTGAATATAACTAAAATGATAAATAGAATATCCCGTCGCAATCTAAATCGTTTAAATTCAAATGATCAAGGCGTTAGCCATAATTAAATTGCTTAAAGGATCGAGCTGTCACCGCAAAATTCCCCTAAAATTCGTTCTATTCGCAGTTTCGCACCTGACCCTCGAAGATCACAGGTGACCACTTGATTGCCAAACAGATTAATTAGAATTGTTTTATATTAAAATATTCAACTGAGCATAACGTCAAAGGAACACATACATATATATATATATATATATATATATATATATATATATATATATATATATATATATATATGTGTATAGATGTTGTTTCTTTTGTCAATCGTTTAGGTATAACGTCAATTTAAATAGAATGTAAAAATGTATCTTAACGCCCGTGTCCCCGAAGAGATTGACAGCTGTACAACCAGTGCATTCACGATTAGCCGAAGATGGGATTAATCCTACAATGTATTGTTTGTTGTTTTCTTCCGCCGGATCTTCTCAGTGTGTGGCCGCATTCCGATCCGGTAGTAATTATAAAAAAATCGACCTAAATTAAAATGTTTGCACGCCATATTATGGTAGAGTATGATGGTAATTTAATTTATTTTAATAATTTGTGACACCCATATTCTTGCAAATAAATATTTTTTCATTTTCATTTTTATTTTCACAGGTGGCAAGCCTATCGCCCACCGGGTACTTATACAATCTCAGGCAACGTTGTTTTTATCATAAAACTGAAAAACACATTTTTGAATTGCCCGACCCGGGAATCGAACTCGGGACCTCATGTGGTCAACATCGACACCGGCCCACTAGATCGCAGAGGCGAAAATAAAATGTAAATACGTTAAATTAAGGAAAGATTCATATCTTACGTTGCTTTATTACTCCTTTTTATGTGAAGTCGGAAATTAATGTATTCGTTACAATCTGAGTAAAGTTACCAAGATTACCTAGGTATCTTTACATCGAGTGGCGTGGCCGGCGAAATCGGGGGACGCATTTGAAATCGCGCGATCAAAAGAAAATATTTGGTTTTTATAGCGTGTGGATTTTGAAATAATTCATGGATATCGAACATTGAATCGAACAATTTTAAAAATTCTAAATACGTTCATCGCCGAAGCCACTGGACGCCGCCTCGGTCGCAACCAGTTGAGCTGTGACATACCCAGAAATTCACGCGACTCGGCGCGCCGCAATTCGCTTCGCAGTTGTCGCCGCATGTAGCTGTGACCAGGCCGTAAGGAGGTACAATCCCACAGACCACGAGAATACTAATAGACATGCCATTGGGTAGGACACGTGTCGCCGCGCATATGAGCAAGCGCTCCTATTACTGTCATTTTCATACATTTGTAGGTTATATTATATTGTGAAAAAATAGAAATAAACCATTTTGTAGGTACCTACTGTTTTATCGTACCGAATAAGATGACAAAGTTTAAAAATTACCCTTGAAATGATTTTATTTTATTTTATAACTCTGTATTTCTGTTACGCTACCAAGCTACGAAATTGTTTTGAAAGGCGTATCCATTTAATTCGCGACAGTACCAAACCCGGTTAAGACTATACGAAGTAAAGCACCTGGTTAGAAGTTATGATGGTAGTGATATGTATTAGACTCAATTTCTTACGATATTATTGTTAGTGTTATTAGGAACCCTTATTGAAGGATATAAAATTGTCTTATTGCTAGGCAAAGACTTATAACGCAATTATTCTTAGCTGCTAGGTATCTCGTAAAAGGCAAGAGAAGTTTAATACTTGTAGAGATCGTTACTATGAACTAGGTAATAGAACTGTACAAGGTGTCGGTCAAGCATAGTACTATTGCTTTACGTATTCTTGCTGCAAGAGCATAGGTCCTTGTTACCGTCGTGTTCCGGTTTGGAGGGTAAGGTAGCCGGCATTTTTATGCATGTGGCATTAAGATTTCATAAACTAGAGAGCAACGCACCATTAATATCATAGGTGCTGGTTGCTCTTTCTTTTTTTTATATCATAAGATATAAGATAGTAAACAAGCAGATGGGTCTCCTTATGAAAAGAGTCAACGATCGCCTATAGACTTCAAAGGTGTCAATGGTGCGTTGCTATCTTGCGACGAGTTCTAATTCTACATGCATAAGTTTACCTGCTACCTTACCCTCCAAACCGGAACACGACAGTGACAATCACTTACGCTATTGCGGCAGGAATAAGTAAGTCGGTGGTACCAAACCTGGACTAGACAATGCAGAACTCTACCACCTATCAGGAGAACCAGTTGCTTGTTTGAAATCCTATGAAAGAAAAAAAATAGGGGGAGGAAAAATAAACATGTTTTTCTTTAAGGCTGGTAATTTTCAATGTAATATTGGAAATGGAAATCCTTATCTAATGCGGTCTTATTTGAATCTTTTCAGAAGCCATTACCATATTTATTATACCAGGCATTTTCCATTTTCTCTCTCATTACAGGATGTTTTTTATACTAGACTTACTGATTTTATTTACGTTATATGAACTGAATTCATAGCAAAAGCATGTTGATACCTGTTATTTCAATTTTCACAAGGGACACACCGATTGTTTTTCAAAAAAATTAAAACATAGGTATTATTTGTTTCTAATTATTGTTATAACCCGTCTGCGAAAGTATATGTTTTTTAAGGGTTTTTTAAGAATTTACGGGTATAATTGATTTTCTATTTTTTCCTTCGTTACAGAAAGTTATTTATTTCTAGACATACAAATTATTTGTTTTACATTTTAAGAACTAAAATTACAGCAAAATCATTTCGATACCTGTAATTTCATTTGTCGACACACTAGAATTTAAGAGAAAAGCAAAAACACATTCTTATTATCCGACTGAAGGAAGTAATGTCACGGTAATGTTATATACAGTAGATTAACTCGGCCGTATCTTTGAAATAAATGCCTACAGCCGCGCGGTACGTAAACATGCAACAGGGCTGCCCGCTTCTAGTATTTTAATTACATTTGCCTACTTTGTGTTTCCACAAAAATTTAGTTTTATGATTGTAAATATACTTTTTTATATAAACAAATAAAATACTTTGTGGACTGAATAGGAAGTGTTCAATTAAAATGCGTGTTGTTTTTACCCGACTGCAGGAGGATATTGTGTTTATCAGTCTATATATGTATGTATGTTCCTATGTGGCGTTCTAGAGGCCAAACGCGCAGACTGGTTTTATAATTCGTATGTCAATCGGTTCGTCTTAACCTTGCGAGTGTCACTAAAGAAATGACATTTATAAGAATCCAGCATGGAAATCACCATACGCCACATTGTCAAAATAAAATATTATTATTATATTTATTGTATTGTGTGGTATTGTGTTTATCAACCTTTATATGTACGTATGTATGTTTGTTCCTATGTGGCATTCTAGAGGCCAAACGCGTAGGCTGATTTTGATGATTCGTATGTCAATCGATTCGTCTTAATCTTGCGAGTGTCACTAAAGTTATGACATTTATTAAAATCCACCATGGAAACCACCATAGGCCATATTGTCAAAATTAATATATATATATATATATATATATATATATATATATATATATATATATATTGATGAACTAATAAATATCATGTGGGATATCGTTGAATAGGTATTTAAAAATCATTTTGAGGCCTATTCATTTTTTTTAAATAATAATTTAGGATATATAACGATTTAAAGTTAATTTTCCTATTTGTATTCACGCTTTTTATACATACCTATATATCTACTTCAGTATTCGCTATTCGGTCTTCATTACATAAATCAGTAGTTATCATCAGTTAAAAAATATTTTAAACCGACGAAGAAACGGGGGTTATCAGTTTGACATGTATGTAAGTAATATTGTTAGAATTGGAAAACATTTGAGTATGATGATATATTTAGGCGTCCAAGCACTATACTAGCTTGGAAAAATTGGCTGTGGCTAAAATTGCGTATTTGTATGTTTGTCCGGGACTTTTTCGGGAAAATAAAAGACATATCGAGATAATTATTTTTTATTTGAAATAATATAGGTATATTACAACTTAGGGCACTGTCTAGGTTTTATCAAAATTGGTTCAGTAGTTTTTAGTGATATATTTTGTTATAGCAGCAACAGAAATACTTAATCTGAGAAAATTTCAACTATATAGCGACAGACAGACGGTCAAAATTATTTTTCTAATATGATTCATACGCACCGTAAAATAAACAACTATTATCAATAACAAAATACCACGTCTTTACTTTGATTATACAAACTTACAAAACAAAACACACATGCCCTGAGGTGTTAACACAAGCGTACGGTAAGTACGCTCATCATGATTCATAAACCGCCTATAACTACCTATTTCACTCTTGTCAATCACTTTTCTTTACTCTATTAACTTTATTTATTAATCCAGACATCTTTTTTTCGGGAGATAAAAGGAAACACTTATCTATTAAAAAGACACACATTATATATCTACCTACTAGTACAGCTACGTACGTAGCGGGAAATTAAAAAATATTTCTTGAAATTTGAGTAAGGATTGTATGGAGAGAAAAAAAATCAAAAACTGCGAGTAAAGTAATAAAAACAACACTTTTGTTTTCCTATAGAAACTGTTTCTAACTGTCAAACATTTTGTTCTAAGGCGTTACGAAGTTGGCCGATTCAGCTAGTATGTAACAAAATGTTCTACCTAAATATTTTTGGTGATTCTGTAGGCGATTCCTTGGGCCTAATTTACGTAATAAAATGGCAATCGAGTCGAAGCGTTTAAGACTTTTACACATTTTCTTACATATTATGCCGCGTCGTAGCACGTCTCGACATTCTATCGTGTTTATGTGTATGAAAGCCCTAAGCGTATCGACTCCATTACGCGAATTCTGGGGCTGGTAGTGAGGAAAGACCTTTATCTTAAATTTTATCGCCCAGTTACTAAAACAAAGTTTTTATTTCAAGTACATTAAGTTCGACTTTACAAACTTTTAATAATTAATTATGAAGGTTCCCGGATAAGGCTTATTTGCGGCTGCTAAATTATTTTCAAGCGTATCCTTATACGCCAACGAACGACTATTTGCGTCGAAATAACTAGGACCGTAATGGGGCGTAAAGGAAAAGTTTTCCCGTGATGATTTGAGCCTCTTTTGAATTCTGGACCATCTCCTTTATCTATAAGGCTATCGAAGTCTAAATATATCACTGCTATCGCGATTATAAGTTAGTAGATTTCTGGAATGGATGCCAATATCTTACAATCTATACGGTGTGTAAAAAAAACACCTGTCCGATCGTCAAAGGCATTATTTGGTAGGTTAATACGATCATATATGTGTAATTATTTTTGGATATTTATTGTTAAATTTTTAAAATATTTGCTTGATTTAAGATAAAGTTCTTCAAGCTTAGTATTAAAAAGAGGCTACTTTGAAATGCAATATTTTTTTATTTAATACAAATGATTATTTTATTCTCTTTTTTGATAATATCATTGACCTACCTATATACCTCTTTCGGGTCGGACAGGTTTTTTATACATTTTATATTAACACGTGAAGTAAATACATTGTAACTTTTAATAACAAAAACATGAACGGAGGAGTTGAAAGTTTGACACAGTTAAAGTTTACAGCATAGGGGCCGGTAAACCAAAGTAAGTGAGTGAGTTGAAAGTAATGTTTATGTTTATAAATTTAGTATACATATTTCTAGTGTATATTATTCAAAACGTAAGTTTTCAAAAGAAAACTTATGTTTTTTAATAATATACACTAGAAATATATTAAATAGATAAAAATAAAGACACATACAGTAAACGCAAGTGACATACATGATAACATACAATTAAAAATGTATACTTAGTATTTTGTTTACTGCTGTCGGTTATCTATATCAATACATATAATAAAATCGTAGGAAAGTCAAACTGTACATTGAATATTGTTTTAAAAGAATACTTGGGGCGCGATCTACAATCGATATTGAAGGGAAAAATATAGTTTTTAGAACTTTTGTCTGTTTGTCTGTTTGTTTGTTTATCTGTTTATCTGTATGTATGTCCGGGGTAAACTCAAAAAGTACTGCATGGATTTACTTCAAATTTTGTCAATATTACTAATAGGTCGGCTCAACATATAGGCTACATATTATCACGCTATCACCTACGGGGGGAACGAACTCCGCGCGGACGAAGTCGCTGGCAACAGCTAGTTAAGAATAAAAGAAATTTGATTGTTTATTCTATGTTTGAGTTTCGACAAAGTAAATACTTTGTATCTTCACCTTTTTATGACAACTACGCGAACGAAGGAGTTTAAAGTTAGGCACAGTTATTTTTTTCAGAGCGGAGGATTGCAGAAACTTAATATTATAAAATAAATATACACTAGAAATATAATAAATTAATAAGAATAAACATTACACACACTACATTCAAATGACATACGTGATAATATATACTCAATACTTTATTGCGTCATATGTTATACATTTATAGGTGTCTTTTTTTTAAATTTATTTTTTCCAAAAACTTAGCCTAAGGTTTTTACAGTTTTTTCATCTGCCAAACTGCATCGCAGTTTGTCGGCAGTAGTTCTCGTTTAGTAGTGCATACATTACAGTAATTTTTCCGTCTAGATTTATTTTATTAAACAACACACATATCTTATCAAAAATCCGCTCAGCCGTTACAAAGTTTACAATACTGTTTTTAAGTTACATTCTAAGAACAACTTATTACTAATTTAAGTGTTAAGTATACATTCTAGGAACAACATATGTACCCTGATAGGGTGTAGCAATGCAGAGGCGGACTGATTCACTTTTCTGAATAAAATATGTTTCTTATTAAAATTTATCATTCAAAAATTCGCTTAAGGTGTAGTAACATTTATTTATCAGTAGGTTCTTAACATCGCGTAGAAATATTTTACAATTTTCTTCCGATTTAAGTTTTTAGGGTAATTTATTGAATATTTTTACAGCCATGACGTTTGGCCCCGAGCTGTGCATTTTAAGGTTTGAGATTGGTAATTCTCGGTTGTGTTTGAATCTTGTTGTAAATTTTCGTGGGTATTCAGTTTGTTTTTTAAAGAACTGGGGATATTTTTTAACAAATTTTAGTATTTTGAATATATAAATTGAAGGAAACATTAATATTTTTAGTTAATATACACATGTAGTATGTATTTTTTTAAGTCTCAAGCTCTATCTAAAATCCAAAATTAAAAGAGATTTTATTGTTAAGTTGTTGGAATTCGAACACAGGGCGATTGCTAGTTTTTTTTTATATCATAAGATAGCAAACAAGCAGATGGGTCTCCTGATGGAAAGAGTCAACCATCGCTTATAGGCATCAAAGATGTTAATGGTACGTTGCTATCTTGTGGCGAGGTCTAATGCCACATGCATAAGTTTACCGGCTACCTTACCCTCCAAATCGGAACACGACAGCGACAAGCACTGACGCTATTGCGGCAGGAATAGGTAAAACGGTGGTACCAGACCCGGGCGAGACAATGCAGAACTCTACCACCTAGTAGCCACGATGGTAGTGACTCGCATAGCCAATCGGTCGGCTTTTACGACCTGTCTGGCAACGAAAAACGACAGTTGGCCTATTCTTCAAAGGAGGCCGGGACCAACACGGCGATTGCGAATGAAATTTATTTGCGAATCCCGCGGAATCACCTAATTTTTCTGGGATAACAAGTAGCCTATGTGCTATTCCAGGTCATCATCTACCTGTGTGCCAAATTCATTCAAATTCGTGTAGTAGTTGTTGCGTAATTAAGTAACAAACATCCACCTAAACATCTAGGTATCTATTCAAGCTTCCAAACTTTCGTTACATTTATGATATAAGCTGCAGCGTGCAGCCTGCTGCATTATAAAAGTTTTTGTGAATCCCGCGAGAACTGCTCAATTTTCCAGGATAAAAACTAGCCTATATGTTTTTCCAGGTCATCATCTATTTACATCCATTCATTAGTTTTTGCGTGATTGAGTAACAAACATCCATCCATCCAAACATCTAAACGTCCAAACTTTCACATTTATAATATTAATAATATGTAGATATAATATATTAATAGTAATATATTAATAGATAAAGAGAAAAACTATTTAAATATAGGTATAAATTATGTTACCATATATTATCCTAGGTAAAATTTTAATTTCCAAATCAACTACTACGCCAATGCATTCAGAATAGCAGTTTACTCACTTGAAAATGCATGGAATTGGAGAATTCCTGCCAAACACAATTCTACGTAAATGCGGTACAAAACGAGTGGCAGGAATACGCGATGTTTTCCACGGTACTTTTATTTTAATTAAATCTGCTCAACATTTCGTAGAATCTAATTCATTTTGGGTAATTTACGAAATAATATCAACATTGTCAAGCCTGTTTACAAACAAAAACATTTCAAATACTAATTGCTAATCAACTGATTTCCCAAAAGGGAGGAGGTTATCTGCTTCTGTTGTATTGTTTAAAAATGTTTGTTCCCTTAAAACTTGGTAATATATTAATTTTATTTATCCGACTTATTTTATTTCATGAGATATCGTACAAGCAGATGGCTCTCCAAATGGAATAAGATAAATGTCACCTTTAGACACCAAAGACGTTAACGATGTGATGATATTCGTTGCGCGGGTTCTGCGAGGCAGGTCGTAAACGGCGACCGATAGGCTACACGTGGTAAGTTCCGCAACGTCTCGGCCGGGTATTTGGTAGCATCGCCTTACCCATTACTGCCACAACAGCGTCATGTTTTGATTAGAAGTGTAAGGTAGCCGGCAGACATATGCATAAAAAGTAGCCCATGTGCTATTCCAGGTTATAATCTACCAATGTGCCCAAGTTTATCCAAATTCATTCAGTAGTTTTTGCGTGGTTCAGTAACAAACATCCACCCGTAGAAACATCCATACATTCGAATTAATAAAAGTATAGATACAAATGAAGAAGTTTTATAGACGGATTTCTGTTTGTAAATTATTAGAAACTACATTGATACCAATTAAATAATATTATTCACAAGTTTGTTTTTAGAAACTTAAGTCACGAATTGTAAATTCAGTGTTTGTGTGATTTTAAAAATTTATAAGTATATTATAAAGTAAAGTCATGTATGTCCGGGGTAAACTCAAAAAGTACATGGATTTACTTCAAATTTTGCATAAACATTACTAACCGGTCGGGTCAACATATAGGCTACATATTATCACGCTATCACCTACGGGGGAGGAGCTGTGCGGAGACCGGAGTAAACGAAGTCCGCGCGAACGAAGTTGCGGGCAACAGCTAGAATAGTATAAGTGAATGTTTATTATTTGCTCATAACTTAAGTCAATATTAATATGTAATAAAATAATTTAAATTATTACAAGATAAATAATAAAGTATCTTCACACCCTTATCTCTGAAGGGGTAGGCAGAAGTACAATAAGTGCACCCACGATTAGCTGAAGATACTGTCCCACAAATGTGATAGGTGGCAAGCCTATCACCAACCGGGCACTATCCAATCCCGGGCAACTTTGTGTTTATCAGAAAACTGAATTTTTTTGTGCCCGACCCGGGAATCGAACCCGGGACTCATGTGGTCAACGCAAACGCTGGGCTACCAGACCACCAGACCACAGAGGCGAAGATAAATAATAATAAGATATATATATATATATATATATATATATATATATATATATATATATATATATATATATATATATATATATATATATATAAACAGAATAAAAAATCGTATATTAGGGTAGGAAAGCAAATCTACTTTTATTTATATAGCTTTTGATATAGCGTGGTTGACCTAGCCTTATAGAGCCCAAAAGCCTATAGAAAAAGGTTGGATTATGTAAATAACCGCATAGAAATGTTTGTTTGCCCGAGTTGATAGCTATTTAGTTTGTAATGTTTGTATTAATACATTTTCTCCGTAAAAACTATTTGCTTGCTTTTCACATCTCACTCAAGGAAGTTATTGATTTAACCCCGATTTTTTAAAATTGAGTTTTCATTAGTTCTTGAGGTTTTAATAAGTTTTATGATAATTTTTACGATGACGTTAGGATGTGTATTTTTTATGTATGTATATGTGTGTGTGTGTGTGTGTGAGATAGTGTGTGTATGTGCTTGGTGTAAATCTTAACGTCTCATAACCTTTGGAATGGCTTGACCGTCGAAACGTGGTTGAAGGTATTTGGATGTGTTATACCAACCTTAAACTTCTTAAAAATTTTTACCGATTTAGCCAATATTATTTTGTTAATTTTAATAAACTTACAAAGAACACGATCAGTTTTTTAAAATTAACTTTCAGAATAATCCATTAATTGATTATTATTATTAAACCTAACAGATGTTTTTCAACCCATTTGATTTCACAGCTTTTCAAAAATTAATAAAGTGTAATTTTCAATAGACTTAGATTTTTGAGCTCTTCGAGCTCAAACATATTATATGCTTAGGTTTGTATTTGATTTCTTTGAGAATAAAAGAACTTTAACTTAGCGAGAAGTTTCATTGGCAGCCCGCGAGGTCAAACGATTTACAAATTTTGTTGAATAATTTTTACTTATAACAATGATTTTGCTTATTTTTTTTTTGTTTCGTGTTATGAGCATGTGTTCTCAATTCTGAAATTTCAAATTCTGTAAAAGTTAAAATACTGTAGGCTAGAACTCTACAACACATTTCGAGTACTTAAGTTTTGTGATACCACAGAAATAAATTTTATCAACATTAGTTATCTTTCAGCTAGTGAAAACAAATACCCATTAATACCGAACATCATCTTTTAAACACAGTTAAACTAATGCAACTGACTTTCCATTTTGATATATCCGGAACTTTGCATCAGTTTACCACTAAAATAAAATGGAACCACATGTGAAGTAATTCTACCAAACAAAAAAAAATCAAAATTGATTACAATGAATGAATTAATAAATGATTACTCTTTACATTCTATATTTTCCATCGTCGGCACTTGGTGAAATTCTATTTTTATTGGACACTTTTATAACTGCACTTTTACATAAATTGTGTAAAAGTGAAATTTATGTACAAGTGTAATTATGAAAGTGTCTAATGATAACTCTTTATTGTGCACAAACTTACATGCGTAGTACAAACAATTTAAAGACTCATAGTACTCAAAGGCGGTCTTATCGCCAAAGAGCAATAATCTCTTCCAGACAACCTTTGTTGATAAGAACAAAGTTTTGAGATAAAGTTGGATATGCAATCATTAAATAATCGAGTTCTGAAGTGGCAAACATAAAAAATGACGGAAGCCACACAATCCACCTATCAGTGATGCAGTTATTACACGTATACTAGTTTAGAATCGGCTTATTATTTTTGTGCCTTTCCAAAAATATTTAATTATTCAGGAAAACTTTAAGAGGTGAGTAAATTCGAAAAATTTCAAGTAAAATAGTAATAATTGCAGAACAACGTTTTCCGGGTCATCTAAGTTATTTAGTCTAGACACAAACATTAATAAGATTTATTTATAAAAACTCTACAACAGTATAATAAATACTAACTAATAATAATACGTTTTACTGGGTTGCAGAGTTCCGCGACATTTAGTCCGGGCATATAGTACCACGGGTATAAGATTGCTTGTCAATGTCGAGTTCCGGTTTGGAGGGTAAAGTAGCCGCTAGACTTATAGATGTGGCAATACCATCCCGCCACAAGGAGAACAATGCAACATTAACATCTTTAGTGTCTATAGGCGATGGCTTCTCTTTTCATCAGGAGAGCCTTCTGCTTGTTTGCTATCTTATAATACAAAAAATCGAAACATTTAAAAATTCATGATTAAAATAATTAAGGTGTAAATTTAGAAACTTTGAGCAAACAACACATAACTTGTGGATTTAGCGCAAGCTCATCCTATTTCTTCGTGAATCGCTATGATAACATGATCTTGTGTAATCAAAAGTTTCGGGTCTTGCAGAATAGCGAGCAAAACTTTGAAGTGTTGTTAATTTACATGTAGTTTTGGTTATGTTAGTTAGTTTTGTTGAATCGACTTTAGTGGTAAGAGATAGATTCAGATGCGATATGAAATTAAACACAAGCTAACATACTTGTATATTCGCGGGATATTATATAGCGGGAATGTGGACGATTCTATTAAATAACATTAATATTATTACATGATTATTTCTGCGATGTTTCGGATTCAAATTGAGCCTTCATCAGGCATCTTAATATTGTGTATTATAATTAAAATTATTAAATACCATGTACATTAAGTAACATGAAAGGTTATTAAATCAATAGTGTGATTTGTAATATCGTCAAAGCCTAACATATTATTTAATCATTTATATTACACAAGAGAGGGAAGATAGTGGAGGATCCAGTTAAATCAAATGTGAGCTCTGCGATGCCACTGAAGAAATAAAACAGTATAAGTAATGGAATAATCTTACTAGAAATATGGAAAACAAAGACCCAAATAATTCTTAAAGAGACATTAAGTATTTTTCACAGACTAGCCAGCATCAAAGGATAATGAAGCAGCACTGGCCATATCAGCACATAAGTAATTAAACAGAAGCAAAAATTACACATATAGAATGTTAGCAAAATTACTCAGTCAAATTTACCGTTTATTATTGGTACCGCCCCATTGGTTGAGTGGTTAGCGGCCCTGACTACGCAATCAACGGGGCTCGGGTTCGATCCCCGACGGGGATAAGCATTTGTGTGATGAGCATAAATGTTTGTATTTCCGGGTTTGGGTGTTTATTATGTATGTAAAAATATTTATATATGTATTTCTATGTATTAGCATCGTTGACTAACACCCATAACACAAGCAAATAATTTGCTAACTTTGGGGTTAGATCAATAAGTGTAATTTGTCCCGTAAATATTTATTTATTTATTTATTATTTCCCTTCAAACCCAGATACAATAATCACACATATTGTCGATATAAAAATGTAAAAAGATTTTAAGACTCCGGCTCTGCCACTTAGTCGTCACGATGGTAGATAGTAGGATAGCCAATAATTTGCCTCTTCTTTAAAAGGTCAACACAGTGAAGATAAGCCTAATTTTATTGCAATATTTACTTCAGATCATGTGATCATATATTCATGTCATATGATAGATAACGAGGAAAAATCACCATTGACCTGCTTTGCTATCCATGTGACTGGGATTGTATGTAATATGCACCACTATTATATTCTTTTAACATAAACATGGCAGTGGAAAGTGGCGACGTTGAAATGAAATAAAATTTATTGCTCAGAATACGGTTACAGCAAAACATATGCAGTTATTAAGAAGTACCACGCATTCTACCAAACGGCATGCAATATTAAAATGTACAAATTATATTAAATTTTTATTAGGTACATTGTTTATAAAAATTGTTTCTTGTTTCCATACTTATTTACTTAAAACCATTTAACATGCTTACTCTTAATATTCTGATTTTATTAACTTTTATAATAATCAAATATTCTAATATCCAATGTCAAAAAAAGGAAAAAGAATTATAAAATTGTAATATTATACATATATGGCACATTTGAAAAAATTATATTAATCCTAAATACTACATTATTATTCATATTGTTATGGTAACATGTCAATTTGAGGATTTAAAAATAAATAAATAATATATATATATATATATATATATATATATATATATATATATATATATATATATATATATATATATATATATATATATATATATATATATATATATATATATATATATATATATATATATATATATATATATATATATATATATATATATATATATTACAGATTTTATAAATATCCATGTATCAGTTGTAATATAGATGATAGATGGAATGCATTTCCTTATATCATCAGGCTTTTAAACAGCAAAATTAATTCTTTTATTTATTTAGGACGTATGTTTCTCGTATCAAAACGGATCTTTAATTCTATACCTCCCATCTGCCAACAGACAAGCTCTCTCATTACGAAAATTGTGTTTCATTCCCATTATCAAAATCACATGACCGTAATTAAGCGATGTATACATGTGTGAAATGACATGCCTCACGTATAGGACGTGGTGAGACTTCGTTTATCTAACAAATTGAATGTTACGTGTCGACCCCAACAAGCGGCCGGGAAAATTGGTAAAAGAATACGGTAATAGAAAACACGTATTACGGAAATAAATAAATGGTAATACATTTATATGTTGTGCTAGTGTGTGTAGAAAAATCATTCAATAATTGATAATATGTCATAATATTACATATTACTTCTGTGTTTCTATGATCAAACGTGTTTTGATGCTGGCTATTCTATAAATAAAACTTAATGTCTCTTTAAGAATTATACGTTTCGATCTTTGTTTTTCGGACCTTCGGTAAGCTTCTTTCAAAAGTATGTGGGTGGTTGCAAATTGGTTATATATATATATATATATATATATATATATATATATATATATATATATATATATATATATATATATATATATATATATATATATATATATATATATATATATATATATATATATATATATATATATATATATATATATATATATATATATATATATATATATTATTTTTTTAAATCCTCAAATTGACATGTTGCCATAACAATATGAATAATAATGTAGTATTTAGGTTTAATATAATTTTTTCAAATGTGCCATATATGTATAATATTACAATTTTTTAATTCTTTTTCCTTTTTTTGACATTGGATATTATAATAGAATATTTGATTATTATAAAAGTTAATAAAATCAGAATATTAAGAGTAAGCATGTTAAATGGTATTAAGTAAATAAGTATGGAAACAAGAAACAGTTTTTATAAACAATGTAATGTAATGTAATGTAAAATTTAATATAATTTGTACATTTTAATATTGCATGCCGTTTGGTAGAATGCGTGGTACTTCTTAATAACTGCATATGTTTTGCTGTAACCGTATTCTGAGCAATAAATTTTATTTCATTTCAACGTCGCCACTTTCCACTGCCATGTTTATGTTAAAAGAATATAATAGTTGGTGCATATTACATACAATCCCAGTCACATGGATAGCAAAGCAGGTCAATGGTGATTTTTCCTCGTTATCTATCATATGACACGAATATATGATCACTTGCTTAGATTATTAGATTAGTATTTACATTGATATTTTTTATATCAATGAGTATATAGAACTTTGTGATTGTTACTATTTTTTCAAAATATTATTGCTAATATCACAAGACATTTTTGAGGCATATTTGACATTAGATCCCTGCCAAATGTACGATGCATCATTAACATTTTTAGTGTCTATAGGCGATGGACGTCTCTTTCCACCAGAAGAGTCTTTTGCTCGTTCGCTATCTTATAGTATAAAAAACATGGAGTATGAGCTCATACGTGGTAGAAGTGAAACTTCAGTTGCAGTAAATTCTTTTTAGTTATACTGTTTGTATCTGCCTGATTTAAAATCATTAAATAGATGATAATATTTTCAATATTATATATCTAATATGTTATTCTATCTCATTCTTTCGCCTGCTTAATCTTATACATTAATATGTTTGTTTCTCTACTGTGATGAATTTCCGATTGAAGAAGATATTGATCGTATGAAACAAGGGATCCACTAAATGAAGTCGGTAAAATACGGTGATCGGAATCACCAACAATTCGCCAACCATCAAACAGGTGTATCGTAGTTTAATGGAACGTCAATCGTTTCCATTCATTCTGTCTACTTCACAAGGTAACCAGCGTGATCCTATTTATTTATTTTATTAACATGCTGCTTACACGACAATTATGTAATAATATAAAAACTGATTTTTCTTATGTGCAAGGAGTTTTAAATTTATCCTTGACTAGCTGACCCGGCAAACGTTCTTCTGCCTTTTTAATCAACTGATATTTTCTCCCCTTTATTCTCTCTCCTTTTAAACCATCTCTAGACTTCAACAATTAATTCAAAATCAAAATTAGCCAAATTGGTTCAGTCGTTCTCGAGTTTTAGCGAGGCTAATGAACAGCAAATGATTTTTATATATATATACTAGCTGTTGCCCGCGACTTCGTCCGCGCGGACTTCGTTTACTCCGCACAGCTCCTTCCCCGTAGGTGATATCGTGATAATATGTAGCCTATATGTTGACCCGACCTGTTAGTAATATTCATGCAAAATTTGAAGTAAATCTATGCAGTAATTTTTGAGTTTACCCTGGACATACATTGACTTTCCTACGATTTTATTATATGTATAGATAGATAATTTAGTGTTCCAGACCAAAATATCAGCTACTTAGAATAACAAAAAGTTTTAATTTTAGTGGTGCCGCTATACATACAAATTACGAAAATTTCATTCTATCCAAAGTTTGACACAGACATAACCCGAACAGAATCATAATGGAAACCCAAAGTGAAACACGTATAAACTTCAACCTAAGAATTATTTTGTTAACTGAAATAGACATAGCGTACCTACGTACAAATATTTAAACCTTTAACCGGGATTTATTTTGGAGTGAACAAGTATTACTATTACTTTAATTATTGTTTTTAAATTTTTAAAGCGATGCACCTAGGTCGGAATCAAGGAATTACAGGAAGTGGCATATTCTCAAATATGTACAGGACCGATGTAGCCGTTTAATCTAGCTGCAGCTATACGTATTCCCATCCACACTTTAAAACTTTGACCTGATTGGTTGCCAATCACTAAATCGAAAAAGCTTATAAGTCAATTTTAAAATACTTAACGAACACTCAAATACCTTAAGATACGTCTCATTTTTCCTTGATCTTTAGGTGAAACTTATGACTTTTAATTCGAAACGAATTGATTATAAATAATAAAATATTGCGCCATCTCGTTAACTGATGGAAAACTTATTAACATAACAACGTTAACGAGATAGCGCAATTTCACATTTCAACTGCTTTCAACATTACCATATTAGTAATATTGATTATTTTTGCGTGACCGAAAATAGTAATTCCGTGACCGGAAATGACGTTTTTGATAAAGAATAGAGATGTGACTTGTTTCTACAACGTATCAACATTTCTACGCAATTCAACGTTTGTGCATAAACAAGAACAACTCACAAAACCAGTGTTTGAAAACGGCTAAAAATATACCGGTTCGTAGTGGTATTAGCGAATTTTAGAAAAAAGCGTATCTGAGATGAGAGCGCTTTATGAACCTACATAAACCGGTTTAAGCTGAAACCGCGGAATGATACATCATCCACGGTGCATTATTGTGGTAGGAACAAGTAAGGCGGGAAAACCAAATTCCAGGTGAAAAGAGTGACAAGGTGGATGGGGGAAAATATATACAATTCAAAATAAAATCTTTTGAAATCGGCTTGGTAGACAGATGCCACCTAAATATATTTTTAAAATTTTTAATTAGAATAATAAATAGGTGATAATAATAACATTTAACAAAAAACTGTCATATCTTCTTAATTTTTAAAAAGTCTTTGAAAGTTCGAATGAATTGTTGCCAAATGACATACCCTCTTATGTCGCATGGAATTAAAACTGTATTGCCATGTTTGCAAAACACATATCATTCGACTATAAAATGATGCGATAAAATAGTTCTGCGAATTATGGATCATAATTTTTTATCGTTTTTATAGTGTAGAAAGAATGTACATGAAATGTTTTGTGGCTATAGACTTTTTTATCGCAATATTAAAATATTCGTTGAGATCCATCCTGACACATAAAGGCACCACTCTGGGTAATCCTTGGATATCTAGTTATGGATTAGGGCGAAATGTAGTTTATGTGTATCGTTTACATATTATCTGAGTTGTATTTTGGAAAATATACAATAAAATTTTCATACTTACATCCTGTATGTTTGTAATAATCGCCTCTGTGGTCTAGTGGTCCAGCGTTGGCGTTGACTACATGAGGTCCTGGGTTCGAACCCCGGGTCGGGCACATAAATAAAGTGTTTTTTCACATTTCTGTTAAACACAAAGTTGCCCAGGATTGGGAAGTGCCCAGTTGGCGATAGGCTTGCCACTTATCACGTTTGTGGGACCAAGTATCTTCGGCTAATCGTGGGTATACTTGTTGTACCTCTGCTTACCCCTTCGGGGATACGGGCGTGAAGATACTTAAATATTTGTAATTGTACAAGGATGAATTATGGTAGAAAGTTTTTGAGAACAAAATAATTGCGAAATGCATTATCAAATTATTTCTTTTTCCAACATGAACACCCAAATGACAAGGCAGTTTCTATTGTATTTGTTAACTTAGTTTGATAACTTAATTTTATTTTTGAGGTAAAATCTTACATATTAAACCGCGTCAAACAATTTTAGAGGGACAAACGTCACTCTAGTGACTAAGCCAAATTCACACTGTCTGTAAATTTTTTGTGCAATTGTCACATTTGTCTCGCAACAGTATGAATCCGGCTGTGTATTGTATTCCATTTAGCTCAATTATGCGCAGTTTTAAGTGACATGCCGTAGATTAACATTGTTTACGTTTCCATTCTGTTGACGGTCCCCAATATTTCCTTCTTTTACTTAAACCTCATACTTACAATAGAAGTAGTTACAACAAAGTTACAACTAAAAAAGAGCCAATATTCCTAAGTGTTTAAAGTAAATCCAAATGCGTAGGAGGAAAACCAATAAAAAGGTTTGCTAACATTGTTTTAATTTGTTCCACCGTGATACTCCCTGTTTCTTTTATAAAGAAAATAAGTTAACAATAAATCTAAGTTCCATTAAGTTTTCCTAAACATTAGTTTTCCTCTTTGCTGCTTAATTGTTTTCTGTTCATTTACAGTTCGATTTTCGCAGTGGATTATGCTGATTGTATATCTCTTTTAATTGAATCCTCATTACTGAGAATCGTGACGCCATTGCTGAATATTTGTGACTTCCTTCCACTTGTAGCAAGATGTGACGCCGCGCTGATTGATATCTACAATTGTTCGATACCTGGTCTTACAATCTTGGTATATGCCCAAACTATTATAATATTCCCTGCATGCAAATACTGGAGAGTCATTGTGGACGTTTTATTTTGCAGCTCTTTCAGAATACTTTATGACAGAATTGTCTCATGTTTAATTAGAAATAATGTGAAACTGCCTCGAGGTGTAGGGGTTAGCCTATTCGGCTCAGATTATGAATCCCCGGGTCGGGCAAGAGTGTGCTTGAGGTATTTCGAGG
This sequence comes from Apodemia mormo, assembly GCA_036924255.1. Lineage (NCBI taxonomy): Eukaryota > Metazoa > Arthropoda > Insecta > Lepidoptera > Riodinidae > Apodemia > Apodemia mormo. The sequence continues at coordinate 8,500,964 of JAUPFN010000003.1, forward strand.
TTTTTCTCGAAAATACTAAATGTTAGTAGCAGCTCGAAGTCTGGCGGGGTCGTGTGTTACCACTCCCGTGCCTCGGATGAGCTCACAAAACCGTCGGTTATGGTAATCACTAGAAACAGATGATAATCGTTATTAGGTCGGAAAATGTGATGGTGGGGATCACCACTTATCTCGCCAACCGACAAACCGATGAATCATGGTGAACCCGAAAGATGTTCGGTTTACTCTTCTTACCCCACTAGGGAAACCGGCGTGATGACACTCATGTTTAATTATTCCTTCTCTTTTATATTGCACTATTTTTCTTATATTATACTTATAAAACCGCGTTTAAAAGGACAGCTTTATTTTTAGGCCGTGGTATTTAATACGGCCTTAAGGTTTTAAAAGCAAAATGTTGAAAACAGAATCGTTAGTCAAAATCTTAAGGTTTCAAAAGCAAAATGTTGAAAACAGAATCGTTAGTCAAAGCTTGTATTTGTATTCTTGTTTGAATTTTGTTGAAATTTAGTCAAAAAAGATCAAGTTAATTCAGGTTCAGTAAATTGTACGACTGAAAAAATGCAATAGTGTCAAGGCGAGGTTGCACTAGCCTTTATAAAGCGAGTTGGAAATTTCAAAGCATTGCAATTTTCCCGGGACAGTTTATTTACTTGGGACACATTTTTATTTTTAAAACTAATGAACACCTTTTCATGAACGTTCTTTTATTATCGCGTTTTATTACGAGAATTGTTTATTAGAATACGTTAAACGGTTAAACGGGACCATATTACTAAGCCTCCGCTATCTTCCGTCTGTCTGTCTGCCACCAGGCTGCATATCACAAACCGTGATAGCTAGAAAGCTGAAATTTTCACAAATTATGTATATCCGTTGCCGCTATAATGACAAATACTAAAAATAAAAAAATGAAAATATTACAATAAACCCTATACAATAAACGTGTTTTTATCGTATTTTTAAAGATGATGGTATTAGTCCAAGATCCCAGAGCTGCCAGACGTCACGTATTTTCTGACGGATGAAATGTGGACGATAGAGTAGTGTTAGTATGTACTATGATCGTATGCCTACCTGCTAGCTTGGTCAAACGGCCAATTTTCAGGTATCAGGTAATCAAGGTACATAAAAACATTACTTACTTCACGTAAATTCTCATAGCTGATTTTCATATATGTTTTCGAGTGTATAGTTAAAAATAAATTGTCAATACTCCCAGACACTTTCCGTCGGCCATATTGCTTGGCAGACGTTTTAAGGGTCTCTAAATAATTAGTTAACTTCACGTAAATTCTGACGCTCCATTTTTATATATGTTCATCCGACAACAATTTTAAAACCTTTGACAAGAAGACAGACCGATCCAAGGGGCCAATCATCCCCTAAACTAAATTTTAATATCTCTGTGAGTGGGAGCGCGAGAGCATTATCTACGCGCATGAGACTGAGTAAAACCGACTGCGCTGTTAAGGCCATGAAAATTACTTGAACAGATATTTTATAATTTTTAGAACTTTTGTTGACAAGTAAATTATGGCAACAAAAATAAGAAAAAAATTGACCTATAATAAATAATACTAAAGTTAGCCGACATTTTTAATTTTTTTTTCAATTTATTAATTAGAACTAAAAAATATTTTTTTTAAAAAGAACACATTTTTTTTAAGGTTTTTCAAATTTTTTACAAATGAAATTTTTTTAATAATTTTTTCAATTAAAAAAATTCTAAAAATTTTTAGATGTCGGTTAATTTACTTTCATTTTATTTTACTAATTATATTTAATTAATATGATTTTTAAATAAAATAAAAAAATGGTCAGGTTACAGCTAACTTTATTGTAATTTAAAGGCCCTCTTGAGGCCAACAGCTAAAGTTTTTAAAATTTGGGAGTGCCAAATAAGTATTCAGTGTTCTGCCGTGCTCCCTTGAGTAATATCGTTCTGTGCTGCCGTGTCTGTTGAGTGGAGCTGTGACTATGTGATATGTGGCAATCCTGTTGCCAAACGAGCACTAATCCAGTCCCAGGCAATTCGTTTTTATCAGAAAATTGATAAAAAAATATTTTTGGATTGCCTGATCCGGGAAACCAACCAGGGACTTTATATAGTCAATGGCAACACCGAGCCTACAGATAGACTGATATACAATAGACAACAGAGGTAATAATACAATAATTTATTTAATGAACAACCACATCAAAAATACCAACGGGATTCGAACCCGGGCCTCGTTGATTGCGTAGTCAGGTTCGCTAACCACCCGACCAACAAGACGGTCAAATATACGAATTTGGGAGAATTGATTGAATATTGAATACCTACCTAGCTTAGTGTAAGAAAATGTAAAAAAAATTGAAATATTCCCTTAATACGTTCACAGGCTTATGACTGACAGCTTTTTGGAATTTTTAATGTATGTATTATAATATGACCTTAATGCTGGCATATTTAGCAGTCGCCCTTCGCAGTGTACTTGTCCCAAATCTCAAAGGATTAGTACATTGTATACGTATTCACGGACGCGTACGCGTGATACTTTTAAATACTCGATACGCTTTTGCCTCTTTGACATTACTAAGTTGTATGTGTAATTGGGGATGCGTACGCTTACAGTACTTCTAAATACTCGATACTCATATATTCTACGACTGAATGCTTAGTTTGGAGACTTCTTAGTTGAAACCTAGTATAGAAACCTGTTCCCGTAAATACGTCTCATCTCTACTTAACAGCGCAGTCGGTCTCACTCAGTCTCATGCGCGTAGATAATGCTCTCGCGCTCCCACTCACAGATATTAAAATTTAGTTTAGGGGATGATTGGCCCCTTGGATCGGTCTGTCTTCTTGTCAAATGTTTTAAAATTGTTGTCGGATGAACATATATAAAAATGGAGCGTCAGAATTTACGTGAAATCAACTAATTATTTTGAGACCCTTAAAGCGTCTGCCAAGCAATATGGCCGACGGAAAGTGTCTGGGAGTATTGACAATTTATTTTTAACTATACACTCGAAAACATATATGAAAATCAGCCATGAGAATTTACGTGAAGTAAGTAATGTTTTTATGTACCTTGATTACCTGATACCTGAAAATTGGCCGTTTGACCAAGCTAGCAGGTAGGCATACGATCATAGTACATACTAACACTACTCTATTGTCCACATTTCATCCATCAGAAAATACGTGACGTCTGGCGGCCCTGGGATCTTGCTCTATATGAAACCCTTCGTACGCGAGTCCGGCTAGCACTTAGCCGGTTTTTGTTTATTCACCGTAGAGCTGTATGAACAACAGGCTTGTGTCCACTTACAATTAATCGGATATTAATTGAATGATTAAATTATGATATGGAGATAACAAAAAACTAAAATATTTGTTATAAAAGATAAGGATAAATAAAGCAAAATAAAAATAAAAGCAATAAAGCAAAAAGAGAGATTAGGTCACGTGACAGTAAAGTGTAAACGCAAATCTGGAAGTATTACGTCACCATGGTAAAACGTCATCTTGATGTAGGCCCAAAAAAATGGCTGTGAAAAATCAGCATCATCATCATCTGGGGTCGGCTCTCCTTGTCTGCTTCGTCCATGTTCCTCTGTTCTGAGCAGCAGCGGTGCCAATTTCGCTTTCTTTCAGGTCCCTCTCGACTGTCGTCAGCCAGGTGGCGGGGGGTCTTCCACGGCGTCGTACAGTTGTTGGCAGGTGTAGTGCTTTTTTAACTATATGGTCTTCGGGGCGACGAAGTACGTGCCCGTATCATCGCATGCGCCCTTCATCGCCATGCCCCAAAGTAAAACCTTGTCGGCTATGGGCGCAACTTTGTAGCTTCCTCGAATATAGACATTGCGTACTTTGTCCAACAATGTGACAACCCGCTGACCATCGTAACATTTCTGCAGTTTAGACAGGTGTTGTTTTGTGGCTGCGTATAATTCTGTACTACAAAGAATAGTGGGTCTAATTGCTGTTTTATACAATTTGCCTGTTAGCTTGATGGGCATTTTATTGGCGATGTAATCTTGGCGAAGGCGATGTAAAATCAGCGAAATAAAAAAAAAACACTGAAATTTGTTGCTTTTTTGTTGCTAAGAAATTAATTTTTTGCTCGGACTGATCGCGAAATATCAGCAATAACGCTAATTTCGCATTAAAATAGCGTGGAAATCACTGGATATGGAATAATCAATCAAGCGAGTAGGGGTAAATTTGTTGCTAAAAGGTGGCCGGTTCTTTTGTGAACCGATTTCCAAAATAATCGGACTTTTTATTTCTATTCTATTGTTGATACTCTATGCTAAAATAAACTCCAGTACAAGCAGCAACAACTTTTCACCATAGTTTTTCCACGGAAAAGTCAAGAGTCGAGCCGGCATGGCCGATTTGTTTGCAACCCGATTTTCAGCTCATCTTGGCTCCCGGTTTTTCTTTGGTTGCTCACTCTTTGTACTCAGACAAGCTGCAGTAAGAACAGCAACTTAGCGCGAAGTAAACAGCGAATTTAGCGTTATTGGTGATATGTCGCGATCGGCTGGAGCAAAAAAAATAATTTTTTAGCAACAAAAAAGCAACAAATTTCGGTGTTTTTTTTTTCGATTTCGCTGATTTTACTATCGCCATTTTTTGGACCTTCTTGATATGGTCATTTTCATAATTCATACAAACCACAGATTAATAATGCAAATATTAACATGGCGTGATGTCATTAGGACGCCATAACAGTTTAGAGCGTTTTCAATTTTAAAATGACAATTTTTATTACCCACATTATAAATCTACATTATTTAACACAAATATTTTTTCTAATAATACGCCTAATAATGTAGATTATAAAGCTTTATTGATGCATAAAGCTTTATGAAAAGCAAATGATCGAAATAAATGGAGTACTCTCGTATCGGAGGTCAAGATCTGTCAAGACTTTGTTTTACAACTATTCTATTTCCATAGCTATGTACAATGTAGCATATTCCACTATTAAGTGCTATTTCTATCAAGTTTTAGAGCGTAGTTTTGAAAGAAGCAAATAGTTTTTCTGATAAAAAGATGATAACTGTGAGTTGCCACCCGTATAGCTCCACATCCATAAATCTACAAACTACCTTACCATCAAAATACCGGAGCGTATAAGTGACAAACACTGACACTCTTGCGGTACGAATAAGAAAGATAATGGTAGCAAACGTGCTGTTGCAAATTTTAGTCAGGATGGCGATGGCCAGTCATTTTACCGGCCAGGCGATAAAACAATCCTTAAAAAGAAGCGCACATTGTGTGCTGCACGGCGTAGTTCTGCCAGGTGGATCATAAAAGATGACCGATTGGCTATACGTGTCACAAACATTGTGACTACTAAGGTGATAAAGTTCCGAAACGTCTCGTCCGAGTATATGATGCCCCGTGCCACCGCCTTACCTATTCCTCCCGCAATAGCGTCAATACTTGTCACTGTCGTGTTCCTCTTTGCTAATTTGCTATCGTATGTTACATGAAAAAACTCCATGATGTTGCTGAACATTTCATGAAATGATAGTTCTTTATGAAATGGCCGGTAAAAATTGACCATATCAATTAAACGTCAAATTTTAATGATATGTTAATCCACGTTTGGTCGTATCATTTATGTAGGATTTGTAATATAACAAAAGGTTAATTAAAATTACAAACAAACACGGAACTTATACTTGAGTGTTTTTTTGTCATAAGATAGCAAAAATCGCCTATAGACACCAAAGATGTTAAGGGTGCATTGTTATCTTGTGGCGAGGTCTAATGCCACATACATAAGTTTACCGGCTACCTTACCAGTAGTAGAACACGACAGTGATAAGCACTAACGCTATAATGACTAAAATAAATAACACGATGTTACCAGACCCGGGCGAGACAATTATAAAGAACTCTACCACCTAGTAGCCAGGATAGTAGAGATTTACATAGCCAACTGTTCGCCTCTTACAAACTGCCTGGCAGAACTGCCAGTTAGCCTATTCTTCAAAGGAGCATAGGACCAACAAGGGGAAAATATATAATAATGGGAAAATTAAAGAATGTTTGTTTTTTTTTCATCGTAAGATATCAAACAAGCAGATGTGTCTCCTGATGGAGTAAACCATCGCCTATAGACACCAAAGATGTTAATAGTGCGTTGCTATCTTGTGGCGAGGTCTAATGCCGCATGCATAAGTTTACCGGTTAGCTTACCCTCTAGACCGGAACACGACAGCGACAAGCACTGACGCTATTGCGGCAGAAAAAGGTAAGGCGGTGATACCAGACCCGGGCGAGACAATGCAGAACTCTACCACCTAGTAGCCACGATGGTAGTGACTCGATAGCCAATCGGTCGCCTTTTACGACCTGCCTAGCAGAACGGCAGTTGGCCTATTCTTCAAAGGAGGCCGGGACCAACACTGCGTAAACAATTGTTGTAACAATTTACTTCACTTTTATTTTCAGTAGGCGCAGTATTATTAGCTTTTTTATCAGAATAATTATCCTCCAGCATGATTCGTCACAAACACAGAATTATATCAGCGCCTCTACCAGTGAATAATAAAATTTACGATACGGTATATAATGTTTGATTATCAGAATAATTATTCACCGTCATTAAACGTCACGAAAACAAAACGATATCAGCGTTTCTAAAGGTGAATAATATTACTGTTTTGCGATATGATCACTAATATTTGAACATTATATTATGCTGAAGTAGCCATGCGTTTAGCTATTCATATCGTCAATCGCCGATTAATCATAGATCTGTTCAAACCGTTTCATGTAGTGAGTAGTGGGTATTTTCCATTTATACAAATTCCAATATAACTATTTCGGACACATACACCTCGTGAAGTTTCTTTTTATTTATATATCATAAGATAGCAAACAAGCAGATGGATCTCCTAATGGGAAGAGTCAACCCTCGCCTATAGACACCAAAGATGTTAATAGTGCGTTGCTATCTTGTGACGAGGTCTAATGCCACATCCATAAGTTTACCGGTTACCTTACTCTCCAAACTGGAACACGACAGTGATAGCACTGACGCTATTGCGGCAGGAATAGGTAAGACGGTGGTACCAGACCCGTTCGAGCCGATGCAGAACTCTACCACCTAGTAGTCACTACGATAGTGATGCGCATAGATACTCGGTCGCATTTTATGACCTGCCTGACAACAACAGTTGGCCTATTCTTTAAAGGAACCCGGGACCAACATAGGGAAAAGTGATTAATCCTACGATCTGGCCACGACATACACACTTTAGTGTCTAAAAGCAGTAAACAATCAAGACAAAGACGCGTTATTTGTCACATTTCACGAGGCATTGATTAATTTGGCGCTAGGATAAAAAATATCACGCCGTTCTTATCTTATCATGCTGGTTCCTTTACGGAGTAAGCAGAGTGATCTGAAAATGAAAACAAGCTATTGGTTTACCGAAATTCACCGTTTTGTTGGGTGGCGAGATTTTGGACCGCATTGATTGTTCTACTTTAAAGATTATTGTTTGTTATATGCACTAACTGAAAACAATATTACCTTACATATTTTTTTAAAGTTCGAGGATGTTAGCATTCCACCATAAGATTTGGAGCTATAGCTTAGATTTCAGATAAAGAAAAACAATAACACTTTCCTGACCTGGGAATCGAACCCGAAACCTCATGATGTAAGTTGAAATGTGACCTCTAGTAAATTTGTTTTTATGTATTATGGTGTTTTAATCAATTTTCTGTAATATATTATGTATTCAGAAGAGTATATACTAAGTAATCTATCGAAGTATAAATACGGGGAGTAAAACTTTGTAAATATTTTTACCACAATTCCGGCATAATTAATGTTAGTAAATGGAGGAGTATGCAAGGAAATTGACGAGTCTTTACAAAGTTCGCCTCGAACGCAAAGCATACTGATTGTAATACTGTATTATACAATAACATATTTTCACACCAGATCCCTTACAGGTTAGGCAGAGGAAACCAAGTTCCATACATCATGATTCTTGCAGGTTTGTCTCGTTTTTGAATGATATTATTGCTATATATATATATATATATATATATATATATATATATATATATATATATATATATATATATATATATATATTGATTATTAGTATTAATGTAATTAAATATAACAAGCCTGCAAGGATCGTGATATATGGCACTCGGTTCTCTCTGCCTACCTCGTAAGGGATCTGGCGTGAAGATATGTATGTAGTATTAATATTATTGTAATATATTATTAATCTCTTCTAAACATTGATATAGGGTTTTTATATATCAATGCTTCTGAAATATAAATTGTATCACAGACACTTCTTATAGTGCTAATTGTGAATTGAAGGATTAATAATACTTCAATTCACAATTATTACATACTATTTTAAGCCATTTACAATATCGTCAACATACACGTAAATTTTTTTGATAGAAGATAATATAATGTTCAAATATCTCTCATCATGAAGATTGTTTGAATTTAACCACTTAAAAGTTATAAGTTTTTTTTTCTTTTTTTAAAAGTTATAAGATGAAAACCGTTTGTTTCCATTAACAAAACAAACAAAAAATTCCTGTCCATATATAATAAATGGCTTTTACAGAACCAAGGCGAGTTCACCTTGGTTCTGTAAAAGCCATTTATTTGATATTGATTTGGATCTTATGTGAATCATACCAAAGATCTTCCATCTTTGTTTTCAGTTTGAGTTATGTCACTTAAGTGAGAGGTTCATTTTTCCTTCATCCTTTGTTTTATGATCGTAATTGCATCAGAATATGGTAGTAAGATATCGTCGAAAATTTTAATTTTTAGGGATGAAGTGTTGACAATTTTGGCGAGGTAATCTGTTTTTTCATTTCCAAGAATACCTTTGTGAGATAGAATCCACGTAAAGCTAACTATAATGTTGTCAATACTGTAAAGATTATGCCAAATTTCTTTAATTTGGTAAATTGTTTTTTTAGGATGATACTATGAGTAGCGAGTGACATGTTTATACAGATTTCGACCGTAGTAATACTTTCGTTTTTGCTGCATTTTATACCAAAATTTATTTAATATTAGCTGTGCCCGCGACTTCGTCCGCATGGAAAAATTTCAAAAAAATAGTATCCTAAGTTACTCCCTGTCACATCAGCTATCTGCCAGTGAAAGTCCCGTCAAAATCGTCCAGCTGTTCCAAAGCTTAGCCGGTACAAACAGACAGACAGACAAAAATTGTAAAAAATGTTCTTTTGGTATATGTACCGTGTATACATCCATATGCATTTAGTAAAATACGGTTATTTTAATAATACAAACAGACACTACAATTTTATTTATTTGTAAGTATAGATTTTGCTTATAACGTAAATTGGTTGGTCATACATGAAAGCATGTGCAGTAAATGTAAAATCTTTGTTTGATTTAAAAATAAGAAAAAGCGCACAAGTTTGATTAGTTTCTTACTTCGAAGTACATTCCTTTTTAAAATTTACATGCTATTAAAGTGTCCGTTGAATTCTAGTATGGGTTTTTGCACAATAAATTAATTCAATATTTTTTCGGCTGACGCTATATTCTTTTAGCACTTGAGGCCTATCTCATAAATCTCCTTTGGCACAGTTAAAATTGATATGGTGACGAAGTGCAAAAAGCTAATATTTTTAAAATATGTATTTTTTTATATCATAAGATAGCAAACAAGCAGATGGGTCTCCTAATGGAAAGAGTCAACCATCGCCTATAGACACCAAAGGTGATAATGGTACGTTGCTATCTTGTGGCAAGGTCTAATGCCACATGCATAAATTTACGGGCTACCTTACTCTCCAAACCGGAACACGACAGTGACAAGCTTTGACGCTATTGCGATAGGAAAAGCTAAGTTGGTGGTACCAGACCCGGGCGAGACAATGCAGAACTCTACCACCTAGTAGCCACGATGTTAGTGACTCGTATAGCCAATCGGTCGACTTTTACGACCTGCCTAGCAGAACGGCAGTTAGCCTATTCTTCAAAGGAGCCCTGGACTAACGCAGGGAGAAACACAATCAATTAATAAAAATAAGCATTACCTATACTATCAATCATTTCATGCACATCATATTATGATACACACATAATACTATTTTGTTTATGGTTCGAGTCTGTTGTCAAACCCAGAAGAGATTTTTTTGTAACCTATGGTTGAATTTCGACTAAAGGGCGATAGCTTGTTTCAATAAATATCGCATAAAGTAAATCATAGACCGGTATACCAGCCTTCGCTTGCAAGGCAAGCAGTAAGTCACGAACATTCTCTCTTGAGAATTTCAATTTCAGTTCGATTTGGGGCTTAGTTGTTGTTGGATCGCGTGATCGTTGTATTCCGTCTCAACAAATAATGGCAGGATGAAATTCTGTCGCGTGTAACTTCGATATAATCGTGTTTAATAATACATTCCTCTATTTGATTACTATTGAATTTTGAATGACATAAATTACATTTAATTTTATAAATATAAATTTGTCGCAGTGAAATTGTCAATAGCCGTTAGATTATAATCTACCTAGGGATTTTATAATTTGGTTAGGTTAGGTTAGCAGTTAAATTGTAATATCACTTAGGTAGATTATAATCTAACGGTATTGACAATTTCACTGCGACATATGTTACCGTTGCCGTTAGATTATAATCTACCTAAGTGATATTATAATTTAACTACTAACCTAACCTAACCAAATTATAAAATCCGTAGGTAGATTATAATCTAACGGCTATTGACAATTTCCCTTCGACATATATAATACGAAGTAATTACAATTAATTACTTCGCATTATATATAATAATAAAGCAGATTATTTTTAAAGAACAGATCATCTGCCGTTCTGTCAGACAATTTGTAAGAGGCGAACGATTGGCTATCGAGTCACTACCATCGTGGCTACTAGGTGGTAGAGTTCTGCATTGTCTCGACTGGGTCTGATAACCTTATTTCAGCCGCTACAGCGTCAGTGCTTGTCATTGTGGTGTTTTCAGTTTGGAGGGTAACGTATTCGGTAAACTTACGCATATGTTGTTAAGACCCCGCATTTTATAGCATAGATAGCAACGCACCATTAACATCTTTGTTGTCTATAGGCGATGGTTGACTCTTTCCATCAGGAGACCTATCTGCTTGTTTGCTATCTTATGTTAGAAAAAAATGAAGTGAGTTTGCTGTAAACAATAAAATATTGATATTTGAAATGCTGTAATTTTTGAAAACTTAATTCGATATTGATTTTTGAAATAGTATTTAACATCACTTTTTAAGTATCTAAATATTGTAATAGGTACTCTGAACGCTCTACCAACTAGTGTTGACTGGTTCGAAGTGGTGAAATTCTTCTTTGCTCTCGATCGATTACAATTACTTCAAGTTTACTAACAGATAAATATTGCATTTAAATTATTCGTTTGTTTTTAATAGGAGTCAATAACAATGATTTTTAAATGACTCAGGCAAATAAACTACAATACTATCAACATGACTATGAAAATATGTAGACATTGCAACACTTTCTAACCATATCCACATATTTTGATCCGTAGCGCGTAGCATGCTACGGTCTACGAGCCGTATTTAAATTTGTATGCGAAAGATGATGGCATCTACATACACGCTACGTACATGATTATGTTCAGTCTAAACTTGGTACGAATGATACCATTGTATGAGTGCATCGTTATAGATGAAAGTCACATTTATAATTTTGATCAGTACTTTCGTATTTCTAATTATTTTTATGTTATAGCATTCACCTCGTGCTTGGAAAAACTGGCAAACTTTAAAAACAACAAAGAAAAATATCGACATGCAGGGATTGAACCTGCGACCATCTCCCTAAAGCCGGGACGCTCTCCCGCTGAGCTAGTTTTGACAGGATGGCGAAATTCTTCTTTGCTATATGATGACACTAGCTCAGTGGGAGAGCGTCCAGGCTTTAGGGAGATGGTTGCAGATTCAATCTCTGCTTGTCGATATTTTTCTTTGTTGTTTTTAAAGTTTTTCCAGTTTTCCCAAGCACGGGATGAGTGCTATAACACAAAAATAATTAGAAATACGAAAGTACTGATCAAAGTTATAAATATGAATTTCATCTGTAACGATGAACTCATTTAACTAGTTATACGTATGTATACCTAGCGATCAGAACAATAGACGTAATCGATCTTATAGCAAAGAAGAATTTCGCCAAGTCAAGCCTGTCGACACGAGCTCAGTGGGAGAGCGTCCCGGCTTTAGGGAGATGGTCGCAGGTTCAATCTTTGCATGTCGATATTTTTCTTTGTTGTTTTTAAAGTATGTATATTATTTCCTTAATTACGAGTATATAAGCCTTCGCTTCGAAACATTCTCCACACCTACGTGGTTTTTATAAAGAAAGCTTTTTGGAATTAGTATTCATTATTGTTATGCCCCTGTTTGTAATACTAGACTTCTTTTTTTTATATAAGAGGGGGCAAACGAGCAAGAGGTGCACCTGATGGTAAGTGATCACCGCCGCCCATGGACATCTGCAATACCAGAGGTCTTGCAGTTGCGTTGCCGGCCTTTTAAGAATGAGTAAGCTCTTTTCTTGAAGGTCCCTATGTCGTATCCGTTCGGAAATACCCCTGCCGGTAATTGATTCCACAACAGAGTAGTGCGATGCAAAAAGTGTCGGGAGAAACGCACAGTTGTGGATTTCCAGACATCGAGATGGTGAGGATGGAACTTTAAATTTTGACGCGATGTCCGATGGTGGAATTCGGCGGCAGGAATTATTCCAAACAGCTCGTCGGAACACTCCCCATGATAAAGACGATAGAAGACGCAGAGTGAACCTACATCTCTGCGTAATGCCAAAGAGTCAAGCTGTTCCGAAATAGCCTGGTCGTCAACGATTCGAACCGCTCTACGCTGTATGCGATCAAGAGGAAGAAGCTGGTATTGGGGAGCTCCGGCCCAGAGATGAGAACAGTACTCCATGTGAGGCCGAATCTGTGCCTTATAAAGTTGAAGGCGATGGGCCGGCAAAAAGTACTGTCTCGCTCTGTTGAGCACACCGAGCTTTTTAGAGGCTAATTTAGCCTTGCCTTCCAAATGACCGCGAAACTGAACGTAATTCGATATGTCGACTCCCAGGATTCCGACACTAGCTGAGGCTGTCAGGAGAGTATCCCCAAATCGAGGTGATATGACAAAGGGTGTCTTTTTTGCGGTGAACACGCAAAGCTGTGTCTTCTTGGGGTTAAAAGTGACCAGGGGGGGGGGGGGTAGGCCTCCGGGACTCTCACAAACCGAACGAAACGCAGCAGCAGGGCTGCTACTTTACGTCAGTGTCAAGTGAGAGAGTGGTATCTCCCCGGGCGTGCCGGCCTATTCAGTTGCAAATGCAGTATGGCACTACCACTAATTTGGTTGACTGACTGCACCGGTGTTAAATAATTTTTGTACAAAAATTATCCCACCAGTGGGCGATGGGGTCGTCACATCCCTACGCCGGCAAACTTCTATACATATATTATATATTAACGTTAAACAAAAATTTTGTACCTCTTTTCCGAACGGTGTAATACCTATAAAATTTAGCAAACTAAAAGTTTTCATTGTGGAGGACACAAAAATTAATATTTAAAAATAGAAATATTAGAATTACCTTAATGTAATAAACATTACACACACTACATTTGTGTAACATACACGATAATATATACACATGTATACTTTGTTTTCCACGTGTTGGTTCGGGCTCCTTTGAAGAATACGCCAACTGCCGTTTTGCCAGGCAGGTCATAAAAGGCGATCGATTGGTTGTGCGAGTCACCACCATAGTGGCTACTAGGTGATAGAGTTCTACATTGTTTCGTTTGGGTTCGGTACCACCTCCTCACCGATTCCTGCCACAATATCGTCAGTGCTTGCCTCTGTCGAGTTCCAGTTTTGATAGTAAGGTAGCCGGTTAACTTATATATGTGGCATTAGACCTTGCCACAATATAGCAACGCAACATTAACACCTTTGGTGTCTATAGGCGATGTTTGACTCTTTCCATCATGAGACCCGTCTGCTTGTTTGTTATCTGATGATATAAAAAATACTGTATTCTTTACGACTAAACTCTGTTGTCAAATTTAAATTACATTTTATTTTTGGTCTATGGTCGAAATTCGAACACTAATACCATTGCTAGTACCTTCAATTACGTTGGTAATGTCTTAATATTAATTAAATTAATCAATGTTATATACGTCTATCTCACAATTTTTCTGGTGAAATAAAGGTGTATTTCATCTAGACCTAAACTAGATAGGAATTTCTGAGCAGTAGACGTGGCAAAACGAATAATTAGTTTATTTATTAACACGAATCGGCGGTAATATTAATACATATAGATGAGGTGTTGCCTTCGATCATGTACAAATTAGCCGAAAATTGAAATACTATACCGATCACCTTGACAGTAATAAGCCTTTGTATTACAAGATGTTGGTTAGAAACACGGATTAAATGGATACGCCTTTCAAGATAAATTCGTAGTTTGTCAGTGTAGCTTGCAATTACACACAGATATGAAGAGTTATACTACTTACCGATGAAATAAAATTACTTGAAGGATAATTTTTAAACCTTGTCATCTCATTCGGTACGATAAAACCGTACAACATTCTTTATTTCTATTTCTTCACAATCCATACTTATCCATACTAATATTATAAATGCGAAAGTCTGTCTGTCTTTTTGTTACGCTTTCACGGCTAAACTGCTGGACCTATTTTTATGAAATTTAGTATGGAAGTAGGTGAAGAGCCGGGGTCAGACATAGGCCATTTTTTTTCAAAAATCAACCCTTAAAGGGTTAAAATAGGGGATGAAATTTGTATGAAAAGCTAACTTGAGGACATATTAGTCTACTCGCGGGCGAAGCTGCGCGGGTCAGCTAGTATAATATATCTACAAATGTACGACATTTTTGACAGTGATAGGAACGTTTGTTCATATGCGCGATGGTACGTTTCCTTCCCAATGGTATGTCTGTTAGTATACATGTGGTCTGTTGTTAGGTATATTGACAAACTTATAATTTGCGCGTACATCTTTTACAAAAATGCAAAAATAGGTTTTCTGTTTAGTGACAAACCACACATATTTCAGAGTACCTAGTTGTGTCATGCATCCCGAAATTTTCAACCGACGAAAAAACGGAGGTTATTAATTTGACATTTATGTGTGTCATCTAAGTATTCAGATATGTTTTAACAATATTTTTTACAGTTTTGTATTAACACATTTTTTGAATTTGTTAACTGGTAAATCTCTAATGGCATCAGGTAGCTTATTGTAAAAGTGTTTAGCTTATTGTAAGAGCAAACAAATGCTCTATAAAAGAGTAAAAAAAAGTATCTTCACGCCCATATCCCCGAAGGGGTAGGCAGAGGTACATGTGCACCCACGATTAGCCGAAGATACTTGGTCCCACAAATGTGATAGGTGGCAAGCCTATCGCCAACCGGGCACTTTCCAATCCCGGGCAACTTTGTGTTTCTCAGAAAACTGAAAAAACACTTTTTTTTGTGCCCGACCCGGGAATCGAACCCGGGACCTCATGTGGTCAACGCAAACGCTGGACCGCTAGACCACAGAGGCGATCTATATAGGGCTATAAAAGAGTAGATCTTTAAATATATAACATAGAGTCTACATTTAATCCATATATTTCTTCACTCTATTTTCACTACTGGTAGGAGACAAGTTACCATTATGCGAGTTAATTTTATTACATCCTAACTAGTACATAGCTCTTCGTGTAAAAAGTAATAAGCGCTACGTATAAATATAAAACATTCGTGCGATATTACTCAAATACAATAAATATACTTTACCGGGTATTTTACTGTCGAAGCCGTAACACAACAGTAATAAGTACAGTTTTTATGACGTTAGGACTACTAAACTACTAAGGGGACAATCAACGTGGGTGAGTCGTCGCCAAACTTAACCTTCTAGTAGTGTCGACAGTAGTGACACATTTAGCTTTTACTTCTACGTTAATCTATACTTGAAAACCTAGGCCAAATCAGAGATAAGATTACATCAGAGCAACGAAGTGGATTTTTCTAAATTCAACGATTTTCGGACTGAAAACCAAAACATGAGATTTTGTTTTTCTTTTCAAAGACTAGAATGTTGTTAGTTAAAAGTATGGTAATATAATTAATTTAAAATTTAAACATTATTTAAATAATGTTTACAATTGAAATAATTCATAATTAATTATTTAGATTGTAAACATTAACGAACTATGGAACGTTTATTACAGAAATAAGATTACAAATGGTTCAGAAAATCAAAAGTGCATGCCTCAAAATTATTTTTTGTAAATATCCGTATATTATGAGCAATTCATTTCAATTTAAACGAAATAAAGGGTCTAAATTATTTGAATGCCATAAGCAAAACTTAAAAGTAATACAATAATGAAAAAAATTCAAGGCGGTATAGCCGCCGATCATAGCCCGTACCGTGGGGGCAAAAGAATTGTTATCATTGAAGTCTATTTGACATGTTATGATATATGAGATATTATCATGAAGCTGTAATATATCTGGATGCAGCACTTCTAATACCTACTTGAAACCAAATTTTAAATACTGCTGTAATCTTCTGAGGTCTTACCCTCTCTTTCTAACACAGCTGCATAAAAAGAGATGGCGAGACACGTAGACAGAGATATAACGTAAATATTTGTTTCAATTGATTAATACGAGTGCTAGCTCCACCTTTACCTAATACGTCATGGGTATTATATATTCTTATTAATTGCAACTAAATAATACAGAGTTTCACAGCCGTTTGAAATAAGAAACTATGCACTGTAATTTTAAAGCCAATACAAGAAAAAAAAAACTCGATATATTTTGCGACTGTGATCGTGCCAAATCCGAACATATAGACATCCGGAAAAGTTCTTTTTAATCAGTATTTTTACACTTAATACAGTAAATGCATTTTAATATCAAATTCGTTCAAATATTTTCTCTTGACATACGTGTATTCATACTACTCCAAAAATGAAATATAATAAAAAATGTGCATTTTTAATTTAGAAACATGCCTGATTTCGATTAGACGAGAGTAAAGCTCTACCTAAATGCTTTAGGTTAAAGCAAGGCTTGCTTAATAAACATTTGTAATCACGGCATAAATAAGACTATTTAAGAGTAGAAAAAAAAGGAAATGAATGTTTTTTTCATAACCCCTGGTGTTTTTGAAAACTAGTCAATTAGTCCAATCAATTTGATCGGAGGTGTTTATTTGCATATATGTATCTAATAAAACACCCTTGAAGGAACTCATTAAACATCCAGGAAAGCAATGTGTAATATCGTAAAATCTTATTACAAACTTCGCAAATCTCTAATGAGCTTTTTCTACGTGACAGTATTTGTGCTGTAATAAACTTTTATTTGCCTACGTACTAAATCAAGCCGGGCAATAATGTAAGACAATGACTTAAAATATAGTCTTGAATTTCAGTAAGTCTTCATTCCAATGTTTCGCCAACAATAGCGTAGCAAATTTCAAATATAATTCTGTAATACCTCTCTTAAAGCAACCTAATAGGTGAGTTTACTTGAATAATTGATTTCCAATTTAATGGTACATTTTATTATATATTTATACGAGACTAGTAAAACCGGTAAATGTTGCGTAGAGTTTAATTACAAATAGATACCGTACCGGGATCAAATCAAAAACACACAATTAAAAAAACATACAATTTTGTTAAAGTGGACTCAGTCACTTAAAATTAAAGTGGACTCAGTCACTTCAAATTAAAGATATAAAAAACATTGACAAACTACACTAGACTAATAATGTATGATTTCTTGCATCAAATTAATTTTTTTGTCGCGTGTGTTTACAGCTCACTGGGTTGGTCGGTCCTAATTTTTTCGGAATATTATAAGATCTATTACGCTGATGCGTTGATAAAACAATTGGTATATTATTAGGTTTCTAGATTGTTTACTCAATGCTTAGAACAAGTTTAGCGACATAAGCACATATGGGTGATTCCGTTCTAACTGTGATATAATGTCAGTACCGTGTCATGTCCATTTCTAGAATTTATTTATAAATTGTTAGTTTTTTTTTGTCGTAAACATTAGAATTTATGAAGTAATTAGTTTAAATCATTTATTACGACAAAAAACTAACAATTTATAAATAAATTCTAGAAATGGACATGACACGGTACTGACATTTAAGTGATATATTGTAAGTTTTCTGTAAGTGGCAAGTTATATTATATGAAAATAATGTTGAAATATGTTTATAATTTTCCAATAAGCACAAAAATTTCATAAATTAATTATTAATTAATGACCTGTGAGAACAAACAATACAGGACATTGAATATCACAGTTAGAATGGTATCACCCATATGTACATTTTACATATTAAGTATGATTTCTGTTTTTTACCTAACTTCCTAAAAAGGAAGAAGTTCTCAATTTTTTGTTTGTTACCACAAAACTTTTTCATTTAGTATTTAATTGATTTGATTTCTTTTTTTTGAGATGGAATATTTTCCATTCAATCTCATATAAATTACATACATATCTTCACGCAAGGTCCCTTACGGGGTAGGCGGAGAGAACCGAGTACCATACATCACGATCCTTGCAGACTAGCCTGCAAGGATCGTGATGTATGGTACTTAGCCTCGCTTCCTCCACATTCATCACTCTCTTCATACACACACGCTGGTTGCGAAGACTCTTGACACCACCTTCGGACAGTACTCGATCAATCTGATCGTGGTGTGTCAGTCTTGGTCTTCCCCGGTACCTACATCCTTCCACATTCGCATTGTATATCTGTTTTGTTAACCTTTCATCTACCATTCTTTCTACATGTCCGAACCTCGGACTTCCCTTGCATTCTCCTTTCAATGTTCTTACCATACACCTTCGATGCTAAGTTGATAAAACGGATGGCCCTATAGCTGTCAGCCGCGCGCCGTCAGTCTTCGGGTACTCTGCCGGTCCTCCAACATGTATTGCAGGCGACCCAAAAAGAGTCCCAGACGGCAGGACCACCGTATTTGATCATCTCAGCAGTCACCTTATCTATTCCCGCAGCCTTTCCATTTTTCATACTTCTTATCGCCCATACGATCTCTTGCATAGTAATGTCCTGGCACGCTTCCACCGTCTCTGAGTCTCTTACTGAGTCAGAGACGGAGGCAGCGTCCTGAACAGCATCATACATATCTCCAAAATATTCACTCCATCGTTTTAACACGCTTTCTGTGCTTGTAAGAATCTAACCATCCTTAGATTTAATCCTATTCATTCTGGAGGCTGCCGAACAACTCCTAGACTTCTTCACCGCCCTCCAAAAAAGTTTGGTGTTTGCCTCGAAGTTGCTCGCCAGTCTCTCTTCCGCTTTCAAACATTCTCTTTCACGCTTTTCCTTCACTAAGGTTTTAGTGGCATTCTTACAACAACGATACAATTCTTTCTTTTTGTCTTTCTTGCTTTTTGCTTGCTTGCAAACATGATACATAGTCTAGCCATGCTTTCTTCTTTCTCTCAATCGCAGCTTTCACTTCATCATCCCACCATGCATCACCTTCCATTGACGCACAGTTTTGCACTACCACATACTTCTTTCGCGGCTACTATCATACTATCTTTCAAAGCTTTCCAACATTCGTCTACATCCAAGTCCCGTAGGTTCACGTTCGCCAACCTATCTCGAACTTGAATCTCATACATACTCCTTATACTCGGATCTTGCAACTTTTCGCTCTTTATCCTTTCAAGCTCTCCGAATGGAACACGCTGTCGCCAATGGCTCCACTTCTTAAACAGACCCCTATATCGGCTTACTACCAAATAGTGGTCTGTTTCCAGATTGGGAGCTCTGTAGGCGCGCGTATCCATTATACAACTGCGGAGTCTACTATCAATTAAAATCAGATCTATTACACTCTTTTGGTCATTCCTTCTCCATGTATACAAATGTATGTCCTTATGAGGGAATATTGTGTTAGCCACAAGAAGATTCCTTTCCACACATAAATCCACAATGTGCTTACCGGCGTCGTTCACTCTACTGTCACCATACGGACCAAGTACGGCATCGAAACCAGGCCGCTTAATCCCGACCCATCCATTCAAATCACCACACAAAATAACTCTTTCATTGTCATCAACCATATCCAGGACATTCCTTACAGAATCCCAAAACTTTTCCAGGTCACTGGGTGACAAAGAGCTTACCGGTGCATATAATGCGACCAAAAAGACTCTCGTGAATCCCAGTTTGATCCGGACCCAGAGAAGTCTCGGGCCAGCCATCCCATAATCTTTCAGACCAGAGACTAAGCGTGATGATAGAAGAATACCTACTCCGGCGCCAGCATGATCGCTCTGGGGCACACCAGACCACAGAGCAATCATGTCACCGGAGAGATCAGTGGTTTCACTACCTTTAGCTTAGTCTCTGTTACACACAAAACATCCAGGCATCTCTCATTCATTACATCTATCAATTCATGCATCTTATCTTCCAACCCACCTCTTACATTCCACGTGCCTATTTGGCACTCTGCTCCCCTCGACCTCCCCTCGAGGCCTATTCGGGCCTGGCGTGATGTGTGGCGGCCCCCATCGCCGCATCCGCCGCTTTTCGTACCGACGGGGGCGGATCGGTACGCGTCGCCTCCAAGGGGACGCCCTAATCTGAACTGCGGTACTTATTCGGGCCAGAATTGCAGTCCAATGGACTGGCAGGGGTTGCGACGAGTACGCTTCTGGCCAATGACCCCCATAAAAATATAAATAAAGTAGATTTATTTATTTTTATTTCTCATATAAATTAAGTAGATTTTAATCCAGGATTTCAAAAATGCAGTGGATTAGGTGACAGTTTTTATAGTTTTATTGTTTTTGCATTATATCGGGATACAAAAGCAATGTATTTTGACTAGATTACTACTAGCACTAAATTTATCTAAATGTATATAGCCATTTCAGATTGAAGAAATGTAAAATAAATAATATCGGAACTCCACTTCCCCTTTAGGTAGGGAAAATGGCTCTAACGTCGATATTCACCGGTTTGTCGTCTGGTGACTTTAGTGTTTTATTTAAATATCACTATTCATTAAATAGCAAATAAGCAGATGGCCTTCGTGATGAAAAAAGAAAACATCGCATATAGAAACCAAAGATTGGTTGTTAATGTTATGTGCTTCGGATTCGTAATTTGCAAGAAAACGCCACTTATATTAAACCGTGTATTTACAACACAAATACACAAAAGAACACAATGTAATACTTAAATACTCTGATTAACACTAGTCACTCTCTATACTAACACTAAACTTAACCGACTACACAATAAAACACTTCTCGCTTCGCACGGGTCGCTTCAAGTATCGCTCTCGATTGCTTTATAAAACTGCTCTCTATTTGTGGAAATATCTATTTATACCGAGGGTAAAGTTCTACCTGGATTCAGAAAAATCTAAATTTATCGCGTAAACAACAATTCTAATTATAAACACGTTATGATAAACAAGTCTTGGTACACGCTATTTTCACCCTTATGCCGTGAATCAGAAAGTCCATTATGGCATAGCTATTCGGGTAACGGCCAACTATTTGTTTATTAATAGGAGTAGCTATCTCTTTCTTTTATTTCTAGACCACTCCAGCGTACCAACTCTACACGTTTCTAGATTATTTGTAACATTATTATCCGTGTGGTGGGAGGGTAACGCCTCATGCATAAGTCCATCAGCCACATTACCCTGGAAACTGGAACACGACAATGAAAAATATTGACGCTATTGCGGCAAGAATCTGTAAGGAGTTAGTACCAGATCCGAGCGAATCGTTAGCAATCATGATGACCTAGTACGTAAAGTCAATCGTTCTATCAACATGAAATTTTAATAAAATAGTGATAGTTTCTTCAAAAATTTTCGTTACAATAAATTACGCATAGTAAAATGAGATAAATTAACAATTTTAATAATCACTGAAATGTTCTGAATAGAATGAAGAAAAAAATGTTTCCTACGCTTATATTTTACAAACGGAAACAACGCGATCACTGAATCCATTTGATGTTAATTTTGCGAGGCAAGGCGGTTCTTTAATGCAATTATAAAACGTTAGAGTTGGCAAACTCGTTTAATTCAAGGTAGTGTAACAAATTTTGAAATTGTATGCTTTACTTGCTTTCATCAAGATTTTTATACTTATTCAATATGGTTCCCGCACTGAGTTTGTGTCTATTTAGTCTATCTTATAAATTACGGAGTTTGGCGTCATTTTTACCAATACATATCACGCACATCGAGACATGAACCCTGAAATTTTTACTCGATAAAACATCAGATCACTTTGTTGTTTCAAAAACTATTTATATTCGAAACTAAAAAATAATCACTCATTTCAGATAAATTCAAAAGAGTTTAATAAAAAATAAATGTATAGATTTGACAAAGGCAGAATCGAATATGTCAAATCCATACTTTGACTTGATGGTGTTTTTTGTTGTATAAAAATTTCGAACATAGTAGTAATTTCACCTCTATCACCCTTCTTTTGTAATTCATCGAGCCTTAATGAGCAACATTTGAAGGCAACAAACAAGCTGAAAATTTTCATTGGGACTTTGATATTGTCAGACTATCATAAACTCCTCATAGAGACCTTGTACTAGTGTATGAACAACGATTTAGATATTTTTTATTCTATAAGCTATGTCCAGAAAGTGGTTCCATGAAATAAATAATATCCATCATTTTGAAATTATAAAATATATTCATCGGAGTGTTTCTATGAAAAACGCTGAACATGTGAAATAATCTAAAATTATACGTTTTTTCCTTACTTTATTGCGTATGGATACAAAAATTTATAACTCACGTATACCGTAAGAGAATATAAAACAAACCGTGACTCTGATGCCGCCTCTGAAATAATAATTATCACGCTGGCAAAAACTCGATGTAAATTTTAGCATAAACATAAAAAATGTAAACGGCGCTACGCTCAAAAAGTTTTGTAGAACCAAAAAATATATATTTTCTGCACGGTCGAAAGATTCAAAACTGCATTAATAGATTTAGCTTATTTCTATATTTTTCTGGAGAGTTTTGTTTAGAGATAGGTTTTGTAAAATCCATCCGTATTATTGATCGTCAAATTGGTTTTCATGATATGCGTGGGCTGCATAGCAATAGTTGATCCATTTTTTACCCACATGAAAGTTTATAATATTGTGTACATAATTTCAAGATGACATGTAGAACTCGAGATGAAATAAAACTTTATTTAAGTACATGAACTTGAAATAATTATTTTATCCTTGTTAATTTAAGGCGTTTCACTAGTTAATGAATGGTCGAATTATTATGCATTACTTTGTTTATAAAAAGACTAATAATAGTTTATCCAATTATTTCACCGCAGCTAAAAATTAGAAAAAAATATTTAATTTGGACAAAGTTGCAAGCTGACAAGTTTCTTGTTCCCTGAAATCAACACGAGATATAACAAGATTTCATTCAAATGTACTTATAATAATTATTTTAATATATTTGTGCACAAAAATGTACAAAGCTTCGTCCTAACGAGTAGTAGGTGGTTGAGTGAGTACGGACCCTTACAACACAATCGATAGAATTTGGGTTCGATTCCCAAAAGGAACAAGTGTTCCACACAAAAAATTTCCATTTTACATTTACCTTCTGATAAAAATAGGTAAGTAATGGATTTGCTTGAGCAATATTTCATACACAGTGAAAAGTCTCGATCAGTTTTGATAAAAAATAGTATTCAATGAGAACAGCCCTTTTCCCAAATAGTAGGCCGTAAAATTTTTACATGTCTATTTGTCTGTATATCTCATGAGAACTAAAGGAGGCCTTGATCTATAATAATCACATTAGGTAGGTATAGGTATTGGTAGCAAGCGTATACTCAAATGATTGGCTGTTGGCAGTTTATGTTAGGCACAATTAACAATGCACTAATACTTTAATTTCACTTAACAACATATATATTTTTGGTAGTATATAACTTAACCGGTTTAACGTTTTAAGCATCTTCAGGATGTAATAATATACTTAACTGATGGAAAGTATAGAATATAGTTTATGTCTGTCTGTATGTCCTGTTGTAACTCAAGAAAGAAAGTCTCGATGGATTTTAATGAAAATTGGTATTCAATAAGAACAGCCCTAGCTTGCGGCGCGATGTTTCAAACCGCGCACAGCTTCGAAGCACCAATAACTTGATACCCCTGTAATTAGAAACATTTTCGCTTGCAATGGTCGACAACTTAAAAAAGTAGATAATTATAACAATATTTATAGCATTTTTTCTATGGAGTGATTCATCTGTTGCGATAGTAATTATTATATAATCTATGGTTAAGGTTAGAGATTAGCTAAACATTTATCTACTATCAAGACTACGGGGTGGTAGAATCTTGCAAAGTCCTAACTAGGAATAACAAACGAAGGGTACCAAAGTACCCTTCGTTACTTATTCCTGCCACAATAGCGTAAATCCTTGTTAGTTTTTAGGATAAGGTAGCCAACATAAGTTATTGTAAAACCGCATACATTGCCCCATAAGGGAGTTGACTTATAGAGACGAGATGCATGCTCAACAAGTTTGTTTTTATTCCTTGTATTTAGTGCAACATTAAAATGCAAATGTATCAATGCCCGCGATAATTTAAATATATCCTAAAGTCGCTGGTTGTCTGGAAGAGATCACTGATGGGTGATAAGACCGCCTATTTTTACTCCGTTCCTTATCGTACATTGTTATTTTATTTTGTCAATTCTGTGTGTTGTGTGCAATAAAGTATATTATTATTATTATTAAAATATATGATAGGTCCTTTGATATTTTCATGGAAAACCCTCGCAAGGAAACCCTCGGGACTAAGATTGTACTAATTTTACAGATATTCTTATCTTTATGCTTAACAAGTAGTATGTAAGCTTACTAAAATGGTAGATATTTACTTTTTTGAAATAAAATTAATATTAGTTGATTATGATGTATTCTTCAAAAGAGCTATAGATACATTCCAGTAAAATGATGATAAAATGTTTCCTACATTTTATGCTCGCAGAAGGTAACAAAAGGAAATAACGCGATCAATAAATCCATTTGAAACTGTTGAGTTTCCAATGCAAAGCTATTTTTTAACGCAATTTCAAAATGTTATAGTTGGTGAACTCATTTGAGTTAAAGGTAAAGAAGAGATAGATTCAATTGCTTTCGTCAGGATTTAATAACTTATTCAATGTAGTTCATGTAATTCTAATTAATAGTATTTTAAATCGGACTAAATAAAATCAGTCTTTGAAAGTACTATACGGATTTAAATACATTTTCTGACTTATTTTTGTCACTAAATGCATTATTTATCTTAAGGAAATGATTAACTCTAGTTATTTTAAACTAAATGACACTTTATCATATTTAATTTCATTGAATAAATTTGGAAATATTTGAAAAACAAATTAATTTCCATTAAATATTGGATCACAAGTTATTTTCCAGAAGACTTTATTACCCATTTATTGGGACACTTCCCAAGGGAGCATTAATTGAGAAAAACCCTTTAACTAATGATTCGTTTTTGTCTAGGCTTCTTCTAAAGTACAGGAGTATTTTGTAAGCAGTTAAAATATATTGCAACGAATTCATGTCTTATTTTTTCAATATTACACGAAAATAAATAATTTACTCGTGATGAATATAAACAGGTTATATATTCCAAGTAGGACGAATACGTTATATTTTATCAGAGTAATAGATACTCCTACATAATATATTTCAGCAACTACTTACAAAAGAATAAGCTTCATACATTTGCAGAACTTTTTGCAAATTATTTAAAATATTTTATAGATTCAGGCGTTACTTTACGGATATCCATAATTCAAAGAAAAAATTGGTTTATTTAATTTGCAAAAATTTAGCGAAAATTTTACAAATTAAAAACCTCAGTATCTTTTTCTATTTCAAAATCACGTTACGACGATTAATGACATAGCTTCACTTTACTGGAAAAATCAATTCATTTTATCCAACAACGCTTATACGTAAGGCAACTATATAAATAATAATAAATGGAATATTTTTGAAATAAAATATTCAATTATTCTTTAAATTAATCGAAGAGCCATAAAAAATTTAAATGTACTAATAAGGAGTACGATAATTGCTTCTTAAGAATTTGAAATGAAAGTCAAAAATATATTTAATAACTTGGTTTAAGTCAAGTAATATTCTATAAGAATTTTTCAACTGATCTGTTATGACAAGTTGCCAACCAACCAATTTTATAAGTTGTAATTCTTGTTTGATTAATGCTAATCCTCTTAAAATTCACATTTATTTTTAAGTTATCCTTAAAAATTGTTTTTTTTTTTTTTGTGGTAGTAAAATAGAATCCAAATTGCTTAAAAATACTATAAAATCAGTTTGTAATAAAATATTTCAAGTAGGTACATTTACTCGTATTATTCTTTTCCCGGCACATACACATCAGTAGGTATATATAATGTTACATTTGTTATTCCGGACTTCTTTTAAAAAACAGACCATCTATTTTCCTGCCACGCAATTTATAAAAAGCAAATGTAGACCAAACGTGTCACGAGCATCGAAACTCCTACGTGATAGAGTTTGTGTCAGGGCATGGAAATGGTATTGATATAGCGGTAAAAATAAGGAAAGTATAATTTTCAACTCGATGAACGTACTATTCAAATTAACCAGTTATTTTCAGATTTATTTCTTCTGGTATAACGCACGCGTCAACTTTCTCGTGTTTCAGGTCCAAAGTGCAAGCCCTCATTGTCATATCGGCATCGACGAGCTTGTATCGACTTTCAAATTATCCGGTTTATTTCGCTGAATAAGACCAAAATTTTAAAATACCGTTTACTAAATTTAAGCGCTTAAATACTAATAACTGTAATCTACACAATAATTATTTCCGGTATGGGATCAATGCCCGAATTACAACTTCAAGTTCGCGCAAGTCAGTCAGTAAATTCCTTCAAAAAAGTCTAATTCCAGCAAAATACGCTAAGATGTACCGGACAAGTTTGCCTGCACAGTTTAACACACACAGTTACAGTTTAACTGCACAGGAAAACTAGAGCTGAGTAGAGAAGAAAACGTGAACAGTTGTATGACATACACACTCCGGTTTACTTGTGCAGTTAATCTGTGCAGACAAACTTGTCAGATACACCCTAGCGTGTATGGCCTGCTTAAGGAACGATTACATGTCTATTTTACATAGATATTTGTAATCTATTAAGTATATTTAATTTTTTTATAGATCTTACAAATGTATACTATGATAGCTGTAGCGTGCAGCCCGCTGCATTATAAAAGTTTTTGGCGAATCCCGCGGGATCACCCAACTTCCGGGATAAAAAGTAGCCTATGTGCTATTCCTAGTCATCATCTACCTGTGTGCCAAATTTCATTCAAATCCGTTCTGTAGTTTTTGCGTTATTGAGTAACAAACATCCATCCATCCATCCATCCATCCACACATCCAAACTTTCGCTTTTATAATATTAAATAATATAATTAATAATAATATTGATTAATATAAATATAGATTATGAATATGAAAACGCGCTTATTTGGACAGATTAATTAATACAATACTATAACTAATACAATAAACTGTAAAAAAGGGTTTTTTCAGTTTTCAGGGAATCGAACCCGGGACCTCATGTGGTCAACGCTAACGCTAGACCACTAGACCACAGAGGCGTAAATTAATTTCCCGACGTATTCCAAATTAAATGAAAACAAAAGTATTTCCTACGCTTGTTTTCAACAAAAGAGAATAACGCGATCACTGAGTCCATTTGAAACTGTTGATTTTCTAACGCGAGTGGGCTCTTTAACGCAATTATAAGAAGTTGGAGTTGACAAACTTATTTAATTCGAGGTGGTTTAAAACATTTTAATATGGTCCACTGGGCTCACTTTCATCAGAATTTCGAAATTTATTCAATGTATTTATGTACGGTTAGTACGGTACTACTACTATATTTGTTTTTCACAAACATAAATTCAGTTTTCTAAATCACTATACATTTCGTAGACCATACTTAAATTAAAAACTAAAATACGAGTCTGTCTGTTTATTACGCTTTTACGGCTTAATAGCTAAATATATTTCAATGAAATTTAGTATGGCTATAGTTGAAGATCCGAAGTCAACATTAGTTAGGTTTTTTTCAAAAAAATCAACCCTTTAGGCGCTAAAATAGGGAATAAATCCTTGTATGAAAAATTATATCAACGACATGTTAATCTACATACGGACGAAGCTGCATGGGCCAACTAGTAGTATATCTGTTTAACATTTTGCAAAAAAGCAAACGATAAAAATCATCTATCTCTACATATAATAAAATTGTAGGAAAGTCAAAACTGTACATTGAATATTTTTAAAGAATACTTGGGGCGTGATCTACAATCGATATCGAAACCAAAAATATAGTTTTTAGAATTTTTGTCTGTTTGTCTTTGTCTGTTTGTTTGTCTGCCTGTTTGCCTGTTGGTTTATCTGTATGTATGTCCGGGGTAAACTAAAAAAGTACTGCATGGATTTACTTCAAATTTTGCATGAATATTACTAATAGGTCGGGTCAACATATACCTATGCTACATATTATCACGCTATCACTTACGGGGAAGGAGCAGTGCGGAGTAAACGAAGTCCGCATTATCAACACGAACACGAAGTCACGGCCAACAGCTAGTTGTTAATAAAATATAAAAAATCGTACTTTCTGATATTTCTGAGAGATCATGTGTCAAGAACAGTATTGTTCAAATAAACCATTTTATGGTAGCGCGTTGTAGACTTATTATAAACTATATTTTTCTAGCGCGCTATGTTGTAGACTATATTGTTACGTGTGGGAACTGGAACACTGGTCACGCGAGCCGGCCGAGATAGCGCGTTACTCATCACAACGTCGTACAGCGAGCGATGACTGAGCGCTATAATGCTATAAACTGTTTTATAACGTCTAACGTCTACGATCTAGCACGTTACTCGATAGATCGCGTAGTTCGTAACTTATAATAATGTTATAACTACGGCCTACGCTAGCCGCTAGATATCTATATATCGTGGCGTTATGTTATAGCGCCGAATGCGAATCTAAATAGCGTAAGCTATATGTTGAGTATACATAATATTATATATAATAATTTAACGCTATGCGTTATATTAACCACCATTAATCAAGAATAGCGAGAAAAAGGTGAGACAGCTCAATGTGATTAATTAAAATGCCTCGGTTTGTGGAAGAGGAGAACATATAACATAAAAGTTTAACTCATCGATGGGCGGAAGCAGTTGAGTCCAAGGGGGAGGCATTGGCAGTTAGTTTGGACATAGCGAAGGCCTTTGATCGGGTATGGCACAAAGCGCTTCTCGCGAAGTTGCCTTCCTATGGGCTTCCTGAGAAATTATGCGAGTGGATCACCAGTTTTTTGGCTGACCGGAGCATCAAGGTCGTTGTCGACGGTGCGTGCTCCGACCTTAAATCTGTCAATGCTGGTGTTCCCCAAGGCTGCGTGCTATCACCGACACTGTTCCTTCTGCATATCAATGATATGATGCGAATTAGCAACATACATTGCTATGCGGATGACAGTACTGTTGATGCTACATACTCCGGTCGAAGCAGTATTTCTCGGGAACACGTCGAAGAGTGCCGAAACAAGCTTATGTCTGAAGTCGAGAATCGACTTACCGATGTCTCGACGTGGGGTCGCCAAAACCTGGTTACTTTTAACCCCAAGAAGACACAGCTTTGCGTGTTCACCGCAAAAAAGACGCCCTTTGTCGTAGCACCTCGATTTGAGGATACTCTCCTGACAGCCTCAGCTAGTGTCGGAATCCTGGGAGTTGACATATCGAATTACGTTCAGTTTCGCGGTCATTTGGAAGGCAAGGCTAAACTAGCCTCCAAAAAGCTCGGTGTGCTCAACAGAGCGAAACAGTACTTTTTGCCGGTCCATCGCCTTCAACTTTATAAGGCACAGGTTCTCTGGGCTGGAGTTCCTCAGTACCAGCTTCTTCCTCTTGATCGCATTCAGCGTAGAGCGGTTCGAATCGTTGACGACCAGGCCATTTCGAAACAGCTTGACTCTTTGGCATTGCGCAGAGATGTAGGTTCTCTCTATGTCTTTTATCGTATATATCATGGAAAGTATTCCGACGAGTTGTTTGGATTAATTCCTGCCGCCGAATTCCACCATCGGACATCGCGTCAAAACTTGAAGTTCCATCTTCACCATCTCGATGTCTGGAAATCCACAACTGTGCGTTTCTCCCGATACTTTTTACCTCGCACTACTCTGTTGTGGAACCAATTACCGGCAGGGGTATTTCCGAACGGATACGACATAGGGACCTTCAAGAAAAGAGCTTACTCATTCTTAAAAGGCCGGCAATGCAACTGCAAGACCTCTGGTATTGCAGATGTCCATGGGCGGCGGTGATCACTTACCATCAGGTGCACCTCTTGCTCGTTTGCCCCCTCTTCTATAAAAAAAAAAGTATTTTAACAACTAATAATACAACAAATAGCTCCAGAACAAAAATGTCAAATGTCAATATCAAGAAAAAATAATTTAGGTTTATATTGTTGAATAATATTTTTAGTTAATATTTTTGAATTTACATAGATTATTATTTTTTATGTTGGATTGGCTTGGTAAAAGGCCATACATTAAATATTCTAACATATTAAGGAATACGACTATTATAATTTAAGATTAAGTTGTTAAGTAAATTACGTTTGTTTGCAGAATGTAGAATTAAAAATAAAAAAAATATTTTTTGTGTTAGCATTGTTCTATAAAAGCAACGCCAACCTATTTTTTCCGTAATCCTTGTTTGATTAACGTTGATCCGGTTAAAATTGAAATTCATTTATTGATTATCTGTAACGAAAGATAATATCGTCACTGCTGAAAGTAAAAACGGAGCCAAAGAGTGATTATAGGTATAAATAAAATAGAATAATACTTACACAAAAATAAAATACATTTTCAGGTATTCTTGCATGCCATCGTCAATAAGACATTTTGACGGTCCCTACGCATATAAGGACATGTCAAAAAGGTAATTTTTTACACATGGCTTTAGATTTTCCAAATCTTTATATCTATATAGGATTTCATTTCGTTGTATGTAATGTAAATGTAAAAATGTAATGTAAAAAAATGTAAACTACTTATACAAATCGAATAAAAGAACAACTGTAATGATTACAAATAATATGTATCGTAGAAGCAGATATCAATACGTATTGTTCTGTACGATGTTTGTTAATTTACATTCCTACGCTTTACGTCAGAGTAGACGCTAGTATAAAGTTGAAAATTTTACTGCTTTCTTTTACTGATAGCGATATAGTGCCTCTAACGGCAATCCCATTCTTTATAACCACTGGAATGATGTTTTCAGCTCGACTTTTTTTATATTGCCTTATATCTGCGGTACGAATAAACCATCCGGCTTAATTACTAATTAGAGAGAACACGTTTCGCTACCCGCCCCCAATTACCGTTATAATTAGTGACAGTCATTATCACACGTTTATAACGTTTGTACCTGTATGCTTTTAAGCTTTCGCGGCTTTTTTCAACTGAATTATTAATAATTAACGGGATCTTACCACGATAACAGATTACTAAATAGTTACTTCGTAACAGATAAATCACTCCATTCAAAAAAGTCCATACCTATTTTTATAAATGCCTACAGTTTCTTAAAAGTGACAGCTCCATATGAAAATGAACCTTAAATGCTCACACGTTCGATCGTTAGTCTAGTGCGCTGTTGTGACCTTGTACTTTTAAGACCGAAGTCTGGGCATGTTAGGGTGCAGCTACATATATCGGGCTACGGCGAAGGTTCGTGCTATCGCGATATCCCGAACTG
Organism: Apodemia mormo; assembly: GCA_036924255.1. Lineage (NCBI taxonomy): Eukaryota > Metazoa > Arthropoda > Insecta > Lepidoptera > Riodinidae > Apodemia > Apodemia mormo. The sequence continues at coordinate 8,533,030 of JAUPFN010000003.1, forward strand.
CTTCGCGGAAGTGCCTCGACACGTTGCTGCAGTGGGCGTCAAACTGCGGTCCGCGGGTGATATATCAATAATAATAATAGCAAACTGTAATTTGCACATGAAGTTAACTAAAAATAAATACTTAGATATACCTATATAAATTTCCTCGTGTAACCGTTTGCTTGCATTACGATTATGATGACCTATCCGCCTTTGTCGCTCTGCCAGGTATTTATAATATACTAGCTGAGTCCGCGATTTCGTCCGCGTGGAAAAATTTCTAAAAAAAGTAGCCTAAGTTACTTCCTATCATATCAGCTATTTGTCAGTGAAAGTCCCATCAAAATTGGTCTAGCCGTTCATTCAATTTGGTATGGAGATAGTTGAATATCCGGGGTCAAAATAGGCCTATTTTTTTTTCAAAAATCTACCCCTGATGGGCTGAAATAGTGGATGAAATTTGTATTAAAAGCTATTTCAATGACATATTTATCTAATCGCGGGCAAATCTGCGCGGGTCAGCTAGTAGTTACATAAAATTAAAGAGTTTAATCAACGGCCTCTTGTAATTTGTTTGCTTTGTCACATGGCGCACAAATATAACCTGCAGGCCGCGGTTTGATGACCAGTAATAATACGACGTAATATCACTGGTCATTACGACGTAAGCAGGTGTCGCGATGTAGTTCGGGCTAGCGCGAACTTTCGCCTTGTTTCTTACTATGTTTCTTACTACTTTCGCGATGTTTCTTACTATGCGTTCCAAATAAGAATAGGATCGCGCTTGTTATCAACTTCGTACCACAAGTGTGAAATTAGTAATGTCAGCATAAAAATATTTGTTCAAAAAACATTGCTGATTTATTGAAGAACAAATAACGTTTTAATAATGTTATTTTTATCAATAAAAAAAAACATCAGTCTAGCTGTTCGTCTATATAAATATAGAAAAGTCGTGTTAGTTACACTACTTACAAGTCAAAAACGACGGGGGCAATTTTGTTGGGATTTTTGTGGGTTTGGGTTGTATTTGTCCAGAATAGGCTAGAAAGTATTAAAATATAATATTCATCAATAAAAAAATAGTAAAATATATCAGTCTAGCCGTTCATCTATGTATATCTATACATATAATAAAATCGTAGGAAAGTCAAATCTGTACATTAAATATTTTTTAAAAAGAATACTTGGGGCGTGATCTACAATCGATATCGAAGCCAAAAATATAGTTTTTAGAATTTTTGTCTGTTTGTCTGTATGTATGTCTGGGGTAAACTCAAAAAGTACTGCATGGATGTACTTCAAATTTTGTACGAATATTACTAACAGGTCGTGTCAACATATAGGCTACATATTATTACGCTATGACCTTCGGGGGAGAAGCTGTGCGGAGTAAACGAAGTCCGCGCGGACGAAGTCGCTGGCAATAGCTAGTGTATATATAAAGGTCGTGTTAGGTATTTTACACCTTATTTTAATACATGGTAACATGATCTGATGGAAATCTAAATAAAAAGTATACCAATTAGAATGAAAATATTTTTTAAAGTATTTCTTTGTTATATTTTTTATGCACACCTTATGATTTAACGTCCATAAGTACATCAAGTGACACAGGCCTGCCGCGATTATATGATGCATTATTTTCCTGATATTTCGGCGCTGTTATAAGCGCCATGATCACGGGGGACCTAAAGTATTGCGGGTAGTTGAACTATTATGAGCAGACAAGCCTGTCTACCCTTTTTTATTCGTTTGGAAAAAAATCCATCACATAATCGCGGTAAGATCCCGTTAATTATTAATACCGTTTGTACCTGTTTTGGTGCCAGAAACTAGTGCAGGCGAATGCGGAGTGTCTAACGATAATTGGATTCTATTTAGACCAAATACTGTTAGTGTGTGTGCAGATTCATATATTGAATTTTTAATTAATTAAATGAAGTCATGAAGAGGTAGTTGAACTAGTAGCTAGCCTGGTCAGCTTATATCGTGAGATCCGAATTCAATGCCCTGATGAAGCAAAATAATTTTTGGAGGAATTATTAGGTCTCTTGAAAATCTTTAATAATAGCGTCTATGAGTCCGGTGATGGTATGCTAATACAATCAATGCCTATGATTATCAACCGGTTTAGCTTATTATAGCATCATCAGGGATGTTTTATACAGTTATTAGATAATTACAAGTTATATGTTTAAAGTCTTAATCTTAGGATCCACCTAAGATTAAGACTTTAAACATATAACTTGTGTGTAAGTGGATAAAATATTCCAATTTGACATTAAACCTTTTATGGTTTGGGTTGCCAACATAATAATTTTTCCCAAAAAATGTAGGAGATGATATTTATATTAATAATTTATTTATTAAATTAATATTAATATGCTTATTCTACTTATGCATAAATATAAATGTACAATAAGTTTTGTACTTCATATAATTTTTTTAACAGATTAGAGTTACATACCTTTTATACCTTTTTATTTAAATAAATATAATCAATAAATATTACTGTCAATTTTGTTTATATGTCAAAAGATTAATAAATTTAGAAAAATGTCAAACGAAAATTAAAAGTTTATAATAAACAAACTTTCTCACCAATTGACCAACGGTCTAAGTTCCACATACAATGATAATTACTAAAAAAAACTTTTTGAGGCATGTACTTTCAGATTTTTCAAACACATGAGGTCCCGGGTTTGATTGCCGGGTCGGGCACATAAAAAAGTGTTTTTTTCAGTTTTCTGAGAAACACAAAGTTGCCCGGGATCGGAAAGTGTCCGGTTGGCGATAGGCTTGCCACCTATCACATTTGTAGGACTAAGTATCTTCGGCTAATCGTGGGTGCACTTGTTGTACCTCTGCCTACCCCTTCGGGGATATGGGCGTGAAGATACTACTATAAAAAAACAAGCAGGTGGCTCTCCTGGTGGATAGTGAGCGACCAACATCACCTTTAAAAATGTAAATGATGCGTTGCTATTCTTGTGGCAGGATGGTAATAATGACACGTTCAAAAAACCGATTTCTTTAACCTCCATACCCTAACACAACAGTGACAAGCATTGATGATATTGTGGCAGGAACAGGTATAGTGCATCTCGGGTGAGGTGATGCTGAATCACGTGTTCTGCTATTTCCACATTATTGCACACAATATTTGTGCATTTTATTATGATTATTACATCCTTATACTTGTCATTATTAATCTTTTTTATACAATACCTCAAGTACGTCACTTCACAACCTCGTATAATGTACGTATAACATCACTAAGAGAAAAATCGAGTTCGATAAAGAACACTGGAAAAATCTAGAACTGTGTATAAATAAGGACGTGTTGGCGAATAGCGAGTCAGTTTTATAAAGCGATTCGGAAGCAATAGTTTGGACGAACAGTGTAAAGCGATATTATACAGTGAAAAATAATACGGAAAGTGGGTTGGTTTAGTGATTCAGTTTAGCCAGTGAATTCTAGTGTGATACAGTGACGGTATTATTAGTGTTCGTCAGTGTGTATTGAGGTGTATTTTAAGTTCGTGCCGTAAATACATGGTTTTAATACAAGTGGTATTTTATTGCACAATACGAACTACAACTCGTAACAATATAAATAGATTACTCCTACTTCTAACTTGTTAAATCAAATCACGTGAACAGCTAACTTACATAGGTAAGTTTGCTACATTAGGCAAAAAACACAAAATGACTTTCACGAAGAGAAAACTAATTGACAATTTTTTACGTTGTACATCCTACGCGAGATGATCTACAGACAAACTAACAAATCTCTAAGCTAGCAATGTGGAATACATAATTATCTACAACATGGCTTTTGACGAACTTGAATTTTGATTTCGGATCTACATGCATGATCTACAGAGTTATAAGCTCACCACTAGATCAATTAGGCAGTAAATTATATTTTTTACCAAAATTAAGATTTCTCGTAATAACGAATCATTGTAATTTCTGGGGTAAAAGCCTGTAGAGATTCTATACTTTTTTTTAATCAGGAAAGATTCGTCTCGACGGAATTATCTCTTTACCTGCTAATTGTAATCCTCCGGTGGTGAAGGTAATTAAATAATGTAATTCAAGTTACATTATTGTAAAAAAATATGTTAAAGATATTATAAAATATGTGTAAAACATCACTGATGATACTTTAATAAGCGACACCGGTTGGATGTGAACAGTAAAAAATATACGTGAACTGGAAGTACAAGTGAGTTTATTTGTAATACATAATTTAAAATGCAGTTTCACCAAGTGCCGACGCGGACGATGGAAACTATCCAATTCATCATTATTACGACACAGCGACCACAGCCTATATAATTTTTACATTGTGATAATACTTCTGTTTATTCAAGAACAATTTATAAATAACTGCACCGATTTTAGTGTTTTATATGATTACATAATATGAATAGTATTTGCTATACATTCTACTTCACTACGATGTGGTTAGTACCGATACACCTTCTGAATCCCTGATTCTTTTATTTTTTATTTCTTAAAACCTCTGAAATATATTAGCAAATCCCACTCAGGGGGGTCGGCGTAAAAAAATGAGCCCGGGAATTTTTTAATTAACTTAAAAAAAAATTAAGCAACGGAGGTAGATCGAGATCAGACGACTTTGTTCTTTTTACGCAAGTGGTAAAAGTACACCATAATATATTATACATATAGATACCTAGTTACTGTTAAAATATAGTTTGATTTTATTTTTCATAATTTTATAAGGTGGTGCACAGATTTTAGATTCATAAAAAATATTTAAAAGGAAAATTTACTGTGACACTAGAAAGTGTAAGCTGTTTTGAACTAATGTAGCTACATTTACATGGCAAAGTTACATGCGTGACAAAGCTCACAAAAAATTGTAAGAACAAAATTATTTTTTGTTACGACAAATTTGTCTGAAGCATCCCTTCAAAGAGTCGTCTAATATAAGAAATTACTCCATCGAATTGCAAACAGCTTTGACAACTCAATTTTAATCATTCCTTGTCTTTATTGAAAAGCGGCGCGCCACTATTTACTTTGAAAAACTGTCTGAGGCTCGAAGCTCGAGATGTTATTGTGTAAGAAATCATCAAGCTCTTCTAATCAATTTTGATATTTTTGAAATGAATAAATATTGGACAACAAAAGTATTTGTCATGAAAATAAAGTTTCTTTGTTTTACTGTTTTGTTAGTCTAATAGTTTTCCTGTTCTGTAATAATAAAGCACCATTTTCGAGTCTTAAAAATTATCATTAATTGTATAGAAAAAATATTTTTGTTGTTAATTTTTAGTAATTGAAACCTATTTAAAGTTTTTGATTTTACTATTAAAACTGTTATAAAAAGCCGAGAGATTCGGAAACGGGTCTCGGAATTGCTCTTTGACTTTTTCTCGCTCGTTATTTAGAACGAATATTTGTTTAATCCAAGCAATGGTGTGAATTGTGACACTTTAGTAAGTTTATTTATTTTCATGACTACTTAGTTATGTTAGCCTCAGCCAGCCCTACCATAAAGATTAATGCCTAGACAGCATTTATTGTATTCACAGGGATATTATATTACGTGTGAACTAGGAACATCTTATGATTTACATGTAACATATGAATTCATTCAATTAGAACATCCAATTCTGTTCGGTTGTCTCACTAGTATAATTTGTAACAATTTAGAATAAAATCTTTTAAATTGTCTAATTAAGTTTGAGATTAATAAATTTTATAGTTTTTAAAAACTAGTTTTTCGCTCCCGGAAACTTGACTGGCGCAGCCGGTAGGATTGGTCCCGGAAAGTGTTACGGTCCGTCGCGTTTTTGTCATCTAAATCTGATAGCTTCGTGAACGAGAGTCGTACATAGGGAGCAATCCAGAACCGAAAAAAATAAATAAGGCAAGCCGTGGAGAAGAAAATGATCACAGCAGCTGGTTGGTGAGTACAACTTTTCACCTTCCTTACCTGCCCGTTATTTCTGGAATCGAACCTTGTCCGTTATAACGTTATCTGGTTTATTTTAAGTACGAGTGTTATAAAAAGTACATAAGTACATATATGTGTGAATTAAAGAAATATTAAAGAAATATATTTGTAATTGTAATTAATAAACAATTTTCCTTAGATATTACATATATAATATATAGTTAAACTTTTACAAAAAAATTATTAAAGGCTAGTTAATATCAATATCGCTATTAATTTTTATATACTCTTTAAATTGTTATAATTTAAGAATTTTGTATATTCGCATTTTATATATATATACATATATTTATATAAAAAATGGAACAAATCACACTGATTCCTAGTGAATTTTTAAAACTTATCCCGCTATTTGGTGGAGATAAAAGACATTTAAACCTATATATAAGAAAATGCGAATATGTTATTGAAAAATTCAAAGGAAGCGAGGCGCAAAATTTATATGTTATGCATTGCGTTATGAGTAGGTTAGTGGATAACGCAGCTGCACTGATAAGCGAGCGTGAGGATATTGTTTCATGGTTAGATTTTAAAAATTTGTTAATCCAACATTTTGGGGATCCGCGTAATGAGGAGTGCATCGCAATTGAATTAGAAAGTTTAAAGATAAAGAGTCATGAAAGTTATCTAGAATTTTGTAACAGGATCCAATCTGTCCGTTCTACCTTATTGTCAAAAGTAAATATAATTAGTAGTGAAGAAATTAAACAGAGCAAAATCATAATTTATAATAACATGGCCCTCAATGTATTTTTATATAATTTACCCGAGCACATGGTCAGGATAGTCAGATTAAAAACACCCGATACGTTAGAAAAGGCATTAAGTATAGTTTTAGAGGAAGTTAATTTTCAAGAGCAATATAGCGCGAAAAATAAATTGGGCACATCAAATAACATACCTAAAAATTCACAAATCTTTTCAAATTTTAAAAACAATTTTAATTTTCCTATACTACAAAATAAGCCCAATAATTTTAAATTTGGTATACCACACCTTAATCAAGGACAGCAATCACAGCGCTTAGTTATGCCACCTAAACAAAATATGCCTCTGGGATATAAACCTAATTTTAACGCTAACCAACAATTCGGTTATAGGCCTAATTTTAATAATTTTGGTCTCTCATTTAATCAACAAAAAATGACACCACAACAGTTTGGGCAATCAGCTCAAAAGTTTAGCAATCAGCCACTAAACCAGTTTGGTTATAAACCACCTCAACAATTGGGGTATAGACCACCATATAACTTCGGCTATAGGCCTACACAACCGCAAAATACTGACGTGTCAATGCGAACAGCACCACGTCCAAAAATAAATCAATTACATGAATTAAATTTAAATGAGGAACCTTCCCAATATTCGGACTATACTGAACCCCAAAATTATTATGACGATTATTATTTATATTCCGAGAACCACAATTATTGCGATGATGGCTCTCAGCCTATAGTGAGCGAAGAGACCTCTGACGTAAACGAAGAGCCTTCTCAATCCGCCGATAGTGACATCAATGTAGAAAATTTTCATATAATAGCCTCAAGCTGCCTAAAGAAATAATAGAAATAAACTGTGACCCTAATTTAAAATTACCACATATATACATACCAGAAATAGATTCGAAATTCATGATAGACACTGGTAGCACACGATCATTTATACGACCTGATAAAGCACATAATTATTTTGCGCAATATATATATTATGAACCCTTTGAAGTTATTAGTACACATGCATCTAGCAGACACGGTGAAGTAATGCAAATACCATTATTACCAATTTTTAATTCTAATAGCTATCATAAATTTTACGTATATAATGTTGATTCTAAATACGATGGTTTAATCGGCAATGACTTATTAAAGCAATTAGACGCCATTATTGATTTGAAAAATAAAATACTAAAAATTAAAAATGCTGAAATACCTATTATATATAACGATGCTCATTATAAGATTCAACTACCGCCACGTTCGGAATTACGTGTTGCCCTACCAACAACACAGCATTCAGGTGACGCTATTTTAAATTATCTAGAATTCTGTAAAGGAGTAAGAATGCCTAGTGCGATAGTTAAATGTGTCAATGGTTATGCTAAAACAATTATCCAAAATACTTTAAACGAAGAAATGACTTTAACAATTACATCCCCTTTTGAAGTTAATAAGTATGAAAGAGCTGAATGTGAGGTTAATAATATGAAACATCTAAATGAAATAGACATAGATAAATTATTAGAACAGAATTTGAATAAATTACGATTAGAGCACATGAATGAGGAAGAAAGACAGCGTATTTATAATTTGTGTAGGGAATATAAAGATATATTTTACTGTGAGCAATTACCGTTATCATTCACTAATGAAGTTAAGCATTATATTCGAACTAAAAATGAAGACCCTATCTTTATTAAACCTTATAGACAAGGCCCAGTACAGTCTGAGGAAATAAAAAGACAGGTACAAAAATTGTTAGATGATAATGTCATACAAGAATCATTCTCCCCTTGGAGTGCCCCTGTACATCTAGTTCCAAAAAAAATGGATGCATCAGGAGAGCCTAAATATAGAATGGTAATAGATTACCGACGCCTTAACGAAATCACAATAGACGACAAATACCCTTTACCACATATCACAGATCTTTTTGACAAGTTAGGTAAAAGTACTTATTTCACAACGTTAGATTTAGCGAGCGGTTATCATCAGATAGAAATAAATGAAGGCGATCGTCACAAAACCGCTTTTAGCACACAATCAGGCCACTTTGAATTTCACAGAATGCCATTTGGTTTAAAGACCGCCCCGGCGACATTTCAAAGAACTATGGATAATGTTTTAAGAGGGCTACAGGGCATCCACTGCATGGTGTATTTAGACGATATAATTATATATTCTGCGAGCCTAAATGAGCACATAAATAGCTTAAGAACAGTATTCGATAGGTTACGTAAGACAAACTTAAAAGTGCAATTAGATAAATCCGAATTCCTCCGAAAAGAAGTGTTATATCTGGGTCACACCATTACGAAAGATGGCCTTAAGCCAAATGATGATAAAATTAAAGCTGTATTAGACTACCCAGTACCTAAAACTATTACAGAAATCAAAAGCTTTTTAGGATTAATAGGTTATTACCGACGGTTCATAAAAGACTTTGCAAAAATAACACAACCTTTAACTTCTTGTTTGAAAAAGCGCAACAAAATTATAATTGACGAAAATTTTATAGAAGCCTTTCAAAAGTGTAAAGAGCTACTAGTAAATGCACCCCTATTACAATACCCCGATTTCGATAAACCTTTCATATTGACGACAGATGCATCTAATGTGGCTTTGGGAGCAGTCCTGTCACAAGGATCTCTTGGTAATGATCATCCTATTGCCTATGCCAGTAGAACTATTAGTGACACAGAATCACGTTATAGTACAATAGAACGCGAATTATTAGCAATAGTGTGGGCTGTGAAACATTTCAGACCCTACCTATTTGGAAAGAAATTCACAATATATACTGACCATCGTCCATTAGCTTGGCTTTATTCTATCAAAGAACCAAATAGTAAATTGACTCGATGGCGTTTACGCCTACAAGAATACGACTTCGAAGTAATTTATAAAAAGGGCAAACAAAATACCAACGCCGATGCCTTATCCCGAATAAAATTAAATGCAATAGAGTCTGACGATAAGGAATCCTTGGTGGTCCATGTAGATAAAAAGGAAAAACAACTACAGAAATATTTATCGAGCGTGACCAATAAAATCACTAGGTTAGCCGAGAATAAAAGTTCTGATGATGATAGTAAGACGATAACCATTTCCGATACATCCGCCACCGTTTCAGTGAGCCCTAATGAATTGGAATTTGAGGAACAGTATCCAATACCCTCAGTTTCTAGTAGTACGGAAACCGTACATTCAAATATACAATTAGATACCTCCGGAATTCCAATATTACATGAAGCAATTGACACAAAGCCCAACCAAATATTAGTATTCTCGTGGTTTAAAAATGAAATACAAGTTAAGGACTTATCAAGGCCAAAATATAAAATTTTAGAAGTATTCTTACCGTTAAATAATAAAGACCTAATTAGAGATTTTCTTAAGGAATATATACGCCCTAAAATAAAGTATTTCATTTATTTCGAAGAGAAGCAACATAGGATAGACTTTTCAAATACCATTATCTCCTTATTTAAAAAAGACACAATTAATATGTTAGAATGCACAGAAAGAGTAGTTTACGTCGAAGATGAAAAAGAACAAAGGGCTATAATTTTAAAGTATCACGAAGGGAAAACATGTCATCGCGGTATTAAAGAAACAATGGCTAGGATCAGACGAGTGTATTATTGGGACAATTTACAAGACACCATATCGGCTATAATAAATTCATGCGAACTTTGTAAAAAAATGAAATATAATAGGATGCCCATAAAACCATTATTACAGCTAACACAAACCCAAGATGCCCCCTTTCAGGAAATTTTTATCGATTTATTTAGTATAGAGGGTAGATATTACTTAACATTAGTAGATGTGTTTAGCAAATTGGGACAAGCAATTGGTATAAGTAACCGGTCAACCCCTGAAGTAGTTCGTGCATTAATAAAATATTTTTCTTTTTATGGTGTTCCCAAAAGAATTTCATGTGACCCAGGCACTGAATTTAATAATATGCTCATGCGTGAACTAACAGATATGTATAAAATCGAATTACATATTACTACACCTAATAATCCCAACTCCACAGGAGTCATAGAGAGGTTCCATTCCACCCTTCTAGAGATATATAGACTAGCCAAATACGAGCAAAAGTTTACCGATGCGGCATCCGTAATGACGTATTCAATTATGGCCTACAATAATACAATCCACAGCGTAACAGAACTCACACCGTTTGAAGTCGTCTTTGGTCACACTGACTCTAATAACATATTTAACATTAACTTTGAAAAATCTTATTTGCAACAATTACTTAAAGACCATGCTAAAAGAACCAAATATTTATATCAATATATTTCAAACAAAATGATAGAATTGAAGGATAAGGAAAGGAAAAGAAAAGGCGGTGACGGTAGTTTAGAGTTAAAGGAAGGAAATATAATTTTTGCCAAAGCAGTAAATACGCGTCAAAGCAAAGATAAACCTTTATATCAGAAAGCTCAAGTGAGTGGTCCTATAATGCGGAATACAGTACCCATTAAAATAGGTAATAGAAAGAGTAAAGTCCCTATTAAAAATATAAGACGCCCTCCACAGGTGGTGCGTGATAGTCCTGCTAGTGGTGAGGGACAGCCAGGCTCTTCAACTTCAAAAAATTGAAGGTAACCCAGGGTTATTGCCCGTGAGAAAAGGCCACTCCTATAGACAGGAAAATAAATGGGTTATTATTAAGGTATTAGATTTAGTAAGAATTTTCGAAGATTTAGAATATAATATAAATATCTATAAGGATTTTAGTAAACTAATTAATGTTAGTAAACCTTATCATAATGAGTTTAGCAATATAAAAACCCAAGTCGAATATATTAGAGACGCTACCATAGAAAAGTTTAGGCAAATTGTCCCCACTCAACGATTTAAACGAGGATTATTAAATCCCCTTGGATCCGTTATAAAATCAATAACTGGTAACCTAGATAATGATGATGCACTGCGATATGATAACCTTATACAAAATTTGTATAGCAAACAAAATTTACTTCAAAAGAAAATTACATTAATAACCAAAATTATGGATTATCATGTTAACAATACAGAAATACTTTATAACAATTCCTTAATTCAAAATGAGCGTTTGAAGCGAGTAGAATTAATGATAAGAGATATTAATACGAAAGAAAATAATTCTATTTACTCTACTTATGTATTAAGCCTATTCACTACATTTATTAATAGCTTTCGTACGATATATATAACATTAAGTGAAATAGAAACTGCTCTAGCATTAAGTAAAGTCTCTGTGTTACACCAATGTATCATTAATTCTACAGAATTGTTTAACACTTTATCTTATGTACAAAAATTTAATAATTTAGTTTATCCTGTATCAATGAGTAATTTAGTTAAAATAGAAAGAACATTGTCTGTAAAAGCGTACATTAAAGGAAACCAGATCACGTATATAATAGAGGTTCCCCTTATTGATAATAACACTTATGATTTTTATAAAATTTATTCATTACCTATATTTGATCATCAAAAGAATAAAACTTACATTATCATTCCTGAATATCCCTTCCTTATGGTGAAAAGTTCTATGTACTTAGCAGTGGTTTCTCCGTGTCAAGCAATCTCCGATGATAACCAATACCTATGTACTGATAAGGAAATCGCACCGTACTCATTACCTACCTGTATGGAACAGCTGATGGAGTACCAGGCAGATACCTCACTTTGCATCCCTCGAGCAGTTCACATCGAGGATATTAAAGCTCAACGTCTTTCTTCATCTGACTGGATAGTATACTCTCGCTTTAATACTATAATTACTGATATATGTGGAGGCGAAGTAAATAAAACGCCAATAAAAGGAACATATACTTTAAAAACCGACCCTGGTTGCGAGATTACCTTAGGAACCATACACCTACGCCACTTACAAAACTCTTTTGGAGAAGTACCTTATGAAATAACGCCTCGAATAAAATTATCCAATGTAAAAATGGAAGATACAGATATTGTACCAATAGATATTAAAGGCGTCAACTTAGACGACATAAAACACCTTTCAACAGTCGTAAAATTACAGGAGATAAGTGCTAGTGATAGTGAAAAAGTGCAAATAATAAAAGTCAATAGTGTCAGTGTCGCAACCATCGTTCTTTATGTAATTTTCTGTATCTGTGTAATTCTAGTTTTGTATAAATTTAGAAATAAAATAAAATTAGCATTTAATAATCGCAACCCTCAGAAAATAAACATTTCTGATGGTTCCGAACTTAAGGGGGGAGGAGTTATGTTAGCCTCAGCCAGCCCTACCATAAAGATTAATGCCTAGACAGCATTTATTGTATTCACAGGGATATTATATTACGTGTGAACTAGGAACATCTTATGATTTACATGTAACATATGAATTCATTCAATTAGAACATCCAATTCTGTTCGGTTGTCTCACTAGTATAATTTGTAACAATTTAGAATAAAATCTTTTAAATTGTCTAATTAAGTTTGAGATTAATAAATTTTATAGTTTTTAAAAACTAGTTTTTCGCTCCCGGAAACTTGACTACTTTCTAAATAACGAAACATGACTCCACACTTTGCAATGGTGATTCGTTACTCTGGATTACTTATAACATAATATTAGTAGTTACTAATTTAGTTAGTATTCGTAACGTATGAACGAGTCGATGCAAAACGAGAATCAACACTGTAAAGAGCGGAGCCGCGTTTCGTCTTTTAGAAATTAATAAGAAAGTAAAATAAGTAAACTTACTATTAAGACTCCACCGTACAAGCAAAACAACTCACACCATAGATCAAAACACACATATGTTGCTGTATATAACAACCAAGAGCAACTCTATAAAAATTTAATTAATTTCGGTCATTCGAAAATTATTAAGATCATTCGATTATAAAGACAAATTAGTTGCCAATGTCATAAACGATTACTTATTAATCTTAGTATTAGTAAAGTAATTCGTTTGAGATAATAATCATTTGTAATCGCCTACCGTTAGAAAAATCTTACAATTAGTAGCAGTTAAGATTCTGACGGCAGTTTTTGATTCTTCCGGCACGTTAATCAGTAACGTTATAGCAAGTAAGAAAAAACAATCGTTATTTTAGTCAAACGACAAACTAAAGCATCAGTGAACTATGGCGTTTGTTGGCACTCAATTCATATGGGCTGTTTAGATTTTTGTCATTTTTCAACCAAAACATAAATTGGACTAAATCAAAACTTGACACTAAAAAATGTTCGCGTTATAATGAACTTTTCTAAAAAGCTTCTCGACAAAGAGCCACCGAACAACATATAAATGGAAGTGCAAATATGTACCTTTTATATCTTACTTTGACTGTTTTTTGTCTTTGAAAAAAAGTGTCACATCACTATTTACATTATTAAATACATCTGATAAACCTTTAACAATACATAAAAGGAAATAGGTATATTGGAAAGTGAGCGTTTTTGTTTTAACTCACATGGTAACTGTGACAAAAATAACTCGAATGAGGGATCTTTAGTTGTAAACTAATTTACCAAGTATTATCAGTGAAAACAATGTGTCCAAGTTTATAACTGTGATGAAATCAGAAATCAGAAATACTATATTCAATAAAACTTTTTACAGGTTATTTCGACACGTCAACATATTTTTTAAAAACTACTACCGGATCGGAAACGCGGCCACACACTGAGAAGATCCGGCGGAAGAAACTCAGATGTTCCATTTTAAAGTTGAAGAAATAACAAAGTATTTTTTTAGCCTTAAAATGATTCGGGACCGCTTTAAAGAGTAGACAATCTGCAATAATGCCAGTCAATTTGTAAAAAAGGTGATCGATTGGTCTAGCCAATCGTTTGCCTACATATTATAAACTTCGTAACTCCTGGATCTTATCATTATTGCGTTTCAGTCTGAAGGTGCAGGTAGCCAGGAAACTTATGCGTGTGACATGTGGCATTAACATCCCGGATAGCAACGCACCATTAACATCTACATGTCTATATGCGACAGTTTTTCTTTCTATCCTGAGAGTTATTTGCTTGTTTGCTATGAAACCATAAATTTTTCCATACTATAATATTACAAATGCGAAAGTCTGTCTGTCTGTTACGCTTTCACGGCTAAACTGCTTGACCGATTTTCATGAAATTTGGCATGGATATAGTTGAAGATCCGGGGTCAAACATAGGCTATTTTTTTTCAAAAATCAGTCCCTGGAGGACTGAATTAGGGGATGAATTTTTTATTAAAAGCTATCTAGATGACTTACTAACATATTCGCGGGCGAAGCTGCGCGGGTCAGCTAGTTTTAGATAAGTGAGTGTATGAATTAATCAACGTATAAATGAGTATATGCATATTTTAAAGAAGAGCTGTCTTAGTAACTTACAAACTACAACAAATGACAAATAACAGAAAACGTTAATAATGTCTTACTACAATTTTTAAAATAACCAGCGATCGCCGCTGGTCGAAATTCGAACTTAATTTCGGAAATTCGCGCGTGCGATTTTTCGCGCGGCGCGAACGGTGGAGCGTCTGGCGTCTGAAACAAATGTATGGGGAAGTACTAAACATGCCACGCGGCGCAGCGACCGGCGGGGCGTCGGACGATATTTCACGAGGGAATCAGACGCGCGGTGCGGGACGCGGTGAGCGAGTGGGAAAATGTATGAATCAGCACAGAGCATCGCGGTGGCCTTACCGTATAGTTTAGGAATCAGAATGGTTTATTTGTAGTAGCCGAAAAAGTACACTATGAACATTTTAACTTTAATTTTCAAATACCTACTAGGCCAGTAATTTGTAAGTTTTGTTACCACATCATAAGTATAAACAAAGTCCAGAGATACGATTTTTCTTTCTTTGCAAAATGTTTAATATTCATAAGAATATAAGCAGAGTCGCCAAAACATCGATAGTTTTAATCTAGAAACGCCATATCGTCAATAGTATCGATAGTATTGAACGCTGCAAATAAATAAACTATCGATTGCGTCGATAGTTTCAATCGTTGGAGATAAACAAAGTATCGATTCTATTAATAGTATTGTTAGACAATATTGCATTGACTATCGATATATTCGATACTATCGATAGTTTGTACAATCGATAGCATCGGTCAGTATTAGAATAAAATTGACTATCGATGGTTTTGATAGTATCGATACTATCGATAGTAATTTTTTTTATATCATAAGATAGCAAACAAGCAGATGGGTCTCCTAATGGAAAGAGTCAACCATCGCCTATAGACACCAAAGGTGTTAATGGTGCGTTGCTATCTGGTGGCGAGGTCTAATGCAACATGCATAAGTTTACCGGCTACCTTACCCTGACGCTATTGCGGCAGGAATAGGTAAGGTGGTGGTACCTGACACGGGCGAGACAATGCAGAACTCTACCACCTAGTAGCCACGATGATAGTGACTCACATAGCCAGTCAGTCGCCTTTTACGACCTGCCTGGCAGAACGACAGTTGGTCTATTCTTCAACGGAGCTCGGAACCAACACGAGGAAAATGCAATATTAAACAGCAATACTATCGATAGTATTGCTGTTTATTGATAGTATTGTACTTATTGAGGTAATCCTATCGATAATGGACTATCAAGCGGCAACACTATAAATCAAAGGCTTCGAGTATCGACACTCATTCCAAAAATTTATCTTGATATAGTACGTATTTCTCATACTTCTTGTGAAATTCAACGTCTATACTATACCCCGATTCTTATTTATATCATATACTACATATTCTCTTCTACATAGTAAGTGTGTAAGTACAAAACTACTCGAGATAAAGTTGAAAAATTCACTTTGCTCCCGAACTATACTGGTCGCGGTGGAGGACACAAGTTCCCGTGGCCTGAAAATTCGCGCGCGCAAATTTTCGCCACCGCCATCGCCGGATCGCGTGGCAGGGCGGTAATTCTATTAGTGTTAAAGTACAAGTATCTATTAGACAAATTATAGGATAAACAACTGACTAATTACTAGATCAACAATTAGCTATAATTATTTACTTGATAAAAATAAAGATATACATCCTCATTATTTTTTAATGTCAGTCAAAGTAACAAGGTAATCAAAATCTAACAAGTAATATGGATGCAAAAATAAAAACATTTTCAAGATAAAGCAAAATCAAAATAAAAATTTCAGTTTAAGTACGTTAGCATACATCAATGAGTCAGGTATTTGAAGCGATTAATGAAAAGTGAAATCAACCCTGCATTGGGGAATTACTCGATGACAAAAGGGCACTGTACCTCGTTCACAAAACAAAGGTCTCGTGAAAGCAGCATATACATATAATAAATCAATTATATTTTCCTATAGTTTTTGTCGAAAAATTACAAATAAGAAAACAGCCAATCTGAATCAATTGCCAACAAATGGCATAGTTCACTGAAATGCTTTAGTTGGTCATTTAGCTAAAGTAACGATTATCTTTTCTTATTTGCTATTGTTGGAACTTAGTTTTACGGAAACATAGGAGTATTAACTCACTACCACTAGAATCTAAACTGCTACTAATAAGGTTCTATACAATATTAACCAATTATAATTTTTTGACTCGAAACTGGTGCGAAACTATTACCTACACCATGCTACAGCGCAAAGAGTGTAAACCATTAAACAATTGTTTACATTTGATCATATTTCTATAAAGCGTTAAAGTTTGCAGTAATATTAATGCGAAATGTCAATTGTTAGTTAATTACAAATAGAGCAGAGTGGAGTCGCTGAAACAGGTCTTTGATAATTTTCTAACATAAATAAACAAACGGAAAGTGGTTAAGTGAAAGATTGACATATTTGACATATCGTATGATGACATTCTCATTTAACCATGCTACTCACCATGCTTTAGCGCAAAGACTGTAAATATCTAAAGGTGCTATTTAAAAGAATTTAATATACAAATATGACGTAGCCATTTTACATTTAAAAGCTTAGCATTATTCGGTAAAAAAACTAAGGTTTATTTTAATCATTTTTTAAATGCTGTTGTTAACAATTTAGTGATTTCCTAGGTCTAAAACAGTTTGATCCAAAAAAGATGTAGGGCAGGGGCAACAACCCAATGCGCGCTTCCCGTGAATCCAGGAACAGCAATATTCAGATATGGCATTTCTGCCATTTTCAGATATACATACAGTGCTGCTCCTCGCATGCCTCGATTGTATGCGACATATAATTAGGACATAGCTGTTGTCGTCCTTTAAATATATTATTATGTTCTCAGGATGTCGAAAAACTTCAATTTCATGTACCATACTTGATGTAATAAATGATTTATTGTTATTATTACTATTCATAAACACCTGTTCTCTTGATATGCTTGCTTACTGCAATAAGTTTTCTTTCATATCGGTTAAGTTAAAGTTATATTTTACGAATATCTAAGCATGTTTATTATAGATACGGACATTATTTTAAGTGTTAATCTTGTAAATGTAAAATGGCTACATCTTATTTGTAATATTAAACACTTGTAAGCCGCAACTGTAAGTTTCTAATGCAACTTTTAAGAGTAAAATCAATGTTGTTCTCTGTCAAAATTCGTATAGCAAATTCACATTGTAAGCCATCGATTTCGATGATATCCGTTATGTCGAATTTATTTACTCATTTTTGCCTATAATTTAAGGAACATTTAATTTGCGCCGGGCGTGGGGTTTTTTGAGCATTCTCCTTTGATTTATCACAGTAATAAGTTTTCAAGTTGTCTCTTTAATACGAGCAGTTTTCCTTTGGGAGTATTTCTAGATTAGAACTTATAAGAAGATTTGTAAATTTACATCAAGCAGCCCTTTGACTTAGATTTACTAATGATAAAACTTATAGAAGTATATTTCTCTTTTACTGAGCCGAATTTAAGACCATTTTCTTAGGTTCCGTTTAATGAATAAGTGCTTACTGAAAATTATAACACTTTGCCTATTTTTAAATATTAAATTAAGATAATTAATTTGCAACTTATCGCGAAATCTCATATGACGTGATGGCCGAAATATCACTGAAATAAAAAGTAGTGTAATAATAGTAAAAGAGCCCAAGATGCTAAATGGGATTTTGTAGATAAAATGACAACAAAAATAATATTAACGTAAAAAAGTCGAGGTTGGTAAAATCATGTAATGTTTTTCGTTTAAAAAATCTACAGATAACAAAAATGTGAAAAAATCAGTGAAATGGAAACACCGAAGCGCGTTTGATCAAGGTATAGCGGGCTAATTGCAAATCAAAATTTAAAAAAATCTGACGATTCAAGTGTGTCAAAATGTTGACATTCTCGAGTGAGTCTGAATTTTGTATTACTTTAGAGGAAATTATGTAAGAATAGCCAAAAAAATATAATCTGACAATTAACACTAGCCGAAGTTTTTATAATTTTGTATTTTTACTGCCCTGAATGCTCGGCTCTATATAGTGTATATTCGGTGGAGAATCCAAGCCGTATGCAAGATATCCCCCTACGATAATATTACGCGCTCGAGTAAATCTCAAAATCCTCTCTTGGGCTCCTCTAATATAAGCAATGGAACTAACCTAATGAATGTATGGAAATTAAAGGTGATCCCCAGCGGCATATTAATCCATACTTGTCCACCATACTTTCACCCACGTCAGTAGCAAAAGCAATATATGTATTCAATGTATAACTTCATAACGGTAGCGGTTATGAAGTTAAACGTACGATAACCGGGATCGACGGCCTTACGTGCTCATCCGAGGCACGAGAATGATGACATACCACCCGCCAGACTCCGCCAGAACTGAAACTTTGGATTTTCGAGAATAACCTCAAAAAAATCTCATAATATTTAAACCCGATCCAGGATAGAACCCGGAACATCATGTCTGAGCCGAATAAGCTAACCCCTAGACCACGAGGCAGCCCAAATCATATTTTCCTCTTCATATCTTATTAGGAAATGCGTTTAGAGACTTAGTGACTTTTTCTAGGTCAAGATAAAGTTTAAATTGATAGCATTGTAGCAAAACTCGTCACCTAAAGCTGCACTTAGTGAGTTACACCTATCATCCAACGAGACCACAAGCAAACAATTTGCTTATTTTGGGTTTATATCACAGACCACATGAATACTACTAGACACGCCATTGGGAAGGAAACGCTCCTATCACTGTCAAAAGTGTCATACATTTGTAAATATAGTATATCGTGAAAAAATAGAAATAAATCCTGTTATAAGATTTTATCGTATCGAATGAGATGACAAGGTTTAAAAATTACCCTTGACATAATTTTATTTCATCGGTAAGTAGTATAACTCGGTATTTCTGAGTGTAAATGCAAGTTACGTTGAAAAACTAAGAAATTGTCTTTAAAGGCGTATCCATTTGATCTGTGGTTTAAATCAATTCTCATTTATCAAGCGACGTTTATTTATGTACTCTAAAAGGCGAATAATTGGCCTAACGTGTCAATATCATTGTGATACTTGATGGTAGAGTTTTCCAACATCTTAAGGTTTGACATCACTCCTTTCTTTTTTTTACTGCAATAGCGTCAGTGCTGATAATTATAACCGAGAAGCTATTTGGCCGAATAAAACATTTAAATCACTTTTACACGCACAATGTAATTTTTTGGTCATAGTAACGTCTTCAAAAAGTGATACAATTATAATGACACGAAAATGTCTTATCATCGCTCATTAATACTATTCTTATTTATATTTGTCCATTATTGTTAATAACGACGTCATTATTTCACAGTAACAGATGCATAAATCACACAGGTGCGCCACAAATCTGGCCATCTAATACTTGTCGTTAAGCGCGGTTGCTAACACAGTTGATGTCTTGTGATATAAGTTAACTGGTAAACTTACGCATGTTGTGATATTTTAAGCTCAAGGGTACAACACCTTGCAACCTACCCATGCAAAGATTTTTTTAGAGTTCAAAAACCCTCCTTCATGATTCTGTGATCTAGTGGTTTGGTATCGGTGTTGACCGCATGAGGTTCCGGGTTCGATTGCCGGGTCGGACAATTCAATACGTGCTTTTTAATTTTCTGCTAAAAACAACGTTGCCCGGGATTGGATTAAGTGCCCGATTGGCAATAGGCTTACCACCTATTTTATGTATAATTACTCCCATAACGTAGGCTTGGCACTTACGTTTTGCGGACTAAGAAATTTCGGCTAATCGTGGATTCACTTGTTGTACTTATCTTTGCCTACCTCGCTGGGGATACGGGCGTGAAGATGCTTTATTATTCAAAAGTATAAAGTTTGTTAAAATGACAATATTTTATTTTCGAAAAGCTGTATATTTTAAAAACGTTGATCAATCTAGATCTTTTGAATGGCATTCAATGCAAGTTTTGAGTTCTAAAATGATGCTTTACATACGTGTAGTATTCATACATCTTACGTACTCATTACAATGTCTCCACGTTTATGACACCGCGCTTTTCATATTTTTGTAGTTTCTAGACATTTCCACTCGTATTTTTTTAAATAAATTTATTAACACGTAATTGCTACCTTTCCATGACGAGAGCTATATTCTCAATTATTATCTTATGATATAAAAAAGTTTGTGTCTTTCAATTTCCAGTTATTACAGCAGGTACACATAATACAAAGTTACTTTATTACTATACTTATAGATATTAGTTGTGAAAACATCCTCCAAATAGATTTATTACGCAATATCCAATTTTGTCGAAACTGAGAAAGTTATTCTTAGTGGCGAGTTATTGATTAATATCAGCGGGGGTTATAGAAGATTTAGATGTCAACTGGGTTACAAAACGATTTATTTGTATAGACCCGTATTTCACAGGAATTACTTCAGATTCAAGTAACTTTCTTCTTTAATATCAATACTCAATACTTTATTGCGTCATATCATTTATAGCCATAGGTGTTCTAGGTGCAAAATATGTACCCTGATAGGGTGTAGCAATGCAGAGGCGGACTGATTCACTTTTTTTAATAAAATATGTTTTTTATTAAAATTTGTTAAGAAAA
The DNA here is from genome assembly GCA_036924255.1 of Apodemia mormo. Taxonomy (NCBI): domain Eukaryota; kingdom Metazoa; phylum Arthropoda; class Insecta; order Lepidoptera; family Riodinidae; genus Apodemia; species Apodemia mormo. Next base: position 8,554,716 of record JAUPFN010000003.1, read on the forward strand.
AATTCGCTTAAAGTGTAGTAATATTTATTTATCAATAGATTCTTAACATCACGTAGAAATATTTTACAATTTTCTTCCGATTTAAGTTTTCGGGTAATTTATTAAATATTTTACAACGTTTGGCCCGGAGCTGTTCATTTTAAGGTTTGAAATTGGTAATTCTAGGTTGTATTTGAACCTTGTTGTAAATCTTCGTATATCTCAGTATACTCGTATATTACAGTACTATACTACAGTATATATCTCAATATCTCAGTATACTCTATTATACTATGTATATTATACTTCAGTATATATCTCAATATCTCAGTATACTCGTAGTATGAGAGCCTTGTACATAAGGAATGAACGATTTACAAAACATCACACTGATTCTTATGTAGAATAGACAGAATGAAACAATATTATTACCGCCATATGAATAGAAACGCATCATTTACATTTTTTTGTCTTCCTATAAGCGATGGTTCATCAGAAGCACTCTCTTGTTTGCTATTCCATGAAATTTAATAAAATAAATAATCGAATAGGTGTACAAATTTTTCGTTTAATCACGAATATTATCACCGCACTTTCCACTTTCACTTGAATCAACAGGCTTACATGCAATTTTGAGACCGAGTTTGCCAAAAGTAGTAAGAATATGTCGTGAACTGTGCAACTCTTTCCAAGCAAAGTCAACTTTTGCCTACTTATTCTTTGTATTCAGAAGTGATGTTTGTGTTGGATGCGATGATAGATATTATACACGCTAGGTTTATATTATAATATTAAATTGATATAATAAAGTATGCAAACTGAAAATAAAATAAGAAAATATTTAATCAGTCAGACGCAGTATTAGAAATCAGAAAAATGTTTATAATAACAGAAAGATTACTCGCCATCACTGGTGTCAGTGGGATGTCCCCTTAATAAATATTAAACAAGCGCGTAACAAATATGACATTTTTGCACATAAAAACATTATTATTATATACCTACATAATATTAGCTAACCCGGCAAAAGTTGTTTTGCCATACAAATTACTTGTATTGAATATTTTAGTGGGGTACTTGAGAGAGCCCCCACTCTCTATAAATAATTAATATAAAAACTATCCCATCTTTCCATCCAGTTGAAAGCATGTTCCAGTCTGAATGAATACTGGAAATCCGCGTTAAATCGAACCGCTTTGTCCGGGTACGTGGAACGTCCACCATATGGCGATGCCTAGAATCTGAATCTGAATCTAGAATTAAAAAAAATATGTTAAAATAATATACCTAGTACGGAATTTTAAATCTTAAAAATATCTACAAAACATTTAATAGATTCAGGCGTTACTTTGTGGAAATCCATAATTTAAAGAAGCAACTATGGTATTTAATTTGCAAATTTTTCACAAAATGTTAAATGTATTACTTAATGCTTCACCCTTCATAGAGTCAAGTGCTATTCGACTCTCCTGAAGATGCTTCAGTTGCGAAGTGAAACGTGCGTTGAGTACATAATTTGTGTGTAAGGCTTTGCCTCTGACGTGGAAGAAAGTGTGGTGGAAGTGGGTGGACCATTACGCTGCTGTGGTCTCACTAATTTCAGACCGCTGATAAGTTTGCCCCGTTCATTATACTATCTTTGAATTGCATCACAGCAGTTCCATATAACATTTCGCGGAAAATTTGCAAATTAAATAAAATAGTTGCTTCTTTATCTACAAAACAGTTCCAAGTGCTATATCACGTATGTTTATCTGCTAAGGATAACATTTATCTGTTACATATTACAAAAAGATGTTGGGTTATTTACGAACCCATTTTAAATACTACAGTATTATTACTTATCGAATTAAATACGTTAGATAAGTTGTGTATTTAGTACAAATCAAAATTGCTCATTACAGCATATCATTAAAATTAATATTTTAGAACGTAATATCAGAGATTTAAAGTACGGAGACAAAGCAAAAGTCAGGCGGTACGTCCGCGTCCGTCCCCTTCGGCCGAGGCGCATCAGCATGGCGGGAGGGCCCAAGATATCCATGCTCACCCCACTTAATTAGCCCCTCATAAACTTATAATATAATTTTTTCCTTCTCAATTGTTTGATGGCCGTTATAATTATTATGTTGATTATTTGATTGTTTTTTTTTTTCTTATAATATTTTTTTTGGCTTCTCAATTGCTCTGGGCCCCTTAGTCTAGGCCCCTTTAGAAATAGAATATCAGCTGTTTTGCCAGGCAGTTCGTAAAAGGCAAACGATTGGCTATACAAGTCACTACCACCGTGGCTATTAAGTGGTAGAGTTTCGCATTGTCTCACCGGGTCTGGTAACCACCGCCTTACCTTTTTCTGCCGCAATATCTGTGTATCTATCATAGTATAATATCTATGTTCCGGTTTGAAGGTTAAGGTAGACGGTAAAATTATGCATTATGCATTAAGACCTTGCCACAGGATAATAACGCATCATTAACATCTTTAGTGTCAATAGGCGGTGTTTGTCTCTTTCCATCAAGAGAGCTATATATATATATATATATAAATTAAAAGAAAAACTTTCTACTCATATATTACATATTATAAAGTCTAAACCATGAAGTATTAGGTATATATAGGTGGAGCTAGCACTCGTATTAATCAATTGAGACAAATATTTACGTTATATCTCTGTCTATGAGGTCTCTCCATCTCTTTTTATTCAGCTGTGTTAAAAAGAGAGGGTAAGACCTCAGAAGATGACAGCAGTATTTAAAATTTGGTTTCAAGTAGGTATTAGAAGTGCTGCCTCCAGATATAATACGCCTTCATGGTCTAAACGAATTTACCATAAAACACAGACCTAAAAAAGTGTTAAGTAACGAAATTGACAGATGATACATGTCACAACTCACAAGAAACGTCGCCTCACTTCGGCGGCAATTTGTCACTTTATAATTGAATTATGTGTGTTGCCACGGTCGATTTACTTCGTGAGATATCTGGCGATAACAGTGTAATTTACCTCGTTCGCAGCAAAGTGTGAATGGGAAACTTGAAATAAATCGATTTGAAACGTGTTAGAAGTGAATATATTAGGGTCTTTTGTATATTTTATAATATAATAATATATAATAATAAGTTGGATTTATATTGTATTAAAATGACTTGTACTGACTCGATTTTTATTTAATTAACCCAACCGGTTTCGTGTTTTAACGCATCATCATGGCACATGGAGTTTCACCAAGTGCCGACGATATTTAGTGTTCAAAATATGATAATGAATAAATAAATATTCAGGGGACAAATTACACTTACTTATCTAATCCAAATAAGCAAATTATTTGCTTGTGTTATGGGTGTTAGTCAACGATACTAATACATAGAAATACATATATAAATACTAGAATATATTTAATAAAAACCCAAACCCGGAAATACAAACATTTATGCTCATCACACAAATGCTTGTCCACGTCGGGGATCGGACCCGAGCATTGCATAGTCAGGGTCGCTAACCACTCGACCAACGGGGCAGTCAAAATAAATAACTTTATTTCCACCAATTTTCAAATACAGGTTCTATTTTTTTAATTTTAACTAGTATTACAATAGACGATTCAAGATGGACTGGAGCCTAAGCTAGGTAAAACCTGTATTTCAGGACTCCAGGTCTCCCACCACGGCTCACTAAGTACCTAGTTAGACTCTTCAGTGAAATTGTAATAATGATAAATGTGTATTACTGGTATGATATGACTAACTTTACGTGTATTGGTGTGAGTGTGTGAGTTTGTGTGTGTATATATGGATCTTGCATAAGAAAAACATTACTAATAAACATCTGTTTGACACAAAGAGTGTATACATCTGTTATAAGGGATGGAATTTTGCATAGAAAGTTACACAGGGTCTATGCACCATAAAACCCTTGTTTAAAGCTTGTTTAAGGCAAAAATCAAAATGGTGGCTCATTGTGTATCAGCTGTTAGCCAACAAATGTGAATAATGGACTCGGTTTTGTTTTTATTTTATTAGTTCTTATAACATTTTACTTATTCAAGGTATTCTTTTTTAACAGAAAATGTTTCTGTTAAAAAAGAATACCTTTCTGTATATCATTTGAAACAAATAAGCAGATTGCTCTCCTCCTGAAAAGAGGGACCATCGCCTATCGAACACCGAATATGTAAATGATATGTTGTTATCCATTCGGCGCGATGGCAATGCCAAACGTATAAATTTACCGACTACCATTATTTTAATTTATTAGAGACTAGCTGTTGCCCGCGACTTCGTTCGCGCGGATTCCGTTTACTCCGCACAGCTCCTCCCCCGGTGATAGGTGATAGCTTGATAATATTTAGCCTATATGTTGACCCGACCTGTTAGTAATATTAATGCAACATTTGAAGTAAATCCATGCAGTACTTTTTGAGTTTACCCTGGACATACATTGACTTTCCTACGATTTTATTATATGTATAGATAATTGATGGAAAAGGTTTTTAGCGGATTCAAAGGAAAACCAAATCGTACAAAACCTGGATTGATCCGGAGTTATTGCTTGTCACTGTGTTGTTCCGGTTTAAGGGTATGGTAGCCAGTAACCATATGCATGTGGTATTACCCCACCATATCCCACCACAACCGATAACAATGCACCATTAATATATTCGCCGTATATAGTAAAAAGTTGTCTCTTTCCAACAACGGAGCTATCAACTTGTTTGCTATCCTACGATAAAAAAAAATAATTAAAGTTTCTAAATATAATAATAAAAAGGGATGCTTTTTCTGTAGAACAAGTTCACTGTTTAGCTCAAAGAATATACAATACTACTGACTATTTTTTTTTCGGAATGTCTCAATTGCTGTTAGCCTTATGGGCTGATACAGCTTCACCGGTCGCGGGGGTGAGCAGAGTGCTCAGCCAGAATTTAAAGGTGTAGGGCTGTACGCCCTCCGCCCTAAGGGTGTCTCCTGTGAGACCGAACCTCGGCTTAGGGTAGGGTCGTGATTTGCGATGAGAGGGCTAGTGGCATTGTTTTGTCCGTCCGCCGAACCTTGCCCTCGGGCTAGGTTCGCCGAAGGGCGAAACAGGGGTCCTCGTCGCCGCCGGCGGCGACGGTTCGATAATGTAGGTGTGTAGTGTTATCGTGTAAACCGTTGGCCAGAGTTATCGGGTCATCGGGATCGGTAAGAACGTGGCGGGGCCTACGTAGTTTGGGATCGGGATTAGGGTCTGGGGTGTAGTCAGCCGCGGCTACCACCAGAGGGTTCGGATGCGAGATGGCACGATCGAAGTATCTTTTTGAGATGTCTTTGAAATGCTTTGCTAAGCTCGGCAATTCAAGATCGTTATGGAGGTCTACGTTGCGCATATACCACGGTGCTCCCGTGGCAATACGCAGGAATTTATTTTGTACCACTTGCAACGGATGCAAGTCCGTACGGGGGAGATGGGCAAACGCTACGCAAGCGTAAGAAAGGATGGGGCGTACGCACGACTTGTAAAGTTTCACCTTGTGTCTAAGTGACATTTTACTGCGTTTATTGATAAGATGATATAACCGACCTACAACGAACTTAACCTTGACTTTCATTCTTTGTATGTGCGGTTTGAATGACATTTTGCTGTCCAACGTTACCCCGAAGTACTTGACTTTCCTTTCCCACGGGATGACGTTTCCGAACAGGGTAATGTTGCCAAGCTTACGCAGACCGCGCCTTTGTTGTCGCGGGTGTTTACCGCGGCGAAAGTACACGGCTGCACTTTTTGTGGGGTTTATTTCGATACGCCATTTTCTGAACCAATCACCAAGGGCGTTGGCCGCAGCCTGCAGCCGCTTGGTGATTGTTACTTCGGAAAAGTTGGACGTATAAAGGGCGGTGTCGTCGGCGAACAACGCGAGCTTGACGTGCGGCTCGCCTGGTACATCGCACGTGTACAGGGAGAATAGTACGGGTGACAGTATGGAGCCCTGCGGGACACCTGCTGTAATCGATCTGTGGGTGGAGAAGGCTCCCTCCACGCGGAATTTGAATCGGTGGTTGGTGAGGTACTCTCGTATGATGAGTACGAGTCTGTCGGGCACGCCCATTTGGTATAGCTTGTATATTAAGCCATTGTGCCAGACTTTGTCGAACGCCTTTGCGACGTCGAAGAATAGGGCGCCTGTGGGAATTTGCAGCCCCGCCCTAAGTATTTTCTTTAGAGATATGTAAAGTCTGTTGTCAAACTTAAGAAAGATTTTATTCTTTTTATTTTATTTTAGTTTATGGTTGAATTTCGGCCACAGGCGAGCACTAGTATTACGCAATATTCTATACTGAAAATCTATAAAAGCAAGACTCCAACTAGACGTAATGGGTTGTATCTTATATTGTAGTTTTTTAAAAACTTAAAACAGTAAAATAGACTTCAATACTAGTTAAATTGCGAGCAACAACAAGCTCCTAATATTATTTATGCATATTTATTAACGTAACGTAACGGAAAGTGCCAAGGCCGGGTTGAAGCTAAACCCTGAAAAAACAAAAATCATGACCAATGGCAACAAAGACCCTGTAAAAGTAGAGCAGAATCAAATTTCCTATGTAGAACAGCACATATACCTTGGCCAACTCATATCTCCAGAGGACAACGAAAACAAAGAAGCCGAAAGAAGAGTTGCGAATAGCTGGAAAAAATATTGGAGCCTTAAAGAAATAATGAAAGACGAGAACCTACACATTTCAACGAAAAGCAAATTATTTAACACATGCATCCTGCCTGTATTAACATATGGGAGCGAATAATGGGCTTTAACAAAAAATGTAACAAATAAACTCTCCGTATGTCAACGTGCCATGGAAAGGAGTATGACTGGCATCAGAAGGCAAGACAAAGTTAAAAATACCAGTAACAGGAGCAAGACTAGGGTCCAGGACATAACTCTGAAAATAAGGAGGTAAAAGTGGAAATGTGCAGGCCACATGATCAAGGGAAAAGATAAATGGAGCAAAATAATCACACAATGGTACCCAAGAGATGGTAAGAGAAAGAGAGGCAGACCACAAAAGAGGTGGGACGACGACATTAGACAAGTCGCAGGAACAACGTGGGGTAGAGTGGCCATAGAAAGGCCAGAATGGAAAAGATTGGAGGAGGCCTTTGCCACATGGCAAACGGACACACAAAAATGGAATAAAAGAACTTATGTCTAACTAAAGAAATATCGTCATGTCCGAAGAAAGGCTATATTATATATTTATTAAGGAGGGGATGCATTGCCCCTCCCCTATATAAAATCTATATATATATATATAATATCCCCTCTATAAAATCCCCTCCACTGCATGCATGCAAGGGAGGGGATTATAACGATAATATTTTGCTACAAATCATAAGTGAAACGGCAATGAGTGCCTAATTGTTTCAGTCATAGAACAACTTTAATCTGATTTGTATAGCGTAAAATAAAAAGACGTAAGAGCAAAGATCAATTCTAGAATGTAAGTTAGACGATTCAAAAGCTGTATTCAATTCAAGAGTTTTGCTTCTTACTTATCCTGTATGAATACTCTAAATCCTGACCTATTTTTTGAAACTAAAACACGCTCACTTAATATGGTTTATAGATTTTCTTTCCCATTAAAATGTTGTTTGAATGATGTACTGTTTAGTCCAATTTTGAACAGCCTGAAATTTTGCATGAATGTTTCTCTGTAATTATAAATTGTTGTTGGTTCGAAAGTTGATATTTAACCCGAGAGCTGGCTTGTTAGAATTTAAATTGCGAATAATAAACTTTGGAACAGTTGAAAATTTAATGTTTCACAGCACTTCAAGTTGGTTTGAAAAACTTATGAGGTAAATAAGTGACCTATTATAACGGTGAAATCAGATATAAGATAGTTGGACAAAAGACAAAACACTAATTGCTCTAACCCCAAAAGAAAAATTATAACTATGGAATGCATATACAAAATGAAATGGATCCAATCAATATACTTTTACACATGGTTTTCACTAGTATGTACAAGTAATTGCTTGTATTTAAAATTAAAATAAAAACTTTTAAACAGACTTGTTTGTTGTTGTAGAAAGCTTAAAATAGTCAATTGATCTATGATTTAACAGCTTTAAGTGCTTTGTCATTTACTATATCATTAATAGGCATATAATTGGCAGCGTACTACTGGAAACGAAAAAAACGATTAGTAAATAAAGTATATAGCGTAAATTAAAATGATGAAATCGAAAAAATATTCTGTTTATAAGCTATTGAGTTTCTTGGGTAAATGTTTTTTTTTTCCAAGATGTTTTATTATTTAAAATTTAAATGGACATCGTTTCGACCACACCGTATAACAGGTTAGTTCCTAATTTTATCGTTAAAACCTATACAGTTTTACTGATAGGCCTATGATTTTTATATTTTTGCCTATGGGTTAAAAACCAGATTACAGGGCTAAGCAAGGAAATGCATCAATTACCGACTTATTGCTCTTATAATCTTATAATAGTATTGTATATTCTCAACCAAAGCCTCTCGCTAAAAATATTTCTTTTCAAGAAAATTATACTGAAGCAGACATTGTGCAAGTATACCGAAATAGTTGCCTTATTTTTTTTATTTATACAAATATTTTTATGGCGTGATGTATAAAGGAGGTAGATTCTGTATATCTCTATTTTATATAGAGCGGACAGCTATTACATCAAAATTTTATATTTCCCTATTATAAGTGTACACGCTGAAAAGGGTCAGGTCTGTTGTTGACATCTTTAATTATAAACTGAACAAAATGTTTAAATTACAATTGATTAGATACATATGTATATATGATCACAAAAATTCTATTATTATACAAACAACATTTTTATGGTTCCGTACTTAAAAGGTAAAACGGAACCCTATATCTAAGCATCCGTTGTCTGTCCGTTGGTCTGTACTGTCACCAGGCTGTATCTCATTAACCGTGATAGCTAGAAAGCTGAAACTTTTACAAATTATGTATTTCCGTTGCTGCTATAACAACAAATACTAAAAACAAAAGAAATAAAAATATTAATTAAACGTATTTTTTTGCTATGATAGTACGGAACACTTCGTGCACGAGTCCGACTCGCTCTTGGCCGGTTTTATATATGTATTGGCTATATTATCGCGGTACGGCAAAAAATCGTGTTGTCGGTATGTTTATTGCTAAATAACTCGATGAATGTCACGAAAACACAATGTATCTTAAAAGTACATATTATTATATCAGATTGTTTAATGCGATTGCCAAGTCAATCTATTTATTTAAGCCGTAAAAGATTTTTAGTATTGATACGGTAATAACTTAAAGTAATAACTTAAGACAGAAGCGCCCTTAATTATGGACTAAATTAACGTGATATAATCACATGAATCTCACAACTTCTGACGGTACAAAAACTGAGTTGCGAGACAGGTTTTTTTGCAATTTATTTTTTGATGGCATTAATTTTACTATACTTGGTCATGGTATTTTTAAAGACTTACATTTTTTTATTGAATATTTAACAATATTACAAGGGTAACACGTAGTTCGTAAACAACTGCTGTTACAAAACTGTGTTGCAGCCGTTTACGCTCACCCTTAAACACGGAGGAAGTATGTTCTAAAATTTGCATTATACATCATAATTATCTATATACATATAATAAAATGAAAAATCGTAGGAAAGTCAATGTATGTCCGGGGTAAACTCAAAAAGTACTGCATGGTTTTACTTCAAATTTTGCATTAATATTACTAACAGGTCGGGTCAACATATAGGCTACATATTATCATGCTATCACCTACGGGGCAGGAGCTGTGCAGAGTAAACGAAGTCGGCGCGAACGAAGTCGCGGGCAACAGCTAGTACATCATAAAATAATTTTGTATATGGCATAATAATTGTAGTTTAGAAAAAACTGCGACTTTCTGAGTAGGTACTACGTTTACTGGTATGCTAAAATAAATTACTTCTCAGACGAAGTCACGGCTATAAGCTAGTGTAGACATAAGTTTAGAAAGTTTGTCAAAATAGAATAGATTGTTTCGGGTTCCAGAAATAATAAAATTTGTGACAGATGGTGCACAGTAGGCGATAATGGAAAAACTCGTTTGAACACAATAGTTGTCACTTATGGCTGTGTAATGGATTTGCGGTCATTTTTTGTGAGTGCCATTCCTAGTAAAGATTTTTACGTTTCTTTTACGATGGAGCAAAAGAAAATAAAGCTAGGTTTTTAACGCCGGAAATAAGATAAAAATAAATAAATATTATTACATTTAGTATTCCCAAAGAACGAATACAAACTGATGGTTATTACAAGCTTTTATTTTATTTACTATACATAATATATGTATTTCTATTACTTATTTCAAATTTTGTAAAACAGTTTACAATAATTTTGTTTGTTTGCATGTAAATTTCTTGTGGTGAAAATTGGTATATTTCCTCCTTAGATAAATAATTGGTCTCGCTGCGAAGCCCCGCGAGACCAAAGGAAAATCATAGATAAATAATTGGTCTCGCGGAGCACATTTATAATATCGGGCAAAATATTACTTTATTAAATGAAAACCTAACAGTACATTGAATACAATGAGGAAGATTTGGATTGATTATTGAAATTGCAATTAAAACAAATTTTCATTAAATTATCTACAAGTTGTTAAGAAAATAAATTCTTCGAGCTTAAGGCAAATTAGCAAAAAAATCCACATCTATTTTGTTTAGTGCCAAAGGAATGTTGCTTGTTTCTTTTATAGGAGAAAGCGTAATAAACTTTTCGCCCATTAAGATACCCTAATTCTTACATTAGTTTCTCTCTTAGTTACATAATGGCTTTCTGTTCAGTAAAGATACGATTTTCTTTGTAATTTAGTTAAAACACAGTGAATTAAATAGTTTGATAGTAATCGATTAGATATAAGAGTGCGAATCCGGCGCTTACTTGCGGAGAACTACTGCATCACTTTCGCACTTCAGTAGTTGAACAAATAATTATAAAAAATTAGAATAATAATTATTTTAAAATAAATATTTTAAAATTAAATTATATTATATTAAAATTAGAAGAATAAATCGTTCATCAAATTCCGCGACAAAAGCGTGGCTCTTAAATTTAAGAAAACTAAAATTGTGCTTAATTAATTCGTTGCAATATAATTAGTCTCGTCAGTGTTTATCATTTTTTGGTTTATCATAACGTAGTATAAAACAAAGTCGCTTTCTCTGTGTGTCCCTGTGTCCCTATGTCCCTATGTATGCTTAAATCTTTAAAACTACGCAACGGATTTTGATCTTCGTTCTTTTAAATAGATTGATTCTTGAAGAAGGTTTTAATATATAAACCTTTCCGATACACACGGGAACAAAAGCTACGCGTGAGAAACCGCGGGCAGGTCGCTAGTTTATTAATATTTCGTTGTATTACAAACACTGTGCATATACGGCTATTGAAAAAGGTAACCTACGACTTTTATAGTTGGTATCTTCCAAGTTAAACCTTCGTATTGACCGGTGATTATATCATTATTTCAATTATTTTTAAGACTTTTTTTTAAAAATACATAGATTTGAAGTTTACATAGATTTCATTTTGACCTCAGTTTCTTTTTTTTTATTTCATTAAATATCAAAGACAGTAAATATGGTAATTGTGCTTTGCTATTCATGTGACAGGGCTACAATATCACACGCATAAGTTTACCGGCTACCTTACCCTTCGAACCGGAACACAACAGAGACAGACACCGATGTCGTATTGCGGCAGGAATAGGTAAAATAATAAACTGGTTGAAATGTTCTATAATTATAAATACCATCCAGTTAGTAGTCAAGATGGCAATGACACGTATTAAGACTTGTCTCGCCTTTTACAAAATTCATAGCAGTAAGGCAGTTAACTTTTTCTTCCCGGTTTAACAAGTTTAAATAATTTTAAATAAAACTTAATGTTTACCACGTTTAAACACTAAATAAAAAAAAAAACTACCTGTAAGCTATTCCTGAAACTATCCGCTAAATTGAGGTATTTTTTGCTCAAATGAACAAAAACTTTACCTAAGCATAGATTTTTTTAGAGTTCAAAATTTTGTTATAAATGACAGTAATTTCATTTTTGAAATTTTGTATATTTTAGAAACAATGATCGATTTTGATCTTTGGAATGACATTCAACGCAATATTTGAGAGCTCTAAAATGTTTTCTTAGCTATAGTCCGAAAAATGTAGAAGTAATATCAAAAACCATTTTTGATGTGAAACATCTATTGGCGCAGGTGTAAACCGGATCGTTGGCGTGGCGACGCGGCATCCGTGGCGACGGGTCGCCACGCTATAATATTAAGGTAGGGTATACAGCGAGGTATACAGTCCATATTTAGTAACGGTACGTTGTGGCGACGTGTCGCCATGGCAACCAACTACGCGACCCCAATGTTTCACATCTGCCAGGCGTCCCGTGACAGCTCAGTTTTTTTTTTTTAAATTTTAGTAATTGAAAAATCCCAAATAAATCGATCGATTTTAATCCAATTAACGGTATTTGGCGCAGTTTTTTAGAAAAAAAAACTAATTAGATTTCTAAATCAATCGGAATATAATCCTGAAAGTTATTTTATTTACGGGTTTACCTGGAACAAGTATTAAATACTTAAAAGGTAATCCCCACCTCTAGTTATAATATGATTTGTAGCTGAAATGAATTAATGATTATATTATTATTATTAATTTTAAAACTTTTAAGTTATTTTACTGTAAACAACAAAATATTAATTTTTCAAAAGCTGTAACTTTTGAAAATTTGATTCGATTTTAATTTTTGAAACTGCATTTGATGTATCTGACCCGTTCGCATAGCGTTATCTAGCGTTTTCCAAGTGTAAAACTCTATTAAGATGTTTAATTTATCATCCGTAGATGGCACTCTTATAAAAAATATATTTAATTTGTTTATAAACAAAAACCATTTTTTAGAATTTTTTCATATTTTTCGCCGAAAGTAGAAAACATGAGCTTTAACTGGGTATTTTTTTAATCTTTTTTGTTGAAGTAATAAAAGTGATCGAACCACGCCACGAAAAAACACTTTTTAGAAATAATATATATAGCAGAAAGTCGAAAATTGATTTTTGCATTGGACGCAATTTTTGAGGAATAGAATAGATTTTGTACTCAATCGGTAAATCAATCTCGAAGTTGTATTAAGAAAATACTGTTTCGCCAAAACTTTTTTCGAGATTTTTAAAAATTTTTCAAAATCATCTGGACTTCTTGAAAATTTGGTTCATATTTTAAAGAAGCCTAAGTTGGGTGCAATCAATCGAATGTCATCAACCGCGTTTGTTCGGTCATCAAACCGGTTCGATCGGCCAAACTGTTCAAAAGTTATGATATGCTTACGTACATACAAACACACACCAAACACATACACATACACATACAGACATAATGACGTCGTCGTGAAAATAGTCAAAAAAAAGTTCCTTCGTAGGACCTCAGAACGTGGAGATCTGGTGAAAACTCGATTTTCGAAAATGGGAACAAAATCAGTAACTTTTTATCTAGCTATACGTAGCTGGAAGTTAAAAACACAAAATGTATTTTTATTTAGTGTAGTGTTCAGTACTTATGCAACATGAAACATTTTACAACGGTTATTTTAGGAACATCTGTAGTTAATTTCAATTTTAATCCACTGTTATATTCAGTCATAAATTATTTATTGGAACGACACAAACAAGGGAGTATTTATCAAGTGGTTAAGTCAAGTTTGATATTGATTACGGCGGAATTCAAAGCGATACCGGTGACGCTGTCGCGCCAAATCCGCCCCAACAATGACTCCGCTTAATTACATAGCTTTGTGCGTCACTTGTATTAACTTTAGTTACGATTAATTCAGTATTGAGGGTAAAAGGTACCATTCTGTATCCTTGAATTTCTCTAGCATAATATATGAGCCCTGTGTTGGCCTGGGCCAGAATGAAGATATTTTTACCAAGCAGTTTGAAAAAGGCGAACGTTTGATTATACAAGTCATTACCACAGAATTCTGGAGACTAACAGAAGTGAATATACATACAAGTAATATTTGAGCAACGCACACATTGACACCTCTCACGGAAGAGATATCTCGGAATGGTTCGGGACAGTTTTTTCGAACTATTCCGAAACATCGCGTCCGTGAGAGGTGTCTATATGTACGTTGCTCGAATATTACTTGTATGTATAATGTACATTGTCTTCTGTTAGTCTCCAGTATTCTGTGTTATTACTATCATGGTTACTAGGTGGTAGAGTTCTGCAACGTCTCACCCGTGTCTGATACCACCGCTCTTTTTATTTCTGTTGCAATAGCGTCATAGCTTGTCACTGTTGCGTTCCAGTTTGTAGGGTTAGGCGGACAGCAAACTTATGTATGAGGCATTAATATCCCGCCAAAGGGTGGAAACACCAAATTAATACCTTCCGTGTCTATAGGCGATGGCTATCTTCTTCCATCAGGAAAAATCTGCCTATTAGCTACTTTTTGGTAAAAAAAGACAAACAAAGATGGGGAAAACGCACGCGAGGCTTAACTTATGGTAAGTGAATAAAACGTTTTGGAGATTCATTTTTATTTATATTAATTATTACTATTTCGATTAAGTTACAGCTATTATTTACAAAAGGTAGTTAAAACGCGCTAAAACTGCAACAACCGACTTCCATTCACCTAAATATGGGAAGCCTAGGATCATCTAATCTAATCCTCCTAACATGTATAGACCTAAAAAGGCTATTATGCTCCTAAACGTAAATTTCCAAATCGGTACAAGTGTTTTTGAGTAATCAGGGAACATAAAGAAGATTACGACGAATTGAGAACGTTCAAAGATTATTTTTTGCCCGAGAAACGGCACCAACGATGTTAATGGTACGTTGCTATTCGTTTGGCAGGATGACAATTCATGCATAAGTCTACGGCTACCTTACTCTCCAAACCAGAACATGACAATGTCGAACATTGACGCTATTGCGGCAAGAATAAGTAACGTGGTGATATCATTTACCCGGGTGAGATGATACATAACTCTACCACGTAGTAGTCACGATGGTAGTGACACGTATAGCCAATCGGTCGCCTTTGTTGTCCTGCCTGGCAGAACGGCAGTTGGTCTATTTTTCAAAGGGAGCCCGGACAAACACGAGAAAACACTTACAAAATCTGTGTTTTATTCCTGTTATTGGCGTTTTACTTTTTGTGTTTTTTAAAGTATATTTTATGTTTGTTACACTTATTACATAATTAACGATGATTAATCCTGTTATAATATATTATAGTACGGAAATGTTAACGCAAATATAATTTATTGACCACTAAAAGAGTTTGAAAATTAGCGCTTTATACAGGTAGCCGTAGCGTATTGTGTATTGTATCTTTTGAGTTATTTTATCATTATACACACGCAGAGTTAATTCACTTCTATTTAATTAAGTGCAGAATTCATTCTTTGCAACTTTAAATACCCAGAGTTGTTTGCAGTACCAATCAGTGCTGAAATGTGTCAGCCATTAAAATTAGTATGAAAGTATTAATGATTACACTTATATTGGACTTTCTAAAATGAAAATCGTTTTAGATTAAAATAACAATATTCAAGGGTGCGATACGGGTATCATTTTAATACATAACGATCGATTCTTATGTTACCGATTGTTACTCGCAAAGACGACTTCTAAGAATTCTGTTATAAAATTTGTGAATCCTTGATAACGCAAGAATTTGTATTAGATAATTTTTTCCAGATAGAGATTATTATTTTCCATTATAATTAATTAAGCTTCTGTTGCGAACTGCTGTGCGTAATTAATTTGTTTCGGAGAACAATATGGCGCGCCGGGGAAATCAGGTAGACGCCATTAAACGTATTGCAAACTTTACATATTAATTAAAAAGAAAATTATTATGAATTCATTTTACCTCACAACTGTATCTTATTATATAAAAACATAAATATTAAAGTTTTAAATTCAACCTTCGCTTTATATCACCGTGGAACATTAAGATAATATAAGTAAATATAAATATTGCAGGACAAATTATACGAATGAATGAATTTGGCCTAAATGTTGACACGGGAGGTAAAAAATAGGAGGTTTTTATTTGAGTAAATAAATATCTCTTATAAAAAAATGGGGTAAATAAAATTCAAAACCCGCGTGGTTGCTAAAATGACAATTTACTACTGATAACTTACAATACTTGGTTACTAAACTTACATACATTGGTTCATTAATTGTTAATATACATTTTTGTTTACCCATTAAGTACCTAGTTAAGACTATTAGACACAACTAGGACCTTGGAGGTTAAAAAAAATAAATAAAAAAAACGTATAATTTCTTCTTTTCGAATAAAAACTCTAAATAACGTTTAAATAACGTCTAAATAACGTTCTTCCTTTTCGAATAAAACCTCTAAATAACGTTGCTTGGTTCGTCGTCTCAGTGGTGTCGACTTACCTGCTGACTGAGGGACGGCTTCAGCGAGGTGTTTTCGGCTCTGCAGTAGTAACTGCTTGAGTTCTGGAGACCCGGTTTCTCGGCGACGTAGAGGAGACGTCTGCTGACCAGTAAGCTGAACCCCTGGAACGCACAGGTGCGTGCCTCAATGGTTGTGAACCCCCCAGCTGCTACGTATCCTAGAGAAGACCACGTGATGGCGGTGGTTCACAAAAAGGGTTAAATTGCACAGTTAACATTTGAATTAACAAAATAGTTACATTCACAACAGTAGCTGAGAATACACTAGCATTCTTTCTTTATCTTTAATAAATAAATATTATGTTTTGTGCCGGAAGGCAGGAAAACATATTTTAATATTGCAATCGGCTAGCTTTAATCTACACAATGTGATTAGAAGAGCTACAATAATTATTAGTACTAAAAATTGAATTACAGTAAGTAGACCTCAATTACACTAGCAGCCATTCTTTTTATTTATAGTTTACTAGCGACCTGCCCGCGGTTTCACCCGCGCAGCTTTCGTTCCCGTGGGAATATCGGAAAGGTTTATACATTTAAACCTTCCTCAAGAATCAATCTATCTATTAAAAAAAACCGCATCAAAATCCGTTGGGTAGTTTTAAAGATTTAAGCATACATAGGGACATAAGGACATAGGGACAGACAGAGAAAGCGACTTTGTTTTATACTATGTAATGATACTTACCGTAGCAGGAGAACACCAGGCATGGACGACGAACCGCTGCTTAAAAAGGGCTTAGTAGAGAATGCTGAAGTTTATACAGGTTTACCTCGCCCGCTACGAGTGGAGCAAACGATCATTATCGAATAGTGATGTGAACTGTCTATTGAAACTAAATAGCTCAGATAACGGGACGGAAAATATAACGTGAATAAATATTCCCGTTACAATATAAGAAAATTATTTGTTTGTAGTATGGATGATATTCAACCAATTCTAATAAAATGCATTTTATTTAAAAATATTAGGTTTTTGCAGTCCTATGCAATGTAAGCTTTAACTGTGCCAAATTTCACACAATTTTTTTAAAAAGGGGCCAAAATTTTTCTTTCTCATAATAATATTTCAATATTTATTTATGTTTTTCTATGTCATAATAAACAATATGTAATAACATAGAAAAACAGAAATAAATAATGAAATATTAAAATGTTAAAGAAAATTTTTTATTCTTTTTTTTATTTGGGACTTGTGAATGTATTTGCTTGTAATATGGGTATTATTAGTCAACAATTATATTGTTGACTAACACCCATATTTTTATATGTACCTATCAGTGAAAGTCCCGTCAAAATCGGTCCAGCCGTTCCAGAGATTAGCCGGAACAAACAGACAGATGGATAGACAGACGGACAGACAGATAGACGAAAATTGTAAACAATGTTATTTTGGTATATATACCGTGTATATGTCGCAGTGAAATTGTCAATAGCCGTTAGATTGTAATCTACCTAGGGATTTTATAATTTGGTTAGGTTAGGTTAGCAGTTAAATTATAATATCACTTAGGTAGATTATAATCTAACGGTATTGACAATTCTACTGCGACATATACATCCATATGCATTTAGTTTAAACCGGTTATTTTAATATTACAAACAGACACTTCAATTTTATTTATTTGTATAGATCACAATGAATATTTTGCATCATTGACTTATTTAGTAGTTTTAACATGATATTAATACTAACTATTAATTCTTTAAGTATATACAATATAATAATAGGAGCAAATCTCCTATTATTTTATATACTTATTTAAATTAAAGAAATTGTCATTTTTGTAAAAAAAAATAGATATTTTTTTCTACATTCTACAAATGTGTATTCTACATTCTGTCATCGGCACTTGGTGAAACTCCATTTTAATACAATATTTTATATCAAAAATCCTTGTACTGTTTCACAGTCAATCTACAAATGTATTGTGTTTTCAGTATGACGTCCGCAGGTGTCCTTTTGTCTACTTACGTTTAATAAATAGAATATGATTTAATGTTTTGTTTATTTGGACGAAGTAAAACGAGACTGCACAAATTATATAACTATTAACTGACCGACTCAGAAATTAAGTGTTAAATACTGAGTTCAAACACTCAAGTAAACACATATATGTTTAAAGTTTAAGGCGAGGTATTTTGACGCGCGTCAATTCTATGGAAAATGGGTGGCGCGGTACGTTCTAAAACCGCTGGGAAACGTGTTAATTTTGGGATAACTAAATATAGGACATTAGCTGAAAACTAAAATTTATTACATTCTTTTTTGTATTTGCAACTAAATATCACCATATAAAAATCATGTGGAAGATTAGAAATATTATTAACAAATTATTTGTTTTAGAGATTTTTTTAGCCTGTTTTCGGAATTTTATATGATCGAGTAAAGTTCATTCTATCATGTAATGAGTTAGCACATTATTTAAATAATATCTTCAGATATATCGTGTAATTTTTGTAAAATTGTTATTTAACAATCAATACAAAAAAAAACGTGATTTAACAAAACCAGTTTTTTCCAGTTTGTCGCGATGCCTCGCCTCAACGTTAAAATATATGACGGTGTCAAAATAACTTGTAAAAATTTTATTGAATAAAGTTCTTCTGATTTCTGATTTCTCTACAATCAGCGGCCTCAGGGACGGTCAGCGCTCAGCACTGACTGTGCCTGAGGCTGTAAGTCTCTGTGTCCTGAAGCTGTGAGCCTCTACATGCAGCGCGTGCTGAGCGCTGAATGCACCTGACCTTTTGGGTGTCTATGGCTTCAATCCGGAAGCTTCTACATCCAGGGCGTGCTGAGCGCTGAATGTGCCTGACGCTGTGGGTCTCTATGGCCTGAATCCGAGAGCCTCTACATCCAGCGCGTGCTAAGCGCTGACAGGACCTGACGCTGGGGACCTCTATGGCCTAGTGTCATGGGCCTCTACATCTGGATGTAGAGGCCCATGGCGCTCGACGAACGCTCGACGAACAGAGTACATGAACAGACCAAACGTTTTGAAAGTGAAACGTTTCATTTTCAGAAAGTGAGGAATCTAGTGATCGTTTTTGTTGTAGCGGGGATCCTCTCCTCTATCTTTATAGAGAAAAAGGCTCCTACGTTACATTTTTATGACCTAATACTCATATGTTTTTGTTATTTTATAGTTTTATTAGTGGTGCATCGTTAACCATATGGTACATGTTCGATCGATCACAATGGCCAATAGTGTTCACTCATATATTAACTTTCCCATAAATAGCGCTAAATGTGATTTAAGTAATATAATCAGCTCACTTTAATGAAAATTAATAATTTAAGTGCTCAAAACTGCAATAAAAATAATCAAAATTACTTGGTTCTGTGTTATTCGTAATGAGATCAATACATGCGGGTAGTAGTATCAAGCAGTGAATCTTGGTAGAGGCTTTCTTGTGTTGCTATCAAACGCAGATGGTATCCGGGCCGATAGCTACTGATTAATGATTCTTCCTTCTGCGGCTTTATTTGTATTGGTAGTTTATATTAACATAGTTTTATGACGTCACATTAAGAAGAGTTCATTTCATGTGAATATGCATTCTCACTCTTCAACATGCTAAGACTGTAATTTAAAAATATTGATCAACAAAATGATGATAAAAAGTGAGCAAATAATCTAGAATGTTGATTGGCGACCTATTAATATATATATATATATATATATATATATATATATATATATATATATATATATATATATATATATATATATATATATATATATATATATATATATATATATATATATATATATATATATATATATATATATATTGCTGTTTGTTAATCTCGCTAAAAGTCGAGAACGATTGAACCGATTTGGCTAATTTTGGTTTATTCGAATATTTGGTTTAGTCGAATTAATTGTTGAAGTCTAGGGAAGGCTTAAAAGGTGAGAAAAAATTTTAAAAAAATTTGAGTTGTTAAAAAGGCAGAACAACGTTTGCCGGGTCAGCTAGTAAAGACATAAAACTGTATTTTTAAGCATTTGATACAAACTTTATAATTATTTTAGTAATGATCTCATGCTATGGAAAATCATTAAAAAATCCATTTTCAAATGGTTTAAATGAAACACTAAACCAAGCACTTTTAATTATTATTATATGCAAAATAAATCAAAAATAAATACAATTGTTCATAACTGTGCAACTAAATATTAATAACTCTCAATGAAAAAATAGTCAAGTCAGTCAGATGTTTCACTTGTACCAAGCCAATTAAAACAAGAAAAAACAGTCAATGACTGGATTATAGACATCATTAATCATTTTATTATACTTTATTTTTCAAATAATTTGAAAAATAAAGTATAACAAAATGATCTAAACTAATATTATAAAGAGGACAGATTTGATTTTTTTTGTTTATTTGTATGTTTGATACGGTTTAACTCAAAAACTACTTGGTTTATTTTATAAATTCTATCCTCTTTAGGAAGCTACATTTTTCAGGACTAACATAGACTATTTTTTAACCAACTAAGCAAAGTCGCGAGTAGCTGCTATTATTTAGTAAAAATAGAAAGTTATTTAATTTTAACACAATTAATGTGGTACATGTTGAGAAATTAAATTGAAAATCATTAAGCTGAAAATTGAGCCTTTTAAAATTGTCAAAAAAATATCGCATTCAATATACAGAATTAATTCAAACCGTAGGAAATACCGAATATTATCGAATTTTTTTTACTTTAATCATAAGATAGCAAACAAGTAGATGGGTCTCCTGATGGAAAGAGTCAACCATCGCTAATAGACACCAAAGATATTAATGTACGTTGCTATCTTTTGTCGAGGTCTAATTCGACATGCATAGGTGTACCGGCTATCTTACCCTCCAAACCGGAACACGACAGCGACAAGCATTGATGCAATTGCGGCAGGAATAGGTAAGGCGGTACCAGACCCGGCCGAGACAATACAGAACTCTTCCACCTAGTGAAGATTACCTACTCAATTTCTCATAGGAATAATAAAGCCGAAAGACCAACGCAACTTTTCCATGAAAACGTTGAATTATCAGTGAACTAAAATCGTATCTCTGAATTTTTTTTTTGTGAATAATTGAGTTTTTCAAAAATGTTAAGTTTATAGGAAGCAACTTAAGCTAGGTTCAAACTCCATTTAATTTTAATAGCATATAACAGAATAAAGTTTAACAAAATAATAAATTATCATATGAAGTTACAGCGCAACCTGCGCTTGAAACAAAAATATTTCTTTTCTTACAGCCATTATAAGAAAAACATACAAATTAACTCCAATTTCATCCGTTTGATGAGTCAACCAATAATTAATCTTTCCACATATATGTAAAAGGGAAAAAAACACAAAATATTTCATCACTGATTTTTTAAACATAAATTCTTGTACTGTTTCATAAATGTAATTTACATTTTATTTTTATCCCAATAACTTTTAATTTTATAGCCAACTGGTTTCGCCTTTTAAAACATCATCACCTAAATGTTTTACATACACAAAGATAACAATATAACTAAAATTCAACTACATAAGGTAGATGAATAATTAAGAATAATTATTTAAAAAGTACTGTCATATGGTGTATTGCCAACGTCATATTTTTTCCCTAAAAATTACTATATTGTGACTAGAGTTCTGCAACTTATTTAGCGAGTTTTCCCACTACCTTTAGTTTTTAGTCGCATCTAGTTGTATCAAAATAAATCAAAATAATAAATTAGTCATATCTAGTAGTATCAAAATTTTTCTTTATCTAAATATATTTTTCTTAAATCTATTGATTATTGTGTACTGTTATACAAAGAAATTATCAACTTAATAAACTCGTTTCAAATTCAAAATAATTTAATCAATAGTTTGAAAAAAGAATGTTTATATCAGCGAATTCATATTAGCTTACTTGCTAAATTTATCACAAAGCTGTTTGAAAAACCTTGTTACCTCTGCAGAGCACAAATTATAATTTATCACTTCTTGGCAAAATATCCGTAATACTGACTGAATAAACATGTAAGGAAATTCAAGTTATCTTAACTTGTAATAGTGAATAGAAGTCGCTAGAATACCGTTTGACCTCCTCTTTAACCTCATTCCTTTTCACTTTGAACAGTACTCTTGGGATAATTCCAGCAATTAAAGTTGTAGAAAACTTGCTTAACAAATAAAGTTACCGCGAGCTACATACTAATTGCCGTAACACGAATTTCAAGATGTTAAAGTTACGTACTAAAATGTAGTTAAAATTTTGAAAAATAACTTCACGCCAGTACCTTACAGGATAGGAAAAGCAAACCTTATATCACTAAACATCCCAGTTCATTGTTTCAATTAAGCGTAAACATATAACTTCTTGAGAAGGGAAAGGGAAGACTTACTTCAAAATACCTCAGAATCTTCATTGACGGTTAAGTGACAAACTCGAAAATTTTGTGCCGATCTATTCTTAACAAATTCAAACATTAACCTATCGTGACCTTTTGGAGGATATAAAACAATACTAAGTGATTAGTAGAATAATCTCATCTACACAAGCAATTGATAAAAAAGTGACTAAACGAATCGACAACGAAAATGAATAATCTCATCTACACAAGTGATTGATACAAAATAGCGACTAAACGAATCGATAACGAAAATGAATAATCTCATCTACACAAGTGATTGATACAAAAAAGCGACTAAACGAATCGATAACGAAAATGAATAATCTCATCTACACAAGTGATTGATACAAAAAAGTGACTAAACAAATCGATAACGAAAATGAATAATCTCATCTACACAAGTGATTGATACAAAAAAGCGACTAAACGAATCGATAACAAAAATGAATAATCTCATCTAAACAGGTGATTGATACAAAAGAGCGACTAAGCGAATCGATAACGAAAATAAATAATCTCATCTACACAAGTGATTGATACAAAAAAGCGACTAAACGAATCGATAACGAAAATGAATAATCTCATCTACACAAGTGATTGATACAAAAAAGCGACTAAACGAATCGATAACGAAAATGAATAATCTCATCCACACAAGTGATTGATACAAAAAGTAACTAATCGACTAACCGAATCGATAAGAATCCTTAATGCTAATAAAGAAGTAGTCCGTTTTGTTTTACAAAACATTACAGTCAACTCAAGCTCTAGAGCCTATCGATAGTATTAATAATTGGTATACAATATTATATTTTAAAATATTAAAATATGCCGTGATTCTCGTAATAATAACGCGGTGGACTAGTTGGCATTGCGGATTAGTTTCACGTTTGTGATCGAACCTATAACGGTCACTCCTGAAACTCTCAACACAATATACCACTCGGCTTGTGACTAATATTGATTAAACCGAGGATTAAAGCGAATACGCCTTTTAAGGCAATTTCTTAGGGTGTCAACGTTGCATGCATTTACGCAGAAATATACAGAGTTATAATACTTACCGATGAAATAACATCCCTCCAGAGGTATTCCTTAAAGATACTGATCGACGGGCGAGCCCGTACCGCGGTCTTAATGGTCTAAGAGCCCTTAGCACAAAACTAATGGCTAATTGCCACCTAACTACATAAAACCGCGGTATTGTGATGATACACGGGCGAGCTTTACCGACGAGCCATAAGACCGCGCTATAGGGTTGCTCATTGATCAGGACCTTAAAGGTCCTGATCTATTGGCCATAAGTTTGTGTCAAGGACTCTTAGACCATAAAGGCCGCAGTATAGCTTTTTATTCGACAAGATAAAATAGCACCATATGGCATTATTCTATTTTTTAATGATATAATATCTTTACAAGCGTTTGACATATACATACATTTGCTCATGAGCGGCTACGAATTTTGCGCCCAACACCATGTCTATTAGTATTTATGTGGTCTGCGGATTAAGCGAACTGCAGATTAAATGAAAACGTCATTTAATTCTTTACTTGCGATTGCTTTGTTACGTATTAACATTCAACATAATGTAACTTTGGGGATATTGAATGCGGCGTGTGCCAACATACAACGTGTACAATCATAAATAGGGAAGAATTACAAATAACAGCAACATGAAATAGAGTAGATTAACATAAAAAAAGTATCTTCACGCTCGTGTCCCTGAAGAGCTTGACAGAGGTAAAACCAGTACACCCACGATTAGCTAAAACTACTAACAACTGGTTTCCGAAACGCAAATTAATTTTAACAAGCAATTAATCTGTGTTTAACATAATTTTTACAAGCAAATGATCTGTTAAACACAGATTAATTGCTTGTTAAAATTAATTTGCGATTCGGAAACTGGCCGTTAGTCCCGCAATGTGATAGGTGGCAATCCTATCGCCAACCAGGCAATTATTCCAATCCCGGACAACGTCGTTTTTATCCGAAAATTGAAAAACAAATTTTTGATTTGCCCGATCCGGGATCAAACCTGGGATATCAAGTGGTCAACACCTACACCTGACCACTAGACTACAGGGACGATAAAATATTAACATGTTTTTATGTTACGTGAATCGAAAACTTTGTACCTCTTTTTACATAACACGGATAAAGTAGAACGAAATATTTAGTACAGTTATAGTTTATATTATAAAGGAGAGCATATAGAGACAAAAAGTTCAAAAAATGATCGATGATTTTATCACGCGTTTTAGTAAGTGTATTGTATCTGATGGAGTATAATTTGAAGGCGATAAAATAAAGAACACGGGCCGTTTTAGTTTTGAACATCCCTTGTGTGTCTTTGGGAGAGACAAATATTAAATTAAGTGGAATAATTTTATACGTTTTTTAAATCAATAAAACAAAATATATATCTAGGAATAATTATATAAAAAATATAAAGACTTTGATTGACTTCTGCTATCTTAAATGTTACCATTGTACAAATACAAAACATTTTATTTCATGTACCTTAAATATAAATAAGTTAATATAAAATCATATTTATTACATATAATTACTAAATTAAAATGCTCACTGTTTTATACAAAGGAATAGTTTAAAGCAAATAGCTTTCTTTATTATTTTACAGCAATTACTATCGACGTTCGTGTCTGAGAGTTCCTCTGACAACAGTATGTGTAATCTATGGTAAATGGTTATTGGGTATGTCAAGTGTCATCACGTCATTATTTTACATCTGACAAGTGACAATTTATCATTTGTCAATAAGAATCGTAACCACAGAGTATAACGAGAGCACTAAATGTTTACGTTAATCTAACCTAAATTCCAACTTTATCTTGGTGTAACTATTATTCCCCAAGCTTAAAAAATATATAATAAATGTGGATAAGTTGAAGAGTTAATACCGAATCTTACGGAATATATGAAACTTTAAGGTGATTCGTAAAATAAATGATGTATGGAGTCTTGCCCGTGTTCTTTGGATGAATAACTAATATTTTGTGTATTATTGATCGTTTGTAATCTTGACAGAGTAATATTATTGCTCATGACTGTAAAATAATGAAAAGTTAAGGAATGATAAAATAAACAGATTGCCATATAAAAAACAGAATCAGCATTAAGAATGCGAAGCTAACAGGTCGACCCGACCCTCGTCACACCGCGAAGTGTAATGGTTCACCAACAAGCGTTGATTAATTATGTAGCATTGCGAATCTGTTATGATTCCTATCCAGAGATTCTTACGAGTGGTAATTCTTTTTGACTACCTTTTCATCTGAAATGAATACAAAAGCGTTTGAAAGAAAAACGTGCCTCTTCTTACAAACATTTAGTCATAAATTATGACGCGGTTGCGGATGAAAAATACAAGAGAAAATAAATAAGATTAACAATAACGCATACTTTATGTCATTGTTCCTAAGAATGTAGATCAAGGGTTATCCCTGTTTAGCTGGTAAGACGTCAACACTTTTCAAAACTACCACCGGATCGGAACGCGGCTACACACTGAGAAGATCCGGCAGAAGAAACTCAGCGGGCTTGTCTTTTTTTCATATAATTTTTATACATACACAATATTATTTACATTACATACATACACAATATTATTTACACGATATTATTATATTACATAATTATAAAACATATATATGAGATTGATATGAGGAGCAATTAATCCCATGCTTGTTTGTCTTCCAAATAATCTGAGATTTTATAATACCCTTTTTTACACAGTTTTGTTTTAACACATTTTTTAAATTTATTGACTTGTAGATCTCTTATAGTTTCGGGAAGATTATTGTAAAAGCGTATACATTGCCCCATAAAAGAGTTACTTGTTCTGTGGAGACGAGATGCATGCACAACAAGATTGTTTTTGTTCCTTGTGTTTAGTGAGTGTACGTCACATTTTTTTTAAACAAGCAAATATTTTTACGAACGTACATCAAGTTCTCAAATGTATAATGGGATATAAGAGTTAGGATATTAATTTCTTTGAATTTTTCTCTCAGGGAAACCCTCGGGCTAAGATTGTTTTCCCTAATAGCTCTTTTCTGCAATACAAATATAGTATTTATTTCAGCAGAATTTCCCTACAGAAGAATCTTATATGACATAATGCTGTGGAAGTAACTGAAGTATATAATTCTTGCTGTGTCGACATCAGTTAACTGTCTCATTTTTTTAACTGCATAAGCTGCCGAACTAAGTTTATTTGCTAAATTATTAATGTGCGGTCCCCATTGTAATTTCTTATCTAAAGTAATACCTAAAAACCCAGTGAAATCCACCAGATCCAGTTTGTTTCCATCCAGTTGTACACTGGTATCTACATGCCTTAGATTAGGCAATGAAAATTTGACACACTTGGTTTTGTTACCATTTAATAAAAAATTGTTTGTACTGAACCAGTGTACAACTTTTGAAATCGTATTATTTAGTTCGTCATACTTACCAATTTGTCTTTTCTCTTTGAATAAAAGTGAAGTGTCATCCGCAAACAGTACGATTCCATGCTTATCTCCTACGTAGTAAGTCAAGTCATTTATGTAAATTAGAAACAATAATGGACCAAGTATGATATGAAGAGCCCTGCGGGACACCTATGGCTACAGCAGCACCAGTGGACCTTTTCCCATTAATTTCAACCTTCTGAATTCTTTCTTTTAAGTAAGAGATCAGAAGATCAAGAGGCCCACAGTGCCAAGCTCAGTCAGTGCACAGCACGTGCCGGCTGTAGAAGTTTACAGTGTCGGGCTCAGGAACGCCAGGGGTGCGCCAGTCATGTGCTGAATGATGAGGTCGGCTCGGCACCAAACACCCAGAGCTAGGACCAAGTAAAATGGTCCTGTGGACAGATGCGGAACTTTTACCTTCGTGGTCGTAGACTACGTCGGATTCGGCAGGTACGGGATATTATAAGGCTCCAATAAAATTTGAGATTATTTTAAAATTTATTTAAATTTTAAATTAAAAACTTATTTTAGGAACTAAAAAAACAATAATTTTCCTGACACATAACAATTACAAATGCACAAATTAAATAATTTTTTTTTTATATTACCTATAAGATAGCAAACAAGCAGATGGGTCTCCTGAGGGAAAGAGTCAACCATCGCCTATAGACACCAAAGGTGTTAATGATGCGTTGCTATCTTGTGGCGAAGTCTTATGCCACATGCATAAGTTTACCGGCTACCTTACACAGAACACGACAGTGACAAGCACTGACGCTATTGCGGCTGGAATAGGTAAGGCGGTGGTACCAGACCCGGGCGAGACAATGCAGAACTCTGCCACCTAGTAGGCACGATGGTAGTGACTCGCCAATGTAGTAGATGGTAGCCAATCGGTCGCCTTTTACGACCTGCCTGGCAGAACGGCAGTTGACTTATTCTTCAAAGGAGCCCGGGACCAACACGGGGTAAATTTTAAATAAAAGCTTATTTTAGGAACTAAAAACAATAATTTTCCTGACAAAAACTACAAATGCAAATATTAAATAATAATACGCAAATACAATCATTTAACAGAATAATGAAAATAATTATAGACGGAAATGTACGCAGTGAAAAGATAAAAGTAAAGTATAAAACGCATAAAACTATAAATCCATATATTAATAATAATAACAATAAAGCCTATGATTCAGTGCCTCATTCATGGTTGTCACGAGTGATACAGTTGATACAGTTTTATGCAATTTCTTGCAATCATGTATGAGGCAATGGACCACGACTCTCTGCCTTCCTAGGGATGGTGAGAGTTTTTGTATTTCTGAACCTATAAGGATAGAGCGTGGAATTTTCCAGGGTGACAGTTTGAGTCCTTTGTGGTTTTGCTTGGCTTTGAATCCCTTAAGTGCTCTACTTCGAGATTCAAAGCTAGGTTATCGGTTTCGTAGAGAGGGTGAAATCATTTCTCATCTCTTGTACATGGATGATCTTAAACTATTTGCGTCCAACAAACCGGAATTGATATCATTACTCAACCTTACGCAAAAGTTTAGTAATGATATCAGAATGAAATTTGGCCTAGATAAATGCGCGGTCATACATGTACAGAGAGGCAGAGTTGTAAATAGCGAAAATTTACAACTTTCGGAGACAGTGTATTTCAGATCTCTCTCTGAAACCGAAACTTATAAATACCTTGGTATGTAGGAGGGTTTAGGTATACAGGATAGGGACATTAAGCGGTTGGTGACTGAGCGTTTCTTTGGCCGCTTGACAAAAGTTCTAAAAAGTCTTCTGTCTGGTGGTAATAGGGTGCGTGCATTCAACAGCTGGGTGATGCCTCTGCTTGTATACACCTTCGGCATACTAAAGTGGACTCAAACCGAATTGGACACCCTGGACTGCAAGGTCCGTAAACTACTGACAACATATCGCATGCACCATCCACGTTCATCAGTAATGAGGTTATATATCCCACGAAAATGTGGGGGTCGCGGCTTTCTCAATGCCAAAAACCTACACAATCGTAAGGTGTATAATCTTAGGGAATCTTCCTTCATGTTGACTGTGGAATGCATCGTGATGTCGTTACTGTAGATAATGGTCTGACACCGCTCCCTTAGCAAGAAAGAACTGGCATAAACCAGTGGAATTTAGCACTCAGGACAGCTTGAACGTATGGAAGAGTAAGGAGTTACATGGACGGTTCTATCGGGCTCTTTACGGACCTGATATTGATTTACCAGCGTCTTTAGCTTGGCTACGTTTTGGTGACCTCTTTGGAGAGACTGAGGGATTTGCCTGTGCAATTGCCGATGAAGTTGTCAAGACGAATAATTACCGGAAATACATCATGAAGGATGGCACGGTCGACTATGTAGGGCGTGTCACCGTCCTGGTGAGTCTATCAGGCATGTTATTTCCGGTTGTTCTCATATTGCCAATGGAGAGTATTTACATAGACACAATCAAGTAGCCAAGATTATCCATCAACAGCTTGCTCTTCGGTATGGTCTTGTAAGTTTTGAAGTGCCGTATTATAAATACGCACCGGAGGCAGTTCTCGAAAATGGTCGTGCTAAGCTCTATTGGGACTGATCTGTCATCACAGACAGGACTATCACCAACAATAAACTTGATATTGTGTTGGTTGATCGATTAGAGCGCCGGGCATTTATTGTTGATATTACAGTCCCGCATGACGATAACCTCGTGAAAGCAGAAAAAGAGAAACTAACTAAATATTTAGACTTAGCTCATGAGATGACCGACATGTGGGGTGTGGACTCAGCAACGATTGTTCCGATAGTCGTTTCCGTAAACGGTCTTGTAGCGAAGAGTCTTGAGCAGCATCTTAGAAGTCTTTCGCTACAATTCTGGATCAAGGGCCGGATACAAAAGGCAGCAGTATTGGGGGCGGCACGTATTGTGAGGAGGTTCCTCTCTCTGTCACCTTGACCACCGGTGGCTTAACTATAACGTTCCCGCCGGCGGATAACCTATTTTGTTATATTTATTTTTATAATATTGTATTTTTTTAATAATGTTATAATTATAAATGTAATCAAATAAGAATTTAATGTAAATAAATAAATAATAATATTCTTTATTGTACAACATGAGGATTAAAGTAATATTACAATTAATATGTGAAGGAAAAGCTTTGGATCGCCTTTTTAAGACACTTGCGTGAACGATAGAGTATGAAATTTGTAACGGTTAAAGTTTACATTGCGAAGGACTGCAGAAACCTGATATTTAAAAAAACTGCGTTAGAAGTACAAATTAATGATTATAAGCGATGATCGTTGATTCGTTAAACAATCAAGATTGGTCGTTTATAACTAATTGTAATATAAAACATGTTCATTACAGATTCAATACTATTATTGAGTCTGTAATGAACATGTTTTATTCTATTCTTAATAACTGCATAGAGTCCAAAAACACGCACTTTCGGAAGTTATACTTATACAATTTGGTTTAGCAAATCATTAATAAATTGATTAAAAGAAAAGTATGACCTATAGAAATTGGAAAAAGTACAAAAATCCAAAATACTATGCACATTATGCAGACTTAAGGCCTAGACAGAAAGATTTATAGACTAAATCTTATGAATTTGCATAAAGTTCTCACAACAAAAAAAATCAGAGTAACCCAAAATATTATTGGTCGTACATCAAATAAAAAATCAATCTGCTATTTTTTCTGCTTTTTACATTAAATTAATAAATAAAAATAAAAATTACAGACAATATGTTCATATTATGACATACACGATAACGTATACACATGAAAAATATTATTATTCGGCGTGTGTGAATGAAGAGAGTGATGAATGTGGAGGAAGCCAGACAAGCCTGCAAGGATCGTGATGTATGGTACTCGGTTCTCTCTGCCTACCCCGTAAGGGATCTGGCGTGAAGATATGTATGTATGTATGTATGAATAATATTTTCTTTACTGCTACATAAATCAGTCGTTAAATTTTAAAAAGATTTTATTGTTAAGTTTATGGTCGAATTTCGGCCACAGGCAATCTCTAGTATTAAAAAGACCTAACAATACGGATCTCTAAGCAAGACTGTGAACGGGCGGACATAGTGAAACTGTAGGGGTTCCTATTTTATTTCGGAAACATAAAAATGTAACCGTAACGACAAGGTCTAACCTTAATAACTACACATTAAATCTAATGCATTGTGGATTTTTGTCTCAATGATCTGTCATTATTTAGCTCATAGTACATATAATAATAGTGTGGTAATCCTTAATAGTAAGCTTCGTATTGTATTCCTCATTTGGCAACAAGGCTTTAGGTAAAGGTTGGCGTTGGAAGGGCGCTTCGTAGAATTACAAAAACCGGCAGTTTTGCTAACTTATATTGATTTCTATTTAGTATAATTCACGACTCACAAGTGATAACACGGTGAATCATTCATGTATTTATAGAATTTATTTCGAACAACTGATATCAATAAAATAAAAATTAACTTGGGTTACATTTATATTAAAACCTAACCAGAAATTGGTAAAAAAGCTTAGTATGTCAGCCTCTGCCTATGAACGAGCCAACAAAAATATTAAATTACAGGTATCACCAAAAAAAGGGGCTGTCTGCCACGCAAAAGTACCCTAATGTTCGACACTGAACGACAAAGGCAGTACATAGTTGTAAGGCACGTTAATAAACGACGCTGAATCCGAGAGGAACTTTAATGCTGTCGCTGATTCTTCGAACATCTCTATAAGATACAGTAGTTATAATACTAAGTATTGAGAATTATACTATAACACAATTATTTATGGCTATTAAAATATTTAGAACGAAATCAATCTTGTTTTATTTTAATCTTTTAACTCTCGCTCTCATATTTCACGTTAAAACCAACAATTGTGTGCACCGACACAGCCCTACCCATTTTTTTTCAAAAATGTATGATAGCACACGAGTTAAAATGAACTACTCGTCTAATAAATTAAAAAGTCATCGACGTAAGGTTGTTTGCCTTCACAAAATGGAGCGGAAATTTCAAAGCTTTGCAATTTTTTCGTCGTAGTTTATTTTACTCTGTACAATTTTTTATTTCAGAAACTAATGAAAACCTTCTCTGAAACGATATTTTATGAACATACAAGCAAGTTTTTCACTAAACCGTAAAAATATGTCAATATATTCTTTATATGTGGTAATATAAAATTTTTTTGTAACGTATATTATAAAAATGTAGTAAAGTCCATTATTTTGTAATAATGTGCCATGAACATCCATATCTATGAATATGTAAAGCCGGGGTTAGATGCAAATAGACGACACGACACTATGAGAATATATATCTGTTCCCTATAAAGGCATCTATCTTTTCTGTGCCAGACACCAATACTGTTTAAATAAGTAGTATAAAGTGACTAAAATATTCAATAATGTGGTTAATAAATTTATTAAATGAATATGAAGTAAACACAGGCGAGTCTGTAATATTAATTGATTAATGATGATGGAGTGTGGCAATCGATCGTACGTATGAAATTAGCGGAAAATCGAATTACTATACTTAACACCTCGGGAGTTATCAGCCCTTGTGTTAGTAATAATTGTATTAGAAGGTTATTTTTACATATATGTATATAGGATCGTAAACAAAGAAATTACTCTCGTGCGGGGTGTTAATGCTGCATGCAAAAGTTTGCCGGATACCTTACCCTCCAGTCCAGGTAACTGAAAAACACCGATGTTATTGCGGCAGAAATAGGTAAGGTGTTTGTACCAGTCTCGGGCGAGACGGTGCAGAATTCTACCACTTGATAGCCACGATGGTAATGACTGGTATAACTAATTCGCCTTTTACGAAATGCCTGGCACAACGATAGATGGTCGTCTCTTCAAAGGAGACTTGGACCAATACGGGGAAAAAGCCTGGTGATTGACAGACAGGCAGTGAAGACATATTAATAGGATTCCGTTTTAGATTCTTTGAGTACGGAACCCTGAAAACTTTCATATTTATCGAAATGATTCAAAAATATTTATTTCAAATATATTATGATTTTCAGGTTTTTTTAATATCATAAGATAGCAAACAAGCAGATGGGTCTCCTGATGGAAAGAGTCAACCATCGCCTATAGACACCAAAGGTGTCAATGGTGTGTTGCTATTTTGTGGCGAGGTCTAATTAAACCTGCATAAGTTTACCGGGTACCTCACCCTCCAAACCGGAACACGACAGCGACAAGCACTGACGCTATTGCGGCAGGAATAGGTAAGGCGGTGTTACCTGCGATGGTAGTGACTCGCATAGCCAATCGGTCGCCTTTTACGACCTGCCTGGCAGAACGGCAGTTGGTCTATTCTTCAAAGAAGCCCGGAACCAACACGGGAAAAATCAAATTTTCAGTTTATAGGATAGCAAGCAAGAAGGTTTATTCAAGGGAAAAGAACAATCACCTATAACGCTCTCTACTGCTATTCAGGTGACGAGTTTAAATACTACCTTAAACTTTGAACATTAGTGACAAGCGTTACGCCATTATATCAATGTAAGACGGTTGTAGCAACTCCGGGTAATAATAAAGTCCGCAAAAAAATTAGTCCGCTCGTAACCACAGTCAATACTGCATTTGCAACTGAATAGGCCGGCACGCCCGGGGAGATACCACTCTTTCACTTGACACTGACGTAAAGTAGCAGTTTTGCTGCTGCGTTTCGTCTGGTTTGTGAGAGTCCCGGAGGCCTAACCCCCCCCCCCCCTGCACACTATGAATGCGCTATTTAAAAAAAAACTACCCCAGGGGGATACCACTTGCACCAGCAGTGAAGAATCCCTCCTGAGCGTCCGTGCTCTGGATTCCAGCCAGATCATGGATGCTCAGGCTGCCCTGCGTATTCTGGGGGGGGGGGGGGGGCAAAATTGCGCTCATAGACAATTCTGTCCAGGGCAAACAGAGCAAGAAGACCATGGCACCCCCTACCACACTTACTGTGGATTTCTGCAATATCAGGGGCCTGCATTCTAACCTGAACGCCGCGCCGTCCACTACCACCTCGAGACGGCGAAGCCAGCTTTGCTCTTCTTGACCGAGACACAGATATCTTCTCCGGCTGATACTTCCTACCTCTCCTACATTCCTTTGTACCGCGGTGTGTGCGCATACGTCAGAGAAGATATTTGTTACCGGCGCCTCGGCAGACTTGAAGGTCAGGGACCTATCCATCCTCTGGTTACGCGTAGCTTGCGACGATCATCCACGCAGCTACGCGTGCCTATACAGGTCCCATAGCGGGAATACTAAAATTGACCGGCTCATTGAGCGCTTACAAACGGCTGTGGATTCCGTGTTAGAGCAGACCCCCTCCGCAGAGATCGTGATCTTGGGCGATTTTAATGCCCACCACGCCGAATGGCTTTGTTCTTGCACCACCGATTATGCGGGGAGGTCTGTTCACAATTTTACCTCGCCTACGCGTGTTCCCGATGTGGATGGCCATACGCCTTCACTGTTGGATCTCCTGCTGACCTCTGACCCGGATCGTTATCAGGTATCGGTGGACGCTCCACTTGGCGCGTCGGACCACTGCCTGATCCGGAGCAAAGTGCCGGTCACGCGCCCATCACGGTCTCCCTTTGCAGGCTGTCGTCGCGTTTGGTACTATAGGTCAGCAGATTGGGACGGGATGCGGTCTTTCTTTGCATCCTACCCATGGGGGCGGTTGTGCTTCTCGCTGGATGATCCGAATGCTGTCGCTGACTCTGTCGCTGATGTGGTGCTGCAGGCCATAGAACTTTTCATTCCGTTTTCTGCGGTGCCCATCGGTGGCAAGTCTCAGCCTTGGTTTGGTCACCACTGCAAAGCGGCTTTACGCCGAAAGCAGGATTGCTACCGAGCTTGGGCTGCTGCATCGGCATCTCGTGATGTAAAAACTAGCGCATTATGAAAGGAGTACAACTCTTCCTCGAGATTCTTCAAAAGAGCTATCGCCAAGGCAAAAGCGGAACACATTGGCAGAATTGGTGAGAAATTAGTTCGCCTTCCTTCTGGCACTCGTGCGTTCTGGTCTCTCGCCAAGGCTGTCTTAGGGAATTTCTCCCAGCCTTCATTTCCATCCTTGCAAAGAGACGATGACTCTCTGGCCCATACCGCAAAGGAGAAAGCCGATCTTCTGGGCTCGTTCTTTGCGGCCAACTCGACTCTGGATGACCAAGGGAACACACCGCCTACCATCCCGCAGTGTGATAGTTCCATGCCAGAGCCGCAGTTACGGCAGTCAGCTGTGCGTAAAGCACTTCTTTCTTTGGACATCCACAAGTCGAGTGGGCCTGATGGCATCCCTCCTGTTGTGCTTAAAGTATGTGCTCCAGAGTTGGCACCAGTATTGACACACCTATTCCGGCTCTCCTATTCACTCGGCGTGGTACGGAATTCATGGAAAACAGCTTTAGTGCATCCCATTCCTAAAAAAGGAGATCGCTCTAATCCGTCAAACTATCGGCCAATAGCCATAACCTCCTTGTTCTCCAAAGTTATGGAGACACTTATAAACTGTCAGCTCCTGAAGAATTTAGAAAAGCACCAGCTGATTAGCGACCGTCAGTACGGTTTCCGTCGTGGCCGCTCAGCTGGTGATCTTCTAGTATACTTGACACATCGTTGGGCGGAGGCAGTTGAGTCCAAGGAGGTATTGGCAGTTAGTTTAGACATAGCGAAGGCCTTCGATCGGGTATGGCATAAAGCGCTTCTCTCAAAGCTGCCTTTCTATGGGCTTCCCGAGAAACTATGCAAGTGGATCACCAGTTTTTTGGCTGATCGGAGCATTAAGGTCGTAGTCGACGGTGCATGCTCCGATCTTAAACCTGTCAATGCTGGTGTTCCCCAAGTCTGCGTGCTATCACCGACTCTGTTTCTTCTGCATATCAATGATATGCTGCGAATTAGTAACATACATTGCTATGCGGACGACAGTACTGTTGATGCTACATACTCCGGCCGTAGCGGTATTTCTCGGGAACACGTCGAAGAGGGTCGGATCAAGCTCGTGTCTGAACTCGAGAATCAACTAACTGATGGCTCAGAATGGGGTCGTCAAAACCTTATTACATTTAACCCCAAAAAGACGCAGCTCTGTGCGTTCACCGCAAAAAAAACACCCTTTGTCGGATCACCTCGGTTCGAAAACGCTCTCCTGACAGCCTCAGCCAGTATTGGAATTCTGGGAGTCGACATATCGAACAACGTTTAGTTCCGCGGTCATTTGGAAGGGAAGGCTAAACTAGCCTCCAAAAACCTTGGTGTACTCAGTAGAGCAAAGCAGTACTTCATGCCAGCCCATCGCCTCCAACTTTACAGGGCCCAAATTCGACCTCACATGTTCTCACCTCTGGGCCGGAGCTCCTCAGTATTAGCTTCTTCCTCTTGATCGCATTCAACGTAGAGCGGTTCGAATCGTCGACGACCAGGCTATTTTTAATCGGTTTGACTCTTTGGCGTTACGCAGAGTTGTAGGCTCGCTCTGCATCTTTTACCGTATTTATCATGGGGAGTGTTCCGACGAGTTGTTCGGACTAATGCCTGCCGCTAAATTCCACCATCGGACATCGCGTCAAAATTTAAAGTTCCATCCTCACCACCTCGATGTCTGGAAATCCACAACCGTACGCTTTTGTCGACACCTTTTGCCTCGCATTACTCCTTTGTGGAATCTATTTTCAAGAAACGAGCTTATTCATTCTTAAAAGCCTGGCAACGCAGCTGCAATACCCCTGGTATTGCGGATGTCCATGGGCGGCGGTGATCACTTACTATCAGGTGCACCATCTGCTCGTTTGCCCCCTCTACTAAAATGTATAACTTGATCGAAACGTCGAGCTTTACAAGTAAGTTCTATATAATATTTTTGACCCGTTTATATTTTAAAAAGTGATAGTAAAACGCGTTAGTTTAAAAGTTCAATAATAAAAAAATGCGCCAATATATTATTCTTAATACACCAAATCACTTACAAGTGACGTATCACTTTACTTTTACCTTTTTGTGATTAAGATATACATTTATTTCTTTTTTTTTTTTTATTTTTATATCATGAGATAGCAAACAAGCAGATGGGTCTCCTGATGGAAAGAGTCAACCATCGCCTATAGACACCAAAGATGTTAATGATGCGTTGCTAACTTGTGGCGAGGTCTAATGCCACATGCATAAGTTTACCGGCTACCTTACCCTCCAAACCGGAACACGACAGCGAGAAGCACTGACGCTATTGCGGCAGGAATAGGTAAGGCGGTGGTACCAGACCCGGGCGAGACAATGCGCAACTCTACCACCTAGTAGCCACGATGGTAGTGACTCGATATATATTTATTCTTTTAATAGGATTATTTCCACTAAGTTGGAATCAGATATAATGTAGTTTCTAATGATTAATTATGATGGAGTAATAAACAAAAAATAAAAAAGAATAGGTCATGAATTTACTTTTTGAATTAAAAATCCTCAACTAACGGATAGTCATTGTTTTCAGTTACGGGTAGTATCTTCACGCCCATATCCCCGAAGTGGTAGGCAGAGGTACAACAAGTGCACCCACGATTAGCCGAAGATACTTGGTCCCACAAATGTGATAGGTGGCAAGCCTATCGCCAACCGGGCACTTTCCAAACCCGGGCAACTTTGTGTTTCTCAGAAAACTGAAAAAACACTTTTTTTTAAAGTGCCCGACCCGGGAATCGAACCCGGGACCTCATGTGGTCAACGCCAATACTGGACCACTAGACCACAGAGGCGATTTTTACAGTTACGGGTAGTCGTTCGTAAAAATTTTTTTTCGTTTTCCAACATTAATAATATAACTTTGTATCAAATCTATAACGTTTTGTATGAATATGAAGTACCATATACAATATTCCTAATATTTTTAACGTAGCTGTAAGATTCAAGTGGATTTTTTTTAAATCCTGCAGCGCAAAAAATTACGCTACGCAAAAAATCTTGGTTGGAAAAATGTATGTTAATAAATATGTTTGTACAATACTTTTACACATACATACATAAATTTACCAGCAATATACAAAACATAAAAAAAGCATAGTTTATCGATTTACTTTTTGAATTAAAAATCCTCGACTAGCGAGTAGTCATTTCTTTCGAAGTTTAATATTTGACCTGATATATTTCTTACTAAGAACCACTCGAGTAAATAATTCTCATCTCAGTCAATATAAGTATTTAAGACCTATTAAAAAATAAACGCTTTGCAGTATCGCATTGAATCTAAACAACTCATAAATCACATTTTATGAACGCGTCACAGTCCAAAAAAATACGAAAATGAACGATGCTCCAAGCGGGTAGTATTATATAAATACAAAAATATATATGTCAATAGTATTTATAAATGAGATCTACCCCAATGTATTAGATTTAAGCCCATATTATTGTAAGGCTTCTGACTTCAGAATTAATTAAGCATTGTAAACAAACACGCGATTTTAGAACTAACAAGACTTACCCAACAATAACAGTACCAGTTTATCAAATAGAGCGCTTGGAAACGAGATCTCCAATATTATTTGAGTAGATAATCTTTATTATAAGTTAAATAATCTATAGAGTTAAACTTCCCTTTTACCATGATTCATTGGTTTTGTTGATTGATGAGATGAGATTTTAACTGATTTAAAAAAAAATGAAGTTTTCATTTTGCCAGAATCTATTCAACGGCATTTTGAATCATTTGGTTTTTTTTTGTTATACTCCTATTTAATCTCATATAAATTTATTGGTTTTTGATTGTCATTTGATGTAGTTTTACTGTGTGTGATATAAACTAACATGTTATTAAAATCACCTATAATTTGCGTTTACGTAGACATTAGCTTTTTTTTGACGACCATGCTATTTTGAAACAGCTTGACTCTTTGGCATTGCGCAGAGGTATAGGTTCACTCTGTGTCTTCTATCGTATTTATCATGGGGAGTGTTCCGACGAGTTCTTTAGAATAATTTCTGCCGCCGAATACCATCATCGGACATCGTGTTCATATCTACATATCAACACGTGAAACCAATCTGAGCTTTAGAAAGAAATTATTGTAATAATATTCAAAAATGTGGTCACGGAAATTTGCCGTGTTTAATCAACGAATCTTGACTATGTCCGGGTGTCCGTACACAAACATTTATATATTGAATAATTAGGTCAAAATTTAAGTACCTAAATTTAACATATTATTATTCGGTGTCAGAACTGAAAACTGTTCAGTCTTTTACCAGTCAACTTGTTCAAAGTGGAATTGACTTTAGTCTGAAACATGGTGATTTTATCTATCTACCTTTATAAATCGATGAACGTTGGCTGAACGCACGAAAAAGCATGATTAATTGCCACATTCTGTCTGAGTCGAGCGTAAGCAAGAGCGCGAAATAAGCGATATAGAGAGGTATAATCTTGTTTTCTTATGACGTTCCCGCGTAAATTTAAGTTTTTATAAAAATATACTTCTGCCCAACGCCTAAATTCCTGGTTAATAAAATCACATCATTACTAAAACAAATACATAAAACCTTCTTGACATAGAGACCTCGCTAGTGGTCAATAATACCAACGAGCTAATGTATTCCTCTATCATATTACACATTCCCTTTCATTTAATTTCCATGGATATCCTTGTTTGCATATAAAATATCTCCCTTCATTTCCTGTCCCTTGTTGGATCCAATTTCCTTTTCCTTCTGGCAATCTCACGTTCCTCCATTCTGAATTCATTTTTTATCGAAAATATACTTTATAACTTCGTTTAAATTAACAATATGTTTGAAAACATACGTATTACAATACGGAGTGTAAGGGACGGTCTATCGAATTATAGATTTGTACCATGATTTCAAGTCATAAACTGTTGGATTTTTTTTTATATCATAAGATAGAAATCTAGCAAATGGGTCTCCTGATAATAAGAGTCAGCCATCGCCTATAGACACCAACGATGTTAATGGTGCGTTGCTATCTTGTGATTTTATTTTTTATTATATTTTTTGACGTCTTTTTACCTTAACTTTGTTTGATTTATTTTGATACTCTATAGTGTTTTTTTTCTTAAAACAAAGTAAAATTAAATTAAATACACAAAATAAACGATATATTATGTCGCGCGACATAAACGATTAGTTCGAGAGTATCGCGGGCGCGATGAGCCCGAGCAACGTACACTTTACATTGTGTGGTGTAAAAATTAAAAAAATAAAATCATAAATCGCAAATTTTGCATTTCCCACGAGAATAGGGATTGGTATCATGACTATATCCGTATCGTAAAATGGAATGTTTTCTTAATTTTTCGGTACACCGTTTCTTACACGCTGTGTATGGTAAACATAAAACAAGAAATAAATGTATAATTTGGATATCGTCGTTGTCAAATGTATATAATATGTAATATGTACCCGGACAAAGCGGTTAGACTCGACATTCTTCATTCGAACGACAAAGGACTGGAACATGCTTCCCGAGTCTGTGTTCCCCGACAAGTATAATCTGGCGATCTTCAAGAGAAGAGTGAACGGGTACCTGCTAGGGAAGCGCGTTTCACCTTACGCCATATCTGCCTATTATTGCTATTTATCTAAGAAACTGGAAAACATGTAAATTATTATTTTTATGCAAACTTTTTATCATTATTTAGTGGATACGAGATGTTCGCAATACGTTTTAATTTAAATATTTACAAGAAGCACTTTGAAGCTGTAATATTAAAGTTTTATGTTTTAGACTAAATATTTGACAGGCGCGATTTTCATGAAATCTAAGTGTAATTTTCATATATTTACTACTGTAAGGAATTATAAATTTTCACACGTATGGGAAAAAATTGCGTCTTCAAAATTAATAACTTATGAAGCTATATATCTAATTGTTGTGTAACCTGTCTTATTGTTTCAATAAAAATATACTATGTAATCGCACATTATAACGGAATCGCTCTTACCTAACAAATATTTTTTGAAAATTGCAATTGTCGTACATATCATTTCAGTATCGTTTCATAGTGTCGATATCATTTTAGCTGCATTGATCAAGGCTTTCAAAAGAGTAGATTAATCTGCCTTCCTATCATTTAGTTCCTAAATTACCAAAAAATTACTATAATGACTGCTAAATAATACAGTTCTATAACATCTCGCCCTGGTTTGTACTGCTGCTTTACATATTCTAACGACTGTGCTTGTCATTATCATGTCCTGGTAGATAACTCTAGCCTATAAGGAATACTGTCGGTGAAGGCAAACTTTGGCCTTTGGTATTACATTTTCGCCACATAAATGGGGACACAAACCCTATATTGATCCGGGCACCCATTGAAAAATAGATCATCTTCCATTTTGCAAGACGATTCTTCAATGGCGAACAATTAGCTTGATATTTCACTACTATGGTGACTGACTACTACGTGGTAGAGTTCTGCTACGTTTCATTCGGGTTTGGTATCTCCGTCTTGTTTATTTCTGCTATTATAGTGTCAATGCTCATCAATATCGTGTTCCGGTTTGATCCCTTCAAACCGGAACACGATCCAAGGTACCTAAGGCTCATGTAGTGGAATGGTAATGCACCATACATAAGTTTACGGATTACCTTACCCTTTAAACTGGAATCTGGCAGTGATTGGGTAAGACAGTGCTAGCGAACTTCGGCGAGATTTTGCAGAACTTTACTACCCAAAATACAATAGTGACAGCTTTGCTGTTTATATGCGATGATTGTCTTTTTCATCACGATTATTTCCTATCATATGATTAAAAAAATCAATCAATTCATTGACAATGTAAGCATCACTCACAGTTGTTAATAAGCAGAATTACCATTAGATTAAGTGATAGGGTTCCACATCGTCTCGCCCGGGTATTTGTTACCACTGCCTTACTTATTCCTGTCAAAATAGCGTCAATGCTTGTTATTATCGTATTTCGGTTTGGAGTGTAAGGTAGCTGGTAGACTTACGCGTGTGGCATTGCTATCCCGCCACACGGATAACAACGCACCGTTAACATCTTTGGTGTCTAAACTCTAAAGGTGATGGTTTCTCTTTCTATCAGGTTGTTTCCATCTGCTTATGATATAAAAAATCTATTTACTTACCAATTTATCTCAATTAATTCATGTCGCAAATAAATTTAAATATTTATCTGCAACATGAATTAATTTAGATAAGTTTTTCTAGCCGTATGTACTCATCATTAAATTGAGTTAAAAGTAAAATTAATTAAGCACACACACTCATAATTCCTTCAGAGCGCTCACACTAACAAGATGAACGAGAAGTAGGTGACACAAGAACGTGGCATTTAAATGAAACGTCCTCTCAAAAGACTTTTCTCTTGCCCTAACGAGTACCTTTGCTCTAATGAAGAAAGCTATAGAGTTATGACTTTGTATTCAGTATGGGACGGGTTAAAAAGCTAAAAGCGATTCCTACATAATTAATAATAAAAGTAATTTAAAAAGTCTGTAAGCGGTTGGGCCTGAAGGCCATCCCTGAAACTTTCCACTAAATTAAGGTATTTTAAGCTCAAAGGAGTAAAAACTATAAGTATGAACTGGCTCAAAGAGAACGGAAAAGAAACGGAGAACTGAATCATATTAAAAGAAACGGATGAAACCAAATTTTTAGGTTAAATTAATTAAAGATAAGAACTGTAACTGGAAATCCCAAGTAAGTAGTACATGCTCAAAACTTAATAGTTTATGTTTTTTATTGAGTAGAGTCATATCTCTGGCGGGGAAAAGTGCTACGTAAACTACTTACCACGGATATGTCGACTCGGTTCTAAGGTATGGATGGCATTGTTATTTGGGGTAAACAACCACTAGTCAAAAGGTGTTCATCGCACAAAAAAATGAATTCGACGAATTTATTGAGTATTATTTATTTATTTACTTTAGTTTCCTGTGAGCCATTTTACTAAAAATAAAATATACTGACGCTAGCTTCTTTATATATCTATGAAGCAGCTTTGTTCGTAAGAAAATATGCCCATCTTTTTACCAGAACTGATTCTGAAAACAGAATATTTTTTAATTCTAGAGACTCACAATGTTCAAGTTGCCCAAATCTCCTTGCGTACTTTCCAAGTAAAATTGCTACGTATAAATAATTAAGACCTACAACGCACTACCCCAAGAATTCAGAGAATTAAAAACTACAATTTTTACAAAAGAGGTTCAAAAATAATCTATCAAGAATTCATCCACAATTCACATTTAAGGTATATTTTTCATGTAAGAGAAACAAAAAAGATGTTTAAAAAATATTTCACTAACACGTATATTACTATTTTTTTCTTGGATTAAAATAATTGTATCAACTAAATATTCACTGAACTGTTTTTAATCAAACATTAGTTTATGTTAAACCAATCTTCATGAAACTTGGACTGTTTCCTTATAGGCTAGGGTAGATAATTTTTGAAATAAAAGAAAATTACAGTAGGATGAAACCCATTGCAAATGTAAGAAAATAAAGCCAAAATAAGAGGAAAAATAAATTACGGGCGATTTGAGTTCGGGAAGTGTGAGAGGGGGAAAAACGGTTTATCACGATTTTCGGCAAAACTACAAGTCCTATCGAAAAACGTTGAATGGCAAAGTTATTGACAATAAGAAGATCTACAATTTTTGTATTTGCAATTTTTTCATATAATCTCAAAATTATGCGAAAAATTTGAAAAACTGACTTTTGGTTTTTTATTTTTGTCTCCTACAAAAATATTTTTTTTTTTCATGAAACTTGGTAAAAATTTGCTTTTTTTATATCCTGAATACACTGTAATTCTTTTTTTAAATATTATTTTTTTCTCCTTATTTTGACTTAATATTAAGAAAACATCATAATTTTCAGTCGAAAATTCACGAATCAAAATATCTGATGTTTTTAAAAAGTCGCTTCTTTTCTTTAGAATCTCTACTTTCTGATGATATCAAAAAAATATAAAACCCTGTGGAAGATTTTCGCAGAAAATGGAAAATAATGAAAGAACTCGGATTTGAAAATTATTTATTCATCATAATGTAAAATTTTAAGCTTTTTATTAAAATGTTCTCTTTAATTACTCGAAAATTGTAAGCTGTTCTCATTTTATATTGACAAATTAAAAAAATGAAATCCATGAAACATAGAAATCGCAAAATACATGCGAAAATAGTTAATTTTTTAAAGTATCAAATATAAGATATTAAAGGGATTTTATTAAATTACCTTCTAGAAAAGAGCCTACTCATCCTTAAGACGCCGGCAACTCAACTGCCCAAGACCCCAAGGTAGGGCAGGTGATAATCACTTACCATCAGGAGATCCTCTTGTCCGTTTGGGGTAAACTTTCTTCTGCAAAAACAAACTATAATATTAAATTAACTTTAGTTTAAGGCATTAAGTTCGGCTTTGGTACAAAAATGTAGATATG
Source organism: Apodemia mormo (assembly GCA_036924255.1). Classification (NCBI taxonomy): domain Eukaryota; kingdom Metazoa; phylum Arthropoda; class Insecta; order Lepidoptera; family Riodinidae; genus Apodemia; species Apodemia mormo. The sequence goes on from JAUPFN010000003.1 coordinate 8,599,547, forward strand.
TTTTTGGTGTACAATAAAGTTAAAATAAATAAATAATAAATCAATAAAGATTTTAAAAATATCAGTCAGCTAGAAATAAAACATATTTTATATCGCAAATCTTCCACCTACAGCAAGCGCAGCAGAAAAACACTGTTCCAGAGCTTATTATCAACTTATAATTTGACTGAGCTATAAGCTAACAGCAATAGGTTAGGGCTGGAAATAACATTAACATCAACATATGAGGTTGACTAGTTTAGAACGACCTTTAGCGGTAAGTTAAATCTATGTACTTTTAGTTTGTGCATAAATATAAATAAATAAACGTGACATTATCAATTTGGGCATTTGCTAGAAAATAATGAATTCTGGAAACATTGCTGAAAACTAATTGATGTAACTTTGAAACTGGATGTAACAGTCTGATTGTGACTACTGGGAACATGGTTTAAAATGCACAAATCTATGTTCAAATTGTCATGCTTCTTAAAAATGTGCCAACGTGGAAGAAAAGACCTACGACGAACTTAATGATTCAGACGAACCTGTAGACAGACTAGAAAAATTATTGGAGACGAAGGATAAAAACAATAGTTGAATCTAAATATGAAGGAATGCCAACAAAGAGGCAAAACTAATGAATAAGTAATGGATATGATTATAATTGACGAATAAATTGATAAATAAAATGGTTAATGTGTTTTATTAAAATGTATAAAGTATATTTCAAATAAAGCAAATGTTCTATGACATACCTATACGTAATTAGAATTAAATGTGTTTTCTTCAGTTTTCTGACAAAATCAATTGTTAATTTATTTAATTTATCAATGTAACATGGGAACTTACAATTCTTGAGTAACTAAAATGTAAATTTTAATAAATAGCTTAAAATTTTACATTGTGATGAAAAATAATTTTCAAATCCGAGTTTTTTCATTATTTTCCATTTTCTGCGAAAATTTACCATAGTATTGTATATTTTTTGAAAGAAAAAAAATTAATAGCGATTTTTGAAAAACATCAGATATTTTGATGCGTGAATTTTTAAATTTAAAATTAAGATGTTTTCTTAATATTAAGTCAAAATAAGGAAAAAAAATAATATTTTAAATAAAAAAATACAGTGTATTCGGGATATAAAAAAACAACTTTTTACCAAGTTTTGTGAAAAAAAAATCTATTTTTGTAGGAGATAAAAATAAAAAACCAAAAAGGCAGTTTTTCAAATTTTTCGCATAATTTTGAGATTATATGAAAAAAGTGCAAATACAAAAGTTGTAGTTCTTATTGCCGATAACTTTGCCATTCAACTTTTTTCGATAGGACTCGTAGTTTTACCGAAAATCGTGATAAACCGTTTTCCCCCCTTAATCCCCCCCCCCCCCCCTTAACACTTCCCAAACTCAAATCGCCCGTAATTTATTTTTCCTCTTATTTTGGCTTTATTTTCTTCCATTTGCAATGGGTTTCATCCTACTGTAATTTTCTTTTGTTTTTGATTAATTTCAGAGGGATATGCCCTGGTTGGATATGCCCTATTAGTGTTGGATGCCTAAACAGATCAACTAACTTAAATATTATCAAATTCTGACAATATTACATACATTCTTCTCAAACTGATAACTTTTCTTTTTTTCGGTTGAAAAACGCGTATTCCCACCGGTTCTCTTCTGAGTAAAGCAGATTGGACCGACCGTTCGGCTCATCAGGATTCACTTATTTTGTTGGTTGACGAGAAGTGAGTTGATCTTGAGGTTATCGCCTATTTCTAACGACCAACAAAACTGCTACTGAGAGAGAGGTTCTTTGAGGTTTTCCTCGAATCTAAAAATTTTTTCGAGGAAAACCTCAAAGAACCTCTATATATGTATATATATATAACACACGAAACTGATAGACTTTAAATGATTCATATATATATATATATATATATATATATATATATATATATATATATATATATATATATATATATATATATATATATATATATATATATATATATATATATATATATATATATATATATATATATATATATATATATATATGTATATATATATATATATAAGAATGATATATGTTATATCAAGTCAAGGTCAGCGCTCAAGAAACGTGCCGATAACTATATTTGCAGTATTATTGATACGTTACTTTTAAGAGCTATCTGAAAAATTACACGTTCTTTCTTTAAAAAGAGTCCCGGAAAAATACGGAAACAGTCACTTAAGACCGGATAGAAAAATCCGGACGTTAAATTTTATGGGCCCTTATACATTATTTAAGTGCATTTGTATGACGGCACTAATACTCAAATATTTATAAGTAGTATCTTTGAGGTAGAAATAAACTATGATGTACTCGATTTAATATTATTAAATGCATTAAAGCGAATCGAATTTCGGCAAATCTTTTTATTACTGAATTCGCGTTTTTCGACTACAAATAGGTTGTAATAGGATTTCCATAAGCTCATTTTTCAACCTTAACAAATAACACGTGTTTTTTTTAGTTGCAAAAAATTGTTCGGATTTGCTTTTTATTGATTTGAAATATTGCACTACAAACAAAGCGCTCTAAAACTAGCACTCAAACTAGCAATTTCAATATGGCCTCTCAATAATAACTTTTTGACGTGTTTGAACGTTCGGGGAAAAAATAAAGCCCAGATTTTTCACTACTGGTAACTTTATGGTAAGTCATTTTAATCTTTTTATACAATTGTTCTTTTTAATTTTGGCGACAAATGTTATTTGATTAATTGTGATTAAGATTGCTTAATCTAATTTTATCATTTAATAATTTATTGATTTAATTCCGACTTTTATAATTTTGCAATGCAAACATTTGGTATTAAAAGTATCTATAATTAACTAATTTTATAATTTGTGTGTACTTAATTTCAAATGTTACTCCCCGCTAATGATATTTAATCATTGATATAAAAAAGCCTAGATGCACAGTCCCGAACAAAACTGACATTCAAAAGTGTCCCTATTTATTTTAAGTAGTTGTAGATATGGCAAAAACATGTGTCTTTGCATATCCAACCTTAAGTGCAAGACTTATAGTTGTTTCTACAAAACAATTTAAAATTGTGCGCTCATTTTTGGAGGACGTTTTTGACACACTGATTGTGTATCTTGGGTTTTTTATATCAATGTATTTAATCTATTTATTGGTATTAGTAAATAATTAGTAATATGATGTTCGTTGAATGAGCAAACAACTTACCGCGAAGAAATTTCAAGTACTAAGTGCTATTTTGCTGTTTAGGCTAAAACATCCATAGCCTACATCTAAGCCAAGCCCCTCACGGTATAAACACTTTTTTAACTTCCCGCTACGTATGTTGATAAGGAAGTTACACTCGAGTTAAAATATACAAAATTAGGAATAAGCCCTTTCCCTGGATAATGGAGGATATCAAAAAGCAATGGGTGCAAGAGATCGAGCAAATCGCCAGTATAAAAAGCTGCCTACAGATTATAATTCGAAACAGTGTAATCTTTCTCGTGACAAATGTAACAAACTTTGTCGTTCTGCTAAGCGTCTTTACATTACGATACTGTCGCCAATTATAATGCTCAATAAGTTGGAAATTCCTTAAATCTCTAGGTGTTGTCAAGTTTTAGGTTTTGATAATAGTTTTACTGAAATAAATATTCTTAATACTCATTTTTTGACCCCCGACGCAAAAACGAGGGGTGTTATAAGTTTCAGGTGTGTATCTGTATGTCTATCTGTGGCATCGTTTCTACCTTTCAGGTTAAGGTGCTAGCTGTGCTTAAAAAATTCATATAATTTGATAAAAGACGATATTCTATTATATTATAAAAATCGCTTCTAATTATTGTTTTCGTATTAAGGTTTTCCTGTTAACCGCTCACTTCACTTTGGTAACTAATGAGACCCCCGAGGTGACTCCTAACGTAATGCTATCGTTAAATTTAATTGCAATGACAGTGCCAATTTAAAAATGTGTAAGTTATGTATTGGCATCGTAGGTATGTATTAAATGAGATAAATTTACATGCAACAGAATTTCATACCAGTGTCACGTGACAAGAACGGATACCACAATCACGCGGTTCGGATTCGTCTCGAAACAAAATTGAATTGAAATCCCTGAGGGGAGTATTTGCGACGTACTGCATGCAACGATAAGTTTACCTTTATAGGAAACGTATGACATATTTTATCTATAGTGTCCTCTATTTGCAACTTATCCTATATTTGCAACTCATGAATATGGGCGTTTAGTTGATTTTATCACAAAATATTGAATTGCATTTTCATCTAATTTTCCGTGAATTGTATATAACTTTCTATATATTGATCCTGTACGGTACAATATAATAGGTAAATGTTTCATTCAGAATAGAAAATTCAGTCGTACGAGCAAAAGAACAAAGAATAGCGTAGACAGGTTTGTTTGCTCATCATATTTTAAATACACGGAACAATTCAGTTCACCGTTATCATGGTGCTTGTAACAAGCAACTTCAAAATATCCGGAAAATAAGATAGCAAACAAGCAGATGGCTCTCCTGATGGAAAGAGTCAACCATCGTCTATAGACACCAAAGATGTTAATGATGTGTTAATATCTTGTGGCAAGGTCTAATACCACGTGCATAAGTTTACCGGCTACATATCCTACAAACTGGAACACGACAGGGATAAGCACTGACGCTATTGCGACAGGAATAGGTAAGGCGGTGGTACCAGATCCAGGCGAGACAATGCAGGACTCTAACACCTGGTAGCCACGATGGTAGTGACTCGCATAGCCAAGGTTTTTCTCACAATCTTACAAACTAACGTCCCCCTATTAAACCTAGAAATATCGCTACTTAAATATAATAAATATTATAACGTAGCTTTTCTTGCGAGGTAAATAAAGTGAACTGATCTACTCTCCCTAAAGCCGGGAGACAGTTGCAGGTTCAATCCCTGCGTGACGATATTTTTTTGTTGTTTTTAAAGTTTTTCCAGTTTTCCCAAGCACGGGGTGAGTGCTATAACACAAAAATAATAAGAAATACGAAAGTACTGATCAAAATTATAAATGTGAATTTCATCTGTAACGATGAACTCATTTAACTAGTTATACGTTATAGTCGATCATATAGCAAAGAAAAATTTCGCCACATCAAACCTGTGACTTACTCATTGGTATTTGATCACTCACCTATTAACCACACATTAATACCTCTAGCAGTGTTTATACATTTTGATGTCTATTGCTATTTTTGGGTTCCGAATTAAACTAAGAACACTTATAGTATCGCTATGTCCGCCCGTCCATTCATCCATCCGCACGTTAGTTCAGAGATCCTTAGTAATAGAAAGCTGCAATTTGGCATGTATATACACATTAGTCACTACAACAAAGTAGTAATATAAAATCTTGAAAAAACATTTATTTAAGGGCTACATGTAGAGTGGGGATGTTAATTTTTTTCTCATGTACCCCATAGTGTGGGGTATCGTTGTATAGGTTTTTAAAAAATATTGTAGATGAGAAAAATTCACGGTAAGTAATAGTAAATGTAATAAAATTAAAAGGAAAACTATCATAGCTCTGAAGAATTTACAAGTTTTTGAGTAATAGTCGGCTATTTATAAAATGAACTTGGAAAAGTTTTTATAGGCGGTGAACCTGTGCTGCAGATATATCCATCATTAACATTAAATAAGTTAAAGTTTAAAGTATGAAGCACTAAAAGCCCTTTATTGTGATGGGCAACTCCGGAACCCTAAATTGCGCGTTACCCGACATGCACTTTATAATTTTTAAATTATATAGCATAATCTAAATAATTAATTAATAATCTAAATAATCATAATTAAAATAAATAATTAATTATGCTATATAAATAATGTCAAGTAAAACAAAATAAAAATAGATTAACACACCTATTGCCTAAATACCGAGCCACACTAAATTGCGCGTTACCCGACATGCACTTTATAATTTTTTTTATATTTTTTATATTATTTTTTTAAGATGGCACTTCTGATGGAAAGATATTACCATAAACATGTTAATGGTGCCTCGGGATCACTGCGGAAGGGATGTATTGCCAGTTAAGTAACTAATTATAAGAAATCCTACTCCTTTCCGTGTTAGTCCGGGTCCTTCTGATGAACAGAAAATCAGCCGTTCTGCCACGCAGTTCGTAAGAAGCGAACGATTAGCTATGCGAATCTCTATCATCATGGCTACTAGGTGGTACAGTTCTGCATTGTCTCGCCCGGGTCTGGTACCAGCGCTGTACCTTTTCCTGCCGCAATAGCGTCATTGCTTCTTACTGTCGTGTTCCTGTTTTGAAGATAAAGTAGTCGGTAAACTAATGCTTGTGGCATAGAGACCCCGGCACAATGAGAGCAACGCACCATTCAATTCTTTAGTGTCTATATGGGATTGTTTTCTTTTTTCTTTTTCCATCAGGTGAGCCATCTGCTTGTTTGCTATCCTATTATTTTTAAAAAAACTTTTACTCTAAAACAGCAGAATGATTTTTTTTTTAAATCTGTTAATGCTGTTACAAATAAGTTTTAATTTCGTGTAATGTAAACGAAAAATTTACATCATTGTAAGATCGAGTAAAAAAGTCACGTAAAACGGTTTATAAAATATCGTTTATGAAAAGATTTTCATTAGTTTTTGAAATAAAACTTTACTGTGGTAAAATAAACTGCAACAGAAAAATTGCAATGCTTTGAAATTTCCGCTCCATTTTATAGATGCGTACGCGTGGTATAAGCGCACCTCGACGTCTTTTCTTATTGAACCTGCAGAGTTTTATTCCGTGAGTTATTGTAAACTTCGATAATACCTATTTAATTATTCATGACATATTTATTTTATCTTATGTTAACAAATTCAAAAATTAATATTTTGTAACATTGTATGAGGCATTACAATTCAAATGTGGTATATATCGCAAGGCATATACACTGTAGGACAATGTTTTCACATAAATGAAGCTGTATGAGATTCTTTTCTATTCTACTAAATTCATATCACGCGCATATTGATGAGAAACTTAGATTGTAAATTGATAATGTTAAAATTGAGCCCAATGGTTTCCTCTAAAGAACAAATCTAGAATAAACTTATGCATGCACGTAACATTTCATATCCTCCTTGAGTATTGCTTAATTAATAAATCTGCTTACTTCACTAAACAAACTAATAATTTGAATTACAGACAGACAAAATATTCGGTAATCCGGAGTTATAATGGAATCAGTATATGCGGGTAGCATTCTTAAGCCGTGAATCTTGTTTGAGGTTTTATCGTGCCATCAAACGCAGATGCTATCTGGGTTGATAGCTATTGATTAATGATTTTCCTTTTGCGACTTTATTTCTATAGGCAATTTCTACTAGCAAAAGTCTTAATACATTCTTTGTTAGCTTTAAAATTTACACTTGCTTAGAATTGCAAGAGTAACATTGCTGACTACGGTAATTTAAACATACTAAGTAGAATATCATCAGCGATATGTGAAAAAACTCATATCACAACACAAATTCATAATAACTGATTATTATTCTATCTATGAATGTATATGTAAGCTTCGTAAAAGTAGGTTAATTAAAAAATGGTCCCTGATTTCAAATAAAACTTAATAAATTAAACACCTGTCAAATTTGTTTTAGACACTAACTAAAGATATAGGCTATGGTAATTAATTTTTGAAATAAAAGTAAATCGTAGTAAGATGACACCCATTCAAAAAGGAAGAAAATAAAGTCAAAATATTAGACACTTTTACTATTCCACTTGTACATAAATTTAACTTTTACACATATTTTTTTAATATATTACTCGACCGGTTTCACTTTTTAAAGCATCTTCAGGATGTAATATACTTAACTGATTATTATGGACTGTTGTGGAATATAAATAAACGTATATATTGATTTTAAAAGGACAAAGGTGTTGTCAGCCTTAACAATTTTCCCCAAAAATGTGGGAAATTTTAATTTACAATTATATTGCACTAATTTATGACTATACATATGGATACAAAAATGTCAATTAAATAATTAATTATGCTATATAAATAATGTCAAGTAAAACAAAATAAAAATAGATTAACACACCTATTGCCTATTACACAGTTATTTATGTCAAAGATGAGTAAAAATAATTATCACTAAGTAAATAAAAATGAAAAATGTTTAAATGTCAAATTAATAATATAAATTAAAATATTTAAACTAAAATGATAATAATAAATAGAATAATTATCGAAAAAGTCAAATTGAAATTGCATTAAAAAAATTATTACATTGAATTACTTCATAATTAATAATCATTTTTACTTTTAGTACATATTTCTGCCTATATAAATATTAAAAAGGGGTTTAACAAAGAAGAAGTATTAAGCTCCGTTTGGTCATTTAAGAGTCTTTGTTTACCTTTGTGTCGATAAATTTTAAACGCTTCTAAGGCATTGAGTCTTCCACCTTTGCTGCAGAAATGTAGTATTCTTAAATTTTTTGTACTATCAAAAGTATGACCTTCTTTTATAAGGTGTTGCGCAAAGGTAGAATCACCCTTGCTCGAGCGCCAACTTCGAAGGTGTTCTTTAATGTGTCTAATAACAATGAAATTTCACCAAGTGCCGACGATGGAAAGTATAGAATATAAAGTCAAAATAAGCGGAAAAATAAATTACGGGCGATTTGAGTTTGGGGAATATGAGGGGGTTCGGGAAATGTATAGTATTTGAAGGGGAAAAACGGTTTATCACGATTTTCGCCAAAACTACGAGTTCTATCGAAAAAAGTTTAATGATAAAGTTTTCCGCAATAAGAAGATCGACAACTTGTGTATTTACACTTTTTTCATATAACCTTAAAATTATGCCAAAAATTTGAAAAGCCGACTTTTTATTTTTTATTTTTATCTCCTACAAAACTAGACTTTTTTTCACGAAACTTGGTAAAAAATTATTTTTTTGTATCCTAAAAACACTGTAACTTTTTTATATAATACAGTAATTATTTTTCCTTATTTTGACTTAATATTTAAAAACATTATAATTTTCAATCGAAAATTCACCCACCAAAATATCTGTGGTGTTTAAAAACTCGTATTAGTTTTTTCTTTGGAATCTCTAGTTTCTAATGGTTTCAAAAAATATACAACCCTGTGGAAAATTTTCACACAAATTGGAAAATAATGAAGAACTCGGTATTAAAAATTAATTATTCGTCGTAATGTAAAATATTTAGCTGTTTACTAAAATTTACACTTTAATTACTTGAAAATTGTAAGTTTCCATGTTACATTGATGAATTACAAAAATGAACAATATTGTTAATTTTTTATATTCATCGTGATAAACCGTTTTCCCCCTTCAAAGTTCCCCCACCTTTCCCCCTCACACTTCACGAACTCAAATCGACCGTAATTTATTTTTCCTTTTATTTTGGCTTTATTTTCTTCCATTTGCAATGGGTTTCATCCTAGTATTATTTTCTTTTGTTTTTGATTAATTCTAGAGGGAACGGCCCCGATCTAATATAGCAGTCTTGTTATATCAATATCTATACTAATATATATTGACCGCCCCGTTGGTCGAGTGGTTAGCGACTCTGACTACGCAATCAACGGGGCTCGGGTTCGATCCCCGATGGGGACAAGCATTTGCGTGATGAGCATAAATGTTTGTATTTCCGGGTTTGGGTGTTTATTATGTATGCAAAAGTATTTATATATGTATTTCTATGTATTAGTATCGTTGACTAACACCCATAACACAAGCAAATAATTTGCTTACTTTGGGGTTAGATCAATAAGTGTAATTTGTCCCGTGAATATTTATTATTTATATTTATTATTATTATTTATTATTATTATCAATAAAAAACGTCTGTCAGTCTGTTACGTTTTTACAGCTAAACTGCTGAACTAATTTAGATGAAATTTGGCATTTATTTGACTTAATACTTATTTGTACAGCCGTTTGTGCCTCAGGTAGGTTCTAGAAGATCCTGCTATATAGGTCGCACATCGCTCACTTCACGGTTTAAATCGACATGTAGGTACATCATAACTGTAAAAATAGACTTTCAGTAATCTTATGATTAATAGAAAATTAAGTTAGCTATGATTTTAGCAAAACAGTAATAAGCAAAAACTAATTACAATTAAAGGGTGTTGATTTGTTCTTAATATATTTGAAGTTTATTATTGTATGTGTGTTAGGTTTTTCTACATAAAGCGTGTATACCTAGTAGATATGTTGCTGTGTGATGTTTGTAAGAGGATTTGGGTGTCTATACAGGGTTAAGTGTAACTTTGTGTGCATGGCGTGTGTGTATGTGTGTGTGTGTGTGTGGTGGGGGGTGGGATTTTTGCATCCGTAGTTTTATGTTAAAAAAAGGGTGTGTAAGTCAGTGAGCCTTTAAGTATATAATAGTGGCAAAGGGATATTAAATAGAAGTAAAATAAGATGCATGCATGTAGATAATTAAAGATCAACCTCTGATCAGGGTTAAAGTATGATGTCATATTACTATTTTCTCAATATTTATTACCCCTACAACGTAGTTTTAAGCCCCTTTAAATTTTAACGCTTACAATTTATACTTACTCCTAACCTCTCCTACGTTTCTTTATGGCAGACTCAATTTTTTTACAACTTTACAATAAATATTTTCCACGACGTTCTTTTATTTTGCCTAAATTCAATATTTTTCGTGCCTTAATAAGTGTAAGTATATGATTAGCTCACACTCAAATCATAAGAAAAGAGTGTATTTAATAATTTTAGTGGTAAATTAATTCGTGAAATTTGTCTAATAACATTTATTATTAAATATACATAACATTTATTATTACATATTTATTAGTGATCGCTTGTTCGGCCAAAGTCTAAACAACATCTCTTTTAAGTTTGGCAAGTGACTTTAGCCGTAAAAAATATTTTATATTACATATAATTATACATATGTGTGTATATTATTACATGTTAGAATATTTGAATATTTGTGACTCAAACATAAAAAATGTTTGAAACGATTTGGATTAAATTTGGTACGCAATTATAATTTACCTGTGTACCAAATTTAATCCAAATCATCTGATAATAACCTGGAATAGCATATAGAGTCCATATACCATATCATATACCATATCCAAGAAAAAACAAATGTTTCTGTGGGATTCATCTAAAAGTTTTATAATGCGTCATATTATATAGTTGTAGCTACTACTAAGTATAGTGTACGAAAACGAAATTAAACGAACAATACAACGAACAAACCTAGTCCCAAAGGAACATTTTTGCTTGTAATATGGATGTAAGCAACGATACTAGCATACAGAAATACATTTATAAATCTATACATATAATAAAATCGCAGGAAAGTCAATGTATGTCCGGGGTAAACTCAAAAAGTACTGCATGGATTTACTTCAAATTTTACATGCATATTACTGACAGGTCGAGTCAACATATAGGCTACATATTATCATACTATCACATACGGGTAGGAGCAGTGCGGAGTAAACGAAATCGCGGGCAACAGCTAGTGCTTAAATATATTTAATACGTACCCAAATCCAGAAATACAAACATCTATGCTAATCACACAAATGTTTGCCTCCGCCGGGAATCGAACCCGATCCCATTAACTGCATAATCAGAGTTTGGACTGTTCCTGTTTCACTGCAATTATATAAATATAAATGTATTTATATTTTATACAATTAATCAGATGATGATTCTTTGCTTTTTCTTAAATACCACAGGACAGGAAAAAACATTTATGCCTTGCTCGTAGCAAAATATATCTAATACCGACTGTATATAAACATGAAAAAAATTAGAGTTATTTCAACTATTTTCTACGCAAGAGTGAATAGATGTCGCTAGCATATCGTTTGGCCTCCTCTTTAACCTCATTACTTTTCACTTTGAACTGTATTCCTGAAATAATTCTAGCAATTAAAGATGTAAAGAAAATGCCTTACAAATAAAGTCCAGCGAGCTACTAATTGCTTTAACGCGAATTCCGAGATATAAAATGATTTATGAGTTTTAATCGTATATTTAACTCAGAAACGTTAAATACAAACATGCTTTAATTTAAAAAAAAACGCAGTATTCCTGGCGAGTAGTAGGAGTAAACATTACATGGCAGTGGTAAGAAATACACTTGAAAATTTAAATTAGTATATAATAGCTGTTACCCGCGGCTTTGTTCGTGCATATTTACTTTAGAACTTATTTAAGATTCGGTTATTTAACCCCCTTAGAGAACGAATTTTGAAAAACGCTTAAATATATACGTAATTCATTATTTTCTTTCTACTCAATTCATACGAAATTTTATGCAAATATGTCCAGGGAATAAAAAGTTTCATACAAACTTTTATCGTCTATTTCAACCCCTTCGGGGTTAAATTTTGAAAAGTCCTTGCTTAGTGATGCCTGCATCACAGGAGAAATACATGTGCGAATTTCAAGTTTCTTACCCTAAGAATTTGGCCTGTGCGGTGATATATCAGTCAGTCACTTTTGCCTATAATATATATACTAGCTGTTGCCCGCGCGGAGTTTGTTTACTCCGCACAGCTTCTCCCCCGTAGGTGATAGCGTGATAATATGTAGCCTATATGTTGACCCGACCTGTTAGTAATATTCATGCAAAATTTGAAGTAAACCCATGCAGAACTTTTTGAGTTTACCCCGGACATACATACAGACAAACAGACAAAAATTCTAAAAACTATATTTTTGGCTTCGATTTTGATTGTAGATCACGCCCCAAGTATTCTTTTAAAAAATATTCAATGTATAGTTTCGACTTTCCTACGATTTTTTTATATGTAGGTATAGATTATACTGATCTATTGGAAAATATAGAAGGTATATTAGGATATCGACAGCAACAATAATGATGTAGATATGTTTACTATTAAATTCAGTTTGCGAATTTGTCATAAATGAGGTTTAGGTAACAAAAATATCCAAGTAATAACTGGTAATAATTACCCAACTGCATATTATTACGGTACACAACTGTCTGTGAAGTCGACAGAGACGCATTCTCTTACATTGAGCTTGGCTTTCATTTCACGTTTGTGTTTTGATGAGATCACTATCATCGTGACTACTAGGTAATGGAGTTGTGCAATGTCCTTTTTACAGTTTTATCTAAGGCATAAAATAAGTACTAACAATTCATTATTTATAAATTTAACTACATTTCTTTTATCGCTCCACAAATTGTATTTCACATACATCATAATTCCGCTCGCGTCGTCGCACAGTATTTCGCCTAGAACATGCTAGGTGGACAAAATTCATGTTATCATTTCCAGGAAATCTTAATTGCAAAACGTAAACAACACCCCTAATCTCCAGATTCCAAGAATCGGTTGTTTGTCAAATGCTTAACTGATAAGGAATAGTGGTTAGAAGTCAGGTATTGAGTTTAATGAAATCGTTACAGTCAATCAGTTGCAGTTTAGTGACACTTTCGTACACATCCATAGTGGCTTATAGTTAATATTTTGAGTGTTTGTGATGGATATCAACACGGAGGGTAAGTCCTATTATTTAAAAAACCTTTTTTAAAATCTGAATCTGTTCAAATGAATTTTAGGTATAATTTTAACATAGCTTATATATTTTAACGTATTTTTTTTATGAAAGAATAGTTTTAAAGAGTTAATTTTGCAGACATTCACCTTTATCCGGGCTAGTTCTTTGATATAACATAGGAAATACTTTATTCTTCATAAAAATACACAAATTGTTTAGCACACTTCAGTACAACATATTCTTTTCTTTTTTTTTTCAGAACGCTTATACTCTATTTCTAGGGTAGAATTTTTTGAAGAGTGGTTGAAACCCACAAAAAATGAAAAGAACTCGGGTATATATGAGTACCTTTCTTCAAAATTTCACTTTGGTAACATTACTGAATGTAGCCAAAAAGAAATAAAGTTGAAGATATCCAACTTTTCCAATAAAATTGGTGTCAAATGGTTGGCTTCAGGAAAATCGAAGGAGCGTTTTTTAATTAAAAATAAGACCTGGCTGGATGAAGAAGATATACAGTTTACTGTGAGTTCTTTTGAGCCACAACCATCAACTTCGAGTGAGGCTGTGATTTCAGCAGGAAGGCCTCGCAAAGAATTCGAAGAATCGTCGTTTAAAACCAAAAAACGTCGAGTCGTGGATCTCGTAGAATCGCGAAGTGTCAGTGAATTGGTGACAGCTGCCGAAATTGCTGCGCGTTCAGCAGGACAACGGAAAATTGCCAGCGTAATTAGAGACATTAGTGAAAGCTCAGTTATTAATGTTAAGTCTAAGGATACCAGTAATGTTAATCCTAGGCAGTTAAGTAGTGACGAAGCGTTAGCTTACTATATTGATTCTAAGTCAACAACACATGCGTACAAACAAACAAGAAAGTGGTCTATGAAGGCAGGACATAATGTGTTTCCATCATATTATAGTTTGACAAAATCTAAACAGGCCTGTTATCCTGCACAGGAGCACATTGCTGTAACAGAAACACGTGCTGAAATAAATTTGCAAGCATTATTAAACAAAACAGTGGAACGTTTAGTATTAGCACAGCATGAAGTTATCAGCAGTGTCCTCGCAACAAGTTCGTCTTTTACACTTGTAAGTAAATGGGGATGTGATGGAAGTTCTGGGCACAGCACATACAAACAGAGATTTGAGAACACTGAAGATACGGACGAATTTCTTTTCGTATTTTCTTTAGTTCCCCTTAGATTATATGATGGGGCCAAAATTGTTTGGCAAAATCCTCGGTCTTCATCAACATTGTATTGTCGCCCAATCAAATTAATATTTGCTAAAGAAACGAATGACTTCACGTTAACGGAGACAAATAGATTGTTGGAAGAAGTTAACGCTCTTCTTCCAACACGTATCGACTTTGGTGATTCTCAAATCTCTGTGAAACACGAACTTTTGCTGACAATGACAGACGGAAAGGTATGCAACGCTTTAACGGAAACTCGTTCAACTCAAAAGTGTTTCATCTGTGGCGCCACCCCCAAGACGATGAATGATGAACCCGCGAACTTCAACAGCAACCAAGATCATTTTGGCTTTGGTTTATCTACACTTCATGCTTGGATTCGTTGCTTCGAATGCCTTTTACATATCAGCTACAAGTTGAATATTAAGAAATGGCAGGCTAGAAGCAACGAAGACAAAGCAGATATCAAGGTTCGTTCCGACGAAATTAAGTTAAAATTTAAGAACGAGATGGGACTTATTGTAGATAAACCAAAGCCAGGATTTGGTTCTTCAAACGATGGAAACACGGCTCGTCGGTTTTTTAAGAATGCTGAGATGAGTGCTCAGATCACGGGATTGGATGTTGAAATCATCAAACAGTTCGATGTAATATTGAGGACTTTGTCTTCTGGATTCGAGATAAACTTAGTTGAATTTAATAAATTTTGTCTTGAAACCAGAAGACATTATCTAAGTCTCTATTCGTGGTACTGTATGCCTGCTACTGTACATAAAATATTAATTCATAGTACAGAGGTCATCAAAGCTGCATTGCTTCCAATTGGGCAGCTTTCCGAAGAGGCTCAGGAAGCACGTAATAAAGATTGCCGCAGATTTAGGGAGTACAACACCCGCAAGTGCTCGCGTGTTGCCACGAACAGAGACTTGCTGTCAATGTTGGTTATAACATCTGATCCCTTGATCAATAGCCTTCGAGAGATTCCCCAAAAAAAGCCGGAAAAAATATGTTCAGAGGTTTTAAAGTTAATTTTAAGCCCTAGTATAGTAGAATCAAGACTGGAAACGTCATCATATTATCGCACAGTTCCACAAAATGATGACGATTACACAGTAAACGATTTATCAGAAGACTCTGATGATGATTATTAGGTTACGTTATGAAATATTATCTTTGCTGCTTAGTTTTAGTTTTCATGCATATATTTTCTTTTATTGTAAATAAACCTATGATTGTTTTGTTACTATTTGTAATTTTATGTATTTAGATTTATATTGTACATACCTCTTGATACTTATTCGATCTGAACTGCATGCAATTTACAGCATTCATAGTACTCGCTAAGTTAATTGTTGCTCATATATTATTTTTGAAAATATTTTTTTGCTATCATAATTTTTTTCGTTTTTTATTACAAAAACATGACTACCCATATTTGAAATAAGTAAGAGCATCGTTATATAACATAAAATAATATTGTCCACCTAGCATGTTCCACGCGATACACTGTGCGTCGGTTCGTGTTTGTTCGAACCCGTTGGTTTTATTGTGAAATATGCAGCAGTCTTTCGTGACAAAGGGGATTACCTGCCGTTTGAAACGTTTGCCGTATTTCAGCGCATACTTTTTTTAATCATTTGTTTATACTTCAAACAACCTACCTATGATAAGCTTTTTTTTTTGTACTTTTGATTGCAGATGATAAAATTTATGGTACTTTGTGCAAGAGGTGAGCAGCCGCCTATCACACACTCAACAAAAATGTTGATTTTTGACCGTTATTTATAGCGAGCTAAATTTTCAAGAATCGTGGCATATGGTACTCGGCTCTCTTTACTTGTCTATGCGTATGGTCTGTAGAGATGTAAATAAATCATATGCAGCATGCATCGATTAGCTGATGGGTGAAAAATGGCCCACTTTCTTTGAACCTCCTCTTACAATTACTATATCTTGGCAAGCTTTTGAAGAAAAGACCATCTGCAGTTCTGGCAAATAGGTTTTAAGGTGGTAGCAATACGTGTCACTATCATCGTGATTACTAGATGGTAGAGTTCAGGAACGTCTCGTTTGGTTTTCTTATTTAATTTAATAGAATATTACTAATTTCAGCTGCGGTTTCTTCCAGTTTAGAGAGCTAAATAGTCAGATAGTGTTTTCCCCGTTGGTCCCGGGCTTCTTTGAAGAATAAGCCAACTGCCGCTCTGCCAGGCAGGTCGTAAAAAGCGACCAAGTGGCTATGCGTGTCACTACCATCGTGACTACTATGTGGTAGAGTTCTGCATCGGCTCGACCGGGTCTGGTACCACCGCCTTACCTATTCCTGCCGCGATAGCGTCAGTGCTAGTCACTGTCGTGTTCCGGTTTGGAGGATAAGGTAGCCTGTAAACTTATGCATGTGGCATTAGAGCTCGCCACAAAATAGCAACGCACCATTAACATCTTTAGTGTCTATAGGCGATGGTTGACTTTTTACATCAGGAGACCCATTTGCTTGTTTGCTATCTTATGATATAAAAAAAGAAAGTGGTCCAGTGCAAAAGTCAGAGCAGGCAATTTTATTTTTAAATGACAAGTTAGTGATAAGTTAAATCTATGTATATGTGATCGCGACCCTTGTTCCACGGTTGCTAACTTGTAAAAACATTTTAACGCTATATCGCACAGATTTTTTTTAAAATTAAACCTTTTAAATTAAATTCTTTACAACTTTTTACTTTAAATCTTAGTCGTAGAATCAAAAATAACATATAAAACGTTGAATTAAAAGTTATGTATATTTTATTGGAACGAAGTTCCTTACGGCAGGCTTGGAGGGGATAGGGATTTTGCTGCGCGACCGAACTGAAAAAAATGTGATAGTAAAACCGTAAGAAAAATGCGTGGAATAAAAGCGTTAAATGAGACGTGCGCAGGCGCGACAGTCGCGTACACAAGCGAGTAGTGCCGTTTAGCCGAAGGAAGTTCGTTCCTACCTGGTGTCCCGCGACACCACATCATTTTTTTTTTGGTTTTTCGAATTAGTTAAGATAACCACAATATAGTTCTGGTTTTTAACAGATTTACTTAATTATTACTTATTTTAGTAGCGAAAAACTGCAAATATATCAACGTTTTCTTTTTCCAATTACAAAATTAAGCAAGACTTATGTTATTAATCGCGCTTGACGACAACTACTAGCTGGCCAGATGTGCGGCACACCTGTGTTACGCACCTGTTTGAGATGATGACGTCATAACAACGGACAAAATAGATAACGGATGATATAAATAAGCAGGGAAAACATATTTTCATTCATTTTATTCACATCATTTTATAGAATAGCTTATTGACACTTTCGTAAAAACTTCCTACTCCGTTATGACATTTTCTTAACATTTTTTGACATAGTGGTTGAGGTAGCCGGTACATTGACAACGCATTTACAAAACTTTTGATATTGCAAATGTTAATTAGCGGAGGTGATCACTTACCATTTATAGGTAAGTCTTGTGCGCATTTACTGCTTTAAGTATAAAAAGTTTTTCTTTTATCTTTTATAAAAAACAAAGAAAATTTTCAACACGTCTGGATTTGAACTTGCAACCTTGCCTGAAGTTTTCCCTAACACGGGATAAGTGCTAAACACATATACAGTTTTACCTTTTATCTCATTTGATACTTAAAAGTTCAAAGTTATAGTAAAGTTACCACTTTTGAGGCATTGCCATCCCGCCACACGGATGGCAACGCACTATTAATATCTTTGGTGTCTATAGGCCCTGATTTCTGTTTCTTTAAGGAGAGCCATCTGCTTATTTGCTATCTTATGATGAAAAAAACTTTTTTAAAGTTATTAATTCAATAATAATTCAATGCATCAGTAGGTATTACAATTATCTATTTAAGTGTAAGTAGACTACCTTGACTAGAAGAAAATGCGATTTAACATTAAGTCTACATTTGTACTTAGTTTTGCATAAAATTATATAAGTACAAAAAAGAAATAAATAAAGTTAATATTATTTTGACACTTTCGCCGGTATTGCTTCAAATTCCGTCATAATCTTGAATTAACGAGTTGATAAATACTCCTCGTTCGTATCGTCCCAAAAACAATTTCTGACATTTGATTAAATAGTTGATTAAATTTGATTGAAATAACTAATATATATAATTATCCCCCCCCCGTCCCCCGATATCTTTCTATTATATGTGCAAGTATTAAAGACTGAACAAAAATAAGCTCCATGTTATATTTCATTAAAAAACACATAATGACATTTCTTTAAAAACCATATTATGTTTACGCTTAACATTAGTCATACCATATGAATTAAAATCACTGAAATGTAAGTATTTTCTACAAGTCAGCACGTTTGCCAAAATGTTAATAATATTAAACAAAATTAATTAGTAAACGAGCATTTGCCCGTTTGTTAACTAAAATTCAAAGTAAATAGGTACATAGCAAATATATTTATATGTCTTACGAACGTTATTAAAATTTATATATGTTTTGATTAGCACCGACGTGGTCATAATTCTAGTGACATGTCGTTCAAGTGTAAACATATGAAAAATGACATATTCACAATGACGTATACACGTCATTGCATATTAACTAAAGATCAAAAAGGTATTTATTGCCTTTTAGTCAAAGATCTATATCTTACTATCCCATACTTGTACACTAGTAGTTGGATGTAAATATCTGTCCGAGTATAGAAATTAGCAGTTTAAAAACTACTATTTTTTATCTTTAGTGAATATATTGTCATTTCTAATTTATACTTGAATGATATGTCACTAAAATTTCGGACGCTTTGGTGCTAATAAAAATAGTATCTTCACAGCCGCATCTCCTAAGGGGTAGGCAGAGGTGTAACATGTGCACCCATAATTAGCCAAAGCTACAAAGTGCCACAATATGATAGGTGGCCAAACTATTGCCGGCCGGGCATTTTTCCAATCCCGGGCAACGTTGTTTTTCAGGAAACTGACAAAACACATTTTTTGATTTGCCCGACCCGGGAATCGAATTCGAGACTTCATGTGGTTAACGCCGATATCTGTCCACAAGACCACAGAGACAATTCAACTAATCAAAAACTAAATATATACATATTATATTATTTTAAAGTGTACCTACTTGTAAAGCCAGTGCGGAATTATTTTCATACCACAGACCACACAAATACTAATAGACACGGTGTTGGGGGCAAAATGCGTAGCCGCTCATATGAGCAAATGTTTGTAAATGTCAAACGCTTGTAGATATATTATATCGTAAAAATATATAAATATGCCATATTGTGCTATTTTATCATGTCGACTAAAAAGCTGAGGCTTAAGTGCCACAACCCTAATAACTTATGACATCACATCTTTAGGGTCTATTGCGATTTAATATGTGTAGATATCAATAATAATAGTAATATATATCAATAATAAAGATCTATAATGCCTTAATAAGAAGAACACTGAATCGTGCGAGATTCGGAATGCAGCAAAGTAATAGGTAGGTACTTTGCTGCGTTCCGAAAAACTTACTTATTTTTGTAATTTTTGTGAGCGACCAAGGGTTCAATTTTTGGGTGGCTTTACCCACAATATTTTTGAAGGCCACGAAGGGTATGAAGACCACCTGATCACTACACAGGCAGACTGCAAATAGATTTACATAAAAAGGAGGGTGTTTAACACTCAATGCTGATACCATATGTGCAAAAAAAGTGCTTAAATTTTGACCTAATTATCCCCAATATAAATAAAAAATACCTCTGGAATGATTTTATTTCACCGGTAAGTATTATAATTCTGTATTCCTGGGTGTAAATGCAAGCGACATTGATATCCAAAGAAATTACCTTGAAAGGCGTATCCAGTTTAATCCGTGTTTCATACCTACTTTTTCACCTTTATGTTATAAACTATAGCCGATATAGTTTTTCATACAAAATTTCATCTAATATTTCAGCCTTTTATAGGTTGATTTTAGAAAAAATGTTTGTTTGTTTGCTACGATCTTCAATTATCTTTATTCCAGATTTCATCAGCATCAGTTTAGCGTTTTGGCTGTGAACGTGTAACTGTCAGACAAACTTGCGCATTTATAATATTAGTACGAATATTATTCCATAAAATCTTATATTTTTTTAGTTTAAAGTTTATGATTTTTACAATTTAATATAAGAATGCCATTTAAAAAGCATAAAATCATCTATTTTATTAAACTTCGTATACTTAATGTATCGAGTTTTATTAGAGAAACCACAAAGAACATCGTAACATTACTGAACAAAAAGCAATTATGTAACTAAGAGAGAAACTAATTTAAGAATTAGGCTTAATGGACCTAAAGTTTTTTACTTCGCTATTCGAAACAAGCAACATTACGTTGAAACAAAATAAAGTAATAGTTGAAAGCCTTTACTAATTTGCCTTGAACCCAATTTATTTTTGAATTCTAGGAGCTATAATTGGCGATTTCAATAATTACTCAATACTAACCCTAAACCCTATTGTTGAGTTTGAATAAATTAAAATTTCCCCCGTGTTGGTTCCGGGCTCCTTTGAAGAATAGGCCAACTGCCGTTCTGCTAGGCAGGTCGTGAAAGGCGACCGATTGGTTATACGTGTCACTAACATGATGGCTACTAAGTGGAGGTTTCTACATTGAACTCGGCATTAAAATCAATTTGAAATTTGGGTTGAATTTTCTTTCCAAATTTATATGAGACCAACTACGATGTAACTCAATATTTAAATCAATGGGTGAACAATAAATCATCCCCTATTTTCCTACCCTTGAGGTAAGATTTTTTTGCCTAATTTATACGGGACCAACTTCAAAACAAATCATTTCGAATTTTGTTTTATCAAATTTGGACTACTCTGTAAAAAGTTCTTCGTAGTCATATATTAAAATCAGGCAGTGAACAACCAATCGTCCTTTGTTTTCTTACCTCTATAGTTATATTTTTTTAATTACCAAAATCGGACTAACATATAGTGCGATTAAAGTCACACATTCAAATCAGCAAGCGAACAATCAATCGTACCCTGTTTTAGTACCCTTATGGTTAGATTTCTTTGCAAAAATTATATATCAAACTATTTTTGAATTATACCTTATCTAATAAAAGAAAAATTATGCAAATTGGACTACTCTGCAAAAAGTTATTCTTGGCCCTACATTAAGAGCAGTGAGTGAATAATATCCAATAAAAAATAATTATAAAAATCGAACTATTCTACAAGAAGATAAATAAATAAAATAAACATTTACGGGACAAATTACACTGTCTGATCTAACCCCAAAGTAAGCAAATCATTTGCTTGTGATATGAGTGTTAGTCAACGATACTAATACATAGAAATATATACAAATACGAGAATAAATTTAATAAACACCCAAACCCGGAAATACAAACATTTATGCTCATCACACAAATGCTTGTCCCCGTCGGGGATCGAACCCGAGCCTCGTCGATTGCGTAGTCAGGGTCGCTAACCTCTCGACCAACAGGGCGGTCAAGTTATGGGTGGCCTAATATAAAGAAATATTGTACGTGTTGCAATGAAAACCATCTCCGGTTTTTCGTCGGCTGGAAAACAAACTATTTCTATTTATTCTTCAAAAATACTGGGGTAACAATATCTATTTACTTTTATCCAACCCCCAGCTTTACAAATCTAATTTTATCAACTTATGCTTTATCGTAAAATAACCTTAAAAATTTTAAAGTAATATATAAAAATGGCTATATCTCTGTCTAACAAGTTCGAATTTTCATAATAGACAAAGTTATAAATATTTTGTCAGTGCTCTAATTTCAAATTATTAAACAAAATAACGTCACCTTAAATAACTTGCGGCCAATTCGCATTTACTATTAAACGATGTCAATGTTCGTAAAACGTCAAATGATTATATGTTTACTTAAATATTTACCGATTTTAATTAAATAATTGTAGTTTTTCATAATTGTGGTGTGTACCTTAAATGTATACGTGAAAAAAAAACGAAAGGAGCAGCATTACAATACCTACATACACTACCCATTTATTATATACTAGCTGTTGCCTGCGACTTCGTCCGCGCGGACTTCGTTTACTCCGCACTGCTCCTCCCCCTTTGGTGCTAGCGTGTGTAGTATATGTAGCCTATATGTTGACCCGACCTGTTAGTAATTCATGCAAAACTTGAAGTAAATCCATGCAGTACTTTTTGAGTTTACCCCGGACATACATACAGACAAACAGACAAACAGACAAAAATTCTAAAAACTATATTTTTGGCTTCGGTATCGATTGTAGATCACGTCCCAAGTATTCTTTTTAAAAAATATTCAATGAATAGTTTTGACCTTCCTACGATTTTATTATGTGGGTGATTCCGTTCTAACTGTGATATAATGTCAATACCGTGTCATGTCTATTTTTAGAATTTATTTATAAATTGTTAGTTTTTTTTGTCGTAAACATTAGAATTTATGAGGTAATTAGTTTAAATCATTTATTACGACAAAAAAACTAACAATTTATAAATAAATTCTAGAAATGGACATGACACGGTATTGACATTTAAGTGATATATTGTAAGTTTTCTGTAAGTGGCAAGTTATATCATATGAAAATAATGTTGAAATATGTTTATTATTTTCCAATAAGTACAAAAATTTCATAAATTAATTATTAATTAACGACCTGTGAGAACAAACAATACAGGACATTGAATATCACAGTTAGAACGGAATCACCCATGTATGTATAAATAACGAAATCGCCAAATGAATCATCGCACCGGTACGTATAGTTTAAATGAGCTTGATACTTAAAGACAAACTCTTGTTTTCAGAAATCAGAAATCAGAAGTACTTTACTCAATAAAACTTTTTACAAGTTATTTTTATAAGATCGGAAACGCAGCCACACACTGAGAAGATCCGGCAGAAGAAACTCAGCGGGCTTGTCTTTTTTTTCATGTCATCTATTTTTTTCCTTTCAATTTTATTTGAATAAAAATTATATTAAAGATAGTGATAACATTTCGATATTTTTTAGATTTAAGTCTTGACATTTTGTCTATTGTTATGTAGACAGCTGCTGTACTAAGTCCGCTATTACTCCTAACGAAATTATACGTTTTTTCCTTAGTTATTTCATATCTAGTAGTTTCCTTCATCTAAGCCCCAAATCCATACAGTTTTTCGGTTATCACTCACTGTGCCACATCTGTCACAAGCTTTATTACTTCTGGAACCCGAAACAATCTATTCTCTTTCGACAAACTTTCCAAAATTATGGTTACACTAGGATTTCGTCTGCGTTGTTCATTATATTAATACATTACTGAAAAGGTTGTGTATTTATTTATTACTACTATTGATGCTAGATTTTAGTGAGTTCGTTGTATTATTTGATCTAAAACGTCATTTGATACGTTTTAGCAATTGACTATACCTACTTGTCTTGCAAAATGTGCATATTATTATTATTTTGTATCCTTTGATTTATAAAAAAATGTGTACATGTTCCTTTCTTAGTCATGCTGAAACCGCTGAGTTGATTTGAATGGAATGTGGTGTAAGTAATCTATAGGTATGTAAGTTTTGACACATAGGCTATTGTTTATCCTAGCATGATGGAGTATGGTCATTGGATTCACAAAATCATGTAATAGGCTGCGTAAAGGTTCTGTAATACATAATACAGATAAATAATACATTGTTCGTTTTAGTAATATATACATTGCTTAAAGATTTATCACTACATAAAAAAAAATCTGATTCAGTCTTATTGAACACAAACTCTGAACCTATTAGATTAAAGCGATTGGCAAATCGTACCTGACTTGGATCGATTTCCGTTTCTAGTCATGAAATTTATTTAATAGAATGGCTTAATAATTGTATTTACTTGCGTTTTTCGACTCATGGTTCCTACTTCCGTTTCTAGTTAGAAGAACTTTCTTCTAGAAAGAATACAGTACATTATAAAATATTTTACTAAGCTTATCCGTAAATAGTTAAGGATTATTTTTTGTTTAGCTGCGACTATTAGGTACTAGACATAATTTTTGTCTCTGGAGGAAAATGTTATTGGTTTTATTTATAGTGGTTTTGGATTTATCGGTAGCAGTTTGGTTTCTGAACGGTTATGTAATTAACATTAATATACTGAGAAGAGCACGAACGCGTAATTGCTCGTCACGACATTCATAAGTATCAGGTGATTATAGTCGTTTAAGTAATTTAGTTAATAATAATAATAATAATAATATACTTTATTGCACACAACACACATAATTTACAGTAGCAAATAACAATGTACGATAAGGAACGGAGTACAAATAGGCGGTCTTATCACCCATCAGTGATCTCTTCCAGACAACCAGCGACTTTAGGAAATATTTACATTAAAGTTAAGTAAGACGAAAGAGTTCATTACCCTTCTTGTTTGCCGATAAAACAGAAAAAAGCTGTAAAACCCAAAGGCGTCTTGCGCAAATTAGAAATGAATGAACAGACAATTACTAAATTTATATAGAAGTATGATAATGACATCGCTGGACAAATTACACGAATTTATTTAACCCAAGGTATAAAATATTTGTTTGTGATATGTGTGTTAGTCAACAATATTAACACATCGAAATAAACATAAACACTGAAATATGTTTAGAAACACCCAAACCCAGAATTACAAATATCTATGCTCATTACACAAATTTCTGTCTCTGTCGGAAATCGGACCCGAACCCTGAAGTGGAATAATAGGGGCTATTTCCCAGACGTTAGGGAAAGTAGAAGAATAAATTGAGGTGTTAATCATGGTAGTGATTACCAGTAATGTATGAGGCAGTGTGAGGATGATCATGTCAAGAAAAATACCATAATTTCGATTTAAGCGATTTAATTGCCTTTACTACAGTCACCTCGTCTACAGCTTTTAAATCGAAAGGGGCGATGCAAAACTTATTAGACTCAAAGTAGTCTATTTTCGATGCTGGAACCTCATTTTTATCAGGAATGTTGTAAAAGTAATCAAATACAAATACTTTATTTGTTCTCTCACACAGCAATTACAAAAAACTTAAAGCTATGTCTACACTGGGTTAACATTATGTTTAGTCTACGTGAGAGACTGGTGTCTGTACTAGGAGGCCTGTGTTACAGATTACCAGCCTCTCCCGTTCTGAACCTGGTCGAGCAAGTACTAAGTTTTTTTTCTTCTACTTCATAAGTAATAGCAGTACGTGCGTGGGAAGCTCATAAATGACTATGTGTGTTCGTGTATATTTTGTGTGTGTTGCATGTGTAGGTATTTTATGTATCTATGTATGTCTGTGCGTCTGTTTTAACTTGAAGGCAGGTAAGCATTATTACTATTAGAAAAGGCATTTTTATTTAATGTTTCAGTTAAATTTTACCATTTATGTTTTTTTTTATTTTAAGATATGATAGTTAGTAATTTTTCAGTTTCATCATAGGTAAGAGATTTTAAACAAGTAGTAACAATCCTTTTACATTTAAATTTTGTGAGTAAGAATATAGCAAACTTATGATTAATTTTGCTATATTTTACCCAAAAAATTAAAAAATCTGCGAAACGTGGCCAAAGCTAACGTATCTGAATAGTGACAAATTTTGTGTTTTAGGCGCTTATTTTCATTAATTGACGGGTCAAATTCGTTTATTTTATTCACATATAGTAGGTGTTCGAGGATTTCATAGCAAGACCTAGAAGAAAAATTTAAGTGGCATTTGATATTTTTCCAAAGCGTCGGGGGATTATTAAAATAACGTGATGCATAAAACAGGCTTTTTTTTCGCTATAAATTAATGGTTTTCTTGAAAAAAAATTATGGTATTTAATTTGCAAAATTTCCGCGAAACCTTATATGGAACTGCTGTGATGCAACAGAAATGAAAGGTAGTGTAAGGAATGGGGCAAACTTATCCAAGGTCTGAAATTAGAGAATACCACAGTGGCACAATAGTCCACCACTTCCACAACACTTTCTTTCACGTCAGAAGCAAAGGCAGTAACACACAAATTATCTAGTCCACGCATGTTTCACTTCGCAACCGAAGCATGTTCAGGAAAGTCGAATAGCACTTGACTCTATGACGGATGAAGCGCTATTCGACTCTTCTTTAATTTATGGATTTCCGCAAAGTAACGCCTGAATCTATGAAATATCTAAAAACGGTTTTCTTAAGATCTTTATAGTACTGGTTCATGTGTCTTAAATTTGGTCAATCTAAATCTTTGAAATGCTTTGTTTCATAGTTTCACCATTTTACACAGTATTGGCACAGAATACTGAAGACTAACAGAAGTCAATGTATATACAATTTATATTCGAGCAACGCACACATAGACACCTCTCATGGACGCGATATCTCGGAATGGCTCGGAGCAGTTTGCTACGCACCATTTCGAGATATCGCGTCCGTGAGAGGTGTCTATGTGTGCTATGCTCGAATATTACTTGTATGTAACATTGACTTCTGTTAGTCTCTGCTATTCTGTGGTATCGGTGATCCAAGGATGACTCTTACTTTTGATAAATGTATATTTAACCGGAGCATATAGATCATAAATTTGGACTAAAGCGTCTTTAAATTTTTCGACCATATCACATCTGTTTAGTTAAAATTGTTTTCCATTTAAAACAATATCAGCTTGAAAAGCGTTTAAGTCAATGTTTTTGAACGAACGATAAAAATGTCTTGGTACGGGCTTCGGTTTCTTAACGCTTATTTCACATGTTAAAAAAGTTACAAAGTGAAGAAGTAAAGTCAGTAAGAGCATCGAAGAAGATGTCAGTATCAAGCCATGGTGGGCGGTAGGTAGTACCAACTATCAATTTGACTGTGTTAAACGCAAATACCTTGTATCTATCCCTTTTAAGCTCAGCACCAAGTGGCTACTTGTTTTGGTGAACGCACAGAAGCTTCGGGTGTCACAATTACTCCTCTTGATCTAGAATATAAAGCATTACTAAATAATATCCTAACATACTTTCCATTTACATACATAAAATTTAAAAGTCAGCATAACAAAACTAAAAATTGCGTGTACCTCAATAAACGAAGCATTGTATATGTCATAAATCACATAACGTTTATACCCCCATTAATGTTATTCGTTATTAAGATTGAAAAAAAATGCAAAAAAAAACACGTTTAAAAATAAAGTAAATATTTACCAGGGGCTCCGATACAACGCTCCTGTTATTTATTTACTTTATTTTTATCTGTTTTTGGTATTTACTGTACAATCTAGGGATCTTCAAGAGAAGAGTGAACACCTAGGTACCTTCTAGGGAAGCGCGTTCCATCTTAGGCCGCATCTTAGCTTACCGTCAGGCGAGATCGTGTTTATATGATCGCGCTTCTCTATTTAAAAATTTAAAAAACTGTTATAGCGACAACAGAAATACATCATCTGTGAAAATTTCAACTAACTATCACGATCCAGAAGATTCATCCTGGTGACAAATGGATAGACAAACAGTCAGACTGACGAACAGCCGAGTCTTAGTAATAGGGTTCCGATATAACCTTTGGATACGGAACCCTAAAAATGACATATTTGCCAACCAACTAAAAAATATTGTTTATTAGTAGGACTACCTTGACGTACGAGAGAGTATTTGGAAGAAATATCAAATTGCCAATTGTTCCAAAGATTATTAATCGCAATTAATATTCTAATAAGTAAGCTCTCATGTTTAGATATAAACTTTCCAAACAACAAGAATTTCTAAATTTAAGAGAAACTTAAATAGAAATATATTGTGTGGATATAATTCTATTTAAAGCTAGGCTGAATAATACGCAATGCGAACAAAATTATATTGAAAACCCGAAATAAATTACTTTAAAATATCAAAGAAAGAATTTATTTATAAATAAGTTGAAATGCTAGGATATATTAAGAGATTTTTTATCGTCTGTTTCAGGCTAATTATTAAATAATAACTAATTATTAAAAAAAATGACGACCTAGAAGCAAGTGAACAAATTTAGCCTTACCTTCCAAATGACCGCGAAACTGAACGTAATTCGATATGTCAACTCCCAGGATTCCGACACTAGCTGAGGCTGTCAGGAAAGTATCCTCAAATCGAGGTGATACGCCAAAGGGCGTCTTTTTTGCGGTAAACACGCAAAGCTGTGTCTTCTTGGGGTTAAAAGTAACCAGGTTTTGGCGACCCCATTCCGAGACATCGGTAAGTCCATTCTCGACTTCAGACACAAGCTTATTTCGGCACTCTTCGACGTGTTCCCGAGAAATACCGCTGAGGCCGGAGTATGTAGCATCACCAGTACTGTCATCCGCATAGCAATGTATGTTGCTAATTCGCATCATATCATTGATATGCAGAAGGAACAGTGTCGGTGATAGCACGCAGCCTTGGGAACACCAGCATTGACAGATTTTAGGTAGGAGCACACACCGTCGACAACAACCTTAATGCTCCGATCAGCCAAAAAACTGGTGATCCACTCGCATAATTTCTCAGGAAGCCCATAGGAAGGCAGCTTCGCGAGAAGCGCTTTGTGCCATACACGATCAACCAAACAGTTTAGACTTGAGTCTTAACCGACAAATATTATATGTACCAACAAATACAATACGAACACGTAAATCGAAAACTTTTTACAACAATTACGCTAATGGAAGAGTATAAGTTTAGCACGGCTAGGTGGTAGAGTTCTGCATTGTTTCGCCCGTGTCTGGTACCACTGCCTTACCTATTCCAGCCGCAATAGCGTCAGTGCTTGTCACTGTAGTGTTCCGGTTTTTAGGGTAAGGTAGCCGATAAACTGCATGGCATTAGACCTTGCCACAAGATAGCAACACACCATTAACACCTTTGGTGTCTATACGCGATGGTTGACTCTTTCCATCAGGAAACCCATCTGCTTATGGTATAAAAAAGTCACTGTCATCGTGACTTCAAGAGTGACTTCAACGTCTCGCCCGGATCTTGTTACACCACCTTACCTATTTTTGGCACAATGCCTCTTGATGAATGCTTGTCATAGTCGTTTTCCAATTCGGAGTGTAATGTAGCCAGTAAACTTATACACGTGGTATTATCACCCTGCCACATGGATTGCAATGCACCATTATAGGCGATGATTGTCTCTTTTCATTAGGATAGCCATGTTTTTTTTATATTATAAGATAGCAAACAAGCATTGGGTCTCCTCATGGAAAGAGTCAGCCATATCCTACAAACACTAAAGGTGTCTTTTACGACCTGAATGGCAGAATGTCAGTAGGCTTTTCTTCAAAGGAGCCCGGGACCAACACAGGGAACAACCTCTGCTTATTTGCTATGTTATGTATGTATATAAAAAAAATTCTTATCAATTTAGAGATTTGAGTATCCTGTGTAACGTGATTGATTTTTATATAAAAAAGAAGATATTAACATTTCTAGTAGCCATTTTTCAGGCCCAAAAATTGCAAGAAACAGCTTAATTTAGCACTTTGCTCTTGAGAACTATTTTCTATAAGTTTAACAAATAAAATATTGTATGTGCCGCCCACACGCGACCTTTGTTTTGTGAACGAGGTACGAGGTTCTTTACTCATCAATTGATTCCCCAATTCAGGGTTGATTTCACATTTTCATTAATCGCTTGAAATACCTTACTTATTGATATGCCTAGTAACGTACTTAAGCTGACATATTTTATTGATTTTGCTTTTCCTTGTGAATCTTTTTACATCAAATTTGTATTAGATTTGTTAAGTACTACATTCGATCAGAATGCGAGAAAATACGAATGTTAGTTCAAAATCGATTAAATTTTTGAACTGAATCCGTGAAGAAAACTATTTCTTATATACTAGCTATTTTGTAATTGATTCCATCGATTACACTACCATTCTATCACATTATAAGGATATACAGTATGGAAACTAAGCCTATTTGGATAAAATAATTACCTACGCTCCGTTGAAGCAAAAGGGTTGTCACTTTTAATTTTTCATGGTATTGTTTTTTTAATTAAAATATTTTGTGTGCTGTAGTGATCAATTAATCGAATTGAAATAGCTAGTTTAGACATAAAATTTAAATAGGCGTTTCATGGCGTCGTTAAACATCGTTGAGATAAACTTATACGTCACCACTCGTCTTGAACGGCACTGACTAGTGACAGCACCGCGACAACCGCTTAGGGGTCTCGTTGATACGCATGTTTGTGTGAGTGAGCCGTTTCGAACGTTTATAAGTAGTTTCCGGACTGCTTACATATTTACACTGTGATTCTATCGCACTCTCTTTCTTGCACATCATCGTATGAACATCGTATGAAAATGATAAGGACGCAGCATCGGCTTAAATTGTCAGGGGCCTAATTCACATAATTAAACGGCAATCGTCGAAGCGTTTAACAGCCGGTTTCCGATACGCAAATTAATTTTAACAGGCAATTAATCTGTGTTTAACATAATTTTTATAAGCAAATGATCTGTTAAACACAGATTAATTGCTTGTTAAAATTAATTTCATTTCGGAAAATGGCCGTAAGTTTCTTACACATTTTCTTACTTATTTGTCGCGTCGTAGCACGTTACGACTCGACGTTCTATCGTGTTTTTTTAACTTCCCACTACATATAGTTACTGATTTTACCCCAGTTTTCGAAAATCGAGTTTTCACCAGACGACCACGTTTTAAGGCCCTAGGAACCTTTTCCGACTATTTTCACGATGACGTCACGTCTACATGTATGTATGTATGTATGTGTGTATGTAAACATCTCATAACTTTTGAACGGCTGGACCGATCACAACGCGGTTGGTGGCATTCGATTAGATTCCGCTCAACTTAGACTTCTAGGAGATTTTGAGAAATTTGGAAAAAACACCAAAACATTTTTTGGAGAAATAGTATTTTTTTAATATAACTTCCAGATTTATGTACGATTGAGTACAAAAACTAATCAGCTCTATTCCACAAAAGACTACGTTTAATACATAAATTGCATCAAAATCGGTTTATCCGTTTGGGAGTAATCGTTGATGAAAAATTTTGAAAAAAGTGTTTTTTTGACATAGCTTCGAAATTTTTCAACCAATAATTTTTTGGTATTCTACGATATTTACTACTAAGATAACTACGTCTAATGCCGTTTCAAAAATCAAAATCGAATCTAATTCTCAAAACTTATAGCTTTTCAAGTATTAAAATTACGTTGTTTTTAGCAAACTTACTTAATTTTTTTTAAATAACTTTCAAGTCAATCCTCCGATTGACTTAAAAATGTTATCAGCTTTTCTCCTTTAAAAACTACGTCGAATACCGTTAATTTAATTAAAATCGGTCAATTTGTTCAGGATTAATTATCAATGAAGAAAATTAAAAATAAAATGTTTTTGACATCGTATCGAAATTTTTCAACCAATCGATTATTTAGCTAAAGCAATATTTTAGATCTCAATGTTGATGTTTGAACTGAAAAATCTATGCTTATATTTTTTTAGGTCTATTCTTGAAAGGAGCCCGATTCGATACGGGGGAAAAGACATGTCATCGAGATAGTTTTCCATACAAATTTTCATCCGATATTTCATCCTCATAGGGGTTGATTTTTAATTAAAACCCCGGATTTTTGACTATCTACATATTTAATTTAAAAAAAGTCGGTTTTGCAGTTTAGCCATGAAAATATAACAGACAGACTGTTACATTTATAATAATAAATATTAGCTGACAAGAGTAGCTTCGTACGCGAGTAGATATAATATAAAATTGTAGTATCTTCACGCCCGTATCTTCGAAGAGGTAGGCAGAGATACAAAAAGTACACCCACGAAGAGCTGAAGATACTTGGTCCCACCATGTAGTAGGTGGCCAGTCTATCGCCAACCGAGCGCTTTTTCAAATCCCAGGCAACTTTTTTTGCAACACATTTTTTTATTGTCCGACCCAGGAATCGAACCGAGGACGTCATGTGGTCAACTCCGACACTGGACCACTAGACCACAGAGGTGACTTAGTAGATTAACATGTCGATATAGGTTTCAACTTTCAACCCCTATTTCAGCTCCAAATAGTTTAACCCTTGATGTTCAACTATCGCCATTTCCAATTTCATCAAAATCGGTTTAGTGGCTTAGCCATAACAGCGTAACGGACAGATAGACACTTTTGACGTAGACAGACACTTTTGCACTTATAATCTATATATATATATATATATATATATATATATATATATATATATATATATATATATATATATATATATATATATATATATATATATATATATATATATATATATATATATATATATATATATATATATATAAAGCCACCTTCTTGTTTGTTTCCCTAAGAATAAGGATAACACTCTAAGAATAACTTATGCATGTGGCATTAGACCTCGTCACACGATAGCAACGCACTATTAACATATTTGGTGTCTATAGGCATTGGTTTACTTTTCCATCAGGATACCTATCTGCTTTTTTGCTATGACATAAAAAAAGATTTCCCAGTGTTAGTTCCTGGCTCCTTTGAAGAATAAACTAATTGCCGTTCTGTTGGGCAGGTCGTAAAAGATGACCGATTGGTTATGCGGGTCACTACCATCGTGGCTACTGGGTGGTAGAGTTCTGCATTGTCTTGCCGGGGTCTAGTACCACCACCTTACCTATTTTTGCCGCAATAGCGTTAGTACATATCACTGTCGTGTTCCGGTTTGGAGGGTAAGGTAGCCGGTTTATGCATGTGGAAATTAGACCTCGCCACAAGATAGCAACGCACCTTTAACATCTTTGGCGTCTATAGGCGATGATTGACTCTTTCTATCGGGAGATCCATCTGCTTGTTTGCTATCTTATGATAAAAAAGGTATAACATTTTATTATCATAAATATAGGACACATGCAAAACCGAGTATCAATACATTGTATAAAACAAAGTTGCTGTACGCTGTCTGTCCCTATGTATGCTTAGATATTTAAATAAAACAACAACGGATTTCGATGCGGTTCTTTTTAGTAGGTAGAGTGATTCAAGAGGAAAATTTATAAGTATAATAACATCCATTATATAGTAGATATAAATACTGTTGTAAATATATTTAGCAAAACAACATTCCACTAAATAAATCTAAACACCAATGATTTTGTTTTCTAATACAATAAGTGCAGCTTACCGCAAGATTGAGTTTTTTTTTATTACTCTGTAAATTCGAGAGGAAAAATTGGTTGGAGTTGGTAATGACTTGATAGAACTATAAGAAAACAATAAAATTAAATAAAAATGTTATCGTATTTAAAAATTCTCCAGACTAGTAGCAAATGTTTTAATTGGACTTGATATTACTCTAGTGGCTACCCAACATCATATACCTAGTATTTCTTCCATTTTGGTGAGGGTAACTCGTTGTAACATTTGCACGCCACAAAAAGGGCAAAATAGGAATAAAGAGCAGCATATTGTTAAAAAAGATCTAATTATGTACCCTATTTATTGCAAATAAAGAAATTATTATTATGATCAACAGGTATTATTCATAGCGTAGTACTATTGACATAATCCTTAAAACCCTCACCTTCAGGAGGATTATATTTAGCAGGTAAGGAGATAATTCCGTCGAGGCGAAAGTTTTCTCATTAAAAACAAATTATAAAATCTCTACGGGCTTTTATATTAATTTGCCTCAGCAAAGAAATATAGTTGTAGTTACTAAATAAATTCATTGCGTCTTTGGCCTAATAGTAAGCTTATTGTATCTACTGAGATCATAAAAACTCGGGTTTAAAACTCGAGTCCATCAAAATAACTTGTCTACGTTATGATTAATGGTATTGTTACGAGCTTAGAATTTGTATTATGCAATAAAATACCACTTATATTAAAACCGTGTATTTATAACATAAATGTACAATACACAGTAACGAACCCAAATAACATCGTCACTATATTCCACCAGACTGCACTGAATCACTAAATTAAAACACTTTCCGTATCACTTTTCACTGTATTAAAAAAAATATTTAAAATATTTTATTTTTTTACAAACCATTTTAACAACAGACTGTGGTGACATGCCTATTAAGTAAAAATAAATATACCTGTGTTAGGCAGTCATCGCCCATTCAGACCATGATTAACAAAAGGTACGTACATTAAATGTATTATAAAATGTATTATATCGCTTCATATTGATCGTCCGAACTATCGCTTCCGAATTGTTATAAAAAAGTGAGTCGCTATCCACCAACACATCCTTATTTCACATACACAAGGTCGACCACATTCCGAAAGTTTCGAAAATAACGCATACACAATCTAAATTTAAGCTAGTCATAGTACGCGCTATTTTCACCCTATGCCATATGCGAGAAGGTCAATTATGGCATAGCTGTTTGGGTAACGGCGGCTATTGTTTATCGATAGAAGCAGCTATCTCTTTCTCTCTTTCTTTTATGTCTAGATTTTTCCAGTATTCTCACTCTTCACTTTTCTAGATTATTCGCAACAATATTAATCTCTTCTACTTGTCAGAAGTCCTTTTCCTTACTGACCTTAAACATCTCGATAAAACTATGTATAAAAATTAGTGTCGTATTTAACGTTTTGTATCGAAAGGATCAATGATAATTTTTTTTAGCAAAAGTAAAATGCACATATATTATTATGTAGAAATGGACAAACATTAGAATAAAGTATTGGTGCCTTCAAAGAGCAAAATAGGTTTATCTAGAAATTACTAATTTTAATAAGATGTTTTTTTTTTTGTAATTGCAACCTATTCAAGTAATTGTGAAAAACATCTAATCGCAATTATTTATTTCAATTATATTTTTTTCGTCTAACCTTTACCGTTATCGAGTAATTATTTAAGTAATTAATAAAAAGAGAAAAACACATTTTCAGTATTTTTTCTAACCTTTGTCATAGGTTGCAGACATAATAAACTTTACATATTGGTTTAGTTTCATTAAACCTAAATTATATCAAAAATGCAAAGTAGAGTGCCGTAAATTTGATATTGAACTGGACTGTGTCTACTTGAGTGTTTATGTCGATTATCTCTTCAATACAAAAACGAAACATGTACATATTTTGTATTATTAGGAAGCAAACAAATAGATGGCTCTCTTGATGTAAAGAGAAACTATCACCTATAGACACCAAAGATGTTAATGGTGCATTGCAGTCCATAACATTGCCACATGCATTAATCTACTGGCTACCTTGTCCTCCAAACCGGAACGTGACAATTACAAACACTGACGCCCTCAAACACTCCACTATTCGCTAGTTTGTGGCACCCAAATAGGTACAAACGTAACAAATATGCGGGTGTGATAATGGCTGCCACTGATTATAGCGATAATTGAGATGGGTAGCGAAAGATGCTTTTCTTAATTGGTAATTATGCTAGATGGTTCATACGTACCGACGAATAGGGCGATACATATAGGGCGAGTTGAAAACATAATTGAAGGTAGTTAAGAAATGTTTTTATAGTTGCAAAAGTAATAAAGCTTGTAGCAGATGTACTGAAGGCAATAACTGAAAAAAAATTGAAATGCAGTAGTTGCCACTTATGGGTATTTTAGAGTTTTGCTGTTTTTTCTTGAGTATATTTCAGAATAAAGATTTTTGCTATTTAATAACGAATTAAAAAAAAATAAACACCATGAAGCACCGGTTACTGTGTGGGGTATGCAGAATAAATCAAATATCAATAGATACTCTGAATCACACAGTCAGTTTGTCTAAACAACGACGACGATTAGAATTACTATCAATTTTGTCAGTCAGACAAATTATTCTAAACGTTGTATTTGTTAACTTTTTTAACTTTTAAACTACTAAGTTATTTGTGATCATCTGGCAGCCAGTTTTTTTGAGGTATGGAGATGTTAGCATACAATCGTCAGACTCCGGAAAGTTACTAACATTTTTTTTAGATAAAAAATCCCATAACATTTTATCCAATGAAGTAGATTGTGTCGCAGAAAAAAAACCAATAAAACGACCAGAGAAAAAAATTAAAATCATAATGATGAAAGGGATTTATAAAAAAATATATAAAAATAATTAAGCAAGGGATGTGTCCGACAGTGGATAAAAATAAACACGTCTAATATGCTTGAAAAAATACCTACCTAATTATCTAGTATAAGCTGAAATAAAAAACAATCATCATTTCTATAACCAAACAGCAACTAGTGCATAAATAGTGAATACTTATTTTTCGTCTGATGATTGCGTCCAGAGTACTAGTAGAAGAAGGACGTTTGGTATTCAATTTAAAATTTGCGTGGTAAATATTTAGTGAAGGTAAATAAGGAATATTATATTTTACGTAGTATAAATTAACACACAAAATAATAAATCTCTTGATTTAAACATCGCATATTGACATCAAAGATGGCAACAGTACATTACCATTCATTGGCAAGAATGCAACGCTACGTGCAAAATCTTACGTAGCCGGTAAAGATGCTAGTCAAAATTAAAGTCGACAATAGTAAACATTCATGTTGTGGCAATGACTGGAAGTAAGGTGGTGATGTCAAATCCAAGTGAGACCTTGCGAAATTCTAGCAAGTAGCACTAACGATATACATTTAACCTTCCTTTGTTTAATAAATTGCCTTTTATGAATTTAAATGAAGAATATATTTTTTTTTTTTAAATTTTGCACATAATAATTTAATGATATTTAAACATTTTCCATCAAAGATTCGAAGTTGAAAAATAATTAATTTTAATAATTTTTAGCATTCATCCTCTCGCAAATATATATATATATATATATATATATATATATATATATATATATATATATATATATATATATATATATATATATATATATATATTTATATATATTTTATTTCTGCCTAATAGGATAGCCATTTGCGATCCTGTCAGGGAAAGAAAAAAAGAATAAATATTTTTTAAAACAAGCTCGGTTCAGAATAAGAAGAAGTCTTCATTATTGACAATGCCAAAAGAACAGCTTTACTTTATAACAAAACGTCATTAACTATTTTTTTTGTCGAAATTTCCATTTTCGTATTAATATCATTTCTTTTGTTCTTATTTACTTTTAGTAACAACGATATTATCTTGTGTTGAAGATTATCTGAAAATGAATTTCAATTTAACAGGATCAGCGTTAATCAAACAAGGATTATGGCTAATAAAATTGCTTGGCTTACGACTTGACACAATGGATAAGCCAGTCTTTTTATAGAATATTATCTTACTAAAACCAAGTATAAGATTTATATAAGATTTCATTCTAGATTCAGCAAAATAACGTAATATAGTTCGTAAACTACAATTATGGTACTCTTTAAATATGATGAATTCATGTTCGCGTTCATATTTTTTTGTTAATAAGCATATGATCTCCTAATGGAAAGAAATAACCATCGGCTGATTATAGCTAGTATTATCGGTAGATTATAGATTATAGTCACCAAATAGATTAATTGTGCGCTGCTATCTGTATGGCATGATTAGAATGTCACATGCATAAGTTTAACGACTACTAGACACTTTTACTTTTCCACTTGTACATCAATTTCACTTCACACAATTTTTATTATATTACTCGACCGGTTTCACTTTTTAAAGCATCTTCAGGATGTAATATACTTAACTGATTATTATTGACTGTTGTGGAATATAAACAAACGTAAATATTGATTTTAAAAGGGTAAGCTTAAATATCGCTCCCAGGTGTTGTCAGCCTTATCAATTTTGCCCAACAATGTGGGAAATTTTAATTTACAATTATATTGCACTAATTTATAACTATACTTATGGATACAAAAATGTCAATTAAATAATTAATTATGCTATATAAATAATGTCAAGTAAACCAAATAAAATAAAATAAAAATAGATTAACACACCTATTACCTATTACACAGTTATTTATGTCAAAGATGCGTAAAAATAATTATCACTAAGTAAATAAAAATGAAAAATGTTTAAATGTCAAATTAATAATATAAATTAAAATATTTAAACTAAAATAATAACAATAAAACAGAATAATTATCAAAAATGTCAAATTGAAATTGCATTAAAAAAAACAAAAAAAAGTTATTACATTGCATTATGTTATAATTAATAATTATTTTTACTTTTAGTACATATTTATGCCTATATAAATATTAAAAAGGGTTTAACAAAGGAGAAGTATTGAGCTCCGTTTGGTCATTTAAGAGTCTTTGTTCACCTTTGTGTCGATTAATTTCAAGCGCTTCTAAGGTATTAAGCCTTCTACCTTTGCTGCAGAAATGTAGTATTTTTAAATTTTTTGTACTATCAAAAGTATGACCTTCTTTTATAAGGTGTTGCGCAAAGGTAGAATCACCCTTGCCCGAGCGCCAACTTCGAAGGTGTTCTTTAATTCTCGTTGAAAACGACCTTCCGGTTTGGCCAATGTATATCGCATTGCAACTCTCACATGCTAATTGATACACACCACTTCTTGACTCCTTAGATATTTCTTGCTTGTTATTATATATAAGAGATATTAGTGATTTAGTGGTATAGAAAGTAGGTGTGCAGTCTTTTAGCAACCGTGAGGTTCTATATGATATCCTTCCTAAAAATGGTAATCGTATATATCTTTGTTGTTTTTTTCTTGTATTTTGTTGTCCTGAGTAGAGAGAACTGGCGATTAGTTTCCTTCTTCTTTTCTTTACTAATGAATCAATTAGACTCGGTCTGTATCCATTATTTTTCCCTATTGCTTTAATGGTGTTTAACTCCTCGTGGAAATTCACCTTGCTTAGAGGGACTGACAATAATCTGTGTATCATAGAATTAAAGGCGGCATATTTATGGCTTAGTGGATGATGTGACTCTGCTGGTATTATATTGTCACAGAACGTTTCTTTTCTATATATTTTGAAAGAGTGCTTGTTTTTAATAAGTTTAATGGTTATATCTAAGTAATTAATTTCATTACGTCCTATCTCCATTGTGAATTTAATATGACTATCCAACGAATTGATGTATGTCAAAAACTCATGGAGTAAATCTTCTGGACCAGTCCATACACACAAAACATCGTCAACATATCTATACCAATACAAGATATATTGAAAGAAATTGTTTTCTTTAAACACCAAATTTTCAAATTTGTTCATAAAGTAACAATGGAATTTCACCAAGTGCCGACGATGGAAAGTATAGAATATATTTAACGACTACCTTACCCTCCAAATTTGAACACAACAATGACAAGCATTGACACAATTGCAATAGGAATAGTTAAAGAGGTGGTGCCAAACCCGATAAAAACATTGCAGAACTCAACCAAGATATATAACAAAAATCTAAATTTGAATAATAACAAAATATTTGATGTAAGTAAAATAATTTATAACTATGTAACTTAGCAATTAAATATTATACCATACGATATTTTGTCATGGAACTTATACGTATTATTAGTAGTTGCTAAAATACAGATAATATATTATCTGCCACTCTGAGATTGTGACATGTCGATCGTACTTGACATAGGTCATAGACTAATTTAGATTTATTGTGAGCGGATTATTTATTAAAGTAAATAATTTTATTAATTGTTTTAGTAAATAATTAGCACAAGATAGCAAACAAAGCGATGACTATTTTGATGCAAACACAAAAACATCGTTTATAAACATTAAAAGTATTGCCACATGCGTAAGTTTGCCACATTTTAAACTCTATGTGTATTCTATCTTCTCTTGGCGCCTTTCTCTTTTTGTATATCCTTTAGTGCTTTATCAAATTTCTCCCGTAGAATTGGTGGGCCTAGATTGTCTTCTTCTAATTCACGCGTTCTTCGATATCGTTTTCATCTAACCCTTGTCCGTCCGTCATACAGTGTTTTTAGAAATTATCTATACTAACATAATAACATTAAGCTAACCATAAGCATGTTAGAACTGTTGCGCCATTTTTTTTATAACTTTTATAAAATTTGTAAGCAGTATATTATCTTCTATATATAAAAAAATCAATTGCTGTTCGTTAGTCTCGCTAAATCTCGAGACCGGCTGGACCGATTTTTCTAATTTTGGTTTTAAAATATTCATGGAGGTTCAGGTTAGGTTTAAAAGGTGAAAAAATGTTGGAAAAAAACAGAAAAATAGACACAAAGCTGGCAGAAAAACGTTTGCCGGGTCAGCTAGTTATAAATAAATAGCCGCGGCCGTAACTACTTCCACGTACATCGTGAGTGTGTTGCCTGACAGCAATGAGTTATGCGCCATTGTGTGAACTCAAAGTGACCGTGGCCTACAATTGTGCATCGCAAAGCATGGCCCAGCCATTGTGTACCTAGGGCCCTTAAGACGGTGGTATCAAATCCACGCAAGACCTGCAGACGTTCTATCATCTGATAGTCATGGCGGTAATGAAAATTTATGCCAATAGTTTTAGGTCTTTTTGATGTGACTGGCGGAGAAGTGCAAGATGTATATCTGTAAAAGAGTTCCGGATCCGGATCAACAAAAGGAATAAAAATAATGATCGCTCTGAGTTAATACTATTTTTACTCCTTATTAACCACACCTCTTTATTACTCCTTATTAACCACAAAGTTTATTGGAAAATGGTGGTACATTTTAAATGAATTATTTTGCATTTGTTTACATTATTTTTTAAAATATTTCTTAAAATATTCATTTAAATTAAATGATGATGATTATAATTTTTGTCGAAACTAAATCGAGTTATGTATTTAAATACCAACCAATATTATGTATTTACTCACCTAACTCTTTTGCAGAATAGATTATCAGCCTTTCTGTAAAGCAACTCAGCAAATGCTGAATGTGTCATATTTTCTATTTCATTCACAGGGCTTATTATGGCAGTTGTTTATTTAGCTCGGAGAGCTCAAAAATCTATGCATATTGTTGACTGTTTTTAAGTAAAATTGCCTTAACTTAACGGGAAGTTTCACAGATGGTCTTCAAGGACTATGGGTTTACAGAGTTTTCATTGTGTACCTACTGTGATTATTTTATTTAGTCCCGGGACAACTACTATTCACTTCATACATACAATTCAAAATCATTGTCTGTGCTCTATGCTAAAATTATCAAATATGTTTTAAAGTAAGCATTTTTTGTATAAATTGATAGACGATTTCAATGTTTTGTATAAAATGATTAGACATATTTAATACGACATATTTAATACTTGAAAAAACTAGCAATGAAAACATAATCTAGACTTTAATCGTGCACAACGCAACATCATAATGGCAGAATTTTAGTACCGAGGTAGTTATATTGTATGCGAAACTTAGGGGTGAATACAATACACACAAGCTCTATCACGTAGCAGTGTTAATGGTAGTGACACGTTCGGCCTACATTCGCCTTTTATAAATTACGTATATAGCAGGAAAACGATGGTCTAATTTTTAAAGTAGCCCTAGTAAATAACAGGTTAAAAAAATATATTAACGGTACTGAAAAAAAAGTCCCTGCCCAAAAAATTGCTATTTATGAATTTCAAATTAGATAATCCTCAAAGTACATTCACGTGACCCAGAAATATTACTTTCTGTTACTTAGTCGGATAAAAAAGAAGCTTGTGTTACTCCCAATTTCGGAGTAACATCTTAGGTCAATATCGGTAGGTACTTCTATAACTACAGCGTCTACAACTTATTAAAAATTAAAATACTTTAATTTTAACAAATCCTATATCTTTGCACTTTCTGAACTCAATAATCTATTCTGCGTTATAATTTTTATTTCTTTGAGTTTAAAACATCTTAATTTTGCAAAGTTTCAGGAATGGTCAACTTTTTTTAAATTGAATTTGATCAACATTGCACGTTATAATATTAAAATGATTTGAATATTTCAGAAAATATTAGTAAAAATTAAGGTGAAAGAATAAAATATTTAGTTCAGTACCTTTCACATTTCAGAAAACTATTATTATTTATCGGGAGCCTTTAAGAGCGAGCACTTGTTTGAGTATCCATTAATTAATTTACTGCGTTAAAACGGCACGCTTTTGAAGTACAGGTCACCTTACAGGCAGGTCGCAAAAGGTCAACGATTTGCCAAGAATGTCATGACCATCGAGACTAAAAGGTGACACCACGGATTAAATGGATACGCTTTTCAAGGCAATTCTTAGCTTGTCAGCCTAGCTTGCATTCACACACAGAAATACATAATACTTACCGATGAAATAAAATCACTCCAAGGGTATTTTTAAAACCTTTTTATCTCATTCGGTACGATAAAATGGTACATGTTTTATTTCCATTTTTTCACAATCTACAAAAGTATGACCATTTTGACAGTGATAGGATCGTTTGCTCGTTTGCGCGGTGACTGACACGTTTCCTTCCTAATGCCGTGTCTATTAGTATTCATGGTGACCTGTACTTCAAAAGGGTGCCGTATCAACGCAGTAAATTAATTAATGGATACTCAAACAAGTGCTCGCTCTTAAAGGCTCCCGATAAATAATAATAGTTTTCTGAAATGTGAAAGGTACTGAACTAAATATTTTATTCTTTCACCTTAATTTTTACTAATATTTTCTGAAATATTCAAATCATTTTAATATTATAACGTGCAATGTTGATCAAAATTATGTATAATCTCGTATTGAATACAAGTAAATAATGTTTTTCATATGAGCGAGCTACTTATGAAATATTTTCTTACTATTTGTGAAAACGGTATTAAAATTCACATAGTACTTTTAAAAACTGGACAGATTCAATTTAAATTATACAATTTACTTTGAATAAATTTTAAATTTCTGAAAACAAGTAAAACATACCATATAAAATTGTTTTATACCACCTAGAATTAAACGAAATTGCGAACTTCAACATTTTATAATTGTGTTAAAGAGCCGCTTGGCGTTGGAAAAGCAATCGTTTCAAATGGATTCAGTGATTGCTTTATTTTATTTTCTTCTTCGAAAAGTAAGTGTATTAAACACTTCTTCGTTATTTTAGTCGAAACACGTTGATAAATACTGACATTAAAAGTAAAAGTAATTATCGCATCTGTGGTCTAGTGGTCCAGTATTGGCGTTGATCATATGAGGCCCCGAGTTCGATTCCTGGGTCGGGCAATTTAAAAAATGGGGTTTTTGGAAAGTGCCCCGTTGACGATAGGCTTGTCACCTATCACATTCGTGAGACCAAGTATCTTCGGCTAATCGTGAGTGCGCTTGTTGTAACTTTGCTTACCCCTTCGGGAATACGGATGTAAAGATACTTTTTTTATATATTCATTAAAACAATAACTTAAAAAACCTTCAAAGCTTTTGGTATCATTGCAGCAACCTAGGTCTTATTGTGTTATTTTGTATCTTTTTACTAATTATCAAAACCCGAAAATTTTATGTTGGTTTTTATAGACCTACAATTT
The DNA here is from genome assembly GCA_036924255.1 of Apodemia mormo. Lineage (NCBI taxonomy): Eukaryota > Metazoa > Arthropoda > Insecta > Lepidoptera > Riodinidae > Apodemia > Apodemia mormo. Next base: position 8,643,739 of record JAUPFN010000003.1, read on the forward strand.
ATCTTCTTCATTCTGTCATGCCCTTTTGGACATATTTTACTAATTTTTATATTATATATTATGATGTTTTACTTCTCTCTGACGTGAAGCCCAATTCATCTTTCATGATCGAATTCTCCCATTAATTTCTAAATTATTATTTTATCGCTTCTTTAAAATCATTGAAACGGCAGTTTACCAGAAAGTGTCTAGATTAGTTTTGGACTATAATTTATGAGCGCAACGCTGTATCCATTTTCTTGTTTATACGAGAATTCACATCGAATTTTTACCGGCTTGTTAATTAAAATTTCAGAAACTCCATCACAGTCACTGTTTGTTTTATGTTTTCGTATCGTATATGCGAGTTATGAATTTTGGTATTCATAAATAATGAGGTATAATTTTAGATTATTTCAACACACATAAAAATATTTCAACGATTATCTTGGGCTTAATATAATATAAATTATAACAGCGAGGAGCTCATCGTTGAACTATTAATTCAAAGAATATCTGAAACAGATTCAAATGTAATAGATAATAGTAATCGTCTGTGGTCTCAAAAGTTTGTCTCTCTCTCTCAAAAGTCACAACGCAGAGGATAATTGCAAGTCAAATATTAAAATTTGTTTGAAATTGATTGCTTAAAATAACAAAAAATAGAAAAGGTAGCCTTTGGCAACATTGAATAGTTTAAATATTGAACCAATTTAAAAAGTCTTTTGATATTTTACGTAAATTAGTAGTACCTCCTGCAGTTAAATCATTAAAAAGTAGCTAACTTTGGAATCAAAAAACAAATCGTTAACTATAAAAGTCACACACAAAAATTTATCTTCAAAACTGGCTTCTTTTAACATTGATTACATTACATTATTGTTTGCTGATATGAGCCAAAGATTTCAATAATTGAAAATTACACTTTAATGAAGTATATATAAGATTAAACGAAGTTGAGGATAAAATTATATTCCTTGTTTATTTAAAATTTCTTCAATCGTCTCGCATCGTTTTTAGTAGAATTCAATTCTGCCAAGCAATCTGCTAAACACGGCACCACGATTGTACCAATTATATAGTAGTTGTACGCAACATTTTGTCTAGTTTTGTTACCTCCGCTTTGCGTATTCATCCTACATTCACGTTAATGCATGGTGTGTTCTCGTTTTCAGGGTAAGGGATAAATTTATGCATGTTGCATTACCATTTCACTACATGGATAGCAACGTACCATTTATATTTTTTGTCTAAAGGCAATGGTAGTCTCTTTCTATCAACAGAGTCATCTGCTTGCTTAATAATAATCTATGTCATGAAAGAAAAAGACTAAACTTATTTATATCCTACTGAAATTTAAAATTAAACTCATACAAATTTTATAAATACAAAAGCGTGTTTATGCGGGCTATTAATTTGCCTATGATGCAGACTGGTTGAAAAGATTCGATTAAAGGAGATTGACGAGATCAGCCTCAAAGTGCTACAAGGATATAGCGTCAACCGAAATTAACAAGTTAATTTAATGTAAAGTAAGCCCATATTAGAATTCAATGAATACTTTTAATAGCAAATAAACAATAATAGCAAATAAAAAAAAAAATTTGTTGGTCCCGGCCTCCTTTGTAGAATAGGCCAACTGCCGTTCTGCCAGGCAGGTCGTAAAAGGCGACCGATTGGCTATCGAGTCACTACCATCGTGGCTACTAGGTGGTAGAGTTCTGCATTGTCTCGCCCGGGTCTGGTACCACCGCCTTACCTATTCCTGCCGCAATAGCGTCAGTGATTGTTGCTGTCGTGTTCCGGTTTGGAGGGTAAGGTAGCCGGTAAATTTATGCATGTGGCATTATACCTTGCCACAAGATAGCAACGCACCATTAACATCTTTGGTGTCTATAGGCGATGGTTGACTCTTTCCATCAGGAGATCCATCTGCTTGTTTGCTATCTTATGACATAAAAAAAAAAAAAAACTTTAAAAAGAAACTTACTTGGAAGTCATTTTTTATGGAAGAGCGGGCAAACGAGAAGGAGGTGCAACTCTTGTTGAGTGATCACCGCCGCCCATGGACATCTGCAATGCCAAAAGTCTTGCAGTTACGTTGCCGCCCTTTTAAAATGGGTAAGCTCTTTTCTTGAAGGTCCTCATGTCGTATCTGTTCGGAAAAACCCCTTCCAGTAATTGATACCACAAAAGAGTAGTGCGGGGTAAAAAGTGCCGGGAGAACCGCACGGTTGTGGATTCCGAGACATCGAGATGGTGAGGGTATAACTTCAAATTTTGACGCGATGTCCGATGATGGAGTTTAGCAGCAGATATTAATCTAAACAACTCATCGAAACACTCTCCAAGTTTCCTTGCATTCTGTTTTTAATAATAGTTTTTCCAAACATCTCAAATTCTGAGTATAACAAACAAACGGCCCTTTAGCTCGTGCAGTCTGTACGTGAACCGTTGCTTTTAAACAAGGATATGATAACTGCATACCGCTAGTCTTTGGATAGTCCGCTGGTCCTCCAACAGGTATTACAGAGATTCCAGAAAGAGTCCTAAAGACCAGAACAACCGTATTTCATCACATCACTCTGCACCCTGTTTTGGTGCAGGGTGATGTGATGAAATACGCTTAGGCAGGTCGTAAAAGGCGACCGATTGGCTATACGAGTCACTAACATCGTGGCTACTAGGTGGTAGAGTTCTGCATTGTCTCGCCCGGGTCTGGTACCACCGCCTTACCTATTCCTGCCACAATAGCGTCAGTGTTTGTCACTGTCGTGTTCCGGTTTGGAGGGTAAGGTAGCCACAAGACAGCAACGCACCATTAACACCTTTGGTGTCTATAGGCGATGGTTGACTCTTTCCATCAGGAGATCCATCTGCTTGTTTGCTATCTTAATCTTATACTATTAAAAAAAAATAACATCAATAGAAGATGCCGCAACCATAATTCTTATCACCCACAAGAGCGCTTGTAAAATAATGTCTGCATGCTGCACCGTCGAGTCAGAAACAGAGGCGTCATCTAGGACAGGCTCATACACACCTACAAAATATGGAAATGTAACATAGGGAAATGAAATGAAATGCAAATAAATAATTTCATTTCATTTCAAAGTATTTAGTCCACTGTTTAAAAAAATGCATTATAGCATAATAAAAAACATAAAAAAACTTTAGTGTGTTAAATTTATACGAAGTTAAATTCATTGAAATGTTTCAACTAGAATGAATAAAATAATGTTTCCTACGTTTGTTTCTAACAAACGGAAACAACGTGATCAGTGAATCCATTTGATGTTGATTTAGCGACGGGAGGCGGTTCTTTGACGCAATTTTAAAACGCTGGAGTTGGCAAACTCGTTTAATTCGAGATGGTACAACACATTTTGCGTAAGGTGTTTTTAAATCGCTTTCATCAGGATTTCAAAACTTTTCTTTTTTATATTTATGCTTTAAAAAAAGAAAAAGTAAAAAGAAAAATAGCAAACAAGGTGATGGATAGAGCCATCGCCTATAGACACCAAAGATTGCGTTTTGATTGCGATGCTTGTGATTGCGAAGAAGTGCGTTACTATTCATCTAGTTGTGTGTTAATGCCACATGCGTATAAATAATTAAATAAATAAATATTCACGGGACAAATTACACTTACTGATCTAACCCCAAAGTAAGCAAATTATTTGCTTGTGTTATGGGTGTTAGTCAACGATACTAATACCAGAATATATATAATAAACACCCAAACCCGGAAATACAAACATTTATGCTCATCACACAAATGCTTGTCCCCATCGGGGATCGAACCCGAGCCCCGTTGATTGCGTAGTCAGGGCCGCTAACCACTCGACCAACGAGGCGGTCAAATACATTTTATAAGTTGATCGACTATTATTCAAAAAATTGTACATACTTCTAAGGCTTTTTTAGGCTTTAGAAGTTTTTCAGTAATAGTCGATAAATGTACTTGGAGAAATATTTACAGGCGTAATGCGAATATATCCATCATTGACGTTAAGTAGGTTGAATGTTCATCTCGTCTAAGGAGCTGAAATATGGGATAAAAGTTTGTATGCATAAGGCAAAGTAGAGCTAGTCGCACCGTTTATATCTCAAGAACGGATGAAACAATTTTTGTCCTCCACTCCGAATAGCAAAATAATTTTTAAATTATTTGAAAATGTGAAAAAATGATTTCAATTTGACGTAATTTCTTTTTAACGAACGAATTTTGGTTTGTTTCTTATGACAGTTTTCTTTATTCAGTTTTATTTATTGGCAGTTGGTCTATTCTTCAAAGGAGCCCAGGGCCAACACGGGGAATGATTGACAAGCAACTACCAGATATTCAAGAAATATCTTCATTTTAAAGAAATGTCTGATCGGTGTCTATCAATCACATCAATGGTGAATGAGTAAGAGTAGTTGAGCGTTCGTGTGAATGTCTGCAGCCCATGGCGTCTGTAAGAATAACACCCCAAGATATAAGGGATGCGGTTCATGTTATCCAAAATTGGAAATCCCCAAGACCAGACGGATTGCATAATTTCTGGTTAAAATGGTTGCAGTCTTCCCACGAGCTCCTGGCTGAACAATTCCAGGAAGCTATTGAATCTGGAAATAGTTTTTTAGATTGTCGGTGACTTATATTATGACGCCTTTTAAAAATAAAGGTTAAACAGTTCGTAGAAGGCGAACCGATTGGCTACATGTGTTACTACCATTATAACTAATAATTGTCAGAGTTCCGCAACCCAGGCAAGACGTTACGGAACTCTACGGAACCTAGTAGTCGAACTATTAGTGACACGTATAGCCAATCAATCGCCTTTTACGGCCTACCTGGCAGAACGTAGGTGGTCTATTCTTCAGAGGAGACCAACACGGTGAAAAATCTTGTTAAACCTTAAAGTGAAGAAGCTGTGACTCGTTAGCTCAGAAGGTTTTGTAGTTTTTTTTTAGCTAAATGGTGAACTTTGATGAAGCTCTTCAGTTATTCGAACGAGCACCGCTACAATTACCTTAATTTTGCCAAGAATTATTTAGTATAACAAAATTACAAAATAACACAACTGTATTTGAAATTTGCTAAGACCTTATTTGCAAAATGTCGGAATTAAGTACGATTTACTGAAATTCAGGACTATATTTAAAGGGATTGTTTTTCATTATCACCCGGTCTAATTTTGTAGGTAGACCAATAAAAGTTTATTACATCACCAAATACCGTCACGTAGCGAAAGCTCTTCAGAGACGTGTAAAGACTTTAACAATATTTTATGATATTGTGGACTGCTTTCCTGGATGTTTAATGAGTTCTTTGAGGGATCCTTCTTATTTGATAGTACAGAACAGTTGAGTTATTCTCAAAGAATGTTACGAATACTTAACAGCGATTGTATGAATTACAACAAAAGTAACTATTATTATTTTATTACGTTTATGATATTTGTGAAATATTTGCGCACGTTATTTGGTGAAATTCAGTTTGTTAACTAAATATTATCTGGAACAACACTCATATTCTTGGAAATAAATAAACTTTTTTTCTTTTTTGCTTTCTATTTACTTATCTTTTTTCATAATAAGTGTTGTATAAGTAATAATAACAGAAAATTTTAATAATTTAGATTCTGTGATTACAGTTATTTATTTATTTAATATTTTATTGTACACAGAAAATAGCACAATTGGGAGAAAATAAACATAAGAGTACAATAGGCGGGCTTAGAGATTTTTTCCAGTCAACTCGTTAAAGGAGATAAAAAGAATCAAATGAGTAGACTTGGTGTTCGAAAAATAGATATTATGGTAACATAACTAAATTGAATATATATTTATGATAATAAAAAAATACATACGATATAAGGAAAACTTATAATTTAAATATTCTTCAACAATATTTATCTACTTGCTTAATATCCTACGCTACAAAAATCTATAAATGCGAAAGTTTGAATGTTTGGATGTTTAGATAGATGGATGTTTAGATGGGTGGATGGATGTTTGTTACCCAATCACGCAGAAACTACTAAACGGATTTAAATGAAATTTGGCACACAGGGAGATTTATTCCCTAAAAATTAGGTGATCCCGCGGGATTCGCCAAAAATTTTTATCATTCTGTGGACTGCACCCTGCAGCTAGTAACTCATAAAATAATAACATGTTACATACAGTGACAACATGGCAAAAAAAAGTCATAAAACTAATCAAACTTGTATGATTTTTCTTATTCCTAATTCAAGCAAATATTTTTCTATTCTGCCATAAAGTTAACATTTTATTTTATTTCTGTCCAACGAAACAAATTATAAAATTTTTGGATAGATAAGACGCAAAATTTTAAACCAACTATTGTATAAAATGCAACAAAAATGAAAATATTTATTATTATAATCGCAATCTACAACATACAAGGCCGTATAAATAAGTACTCTTGTATCATCCGAAAGAAACAAAAAAAACAACAAATGTCATCTATTTACGCTGTGAGCGAGTAATAAACATTTTATGTAAACAAAAGTTTTATCGTTTTTCAACATTTAAGTGGTTAAAATCAATAATCTTCATGATAAGTAATACAAAACTGAATTATATTTATGTTGACGATATATTGCGATATGAGTGGCTTAAAATGGAATGTAACAATTGTGAAATCAAGTAATATTAATCTATGAAGGAGCTTCGTGAATTTTAGTATAATAAAAAGTGTTCGTGATAAATATACATTTCAGAAGAAATTAATAGTGTATTACAACACGGTAAGCAACCATCATCATCTGTTGCGTTTTAGGCCATATTTATATGGGGCCTCATCCATCTCCTTTAATTGTATTTTAACTAAATAACACATTAAAAAATCTTTAATATTATACTCAAAGCAGTATATACAGAACTCTACACACTGAAATATGTAGTAGACTTATTTGATTTATTTGTTCGCGTACTCTTTAACATCAATAAATACGAAAACTTAAACTTAATATTTTCATTTTATTTTATTTTTAGTATTTGTTGTTTTAGCGGCAACGGAAATACATAATTTATGAAAATTTCAGCTTCCCAGCTATCATGGTTTATGAGATACAGCCTGGTGACAGACAGACAGACGGACAGACAGACAGCGGAGGCTTAGTAATAGGGTCCTGTTTTACCTTTTAGGTACGGAACCCTAATATTGATTATTAACGTAGGTACAATTGACAAATTTTCAATAGTACCGTACTTAAAAGGAAGTCATAATCCTAAAAATAAACTATTGTCGTAAGAGCGCAGGTAGTCGTCGGGGCAAAGTAAAGGGTTTTCAAAGGAGCCTTCATTTAAACTTTCTTCGTGTTCACCTTGTTAGTGTGAGTAGTCTGGAGATGTTATGAGTGTTTCTTTAATTAATTTAAAATTTATTTTAGTTTAATAGCTCATGTTTGAAAAATTCTTGATTATTAAAGAAGTTTCAACAGGATCAATTTATGTGTAGGTAACACATAAATTGGTTGTTTAAGTGATTATTATTTTTAAAAGCTGATATAGTACACTATTATCTATAACTTCATTGACTTCTAAAGTGCTATTTTGCTAACAATTTGTTTTATATTATAATTAATAGCATGATAGGTAAAATTATTGACAAGGGCCTTCTTAAACTTAAACTAAAATATTTATGTACCTACCTCATTATATATTTGCCTTACTAATCTTGCGTGAACTTAGTTGTAGTATAAACTAGCCTTTTTTAGATTAGATTATGAGATTATGAGATTCTGAGTTCGCTTCCGGAGAAAAGCAAAATGTCATTGGGTTTTGTCTATCTAGAAAAATCATAGGAGCAGCCTGGAGTCTGGAGTCTGCTGTGGGTGTGATAATATCAACGTTCTTTGAAAAAACAGGTATAGTCGTTGGTCTCGGTTCTTACAAAAAAATGCTAACTCTTACACATAAACAAATTTTATTTGCGTGTATATTCGTGTGTTTATATTGTTTACGATGTTTACGTGTATGTATACAAATAAATAAAATGTAATTTAAAAAATACGTCAACTCTCTTGCACATTACTTCCCAAAGTGAAAACTTATTAGACCTTATACAATCATCGTATATTACTGATGCTCCCGTATATACCTAATACTGTCCTACATAATATTATATGCTATTAATTGGAGCAGGTTGTGTAGATAAATCTGCGCGAGCGTTCTACTAGCACTGTATAACAGGCATGAGCCGATAAAACATTAATTACAACCATTGACTATAGAACATAGATAACAGTGTATATAGCAGTTTATAGGACGTCAACTATATAAGTAGTATCAACCGTAATTTACATAATCCAAAGATGCAATTGAAAACCATAAGAAACTGGCACTTCCCAATAGAATTATTACCATTTTGTAAATATCCCAGGTAAAATAATGTAGGTTCTTTAAGTATTCCATATTTCAAGTCTAATTACTTTTCAAATAATGCTTTCCCTTAGTCACCTGTAAGTGAAGATAGTGGTACTAAAATTATTTTATCGAATAATTCTAATGCGATTGACACCAATGAAATTAATAGAGACATGGCATTGTTAATTTTGTATCTTACTCCTAAAGTCATAACTTATCTAGTTAACAAATCTATCGCGAATAATATCTTTCATTTTCTTTACAAAATTTTTTTTTTAAACCATTTATCCTCTTCCAAACAAACCCAATTTTACTGAACTGAAAGACTTACATCCTATAAGAATTCTTTCATAACTATCAAAAGTTCTTGAAAATGTAGTCCACTGGCAGCTCAAACAGTATTGTAAATCTTTTTTTCTATCATAAAAACAAACAGACGACTCTCCTAAATAAAAGGACAAATCGCCTATCGACACCAAACATGTTAATGGTGCTATGCTATTCTTGTAGCGGGGTCTTAATAACACATACATATTCCACCAGATACCTTACCCTCCAATTTGGAATACGACATTGAAAAGCACTGACGCTATTGCGCAGGAATATGTAAGGCGGAAATACCAGAACTGGACGAGACAGCACAGAACTCTACGCCTAATAGGCACAATGGTAGCGACTAGCATAGCCAGTCGTTCACCTCTTACGAACAGCCTGGCAGAACAGCACGTAGTCTATTCTTCAAATGGGTCCCGGACCAGGGGCAAAAACTTTTGCAACTATGATATATTTATTTATCAAAAATAATACAGTTATTCACTTATAGAGAAATTAGACAACAGTCAGCACCCAAATAATTTCATTATAACACGTCAGTCTTGGTCTTCCCCGGTACCTACATTCATCCACATTCACACTGTATATCTGTTTCGATTTGATTAATAATAACCTGTTATATAACTAGAGATTCATAAATAAAATTTTCTGTAAGAAAATTCGCCTAATGGACACTTAGAGCAGGTGCTGGCAGTAATTATACGCCTGTCTGTCAACATGTTTCTTAAATTTGGTAATTTTATATTTGATTCCGAAGTTCGAGCATTTGTTAGAGGTTTAATCACCAGACTGTTGTATGCGGTAATTATGCTAAATGTTTAGAAGATAACTAATATTGAAATTAGTTATTAAAAAAATTGGTATAAAATCAACACAACATTGTAAAATTGTATGAAAGGTATAATTTATTACGTGTTTTAAATGTATTTTCTGTTGTCAATATTTTGCACAAACATATTTAAAATGAGTATATGCGGCCATCAATTTCTAAATTGTTATGTCAAAATAAATATGAAGTGTTAATTTTTACTTATTATTAAAATATCTAATGAAATATTAAGTATTTTTAATTATCTAACGTATTTTAAATTAATATGATTTTTGAGCTGATATAAAGTCAACTATAATAATAATAATAATAATAATAATAATAATTCACGGGACCAATTACACTTACTGATCTAACCCCAAAGTAAGCAAATTATTTGCTTGTGTTATGGATATTAGTCAACGATACTAATACATAGAAATACATATATAAAAACCAGAATATATATAATAAACACCCAAACCCGGAAATACAAACATTTATGCTCATCACACAAATGCTTGTCCCCGTCGGGGATCGAACCCGAGCCTCGTTGATTGCGTAGTCAGGGTCTCTAACCACTCGACCAACGGGGCAGTTGAACTATTTGATTAAGGTAATTAATTATTAAATCAATAAACTGTTAGAACAAAATATTATAAAAGGGCTGACAGATATGTTTCGAGGCATTCGTTTTTGTGAAACTGAGAAGTGAAGTGTCGTAACATACAATAAAGTGTCATCAGACGTGTATTTTGTATTTAATATTTAATAATTAATTAATGTAATCCAATATTCCGTCAGTTGTTGTTTAAATTGATAAATCTTTTATCCTTTTACCAAGTGGAGTGAACATTTCTAAGATTTATTTAAAATTTGCGTAAGTTTTGCTAAAACATATACATTTTGTGATGTGACATATATGTCACACGGATGGTAACTTTAAACATTTTCTTAACCCATTCGCTATGTTAATCAGTTTTCATCGGGATAGTCATCTGTCCATTTGCTATCCTATAACATAAAAATAACCTTTAAGATAATATACAGGTTTACTAGGTTTATACTAGGTGGTAGAGTTCTGCATTGTCTCGTCCGGGTCTGGTACCACCTTCTACCTATTCCTGCCGCAATACCGTCAGTACTTGTCGCTGTCGTGTTCCGATTTGGGAGGGGGGGGGGAGATAATACTGTCCAAATTGATGGACACGATAATTAATGGTCGTATGTAACTAATAAAAATCTAATAAAAAGTTAATCTCCACGAAATAAGTCTAGGAAAATTCAAAAATCGTGGTCACACCCCGGGCGAGAGGCGTGAGCTTTGGCTGACACGTATCATGGAAGTAAAACGCAATAAATTTCGATATATATGCGCAGGTGCCCGTATAATTAGGTCAAAATTTAAGTACCTGTTTCTTTAGGTACGTATTTGATATTGGCGTAACTGTTATTTTTATGATTTTACAGAAGAGCGATTTAAAGTGTGTCTGGGTAAAAAGCATTAAGACGAGTTTTTTATGTTGAAAACACGAATATACTAATATATTTTCATAAAGTGGTTTAATATAAAAAAAAGTTATTAGGATTGCTATAATATAAACAAAACATCGGATACCTACAACTTTGCTACTGTGTTATTGTATAATTTAGTAAATTATACAATAACACAGTAAGAAAAGTGGCGGATTCACACTTTCTGTTGATTTTGTGACAAAAATTAAACGCTACAGAACTTTACCATCTATTTCTGGCAAATTTTTCCTAAAATACAATACTTGAATCTATACTATGAATACAAAATGTTTGTCTGCATATATTTGTTACAGCAAAATTATTACGTCGATGGTTTGTTATAGTTTGGTTTCCAGACTCACATAATACAAAGGTACTTTTATTATATTAACGCGTATAGATTTTTTCATATCATAAGACAGCAAACAATCAGATGGCTCTCCTGATGAAAAAAGACTAAGATAGTAATGTTGGAGTGTTAATATCCATAAGTTTCCGGCTACTCTGCTCTCCAAATTGGAATAGGACAGTGACAATCATTGACGCCATTTTTGTAGATTTTTATACACACCGCCTTATTTATTCAGGTAAGGCAGTGGTCCCAGACCCAGCGAGACATTGGAAGGAAATTGGACCCAGAACTCTATCACCTTAAAATTACGATGGTAGTGACTTCTATAGCCAATCGTTTGCCTTTTAAAAACTATCTGGCAGAATGGCAGATGGGCTATTCTTCAAAGGCATTCAAAATCGGACCATTACGAGGCACCTTGTTCGGACACTTTAAATTTTCATGCCTTTTTTATTTATCATAAGATAGCAAACAAGCCGACGGATCTTCTGATAGAAAAAGAAAACCATCGCATGTAGACACCACAGATTTTAATGTTAGTTGCTATCATTGTGGCAAGGTCTTAATGCCACATACATAAGTTTACCGGCTAACTTACCCTTCAAATCGGAATATGACAGTGACAAGCACTAAAGTTATTACAGTAAGAATAGATAAGTTGATGACACCAGACCTGGGCGGGACAGTGCAGAACTGTAGCCACGATGATAATAACTTGCAAAGCCAATTTTTCATAAGATATTGATCTCTTAGAAACTGCCTAGAAAAACATCAGACGGTCTATTTTTCAAAGAGGGAGCTCTGAACCAATACGGGGGACAACATGTGCCTTAGCTTGACTTGTTACACTTACTACTAGATGCAGAATTCCATAGGCCCTTCTGATAGGAATTATTTTAATTTGGAAGGTAAGGTAGCCGGTAAACCTATGTATGTGACATTGCCGTCCACACGGATGGCAACGCCCCATTTACACCTTTGGTGTCTATAGGTGATGATATTTTATTACATCAGGAGAGGCATCTGCTTGTTTGCTATTTAATAATATAGAAAAAACGTAATGTGATTACAAAACCAACATTATAACTTTTAAACACAATTAACAATAGACTTGTACATTAATTTCACTTCACAACATATACACGTATATTGTTGGTACATTACTCAACCGGTTTCACCTTTTAAGCATCTTCAGAATGTGATATACTTAACAGGTAAGAATATCACATTCCGTATATGCTTAAAAAGTAAAACCGGTTGAGTAATATACCAAAAATATATTTGTTGTGAAATGAAATTAATGTACAATTGCATTGTTAATTTTATCTAACAGTTATGAAATTTCACTAAGTGCCGACGATGGAAAGTTAGAATATATCATTTTATAACACAAACCCTTATTACTCCCATGGTATTCGAGAGAGTAATTTTATTGTCCGCTAATTTGATACATACGATCAATGGCCATACTCCATCAATGTTAATTAATTAATGTTGTAGACTTTCCGTGTTTATGAATAAACTCGTCAGGCCACGCTTAATTTTCTGTTATTCCCTTCTCATTTCGATCCCAATGATAATGTAAGCAGAAAAAATGTTAGAGACAGACATATTATATAACTTTGATTAATATGCTAATCAAATCAACATAAATATAAATAAATAATAAATATTCACGGGACAAATTACACTTACTGATCTAACTCCAAAGTAAGCAAATTATTTGCTTGTGTTATGTGTATATGTGTTATATATTATTAATACATAGAAATACATAATAATATAGAAATACATAGAAATACATAATAAATACAGGAATATATTTAATAAACACCCAAACCCGAAAATACAAACATTTATGCTCATCACACAAATGCTTGTCCCCGTCGGAGATTGAACTCGTCAGTCAGGGTCGCTAACCACTCGACCAACGAGGCCGCCAAAAATAGATAGACATAAAATATATATCTTTAAAATAAAAAGTAAGATTAATTAAATTTGCCAACTGTTTTGTATATTGCCTCGGCGATGGCACGAAAAAGAAAGAGGGCGGCTTAATAAATGAATAAAACTCCGTACGATAAAAGACGACACCAGCGCACAATTTGTCACCCACACCCACCAAAATTCCAGCAACGTCAACAAAAACAAAAAATAAAAACACAAAATCACACAATTTACGCACTCAACACATGTTTCACTTCGAAACCGCATCCTCAGAAGATTTTGTGTGCTGCTGACGTGGATGAAAGTGTGGTGGAGGTGCATGGATAATTGCACCACTGGGCTCTTCTTTCTTTTCCGGACCTTCAGTGAATTTTATCTACTTATTAAACTTCCGTCTTTCTTTTCGGTGATATCGCGGAGATCACATAAAATGGTTCGTAGGATATAGCCTAAACCTATTTATAACAAAAATTGATGCAAGGAATATAATTTTCCACGTGGTCCCATTTTAATTTAGTTAAGATATAAAGCAGCTTAGAGATACAGGAAATGAGGAGAGAGTTACTGCAATTTAAAAAATATTCTAAATATTTTTACATATTATTAAGGTAAAAATGCAGTTGTAGAGGCAAAGGCAAAGGTTTTAGAAGAGGCTTCATTTAAACGCGCTCTGTTTTCACTAAGGGCCTTAACTCACTGGGACGCCATGGCGATGTCGCTGTTCATCTTCTTCATTTTGTTAGTGCAAGCGTTCTGAGGATGTTACAAGTATGTGTCTAAGTAATATTATTTTTAAAATTTATTTTAAATATACACTTTTAAACATTTTAGGTTATGAAATTTTTTGAAAACAACCAAAAATGAATTCTATGAAAACAACCAAAACCAGACAATAAACATTATAAAAGTAAAAAAAAAAACTGTAAACCGTATGACTCTGCGGCCCTTCCCTGAAATTTCCCTCTAAATTGAGGTATTTTAAGCTCAAAGGTCCAAAAACTATACCTAAACATAGATTTTTTTCAGAGTTCAAAGATCTAGATATTGTTATAAATAACAGCAATTTAATTTATGAAATGTTGTATATTTTGAAAACGATGATCGATTTTGACCTTTTGAATGGCATTCAACGCAAATTTAGACCTGTTTAATGTTTCTTAGCTATATTGAAATCTTAAAATGGCTTAAAATATAAAAATTTCTGATATCTCTATAATAATAGAAATTTCTACTATCTCTATAAATCGGTACTAATAAATCCCAAATAAATCAACTTATTTTGCTCCAATTAGGGTACGCTGTTTGATGCTGTTCTATGAAGAGAAAAGCAGATTATACTTTTAAGTCAATCGGTATTTCAGTCTGGAAGTTATTTTAAAAATATTAAGTAAGTTTTCTGACATCAAAAAAATGTTAATATTTAAAAAGCTGTAACTTTTAAAAGCTTGATTTTAATTTTTGAAAATGCATTTGACGTGTTTTTTTAAGTACTAAAATATTGTAGAAAATCAAAAAATAATTGGTTAAAAATCTCGAAGCTATATAAAAAAAAAAACACTTTTTTCAAAAACTTTCGTCAACGTTAACTCCCGAACGGATAAATCAATTTTGATGCAGTTTATGAATTGGGCATAGTTTTTTGGGGAATTGCTGATAAGATTTTGTACTTAATCAGTACGTAAATCTGGAAGTTATATTAAAAAAAATACTGTTTTCCAATCATTATTTTTTTTAGGGTTTTTTAATATTTCTCAAAATCTGCTGGGCCGAATTGGTTCAAATTTTCAGAAAGTCTATGTTGATACATGCAGACATACTGACGTCATCGTGAAAATAGTTGGAAAAGACTTTTAAGACCTCAAAACGCGGAGATCTGGTGAAAATTCGATTTTCGAAAAACAGGGTAAAATCGGCAAGTTCCTTATATGCATACGTAGCGGGAAGTTAAAAATAGTAACACTTTGTAAAACTAATTCTTTGCAAATCAAATCTGTGATAACTTACCGAATGAAAGAAGGTATGTTTATACATACAAAGGTCCAACTCAATTATTTATGCAGAAGATTCGGATTTTATAAAACGTTTACATAATATATGTTGTACTGGAGTTGAGTTCTCGCATTTTTATGTCTCTTAAATAAGTGATATTTGTGTTCGCATACACGTGGGTAAAGCTTCTTTTCTCACTTCTCCAAATGCGGTTATACATGTATACGACTCCAGTTTGCACTTTAAACAACTATATGAAGCTCTGATATTTGTACAGAGAATTTGTAGACTGCTTTTAATTTACTTAGCTCTTTAATACGTTCTATACTGTTAATCGTCGGCGCTTGGTGAAACTGTATATTTATTTTAATTATAAAACACTTGTACTGGTTTTACTTTGACACTGATACTAATATTATTTGAGACACATTGTAATATATGACAAATAATATTACTTATTCTTTAGTGGGTACATATTCTAAATAAAAAGTAAAAGACTGAGTCAAAAAGCTGGAGAAACATTGTGAATCTTAGCTCTGTTTACATTTATTACATTTAAAACATTCAGATGATAATTAAAAAGTAGAGCATCTGGTATTCAGCTAGGCAGTTCATAAAATGCAAACGATTGGCTATACTATCGTAACTACTAGGTGGTAGAGGTCGGGGGTTTGGTTCCACCAAATCGGTGATATTGCTTATTCCTGCGTGAATATTTGTCATTGTTGTTTCGGTTTGAAATGTAAGTTAGCTGGTAAACTATGCAAGTGGTATTAACACCTCGCCTCGTGGATACCATTAACATCTTTGGTATCTATAAGCGATGGAAGTCTGTTTCCACCAGGTGAGCCATTATAATATATAAAAAAGGTTAATAAAAAATAAATAGAGCAATTTATTTTACTACACTTTTGAATCTTAAAAACATATTAAGGTATAACAGAAAATATCGTTCAGCTGTAATAAATCATAGTCAGATTTTATTTCGGTTTTATTTCTTACTTTTCAAAAACACATAAGTGCACTTGACGCTGCAGACAGGAGCGACGCGACGTCTGAAAAGAGACAGTATTAAATAGCATCATAACTAAGTTGAAATCTAAACTTGTAAAATACTTTTGTGAATTATTACTGGTGGTGTTGACTAGTTTTTTTACATCATAAGGTATAGATAAGGTGGTGGTACCAAATACCCGGGCGCGACGTTGCGGAACTCTGCCACCTAGTGGTCACGATGGCAGTAATACGTATAGTCAATCGGTTACCTTTTACGACCTGCATGGCAGAACGGCAGTCTATTCTTTATTCTATTCTTTTTATATACAGAAAATTGCCATATAATCTTTTGATAAAGACACGATAAAATACTTTATAATATTTAAAAAATAAAGTACAAAAATTTGTCAGCTATTTTCTTGGGCATTTTCTTTTGCGTCAAGTAAACAAGTTTTGCTGAGTCTAGAAGACAGATGCCAGTCAGTATTATACCGTGCCCTTTTTGGAGCTACAAATAGCCACCAAATTTAAATTCTACTGAATTATGTATAATTTCATAAGATTATTTTTTCACCTTTTAGCAAACGAACAAAAGGCTCATTTAAACGACAGCGATCACGATCGCTCGTTAACAATTACACCACCAAAGGCCTTGTTGCATTGCCAGGCTTTTAAGAATTAGAATTGCCTAATCTTGCAGGTTCATAAATCGTATCCTTCCAGAAAAACCTGCACCGATAATTGCTACTTTGTAATCAGAAAGATGAAATTAATATGTTCGAAAATAGTAACTTCTGTATTTGCGGTTAAGTTACGAGTTCGCTTTAAATTAACGCAGTTATTACTTTTAGGTAACAATTTATATAACACAACGGAATAATGGCATCGTACTTTCTGAGTGCAAGCAGACAGATAGATACAAAGAGAAATACATAGACAGTCTTTAGCATTTATAATATTAGTATCGATAGTATAGATTAAATTAAATAGTAGAGAAACCTTTTGTCTTGGCTTGCCTTGCGAGATAATGTAACGCTAGCCTTTATAATAAAGTTGAAACTAGTTTATCACTCACTTGTACTTTTATTTCACTATTATTATACACTAAATTATATAATTTTATCGACCGGTTTCGCTTTTTTAAGCATCTTCAGGACGTAATATTCTTTACTGACAGTTTAGTTTTAGATATAACATAAACAAAATATTTATTTTTAAGTTTACCCACTATCATTTTTAAAAAAATATTTTGTTTATGTTATATCTAAAACTAAACTGTCAGTAAAGAATATTACGTCCTGAAGATGCTTTAAAAAGCGAAACCGGTCGATAAAATTATATAATTTAGTGTATAATAATAGTTTATAATAAAGCTCTGATTAACTGTGAACTATAAAGATTAACTATGAACTATTAAAAAATAAGAAAATTCATAAAAATGTGTTACTTCGTTTCGAAAATAAAAATGCGTCACAAACAAATAAACGGTCCAAGGACCATGTAATGCTTTGAAATTTCTGCCTCACTTTATGAAGGCTAGTACAACCTTACCTCGACACCTTTGCAATATTTCAGTAGGTAGTAACCACGAAATAAAGAAAAGAACGGAATTGGCAAGTACAAACATTTGTATCAGGACCGCGATCGCCACACTCACACATAAAATAAGCATTATTGCATATAAACTACTAATGCAAACATTGTTTCATTGGTCGTTTTCATTTTAAGCAACAATAATCCGAAACATACAAACAGAACATTTAAAAATATGCCAAACTGCGTTACAATAAATTTTATTTTGCTACAAAAAAAAGAGTATTTACGTCCTTTTGTAGTCTATTTAAAATAGACTCATCTATTTGTACAATAGTGAAACTTAAGATCGTAATAGTTTCGCTATTCTACAATAGATGGCAGCATTGATTTTTCCGTAGTTTTCAGTTGATCATATTTGAGTAGAGAACTTTCTAGAACGATATACGTAATGACTGTCATTACGTATATCTTTCTAGAAAAATTAGGTCAACCTAAAATGAACTTTATATGTAAGGTGTACGGCTGATTTTAGCTTGACTTTCTATTATATCATTAGAGATTATATTAAATCAGGAATTTAATTAAAATAAAATGAAAATTGTACTTTCGAATGATATGAAATATCTCCATTTTTAATCATCTGTATTCTACTATCATTTCTGCATTCAAGGATGGCACAATACGGCATAATTCAGTGTATAATAGATTTTCGCACGACGACTATCTCCTAATGATATGGTAAGTATCACTAAGGCAATTTAGAGTAAAAGCGCATAATAGTGACGCACGCGGCACGCCCACTCTTCACTTCCCCTTGTTTTCTTTATTTCGTGGTAGTAACATTAACAGGGCCTGAATTCATTTATTTGAATTTTTCGACTAAATTTAAACATAAAATTTATAAGTA
This sequence comes from Apodemia mormo, assembly GCA_036924255.1. Taxonomy (NCBI): domain Eukaryota; kingdom Metazoa; phylum Arthropoda; class Insecta; order Lepidoptera; family Riodinidae; genus Apodemia; species Apodemia mormo. The sequence goes on from JAUPFN010000003.1 coordinate 8,662,483, forward strand.
TCCAGAAAAAATATTCCAAAGATCGAAAAGAACATGAAAACAGTAGTGGGAAAAAGATTGAATATTTTTTTATTGTTGACATAAAACTTTACGTTTTGCCATATTATATTTATAGTGCCATCAACTTATCTTTTCAGTAAGTAGACAGCGTTAGTAATAGGGCGTTTTGAGTTGCTATTTACTAAGAAAAACCGACGGTGGAAAGATATTTCACTAGGCGTTTGTAGTTCCGAATTTGTCGACCGAACACAAAATTGAAATAAGAAAATTGACTGAATCGGATTTATATGAACGTGCCATTTGGAATCCAGTGATAAGCACAATACGGTATTTGCATAAAAAAATTATTCACCTTATAAGGTGATATACAGACTGACTGGTGAGTTACCTTCGATACTTCTCGAGAATACTCGGTACTCGATTCTCGGAGAAATTAAATAATAAAATTAGGAGCTTAATTTTTGACCAATATTTCTCTAAAAATAAGTAAAATGTGGATATTATACTCTCTGAGCACGCTGCACTAGTCGACATCAAGGACACGCCGCCACCACCCCCCGCACTCAACTCACTCTCAGCGCGACACGTGCGTCCGCGCGGTATCCAAGTATGACGCAGGCAAATATAGGATTCTCGGTAAACTGTTTACTAAGTTTACTAAGAAGTATTTTAATATTTATTTTTAATGTTATTTTTTCTCATCATATATTACCGCCAACTATCACGTCCTTAAATATTGAAGGTCAGTCTGACTGTATATATGTCTGTTCTGGTTTCAGCAAAAATTTGAAATATTCATGGTCCAAGTGCAAGTACATGTAGAAGGTTGTTTAAGTAAAATAAAAGCCCCTGTTTTATAACGGAGATTGATAAGTTGTGTTTTCCCTCGTCAAAAAAACGTAAATTTAGTTAATATTTTCGGTTTGCGTCAGAATTATCACTATACTAATAGATCTTCAACTAATAATGACTATAATAATTATAGTTTATTCACCAAATATCTCTTTAATTTCACAATTCATAATTTATAATACAGAAACTCATCTTACTCATACGACTAAAATAATCCGACTAAGAGTCATTTGTAATATTTTTTTGCCAGTGACCACATTTAAACAGGGTATGGTATCTATATACAATAGATTCGTGAAACAAAATAATGTTTAAAATATCGACGACGACTAATGGTCGGCCATATTCGGCTTGGTGACTACTCCCCGGTGGTGCATCTACAGAGGTGAACCGACCGGCTGTCAAACCCTGTTAGTCAACAATACGAATACATAGAAATACTTGTATAAAAACTAGAATATATTTAATAAACACCCAAACCCGGAAATACAAACATTTATGCTCATCACACAAATACTTGTCCTCGTCAGAGATCGAACCCGAGCCCCGTCGATTGCGTAATCAGTTTCGCTAACCACTCGAATAACGGGACGGTCAAAAGTATTATTACGTTTAGTCAATCTCTTGGTTATTGTTTATGGTTACAATTTTTTCATAATATACAAGGCAGCAAACTAGCAGATGATAGAAACTGGCAACCATCGCCTAAAAACATCAAAGTTGTTAATGGTGCATTGCTATCTTGTGGTGAGGTCTAATGCCGCATGCATAAATTTATCAGCTACCTTACCCTCCAAAACGGAACACGGTAGCGATAAGCACTGACGCTATCGCGACAGGAATAGAGAAGGCGGTGGTACCAGACCCGGGCGAGACAATGCAGAACTCTACTACATAGTAAAAACTTAGTAAACCTGTTTAATATCTTTAAGGATCTTTTTATATCATAGGATGGCAAATTGGCAGATGACTCTCCTGATAAAAAGTGTCTATGCACCGAAGACGTTAATGGTATGTTGCTCTCCGTGCAAATTTATAATGATCAAAGGAATTCCCGTTGAGTGAACTCTTTAATTAAAATACAACTACACACGCAAAAGCGAATAGAAGTCGTCGCAAGTGTCAGTAGCCCAATCACTGACCTCTTGCTTTCAATTCAATGTACTTTTCACCTTTAAGTATATCCCTGAGACGATTCCAGCAATTAAAGTTGTAAAGACATCGCCTTAAGGGATAAAGTTATTATTTAAAAGTAATATAAGTTAGTTAATTACTATTTTACAAATTTCAAGGCAATATCAAATAAAATTAAAAAAGTATATTTATGCAAATATCCCACGAAAAGGTAGGCAGAGGTACAATAAGTGCACCCACGATTAGCCGAAGATATTTAGTCCCATAGTGTGATAGGTGGCCAGCCTGTCGCCAACCGGGCACTTTTCCAATCCCGGGCAACGTTGTTTTTGTCAGAAAACTAAAAAAACATATTTTTGAATTATTCGAACCGGCAATCGAATCAGGGACCTCATGTGGTCAATTCCAACATCGGACCACTACACCACAGAGGCAATGAAAAATAATTATTTAGCTTAAAATCTGTGGTCTAAGAAATATCTATGTATGAGATCGCCCCGTTGGTCGAGTGGTTAGCGACCCTGACTACGCAAGCGACGGAGCTCGGGTTCGATCCCCGACGGGGACAAGCATTTGTGTGATGAGCATACATGTTTGTATTTCCGGGTTTGGATGTTTATTACATATATTCCAGAATTTATATGTGTATTTCTATGTATTAGTATCGTTGACTAACACCCATAACACAAGCAAATAATTTGCTTAATTTGGGGTTCAGTAAGTGTAATTTGTCCCGTGAATATTTATTTATTTATTTATGATACGTTTTAGGCCATTTATTTTTGATGTGTTCTTATTGGTCCAGTAACTAGCAAGTTCAGCTCTGTTTCAATATGTACAGTTTTTGCCAGATAGCCGTATAAATACTAAAATATATATACTAAGCCCAGAAATATATCTATGCCCATCACACAAATGTCTTTATATGGCGTGAATCGAACCCGAACCCGTCAGTCAGGATTGCGAACAGATCTACTAAATGTGCTTTACTAAAAAGTAGTGTGTTTCTTTAGTTAGAGGTAAAACAAAGGTTGAAAAAATTCATAATATTTATGTTTTCACCATTTCGCATTTAAAACCTCTGACTTTTAAAACATATATTAAGAATAAGAGAGACTAACTTCATATAGAATACGAGGAATAATTAAACATGCGACAATTTACTTAATTGTATTATAAGCAGAATCCACTGCGAAAATTGAACTGTAATTGAACAGGAAGCTTTTATGTAACGAAGAGGAAAACTAATGTTAGAATTAGGGAAACTTAATGGAACTAATGTTAATTGTTCGCTAATTTTCTCTATCAAAGAAAGAATCAATACTATAGTAGTACCAATTACAATAATATAATATTGAACAAAGCTTTTTATTCATTTACACTTATATTTTTGTTTTAACTTTTAGCACTCACCTCGTGCTTGGGAAAACTTGAAAAAGTTTAAAAAAAGAAAGAAAAAAAATTTCGACACGTAGGGTTTGAGCCACTGAGCTAATGTCGAGAGGTTCGAGGTGGCGAAATTCTTCTTTGCTGTGTGATCGATTACGTCAATTGTACTGAGTGCTAAGTGTGAGTTTTTCTTTTCGCATTCGATCGTGAGCGCGTTTGGAGTTTACTAGGAATTTGTATGTGGTTTGTACAGCGCCACCTGGTGGTAAACGTGAGAAACCAGTTTACCACTAGGTGGCACTGTACAAATCACATACAAATTCCTAGTAAACTCGAAACGCGCTCACGATCGAATGCGAAAAGAAAAACTCACACTTAGCACTCAGATCGCTAGATATACATATGTATATCTAGTTCAATCAGTTCATCGTTATAGATGAAATTCAAATTTATATATTTTTTTAACAGTACTTTCGTGTTTCAAATTATATTTGTATTTTAGCACTCACGTCGTGCTCGGGAAAACTTGAAAAACTTAAAAAAAACACATTTACACTTATTCTTAATTTATTTATTTAATGACTTAATAATAATTGGTTCTAGACTCGTCAACACTTTTTGTCGTAATAACGTTCTGCAATGTTAATTTGGAGTTAGTTCGATCAGTATTCATTTAATATATATGCATTATGCTCTAATCGACTTTTTATGTCATTAGATAGCTAACAAGCAGATAGCTTTCCTAATGGATAGAGAAACCATTGCATATAGACACTAAAAATGTATGTAGGTGGTCCATTACTCACTCTTTGGATAGATAGCAATGCAACATGCATAAGTCCACCAGCTACTTTACCCTCCACATTGTAACACGACTATAACAAGAGTTTACGGTATTACGGTAGGAATAAATAAGACGGTGATACTATATACGTTACATGCCGACCGTCAGCTTGCGATCAGCGTGCTGCGTGACACTAAAACCAGCTTAAAAATGGCTATGGACATATTTTGATAGGCAATACATGCAAGATTTATTTGTCTATGTATGAAAGGAGAGGGGGATTTTTGGGCCCAAATGTAAAGGATTGAAGTATGGTTAAAAAAAATGATACTATTTTTCTATTTCAAAGTTCAAAATATGAGCTTAATCCGCTTTCTGAGAAAAAAGAAATCACGAAAATAAATTTGTGGTACTATAATTGTATAATCGATAAAATTATAATCGATTTATGTAAATAATTTTAATCGAAATATAAGCTCGTAAGTATATGTAAAAGTGTATTTTTGCTTAATATTTAGTATAATCAACAGTAAGTACCATCATTATTTTACAAACCATTTATAATATAAAAAGAAAAGATATAATCGATACAATTTATAAAATCGATTGATTATGTTACTTCAAACTTAATACGATTTCGTGTCTGTGGATTTAATACAGCTAAAATTGAAAATTACAACTGACATCACTGACGGCTCGCAAGAGTCGCACTCGCAAGTCGCGGACTTCACTCTTCACTCTTCGCTATTTTACGTACCTACCTACAGAGAGGCATCCTTTAATTTGTGTTTTCCAAAAATCTGTGTTTTAGTATTGTGTCAATTTATAAACATGAAGCATAGTTGCCTGTATTACAAGTATCAGTTGTTTATATAATAGTAAACGGTTACAGTGAGTTAAACTATACCATATTACCGTAACCTTACTTCTAGTGAATATCTTATATCTCTGTTCTCAGATTGCTAAAATCTGTAAAATTTTCAGTATTTATATAACGTTAAACTAGCTATTAATTAACATAATATTCATCTTATTACAAGGGGGCCCAAGTTTGTATGCAACGGTATCATCAGTCTCCTTTGATAATAAAAATGTTTCTTTCGGTAAACAGACGAGTAAAGGTCAATTTATATTCGGATCTTAGACTAATATCTGTGCATATAATACATAGCTGTATTATATACATAGCTATGTATATACTGGAGTTAATAGTATGATTATAATAACTACATATTTTACAAACCATTTTCCGCGGTGTTGCCCGAGCAGTTTGCTATCCGGTTCCCAATTGATAGGTTTATTTGTCACTGTCGTTTAAGCACTTAGGCTATGTAAACGTAAATTTTTGTGAATTCTACAGCAATAATTCATTTTCTCGAAATAAATTTACGTTTAGTCTAGGAAAAGACTAAGTACCTGTGTAACAAATTTTTACCCAAATTTATTCAGATGTTTTATTTATCCTTAAAACTAACGTACATACACACGCGCGCGCGGTCAAATGTTGCATGTATTCTAGTGGTTATTTACTGTGGATAATGTAAAAATTGTTCCATATATGGAGTCAAGTAGTAGATACTTTCACAATTATGTTTTGCTAAAGGTCAACATTTGGCAAAAACCTAATGATAAGGGTCACTTCTGTTGTTGGCAAGTTAAATTAGGGACTGATCAAAATATACGCAACCTTTTGACAAGTGACAATTCATACAAATAAATTATGAATTGGATAATTTTGTATTCAAGACGGGGTATTACTTACCTATATATTAATACGTGAAGCAAAAACTTTCCCCTTTTTAAAACAGTTACGCAAACTCTAATATCTTATCCATTATATGAAATTTGCGACAGTTAAAATTTACATTAGGGAACATACCCATACTACGTGACCTATCTTTTAAGATTTTTCGACCCCTCCCTCCCCTCGGTGACCACTCGTAGTATATGACAAGACACCCCCCCTCCCCCTTTAGTTTTCACCTAGTAATTCATAATTATGATTTTTAATCATTTCACAGGCAAAAATAAAAATAATTTGGCTCATACTCGTCTTTATTGCATAAGACTGCATGCATACTTAAATTACTAGTGAATTATGTATTATGAAAAAGAACAACATATCGCTATACAGTATGTAACTTAAAGTAACCTAATTTACGAACACAACAATTATTTTCATTCATTAAATTTCTCTCATTAAAATCGACTACGTGACAAAAACCTGAGCCACCCCCCCCCCCCCCCGCTCCTGTGACTGACCGTAGTATTTTAAGACTCCGCTCCCCCCCCTAAACGGGTCACGTAGTATGGGTACGTTCCCTTACGGACGAGTGCAAAAACCTAAAATTTTGAAATAATCGTAAATATTACATGCACTCCATTCATTTGACATCTATATATGTATATATATATATATATATATATATATATATATATATATATATATATATATATATATATATATATATATATATATATATATATATAATAAAATCGTAGGAAACTCAAAACGGCACATTGAATATTTTTTTAAAAAAATACTTGGGGCGTGATCGATAATCGATATTGAAGCCAAAAATATAGTTTTTAGAATTTTTGTCTTTTTGTCTGTTTGTCTGTATGTATGTCCGGGGTAAACTCAAAAAGTACAGCATGGATTTACTTCAAATTTTGCATGAATATTACTAACAGATCGGGTCAACATATAGGCCACATATTATCACGCTATCGCCTACAGGGGAGGAGCAGTGCGGAGTAAACGAAGTCCGCGCGACGAAGTCGCAGGCAACAGCTAGTACATAATATTATGATAATATACACATATTTAAATTAACAATTAACACAACAACACACATACACTTTTAAATTTATGACCAAGTCTGTTGTCACACTTAGAAGAAAGGAGATTATTGTGATTGGCCTAAAAGTGCTACAAAAATATAGCATCAGCCGAAATTATCAAATTAATTTAATTTGCAATAAGTCAATATTAGGATTCAACGGACACTTTTAATGGCAAGTTAATTTTAAAAGAAATTTAGTTGAAAGTCATAAAACTAATCAAACTTGAACGCTTTTTCTTATTTCTTTTTCTTTATTTCTTAAATCAGGCAAAGACTTTTCTTTTCTGCTATAAAGTTAACACTTTCTTTTATTTATGACTAACCAAACAACGTATAAAATTGTCGGTTGGGTAACACGGCAAATTTTAAACAAACTATTGCATAAAATGCAACAAAAATGAAAATATTTATTATTATAGTCGAAACTTACAACATGGAAGGCTGTTACGTAGCTACAAGGCATTTCGCTGACCCATAGAAACAGCCTTCGGCACGTAAAACTATACAGTTACGACATCATCGGGTAAACTGATGACTCCGGACAACGTGGCTACGAGCTAGCGTCACTAACGAGCCCTGTGATCGACGTGGAAACCAGGACTTAGATTCCACACTTCGGCTAAGTCGCTTAGCTTAGAAATTATAGTTTTAATGTAATAATTTTTAAGGTAATTAAAGTTAGTATTTAAATTGATTTGGGTTTTTTGGGTCCTCTGGCTGTAACTTACGTAATTAGGCTGTATGAACAAGCTACTCTCAGTATCATCCTAAAGAAATAAAGAAAAACAAGCAAGTGTCATCTTTTTGAACTGTGAAAGAGTGACAAATATTTTAATGCTTACTTACACAAGTTTTTAGTCTTGAAACTTTTAAGTGGTTAAATCAAATAATCTTCATGATGAGATAAGATACAAAAACGTATTAATACAAAACTTTTTACACGATGACATACTGTTTTCCTCTTGTTATTACCTAACTCTTAAATAGACGAGTCCACTTTTTTATATCATAAGATAGCAAACAAGCAGATGGGTCTCGTGATGGAAAGAGCCAACCATCGCCTATAGACACCAAAGATGTTAATGGTGCGTTGCTATCTTTTGGTGGGGTCTAATGCCACATGCATAAGTTTACCGGCTACCTTACCCTCCAAACCGGAACACGACAGTGACTAGCACTGACGCTATTGTGGCAGAAATAGGCAAAGCGGTGGTACCAGCTCCGGACGAGATAATGCAAAACTCTACCACCTAGTAGTCACGATGGTAGTGATGGTAGTGATCTGCGATTGGCCTGTTGAACCTGCAGTTGGTCTATTCTTCAAAGAAGCCCGGAACCAACACGGGGAGAACCTGACGATACATAAAAAAACTTTAGCAATCAAGTAATATTACCTACAGCCGATGCAGAACTCTAGTAGTCACGATGGTAGTGACGTAGATAGACTCAGTCGCCTTTTACCACCTGCCTGGAAGAACTGCAGTTGGCCTATTCTTCAAAGGAGTCCGGACCAACACGGGGGAACTAACTAAAGCCAACTGTCCATTAATGGAAATTTATTGGCCATTTCAGAGATATCCATATAATTAACACTCTTTCGGCCTAGTACAAAATACTAACTAGTGATGATTCCAAGATGTAATCATAAATTTAGTATCGGCTTAAATAAGGTAATTGACTTTACCAGTAACTAATTTCCTCAGGCGATAAAACAATGTTTAACACGCGTTTTTCATTTTTGCTGTCAATATATTGAAATCATATCCATATTATTTTTTTAATTGAATTTTTAAACTGCATCGAAATCATAACCATATTAATAATTTATTACGGTTTTGGTTTCAGGAATTTCTGCTTTATATCTCCTTGTACTGTTTTACTTAGTTTTTATTTACTGTCACCAAATGGTTTCACATTTTAACGCATCATCAGAGAACGACAATATTCAGCGTTGAAAGTATAAAAAAGCCGATTTATTTACAGAAATAATAATACAAAAACACATCAAAAATTCAAAATAAAACAACACTTGGAGAGCACAACAAGATTTCGGAAAATCAAAACTAAAAAATACTCGGAGAGTACGTCAAAATTTCGAGAAATCCAAAACAAAACAATACTTCATCAAGCTATCGGAAGGCATATCAAGCTATCGGTCTTCGTTACCGACGACTCATTTTACTTGGTGTGTGACTTTACCTGTCAACGGGTAGGACTTTATTAAACGTACTGCATAAGTGGGTAGTGGATTTAGAATTAAATTATCTGACTTGTCACACAAATATTTAGTAACTTTATTAACTCCGACACCGAAAATTATAAGTGACGGTACAATAAAGGATACTGCTTTATGGTACTTTTAACAGCCGTTGTTCAGTAGGCGTAAGCAATATGCGTACGCTTTACGGTTCTTTAATGATGGCAATAGAACGCTGCTGCTCGTATTAATTTTATTCTTATAACTCTGAATCCCGCATTAGTTACGTTGAAGTTTTTTGTTAATCCCACTAGGACAATACCTGTTTTAGAACCAAAGTGTGTGAATAAAGGTCAAGACACATTGATCGACGACCTTTCGCATTTCGCCAATTGAAAGAAGCACAATTGTACGCATTATACCGATCCTTCTCTTACGGAGCTTTTCACATCTATACGCAGCTGTACTGACACATTCGCATTCTTACGTAGCTGTACGGATCTGTATGCATTCGCACATCGATCAATATCCATTCGATAACCGAAAACACGCGGGCGAAGCCTTGGGTAGAAGACTCTAGTTTAATATAAAGATTACATAATATTTATTTTAAACCTTATTTAAAAGGGGTCTCGACTTGGGGAGTATCGGTAAGAGTAATCAGTATAATACGATTAAAAAATATTAAGTACACCTTTGCCATTGTTTTATTTGCTTCTGATGTGATTTACAGTCTGTACTTTGTATATTGTGGTACACCTTTCACGCCATCATTCGCCGCCGACGGTCTTCGAACACCGCCGACGACTGATCGCGTCTTATCGCCGGAGCGCGTTTGCCGCGTTGCATTGGTGCGAAAGAATGTGTACGCCTTTCCATACTATTCGCTCTTTTTGTCTTTGGACAAACCGTCGACTGACGTCTATCAATGGGTCTTGACCCTAAAAAGCTTGTATGTTCAGTCTACACCTACAGTACATATATGCCACATTTTAACGAAATCCGTTCAAAAATATCCAAAAATCATCTAGATCTATCAAATGATAACATATATTAGTAGAAAGCAAGGTTCAAATAGCAAACACTATACATATATAGTAGATGACAGTCTACAGACAGTAGATAGCACACGGCAGTAGCACACACAAGGTACAGACAGCAAACAACGTACAATATGCCGTGGACAACAGTCACACATGGAGTATGTCTATTGTCAGTTGTCAAACAACCCCCTTTAAAGAACAGACCAACTGCCATTCCGACAGACAGTTCATAAAAGGCCAACCATTGGCTATTTATGGCGCTACCGTCGTGACTCCTAAGTGGTAGAGTTCTGGAACGTCTTGCTCGGGTATATGGTATCACCGCCGTACCTATTTCTTATTATTATCATATTCCGGTTTAGAAAATAAGGTAACAGATAAACTTATGCACATAGATAGCAACGCACTATTAACAACTTTGGTGTCTATAGGCGATGGTTTTCTCTGTCCATCAAGAGAGCCATCTGCTTGTTTGATATCTAATAATATAAAAAACAGAAGGCACCAACTGTCAGATAGTAAACGTTAGTTCAGTGAAGTTCTATATATGGTTAAGTTAATTAAAAAGTGACGACAAAATCTATAAAGCGCACTCAGATCTAAGCCTCTACTTACGAAAAAGTTTGTTAAGCCTAAGCTTGGCAAAGTCGTTTCTAATCTTTAGATACATTTTGACTCCTAAATATTTATGACACATATGCATCGTCATTTAACGAAACGAAATTTACTTGGTGAGTAATATTAGTTATAACAGTACATGATGGGCAAGTCACATGCCCATTAGGCTCCCCGAAAATATTCGATTTTTATAGCAAATTTCAATTATTAATAGCAGCTTAGAATTTGATTGTGATTAGAATCTGAAATCCATCCGCTTCGGATGAGAACGTAAGGCGTAACGTTTTCGCCGTGTTGGTCCCGGCCTCCTTTGAAGAATAGGCCAACTGCCGTTCTGCCAGGCAGGTTGTAAAAGGCGACCGATTGGCTGTCGAGTCACTACCATCGTGGCTACTAGGTGGTAGAGTTCTGCATTGTCTCGCCCGGGTCTGGTACCACCGCCTTACCTATTCCTGCGTCAGTGCTTGTCACTGTCGTGTTCCGGTTTGGAGGGTAAGGTAGCTGGTGAACTTATGCATGTAGCATTGGTCCTCGCCACAAGATAGCAACGCACCATTAACATCTTTGGTGTCTATAGGCGATGGTTGACTCTTTCCATCAGGAGACCCATCTGCTTGTTTGCTATCTTATGATATAAAAAAAAGTCACGGTCAAATCTAGAAATGATGTAATTGTTATCAGGTTCATAAATGCGGCGATGAAAATTACCACTCATTACGTCAAGCGACAATACATAGTGTATCGTGATTATCACACAGTCTACAGTCTTAATGGCTAACTACTAGTACGACAGCTAACTTTTTATCACCCTCGCTGCATCGGACGCTAACTTAATATACTTAAATGCCGTCAGATAAGAGACAACTTCAGTCAGACGTATTAAAATATTATTTTATTGCTCCTGAAGCAAAAATCCCGCACTTTTTGTGTAAAAAAGACTGTTTAAGTAACGGAAAAGCGTGGCTAAGGTATGCGAGAACTATATATATGTATATTATACTGCTGCTGCTTTTCAATCATCACCCCAAACCAGAAGAGCTTTCTAATTTGGCTATAATTTTTATTTTTTAAGTTTGATACCTAAGAACTCGATCAATTTTTTGTTTGGTACATTTCCTATTTGGACTCATATTTTACGAATATAAGATCCAGAGTTCTAGGGATGTACAAGCAGTTATACTATTTTTTATTGCACTTATGTACACAGAAAAACGTGTTTTGAACAAAAACGCGCCAGTAACGTTCGTGAATGAAATGCGTTCTGGAGTGTCATTTGAATTAAAATCTTTTTCATCGATCCTGGTACAACTTGCGTTCACGTGGCTGTATAGCCACATGCTTTTACCTTTCAGCATAGGCGGTAAACAAATCCAATTTATTACGTAAACAAAATCTTTTTACTGTCACACATTTTTTAAGAAAAGCACTTTATGTACATATCTCAGCGGAAATGGTAATTACTTGTCCTTGGTTGCGTTTCCGCCTTACGATTCATACCGGATCTGAAATGCCTATTTTGTGGCCTTTGCAATACTGTATTATTTTATTCCGAAGTTGCAACGGAAGCTGAAAATTCCAAGCATTTTCAAGTGACTAACAAGTAAGCCACAGCTCAGCGGGCCTGAACTGATAAATTATAAATAATTAGAAGAAAAAAAAGAAAACGAATATAATTTTATATATTATTATTATTAATAAGTCTAACTCCATCAACTCTATCTCAATCTATATATATATAAAAATCAATGCCACTTTTCGTTGTAATTTTATAATTCAAGAACGGGTTCATCTATCCAAACCAAATGTTTAGGCTTTGTTCGGATTATTAATTAGTAGATGGTTTACGTGAAGTTTGCACAAAACCGGTAGAGCGGTTTTTCATTTATCACATGTTTTGTATCAAATGAATTCAATAAATGGCGATACGTAGCAAAGCACGTAACGGGCCGCTACTTAGGTACCTATTTATATTTTTAACAAACGGCTGGTGAAATGTGCGCACTGCGCCTCAAAAGCGAATACAAAACATTAAATAAATCTTAAAAAAACATTTTCATTTAAAACATAGCCAACACAAGACTATATGGCTCACACTATCAAAAAATTATCAAATCTCATGTAGAGTCAAGCTGTCATCAATCATGTAAAATCTAGAGAGATTCGAATCGTTGATGACCAGGCTATTTCGAAACGGCTTGACTCTTTGGCATTGCGCAGAGATGTTCACTCTGCGTCTGCTATCGTATTTTTCATGGGGAGTGTTCTGACGAGTTATTTGGATTAATTCCTGCCGCTGAATTCCATTATCGGACATCGCGTCAAAATTTGAAATTCCATCCTCACTATCTCGATGTCTGGAAATCCACAACTGTGCTTTTCTCTCGGCACTTTTTGCCTCGCACTACTCTGTTGTGGAATGAATTACCGGCAGGGGTGTTTCCAAACGGATACGACATAGGGGCCTTCAAGAAAAGAGCTTACATATTCTTAAAAGGCCGGGAACGCAACTGCAAGACCTCTGGTATTGCGGATGTCCATGGGCGGCGGAGATCATTTACCATCAGGTGCACCTCCTTGCTCTTAAAAATAATCTTTTATGCTATTTTAGGTCACTATATGTTTGCGAAATTTCATCCAAATCGGTTAAACAGTTTTTGCATGATAAAGTAACAAACACCCATACATCGAAACATCCAAACTTTTGCATTCATAATATTAATTTAAATATAGATTATATTATTTTTTAGAGATCATTAATTTTAATTTTTTTAAGTTTAATTTGTTAACAAGTTTAATTTGTTAAATTTCTGATTTTTTGTTATATTTAAAAAAATACGATAAAAAATGTTGTAATGCTTTTAGCGGCTCAAAAGTAATACATGGTGTTGTGTTATCAATGTTATGTAAGAACTCTAAACTTGATGTTTGCGGTGATTGGTTTTTATATAAAACAAAACATGCCTTATTATGTATGTTACGTAATATATATGCATTACCATTTACATATTCCTACAGTATATGTTTTTTGTTACTGTATTTTTTTACTGATTTTCCCGGCCGCTTGTTGGGGTCGACACGTAACATTCAATTTGTTAGATAAACAAGTCTCACCACGTCCTATACGTGAGGCATGTCGTTTCACACACGTACACATCGCTTAATTACGGTCGTGTGATTTTGATAATGGGAATGAAACACAATTTTCATAATGAGAAAGCTTGCCTGTTAGCAGATGGGTTGTATAATATTAAAGGACCGTTTTGATCGAGAGAAAGATACGTCCTAAATAAATAAAAGAATTAATTTTGCTGTTTAAAAGCCTGACGACATAAGGAAGTGCAGGATTCTTTAATAAAACTTTTCTTATATAATTAGATAGTAAACAAGCAGATGGCTCTCGTGATGAGTAGAGAAACCATTGTCTATAGATACCAAAGATGTAAATAGTGCTTTTCTATCTGTGTAGCAGGATGATAATGCCACATGCATAAGTTAACAGACTACCTTACTCTTCAGACCAAAATAGGAAATTGAAAAGCATTGACACTATCGCAGCAGTAATAGGTAAGGCAGCAGTTAGTACTAGTAGTACTACTACTACTACTCAGTAGGCGGTAGTAGGTTGGGCGGGTAATTGTGAAACTCTACCAACTAGCCAATCGGTCACCTCTTACGACATAGCACGCAGAACGGCAGTTGTTCTTATTTTATATGATAAAATAGCAAACAAGCAGATGGGTCTCCTGATAGAAAGAGTCAACCATCGCCTATAGACACCAAAGATGTTAATGGTGCGTTGCTATCTTGTAGCGAGGTCTAATGCCATATGCATAGGTTTACCGGCTACCTTACCCTCAGAACCGGAACATGACAGCAACAATCACTGACGCTATTGCGGCAGGAATTGGTAAGGCGGTGGTACCAGACCCGGGCGAACAATGCAGAACCCTACCACATAGTAGCTACGATGTTAGTGACTCGCATCGCCAATCGGTCGCCTTTTACGACTTGCCTGGCAGAACGGCAGTTGGTCTTATTCTTCAAAGGAGACTGGGATCAACACGGGAAGGTCTATCGTTTAAAGGAAGCCTAGAATAAGACAGGATAAAACTGATATATGGATATTAATAAAACTTGATCAAAAGGAATACTTAACATAAATTCATAATTTTGCTGGTTGACTTGCATAGCTCCGCCCGCGAACTTATTAACAAGTCTTTTTTTATTTTTATTATTTTTTTTATTAATTAACTTTTCGTAGAACTAGTCAACCCTTGCAGCCTTAAGAGGCTGTTAATTTTTGAAAGAAAATGATTGACCCCGGATCTTCAGCTATCTTCATGCTTAATTTCATCAAAATTGGTACAAGGTTTCAGCCATGAAAGTATCATAGACAGACAAAAAACAAACAGACAGACAGAGAGTCTATCGCATTTTTATATTAGAAATAAATATAGAAATGCGATAAATTTCTATATTACTAATATTTAGTACGGATATGAATAATAGGTGTTTATAGAATTTCCTTATTTTGATTCGGGCTTCTTATGCCAAATTTCTAAACTTTTTTTCTAAAATATCTTCAATGTACAAAATTGGACCTGTTACAGTTTTATTAAATGTATAGATTTGGTAAAAATTTAAGTATCTATTTTTTATAATCGAGTACTTAAGCACTTAATAAATAATTCTCGCCTACCAAACATTTTTTCTTAATCCAGTTAAGTTTAATTTCATTGTGTTTTGTGTATGCTCATGGATTTTAAGGAAATATTTTAGTTTTTTAGTTTATTAGATATTTGTATTTTAGATCGTTGATTTCATTTTCTTTTTATTTACTTTATATTGTTTTCTAATTTTAATTTTATTTTGTGATAGTTTTGTTCATTGTTAGTTATATCCGGTACATCTAAATATATTCAGATTTCATGTAAATTTAATAATCAGCAATATTGTTAATTGGTGTTGGAATATTATAATAATTTTAAATCTATTTATATAATAATTCTATCATTTTTTTTATTTATTTATTTTTATTTATTTATTTTAATACAATTTAATACATTATCAATAATATTACAGATACCACATAAACTCTTGCGAGTTTTACCGGGCATCAGAGTCGTCGACACAATAAGTTAATTACAATCATGAAAAAAAAAAAACAATAGAAATAAAAAGTAATCTTAACATTATAAACAAAAACTATATATGTATGACTTATAAATCTATGCATGTAACAACAAGAGGTAGGTAAAATAATTATTAAAATGAAATCGTCGCGACACAGTCCGGCCGAGCGAGTAAACAGGTTTTAAAATCAGAGATAAGAATGACTTATACAGCATGTTGTTTGTTACACTTTTACGATCGAGGCTGGACAGGTCTTCTTTTTTTTTTATTGTATGTAATTCAGTCATTATAATATTTTTTAACATAATATATATTATAATATACAACACATATATACACATATATACATACATATATACATACATACATACATATATATATATATATATATATATATATATATATATATATATATATACATACATACACTCATATACATATATACATACATATTTGTTGTTGTTCGTTTGTGTGCTCTGCATGCGCGCGTGTGTGAATTATATACTGTCATCATTTTTTTTTAATGTTGTAACAGCTGTATGAAGTATGATTTTAATTTGTTTTTTATGTTTTTTGGTGTTAATTTGTCCCTTAATGTAGTTGATAGTTCATTAATGAGATGTGGTATAACATAATTTAATTTTCTTTTACCGTACAGGTTTGTAAATCTTGGAAGTACGAGCTTTCCGCTTATGATACTTCGAGTTATTGTGCTATTGTCGTCTTTTATTCGTGATCGTTTTAGATCTTGATTAAAAAATTCTTCACATAACAACGTTTGTTTTATTTTCATATGTATAGGCAAGATTTCACAAAATTGAAATAGCTTGTGATAGTCATTTTTAAATTTATTTTTAATTTTTAAGGGAACAATTTTTTTTAATATACGAAGTTGGAGCATATAAATTTTATCAAGGTGAGTTTTATATGTTCTTCCATAGCTTGATAGTCCATAATTTATAATAGATTCAGCTAATGATTTATACATCTGTAGACGTATAGAGTAGGGTATTTTCCCCTTTATAAGTGAAAACTTTGCAAGAATCGATCTCAGATTGTTACTAACATGATTTATATGTTCCGTCCAGTTCAGACGATTATCAATAACAAGGCCTAAATACGTTTGCTTCTCAACCACATCTATAGCCTTACAGGTACAAATAATTCCTTGTGACATATTGTTGTGCTTATGTAGACACTCGTGATCGTGTGCTGTTAGTTTAGGGTTAAACAAACTTCTATTTTGGCTAGTGCTGATGTACATTAGTTTAGTTTTCCCTATATTCAGCACAAGTCCGATGTCATGGGACCATTTAGCCAACATATTGAATTCCTCTTGTAATATATCAAGAGCTTCTTCCACAGTCCTTCCAGCAGAGACGAGGCAAGTGTCATCTGCATATTGGTACAGTTCACATTTCTTTATGAGTTTGGGTAAATCATTTACGTAGGATATATAATGCAAGGGCCCTAAAACAGACCCTTGGGCTGTACCTTCTGTGACTTTTACACTGTCGCTATCAGATTTACCAACCCTAACAACAAATGACCTGTCCTCCAAAATAGTAGATATAAGATAATATTGTCAACAATTATAATACTGCTATTAGATATCATATTACAATGACAATTTAAAATCCTAATCTGTGACATGTAAAAATATGCATATTTTAATTCAATTCAGTTTGAAATTTTGTTGATAGAATATTGCTTCCTTTGTAAAAAACATGTGGCATTAGACCTCGCCACAGGATAGCAATGCACCATTAACATCTTTGGTGTCTATAGGCCATGGTTGACTCTTACCATCAGGAGACCCATCTGATGAATCTATCTAATGATATAAAAAAACATACCATTTGCATTGTCAGGAAAATATCTACCACTGAAAGCTAACAACATTTGTTTATTCAGTAGATTTATGTCTACCATGTTTTTATAAAATATTAGTTTAGTTCCATTAGTGCTATATTTATTGCTTTATTTATAAAAGTATCGTAGCCCTGAAGATGCCGTAAAAAGCGAAATTGGTTGGCAATATAAATAAAATAAGAGAGTGTTTTATGAAACTGTATATATTATACCGTTTCATAAAACATTAATTACGTATGGAGTTTCACCGAGTGCCGACGAAAAAAAGTATAAAATATACAGGGCTACTATTAAAGGTCCAACCAAATTTTCAAAGGCCGTTCAGAATCGATAATATGTTCAATTTATGTAAATAACAAAACCCAAAATTTCATTATTATCATTACATAGTATAAAATAAAGTCGTTTCTCTGTATGTCCTTATGTCCCTATGCATACCTAATTTTTTTTTTTTTATATATATATAGAAGAGGGGGCAAACGAGCAAGAGGTGCACCTGATGGTAAGTGATCACCGCCGCCCATGGACATCTGCAATACCAGAGGTCTTGCAGTTGCGTTGCCGGCCTTTTAAGAATGAGTAAGCTCTTTTCTTGAAGGTCCCTATGTCGTATCCGTTCGGAAATACCCCTGCCGGTAATTGGTTCCACAACAGAGTAGTGCGAGGTAAAAAGTGTCGGGAGAAACGCACAGTTGTGGATTTCCAGACATCGAGATGGTGAGGATGGAACTTCAAGTTTTTACGCGATGTCCGATGGTGGAATTCGGCGGCAGGAATTAATCCAAACAACTCGTCGGAACACTCTCCATGATATATACGATAAAAGACACAGAGAGAACCTACATCTCTGCGCAATGCCAAAGAGTCAAGCTGTTTCGAAATGGCCTGGTCGTCAACGATTCAAACCGCTCTACGCTGAATGCGATCAAGAGGAAGAAGCTGGTACTGAGGAGCTCCGGCCCAGAGATACGAACAGTACTCTATGTGAGGCCGAACCTGTGCCTTATAAAGTTGAAGGCGATGGACCGGCAAAAAGTACTGTTTCGCTCTGCTGAGCACACCGAGCTTTTTGGAGGCTAGTTTAGCCTTGCCTTCCAAATGACCGCGAAACTGAACGTAATTCGATATGTCGACTCCCAGGATTCCGACACTAGCTGAGGCTGTCAGGAGAGTATCCCCAAATCGAGGTGATACGACAAAGGGTGTCTTTTTTGCGGTGAACACGCAAAGCTGTGTCTTCTTGGGGTTAAAAGTGACCAGGTTTTGACGACCCCATTCAGAGACATCGGTAAGTCGATTCTTGACTTTAGACACAAGCTTGTTTCGGCACTCTTCGACGTGTTCCCGAGAAATACCGCTTCGGCCGGAGTATGTAGCATCACCAGTACTATCATCCGCATAGCAATGTATGTTGCGGATTCGCATCATGTCATTGATATGCAGAAGAAACAGAGTCGGTGATAGCACGCAGCCTTGGGGAACACCAGCATTGACAGATTTAATGTCGGAGCACGCACCGTCGACAACGACCTTGATGCTCCGGTCAGCCAAAAAACCGGTGATCCACTCGCATAATTTCTCAGGAAGCCCATAGGAAGGCAGCTTCGCGAGAAGCGCTTTGTGCCATACCCGATCAAAGGTACCGATCAAAACTACGCAACGGATTTTGATGCGGTTTTTTGTAATAGATAGATTGATTCTTGAGGAATGTTTTAATACATAGACCTTTCCGATATACCCACGGGAACAAAAGCTACGCGGGTGAAACCGCGGGCAGGTTGCTAGTCCGACATAAACAAAAAACGCGTGGTTATAATTTCAATTATGCAATATTCGAACTAAAATATTTTAGTGCTTTGATCCGAATTAAAAGTGATCGGAAAAAATGTAGTTAGAGTGACAGATTACTAATAGTTACCATCGTAATTATACGTAAATGTAAAATGACATACTGTCAGCATTACAAAGTTCATTCACAAGACTCGGTGCATCCAATTTGTGAATTTAGTGGAATATTTTTGTATTATCTTGTAATAATTTTACAATAATATTACAATAATTATACATATAGTACATACAATAATAATGATACAATAATTAAAACGCACTTTCAGTGCAATATTTATTTCCTTATTTTAAAATTTGCCCCAACCTTTAAAAGTAACCCTGTATAGATGCTCCTTAGTATAATATAGTCTTTTACCTGACAATTTGTAAAAGTAATAGTTATAAAAAATATTCTTCTGAATGTAGTAAACGTACATCGGAGTCAGATTAACTTGACGCATGCCATTGATGACGTCATTTGGCGCAAAACGTAACAATAATGTCTAAAAACAATATAACAATAACAGAAAACTAACCAAATTATCTACGCGCGTATCGGTAACAAAAATGCTGACCATGGCCTTACTGACACTTATTAACCGGGCGAGTTAAGACAAGTCCCGCCTTACATTCCCAATTTACATTCAATGTCTTTAAAACATCCCCGCCTTACATTCCCAATTTTTTATGTCTTTATAACATCATACTTTTTCTAAATATTTTGAGCATAGTACATGGGGCACACTAAAAGTTTTGCACTTGTAGCTAATCGGAACTATTTGAATTTCGAATGTTATATTTTTAAAACGTTGCAACATTCTTAGTAATAAAATAAAAACAATTGGGGGGAAATGATTTGTCAATTATTTTTTTATCACACACCAAAGTTCTACGTACGCAACGAAAATGGAATTGAGTCGAAAAGATTTTAGAACAATGATTTTTTATGATTTTAAAAGTTCTTTTTCTTAGCAAGACTGTGCCGCTCGTCTTCAAAATGCTTTTGGGAGCACCTTGTTTAAGCACCGTGAGGCGATGGTTTGCTGAATTTGAGAGAGGTTGAGTTTCTTTACATGACGAATTTCGTAAAGAGCGGCCTTCAACTGCCGTCAACGAAAATAATGTGGCTACTGTTAAGCGGTTAATTTAAGAAAACCCCCGGATTACCTATGAGACAATCCGAGGACTATTGGGTGTTGGTATGAGTCAAATTCAGAAAATTTTACACGAAGAATTGAAAGTTCGGAAACTTTGTTGTCATAGGATCCCTCATGAACTGAGTGCTTAGTGTGAGTTTTTCTTTTCGCATTCGATTGTGAGCGCGTTTGGAGTTTACTAGGAATTTGTATGTGATTTGTACAGCGCCATCTAGTGGTAAACGTCCAATTCCACTTGGAGATCAAAAGAGTGTTAATGGCGGGTGGTATTCTACCATTTGTTTACCCACGGTGTTAGAAAAAGTTCGCAAAAGACGACCCAAAAGCCGCATTCGCCTACACCATGATAACGCTTCTTCACACCAGGCCAACAAAACAAAGTCATTTTTAAAAAGTACATCTCGTTATTCATCCTGCGCATAGCCCCGACCTAGCACCCTATGATTTCTATATTTTCCCCAAAATCAAAGATTTGATGAGAGGTTTTACTTTTACCAACTCCGAAGAGGCAGTGATAGCGTTCAATCAGCACATAGAAAAGATCTGTGGTCCTCCTGTTTTAAAAAATGGTTCGATTGCATGAAAAAATGTTTAAAATGTAAAGGAGATGTTTATTTTGAAAAGCAATAAACGTAATATTTTGTTTATGACATGTTGTTTTTTTAAGTTACGCAAAACTTGTAGTGTGACCTACGTAATTGATACATAAAGCACGGGATTTTACGGTTACATATTAAAAGTGAGGTTTTGGCAAAGTACGTAATGAGAAGGGTCGTCTCTGTTGATGACATCTTTTATCACAGACTGGACGAAATACGCGATCTTCTATAAGAGACATTTTATACAAATCATATGTAGCTAGTTATGTAATGGTATAAAAAACTTAACTAACTTTTGGTTTCCTATTTTGCTTAATTTATTAGGGCCATATTGGCTCCCCGGGTTGCGAAAATTGTTTTTTAAGGTTTTATCTACAAAACCCATCAACTTTCGGTGCCGCGGATAAGCACGTAAAAGTCGCTATCTCATTAATCGTAAAAGTTTGTCAAATTGTTTCAAATTTATCACAAATCAGCTGAATTATTATGTAACTGGTTTTATTAGCAACAACATCAGAATAAAAGTAATTACTTCAGTCATCCGCTTCATCCAATTTCTTCCCCGTATTGGTCCGAGCACCCTCTGAAAAATAGGGCACCTGCCATTTTGCTAGAATGTTCGTAAACGGCAAACGATTGACTATACGTGTTACTACCATCGTGTCTACTTCGTAGTAGAGTTCTGCAACGTCTCGCCCAAGTTTAATGACACAGCCTATTCTTGCCGCAATTTCGTTAGGGCTGTAATTGTACTCTAATTTACTCTAGATGACCAAGGAAACACACCGCCTACCATCCCGCAGTGTAATAGCAATATTCCTGAAATAAAATTCCATCAGTTAACAGTGCGCGAAGCACTGTTTTCCTTGGACATCTATAAGTCATCTGGGCCGGACGGCATCTCTCCGATAGTGCTTAAAATATGTGTTTCAGAACTGACACCGGTATTGACGCGTCTGTTCCAGCCCTCCTACTCACTTGGCGTAGTACCGAAATCGTGGAAGACGGCTTTAGTGCACCCTGTACCTAAAAAAGGTGATCGCTTGAATCCGTCAAACTATCGGCCGATAACCATTACCTGCTTGTTCTCCAAAATCATGGTGAAGATAATTAACTGAAAGCTTTTGAAATATATAGAGGAGCACCAGCTGATTAGTGACCGCTAGTAAGGTTTCCGTTGCGGTCGCTTAGCTGGTGATCTTCTAGTATCCCTTACACATTGCTGGGCGCAGGCAATTAAGTCCAAGGGAGGCATTGGCTGGAGGAGGCAAGGGGGAGTTTAGACATAGCGAAGGCCTTTGATAGGGTATGGCACAGAGCGCTTCTTTCAAAGCTTCCTTCTTATGGGCTTCCCGAGAAATTATGCAAGTGGATCAAGTTTTTTGGCTAGTCGGAGCGTCAAGGTAGTAGTCGACGGTGCATACTCTGACCTTGAATTTGTCAATGCTGGTGTTCCGCAAGGCTGCGTGCTATCGTCTAGAATGTTTATTCTGCACATCAATGACATGTTGCGAATCAGTAACATTCATTGCTATGCAGATGACAGTACTGGTGATGCTTTGTACTCCGGTCATAGCGATATTTCTCGGGAACAATGAGTCAATGAGAATCGGGACAAGCTAGTGTCTGACATCGAGACTCAGCTCGACAAAATGTCGGGATGGGGTCGACTCAACTTATTCTAATTTAACCCCAGGAAGACACTGTTCACGGTGCACTTCCAGTTTGTTTGCCTTTCCTGCTATAATAATAATAATAATAACATTGGGCAAAGTAATTACACAAATCGATCTAACCTCAAAGTATCTAAGTAAATTATTTGCTTGTGTTATGGGTGTTAGTTAACGACACTGATACATAGAAATCCATATATAAATACTGTTACTCAAACATGTATGTTCCAAAAACATTTTTCGTGATCAGTTATACAAACATCTAAGAAATGAACATTATTTTTTTTAAATAGGTATTATTATTTTTAATCTATTATCTTTCTTTACTGAATTATATGACTGCGATTTTATTTTTATTATTTTTTATCATGTTTTTGTCTATTCTAATACGAGTTATAACTGTATTATACAATTTATTTGACTTTTATATTATTCCGATTCCGAATTTTCTAAATGCGCATATTTTTTAAAAATTTTAAAATTTTTTAACCTTATTATTGCATAGTAAGCTCACGCCCTGCATTTTTTAAACTGCTTTTCTTTCGCATGTTCTAAAGGGCATACGTAACTCTCACTCGTGCTGACATCCGGAATATACATATGTATATACACAAACACAACACACACTCATACGCGCACACACACCCACACACACACGCATACACACATACATATATACACGCACACGCACATACAGACACACACGCAAACACATGCAATTACAGGTATGCATAAGCTAACGTATTTAGGATAGCTGTTTGTTTTTCTTTACTTTTTTCCTCTTTTTTGTCCTTTTCTCATTTAAGTTTGTAATTTGTAATTGATAATTTTAATTTAATTAACGACTTTGTGTTTATATACATAATATAGGCTTATTTTCTTTACCGTCTACTACTAACACTACTATATAATGTCGGAAAGCAAAGTGAAATCCATAATTGGCTAATGTTGTTTAGATTATATACTACTTTGAGTTATTTTTTGTGAAATAAGCTGTGGTTTACGTTGATTTAAAATAAATAAATAAATACATAATAAACACCCAAACCCAGAAATACAAACATCTATGCTCAACACACAAATGTTGTTCCCTGTTGGGAATCGAACCTGAACCCTATCGATTTGTAGTTACGTTTGCTAGTCACTCGACCAACTTTCTCTTTTTGGGAAGTTGGTTCATAATTGTAAAAGTAATGTGTTAAGGTTCATTCACAAATATATTCAAAGTGGTGGCCTGGTCTTACAATAGAAAGAGCCACTAGAGTAGTAAGGATCCAATCGACAGAAGCATTAATATAATACTAGCGATCGCCCTGTGGTCGAAATTAGACCATAGACTAAACAATGAAATCTGACAACAGACTTTAACCATAAACATAAAAGTGTTAAGGTTAATAATGTGTTAAGGTTTATTCGGTTCATTCATAAACAAATTCATAGTGGTGGTCCGGTCTTACAATAGAAAGAGCCACTAGAGTAGTAAACATCCTGTCGACAGAAGCATTAATAATACTAGAAATCACCCTGTGGTCGAAATTCGACAATAGACTAAACGATAAAATCTCTTCTAAGTGTGAAAACAGGCTTTAATCCTAAAGATAAACGTGAAGGTGTGTATATTATTATGATCTGAGTCAAGTACATTTAGTGTGTGTAATGCATTGATATGTATTTTATATCAATGGTGTAATGTTTATATTTATAAATTTTATAGATTTTTAGCATATTATTTAAAAATACAAGGTTTTTGCATTCCTCCGTAATCTTTACTTTAACTGTGACAAATTTCTGACTTCTCCGTTTGCATTATTGGAGTACAAAGGGGTACAAAGTTTTTACTTCACGTATTAATGATACTAGCGATCGCCTGTGGCCGATATTCGACCATAGACTTAACAATCAAATATCTTTTAAGACTGATAACTGACTTTAGCAGTAAAAAAAAAATGTACCTGCCACATGAATGTAGTGTTTGTAATGTTTATTTTTATTAATTGAATGTATTTCCAATGCATTTTATTTAAAAATATTAGGTTTCTGTAGTCCTCCGATATATAAACTTTAACTGTGCCAAATTGCATACTCCACCGTTTGCGCAATTGTTTTAAAAAGTGGTACAAACTTTTACCTTGACGTATTAATATATAGATTCCTAAATGTTTGAATACTTGCTCTATTCTCACAGAACAAGCAGTTCGAGAAAGACGCACAGGAAAGTAGTAGAGAGCTTTGTGACGCAATATCGCTTTACCACTTTAGAAAATATATTATTTTACAGTCATATCCCTATTGTCTCACTGTTGAAAAGTTCTATTGTTTTATTCCGCCCTGCATACTGAATACCAGCTCCAAACAATAGTTTCACATTTTGACGCTAAAACTTTCTGACTGTAATCCCATGAATTATTATGTCTGCGGAAATATTTCAGACATATCCTCGTTTACGAGAAAACTTATTGTCTATCACTATTGTCCAGCTACCATGACATGACACGTTTTGTGTTTTTACTAAATTACCATAATATGAGAAATTAAAGAGAATATAAACAGGGGATGCTTTATCAGAGCTAAGAACATGTTTATTATGTAAGAATCAACTAACACACCTATGAATAACGAAAGAAAGTTTTTAATAGCTTGAATTTGATTTATTATAAACAGTGTCGCCCCGGACTGAGAACATTAGATTTTTAGACCTGTTGGTCAGAATCTCCTTTGGTGAATGGACAAACTATCATTCTGTCAAGCAGTTTGTGAAAGGCAAACGATTGGCTATAAGTGTCACAACAATCATGACTACTAGGTTCTGTGACGTCTTTTCCGGATTTTAGTACCACCGCTTTTCCTATTCTCACCACAATAGCATCATTGTTTTTCACTGTCTTGAGTCTGTATGGAGATTCAGTAGTCGGTAAACTTATGATTGTGGCATTACCATCTCCTCACACAAAAATCATCGTCCTATTGACGTCTTTGATGTCTATCTCTTTTCATCGCGCGATGATGGTTATCTCTTTTCATCAGGGTAGCCATTTGACTGTGTATTGTCTTATGATCTAAAAAATACCCTATCTGAAAACTCCTATATTCAAGCAACCGATTGGTTGATTTGGATCATGCTTAAGTGATTTTTTTTGTCTTATTAATTTGTATACTAAAATGCATGCTATCCCAATCTCGGATAATCGTTGAAAAAATATTTATACGTACATACATGCATTCATAATATACATTCAAATTCCAGATTGTTCTAGTAGGCTCAAAGAACTTACCTCAATTCAGTCGCTCGTTTAATAAAACGTGAAATCTCCATTTTTAAGAAGTTACCGAACTGATTTTGATTTTAGACATGGAAATATTTGAAGACTCGGGGTGATAGGCTTTTTTGTATCATAAGATAGCAAACAAGCAGATGGCTCTTCTGAGGAACGATAAACCATCGCCTATAGACACTAAAGATGAGATGTTAATAGTGCGTTGCGATCTATGCGGCGAGGTGGCAATGCCATGTGCATAAGTCTACCGGCTACCTAACCCTCTAAACCAGATCGCGACAACGATAAGCATTGACGCTATTGCAACAGGAATGGGTAAGGCGGTGGAGCGTTGCCGATGCAGATCCCGTTCCTGGGTACAGGAGGCCCCGCGATGTACTAACCGATCCCGACGATCCCATAACAGTAATAGCCACCAATCCTTTACAAAACTACCACACCGTCGCCGCCGCTGATCTTAACGCAGGTCCCTATTTCGCCCTGCACCTAGCGCGGAGCATAATTACCACTATTGTTACTCCCCTCCCCCAATAATTAGTCTCAACAATTCACTAAGCCGAGTTCCGATCTCGGACGGAACAATCCTTAGCACGGGCGTTAATGGCCCAAATTTAAATTCTGGCTGAGCACTCTGCTCGTCCCAAAAGTCCAGTTAGTGTCGGTGTTTCGGCCTTCAAGGCCATCAGAAAAAAGGCGGAGGTACCAAAAACACGGGCGAGGCGTTATGGAATTCTATCAACTAGTCACGATGGCAGTGACACGTATAGCCAGTCGATCGCCTTTTACGACCTGCCTTGCAGAACGGCAGGTGTTCTATTCTTCAAAGGAGCCCGGACCAACATAGGGGAAAGCGGGCTACGTTATAATCATAAATTAACCCCTAAGGATCAATGATGAAATAGGAGATGAAAGTTTGTGTGAAAAAATATATTAGTGCCATGTTATTATAGTTTCCCGCGGGCGGGCGGCGTGGGTCAACTAGTATAATATAATAAATAAAAGTTTCCTGCAACGTCAGTGATTGAAGTAAAATGTAAAAGCAAAATTTTCAATATTTGAAGATAATAGATATTTTTGAGAATTTAAAAACACGAAATATTATTAGTATACTCGCTCAAAAAGCCCGATATTGCATTAATATTCATACAGACCAACAGCTGCCAATGTACCTTACGAAAGAATCGACAATGGAGCAGACATCCAATCGCGCGCTAGTAGTATTTTTCAAAAAAAAACTGATTAAGAATGAATTGCCTAAGATTTTTACGCATATTCCGAGGCCAGTATTATTAGACGAAGAAAACGACGGTTTTATTCACTTCGTACAAAAATTCACCAACTTTATAATTTAATAAGACTTACTTAACTTTCGAGCCTGCGAAATAAAATCTAAAAACTTTTTAACAAAATGGCGTAAAAGTATTTTGTTCGGAGCAATTCGTATAAAATATCTGATGCCGCGTTGCTAATAATTTCTTCTTTTACTGTAGCTTTGGTGTAATGACGAATAAAAATTAATTTTATGGAAATGTTTATAACGAAAAAAATTTAACAAGTAGCTAGACGTTATACAGCAGTGGTACCCAAACTTTAAAAAAAATGATGCAAACAATTATTACTACTATTAAATTTTAGTAATTATACAATTTAATATATTTATAAATCAACAAATTAATGTATAAATTACTGATATATTGGCAATTACATTTACAATACCTAGCGGCCATTTTATTGACTAAAGAATTAGTCAAACTTATTGTGTACAACATAAGCCTAATATTTTGGCCTCATAAGAGGAAATGTAAAAAAAAATCAAAACTGGACTTTTTGAATTTGTTTGCACATACCTCGGACAATATACATGTAATCGACATAATTTATATTGAAAAAAATGTATTTCATGTTAGACTTTTGTAAAAATTCTCAATTTTGTTTTTATATTGCAAAAATTTGCTTTATTAAATAGAAAATATTATATAAAATTTACACGTGAGTATTTTCAACCTTACAGTTTTTTTGGAGTCCGACTTCAGTAAATGTTTTAGGCACTCTTTAATTACAACACATTTTCCAGAATTCGCACGCAATCACCTATGTATCTGTTTACATTTTCCGGTTTGCATTTAAATGGTGCCATACTAATATTTGAAATATCATTTAACATCAAATTATTTTGACCGGTGAAAATTTATCCTGTCGTATCTACACAATAATAACATGTAATTGTATTAAGCTACTAAACAATGTCTTAGGATAGGGTTATAAGATAGGATAGAATATATGAAACGGTTTTTGTTACAGTCAGTATTATTATCGTTGACTAACACCATGTGGCAGTTAGTCATAGATACTTATGGTTTAAGAGCCCACGACACTAAACCTAGTCCCATAAGACTACCGGATGATATATACATAGATTCGTCGTTAATTGGAGAATACGAAATGGCTATGCTGCAATGCGAGAAACCGGGTGGCGCTATTAAAAAAAAGAAAAAAGAATGAAAAAAAATCGATTTCTGGTACGATAAGACTACCGAATTTCGTTTGTTCCTCGACATAGGGAAGGGGAAGGACTCTACGAAAATGCGGTGCTGCATGTCCCCGTGACTGGCCTTATCAGTGGCAGCAGCATTATAAGTGACGCCTTGTACCTAGATATCTAGTACCATCGGACTACCGAACGAACCAAAGCTTATCTGAAAGATCATCAATTTCTGTGTAAGAAAAACCACTGCTGCATCTTCGAAACAGTGGATGAGGTGGTTGCTACAGCGATTGAAGGTTGCCCACTGCACAGCTTAAATCAGCGTTTATGCTCGGTTTTGAAGGCAATTACCCGATTTCTTTCGTCTGGTACTTATGGATACCCATGCCACGATCAGGTATATATATAGATATATATATCATTAGATAGCAAACAAGCAGATGGGTCTCCTGATGGTAAGAGTCAACCATCGCCTATAGACACCAAAGATGTTAATGGTGCGTTGCTATCTTTTTCGACTGCCTGTCTAATTGCGTCACACACAATATCGTCCCCGTAGTTAGAAAATTAAATAAGTCCGATTTCGGCGATATTGACTTGATTTTTAATGTATTATTTAGTTATACGCATAGTAAAAGTTAGAGTTCAGTTTGTTTAAGTGTAAAGTAAAAGGTAATCAGGGCCATAAAAATAAAATTACCTATAGTAAAATTGCTTCACATTTTTTAACAAATAATAAATAAATAAAAACTCTCAGAACTATAAAATCAGAGTTATTTAATTTTCTCACTACGGGAACGAAATGTATTAGTGTTGACTTTTCTCAAAACAACACATAAACATATAATATATAAAATAACATATCTTAAAAATAATCACTTATATGTCGCTTTTAATAGCATTTCTCACATATGTAGACCAGTAAACAGTTGCTTAAGTTCATTTTGAAAAATATTTCAAAATGCATCTGTTGTAACATTGTCCTGCAACATTTTTGTTGTCATACAATACCTATTCTTTTACCACAATCCAACCTATGCTAGGTTGGGTTTTGGTATTAGGGTAGGGCTTTCATAAAAAAAAATTAAACATACGGTGCATCAAATTTTTATAAAAGAAAATTATATGACGCTGGCTCTGTATTGTATGTATTGATAAATTGCAATGCGTCGAGGTGAAATTGGAGTGCACCCTTGTTTGCGGGAATATTAATGGCAATTTTTTTAACCACCGTTTATTTTACATGGAATGCAGTTGTTTTAAAAACTCATGAAATACTTTTTATTTATGCTCTTTTGGAAACGCACCATGCTACGTGGATTTGTACTACTAAACCACAACACAAAGGTCGTCCATTTTCAGTCGACATTCCAAAAAGGAAGAGGGTTTTTGACTCGATTGTGTTTTTATGTTTGTTACCTCAGAATTCAGTCATTGATTAATCGATTTCGAACGTTCTTTTTTGTTTTGAAGAGTGTCTTTTCCGTTTACTTCAATATAATTCAGATCGTCCTCAACAATCTGATTTAGGATTCCAGAAAAACAGAAAGGCTAGAAATCGGTTCTTACAGTTTTATTGTCCTTGAAAAAAAAAATGTTTAATAAGTCAGAATAACGATTTAGGCAATTCACTAATGATCTATGTAGCGTCTATCTCTATCTACATATATGTCATGATTGTTAAATTTGAAATGAATTAATGAAAGTTCAATGTCTTCGAACAAAAGATTTTTTTTATATATATATATATATATATATATATATATATATATATATATATATATATATATATATATATATATATATATATATATATATATTTCAAATCTCATTTCAAATTGAAACGCGTTGGTCACAACAGTCAGATTTATTTCTTTTTGTACCTAGCTTTGTAAAAACAACTATAAATCTTGCGCTTAAGATTGGATATACAAAAACATATGTTTTTTCCATATATATAACTACTTAAATGAAATTAGGGACACTTTTGAGTGTCAGTTTTGTTCGGGACTGTGCATCTTAAGTTTTTTATATCAATGTTCAAGAGTTAAACCCTTGAATGATGTTTGTATTTAGGTGCCCCCCAGACCTACAATAATATTGCGCAATACTTTTATTGTGCAATAAGATTCAATACCCAGACGTTCAATAAATTCACTCAATAAAATTGACAAACCAGTCTGATCAATATTTTCGTGCGAGTAATATGTCTGACGACGAAGTTTTGGCGGCAACCAAGCTGGTAATTTTGTTAAATAAATCTATACAATTCTATACAGTCAAGTAAAAACTCCCGTTCTTCATCTTTTATTGATAGGTTTTGTTTCGATCAACACTTAATTGATTAGTGAATTGGCCTGAATGTCGAATTTCGGCCGAATGTTGAGTTTCAGCCGAAAGTTGAAATTCGATCGAATGTCGAAATTCGGCGGAATGACGTATTTCAGTCACACGTTCAATTTCGACCGAGTGTCGAATTTCGGCCAGTGGTCGAAATTTTGACCTATTCTAGAAATGAATTAAATTAACAAGATGAATGAAATTACCGCAAAATAACGAAAATTTCTTGCTCGCCATTTTGCTTAAATTTACGACACGACCATACATTAAACACCGCGACTGACCGACCGCGACCGCACCAAGCTCTGAAGTGAAAAATATTGTGCAATATTAAACCTACACAGTGCAAGAAAAAAATATTGTACAATAAAAATTAAACCCGCTCAAACTTTTGTTCAATCATTGTGCAATCTTCAATATTAACTCTAAACAGTCAATAATATTGTACAACACGTAATATTGCGCAATATTATTGTAGGTCGCCTTAGCTGGATAAAAATAGAAAAACTTTTTGATAAACGTCATTCTAGGGTTTAACACTTTTTGATTTGTATATAATTTTATTCGTATACGAAATTTTATTCGTACAAATCAGAAAATTTTACTCCTTT
Source organism: Apodemia mormo (assembly GCA_036924255.1). Taxonomy (NCBI): domain Eukaryota; kingdom Metazoa; phylum Arthropoda; class Insecta; order Lepidoptera; family Riodinidae; genus Apodemia; species Apodemia mormo. The sequence goes on from JAUPFN010000003.1 coordinate 8,694,318, forward strand.
AAATGACACTTGTTTTAGCTAGATATCTTTGATTAGACGTACCGAATGCTGGGTTAAAATATTTTCACTTATTATGGAATGATCTATATAAAAATCGATGTGTATATGTACGTACATAATATGTATGTTCCTAAAAGGCTCCGAGACGAATAGATTGATTTTGGTAAACTTTTTATGAAATTATTTGATTGGCCTAACGAGTGATCCTGTGAAGTTAGGTAGCGATCGAATCAACAGATTTTTTAATGCTAATATTAGCTATTTCCCGCGACTTCGTTCGCGTGGCCCAAAATTATTACTTACTTTTGCTAAGTCGGATATAGGCTAGCCTTATAGCCTTCCTTGTGAATTAAGCTATCATACACAAAAATATATTTTTTTAATCCGACTGATACAACTAGAGATTGGGCGCGTTCAATCAAACAAACTCTTCAGGTTTATAATATTTGTATAGAGAAAAATAAAGATAAACTTAAAAACGGCAAAACCAACTTTAAAAGTTCTCATTTATCTATTTTTTACCCAAGTAAGCCAAAGCACGTAATGATTTTGGGTCAAGCGAACCAAGTCGCAAGCAACAGCTAATATTATTATACACCATATTCTGTGGAATGTCAGCGCATATTTTGTTATAACTAATGTACTTTGAGTGATCGGATCGCGGGCTTTCAGCGTGCGAATTGCGACCCGCCTGCAAGAAGCGTTGCTGTGCGCACAAAATGAATAGGACAATGCTAACAAGAACAACTCGCGACTTACATGTTTACTGTTAGCTAGCAGCGGGAAAGAGCGAAAGAGATAACTATTGACTATAGATAGTCGTGGGCGTTTAAACGATATAGGCTTAAAAAATTAGGCTTTTCAAAATAAGCTCATAAGCGCGCTTACGGATTTAAGCTGTTTTCGTTTAAACGTTGATGTTTAAGATACAAAAATTTAAATACCATATTAACATGATTGACGAAAAGTAACCTTATTTCAATAACGTTAAAAATCAAAATAAAATAGAATAAAGAACCTTATTTCTATACTCTAAGACCCAATATAATTACTATTTCTATAAGAAACAAAACTCTCTACTTGTTTACGCAATATTTGTGTCGGACTGACAACGCTCCGTTTTTGGTTGGTTAGTACTTTTTACAACGAATTGACAACTTACGTTTTTTCAAGTTCCAGTACGCTTTTCGTTGTTGAAGAAATTCGACGAGCTCATCAATTGTTTATTTTACATAGCGCGCGTACTGTAAGGATGGCGGCCTGTTAGTCCTTTTTAAAAAAAACACTTTAATTCGGCTGAAACTAATGTATATTCACACTGCTCGATATTTACAAAGTTATGTGTTAACCGGACAAAATCTGGAGGAAGACTGTGGAAATTAACATAAAAATCAGTTTTATTGAAGTGACATAATGCTTGCATATGCGTTTACTTCATATAAGGTTTGCTCATAACATCTCCCCCCTTAAGACTGAGCTTTATTATTTTTTTTTAATAAAGCGAAGGATAATATAAGAAATCAGAGTGAGTTAAAATAACAATATGTAAAAAGATAAAACTCAGTGAATCAATAATTAGTCAATTTAAAAATAGCTATTTGCTATATAATTCAAATTAATACATTAAGTTATAATAAACAAATGTTTTCTAAAACTCAGTGAATCAAAAGTTAATCAATCTAAGAATAGCTATTTGCTATATAAATTCAAATTAATACAATAACTTATAATAAATGTCTCCATGTATAAAAGTAGAAGTCGATATTGTTTAATCTTAAAACAAAATTCTTTTCTAGAATTTATAAAAAATATAAAACTTAGTAGTATTTGAGAATAAAATAGAAAGAAATGTATAAAGAATGTAAAAGAGACGTTAATACATTACTTACTTTTCTAATAGTTGGTAAAATTATGATTACAATAAAATGAAATGTATAAAGTACAAAAGAGATGTAAAATATTATTTACCTTTTATGATAGTTAGTTAACCTATAAAGTACATAAAATAGATGTAAAACATTATTCACCTTTTATGATAGTTGGTTAACCTATAAAGTACATAAAATAGATGTAAAACATTATTCGCTTTTTCTAATGGTTGGTTAGGTTACGGTTAGATTTGCCTAAGTTTCTATATAGGACTTTATTCGAATTTTTATTAAATTCTATTTCTGCTGGGAGACTCTTAACAGGTCTCTGGTCGCATTCTGATTCATTAGAAATATCACTTAGTTCGATGGACGTATTCATAGTCCTGTCGTTGACTGTTCTATGCGAGTTATGACATTGATTATAGATTTGAATACAACATGAGGTGCTAATAGACTTACAGAAACATTTTTTATAAATGTTATACAAAATATATAAAATAATTACAGCTAATATAAAATAAGTCATACCAGAATAATAGTGACCATATTTCATGATATGTGATTGATTAGACGCTTGGTTTATTTGGTCTTCTAAATGGTCTAACTTATGAGATGCGAATTTTAATGATTCTAAATCGATATTTGATAAAGTTATCGGAGATAAAGACTGATATGTCTCATTTACTAGATTATACTTACAACAATCATCTTCGATAATATTAAAATTAAGTAATAATTGAGCTGGTAAAATAGTCTTATAATTAGTAGAAGGAACAAATTGCAAAGTTTGAAAATAGGCAATACAATTTTTCTCTAATGATAAAATACCAGTGCCTTGCAAAGTAAAATCACTTATCTTATCGTCACATTTCAAAGTCAATTTGTTAGGCTTAGATTGAACAAAAATATATCTACCATCATTAAGTTTTTGCCATACGTTAATATTACCATAAATGACATTAGAATTACAAACTTCAGGAAGTGATAGAGTAACTTCAGTTAATAACTTAGTTTCACAAATAGGATTATTAATTGTAGACGATATCGAAGCCATGGGACATACCATGTATTCGTCATTAACACGCTTACAATCACTTATGCTATCTAATAAAGCGTAGTTCAATCTGTCGTCCGTTATGGCTAAATATAATTTAGAAGGGTGTATTAACACATAAGTTTTATAATTATTTGTTTCATGAGGAGTAGGTAAAGCCAAGTTCTTATAAAGACTAAATTTAACAGGATTTATTAAAGGAATTTGAATAACAAATACAATTTTTTCTTTATAATAATAAGATGTTAATTTCGCTAAGTCAATAATCGTGTGTATATTTTTTAAGGAAAGCGAAATAGGGAACTCAGAAGTTCGTTTCATTTTAATATAGTTAGATAACACATTATATAATTTAGTAGGTGTAATGACATAAGGGTGTAAAATATTTGCTTTTGCGAATAAAATTGAATTTAAAGTTGTATCTAGAATATTAGAAATTGATAATAAAGAACCTTCAATAATATTAAAAATAGAGTTAAATTTTTCTAAGTTCATTAATTCTATATTTGTCTTTGTACTGTTTAAAAATATGAAATTTAATTTTTCTATCTGGTTATTTAATTTAATTTCATTATTATTTAATTTTTCAATAGAAGTATTAAAATTATTAATCGTAGATTGGACAATATGGATGTTGTCTTTCATAAGGGAATAAATTTCATTTTCATTCTGCTGACACGACGAAATTGCTTCGTCATATTTTCGTGCATCATCTGCATCTAAAGTGCCAAAAAAGAATTTAAGGATTTCACCTCCAAATTCAAGAGCTCGTTTTGTTCTTTGATCAAAAATAAGGTGAGACATAGATTGGTACTTTAGTTCATTTGAATTTATTAATATTTCTAGAGGATTCAAAACGTCGTTACAATCAATTTTGAAATTAACTAAGTTTAATCTTTGTGCTTTATTGCATAGAAATAAAATATTTTGGATTGAAGTTTTGATTTTTTTCATGTAAGGAAAAATAGACAAAATATCGATGTGGGTTACTACATTCCAGTTGTCATTTTGAAAGTACACAACAGAAGTAGGGTCGAAGTAAATACCTGGGCTATTTGTTACTAATTCAATCGGATTCGAAACGCAAGGATCGATTACATACCTGGAACAAATTATACAAGTTTACATCGGCTTTAGTTCGTTAACATGATATTTAACATGTTTTCTATTTATGCATATAGTAACATTATTTTTACCATGTGTTTTAATAACTTTAAAAGGACCTTTCCACACTGGAGATAAGGCTTTGCGAAGTCTGTGGTGATGTTTGACATAAACCATATCACCTGTTTCATAACTCAGTTCTCTCGAAGAGACGTCATAATATTTTTTTGAGGCTTGTTTACTTTTAATTATATTTTCAATAGCTTTTTCACGAGAGTACTTCATTCTATATTGCAGTGCGCGGATGTACTCTTGGTAGGTAGTGTTGTTATCAGTTTCATAAATGCTGCTAGGTATGGACGGCTTATAACCGTATAATAATTCGAATGGTGTAAACTCCGTCGTGCAATGAGGAGTAGTATTATATGATAGAATAGCGGTTGCAAGGTAACAATGCCAATCGCTTTGATTTTCGTTAACGAAAGATCTTAGATATTCTTTTAGTGTAGCATGTGATCTTTCAAGGGAGCCATTAGTCTGAGGATGATACGGGCTAGAATAGAGACTTTTTATTTTAAGTATGTCTGTCAGTTGCCTAAATAATTCAGAGGTAAAAGTAGTGCCTTGATCAGTGAGTATCATTTTTGGAAACGAGAATAACGAAAAGAAATGAATAAGACTTCGTGCAACCTCGTCGGTTGTACACGTGATCATGGGATAAGCATTAGAAAATTTAGTTAAGTCGTCTTGTAATGTTAAGATATATTTAAATTTTTGAATACCGGCTTCAGGAAAGGGACCAACCATGTCGAGAGCTAATCTCTCAAATGGCCTAGTACTAGTGGAAGTAATTACCATAGGCGCTTTATTAGAGAGTCGTAATGGTTTATTAACTTGACACATTTTGCAGTCTTTTATAAAACGTTCAACATCAGATCGCATATTTTTCCAATAGTAGGAAGCTTTGATTCTACTTAGCATGCGTTTGATACCGGGGTGACCGGCGATAGTAGTACCATGATTTTCTTTTAAAATGTTCGGTATTTCGGCCGGAGTAGGATAAACTATTTGATTTTTGTATATATGAATCTTAATATTTGTGCCGTTAAAAATATAAGATATCATGTTATAAATTTTCACATACACAAATTTTGAAAACGGTTCTGAAAAATCGGAAATAGCTAATTCTTTATCATAGTCATTATTAGAAATAATTCGGTCTCTTAGTTTAATTAATAAATTGTAAATAGTTTTGTAACTAATTTCGTCATAATGATGAACCTTAGAATATAAGAAATAAAGCTTTAAATTGTTTTTACAATCGACAACCTGTATGGTATCAGGTGTCCGTTCCGACTCGCGGAATGAAATGGAATCATCTAACATTGATAAGAACTGTTCGGAATATGGCATAGAGTAATCAAGGTCTAGAGACATCGGGCAAGCAATTGATTTTTGTTTGGCTAAATATAAACTTTGATTGTGTTCTTCAATTTGCGTATCACAATTAGGCGTAGTTTTAGTAAATTGCTTTTTAAAATATTGTTCATAAGTATCATTATTAATATTAGAATTAGTGATAGCATTTACTGGGTAACGAGATAAACAATCTGCATTACTATTTATTCTACCTGGTTTATATACAATTTCGTACTCGTATTCTTCGAGTTTTAACCTCCACCTAAGCAAGCGTCCACCTGGATCTTTAGCGTTAAACAACCATGTTAATGGACGGTGATCTGTCACAATTTTAAACTTATACCCATATAAATAAGGTCGAAATGTATTTACAGCGAACAAAATTGCTAAAAGTTCTTTTTCTGTCGTTGAATAATTGCCTTCTTGTTTATTCATAGTACGAGACGCGAATGCAATAGGTTTGTCTCTACCGATTTCACCTTGTGATAAAATAGCACCAACGGCATAATTTGAAGCGTCAGTTGTAACAATAAAGGGTTGCGAAAAATCTGGGTATTGTAACAAGGGAGCAGAAATAAGTTTTTGCTTTAAAGTGTTAAAAGATTGTTCCTGTTCAATTGACCAATGAAAATTTACATCCTTTTTTAATAACGAAGTTAGAGGCTTAGTTATATGAGAGAAATTTTCTATAAAACGACGATAGTAACCAGTTAACCCAAGGAAAGATTTGACATCTTTTGGAGTTTTCGGTGTAGGAAATTCGGAAATAGCCTTGACCTTGTCAGGGTTAGGCGAAACACCTTTATCTGTAATAACATGCCCAAGATACGTAACTTCACGTCGCAAAAACTCACATTTGTCGGGCTGGAGTTTAAGATTTGCCTCTCTAAGTTTAGAAAATACAGATTTCTAGCTTTATTATGTGAGATTCAAGATCGTGAGAGTAGATAATGCAATCGTCTAAATAGATATAACAGTCTAAACCTTGTAGACCAGTAAGCACTAGATTCATCATTCTTTGAAAGGTACTAGGGGCATTTTTTAACCCAAATGGCATGCGCAAAAATTCAAATTGTCCAGAAATACCATTAGTAGAAACACTGAATGCGGTTTTCTCAATATCTTTAGGATTTAATAATAATTGATGAAAACCAGATGCTAAATCTAGCGTGCTAAAATATTTCGAATGACCTAATTGGTCCAAAATATCCGTTATAAGTGAAAGAGGATAAACTTCAGAGACAGTAACGTCATTTAAACGACGATAATCAATAACGATACGCCATTTTTGTTTACCCGAAGCATCACGCTTCTTTGGTACTACCCAAACGGGAGCACACCAAGGTGACGTAGAAGGTCTGATTATATTTTCATCAAGCATTCTTCTAATTTGCTTTTCTACTTCATCTTTATGAACTTCAGGGAAACGGTATGATTTTACGTGAATCGGGGGCGCATCCCCAGTATTAATAGAATGTTTAATAACATCTGTATGTGTCAAAAATTCTCCGTCGAGATAAAATATGTCTGCATAGTTAGAAATACAATTAATTAATAACTTTTTCTCTTGAGGATTTAAATGAGATATTCTAATTTGATCTAAAACCTTTTGAGATCTATTTATATTTAGAGAATTTAATTGATGAATAAGTTCTTGTTGAGAATCATCTAACTTTGAAGTTAGTAAATCGAACGGGGTTAACTGTACCTGAAAATTATCAACTTCGATTTCAGATTCGGTGGTATTTAAAACTGTAACATTAACTCTGTTGTTTGATTTTAAACTTACAATAGCGTTAGCTAAAAATACACCTTCACAAATTTTCTGATCTAGTACTAGAGCTTCGCGTTTATTTACGAAATCACGTAGATTACTGACTGGACATTCGATTACCATTTCTGATCTCGCAGGTATAACATATGATGATTTACTAAAACATATAGGTATTAAGTAACCTTCTAAGTTTAATGAATTATTAGTATATTGTATGTTGATTTTAAAATGTTGTATAAAGTCACTACCAATTATACCATCATAATTTAATTGAATAGCATCGTCAATAGCGTGAAACACAAAATCAAAAGCAATTTTACGTGTAGATGAGATTTGATATTCGAAATTAAGTTTAATAGAACCGAGTGATTCACACGTTGAGTCGTTATCACTTAATCCCTTGAGTGTAATGATATTATTTTTAAGTACTGGACCTTTTAATAAACTTGAGAGTTTCACGATTGAAACTGAGGAACCAGTATCAATTAATAAACATAGAGGCTTATCATTCATATTGGTTTTTAGATAAACATGAGGAAGAGAAACTTTGTTATTTACGTTATTTATAAAATACGTTTTATTATAAGAGCAATCCCTTGAAAAAGAACTCGATTTTTCACGAGATAAAGGGTTGCGTTGCGAAAGGTTCGAGAACCTTAATGATTTCTTAAGAGTGACGTCAGAGACATTAACATAATTATTTGACTTAGAATACTCTGTATTTTCATTAACCTGTGCAGGAAATAATTTAGAAACACAAGGTTGAGAAATCTCTGATCGTCCATTACGCTGTGTAGAAAATAACTTAGGAACACAGCTATTATGAGTCATTGTCTTTACCTTAGCCTGTGCGGAAAATAATTTAGGAACACAGGATTGAAGCCTATTAAAATTAGAGTTTATAGAATAAACAGAAGGTACATCTTGTGCAACCGTGAATTGACCACAAGAATGTCCTTTAGACCCCTTTAAGGACTCATTAGATTTAGGCTTTTTGCCGTAGTTTTTTGTTGTCTTAGAACTATTCGTGTCGTTACGAATTGCAAAAGGTTTCGGTAGACACGGCACCGAAACCGAATTTAGTTTAAATTATCTTCGTTAGAGATAACGTGTATATTAGAATTGTTATTGGTAACGTTATGATTAGACGAATTGCTCGTCGGCGACCGTGAACTTGAAGGTATCACGTTGCGTGGCAGATCGCGGTGCATATAATTATTTTTTTATATTTAAGCTTCCGACAATCGCCTATTAAATGACCACGATTTTTACAATACGCGCATATTTGATTCGAGGCGTAATTATTTTTATTTGTAGAATTATTAGAGTAATTATTACGATGATTTAAATTCGAATTTACGTGGTAAGAGTTTGTAAAAGAATGTTTAGATTTATTTTTGAAACAATCGGAAGAGCTATGGCCAAACTTTCGACATATTGAACATTGTTTAGAGGAAGAAGAAGGTCGTTGAGATAGTTTAGATAGCTTAAACAGTTTTTCTTCTTCAATGGCATGAGTGATCGCTTCGGAAAGTCCTTTAGGATTCTGGCAGCGCACAATGTGTGAGAAGTTTGAGTTCATACCTAATAAAAATGTATTTAAAGCCAAATCTTCCATGGCAGCGAGTCTGCCCATAAGTTCCTTTTCATTTTCACAACTGTAATGAATATCGGGCTGAAGCCGCGTAAGGCAGGATTCAATCCTTAAAGAATATTGTGTCACATCTTCGTTGGGTAATTGCTTGCAGTTTTGTAAATCTACTAAAAGGTGTGTTGAATGCTTTTTTTCTCCAAAAGTTACCTTTAAAAACTGTTTGATTTCAAGCCAATTATCGAATTTTTTCAAACAACAAGCTAACTAAGCCTTGCCCTCAAGTTGTGACACGATATATTTGACTAAAAAGTTCTGTTGGTCTGTACTCGCTAAAGAAATTGCACTTTCGCAATTGGTTAAAAACGCGGGAAGGGATTCCCGATCCCCGTTATATGGTTTAATGAATTTGGTAAGAACAGAGAGTGTAATTTTATCACTCATGTTTAATTTTTTCCTTTGAGATAATGGTTTCGATAGAGAACTGTCTGAGTCGGTATTAGTATCGACTTTAGTAGTCTGTTCTTTTTTATTAAATTTAAACATCAATAATTGTAGATTAAAAAGCTGTACAGAACATCAGAAAAATACACACAAAAACGTAAATAGAAAAATTATAGAAAATGTAAATTAATATCATATAAGTTAGCAATAAGATTGTATAAAATTGTATAAGTAGTAAATTATTTATATGACTTTAAAAGTTATTTAAAAACTCTGAAATAATGTTCTAATAAAAGTTCTGAATCTAGGAATATAAAATCTTGAAAAATAAAATCTTGATGTTTAAATGAAAATTCACTTTACACTTTAAATTGGAAAAAATAAAACTCACAGAAAAATAATCACGAACCGCAGGAACATCTTAACCTTGAAGGTATTGTGCATGGCAACGAAGAATGCAGAGCGCAGCGAATGTCCCCGGCGACAGCTTCGAGTAACCGGCACGGCGACTCACGGAGTCGTATTGCAGTTCCGTCGAAGTCACGTTGAAATGCCTTTCGTTTTATAGGTTCGGTGATGATGACGAGTCTTCTTGTCCGTCGATGATGAATTAAGCAGTACGAGGTGATGCGGGCTCACACTATAGAGCGGAGACTTACACGTCGATCAAAGTTGACAGCGCGAAGTAGGTGATGTGGTGATGTAGCGCGGGCTTGGCTGATGATACTCAAGACTTACTCGTCGACCACAGGGTGCAGTAGCGCGGGCTTAGGCATACGGTGCCAAGGCTTACCGTCGGCGAACTAGCACGTAGCTAAAGACTAAAGTCACAGGGCCACAAAATGGTTGTCAGGCGGAATTCGAAAATCGCGACGCCTAACACCTAAATTATCCTGGGAATTCGGAATCCAGGATATCCCACTTCTGACACCAAAATTGTAAGGATGGCGGCCTGTTAGTCCTTTTTAAAAAAAACACTTTAATTCGGCTGAAACTAATGTATATTCACACTGCTTGATATTTACAAAGTTATGTGTTAACCGGACAAAATCTGGAGGAAGACTGTGGAAATTAACATAAAAATCAGTTTTATTGAAGTGACATAATGCTTGCATATGCGTTTACTTCATATAAGGTTTGCTCATAACAGTACGAACATGACACGAATCCCTTTACAAATTTTCAAAGTAATTTTGTTTATATTAATTATTGAAATTAGGTTATGGATAAAAAAGTGTATATTGTGTTACTATTCATTTCAGATAGTCCTAAGCCTGAAAAGTACGAAACTAAGTTGATTGATTCATAAAGTATCTTATATATAAAATTCTCGTGTTACAATGTTATTTACCATACTCTTCCGAAACGGCTTGACCGATTTTTGTGAAATTTTATATGCATATTCAGTAGGTCTGAAAATCGGCTACTGTTTATTTTTTTATACCCCTAAGTGATAAGGGTTTTCCACCGCTAACATTGTTTTTTTTTTATTTTTAGGACAAGATTTTTTATTTTTATTTTTTTATAATGTGGTAATACTGGCATTAAAAATACATACAACCCTAATATTCACCCTTCTATCATCAAGCCCTATGTTTTGATTCAATAATTTATATGGCAAAACAACGTTTGTCGGGTCAGCTAGTATTGTATAATAATTTGTATTGTATTTGATAACACGTCATTTCTATAAGCTAGTAATAAGTAATAACACTAACAAAACCACAAAACATTGCACGCTTTTTTCAGCTCTCGGCTTTATCGGTTGCCACTAATTCACTTAAATCTTCCTTTTTTAATCGACCTTCTCAACGATCAACAACTTTTGTTTAAAAAAGCGTTTAAACGAAAAGCGCTTTTTTAAGCGCGCTTAAAAGTATAAGCAAAACGTTTAAACGTGTTATTAATTAAAAGCCGTTTATCACATCTCTAACTATAGATACCAGAGAAATTGATAATACATTGCTATCTGTGCCGTGGGGATGGGATGCCAAATGCAATTGGCTGCCTTACATTCGAAACTTGTAAATGAAATTAGTAAGATAGGATTAGCTAATGTCCGCTAGCTACACTTAAGTGAAAAATATGCCTGTTATTTTTTAAATAATTTTCAGCATTTATTATTTACTTGATTGAAAGAGTTAAAAAATGACCTTATAGTTTTCCATTAAGGGATTTGGCCGAATTTCATTAGGATAAAAATTTTATGCCTGATAGGTATTTAGGCATATAAATAGTTATAGTCAGAAAATATGAAAAAATGTATTTGCTGTAAGTAGTTTTTTTTTGTTTGTAAATAACATAATTGGGTAATATATAAGAAGCAATATTACTTACTGAATTGCATTACAAATAAATAGAATTCTAAAAACCCTGCAAATCCTAATAGGTATTTAGCCATATAAATAGTTTTGGTCAGAACATGTGAAGAAATTGTATTCGCTATAAGTAGTTTTTTTGTTTGTGAATAACATAATTGTATAATATAAAAGAAGCAAAATTACCTACTGAATTGTATTAAATACATAGGAGAATTCCAACAAAACTTGCAAAACGATCCCTTTATTAATTAAAATCGATTCCATTTCAAAGGATAAATAATAGCCATATAATTTTCTATTTCTGTAGATCAATTATCTCCGATTCTTTTAATATGAATCCATTAATCTTAATGGAGCTTTTCCCAAATGATGTTTGACGTTTTTTATTAATTTCACAAATTCACAAAGTTAAAACAAAATCCGCTGAAGTGTAGAATGATTGTCGAAAATTAATTTCTTTTGAAATATTATCATATAGAATTTAATTTAATTAAAGCTTGTTCGAATAACTGTTTTAAATATTTTTTCATAGAGTTATAACTCCTTAATATCTTTGATTGACAGGTAAACTCAGTAAAGTTTTGGGTGTTGTTGAGTTCTTGGTACTATGCTTTGCATAACTGTGTTAAGTAGTTTTTGATGAGAGATATACAAATACAAAAAACAAATACAAAAGTCCTTAGTTGTCTACATTAATTTGTAAAAATATTAAACCGCTCTCTGTTTTCTCAAAATAATAGCCTAATAAATAAAAATACATGCTTACTGTGTGTGTGCTGTATTCAAGTGTCTGTGTATGTGTATGTGTGTGTGTGTCTGTGTGTGTGTGCGTGAGCGTGTGTGTGTGTGTGTGCGTGTGCGTGTGCGTGTGCGTGTAAGAGTATTGGTTAGTAGTAGATTTTCAATATCATTAGCACCCATTATAGACATATCTCCATAATATTGTTGGTACAGGTAAAGCAGTACAGTTTTGGGTGATGTTTAGTTATTGGTACCATGTTAACAATTTAAACACTATCTTGACCTGGAAAAATAGAAAAATTAATTTATAACATTTTTTTCTAAAGAGAAAAACTAATTTATAACATTTTTTTTCTAAGGACGAAAACTAATTTAAAACATTTTTTCTTAAAAAGCAAGCAATAAAAGCCCGCGACTTCGTCCAAGTGGGTTTTTGAAAAAAAAGTAGTCTAAATTGCACCTTATTACATCAGCTATCTACCAGTGAAAGTCTCGTCAAAATCGGTCCAGCCGTTCCAGAGATTAGCCGGAACAGACACATAGACAGACGGACAGACAGACAGACGGACAGACAGACAAAAATCGTAAAAAGTGTTATTTTGGTATGTGTACCGTGTATACAACCATGCATTTAGTTAAAACCGGTTATTTTAATATTAAAAACAGACACTCCAATTTTATTTATTTGTATAGAGTATGATGGATAGATATCCAAGCTTAGTTATACGACAATAAATTATCTAGAAACATAGATATTTGGTTAAACTACAACTTAATTCGAAGCATCTTATGTTTTAACTTAAAATTATTCTACTAAAGAGGTTTCACTTACTAATGCAAAAAAATAATAGTAAAGACCCTCTCATCATGTATGTGGACAAAATAACGCAGAATTTGTTTCATATTAGGTTCTGTATCGGATAAAAGCCTATAGTTGACTTAACTTAAACATTTGTAACTTGATTTATTTTATACGTTTATTAATAAATTAAATTAAATTTATTAATGATAATTCATGAAATATAAAAAATAAATTAAATCAATTAATAAATTGCATGCACTACATGAACTATTTTTCGCATTTTATAAAACATAATATAGACCGGGATCCCAGGAACAAACTATTTTGTGATTAATAATGAGCTGAATTTTTGTGAACAGATTCGTTTTGACGAGACAACCATCATTCATATCTTCGAAACATCTCAAATTGGGTAGATAATAAAGTTATGGGGCTTTGAAAAATTTGATTCGGTGAAGGAAAAATATTTATTAAAAACAATTTTTTTTTTACTTAAATTGCTTGACTATATTATGAAAAATACGATGAAACTTTTGTCCTACATACTCGATGGTTTTTCTGGCGAGTCCTCCACTCTAAAGTTTCGATATTATGAGTTTAAATTGATATTAATTAATTTAATAACAACCTAATTTTCTCACAACAGCTTGTTAATTATTATTGTTATTCAAGAGTAATATTGTCCTACACGTATAATAGAAACTTTTCTTAGTCCAACCCTCTAAAGTTTTCTTTTTTGTCAATCTTTATTAGCTACCCGATTCGAGATTTTTCGAAGATAGAAAAGATGATTGTCTCGTCAAAACGAAGTTATTCACAAAAAATCAGCTTATTATTAATCAAAAAAAGTTTGTTCCTGGGATCCCAGTATGAGATAAATTTATATAAATTCAATGATCAAACCAAACGCTGATATAACAATGTAATTTTTAACGCAGTAAAACTTCAACAACTGACTTCCCATTTCCTGTATCTCCGGAACCCTGCATCAGATCTTCACTGAATTCAAATGGAACCACACGGGGATTATACCTTCTTAAACAAAAAAAAATTTCTAAGACCATTGTCCGTTCGTCCGAACTCGATAACAAACATTAAAAAACATACAACTGAATTGATAACCCTCTTCTTTTGGGTGGTCGGTTGAAAATAACACCACGCTGGCGAATACGTTTCAACTTGGATTATTGTGCTCTACGTAATACCTGAATTGGCGATGTTGACTACTGTAAACTTGGCTAAAATTTTTGGATTTGTTTGTCGTGATCGCCTAAAATACATAAAAATGCCACACATTTTATTAGTTTTCTAAGCGATAAAGATTGTAGTTTGTAACTTGGCTAAGCCTCCTGGTCTAGTTCGGATTTTTTTAGATTCATTTTAGAATATCAAACAAGCAGATGATTCTCAGAATATCAGAAATGGTAATATATAGTAACAAAACAAAAGTTCCTTACGAAAGTGATGATGTGTTATCATCACTTTGGAACTTTAGTTTTGATTAATTGTCTCGTTTGATTTGATTAACTGTTCTAATACATTTAGTAGAATTAAGCAAAACTAATTTATGATTAAAGTAGTACGTTTTTCAGTTAAACTTTAATAATTAACTTTAGGTTTAAGTTTTTTTAACGCGTCTACAATTTTTAAGCTACTATCGAATCGGTAACTTGAAAATTGTGGTCTCGCCTTTGATTCCCCTGCTGAGCAAAATATTACTGGGTTTTTAACCAGAGAAATAAAATGAAAGATGTGTTAAGACCTCTTGCCATGTTGTCCCTTAAACTATTGATCCCGTTAATCATAAATAATAAATAATGATAGTACTATGTATTATGTAACCTATTTCAGTATTTGCACGATAACGAGGCCAAGAAAATTGAAGTTTGTTTTTTTCAGCACTGCCTGTGGTAATAAAATATGACATTACTAAATACTTTACAAAGTCAAAAAAAATGACATGTCATTGTCATGTTCCGGTTTGGTAGGTAAGGTAGTCGATAAATTTGTTCAAGTAGCATTACTATACCGCCACACGGATCCCACACCATGTCTTTCATGTCCATAGGCGATGGTTGTATTTTTCCATTAGGAAAACCATCTGAAAAAATGAATATATTAAATATATTGTACACTTTCCGTCGTCGGCTATTAGTGTAGTTCCATTATTTACCACCTAGTAGTCAGGATGGAATTAACAAGTTTGGCCAATCTTTCGCTTTTTACGAGCTGCCAGGCAGAATGTCAAATGGTCTGTTCTTTGAATGTGACTCCTTCCACTACGGGGTAATAATCGCCATATAATTCATTCGTCCATTTATTGGTGGCCTGTATCTTTTCCTTTAAACATAAATACATTAACCTTAATGTAGATTTTTATTAATTTCACAGTTTTACAAAATTAAAACAAGTCTTAAATTTAGACATTACTTCTGTCAGTTTATTTATATTCTTGCTTATAATTTTTAAGTTATTAGTAAACAATTAGATGGCTCTCCTGGTGTAAAGAGAAAACATGGCCTTTATCATTACATAGTATAAAACAAAGTCGCTTTCTTTGTCTGTCCCTATGTCCTTATGTCCATATGTATGCTTAAATCTTTAAAACTACGCAATGGATTTTGATGCGGTTTTTTTAATAGATAGTTTGATTCTTGAGGAAGGTTTAAGTGTATAAACCTTTCCAATATTCCCACGGGAACAAAAGCTGCGCGGTTGAAACCGCGGGCAGGTCGACTATTATAACGGTGCATTGCTTTCCATGTGGCGACATGACAATGCTACATACTGCATAGGTAAGTCTACTTCCGATAGAACCTTACCTTTATTTAACCTTACAAGAGCAATGACAAGCATTGTTGCGATTGCGACAAGAATATAAAGGGCAGTGGTCCAATATACTCTGTCGAGACATTACAAATACTCTTTCATCTAGAAGTAGTAATCACGACGGTAGTTACACGTATAGCCAAACGATCGACATTTATGAAATGCCTGGCAGAAAGGCAGGTCTATTCTTCAAAAAAGGTCCTGGCCAACACGAGGAAAAGTGTGTTTGTAGCTAATATTGTTATTTATATTTTAGTATTACCAACTTTAATCAGGTTGTAAGGAAAAAATTCATTTCAAGCTTAATGTAAGAAGGAAAAATAAAACAACTAGTGACGAGAAAAAACTCTTTAATCATACGTTATTTAGATAATCTATTCAAATGAATGGTGTTCTTAATCGGTTCTCAAACAAATTATCTAGTATCACTTAAGCGTCATTTCATCGACGAATTGCTAAGTCGAATATTTTAATATAAAACAATTCTAATTAATCCGTTTAGTAATCAAGTGGTCACCTGTGATCTCCGGGTGTCAGGTGCGTAACTGTGAATAGAATGAATTTGGGACAATTTTGCGGTGACAGCTCGATCCTTTAAGCAATTTAATTAAAGCTAACGCCTTGATAATTTGACTTCAAATGATTTAACTAGCGCATATTCTGCTTGGCATTTCATTTTTTTTTTAATGTCATAAGATGGGTCTCCTGATGGAAAGAGTCAACCATCGCCTATAGACACCAAAGATGTTAATGGTGCGTTGCTATCTTGTGGCGAGGTCTAATGCCACATGCATAAGTTTACCGGCTACCTTACCCTCCAAACCGGAACACGACAGCGACAAGCACTGACGCTATTGCGGCAGGAATAGGTAAGGCGGTGGAACCAGACCCGGACGAGACAATGCAGAACTCTACCACCTAGTAGCCACGATGGTAGTGACTCGATAGCCAATCGGTCGCCTTTCTTCAAAGGAGGCCGGGACCAACACGGCGAAAATCATATCTGTGAATGTATAATGCTTAATCTAAAAAGGTTTATTTATCGTTGATCCAACTGATTTTTATCGTACAAAAAAAACACTTTTTACGACGTACGGACGTTAGTTTTACATTTTATATTGTTTTGAATAACAAGTAAATATTAAAAAAACATTGTTAGAAGTTAATATAATTAGCTTTTTATGCTATAAAAAGGGACCTCCCTCGAAATAAAACAGAGTTAGATAGGTAACTTTCGGTGTGAAAATAATATTTAATACGACCAAATAGTTAATGATTATTTAGCAGCAATATTAAATAGCGCTATATGTTTAAGACATTGCCTTGAAAAAATAAGCCCTTTTATTTATTAATTACTATTAAAGTCAAGTTTGATAAATGTTATTGCTCTTGGTATACTATATTCATTTTGATTATTAATAATAATATTTACATAAATGATTGTTAATTTTCTTTTTAGTTTTTGTAAAACATTTTTTGATAAAACTTCCCAAAATACATTATACTTTTTTTAATAATTTGTTCAAATTATAATGATAGTCTAATTAATAAGAACTGTGATTTTAGGTTAAATCTGATACTTGATAAATAATAATAGTTACATAATTTCTGAATTTGATTGAGTTTTTTTTTAATTTATCATTTCGTGATAAATATTTTCTTAAACTACTTTGTTAAACAAAGATAGATAAATATAATAAAAATTGATTTCATGTTGATTGTGATATCTACTTAATTAATATAACAATAGTTCTTAAATAATTACTGATTTTATTTGAGTTTTTATAAAACACAATTTATAAATGATCGCCTCTGTGGAATAATGGTCCGATGACGGAGTATAAGCACATGAGGCGGACCTTATCATCTTGTTATCAGAACTCAGTCATTTATAAACCGATTTTAAAAATTCTTTCTTGTTCGACAGGGTATACTCATCGTGTGTTCCCATTTTAATATGGTGAAAATTTGATGAGGGTCGCTTCTGTGGTCTAATAGTCCGGTGTCGGTGTTGACCACATGAGGTCCCGGGTATGATTCTCGGGTCGGGCAATTCAAAAATGTGTTTTTTTCAGTTTTCTGACAAAAACAACGTTGCCCGGGACTTAAAAAGCGCCCGGTAGACGATAGGCTCGCCACCTATCATATTGTGGAACTAAGTCTTCGCCTAATCGTGGGTGCTTCTGTTGTACTTCTGCCTACCTCTTCGGAGATATGGGCGTGAAGATACTTTTTTTTATAAATAGTCTCTTAATATATATTTTGGTAATAATTGGTTGAAATTGAAAAGATAGATTAACTAATAAGAAGTTTTATTTTGTGTCGATTGTGATACTAGAGAATAAAGATTTTATTTAACTGCACAGAAATGTTTCAATTCGTATAATCATAATTTTGATTTGTATGTGTAATTTGTAATAAATTTTCATAAATTTAGAAAAATATAGCAATTGTGTGTAGGAAAATAAAATACATAAGTTCTTTATTTTTGTTTATTACACTTTAAATAATTTTCTATAATTTTGGGACGAATTAAATATTCAATATACGATAGTTTTTTTTTTTTTGAATATAAGACAAAACATCGGAAAAACCGGAGTATAATCCTTTAATCGGACAGTAGGAATAATGAGAAATTAAACATTAAAAATCAAATAGTATATTGCGAATGTAAACGGGTATGCATTGAGTTGAGATTAAAACAACTGTCGTGTATCATTTCAGGGAAATTTCGAAAATTTCCATAATTAGTGCATGTGTAATAAATTATGAATGTGAAAAAAACAGAGGATTAAGATAAGGCATCATATTTGGTAGCACAATTATTTCCATGTACATACAAGTTAATGTAATAAATAGAAAACGTTTTTGTATGTAACAAATAAACTTAAACTACTGGATCTTAAAAGTTCTTTTACCGTTATCAAGCTACACCATACAAAAATAACAGTCTATTTTTTTACACGACTAAGCAAAAGAAAGTAATATTTTTGGGTCACGCGAACAAAGTAGGATCTCATAAGTCATAAAAGAGTCAGATTTACTTAACTATATTTTTAAAGTTTAAATAATATCAAATTCAAAATTAGTTATAAATCAGTTTAATTTAATAAGAGATAACTGAGTTTTTTTATACCACTAAATAGATTATAAATGTATTTAGTTTAATAAGAGATACTATTCTTTTGGCAAGGTTTTAATGCCACGTGCATAGCCAGCTACCTTACCCTCCGAACCGTAACACGACAGTTACAAGCACTGACGCTATTGCAGCAAAAATAGGTAAAAGGGTAGTACCAGACCCGGGCGAGACAATTCAGAATTCTACTTGTTAGTAGCCACATTAGTAGTGATACTCATAGCCAATCGTTTGCATTTTACGAATGCCTGGCAGAACGGCAGATGGTCTTTTCTTCAAAGAAGCCTCGACTAACACGGGACATAAAAGGAATTCCATGGGATATAATATATCACATTCTTTCGAAATTTTGAGTTTAACTGAAGCACGTCACTTTAAATCTGACTAAAAGCTCACTGGAACCTTCAATCAAAATATCATCTTCCCTCATCTAAATACATTTTCGCAATAATCATGATATCCTCTATCTCAGATAGATGAACACTTTCATCCTCACGATATTCATTTGAATGAAAGGGTTTGGAAATGTTCAACGTCATATTGATTACGGTAACTCAATAGGAATTGTCGCGATAGTCTATCGTTCACTCCATTAACAACCACAGTTCAGTTTAATTAACATCATGGAAATTGAAATACATCTGAATACCATATATTAATTTAAATCAATATTTAAATTGAAGCGATTCTATTTTCCTACTCATGGTGGAGAGGTTAGTCAATTCGGCTTAGATCATGAGGTCCCAGGTTGGATCCCCAAGTATTATTGAGGTTTATTCGAGATTCGTAGAAAGTTCATAATGTGCCGTGTTTTTTTGCGGGAACTGCCGTTCTGCCAGGCATGGTGTAAAAACGATCGATTGGTTATGCGGATCACTACTATCGTGGTTACTACGTGGTAGAGTTCTGCTTTTAGTCACTGACGTGTTCCAGTCTACAGGGTAAGGTAACCGATAAACTTATGCATGTGGCATTAGACCTCACCACAAGATAGCAACGCACCATTAACATCTTTGGTGTTTATAGGTGATAGTTGACTCTTTCCATCAAGAGACCCATCTGCTTGTTATTTTATAAAAAAAAAAAAAACAAAATCTCAGCAGCAGCTTCGAGTCAGGCGCGTAGTGTTTTATCGCTCTCGTGCCTTGAATAAGCATGTAAAGCTGTCGGTTCAGATTATCGCCAGAAATAGTCGGCTATCGTTAGCATGTCGGTTAATGCGGCGATGGGGATCACTACTTGTCTTACTAACCGACAAACCGATGAATCGTGGTCAACCGAAAAGTCTAAAGAAGTTTTGCTCTGCTTACCTTACAAAAGAAATCGGGTGCCATGTTAATTCTAACTGATTATTTTCTCTATCATAATTATAAATACGAAAGTCAGCCCGTCTCTCTGTTTATCTGTCTATACATCTGTGTATCTATCTATTACGGTTTCAAGTTTAAAGCGCTTAACATTACAGAATTACCATCCCGCCATACGGATATCTTTTTTCCATTAGGAGAATCAACTGCTCGATTGTTATGATATAAAATAACAGTTTTTATTAAAATGGGTAAGGATTATACTTCAATTTCCAGCGTCAAACATAGGCTAGGTACTTTTTTAAAACTTAGCACCTAAGGGGTTGAATTTTATCTCCACCACGATGACATGTACTTACGGGCAAAGCAATCGTTAGTACGTTTAAAACAATCAAAACATATTGATTTAAAATTAAAAATTATATACTATACTTTCCATCATCGGCACTTGGTGAAATTCCATTATTGTTACACATTTGACTAAGCACTTGTACTTTCACTTCACAATGTATTTTTAGTATATTACTCAACCGGTTTCATTTTTAAGCGGCTTCAGGATTTAAAACATTTAATTGATTATTGACTTCGCCAGTTTATCAAGGTCAAGTTGACCTTGATAAATTGACCTTGACCTTGATAAGTTAACTGAGTCAATAATAATCGATAAATATATTCTTCATCCTGAAGATACTTAAAATGTGAAATCGCTTGTGTGATATACTAAAAATATGTTGTGAAGTGAAATTAAAATACAAGTGCTTAGTTAGTTGTGTTTTAAATTTACTTAATCTATACATACAATAAAATCGTAGGAAAGTCAAAACTGTACATTGAATATTTTTTAAAAGAATACTTGGGGCGTGATCTACAATCGACATCGAAGCCAAAAATATATTTTTTAGAATTTTTGTCTGTTTGTCTGTTTGTATATAAATACAAACCCCTTGAGTTTACCCCGGACATACATAAGTATGTCCGAGGTAAACTCAAAAAGTACTGCATTGATTTACTTCAAATTTTACATGAATATTACTAACAGGTCGGGTCAACATATAGGCTACATATTATCACGCTATCACCTGCGGGGGAGGATCTGTGCGGAGTAAATGAAGTCCGCGCGAACGAAGTCGCAGGCAACAGCTAGTAAATCATAAAATAATAAAAATATAGCTCCACCGTAACAGCGTATCGCTGCCGTGACCAGGATTCGAACCTGGGTTACTACGGCCACAACGTAGGGTCCTAACCACTAGACGATCACGGCTGTCGGAGCAGTTACAGATACCTTCTAATAAATCGACCTGATTCTGGTTACTTTCACTATCTTGACGACGACGTCATGCGATTGCGCCAAAATAATTAAAGTGTTCTGATTTACTTGTTACAGATCACTGAGCATAGATCTAAATTTTCATAGTGGAGTTCTTCGTACTACAGTTAAAAATAATAATAAACTAACTTCAAACATCTGTAAAATATATCCATATCTGGCCGCTCTAACTACAAATCGAAAGAGCCGGGTTTGATTCCCAACAGGAACAAACAATTGTGTGATGAGCATAGACGTTTGTATTTATAAGTTTGGGTGTTTATTATGTGTGTAACAGTATTTATACAGGGTTACTTTTCCGGCTAAATTTTAAAATTAGGAACTAAACATTGAATTGAAAGTGCGCTTTAATTATTAATAAAAATTATTACAAGATAATACAAAAATATTCCTTTAAAAATATCCCACTAAATTCATGAATTGCTTGCACCGAGTCTTGTGTATGAACTCTGTAAAGCAGTGTGTCATTTTACATTTACTTATAATTACAATAGTAAAAATTATGTAATATGTGGCTCTAAGTAAATTTTTCCCGATCACTTTTAATTTGGTTGAAGGCACTAAAATATTTTAGTTCGAATATTGCGTAATTGAAACTATGGAGTATTCCTCTAAGCGCAAAAATTTTCGAGCGCACCTAGTGAAGCACAACTAAACTATTCCTCTAAGCGCACCTTTAAGTTGCGCTAACGAAATAAATTTAAAAAAATAAAAGTTTATTCCTCGAAGCGCACCTATGATGAAAAATAGAGAATAGCATAAAGCAAGTGGTGCAAATATTGAAGAATCGCAGTTATTTAGTTATATTGAGAGCTATTATTTAATAATACAGACCAAAAATCAAGAATTTAAACTAATTCCTTCTATTTGGTGTCCTGATTACGAAGAAAGTAATCAAATAGTTGTAATGAAATGTGAAACATCCATCAATTTTTCACATTTCATTACATCATACACGTGCTTGGACGCCTAAAAGTATTCCCTATGTTACAAAATAAATTGCACGCCTCCTCGCAAGCTGCCGGCTGTGCTTTACTCTTGATATGGCACTCTGTGTCGATTTCGCAGAATAAAATCGTTGTTATATCGTAAACTGGTGGCCATCATACACAAATATTATCCAATTCGAACAATATAGCAAACATATAGGTAAAACTGATAACCTCCATTTTTTGTCGGTTGATAAATACAATCACGAAGACCGTTACAAACAAAAAATATGACAACATGAAGATAAAGAGGTGAAACTATCGAGCTTCTGATCAACAGGCAATATTGAATCCATTATACGACAGTCATTTTTATATCACAGGTCGGCAAACAAGCAGATGGCTCCTCTGAAGGAAATACAAACCATCGCCTAAGTTGGTAATAGTGCACTGGTATTCGTGATGAGCATAAATGTTTGTATTTCCCGGTTAGGATGTTTATTAAATATATTCTAGTATTTATATAAGTATTTCTATGTATTAGTGTCGTTGACTTACACCCATAACACAAGTTTTGGGCGAATCCCGATGGATCACCTAATATTTCCGGGATATAAAGTAGCCTATATACCAGGTCATCATCCACTTGTGTGCTAATTTTCATTCAAAACCCTTCAGTAGTTTTTGAATGATTCAGTAACAAATGTTTGTTACTCAATCATGCAAACCTCCATCCATCCAAACATCCAAACTTTCGCATTTATAATATAAATATATTATATCGAAAGTTGGAACATTAATTTTTTCACAAACAAGTCTGAGAAGTCTAAGAAGAACCAATAGTAAAATCTATATTTGGTAAGTACAGGTGGCGATTATATCTTACTTCTTACTACCATATCAATCATCTCCTTTAATATTTAGGTATTGTAATATCTTGAATTTACAGAGCTCCAATTTACGGATGCGGTAAATTACTCACCGTTTAGCAAATAGAAAGTTGTAAAGTTATTGATTCTCCTAAATTGGCTATTAGAATATAAAGGCTCTTTGATGAAGTTTTGAGGCTTAGAATAATATATATTATAACATTCAAAATTTAGTTGTGTGAAACTATTACTCTGTAAAAAAAGGACTCTGCCGTGACAGTACCCTGCTGCCATGACCAGGATTCGAACCTGGGTTACTACGCCCACAAAGTAAGGTCCTACCTACTAGACGATCGGAACAGTTACAGATACCATCTAAAAACTGTATCGAGTCTTGTTATTTTCACTATTTTTACAGCGTCATTCGATTGCACCGAAATAATTAAAATGACAAAAAGATACAACTAAGTAGTAGTATTTCGCAATGTCCTACTCGGATATTCGGTACCACCTTTATATATTCCTGTCGCAATAGCGTCAATGTTTGTCATTGTCATGTTCCGGTTTAGTGAATTAAGAAGCCGGTAAACTTTGCAAGTGGCATTAACACCTTACCACTTGGATAGCAACACACCATTAATATCTTTGATGTCTACAGGTGATAGGTGTCTCTTTCGATCAGGTGAACCATCTGCTTGTTCGTATAAAAAATACACTTGTTTCCGAAAATTGCAAATGAAAAAGATGAAATTAATTAAATTTGCTATGACCCATGAACTATTCTACGTGTTTTTCGCGATGACACCAAAAAGAAAGACGTTGGTTTAATAAATGGATGACTCATCGATGGTCCGTATAAAAAGATGACCCCAGCGGCACAATTATCCACCATCCACCACACTTTTACAACCATGGCCCACGCCGGCACCAAGCACAAAAGCACACAATTTATGTACGTACTCAAAGCACGTTACTTCGGAACCGAAGCATCTTCAGGAGAAACGAATACCACTTCACTCTACGCGAGCGTAAATAATACTGATTCGGGCCGCGCGCGCGTAGTCTTCTCTCGCCCCTGTAGGGGAGCGGGGAGACGGTTTCGGGGCTGATGCCCCCTGACCGTGGTTTCAGTCGCTATCTGTGAAAACAAACAGGTCATTAGGTTGGGATTGATTGATCCCTGGGTGATTCTTTGGTGATGATGGTGTGCATTGGGGTAGGTGGGTTCAGTGGGGTTTGGGATTTTCAAGGATGGGTAACCCCCCTCTGTGGCGCGCTTCCGCGTGCAATCCGCCCCGCAGGTCTGATTCGGGCCGGTGTTTGTAACGCTTTTTATACACGCCGTGTTGCTAGTCCAAAAGTCATTTGTAGCAGTGGTGAATTTGAAAGATTTTTTTGTTCACATAACAATTCGATTGAACCGTTATTATGTTTTAAGATTTCTAACTGCACTAAAATATTATCATAGCAAATTTAATTAATTTCATCCTTTTGAGAATGGATTTCCGCAAAGTAACGCCTGAACCAATAAACTATCTTAAATTACAAATGACTTTAATAAGATCACTTAAAAGTCAATCGCGTGTAAGTATAATCCCTAGATACCCTTTCAATATGTACGTAAAACAGAAGCCATAAACATAATTGTAAATTTTCCCATTTCACCGTCGCCTTACGGTTATTACTATTTTACTCGCTTGTCTTATACTCTACAGCATCTCGTAAACCATTTTAACACGACCATAAAATATCTCTAGCGAGAGATCACTAAATTTTGGTATGTCTCAAAATAAATATTTAATTTTTTAAACAAAGAACAAATTTTGCATTGATAACTTTGACATTAGTTTTGATATGATGGTAGACCCATAGGGTAAAGTACCCAAATGTCAGCCCCCTAATGAAAAACGCTACTTGCGGACCTTACTAGGCTTAAACCGTTATTGTTAAAACATATCAATTTGCTTTTTCGTATTATTTAACTTTTAAATATAGTATTGATGATTCGTATTGACTTCAATAACGAAATACAAATATATAAGCGCTTTAAGTTTCAAAGGGTCGATTTCCCTATTTTCGGCCAGTGTTTCCCTAATTTCGGCCTCCTTTTGCTCTAATGTCGGCCGCCAGTAAAGGATGTTACTGGAAGGATGTGTGATAATACCAACATCCTACAACTTATACAATTTTATAAACATATATAATAAATTTTTACTTCATAGGTACTTATATAAATAATATATATGTTTTGATATTATAAGATAGTATGATGTAAGTAAATAGGTACTATCAGTGTATGTGTTGAGATATACTATCGTGGACCCCCATTTTCATTTCATGGACCCCCAAATTTTTTTTGCTGACGTAGACCCCTTGCAACTTGTCATAGATACCTAGGGGTCGATACAGACTACTTTGGGAATCAATGTTCTAGTATACCTAACTCATCGATGGGCGGAAGCAGTTGAGTCCAAGGAGGAAGCGTTGACAGTTACCTTGGACATAGCGAAGGCCTTTGACCGGGTATGGCACAAAGCGCTTCTCGCGAAGCTGCCTTCCTGTGGGCTTCCCGAGAAATTATGCAAGAGGATCACCAGTTTTTTGGCTGACCGGAGCATCAAGGTCGTTGTCGACGGTGCGTGCTCCGACCTTAAATCTGTCAATGCTGGTGTTTCCCAAGGCTGCGAGCTATCACCGACACTGTTCCTTCTGCATATCAATGACATGATGACGGATGACAGTACTGGTGATGCTACATACTCCGGCCGAAGCGGTATTTCTCGGGAACACGTCGAAGAGTGCCGAAACAAGCTTGTGTCTGAAGTCGACAATCGACTTACCAATATCTCAGAATGGGGTCGTCAAAACTTGGTCACTTTTAACCCCAAGAAGACACAGCTTTGCGTGTTCACCGCTAAAAAGACACCCTTTGTCGTATCACCTCGATTTGAGGATACTCTCCTGACACTTGACAGCCTCAGCTAGTGTCGTAATACTGGGAGTTGACATATCGAATTACGTTCAGTTTCGCGGTCATTTGGAAGACAAGACTAAACTAGCCTCCAAAAAGCTCGGTGTGCTCAGCAGAGCGAAACAGTACTTTTTACCGGCCCATCGCCTTCAACTTTATGAGGCACAGGTTCGGTCTCACATGGAGTTCTGTTCGCATCTCTGGGCCGGAGCTCCCCAGTATCAGCTTCATCCTCTTGATCGCATTCAGCGTAGAGCGGTTCGAATCGTTGACGACCAGGTTATTTCGAAACAGCTTAACTCTTTGGCATCGCACAGGGATGTAGGTTCTCTCTGCGTCTTTTATCGTATATATCATGGGGAGTGTTCCGACGAGTTTTTGGATTAATTCCTGCAGCCGAATTTCACTATCGGACGTCGCGTCAAAATTTGAAGTTCCATCCTCACCATCTCGATGTCTGGAAATCCACAACTGTGCGATTCTCCCGACACTTTTTACCTCGCACTATTCTGTTGTGGAACCAATTACCGGTAGGGGTATTTCCGAACGGATAAGACATAGGAACCTTCAAGAAAAGAGCATACTCATTCTTAAAAGGCCGCAACTGCAAGACCTCTGGTATTTTAGATGTCCATGGGTGGCGGTGATCACTTACTATCAGGTGCACCTCTTGCACGTTTGCCCCTTCTTCTATAAAAAAACCCTTAGGACAAAGAAGGCTTAAATTTTCACAAGAGTTGCTCTTACAATGTAGACGAAAAATATCGAAGGATATTTTGAAATTCATCTCCTAAAGCAATGAAATAGGGGGTGAAAAACATTATATAATATGAAATTACTTACGTTGTCGTTATATTATTTTATCATACATCTCAACATATCATACATAAAAAAATTTATTATACTAGTTGTCATACGCAGCTTGCGCATGACACATGAACTAGTATAAAATAAGACCAAAAGATAAAAAAATAAAAATTAAGATATGCCGGTTCGAATTCGACATATAAAAAAGATAAAGAATCGGAGAACAAAAATAACGTAGAGATCTAGTTACAAGTTTTTCGTGTTCAAAATGAAGCATGCTTAAATTCGAACGTAGTTTTTTCGCTTTATTATACTTCAATGGAACATGAACACTAAACCTAACTGAGTTAAAAAATGTTATTTCTTTTATGTTGAATGTTATAGTTATAATATCTTTTATTTTTAACAATTGGCTATAACTAGGTGGTAGAGTTCTACATTGTCTCACCCTGGTCTGGTACCACCGCCTTACCTATTCCTGCCACAATAGCGTCAGTGCTTGTTACTGTCATGTTCCAGTTTAGAGGGTAAGGTAGCCGGTAAACTTATGCATGTGGCAATAGACCTCGCCACAAGATAGCAACGCTCCATTAACATCTTTGGTCCCATTCATAACATCTGCTTGTTTGCTATCTTATAACATAAAAAAATATGTAAAGGGTTTTTAATAATTAATTGATTAATTTTTTTTAAATATTATTTTTAGTTCTGACATTACTTTTAATTTTCATTTGACATTTGCCTAAATTTATTAATCTTTTAACATACAATCAAAATTGACATAGTAGCATTTATTATATTTAAATATAAAATGAATGTAACTCTAATCTATTAAAAATTATGTGGAGTAAAAAAATATTATTGTATATTTATATGTATGCTTAAGTAAAATAATTATACAATACAATATCATTAATAATATAGTTTCCTACATTTTTTGGAAAAAATTATCATATTGGTAACCCAAACCATTATACGTTAATGTCAAATTAAAATATTTTATCCACTACCCACTTTAAGATTAGTAGTTAAATAACTTTTAATTATCTAATAACTGTGTAAAACATCCCTGATGATGCTGTAATAAGCGAAACCGGTTAGGTGTATAAAATTATATGAAATACATGTGAACTGGAAGTACAAGTGAGTTTTTTGGTAATATCTATTTCAAAATGCAGTTTCACCAAGTGCCGACACTAGAAAGTATCCAATTTATTTTAGAATATTTTATGTTCTTATACTTAACTAAAATTTTAGGAGTTTATAAAACTCAGCACCCAAATAGACCTCAATCCTTTTGTCTGCGAAGTCGACAGAGACTTGTACTCTTATGTTGATCTTGGCACTCATTTCATATATATGATCTTACAGGATAATAAACCTACAAAAAATCACACAGTCACAGTAATTAATACCAAAGAATAGCATTTAAGTGTATTCAGTATTATATATAATATCTGGTTGACCGAGCTTTGCTCGGTTTTTCACATATCCATATCTTGGGAACCGAGGTTGGACCTGGAACCTTGATAAATCGATTCCTTGACACGAAAAACCCCTAATTTGTGACTCATGAAAACCGTTGGAGCCGATTCCGAGATTATATATATATAATATAGGGAGGCAAACATCTTATCGTATTAATCTAATACCTTTAAACGAGAAATTCTTGTATATATATATATATATATATATATATATATATATATATATATATATATATATATATATATATATACAAGAATTGCTCGTTTAAAGGTATTAGATTAATACGCTAAGGATAAGATGTTTGCCTCCCTTTTTAGAGAAACCCTCACAATTAATCTAAATAAATTCTATATCATTTTATAGATAATTGCTTGCTCTACCGGCATCAACAACTAAAAAGAATATTACTGCTTTTGTTTTTATAAATTATTAAAATTAAAAATATATACATATATTAAGACATAATACAGCAATGCTGCCATCTGACAGCTTTAATTTTGAAACAACGTCAACATGATTGACGGTCTGTAATTTTTTTGTTCAATTTCAAATCAACTAAGAAGTATTTAATAAAATTACTTAGTGCGAATTATTCGCACGGGTATGGCTAGTCTACTAGGCTAGGCTAATATTCTGAATAGTGCCGACGCTAATACAAAAGGCGCAGGGTAATGTGTTCCCTATAACAAGCACCGTCCATACATTTGCCAATGGAATCCACAATGGCAACATTGTCTATGCGGTATAAAAGCTTTAAGAGCTCTTTATACAAACCTTTCTTAATATTTATTTTGCGTTTTTAAATAGTGGTTTTATTCGATGCATTACATATGGAATTATTTTTGAAAGTTATAAAGAGTCACTAGTGCTTCTGTGTCACTTTGGTTAAAGAATCGTAAAACGTAAGCTTGTTGCTAACGGCAAATTACCGCTGTATTTTAAAGGACTGCGAAAAAGTTTCTTTCATTGCAGTGTCACTTATAATTTTCAGTGTCAGCGCTTAAAAGCATAGGCAAACATACTTTATGCATATTTGTGTACCAAGTTCTATGGGTAGTTTACTAGTTTTAAATCAACTACCTATTTATATGGAAGTCTGTAAAAGTCCCAGTTGTTGGTGGGTAACCCCTTCTTTTAGATGTAAAGACTAAACTCAACTAAGGAAGCTATTTCGTGTTTATTTAACAAGTCGGTTAGCGACTAGCTTGTCGCTATTGCGCTTATATTTTAAGCTATGGACTAACATTCCGCAATTTATGTCGCTATAACTCGGTCCCAATTTACGTAACAAAACTTCGATAGAATCGGAGTGTTTATGGCCCTTACACATTTTCTTCGTAGCATGGCACGACGGTGTATCTTCGCAATAGGGAATATAGGCAATAAAATTTAAAAAAAATATGTATATTATAATATAGGCAATAAAATTAATAGAAGTATGTTTCCCGATTTTTTTTGGATTTACCTTACTCAAGATCTCTAAATTTGCATAATTCACTGTAGATTACCAAAATATTTCTTAAAATAAATAAAACTATACCTTCAGGGCTCTACCATTTTCAAAAATTTTAAAAATTGACATTTTATAGTGATATTTCACTACTCTTGTTTTCAGCTCCTTGGCTAAATATGAAATTAATACTCAATTTTCTACTAATTAAGTGTAATAAATATACATCCTGCATCATTAAATTTATTACATGTCAATTGTCAACCTGAAAATTACGTCAAGTTTAATCTTGTATTTCTTGACTTAATTCGGTGGTGTCTAAGTAGTAGTTCGTAAAATATTTTTTCTTACTATTTACATATTGCAAAGTTTGCTTTTAATACTATATTTAAGTCCCAACTAACTTTACACTATAAACGTCATAACACGTAATGAAAAAAATAACAATAAATGAAAGTGGATAAAATGAGAAAGTAGGTGAACGTTACCATCGAAGCAGTTATTGAAGAACTTTTTACGCATTTAATAGAACCGAGATCAATTTATTTAGGATACCTTATGTAAAGTTATATAAGCATTAAAAATGCAAAATATGTTCATATAATATGGAGTATGGACCGAAAAATCGCGAATATGGAAAGAGTATGGAGTATAAAATAACAATTTCTTTCATTTTAAACTTTTTTTATTGTGATTAATTATTTATAATGGTAACAGTTATATTAAAAAAAAACTTTAATAAGACATAATTGAACAAAAATGAATTGTTTTTTTTCAACATCCATTACATTAGTTTTTGCCCTTATTGTCAACTGTAATAGTCATTTCGAATAAAAAATAGTTTTATTGAATTGGTTGCAGTAAATACACTAAAACATGCTTCTTTAAATTTTGAAAATTAAAGTGATGTCGATTCGATCATAATATAGCCTTATATTGGCTGAATGATCTCTCCACGTTACATGATGTGTTTGGAGCATACTTAAACGTGCATAGTTCTGGAAGTGTGTAAACCACGTCTATAGTTCTTGCAGAACCACCGCACAGTATTTTGTTACTTTTTCTTAGTGTATCAAATCCTTTATTGTTTTTCAAAA
Source organism: Apodemia mormo (assembly GCA_036924255.1). NCBI lineage: Eukaryota > Metazoa > Arthropoda > Insecta > Lepidoptera > Riodinidae > Apodemia > Apodemia mormo. Next base: position 8,725,655 of record JAUPFN010000003.1, read on the forward strand.
CATATTTAAGTTTATTTGCCATTTCAGCAATAGGAGCTTCCGCTTCATACATTTTTGTTTCTATTTCTTCAATTATTTTCAGGTTTTCATTCAGTGATGTTGAAGGATTTTCTAGTGCTTGTAACTTGTGCGATAAAAAGCAATAATTGCTTTTTTTCATAAACTAAATCGTTACCGAGAGTCTCGTTTTCAAAAAGTAATACGCGATCTGGCGTTGTGTGGTCATGTAGTGTGGCGGGAACGCGATACATATACCTTTTTTTATGATGTAACTGTTAACTATCATAAAAATTGGAAATATGGGAGATAGTATAAGTATTTTGTGAAATATGGATTTAACCTTGAAATATAGAAAAATTGGAAAATAAAATATAGTTTTTCACGACCCAAGTACGACTATCGTAGTAGACAATAAATTACAGGCCGAAAATCGTGTAAATTAAAAATATGTATTTACATATTAATCCGGGCCCTAGTTATGACAATGCAAAGGAAATACTTCGTTCATAAAATATTATTACAGGGTTCAGTTTAGTATTTAAGTGAAGTAATTTGTATTAAATGTGAGAGTACTACAATGTAATTGGCTTAGAATGGTACTATTATTCAATACTAAGCAGAGTATTTGAAAATACTCTCTTTTTTGTTAAATATGTAATTTTGTTATTTTTGCCAAATATGAGAAAACTACAAATAAATTGAATTAGAAGGATGGTACGATTCAATATTTAAAAGAGTATTTTTTTGAAAGTATTTTTACAATGGTGTTGTGAAAAAAAAAAATTCCCATACATTGACGGGACACCCTAATGTATAGATATACGATATACACTTATGTTAATGTTTCTCACAATCTAGACCGAGGTAGTCCACGTTATGATGAAGATATATCGAAGGTAAAAAGACCTGGAATCCTGAAAATTAGGTTTTCCGATTTTCGGCTCCAGTCAACTCGGCATTAAATAAGTAAATGATTGTAATTGGAATACATCGATAACATGTTATCGATGTATTCCAATTGTATTAGTGAACGAAAAATATATTTACTTCCAATAAATATATTTTTCGTTCCTTAATTCATATAATTCTTATTTATTATTTCAACACTTTTTATCCACAGTTATCATAAATTAACCAAACAATTTTCATAAGTCACGGCACACTTTTCTCTCAAAAGCTTTTATATTATTCATTTCGTATCAAGAAATAGTCTAAAAATCCGTTTGTAAGAATCCGTTGGTGGGAATCATAACAGATTTATAATGTTACATAATTAATCAACCGTTGTTGGTGAACCATTACGCTTCGTGGCATGACGAGGGTCAGATCGGCCAGTTAGCATTCTTAATACCATATTGACTTTTATACGGTATTCGCTTTTTCTTTGATCTTTTATCAAATTGAAGAATACAGTAATAAAACACATTTAGTTTGATATTTCTTATCTGGTTATTCTTTGACAACTTACCTTATGAGTAAGAGTGTTCTTGGTAAAAATATTACTTTTTAAGCGCAGAATATAATAATAAAACTAGGAAATATTCCTCTGATCTAAAAAAATAACAAAATTAAACCTAATCATTTTCAAGGTTTCTACAACTAATATATCCAAGTCTCCCGTTAGTTTTTCAAGACAAGGGCGAGCCCCTAATGAAACAAGTTGTTGATAGGACATAAAATGTATTTAAATGAAAAAAGAAATACAGACGCAAAAGAAAACTTCTATAATATTATTCAATTAATCAGGTCTACCACATATCGTACCTCCGCTCAAATAGTGTCGCAATTCAAAAAATCGTAAAATTACTTTTATTGTACCATTTGTATCGTATTATGCCATAGTTTTATCTCGAATTGTGATCTACTACTGTTTTCAATGATTTGATAGTATATGGCGTTAGTGACGTTAGTGGCGTTGGCCGGAATAGCGAAAAAAATAGACTGGAGCAACTTTAAACTCCTTTTACTCGAGTATCGTTTTTTTGACTTGTGACACTATTTGAACGGAGGTGCGATATGTGCAAATTGTGTCAATTTTATGACAAATTTTATTCCAAATACATATTCAGCATATACATTATACACATCTAACCGATTTGTTACGCATACGAGTGCAGTGATTTAATTTTAAGGTGAGGCATCGGGACAAACGGCAAAAAACTGGTTTACTTAACCACGTTTTTTTTTGTATTGATTGTTAAATCACAATTTTACAAAAATTACATGATATTTGTGATACAAGATGTTTGTGATGAAAAAACTGTCGCTGTCGCTGCAGCGCATTACGTAAGGAGTACAATTCCGCCTCGAGGTACTTTAAAAGAGCTATCCCCAAGGCAAAATCTGAACACATGGCAGAATTGGTGAGAAATTAGTTCGCCTTTCTTCAGGGACCCGTGCGTTCTGGTCTCTCGCCAAGGCTGTCTTAGGGAATTTCTCACAGCCCTATCTTCCATCTTTGCACGGAGACGATGACTCTTTGGCCCATATCGCAATGGAAAAGGCCGATCTCCTGGGCTCCTTTGCGGCCAACTCGACTCTGACCAAGGGAACGCACCGCCTACCATCACGCAGTGTGATAGTTGCCAGAACCACAGTTTCGGCAGTCATCTGTGCGTAAAGCACTACTTTCTTTAGACGTCCACAAGTCGAGTGGCCGGATGGCATTCCTTTCGATTGTGCTAAAAGTGTGTGCTCCAGAGTTGGCGCTAGTATTATCACCCCTATTCTGGCTCTACTACTTACTCGGCGTGATACCGAATTCATGAATGACAGGTTTGGTGCATCCCAACCCTAAAAAGGAGATCGCTCTAATCCGTCTAATTATCGGCCCGTAGCCATAACCTCCTTAGTCTCCAAAATTATGGAGACAATCATCAACTCTCAGCTCTTCAAGTATTTAGAAGAGCACCAGCTAATTAGCGACCGTCAGTACGGTTTACGTCGCGGCTGTTCAGCTGGTGACCTTCTAGTATACCTAACTCATAGGTTGGCGGAAGAAGTTAAGGCCAAGGGGAGGCATTGGCAGTTAGTTTGGGCATAGCGAAGGCCTTTGATCGGGTATGGCAAAGCGCTTCTCGCGAAGCTGTCTTTCTATGGGCATCCCGAGAAATTATGCAAGTGGATCACCAGGTTTTTGGCTGACCGGAGCATCAAGGTCGTTGTCGACGGTGCGTGTTTCGAACTTAAATCTGTCAATGCTGGTGTTTGCCAAGGCTGCATGCCGACACTATTGCTTCTGCATATCAACGACATGATGCGAATCCGCAACATACATTGCTATACGAATTAGAGTACTGGTGATGCTACATACTCCGGCTGAAGTGGTATTTCTCGGGAACACGTCGAAGAGTGGCGAAACAAGCTGTATCGGAATGAGCAAGGGGTGCACCCATTGACGTGTATACACGTCAATGGGTGCACCCATTGCTCGTTTGTCTCCTCTTCTATAAAAAAATCTTAAAGTTATTTGAATCACGACAGGTACTTTTTTAAATGAATCTTTTTTAGAATTGTGATGATTTCATATATGATAGCATGATAATTGAGAAACAAAACCTCAATGTATAGAAATAAGCCGACGGAGGAGTGAGATTTCACTATATTTTTTACTAGATAATAATTGCGTGCATTACATAGTATTTTATATTTTAAAATATTTAATGGTTCCAAAATCAGCCAGGTACAAACATCCAAATAGATACAACTAAAGAGATTTTATTGCAACTAACTACTTCTAAAATAAAATAAAAAATCTCGAGTCCTTCAATTTATCTCTCTCTCTTTCGTTTTCTTTTACTTCAATTAAAACTTTTACTCCTACCGCGTGTCAAGCACACACTCGATTTTTTCGCTTCTGTATTAATTCATTTACAGTAACGTAAAACATTAAAAAATGTTTAAGCCGTTGCTTTTGCATTTCTATAATACTACATAGGCCGAAATCAAAACCATTTGGGCAAAAGCATATCTAGAGGGGTACAGGGGAGCATGTATAGAATCGAAATATAAAAGTGTTAGTTTTGATGTGTTAATCTTAATAATTTTCTTAAAGACTGTACCTTAATTTTGAAAATCAAAATTAATTCACCAAGTGAATTTCGACGACAATTAAGTTTGCAGCTTCATTCTGCAACACAAACTACAGATGAACGATATCTAAGTGATTTGAAACCTATTTTTTTATTTTCAAAAACCTGAAATGAAAATTTCCACATAATAAAATCTAAAAAAAACTTTATGCGCCATATCGTGTAGGTACATCACTATCTACAGATGCGTGATAAATACGTTTTAATAATGAAGAAATTCCATTGTGGCTGCCTTTATTTTCCCACAAGTTATTTTGATACTTTAATTCATAGTTTAATCATTTATTTTAGGCAACACGCAATATTCACAGGCATGGTAGTTAAAAGTTTAAATAGCGCTTATTTTTTGCTACAAGTCATTCTAACAAACTTACGAGCTCACGATACGCGGATCTCAATATTCGAGGAGTGGTAGCCACTATAACATTTGTGGCCATTTAATATTAAAATTGTATATAAAAAAATTCTATAGCATGTATACAAAAAGTATCTTCACGTCCGCATCCCCGAAGAAGTAGGCAGATATACAGCCAGTGCACCCACGATTAACCAAAGATACTTAATCCTACAATGTGATAAGTGCCCAGCCTATCGCCAATTGGGTACCTATCCAATCCCGGGCAACGTTGTTTATATCAGAAAACTGAATAAACACATTTTTGAATTGCTCGACCCGGTAATCGAACCCGGGACCTCATGTGGTCAACACCGATACCGGACCACTAGACCACAGAGGCGATTATGTATACAATATCGTTATAAATTATATTTATTTGAGTGCGAAAGTTTGAAAATTTAATAAAAAATTTATTATTTCACGTCATAATTTTTTGTACAAATTTCAAGTGGCCAAAGAGGGTACTAAGATGACCAAAACCAGTACTTCTACTAGACTCCAAACTGCCACTGAAATTTTTATTTTTAATGAAAACACCACCAAAACCTTCTGTTCGTGATTAGATACGTTGATGATTTAAGTCAAATAATACACAAAAGTTTAGAAATTTTATTTTACGTACGTTACGTACGTACTTACTAATTTTTCGTCTATACATTTATTTCTCATATGGAAACTTACTTATAGCAATTTTTAATATTTCTTATAATAAGCAAAGATAGATCAGTAACTTCTTCTCTGTTGGCAACCAATTTTCTTTGTTGTCAGTTGTCAGTTTTACGATTGGAATTTTTAGTATTGAAATCATTGACTTATACAAAAAATATTACGGTAACATTTCGAGTTATTTACCTACTATCCCCACCATACACTACGCACGTAGCGAATAAGCACAGATGATTATTTTCCTCTGTTTACGAACCGATTTTCTTGATTGTTAGTATTATAATGTTTGTGAGCGTTGTCTTATCAAAAAAAAATATTTGTAGTCAAATTTAGAGCAATGAGCAAACTATTTTCATTTAAAGCGTAATCTAAAGTCATTATAAAATGAACATAGTTTTCTAATAACCAATAGTGAAACTGAAAGCAGTTTGAATCATTTATATCAATTTTTATTACCACAATAGAGAGAATGCACCACAATACCCGTCATAATAGGCAGTTCAAAGCCTAGTTGGAATGATGCGTTATTTATACTTTTTTACATCATTGTACATACGAGTATATGTATGTATATTATAATTTATATCATTGACTATAAGACATGATACCTATAGCTTTTGAAACATTGACGTGTATAATATTATATTATACACGTCAATGTTTTGAAACAACGTCAACATGATTGACAGTTGGTAATTTTTTTGTTCAATTTCAAATCAACTCATGAAGTATTAAATAAAGTAATATAATGCAAATTATTCGGTATATGTAGTTAACATATGTATAGATAAATATCGTTATAACATGTGTTAATGTCATTGATTGACACCTATACAAGCATATACCTACAAATTTAAAATAAGTAATAATTATAATACAAACAATCTTACCCAATTCGTTGCGGCGCATCGTTCCAAAACTTTTAGAAGTGGCGACGTACAAATATTTCGTGACATGGCTGCCGTGTCAAACGCCGCATAAGTTGGCGACACGGTTACCGTGTCACCCTCCATTTTTCAAACTCAAACTTTTACAAGGTTCTACATTTAAAATGCAATTTAAGGAAGATTTAATCGATTCAAAAATGACACAACTCCTGTGTCATACGCCATCCGTTAAAAACAATCATGACACGAATCGGTTACCTAAATAGCTTAGATGAGTTCGTGTATAATTTGAGTAGCATATTTATTTGTTTTTATTATATCACTACAATGCAGATTCTCTTACGAGACAGAAGATTTGAACCCAAGCAATATTAAGTTAAAGTTGTATATTCCAACAAATCACTAAAATGTCGGCTGTCGGAATGAATGAAGATCCTTATCGCCGCTATAAACCGACCTCATATATGCATCGCTTGTTTTTTGTGATAATCGAGTTTCAGAGTTTTACGCCCTCATCCGAGATATGGGTTAACACACCATTATCGACTCTAGACTGCTACTGAGATGTTTCTGTTTAGAATTAAAGATTACATTTTATTAAGCCGGAAATAGAACCAGAGACCTTTTGAGCTAACCATTTGATCAACAAAGCAATTAAACCGAAGTTTTTAACTTCCCGCTACGTATGTAGATAACAAAGTTACTGATTTTGCCTCGATTTTCAATAATCGAGTTTTCACCAGATTTCCACGTTTTGAGGTCCTAGGAAACTTTTCCGACTATTTTCACAATGACGTCGGTATCTTTGTATGGAAGTTAAAAATTAAAATCGAATCTAATTTTCAAAAGTTAAAAGTATCTTCACGCCCGTGTCCCCGAAGTGGTAGGCAGATGTACAACAAGTGCACCCACGATTAGCCGAAGATACTTGGTCCCACAAATGCGATAGGTGGCAAGGTAATCGCCAATCAGGCACTTTTCAATCCCAGGCAACATTGTTTTTATCAGAAAATTGAAAAAACCCATTTTTTTAATTTTCCCATGTGACCCCATGTGGTCAACGCCAACACTGGATCACTACACCACAGAGGCGAAAAGTTACACCTTTCAGATACTAAAAAGATTTTAGCAAACTTACTTAATATTTTTGAAATAACTTTCAGGCTAATACACCGATTGACTTACAAATCTTATCGGATTGTCTCCTTAAAAAACTGCGTCAAAAACCGATAATTTGATCAAAATCGGTCATTTTTTGGGACTTATCAATGACGAAAGTCTTTGAAAATAATGATTTTTCACATTGGATCGAATTTTTTCAATCTATCTTTCATTTAGCTAAAGCAATATTTTAGTCTCAAAAATTGAATTGAATGCCATTAAAAACATCAAAGCCGATCATCGTTTCCCAAATATACAGCATTTCAAAAATCAATATTCAACCATTTTTAACAAAATAGATGTTTGAACTGAAAAAATCTATTCATATAGGTTTTACTCTTTTGAGCTTAAAATACCTTAATTTAGCGGGAAGTTTCAGGGATGGCCTGCAGGGTCAACTGTTTCCACATTTTTATAAGATACCAAAAAACCGGCCAAGTGCGAGTCGGACTCGCGCACGAAGGATTCCGTATCATCCCTATTCAAGTTTCAACTTGTTTATTAGGATCGAGTAAAAAAAATGCTTAAAATAATTGGGATAAATTTTATATTTAATATTTTCTTTTTTTTTTAATTTTATAATTTTTTGTTATAGTGACAACGGAAATACATAATTTGTGAAAATTTCAGCTTTCTAGCTATCACACTTTATGAGATACAGCCTGGTGACAGACAGACGCACAGACAGCGTAGGCTTAGTAATAGTGTCTCGTTTTGACCTTTTAGGTACGGAACCCTAACAAGCACATGGCTTTCCTTATGGAAATAGATTATCATCGCCTATAGACACCGAAAATGTTAATAGTGCGTTGCTACCTCTGTTACAGCGGAGTATTAATTCCACATTAATAAGTTTACCAGATACCTTATCCTCCAAGCCAGAATACGACAGTGACAAGCACTGTCTTTATTGTGGCAGGAATAGGTAAGGCGGTGGTAGCAAAAACCACCGCTTCCAGATTTGGGCGAGACAATTCAGAACTCTACCACCTAGTAGGATGCTAGTGACTCGTATAGTCAATTTTTCGCCTCCTACAAAATGCCCGGAGGAAAGGCAGATGGTCTATTTATCAAAGGGGGTCCGGATAACAATGGATTTTATCAAACTTAATATAAACTAATATTTACAAACTTATTTAAAACTTGATGGTATGGCTTAAATTTATTTAAAACTTGATGGTAACTTAATATTAGTTTAACTTGGATGATTAGAAAATAGGAACTAAGATTGCTATTACAAAGTTTTGTGTGTAAATGACAGAAATAAGATTTGCTTGACAAATATTATATACAGTCTAGTGAGCTAACAATAACCTTAATGGTGTCATTGATAATCTGATTGACTCAAACTAGAGATAAATTAAACAGAAAAATACATAACATTCATACAACAATCCATCAAGATTATCCTCTCGTAATGGAAGAGCAGTTCAGTCTGCCGAGGCAGAATAAATAGAGTCCACAAATATAACTCGCTTGTATTTATTTGTTAGACAATAATTCAAATAAACACGTTGCCTCTGAAAATTATAATTTATATATTATTGGATGAATAAATTTACGTAAGTATTTTTTATATCATAAGATAGCAAGCAGATGGGTCTTCTAATGGAAAGAGTCAACCATCGCCTTTAAATACCAAAGATGTCAATGGTGCGTTGCTGTCTTGTGGCGAGATCTGATGCCATATGCATGTTTGCTGGCTACCTTACCCTCCGAATCGAAACACGACAGTTACAAGCACTGACGCTATTGCGGCAAGAATAGGTAAGGCGGTGGTACCAGACCCGGGCGAGACAATGCAGAATTCTACTACCTAGTAGCCACTATGGTAGTGACTCGAATAGCCAATCGGTTGCCTTTTACGACCTGCCCGGCAGAACGGCAGTTGGCCTAATCAACACATAATAACACAGGGAAAACGTTAACGCCCATTATCACATAGGTTTAGTTAGTTAGTAGATAGGTAGTTTAGTGCTACTAGTGTACCTACGTTATGCTGTAAGGTAGTAACCACCTGTAAAGTAGTAAACATATAGATATCACATATTTAGAAAGTGTTTATAAAGCTATTAACCGTTTTTAAAATAAATGAGTACTATTCCAGCATTGAATTTCACTTGTTTCTCGTAATCTCGATATCTACGATAGTTACGGCCGTTTTCCAAAATGCAAATCGATTTCGACAAACAATTAATCTGTTCTTAATACAATTTTTACAAGCAAATGATATATTAAACACAGACTAACTGCTTGTTAAAATTAATTTGCGCTTCGGAAACCGGCTGTTAACTAGTCGTGTGTAGTTGTGTAGTAACTGAAGTAGTCCAATTGAATCCTTCAATTGGACTACTTCAGTTGCGTTTAGTTCATCCTTCACTAGTTCGGTTTCAATTTATCTATATCTCTAGTTCGCGTAGTTCACCGCGAACGAAACGATTACGAGAGTCGAAGATTGCCGATGTCGCGCCGATGGGAGTGACGTAGCAGACACAATCTCGGCCCGGCTGAACTTGATACCGGTTAACTATATCACTCGACGTAGTACTCTAATTGGTCTGTGATCACTCGTACTTTCTTGTACAATGTAGGTACATATATACTTGCGAAGAGCGATAAAATGAATTCTTCAATTATAAGCGTTCATTGCTTATTGCACATGAAGGTAGTTTTGATCTTCAATTAGTATAAACGCAATGCATAAAATGTCATAATGTTTGTTTGAATTTATCTAAAATCAAATTACAGTGAAAAATAAAAGTTTAGAAAAATCAGCTTAAAGTTAAGGCCATAAGAAACATTTTGCTGTATTCGGCAATTGTAAACATTATTTTAGTAAGAACTTTTAATCTTTCGTAAAAGTACGAATAAAAAAACGAAAAAAAATAGTACAAATAAAAAATATACTTTATTTTAAAATTGTTTTATTATCGCTTCAACGTTTATCTCGTTCGCAGAAATCATAAGATTCTTTACACACTACTTAGTTCGATTAACAAACGAAGGAAAATCAATGTACTGAGAAATGATAGTGACTCAAGCCATTGGACTAGATGAACTTACTGAACTAAAAGAGTGATATACTTCGCAGTGATCAAAAGATATGTTCATATCTTTTCAATTCAGTGACACATTCTGCGCATCTCTACTGTTAACCTTCGCATGGTGACCCTGCCAGGATACTAACGTTATTACAGCTTGTTTTGTAATGAATGATGAGCTTAGATTCTATTAACCATAGACCTAGTAGTAGATAGCGCCAATATATGTACTTCGGTTATCTGAAATATGTGAAAATAACTTTCTTTATTGCCTGATTCCTACAATTAACGATCCGTCATTTGTAGCAATAGCCACTAGCAACTAATTTAATAACAACGAAACGTTCCACAAGTTGTTTGGACATTTGATAATTTGACATTTATAGAAACAAACAAACAAATCAAACCTTAACCTTAGCTTTAACACCCCATAGAAAATGTTACTGCTCGTAACTTAAATGAGTTTTACTGATATAGGAACCAGGTATTACATTGTTTGAAGTTTACCGCGCTCGAACATCATTGCCGTCGATTTTAAAAAATTGGCACGTAGTGTCTTATAGATGGAGGACAAATGCGTTCTCTAACTACATATACTTATAGGTACACTATAAGTATATCTAGTTAGAGAACGCATTTCATAAATAAACAAATAATCTGGATCTCCAATAATTAGTAAAGTGTATGTTGAATATTTGCATTCTTTTAGTTTAAACCTTCTCTTTCACTGTCCTTATCCATATCGATTTATCTATATCGATATTGACAATTCTTTTCTATAAATATCGGTTTTGTATTAGCTAAAGTGCATAGCGATGCATTCCTAGATGCTAGTTTGCCTGTTATAGTTATTTGATTTGTTTGTTTTATTATCTGATTTGTCACTAATAAAATGTTTTTTTTTTTAGATGGACGGGGTGATAAGCAATGATGTTTGCTAATCACAAGTGAGCCAAGCTCTGCTTGTGTCTACAGCGATAACAGATTCGACCTTAATCTTAAAGTGTTCTGTCAAATCCTTCACAAATATTATTACAAAAATATTTAGTTTCTTTTACACAAATACTTCTAAAAATACTTCTAAATTTCTGTATACCAGTAGAAATTTCATTGAAATACGGGACTATATAAATAAATCGTTCATAATATCTCTTTGTAACCTAGTTGACATCTAATTCCTCAACCCCTGTTGATATTAATCGATACCTCGCCACGATATTTCTCAACTTTCTCAATTTCGATGAAATGAGATTTTGTGTTGGATAATGGATCTGTTTGGAGAGTATTAAAGAAGTATTATCACGGAATAAGTAATGATCAATATAAATAATGCAACTTTCTAACAATACACAAATTTGTAAAATTTGTGTTTGTTATAAATGAGATTATTAGAAAAAAATTGAATAAATCTCCCTTTACTGCCGAAGAGCAACTAATGGACACCCAATTAGTACGCGTTATAATGTCCTATAATGCGACAAGTGGTCAGTATTTCAACTTATGAGACATACCTGCCTATCCAATTGCGAGCAAGTTTACGTTTTTCAGTAAACGTAAAAAAACTTATTTAAAAATATTTGTTGCAACAGAGATACGAAATATATTGATTTTAACAAAACTTGCGATTTGGATTTTGATTTTCGGAAAGTCTTTGCACAAACTTATAAATATATAGAAATACAAACATAGACACACTTACGAAATTTAGTACACGAGCTTGGACGCCTATTAATTTAGATTATTATACTCGCGCTTCGTACTCGACATTAGTATCTGTAATAAATACTTGTTATTTCACATATTAACACAGACATAACTACTACATAACTATAATAGACACGCCTTTTGGAAGAAAGTGTGTCGCCGCGCATATGAGCTAATGCTCCTATCACTGCCAAAAGTATCATACATTTGTAGATATATTACATCGTAAAAAAATAAAAATAAGCCATGTTGTACTGTACCGAATGGAATGGCAAGACAATGACTAATCCGCACTGCGGTACTCATTCGGACCAGAATTGCAATCCAATGGACTGGCAGGGGTCACGACGAGCAAGCGTGTGACCAATGACCCCCTAAAGGGTCAAATGAAAGGCAGTATAGATGTAAAAATGTGAAAGACATTTTCGGTTGGTATGGACGTGTTGAAAAAATGGTAGAAGATCGATTAACAAAACAGACATACAATGAAGGAAGGATGGGATGGGATGTAGGTAATGGGAGGAGAGTATTTGATTTAATACTTTTTGAAAAAAAAATGAAGACAAAAAATTTGATTATGGCTTAATAGCCGATGACAGATATACATTTTGTTAATAAAATTATTATTATTTAAAAGAAACTTACAAGAAACAGGTGTTGGGCTAAATCTACATTCAATTTAAGCACCAATCCAAGTTTAAAATGCATAGCTTTGTGGTGACTGCGTGTAACAGGATGCAGAGTACTCAAAGGTAATCCAATACAATCGGTATTCTAACTGGAATTGAACTGTAGATCCTGTGTGATGTAAATAGATCTGTCAAGATGAAACCCTGGATTGGAAATATATTGAATTTCTAAAATAGTTAAAATAGTAAAACGTAAATCTAATTTATAAAAACTCAGGTTTATCTATAACACATTACATGTATTCCTGTATATATCGTAAATTGGTGTTGTATATTATTATAAATTATGTTGCAGGTAAATACTATAACTCATTCCTATATAAATGGCGTTGTCGGATTGTAAAGATAAATACGTTTTAGAAAATGCCTAAAGTTGAATGTGAAATGGCTTCATTATATAATATGCAGTATATTTACAGCCGCTGTTAACAAATATCCGCGGCAATTTGTTTAAATTAATTGTTATGTAAATGGGTTGTTTATTTAGAACTAGACCTTATTCGGCTTCGTACATAAAAAGAATTAGGTTTGTTAAGTTGCCTTTCGGTCCCACATATGGGAATGTCGGCGATATCAGAGTTTATGGTTGACATTGACGCCATTTATGTGATCAACAATTTGCCTTCGGCAATTTGTACTGAAAGTTTACGTTTATAAAATGGTGACGCTATTTGTATACAGACAAATTATAGAATTTACCAGCGACATTGTAACGTTAGAGCCTCTGCTCTTATGGAGAATAGAGGGAGAGGATCCAAGTCACAAAAATAAGCTGTCACCAGTTTCCTCGGGCTCGAGAAACCTGGTGGCACAAGGGGAAAGCTAAATGAAATATAGTATTTAATCATAAACTCTTAAGTCGTGTGTGTGTGAACACTATACCTAGCCGCGCATTACTGTCCGTCCGTCAACGGATCTCAAAAATCACAAACCTTCGGCTCGCGTTTCGTGTTAGTGGAGGACTCGTTAGAAAAACCATCAAATATGTAGGACGAAAGTTTTTTCGTGTTTCTCATAAAATAACCGCGCGATTTAAGCAAAATTTTTTTATTTTTATTTTTATATATCACTAGCTGACTACTCTTATTTTTTTTTTCTATATTTTCTCAACTTTTTAAACCTTTCCTGGACTTCAACAATTAATTCAAAACCAAAATTAGTCAAATCGGTTCAGCCGTTCTCGAGTTTTAGCGAGACTAACGAACAGCAATTGATTTTTATATACATATATAGATAAGATAGCAAACAAGCAGATTGGCCTCCTGATGGAAAGAGTCAACCATCGCCTATAGACAACAAAGATGTTAATGGTGCATTGCTATCTTGTTCTTAATAATTCTTAATTGTTATTAGTAAATTATTTATTAACCTTATTAGTTACCAGATTCGAGATTTTTCAAAGATAGAAAAGATTTGCGTCTCGTCACAACGAAGCTGTTTACAAAAGTTCAGCTTGTTATTAATTAAAAAAAAAAGTATTTTCCTGAGACCACAGTCTATCTTGTGTGGGCGGTATATTCTAATATTTTATTCACTACTAGCTGTTGCCTGCGACTTCGTCCGCGTGGACTTCGTTTACTCCGCACTGCTCCTCCCCTGTAGGTGATAGCGTGATAATATGTAGCCTATATGTTGACCCGACCTATTAGTAATATTCATGCAAAATTTGAAGTAAATCCATGCAGTACTTTTTAAGTTTACCCCGGACATACATACAGACATACAGACAAACAGATAAACAGACAAACAGACAAAAATTCTAAAAACTATATTTTTGGCTTCAGTATCGATTGTAGATCACGCCCCAAGTATTATTTTAAAAAATATTTAATGTACAGTTTTGACCTTCCTACGATTTTATTATATGTATAGATATCTGAATCAGTGAACATAGTTGTTAGATATATATATTTGTCATAGTGAGTTGTTTCCTCAGATTTCTGTTCGTATAAATTTACAGTTGCTAGAAAGGGTTTTCTTATTTTAAGACTTATATTACTCAAAATATAAGAGAAAAATCGTCACAGCATTTTTTATTTATAGTTTTCATAATTTTTATTCCGGAAATCCCACGGAAACGGGAACTATGCGAGTAAAACCCCGGAACTTTCATTTTAGAAATTTTTCCACGCGGACGAAGTCACAGGCACAGCTTAAAAGAAAGAGTCAACCATCGCCTATAGACACCAAAGATGTTAATGGTGCGTTATATCTTGTGACGAGGTCTAATGCTACATGCATAAGTGTACCGGCTATCTTACCCTCCAAACCGGAACACGACAGTGGTAAGCATTGACGCTATTGCGGCAGGAATAGGTAAGGCGGTGGTACCAGACCCGGGCGAGACAATGCAGAACTCTACCACTTAGTAGCCACGATGGTAGTGACTCGCAAAGCCAATCGCTTGCCTTTTACGACTTGCCTTCTGCTGGCAGAACGGCAGTTGGTTTCTACAAAGAAGCCCGGAACCAACACGGGAAAAAAAACTAGTTAAATATAAATATATATTACCATCCCTGGATGTCTAGATACCTAGAGACATAAAAATATAGCCTCGCAAGTGTGAATATTCGTGTATTATGTGTATTGTGACATAAAACTATATACATAAACATTTTTGCAACATAAATAAATTGGTAAAGTCCGTGTCGGGCCACGCGCATGTAGGGTCCGTAGTTGCTCATCACAATAGAACGGACTAAGAAGAGGGCTTTTAAAGTTTCATACTATGAACATTTAAGCTATTCAACGTCAATGAGAATTATATATTCACCGCCTATAAAACTTCTCCAAGTAAGTTGGTCGAATATTATTCAAAATTGTAAAGCCTTCTAAGCCGTGATAGTTTTCCTCTTAACTTCATTATATTTACTACTACCATCATTTTTTCTACCCCCAAAAAAATTAGCACTTTAAAGCATTTTACAAACGAGTCCCTATATCGAAAACTTGTTTTCACAAACCTACAATATTTTTTAGAAAACTATCCAACGATACCCCACACAACGCGGAACGTGCGAAAAAAAATAACATTTCCACTTCACATGTTGGGAAACCCTGAAAAAAAATATTTTTCAAGATTTTATGTTACCACTTTGTTGACGTGACTAATATTATATAATCGATTCTACTATATCGATCTACTAATAATATATAATCGATTAAAGCTTACTAGTAATAAGGATCTCTGAGCTATAGTGCGGAAGGATGGACACAGCGAAATTATAAGAATTCCTAGTTTACTTCGGAACCCTAAAAAACGATTGTGTTGAATGGAAACTTTTTTGCATATTCTAGATTTTACCAGATTGTTCTAGAATATTCATTCATTATGGTCAACAAGTGTAAATTTTCGTCAACTAATGGATACAGATAAAGGTTCATGCTGCTCCCTCGTTGGAGTTTGATCAATATCCCGCATATTGATTACACGGGAACTTAAAAAACGATTGCGTTGAATGAAAATTTCTCTTGAATATTCCAGATTTCACCAGATTGTTCTAGAATAGTCAATAAGTGACAATTTTCGGCAGCTAATAGGTGCAGATAAAGGTTTATGCTACTTCCTCGTTGGAGTTTGTTGGAATATTGATTACACGGGAACTCAAATAGATACTGTAGACGTCACTCGAAATTAATTCCGATGATGACTCAGCTTAATTATATAACTTTGTGGTTCAGGAAGTATTAGTTGATTAAATTTGAATTTTAGATCATGTTTGTTTATTATTTTAACAAGTAACTGCATAGAAATATTTAGAAATAATGGGAAAAAAGAGGTGAAGTTAAAAACTTATACTATATAACTATGGCTGTAGTGGTACGGTATCGGCAATGTGTTTTTTTTTTTTAGTTTTCTGATAAAAAAGGAATTGGAAAAGTGCCAGGTAGACGATTTAGGTTTTTTCTTTTTTGGTTGGCGTTAGGTTGATCACCTATCACATTGTGAGACTTAATTATCTTCATCTAATCGTGGGTGCACATGTTGTACCTATGCCTGCCTCTTCGGGGATACGGGTTTGATGAAACTTTTTTTATTATTGTAATAATTTGTCAAAAAAATAAAATACAGAAAAAGACAAGCCCGTTGATTTTCTGCAGCCAAACTTGTCAGTGTATTATCGCGATTCCAATTTGATCTTAGCTATAAATTTTTTTAATATTAGTTTATATTATTGCTTGTTATGGACAATTTGAATAAAAGTTGCCCGGGATTGGAAAGTGCCCGGTTGGCGATAGGCTTGCCACCTATCACATTTGTGGGACCAAGTATCTTCGGCTAATCGTGGGTGCACTTGTTGTACCTCTGCCTACCCCTTCGGGGATATGGGTGTGAAGATACTTTCTTTTTTTGAATAAAAGTTTCTCATTTCATTGCGTTTTCAATTTATTTTAAGAGTATTTCTGTGAGAAATAAGGTTCACTTAGAGAGTGCGGAATAAATCGAATGGTAAATCGATCGAGTGTGATGGGTGGTGATTTCAATTAATTAATTTTATCGACCTTCCCACCAATTCACGTAATAAAACGTCAATCGCGATCAAACGCATATGGCTCTTACACACAAAAACATGATACAAAGTCGCGTCGTGCTACGATCCGGCATAATATGTAAGAAAATGTGTAAGAGCCCTAGACACTTCAACTCAATTGACGTTTTGTTACGCGAATCGGGCCCCTTGACTATTGTTTGATTTTACGATAACCGCTTTGCGTATTTATCGCAGGCACGCAGACCCACCATAATCAGGCTACAGGGACTTGACACCAAATATACTAAGAACACATGAGGTCCCGGGTTCTATTCCCGTGTCGGGCAATTCAAAACATGTGTTTTTCAGTTTTCTGACAAAAACAACGTTGGCCAAGCGATAGGCTGATCACCTACCACATTGTGAGCTAAGTATCTTCGTCTGATCGTGGGTGCACTTGTTGTACCTCTGCTAACCTCTTTGGGGATACGGGCGTGAAGATACTTTTTTTTTTGATCCAAATATACTAAATATTAGAATTTGTTATCCTCATTGTCATTTTACTTCTTAAAGGAGATATATAAATGTCTCTTTTTATTAAAAGAACATTAAAACTGCACGTTATCCACAACTTCCACAGCTTATATATATAAAATAAAATATTTGGCCATATAAACGTGTAATACACCTTAGATATTGGTAAAATAGCAATTGTTTTCAATTCTTGCATCCATAAAGATTCATAAAAAGCAAATTACGAGTCAGCTGTGAGCTCTCCAATTTCTCAACACTATGATCGCAGTTTTAAGTGCGGAGAAATTTCCAACGTGCTCTGGTATCGCTTCGTTAAAATACACTTTGTAAGCAAAGCCTCTGTGGTCTAGCGGTTCAGCGTTGGCGTTGACCACATGAGGTCCCGGGTTCGATTCCCGGGTCGGGCACATAAAAAAAGTATTTTTTCAGTTTTCTGAGAAACACAAAGTTGCCCGGGATTGGAAAGTGCCCGGTTGGCGATAGGTTTGCCACCTATCACATTTGTGGGACCAAGTATCTTCGGCTAATCGTGGGTGCACTTGTTGTACCTCTGCCTACCCCTTCGGGGATATGGGCGTGAAGATACTTTTTTTTTTTTTGTAAGCAAAGCGCTATAATTTGATATTATTCGTGTTTTATTGCACAATCATTAGTAATTTGTGATAACCGTTTAGATATAACTGAATATGTAATCTGACGTTTTCGTTTTTGTTAAGGCTCATTCATACGGGTTCCGTCATTGATGACGATTCGTCAAAAAACACAGATAACAGATGTACATTAACCGTGTTTTATCACGATTTGGTAAAATATCTGTATTGATGATTTTTTAGCTTATATGAAATACCGAAAGTGTCGGATGTAAATACATTCATCTTATATAAGTAAATAAGTAATAATTATAGTCTATAGATTAGCCTCATGCTAGAAAAAACCTATGTAATATAATTAGAGAATTCTTATATACTGTTTTTTTTTGTTTATAGCAATGCATAAAATAAGATAAAGTCACAGTATGATTACAAGTGAATAGGATTGGGAATTCGTGGAAAATATGAGTAATATTTTTCACGAATTCCCATATTTTAAACTGTCAGTCACAGCCCCGGTGTTGTATTTTATACATATTGTGATGGCCCTTCCAGATTCATGGCAAGAAACCCCGAGAACACCCGAGAAGCGTGAATGTGAGGAATTTCCCGTCTTCTCGTTCTCGCGCTCGCCTGTACTCCGATTGGTGTCAATACATTTTACCGCTTAAAATGATTTCTCGAGCGAGAAGAGACTATTAGGTACACTCATGCTTTGTCTCAGTGTCGATCAATGAGAGGCGGAGAATAGACGTCACCCGTATATGAAAATATTAAATTCTTCGCAACCAACCTTGTCCTGTTTCGATAAATTTGCATTACCCACCATCGTCCAGCTTTTCTATTTTTTTAACTTTATTTTTAGTTAAAACTTTCACAAAGTTATAATATGCAATGGTACACAGAGTCAAACCAGCTGCAATTCGAATATTGTCTGCAACGTCGTCCATACTGGATAGGATCCAGAATACGAGTGAAAAATAATGAGATTGTGGATAAACTAATAATTATTCTCGCAAGAAGTTTCAGTGAAAGTTCCTGCTGAGACTTCTCGTTGTGAGTCTGGATGGGCCTTGAGAGGTTCAGGGACCTAATTCTTTCTTCTACACTTATTTACAGAACTCTTATTTAGTTAACTTTCATTATTTGAATATTATAAAAGTTAACGAATAATTGAAACAGCAAACAAAATGATAAAAAATTAATTTCTGTCCGCCATCTTAAAATTGAACAACGAACAAAAGAAGCTACCTATAATATGAGAGCAAAGAGCGGTACATAAAGTTATAGAATCGATAATACGTCAATTTTGGTTGGTTAACTAAGTTTAAACGGAGTTTATGTTACAAGCGATTCCTGTAGTTATCCGACCGATAGTGTTAACAAATGGATAAACCGCTCTTAAAATACCTCAGAAACCGGCACTAGTCTTGGATCTCAATAAACTTGTACACGAGCATCAATTGTCAAGACCGGATCCGTGTTGGCCCACTTAAAAATAAATTAAATTACAAAAATGGACACATTTCTAGATGTTCTTACAAGATAAGATAAGATATTATTCTTTTGCCAGAATAAGGTACAAAATATACAGGTGGGCAGATACAATTATAACAAAATCAAACTTATTCTACTTATTGAGTGTCAAATACATGTGATGTCTAAAATTTATATTAATAATTATTATATTCATTGTAGCTAAAATTAGAAATTAAATATATCAATAGTGTATTTCAAATTTAATGGTAACGAAAACACACAGTGATTAGTTAAATGTCTATAATAATATTATTACAATAACTCTGCTGTTAATAAATACTAGCTTTTGCCTGCTGCTTTGCTCGCGTTAAATTCATTTTAGGGAAGTGAGGGGTTAGAAAGAGACAAAAAGTAGCCTATGTCACTTTCCATCCCTTCAACTATCTCCACTTAAAAACACGTCAATCCGTCGCTCCCTTTTGCCGTGAAAGACGGGCAAACAAACACACTTTCCCATTTATAATATTATCATGGATAACAAAATATACGTAGTTTAAAATTGAAACACTGTTACTAACAAAAGTGTATTTATGTATCGTCAATAATTTCTCGCACTCGAAAGCAACGATCATGCTGTTAAGAAATCGAGATCTCACAGCCAGTTCGTATATTGCTTTTTAAATATCCTTAGATACTGTAATGGCGAAGAAATGCTGCTTTTTCAATATCTAAGATATATTATTGCCCATTGATGTTGCATAAAATATGAAACGAGCATATAATTTCTTTTTACCCGGCTGCAGGAGGTTAATGGTTTTTTCTATAGTAGAGGGGGCAAACGAGCAGAGGGTGCACCTGATGGTAAGTGATCATACCACTCATGCACATCTGCAACTTCGGGAGTCTTCCAGCTGCGTTGCCGGCCTTTTAAGAATAAATAAGTTCGTTTCTTGAATGTCCCGAAGTCGTATCCGTTTGGAAATACCCCCCCCCCCTCTCCCGTCACCCCCCGGGGTGATTGATACCACAAAGGAGTAGTGCGGGGCAAAAAGTGCCGACGAAAGCGCATGGTTGTGGATTTCCAGACATCGAGGTGGTGAGGATGGAACTTTGAATTTTGACTCGATGTCCGATGATGGAACGCAATGTCCGATGATGTACATCGCGTTTATCAGTCTATGTATATATGTGTGCATGTATGTTTGTTCTTATGTGGCATTCAGGGGCCTAACGTGTAAGCCGATGTTGACGATTCTTACGTCAATCGATTCGTGTTAACCTTGCGATTGTCATGTAACACGTATTTTATTTATACATTCATCAATATTTCGTTATTTGGTTCTAATTACATAAATTAGTGGATAACATCAATTAGATAATATTTTCACCTGACAAAAAAGGAGGTTATTAGTTTGACATGTATGTATGGAATATTGTACGAATTCCATGATGAAATATTTAGGCGTACAAGCACGTTGACGTTTATTTCACGTTTTGTAAGCGTATGTATGTTTGTATGTTTGTTCACGTTTTTTTTCTTAAAGTAAAAAATATATCGAGATAATTATTTTCGATTTACATAAGGTAGTATATTTCAACTTAGGGAACAGCTAAGTTTCATCAAAATCGGCTCAATAGTTTTTACCTCATGTTGGTCTGGGCTCCTTTGAAGATTAGACTAGCTGTCATTCTGACAGATAGGACGTAAAAGGCGAGTGATTCGCTATTTCCGTCACTAGCATCGTTGCTAGTAGGTGGTAGATTTCTGCTGCGTCTCATCCAGGTATTTGGTACCACCACCTTACCTATTTCTGCTGCAATAGCGTCAATGCTTGTTATTGTCGTGCCCGGGTGTGGAAGGTAAGGTAGCTGGTAGACGTATACATGTAATATTGCCATTAGGAGATCCATTTGCTTGTTTTCTATCTTATGATACATAAAAAAAGGTTGCAAAAAAAATCGAGCGAAACTGCAGATTAATTTTACCTTAATATTTGGATTTACAGATCAGACCTATATTCAGATCATTCCTGCTGATCACTTAGCTTCGGATCCAATTATAAATTACTAGCTCTATCGTGTAGCCCGCTGCGTTATAAAAGTTTTTAGTGAACCCCGCGGGAACAACTTAACTTTCCGGGATAAAAAGAATCCAGTGCGTTATTCCAGGTCATCATCTATGTATGTGCTAAAGTTCATCCAAATCGGTGCTGCTGTTTTTGTATAATTGAGTAACAAACATACAAATATTTAACCAAACAAACTTTTACATCTATACTCTATAGTCTATACAAATAATTAAAATTGGAGTGTCTGTTTGTAACATTAAAATAACCACTTCGTACTAAATTAATATGGAAGTAAAAAAGGTACACATACCAAAATAACATTTTTTACCATTTTTGTCTGTCTGTCTGTCCATGTATCTGTCTGTTTGTTTCGGGTAATCTTCGAAACGGCTTAACCGATTTTGACGGGACTTTCACTGGCAGATAGCTGATGTAAAAAGGAGTAACTTAGGCTAATTTTAATTTTAAAAAACTCCACGCGGACGAAGTCGCGAGCACAGCTAGTTTACAACATGTATGCGATGGCAGAAACTGATTGACCCGCGAAGCTTCGCCCGCGTGATTTACAAAACATGTCATCAAGATAATCTTCCCTACAAACCATCATCCCCTACTGCATCCAGGACTTACGAGCTCCCAACTATCATGCAATACATGAAAGAGTTATCGATACGTTATTTGAAGAAAATAACACATACGAAAATTCACTATTATAATGCCCCGGTGGATTACGAGCCCGACGCGGTCACCCTACCCAGGTGCAGGAGACCACGGTACGTACTTTTCTAACCCGATGATCCCATTACCATCATCATTAATTCAGATACAAACACACACACACACACACACACAACACCACCGTCGTCGATCTCGACGACGAAGACCTCTCTACCGCCCCGCGCCCGGTGACGCGGTAACGATCGAAAGGTCAACTGTAGTTGTCATTTCCAAAAAAAAAACCTATTTCAACATCCTAGAGAAACAAAAACCTATTTAAGATTCAGTCAAGATAGGCTCGAATCCTTAATTGTTTCAATAAATCCCATACCTGCCTAGGGGGTGACTTCCATGACACCCCCCTGGATTCTTATCCTAGAGCTTGTTTTTTGAAAAAAGTTGCCTTTTTTACCTCTACTTACTAAATCAACATTGCTTTCGTGGCCTAATCGTAAACCAACAGACAAATGATATCGATAAGCTAATTACTATTTAACTCGAATAGTAAAATGGCGATAAACTTTATATCGATATTCAAATACAATAATGCCGACAAAGAAAATTCGTTTGTGTTTTTCCACAAAACAAAAGGGATTTTTATTTTATAAACCGTAAATCCCCGAAGGGTCCTAATAATACTCCATTATAATTGAGTTGACATCACATTTCCAACGACCTTTCGTAGATTAAAGCTTAATAAAACTGTTATCCAATCTTTTTGTGTGCCTTTATTTAACAGAGCGTATATTGGTTAATATATTATTATATAGATTCATAAATTCCTCATATTGTTCTAGGTCTCTGTTAGAAAGTCATATCCTACTTTTCCATTAATTTTAATATATTTATTATAATAATTATCTCCGGCCTCTTTTTCCGGAGAAACTATACAGCCCGTTTTAATTGACTATATCCGTGTATGTATGCCTTTTTGTTAGGCAGGTCGTAAAAGGTGAACTATTGGACACATTTGTCACTACCTTCGCGCCTGCTAGGTAAGATTTTTTCACGCGAACTAAGTCGCGGGCACAGCTAGCAGCTTTCAATAAACATCAAAACCAAGAAATACTTGAAAATTTTATTAATATGCAGAAATTAAAAATAAACTAAATTATTAAAAAAAGTTATTACACACGCAAATGCACACGACAAACACAGGCACACGCACACGCACACGCACAACACGGTAGAATTTTGTAATGTCTCGCCCAGATTAGGTTCCAATTACTCTCCTTTGCCTGCAGATGTTCTAAAGTCAGTGCTTAAGACTATTGTTTTCCGGCTTAAAGTCTAAGGTAACAGATAAACTTGTCCATGTAGCATTAAAATCCCCATTTCAAGAATGGTGACGCACTATTTACATCATTGGTGTTCATCGGCGATGATTATCTCTTCTTGAATACTTGGGGCGTGGTCTACAATCGATATCGAAGCCAAAAATATAGTTTTTAGAATTTTTGTCTGTTTATCTGTTTGTCTGTATGTATGTCGGGGGTAAACTCAAAAAGTACTGCATGGATTTACTTCGAATTTTGCATAAATATTACTGACAGGTCGGTCAACATATAGGCTACATATTATCACGCTACCGCCTAGCGGCCAGGTGCTGTGCGGAGTAAACGAAGTCCGCGCGGACGAAGTCGTTGGCAACAGCTAGTATAAAAATAAACAACATTCCAAATCAATTATGTGGGAATTATGTCACAATAGAAATAAATTTAAAAGAAATATGATACCTTCACGTTTATAAAAAAACATTACAATGTGTTTGTGAAATGCTATGAATTAGGTGGAAAACTACATAATGTCAAAGCTAAAGAATAAGATAAAATTATTTAAATTGTATCATACAAACATATTATGAACATACAAATATTAATAAACATATAAGATTTTTAGTAAAAGTGCTTGGACCCTAAATAGATAATCCTGCTCTAATATTATCCAATTCCAACAATATAATTTACATTTATCTCAAATTGATAACCTCCGCTTCTTCGTCGGTTAAAGAAAACAATTGTAATATAATACCAATATTGCTGGATAAATAACCCGAAATGATAATATCCCAATGTAATTATTTGCATGTGATTTGCTCAATGATAGTTATATGAAAAATACTTATATAAATACTGAAACATCCATGCTCTCATTCTAATATTATAAATACGAAAGTGACTTTATGTCTGTCTATCATCTCTTCTTGAATCCTTATCAACTGAACTGACTTGGATGAAATTTGATACAAATATAGTTTGAAATCCGAGAAAGGATATTATAGGATAGTTAATATCCCGGGAATCCCACGGGAACGGGAACTGTGCGGGTTTTATATTAGACTTTTTCACGCGAACTAAGTCGCGGGCACAGCTAGTTTTCAATAAACATCAAAACCAAGAAATACTTGAAAAATTTATTATCCGTCAGTAATCGAACCCGAACTCTATTGATTGTGTAGCCGCGGTCTCTAACTACTCCACCATTGGGACGGTCGAAATAAAGCTTATAGATACGATTGAAAAGTACTCGACCTAACACAGATCCATTCAATTCTAAAAATCAAATCTACCCACATTGTTTATTTCAGTTTAGAGAAGTTAATTGTGTGAAGTTCGAAACGTGTGCAATAATTTGTTGTGATTTTATAATTTTTTTAACAAAGCAATCGGACATACTTTCTGCAAATGGGGCAAATCGAGCAGCGTGCCGTCATTAAGTACCTTCATAGGAAGGGGCTATCACCGAAAGCCATCCATGATGATATGGGCAGTACATTAGGGGATTCTGCTTTGTCTTATTCATCCGTCAAAAAAATGGATAGCAGAATTGAAGTGTGGCAGAGAGAGTGTGTAAGATGAATAGCCTACTACATATTTTAGATGTTGTCGATTCGCACACCAATAAATTGACTTCGTGCGAATCACCTACACAAAAAATAATATTGAAAAATGTCGATTCGCACATTTCGTGCGAGTTAAATTCGTGCGAATAACCCCGCACTTTTAATTAATATTTAATTCCTAATTTTAAAATTTGGCCGGACTAAGAAAGTAACCCTGTATATGGTAACTAAATATGAAACGAATACTTATAAGTTTTAATAATTAAATAGTAACTAGAAGGTTTTAAATGGCGGAATTACGTAGTAACCAGAAGTCGGAATTAAGTATAGTTATTTATGTACTTACACTGATTTTATACAGCGAAAGAATAAACTGGATATGCCTCAAATCCCGGAATTAATTTTAAAGACCAGAAAAAATCCTTATGATTAATTAAATAAAAAAGTTATTTACGTCGCGCCTGCAGTGGTTTCAATTGTGTTAAAGTAAATAACTTTTACTTAATTAATCATAATGATTTTTTTTGCTCTTTAAATTAATTACGGGATTTAAGGCATATCCAGTTTATTCTTTCGCTGTATGAACTCAGTGTAAGTAAGCATAAATATCTCTAATTCCGACCTCTGGTAATAACTTCATTACCTCCCGTGCTAGTTGAAACCGAGTTGCGGAATGGTAAGATTCGCAGTACAAACTAACAAGTATATTGAATTAAAGTAAAATATTTGCAACTTAACTGTTATGTCCGGAAAGTTGCAAATATTTTACTTACCTTTGGAAGTTGCAACTTTTGTAATGCAATACCAACAGGGAAACTGGAGCACTACAATTATTTCGGCGCAATCGCATGACGTTGTCCATATAGTGAAAGTAACAAGAATCGGTACAGTTTATTAGTAAGTATTTGTAACTGCTCCGATAGCCGTGATCGTCTAGTGGTTAGGACCCTACGTTGTGGCCGTAGTAACCCAGGTTCGAATCCTGGTCACGGCAGCGATACGCTGTTACGGTGGAGCTATATTTTTACTTTTTTGATCTTATAAGCCCTATCTATACTAACGTTATAAATGCGAAAGTCTGTCTGTAACGCTTTCACAATCAAACCGCTGAACTAGTTTTGATAACATTTTGCAAGTCTACGCTGTTATATGGAAGTGAGAGTTGGGTATGTCAGAAAGAGCATAAAAGCAAGAAGGTGGTAGCTTTTTGGCTTTTTTGGCTACATACGTGTCTCTCCCAACGTGACTACTAAGTGGTAGAGTTCCGTAACTCGCCGGAGTATTTGGTACCACCTCCTTACCTATTACCGTGTCATTAAAATCGCGATTATCTTTCTCTAACAATCAATCTTAAGTGAACTTGAATTTTAAAAACTTGCAATATCTGTTGTCTATAGTTATATATCTATATATTTTTTTATATTATAAGATAGCAAACAAGTAGATGGGTCTCCTGATAGTACGAGTAAACCACCGCCTATAGACACCAAAGATGTTAATGGTGCAACCTATCTTATGGCCATATATGTATGCCATATGCATAAGTTTACCGGCTGCCTTACCCTCCAAACCAGAACATGACAGTGACTAGCACTGATGCAATTGCGGCAGGAGTAGGTAAGGCGGTGGTACCAGACTAGGTCGAGCCGATGCAGCATTCTACCACCTACTAGCCACGATGGTAGTGACACGCATAGCCACTCGGTCGCCTTTATATTTCATCTTTTAAGCTTTAAAAATCAGCACCGACAGACTTATGTGCACATTCAATATACAAGGGCGTTACACATTACCACCATGCTCTAGGCTGCTTCGGAACTTTTTCTCGAAAAAACCCAAACTAAATGTAACCAAATAGATATAATAATGTCTCTATTAATGTGTTTTTTTTTTCGATAAAAATAACGCTGCCCGGTATTTGATTACTGTCCGGTTATCGATAGACTTGCTATCTATTACAATGTGGGTCTAAGTATCTTCGGCTAATCGTGTTTGCACTGGTTAAACCTCTGCATATATTTTCGGAGTTATGCCCATGTCCCTACTAAGATACTAGTAACGAATATTTTTAGCAGACCCGTGGACCTGTAACCTTATTGTAGCCTGAGTCTAAGCCTGGTATGGTAATCACCAGAACACAAGACATTCAATAATATAAGAGAAAGTTAAACTGGATATATAGTAAAACAAACAATTTCATTTAAATTGAATCAGGCTGCGGTATTTCCACATAAAAGCGAAATCAAAACTAACAGAAACATTCTCCCAAAAGCTTTCACATTATAGCTGAAATTTGAAAACCTCTTGTCATCATGCAACGTAGCTTAAGTTAAATGTGTCGGGTTTGAGCACAGTTATAGCGATTATGCGGTTTAGTGTATGATTAAACAGTTTAAATAAAAACATATTAATTTGTTTTGTTGTTTCTTTTTTTTGATAAGTTATCAATATTTGCTATTATATATTTAGTATAATTTATTGTAAGAGGACGAAATCAAATAACTTTGAGGACCAAAACACGTACTAAATCTATTTTCTTGATATATTACGATAAAGCTAAAAAATAGCGTGTGCTAATTTTTATGTATTAAAATTTATATAATCATAAACCAGTTCCCATGGAGCTGGGGGAGGGGTTGTGGAAGGGGAAAGTGATTTGATCGCAGTGTTGCTACTTGCGCCGGCCAGCAGTCTGTGAAGTAAGTCACACCCCGCCACATGTGTAAGTTTTGTGACAAATTTATTTAGCACTTGGTTTGGTTTTATTAGCTTATTATTACTTTCTTTTTAGGTTATAACTTAAAATGTTATTGAAAAGCTGTGAAAAAAGACTTAGGTCATTGCTACATGAAGTTTAAAAGCATTTTTCAGATGAAGCAAGTTCGTCAGAAGTAGGAAAGCAACCACGGAGTTCGGTGTTTGGTTTCCATAACGATATCTCTTTGGTCTCTTATTCTCCTAAAAAGAATAAAGCGTTAATTGCAATGTCCACTCTTAACCACGGCGATAAAATTGATAAGAACACTGCAGATAAGAGAAAATTGGAAATTATTATGTTCTATAACACAACGAAAGCTGATGTAGATATTGTCGGCGATGTTAGCGCAACTTATTAGGTCTCTCGTAATAGCAAACGCTGGCTATATATTATATAAAGATATATAGCGATATTTTATGGACTTCTAAATAATGCTCCTCTAAATGCTACTATAATATTTCAAGAAAATGCCAAAAAAGGAATAAACGTACAGAATTTCTCCGCAATTTGGGTATTGGGTAATTCCGAGTTCGAGGTATACGCATTCCCAGTAACGAAAAAATCAAAAAATATTCTTGTGAACATTAGCCAGAGAATTTCTTCACAAATCAATATACCTCAGCGCTCAGTAGTCTAAAATGAACCTAAACGATCGACTCGATACTCGATATGTAGATTCCTCACGCAAGAGAGATCGCATAACAAAATACACATGTGAAAAAGCCATATGCCTAGATAATGCTATTTTTTCTTGCAAAAATTATACTGATTTTGAATAAAGTTTCTGAAGTGTTCTTAAACTATTTTCTGAGGTTTTATATTTTTTTTTTTGCCCAAAATCTCATGTTCTTTTAAGTTATGAGTTTTTTTTTGTTTAAATTAAATTTGTTGTTTATTGTGATTTTTGATATAGAGGATAAAATTTTTGTTACCAAAAACTAGTGCCTTAGATCTCATTATGATAACTAATAAAAATATATAAAATTTATAGTAGTTTTCATTTTTTTATACGTGAATAAATGCCAAATATATTACACATCACTCATTTCATGTTAGTTCATTGAAAAAATTATTTTAAATGACGATTTAAATTGGGGTATGTCACACCCCGCCTCATACTACGTAGGTCACAATAAGTTTTGCGTAACTTAAAAAAACAACATGTTATAACCAAAATATTATGTTTATTGCTTTTCAAAATAATCTCCTTTACATTTTTTCATGTGATCGAACCATTTTTAAAACAGGAGGACCACAGATCTGAAGGCATATTTTCTACGTGCTGATTGAACGCTATCACTGCCTCTTCGGAGTTGGTAAAAGTAAAACCTGTCTCACTTTTGTTGGCCTGTTCTCATTTTCAAACACCCATTCACAATATTGCTGTTTTTTTTTTCGGGTTCAAAGTATAAATCCACGTTTCGTCTGTGAGTTCATGAGGGATCCAACGACAACAAAGTTTCCGAACTTTCAATTCTTCGTGTAAAAGTCCTCGAATTGCCTCATAGGTAATTCGGGGGTTTTCTTCAATTAACCGCTTAACAGTAGCCACATTATTTTCGTTGACGGTAGTTGAAGGCCGCCCTTCACGAAATTCGTCATGTAAAGAAACTCGACTTCGCTCAAATTCAGCAAACCATCGCCTCACGGTGCTCAAACAAGGTGCTTCTCTCCCAAAAGCATTTTGAAGACGAGCGGCACAGTTTTACGGAGAAAGAGAACTTTTAAAATCATAAAAAATCATCGCTGTAAAATCTTTTCGACTTAATTCCATTTCCGTTGTGTACGTAGAACTTTTATGTGTGACAAAAAACAATTGACAAACATTTCCCGCTAATTGTTTTTTTTTTTATTACTAAGAAGGTTGCAACGTTTTAAAAATATAACATTCGAAATTCAAATAGTTCAGATTAGCTAGAAGTGCAAAACTTTTAGTGTGCACCATGTATAAGTAATTATTCTTCACCACACTCCCGCCGGGATAATAATTAATAATATGAAAAAAACAAAAAACTAAACTATTTGTTATAAAATATAAGGTTTAATAATATTTTTCGGATATAAATTTGGCAAAAATAGATATTAAGTCACGTGACCGTAAACGCAAATCTGAATCGTTACGTGAACTTTGGTAAAATGTGAAATTTTTATTATAAACGATGTTATTTAACAAAAATAAATTGTTTTTTGATAAATAAACCTAATAAGATTAATTATTAAACAGTTTTTAAATTAGTCAACTAGGCTATTGTAATCGTGCATTTTAACAGAAAATTAAAAATTTTCATCCGGACTAAAAATAAAATGATTTCATAATGTTTTTTTACATTTTCTTACGTGTGACTACACGCAATGAACGCTTCTGCCCACGTTCATGTCACTTGTATTTTAAACAAATAAATCGCTATAACACACACCACACAAATGCAACTTTCATTGAAAATATTATCACAATACCCGCACCCCATTGTTTTAATGTAACCTATGTGCAAGATAAATGTAGAATTCTCTGAGCTTTCATTACAGTCAGATATCAAAGAGATTCTACATACACATGCTGAAGTTCTCATGCATTTAAACTCTTGTAATAATGTTTGATATTATATTTACGACTATTGTACGCCGCGCTGAATATTACTACTCCCTGTTACATACTGCTTTGTCTACATAGTCCACGTCGACGGTTGTGTGTGTCATACAATTGTGGAATATAAAATGGTGATAAACTATTTTATATTGCAATATATCACGGGTGGTGTTGACACTTCTATAATTAAAACCTGGATAGGTTTCAAACCTGGATAGGTTGGAAATCAAAAAATATTCTTGTGAACATTAACCAGAGAATTTCTTCACAAATCAATGTACCCCAGCGTTCAGAGTGCTAAGTGTGAGTTTTTCTTTTCGCATTCGATTGTGAGCGCGTTTGGAGTTTACTAGGAATTTGTATGTGATTTGTACAGCGCCACCTAGTGGTAAACGTGAGAAACCAGTTTACCACTAGGTGGCGCTGTACAAATCACATACAAATTCCTAGTAAACTCGAAACGCACTCACGATCGAATGCGAAAAGAAAAACTCACACTTAGCACTCAGTAGTCTAAAATGAACCTAGACGATCGACTCGATACTCGATATGTAGATTGCTCACGCAAGAGAGATCGCAAAACAAAATACACATGTGAACAAGCGGTGTGAAAAAGCCATATGCCTAGATCATGCTATTTTTTCTTGCAAAAATTATACCGATTTTGAATAAAGTTTCTAAAGTGTTCCTAAACTATTTTCGGAGGTTTTATTTTTTTTTCCCAAAATCTCATGTTCTTTTAAGTTTCAAGAGTTTTTTTTTATTTAAATTAAATTTGTTGTTTTTTGTGATTTTTGATATAGAGGATAAAATTTTTGTTACCAAAAACTAGTGCCTTAGGTTACATTATGATAATTAATAAAAATATATAAAATTTATAGTAGTTTTCATTTTTTTACACGTGAATAAATGCCAAATATATTACACATCACTCATTTCATATTAGTTCATTGAAAAAATTATTTTAAATGAAGATTTATATTGGGGTATGTCAATACCTCCCCCTCACCTCATACTACGTAGGTCACAATAAGTTTTACGTAACTTAAAAAAACAACATGTTATAACCAAAATATTATGTTTATTGCTTTTCATATATGTATATTGCGATATATCACGGGTGGTGTTGACACTTCTATAATTAAAACCTATCCAATATTACACATAGAAAATTTTGTTTATTCAGAAAATTCCTTTGAACGTCTTAAATCTTAAATATCAACGATAAATGTATATTTGTTTTAATTTTTTTTTGTGAAAATTAAATCTAAATTAAAAATTGATCACCCACTGATTGAAAATTTAGCTATTGCGGAAGGAGTAGGTAAGGCGGTGGTACCAAATACTCGGGCGAGACGTTATGAAACTCTACCACCTAATAGTCACGATGGCAGTGATACGTGCAGCCAATCGTTCGCCTTTTTACGAAGTGCCTGTCAGAATGGCAGATGGTCTATTCTTCATAGGGGGCCCGGATCAAAAACAATAAAAAATCACAGTAGCAACTCGGAATCTGGCATTGTGTATTTACAGCTTTACGTGCTTAAGCACATTATGTTACACGTCATGTGAAACACGTGAGAAAAAATAGATTTTTTTGAATTTTAAATTTTTGTAGTAAGTAGGAATTCAAAATAAAAAACATGTTTAATTAATTAGAATTTATTCAAAAATGGAACCTGTTTATCGAAAAGGCTATTTAAATAGCCTGAGCTCGTGGACAGTTAGCGCACGCTGGAATGCTGGCTTCACCAGAAGCTGTGGACCTCTCGGACCTGAGCCGTCGGCCTCTACAACAGAGCGAAAATGCGTGCTGGGTGTTCCCTGAAATCCTGGCTCTGTCGGACTTAATTTTAGTGACATTTATTTGGTGAAGTGCTGTATTTTATTTAACTTCCTCTTTATGTCACTAGGTTTCTTAAGTCAGGGAATCTGGCTTATTTAATAGATTCAGGCGTTACTTTGCGAAAATCCATAATTTAAAGAAGAAATTGCAGTATTTAATTTGCAAAATTTCCGCAAAATCTTATATGGAACTGCTGTGATGCAACTGAAACGAAAAGAATGTAAGAAATGGGGTAAACTTAACCAAGGCCTGAAAATTAGAGAAGACTACAGCGACACTATAGTCCATCCACTCCACCACACTTTAGTACACGTCAGTAGCAAAGGCAGTAATACACATATTATGTACTCAACGCACGTTTCACTTCGCAACCGAAGCATTTTCAGGAAACTTGAATAGCAGTTCACACTATTAAGGGACTCATGAGTGAGAGAATCTAACGTTACATGACAAAATGAAAATAATATAATTAATCCCGCTCATAGTTGCGAATCAAACCCACTGTATTTTGTGTAATAAGTGCCAGAACACCCTTAAGCAGCCTTCATAATATATTTACTTGGTTTTAAAAAAATGAATAAAGTATTCAAGCAACAAGAAAAGTGTGGTAATTTATTTCTCAGTTTTAATTCAAATATTTTCGATCAATCGATAGTTGACATATAAATTAATAATTTATATGTCAACTATCGATTCTCTTCAATTAATTGGACTTTTAATAATTATAGAAAGTACTTATTTATAAGTATTCAAACACCAAAAATAATTGATATTACAATTTAAATTAATGAATGTAATATCTCTAATTGTAATTAAGCCAAATCACCGATGTTAATGGGATCAACGTGACAACTCCTATTCAGTTGCCGCAATCAATATTACACCGAAAATCCCCTAACCTTCTCATTTCAGTCGGTGTCAAGTGAATATTGTACGGGTGAACGTGTTAATCCCTAAAATATAAGAGATTATTATATTAAAACAAAAGGGAATAAAAGCTCCTTATCAAATTAAATTATTAATTTCTCCGTAAATGAACTAAGAGTTTCATTCTAATTAACTTGCTGCTACTGAATCTCTTTCGGATATCATGTCAGCAATGGCTTGGCTTGGTGTGGCTTCGCATAGCGTGGCGTGGCTACAGTCATTCAAACTTTACAATTATCAATGCTAAAATAATTTTTGAAAGAACGTTAGTTGATACGTCACTGAGAGAGGGACAGGGGAGATAGAGGAAGGGGTTGAGAGAGATCAAGAGGAAAGAGATGATGAAGCGAGAGGAAGATGGAAAGGGGGAGAAAAAGAGTTAAAATCAAGGTCGGAGTGCGAGATAGGGTAAGTAGGAAAGGAGAGATAGGAGAAGGAGGAGAGGGGAGATATGGGAAAAGGGAGATAGCAAGAGTAGGTACATAGGGAGAAGCGTAGATAAGGGAGGGGAATTGGGTAGAAGGCGAAAAAGGGGGAGAGGGAGATAAAAAAAGGTGGAGACAAAGGTACTGGGAGATGAGGGAGAGGGAGGCAGGGGAAATAGATGGAGGGGAGAGGGGGAAATAATAGAGGGAAGGGGAGGTAAATAGGGGGAAAATGGAGAGTGGACAAGGAGATAGGAAAGAGGAGGACGAAAGAGAGAGAGATTTCTATAAAAACAGACGTATTCTTTTACTTATGTGCCGTACTGTTAGTTTTTTTTTTTTATAATAATAATTCACGGGACAAATTACACTTACTGATCTAACCCCAAAGTAAGCAAATTATTTGCTTGTGTTATGGGTGTTAGTCAACGATACTAATACATAGAAATACATATATAAATACTAGAATAGAATAAACACCCAAACCCGGAAATACAAACATTTATGCTCATCCCGCAAATGCTTGTCCCCGTCGGGGATCGAACCCGAGCCTCGTTGATTGCGTAGTCAGGGTCTCTAACCACTCGACCAACGGGGCGGTGCAAAAATATACGTCGGTCCAGTCGTTTTTGAGTTTATCCATTAGATACAAACAAATTTTGCTTCTTTATAATATTAATAATAATTATTAATATTTTATTGCTCCACATTATAAAATTCAAAAATCTTCTACACATTATTGTATCATCAGACCACCTTCTATGCTGCTTTATGCTTCATGTGCATCATTTTTCCACACATTTCCATTTTTCATCTTTCCACAACTAGCTGTTCATCATGAGACACGCATTAAAGAAGTGCTATAGCATTTGCAACTAAACATAAACATAAAAATGTAACCATAATTTGTAATTATTAGCTTAATAATTTACTTAGCTTTTGACGCTTATGCTAAAAGCCTTAACAATATAGATACATATACTATTTCCACCACACATATTTAAAAATCCTGATAAAGTAGGTTGATTAAAAACAACCGCAACCCGTATCCGCTTGCAAGCTACGATGCCACAGACAGACACATACACAATCATTATATTTATAACTAGCTGTTGCCAGCGACTTCGTCCGCACGGACTTCGTTTACTCCGCACTGCTCCTCCCCCGTAGGTGATAGCGTGATAATATGTAGCCTATATGTTGACCCGACCTGTTAGTAATGAAGTAAATCCATGTAGTACTTTTTGAGTTTACCCCGGACATACATACAGACAAACAGACAAAAATTCTAAAAACTATATTTTTGTTGACTTCGATATCGATTGTAGATCACGCCCCAAGTATTCTTTTAATAAAATATTCAATGTACAATTTTGACTTCCTACAATTTTATTATATGTATATAGATAACAACCCCTGTTTTAGCGTCTGGGGTATGACATTTTAAAAGAACTAGTTTATCTGCGATATAAAGGGAAATTAATCACTAAGCACTAGCATCAGCTAGTATATATCCGGACCTTCGCCTGCATTGTTTGTTATGTTAACCTACATCGCATATTTTTGAGGGTTCCGTGCCATAAATCGAAAGTCTAAACCCTTTTTTTCTCCTTTATTTGCCTGTAACCCAAAGACCAAAGAGGTAATGGGTAAATAAACGAATTTTAAAGCGGTAGAGCTGGTAATGGGGGTAACTTCGAAAAAAAAGTTTTGCGACTGTGATATCTTAAATATATGCTTATAAATCTACATGCTTATGTTATGTATATATACTAGTATATTCGTAAAATAGTTTATTATAAACCTAATAGATGTCACTATTACAAATCTATACTTGTAAATACAGTTGTAAGTATTCACTTCTGTCGGCAGCTCGTATGAATATCGGCAGTCTTCAATAAGTTATAACTGCCTCCGACTTTTTAACAGCTTCAGTTGTCCAATTCCGTTTTGTTAGTTTAACATTTTTTTCGATTAGGTGCAATACAGGGTGTCCCAGAACTCAACGTCAAGCCGAAACGGGGTGACAGGATAGATCATAACCATCACGAGAAAAATCAGTAAAAAAATCTATCCCATGCAGTTTGAAAATTATGGGCATTTTAAGAAAAACCTAGAAATTTGGTCTAACTGTACCATTTTTCGGTTATTGTGGTTAATTTTTATTATTTTTGTTCATTTAAACTTTGGAACCGTAACCCTAAATAACATCTCGAGAATCACAGTCTAAAATAATGACACAATTACCCCAAGTTTCCTAGAATTTAGACTATTTGTTAAACTATGAATTTAAAATTTTCAAACTTTGTCGACTTTAAAACACCCTCCTTTAAAAAAAATGTACTAGAGTGCCTAGGCAAGTGCCATTGAGAGTTGGCGCATTTAATCAGGATTGTAAAATGGTACAATACTTGTTAGTTTCATACTAAAAAAAACGAGTAAAAAATAAAAACCTCAAGTAACTCGATTTTTGCTAACCCATTTTACTCAGTTAAAATGTTTTTTATTCGCACAAGCCCTTGGTAGGTTTTTATTTTACGGTAAAATGATGAGAGATATGGATAGTGGACATGTTTGCCATGAGCGAGCGAGACAGTAGTGACGCCACTTTTACCAAAGCAACAAAATACTAATAAAATAATGAAAAATGTTGACCTTGTTTTGTTTAGGTTTATTGGAATACAAGTCAGATTTGAAAATAACATTTTTTATTATAACAAATGTTCAAATTGTTTACCATCAGCTTCAACACACGCCCTACATCTTCTTAAAAAATATCTACTTATTAGCCGGGCATATCCTCGAGAGTTGATGTCCTCAGCAGCTTGAGAAATTCGTTCACGCAGCTCGGCTACGCTCTCAATGGGCTTAGAATAAACTTTTTCTTTGAGAACGCCCCAATAAAAAAAATCCAGGGGATTTAAATCTGGGGAACGGGCTGGCCACGAGATAGTGCCTGAACGTCCAATCCACCTTCCCGGATAAACTTGGTCAAGGAAATCTCTTACTTGCACTGCGTAATGCGCTGGGCAGCCATCTTGTTGATACCACATGTGGCGACGATCTGTTAGTGGTACGTCCTCTAACAAAGTTGGTAAATTTTCTCGTAAAAAATTTAGATAATTCGTGCCATTCAAATTCTCAGGCAGCTCAAAAGGCCCAACAATTTTGCCGTTTAAAATTCCTGTCCACAGGTTAACTTTAAAGCGATATTGGGATCGGTCTTCTCGCATTAAATGTGGATTCTCCACATGCCACTCATGAAAATTGTGTAAGTTTATGTAGCCATCTTTTTTAAATGTAGATTCATCTGACCAGAGAATTTTTTGGATGAATTGGGGATTTTCATTATGCCTCTGTAGCATTGTTCTACAAAATGAAATCCTTTCAGGATAATCTCGAGGGAGAAGACTTTGAACTCGTTGTACGTGAAACGGATGCATTTCAGCTCTTTGTAAAATACGATGTGCTGTGCTTTTGGGTATTCCCGTTCTTTCTTCAATTCCACGAACGGAAATACTTGGGTCATCTGCGACCTCTTCCAACACTTCTTCTTCGTAAGGAAAGCGAGGTCTACCTCCAGCCCGTATTTGATTCGGAAAATGGCCGCCCTCTGTGAGTGAACGGTGCACATTAACAAACACGCGGTGATCCGGATAGCGCTCTAAATTTGGATATCTTTCACGATAAAGTCTAGCGGCGGCACTTGCATTGCATCTGCATTCCCCATAAATGAGATGCATGTTCGCATATTCTTGTGAAGTGTAGCGTGTAGTGATGACAAGGATGTCAACACAAAAGTCCAATTCCAAAAGAGAGAAGCCAAAGTTGCCGGTATGTAATCAACAAGTCCAATTCACAAAAATCCAAGTCCAAAAAGAAAAGCCAAAGTTGTCAGTCAGTACTAAATTAACACAAGCGAATACGGAAAGGTGCGCAGTAGACGAATGAGCGAAATGTACTAACTGGTGTCAGACTGGCAGCGTAGCTATTTGCTTGGTATGGCGTCTGTATCTGTTTCATTCGCACTCGTTTAAACGACGCATCTCCGTCTCACTGCGTGGCGTCACTATCTGTCTCGCTCGCTCATGGCAAACATGTCCACTATCCATCTCTCGCATCATTTTGCCGTAAAATAAAGAATCTACTAAAGGCTTGTGCGAATAAAAAACATTTTAACTGAGTAAAATGGGTTAGCAAAAATCGGGTTACTTGAGGTTTTTATTTTTTACTCGTTTTTTTTTAGTATGAAACTAACAAGTATTGTACCATTTTACAATCCTGATTAAATGCGCCAACTCTTAATGGCACTTGCCAAGGCACTCTAGTACATTTTTTTTAAAGGAGGGTGTTTCAAAGTCGACAAAGTTTGAAAATTTTAAATTCATAGTTTAACAAATAGTCTAAATTCTAGGAAACTTGGGGTAATTGTGTCATTATTTTAGACTGTGATTCTCGAGATGTTATTTAGGGTTACGGTTCCAAAGTTTAAATGAACAAAAATAATAAAAATTAACCACAATAACCGAAAAATGGTACAGTTAGACCAAATTTCTAGGTTTTTCTTAAAATGCCCATAATTTTCAAACTGCATGGGATAGATTTTTTTTCTGATTTTTCTCGTGATGGTTATGATCTATCCTGTCACCCCGTTTCGGCTTGACGTTGAGTTCTGGGACACCCTGTATATCAAAATATTTTTTTCGCACCAAAAATTGATTAATTTAACTAATGATTCCATTTTTTCGCAATATCGCTCGAGTTTTTAACTTTACCCCCTTTTCTCACTATTTCTGAATATTCTCATATTGTTAAAATCATATTTTAAGAACGAACATGATCTAAAATTCAAATTTAATCAACTAATACTTCCTGGACCTCAAAGTTATATAATTAAGCTGAGTCATCATCGGAATCTGCTATTTGAGTTCTCGTGTAATCAATACCCCATCAAACTCCAACGAGGAGTAGCATAAACCTTTATCTGCACTTGTTAGTTGACAAAAATTGTCACTTATTGACTATTCTAGAACAATCCCGTAAAATCTGGAATATTCAAGAGAAGTTTTCATTCAACGCAATCGTTTTTAGGGTTCTGAAGTAAACTAGGTTTGCGAATTTTTAAGCTTCTAGAAAATTTTAAATAATTTGGTCCAGGTCCAGATCAATTCGGTGAAAAATATTTTTGGTGATACAGCATTTTTTTATTATAACATCTAAATTAATGTGCCGATTGAGTACACAACCTAAGCAGCTCTATTTCTCAAAAAACTGCGTCCAATGCATAAATTGCATCAAATCGGTTTATCCGTTCGGGAATTATCGTTGACGAAAAATTTTGAAAAAATTTTTTTTTCGATCTAACTTCGAAATTTTTCAACCAATCATTTTTTCGCCTTCTACAAAATTTAGGACCAAAAAACTACGTCGAATACTATTTCAAAAATTAAAATTGAATTAAATTTTCGACAGTGACAGTTATGTATTCGTATATTAAAATTACGTTGTTTAAAGCAAACTTACTTCATATTTTTAAATTAACTTTCAGGCAGTTTTTTATGTAGTACGCAGTTTTTTACGTATACGACGTAAAAAACTGCGTCAAATACCGTAAATCAGATTAAATTCGGTTGTTCGTTCGGGATTTACCAATGACGCAAATTTTTGAAAAAAAGTTTTTTTCGACATTTCTTCGATATTTTTTCCCATTGATTTTTTAGCTAAATAAAACAACCTAGAGCTCAAAAATTGCTTTGAACACCATTCCAAAGATCAAGACCGATCATCATTTTGAAAATATAAGACATACATCTTTTCGAACATTAAAATATATATATATATATATATATATATATATATATATATATATATATATATATATATATATATATATATATATATATATATATTATATTATATATATATATATATATATATATATATATATATATATATATATATAATATAGAACATTAAAATAATAAACATTTTTACAAACATTAGTTTTATTCATTGAGCTTAAAATAGCAATAGCAGCAATTTAGCGGGAAGTTTAAGCGACGGCCTCCAAAGTCAACCGGTATACAGATTCAGTAGCATCTGAAAGACTGTTAGTTTTGAATTAATAACTTTTCTTAAATTTTCAAATTGACAGGCCCGGGTATCATCACCTATCAAGTGACAGTTGTTAATGCACTCAATGATAAATCAATCATTACACATCTGACTAACTCGAAAAAGGGTTGAATTAACGGTGATGCAACC
Source organism: Apodemia mormo (assembly GCA_036924255.1). Lineage (NCBI taxonomy): Eukaryota > Metazoa > Arthropoda > Insecta > Lepidoptera > Riodinidae > Apodemia > Apodemia mormo. The sequence continues at coordinate 8,765,801 of JAUPFN010000003.1, forward strand.
ATGAGCCTTGCTAATCTAATCTAACCAAAGAAAATAAATAAATATCTGATGATTTCGGCTAATTATCTCATTTATTCTTAACAAACTGACCCGCGCAGTTACTCTTAATAACATAAATAAGTCTCCTGACTAAAGATATTATAGCTTACCATCCGTTTTCAAATAAGAACCTAAAGCCAAAAGATTCCCGGCTAAACATCATCTACCAATGGGTAAGTTTGTAGGGTCAAACTGGAAAGTTTACATAATTCTAACAACTAGTAATTTTGCTCCTCGAATTCACTGCATAGTCAAAAAGTTTATCAAAACTTTTACTTGCACTTTAAATTATAAAAAGACTGCAATATATCCAACCCAAACTTAAGCGTTAAAGCAAAATCACAGAAGCGTGAGCCGTAATTAAATTGCTCAAAGGAAAAGGATCGACCTGCCGCCACGAAATAGTCCCAAAATTTATTACACTCGCAGTTTCACACCTGACTCTTGGAGATCACAGGTGACCACCAAATCGTTAGCGGATTAATTAAACTTAAATTAAAATACGCTATGTTAGCATTGTTTTAGGATAATTAATTTTACTTTGATGTCAATATTACCTTGTCAGTGACATTAGTGATAAAGTTATAGAGATAAAGTTATAGAGAGTGACATTGGTGAGAAGTAATACTAAAGATCGCGCCCTCGTCAAAATTCGGTCGCACGTTTTAAACTTGGCTGGACACGCTCCCGCGTATCTAGATCATAGACGTCTTGATTCAACAACAGACTTTACCCATAAGAAAATACTATGCATGTGTGTCAAATGAATAGTACTCTGTGTAATGTTATTTTATTAATTTAATTAATTTGTTATTTTTATTATATTATTTTTAATAATTGTTTTAATGCGTTTTATACAAGACGTTGACTAGTTAAAGATTGTACATATTGCAGGAGGGTGTTAAGTTCTTGATTCTGATACCAAATATGTATAAAAGCTAGGTGCTATATTTTGACATAATTTTCCAATAAAAATGTTTAGTACAGACATTTGCGAACGGTGCATAGAAGTTCGTTGTTTACAAACAGCATTTTTTTTTAAATTTTATTGTTGACAGGGAAGCAATTGGCCACGATCTCGTCTGATGGTAAGCTAAGATGTGGCTTAAGATAGAACGCGTTTCCCAGATTGTACTCGTCGCGGAACACAGACCCAGGAAGCATGTTCCAGTCCCCTGCGATTCGAATGAAAAATGTCAAGTCGAACCGCTTTGTCCGGATATATCGAACGTCCATCATAATTGTGGCGATGCCTAGAATTCCGATATACCGAGTACCGCTTTGTCCGGATATATCGAACGTCCATCATAATTATGGCGATGCCTAGAATACCGATATACCGAGTACGAGACTGACGAGTGTTAGTACATCATGCAGTGGCCATATTTTCGAATATTATTACACTAATTTCTTTGAGGTTTACTATATTGTGGTTAAGCAATATTTTCATTATACTATATTATTATTGCTTGCTTTTATGACCATTAGGTATCATGTCTTTCAATATAAAAATATTTTACCAATCAGCCTGTATAAAAAATAGCGATGCCCTCTGGCCGAAATTCGACCATACATTAAATAATAAATTATCTTTTAAGTTTTGACATCAGGCTTAAGCCGTAACGAAAATAGTATAAATGTATGTGTGTATATTATCACTTATCATGTGTGTCATTTTAATAATATAGTATGACGTGTAATATTTATTTTTATTAATTTAATGTATTTAGAATGCATATTTTTAAAAATATTAGGTTTCTACAGTCTTCCGCAATGGAAACTTAAACTGCCTCCAATTGAGTTCAACTCCGTTTGCGTATTTGTCGGAAAAGGGGTACAAAGTTTTCGCTTCTCGTATTAATATATAGATTTATACATCCAACCGGTTTCACTAAATCCAGCATATTCAGGAATTTTTTTGAAGTGAAAACTTCTTTAGGCGCGTTGAGCGTTTTGGTAGAGGGTAAAATCCTCGGTTCGCGTCACCGACATGCTAATGATAATAGTATATCTATAGCTATGTTTTGCATATAGTTTTAATTACTCTCAACTTAATAGTTCCGTTTTCACTTCTATCGGCAGTCCCACGACTGCTACTGTTTTTTTTTTTACTTAAATAACCGATCACTACCACCGATCTACATATATTTTGTTTACAATATACGTAGGTCACACTATAAGATTTGCGTAAATTAAAAAAACAACATGTTATGACCAAAATATTATGTTTATTGCTTTTCAAAATAATCTCCTTTACATTTTAAACCTTTTTTAAAGCGATCGAACCATTTTTTAAAACAGGAGGACCACAGATCTGAAAGCATGTTTTCTACGTGCTGATTGAACGCTATCACTGCCTCTTCGGAGTTGGTAAAAGTAAAACCTTACATCAAATCTTTGATTTTGGGGAAAACAAAAAAATTACAGGATGCTAGGTCGGAGGTATGCGCAGGATGAGTGACGAGATGTTCTTTTTCGGAAGGTAAAAATGACTTTGTTTTGATGGCCGTGTGTGAAGAAGCGTTATCATGGTGTAGGAGAATGCGGCTTTTGGGTCGTCTTTCGCGAACTTTTTCTAACACTCTGGGTAAACAAATGGTAAAATACCACTTGGCATTAACACTCTTTTGATCTTCAAGTGGAATTGTACAGATGGGACTCGCAGCTGAGAAAAAAACGCCATCATTTTTTTACCAACTTTTCTCGCCTGTCTCACTTTTGTTGGCATGTTCTCATTTTCAAATACCCATTCACAAGATTGCTGTTTTTATTCGGGTTCAAAACAATAAATCCACGTTTCGTCTCCTGTGACAATGTCATAAACAGCTACTAGTCGTAGATTAGTTGTTTTAGTGAATTAACCCCATGTGAACCTGACTCATCCCGCTGACCGCGTGATTAGACGCGATGCGTCGGGAATCACAGGGTGACATTATTCCCTGTGCTATCCAGTGGCTGATGGTGTTTCAATTTCTTACTCCTCGTGGTGGATGTGAACCCGGGCCTCCATCGTGTTGCTGCAGCAGGAGTGTCACCTGAGAAGACCATCGATTTCCCCAAGCCCATTCCCATCGCGCCTTTGGCATTTCATAAACCCCTTTTTTTTAAATTTCGGACTCCGAGTCAAAAAATTATTTAAAATTATTATTTGAAATATAAAATGAAGAAACCGGAATATAGTCTTGAATTTTAACTGAGCATTATATTTTTTCAAATTCCACGGATCCCGTGACATAGTAATAGAATGTCTGTGGTCGTACTTCAGTAGCATCTGTGAGCACCATTCCACGCGAGCCCGCTTCTGCTCCGCTGTCAGTTCATGAGGGACCCAACGACAACAAAGTTTCCGAACTTTCAATTCTTCGTGTAAAATTTTCCGAATTTGGCTCATAACAATATCCAATAGTCTTCGAATTGTCTCATAGATAATCCGGGTTTTTTTTTTCAATTAACCGCTTAACAGTAGCCACATAATTTTTGTTGACGGCATCGGCAGTTGAAGGCAGCCCTTCACGAAATTCGTCATGTAAAGAAACTCCATTTTCGTTGCGTACGTTGTAACCTATACTTTATCAGGTGCTGATGACGGTAAGTATCCAATTAATTTTTAAACTTAACAAGAGCTCTCATCTCAACGTGAACCTTTAAGCTTAACGCATTCTAGTAATTATCATACAAAGGGGTACAAGAATCTTTGTGTCAGACAAATTACACTTACTGATCTAACCCCAAAGTAAGCAAATTATTTGCTTGTGTTATGGGTGTTAGTCAACAATACTAAACATAGAAATACATATATAAATACTAGAATATATTTAATAAACACCCAAACCCGGAAATACAAACATTTATGCTCATCAGGACAAATGCTTGTCCCCGTCGGGGACCGAATCCAAGCCCCGTTGATTGCGTAGTCAGGGTCGCTAACCACTCGACCCGTTGGTTGAGTGATTAGCAGCTGTCAAAGATTTTTCTTCGCGTTTTAATGTATAAGATACTAGCTGTACCCGTGACTTACGTTTATTTTCTTATCCGCGTGGAAGTTTCTAAAATATAACCTGCACAATTCCCGTGGGATTTCCGAGATAAAAACTATCCTATGTCCTTTTTCGAGTCTCAAACTATCTTTGTACTAAATTTCATCTAAATCGGTTTAGTGGTTTAGGCGTAGAGAAGCGACAGACAGACAGAATTACTTTCGCATTTATAATATTAGTATGGAAGTATGGATTAGCTTTCTGTACTCCTTTACAACGTAAACTGACTGTGCTAAATTTTGTGCTCCTCCGTTGACATAATTATCATAAAAAGCGAAAAAAATTTTTCGCTTCATTTATAAATATATAGATTAAACAGTACTCCTCGTAGTGGGCCTCAAAAAGCCAGCACACCTTTCCACTTTCCTTTTGATTCTTCTGGGTCATCCATTCGTAGAAGGCGATTTAATACTTATTTACAATAGTACTACTAGGTAGCAGAGTTCTGAAACATTTATTTATTCAATCCTTTTTTTGTATATAATTGAAACTCGTAAGGCAAAATTTAGAAACAGATTCAAGCGGTCTCATTTAGATCTTACCAAAAGCCTTTCATCATATTTATTACAGACATTTTACATTTTCTCCTCCAGTACAGGGAAATTATATATAAATAGATTTTCTGGTTTTACGATATTGTTTTATGTTTGAAGACTACTTACTGAGAGCTTTCGTTTGAAGAACGAGTGCTGTATTACAGCGAGTATTACAGCTTTTGGCCACGTTGTAAATACAATGGAGATTGCGAAGGCAATTTTGTAACATTTCAAATAGCTAGTGAAGTGTTTTTAGTAACTTGTTTGCTACATTTCTCAATTTCGTATGTAAATTAACGCCGATAACGTATAATACATATCTTCACGCTAGATTCCTTACTGGCTCCCGAGAGAAATCCGAGTGCCAAATATCACGATCCTTGCAGATTTGTTTCACTTTTTCAACATTTATTACTCTCTTCATGCAAAGTCGGATGCAAATACTCATGACACCACCTTTGGACAGTACTCGATCAGTTTGATCATGGTATGTCACTTTTAGTCTTCCTCAGTAACTACATCCTTCCACATTCGCATTGTATATCTATTTTGTTAAACTTTCATCTACCATTCTTTCTACATGTCCAAAACAACGGAGCATGCTCTTTCTCATCTTTACACCGACACTTTCTTTCAGGTCTTACCTCTCTCTAAGTATAATATAAGGTAATAATTAGCAGATTAGAATAAATTATGGCACGAGGAATATTAAATTATTAACGAGTTCAAATATTTAACCTTTTACCAAATACTCAAAGTTTAAAAAATTGACTCCTCAGTCTAAGCACAATTTGGCCATGTTTTATCCAAAGCGCCTCAAATGCAATGAATATTCTGAGCGGTATGAATTCCTGTTTTATATTATTAATATCAGCTGTAAGCCTTCTCATGTAAGTGAACACGTCTGTATCGAGAATAACACATCTTTAAGCCTAAAGTAGACTATGCATTAAGTCTGAAACAGGACTTTTTTACCGGTTCATTTTCAAACCACAACACAAGTACCTACTACATAAGAAGCGTTTTCTTAAGAGACATTTCACAAAATCGCCCAACTGAAATTTAGATATTTTCTAATCGATGCGAGAGCTGGACGTCGTCGTCCATATAGTGCACCTAGTGCTGGTAAAATGAAAATAGTATTGATACTTTTAATATTTTAATTATTACTACGCGGTACTAATTTTGGCACACGGACATAACGGATTTTATAGTATTTTCTTTTATTTCTTTTTGAAATCAATACATATAAAAAAAACGTAGGAAATCCAAAACTGTACATTGAATATTTTTTAAGAATACTTGGGGCGTGATCTACAATCGATATCGAAGCCAAAAATATAGTTTTTAGAATTTCTTGTCTGTTTGTCTGTATGTATGTCCGGGGTAAAAACTCAAAAAGTTCTGCTTGGATTTATTTCAAATTTTGCATGAATATTATTAACAGGTCGGGTCAACATATAGGCTACATATTATCACGCAATTACCTACGGGGAGAAGCTGTGCGGAGTAAAAGAAGTCCGCGCGGACGAAGTCGCTGGCAACAGCTAGTAAAAAATAAATATTATTTAAGTGACTTATTTTTGCATAAGATTAGAATAAAGTTTTGTTCTATGCCAATTTCTATAGGAAAATGTCATTTTTTGATATATAACAAATAACCCAGTTAATGTTTCGTTAATTTTCGTTGAAATAGGCATATTTGCTTAATTAATAAGATATTATAGGAAAAAAAGTAAGCCATTCAGGCACAATTGTTGGATGTTTCTGGTTATTTAATATTTTTTCTAATTAAGTTTCTTGATTCTAGCAGTACCAATACCTTTTGGAAAAATAGCTTCCTTGCGTAATTATCGAAACTTGATTTGGGAGAACATTTATTATAAGAAATACCTACAACTGATGATTAAAAATATGTTTCACTGAGGCAATATTTAAAAGATTAATCTATCAAATGGCACCATTTAATTAAATAAAAGTACCTTATAATATGAAAAATTAGAAGTTGGAAAATTTTGATTTCTCGTCAAAAGTTGATCAAAAGTGTAAACTGCTCTTAAGGGTTGGCGCTCTCATAACACAACTCAAAACTTTGTAATAGCTGGTGTCTTAAACCGGTTTCAGACCCTTATATACTACATTTCATTCAATTGCGTTCATCCGTTTTTACGAGATTGGGTATCATATGATATAAACCTTCATATATATATTTTTATATTCAAATTGATCGGACTAATTTAAGTTTTCTACCCATTTACTCTGATAGTTACAATGAAATGAATAGTAAGATGTTAGCTTCCTGAGAACTAATTTTAACGAAGATTCAATTGCGAAAAGTTAGCTACGTCGTTAGGAACAAAGCTCGTAAGTTGAGCGCCGTCTATTTATCATTATTTTCCTTTGTAATCCACCGCGAGAACTCGGATTTGATATTGCATACAAGTTTAGCGCGTAACTTATTTGAAATTCTGTCATAGAATCTATAGGCATGTAAAGTCTCACTAGCACGTTTCACGAAAATCAGCCGTTACGTTCTAAACGTAACCACTTTCGGAATACCGCGAATATCGCAAATCGTTTAATCAATCCCAGCAAACTAGATAGCAAGTGAATCACTCATTCAGCTCACAACAGTAGAACCTACTGATAATATTAAATAACTTCACGCTTTTCTTATAGACCGTAGTCCCAAGAACATTTTTATTTTTGATTTTTGTGAAAAGCTTCATTTTAACGGAATGCCCATCTTTTCTCTCTTCAAAAATCTCTAATAGGGTAACTAATAAAGATAGGTAAAAAAGAAAATTGTAGCCGCAAACTAAATGGACTAAGAAAAATTTTCACTTTATGTATAAGACAAACTTTCCTTGAATTATAATAATAATTATCCAGCTATTGTGAGAAAGTTATGTTATTATAATTAATTTAAAAATTTCATTATTCCGACATATTTAGAATGGAAGACTCGTCAGAAAAACCATCGTAAATGTAGAACAAAAGTTTTTTCATGTTTAACATAATATAATCAAACAATTCAAGTAAAAACTGAATTATTACTATTAATTAATATGTTTCTTTCACAAAATTAACATATCTGAAGCTCCCTTACTTCTCTAAAGCTCCCTTACTAAAATCTCGAGTCAGGAAACTAATAAGTTTCCTGACTCGAGATTTTTTTAAGTGTCAGTAAGATGTATGTGCAAGAGGACATTTTTGCGTCAAAAATTACTATTTATATAACTTATATATCACAAATACAACATTTCCCACCACAAAAAAAGTACGCTTTGATCCGCAAAATTAATGTCCTTAACAGCTATACATTTTGAGTACTAAAAATTACTAAAAAAGTACTAAAAATTACTAACAGAAAATATTTTTGAAGCATCAAAATAAAGCCAAAATTAAAATTTTCAACCATGAACCAGCAGATATTATGTAAAATGTCAATATTTTCAATGTAAAAAATGAAATGCGCCCCAGCGGCCCACTTCTCCGATGCTGGGGCCTACTGGCGTACCTCCAGCCACTCATATCGAGTGATTCCACGTTAATCTAACTATAAAGATGGCTACTAAATATAGAGATCATATTTTATGTATTGTAGGTTTTATAAACTAGAGAGCGTGTGTATGTAAGATGAAATATAGGACAAATGGAAGGATCTGTGTACGTTCTAGAACACATTCCCTAAGATGTCCAGACCAAAATGGGGGTTAACAATTCTTAAGTGAAGTGCGTCCTGCGTGTCAATATTATTCTTTGTTGATTTTAAAGTTTTTCGTAAGCGAAAATCCACGAAAATTTATCTGGTTTTGATAGTGAAGAACTGAAATATTGGTTTGATTTCTCCTATCAACGTAGACAGATAATATTTTAATAATTAGGAAAAAATATCAATTAATTACCCATTCAATTCTCACTTCTTTTCAAAAACTGTTAATTCCCGGTTGGAACTCAGCTGCAACGCAAATTTGCGTAGATCTAATCTTAATTTTTTTTTAAGTTTTAGGAGCATGGTAGAAATTTAGATTTCTTAGTGGAAAACACGCAAACTAGTGTCTTCTTGGGGTTAAAGTGGACTAAGTTAAGTCGACGCCACTTTGAGTCTGTGGAAAGTTGTTCTTCGATTTCTGACACAAGTTTGTTCCGGCAAGGTTGACGTGCCGTTGAGAAACCCCGCTGTGGCCAGATTAAAAGCATCACCCGTACTGACATCCGCATAGCAATGTATGTTGCTTGATTGCAACATGTCATTAATATGAAGAAAAAACAGTGCTAATATGAAGAAGAAACAGTACGATGCTACATACAGCCCTGAGGAACACCAGCATTGACGGGTTTAAGTTCAGAGCATGCGTCATCAACAACGATCTTGATGCTCCGATCTGCCACAAATGAACTAGGGGGCCCACCGGGGCCACAAGATTTTGAAAGTGATCTATAAGAAAAAGAATGTTGGGAACCTTGTTCTAGAACAATCTTCGGAGACGAAATTTCACAGGTTTAACGAGTTTCGCAAAACATGACGTCAAATAAAGTATGTGGAATATCTCCAGAACGGGACAGCAAATTTAACAGCGTGAAAAAATTTGTAGAGAGCGAAATGACCATGCGTGAAACAGTGGACAATGACACGTTTCTAGCGCATCTCCTGTGATTCGTCAAAGACTTACCTTTTAGTTTCCGTTCCAAATCCTGAAATAATTTTACAGTTAAAATACTGAATTGTTTACAACAGTTAATGTATTAAATTGCCTAATCTTATATATTAATACATGAAACAAATATTTTTGTACCCCATTTTAAGAAAACGCGAGTATGAAATTTATCTCAGTTAAAGGTAATTTTGCGGAAGACTGCTTGAATTTTTATAAAAATACTAGCTGACCCGGCAAACAATGTTCAGCCTTTTTAACTACTCTTTTTTTCTATATTTTCTCACCTTTTAAACCTTCCCTTGAATTCAACAATTAATCCAAAACCAAAATTAGCCAAATCGGTTCAGCAGTTTTCGAGTTTTAGCGAAAGTAACGAACAGCAATTGATTTATATATATATATATATATATATATATATATATATATATATATATATATATATATATATATATATATATATATATATAGATAGATGTATACTCTGCCCGTTGTTCTGTCACAGTGACACTACTAGTCAGTCTTTTAAACCGTAACATATCCAATTAGCTAAGTGCGTATTAAAATGGCCACTCTTACAACTAAATATCACTCAACTAAAGCTCAAAAAATATAATAACAATATACAAACACATAAACATATAATAACATAAACAAAACAAACGACTAGGTTTGGTCACCATGACCTGAGGGTTAAAGTAAAACCGGTGAAAGTACACTGTCTTACTTTACGCCGGACTCACTTCATTACGCCATTTCCTAAACGAATCGCCCAGGTAGTGGCAGCTCGTTGTAGTCTGGCTGTGAGAGTGGGACATGTAGTGGGATCACCACAATTAAAACTTGCCTCATTGTACTTCAATATGTTAAAAGGAAAATGTCATTCCTAACAAAACTACGTATAACAAATTTTAAATGTGCTAATGTATTGATAAACTAACTGACCGACCGATCAATCCAGCAGTTTAAGTGATCTATCGATGCACAGCTAAAATCACTGGCTGAAACGGGCTTAAATTTAAAATACAGAAAGACGAGTCGGTATAGATGGTTGGCGAAGTCATAATGACTTTTGTATGCCAAATGTAAGATAGGGTTTCTCCACTAAATGAAGTTATAGCAAATCCTAACCTCAAGAGTGAACAAACCCACCACCTTCTCATGGCCCTGCCTATCATTTAATGGTTTATTAACGAGCCGCATCTTAAGGAGATTACAGGACGCGACGTCTGCTCTTAAGGGAGAACAATCTATGTTTGCAGCAGCATAACCCCAGTCAATTTCAAGAATTCAAATGAATGTAACAAAAAAATAAAGGTGTTTTATGGGCACTCGGTTGGTGCGAGTTACTTTTGAAGAGGTGTAGGTTTAACTGTACCAAAATGTTGATACGTGACTAGGGAACAAAGCCCCCTTCAATATTTTGTAGTAATAAAAAAAAATCTTCACGCCCGTATTCCCGAAGAGGCAGGCTAGGCTATACAGTCAGTAGGCTGTACTTTTGTACAATCAGTACAAGCATGATTAGGCAAACATACTTAGTCCCACAATGTGATAGATGTCAAGCCTATCGCCAACTGGACAGTTATCCAATCAAAACGTTTTTATCAGAAAACGGGAAAAATACATTTTTTTAATTGCTCGAGCCGGGAATCGAGCGCGGGATCTCGTGTGATCAACACCGATACCGGACATTTCAACGTTAAAATTAGAAAATATTTTTACATAATATTCTCAAAATTGCCAGCTAGCTGAATGGATTAAAAAGCTTTAGTTTCCTTGATAATCGGAAAGTGCCTCAAAAATCACTTCAAAATAATCGGTTTTGTAGGTAATTTGGTGTCGACAAAAAAATATTACACATTTTTCGGCCTAAGCCAACAAACGATAACGTGCAATAAGGAAATTCGTTCTAAAAAATGGCATATACTCGTATATCACTTAATCAGCACATTTGCACAAATATTACTTTAAAGTTAAATTATACAGATAGCAAGTGAGCATTCCGCACACTTGGTTTATATTTGAATTTAAATTTTAAGTCATAAATGAAAAACATATAAGTTTATAGCAATATTACTGCCAACTAGTGAATTTTAGGTGGATATTTCGAATAAATGGTAATTCTGTAGCTGTTTTGCATTCAGCGCTATTTATTTTAAATACGAAATATCAAGTTTGTTTTTAGGTTAGCACAAATACATGCTGGCTTATATTCATAATGACATGATGTATCAAATAAATGGCCATGGCTTGCCATGTAAAACTCATTGTTATAATTTTATTAATCCCTTACTACCAATTTTCACCCCGTGTTTAAGAATAGATTATCTGACATTCTGCCAGTCAATTCGTACGTTCGTTCGTTCGCTCCTTTAGAAGAATAGACTGACATTTTGCCAGGCAGTTCGTAAAAGGCGAACAATTGGCTATACGAGTCACTACAATCGTGACAACTAAGTGGTAGAGTTCCAGAACGTCTTGCCCGGGTATATATTACCACTGCTTTACCTATACCTGCCACAATAGCGTCAATACTTTTCACTATAGTATTCCGATTTGGAGAGTAAGGTTCAGCTGGTAGATTCATGCATATCTCATCCCACCTTTTGGATAGCACCGCACCATTAATATATTTAATGTTTATAGGCGATGGTTTCTCTTTGTACCAGGAGAACCATCTGCTTGTTTGCGATCTTATTATATAATTTTTTTTTGTTTTTAGTTTGATACAAATGCATGTTTGCTTACATTCGTGATAATATGATGCGTCAAATAATGTAACAGTTGGCGTTGTCTAACAATGTAACTCGTTTTAAATAAATAAATATAAATATGCATGGGACAAATTACAATTACTGATCTAATCCCAAAGTAAGCAAATTATTTGCATGTGTTGTGGGTGTTAGTCAACGATACTTATACATAGAAATACATATATAAATACTGCAATATATTTAATAAACACCCAAACCCGGAAATGCAAACATTTATGCTCATCACACAAATGTTTGTCCCCGTCGGGAGTCGTAGTCAGGGTTTGACTGATTCAGATTGCGTAGTCAGGGTCGCTAACCACTCGACTAACGGGGCGGTCATTATCTATTATCATACTTGTTATGATTTTATAAATCTCCATCCTACCAGATAACTCACGATAGCTCACAAAAAGATAAAAGTATACTTTTAATGTGACCGATAGTAAAGTTTCACATATACTTTTCGAGCATTGTATCCACCTTACCTATTGTTTTCACCGTAACTTGAGTACTTGTCACTATTATGTTTCTGGTTGAAGGGTATGGTAAACAATGTAATTTTATACCTTGTTGTTTACGCATATTTTCAATTCTCTCACCTTGACTTACGAAGTAACTATTTAGTAATCTGTGCCTTGACTGATGACTCCGATACCATAGAGTCCCGACGCTAAACTTAAGATTGTTTTCTTTTAAAGTTATTGTATTTGGATATTTTATTGTTGAAGATCCGCCTGCCTTTTAAATATTAGAACATTTATGTTTTAAATATAGATCACTAGCTTTTACCCGCGGCATCGCTCGCGTCAAATTCATTTTAAGGAAGTGGGGTTTGGAAAGAGACAAAAAGTAGCTAATATCACTCGCTCTCTTTAACTATCTCAACTTAAAAAATCACGTCAATTCGTCGCTCGTTTTGCCGTGAAAGACGGACAAACAAACAAACTTTCCAATTTATAATATTAGTGTAGTATAGAGAGTAAAAGATGATCGATTGGCTATACGTGACATTATCATCATAACTAATTGGTGGCAGAGTTTCGCAACGTATTCTCAAAGACTTTTATGTACTAAGGGGGCGTCCACAAATTACGTGAGATATTTAAGGGGGAGAGGGGGTCGAGTCAAATCTTATCTAATCTTATGTTAGGAAGAGGGAGGGTCTCGGCAAATATCGCGCAATTTTTTTTCTGATTGAAACAGAAAACAATATACTATTTTGGTCCATTATCCAGATTGTACATGCTTAAGATTTAATCTTAAGCCTAATCGTAACACGATTAAGATTATTCACTAATTCGTTCGTAATTTCATTCACACTTCGACGCTATACATTACTACTGACTGCCAAATCATCATATTTGTTTTATACCAAATAGTTTAATTTAATCGGAATTTACGGTACAGTGTAGCCCGTCCTTTGATTTCGCGCCACTATCAGAAGGGTAGACATTCTTTTTTTAATCGCAGTAATTACGATTTAAGTATTCTATTGTTAAATTGTAATGACATAACTCAGCAATATTTATTACTAGTCTAGTTAATAGTTGATAGTAAATAGTCGTAAATAAAATCACGAAGCAATTTTTTTTTTCTTTTTATAATGAAAATCCAACGCGTTTACATATTTAAGAAACCCAAATTTTGAAAAATCTCACGTGAGATTGGGGGATGGGGGAGGGGTCTGAAAAAAATCTCACGACATCTCACCAAGGGGGGAGGGAGGGACAGAAAATTAAAAAAAACACCTCACGTAATTTATGGACGCCCCCTAACGTAATAGACACAAAACATAAGAAAGAAACAAATGACATTAAAATTGTTGTACTTATATAAGTACAAAAATTTTAATGCGAATATTCGCAATCACATACTGATATTATGCATGGAGTAAATTTTTAGCTCGAGGTAAAACTTAACAAAGACATAACAAATAGTTACATACAAACGTCAAAGTATTCTCCATGTTGACCCGAGCTCCTTTTAAAGAAGCAGGCATCTCTTAAAAGACGAAAGAAGGCGAATATTTGTCACTAACTTCCTAACTAACTAGGTAGCAGAGATTTGCAACGTCTCGCTCGGGTTTGGTCCCACTGCATTATATTCCCGCCATATGGATAACAATGCGTCATTAGCATTTTTGACGTCTATAGGTGACAGCTATCTCTTTCTAATAGAAGTAGCGTTTGCTTGTAGATATGAAAAAAAAATTATAACATTCCTTATATTGTTTTGAGTATTAAATGAAATGTTTCGCTTGTCTTATTCAATTGTAAACTCAGTTGAAAATTTAAAACACAATAGCCACATTAATAATACAAACAACCAATTTTTAATTCGTTTTGGTAAACTCGTTTGTCGCAAGCATTTCTCCAACAAACTTTACGAGAGGCACAGCGCTCGGTAACCCAAAAGCCTTTGGCAATTTGACGGACAAAACTCGAGCCAGCCTTTTCAGGACATTTGGTACCCCGTTCATTTGTATTTTACTCTGTCATTCGCAGCAAATATTTGTGAAACTTTACTTCAGAAGTTTTTTGTGGATTTGAATTATTTTGCGTTAACTAGAGCTAATTCTAAGACCCATAATGTTAATATTTATTTTACGCTATGGAAGATGTTTTAGATAATATTTTGAATCAAACTAATAAACATCTACACAGTGTGGACTACAGTTGTTACAAGTTATAAAATCATGGAGCAGTCTAGAAGTACTTGACTGTTCGTCGTGATTTTGTTTTTTCTAGCTAACTTATTCCAGCATGAGATATATTCGTCATTGGTTTTAATTACTTTTCAATCGAGTTAAGCGCACAATTATATCTTCTAGGACGTTCCTGAATAGTGACGATGTAATCTCTTTGTCAAACTCCTATGTTTAAATAGATACATTAGTTTGCTGGCTCAGAACTTGAACTAGCTTAGACGCTACCGCACACATACCTCTTAAAACATTGATGTATCACCAGTCTAAATGAAAACACTCTAAAACAGCTCAAATTATGATCGAGTCCAAAGCCTCTTTATTGTCCACAAATGCCAAATGGTTATAGTTTTCCGTTTTTTTTTTTTCTATTATTTACATCTCGTTGAATGTCGTAAATCTTTTGTTTGTTGAATCTTTCAGAGAAACGTTACAAAGTAACCCAAATAGAACATAATATGTATATAAAAATAGACATGAGATATAAAGATAGACGGAGTTAAGGAGTAAGACAGCCTGGTAATTCTTTAAAAGGATTTTGTCGCCTTGTTAGAAAAAAAAAACTGAAATACCAGGAATCCGACACGCCTCCAGAGTTCTCCACAGTTAAGAATAGAATTAAAATAAACACAACGCCAAAATACAAGACAGCTGTACCTTTAGAAACTCCGATGCGATTCCATCTTCATTGAAGGCTTTTTTTTCTTGTTTTATGGCTATTCCGATTTCGTGCAGGCATATTAATTTGGGACAGTTTGAAAAGTTTTGCTAAATTGCAGCAGTGTTTTATTTATAATATATATTAGGCTCTTCGCTATGTTTAGTTCAGAAAAAAACATCGTTTATTTTATTATGGCATTTATGTATTTTATTATTGTTCTCCTTAATGGGCAAGAGAATTCAAGGTACTGTATGATGTCATTAATTAAAAAGTGTAAAAATAAAAGTATCTTCACGTCCGTATCCCCGAAAAGGTACGCAGAGGTACAACTAGAGCACCCACGATTAACCGAAGATTCTTAGACCCATAATATGGTAGGTAACTTGTCGTCAACCGGGCTCTTATCTAATTCCGGGCAAAGTTGTTTTCATCAGTAAACTGGAAAAATACACTTAATCGCGCGGCCCGGTGTAAAAATATATAACAATATTATTTGGGCATGAAGCATGAATATACAAATATAACATTATTGTTTTTATTTTTCAAATTATTTTTTTATTTAAAAATCATTATTTAAAAAATCCAGTATTCGACAGACACAAAAAGCCATTAAAGGTAATGAACAGTCGTCTTATGGAATAAGGAAAGCCACTTTCTTTTATCTCATGTCACCTCGCTTAATTTACTTTTTGTTTGGAAAAACAATGCGTCTTAACTTATATAAAATACGTAGGGTGTTTGCGTAGGGCTGACAAACATTCCCAGTTATTAGTAGTTTGTAAAAACCAAAAATACACGCCTCAAAAATTAGTTTCTATGTGTGTTACAATCTTTATATGTGGGGTTCATTTGTTAAGTAATAAACGGTCATATAATTCTGATTATAGCCAATATATATATATATATATATATATATATATATATATATATATATATATATATATATATATATATATATATATATATATATATATATATATATATATATATATTCGCTTATTATAAGAGAAGATATATTCGCTTATTTGCTAGTCAATACATATTATAATAAAATCGTAGGAAAGTCAAAACTGCACATTAAATATTTTTTTAAAAGAATACTTGGGGCGTGATCTACAATCGATATCGAAGCCAAAAATATAGTTTTTATAATTTTTTGTCTGTTTGTCTGTATATATGTCCGGGGTAAACTCAAAAAGTACTGTATGGATTTACTTCAAATTTTGCATGAATATTACTAATAGGTCGGGTCAACATATAGGCTACATATTATCACGCTATCACCTACGAAGGAGGAGCTGTGCGGAGTAATCGAAGTCCGCGCGGACGAAGTCGTGGACAACAGCTAGTAATATTATAAATGCAAAAGTTTGGATATTTGGATAGATGGATGTCTGAATGGATGGATGTTTGTTATTCAATCACGCAAAAACTACGGAACGGATTTGAATGAAATTTGGCACACAGGTAGATGATCACTAAGGCACATAGGGTACTTTTTATTCCGGAAAAATTTGTTGTTCCCGCGGGATTAGTCAATAACTTGTATAATGCAGCGGGCTGAACGCTGCAGCTAGTAATTTATATAAATAAGATATATTGCACAAATAAGGAATTTAAATTTTGAGCGTATGTTTATTATCTAACCAAATGGAGCGCAAGGAACACAATACCGAAAACAAACTGAAACGAATATTTTAATGATGTCTTATTATTCACGAGTCAGTGATATAAAGACACAAAAGCAAGCTTGCTAACAACAGGAACATGATATTGCAAATGCTGATATCATGACACTAGGAATAATATTGATGATAAACCCCAATTTGGGCGAATCGTTACAGAATTTTACCATACCCGTGTTTTTCCCGTGTTGGTCCCGGGCTCCTTTGAAGAATAGGCCAACTGCTGTCCTACCAGGCAGATCGTAAATGGCGACCGAGTGACTATGCGCGACGCTGCCATCGTGACTACTAGGTGCTAGAGCTCTGCATCAACTCGACCGGGTCTGGTACCACTGCCTTACCTATTCCTTTCGCAAAGCCTCAGTGCTAGTCACTGTCGTGTTCCGGTTTGGAAGGTAGCCGGTAAACTTATGCATGTGGCATTAGAACTCGCCACAAGATAGCAACGCACCATTAACATTTTTGGTGTCTATAGGCGATGGTTGACTCTTTCCATCAGAAGACTCATCTTCTTGTTTGCTATCTTATGATATATAAAAAAATATGTATAATAGGTAAACCTACCAACCTAGTAATTATATGTTACTATGTTGTACTATGTTTCTTCAGTGTTATTAATCTCTTGCGGAAAACATTATATTTGACAGGCACTTCATAAAAGGCTTTTTCATTAACTTCGTGATCCAAGACGGTGGAGCTCTCTGACGACTCGAAGGGTAGTTTATGTTGTTTCAAATGTTTCTGCTGCCATAACGTAATGTTTTGCTGTGGTTCAGAGATACGGTAAAGTTTCATTTTGCATGTGGATTTATATTCTTGCCATAATATATGAAGCAGTAATCTTTTACTACCAGTAGACACATCTGCTTACTGATATGTTTATTTTCTCTCTACATTAGTCTGCGCTTTCTGTGGGAAATAGGCTAATTTTCCAGGCAACATGTAATAGGTAAGCAAATTTTAAATGATCCGTTTTCATCGTGACTGATTACGACTTTATATGATAGCTAGTGAGCCAATCGTTATTGAATAAGATAAGCATCGTCTAAATTCATCGATGCGTAATTAGGATTATTTAAATGTCGACTTATGAACTAAAGGTTGACTGGTAACATCAGACTGTATCACATACAGAAGGGCTTAATAGTTAATGTCGTAACAGGGTCGAAAGTAAACAATAAACATATAATAAAACGAGAAAATTGCTAGTAAACATAGACGACGTTTGTGTAGATAACGTACATTCACAAAGTATGGTCACCGCGCATTGTACTAGCGAGTCTAGTCGCGAGTTCGGTAAATTGTTGTTTGTAAATAATGAACTTCTATGCGCCGTGCGTGGGTGTCCGTACTATAGATTTATTGGGTTAATAAAAATTTTAGTATTTACCTATTTTTACAGATACCAAATCTTATATATCGTTTGGTTGACAGATTAAATCTCACTAAATATAGTTTTGGTTTATGCTGAGTTATTGATACAATGTAATCAATTTAAATTCTTTCTTGACTTGGAAAAGGTCACCAAGTCCCTAAATACATTTTTTAATGAGACATGAGGAGGAAAATCTCATTTGCAACATTTCTTTCTAAAACACGGGCAGGAAAAAATTCATTAAAATGACTCCGTTTCAAAATTTTAACGATATCAGTTATTAACTGATATCGTTAAAGTTTCGAGTTTTTCCTGACATATGACGATATAAAGAATATAGTACTAAATAACTTCCATTATGTCTACTGAATAGCATTTTACCAGTCACCTGTATACCTTTATTCTGCCTTTTCCTCGCTTTGATCCGAGCCCCTTATTAAAAATAGATCAACTGTCTATAGGTGTCAGTAACATCGTGACTACTATTTAGATGACAAAGTTCCGTAATAACTCAAACAGATTTAGCACCGCTGCTTTACCCATTCCTGCCGCAATGACGTCGGTATTTACCACCCTCATATTCCAGTTTGAATGATATTAGAGCCGATAAACTTATGCAAGTGGTATTTCAACCACGCCCGCGGATTGCTACGTACCATTGACATCTTTGAATTTTAAAAGCGATGGTTATATTATATGTGTGTATTTTTGGTGTGTATCAAATGAATGGTATCTACCACAGAACAATAATTCCGTGGTACTTAATATATATAATGCTTATCTATATACATCTCATCTATATATACTAATGTAGATAAGCATTACATATATTAAGTACCACGGAATTATTATTCTGTGGTAGATACCATGGGAAAAACTTTTGGCCCCCTTTTAAGACAATTGCGCGAATGGTGGAGTATGATATTTCGCACAGTTAAAGTTTACATTGGAGAGGACTACAGAAACATAATATTTTTAAATAAATTGCATTAGAAACACATAAAATTAATAAAAATAAACATCACACACACCACATTTTTTACATGAATGTGACATACAAACAATACACACATGTATGCTATTTTCTTCACGGCTAAAGTCAGTTGTCAAATTTGAAAGAAGTTTTATTGTTTAATCTGTGGTTGAATTTCGGAGGTGATCGTTAATTTCTATCAAATCAATGTTTTCCTAAAGCATATTATATATAATAATATTAGCTTTCTGCACTTAACTACACTTGCACTACAGGGTAAATTTTAATTTAGCCAAATTTCAAACTCCTCTGTTCGTGAACTGTCGTAATAAAAAGTACAAAATTATACACTGCCTCGTTGGTCTTGTGGTTAGCGACCCTTATTACACAATCAATCCGTTCAGTAGTTTTTATACAATTGAGTAACAAATATCCATCTATCCAAACATCCAAACTTTCTCATTTATAATATTAAAAAGATTATTTATAAGATGGCTGTTGTCTCCTTTTAAAAACAATGGATAAGTACATTGTTGTATTACAAAGTACACGAAATATGTCATATAATTGAGTAACAAATATCTATCTACCCAAACATCTAAACTTTCTCATTTATATAAAAAGATTATTTATAAGATGGCTGTTGTCTCCTTTTAAAAACAATGGATAAGTACATTGTTGTATTACAAAGTACACGAAATATGTCATATAATTGAGTAACAAATATCCATCTACCCAAACATCTAAACTTTCTCATTTATATAAAAAGATTATTTATAAGATGGCTGTTGTCTCCTTTTAAAAACAATGGATAAGTATATTGTTGTATTACAAAGTACACGAAATATGTCAAACCTTTTAGACAAATCGCGTCATAACTAACTTACAAAATATCAATAAATTACAAGTAACACTCCATTTTTCTAACCTCCAAATGACTTACATCCAAAATACTTTAGATTTATAAGCGAACATGTCGACCGTAATAAAACACTTATTGAAATACAAAAGAGATTTGGGGCTTGTTTGTAAAAAAGTTCCGACATTAATCATAACGAATGCGAAGAAAATTTTCTTATTGTTGCCTCGTCAAAATCCACAACTCAGCAACTGCGGATTATCACATGGCTTAAATTTCTTTTAAGATAGAAAAAATGACAATGACAAAAGAATTCTTCTGGTGATCACCTGAAATATTTTTTGCTTTCCTAAACCGGGCAAAGGAGGATTTACAAATTTTACAAAAAAAATATAATTCTGTAATGTTTACAGGCGATGATTATTGTCACGTGTAGCTTAGTATCTTTACGCTTGTATCCCTGAAGACGAAGGCAGAGGTACAACAATTGCACCCACGGTTAGCCGAAGACAGTTCAACAATGTGAGGAGTGGCAAGCCTATCGTTAGCCGGGCGCTTAATCAATCCCAGAAAACAATGTTTTTATCATAAAACTGAACAAACACATTTTTTGAATTGTCCTTCCGGGTAATCGAAGTCGGAACATCGTGCGCTCAACACCTTCACCAGACGACTAGACCTCAGACGTGATTCACTTGTAATAAGGAGAACCGTTTGCTTGTTTGCCATTCCTTTATTTAATAGCAGTGCAAAAAAATGTAAAAAAAAAACACTCAAAGTTGTAAAAGCTTTGGTAAAGTACAACACAACTAATTCATCAATTTAAAATCTAACAAGGCAGTTTATACTTTTTACTTTAATTTATTACTTTATGACCTCTGGAAGGCATCGAATTGAAAGTAGTGTAACACTAGATATCATGTAACCAGTAGGTACAGGATATCTGGACCAAGAAACGTTCAAAATGCATCGAAGGAGACCCCATTTTTAGAATTATGATAAATTGATCATAAATTATGCGGGAGCAGAAAAACATTCACAAGTGTGAGCTAAGATCATGATTCCCTTTTTATTTATTTTTTTAACATAGAATAAAAAAGCAAATGGCTCTGCTGATTTTCTATCATATTATAAAATGTAAGGAAACGATCTAGACAGATTTTTGCTAAAAAAAGGAAATAAAACATATATTATGGTATAGTTATATAAGCGGATTGCTCTTCTAATTAATTAAAAGAGAAACCATCACCTATAGACACTAAAGATGTTAATGGTGCGTTGCTATCTATGTGGCGGATGATAACGTCACATACATAGATTTACCGGATACCTTACCCTCTAAAGCGGAACACGACAGTGACAAGCACTGACGGTATTTCGGAAGGAATATATAAGATGGTTGTACCACAGTGAATAGTGGCATAAAGTAAAAAGAGACCAACAGCACAGAGTCATTTAAGTGGCGTACGGCTGTCGCAGCACACGTATGGCTTCCGCGACATACGTACGGCTCTATCGGACGCGTATGACTTCCACGGCACGTTTACGGCTTCCGCAGGACGCGTACGACTTCCGCGGCCCACGTACGGCTTCCGCGGTACGCGTACGGCTCTAACAGACGCGTACGGCTTCCGCGGCATGCGTACGGCTCCCGCGGCATGCGTACGGCTCCCGCGGCATGCATGCCGACGCGAGCCGGTCGATGTGGATGTGGATTGCAGTGATTGTTCTTATGCCTCCTTACAAATGAAAATTTATCAGTTATGGTTATTTTTCTAAGTAATGTATGTGCGGAATTACATACTAAAAGAATTACTTAGAAAAACGTGTTTTTTCTGGCCATATCCATGTTTATAATTAATTTTGTTAGAGAAAAATAAATAAAAAATATTCAAATCGAAACCAATGGCTTCTAATACTTATCCGAAGGCTTGGTTCAGATTTATACCTTTGTGTTATGGATGAGTGATTACAATGTAGTGCGAAGTGCCATCGAGAAAACCTTACCGCCATCGTTAAAACTTACACAATAGAATTTGAGGAGCTTCCGTCATTAGAGTTGAGCTTATTGCGCATTAAAACTTTGAATCATTTATGTACTAAAATACATGGTGTATTTTTATTCTCATTAAATTATCTTTAACTAGCTGACTCGGCAAACGTTGTTCTGCCTTTTTAACTACTCTTATTTTTTTCTATATTTTCTCACCTGTTAAACCTTCCCTGGACTTCAACAATTAATTCAAAACCAAAATTAGCCAAATCGGTTCAGCCGTTCTCGAGTTTTAGCGAGACTAACGAACAGCAATTGACTTTTATATATATAGATTGCTATTTATTTGCTAAAGTTGCACTATATTTTCTTAAGTTTTAATAAATAAATATCACTGAACAATTTACACGTATTTTTCTCGGTGGTAGAGTTCTGCATTGTCTCACCCGGGTCTGGTAGCACCGTCTTATCTATTCCTGCCACATAGTGTCAGTGCTTGTCACTAACGTGTTCCAGTTTGGAGGGTTAAATAGCCACTAAACATATACATGTGACATTAGATCTCGCCAAAAGATAGAAACGCACCATTAACATCTTTGGTGTCTATTTTATCTTTGGTGACTCTTTCCATCAGGAGATCCACCTGCTTGTTTACTATCTTATGTAATTAAAAAAATCGGCCAAGTGTGAGTCGCACTCGCGCACGAAGGGTTCCGTATCATCCCTATTCAAGTTTCTACCTGTTTATTAAGATCGAGTAAAGAATTGCTTAAAAATTACGTTTGTTGTATATTTTAATATTTACTTTATTTTTATTTAATTATTTATTTTGAAAGATAATATACAATTAAATATTCTGTGAAAATTTTAAGCGTCTAGGCTGTTACCTGTTTTTTATTTTTAGTATTTGTTGATATAGCGGCAACGGAAATACATATGGTAACGGAAATACAGAATTTGTGGAAAGTTCAGCTTTCTAGCTATAAAGGTTTATGAGATAAAGCCTGATGACAGACAGACAGACAGCGGAGGCTTAGTAATAGGGTCCCGTTTTTACCTTTTAGGTACGGAATCCTAAAAAATGCAAACTTGCACACTAAAGATCGGGCACACTGAGACGGACCGTAGCGGACCGGGGCGGACAACATCGCAACGAAAAATGCAGCATAGCACATTAGGAAGGGTCGCAGCGAAGCGGAGTGGGCCTCATTACGAAGCAGTGTATATTTGTATTTTCTTTCTAAATGTTATTCTTCTTTATTGATCATGATAACGTAAACCTTGCAAATGATAAAGCTCTTTATAGTCTTAAATTACACAAGTCAACATCCTAAAAATTTTTCGATAATTTTAACTAATTCCTGCGTAATCTGGTGTCCTGATAAAAAAAAACGGGTTAGGCTGTGTCATGGACACAACCGTGCGTCTTTTACGTGAATACATGTCACGGCTAATATCTTGCGGTAACATTTTTCATTTTTCATTCGTCGTTCCAAACACAATGTTCCGCATCAAACCCGCCTACGGGCCTGGACTACGTCCGTCCATCTTATGGATAGCGAAGTAGAGCGTAAGGCGGCACTATCACTAAGGGGTGACCCGCTAATAACCATTGATACCGAAGAATTAGGTGAAATAATCAATAACCTTCATAATAAAAAGACCCCGGGGCCGGATAAAATCACAAATATGCAATACCGTCTTTACCATAAGGGCACTCAGGGCCAGTGCCCAGGGGCCCCAACCTCAGAGGGCCCCAAAGGACCGACATTTTCTCTCACATTTAAAATCAAAATAGTCGGCATTTTCGCAGCTTAAGAAAATTACGGCTAAGTAATTTGTCATAGATAAATGATATTCTTCAGAAAATTGAGTTTGAGGATTTAATAAAAGATTTTGCTCAACAGAAATCTTGAAAGAAACTATTACCGTAATAATAATAAAAACATCAGCATACATACTAATATCATTAATGACGTATTATTATAATATGTTGGTTTAATAAAGCAGATCATAGTGAAAAATTTGTATAATTTGCTTTCTTTACATTTCAAAAGGGGCCCGAATTATTGTGTGCCCAAGGGCCCCAGCATAGTCTAAGACGGCCCTGCAAATATGGGAGTTAAATACCTCCCTCCCTCCCCTACTAGTGTGCATCTTCAATGCACTCCTAGCCGGTTGCACGTTTCCGGACTAGTGGAGAGAAGTCATCATCATAGGACAATATACAAGCCGGAAAAATCCCGAAATAACGTCAGTAGTTACGTTTACTTAGGTTACCCCAATACGTTAGGCAAAATTTACGAAAAAATCATACTATCTCCCCTTAAGGCATTTGTTCACGAGAAAGGTCTCATAACAAATGAATACTTCGGTTTCCGAGCACTTCACTTTTGCAATCATCAAGTGCATCGACTCACAAAATACATTCACGTTTCGCCCATCTGCGAACCGAGTCCAAATGCAAGGATCAGACGATGGACAAAATAATGCCCCACCCCAAGCCGAGAATTGATCTCACAGGCGACATCCTTAGGGCGGAAGCCGCACAGCCCACAGCAGTACAGGCCGTAAATCTTTAAATTTTGACTGAGCACTCTGCTCACCTACGCGAGCAGTGAAGATATGAAGGCCCTTTGTGATGTGAAGATGTGATCGCTTTAGACGCCTTCATCTTTTTCCGTTCTCGACATTTCTTGACTCTAACTTCATGTCTGGCTGACAGTGTGAGTGCACATTTTAATATCAACTAATTTCATGTCGTTGGCTGCCAGTGCACACATCGTAAATATTTTCTCTAATCTTTTGGGACCCAAACGCCCCAAAAGAATTTTAACTTCGATGAACTGGAACAAATGAATGATAAAAGTTTAACCTTTTTGTACAGCTGTTACACATATAATGTTTTTAACCACAACAGTAGATTTTACTCCGTAAATAATATAATCATTGTAACGGCGCACAAAAGGCTATTTAACCACTCAACCTTATTTATTATACATGCTACACCCAAGCTTTTTAGCATGATGGTTGACACCAGCTTGGCCGGCTAATTGTTTATCATGCACTTTCACAGACGAAAGTGAATTTTTATTTTAACTGTATTTTTCAGTGTTATTTTTTTTTATTAATTCCAAATATTTTTTTGGGAATTTGATCAATTTTATTTTGTCAAGTGATATCAAAAAACTAAATACCAAAAAATTTCAAAGTAAATTCAAACACAATAGTTGACATAAGAATTGAAACATCTATACATATAATAAAATCGTAGGAAAGTCAAAACTGTACATTGAATATTTTTTTAAAAGAATAGTTGGGGCGTGATCTGCAATTGATATCAAAGCCAAAAATATAGCTTTTAGAATTTTCGTCTGTTTGTCTGTATGTATGTCCGGGGTAAACTCAAAAAGTACTGCGTGGATTTACTTCAAATTTTGCATGAATATAACTAACAGGTCGGGTCAACATACAGGCTACTCTATCACCTGCGGGGGAGGAGCTGTGTGGCGTAAACGAAGTTCGCGCGGACGAAGTCGTGGGCAACAGCTAGTACACACATAAAAATAAACACGCGATAAACTATTGTAGGGGTTCAAGCAATCTACAAACGCTACCAGAAAAAATAATAAGAAATAGAAAAAATTAAATGAAAGCAAAAAATAAAATCCTGAATCGCGATATCACAATCTTCGGTCCCCAGGCAGTACACCTTGCCTGGCTAGGAAGATCTTCCTTTTCCCTTCCTTGTCCTTGTGTGACTTCATCAACCTCCACAGTTATGACGTCATCCTGACAATAGTTGGCCCGCTGTTTCCATCACTATGACCCTTCAGTGGTACGAACCGGCGGCGCCACACTATGCTATTACGATAGTGGAATTAAATATCCATACAAGTATTATAGAAGATGTCTGCCTTCCTGTTACGTTTTCACGGCTAAACCGCTCAACCAATTTTGATGAAATTTAAATATAAAACACATTAAATAAAAATAAATATTACATTCATTTCACATGCTTTGTTATATACACACGTCACACATGTATACTTTTAAGTTTATGACTAAATTCTATTGTCAAATTTAGAAGAGATTTAGAAGTACAAGTGAATTAGTTTGAAAATCAAATTGTTATGATTGAAATCATTATACACGGTTACATCTAAAACACCAGCAACCTCGCAGGGCTAGGTAGCCAACATCATATACAACATTTGTTCTACGACTTTTGATAATTAATTGGATTTTCCTTTCATACAAAAATTAATATAAATAAAATTTTTCGCTTCAACGTTCTTAACTCTACGTGCATCGCAAAGATTATATAGGAAAATGTCACTATTATTACTACTAGCAGCGCATCCGTATGAAGAGTTAGAAATGTCACGACAGGACAATGAAAACTTAAAAAACCATTTTTATTTAATGTATTGAGTTATGTCAAAAGTCATAGAACAAATGTTGTTATTTATAATGTTAGGTATCTAGTCCTGCGAGGTTGCTGGTGTTTTAAAGGTAACCCTGTATATAAAAGTTCATATCCATACTAACACATATTATACATGCGGAAGTAACGCTATCTGTCTGTCTCTTCTTCACGCCTAAACCAGGAAATCGATTTGGCTGAAATTTGGTACAAAGATAGTTTGAGATCTGAGAAAGACATAAATTTTTTTATCCTGGAAATCCCACGGGAATGGGAACTATGTGAATAATAATACCCCGGGACTACATATTAGAAATTTTTCCATAAAGTCGCGGGAACAGATGGTTGTAAATAATGAGTTGTTCCTTATATATTTCTGTGGTTGGTCTCTATCAAAAAAAAATTAAACATTATTGCAAGTTGCTGCATTTGCAATAATGTTTATTATATTATTGTAAGTTGCTGCAATTGCAAGTTGTTGACTTTTAAAACAGAGACTTAAATTACAGCTTAAATAACTTCTCTTGTAAGTTTTATTCATAGCAGCAGTTATTTTCATAGTTATAGAAAAGCAAAATGGCTCTCATGATGAAAAAGAAAATAAAATGTTCACTTTACCTACTACATATTTTATTATTTCATATGCAAACGACGCTCCGTCAGTCTCGAACTCTTGAAGTGTTTTTATGTCTTTTGTTAAAATAATAGGGCTAAAACCTCTCGCTTCGGTATTTGATCAACAGAGTGAATAAATGGGTGCTACTTAAATGTTAGTTTTGGATGTATTTTTGTACGAAACATAACTAATAATTTATCACACTTGATAAATACTGACATTATACCTACTACTATCCACCCTACCATCTACCATCATTATATAAAATCAACTACTACATGTACTACTACCATAATAAAAAATGTGTAAGCGGTTGACCCTACAGGCCATCCCTGAAACTTTCCGCTAAATTAAGGTATTTTAAGCTCATAAGAGTAAAAACTATAAGCATAGATTTTTTCAGTTCAAACATCTGTTTTGTTAAAATGGCAGTATATTGATTTTTGAAAAATTGTATATTTCAGAAAAGCTGATTGAATTTGATCTTTAGAATGACATTTAACTCAATTTTCGAGATCTAAAATATTGCTTTAGCTAAATAATTGATAGGTTGAAAAATTTCGTAGCAATGTCAAAAAAATTTTTTCAAATATTTTCATTATTAATAAATCCTAAACAAATTGACCAATTTTGATCCAATTAACGGTATTTGACCCAGGTTTTAAAGGAGAAAAGCTGATAAGATTTTTAAGTCCATCGGTGCATTAGCCTGAAAATTATTTTAAAAATATAAAGAAAATTTGCTAAAAATTAAGTAATTTTAATATTTGAAAAGTTGTAACTTTTGAAAATAAGATTCGATTTTGATTCTTAAAATGCCATTTGACTTATATTTTTTGTCCTAAAATATCGTAAAATACTAAAAAATGATTGGTTGAAAAATTTCGAAATTATGTCGAAAAAACAATTTTTTTTTAAATTTTTCGTAAACGATTTCTCCCAAACGTTTAAACCGGTTTTGATGCAACTTATCCATTAAATGCAGTTTTTTAAGGAATAGAGCTGATTAGTTTTTGTACTGAATCGGTACATTAATCTGGAAAATATAAATTAAAAAAATACTGTTTCGATAAAAAAATTTTTGGGGTTTTTTCAAATTTTTTTAAAATCTCCTAGGCCGACTTGGTTCAAATTTTTCAGGAAGTCTAAGTTGAGCAGTCCAGCCGTTCAAAATATCTCCTTGATATAGGATAATATCTATTGTTTACTGGAGATATTTTGCTTTACTTTACCTTTACCTACTACTACTTTACCTTACTGGACTTATGAACTTTTAAACTAACGCGTTCTACTATCATTTTTAAAAATATATAAACGGGTCAATAACGCGTACATATATAGAACTTACTTGTAAAGCTCGACGTTTCGGCCAAGTTACATTGACCGTGGTCACGAGCAGACTGGAGCAGCGAGTTTCCTCCGTCGTTCACGTCGGGATCGATTTTCATCTACCCCCTTCTGGTCTTGTTTTTTCGAATTTAGCCTACACACAACACTAACCGTATCTTGGACTTTATTTGTTTGCAGGTGCAAAGGCTTTATTCTGCTGATCACTGGATTCCAGGCAGGAGACAACTTAAATCCGTCTTCCCTGTTGAAATTTTTATATTTTCTAATTTCAATAGCTTCCCGTACCATACGGGGAACATAGTGTCGCTCAGTAGAGAGAACCTGAGGTCGGTGGAATTCAATCCAGTGATCAGTGCTGGAATCCAAAATATGTTCAGCTATAGCCGACTTATTAACCTGCCTGTTTTTTACAGCCGTGATATGCTCTTTGAGTCTATCTGCGATAGTACGTTTAGTTTGGCCTATATAAGCACTACCACAGCTGCAGTCCACTTTATATACTTACTGGACTTTACCTTACGAAATCATTATGATGTACAGCATCAGTACATCAGTAGAATGATTTCGTTGTTTTTATTTCCAGTAAATAAAAGCTTTTAAATATTCAATCGAGACGAGAATTAGATTTGCATAAACTGTATGCAATGATTTCGCAGCGTTGTTCATTTTTATTCAGTGAATTCTTCACTGAAAACGTTTATTTTTCACTGTACCTACTACATATTTTATTTCATATGCAAACGACGCGTTCCGTTTGTCTCGAACTCCTGACGTATACATTCTCTTTTGTTAAAATAATAGGCGAGAACCTTTCTCATCAGTATTTGAGTTATCTCAAATTATAAAAGTCCTAAAGAACACACGCAATTTTGTTTTTAAAATACCTTTTAATACCAATATTTAAAAATCATTCATAAATATTGGCATAAAAGGTATTTTTATATGAAAAGTAATTGATAATTCATCACATCCGATAAATATTGTCGCCAGTTTAATATACCATTGTCCATTACAATTATTAGGCTTATTAGGCTTAGCTTGCGAGGATTTTCCCTGTGTTGGTTCCGGGCTCCTTTGAAAAATAAACTGCCGTTCTGCCAGGCAGGTCGTAAAAGACGACCAATTGGCTATGCGAGTCACTACCATCGTGACTACTAGGTGGTGGAGTTCTGCATTGTCTCGCCCGGGTCTGGTACCACCGCCTGTCACTGTCGTGTTTCAGTTTGGAAAGTAAGTTAGCCGGTAAACTTATTCACTCGCCTCGCCTCGCCTCGCCCTCGCCACAAGATAGCAACGCACCATTAACAACTTTTATGTCTACAGGCGATGATTGACTCTTTCCATCAAGAAACCCATCTGCTTGTTTGCTATCTTATGATATAAAAAACAATTTATATGATATGACACAGCAAACAGGCAGATGGCTCTCCTGCTGGAGACAGACAACCATCGTGTTGGCGATACCAAAGATGTTAGTGATACTTTACTATCTTGTGGCGTGGTCTAATGCCACATGCATAAGTTTACCGGCTACCGTTATACCTTTCAAACTGAAATACGAAGGTAACAAGCACTGGCCATATTTTGGCAAGAATAGATAAGATATATAAGACCAGATCCGGGCGAGACAATGCTGAACTCTACCACCTAGTAGCCATGGTAATGACTTGCAATGATAGTTGCCTCTTGCAAACTGTCTGACAGAACGGTAGATGATCTTATTCTTCAAAGCCCGGACTAACACGGGCGGGTAGTAGTAAAAACAAAACTGAGTAAAGGCCATTCTAAAATTTAAGATTATGTTCCTCGTTTTAAAAAT
Source organism: Apodemia mormo (assembly GCA_036924255.1). Taxonomy (NCBI): domain Eukaryota; kingdom Metazoa; phylum Arthropoda; class Insecta; order Lepidoptera; family Riodinidae; genus Apodemia; species Apodemia mormo. The sequence goes on from JAUPFN010000003.1 coordinate 8,796,291, forward strand.
GATGACCGATATTCCATTTTTTAAACGTTGGTATTTATATGATGATTGCTGGCTGGATGGCTGGAGTGGCCGCGTTTCCGATCCGGTAGTAGTTTTTAAAAAAATATGTTGACGTGTCAAAATAACTTGTAAAAAGTTTTATTGAATAAATTATTTCTGATTTCTGAAACACACCGCTTGATGGAAAGCAGTCAACGATGCCCATGGACATCTGCAACATGAGAAAAGGTGCGCTGCCGAATCATAAGAAGGAGGGTGGGTTCTAGGTGGTAAAGTTCCGCAACGTCTTGCCCGGGTAAATGGCAGCACCGCCTTACCTATTCCTGCTGCAATGGCGTCAATGCTTGGCATTGTTGTGTTCGAGTTTGGAAAGTAAAGTAGCCGATATACTTATGCACGTAGTATTGCTACCACGCATCATGATTATCAACACAACATTAACATATTTGGTGTCTACAGGCGATGGTTTCTCTTTCCATCAGGAGAGCCATGTGCTTGCTTCGTATTTAGTAATATAAAACAAAAAAGATATGCATTAATCTGCCTCATAAAAGATTATTTTTTTCACACAGATGTCCAGATGTCATAAAATAGCAAACAAGCAGATGGGTCTCCTGATGGAAAGAGTCAACCATCGCTTATAGACACCAAAGGTGTTAATGGTGCGTTGCTATCTTGTGGCGAGGTCTAATGCCACATGCATAAGTTTACCGGCTACCTTACCCTCCCAACCGGAACACGACAGTGACAAGCACCGACGCTATTGCGGCAGGAATAGGCAAGGCGGTGGTACCAGACCCGGGCGAGACAATGCAGAAATCTACCACCTATTAGCCACGATAGTAGTGGCTCACATAGCTAATCGGTCGCCTTTTACGACCTGCCTGGCAGAACGGCAGTTGGTCTATTCTTCAAAGGAGCCCGGAACCAACACAGGGAAGGATAAAAGATTTTAAATCGCAGGATAGCTCCTAATACGAATGTCATAACTATTGTAATTCGTTATAAATTACACATACTATATATATCTTACTTAAAATGGATGAAAATAAGCCCACTGAGTTTCTTCAGTGAGTCAGATATTTCTATTGTGGCCGCGTCTCCGATTCGGTAGAAATTCAATATCCAAAAACATCGCGATCAACAGCTGAAATCAACGGAACATTTGACTCTATTTACAAACCTGTATTCTTTTATTTTATTCCTGTTTATTAAAAAATAAATTATTTTCTACCTAAGTATTTTGACGTCAAAAGTACATAATATGTTTTATGTTTACTAGAATTTTCTATCACACCATTAAGCAATTCCGTCAGAACATAGTTAATGATACTTAAAGCCCGTGAAATGACCTATAACATACAAATATGAAGCTTCGAACTAGCTACTTCGAGATAACAACCGAATCAATGACTCGTCGATTAGGTAAACAACTCTTGTATTACATTAATAGACGTACAAATTATGCATGTAGTAAAATATAAATTCCTGCCGCAATAGCGTCAGTGCTTGTCACTGTCGTGTCGCGGTTTGGAGGGTGAGATGGCCAGTAAGCTTATGCATAACAGCCACACGGATAGCGAGGCACCATTAACTTTTTAGCCTACTTCTAAATTTTACCAATACCAAGTTGCCGAGATACGCATAATGAATTTATACAGAGAACTTATAAAAAGTTGAGTTTATATAAAAGAGTTGTAAAGGTGTCGACTAACACCTATAACACAAGCGAATAATTTGTTTACTTTAGGGTTAGATCAGTAAGTGTAATTTGTCCTGTGAATATGTATTTATTATTATTTAATAAAACTCTGATAAGTTTTGAACGGCTTGGTCGATCGAAAGTTGGCGGCAATCGATTGGATTTCGTCAAACTCCACCAAACTAATGATCTGTATAAATTCGGCACAGGAAACCACAAAAAAACATCAGAACTCACAAATTATTATTTTTTATAAGATTAAGATTTATGCAAGTTATTTAAGTCTCAACTCATTTTAAGCTACTGCCGGATCACATACAGGAGTATATTGTTTATTGTATAGTTGTACAAGTACCTTGCTAGTTCGTTTAAGTTTCAAATTATTAATATTCTTATAAGTAGTTAGCGAAAACTGTAAAGAATTCTGTAATAAAGCTACTCTCTTAACATTGTTTTATTTGTTTTCTTCTTTTAGTCGCTCTAGCTCAAAGAGATAAAAGGTGTAATTAAAGTTAATGACATTGTAAGCTAGAACTTGATATCTTATCTAACAATAAACGACTTTAAGAACATATACGTTACGTATCTTACATAAAATGTTATTTTTATACCATAAGACAGCAAACAAGTAATTGGATAAATGGTTATCATTTCCTAATAGAAAATGATAACCATCGTCTACATACACCAAAGATGTTGCATATATTGCATTGTTATCCGTAATACTATATAAATAAATAAATATTCACGGAATAAATTACACTAACTGATCTAACCCCAAAGTAAGCAAATTAGTTGCTTGTGTTATGGGTGTTAGTCAACGATAGTCATACATAGAAATACATATATAAATACTGGAATATATTTAATAAACACCCAAACCTGGAAATACAAACATTTATCACTCATCACACAAATGCTTGTCCCCGTCGGGGATAGAACCCGAGCCTCGTCGATTGCGTAGTCAGGGTCGCTAACCACCTGACAAACGGAGCGCTCAAATATATACCGTAAGTTAACATTTTTTTTAAAAAAAAGTTAACCGGCTACCTTACCCTCCCAACCAGAGCACGACATTGAAAACACAGATGGTATTACGACAGGGAATAGATAAGGCATTGGTGCCAGACCCAAGCGAGACAATACAAAACTACCACCTGTAGTCACGATGCTAGTGTCTCGTATAGCCAATTGTTTGCCTATTCCAAACCTTTTTGTAGAACTGCAGTTGGTTTATTTTTCAAAGGAATCCCATACCAATACGGGGGAAAACGCACTCAGTCAAATTGACAGTAAACATTATAGTACAAATATCGCACACATTCACAAATCTCCCAACTGTATATCTTCTATTCTCGATTTGATTATCGTCTTACAGCCCAATAATGCCAAAGTTTGCGGACAAATGCCATCATGTTTCTCCTATCACGATCTCATCTACTTGTCTTATAATATTCGTTCCCCTAAAAAAAAAACTAAATACTCCTTTCGCCGTTCATTTAAGAATATTAATCCCGAAACATTTGATAGGGATATTAACGCTATAGACTGGTCCTCTGTGTTTCGTTGCAATAATGTTGATACTGCTATTTCACTTTTTAATTCCAGTATTATGTGTTTGTACGACCGTCATGCGCCACTTAAAAAGCTAAAGATAGAACATAATCCTTCACTCTGGGTGACTGATGACATCAGAAACGCTATGGCGGCTAGAGATAGAGCCAATAAACGCTATAAAAATATCCTTCCGGTAACAATCTCTTGCAATACAAGACGCTTCGGAACAAATGCAATAAGCTTTGCCGCATTGCTAGGCGCCATTACATTCACAATACTACTGCTAAATCCAGTTCGCAAGAGATGTGGAAATTTCTGAAATCTCTAGGTATTGGGAAATTACCACTTACCACTCTTCCTTTCGCAATTAATACTGTAACCAAAAATGACACACTAAATTATTTTTCTACTGTTTTGTGGCCCTCTTGTTCTTTTTCGCTCGATTCAGTCACAGAAAAGGAAGTCGAGAAACATATTCACTCTATCTCATCTTCTGCGATTGGCAATGATGGTTTATGTTCCAAAATGTTACTCAGTATTATCCCTTATATTCTTCCTGTTCTTACGTATATATTTAATCTTTCCCTATCATCTAGCACGTTTCCCTCTATATGAAAGGCTGCTAAAGTAATTCCTCTGCCCAAAAGCGCTAACCCGATAAATCCTTCTGACTATCGGCCCATCTCCATACTACCTTTTCTCTCGAAGATCTTAGAGCACATAGTACGCTCTCAATTATCAAATTACCTTCGCTCTAATGACCTTTTGAGTCAGTTCCAGTCGGGTTTCCGGCCGGGTCATAGTACTGTGACAGCACTTGTCAATGATGATGATGATATTCGGTTGGCCATGGACTCAAAACATCTTACCACATTAGCGCTTTTGGACTTAAGTAGCGCCTTCAACTCCGTTGATTTTGACTTATTGATTGGAGTTCTGCACACTCTTAATTTCTCACCTTCGGCTTTAGGTTGGTTTGATTCATATTTGCGGGGTCGAACACAATATGTTTCTCTGAATGAAGTTTGCTCTAACTGGTATGACATTATTTCGGGGATTCCGCATGGCTGCATATTACCTCCTTTAGTTTTTTTCTATATTCATTAGCACTGTTACCAAGTTTATCTATTCTAACTTTCATGTGTATGTCGATGATTTGCGGATATATCGTCTTTGTAGTTACGGGGATATAACGGAAACTTTAGGTTTGCTGAACAAGGATCTTAGCGCAATTTATTCTTGGGCTGAAGCTTTTGGTCTTATGGTTAATCCATCTAAATCTAAAGCAATCATTGTAGGTAGCCGTCAAATGATAAATTCCATTGATCATTCAAATTTACCACCATTAGTTTATAATGGGACTCGGAACCCTTTTTCATCTAGTGTAACAAATTTGTTTTAACTCTGATCTATCGTGGAATAATCACATCAGTAGCATTAGCAAAAGAATGTATTTCACTTTTCACTCCTTACAGTTATTGAAAAATTTCCTGCCTATTAAGACAAAAATTTCTCTTGTGCAAACTCTTGTCCTTCCTATTCTGGATTATGCAAATTCCTGTTTCCTTGACGCTACTGAAGTGCTTATAAATAAACTCGAGAGGCTTCAAAATTCATGTATAACATTTATTTTTGATCTTCGTAAGTACGACCACATCTCTAGTTTCAGAGCCCCGCTCAGGTGGTTGCCTATCCGTTTTCATAGGAACACGCATATTCTTTGCCTTCTGTTTAATATATTGTTCAATCCTGCTGCTGCCAAGTACCTTCGTGAGCGTTTCTCGTTTTTGCATTCCTCCGATTTCCCATGTCGTTCTCATATTGGCTCTCTTCTTCGTTTTCCTGTGTCACATTCTCAAACGTATTCATGGTCATTCATTATTCACGCAGTGAAGTTGTGGAATTCTCTTCCCACTGAGATCCGCAGTAGCCCCTCGTTGCTAGTTTTTAAGAAGCGGGTTAAGGAGAATTACCTGTCATTGTCGCAGTTTTTTTTTCTGTCCTATTTATTTTATTACAGTGTTATCTTCTTTTTACTATAATCATCAATTTGCGTTTTAGCCTTTTCTTATCCTATGTGTAATCTTATCCTTGCTATGTATGAATAATTAGAATTTAAATGTAAGTTATTGTATTTTTCTTTATGATTGTGCACGATGCCTTCCACTTTCCTTTCCCAGCTTCACTTTCTTGGTTAGCTGGAAGAAATCTCCGTCGTTAGGGATAAGCTCACCTTTTGTGCATTATTTTAAGGATCGTTAAATTTTTTTTGTCATTATATAAGTGTAAAATAAAGCATTAAATAAATAAATTTTAATTTGTGCCTTATATCAATTTTCACTAAGCTTAGATGGAACCTAAATCGATTCTTAAATATTTAAGATTTCCTTATTAAGACGCCGCGCTGTTAACACTAAAAAGCGCGCACTTTGTCTATTTCTATTGAAGTAAACGAGAGCCCACTGTCAGTGTAATTGGGCGGCCAGGTCTTATAATAAATAGGTAAATAAATATTGAAATAAAAAAAGTGTAGAATTATTTGTCAAATATGATTCGTTAGTGGTTTAGGTATGAATATAACGATTTCATGTTTTTAATTTTAGACCTATACGTCAAAAAAATAAACATTTTTTTGACGTATATGTATTTTAAGTATATTTTAGAATTTGACATTATTTGCAATGCAACAAAAAATGAATTTGACATAATTTATGACATGGGTTTGAGTTTTAATATTTTTATTTAATAATTTTATTTTACAAAGTATCTATTTAATAAAAAAATGTAAATAAACTATCAATATATTAATGAGTGTTATATTTTAATTATTTTAGCTATATTATATAATTTAATAACCTATTTCATTATTTAAAACAATATTTTATCATATGGCAGAACTTAGTTATTCAAATTTGCGCTATGACATTATATTTATTCAGTTATATAATAAGAAGCAATATTTCAATTTGTAGTCACAAGCAGCAATAAATGAATTGGCTTAGATAAATGGCGTCACATTTTTAAAATAAGTTTTAAATAAAACAAGTTTAGTTTGAATACCAGTAATTGAAATATTATAAATGTAATATAAAATTGTACTATAATAATGAACAAAAAGTTTTTCTTAAAAAACTGCTTGAATAACATCAATTTTAACAAAATTAGGCCTTGTCAGCCTCTTAAGGAAACCAATTGCACCAACCTTGTCATTCTTAAGCTAGTTTGCGACAGTTTTCAGTCACATCATAAGTTAGGCAGTCATTAGAGCACATTTTTGGGATTCACGTTATTTTGATATATGAATAATATTCGAATTATTGAAATCACATGTGACATGTGTTTACAATTCAAACATCATATAAAATATGTACATGAACCACAAGGGTCTTACAGCCCTCATATGTCTAGTTTTGAATAAATTTTACTAACAGTCCTCCTCTGAAAGGAAAAGCGTTACCACGAACAAAATACTATCACCGGAGGGTAACAAATGGTCGGCGAAGAGCTCTACTCAATAAATGGCCGATAAATCTCCCGTTACAAACACACCTCTTTCCTTTAAAATATTTTAGAAAGTAGAAATCCATGGACTATTTAAGTAAAATGCATAACAGTTTATTTTTCGTACTTTTTAAAATAACTATATACAGTACCTAATGTATATAAAAGTAATTTAAAAAATTAAACTGACTTCAAACATTTGTCAACTACATCTGTATCTCAAAAACTTGTTAATCCGAATGAAACTTGGACTGTGCTGTTGGAATATACCTAATTATCTTAATATGGTTATTAATTCCCGAGAAAATATATAAACGGGTCAAAAACGCGTACATATATAGAACTTATAACTACTTGTAAAGCTCGACGTTTGGGCCTCGAATGTCAAGAATTGACGCAATTGCGGTAGGAATAGGTAAGGCGGTAATATCAAATACCCGGGTGAGTCGTTGCGGAACTGGTTGTCACGATGGTAGTGACACGTATAGCCAATCGGTCGCCTTTTACGATTTGCCTAGCAGAACGGCAGTTGGACTATTTTTTAAAAAAGAAAATCATATTATTAATGTGCTACAAAATTATGTTGATAATAATAATTTTCCATACGTTAATTTTTGCCGTAAATAAAATTAATTGCATGCTGTTCGTACGGCAAATTAGGAGGAACTATGTTTTTGAAATATTTATAAAAGCACCATGTCATGTAACTAACACTATTTTCTGCAATAAACGATAGGTCGATTGGTACATCCGCCTAAACAAAAAAAAAAAGATTTTTTAAAATCGGTTATTAAGGACTGAGTTCTGAGGTAACAGTCATAAAAAATGCAGCTAGATTGAAAACTTTCTCACTATAAAAAATCGGTTTAAAACACTTCGTAACCGTAGGAAAATAGAAAAATCGACTCATCTCCCGCGATTTACTTCAGCTTTTTACAATACAAACACAATAAACTTAATACAAACTAACTTACAAATACAAACAACAATACAATCTAAACTCAATCTAGGCTTTTTACTGAGTGCCCTAATTAGTGTAATGCTACAAGCCCTGAATATTTTATTTGAGATTAAAAGCTTCTCCTGTTCACTTAGTAATAATGTTACTACTTTCTTTTATAAATGAGCTACTAAATTTGAGATATTTGTTACACTCGTACTCGTAATAATAACCTGGATTTGGACATTTTTTTTAGCAAACTAGCTAATGGTTCTTACTAGCGGTGGGTAATCTTTATTCCCCGAGGTGAATTTATTCACTTATTCTGGCTCCGGTCACGGATGTGATTCACCTTATTTATTCCTTTATTTCTTTGTCTCACTTCGTCCTTGTTTAATTGCAGTGTATCATATTCTGTGATCGTATCTTAAATGAACGTTTCCCTTTATATTTTTCTCGCTCCCACCAATCCCATAGTACTATGGGAGTAGTTTTTAGGTAGATTATCAACCTAACTTAACGTTTCACCGGAAGAGTGTAAAAATTCGCAATATCACTCACTCTCTCATTCTAATCGCTGTACGCTCACTTTTCTGGCCGGAATAAATAATTCCGCGGAGACGATATAGATTTGAAGGAATAAATAAGCTTATCGTATCCAGCCGCGGAATCACTTTAATTCAGTAGCTCCGGAGTTACACACCTCTAGTTCTCACTTTGGAAAAAGATCGTCAATCATCGATGCGTTGCTATCCGTTCGGTAAGGAGGACATGCCAAATAAGTTTACCGTCTAATAAACTCTCAAAATCTATACACGACAGCGACAAGACTCGACACTATTGTGGCAGAAATGCGGTAGTATAAAAATTTGGTTGAGACGCTGCAGAATTCAGCCACCTAGTCAAACACACAGTACTTATTTAGTTAAAAATATACTGTTTTTAGGGTTCTGTACGCAATGGTAAAGCGGGATCCTATGACTAAGACACTGCTATCGATCCGTCTGTCACCAAGCTATATCTCATGAATCGTAATAGGTACATAGTTGAAATTTACAAAAATTGTGTATTTCTTTTCGCTACAATAACAAATATTTAAAAACAGAATAAAATAAATATTTAAGGGCACCTATATAAATATATAACAAAGATATTTTTTTGTCGTTTTATATATATATAATGATACGGAAACCTTCGTGCGCGAGTCCGACTTTGCACTTGGCCGGTTTATAGTACATTGTACAAGCAAACAGCTCCTGATAGAAAGAGAGGCCATTGCTAATAGACATTAAATATATTAATAGTACATTGTTATCCAGGTGGCGGGGCTATATTGCCACCTATAAAATCTTACGACTATTTAATGTTATTGTTTCACCTATTACAAACTGACCAAAAAAGTTCACAGGCGCTTATCTCAAATGGATGGCACTCACGCTTGCATTATTCCCAACCATTCTGAGATATCGTGTCCGTGAGAGTTGTCTATGTGTGCGGTGTTGGAGCGCTATTCGTATGTAGATTGACTTCTGCACCTATTTTTTTTGTGATTAAAAAGTGACTATTATTGCAATGTCGTATGCTTTAGTATAAATTGCAATATAATTTATACTAAGGCACATACGAAACATTGCATTATTGAGAATCGGTCCCTAATAGCAGTATAAATTATAATTATATAACTGAAATTATACTGTAGTAAGAATCTATACTGCCTCTTTCATTGAAAATTAATTTGTTTTATGAATGATAATACACACTTCATACTGCAGCTATACCAATAGTTATCGCATGCCTACGAGACGTTGAATTCAACTCTGTGTGATGGCTACACATGGATGAATTTAAGTCAGGTGAGCGGCTGACTCAGCTGACTTAACTAGCACTGACGTTATTGCAGCAGAAATAGGTAAGGCGGTGGTACCTGTCCCGGGCGAGCCAATGTAGAACTCCACCACCTAGTACAGATATGTTTTTTCGTTAATTTTTAGATCCTTAAAGTGTATTACAAGTAAAATAGAACGCAGATCCTCGAAAAACATTTTAAACACTACCGTCATACCCGTATCCCCAAATACGTACGCCTGAAGAAGTGCAAAGCACCCACTTGAAACCAACAGTAATAAATCCTATGGCAGTTGCCTCTCCTATCGAAATATCGGGCATCGGCATAAATCGTATATACGGTTCCCATTTGCTCCCATATATATTGAGTGTTATCACAAAGTATTTTTTATAAGACGAGTATGAGTTCTAAAGCCGTTTATTGTGAGAATCTAGTTCTAACTTACAATGTCGCTAACTTTAATTACACCGTTTATCTCCAACTTGAGCACTTAAAGGAAGAAAACAAATAAAACAATGTAAAGAGAGTGCTTTTATTACAGATTTCTATACAGTTTTCGCCAATTACAAGAACATTAACAATTTGGAACTCAAACGACCTAGCAAGGTACAACTATTAAGCTATAACAGTACTTACGCAGTTTACGCACATTCTATGATTAATTACGATTTTTACATACAAAAATCTAACTTACTTATACATACCTACTTAAGTTCGTCAAACTCATTACAAAAGTTGAAAGTAATTTTAAGTTTTCTAAACACAAACTTTAAAAACGTCAAGTAAGTAATTGTATTAGAGGCTGTATTGGAATTATACTGAAGAATAGTGTACTTAAAAAGCCTATAATAGACCATGAAGTATTAGATAATACAGCTTCATGATATAGACTAAAAACCACAAAAACATCCAAGTCGCATGTCTTGTAATGACACAGTTTGAATTTTGGCAAAAGGTATTTAATAAATTAAAAAAAAAAATAATAAATAAAAAATAAAAAAAACACCTCTTAATCTACAGTCATTTATTAAGTTTACGTGCTTTTTAGCACACGATTCCTCAAAATAACTACAATATAGCATATAACACATAAATTACTTTTTTGACAGTTTTGTCAAATGTAACTGACGATATTTTATACAGATTGCGTGAGTAGAATCCATTTGTTTGTGGTCGTTTGTATTTTAGTTTGATTTTTTAAATATACATTCAATATTTAGACCGAGCACCTAATGCTAAAAATTTACATATTTTTGTTGTATAGCGAGCTCGATTAAAATCACCATTTTTTATTTGCATTGTAGAAACTATTATAAAAAACAAGTATTAAAATTATTTGTGGCTTTTTGTGATTTTAAAAACTTCCTTTTAGGCGTGATTAAGAATTATAGCCAAAGTTAAAAAAGTTTTATACCTACAGATTGTTATCTCATGCCAGTACTTACCGCTGGTTTGCTAATCTATGATATAAAAGAGACGTCATGATTAGCCTGTTTATGTTAAGCGAACATCACTTTCACTTGAAAGCTTTTGAAATAAATCACAAATATTGCGTAAACTGCATTAATGGACTTGATAAAATATGAAGGCAGTGACGATGAGCGAACGAAATTGAAACGTCAAATAAACTCCTATTTCGATAACTATCAGTCCTTACTTACTATCTAATGATTTTACATTCTAGGATCGAGGAACCAATTCTTAATCAAACACAGCAATGAAAGATTATACTTACGCGAAATGAGTAGTTTTGCCTTAAGGAAATATCTTTTTAAATATTATCGCAGTTTTGAAATTATCATTATATCACATAGCAGTTGCGATAGTGATTTCTTTAGAAATAACAATAAAATTCAATTATAGGTATTCGCTCAATAATATGCAAAACAAAACCTAATTTAAAAAACAAATAGTGTTTCATTTGCTTAAGTAAACTCATCATTTTGTAACATTGCTGAAAAAGTATTTGCTTCCGTCATAGGTTTTGGTATGTTTATAAACAGTTTTTTGAAGGCAATAAGTACGATTCTATATGGAAATAGTTTTTTTTAATAAATACGTATCTACTTACAAATAAATGGTAAAAATTTCGCTACGTATTACACTGAAATCGGCAATGTACGAAATTCATGTACCAACTAATTATGAATTTAAATACAAAGGAAATGATTCTGTTTGAAATATTTATTCAAATAATTTTGATTAACAAAATTAGTAGGTTTATTAGTATTTAATACTTTTAATATACAGATTTGTTTTCGTTTCACTATTTACAATACTCATTAATTCTTTTTTTATTCTTATCTCCGCGAATATAACTCAAAATAATCAGCTATTGGTTATTTTGAAAATTAAAAAGAACTTAAATAAGATTTTAGAAATGGCTCCCCAACCTTAACAGAGTTCTACTGTAGAAAACGTCGAAGTATGAATAAAGAGCAATGACACACCTAGCTTATTTAATAGCGTTAGAATTTTCTTGTGTTATGATTTTTATTTTTATAGTAGCTCATATGTAACAACATTAGGCTACCAGTTTTACATTATTAAATAAAATATTCTATGTTGTCTATGAATTAAATATAAAAAAAGTCTAAATACCTTTAAAAACGATAAGTACGTATTTAACAGCGTAGCACAAAAATGTTAATCATATAAATCCAGACAGTCACTTGTTATTTTTATCATAATTCAAATAATATTACACATCTACACTTTCTTTTATAATAGGGAGCTACAGATATTCTTACAGCCTTAGTCCATATAGTCATTTAAAGTTCACATCAAACGCTATACGACTGAAGACAGCCTTATTACGTACGTGGAAGAAACATGTAGAAAAAGATACAATGACATCCACCAGATTTGTACCTAAAAAGGTTGTATTAGTACCTAATATGCAGGTTGTAAATATCTCACGATATTTTTTTCTAACTACTATTTTCACCTTTTTAGTGGCAAGATGTAGGTAGCGTAGTGTACCTAAGTGGTAAAATTTCCAAAAATTATAAAGTGGCTTACCCCAGATTTAACACGAGAGTTGATAGCTGATAGCTTCATTTTTATTAGAATCCAATGACATATGATACAGATTTTCTTGCACTCAAAATCAAAGGGAAATCTTTATTTTAATAATAGCAGGCAACTATTACCGTGCAAGCACAAGTTTTTCGCGCCTTTCCGCTACTCCATGTTTGGATCGCCATTATGTCCTGGCCACATCTTGCCACTTTGATTTATTCTGTATTCATGACTTCTTTTATGTGAAATAGCAATAGCTGTTAGGTTGGATATCTGCAATAGCAACCTTGGGATAGTGCATGAGCAGAGTGTGTGATATCTGTTAAATTGTAAGAATGTAATTATCCTAAAAAACATAACTAATATTCTTTGAATTAAAACATTGAAACTGGATTATAAATCTTATCTACTGACTGAATAATAAATAATATCCCATATTTTTTATGTTTTTACAATAACTTTAAAATAAGGTAGCGCTAGTAAATTTATCAAGTGTGTCATTTACCTTTATAACATTAATTGAGAATTAGGATTAGTAGGTAACAAAAATAAACGGACAGCCAAACATTACGTCGGTACTGATACTTCATAATTCCTACGTCACTATAGAATTAAGGTGGTTACACGCTGTAAATTAAACAGATAGGGATAACAAATAAAAAATATAAATTATAGGTAAGTGTTTATAAGTAAAAGGGAAGGAAACTTTTGTTTTAACATTCGTTTTATACCAACTTCTTGTTATTATTTAGTTATATTTAAAACTAATGAGTAAGAGCGAGCAAATTTAAATATATCGCAACTATTGTGACCTCTAGGTGTAAAAGCACAGATTTACTTCCCTGAGTTAGTGACCACCGCCTAGCTTTTTCCTGCATATTTGATATTGCTCGTCTCTGTCGTAAAAAAATAAAGAGTAAGACGGCTGGTTAACTTGGGCAAAATATTTACCGGAAACCATTTTGATTTATCACATTATTTTAGCATAGTATTGCATAAGGAATTTGTCATATTTTTGTTTTATTTATGCGTCACTAGCTAGCTATTTGGCTAAAAGCTACTTGCGGACCTAATTTATTTTGTAACCCGAAATTCATTCATAATTTTTTTTAATTTTTTTTAATATAAGTTAACTATTAAAAGATAGTACTTAATTAAAAAAACTGATTTTATACTTACATACATGCGTTTTGACAATTAGTTATGATTATAAAAACTGTAATATAAAGTTATACATTTAATATTTTTGACATTATAGCGTATTATATTTCGTAAAATAGTTTTTTGATTTTTTAGCAATCGATACTCAGAATTGCTGAACCATTTAGACACTGTTGAGCGATAGTATTTATTACAGCCGGTGTAACCATCCTTAATATCTTACTTATAAACATACACTAATGATTGTTAAGCATAACACATTTTAAAATAAATAAAACTTTAAAAAATAAAATATTTATTACACAAACACACAGTTTCACTTAAAAATCGTTAAATTGTACATTCCTCAACAAATAGCAAACTTTTGAAATTAAGTTTTCTGTGAAAAATATAAAAACATATTTGCCTCTTTGGTATTTAAATAAAAAAAAACACGATCATCTTAAAATTCTTTAGTGTATAAGTATCCTTAGTGACGTCATGCGTCATTCTAAACTGCGTTTCCTGCACTGTGAAGGCCGTTCGCACTTAAAGGAATTGTATTGAACTCGTCTTCCAAATCATCCGTTTTCCTGTGAACAAAAAAAACTTGTTATGAAATCATAGCACATTAACCAAAAAAATCATCACGGTAAGACAGATTAAAAACCCAACAAGAATTCTTGGCTGCAGCCTACTTTCTAAACAGTTCATTACATCTCTAAAGAGAGTTTATAAATGCAAAAGTTTAGTAAACGTATGTAGGTACGTATTTTTTCACTTATATACTAAACCCGCCCAGTTTGTCGAGTGGTTAGCGACCTTGACTACGCAATCGATGGGGCTCGGGTTCGACTCCCGACGGGGACAATTATTTGTGTGATGAGCATAAACGTTTATATTTCTGGGTTTGGTTGTTTCTTAACTATATTCTAGTATTTATATGTGTATTATTATCGTTGACTAACACCTATAATACAAGTAAATAGCTTGCTTACTTTGGGGTTAGACCAGTAATTGAAGAAACTAAAAGAGTCTGATAGATTTTGATAAAATTTTGATTCGGGTCCGTTTTAGAAGAATAGATGAACTGCCTTCTAGGCATCTCGTATAAGAAGATACAAAGCTAATAGGTGTCACTATTATCGAGAGTACTAACTACGTATCAGAGTTCTGCAACTTCTTATCCAGGTTTCGGTATCACTGTCTTATCTATGTTTGCCGCAATAGCATCAATGCCTGTTGCTTTCGTGTTTCAGTTTGAAGGGTAAGGTATCTGGTAAATTTATGCATTTAGCATTCCATCTCTGCCACACGGATAGCAAAGTGCCATTAACATGATGTTTGTCTCTTTCCATCAGGAGAGTCATCAGCTTGTTTGCTATCCTATGATATAAAAGATACAGGTACAAGCTTAGATTTATCAAATGGGTCACTTTATACGATGGTACAATGTACTGCTCCCCCGAGATTCACAAAAAAAAACTTGTATCACAAGGCTACGTGACGGGTCACTAGTTTTATTAGAGTTCGGATACAGTAACTTTTGTAACTTCAAAGTAAACTTATGTTAACTTTACACGGTCCGAATCACAGACCTGAGACTACACAAATATCATAAATAATGGGTTAGCCGCTCGTATGAGCAAATGCTGGTGTCACACGCTTTAGCCGGGGAGCTGACAACGAATTTTGGGAAGGTCCTTTTGGCAGATTGGAATTGCGATAAAATATAACGTCATCAATTGGCAATACCAGACCTGCAACTCAAGACATATATTCATTTAAATTCTAAAAATCATACCTAGCTCTGTGTATGATTGTTTGAAACATAGTTTTCAAGTGGTTGTGTAAAGAAAGTTACAGTTCCTCTAGAATGGATAGAATATTATAAGGTCCCTATGACCCAGTCTTATGTGACGCAGACGAAGTTGCGCGGGTCAGCTAGTCTTAAAATAAAAGGGCATAGTACTTGTAACTTATTATCTGAATTAGGTTAATAAGAATTTGTAGTTTTTTAATTGTATGTTTCTTAATAATCGACAATTTGTAGACTGTGCATTTTACATTTCTTTCATGCATTCTCCCTCTTTTGGGTTTGCTAGAAGGAATCTCTTATAGAGAGAAGTTCGCCTTTTGTAAAATATCCACAAATCAAAATGTAATATTTCTATGTGTACAATAGAGTGTTAAATAAATAAATAAGGAAAAATATTCCTATATTTTATAACTATCTAGCATAATATGTAATTTTTCTGCTACTCATCTAGGGGAAAACTATGTTTGATATTTGCAATATCCGGTCAGCACTGGAAAAAATGGAACAGCCATAATGATTTAGCCTGCGCTGGGGGGAGCGACGGGCTGATAGCTAGCAGATAGGTGAATTATAAATATGCAGTTGTGAGTGTGCACGCTATGTTATATTGTAATCTATACATATTATAATAAAATCGTAGGACAGTCAAAAAAAAAAATTCAATGTACAGTACATTGAATATTTTTTTAAAAGAATACTTGGGGCGTGATCTATCAACAACAACAATCATCAACAACAATCAACAACAATAACAATCGATATCGAAGCCAAAAATATCGTTTTTAAAATTTTTGTCTGTATGTATTTCCGGGGTAAACTCAAAAAGTACTGCATGGATTTACTTCAAATTTTGCATATTACTAAAAGGTCGGATCAACATATAGGCTACACATTATCACGCTATCACCTACGGGGGAGGAGCTGTGCGGAGTAAACGAAGTCCGCGCGAACGATGTCGTGGGCAACAGCTATATTTATATGTCTTGTAAATTGTACTATTAATTGGAGATTTCATTTTTATGTTGTTATCTATGTATATTATAAAAAAGTATTTTAGTACGTATAATTTAGTATGAGATACCACATTGTTAAATGTACTCTTAAATCTATGAATGCTGATTAGTCTGTAAATGCGGTTGCATACACATTATCAAGTTATATATTATTATATTGTTATTAAAGAAAATATCATATAAATACTTAAATCAGAAAATAAATTATTTGATTTAAATATTTACATGCCATTTTCTTTAGTCTGAGATTTTCTGGCTTGTCATAATACTAAGAGATTAAACAGATAAATAAGCAGGTATTGCCCCCCGGAACCAAATCCTGGATCCGCACCTGCTTTTGGGCTTTGTACAACCGCATAACCTATTCCTGCCGCCCGCAATAGTAAAAGTAAAAAGGTTTCTGACAGTGATGTATGCCAAATGAAATGAAGGATGCCAAAGATGCAGTAACATCTTTGTTGTCTACGGCAATGATCGTCAATTTCTATCGTTACAAGCATCTGTTGGCCATCCTAATGTGTTATAAGTGATATTCTTTGTAACATTACAAAAACAAATTATGTCGCTTCATATTGCGTGAATTAACGACGGTTATCCAATTATGGCGACGGCGCCATCTGTTTGGTTAGCCTAATAACTTCCAAAGCAATTTGCCATAATGTTCACTGTAACGTATAATAGATTAGGTATGGGACAGGTAAAAGATAAAATTTTAATCAACGTTCATGCTAGGAATATGATTTCACGGAAATAAGATTTTCTGTATTTTTATTTAATTAAATACTGTAATGCACAAATAAGTTGTTTGGATTAATTCCTGCTGCTAACTTCCACCATCGGACATCGCGTCAAAATTTGAAGCTCCACCCACACCATCTTGATGTCTGGAAATCCACAACCGTGCGGTTCGCCCGGCACTTTTTGCCTCGCACTACTCTTTTGTGGAATCAATTACCGGCGGGGGTTTTTCCGAACAAATACGACATGGGGACCTTCAAGAAAAGAGCGTACTCATTTTTAAAAGGGCGGCAACGCAACTGCAAGGCCTCTGGTATTGCAGATGTCCATGGGCGGCGGTGATCACTCAACATCAGGTGCACCTCCTGCTCGTTTGCCCCCTCTTCCATAAAAAAAAAGTACAAACGCTATTAAGCATTTTCTCACAGTTTACCTTCAGTGCTTTTTACCTATCGAAATTGATTTAATTCTATAAATGTACGGGTTCTTGAAAGTGAATGTAGGTAAATCAGACTAGTTTTTAGTAACCCAACTAAGCAAAGGGCTAATGCCTCACACATCGTGAGATATCAATGAAAAATATGGAACGTAATTATTGCTTCACTTTAAAGCTACTCTGTACTTTTACAATGTTTCCTTTTAAAATTGCCGTCCTACAATATCTATTCAGCGGTTTTCCAATGCTTGTTTGCTCTTATGATCCATCTTATGATATAAAAAATGATTTGGTGCGTAAGAGTAATTACGATGATACCAAGCAGACTGCGTTCCAGATTCAAGTTCCAATTTAAATTCAAGATGTAGAAACACAGAATATAGTAATCAAATCGTAAAATTTCCATAATGTCAACGTAAAAATTATCTGCTGCAAGTGGAATTTAATTGCGTCGGTTACCGGAATTACGACATCTCGCCATCTGGTTAATCAGCCTGATAATTCTGAGGTAATTTTCCTCACTAATTCGAGCAAGGACTAATAGAAACTAAAACACCTGTAATCACATGTCTCGAAAATGATGCCTGGCAAAAGTGTCGGTCTTTAGATGTGATTATCAGTTTATGTGACACTTTCATTAATTCTTCTCGTGTTGATCCGGGCTTCTTTGAAGAATAGGCCAACTGCCATTCTGCCAGGCAGGCCGTAAAAGGCAACCAATTGCCATACATATCACTACTATCATGACTACTAGGTGGTAGAATTCCGTCTCGCACGTCTCGCCCGGGTATTTGGCACCACCGCCTTAGCTATTCCTGCCGCAATGGCGTCAATGCTTGTCATTGTCGTGTTCCGGTTTAGGGTTAAAGTAGGTTTTTTTAAGTAGACTTTATTTGACCACAGCACTTAAACTATCTCGATGACAAATTTCATTACCTTATCCTCCAAACCGGAACACGACAGTGGCAAGTACTGACGCTATTGCGCCAGGATTGGTTAAAATGGTATCAAAACCCGAACTCAAAAAAATTGTCACACTGACTCATGTGGTCTGTGGGTTTAGCCAATAGTTCGTTTTTTACGAAATACCTGGCAAGAAAGTGGATGGTGCATTGTTCATAAGGGACCTGATCTAATAGAATATACCTTTGCTTTAATATTACGTTAATAATTATAGCAGAATCCAAGTTAAGTCGAAGAAACACTTTGCTTTTTAAAAATTTTAATTTTAGGGTTTTTCAAAATTTTCAGGAAGTTTAAGTTGAGCAAAATCCACTCGAACACCACCAACCACTTTTCGATCGGTCCAGCAGTTCAAAAGTTATGAGATATTTACACACACGCAGACACGCATACACCCACTCACGCGCACACGTGCAAACGCGCACACGCGCACACGCGCTAACACGCATACGCGCGAACGCGCACACGAGCGAACGCGCACATGCGCACATGCGCACGCTCGCACACGCGCGCGCACACACACACACACACACACACACACACACACACACACACACGCGCAGAGAGAGAGAGAGAGAGATACTGAGGTCATCGTAAAAATAGTCGGAAAAGGTTCCTAGAACCTCCAAAAACGTGGAAATTTGGTAAAAACACGATTTTTGAAAATCGGGGCAAAATCAGTAACGTCCTTACGCATACGTAGCGGAAAGTTAACAGCAAACAAGCACTAATTATGTAAAAAAACCTTGGCCTTTCGAACGTAAAGTTGCTACTTGTAAAAAAATAAGGTTTACTTTTTACACGACCCCTTGATAAGATCTCCTAAGAATGGAATTGATAAATCCAGAGGATATTTATAGGAGCACGATAAGAGGGTTGATGGAGAGTCCTAATGGAATTAGGAGATCCTCTTACAAATATCATTTGCTGTAATCGGATTAAAGCGATTAAGGGGTTTGCGATCAAATTCTTTTGTACGAATTCAAGATAAAATGATGTTTCTTTACTAAATATTTTTAATCAGCCTCATAAAAGGAGGTTAAATGTTCATCTGATAGTAGTTTTCTTATGTACTAGTGATCGCCTGTGATCGAAATTCAACTATAAGCTAAACAATAAAGTCTCTTTTAAGTTAGACAACAAATTTTATCCGTAAAGAAAACAGTTCTTATACATGTGTGTATAAAACATGCGTTTCATATAGATTTTTTTTAATATAATAAAATAGCAAACAAGCAGATGGGTCTCCTGATGGAAAGAGTCAACCATCGCCTATAGACACCAAAGATGTAATGGAGCGTTGCTATCTTGTAGCGAGGTCTAATGCCACATGCATAAGTTTACCGGCTACCTTACCCTCCAAACCGAAAAACGACAGCGATAAGCACTGACGCTATTGCGGCATAATAGGCAAGGTGGTGGTACTAGACCCGGGCGACACAATGCAGAACTCTACCACCTAGTAGCCACGATGGTAGTGACTCGCATAGCCAATCGGTCGCCTTTTACGACCTGCCAGGCAGAACGACAGTTGGTCTATTCTTCAAAGGAGCCCGGAACCAACACGGGGAAAATGTAGTATGTGTAATGTTTAATTTATTAATTTAATGTATTTCTAATGGATATTATAGAAAAGTATTAGATTCCTACAGTCCTCCGCAATGTAAACTTTAACTGTGCCAAATTTCATATCCCACCGATGCGCAGTTGTTTTAAAAAGGACAGAAAGTTTTTCCTTCATGCATTCATATATAGATTAGGGTTCCCAAACTTTTTTTCTCGCAGACCACTTTAAAAATTTTGCTGGATCCGGTGGACACCCTGAATCTAAATTTCTACCATTCTCCTAAAACCAGATAAATTTTCATGGAACTTTGCTTACGAATTGTGAACCCACATTTTTGGTCACGCCAACGTAGACCCCCGTGGACCCGTGGTCTACCTGGTGGGTCTAGCTTGACCGCATTGGGAATCAGTATATTAGACGAAATATTCATCAGTTCTGAATTTATAGCTTTACGTGCACTTTTAGGTATGTGTTGGTAAAATGATTGTTTCGATGGAAACAAGTATCTAGATTCTGGCATGACTGAGGTCATCAATAATTGATGATCGAGGATCGGCGATCAAACCGGCTGATAATTAGGAATGATCTGATCACTGGACCATTGGTGAGTAAGGAAATAAATCTAAAAATTTAGTTCGGTAGCTAACTGGCGAAAAGGCAACTGAACAATACTTTTTAGAGTGCCATTATATTGGCAATAAAGGTCTGGTTCCTTCACCTGTGTCTGCCAAAGATTTAATACAGCTTCTTAATAATACGACTGTAATGTAAAATAACTATGGTAATTTATGAATTATCATTGCAATTAGCAGCTTGTAACGATGTAACTAAATACCACATCCGAACACTAACTACGAAGTTTGGTAAAAAGTTAAAGAAAACTCCGAAACTAGCTTTATACGAAAAGTTTTAATTACAAGCGAACTACGTTTTTTATACTTGATACGTACATAGCACAATATAGTTCCTTCCCCGTTTCGCAGGTAATTCCTTTTCCTTAAGTTAGACATTTCCTGGTCACATACGACGCGACCCCTCCGCTTCTAAGGAACTACGACAAAGGTAATTAGTTTGTAACTTGGAATACACTTTATTATAGAGCGCACACATCTTCTAACTACTGGTTTCAATTATAAGAACGTTTTGTAACAAAAGGTTAGAAAAAATTATTTCAAAAGAAATATGAGTAAGTTAAACTTATTATATTCTACACTTTTCATCGTCGGTAGTTGGCAGCCATTTAAGCTAGTTTCTCTTAACACCCCGCGCTGTTCGTTTTGTACTTACCTATGTATGATTAGACTTTTAGCTGTCTTCTATATTATGAAACTATAGCTGCTTTTATTGAGAACTATTTAGTTGTATACGAATAAATTTAAATACTCGCTCTAAAGGATCGTAAGCTCTATGGTTTTGTTCCTAAATTCATTGTATGGAACTATCTAGCTGCTAGCAGGAACAAACAGATCTACTGCTACGTAAGCGTATAAAATTAAAAACTTTTCTCATCAGTAGTTTGAGGACGAAGGTGCTTGATATGCGCAAAGATAGAAACTTTAAGCAGAAGCTGGGTTGGGTGAGAACAAAGGTAACATAGAGCAACTAGCGGCGAGTTTCAATGTATTTTAATTTGGTAGAAATCCCTATATAAATTGTAGACTTACAGCTGGTTCTTTATTATTTTATTAATAAAACCGAGTAAGTGCATGCAGAATAAAACCGATTAACTTCAATTTTAGTTAGAGAACTATTTAATTGTATACGAATAAATTTAAATACTCGCTCTAAAGCTGCGTAAGCTCTATGGTTTTGTCCCTAAATTCATTGTATGGAACTATCTAGCAGGAAGAAACAGATCTACTGCTTCGTAAGCGTATAAAATTAAAAACTTTTCTCATCTGTAGTTTGAGGACAAAGGTGCTTGATATGCGCAAAGATAGAAACTTCAAGCAGAAGCTGGTTTGGGTGAGAACAAAGGTAAAATAGAGCAACTAGCGGCGAGTTTCAATGTATTTTAATTTGGTAGAAATCCCTAAATAAATTGTAGATTAAGCGCTGGTTCTTTATTATTTTATTAAAATACCGAGTAAGTGCATGTAGAATAAAACCACCACTTCAATTTTAAAACGTGTTTTTTTTATGCACTAGCTGACCCGACATACGTTGTTTTGCCGTACAATTTACTTGTATTGAATATTTTGCTGGGGTACTTGAGGGGAGGGGGTTAATTGAGATGAAAACTAACTTTTTAAGTTAGAGCAAGCAGTGGATATCTTTAAACTTCATTGAAATCGGTTCAGTAGTTTAGTCGCCGACAAACACATGTGACACATACTAATATTAAGTTGACACGTAATTATATTAAGATGTACGTTATTTAACAAAGTAAATAGTGTTTTGGTTAATATACCTAAATAAGGTAAATTATTACAAAGTTTTTCAAATTTCTGTCAACTGGCCTACATAGGATAGCGAACAAATGATTCTCTTGATGGAAAGAGACAACTACTACCTACAGACACCAACGATATTAATGATACGTTCCTCTGTGAAGCTAAGTTGGAATCATATAGTTACGTATTTCGGGTTCGTAGTTGTAAGAAAACACCACTTATATTAAATCCGTGTATTTACAATACAAATACACAAAACAACACAATGTAATACTCAAATACTCTTATTAACACTAGTCACTCACTGTACTATCACTAAACTTAACTAACTACACAATAAAACACTTCTCGCTTCGCACGGGTCGCTTCAAGTATCGCTCTCGATTACTTGGTAAAAACTGCTCTGTATTTGTCAACACATCTCTATTTATACCCAGGGTAAAATTTTACCTGGATCCAGAAAAATCTAAATGTATCGGAAAGCAATGAATCACTTCTTATTGTAAACAACTTATGATAATACACGATATTTATGATAGTTCACCCTTATGTCCTATACCACAAAGTCCATTATGGTATAGCTACTCAGATAATGGCCAACTATTTGTTTATTAATAGGAGTAGCTATCTCTTTCTTTTATTTCCCTTTCTTTACTTTTATCCCTCTAGCGTTCCAACTCTTCACGTTTTTAGATTATTCGTAACAATATTCATAAGTTTACCGGTTAGCTTACCCTCCAAATCGTAACACAACAGCGACAAGCACCGACGCTATTGCAGCAGAATTGATAAAGCGGTGGTACTAAATCCAGTCTATCCGTTACAAAACTCTGCCATATGCTTAGAAGCCAAAATGTTAGTATTCGTACGTATTAGCCTTCTCTCGCCTCTAACGAGATGCCTGACAGTAATGCAGTTGATAATTCTTCAAAAAGTTGCCTAGATTACTACTTAAACAAAAAATATATATAGCGTCTTATGCCAGGTTTCTATAATAAGCGATGTGTCCTATTCCACAAGTTTCTAAGACTATTTGGTAATTTGACATTTAAAGAAACTTTTTAGCTTACGCCTCGTTGAAAATGTTACTACTCGTAACTAAAAGCGAGTCATTTTATTCATTTATACCAGGAACCTGTAATCAATGATCAATCATTCGTTGCAGTAACCATTATTTTTTTTTATATCATAAGATAGCAAACAAGCAGATGGGTCTCCTGATGGAAAGGATCAACCATCGCCTATAGACGCCAAAGATGTTAATGGTGCGTTGCTATCTTGTGGCGAGGTCTAATGCCACATGCATAAGTTTACCGGCTACCTAACCTCCAAACTGGAACACGACAGTGACTAGCACTGACGCTATAGACACCAAAGATGTTAATGGTGCGTTGCTATCTTGTGGCGAGGTTTAATGCCACATGCATAAGTTTACGGGCTACTTTAACCTCAAAACCGGAACACGACTGTGAATAGCACTGACGCTATTGCGACAGGAATAGGTAAGGCGATGGTACCAGACTGGTCGAGCCGATGCAGAACTCTACCACCTAGTAGTCACGATAGTAGTGACGCGCATAGCAACTCAGTCGCCTTTAAAGACCTGCCTGGCAGAACGGCAGTTGGCCTATTCTGCAAAGGAACCCAGGACCAACACGGGAGACAACATTAGCACACAATTATATATTTGAGGCGTTCCAAAAGTTCTTTGGTTAGTTTTCGCCGAGTTTAGAGAGTTGGTGCTCGTCGCATTTGTTTTATTGTTTGGAGGGTAAGGTAGCTGGTAAATTTATGCTTGTTTCATTCCAAACCCACCACATACATAAAAAACACCTATAACATCTTTGATGTTATAGGTGGTAATTCTCTTTGCATCAGAAGTACCATCTGGTTGTTTGCTACCCTATGAAATAAAATAAATGAAAAATGTTCAGTTTACTCCATCCAACCCTGTATTTATTTTATTTAAAATGTAGTTATAAGATACGTAAAACATTGCTACAGGCTAAATCCATGCGGCCTGAACAACATCAGAATTGCTGGTTCATATAGCGTGCGTACCGTAATATTTTTGAGCTTAGAGAATACTTAATGAAAGACGTGATGATATGTAGGATACGTGTCATAACTCATAGTACTGGCAGACTCTGCAGTTATCAAGGACGAATATACTTTTTGTTCAACTACTGAAATATATAAGATTATTTTTTTATATTATAACATAACAAACAAGCAGATGGGTCTCCTAATGGAGAGAGTCAGCCATCGCCTATAGGCACCAAAGATGTTAATGGTGCGATGCTATCTTGTGGCGAGATCTAATGCCACATGCATAAGTTTACCGGCTACCTTACTCTCCAAATCAGAATACGACAGCGACAAGCACTGACGCTATTACGGCAGGAATAGGTAAGGCGGTGGTACCAGACCCGGGTGAGACAATGCAGAACTCTACCACCTAGTAGCCTCGATGGTAGTGACTCGTATAGCCAACGGTAGCCTTTTACGACATGCCTGGGACAACGGCAGTTGGTCTATTCTTCAAAGGAGCCCGGAACACGGGGAAAGTATTAGAAAATACGAAATTACCCTTGAGTTATAATAATAATTACCAAGCTACTCAGTTTCAAACTAATCAGGTTATTATTAAGGCGATTACAGCTGCGAACGACCTTGAGTTTCTGACAGGAGCAGCGCAAAAATTATATCGCGCGCTAGCTTGCTCCAACGTCAAAGAGTATTTACAGTGAATGCAGATACCTACGTTTTTACATTTTTGTTCACCTATATGAACTTTTATCATCATGAATCGACTGAATATTGTCAAACTCAAAACCAATAACCAGTAATCGCTCATTTATCGATTACATATACATTCGTTTTAGAAAAACGATAAATATCTAAAGAAAAAGAATGTACCGAAAATCGACAAAAAATCATATGACAATTTACACAATAATAACAGTTTCGTTTCCTATTTCTTTGAAAGTGTTGTAATATACAATACATCCCGTGTAGCACTTTATTTTAATACATACAATCAACAATTAATATTTAACAAAACCTTTCAAAATTTGATTTGGTTAAATATAATCTCTTGAATAATACATATTTTAAAACTAACTAGCTTCTTAGTTTTTGTTTCAAAATCTCGTAATAAAAAAGAAGATATATAATTTGATTTAATGTTTATAGAGGAAACTACTAAATAAGTTGATTTATTTAGACTATTT
This sequence comes from Apodemia mormo, assembly GCA_036924255.1. Classification (NCBI taxonomy): domain Eukaryota; kingdom Metazoa; phylum Arthropoda; class Insecta; order Lepidoptera; family Riodinidae; genus Apodemia; species Apodemia mormo. Next base: position 8,822,160 of record JAUPFN010000003.1, read on the forward strand.
GTATGTATAATATATTTAATTTATTTATTTTTAGTTGCGAAGTCCTTACTACCTTCAAATAGTACCAGTTTTTTTTTTCTTTAGAGTTTTGCTTTTTATTCGCTTGCTTGAATTATCTTCGTTGTTTATATGTTTTATTTTTTATTTATTTTTGTACATTTATACAAAATATTGACAAAATACTTATCTATCTATAGCTAATAAAACATTCAAGCGTAAACGTAGGAAAGCGTAAACATGAATAGTCTCAAAATATTATTCAGCGTCTACTCGCAAACAAAACTATTTATAAAGTACTAGCTTTCAGCCCCTTTAATACCCTCTTTTACCTCTTTAAGAGATAAAACTCACAGCATCCTTACATGCAAGTTTATTTAATTGAATTAAAGATCATGACTAATAAATTTGAAGAGATTTTGATTAAACATATTTTATTTTTTCTACAGACTTTACCACTTTTTTCATCCTTTGAAGAGATGACATTTGAAAACCTTAAACTCGTATTCATTTAATTGTACTAAAAATCATAAATACTAAGTTTTAAATAATTTCTACAATATTCTACAATAAACAATTTATTTTTTATACAAACATCAATGCTTTTTTTACCCTTTAAGGAATAAAATTTTAAAAAATCCCCAAATATATGATTCTTAAATTGTGTTGAAGATTATAAGTGCCGAATTTCAAGTTATTTTCACCATAAACCTTTGATTTTTCATATAAATTGTAACACACACTTTTACTCCTTTAATGGATGAAACTTCGAACATTACATGCATGTTTCTTCAATTTCGATTGAAGAGCATAAGTACTAAAAAAATCCAAAAATTCGTACTTCTTAATTGTATTAAAAATCATAAATACTAAATTAAAATAATTTAGATTTTATAGTAATGCAATAAATAAACAATTCATTTATGATACAAACTTTAAAGCCTCTTTTTACCTCTCTATAGGGTAGAATTCCAAAAAATATTAAATTTATATTTAATTTTTTTTCGGTCAAAGGATAATTTAATTACGGCATATCATTCTATTTGAGTTGTAATAACTCAAAAATGACAGAGTTTCAAACAAACTTTCACCCCCTATTTCACCATCTTAGGGGATGAATTTAAAAAAATCCTTTTTTATTCCTTGTCTATATCATAAGAACAACATCTGTAAAAAAAACAGACTTCTCGGTCCAAGCTCATTATCTACTATAAAAAAACATCCAAGCGTAAACGAAATCTTCAATTTCCAAACGGCACAATCTTACTATTGTGCCAAACGTTCTATCTGTACTATTACTCTTTGACTCGAATATGGAGAGCGGAGCATGCTAACATGCGACACAGCCTCCCCGTATGAACGCTACCGGGAGACTGACTTTCGACGCGAGCGCTGTCCGCGAATTAAATATTAAGGTTTTTATTGGTTTAATAGCACACTATAATGATTTTGTAAAATTTTGAACTTAAATTTTATAAAGCAATAAATTGTCTGTAATAAAAAGAAAAAATCATCAAAATCGTTACAGTAGTTTGGAAGTTATAAGCAATTTTTTTTGTAAAAATAAGAAAGATATTCGATTTTTTTCCGTCAAAAATAACAATAAAATTTGAAAAAACGAACTTAAAATTTAAACTTAATTATATTATACGTATAATGCATATTTTTTTTTAATTATTGGACCAATCGGTTAGCAGTAGTAGGCTTTCAAAGAGGTGTCTATTTCGTAGTTTGGCATTACCTATCGCCTTAATCAATAAAAAATCTCATAATTTCGGCATCTTTATTGTGAAATGGAGGACTCGTCAGAAAAAAACATGTCATGTGTAAGACAAAAGCTTTTTCCTGCTTTTTATAAAATAATCAAGCGACGAAAGTAAAAAACGAATTATTATTGTTAATCAATTGTTTTCACCAAATTAACATGTTTGAAGCCCCTAATTTTATTAGTTACCCGATTAGAGATTTTTCAAAACAAGAAAATATGAGCATCTTGTCAAAACGAAGCTGTTTACAAAAATTCAGCTTGTTATTAATAAAGAAAGTCCCTTGAACCACGGTCTAGTCATTTATACCCCATTTCCAAAATATATAACAAATTTAATATAAATATGCTCATATCGTGAATATAGCGTTATAGCGTGTCCGAAGGCAAACAGGTCTCGCGCCACAAACCAACGCTAATTGAACGACTTCCTGCGCCCATTTGCTAAAAGCCATGCCATATTATGAGGGTGTGGTGACGGCGTGATACGATAAAGTACACAAAGGATAAAGACCTCCTAAGGTATAATATTCCATTTAAACACGGCAATAAGTTAGACGGATTTTATGTAATACTAGCTCACCCGGCAAACGTTGTTGTGCCTTTTTGATTACTCTTTTTTTTTCTCACCTTTTAAACCTTCCCTGGAGTTCAACAATTAATTCAAAACCAAAATTAGCCAAATCGGTTCAGCCGTTCTCGAGTTTTAGCAAGACTAACGAACAGCAATTGATTTTTATATATGTACTAGGTGACTAGGCAAACGTTGTTCTGCCTTTTTAACTACTTTATTTTTTTCTATATTTTCTCACCTTTTAAACTTTCCCTAGACTTCAAAAATTAATTCAACTACTACATTTAAATACGTTCATTTAGTAAACATTCACGGGAACACAAATGGAAAAGTAACTCTGTCTGTCTGTATGTTTCTCTTCTTCGCGCCTAAACCACTGAACCGATTTAGATGTAATTTAGTACAAAGATAGATTTAAACTCGAGAATTAAGGACATAGAATAGTTGTTATCCTGGAAATTCTACGGGAACGAGAACTATGCGGGTACAACTCGAAGACTTTTAGAAATAAATCTACCCGGGCGAAGTCGCGGACACAGCTAGTTTCTTATATGGGGACATTTACATAATATACAATATTTTTTGGGATGTAAAAAAAATAAAAAATAATAAAATAAATATTCAAGGGACAAATTACACTTACTGATCTAACCCCAAAGCAAGCATAATTTGCTCGTGTCATGGGTGCTAGTCAATGATACTAATACATAGAAATACATACCTATATAAATATTGGAATATCTATACATATAATAAAATCGTAGGAAAGTCAAAACTGTACATTGAATATTTTTTTAAAAGAATACTTGGGGCGTGATCTACAATTGATATCGAAGCCAAAAATATAGTTTATAGAATTTTGTCTGTTTGTCTGTATGTATGTCCGGAGTAAACTCAAAAAGTACTGCATAGATTCACTTCAAATTTTGCATGAATATTACTAACAGGTCGGGTCATCATATAGGCTACATATTATCACGCTATCACCTACGGGGAAGAAGCAGTGCGGAGTAAACGAAGTCCGCGCGGACGAAGTCGCTGGTGTTGCCAGCTAGAATTTAATAAACAACCAAACCCGGAAATACAAACATTTGTGCTCATCACACAAATGCTTGTCCCCGTCCGATGACTCTACTGATGGAAGAGAAACTATCTTCTATGTCACCAAAGATGCTACATGAATTAGACTACCGGCGCTAGCAAACAAGCAGATGGCTCTACTGATGGAAGAGAAACTATCTTCTATGTCACCAAAGATGCTACATGAATTAGACTATCGACGCTTGCAAACAAGCAGATGGCTCTACTGATGGAAGAGAAACTATCTTCTATGTCACCAAAGATGCTATATGAATTAGACTACCGACGTTAGCAAACAAGCAGATGGCTCTACTGATGGAAGAGAAACTATCTTCTATGTCACCAAAGATGCTACATGAATTAGACTACCGACGTTAGCAAATAAGCAGATGGCTCTACTGATGGAAGAGAAACTATCTTCTATGTCACCAAAGATGCTACATGAATTAGACTACCGGCGCTAGCAAACAAGCAGATGGCTCTACTGATGGAAGAGAAATTATCTCCTATGTCACCAAAGATGCTACATGAATCAGACTATCGGCGCTAGCAAACAAGCAGATGGCTCTACTGATGGAAGAAAAACTATCTTCTTGTCACCAAAGATGCTACATGAATCAGACTATCGGCGCTAGCAAACAAGCAGATGGCTCTACTGATGGAAGAAAAACTATCTTCTTGTCACCAAAGATGCTACATGAATTAGACTACCGGCGCTAGCAAACAAGCAGATGGCTCTACTGATGGAAGAGAAACTATCTTCTATGTCACCAAAGATGCTACATGAATTAGACTACCGACGTTAGCAAACAAGCAGATGGCTCTACTGATGGAAGAGAAACTATCTTTTATGTCACCAAAGATGCTACATGAATTAGAATACCGACGCTAGCAAACAAGCAGATGGCTCTACTGATGGAAGAGAAACTATCTTCTATGTCACCAAAGATGCTACATGAATTAGACTATCGGCGCTAGCAAACAAGCAGATGGCTCTACTGATAGAAGAGAAACTATCTCCTATGTCACCAAAGATGCTACATGAATTAGACTACCGGCGCTAGCAAACAGGCAAATGGCTCTACTGATGGAAGAGTAATCTGCTTGTTTGCTTTCTTCTAGTTACCAAAAATGCTATATGCATTAGACTATCGGCTACCTTACCCTCCAAACTGGAATAGAATAGAGCGCGATAATGACAATCAATGACGTATTATAGCAAGAATAGGTAAGGCTGTGGTACCATATACCCCAATGAGATATTGCAGAACTCTATCACCTAGTAGTTAGGATGGTAGTGGTTGATAGCCAACCGTTCGTACTTCACGAACTGCCTGGCAGAATGTTAGGTGGTCTATTTTCCAAAAAAAGCCCCGTACCAACACGGGGAAAATAATACTACTAATCACTTTAGCATGCTTACTCGTTTCTGTATCAAGATTTTTTTATAACATAAGATAGCAAACAAGCAGATGGGTCTCCTGATGAAAAGAGTCAACCAGGCACCAAAGATGTTAATGGTGCGTTGCTATCTTGTGGCGAGGTCTAATGCCACATGCATAAGTTTACGGGCTACCTTATCTTCCAAACCGGAAAACGACAACGACAAGCACTGACGCTATTGCGGCAGGAATATGTAAGGTGGTGGTACCAGACCCGGGTGAGACAATGCAGAACTCTACCACCTAGTAGCCACGATGTTAGTGACTCGTATAGCCAATCGGTCGCCTTTTACGACCTGTCTGGCAGAACGGCAGTTGGCCTTCTGCAACGGCGGCGGTTCTTCAAAGGAGGACGGCACCAACACGGCGAAAGATTTATATTTGTTGAAATAATTTTAATTTATCCATTATCATCGAAATTAGAATATAGCCCGTTTAAAATAACTTTATACGAGATGTGTGCTATAGTATGTACAATTTTTGAGTATAAACATAAAAAATATATTTCACCATTTTACAAAAACCGGGCAAGTGCGAGTCGGACTCGCGCACGAAGTGTTTCGTACCATCATAGTATAAAAATACGAAAAAACACGTTTATTGTATGAGGAACCCCCTTATTACTTTCATTTTTTATTTTTTGTATTTTTTGTTATAGCAGCAACGGAAATACATAATTTGTAAAATTTCAGCTTTCTAGATATTGCGGTTTATGAGGTACAACCTGGTGACAGAAAGACGGACAGACAGACAGCGGAGGCTTAGTAATAGGGTTCCGTTTTAACTTTTAGGTACGGAACCTTAATAAAAATATCTAAAATACTCATTTATCGATAATTATATCATTTCGTGTTTCTATAATAATCGTTTCGGGTCCCTATAGTCAACGATACATTATTCGTCGCAGTAGCAATTAGCAACCAATTCAACAATTGGACATTACTGCATAGTATAAAACAAAGTCGTTTTCCGCTCTCTGTCCCTATGTATGCTTAGATCTTTAAGACTACGCAACGGATTTTGATGCGGTTTATTTTAAGAGATAGAGTGATTTAAGAGGAAGATTTATATATATTATAACATACATTATATAAAAGAGAAATACTATTATAAATATATTTATCAAAACAACGTTTGCCGGGTCAGCTAGTTTAGTTAATAGACATGACATTTTCAGGAAGAGTCTTAGCTTACGGCTCGTTGAAAATGTAACTCGTAACTAAAACGAGCCGTTTTAGTGATATAAGAACAGAGCAAAAGACAATTTGCGAGAACTATTATTATATTATACTAGACTAGCTGTGCCCGCGTTTTTGTCCGCGTATTAAGTTCCGGGGTTTTACTCGCATAGTTCCCGTTCCCGTAAGATTTCCGGGATAAAAAATATACTATGTCCTTTCTTGGGTCTTAAACTTTTTTTATATCATAAGATAGCAAACAAGCAGATGGGTCTCCTGATGGAAAGAGTCAACCATCGCCTATAGACACCAAAGTTGTTAATGTTGCGTTGCTGTCTTGTGGCGAGGTCTAATGCCGTATGCATAAGTTTACCGGCTACCTTACCCTCCAAACCGGAACACGACAGTGACAAGCACTGACGCTATAGCGGCAGAAATAGGTAAGGCGGTGGTACCATACACGGACATGACAATGCAGAACTCTACCACCTAGTAGCCACGATGGTAGTGACTCGTATAACCAATCGGTCGCCTTTTACGACCTGCCTGGCAAAACGGCCTATTCTTCAAAATAGGCCTATCTTTATACCATATTTCATACAAATCGGTAAGATGTTTTAGGCGTAAAGAAGAGACAGGCAGACAGAGTTACTTTGGCATGTATAATATTCGTATGGATTACGCGATTAGGCAAATCTCATTTACTGAGATACAGTTTCCAAAAGCAAAGTACGGCATACACTGTACTTGTGTATGCTTAATTATGGTAACGTCATATTTAGGTAAAGCATACAAAGGAACTCAAGCAAGCATCCCTAAATATAATATTGCTTAACAAACGCTACTATATTGGGTTTAGTCTGAAGCCCGTATAATATTAATATGCTTGGCTATGTTCAGATGGAATATTAAATTTTCATAGCATTATTTCCTGGCTTAGGTAACGGAGTTCAGAATTAAATACTAACGCAAATCGGGGGCAATGTTGTTGGGTTGGTTTCTTTCTAGAACAATCTCGGTAGCAGCTCGAAAACTGTTGCTAATATGGCAGTAACCGCGTGTCACGAAACAGCACGTACTAAATTGCTTTTTATATCACTAGATAGAAAACAAACAGATGATTCTCTTAATGGAAAAGACAACCATCTCCTAAAGATCTCCTAATGTTGTTGCCGGGTCTTAATGCCATATGCATATCTAATTTTACCGGCTCCTCGCCAAACCAGAACACGACAGTGACAAGCACTCCTGATGGAAAGAGACAACCATCGCCTATAGACACCAAAGATGTTAATGGTGCGTTTCCTTATGGCTGGGTTTTAATGTCACATATGCATAAGTTTCCTGGCTACCTTATTTTCTTAACCAGAATACGCAAGTAAGTAATGACGCTATTGGGGTAATAATAAGTAAAGCGGTGGGATCAAACACGGGTGACACAATGTAACCACGATACTAGTAACAAATTTAGTCAATCGTTCGCTTCTTACGAACTGCTTGGCAGAACGGTAGACAGTCTGTTCTTCAGAGAGCCCGAACCAATACGGGGGATAATTACTATCTATACTTATAGTATAAAATTGTAGAGTTTGTTTGTTTGTTTAGTTGTACGCGCTAATCTCGAAAATTGGTGATCCGATTTGAATAATAATTCTTTTTGAGTTGGATAGCCTGCTTATCGAGGAAGGTTATAGGCTATATAAAATCATGCTACGACCGGTAGGATTGGAATAAACAAAGTCCGCGCGGACGAAGTCGCGGGCAACAGCTAGTAGACTAATATTTTGATACGTAGTTTCCATTTTGATACGTAGCCGCCTCCGTGGTCTAGTGGTCCAGCGTTGGCGATGACCACATGAGGTCTCGGATTGGATTCCCAAGTCGGGCACATAAAAAAATGTTTTTTCAGTTTTCTAAGAAACACAAAGTTTCCCGTGATTGAAAAGTGCCACCTATCACATTTGTGGGACTAAGTATTTTCGGCTAATCATGGATGCACTTGTTGTACCTCTATCTACCCCTTCGGGGATACGGGCGTAAAGATATTTTTTTTAAGTTTCCAAAGTCATTTTCTATCTAGTGTTAGTTCCAACTTCCAATAACACAATTCGGGCTACAGGGTCCTTGCAAATTTCCTTTTTGGCATTGGAGGAAGCAAACAAGCAGATGGTTTATCTTATAAATCTTATTATTATAAGAAAGAACAAAACCTCACAATTACTCTAAATTAATTCTATATCATTTTATAGATAATTGCTTGCTCTACCGGCATCAACAACTAAAAAAAATATTACTGCTTTTGTTTTTATAAATTATTAAAATTAAAATTATATAGGTACATATAAGACATAATACATCAATGCTGCCATCTGACATCTTAATTTTGAAACAACGTCAACATGATTGACGGTCGGTAATTTTTTTGTTCAATTTCAAATCAACTAATAAGTATTTAATAAAATTAATTAATGCGAATTATTCGCACGGGTATTGCTACTTATCTTATAAAAAAAGAAATATCTCAGCTGCTTTTGCTAGTAAAGATTTATTTGAATAAAACATTTTTGACATTGACTTTGCTGAACAAGCTCACATGAAAGCAATTTTGAAATGCAACTAGGTACAACTACTTTAGCTAAACTATGCAACAGTGTTTCATTCAAACTGATGAGCTTTGCAAATTACAATACCAAATTCCGCCTCTATTAAAATCAATGCACAAGTGACTGAACTGAGATGTAGCATCTGCGATGACATTATAAGGTTTCTAGCAATTTAATTAACCCGCACAGTAGGGTTTGCTGTGCCCACGATTTTGTCTACAATATAATATGGTACTCAAAGGTACTTATTATCACTATTAGTGATATCATTTTGAACCGTAAATGTAAAAGTTTTAGAAAGTTAAAAGAAGAAGTTAGTTTAGAAAATACAGAAACTTCTAATTTTAAGAGTAGAAATTTCTATTCTTGTGTGTATTATATATATATATATATATATATATATATATATATATATATATATATATATACGATCTTTTCATGTATTGTTATTGTAAACTTAGTTAACAGTACACCGAAAATCCTATATTTATCTGACGTCACACTTGGACACCGCGCGGACGCACGTGTCTCGCAGCGCTCTATCAACACAATACATAGGTAGGTACAAAACAAACAGCACGGGGTGATTACAGAGTATAATATCCATATTTCACTTATTTTTAGAGAAATATTGTTTAAAAATTAAGCCCCTAATTTTATTATTTCATTTTAACGAGAAGCGCGTACCGAATACTCTCCAGAAGCATCGAAGGTAACTGTATAAATACTGGAATAAATATATTATTGTTAAGTAAATTATAGTTAACTTTCTTTTTGAATAGCCACTTTTATTAGACTTTCTAATAGATAAAGGTAATTTATTCCACAATCTAGATGCACTTAAAAGAAAAATGTTTGAAAAATTTGTGCGTTGATGCCATTGTTATAAAAAACCCAAGATGCACAGTCCCGAACAAAACTGACACTCAAAAGTGGCCCTTATTACATTTAAATAGTTATAGATATGGCAAAAACATATGTCTTTGCATATTCAACGTTAAGCGCAAGTTTTGTAGTTATTTTTACAAAGCAATGTACAAAAAGAAATAAAATTGAGATTGTCGCGACCAACGCGATTCTCTTTGAAATGAGCGCACAATTTTAAAAAGTGCGCTCATTTTTGGAGGACGTTTTTGAGACACAGATTGTGTATCTTGAGTTTTTTATATCAATGGTTGATGCAGAGTAGACAGAGTTCGAGCAGTAGGCGAACGAAGTCAAATTATGGGTGGTTGATAAAAATTGAAACTTAGACTTCAGGTATGTAGGAGAAAGAAGATCAAAGAGAATTTCGAACAAAGTGCCCAAAATCCTAAGACATTATGGTACTATGAGCCACCGCACCTCCTTCCATCGTGAGAGGCATCTGCATGTTTGCATAACCTTATCTCATCATCATCATATTCAACAGCTAGGCTCTTGTCTGTGAAGCGATCTCCATTTTCCTTTATCAAGGGCGAGCTTCTTTACCGTTTCACCTTCAACCTTATTTAGAAAACAAAAAACCGGCTATGTGCGAGTCGGACTGGCCATGCGCCAGTCCAACTAGCAATTAGCCGGTTTTTTATTTTTTTAGGGTTCCGTATCACCACAGCAAAAAAATACGAAAAAACTCGTTTAGTGTATGAGGACCCTTCTTAATATTTTCATTTTTTTAATTTTTAGTATTTGTATTATTTTTTATAATTTGTGAAAATTTCAGCTTTCTAGCTATCACGGTTTATGAGATACAGCCTGGTGACAGACAGACGGACAGACAGCAGAGGCTTAGTAATAGGGTTCCGTTTCACCTTTTAGGTACGGAACCCTAAAAAAATAAGAATAACAGAAAATAATCTTACCGTTTTCGATACTTATATATGATGAGGACGATGAAAGCGTTCCCGATGAAGAGCGCCGCTATTAGAAGCGACGGGATCACGATGTCTGCAAAGAAAAATGTTACTTCATGTGTGAAACGAGATAAACATAACATCTTTGATACTGAGCATCTTATACACAGATAAATAACATTTTTTATATGGAAAAAAAGATAGATTGTTATGGGAATAGAGATTATGAAACGGAAATTGGATCATATTGGAAATATTGTGTGTATGTATGGATTTTGTTTCCGATTATTTAATGATTCTTTATTCCTTACTTTGACCACAACGGGGTGGTCAAAGTAAGGGATAAAGAATCATCGTCGAGTGGTTAGCGATCCCGAAACGGGCTCGGGTTCGATACCCGACGGGTACACGCATTTGTGTGATAAGCATAAATGTTTTTATTTCTGGGTTTGGGTGTTTATTAAATATATTCTAGTATTTATATATGTATTTCTATGTATTAGTATCGTTGACTAACATTAACACCCATAACAAGCAAATAATTTGCTTACTTTGAGATTAGATCTGTAAGTGTAATTTGTCCCGTGAATATTATTATTATTACTAGATGTTCCCCACGTCTTCGTTCGCATGCCCGTCACATATTTACACAGCGGTAAAAGCACAAGCTTGTGTCTTCTTGGGGTCGTATTGGCCTAAATTTAGACGACTGCATTTCGAAACCTAAAAGATCCTTAACTTCCCACACAAGTTTATTTCGACACTCGTTGATATTTTCTAAGAAAAATTGGTGCAGCCGGAATATACAGCATCTTTTAAGCTGTCTACGTTGAATCTATGGCGCAGGCGCGTGCACTGTTTAGAGGCAAAGAAGCACTGCTTTACCTATATTTTAATAAAACGTTCATACGTTTTAGATGACTTATAAATAAATGAATAAACAAAATATAATTACTTAAAAACGCCTAATATTTTTAAATAGCACCTATTTGCAATCACAGCACTCAAACATGTTTGCCAGGAGTTTATTAAACGATAAATAATATTGAACGCAAAATCAAGGCCGCTAATATTCTGCCTTAAATTGTAAATGCGTGCGAGACATAATTACCTATCCGCACGTAATTGGCCCACTCACACAATCATGCTATTTTATATAGCAGGTACTGCGAGCTTGTTCTATAATCCGGGTAAATATAATAGATGAAATATTATTGACAAACAATATGCTCACATTATGCATTTTTGTTTAGTAAGGTTTTATTTGTTGAAATGTTATTGAAAAAAGTTAAGCCATTTTAAATTTTTATGTGATACGTGATATGCATTGTGTATTATTATGTTTTATTATTGTATATGTTTTCTTAAAATATATATTAATGATTTTATTATTTTAACATTTGAAAGTGTGTAAATTAAATTAAATAAACAGTAAATAATTAAAGTAAACAATTATATATCTAAAATAATTAGTGATTTGTTTAATCTAGCGCGTTTCTTGATTATTTAAAATGTTATTTGATTGTGACGTATGTTTTGATAATGTGTGCTTACTAAAAATTAAAAGTAACAAGTTCTCACAATAGTCATTTAGTGAAAAGATTCAAATCGTATCTAAAGGTAGGTGTATACCAGAGTTACCACAATTAAACCAGTAAAAAGGAAATGTAACTCGCAAGTTTCATGTTAAAAGTTATGAAACATATGACTGGCTGTGTGGTTGTCTCCATACGATTAAATTATTTTGTTTTCCTTGCATATTGTTTAATAATTCTAACACAGTGTGAACTGATTCTGGATATTCAGATTTAAATAATTTCCATTCCGCGGCAAAGAAGCATGACCATACAGAAAAACATCTCGAGGCCTGTTTAAAATTAAATACTTTTGGTAAATCTCGTATTGAAATGAGTATCAACAGTCAGTTACGAGTAGATATTGAGAGGCATAATGCTAAAGTCGATCGCAATAGAAACATTTTTCAAAGGCTGATCGATGTTGTTTGCTTTCTGGGGAAACAAGAATTAGCTTTTCGCGGCCACGACGAGTCAGTTTCGTCGTTGAATAGGGGTAATTATTTAGAAATAGTAAATTTATTAGCCAAGTATGATGGAGTTTTAGAAACTCATTTACAGAGTGCAAGTACCTCATTCACGGGTATGTCGAACCGTACGCAGAATGATTTGATCTCGAGCGTTGCATCTGTGATGATCGATCGCATTAAAGCCGAAATTAAACGGTCCGATTTTGTCGCCATCATGGTAGATGAGACTCCTGATGTTAGCGGCCTTGAACAATTAGTATTAGTTTTGAGATATTTTCATGATTCTGAAATAGTAGAGCGATTTATCAAATATGTTGATGTGAGCGCGGATCGGACCGCTGTAACCTTGAGTTCTATAATTTTGAAAATTTTAGAAGAGTTCGATTGTTTATCCAAATTAGTCTCACAAACTTACGACGGGGCAGCAGTTTTGTCCTCACAAATTAATGGTGTGCAGGCTTTGGTGAGACAAAAATGTCCACAAGCTATGTACGTTTGGTGTTCAGCACATATATTAAATTTAGTTTTATCGAAATCGTTTGAACGAGTTGTTGAAACAAAACGCTTAAAAAGTAAAAGTACAAAGCGAATGGCCCATTACAACAACTTTGCCGATATGAAAAAGCTGCCTCGTGTCGCGGAAACAAGGTGGACATATCACTCACGCACGGTTAATGTAATTAATAATGCGTCCACCGACCTCCTAGAATTGTTCGAAAATATGTACGAAAATACACAAGACTGGGATGGTGAAACACTGACACAAGTCAGTTCATTTTTATTTATTATGAAAGAATTTGAATTTAATTTTCTTTTAAAATCTTTCGCAGATATTTTTACAGAAACTGATATTCTGTACGATGTTTTGCAAAAAAAAAAAACTAGTGACATCACGTATTGCGTAACAAAGATAAAAGAGTTAGAGTCAATTTTGGAACATTTCAGACAGAAGTTCGAGATGGATTATGATGCCGCCGTTCACATTACCGGACCACCTAAGAGAAAGCGCAATGTCGATGAAGTAAAAATACATTATCGGCGAATTTTTGTTGAAATAATTGATAATGTAGTCAGTGAATTAAGAAATCGCTATAAAAACATTAAAAATTTAAAGTTTATTGAGCTACTTTCTTGTGAGAATTCAAAAAAATATAGTGAACATTTCCCTGAAAATGAAATCAGAGAGTTCACCAATAATTATTATCAGGCAAATTTTAATTTTGATAAATTAAAAAATGAATTGCGCTGTATTTATAGATCACCTACATTTGCAAATAGTTGTGTATTTAGTATTATTCAAAAATTGTATAAGGACAATTTAAATAAAGTTTTTTCTGAAGTGTTACTATTAGCGAAATTCATTGTGACTATCCCAGCAAGCAGCGCATCGGCAGAGCGTTCATTTTCGTGTTTAAAACGTATCCACACATATTTGAGAAACACACAAAATCAACAACGACTCACAGAGCTTTCCACGATTTCTATAGAAAAGGCATTATTGATAGAATTAAAACGCAGTCCAACTTTCTGACGATATCCTAAAATCATATTTAAAAAAGGATAGGCGCATAGATTTAATCTATAAATGAATGAGTAGTTTGTTTGTTTTTTACCAACCCGTAGTTTTATTATTTGGCCGCCCCGTTGGTCGAGTGGTTAGCAACCTTGACTACGCAATCAACGGGGCTCGGGTTCGATCCCCAGCGGGGATAAGCATTTGTGTGATGAGCATAAATGTTTGTATTTCCGGGTTTGGGTGTTTCTTACGTATGTAAACGTATTTATGTATGTATTTCTATGTATTAATATCGTTGACTAACACCCATAACACAAGCAAATAAATTGTTTACATTGGGGTTACATCAATAAGCGTAATTTGTCCCGTGATTATTTATTTATTTATTTATTATTATTATTAAGTGTATTTATATATTTTGCGAATCACATGAAAATCGGCCTTTTAAAGGCCACATCGGATATCTTGCAAGGGACGTGTATTGTAACCATTGCTCACTTGCTTAAGATATTTGAGGTGGCCGAAATATTTACATCGGAAAATAGTACCTATTTTAAATAACAAGAACCTTGAACATGGAAACATACCTAGAATATATATACAGCTGACTAGGTAAGTAGTTACCTGTTATAATATTTTAGTTAGCGACGACTGACCGCTGTTTTTTCTGCGTTACCGTAAAAGATGTAGATAAATAGTAGTACATCTAAGACATGTTCTGTTGGCATGATTTCCGGCTTAGAGATCCGTCGCGTGGCTGAGGCTACGCTAAAAATCTATATAAGAAAATCTATATAAGAGTACTCCACCGCATACCCAGTCTCATAATCCTGTGCACGCCACTGCTATGGCGCCGCCAGTAGGGTGCAAAGGGGTGCACTTGCACCACCCTGTCAGGAAACAAAATATATAGAAAAAGTACACTTTTGTGTTAAGCTACTGTTTGAATAAAAATGAGAACTTTTAGGTTGCTGTCCAAATTTGTCCATCGCCTTATCAATAAACAATTTTACAGTTATCTACTTAATATACATATATAATTTAATCGCCTCTGTGGTCTAGTGGTCTGGTGTCAGAATTGACCACATGAGGTCCCGGGTTCAATTCCCGGGTGGGTAAATGAAAAAAAAGTTTTTTTTCAGTTTTCTGACAAAAACGACTTTGCTCAGAATTGGGAAAAGTGCCCCGTTGGCGAAAGGCTGGCCACCTATCACGTTGTAGGAATCAGTATCTTCGGCTAATCGTAGGTGCACTTGTGGTACCTCTGCCTAAAATTTCGGGGATACGGGCGTGAAGATAAAAGTATAATACGGAGACACAGATGCACCTCTCAGAAAGTTATCCTGGAGGCGCCCATGTCTGAATCCGTCTGAACTAAGTAGCCTTGGGAACCTCCAGTATTGGTAGATTTGGAGTCCAAGCATGCACCATCGAAAACAACCTGTTTTTTTTTAATATCATAAGACAGCAAACAAGCAGATAGGTCTCTTTTTTTGTTTTAAACAACTTAGTATATAATAATAGTGAAATAAAGTACAAGTGTGTGATAAACTAGTTTCAACTAAAAATAATGCAATTTCACCAAGTGCCGACGATTGAAAGTGTAAAATCAGATGGGTCTCTTGATGGAAAGAATCAACCATTGCCTGTAGACACCAAAGATGTTAATGGTGCGTTACTATCTTGTGGCGAGGTCTAATGCCACATGCATAAGTTTACCGGCTACCTTACCCTCCAAACCGGAACTCGATAGTGACAAGCACCGACGTTATTGCGACAGGAATAGGTAAGGCGGTGGTACCAGACCCGGGCGAGACAATGCAGAACTCTACCACATAATAATCACGCAGGTAGTGACTCGCATAGCCAATCAGACGCCTTTTACGACTTACCTGCAGAACGGCATTTGGGCTATTCTTCAAAGTAGCCCGAAACCAATTCTTGGATATTACAATCTGCCAGGAAACTTGTGCCAGGAAAGTTGCAAATTTTTTTTATAGCAGAGGGGGCAAACGAGCAGGTGGTGCCCCTGACGGTAAGTGATCACCGCCGCCCATGGACAACTGCAATACCGGGGGTCTTGCAGCTGCGTTGTCGGCCTTTTAAGAATGAATAAGCTCGTTTCTTGAAGGTCCCTAAGTCGTATCCGTTCGGAAACACCCCCGAGGGTAACTGATTCCACAAAGGAGTTGTGCGAGGCAAAAAGTGCCGACAAAAGCGCACGGTTGTGGATTTCCAGACATCGAGGTGGTGAGGATGGAACTTTGAATTTTGACGCGATGTCCGATGATGGAATTTAGCGGCAGGAATTAGTCCGAATAACTCTTAATAATTTCTCCGGAAAATCTATATGAGAGTACCATTATACCCTATCGTTAATCTATCTTTTAAAAATTACTAATATGCCTTCAGTATATCCAATTTATCGGCTAGCGCCTTCTCATTTGTCTTCAATGCTTACGCCCATTATGAATAAGGCAGGCTAAAAGTTTATCAGCCTAATGACTACGACGTAAAAGTTACAGAAAAGGATACTTATAACTTATCAGCGGGCGCTATCTTCTAGGTACCTTAAAATCTTGTATATATTTTTTTATAAGTTGACGTGTTCCGGTTTAGAGGGTAAGGTAGCCGGTGAACTTATGCGTGTGACATTAGACCTCGCCACAAGATAGCAACGCACCATTAACATCTTTGGTATCTATAGGCGGTGGTTGACATTTTCCACCAGGAGACCTATCTGCTTGTTTGCAACTTATGATATAAAAAAAACCTTAAAAGCTTGTAATTCTTTAATTTTAATTATCTTGGGGAGCAAAGAAATACCTAGCTGTTATGGATCGTTTTTTTTTTTTTGGTATCAGGTGCACTATAACAGTCTACCAGGAGTTAGGTCCAGGAAACGGTAAAAGTCGTATTAAGACCTTTCCTGGTTTAAATGTAACTCGCATTATTAATCATTAGACTAACAACTTATTTCTATTACAAATTATCTGATGTTGTATATTCCCCAATCTCTTGAAATACTCATAACACAACACATAACATACACATAACGAGCATAGTATGCTTGTTATTACCAGAAGACTAGTATTTTTATATAGTAGCTAACAAACAAGTAATTTTTTTTAATCAATCGACTCGATTTAAAAATCGACTATTAACTCGACTGATAGAAAGGTATAACCATCGTCCTGTAGCACTAAAACTAGAATGCCACAGTAACAAGCACTGATGGTATTGCGGTAGGAAAGTGTAAAGCAGAGACGCAAAATAGACACCGCAGAATTTTACCACCTAGTAACCACATCGATCGTGACACGTTTGATAAATTACTTTTCTTTTACTACCTGACAAGCTTTCGTTTATAAAATTCTGTTATTGTACAATCATACGTACAAATAAATTCAATCGATTCAGCAGTTCTAGATTACTTCCTACAAACAAACTAACAAACTTTACCTCCTTATAATATAGTACATCTTTGTATTAATACGCTCTTAAAATTTTGTACCCCCTATTCCGACAATTACGCGAACGGAGAAGTATGAAATTTGGCACAGTTAAAGTTTATATTGTTGAGGAGTGCAGAAACGTAATATTTTTAAATAGTATGCATTAGAAATACCTACATTAAATTAATTAAAACTTGAGATGTGTCGGGACAACCGAGTGAAACGAAGTTCCTTTTGAAAAATTAGTGAAGGAATACGCACACGCTGCACGGCTTACAACTTTTATAAGAGAGAGAGAGTAAGAAAGAAAGAAACACGCGCACGCCGCACGGTTTACAACTATAGCAAAAAGTGTCGTTACAATTTTTTCCGTCTAGCCCCCTTTCGCATCGCGGTTAAGGACCTTCGTTCCAATATAAATACTATACACTCTACATTCATGTTTTTTTTTTATTTATCATAAGAGAGCAAACAAGCAGATGACTCTCCTGATGGAAAGAGAAACCATCGCCTATAGACAACAACGATGTTAATGGTGCGTTGCTATCAGTGTGGCGAAATGGTAATGTCACATACATTAGTCTACTGACTATCTTACCCTCCAAACCAAGAACACAACAATGACAAGCATTGACACTATTGCGACTGGAATAGGGAAGGCGGTGGTACCAAATACCAGGGCTAATCATTGCGGAACTCTGCCACCTAGTCACGATGGTAATAACACGTATAGCCAATCGGTCGCCTTTTACGACTTGTCTGGTAGAACGGCAGTTGGTCTATTCTTCAACGGAATCCAAACTAACAATGGGTGTAAATCGGGGGGATGAGGCTTGTGAAATACATGATAATATACACACATATTTACAATTTATTTTACAACTAAAGTCTGTTGACAAATTTGAGAGATTTCGACCATGGAAGTTGAATTTCGGCCACAGGCTATCGCTAGTAGTAAACACTTATAATATTACTAGCTGTGCCCGCGACTTCGTTCGCGTGGAAAAAATTCTAAAATAAAAACCCGCATAGTTCCCGTTCCCGTGGGATTTCCGGGATAAGAACTATCCTATGTCCTTTCTTGGGTCTCAAACTATATTTGTACCAAATTTTATCCAAATCAGTTCAGCGGTTTAGTCGTGAAAGCGTAACAGACAGACAGACAGACAGAGTTACTTTCGGATTTATAATATTAGTATGGATATTGACACACATACATGGGCGTACCGAGGGGGAGGCAGGGAGGGCCAGCTGCCCCCCCCCCGGAATTTATTTACCTCTCTACTAACTATCTACCGTTGTAGATAAAATTATAACAAGAAAAAAAATATAGTCAAAATGTTACGTTTGCCCCCCCCCCCATGGCCCAGAACCTGGGTACACCCATGCACACATACAAGGATTTAAAACGTTATAATATCGATATGTTTGCTGTTTCGTGATTGGTTCGCCGCGTTTCATGCTGTTTCATGATTGGTGCGCCAACTAGCGCTAGAAGACAACGTCATAATATCATATACCATAACCAATCACGATGACGCAAACATATCAATATTACAACGTTATAAAACCTTGCACACATATATTATACACGCAAAATCTCTAACTCAAGAGGAGCGAGGCGGATAAAAAAATATTTTGATTTCCTTATTCATTGCTATACTACACGCCTCTACGAATAATATTCTATTATAATACAAAATCTTCAATCTTTGTTCTCGCTACAAAAGAGTTACGACCTCAACATTAAATAACAATAAAATTCCGACCTCATTCTTTTGAAGTTATCGCTGTAAGAGATCAAAAAGAACTGGATATCGTAATAAAATAGTAAATTAAATCTCTTTCGAAGCGAATAAAATCAATGA
The DNA here is from genome assembly GCA_036924255.1 of Apodemia mormo. NCBI lineage: Eukaryota > Metazoa > Arthropoda > Insecta > Lepidoptera > Riodinidae > Apodemia > Apodemia mormo. Next base: position 8,841,514 of record JAUPFN010000003.1, read on the forward strand.
ATTTTCATTGAAAAATGAAATTGAGCTTTCGTGAGAAATTTAATTGACAGAGAAAAATAAGGGGCTTTTCATAAAGAGACTCTCTCAATTGTCTTTGACGAAAAATTAAAAATTCCCTAAGAAGTTTGAATTTTTATAAGAAAAGGTTCCTATTGTTTTGAACTGACAAAAAAGGATAAAATTCGTCAACTGGTCGATTTTTTTTAATGTCCATTGATGACTTCGTTAACCTTGTTTATGTCATATGCAACCATATTTGTATATCCCTTTTCTAATGCAAAGAGATAACCAACGTCTATAGACACCAAAAATGTTATTAATACGTTGGTATTCGTTTGTTATTTGCATGGCATTGATATAATACGATTTGCATTAGTTAACCATGCTACTCTACACTTAAAACAGGAACGTGACTCTAACAAGCCTAATACGGAAAGAAAAAGGAAAGAACACATACCACATGAATACTAATAGACACGCCATTGGGAAGAAAACGTATCACTGCGTATATGAGCAAACGCTCTTATCACTGTCAAAAATGTCATACATTTGTAGATATATTATATCGTGAAAAAATGGAAACCATGTTGTACCGTTTTATGGTACCGAATGAGATGACAAGGTTTAATAATTACCCTTGAAGTGATTTTATTTCATCGGTAAGTAGTATAACTGTATTTTTGTGTGTTAATGCAAGCTACACTGACAAACTAAGAAATTATCTAAAAAGGCGTATCCATTTAATCCGTGGGAAAGTAGTAGTGCTAATCTCGCATGAAAGGTTACAGAATGTTATTACATAGTAAGTGAAATTCTGTACGGTTATGAAATTGTACATATTTTTTATAATTTTTATTTAAAAAAACCTCTAAGATCGAAATGTTAGTGCCTCTTCTCCTCTAATGTCTTGAATGAGCATGTTAAGCTGTCGGTCTGAATTATCGCAAGAAACAAGCAATAATTATCAGGTGGTTAAATGCGGTGATAAGGACCAGTGCCCCTCTTGTAAACCAACATATTGGTGAATCACGGTGAACCGCAAAACGTCTACTGACTTTTGTATCTTAAAAAAACACATTAGGTACTTAATTTATATAATACTATGCACCGTTTGGGTTAAGTAAGGTTTTTGCAATAAGTAAAATAAATTAGTCTAAAAACGTAAAATTTGCTAAATTTTACTATTCGTGCGATTGAAGAGACATTCGCAAATAAATAAAAATTTCGACACTGACTGGATTTGAACCTGAGACCTGTTTCCTTCATCCATGATGTCCCTGATTTGTCTAGCAAAATTTGCTTTCAGTACCGATTACGCTGTTTAAAAAGATGTTACATTATTTATATCACTGTAAGTTATACAAAAAAAGTATCCTCACGCCCGTATCCCTGAAAGGGTAGGCAGAGGTACAATAAATGCACCCACGATTAGCCGAAGATACTTGGTCCCACAATGTGATAGGTGGCAAGCCGGCCACCAACCGAGCATTTTGCAATCCCGGGAAATGTTGTTTTTATCAGAAAACTGAAAAAACACATTTTTAAATTGCCCGACCCAGGTATCGAACCCGGGACCTCATGCGGTCAATTCCGACACCGGACCACTAGACCACAGAGGCGATAAGTTATCTTTTTCGTTTGATGAGAATGAGGGAGTACTTTTATTAAAGTTATTTTTGTGCGCACTTTTGATGAATCAGGATGATCAGATCCTCACTACCAATTTTAATGTCTATGTAACAAATTACAACATACTATATTAGCCCAAATTTAAGAGAGATATTCCAGGTCATCATCTACCTGTGTGCCAAATTTCCTTCAAATCCATTCAGTAGTTTTTGCGTAATAAACATCCATCCATCCAAACATCCTAACTTTCGTACTTGTACTATTATATACTAGCTGTTGCCCACGACTTCGTCCACGCGGACTTCGTTTACTCCGCACAGCACCTCCCCGTAGGTGATAGCTTGATAATATGTAGCCTATATGTTGACCTGACCCGACCGACGATATTAGTAATAATTATGCAAAATTTGAAGTAAATCCATGCAGTACTTTTTGAGTTTACCCCGGATTTACATACAAACAGACAAAAATTCTAAAAACTATATTTTTGGCTTCGATATCGATTGTAGATCACGCCCCAAGTATTCTTTTAAAAAAATATTCAATGTACAGTTTTGACTTTCCTACGATTTTATTATATGTATATAGATTTCTGTGCTTTCGCATTTATGATATTAATATAGATTATTAATTGGGTTACAGTATTAGCCATGACAATAAATTATACTTAAACTGACAAATATTAAGCATTGATTGATATTCAGTGTCTTCCCACATGTTTAATGAAGACGTTAATTTTTTTACAAAATAAAACTGTTATCTTAAAAATTGCCCCAGTAGGGCAAGGCGTCCAATAAAAAGGCAAACTAATCAGTCGTTTTTGCGATGGTTCGGCTAATACAGCCATTTCCTATCATTCATCTCCTCAAAACGGATCGAACAAAATTAATTAATTTTAAATGCAATGAATTCATTTTAAGTCTATAAAAATGTAAATATGACTCGATTATAAATGCAACGAATTCATCTCGACATTACATAAATTTTCTGCAAGTTAATATGAATCGATTTAAAATTCACCGAACATATCTCTGCCCAACATAAATATATTGTCAGATACGATTGAATTTTAAATTGAACAAAGTCATCTTTGTCCGACATTAAGTAACCACAAAGAATATAAACACAAATCGATTTTAAATCCAACGAACTCGTCTTACACAATAATGAGGTAATTACGAATACAACGTCTAGTGTTAAGCGTTTCTACGATAAAACGAAATGTCGATAGCTGAATTCAGCTAAAGTTTCTCGGAGTTTGCAACAATTATTCTCAAAGCAGCTATTACAGATTCCAACTCCTTTCTACCCCGACGAAATTAACATAAATGTCCCTTTTGTTTCGTGAGCATCAGCCGTGCAACTAGTGCCAACCGACTGGCAAATTCCTGTATAAAGCACTTGAATACATCCTTTAAGAAGTTAAATATTACATTCGAATTCTGATTTAATTTATAATTATCACGACACAAATTACACAAGGTTATTGAATCCTTAAGTAAGCAAATTATTTGTTCACAAGAATTATCACATATTATATTGATGTCATAGAAATAAGCAAACTATTTGCTCACAAGTATTATCACAACATAGACATCTGGATCATCATCAGGATCTCATCCAGTATTCTTTTTTTATCATAAGACAGCAAACAAGCGGATGGGTCTCTTGATGGAAAGAGTCAACCATCGCCTATAGACACCAAAGGTGTTAATGATACGTTACTATCTTGAGGCGAGGTCTAATGCCACATCCATAAATTTACCGGCTACCTTACCCTCAAAACCAGAACACGGCAATGACAATAACTGATGCTATTGCGACAGGAATAGGTAAGGCGGTGGTACCAGACCCGGGCGAGACAATACAGAACTCTACCACCTAGTAGCCACGATAATAGTGACTGGCATAGCCAATCGGTCGCCTTTGACGGAAGCTGCTTGGCAGAACGGCAGTTGGCCTATTCTTCAAAGGAGCCTGGAACCAGCGCGGAGTATTCCACAGATACAGGAGATAGTCGAGCATAGCAGTTCTACTGGATTTAACATTATAAATCCGTCTGCTTAATATTTTTCCTTTCAATAAATCCTTCTATAATATTTTACGTGAGATTATAAGGCTAGTCCTTATCGCCCTGTGGTTGAAATTCGATCATATTGCTAAACAATAAAACCTTTTTTTAAGTTTGACAACAAACAGACTTTAGCCGTTAAAAAAGAAGTAAACATGTGTGTAATTTATCATATTTATGCACATTTAATGTATTTTTATGTAGCATATTTATTTTTATGTAGCACGATTTAATGTATTTCTAACGTATATTATTAAAAAATATTAGATTTCTGCAGTCCTCCGAAATGTATACTTTAATTGTGTCAATAGTAGGGGAGCCCAAGATGCTAAATGGGTTACTCGAGCGTCGTGGGGACCTATTGGATTTTGTAGGTTAAAATATTCTAGGAAAAATAAAAGGTTATATGGTATTTTTCATTTCAATGGTGGAAAAAATCTACGGATAAAAAAATTTAGAAAACTGTGACATGGAAACACTAAATCGTGTCAGATGAAAGTATGGTGGGTTAATTGCCACCTAAAATTTAGCAAATCTAACGATTCAAGTGTAGCGTAAGGGAGTGGGAGGATCACAAAGTTGCAAAGAAAACGTTGTTTTGACATTCTCGAGCGCGTCTGAATTTTCTTTTATTATATAGGAAATGATGTAAGAATAACGAAAAAAATGAATCTGACAATTTCCACAAGCCGAAGTTATTGGAATTTTGTTTTTTTTTCTGCCCTAATAACCCGTCTGTATATAAAGGGCTTATATTTAGTGGAGGGTCTCAACAGTATGGGGGGTTGCCTCAACCCCCCTATGTTAATCTGACGCGCTTGAGTAAATCCAAAAATCCCCTCTTGGGCTCCCCTACTATAAATGTCATACTCCACCGTTCGCGTAATTGACTTAAAAAGGGGTGATTTATTGAAGTGAAAACTTCTTTAGGCGCGTTGAGCGTTTTGGTAGAGGGTAAAATCCTCGGTTCGCGTCACCGACATGCTAATGATAATAGTATATCTATAGCTATGTTTTGCATATAGTTTTAATTACTCTCAACTTAATAGTTCCGTTTTCACTTCTATCGGCAGTCCCACGACTGCTACTGTTTTTTTTTTGCTTCATATATTAATAAATAGATTTATATTATAATATAAGAAATAATTTTATGATGTCATTTAAGGCTTATTCATGATACTGAATGGAATTGATTTATCAAAGCAGTTCACTTTTATTACTGCTTGTTTGTAACGACATGTAATAACAGAGTACAATTTACGACATTTGATGTTGTTAGAGCTCTTTTATTGACTTATTAATATTTTACTTGTTGTTTTAATAATTTTGGCTACCTACTTTACTAGCTGGTAGATTTCTGCATTGTCTCGCCCGGGTCTGGTACCACCGCCTTACCTATTCCTGCCGCAATAGCGTCAGTACTTGTCAATGTCGTGTTCCGGTTTGGAGGGTAAGGTAGCCGGTAAACTTATGCATGTGGCATTAGACCTCCCTCGCCACAAGATAGCATCGCACCATTTACATCTTTGTTGTCTATAGGCGATGTTTGACTCTTTCCATCAGGAGACACATCTGCTTGTTTACAAATCCTTGCACATAATAATAAAAATAATATAATATCGGTGGACAAATTACACGAATTTATCTAACCCCAAGGTAAGCAAATCATTTGCTTATGTTATGGATTTGATTCAACGATGCTACTATGTATTAGCATCGCTGACTGATAACATATCTAATACCTTTAAACGAGCAATTCTTGTATATATATAATTGGAATCTTGGAATCGGCTCCAACGATTTTCATGAAAGTTACAAATTCGGGGTTTTTCGAGTCAAGGAATCGATTTATCAAGGTTCCAGGTCCAAGAAAAGCTCTATTCCCAAGATATGGGTATGTGAAAAACCGAGCAAAGCTCGGTCAACCAGGTACAGAAAAAAAATTATATATTCTATAGGAATCGATTTATCAAGTTTCAAGGTCCAAGAAAAGATCGGTTTCAAAAATATGTGAAAAACCGAGCAAAGCTCGGCCAACCAGATATTATATATAAATACTGTAACATACATAATAAACACACAATCCCAGAGATACAAACATCCATGCTCATCACACAAATGTTTGCCACTGTCGATCGTCGAATCATGATTAGTTTCGCTAACCACTACACCGACGCTACGACGGGGCGGTTAGTAAGAATAATTATTTATTTGCATTACTTAAAGTAATTACATTTCATACTGTTGGCTGGGGGGCTCCTTTTAAGAATGAGAAGCCTGTATTGGAGAACCCCTATAATAACAAAATAACAGTTGTACATGCGTTATTCCTCTTAGGTTGTACATATGTTTGTTATATTATAAGATAACAAACAAGAAGATGGCTCTCTTGATTTTTTTTATATCATAAGGTAGCAAACAAGCAGATGGGTCTCTTGATGGAAAGAGTCAACCATCGCCTATAGACACCAAAGATGTTAATGGTGCGTTGCTATCTTGTGGCGAGGGAGGTCTAATGCCACATGCATAAGTTTACCGGCTACCTTACCCTCCAAACCGGAACACGATAGCGACAAGCACTGACGCTATTGCGGCAGGAATAGGTAAGGCGGTGGTACCAGACCCGGGCGAGACAATGCAGAACTCTACCACATAGTAGCCACGATGGTAGTGACTCGATAGCCAATCGGTCGCCTTTTACGACCTGCCTGGCAGAACGGCAGTTGGCCTATTCTTCAAAGGAGGCCGGGACCAACACGGTGAGAAAGAGATATTCATCACATATAGACAACAAAGATGTTAATAATGCGTTATTACAGGTATAACACAGGCACAAGTTTTTCGACTTCTTTACCTTCCATGACAGTGACAATACTGACGCTATTGTGGCAGGAAATCCCTTCTCTGTCACACCGTCAAGACTAACATGCAGTGAGGGGATGCTGTTCGAAAGTGATGTCAAGGGTCTTAGAAAGTGGCGCGTTTGTATGAATACAGTCGTGAAATAATATAAGATAGCATACAAGCAAATGAGTCTCATAATGGAAAGAGTCAACCTTCGCCTATATAAAGTACAAGAAGCAAGACAAATCTGCAAGAAACGTGACATATGACAATCGGTTCTTTTTGAAAGATCTACCCACGTAAGAGATTTGGCGTGAAGATAAGTATGTATGTATGTTTTCATTAATAATGTTCTTCACATAGGATGAACGTGTTAATAAATACTAGTCAGTGTTATAAAAATTTCAATATTTTAAAACAATAATAAGATTTAATTTATGCTATTATTTCTTGCCGATGGTCAATAAATGTAGACTATATTACAAACAAAGCAAAATTATTTTTCTAAAACTTCGATAAAGTAGCTTTGTGATTCATAAAGAATGAATATCGTCCCTGTAGTTGGAAAATTAAATAACTCTGATTTTGTAGTTCTGAGATAATCGCGATTTAGTATTTTTTTTTTAGTTAACGTTCATTTATTAAAAAATGTGAGACACTTTTACTGTAGGTAATTTTATTTTTTGTGTACCTGATTATCTTTAATAAACTGAACTCTATTTTTACTATAACTAAATAACACAATAAAAATCAAGTCAATATCGCCAAAATCGGACTTATTTAATTTTCCCACTACGGGGACGATATGATTACAGCGACTCTTTCTAACCTATACTAACTTTCCTACCTTACCTTAATTTTTAAGGGACAATTCTTATAAATTTAGTAAAAGTTAGGAAGTTGCCATATGCATAATCTCTCGCGGTATACCTATGCCAGTAAAAAAAATTATCAAAATCGGACCACTCTGCAAAAATTTATGCATATTCTGACACTGAATTAGTAAGAACCTTCTTCGTTTTTTCGTCGGTTGATAAATAACACAGATTACTTTTTCCCACTAAGTAAAAGAAAGTAATAAGTGTGGGTCTTTGATATTGAGCATCAAAGACCACACTTATGTATGATATTGAGCATACACAGCAAGATGCCATTATAATATAGGTACTAATATGAACACAATACGTGATACATACCGACTATCATGTTAGCCTCGTTGTGCGGCAGTTTCGTATCTTTATCGGCACTGTCCGGTGATGAATCGTTTCCTGCGACCTTTAGAGTCGCCTCTTCTGTAAACAAAACGCAATCATCTCATTCCCTCTATAGTTACATTACAAAAACTAAAACGCAACTTTGATAATGGAGGTAGGTAGCCTTGTAAGTTAGATATAGTACTTTTTATATTTTTTTTACATTATAAGATAGCAAACAAGCAGATCTCTCCTGCTCTCCTGATGGTAAGAGTCAACCATCGCCTATGGACACCAAAGGTGTTAATGGTGCGTTGCTATCTTGTGGCGAGGTCTAATGCCACATGCATAAGTTTATCGGCTACCTTACCCTCCAAACCGGAACACGATAGTGACAAATACTGACGCTATTGCGGCAGGAATAGGTAAGGCGGTGATAACAGGCGAAACTATGCAGAATTCTATAGCCACGATGGTAGTGACTCGTATAACCAATCGATCGCCTTTTTCGATCTGCCTTGCAGAACGGTAGTTAGCCTATTCTTCAAAGGACGGAAGGACGACAGAAAGGAAGAAAAACCTATCTACCTAATTAAATTTAACGAATTTATATATTCTACTGTATAGTGTATATATCTGTATATGTATTTTTATTTTTGGTTTATTTATTTACTGTATCTAGCTGACCCGGCAAACATTTTGCTATACAAATTTCTTATATTGAATATTTTGAGGAGGTACTGGGGGAGGGAGGGGGGATTAATTAAGATATCGACTTTAATCTATAATATATTATAAATACAATATAAATACAAACAAATACGATAAATTTAAATCTTTTAAGTAAGACTGAATGGTAAATAGCTACAAAATTTCATTGAAAACGGTTCAATAGTTTCGGAGTCCATCGCGGACACACAACATGACACGTAATTTATATACATATATTAAGATATATAGCTTCTGTCTGTACATATAACGTTTTATGAAATTTCGTGATAATTTTTTTTGTTTTATATTATAACTCATAAGATAGTAAAGAAGCAGATGGTTCTCCTAATGAAAAGAGAAAACCATCGTATTTAGACATCAAAGATGTTTTAATGGTGCGTTGCTACCCTTGTGGTGGAGTCTTAAAGCTACATGCATATGTTTGCCTTACTTTACTCTCCACTATTGCGGCAAAAATAGGTAAGATTATACCAGACGCAGGGCGAAACAATACAGAGCTCTTACATTTAGTATTCATGATGGCAGTGGCTCGCTTAGCCAATCATTACGAACTGCCTGGCAGAACAGCAAATGGTCTATTCTATAAAGGAGCACGGATGCAAAAAATAAAAAGAATGACCAGTGGATCATGATGAAACGGAGACCCTAAAGAGGTTTTGTTTACTCTGCTTGCCACACAAGAAAATCGACTTCATAATATTTGTTTTAGAAAGACTTTGGAAAAAAATTACCATGTGTTGGTTCCGGGCTCTTTTGAAGAATAGACCAACTGCCGTTCTGCCAGACAGGTCATAAAAGGCAACCGATTGGCTATGCGAGTCACTACCATCGTGGCTACTAGGTAGTAGAGTTTTGCATTGTCTCGCCCGGGTCTGGTACCACCGCCTTTATTATTCCTGCCGCAACAGCGTCAGTGCTTGTCGCTGTCGTGTTCCGGTTTGGAAGGTAAGGTAGCCGGTAAACTTATGCATGTGGCATTAGACCTCGCCACAAGAGAGCAACGCACTATTAACACATTTGGTGTCTATAGGCGATGGTTGACTTTTTCCATCAGAAGACCCATCTGCTTGTTTCCTATCTTATGATATAAAAAAAATATGGAAAACTAAAAAAACATTGAAGGTTAATCGAGCAGTGCGTTAAAGAATTACAAAGATATTTCTGATAAATGTCACTCACAAGCAGATTTATTATTTATTCAGTCCCACGCCTATAGTACCTATTATTTGCTGGAAGATTATTTTTCGAAATAAAATATATCGAGAAATGTGCGACGAATGAACTTAACAAGACGAAACAGAGTTCAATTAAACTTTGAGAAATTGCAGTGTCAGAATGACAGAAGTTTTCTGTCAGTGTTTAACATGATACTTTATAGAGTCGTAGCAAGTTGATATTATTGAAAGAAAAAAGTTTTGATTAGAGTAAAGAGCATTTTTATTAAAATAAGTTCTTATTGATAAACGCTCGTATTTATAATAGCAGAAAATTTTTGAATCTTAAAAATCTTAATAAAATATCCAGTGGTAGTGGAATTTAAGTAAATACTGATTAACTTATAACAATATACTAACTGTGCCTGTGACTTCATCCGCGCGGAATAATTTCTAAATTATAAACAGCCGAAGTTGCTCCTTATTACATGCTTATTTGCCTTATTTTTAATATCTGGTTGACAAAGCTTTGCTCGATTTTTTCTTAGTCTAACCTTAAAGCAAACACTCGTTGACTTCGTGTTATTTAACAACGCCATCTGCTTGAAATAATTTACAACACAAAAAATAGTATTATTATTCGCCAATAGATGTCAGGAAGAGTCATATTTTTCAGTTTTAATTGGGACTTTTAAGTTTATTATGGATAAAACACGTATAAAATGACATTTTCTAAAAATTATTCCTAGTTAGATCGATTTATCGCCCCCGAAACCCCCTATATACTAAATTTCATGAAAATCGTTGGAGCCGATTCCGAGATTCTAATTATATATATATACAAGAATTGCTCATTTAAAGGTATTAGATATAAGATAAATAAGCAATTCGTGTAATAAATACAATCCATTATTTCTATAAATGTTATATATTTCATACTTAGCACCACAAACTAAGCACAACTGATTAATCGGTTACCTATTGTTCTAATAGTGTGACTAACTTGATGAATTACGACCGCGGCGAGGAGGAATAGAAACGATCGAAATCTTAAGAAGTAATAAAACTTATTCATACATTTTGTATTGTCTTCTACTTGAAACAATTCAAGATCCATTCTCTTTGTATCACCGCTTTCAACAAAAATCAATCCAATCTACATGTAGTCCGCCCACCGAACTCAGTTACTACCTAGAATTAGGTATGTATTTTTACGACACTTCGTTTGCGTACGAAGAAAATTGAACCGTTTAAACTTTAATTATATAGTTTGATGAAGTATAATAATTATATGTATAACCAACCGTTACATAGGAAGTCGTTTTTCAGATTGGTCTGGTGATAATATATGTGATCCCTACGGATTAAACGGATACGCCTTCCAAGACAATTTCTTAGTTTGCCAGTATAGTTTGCATTTACTCACAAAAATACAGAGTTATAGTACTTACCGATGAAACAAAATGACTTAAAGGGTAATTTTTAAACCATGTCATCTCATTCGGAACAATAAATCGTACAAACTTTTTTTCTATTTATTCACGGTGTAATACACTCGTATCTACCAATGTATGACATTTTTGACAGTAATAAGTGCGTTTCCTCGTATGCCGCCGCACATATGAGCAAACGCTCTTACGTTTGCTCATTTGCGCGGCGACACGTTTCTTTCCCAATGGCGTGTCTATTAAGTTTTATGTGATCTTTGGTGATCCCTATATAGCCATATTTGCTATCACAAATATAACTCGTCTACATCAAATATCTACCAGCTTAGACGCACGTGAAACAAGTCTTGCTTACCGGTTAATTTTCAAACCTACATAATTGCGAGTACATAAGAAGCATTTTATATAGGTTCGCTCTACCTCAACCTTAAAAATACCGGTTTCCTTACGGAATAAACTTACAATGGTTTTGAATTAATGAAACCGATTTCTTTGACGCCGCTCCCAAGTTTCTGTGCACTGTGCGTATTCGGCAGTTTTAGCTTAAACCGGTTTAATAGGTTTTTGAAACGCTTTCATTTCAAATTCCGAGCGAAACGTTTTACAAAAACCGTTATTAATCGGATTTTTTTGAACCGGTTGCAGGCCGTGACGTGAAATAGTAGGCGCACGAGAGAGAGAGAGAGAGAGAGAGAGAGATATTTATCAATCTTAACATATTTTTATCCTAACAGGAGAGTGGTCTAAAATTTTTCCGACCTACACATAACGATAGCAGTATTCGTAAATAATTGCTAATGAATTTTGTCGTTCATCTGTTGACAGTTACTCACCAAATTTTCAGATATTTTGGACGTACAGTTGTTATGTAACAGTCTTTTGAGTGAGTTGATGTGAATGTTTTTATGAAAATAAACAAAATCAAGTTTCGAGCTGTCATTAATATTTGGTTTTGAAAGGCAATACGCCTACGCACATTAAAAAATGAGTTAGATTCTGTATATGGGGACACTGTACCATCATCTACCACCGTGAAATTTTAAGCAGTTGAATTTAATCGTTGTCGTAAGAGCTTAGGATATGATGAACGTTCGGGACACCCAAAAACTGCAACTATCGATGAAAACATCGCCAAAATTCCCTTAGTGCTATACGACCGCCGAAATAAAGTGAAAGAGATAGCAGAGGCTATGAGGCGAAACGTTGCGAAACTCATACCATTGTGACTACTATCACCTAGTAGTCACAATGGTAGTGACACGTATAGCCAATTGGTCGCCTTTTACGACCTGTCTGGCTGGATAACAGTTGATCTATTCTTCAAAAGAGCCTAGACCAACATGGAAAAAATTCATCCCTCTCGTTGGTCCGTGGTCAAAATAATTAACAAAAATTTGTTAACTTTTATCAACAGAAGTATGTAAAATTTTTGTAAAACAATAATTAATTACCTATGTATAACTCTCAAAGCTTTAAGTATGACTATGCAACGGCTATAACTAGGTATCAAATAATAATTAATCATAATGCTACGAAATTTCGCTATACACACGGTAACGTCAGAACCTAATCAACTAATTAAACCGCCCACATCATTAGTAAATTGCGCTGAATATCGACTATATACTGAACAACCCTCGAACAGCTAACAGGTTGACAGATTACATGGAGCATATTGAACAATACAACGAAGGCATTGAAATAACTGTGTCATGTTCTAATAATAGATAAATGATATAAAGTCTAATAAGCAATTGGATGTCACGCGACAATTACACTGACTGATCTAAACCCAAAGTAAGCAAATTATTTGCTTGTGTTTTGGGTGCTAGTCAACGATACTAATACATAGAAATACATATATAATTAGTAATTACTTTTACATACATAATAAACACCCAAACCCGGAAATACAAACATTTATGCTCATCGCAGAAATGCTTGTCCCCGTCGGGGATCGAACCCGAGCCCCGCTGATTGCGTAATCAGGGTCGCTAACCACTCCACTAACGGGGCGGTCATATATGCCATATATTAAATCCTTCGTGTTGATTTTTTATATCATTTTATAGGTTAAAAAACAGATGGCAAATGTATGGCTCGCCTGATCGAAAGAAAAACCAACGCCTATGACACCAAAGATGTTAATGGTGCGTTGCTATCCGTGTACCGGGATGGCAATGCCACATTTATAAGTCTACCGGATATATTACCCTCCAACCGGAACACGACACTGACAAGCATCGACGCTATGGCTGGGGCTGGATTAGAACCCTTTTTTTACGTTAGATAGGTAAACAAGCAGATGTTTAGCCTGATGGTAAGTGCTCGACGTTGCCCATGAACATACACTAGTTTACTTAGAACTAGCGCGAGTAACTCATTTATGTGTTGCCTATCCTGAGACATAAGATGTTAAGTCTCGGTGCCAGTAATAATAACACTACCTGTCTTGCCCTTCTCTCCGAAACACAGCAAAGCTGTTACACGGGAGAAACAAGCAAGATGGTGGTACGTCCCACCGGTAAAATAGAGTCATGATGGTAGTGAGAGAAGAGGGCCCAGACTTATTCTCCTGGTCGATCCGTGTTTCCTTTCAACAATAGACCATCTGCCATTCTGCCAGGTAATTTGTAAAAGGCGAACACGATACGAGTCACTAACATCGTGACTAGTATTTATTTACATATCTATACTTCTTCAAATCTATGTATATATATATATATATATATATATATATATATATATATATATATATATATATATATATATATATATATATATATAGATTTGAGTAAGTATATTTCGTTGTAACTTTATAACTCAAGAACGGGCTCACCTATCCAAACCAAATGTTTAGGCTTTGTTTGGACTATTTAGTAGATGGTTTATGTGAAGTTTGCATACGTAGCCGAAGCACGTAACGTTCCGCTAGTATTACATGAATTAAATTATGTAAATATGTGTGCTTATCTCTTTAAGAGATCTCTACCAGCAAAACCTGTACAAGGACAAGTGTTGGAGAAAGATTATAAAAAAGCAGGTAGGCGTACGTTAGAGCTTAAGAGCTTAACTCATGTAACACACAGGTTCATGCAATTAAAAATTAAACCAATAATTATATTATTTAAATAAAAAAAATATTGAAAAGACAGAAAGAAAAAAGAATTATGTAGTAGAGCTCTACAACGTCTCGCTCTATAACTCTCTGTCTGCTGTTTGGAACCACCACCTTACTTATTTCTGCCGCAATAGCGTCAATGCTTATCATTATCATTATATTTTATTGATGACTAGCTGTTGGCACGACTTCGTCCACGTGGACTTGTTTCTCCTCACAGCTCCTCCCCCGTAGGTGATAGCGTGATAATATTTTTTCAAATTTGAAGTAAAAATTAAAAATTTGAATTAAAAATTTGAAGTAAAAAATAAACAAAATTGAATTTTTAAAATTTTAAGTAAATCCATGCACTTTTTGAGGGTATCCCGGACATACATATAGACAAACAGACAAAAATTCTGAAAACTATATTTTTCGCTTTGATATCGATTGTAGATCACGCCCCGAGTAATCTTTTAAAAAAATAATCAATGTACAGTTTTGACTTTCCTACGATTTTATCATATGTAAGTATATAGATATAGCATCGACCACACAGCCCAATGTTCGATTTTCCGTATTGAATGCATTCTGGCAACTAGCTGAGCTGAGCTGCAACATCGTGATTGGCTTACTCAAGGCAACAGTGAAAGATAGTGATGTACAGAGGATCTGATTGGTTGACACTGATTGGGTATTGGTGCATGGACATTTACATCGGAACTATAAGTCAGATGTGTTGACAGAAGCCATTCGCCTGTTTTAGGGATCTATGGGTTGTGTGGTCGGTAAGATATAGATTTAGACGTTACTTTGCGGAAATCTATTGTTACAAAAACAACATTAATTATTATATATATTAAATTCCAATAATATAACACAATTGACTAATCACTTTTTAAGCATATTCAGGATGTACTATATCCTGAAAATGCTGAAAAAGTGAAATCGGTTGAGTGATATACAAATACAAAGTTTTGATGTGAAATAATTAAAGTATAAGTGATTAGTCAATTGTGTTATGACATTAAATAAATTTGCTATTATTCGCGAACTGTTCCTCGATGGCACCGAAAAGAAAGACGTCGGTTTAATAAATGGATAAAATTCACCGATGGTCCGGACAAAAAAGACCCCAGCGGCACAATTATCCACCCACATCCACCACAATTTCCCCCCACATCGGCACCAAGCACAAAAGTATATTAATTACATTAATTGTGCATAACTTGAACGTCGTGGGACGTTTGTCGATTAAATGATAAGAAAAGTAGATTGTTACATAATGTTTTTCATTTCAATGATGGGGAAGGCAACTACTAATAAAAAAGTGACATTAATTCCATGTCGCACTAAAGCGCGACCGATGAAGGTATGGTAGCTTAATTGCGAGCTAAAATTTTAGAAATCTGAGTGCTAAGTGTGAGTTTTTCTTTTCGCATTCGATCGTGAGCGCATTTCGAGTCTACTAGGAATTTGTATGTGATTTGTACAGCGCCACCTAGTGGTAAACTGGTTTCTCACATTTACCACTAGGTGGCGCTGTACAAATCACATACCAATTCCTAGTAAACTCCAAACGCGCTCACAATCGAATGCGAAAAGAAAAACTCACACTTAGCACTCTGAAGATTTGAGTATACCGTAAAGAGCGGGAGGATCACAAAGTTATAAAGAAAACCATTTCTTGACATTTTCGAGTGTAATTAAATTTTAAATAAAAATTTGAATATATCATAAGACAAAACAAAAAAAGCAGATGGGCCTCCTGATGGAAAAAGTCAACCATCGCCTATAGACACCAAAGGTGTTAATGGTGCGTCACTATCTTGTGGCGAGGTGTAGACCTCGCAACGCACCATTAATGCCACACGAATAAGTTTACCGGCTACTTTAACCTCCAAACCAGAATACGACTTTGACAAATACTGACGCTATTGCGGCAGGAATAGGTAAAGCGGTGGTATCAGACCCGGGCCAGACAATGCAGAACTCTACCACCTTGTAGCCACGATGTCAGTGACTCGTAAATCCAATCGGTCGCCTCTTACGACCTGCCTGGCAGAACGGCAGTTGGCCTATTCTTTAAAGGAGCCCGGGACCAACACGGGGGACAATGTAAGAATAACGAAAACATAATAATACGAGTATAATTTCCGCAAGCTGAAGTTATTTTTCTACTGCCTTAGAAGCCTGACTCTATATTATAAAGGGCTTATATTTTGTGGAGGACCTCACACAATATGTGAAGTATCCCCTGTATGTTATTCTGCCACGCTCGAGTAAATACTAAAATCCCCTCATGGACTCTCCACCTACAAAATAGAAAGTAAAACACATGGCAAATGAAATCACAGATTGCAATAACTCCGTAATGAAGCTGAAATCAAAAAGCGAAATAATTTAACGTTAATATCAATTGGGAAATCAATTTAACCAAAATATCCGATTCACTTCCCTCGAGGCTACGTATTCCAAACAAGTAATTTCATTTTAGTCCTAGTGGGATTCACAAAAAATAATCTCCCTTCAACGGTATAATATGAGAACAATGTAAATAAATAAAGGTCGATTGCAATCAACCGGTTAATTTTTGATATGATTAAGTGTGATATGAACAGCATGAGCTCCAGGGTTCATTCTCTAGGTCAGAAAAAAGTCTGTTTTATTTTATTCGAGTACACCTAAATCACTTATAGCAGTTTAGTTAGGACAGTGCTTTGGCATCTCGTGTCTCGGATGACATCGACGTAATCAAAGTGAGATAGGATGTCAGTCGGAACGTATTGACACCCAGTTTACTTGTTTGTATGTCGGTGTGTAACTGTTGCAATCAAAACTCTTAACCGGTCAAAAGTATTTTTGACTTAAAAAAACAGTCAAAAGTAGTTTTGGACAGGTTAGTCAAAAGTACTTTTGACTTAAATTATAGTCAAAACTAGTTTTGCCCAAAGGAGCTGGTCAAAAGTAGTTTTGACTGTCTGAATGAGTCAGAAGTAGTATTGACCGATATTCATCAGTCAAAACTCTTAAAAAATAGTAATCAACTAAAATAACAAAAAGTTTATTTATAAACTTTTATAAAACCTGGTATTGTCTTACATTAATAACTTATAATTAATAAGTAATTATTTTTAAAAAAAATGAGTAACCAAGAAAAGAAAGAACAATTTTTACAAAAATTTTTAACTATCTAAGAAGATATAAAAGATAGTCTTCAAAAATATTTAATAATTAAGTAACAAATAACAATTATTCTATTATTTTTTATGTACTTTGATTGTGAGATCAATCATATTCTTTGTATTAAATTTAATATCTATGCTTTGACCTAATGTCTAAATACTAAAACAAACATATCACGCATAATTTTGCATGTTCTGATTGTGCTTACTGCATGGAATAGTATTTCGATTTTTTAATTTGCATTATATTTTAAATTCAAGCAAAGAATAAAATAATTCAATTTCGGTTAGGCAAATATTTTGACGCCGTCGTTTTCCTTGTATTAATTATATTATGTTCTAATAAATAATTGCTTAGTAAATAACTGTTTTAATCATTTAAACCGTTGACAATAGTTTTGACTGATGCTCTTGCGGTCGAAAATAGTTTTGACTTATAATGACAATCAAAACTACTCTTGACCATTCATTTCCAGTCAAAACTACTATTGACCTATAATTTTCAGTCAAAACTACTTTTTCCAACCTGTCCAGTCAAAACTACTTTTGACTGTTTTTTTCAGTTTAAAGTACTTTTGACCGGTTAAGAGTTTTGACTGCAACATGTGTGTATTTCTGGGTTTAGGTATTTATTATATACATTTCAGTATTTATATTTGTATTTTTATTTTCTATGTATTAGTGTCGTTTACCAACACATACATCACAAGCAAATAATTTGTTACTACGTGGCTAGATCAATTTGTATGATTTGTTCAATGTACATATTATATGATGAGTAAGAAGCTCTTCTGTTATGCGCAAACTATGGACCTTCTATTTTTTTTATATCATAAGATAGCAAACAAGCAGATGGGTCTCCTGATGGAAAGAGTCAACCATCGCCTATAGACACCAAAGATGTTAATGGTGCATTGTTATCTTATGGCGAGGTCTAATACCACATGCATAAGTTTACCGGCTACCTTACCCTCCAAACCGGAACACGACAGCGACTAGCACTGACACTATTGCGGCAGGAATAGGTAAGGCGGTGGTACCTGACCCGGTCGAGCCGATGCAGAACTCTACTACCTAGTAGTCACGATGATAGTGACGCACACGCACACGCACACGCACTCGGTCGCCTTTTACGACCTGCCTGGCAGAACGGCAGTTGGTCTCTTCTTCAAAGGAGCCCGGGACCAACACGGGGAAAATTTTAGGGAAAAAATTAATCTATGCTTTTGGACAAAATATATTACAATTGTCGGCTACCGTAGCCTCTATTACGTGTCAATGTAGGCACTTACATTATGATGGTTTTAGCAGAACCACTTATTATTACCCTTTTGAAAATAAAATCAGGTTTCACTCCACAAGGGTAAAAGGCTAACCTGATGGTAAGTGACAATAACAAAGGGATTTAAGTCCATTAAATTTAAATTTTATTTCTATAAGTTTCTTTTGTTCGAGTATTTTATAGCATTATGCAATAAAAAGTTCGTTTTCTTAATGCAATTTACATGTTTCCATGTGGGAATGGAAATCCGTTGATCCTCAAATCTACGAGAGTGATATAAGACAAAACAATTCTGCTTTCTTTTCTATAGTATAGTTACCATACATTACATTTGGTTACTGCGATTGATTCAGTGTTAATATAATTGGTAGTAAACAAAAAAATGTCCTTACTACAGATTTATTTTACTTAAAGACCGAAATTATTCACGAGTTAGTTGCCAATGTGATCTTACAAACCCAGTATTAAACTCTGGAAAAACCGTATTTTAAAGTATACTTTGTCTATTTCGTACATTTTCAAAATGGACAAAGTATACCTGATTATATTTTTAATGATGTAGTCTGTGTATCTTTATAACATAGGAAAGCAAATAAGATTTGTCTATTGATAGAAAGAGCTAATACACATAATAATTTACCGGCTGCTTATTTTTGTGTTATAGCACTAACCCCGTGCTTGGGAAACTGGAAAACCTTAAAAACAACAAAGAAAAATATCGACTCGCGGGATTTGAACTTGCGACCACCTCCCTAAAGCCGGGACGCTCTTCCACTGAGCTAGTGTCGGCAGGCTTTGTGCTATAACACAAAAATAATTTAAATACGAAAGTACTGATCAAAATTATAAATCGGAATTTCATCTGTAACGATGAACTCATTCAACTAGTTATACGTATGTATAGCTGGCGATCAGTACAATCGACGTAATCGATCATATATCAAAGAAGAATTTCGCCGCCACGAGCCTGTCGACACTAGCTCAGTGGAAGAGCATCCCGGTTTTAGAGAGATGATCGCAGGTTCAAATCCCGCGTGTCGATATTTATTTTTGTTGTTTTTAAGGTTTTACCGGCTGCTTTTGCAAAAGAACGCGACAGCGAATAGCACCGAAGCTATTCCGACAGGAATAAAAAGCAATAGTTTTTGAGTAGTTACGTTTAAACGAATATTAGATATTTTAACTCTTCAAGCTCAAAAATCTATGCTTAGGTTTAGTTTTGAGTTTAAAATGCCTTAATTTAGGGGGAAATTTTAGGCATAGCCTCCAAGGTTTACAGATTTTTAACCACTAGATACTTCTTCTGATTTTCCGATTTTCTTTGACCACTCAAATTCGGGTAGAGAAGATTGGTAAATGTACTGGTAAAAAAGTGATTTAAAGGTTTAAGTAAAAAATCTCAATAATCCATGGATGTAAACTGTTGTACTAGTAACTCCAATTTATTTCCGGTCCATCATAAAACGACTCGTTTCAGTTACGAGAATTAACATTTTCTACGAGGCGTAAGTTAAAACTTTTTATATATGTAAATGTCAAATCACAATGTCCAAACAGTTTGTGGAACGCCTTGGCTAACGGTTACTATAGCTTCAAATGCCTTAAAAATTAAAATAATGGAATATAGCCCTACATGTGATATTATTAATATATTTATATGTTTTAATATACAAGGATTACAGGATGACGAGCGATATCAAGAGAATCATAAACTGTAGGGTCCATTGCTTACGGATTATAACACTCCGGGGAAATGACAAACCCTTTGAATATAGCCTACAGGGTTAAGGGTATATTAAAGAAAAAATAGATGGTTTCGTTACAAAATGTTAATCCGAAATTGACGTAATATGAAATTCATTACTTACTTAAGTAATACTTTAACTATACCAGCGATCTTTGGACGAAATTCGACCATAAACTGTAACAATATCATTTAAGTTTAACAACAGTTTTTAGCCGAAAATAAAATAGTAAAATACAAATTATACAAATTTATTAAACAATTATTATTATTTATTAACAAACTATTAAACAGATATACAATGCGAATGTGGAAGGATGTAGGTACCGGGGAAGACCAAGACTGACATACCACGATCAGATTGATCGAGTACTGTCCGAAGGTGGTGTCAAGAGTCTTCGCAACCGGCGTGTGTGTATGAAGAGAGTGATGAATGTGGAGGAAGCGAGACAAGCCTGCAAGGATCGTGATGTATGGCACTCGGTTCTCTCTGCCTACCCCGTAAGGGATCTGGCGTGAAGATATATATATACAAATTTATTGAACCTCAAAACAAGCAAATAATTTGCTCTCAAATGTCACAATATAGATGTCATAAATATTCAAAAATGTTATAAAAATCTGATTTAGGTTTCCACAGATACAGGAGATAGTCAGTCGATTGTTCCAGATTTACCGCGTTTGACTTTATAAATCTATCTTCCTTATATATGTCGCAGTGAAATTGTCAGTACCGTTAGATTATAATCTACCTAAGTGATATTATAATTTAACTGCTAACCTAACCTAACCAAATTATAATTTCCCTAGGTAGATTATAAACTAACGGCTATTGACAATTTCACTGCGACATATATATAGATGACATAAATAATCAAAAATGTTATAAAAATCTGATTTAGGTTCCCACAGATACAGGAGATAGTCAGTCGATTGTTCTAGATTTACCGCGTTTGACTTTATAAATCTATCTGCCTTATACTTTTACCTTGCAATCTGGATGGACCTGAATGGATGGATGGATGTTTGTTACTCTATCCTGCAAAAACCACTAAACGTATTTGGATGAAATTTTGCACATAGGTAGATGATGATCTAGAATAGTATAAAAGCTACTTTTTATCCTGGAAAATGAGTTGTTCCCGCGGGATTCACGGAAAACTTTTATAACGCAGCGGGCTGCACGCTGTAGCTAGTAGTATCTATAGGTTTTTTTTTTTATATCAAAAGATAGCAAACAAGCAGATGGGTCTCCTGATAGAAATAGTTAACCATCGCCTATAGATACCAAAGATGTTAATGGTGCGTTGCTATCTTGTGGCGAGGTCTAATGCCACATGCATAAGCTTACCGGCTCCCTTACCCTCCAAACCGGAACACGACAGCAAGAAGCATGACACTGTTGCGGCAGGAATAGGTAAGGCGGTGGTACCAGACCTGGACGAGACAATGCAGGACTCTACCAACTAGTAGCCACGATGGTGGCTCGCATAGCCAATCGGTCGCTTTTACGACCTGCCTGGCAGAATGGCAATTGGTCTATTCTTCAAAGGAGCCCGGAACCAACACGTGGAACGGGGGTTCTATTATTTTTTACATGGGATTATATGGACTAGCGATGTGGTTGAATTTCGATCATAGACTAAACAATTTTTTAAAAACAAACCACCAGGAGGTGCACCTCCTGCTCGTTTGCCCCCTCTTCTATAATATGTATCTAAGAAACCCTCATTCTGTATACCCTATATCAAAGTGGACCCTAGTGATTTACCCTAACTTTGTGCTTCTGAAATTGGACACAACACAACATGAATCATAAGCCAACGTCCGCTTTTGATGACAACGTCCTTGTACGGAATATGCTAATTAACTATTTAAGATGATATAATCTATATCCTGACCAGTGTCCTGTAAAATTTGTTTATGTGCGTGTACGTATATGTGTATGTTTGTGTGTGTATTTTTATCACTTTACGCCTCAAATGTTTATAGTTTAGCCTAAAGGATTAATGTGCCTTTCTTATATCATAAGATAGCAAACTAGCAGATGGTTCTTCTGATGGAAAGAGACAACTATCGCCAACAGACACCAAATATATTAATGCCTTCCTATCCGTGTGGAGAATAGCA
Source organism: Apodemia mormo (assembly GCA_036924255.1). Classification (NCBI taxonomy): domain Eukaryota; kingdom Metazoa; phylum Arthropoda; class Insecta; order Lepidoptera; family Riodinidae; genus Apodemia; species Apodemia mormo. Next base: position 8,864,026 of record JAUPFN010000003.1, read on the forward strand.
ACGCCACATGCATAAGTCTACCGGCTACCTTACCCTCCAAACCGGAACATGACAATGACAAACACTGACACTATCGCGGCTGGGATAGTAAACGCGGTGATACCGAACCCAAGCGAGACGTTGCAGAACTCTATCACAGCTGTATTTTTAGTTAATAGTTAGTCGTATATTTACTGCCTTCTGATATTTGAGCATCAAAAAATAATTTTTATACAATTTTTTGCGTTCTCGACACTTGTTTTCTCTTTTATATATTTTTTTTTATATCATAATATAGCAAACAAGCACATGGGTCCCCTGATGGAAAGAATCAACCATCGCCTATAGACACCAAAGATGTTAATGGTGCGTTGCTATCTTGTGGCGAGTTTTAATGCCACATGCATAAGTTTACCGGCTACAATACCCTCCAAACCGAAACACGACAGTGAAAAGTACTGACGCTATTGCGGCAGGAATAGGTAGGGCGGTGGTACCAGACCCGGGCGACACAATGCAGAACTCTGCCACCTAGAAGCCACGATGGTAGTGACTTGCATAGCCAATTGGTCGCCTTATGGGGGTTAATGGGAGTTCATGGGGTATCATTAGATTCCTATTTAAAATTCCTTTCAGCATTTAAAATTATTTTTTAAAGTTGCACAATTGTTACATCTTTACAATACCTGTCGAATAAAACTTAATTGATCGGCACAGCTTCTTCGAGTCAAAAGATATACTATATGCAATTTATGTAACGCAGAGAACTTGCCTCAAAATGGCAGTACTTTCTCCTTCACCTTCCACAAAACTTCGAATTTTGCACTAAGCTTAACAATTTTTTTATTCTTTAGGTATCCAATGGTATAATTAGATTTTTAACGTTAGTGCAGATAGTTATATATAGCCATAACATCAAACACTATCCGAAAATTATGTTATCAGTTTTTTGAACTGTCACCGCCGTTTGACCGTTTAACCGCCCCGTTGGTCGAGTGATTAGCGACCCTGACTACGCAATCAACAGGGCTCGGGTTCGACCCCCGACGGGGACAAGCATTTGTGTGATGAGCATAAATGTTTGTATTTCCGGGTTTAGGTGTTTATTAAATATATTGTAATATATACATGTAATTCTATGTATTAGTATCGTTGACTAACACACGTAACACAAGCAAATAATTTGCTTACTTTGGAGTTAGATCAGTAAGTGTTATTTGTCCCGTACAAAAAAGCAAATTTAAAGATTTATTCACATCAAAAATTTAAAATCTTCGTCACCGTAATTGGATTACTGAATATAAATATATTTTCATTTGAAAATAAAGGCATAAGTTACCATTATATAATTTGTGGTAAAGAGTAAAACAGAATAAAATTCTTTGAGAACTTATACCTCTTTGAAAATAAACTTCAGTAACACCCACATTATTAAGTTTAAGTATTCTAAAATAACTTTGTATTTTAAATACAAAATTATAGCCTTTACAAAACTTTACAAACCTTAAATAGATATAAGGGTCGCTTGTAATATAGCAGAATGTTATTCACGATAAAGCTACGAAGATAATATTTCAATACTAAACATAAATAAATAATTTATCTACCGGTATCAAAAGGGTTTAACAATGGCCGTCCCACGTCAAATGTCGCTAATATGCCTATTATAATTCCGTAGTACTTATAGTACCCCAATTAAATTATTATATTCAAAAATAGCTTACTTTTATTTATATTTCATAACTAAACTTTGGAAATGGACCATCTGCTATTCTGCCTAGCAGTTCGTATTACCTTCTGAACGGTATCTACCCGCTACTTTACTTTCCAAACTGGAACACGACAATGACAAGCATTGACGCTATTCCGGCAAGAATAGATATGGTGGTGGTATCAAATACCCGGGTGAGAAATTACGAAACTCTACCACCTAGTAGTTATAATGATAGTTATACGTATATAGATTTTACACTTTCAATCGTCGGGTCTTGGTGAAATTCCATTGTTACAAGTCCAAACTAGGTTACAATCACTTGTACTTTAATTTCACTACAAATGTATATAATATTTATTTGTTATTTATTTTGTAGTGAAATTAAAGTACAAGTGATTGTAACCTAGTTTGGACTTGTTATACGTATATCCAATCGTTCGCATTTTCAAACTGTCTGGCAGTACGGCAGATGATGATCTTTTCTTCAAATGGGGGCCCGGCTCAAAACGGGGCTTCGCAAATGTGATCATCGCTTGAGATATTAATACACCAATGCTTATAGACATATAGGCGATTTTTGTCTCTTCTCGTCAAGAAATCTTTTGTTATCTCCACGGATTAAATTGATACTCCTTTCCAGACAATTTGTTAGTTTGTCAGTGTAGCTTGCAATTACACACAGAAATACACAGTAATACAATACACAGTACTTACCAATGAAATGAAATCACTTCGAGGGTAATTTTTAAACCTTGTCATCTCATACGGTACGATAAAACAATGCAACATAGTTTATTTCTATTTTTTCACGATATAGTATATCTATAAATGTATGACTTTTTGACGGTGATAGGAGCGGTTGCGCACATGCGCGGCGACACGTTTCCTTCCCAATGGCGTGTCTATTAGTATTCATGTGGTCTATGGTTATCGGAATATACACCGTAAGGGACGGTGTAAAATATGCTATTTCTACGTACTAGGCATGGTGTCATTTCCTTTTTTGTGGGAAATGTAAAATTTGCTTTTTATTAATTTTCCTTATTTTCAAGCAACGCAAAGCGTACAGTGGTCGGACTTGTTGCACCAGTTTATCTCTCAAACCAGCCGCTTATTTCGCCCAGCATATGGCCCATAATATATTGCTTATTTTGTGTATATTCTTACTATGCTTTTGATAAAAAAAAAACTGTTTAGTATTACGATAAATCACAATATAGAAAGTAAGGGTAAAAACAACAAAACAATCGAAAATTGCTTACACAAATTTCCAACGGTTTTAATATTAGAATTATGGCCAAAATCTAGGGTTTCAATTTTCGATAGACAGTCCCTTACAACCTGTATAAAACGCCGTTTTTGCGTGACTAAAAAAATACTTTCATATTATTATTTATGACCCGCCCCGGCTTCGCATAGGTATTTACTGATATGCTGTAAAAATCGTTGAAATTCTTTTCTTTTCTCTACTATGTATTAACTACGAGTAATGAGTATTATATATAATAATATATGAACATTCTTCTTTAATCACTCAGTCTATTAAAGAAAACTGCAGCAAAATCCGTAGCGTAGTTTAAAAGATCTAAGTGAACATACAGTAAAAGTGACTTTGTTTTATACATAGATATATTGAAGGTTTATATACTGAAAGGTTTTATACTATGCAAAAATAAGGGATTAATCTTCCAGAAACATTGATTATTCTGGTGCTAACGTGTCTAGCCTATGTCACTTTTCAGCCCAAAATAATGTATGCAAAAATCACGTCAACCCTTTGTTACGAGTGCGTTGTTTTAGGATTTAATTCTGAATTTTATATCATACTAACTGGCATGTGGTGCGTTGCGAATACACAAATTCCGTTTTGTGTATTTGACATATATCTAACCAACTGAACCACTTCTGTCTCAGTCAACCAATCAAAAACTCAAAAACCTGCAACCTTCCTTAAAGACTTATAGAGTCTCAGCAAAAAGGAAGGTCGCATGTTCAAGTCAAAACCTGTCAGAAGGTTCATGACAGGTCATATAGAAATTTTTCGTTGTTGTTTTCAAAATGAGCCACTATTGACTGTATCAGTCGACATTGTCTCAGTTAATATGAGCATTCCAGTCAGAGGGAAGGTCGTCGATTCAAGTTCTGTCATTTCGAAATCTTTCTTTCTTATTTTAAAGAGAATCAAGTTTTCGCAAGCACGGGATAAGTGCTAAAATACTTATACATAGAGTTAGAAAAAGATATAAACTAACATACTTGTAATTTTAACTATAGTAACGAACTGATATAGTATATTATATTTCAGCCTGTATAGGATAAAACTTTTATAATGATGTACTGTCCTGAATTTTCTACGCTACAGATAATTAAGTTCCTTGGGCTTGCCTGGGTTCTTTTTAAGGATAGACCATCTATCATTCTGCCAGGCAGTTTTACTTTTTATATCATAAGATAGCAAACAAGCAGATGGGTCTCCTGATGGAAAGAGTCAACCATCGTCTACAGACACCAAAGGTGTTAATGGTGCGTTGCTATCTTGTGGCCAGGTCTAACGCCACATGCATAAATTTACCGGCTACCTTACCCTCCAAACCGGAATACGACAGCGACAAGCACTGACGCTATTGCGGCAGGAATAGGCAAGGCGATGGTACCAGTCCCGGACGCGACAATGCAGAACTCTACCACCTAGTAGTCACGATGGTAGTGACTCGCATAGCCCATCGGTCGCCTTTTACGATCTGCCTGGCAGGACGACAATTGGTCTATTCTTCAAAGGAGCCCGGAACCAACACGGGGAAAAAATCCCCGTCCTTTTACAAAGGCAGACGGGACAAATGTGTCACTTACATTGTGATTACCGGGTGGTAGAGTTCCACAACGTCTCGCCCGGGTTCGGCACCACCACTTTACCTATTCTTGCTGCAATAACGTAAATGCTTGTCACTTCGGTGTTTTACGGTGTTGTTACTAAGGTCGAACATCATGGGTAAACTTATGCATGTAGTATTACTACCTCGCATGATTATAGATAATGGTTGCCTCTTACCATCTGGAAAACCATGTACTTTTTTGCTATCCTATGATTTACATGAAAAAAAACATATTTTTATCGCCCCACAAAACCGAGGGCCAAATTTGCTGTAGCTGACTTAAGGCGGCAGCCAGCGCCTTCAATTAGGCAAATCATTCGTTTATTTGATATTCTAATGCTGTAATAATATTGAGCTATCCAAAATATTGATTATACCTAAAGATATCTAATACATATAAATAATAAATATTCACTGGACAAATTGCACTTTCTGATAAGTAAGCAAATTATTTGCTTGTGTTATGGGTGTTAGTCAACGATACTAATACATAGAAATACATATATAAATATTGGAAAATATTTAATAAACAACCAAACCCGGAAATACAAACATTTATGCTCATCACACAAATGCTTGTCCCCGTCGGTGATCGAACCCGAGCCCCGTCGATTGCGTAGTCAGGGTCGCTAACCACTCGACCAACGGGGCAGTCAAAATATGAATCTCGTGTCACGGTGTTTGTGCTCACACTACTCTTAAACGGATTCCTATACATTTTTTGTATATTTGGTTTGAGTTATGAGAATAGGTAATAAAGTATATTTGATATTATACACCATTAGACGATTAAAATATTCTTATCAAGATTTTTATTTGTATTTATTTGATTTGGCATCAAAAATATCTGTAACACCAAACAATTACCCTCCTACCCTACCCCCGGTTCACCTCCACTCCCACCCACCACCCAATAAATATTTACTAAAAATAATTTATATGGCAGAACAACGTTTGCGGGGTCAGCTAGTAACGATAGTAACACAATTGATATTCAAGTCAGTTAACCTGATGAAGATACAAATTATGAGTCAAAGTGTACTAGTGTTGAGAAAGCCTAATTTCTTTAGTCTGAAAGATCGAAAATCTGATGAATTTCTTCGTTTTTGAATAACAGATCATCCGCCATACGGCCAGACAGTTGGCAGAAAAGCTAACAATTGCCCAAAAGTATCATTCTTATCCTGAACTAAGTGGTATGTGCAACATCCCGCCAGAGTTTAATACCAATGCGACGCTTTACAAATTCATGCTGCAATAGCGTCAATAATTGTCACTATTGTATTCTGGTTATGAAAATAATTATTAATAATGGTATTTCCAATCCGCCTTACCATTAACATCTTTGTTGTCTGTAGAAGATTCATCAGCTTACCATTAACATATTTGTTGTCCGTAGAAGATTCATCAGCTTGTTTATTATCTTACAATATAAAAAAAGGAACCGAGAGATAATTTTGGGAAAGGCAAGATTCCGATCCTTTATAAAAAGCATACACAACGAAGGACAAAATCTCCATAAACTTAAATATTGTATGCGCAGTTAACAAGAAATTTTGCAAGTTAATATATTTAATATGTATCTAAGAAACCCTCATTCTGTATACCCTATATCAAAGTGGACCCTAGTGATTTACCCTAACTTTGTGCTTCTGAAATTGGGCACAACCTTTAATAACATGAATCATAAGCCGACGTCCGCTTTTGACGACAAAATCTTTGTACGATAAATTGATGTTTGGAGTAGGTATGCTAATTAACTATTTAAAATAATATAATCTATATCCTATCCAATGTCTTGTAAAATTTGTTTATGTGTATACGTACACACGTATGTGTATGTTTATGTCCGTGTGTGTATTTTTACCGCTTTATGCCTAAAGGTTGGATGGAATTATGTGGCCTTTTTTAAATCATAAGATAGCAAACAAGTAGATAGGTCTCCTGATAGAAAGAGTTATATACGCCTATAGACACCAAAGATGTTAATGATGCGTTGGTATCTTATGGCGAGGTCTAATGTCACATGCATAAATTTACCGGCTACCTTACCCTCCAAACCGGAACACGACAGTGATTTACACTGACGCTATTGCGGCAATAAAAGGTAAGGCGGTGGTACCAGAACCAGTCGAGACAATGCTGAACTCTACCACCTAGTAGCCACGATGGTAGTAACTCGCACAGCCAATCAATCGCCTTTTACGTCCTATCTGGCAGAACGGAAGTTGGCCTATTTTTTAAAGGAGCCCGGGACAAACACGGAGAAATTAAGAAGCGCTATTAAATTTCGAAGGATATCCCACTATGTATAATGACTAGCAGTTGCCCTGTGGTCGCAATTCGACCATTGACGAAACAATAAACTCTCTTACATTTGATGTGAGACTAATGTCTGTTACATTAGTCTTAAAGAAAATAATAATATTATCTAATACCTTTAAACGAGCAATTCTTGTATATATATAATTGGAATCCCGTAATCGACTCCAACGATTTTCATGAAAGTCACAAATTAGGGGTTTTTCATGTCAAGGATTCGATTTATCATGGTTCCAGGTCCAAGATAAGCTCAGTTCCTCAGCTCAGATATGGGTATGTGAAAAACCGAGCAAAGCTCGGTCAACCAGATATTTTATATTATACATATGTGTGCGCAGAATTATTTCATTAGTTTTGTGCATGTGTGTAAACTGTATGTCACATGAATATAGTGTGTGTCATGAAGCTGTATTACATCTGGAGGCAACACTTCTAATACCTACTTGAAACCAAATTTCAAATACTGCTGTCATGTCCTGAGGTCTAACCCTCTCTTTCTAACATAGCTGTTTATATAGAGATGAAGAGACCTCATAAACAGAGATGTAAGTGTAACGTAAATATTTGTTTCAATTGTTATTAATACAAGTACTAGCTATACCTATACCTAATACTTCATGGTGTGTGTAATATTTATTTTCATTAATTTAATGTATTTTTAATGTATATTATTCAAAAACAATAGGTTTTTTCCACGGATTAAACTGGATACACTATTCAAGACAATTTCTAAGATTGTCAGCGTTACTTGCATTTACAAAGAAAAATAAAGACTGATAATACTTAACGATAAAAAAAATCGCTCCAGCGGTATTCCTTAAGCCTTAGCCTTATTTAAAACGCGATAAAATAGCAGAGCATGGCATATTTATATTTGTTACGATGTAATATATCTAAAAGCGTTTGACATTTACATACATCTGCTCATATCAGCGGCTACGCATTTTGCGCCCAACACCGTGTTTATTAGTATTTGTTTGGTCTGTGGGTTTTTGCAGTCCGCCGCATATTTTACACTTGTGTGCCTTTCATACTCTGTCACTCACGCAATTGTCTTAAAGAGGAGTACAAAGTTTTCTCACTTATAATGTTAGTGAATATTTCACTAATATTATAAGTGTGAAAATTTGTTGTTTGTGTGTGTAAGTGTATGTGTGTGTGTGTGTGTGTGTGTGTGAGCAAACGCTCAATGTGCTGTGCTCAATATGCTTATTAATTTTAAGAAACAAGCATTTTTATGCAATTTTTAACGTTAATTGTATTCTAAAAATGTCCAATTATTATTTCAACTTCTAATTTCAATTTGTTAATAAAACAGGCTTAAATTCGCAAGTTCGATACTACCCGCCTTTATTTTAGCTTCTTCCAGACGGGAGGGACTTAACCCAGAAACACTAGGAAACACTGTTCTGAATATTAAATACAAAAAATACTTCGTATTTTCAGCCCACAATGATACCAAGTTTACAAAAGACTTCCCAGAATAATACAACGAATATTTGACAAAAACGGTCGTTTAACTGCAAATTAACTTGGAAAAAGCGCCATATGTTCCAGATTCTTACCAAAATGGAGGTCAGTGAGCATTATAGCAGAACGCTTTGTCCTAATTCTTTATGTACGTGTCGTTTTTTGTTTGTTAGCTGAGCTCATATTATTATCAAGACTATTGGAAGCAGAACAACACGGACTGGCTTATCAGAATGGTTAGCAGTAATAAATGGAAATATTGAAATAAACATATTTACACAAACGCTATTGTTAGTTATATGAATATCCGTTTTACCTTATCTATATATACAGGATTACTTTTAAAAGTCCGATCAAATTTCGGAGGTTATTAGGAATCGATAATACGAGGGTGGATTGAAAGTATTCGGCCTAACCAAGAAAATAAACACATACAAATTAGTTATATTTTTATTTTTCTACATAATTACCATCAAGTTCGATGCATTTTTGCCATCTTCTATTCAAAGCATTTAGACCGTTGAAAAAAATGATTCTTCCCTAGAGTCAAAATATGCGTTTACTGCTGTTGTCTTTTGTTAAAACTTCGTCGTTTGTTAAAAATCTTTGACCACAAAAGAGCTTTTTTAGATTAGAGAACAGAAAGAAGTCTAACGGTGCCAGATCAGGTGAATAAGTCGATGCGGTAATAGTTCAAAGCCCCAATTGTGGATTTCAGCCTTGAATGCACAGACGTGTGAATATGGGCGTTATCTTGATGAAACAGGACTATTCTTCTGAGCATTCCTGGACGTTTTCCTTTAATTTCCTCTCGTAAACGACGTAGTAGTAATCAGAGTTTATAGTCTGACACCTTTCAAGATAATCAATCATAATCACACCCTTCGAGTTCCAGAATACCGAAGCCATTACCTTATTTGCCGACAAAAGCGCCTTAGTCTTTTTTAGGGGTGTTAAACCAGGTCTTCTCCACTGTTTTAATGGTTGTTTTATTTCAGCCGTACAGTAAAAAGCACTTGTTTCGCCCATTGTAACAAAACGCTTCAAAAAATCATCTGCATCGGCTTCAAATAACTCCAAACAGTCACGTGAAATATTCAATTGCGTCCTTTTTTGTTCAACTGAAAGCAGTCGCGGAACCCACCTCGCAGACACTTTATGGAAACCCAATTCGTTAACTATGATATTTTGAGTTCATTCATCAGAGATGCCTATAATCTCGACTATCTCTCTAATTTTCAATTTGCGATCTCCCATAATTAAATCAAGTAATTTTTTAATATTTTCTTCAGTAGTGGACGTCGAAGGCTTTCCAGATCGGGGTTCATCTTTCATAATCTCTCTGCCACGCTTGAATTCTGCTATCCATTTTTGACGGATGAATAAGACAGAGCAGAATCCCCAAATGTACTGACCATATCATCATGGATGACTTTCGGTAATAGCCCCTTCTTATGGAGGTACTTAATGACGGCACGCTGCTCGATTTATAGGGAGCGGAGAGGAGTAATTTCGCGCAGGGCGGATTAGGGGTCTTAGTCGCCGTTGAGACCGGCGGCGGCGATGGTGTGGTAGTGTAGTGCGTGTATTTTGTAGTGGGTTTGCGGCGATAGCCACCATTGTGGGATCATCGGGATCAGTTAGTACGTCATTGCGCGGCCTCCTGTACCTAAAAACGGGATCTGCGTCGATGACGTAATCTGCCGCGGCTACTATTCTTTGGTGAATCTAAGCGATGGTTGACTTTTTCTATCAGGAGATCCGTCTGCTTGTTTGCTGTCTTATGTTATATAAAAAATATTGCAACATTTATCTATTCTATTATTTCAGTCATTTCAGTGAGTGCACTAGTTATACTTATTAACTTTGGGGATACAAGCGTGAATATACTTCAAAGAACATGGGTTCAGGTTACCGATATTTCCTTTTTCCACCAATCCCTTGTTTGTTATCCCATGAATATAAGAAAATATAATTTTCGAATAAAGAGTTTCATGCAATAAAACTTAATTTTTGTAAGCCTTGCCAATAGATGGGAATTGGGAAACTTGATCACTTCAGTCTACATTCATCTATCACAAGCAGACATTTTCCATACATAGTAAAAGTACTTGAAACCTAAAACTGTAATATATCATCTTAACAGCGTACCTATATTAGAGATTCCAGGCGACACTTTTGACAGCACGTAAATGATACATTACCGAAAATAACAGAAATATATATTGAATTTGACACTTACTAGGCCGTAATCATACTTGTGTTGGTTGGACATGTGTGTTATTAGTTAATTACTAATGTACTTTGTACGCCATGTATATTAAGTACAGTAATTACAGCAAAGAGTAAACAGAGCAAAGGACAAGTCCTCAAAAACAGACGCGACATGAGTGTCGTCATGAATCAATTAGTATCTTTTAACTTGTATGAGTCACTCTGGAAATAAACTTTAAGTATTCACGCTTGACAAACAGTAAAGTTGGAGGCAAAAGTGTCTACTGTATTTTTAATTTGAAGCGTCAGTTTGAGTGCAGTGTTTTGGTGACGCCCACAGGCAGTGCCGGCGTTAGGGGGGCGCGCGATGGGGTGACAGCCCGGGGCGCCAAATTTGGGGGGCGCTGAGGTCTGGTGCCTCGGCCTTATGCCTTCCGCGCTATGTACCCTCAATCACAGTTCACAGTCGGTTAACCGACTGTGAATACGGGACTTACGAAGTTACGTCTAAGAATTAATAATTCTTAGATATAAGTCCGTACTTAAGTCCACGTTTTCATTGACTTATTCTGAATATTAATAAGTCAATAAAAACGTGGACGTACAACGGACCTATGCTCTGTGTTGGTGTGTGACTCTGGGCTCTAAGCTCTGGGCTCTGTGCTCTGTACTCTACACTCTACGCATATCGTTACAGTCGGGTCCTCGACCACCCTGCGATTGCACTTATGTTATGATTTATGATTGATGAGATGCTACCACCACCAACCTTACCTTACACCTTACACGCGTAGTGCATGGTGGGGGTGGGGATACCGTAACGTCCTATATGTCCTATGCTCGTGCTCAAGCGTGGCGCAAGGTTGCTGATTTGTATACTTGGTCTCTCGACTCGAGCGTCGCTCGATCACACAAGGAGAAAACCGTCCACAATATTTTGACTGCTACAGAGTGCACGAATTCTTTTTCTTACTGACTTTGTAATATCGTTCTTCAAATATCCCAAATCCTTTATTCCTATATATTTTTTTCGGGATTGTGAATTTTTCTACCGTTTTCTTAGCGGTCGTTGCCATTTTTAGAAGTACTAGTAATAGGTTAACTACAATTGCAGGTTTTTCCTATTGATTTTTGCAACTATTCCGGTTACAGTTGTAAATGGAGAACGCAGTTTTTCCAAATTAAAATTAATAAAAACGTATCTCCGATCAACATTGTCTCAATCAAGACTCTCTAACCTGGCTACTCTCTGGATTGAAAATGAAATCGCTGGACAATTACATTTTTCTAATTTGATTCGTGTCTTTGCTGACAAAAAAGCCTTAAAACTTAAATTTTACTGAAGAAAATCAGTAAGTTTTACTGAAAAAATTTAAGAACATTAATAAAAAAATAACAAAACGTTCAACCAAAATAAAAAGTAATAAAAAATATAAAAAATAATAAAAAAATTGAAAAAAAAAACAAAAATATTTAAAAAAAAACAAAAAAAAACAACAAAAAAGAGGAGCTACATAACTTTCTAAGTCCACGTCGTTGGCTCTGGATAACGCTAAAAGAAAGATGAAATTATTAAACTGTTGGAGTATGTGAAATACGCCTTATAATTTAAGACAATTGAAAATTGAAATATGTAAACACACTCTATATATATTAAATTGTTATTATATAATATGTTTGCTCCATTCCGAATTTTGTCTCCATCTCTGTGAGAGTTAGTCTCGAGAGAGCTGTTATCTCTATGTTTATTATGAGAGTATGAGAGAGAGAGAAAAAGAGAGACTTCGAGCAACATCGAAGTAAAATCGTATCTAGTCTGATAATAATAAATATACATGACTCAATTCGTTTTTTTCATCCGCCTCCCAAATCTCAACATAAACTACGTTCACATTAATTCAGCAAAAAATAAATACTCGATTTTGATTTCCTTAAGTGGGCGCTTAAATATTTTTGCCCGGGGTGTCAGTAGCCCTAACGCCGCTGCTGCCCACAGGAATAACTTATTTCTTCCGGGATATAAAGTACCTAATGTGCTATTCCAGGTCATCTATATGTGTGCCAAACTCATTGATATAAAAACCCAAGATGCACAGTATCGAACAAATCTGACACTTAAAAGTGTCCCTAATTTCATTTAAATATTTATAGATATGGCAAAAACTTATGTTTTTGCATATCCAACCTTAACCGCAAGATTTATAGTTGTATTTACAAAGTAATGTACAAAAAGAAATAAAACTGACAGTATCGCAACCGACGCGATTCTATTTGAAATGAGCGCACAATTTAAAATTGTGCGCTCATTTTTGGAGGACGTTTTTGAGACACTGATTGTGTATCTTGGATTTTTTATATCAATGGCCAAACTTTACTTACTGTAGGATTTACATAGATAAGCAATCGCCCTCTATAACTCAACCGTAATTCTATTAATGTTAAAGCGCAAATATCTGTTAGTCAAATTATAGAATAAACAAACTATGACTCAGAACAATATTTCTCACTTAATTCATTTATAGTGTTTCACAGTAACAGTAGAATTGTATTAAGTGATAAATACTCTATTGAAACGTAGTGCACCAAGTGCCGATGATAAAAAGTGTAAAATATAACTATGACTCACTTTGATCATAGACTAAACAACAAAATCTTTTCTAAGATTGTGACGACTTAAGGCACGGAATGACTACGATTTTAAAACGTCAATTTCGTATATTACCGCGTAATCTAATTTTATATTTACGTGATGTTGAATAAGGTTGAAAATTGCAAAGTAAAGAAAAATATTTTATTAAAGCTGTAACTAGACTGATAACAATTTTCTACTAAAATTGTGTGATACAAAAAAATGCTATTATTAAACTACTATACGAAGGTGGTGTCAAGAGTTTTGGAAACCTGCAAGTCTGTCTGCACTATGACATATGGCATTTAATGTTCATACCAGGTTGGATATATTTCATATAAATTGAGTGAATTTGTGAAAGTCTTGCTGTATGTCTTGTGTTATTCATAGTTGTATAGTTATAATTTGTTGTAAATGTCATGTCATATCACTTGTTTTAAGTATACATAGTTATTGAGTGTTGTATTGTCATGTGTAGTAATGGATTGTTTTGTCGTCCTATTATCGCATTGAGTCTGTGCCTGTAATGATAGTAGGAAAATTATGGAAATAAATAAATAAATTCTTTCTGCCTACCCTGTAAAAGATTTGGCATGGCGATGTCGTTGTATTAAAATACGCCACAATGACGTAAATAATTTTTGAAGTGAAAACTTCTTTAGCTGCGTTGAGCGATTTTTGGTAGGAAGAAAACTTGCAGGCTCGCGTCACCAAAATGCGTGACATGCTCGGAACGTGTTGCAAACTCTACAATCTAGTTCATAGTCACAATGTTTGTGACAAGTATTATTAGACTTTCCTCGCCTTTGAGATACCTAGGACTACCTATCTACAAATACCTAGCTTTAAGGCCATTAATCTATTTTTCAAAAGGGGTTCTGATCAATAATGTGGAAACGGATTAACAATGAGTTTTAAAATTAAATCTGGTAAGCCCGTGATTGTTAATTGCTAGCATATTTTCAGCTGAGCCTCATTTAGCGTTTTAAATAAATAACCAGCAATAACAGTTAAATTTGAATCTAATGTAATAATTCACGGTGGCTGAACAAAGCTTAGCCGAGCCTGAGGATTACAGACAATCATAATAATTAAAATCGTTAGAAGGTTTGGTCTTTGTTTTCTACTTTCTGTTTTTAGGCCATAATTGTTAAATATTTCGTTTTGATTATTGCACTGAATTGATTTATTCAAATAATTTTGAATTATAGTTATTTTCTTTCTAAAGGTAAGCTACTAGTCAAGTATCTCTCAGAAAATGATAATTCCTCAAACATACTCTTACATACATGTCATCAACAATCCCTTACAGCAAAGAATATATAATCACCACAGAGTAGACACCAAGAATTGATTGCTATACTTTACAATCCAGGCAGACTTGTCTTGCTTCCTTCACACACACGCCGATTTTGGAAACTCCTGATGCCACCTTTGGGCAGTATCCGATCCTATTACTCATCAAACATGATAGGGTATAAGTACGGAAAGAAACCTCGGTACCTATATCCAATCACACAAAAATCGTTTATGTAAATATGGACATTCTGATGAATTCTATATTTTCGAATTTACTATTTTATGTCAGACTAGCTGACCCGACTGACAAACGTTGTTCTGCCTTTTTAACTACTCTTATTTTTTTTCTATATTTTCTCACCTTTTAAACCTTCCCTGGACTTCAACAACTATTCCAAAACCAAAATTAGCCAAATCAGTTCAACCGTTCTCGAGTTTTAGCGAGACTAACGAACAGCAATTGATTTTTATATATATAGAATAGCAAAAGAGCAGATAGATCATTTGATAAAAACAGATAATAATTGGCTATAGACACTATGCTTTGCTATTCGTGTAGCAGGGTGATGTCCAAGGGCGGAGCCAGCCTTTGAGTCAGGGGGATCGCATATTTGAGGTTGAGGTTATTATATCAAGATAGGCTGTAATCCCTATTTGTTTGTAATAATAAATTCATACCTATAACTCTGTCTAGGGGAGGGGTCGTGACCCCCATTACCCCCCTTTGATCCGCCCTTGCTAATATCACAACATGTACAAGTTTACCGGCTCTCTTAACACAAGCGCTGACGCTATTGCGGCAAGAGTATGCAAAGTGGTGGTACAAAACCCGAGCAAAACATAGTATGACTCTACCATCTGGTAGTCACGATGGTAGTGACATGTGTGGCCAATCGTTCACTTTTTACAATCTACTAGACAGAATGACAGATTATGTATTCTTCAAAGAGGACCCGGACCGATAAGAGGTAAATACGGGGGTTATTGAATGATTCGCACGAATTTAACTCGAACAAAATGTGCGAATCGTTTTTTTTTTTTGTAGGCGATTCGCACGAAGTTAATTTATTGGTGTGCAAATCGACAACTCCAAAAATTAAAGTAGCTAATTGGCACACTCATGATGTTTTGTGCAATTCAGTAATGATAAAGTACACTCTAGTGCCAAAGTATTTAGATTTAAATATTTTTATCGATATGAAATGAGACATGAATTAATCAAAAATGTCTTTATTAAAATAGAAATTTCTTAACGTTCTCTTCATTCGCTATGACATGATTTGAGGACTGAAAACATATCAAATCTCGTTCACAAAGCAGTAGATTATTACTACTCGTATTTGAACATACATGAATCAAAAATATATTAAATGAATTAACACTTAAATTTACCATTATAAAATAATCATACATGGCTTTCCCATTTTCAAGTAAAATAGCTGCTATCTAAGCTTCAATTGATTCTTCGTATTTTTATTATTTCAAACCGGGTGAACATAAATAAATAAATTAAAAAAAATGATGTGGTGTCGCGGGACACCAGGTAGGAACGAACTTCCTTCGGCTAAACGGCACTACTCGCTTGTGTACGCGACTGTCGCGCCTGCGCACGTCTCATTTAACGCTTTTATTCCACGCATTTTTCTTACGGTTTTACTATCACATTTTTTTCAGTTCGGTCGCGCAGCAAAATCCCTATCCCCTCCAAGCCTGCCGTAAGGAACTTCGTTCCAATGTGCAAGGGACAAATTACACTTACTGATCTAACCCCAAAGTAAGCAAATTATTTGCTTGTGTTATGGGTGTCAGTCAACTATACTAATACATAGAAATACATTTATAAATACTTTTACATACATAATAAACACCCAAATCAAATATTTATGGAATGGAAAAATGGAAAAAAAACACCCAAATCAAATGGATATAGGAAATACAAACATTTATGCTTATCACATAAATGATTGTCCCCCTCGGGGATCGAACCAGAGCCCCGTTGATGCGTAGTCAGGGACACTAACCACTAACCACTCGACCAACGGGGCGGTAAACATGACTTTACTTTTTATTTTATGCTCTGTAAAATAAAATATGTGCCAAAAGCCTGCCACATATTTTTGGAGTTGTCGATACGCACACGAAAAAATTAACTTCGTGCGAATCGCCTAGAGAAAAAATAATCTATATTAATATTATAAATGCGAAAGTTTCGATGTTTGGATGGATGTTTGGATAGATGTTTGGATGGATGTTTGTTACTCAATCACGCAAAAACTAATGAACGAATTTGAATGAAATTTGGCACATTTCGTGCGAGTTAAATTCGTGCGAATCGTCCAATAACCCAAATACGAAGGATACAAGTATATTTTAAAAGTAAAAGCTTATTACTGTTATTAATGATTTGATCGTTTTTAATAATCATAGATAGCATGAGTCATGTATTTTCGCAAAGGATCTGCCTAATTAAATACAAAAAACTGCTATGATTTCAAAGAAAAAATTGTCAAAGTACTTTGTACTTAAATTCTTGACTTGACTTTGGATATCTTTCAAGTTTCAAATGATAGTCGATTAGTCTGCGACCTTATCTTCGGTTCACAGACTATTTAACTAATGGTCGTTCATCATGGCAGGCCTGGTTTAAAAACGCTCACTTGTCGCGTACCTGTGCCAACATATCTTTAAGTTAAATTATGGTTTAAGTTACTGTTTAAAAGTTTAGATTTATGATTTGCACTTTTTTATTACTAGCTGAAACGAATATTTAGGTTTTCCAAAGAGTTGTGTATATAAAATAAACGAAAGAGCTTTACAGTATACGCATAATATGATGTAGGTATTACAAATAACTAACTTAATAATCATACTTACCTTAATTTACGATAAGTATGCATACACATATGTGCGTTATTAAATAATCTGTAATGAAATACTAGTAATTATTATAATATAATAATATGAAGGGAAATAAAAAAAGTTAATAACAATTCTAGATTGATGCGGTGTATTCCACTTGCGCCCTTCTTTCTATAGTATATACACTTCTACTTAAAAAAACATCTAACTCAAAAGTGATTGAGTTAGTACAATATGATGGCCAAGGCGAACTCCACCACCGCGCGCACTTATTGGCTAATTCTACGGATTAAATGGATACGCCTTTCAAGACAATTTCTTAGTTTGTCAGTGTAGCTTGCAATTACACACAGAAATGCAGTGTTATACTACTTACCGATGAAATAAAATCAGTTCAAGGATAATTTTTAAACCTTCTCATTTCATACGGTACGATAAAATAGTAGAACATGGTTTATTTCTATTTTTTCATGATATATATCTACAAATGTATGACATTTTAGACAGTGATAGGAGCGCTTGCTCATATGCGCGGCAACACGTTTTCTTCCCAATGGCGTATCTATTAGTATTCAGTGGTCTGTGATCAATTCGAATAGCGCACGCTTATTGGTCAACTCAAATAACGCGCGCTTTCTGGGTTTCTTGTTACGCACTTCCGTTGAATCTCACGAAATCACGCACACAAATAGAATTATTCCAAGATAACGCACACAAATAGAATTATTCCAAGATAACACATCAATAATGATATTCTAAAGCATTATTTCACTTGCAATATACAGGAATTTGAGTTTGTGGCGCCGTTGGTCCGTACCGCTGAAGAGTCATAGTGCTGGAACCAGCGGGCCAGCTATTGTCAGTATGACGTCATCACTGTGGAGGTCGATGACGTCACACAAGGACAAGTAAGGGGAAAAGGAAGATCTTCACAGCCAGGCAAGGTGTACTGCCTGGGGACCGAAGTCCATTTGAGAAGCGTTGAAACTTGTATATAGTGTTACAAGATAAATAATTGTGATATCGCGATTCAGGATTTTATTTTGAATTTCATTTCTTCCATTTGTTATTGATTTTTGTCTATTTTTTTGTAGCGTTTGTGATTGTTTGAGCCGCTACAAGTTTCTTAAATTTAATGTTACAAAATCGTTAAAACTACAACAATTAGCTTATTTAAGCTAATTGTTGTAGTTTTAACGATTTGATGATTTGATGATTTCGAGTGAAATCATCAAATATTTATTTGATGATTTCACTCGAGTTCTTCAAGATCTCATTATCAAATCTTTACCCGCCAACAATGATACCACATAGATCGTATACCCTTCAAACAAAAAATGTTTTTTAAACCAGCAATGAGCAGTGTACGTGTAATCTGGTTCACACAAAAAAATTCAAACTACAAACTGAGATCCTTTTTTTGAAACTGAAGATAATATTTCTCGTCTTATTTAATTCAATTCTTCATAGCAACACTTCAGACATTCTTGTAGACTGCGTTTCAATTATTTGCGTGACTAATGAAATAGTTGGTGATCAGATTAAATAGTATTCGCTAATTAAAATGTAGTAAATATTATATGCTCAGAGTTCGTTCATATCACAGACCACATGAATACTAATATACACGCCATTGGGAAGGAAGTTTCCTTCACAAACGCTCTTATTACTTACTGTTAAAAATTTCATACATTTGTATGTTATATTGTGAAAAATAAAGCATGTTGTACTGTTTTATCGTACCAAATGAGATAATAAGGTTTAAAATTACCCTTGAAATGATTTTATTTCATTGGTAATAATATAAATCTGTATTTCTTTATATTATTGCAAGCCTTACTGACAAACGAAGAAATTGTCTTGAAAGGCCATTTAATGCGTGGTTAGTATCAATAACATCAAATAAGATCATGAATTACAATATAGGAATTTGCTTAAAAGACGGTAACTTGTATGGAACTATTAATTATTCATCCGAGGTAACTTGAGATTAGTGAAATCATCATACGTGTATTTTTTACATAGCACTTAATTTATTTGACAAGTTTATGTCGAAACTTTACTAAAAGCCTATAAAAGAATATTCATAATTCTGCCCATGTAAAGAGACAAAAGTTAGTAAATTAAAGTAAAATGTTAACGAAATTTAATATCACAGATAGGGTAACCTTAGTCAAAGTCAGAAGTTGATAAAACAAACTAAATAGACCAAGACCCCGCATTCAGAAAACCCCATTAAAACCTGCCACCTCTAATGAATAGTGGCTGAAAGTAATTTTGCTACTAAGCAGAATTCAAACTATCTGAATGAGACGAAGATCATTATCAAATTCAGTAGTGTCAAGGAGTGTCTCATCAGTTTAATTAACCTACTCAATACTTTGGTTTATTTTGGGTTCTGAACTAAACTATGAACCCTTATAGTTTTGCTTTGTCTGTCTGTCCGTCTGTCTGCAGTATGGCTCTAAAATTCTTAGTACAAATAAGTCACGACAACAAAGTCGTAACATAAAATCTTGAAAAATGTTTTTTAGGATCGCTCCTCTACATGAAAACATTTTTTTACGGAATAGGGGGCAAACGGGCAAGAATCTTACCTGATGGTAATTGATCACCGCCGCCCATGAACAGCTGCAACCCCTGTCATAAGATGAGAACAGTACTCCATATGAGGCCTGATTTGCGACTTGTAAAGTCGCAAACCGTCGGCTGGTGTGAAGTACTGTTTCGCCCTGTTCACCACCAATTAGTATCCGCCCATCTGCCAACTAAACAGTTAGTTTTGGGGTGGGAAAAACTTCACCGTAGTAGTACTTAAATATAATGAAATTAAAAGGAAAGCTATCGCGGCTTAGAACGCTTTGCAAGTTTTCCAGTAATAGGCGACCAACTTATAAAATGTATTTGGATAAGTTTTTATACGCGGTGAATCTGTGGTGCGAATATATTATCCGACATTGACATTAAATAGATTTATTATTCATAGTACGAAACAATAAAAGCTCTCTCTTTAATCCACATGATTGTGATGACCGAATTCGGATCCCTACTTTGCGCGTGGCCCGAGGCACTTTACCAATTTTTTAGTAAAAATCGGATCAAAAAAGCGGCCGGCTGTAATGGGAGGAAGCCTTAGAACCCTAATACTAGGAACGTATAAACTAATATTACTAGAAAATTAAAAGTGAGGGAGTGTAATATAATCTATAGACCAAGTAAAGCGCTTAAATGTACAGTCCAACAATATCCTATTTACCGATAAGAAGATATCAAATTACAAAGACTCATGTCAAGATAATCACACCGATTATGGCAACAGGTGAAATGCGATGTAATTTTACCTTCTCTAAGAACATACAATCCTTTGAAAATTAGAAATCTCATTTAGTTGAGGCATAGTTAATCTATTTACGGAACTCATGTTACTAAGTCGTAGGTAATCTATTTAAAGGGTCTGTTTCTACTGTGCCCATTCAATTTTCCTGACCACGAGATTGAAAGGCTTTACCTGCATAGACAACTATCAGATTACTAGAACAATGAACGGATTGGCGGCACGTGTTTACTAAAATAACGTATGTCTTTATAAAGCAGTAATAATATATATATATATATACATATATATATATATATATATATATAAAAATCGATTGCTGTTCGTTAGTCTCACTAAAACTCGAGAACGGCTGAACCGATTTGGCTAATTTCGGTTTTGAATTAATTGCTGAAGTTCAGGGAAGGTTTAAAAGGTGAGAAAATATAGAAAAAATATTAGGGTCATTAAAAAGGCAGAACAACGTTTGCCGGGTCAGCTAGTAATAACAGTAAATAATATTGCTTGACAAATTATACGTATTGATCTTACCCAAAGTAAGCAAATTATTTGCTTGCCTTATGACGTATGCTAGTCAACGATACTAACACATAGAAATAAATTTATAAATACTGTTACCTACTATAAATGCCCAATCCCAGGAATACAAACATCTATGCTCATCACACATATGTTTGTCCCTGTCGGGAATCGAACGAATGAATCGGAAATTTGAAATTAGGTTCGCTAAACACTCAACCAAGGATTAAATGGATACAAATTTTTAGGCAATTTCCTAGTTTGAGAGTATAGCTTACATTTACACTCAGAAATACTAACGAAATAAAATCACTCCAAGGGTTTATTTTTAAACCTTGTCATCACATTCGGTATGATAAAATAGTATGGCATGGCTTATTTATATTTCTTTATAATATATCTTCAAATGTATGACACTTGACAGTGATAATATGGCGACACATTCCCTTCCCAGTGCTGTGTCTGTTAGTATTCATGTCCTGTGCACTCGAACAACGGGGCGGGGCAATATTATATCTGTATCCACAAAATGAAATTTCATTCGTTTCTCACCATGTTCAAACAATAACATGTATAAACATATTATACACGTGTAAATTTGTATGTTTGTTACTCAATCAACCAAAAACGGCTGTACTGTGGTGAATTAAAATTAGCACACAGCTAGATAATGACCTGGAATATGACAAAAGGGATACTTTTTATGATAGAAAATATGTTGTTGCCGTGGAATTCACCAAAAACTTTTATAATACAACTGGTTGTAGGGTGTACATGTTCACTAATTTTACTTAAATAGTGTCTCGTCAAAGATAAGGTATACTATCGTGCCTCAAAGTCTAGTCTTTAGCCTATTCGGCTCAGAGTATGAGGTCCCTGGTTCGATTCCGGAGTCGGGCAAATATCATTGTGGTTTTTTTGAGGTTTTATCTTGAAAATCCTAAGTCTCAGTAGCAGCTCGCAGTCCTTTTTCTTTAATTATTTCCGTATGTTTGTGTGCACCAAACTCAAACTAGTCAATTAATTTACATAATATTTGCTAACAATTTAGTTATTAAACACTAGAGATTGAGATTGAGAGGATTGATTAATTAATTTACGATAAAAACAGAAAATAGTAATCATTACAATTTTATCGCACCGTTTACAAATTACATAATATGTAGAAATAGATCGATAACTCTACTTTTAGTATTGCAATTTGAAGGCTTTTAGTTCCACTGGAAATAATGTAGATGGAGCTTGAATAAAAAATTTGAATACAGAGCCCCATACTTTCCTTTGAGACTCGACTTCGGCTTATGTCATTATATTGACGATAAGTGGGAGCGCAAGTGCATAAGGATTTCGAGTCGTTAATACATAAACAGCATCTCGAGTGTTAGCGGACTGAGACAGTGGGACGAAACGCCGCCGACCGCGACTTAGGCTTATGCGTGTAAATTGTATAGTGTAGGCTATAATGTGATCATCAGGAATGAATAGGTATTACACTATTCAAAGACTCTTGAAATCACCTTCAGAAAATACCCGATCAATATGTTCATGTTATGTGAGTATGGTCTTCCCCGCTACCTATTCCACATTCACATTGTATATCTGTTATGTTTTTCCTTTTTACATTTACACACCGGCAGATTCTTTCAGGTCTAACCTCTAACATTATGAACCCGGTCCGATTCGATCCGACCCGATCAAATGTTACTCGAATAAATATAATCAGAAAGGATATAGGAGATTTTAATGACGCCTCTGTGGTCTTGTAGTCCGGTGTCGGTGTTGACCACATGAGGGCCACATAAGGGTTCGATTCCTGGGTCGGGCAATGCAAAAATATTTTTTCAGTTTTCCTAGAAAACAGCGTTGTCCATTGGACAAGTGCCTAGTTAACGACAAGCTTGTCACCTATCACATCATGCGACTAAGTATCTTCGGCTAATCGTGGGTGCACTGGCTGTACCTCTGCCTACCGCTTCAGGGATACGGGCGTGAAGATATTTTTTTATGTCTTGTAAGTATTCGTACTGTAATTGATAATTGCGATGGAATGCGAGTGTTGATATATTCCCCAATATCCGTCCGAAAAGTAGATTACTTGATTTTATATATCCCTCAGTAACAAGTTAGTCCCGGGGCCAGAAAAGCTATTAATACTTCGCAGCTGTAATATTTATTTTACGAAGCTACGCCCGACCTTTTAGTCCCGATTATTATTTCAACACCTCACGTGAAAAAATAAAGAGGGCAGGGAGAGGTACCCTCATGTAAAATTAATACATTTGACCCTCATAATTTGAATTCTCTCACAGAACGTTATAATAACAAACTATGTAGTCCATTAAAATTCTACTTTTTTGAGCGTGTAAAAGTAGAAGCACGATTTTTTTTGAGGTACTAACCCATGTAAAGATAAAATCCATATTTCTGGGGTTGCTCCCCTGACCCCATAGCTATCTCTTAAAAAGGTTTTGTTGTTATATCTATTTGTCACACATAAAAATCGCAAGGACATTTTTTGTTACAAATTAAACTCTCACAATTCGCAACAAAATTTTTTATCATTGATTTCATTTTACGCCAAACCCCTCTAATATTTAAAAAAATAAAATTGTCATTTTTGCAACCCCAAACGTAATTTTTCAATGGACTAGTATAATACATATGCATATATTTTTATGCCAGATCCCTTACGGGGTACACAGAGAGAACCGAGTGTCATTTCACGATCCTTGCAGATTTGTCTTGGTTCCTCCACATTCATTACTCTCTTCATACAAACACGCCGATGGCGAAGACTCTTAACATTACTCTCGGACAATACTCGATCAATCTGATCATGGTATGTAAGTCTTGGTCTTCCCCGGTACCTACATCCTTCCACATTCGAATTGTATTGTTAACCTATCATCGATAAAATAGTTCTTTCTACATGTTCGAACCATAAAGAGAACATATAAAATTGCGTGAAAGCATGACATTACTTATGTCATAAGAAACAATGGCATTGTTTATACCATAAGAAAGAACTATGGTAATATATAAGGTAGAGATCCAGTTCCAGCAGAGGATCAGATACGTAGAAAGACTGACAAATGAGAGATATAATACATGGTTACTTTTAAAGGTCCGGCCAAATTTTCAGAGAATTTTCAGAATCGATAATATGTTCGATTTATGTAATAAAAAAATTTAATCAAAACTTCATTATTATCCGACAAAAAAAATAAAACGCATGGATATAATTTCAAGTACACAATTCGAACTAAAGTATTTTCTGCTTTCAACCAAATTAAAATTCATCGGGAATTTTTGACAAATTATGTAATAGTTTCTATCGGAATTATAGGTAAATGTAAAATGTAATACCAGCCAGCCAGACCAGCTTTACAGAGTTCATTCACAAGACTCGGTGCATGCAATTCATGAATTTAGTGGGATATTTTTAAACGAATATTTTATATTGTAATATTTTCACAATAATAATTAAAACGCACTTTCTATTCAATATTTAGTTCCTAATTTTAAAAATGGCCGGAACTTTAAAAGTAACCCTGTATAAACACAATGCGAAGTTGGATATAATTATGTTAGTGTCTTTTTCTATCATATAAGATTACACTAGCAGTTGGCTCTCCTCTCCTCCTGAACTATATAACTTTTATACATCAACTATGTTAATGATTCTTTGCTATTTGTGTAACGAAAAGGCAATTCCTCATGCACTTAGCAGTATACGTCAGATACCAAATCCAAGCGAAACTATATAGAACTCAACTGCCTAGTTAGTAGTCACGATGTTAGTAGAGCATTAGTTCCGTAAAGTCAGTTCCACTACCATTAGTAGTATACATAAAAAAGGTGCAAACGAGGAGGTGGTAAGTTATCACCGTGCTCATGGGTCATCCGCAATACCAGAGGTCTTGCAGTTGCATTGAAGGCCTGGTAAGAATACGTATATATATATATATATATATATATATATATATATATATATATATATATATATATATATATATATATATATATATATATATATATATATATATATATATATATATATATATATATAATACCTACGTATAATATTTGTTGCAATAAACGATTATGAAAACCTCTATATAATTGGTCCATTATTGTCAAAATAAAATTACCTCGATTTTTTCTGACCGCTGTATCTACCTTAGTTTCAAATCTCATTTTAAATATTCAACAAAAGAAATCGATATATCCTCGCGTATTTTGACTAACGCCCAGAACACGAGCAAATAAATTGCTTACTTTGGGGTTAGATCAATTCGTGTAATTTATCCAGCGATATTATTATTATTATTAATCGCAAAATAATTTTCATATCTAGCCTACAATTGAAGAAATCGTTAGTAAATACAAAATAAAAGCTTATAATAATACCACCACATAAAAAACCTCCTGCTTTTAAGTCGATTAAAATATTTAACGGCGACACGGTTTTTCAATTATTTAATTTACCACGCAAATAAAATAAAAATGCATGTTCCTGACATAGCGTGATACGTCGTAAAATACTTTCATTTCGCGTGATTCCACATCTGTAATAATCCGACAAACTCTATAATTAGAAACGTTGAAATATGTAGCGTTGAGGGTTATTTTCGAATACGGTGGTATTCAGCTTCTACAAATATCAAATAATTATATATTCTTAACTGACTTACCAAAAAGGAGTATGTTCTCAAATCAGTTGTTTTTTTTTTCATCAGTCATTGTTTTTTCATTTGTCACCCCACAACTCTGTCATTTATGAACCGATTGTGAAAAAATATTTTTTTGTGACTATTCTTCCCATTTGTCCAAACTCAAAAAATGCTTTATTCAAATAAATCTTTACAGGTACTTTTGACGAGTCGCATTTTTTAATTACTACCATATCGGAACGCGACCACACACTGAGAAAATCCGGCAGACTAAACGGCGGGCTTGTCTTTTTTTAACTTTCCGCTACGTATGTAGATAAGGAAGTTACGGAATTAATTCCAATTTTGGAAAATCGAGTTTTCACCGGATGTCCACCTTTTGAGGACCTAGGAACCTTTTCCGACTATTTTCACGGTGACGTCAGTTGTCTGTATATATGTATGTGTGTGTGTATGTAAACATCTCATTACTTTTGAACGGCTGGACCGATCGAAACGCGGTTGATAGCATTCGATTGGATTACATTCAACTTAGACTTCCCGAAAATTTGAACCAAGTCGGCCCACGAGATTTTGAGAAATTTTGAAAAATCCTCAAAAATTTTTTTGGCGAAACAGTATTTTTTACAGTAATATAACTTCCAGATTTATGTACCGAATGAGTACAAAAACTAATCAGCTCTATTCATCAAAAACTACGTTTAATGCATAAATTGCATCAAAATCGGTTTATCCGTTTGGGAGTACCTAATCGTTGACAAAAATTTTTGAAAAAAGTGTGTTTTCGACATAACTTCGAAATATTTCAACCAATCATTTTTCTACGATATCTTAGTACCAAAACAACTACTTCGAATACCGTTTCAAAAATCAAAATCGAATCCAATTTTCAAAAGTTACAGCTTACAAATATTAAAATTACGTTGATTTTAGCAAACTTACTTAGTATTTTTGAAATAACTTTCATGTTAGTACACCGATAGACTTAAAAATCTTATGAACATTTCTCCTTCTTAAATTGTGTCAAACATCGTAAATTAGATCGAAATAAGTCAATTTGTTTAGGATTTATCTATGACGAAAATTTATGAAAAAATCGGTTGTCTGTAAAGTTGGTTTACAGACGATAGTTGAACGTGACAACGTCTTAAGCTCTCGCTTGTACTCCAAGCCTTAAACGGAACGCCTCAGAGCGAGGTAACGCCGCATGAGTCATGTTTTTTCGTGCGTGCAGCCAGCTCTATCGAATTATAAGACGTTGTCACGTCAAAAATGTTGTTTGACACTGTTTCGGAATTTTTCAAACTATCGATTATTTTTATCGATTATAAATCAATATTTTAAATCTCAAAAATGGAATTGAATGCCATTCAAAAGGTCAAAATCGATCATCGTTTCCAAAATATACAGCTTTTCAAAAATCATTATACTGCCATTTTTAACAAAATAAATGTTTGAACTGAAAAAATCCATTCTTATAATTTTTACTCTTTCGAGCTTTAGCGGGAAGTTTCAGGAATGGCCTGCAGGGTCAACCACTTACAGATTTTTAATTTGTTTATTACTGCTTGTATATTATCTTATGATATAAATAATATAAAAATAAAATTGCTGAGATTAAAAAAAAATATGTTTATGGCAGCAGTGACATAATTGATACTTTATAAAACTTATAAAGCAACATAATTGCCTTACGTTTTACTCGTAAGTATAACGTCTGTGACCGAAACTCGAGCATAGACTCTTTTAAGTTTGATAACTAACTTTAGCCGTAAAGAAAATAATATACATGTGTGTCACATGAATCTAGTATGTGTTATGTCTATTTTATGTACATATTATAAAATGTTAGATTTCTTTTGTTTCTGCAGTCCTTCGAAATATAAACTTTATCCCTTATCTACTCATGTGCTTTATCTAAGCTTGTGCTATATTAAATTCCATACTCCACAGTTTGCGCAATTGTCTTAAAAGGGATGAAAAGTTTTTCCTTCACGTATTCACGTATTACGTAGATAATCACCATATCACAGCAAATTAAATATTGCGGTGTAATATTAAGTACAGACAGAGCCTATATGCCCACTAATTTTCAATATACAGAAATATAAAAATTGTGTTTCATATTTTATACTAACCAGCTTTTGCCAAAACATAAAAAGTAGCCTATGTCACTTTCCATCCCTTCAATTATCTCTACTTACAAAATCCCGTCAATTCGTCTTACCATTTTGCCATGAAAGACAGACAAACAAACGATACACATTCCCATTTATAATATTAGCATAGATTTCTACAAACCCAGATTAAATAAAAGCATAATAAAAGTTTAAAGCATCCACGAGTCATGACTCTACATAGAGACTCCAATCACGATCAAGTATTCAATCAATTTCTATAAAAAGACCAAAACAAACGATAAATTATCAATTTGATGTGCTCTACTCTGTTGGCCGAATAACAGATTTGGTGTTATAAATTTTGTAAAACTTTCAATTACACTTAACTACGGTTTTTCCCAAAAAAGAATGTTGCTGATTTTTGAAAGAAATAATGATAAAATATCTAAAAAGCTACCTCGAGATCTAACTGCTACCCTATTTGACTGAAATTCATGAGATCTTGGGCTCGATATTCGATTTGACAAAAAAAAATTTTGGTAAAGCTTTTTGTGAAAAAACTTAGTAGCTCATAAAAGTCTGGTAATAATATATATAATCATGTCTTGGATGAGCACGTAAAGTTGTCTGTACGAATTATCGCAAGATCCCCATCCGATCCGGGCTCTTTTGAAGAATAAACTGACTGCCGTTTCACCAGGCAGATCGTAAAAAGCGACCAATTGGCTGTACGTGTCACTGTCATCGTGACTACTAGGTGGTAAAGTTTTGCAACGTCTCGCTCGGTTATTTGGTACCAACGCCAAACCCATTCCTGCCGCAGAAGCGTCAATGCTTGCCATTGTTTTATTCTAGTTTGGAGGGTAAGGTAGCCGGTAGATTTATACATGTGGTATTACCATCCCGGCATACGAATTACCGGAATACGACAACGCACCATTTTAATATCTTTGGTATCTATAGGTGATAGTTTCGCTTTACATCAGAAGACCCATCTGCTTTTTTGCTATCGTATGATTTAAAAAAAGCCAAAGATAATAACAACAGTTCAATAAAATGTGGTGATAGGCTTCACTATCCATCTTGCCAACCGGCAAACTGATCTTGTTAAACGACGCATCTATTAAAGTTTTTTTTTTTTTTATATCATAAGATAGCAAACAAGCAGATGGGTATCCTGATGGAAAGAGTCAACCATCGCCTATAGACACCAAAGGTGTTAATGGTGCGTTGCTATCTTGTGGCGAGGTCTAATGCCACATGCATAAGTTTACCGGCTACCTTACCCTCCAAACCGGAACACGACAGCGACAAGCACTGACGCTATTGCGGCAGGAATAGGTAAGGCGGTGGTACCAGACCCGGGCGAGATAATGCAGAACACTACCACCTAGTAGTCACGATGGTAGTTACTCACTACTCACATAGTCAATCGGTCGCCTTTTACGACCTGCCTGGCAGAACGGCAGTTGGTCTATTCTTCAAAGGAGCCCGGAACCAACACGGGGAGTTTTGTTCTTTTTCTCATTCATTAAAATAAATGTTATAGATACATAGTTCTTGTGTTGAAACCAGATAACCGTCAATTATAAATTTTTCAAAAATTAAAAACCAAAGATGTTATGCATATGCATGCATGCATAAGTTTACCAGCTACCTTACTCTCCAAACCTGAACTCGATGGACACAGCGAAAAGGTGACAGAAAATGGTAAGATAATGGAACAAAACCCAAAGGAAATGTTATAGAACTCTAAAACCTTAGTAGTTACGATGGTGGAAATATGTTGAGCCAACCGCTTGCCTTTTGTGGACTGTCCAAAAGACAAGTAAATAGTTCATCCTTCAACAGAGCACGGATCAACAGGGAGAAGTCATTCTTCTTAATCATGAATTATTAACATTACTCTACTCATTCGTGAAATTCCATTATGTTATAGAACTCTAAAACGAATGCAGTAGTTACGACAGTAGAACTATGTTAAACCAACCGTTTGCCTTTTGTGGACTGCCCAAAAGAAAGGTAAATAGTTCATTTTTAACAGAAGCACGGATCAACAGGGAGAAGTCATTCTTCTTAATCATGAATTATTAACATTACTATACTCATTCGTGAAATTCCATTATGTTATAGAACTCTAAAACGAATGCAGTAGTTACGACAGTAGAACTATGTTAAACCAACCGTTTGCCTTTCCTGGACTGCCCAAAAGAAAGGTAAATAGTTCATTCTTTAACAGAAGCATGAATCAACAGGGAAAAGTCATTCTTCTTAATCATGAATTATTAACATAACTATACTCATTCGTGAAATTCCATTTCTTTTATAGAACTCTAAAACTCATGTTATTGTTACGACGGTAGAACTATGTTAAACCAACCGTTTGCCTTTTGTGGACTACTAAATAGTTCATCTTTCAACAGAAGTATGGATCAAAAAGGAGAAGTCGTTTTTCTTAATCATGAATTATTAACATTACTATACTTATTGGTGAAATTCCATACTGTTATATAATAAATAAATCAAAATAGTGAAATTCGTCGCCTCTGTGGTCTAGTAGTCCGGTGTCGGTGTTGACCACATATGGTCCCGGATTCGATTCTTGGGTCGGATAACTCAAAAATGTGTCTTTTTTCAGTTTTCTGGTAAAAACAACGTTGCTCGGGATTGGGTAACTGCCCAGTTGGCGACAGGCTTACCACTCACACATCGTGGGACTAAGTATCTTCGGCTAATCGTGGGTGTACTAGTTGTGCCATTACTAACACCTTCGGGAATACGAATGAAGGGCATGAAGGTACTTTTTTAAATCATATATATTATTTCTAAACGGCGTTTTTTTCTGGAGTGGCTCGATCCCTTAACTATTTCACCAAAAAAAATAAAAAATACCCAGTTAAAGCTTATGTTTCTACTTTGGACGAAAAATATAAAAAAAATCGAAATTAATCTTTTTGTTAATAAAAAAAAATTAAATATAATTTTTATAACAATCGACCGCAGCGCCATCTGTGGGTGATACGTCAAACATCTTATAGAGTTTTATACTTGGAAAACGCTAGATGGCGCCACGCGAAATCTTTGCACAGTAGCTGACCTGTGATGAAATTTAAGTACTTACAAGTACATTATTATTGTATCTAACAGAAAATTATTTCATCCGAGCGAATAATAACGAACAAAAAGACATAGCTAAGCGTATTATATAAAATTTATTGTCGATATTGCCAAGACAACGTGAGACTAATTAGAAAATGAGTGATATAACGCCCCTTCGCTTCTAAATAACGACGATAATAAGACGGCTCTATCAAAAACTGATTTCATGTAACTAGACGGCAAGAAAATGTGGTTCTTTCTCAGTAAAGTGAAAAAAAACTGAAATATGAATGGAATTATTTTCACATCACTATTTTGCAAGCTTAATATTTGATGGTTTTTAATACCGTACTGTATTTTTTCATTCAAGTTTCATATACATAGTTTATTATTAAAGTATTATTTTACAAATAATATTCAAATAGCGTTTTTTACCTTGTGGCTGGAATTTCATCATCGGCATTGAATAAATTATTAGGTTAAAAATGTACTTATGCAGGTGTTATTTATTTAAAGGCTATAAGTTTAGTACATTTTGAATCAAATTACATCAATGCATCAATGTTTCGAGGCAAAATTTGACTTAAAAATATATATTTACATATTGCGTTGAATTTAATGTGAACTTAAAAAAAAATATTTTCTAAAAAAACCGCCAAAATGCGTAATTATCTATGGACTTACTCCATGATTTCTATATGCAATAGTAAATTGGAATTTACTAGAGCGCCATCTGTAATTTACTATACCGCGTACGGCTATGTTTTCAAATTTTTCAGGGGCGGTGTTTGTTTGGTGTAGAAAGTACCCCAAATTTTTAAGTAATTATAGGTCAACCTATATACTAGAGTTTCATATAAACCTATTCAGATATTGAGGCATTTTGTGACTGACCAACACTTAAACCCCTTGAACATTTTCTTCTTTATATATATATATATGGGTCTCCTGATGGAAAGAGACGACAATCGCCTACATTGACACCGACGTAAAATAGCAGCCCTGCTGCTGCGTTTCGTTCGGTTTGTGAGAGTCCCGGAGGCCTAACCCCCCCCCCCCCCCCCCACGTACACTATGAATGCACAATTAAAACAGAATCTACCCCAGGGGGGTACCACTTGCACCAGCTGGGCATCCGTGCTCTGGATTATAGCCAGATCACGGATACTCAGGCTGCCCTGCGTATTCTGGGGGGGGGGGGGGGCAAAATTGCGCTCACAAACAATCCTGTCCGGGGCAGACAAAGCAAGAAAGCCATGACACCCCCTACCACGCTTACTGTGGATTTTCGTAATATTAGGGGGCTTCATTCCAACTTGAACGCCGTCCACTACCATCTCGAGACGGCGAAGCCAGCTTTGCTCTTCTTGACCGAGACACAGATATCTTCTCCGGCTGATACTTCCTACCTCTCCTACCCGGGGTACAAATTGGAACATTCCTTTGTACCGCGGGCTGGTGTGTGCGCATACGTCAGAGAAGATATCTGTTACCGGCGCCTCGGCAGACTTGAAGGTCAGGACCTATCCATCCTCTGGTTACGCGTAGCTTGCGACGACTATCCACGCAGCTACGTGCCTATACAGGTCCCATAGCGGGAACACTGAAGTTGACCGGCTCGTTGAGCATTTACAAACGGCTGTAGATTCCGTGTTAGAGTAGACCCCCTCCGCAGAGATCGTGATCTTGGGCGATTTTAATGCCCACCACGCCGAATGGCTTTGTTCGCGCACCACCGATCATGCGGGGAGGTCTGTTCACGATTTTGCCTTGGCGTGTGGTCTTACACAACTGGTAACTTCACCCACGTGAGTTCCCGATGTGGATGACCATACGCCTTCACTGTTGGACCTTCTGCTGACCTCTCATCCGGACCATTATCAGGTATCTGTGGACGTTCTACTTGGTTCGTCAGACCACTGCCTGATCCGGAGTAAAGTGCCGGTTTCGCGCCTATCACGGCCTCCTTTAGCAGGCTGTCGTCGCGTTTGGCACTATAGGCCAGCAGATTGGGACGGGATGCGGTCTTTTTTGTGTCCTACCCATGGGGGCGGTTGTGCTTCCCGTTGGATGATCCGAGTGTAGTCGCTGACTCTATTGCCGATGCCTTTGACCGATGCCGATTGACGATCTGCAGCACCACTGCAGGGCATGGAACTTTTCATTCCATTTTCTGCGGTACCAATTGTTGGTAAGTCTCAGCCTTGGTTTGGTCGCTCTTGTAAAACGGCTTCACGCCGAAAGCAGGAGTGCTACCGGGCTTGGGCTGCTGCGTCCGCATCTTGTGATGGAAAAACCAGCATATTACGTAAGGAGTACAATTCCGCCTCGAGGTACTTCAAAAGAGCTATCGCCAAGGCAAAATCTTAACACATAGGCAGAATTGGCGAGAAATTAGTTCGCCTTCCTTCAGAGACCCGTGCGTTCTGGTCTCTCGCCAAGGCTGTCTTAGGAGCTCGACTCTTTGGCATTACGCAGAGATGTAGGTTCACTCTGCGTCTTCTATCGTCTTTATCATGGGGAGTGTTCCGACGAGTTGTTTGGAATAATTCCTGCCGCCGAATTCCACCATCGGACATCGCGTCAAAATTTAAAGTTTCATCCTCACCATCTCGATGTCTGGAAATCCACAACTGTGCGTTTCTTCCGACACTATTGCCTCGCACTACTCTGTTGTGGAATCAATTACCGGCAGGGGTATTTTCGAACGGATACGACATAGGGACCTTCAAGAAAAGAGCTTACTCATTCTTAAAAGGCCGGCAACGCAACTGCAAGACCTCTGGTATTGCAGATGTCCATGGGCGGTGGTGATCACTTACCATCAGGTGCACCTCTTGCTCGTTTGCCCCCTCTTCTATAAAAAAAAACACTAAGGTGTTAATGGTGCGTTGCTATCTTATGGCGAGGTCTAATTCCACATGCATTAGTTCACCGGCTACCTTACCCTCCAAACTGGAACATGACAGTGAAAAGCACTGACGCTACTGCGGCAGTAATAGACGAGAAGGTGGTACCAGACCCGGGCGAGACAATACAGTACTCTACCACCTATTAGCCAAAGTGATAGTGACTCGTATAACCAATTGGTCGCCTTTTACGATCTGCCTGGCAGAACGGCAGTTGGCCTATTCTTCAAAGGAGCTCGAGACCGACACGGGGAAAATGCTAACTGAAAAATGCTAATATAGATAGACATTTGTCCGTAAGGGTTAATGTGCTGACGGCACAAATGTTTGTCCCTGTCGAGTAACGAACCCGAGTCCCATCGATGCGTAGTCAGGTTCGTTAACCACTCGACTAATCATTTTTATATTAAAATTGTTGGGCGTAAAACGGCTGAAGCACTTTAATGAAATTTTCAGGCAGTCTTCAAATTATTTTGACGGATGATTCTGTGAAATTTGGAAGTGATCCAATGAGCGGAATTTCTTGGGCTTTTTTTTAATGGTGTGTCATTTTGCTATATATTTAGTACTAAGAGTGTAAAGCTGGGGCGAGTCGCTAGTATAATATTATTAAAACTACCATTCATTACGAAATAACAAAAACTACTTAGAATTTTGACCGCTCCGTTGGTCAAGTGGTTAGCGAACCTAACTACTCATCAGTGGGGCTCGGGTTCGATTCCTGCCAGGAACAAACGTTTATGTGATAAGCATGGAGTTTGTATTTATGGATTTGAGTGTTTATTAAATCTATTTGGGTATTTATATATGTATCTCTATGTACTTATTAGTATCGTTGAATGACACCCATACTACAAGCAAATAAATTGCTTACTTTGGGGTTAGATCAAGTCATGTAAATTATCCAGTGATATTTATTTTATATCGACTGTCATTTCAATTGGAATTGCCAGGTTAATAATGTGTGTCACAGAATCACTGGAGCATTGAGGTCTCTTAATAGATTTCGTAATCTCTTGCCAGTAAAAACGAAAGTGTCTCTAGTGCACGCGCTCATTATGCCAATATTGGATTATGGTGATGTATGTTATTCTGATGCACCTATTTACCATCTCAACAAACTCGATAAATTGTTAAACCAAGCCATTCGTTTCGTTTTTTGTCTCCGTAAATTTGATCATGTCTCCGAATATCGTAAAAGGCTGCGATGGCTCACAGAACCACAACGTCGGAAGCTCAGGATTTTATGCACTTTGTATTCTATTATTTATGATCCCCTATCCCCTGCATACCTCAAGTCTAAATTTAAATTTTTATCAACCACCCATAATTTAAGTCTTCGATCGTCTGCTTCCCAAACTCTTTCTATTCCACTTCATCGCACAAATTTTATTTCAAACTCTTTTCTTTTGAGTGCATCTAGATTATGGAATAAACTACCTTTATCTACTAAACAATCTAGTAACAAGCGGCTATTCAAAAAGAAAGTACACGATCATTTACTTAACAATGATATATTTTAATTTTATATAAGGAGATATTTAGTATAGATAAACTGGCTGTTGAAAAATTACGATTATTTAGAACATAATGTTTTCATTTTAAGTATTGTTAAGTATATTATAGTATAATATGTATGTATTTATTTTATATTATTTGTTTATGTAGTCTATGTTATTACTTAATATTATATTAATATATGCGTTTAAGTATAAGTATATTATATTAGTATGTTTTATTCATAGTAGTATTTTTGTATTATTACTTATATAATTATTTAAATATGTATTATTATTTAAATTTTATATATCTATATTTTCTTTGTACCTACACACTACTCTTTCTGTTAGCCCAAAGGTTGACTGGGAGAGAATGCAACTAGCATTAAGTCCGCCTTTTGTACAATTTTACCTATGTAAGTGTACAATAAAGTGTAAATAAATAAATAAATAAATAAATATTTGACCACCATTTTTTTGACGTGACAACGTCTTATAATTCGATAGAGCTGGCTGCACGCACGAAAAAACATGACTCATGCGGCGTTACCTCGCTCTGAGGCGTTCCGTAAATGCTACCATTCCATTAGTATTTTCTTAAGACGTTGTCACGTTCAACTATCGTCTGTAAACCAACTTTACAAAAAACCGATTTTTGACAATTGAACAATAGACCATCTGTTATTCTCCTAGGCAGTTCGCAAAAGACGAACGATTGGGTACATGTCCTACCATCGTGAGTAGCGGTGGGTATTCGTTATTCCTTGGGGTGAATTTATTCACTTATTCCGGCTCCAGGCACGGATATGTTTCACCTTATTTATTCCTTTAGCTCACTTAGTCATTTTTAATTGCAACGTATCATATTTTGTGATCGTATCTTTAAATGAATTTCCTATATATTTTTCTCGCTCCCATCAATTCCACAGTACTATGTAATATAAGTAGTTTTTTAGATTGATTATTGCTTGTCCCTCACCGGGAGTTGTAAACCCACAATTCACAATACCACACACTCAGTCGCTCGCCATTCCAGCCGGAATAAATAATTCCGCGGCAATAAGACGATAAGGATTTGAAGGAATAAATAAGGTTATCGTATCCGGCCCCGGAATCAGTACCTTTGATTCAGTACCTCCGGAATTACATACATCTAATCGTGACTACTAGGTGGTAAAGCTCTGCAACGCCTCACCTGGGTTTGGTACCACGGCCTTAGCTATTTTTGCCTATCCCTGCCCAATAGCAGCAATGCTTATCGTTCGGTTTGGAGAGTAAAATATCCTGTAAACTTGTCCTTTTTACTATTCCGCCATACGGATAGTAACACACCATTAATTTCTTAATTATTTTCATAAAGTTTTTCAGACGTATATTAAATTAATAAAAATATACATTATATACACTAAATTTATGTGACATACATGCAACGAGTACTTAGGTGCTCGTAGGTACTCGTAGCATAGGTACATGATAATATACACACACGTATACTAAGTGTATATTATCATGTATGTAACGACATGATACGGCTACGGATAAGTCTGTTGTCAAACTTATAAGAAACTTTATTATATAGCCCATGAAGCTGTATTAAATCTGGAGGCAAAATTTCTAATACCTACTTGAAACACAACTTTGAATACTGCTGTCACCTTCTGAGGTCTTACCCTTTCTTTCTAACATAGCTGTACAAAAAGAGATGGGGAGACCTCATACAGAGATATCAAGTAAGTTTATGTTTCAAATGATTTATCCGAGTGCTTGCTCCACCTTTACCTAATACTTCATGATATAGCCTTTAGTTGAATTTCGACCACAAAGTAATCGCTACATTAATTAACTATATATTCCCCTTTATCAGTAATATCATGACGTATGCACTATGTTCGTTTTAGTAACAACTCAGCAGATTAGGGGTTTATTTAACAATGATAAAACAAAGTATGAATTAATTATCATTCACTAACAACGGAAATTGATAACGATTGTTTGATAACACTTAAACATATTTACTTAGCCACTAACTGTATTTTACGTACAAATAAAAGTAAATTATAGCAAATGTAGATATAAATTATGCGTTTTTAATAGTCGATATTTATTTAATTCGCATAATATTCTGTTATATCATGAGGTTATGATGTTTTTTCAGTTACCATACAGCTGCCAAAGATAAACTTTGAAGATGATTAAATATTAGCCTGATTACATCTTATCAAACCAGAATAGAGTAGCAAGTGGCGCTGAATTCGCGGTGTCAGATAATTGGATATACCCAGCCCAGAAAAATCAAGACAGGTCTTTTTTTTTATATCATAAGATAGCAAACAAGCAGATTTCAGGCAGGCAGGCCTCCTTTGTAGAATAGGCCAACTGCCGTTCTGCCAGGCAGGTCGTAAAAGGCGACCGATTGGCTATCGAGTCACTAACATCGTGGCTGGCTACTAGGTGGTAGAGTTCTGCATTATCTCGCCCGGGTCTGGTACCACCGCCTTACCTATTCCTGCCGCAATAGCGTCAGTGCTTGTCGCTGTCGTGTTCCGGTTTGGAGGGTAAGGTTGCCGGTAAACTTATGCATGTGGCATTATACCTCGCCACAAGATAGCAACGCACC
Organism: Apodemia mormo; assembly: GCA_036924255.1. Classification (NCBI taxonomy): domain Eukaryota; kingdom Metazoa; phylum Arthropoda; class Insecta; order Lepidoptera; family Riodinidae; genus Apodemia; species Apodemia mormo. The sequence goes on from JAUPFN010000003.1 coordinate 8,902,155, forward strand.
GTTAACATCTTTGGTGTCTATAGCGATGGTTGACTCTTTCCATCAGGAGACCCATCTGCTTGTTTGCTATCTTATGACATAAAATAAAAAAAAATAAAAAATATGTATACAATGTAAATGTCAAGGGATGTTGTACCGAGGGGAAACCAAGGCTAACTTTCTGTTGAATAAGTTGGGTGCGCATTATTCGAGGGTGGTGTCAAGGGTCTCCAGAATGACGAACTTATTTAAAGGGATATGAATGTAAAAGATGTGAAGCAAATATGTATGAATAGTGATGCTTAACACTAGGCTAATCCTGCCTCACAGGGGTAGCACAGATATTTAATGGGAGTAACAGAGTTGGTACTGATATAGAAAGTGATTAGAAAGTAAAGTAAAAACAGTATCAACCTTGAAAGTAACTAATTTTTATCCTCAGCAGACTAGTCTAGTCAAAATGTCTCCTTATTTCTTATTTATAAATATCACCTTATTACGTCTAATGTAAACGTAACAAAAATCACAAATTAGGTAATTTGTTGATTATTAAAGATATGTCTATTTGTTTAATTTCTTGTTCTGAAATTACTTTAATGTGGAGATAAAATCAATGTCCCTACATAGGTCATTTGGGTAACAATATTGAAAAGTTAGCAACCACTGTCCTAGAGATATATATTTAATATAACGATGCTGTATACATATTTCATGAAATATACAATATTATTTTTATGCCTCGTTCACCTCTAGAAGACTTAAATATAATGCCGTGTTAGGTACTAGAGAAAATATTGTAGCGTGAACTAATTACTGGTAACACAACTTGAAACTCTACATAGAATGAGTAGGAACTCTATCTTAATCATAAGCTAAGAGTTTTCGAGTATTTTGTTTAAATGATTTTGTTAAATCATTTTGACTTGTTTTATTATTATTATTAAGCTCCAGTTTAGTTAGTATAATTTTATACTTTTACTTAAATACGTGTAATAGTTATTTTAATTTGGTTTTATTTCAATGTCCTTAATTGCTTAATATAATTTATTTAACTGATACTGCAGCCTGATATCTCTGAAAGCGATTCTTACTTTTTAGTAAAATATTGCATATTTTACTAATAGAAAATGTAGCTTTTATGTATTTATTAGCGTTTTATTTTTGATTAATTCATTAAAAAAACTTTTAAATTTCGATTATTTGTAGGTGGTGATATTACAGATATATAAAAATTTAAACAAGTAAGTAAACTTTGTTTATTAAATCTAAGTTTCTTGTACTGGTATCTAAGTATATAAGAAAACAGCCCTTTTTTATTTAGCAATATCGAAGATTTGTTCACAAGTTTCAAAGATATTCTGTATTTATTATCTAGCTGTTATCCGCGATTTCGTTCGTCTGACCCAAAAATATTACTGCATTTAGCTTGAATGTGTAAAAAGTACCTATATTACTCCAGGATAGTGTAGGTTTCTTATGGTAAAATATTTTTTGAGATCTCTAGTAATTTTGGAGCTTATTCATTAATCTTTTCTCTTTATATCAGTGCTGTACCTATATTATGTAGATATTCATGTACTGCAAACACGCGGTGTAAATAAAAGCTTACCAGTTTGTAAAATAACTTTAACAAAATTTCGAATACATACCAGTTATTTCTGAATTAAAATATATTGACACAAATTACCACATATAAAACTAATAAATGAGGAAAAACTCACTTTTTATTTGAAGCACGTGTTTATCTCGTCACGCGATATTAAAATATATGAGTTGCGACTCGCGACGCATCAGTCTACTGAGGACCGACGCCAAGCAACGAATAACGCATATTTACAAAAAGTGTCTGCACAAACCCTAACGAAAAACGAAAATAACATTTTCTGACGCATAAACCAAAAACTACTTTATACAATGGAATCAAAGTTGATAATCGAAAAAGTGTGATGTATAACAGTAATTTACTACATTGAAACTGAAATACGTAACATTGGTGCTTTCGCTCCTATGTCAAACATTCATGAGTAACAAGGACAGGATATTAAGATTAGCGCATGTGTATTACCTAAACCTTTAAAATATACTGAAATCTAACTTTTTACTTGAATAGTGTTACTTTCAGTCAGAAACTTTATCATAATTGCCGAGATATAGTCGAAATATATCAAAAATTACAATTTTATAATGACTTCAAAATCTTACACTTGCATGACTTGCACATTTGCCAAAAGCAAATATACAAGCAAGAAATTATTTTGTTCTATGTGTACAAGCCATGTTTGAAGTTTTTGTTGAAGTTATGATTTCCATGTGATTCCCCGTGTTGGTCCCGGGCTCCTTTAAAGAATAGACCAACTGCCGTTCTGTCACGCAGGTCGTAAAATTGACTGTACGAGTCACTGCAATCGTGGCTCTGGCAGGTGGTAGAGTTCTGCATTGTCTCGCCCGAGTCTCGTACCACCGCCTCACCTATTCCTACCCCAATATCGTCAGTGCTTGTCACTGTCGTGTTCCGGTTTGAAGGGTATGGTAGCCGGTAAACTTATGCATGTGGGCAAATGTCCTCACCACAAGATAGCAACACACCATTAACACCTTTGGTGTCTATAGGCGATGGTTGACTCTTTCCATCAGGAGACCCATCTGCTTGTTTGCTATCTAATAATATAGGAAAAAGTTAATTTCCCGCGTTCTTCATGTCACGAGTTTATTAAAATATTAAATAAAATATTTTTTATAACTTATTACATTTTTGTGGAATTTCTATTCGAGCTTAACTATAATTTCTTTTAAATAAATGAGACAAAATATAATTTTATTAAACATATTTTGTTAATGAATTAACATTTACAAAATATTTTAAAAAAATTGCATACAGTAATATAAAAAAAATACTTACGAACACATGGCGGTATTGTATCGTTCCATTTATTATCTTCATAGCACCATATCATTCGCGCCCTCTGTCGCGTGTCTTCAAATACAAAATCAACGTTACACATGTAGTGAGCAACATCTTCATTTCTATACACTAAGTAACCACTAGATGGCGCTTTTAAAGTGACGCAACCAAAACCTGGTAACAAACTTTAAATGTAGATGGCGCTGTAATACAATTTACATATTCAAATATTAATCTACCAACAAAAAACTTACTTTTGTAATGCAATAGCACTCCACGTTTAGGAAATGCACCTTTGGATTTGGCCTCAACGCTAATTTCAATAACATTAGTGACGGAGTTGATTTGTAAAGGTAGGTCTATTTGGTCACATGTAGACAGCAAAGGGTCACCATTAGAATCCATAACAGACACGTAATCTGCGCATTTATCCTCAAACGGACCTATACCTGCAACAAAAATATTATTCATAATACAATTATCTCTTACAATATGTTTATAGTCAATACCATCTTGACTACTAGGTGGTAGAGTTCTGCAAAGTCTCGTCCACGTTTCTGTATCACTGACTGACATTGTAATTTTGTAAAAATTGAAGTTACCTAACTGATTATAACACCCAAACAGATAGTGAAATATGTTACCAAAGTGAGTTTGTTTGATGCGCTCATTTTAATGATTTTTACATACATATTTTCAAAGGTATATAATGGATAACAAAGATTGTAATGGTAAGAATGTATCTATATGGGGAGGATGGAATACCATGTGCATACATTTATCGGCTACCTTACCCTCCAAACCGGATCATGACAGTGACTAGCATTGATGCTATTGCAGCTGGAATATACAAGGCAGTGGCAACAAACACAGGTGACATGTTGCGAAACTCAACAGTCTAGTAATCACGATTATAAAGACACGCATTCTTTCACCTTTTACGAAATGCCTAAAAGAGTGGCAGATGGTTTGTTCTCTCGCACGTCGTCCAACATGATGTTATTAGTTTTATTACCTACATAATGGTTTCTCCCTTAAAAAAAATTGTGGTATGGTGGATTGAAAAGTCTTCGGCCTAACCAAGAAAATAAATCAGTTATATTTTTATTTTTCTACATAATCACTATCAAGTTTGATGCACATTTGCCATCTTCCATTCAAAGCATTTAGACAGTTGAAAAAAAAATGATTTTTCCTTAGAGTCAAAACATGCGTCTACTGCTGTTTCGACTTCGTCTTTGTCGAAAATCTTTCCTCCCTCCCAAGTGCTTTTTTAAGGTTAGGAACAGAAAGATGTCTGACGGTGCTAGACCAGGTGGATGAGTCGATGCGGTAATAGTTCAAAGCCACAATTGTGGATTTCAGCCATTGATTGCACAGACGTGTGAACACGGGCGTTATCTTGATGAAACAGGACTTTTCTTCTGAGCATTCCTGGACGTTTTTCTTTTATTTAAACGACGTAAACGACGTAGTAAGACACAGTAGTAATCAGAGTTTATAGTCTGACCCCTTTCAAGATAATCGATCATAATCACACCCTTCGAGTCCCAGAATACTGAAGCCATTACCTTATTTGCCGACAAAAGCGCCTTAGCATTTTTGGGTGGTGGTGCACCAGGTCTTCTTCTCTGTTTTGATTGTAGTTTTGTTTTTGGCGCACAGTAATGAACCCATGTTTCGTCCATTGTAACAAAACGATTCAAAAATCATCTACATCGGCTTCAAATAACTCCAAACAGTCATGTGAAATAGTCAATCGCCTCTTTTTTTTCAACTGTAAGCAGTCGCGGAACCCACCTCGCAGACACTTAGTGAAAACCCAATTCGTTGACTATGATATTTTGAGTTCGTTCATAAGAGATGTGTATAACCACGGCTATCTCTCTAATTTTTAATCTGCGGTCTCCCATAATTCAATCAAGTTCTTTTTTTAATATTTTCGTCAGTAGTGAACGTCGAAGGCCTTCCAGATCGGGGCTCATCTTTCACACTCTCTCTGCCACGCTTGAATTCTATGGATATTTTTTGACGGATGAATAAGACAGAGCAGAATCCCCAAAAATACTGACCACATCATCATGGATGGCTTTCGGTGATAACCCCTTCTCATGGAAGTACTTAATGACGGCACGCTGCTCGATTTGCTCCATTTGCAGAAAGTATGTCCGATTGCTTTGTTAAAAAAATTATAAAATCACAACAAATTATTGCTTTTTAAAATCACAACAAATTATTGCTTATTAAAATTACAACAAATTATTGTTTCGAACTTCACACAATTAACTAGTTTGAACTGAACTAAATCTACCCAGATTTGATTTTTAGAATTGAGTGGATCTGTGTTAGACCGAGTACTTTTCAATTCACCCTCGTATTTGTATTTTTTCGGAATAATTTGTTGTGATTTTATATTTTTTTTAACAAAGCAATCGGACATTGCTTTGTTAAAAAAATATAAAATCACAACAAATTATTGCACACGTTTCGAACTTCACACAATTAACTACTCTGAACTGGACTAAATAATGTGGGTAGATTTGATTTTTAGAATTAAATTGGTCTGTGTTAGACCGAGTACTTTTTAATCCACCCTCGTAAAACAAAGATAGCATCAAACCATTAACATCTTTGATGTTTATAGGCGATGGCTGTCTCTTTCCATGAAGGGAGCCATCTGCTTTTAGCTATCTTATAATATAAAAAAGCAAATCTTATCACGTTACTAGCTGACCCGGCAAGTGTTGTTTTGCCATATAAATTACTGAATTAAAAAATATGTGTTAATGATATAAGGGTGAGAATTTAGGATTGTATGTATTTTCAATGATGAATCATAAAGAAATAAAATTTGACCAAAAAATAAAAATAAAATATTAGGGGTGGACAACCCTTATCACTTAGGAGTATGAAAAACAGATAGTAGCCGATTCTCAGACCTACTGAATAAGAATGTAAAATTTCATAAAAATCGGTCAAGCCGTTTCGGAGGGATATGGTAACTAACATAGTGACACGAGAATTTTATATATAAGATAAGTATATATAAGTAAATAAATTAGTAAACATTAATAAAATAATACGAAGCAATATGTTAACACGTAAAGAAGTCAAGATTATTTCTAGAGAAAGTTTATATAACTCCAAACGAACAAAATATAGAATGCCTGCTTGTTAGCAACACATGTAGAAAATGTTTAATAGAACCTTTTTGCTACCTTATTTCATAAGTTATTAGAGTTGTTCGATATCTCGGGTTTGTAATTTCAGATTTTCTTTTTCTATATTTGAAATAAATGATGGTAAAATAGCATAGATATCTATTATAAAAAAATCAATCCCTATTTTCCTTGGTCACGACATCACGTCTGAATGGCTGGACCAATTTCGGTTTTTTTTTTTTTTTTTGTGTAATTGTAAGGAGAAGGTTCTTATAAAAGAAAATATTAAGAAAATTGCGCGGAAAATTTGAAAATTTAAGAATACTTAACCACCATATAAAGTTTAATGCCATTTTGGCTGCGTGGAAGGACAATCCCGTGTCACGTTGTTTGTCCGCTATGGATTCCCAATATGTAAGGCAAAACAACGTTTGCCGGCTCAGCTAGTAGTTTATATACTCAAAGTAAAATAGATTATCGACTAACTAACACGCACAGCTTCGCCTGCAAGCAATAGACCGTAGTCCCAGGAACATTTTTATTTCTGACTAGCTGTGACCGCGATTTCGTCCGCGTGGAGAATTCCCAAAAATAAACGCAGCCTAAGTTACTCCTTATTATATCAGCTATCTTCCAGTGAAATTTTCGTCATAACTGGTCCAGCCGTTTTAGAGATCAGCCGGAACAGACAGACAGACAGGCAAAAATTGTAAAAAATATTATTCTGGTATATGTGCCGTGTATCGATCCATGTATATTTAGTAAAAAGCGGTTATTTAATATAACAAACAGACACTCCAATTTTATTTATTTGTATAGATGTAAAGATTGAATTATTATTATTATTTTTAATTATTAATCAAAAATAAAAGCGTTGTCTATTAGTTACACGATTTGAGCTTTTGGAGGTTATTATTAATTATTATTAAAAATAAAAATGTTTCTGGGACCAGAGTCTATGAGCATATTGTCAATGCAAGAAATTTTATACAATATTCCACCCCTATGGGATGAATTTCAAAATCTTATTTCTTATTTCACGTACACATCGTAAGAACAACCCGTGTAAAAATTTTCAGCATTCTTGGTCCCATGGTTTAGGCTGGGAGTAGATATCTTTTTATCCAACCCCCCCTCCTTTTAAGTTCAGGCTTCCTATAAAGAACAGATTATCTGACATTCTGCCGGGCGGTTCGATAAATGTAAACGATTAGCTATACATGTCACTACCATCGTGGTAGTCTTGGATTGTCTCACACGCGCCTTAATACCGATATACAAAGTGCATGTAAGACTATCAATTTTATCGACAGTTTCCACGAGTCCATATTAAATTATCTGTATTAATAAAATATTTTTTTTTTTACTTAGAATAAAAAACAAAATTTCAAACAAAATAATGAGGTATAAATCTTTAAACATTCTTTGCAATACCATAATACCTACCTCGTTGGGGATACGGGCGTGAAGATACTTTTTTTAAATAAAACATAAAATAACATAGACACAACGAAAACTTTAAATTATCGGTAGACTTAGTTATATCAATGACGTCGCAAGCCGTAAGAAGCCGGCAAGGCATTAGGAACTAGCTGTTTGTGTTGTAAATATCCATGGACAATGGTGAATGCTTTCCATCAGATAGGCCACTCGCTCGTATGCCCTCAAATTCAAATAAAATAATGTAAAAACGTGACTTGGAATCAAACTTACTCCTCAAACTTATATCTAACAGTGTCACTCGTATCCGCTGCTCAGGGTGCACTCTTAATTTCCAACTGCATTCATCCCCTACGTAGAAGTTGGGATAGCCGGGCGTTCGAATGTACCCTTCACTGTCTGGACCCCACGTTGATATTTGGACTTCGCGATTGCAATAATGAACAGAAATTAAATCTGAAAAGAAATTATTCATGATGTAAATACACTTTAAATACCTTCTTGCTCGTATTTCTTCTGCCAGATTCGTAAAAGGCGAACGATTGGCTATATATATTACTATCTTCGGGACTACTAGGTGGTATAGTTCTGTGACGTCTTACTCAGGTTTTAGTACCATCGCCTTACCTATTTCTAAATTCCTTAACAGTAATAAGAATGAACGCAATAGCGTCCATGCTTATTAAGTTATTACTGTTATGTTTCGGTTTAGAGGGTAAGGTAGCCGCTAAACTTATGCATCTGATATTACCATCCCGCCACATGGATAGCAACTCACTACCTACTATCTTTGGTGTATAGGCGAAGGTTTATCTTTGCATCAGAAGAGCTAGCTGCTAAATGGAGGGCCAAAGTTTTTCCTTCAAGTATTAATAATTATATAGATTAATTAAAATAAATATGATTTTGCCATCACGCCATGTAGTACATATATAAACAAAGATCTAGATGAAGTGGGTAATAATTCACTGCATTTTCCAACAAGAAGAATAATAAGACTTTTCAATTGAAACAAAACATTACCACGTGGCGCCTGTATTTGGTGCAATCGGAGTGGGCAGTGTAAACCAAATATCGGAAGGCATTTCAACTCACAATTTTTATAATTTTTGACAATAATATTTGGTAAAATATTAAATACTCTCGTTGTGTATTCCAACATCAACAACTATCGCTATTTTTAACAATTTATTCTTCTATTCCTTCTTGGTAAAATTGTATTATTATACATAACTATAATAAAACTCACTTTACTTTTTCTTTACTGCACTGAACATAATCTATATTATTATTATTATTAATATTATAAATGCGAAAGTTTAGATATTTGGATGGATGTTTGTTACTCAATCACGCAAAAACTACTGAACGGATTTGAATGAAATTTGACACACAGATAGGCGATGAGCTGGAATAGCACATAGGCTACTTTTTATCCCGAAAAAGTTGGTGATCCCGCGGGATTTACAAAAAACTGTTATAATGCAGCGGGCTGCACGATGCAGCTAGTACATATAATATATTTTTACTTTAGTAGTTTGAATATGCTTTAACAAACTATCTCGTTTATTTTAGTAGTAGTTAGATAAGATAACATTTAATTGCGGCTATTGATCATTACTTACGTTGTAATGGGAAGCGGGAATCTCGTTAACCCTGCGGCACGTGCTCTGAATCACCGAGGATTGTACACGTGCCAGAACGACCCTATCACTTAGTTTACACTAAAACTAACAAAAATGTTGTGAAACCCAAGCTCGATTTAAACCCTGTACGAACATGTCATGGATAACATAAGAGGCCTATCGTCACGTGGGTGTAGTACAAATTCGAAATAAAAATAACTGACAGACCGAAACACTTGAATAATAATATCGAACTGAGCTAAAGGTTTAATTTAAAAAGCGTAGCCTAAAATCTGATTTGAGTAAACTAAATATTCTTCCTATCTTTTTAATCCTAACATGATATTAAATAAATTCGAAAATGTTTTGATTGTTACGCTTTCACGCCTAAAACACTAAAGCGATTTTAAAAATTCACTTTTTAAAATATTGACAGTTTAATTTATCGAATTTTTTGTTGTTAATTACAATAATAATAAGTGTGTTTTCATTTTTTTATAATGTTTAAATTGTAATGGTCCTAGTCAAGCAATAAAAAAATAATATAATGTTTAATTTACTTTCTAATGATAGTGGCTTAAAAATGTAACTCTTACAGACTGATTCATTGACAAACAGATGCCTTATAGTCTGAACTAGTGGACTCAGAAACACGAAAAAGGATTCTTACACAATAGCTTGGCTGCTTTTATAAATGCTTAGGGCTATTCTTACAAACTTCCTTTTTTATATCGTACAAAGGTAACAAACCATTAGGTAGAGCCACCAGCTCTACCTGATGGATACAATCAATTCTCACCCATATGCACCAAAAATATAAGGCTGGTTTTAGTGTCACGTTGATCGCAGGCTGACAGTCGCCGGTGGGTCAATATGTATGTAGTCATAGATAGCGTTTTTGAGTCGCGCTGACCGCTCAGCGCTGACGGCCGTAAACTACATACATCAGCGCCGACCGTCAGCGTGCGGTCAGCGTGACACTATGGCTGATTTTAGTGTCACGCTGACGGTCAGCGCTGATGGGTCCATATGTAGCGTTTTTTGATTCGCGCTGGCCGCTCAGCGCTGACAGCCGTAGTCTACATACATCAGCGCCAACTGTCAGTGTGGGGTCAGCGTGACACTAAAACCAGCCTATGGGTGCGTTGCGACGGCGGGCTAAAGCATGTTAAGTAATAAAGTTATCGCGGCAAAAACAGATAAGGAAATGTATTCAAAACCCTGCATTGTGAAACAAAATATGTATTAAGGGATTTTTCCCAGGACACAAAATGCATGTGCAAAAAAAATAGTAGTTAGCTACAGGAATGTCTATATATATATATATATATATATATATATATATATATATATATATATATATTTAACTTACTGTTAAATATATACTACTTTCTGTTATGTTACTTTCTGTTTGCCCAAAGGTTGACTGGAAGAGAATGCCAATAAGCATTATGTCCGCCTTTTGTGCAAATTTATTTAAGGTGTACAATAAATTTAAATAAATAAATAAAATGGGAGTAAAAGTATAAAAGGGCAATGGGCCCACCTCTCGTTCCCACCACTGTAACTTCTGTAAACCAGAATCAACGGTTCAAAATAAAAGTATAAAAAAGAGTGTGTTTGCAAGTTAAAACACACAACGTCGTTTATAACAAAGGTCTATGGATACATTGAGAATTTCGTGCCTGACAGGTGCCCAAGACCCTATTATCACCGTCTTGAATCGAACCCCTTTAAGAACAGACAATCTACCTTTCTACCAGGCAGTTTATAAGAGTCAAATGATTATTATGCGAGCAAGTAATAGGTGGCAGAGTTCGACATTGTCTCGCCCGGGTTTGGTTTCACCGCCTTACCTATTCCTGCCGCAATAGCGTTAGTGCTTGTCACTGTCGTGTTCCGGTTTACAGGGCAAGATTGCAGGTAAGCCAGTATATTTATACGTATAGTATTAAGACTCCGCAACAAGGATAGAAACTCACCAAGAATATCTACTGGATATCTACTGGAGAGCCATCTATTTGTTTGCTATCTAATAATACAACTAAAAAAATAATATCACTTTACCCGTGTTGGTCCCGGGCTCCTTTGAAGAATAGACCAACTGAAATTCTGCCAGGCAGGTCGTAAAAGGTGACCAATTGGCTATGCGAGTCACTAGGTGCATTGTCTCGCCCGGGTTTGGTACCACCGCCTTACCTATTCCTGCCGCAGTATCATTGTCCTGTTTGGAGGGTAAGGTAGCCGGTAAACTTATGCATGTGGCATTAGACCTCGCCACAAAATAGCAAGGACCATAAACACCTTTGGTGTCTATAAGCGATGGTTAACTCTTCCCATTAGAAGACCCATCTGCTTGTTTGCTATCTTTGATATATAAAAAATTTTTAGCTGTTTTTAACCCCCCTTAAATTAGTTTGAGTTTAAATGTCTGTCTGTGGTACCACAGCTTTCAAATAAGTGAACTACTTTGAATGCGGTCATTTTCTTACAATCTGGGTTTTTTTAGCAGTAGTTCTTGAACATAAAACCTACACTCTTTGATAAAACTATCAAAAACAGTTCAGTTGTTCAAGGTTATCAACTCTTTTTAAATATCGGGGATCTTTTACATTTTAAATTTAGAGCTATTCAACTCTCTGTTTCGCCAATCTTTAATAAATTGGCTGCATCATTCAGAAGCAGAAAATGTTGATGAGGATTCGGAATTTCTCATCGTGCTCACTGCTAGCGAAAAAATATTTTTATTTTTTTCTAAAAAAGTTTAGACCAAAACTTCGAGGTTTTATCGAATAATAACGAGACATTAATAAAGACATTAGCATTTACTGCATATAAAACCTTTAAAAACATAGAGCTTATTTCGATACAGTCGGGACTACCGACAATTTAGCGGGAAATCAATAGGAAATACAACAATAGGGCCATTACAGGCTCATTGTATACATTAACGCAACGGGGCGAAGTTGGAGCACGATGTATATAGATTGCGCTCAAATGTGAACAGGAGCACGGATATGATCTATTCGGTGATAAAACGATTTTTTTTCACTTAACCTAAATTATTATTTGAAGAATAAAGAATACTTTTAATTGATAATAATTAAAAGGGAGCAAAAAATTAATCATTAAATGTTTCCATAGCATATTATATGTGAAATATCAACACGGATTCCCCTGCTGGGTAGGCAGATTAAACCGAACGTCTATAGACTTTCACGATCACCGGTTTGTTGGTTGGCGAGATGATATTACCTTTTACATTACATTTTATCGACATGTTAACGATTATCGACTATTTCTAGTGATAACCGAGACCGACAGCTTTACGTGCTTATACACGTTTCCACCAGACTCCGAGCTGCTATTAAGACATTAGATTTTCGAGAAAACCCCAAAAAAACCTCAATAACACTTTTGCCCGACCCGGGGATCAAACCTGGAACTTCATGATCTGAGCCGAATATCTGATTAAAATATATAAACAAGTATTCCCCGTGCTAGTCTAGACATCCCTTTGAAGAACAGACCATCTGCCAGGCAGTTCGTAAAATGTGAATGTTTGGATATACGTGGGCTATATGTGTCACTACGATCGTCGCCACCAGCTAGTAGAGTTCCGCAATGTTTCGCCCTGTTTGGTCCCACCGACTTACCAATTCCTGCCGACATAGAGTTAATGCTTGTCATTACTCATCGTCGTGTTATGGTTGGAGGGTGACGTAGCCAGTAACTTATAGAAGTGACAATAATACCTCACCATATCAATAGCAATACACCATTAACACCTTTGGATTTCGTAGGCGATTGTTGGCTCTTTCTATCAGGAAAGCCATCTACTTTTTTTCTATGTTATGTAAAAAAAAAATTAACAACATACTTATCAACAGAAATGTTCGTTAAGTTATTAAAATTATATTATTACTTTATGGAAAGGAAAAAGTATTGTTAAACGCCACTAAAGGAATATATTAAATGTATTTTTTCAATAACATTTGTTTTTACTACGCAGCTTAAAATTATATCTTGAAGATAATTAGTTTTGTTTTCGTCTTATAATTGCTTCAAGTTTCAACAAGGCAACCCATAGACTTATACAGCGAAAATGTGATCCAACAAAATAAAATAACTTTAGTTAACTTTCTTTACTCCGAGTGTTGTATCAGGCGTGTCTACATAATCTAAAGGCCGGGCCAGACTGTTGCAAACAAGCTTCCAACAGGGGTCACCTTAATAGAAGGCTTGTAGAACCCACGGTTGGTGCTTGCGTCCAAATTGGTTTACAACAAAGTTCCCACCTCAATGTGTTGTCGACTCTTTGTTTAGAAGCACGCATTGCTATATGGTTCCTTACCTATTTAAACTTCAAAAAGTTGGCGTACCATTGGCACTCGTTTGCGCAAGTAAAGAAAAAGAAAAAAGAATGTAATATAAAAATCTATATTAATATTATAAATGCGAAAGTTTGGATGTTTGGATGGATAGATATTTGCCTATTTAATTAAAAGAGTAAGAAACATAATTATAGTTTTTTTTTTTGCTTTTGTAATTTCAATGAGATTTCGATTGTGATTTTTACTCATACAGAATAAGCCACAAATAATGCGCAGATTCTAGGATACCATATACTCTATAGTGGTGACACAGTATAGCCGTTGGCTTTACATAAAAATACAAAACCCTCGGTTTACCCCAAACTCCCATTACAATGCCCACGCGCGCATTTTGATAAGTGTGACGTTGCAATTGGCACGCATGTGCTTCATATCGACGCGACGACGGCTGAATCGATTACGCGCTTCACATTGACAATTTATGAATGCATAGGGATGTTCTTATAAAAACTGATATTTTTTATATATCGTACGATAGAAAACAATAACTATCATAACAATAATATCTAATCATAACACCACATGTATTAATGGTGGTTCACCATCCATGCGATGGGAATGTAATGCTACATGCATTAGTTTACCAGCTACCTTACTTCCCAAATTAGAACCCCGAAATGATAAGGCGTCATTATTATGGCAGCAAAAAGTGACGGAATAGTACGTTGCAGAACCTTACCACTTAGATAACCACGATGCTATCGACACGTTCGTTCACTTTTCAAAAACTTTCTGGCTGAAAGGAAGATGGTATATATTTTTTTATATAATTGAATAACAAACAAGCAGATGGCTCTCCTGATGGGAGGAGAATCCATCTTCTATAAACACCAAAGATTTTAATGGTACGTTGCTACTCATGTGACGGGCTGACAATACCAAATCCATAAGCCTACCAGCTACCTTACCCTCCAAACCAGAACACGACATTAATAAGCATTAAAGCTAAAGAATAGATTAGGCGGTGGTACCAAATACCCGGGCGAGACGTGGTTGCTATCACCTAGTAGTCACGATGGTAGTGACACGTATAGCAAATCAGTCGCCTCTTACAACCTGCCTGGCAGAACGGCAGTTGGTCTATTCTTCAAACGAGCCCGGACCTACGCGGAGGACACACACTATGTTAAATAGAATTTCAATCACGTCATATTTGGCTGGTAGCCCATTAAAAGCGAACGAATTCCAAACGTCATTATCATTATAACTAAAAGATGGTTGTTCAAAATAGAACCAATCTCTACATATAATAAAATCGTAGGAAAGCCAAAACTGTACATTGAATATTTTTTTAAAAGAATACTTGGGGCTTGATCTACAATCGATATCGAAGCCAAAAACATAGTTTTTAGAATTTTTGTCTGTTTGTTTGTATGTCTGTCCGGGGTAAACTCAAAAAGTACTGCATGGATTTACTTCGAATTTTGCATGAATATTACTTACAGGTCGGGTCAACATATAGGCTACATATTATCACGCTATCACTTACGGGGGAGAAGCTGTGCGGAGTAAACGAAGTCCGCGCGGACGAAGTCGCTGGCAACAGCTAGTACTAATACTAATATTAAATAAGAAATAAAAAAAACTAGTCATTTACAACCGTAAGAATTTAATTTAAGGAACTTTTCAAGGAGTTTTTTCAATATTTCACGCAATCTTGGAATAATTTAAGTAAAGTTCTTTTCTATAGAAATTACAAATTGAATAAAATGTATTATGACGTGGTTCTGACTTATTTTGTTTTATTCCGCTTTTCTGTCAAGCAGCTTGTAAAAAGCATCGAAGCTATCTTCGTAAATACAAGTTGTGGTTTCATATCGCACAATAGATTTATTCCGTATTCGACCTACAAAGTTTCGCCCCACGTCAGAAATCCGTGTTCGTCCTACATTTTATTCCTGTTTCGTCTTAAAAAATGATTTTCTACTTATTATTATAATTTCGTTCTTATTCGCCCCAGATTTTATGCTTGCTTTGCCTCGTTCGTTTTTATTAACAATTTTAAGTAACGTCAGAAACAAAAATGTCATTGTTTATAGCAGGTAAATAATGCAAAACTGGAAACAAAAGGAAAATTGAATATTATTAAGCTTTTATAAATTATAAAAAATGATGCTGACTTAAATCAAACTCGATTCCGACGACAAGGAAATGCAAGGCGACTAGACGACATCGAGATGGATAAAATAATTAACGATTCAATACAGTCCATGTTAAATGGTTCTATTTTTTAGGCCATTGTTTGGAAAAAATATGTCTTTTTGTTTTATAAGTAAAATCTTGATACTGTTTTTTTTTTGCTTTTATAGTTTTAGATTGATGTTTTATACGTTTTTATATATTTTTTTATTACGCTTTAATTTTTCCATTACATTTAACAGTTTTGTAACCAATTATTATGTAATCTCAGTTAATTGTTTTGTAAAGATATATTAGATACCTAGATTCATTTAGTTAGTTATTAGCTGTTGTAATTAATAAAACTGATCTGTGATTTTGATTGTGATTTAAAATTGTGACTTTTATAATAAAACATATTTTTTTATTTATGTATGGTTATATTGGAATAACTTAAATATTTAAATAATTTGTAGATAACATATTTCAATCTAATAACTCCTTTAGAAATAATAGCAAATTTGATACATACCTACCTGATTATTTTATTACACAAAGGAAATCGTATGTTGAAGAAGTGACGACGCTCTTGAAATATTTGTGTATTTGTAAACGGTACTTTTAGGACCTTATATAATGTAGGGCGAAACAGGAAATATTTCGTATGTGAGGCAAATACGGAAATTTATGGAATTTGGGACAAAAAGTTAGGGCGAATACGGAACAAATCGCACAATATAATAGGTACATGACAGTAAAACTAATGCCGTGTATAATTTGTAAGGCTTATAATTTATAAGTAGCTTGTTAAACTTACAGTGTCTTATAGGTACATTGAACTCGCATTTGGAATAGCAGTGCGTTATTATCAATGCACCATTAACATCTTTGGTGTCTATAGGCTATGGATATCTCTTTCGATCAAAAAAACAACCAGTTAGTTTACAATCTTATGATATAAAAAAATATCCAGGAATCCAGAGACGCCGGAGATTGGAAGGCGGTTGTTTTACTTCGCCTTGAAGACTGTAAAATCTGAAGCTGGGTTTATAGTACTCGATTCTATACCAAATATATGAAAAATAGGTATACAAATTTTGACCTAATTATCCAATAAAAAGTACGGACACCCGCTTGAACGGAGCATAGAAGTTCATTTCTTACAAATATAAATGTACGGAACCCGTGACTAAATTCATTATTACAATGAGCGGTGACCATACTTTTCCACTAATTATGATAATATAGCTAAGCAATCCTCTCGTTTCATAATATTTTTAATATTTACGTATGACTATTAGATAAATATCGTGTCTTTAAATATGTAAAACCAACCCGTATAACATGTAGGTAGTTTGCTGGCTACCCTATCTTCTAAACAAGAAGACAATATCAATCATAACATGTAACTTTTTTAAATTTGTGTATCTTCACGCCCATATCACCGAAGGGGTAGGCAGAGGTACAACAAGTGCACCCACGATTAGCCGAAGATACTCGGTTCCACAAATGTGATAAGTGGCAAGCTTATCGCCAACCGGGCACTTTCCAATCCCGGGCAACTTTTTGTTTTTCATAATGCTGAAAAAACACTTTTTTTTAATATGCCCGACCCGGAATTGAACCCGGGACCTCGTGTAGTCAACGCCAACACTGGATCACCAGACTACAGAGACGATAATTTTTTTAATTTATTTATTATATTTTATTACATATAAGTGTATCTTAACTACTATGCCAATTAACTTAAAAAATTGTTTTAGCAACTTCACATTTGTAATGTTGATATGACATATTTATCTCCAAAAAAAAAATTCGATATTTAGAAGCATAACAACACTACACTGCAATTTTCGTAAAGGGTCTAATCCTCTTAATGGCGACGCTGCATGAAAAGCAAATGCGGTCGCTTTGGATAGATTAATAAGGCCTACGTGTGGATTTACAGAATATGAATTAAAGAAATAATTTCTTATTTTTATGCTTCCATCGTATCTATATTTTATAAAATTTTGCCTCTGTATTTAAATTCAGTACATACGCGGGGTAGCCGTTACCTCGTTTTGGTCTGCAAAGCATTTTCCTGCTAGATTTTTCGAAAAGTCGAATGTTTTTTAAATTTTAAATAATAGCCATCACGCAAATATCTCTCCTGATCTAAAAAGACAACCGTTGCATATAGAGTTAATAACTATCCAAATATGTTAAACCAAAAACTTTATCTCTTTTTACGAAAACCACGCAAAAGAAATATGTAAGAAAGAAAGAAAGAAAATATTAATTATTTACAAGTATATGGGTGTTACAACTTATTAAAAATTAATTAAGTTACCAACATATTCTACCATTATATTGTGTGCAAATATTTAAAAAATATTATATTACATTGAAAACTCTGTATCGATTTTATAGAATTACTACCGGATCGGAACGCGGCCACACACTGAGAAGATCCGGCGGAAGAAACTCAGGGGACTCAGACAAAATCCTGGTGATTTATTAATAAGTGAATCAACTAATACTTTAGGTTTATGCTGGAACCCTTCTTCTGATACATTGAACTTCCCCATAGATTCAGGTGATACAGAGGTAGTAACTAAGCGAAGTATTCTTTCGTCTACTTTCAAGCTCTTCGATCGCTTAGGGCTCTTATCTTTATGTACCATTGTACCCAAAATTTTAATACAGTCTTTGTGGCTATCTAAGCTGAATTGGGATGGTGATTGGAGCTTATCTTTTTTCTCTTTTTTGGCACAGTCAGGTTTTTATATATGAAGAAGAAATACTGTCTGTATTAGCTAATCTAAACAAATAAATAAAATTGGACTGTCTATTTGTAATATTAAAATAACCGTTTTTTACTAAATACGTATGGATGTGTACACGGTACATATGTCGCCGTGAAATTATCAATACTGTTAAATTATAATCAACCTAGGGAGCAATTCCGTTAAATTATAATATACCTAAGTGATATTATAATTTAACTGCTAACCTAACCTAACCAAATTAGGCAGATTATAATCTAACGGTATTGACAATTTCACGGTGACACATACATACAAAATAACATTTATTTACAAATTTTGTCTGTCTGTCTGTTCTGGCTAATCTCTGAAATGGCTGGACGGATTTTGACGGGACTTTGACTGGCAGGTAGCTGATATAATAAGGAGTAACTTAGGTTACTTTTATTTTAGAAAAGTATCCACACGGATGAAGTCGCGGGCACAACTAGTATTTTTATATAATGCATATTAGCTAGTACAGAACACCACAAACACCCCACAGACACAAACTACCATTAATTTAAGACACACACAAATAAACTATTTTGTTTATGGCAAGTTTTATTCTGTTGTCAAAATTGTAAGATATTT
The DNA here is from genome assembly GCA_036924255.1 of Apodemia mormo. NCBI lineage: Eukaryota > Metazoa > Arthropoda > Insecta > Lepidoptera > Riodinidae > Apodemia > Apodemia mormo. The sequence goes on from JAUPFN010000003.1 coordinate 8,921,154, forward strand.
TATTTTTTAATCTCATCTCTGAATCAAACTGAGTCGTAGGTCATTTATTTGTCGTTTATCCTGACCAATAACCAGTACAATCGACAGAATCGATTACAAGGTAAAGAATATTTTTTATAAGATAGCAAACAAGCAGATGTGTCTCCTGATGGAAAGAGTCAAACATCGCCTATGGACAACAAAGATGTTAATGAGGTCTTGCTATCTTGTGGTGAGGTCTAATGCCACATGGATAACTTTACCGGCTACCTTACCTTCCGAACCGGAATACGACAGTGACTAGCACTAGCGCTATTGCGGCAGGATTATTGGTAAAGCGGTGGTACCCTGGGGGATGTTGCAGAACTTTACCACCTAGTAGCCACGATGGTAGTGACTTGCATAGCCAATTGGTCGCCTTTTATGACCTGCCTGGCGGAACGGCAGTTAGCCTAATCTTCAAAGGAGCCCGGGACCAAAACGGGGGTAAAATTGTCAAATTGGAAGAGATTTTATTTTTTATTATGTGATCAAACTTAATCATAAATCGTTTATCCTACAATAATTTATCTAATAGATATTTTGCTTTAATTTTGTTAAAATTTCGACCAGAGGGCGACCTCTAATATACAGACTGACTGGTGAGTTACCTTCAATATTTAAGGACGTGATAGTTGGCAATCATATATGATGAGAAAAATAACATTAAAAATAAATATTAAAATACTTCTTAGTAGCTTAGTAAACAGTACACCGAGAATTCTCTATATACCTGCGCCATGCTTGGACAGCGCGCGGACGCACGTGTCGTGCAGGTAGTGAGGTTGAGGGCGGGGGGTGGCGGCGGCGTGTCCTTGATGTCGACTTGCGCGGCGTGCTTAGCGATTATAATATCCACATTTCACTTATTTTAAGAGAAATATTGGTAAAAAATTAAGCCTCTAATTTTATTAATTCGTTTTAACGAGAATCGAGTATCGAGTACTCTCCAGATGTATCGAAGGTAACTCACCAGTCAGTCTGTATAGAGATATGTATAACAGCTAGTGATCAGTACATTCAACGGAAACAATTATAATTAATAAAGAATAATATTTAAACAATCGACACGTAGTTGCAAGAACGTCCACCTGGCCTCAAGACAACATGGTCACTAGTTTAATCACAGTCATGTCAGTTTTTCTTTGTTGAAAAAACATTTTAGACATAAACAAACATAAGACATGATTTTTTGTCCTCATAGTAAGCAGACGTAAAACTATCATCAAAAGAGATGGTCAACAAAATGACTAGCTCAGTTTACGACCTAGATGTAGAGCTTTTAGATGATTAAACATTAATCTTTAATAATAAAAAATACAAAAATAAAATGTTTTATTTATAAAGACAAAGTTTTTCATCTGGTAACACTGTATGGTGGTGAAAAGTAGCTAATACCAAACTAAACAGATCTATAATCCTAGCCAGCTTCAATAACCCCAAGAAATTGAAGTTCGAAAGCGTTTGTGATATATTACCATCAAAACAAGCATATTTGAGGTACACCACGCCAGGAGACCAGCTGACAGATGGCGGGTAGTCCTCGCTCAACAGAAAACTGCAATGGTTCACCCCAGCACATCTGAAACAACAGAAAGTTTCTGTTTAGTCTCCTATCACATTAATGATATTAATCCAAAAATGTCTGTGTGTATGTGTGTGTGTGTTTTATTTTCATCTCAAAATTTGTTATCATAAAAAACGCGTAACGGTTTCATTGTTATTTGACAATTAATGTAAAAAAAACGTGATTTAGCTAACTGGTTTTTAACTTCCCACTACGTATGTAGATAAGGAAGTTACTGATTTTACCCCGATTTTTGAAAATTGAGTTTTCAGCAGATGTCCATGTTTTGAGGTCCTAGGAATCTTTTCCGACTATTTTCAGTCGTGTATGTGTGTGTGTGTGTATGTAAATATCTCATAACTTTTTAACGGCTGGACCGATCGAAACGCGGTTGATGGCATTCAATTGGATTCCCCTCAACTTAGACTTCCAGAAAATTTGAACCGATTCGATCTAGGAGATTTTGAGAAATTTAAAAAAAACACCAAAAAAATTTTTGACGAAACAGTATTTTTTAATATAACTTCCAGATTTATGTACCGATTTAGTACAAAAACTAATCAGCTCTATTTCTCAAAAAACTACATCTAATACATAAATTGCATCAAAATCGGTTTAACCGTTTGGGAGTAATCGTTGACGAAAAATTTTGAAAAAAGTGTTTTTCGACGTAGCTTCGAAATTTTTCAACCAATCATTTTTTGGTCTTCTACGATATCTTAGTACCAAAAAAACTACGTCAAATGCCGTTTCAAAAATCAAAATCGAATCTAATTCTCAAAACTTATAGCTTTTCAAATATTAAAATTACGTTGTTTTTAGCAAACTTAATTTTTTTTAAATAACTTTCAACTTAATTTACCGATTGACTTAAAATCTATTATCAGCTTTTGTTCTTTAAAAACTGCGTGAAATACCGTTAATTTAATTAAAAATCGGTCAATTTGTTTGGTATTTATCAATGAAGAAAATTAAAAATAAAATGTTTTTGATATAGCATCGAAATTTTTCAACCTATCGATTATTTAGCTAAAACAATATTTTAGATCTCAAAAATTGAGTTGAATGCCATCATCGTTTTCAAATATACAGCTTTTCAAAATTTAACGAAACTGCCATTTTTAACAAAATAGATGTTTGAACTGAAAAATCTATTATATTATTACTCTTTTGAGCTTAAAATACCCTAATTTAGTGAGAAGTTTCAGGGATGGCCCGTAAGGTCAACCATTTACACATTTTTTCCCGTTTGCTCCGAGCGATGTCTCGCCTTAATATATCACAGGGTCAAACCTTCAACGTTGCAGACTTAGATTTGAGCGTTGACTGTTTTTCACATGGCCAACTATATATCGTTCTTTCAAGAGTAACCTCTAAAGAAAACATGTTTGTATAGTTTAATGGCAAGAAAGCTGCGAACGTTGTATATAAAGACATTCTGTAATATATCAATTGTAAAAATAAAAGAAATAGGTAAAAATGTAAAAACTAAAAATGTAGTACCCATATGAATTTAGATATTCCAAAGATAGCAGGAAATCGTCATGGTATAGGGAAACATGTTTGTATTGTCTAATGTTGTTGTTGTTGTAAATAAAGACATTCTGTAATATATTAATTGTAAAAATAAAAGAAATAGGTAAAAATGTAAAAACTAAAAATGTAGTACCTACATGAATTAAGATATTCCAAAAATAGCAGGAAATCTTCATGGTATAGGGAAAGGGGAATTGTTTTCCTCCAAATTTAACGCGTGCGGGCCACGGGCAGTAATGAATAAATCAAAACTACTGGATCGATTTTAATCATTTTTTTCCCGTGCGAAGCCGGGGCGGACAGCTAGTTATATTATAAAATACTAGCTATGCCCGCGACTTCGTCCGCATGGAGAAATTTCTAAACTAGATGTAGCCTAAGTTCTTATTACCGTGATTTAAATGATAGACAGTCCCGGGGTTTTACCCGCATAGTTCCCGTTCGCATGGGATTTCCGGGATAAAAACTATCCTATATCCTTTCTCGGGTCTCAAACTATCTTTGTACCAAATTTCATCCAAATCGGCTTAGTGGTTCAAGCGTAAAAACACAGACAGATTTACTTTCGCATTTATAATATTAGTACTGATCATTGGTATCGTCTATAGCCAATGGTTGTCTCTTTCCATCAGAAGAAATATTTGCTACGTCTTACAATTAAAGACAAAATTGAAACCTCTTTTTGGTATTCTATTGAAATATAGACATCACGTTTTTCGTTAATTGCTAACGATGTTTCAATCGGCAAGAATCCAGGATTTTCCGTAACATAACAGTTTTGAGTCGGATTACACGAAGCCCGGATAATTTATTAGCTTCGGTAACATCTCCACAAATAACGAAGCCACAAATTAGGAGAGTTGGGGCGTGAAGTACGGCGCCTGTAATCAATACAAGTGTTCTAACAAAGAGATCATTTGTATAAGCTTTTGAACTAGGCGTATTGTATTTTGTAGCTAAGATATTTAATAAATTATTCCGTCCAAAGTATTGCTAAATATGAGAAATGCTGTGGTCAAATATAAATAATTACTCTGCAGGTACGTTAATCCGTACGAAGTCGCGGGTACAGCTAGATCGAACTAACATGAAAAATATCATCACGCCGGTTACCTTGCAGAGTAGAAAGAGTGAACCATATGTTTATGATTTTCCGGTTCAAAACAATTCAGCGGTTCATCGATTAATAACAATTTCAGCTTATTTCTTCACGCCTATGTCCCCGAAATGGCAGGCAGAGATACAACCAGTGCACCCACGATTAGCCGAAGATACTTAGTCCCACAAATGTCATAGATGGCAAGCCTATCGCCAACCGGGCACATTCCAATTTCAGGCAGCATTGCGTTTATCAGAAAAAGAAGAAAACACTTGTTTTAATTATCTGATCTGGGAATCGAGCCCGGGACCTTATTTGGACAACTCCAACGTGTGATCACTAGACCACAGAGGCGATCCTATTAATAACCGAGACTGACAGTTTTACGAGCTCATTAAAGGCACGTGGTTGTTAACACACCACCACTAGACTAAGAGCTGCTGCTGAGATTGCAGTTGCTCTTCTGGTGGAAAGAAATAATCATCGCCTATAGACACCAGAGATATTAATGGTGCTTTGCTATCTTTATCACGAGGTCTTAATGCCACATGTATAAGTTTACTCGCTACCTTACCCTCCAAACTATAACACGACAGTGACAAACGGTGACGCTATTGCGGTAGAAATGGGTAAGGCAGTGGTACCAGACCCGAGTGAGACAATACGGAACTTTACCACCTAGTAGTCACGATGGTAGTAACTCGTATAGCCAATTGTTCGCTCCTCACTCCTCGCTTCGTAGAACGGCAGATCGTCTATTTTTCAAAGAGGGCCCGGACAAATACGGAGAAAAAGATAGTTGTAAAATTTTGCAACGTTTCGCTCGAATTTGGTATTATCGCCTTACCTATTTGTGCCGCTATAGCACAAACGCTATATAGTATATACATAAACGCTATAGCGTTAGCGCTTTATATGAGCATATATTATTAGTCAAGCGGTTTTCTACCCTGATTATCTAATCGATGAGGCTCGGGTCCGATTCCTGACAGTGATAAGTATTATAAGCACAATATTTATATTTCTAGATTTGAATGCAAAAATGCAAATGAAAAAAGCAACGCGGCAAATTTTATGCTAACGACTGGACTAAACAATGTACGTCAGAAATGTCATATCAGCAAGGTTATTCTAATAATAACTTATGTTATTATCACAACAAATTTAAAGGTCAGGCATTGAAGTGCGTCCAACCCTGTTCCTAAAAGAAATCGGGAAAGACAATTAGCGCAGCCAAAGGCGGTAATCTAAGCTACGCCCACCTAACCGTAACCAACGCCACAGCACGCTATAACCTTCTGACCATCAACACCTCCTGATACCCCCTTCTGCTTCCAACAGCATCAGCCAGCTTCACAAGCTACGCCTCATCTACGCTTTCCGGAATCCACTTCGGACCGAAAACGTTTACTGGATCTCCATGCAGCAACTCTGTCCCGCTTGTTCCGACTCATTGCGAACAACAGCGGTGCCCACTTGTCCCGACTCACCGAAGACCGCGCATATTCTGCTCGTCCCGACTCACTGAGGACCGCACATATTCCGCTCGTTCTGACTCATTGCGAACCACAGTGGAGCGCACTCGCCCCAACTCACCGAGGACCGCGCATATACTGCTCGTCCCGACTCACCGATGACCGCGGATATTCTGCTCGTCTCGACTCACCGCAAACCTGAGCACTCAAGGCACATACGCTTCACTGGCACAACCAGATGCATCAGGTATAACACCTTTTCGAAGGGGGGAGTGATGTTACGAGGGCGCGATAAATCACGCTCACACTTATAGCGCACAGATACCATCGGTATCTTATCGTAACATTGTTATCAGATTTTATCACGCAGCTCTATAGTATTTAAGATTAATGTAAACCAAGTAAATTACAATTTAATAAACACATTTATTAACCGATATGTGACTGTGTAAATAAATAGCCGACGTAATAATTTTCACTAAGAACCATCCTTTTTAACATACCAGTTTATTAAAAGATAATATAATATTGGTCATTATTAGCCTTCAATTTTCGTTGACAAGGTCTACTCATTAAGTACATCTATACTAATTATTATTGGATAATGTTAATGATGCTTAGCACAACACAACAGACACTTAACGCTGGTTGCCTTTAACATCATTAATCAACGCTTTCAAAAAACAAAACACACAACTCAGATATTCAAAATATGTATATAGCATGTCTGTTAGATAAAATCGCGTCGCTCATACGATCCCTTTATAATGAAGTTATGTGCCGACGGTGCATATATTTAGTACCTAAAAGCTTGCAATAAGGTATGTAAAACATAAAAGTATTCATATTATGCTATAAAATGTATCCCTTGCTAAAAGTCTCACTGAAGTATAGTTCAGCGATTGCCAGTAATACAGTCTTTCTGAACCATATTATAATATTTTGCATCACCTTTTATTAATGTGTGATTACATCTTACTATATTCTATAACTGATTTATATCCGGACTATACTATGATAATATTATGGCAACTTCGCCAGATAATATGTTTAAGTATATTTCATAGCCCTATGATACCATTATCAACACCGACACAAATACACACCTAACAGGACATCGTTGTCACTGGTCTTGACGACGAAGTCCTATTTTTCGACCCGTTCCTAAAGCAGAACGCAATATTTATTCAAGGCACCGCTTCCGATCTCGCAGTTATCTTAGCAATGGCGTAGTACTCTAAACTTACTTTTAAACATTGATATGAAAAAAACCCAAGATACACCATCAGTGTCTCAAAAACGTCCTCTAAAAATGAGCGCAACATTTTAAATTGTGCGCTCATTTCAAATAGAAGCACATCGGTCGCGATACTGACAATTTTATTTTAAAAATAACTATAAAATCTTGCGCTTAAGGTTGGACATCCAAAAACATATATTTTTGCCATATCTATAACTACTTGTGTGTGATTAGCGACAGTTTTAAGTGTCAGTTTTGTTCGGGACTGTGCATCTTGGATTTTTTATATCAATGCTTTTAAAATTAAGTTTTGACTACTCACTTTGCTCGTCCCAAAAGTCAGAAGTCACGAATGTAGTCCGTAGTAAAAAATGTTTACTTACAACACTTGTGCTGTTCTTTTGTATACGCCCAGAGTATGCATACACGATATTTAATAAATATTTATAGTCAACCCATGGGCGCCGCCAGGATTACATTTAGGAAGATCCGTATCGATATATTATATTTTTAATTGTTGTAAAATTATAATACCTACAATTATCGCACAGTGCTAATTATAATGTAAAATTTGTTTAATAAAAAGGTGACGAACAAATTTGGACAGCAACCTAAAAGCCACTAATTTTAATTTAAACAGTAATTTATTAAAAGAACTTTCCTTTTTCTATCCCGACAGAAGGTTGCAATTTCACCTTTTTTCGACATGCATTAGTTTACCGGCTACCTTACCTACCAAACTGGTACACGACAGTGACAAGAATTGCGGCATGAATAAGTAAAGCAGTGTACCAAACCCGGGCGAGATAATGCAGATTTCTACCACCTAGGTGCCACTCTATAGTGACTCGCATAACCAATCGCCAGGCAGTTCGTATGAGGTGAACCTCTTACAAACTGCCTGGCAGAATGGCAAAAGGTTTATTCTTGAAAGGGAGTCCGGACCAACACGGAGGAAAGATATACACTAAAAATTGAATTTTGCCAAGTGCTGACGGTATCAATCGTTAAAAGTACTTTTGACTTCACGAGAATACAGTCTTTTATTACATTTAAAAATATCTTCAAGGAGTAGACAGAGGTATAACCAGTGCACCCACGATTAATCGAAGACACTAGTACCACAATTTTTAATTGCCTGGCCCGGGAATTGAGCCCGGGACCTCATGCGATCAATACCGGCATCAGACCACTAGATAACAGAGGCGAACAATGACATTTGCTAGTAGCAAATTAATATTTACTACCAAGATATTCATTTGAATAATTCAACAAATAAAAATGCCCGAGACTGTACCAAGCTTTAAGTAAAGATCCACATACACAATTAAGCATTGTTTGATCGGTGGGGAGATAACCACCTAATATTTTAAACAGCAATTAATTTTTATAGATTGTTGGTTTGTACTTGTCTGGCCCCCTGCCAGGTGATCTATGTAATGTGGAAAGAGGGGAGAAAACTATTACGAAACTACCCTTAGTTGAGATTGCTATTGAGTAATTAAAATAATTAATTGTCTCTACCGAAATATTTACCCAAATTACTTATGAATGGAGTTTTTATTGATTAATAGACTATTAAATTAATATTTTTAAGGAATGGAGTTTTTATTAATCAATAGACTATTAAATTAATATTTTTAAGGAATGGAGTTTTTATTAATCAATAGACTATTAAATTAATATTTTTAAGGAATGGAGTTTTTATTAATCAATAGACTATTAAATTAATATTTTTAAGGAATGGAGTTTCTATTGATTAAATTATTATTTTAAGGAATGGAGTTTTTATTGATCGATAAACTATTAAATTAATATTTAAGGAATGGAGTTTTTATTAATTAAAAGACTATTAAATTAATGTTTTAAGGAATGGAGTTTCTATTGATTAATAGACTATGAGATTAATATTTTTAAGGAATGGAGTTTTTATTGATCGATAGACTATTTAATTAATATTTGAAGGAATGGAGTTTATATTGATTAATAGACTATTAAAGTAATATTTTTAAGGAATGGAGTTTTTATTGATCGATAGACTATTAAATTAATATTTAATGAATGGAGTTTCTATTAATTAATAGACTATTAAATTATTATTTTTAAGGAATGGAGTTTCTATTTATTAATAGACTATTAAATTAATATTTAAGAAACGGAGTTTCTATTAATTAATAGACTATTAAATTATTTTTTTTAAGGAATGGAGTTTCTATTGATTAATATACTATTAAGTTAATATTGTCGCCGTGTTGGTCCCGGCCTCCTTTGTAGAATAGGCCAACTGCCGTTCTGCCAGGCAGGTCGTAAAAGGCGACCGATTGGCTATCGAGTCACTACCATCGTGGCTACTAGGTGGTAGAGTTCTGCATTGTCTCGCCCGGGTCTGGTACCACCGCCTTACCTATTCCTGCCGCAATAGCATCAGTGCTTGTCGCTGTCGTGTTCCGGTTTGGAGGGTAAGGTAGCCAGTAAACTTATGCATGTGGCATTATACCTCGCCACAAGATAGCAACGCACCATTAACATCTTTGGTGTCTATAGGCGATGGTTGACTCTTTCCATCAAGAGACCCATCTGCTTGTTTGCTATCTTATGACATAAAATAAATAAATAAAATAAATAAATAATAAATAATATTTTCAAGGAATATAGTTTCTGTTAATTAATCGACAAATTAATACTTTTACGGCACTTAATATATATTTTTTAAATATGTTAATGTCCGTTTGCACCAAGCTATTTAAATCTGTTTTAAATGTATTTAACCAAACTCTGACTCTTAGTATAGTCATTTAAAATATAACCATACTAAAAGTCATTTAAAAAATATTCAATTAGGGTGTTTCAAAAATATTCAAAGAGAGCCTAAAAATGTAAAATGTGTGGTCCCAAGGCAAAATCTTGAAAATACAAGTTCCTAAGCATCCCCATGTTCATATGGGCCCCTTTTTGTAGAATAAATCAACTGCCTTATTGCGAAGCATATCGAAAACAAAAGTAAAAAAAAAATATTTTAAAATACTAGAGTAAAATAGTAGAGTACACGTAAAGTGGAAACTCTTCTTAGTTCGACACTCCTAAGTTATAGTTTTTAAGGCTACAAATTTCTTTTTTACCTACCCTACCTCTATAAGTTACCCAATTGGAGATTTTCTGAAGATAGACAAAATGGACATCTTCAAAACAAAGCTGTTCACAAAAGCTCAGCTTGTTATTAATACTAGCTATATTAGTACTAGCTGTTGCCAGCGACTTCGTCCACGCGGACTTCGTTTACTCCGCACAGCTCCTCCCCCGTAGGTGATAGCGTGATAATATGTAGCCTATATGTTGACCCGACCTGTTAGTAATATTCATGCAAAATTTGAATTAAATCCATGCAGTACTTTTTGAGTTTACCCCGGACATACATACAGAAAAACAGACAAACAGCCAAAAATTCTAAAAACTATATTTTTGGCTTTGATATCGATTGTAGATCACGCCCCAAGTAGTATTCTTTTAAAAAATATTCAATGTACAGTTTTCACTTTCCTACGATTTTATTATATGTATAGATTGTAAATGCGAAAGTTTGGATGTTTAGATGTTTGGATGGATGGATGTTTGGATGGATGGATAGATGTTTGTTAGACAATAACACAAAAACTACTAACTTAACTTAAATAAAATTTGGCACACAGGTAGATAATGACCTGAAAGAGGACATAGGCTATATTTTATCCCGGAAAAATAAGGTGATCCCGCGGGATTTGCCAAAAACTTTTACAATGTAACGTGCTGCATGCTACAGCTAGTCAAAAATAAAAATGTTCCTGGGACCACGGTCTAAGAACATTAGACAACTGAGACGACTTTTATAGTCGTCTGCGTCATTTCTCGTTTCTCCGCACTTTCTTAGCTTTGGCCTTCCCTTATCCTGTAACTTTTTTTGTATAAAATTAACTTATCCATTAATATTGAAAGATTACAATAGCTGACGCAAAACAAAAATCTAATGTATTTTTTATAACATTAATCAACAAAGTTCAAAGTTCACGAAAAACAATAGAATTTTTTATGTTAAAGATCGATAAATATTTTTAATAAAGAAAATATGACATCAAAGTGCCTTGAACGCCTGTGAGAGTGTTTGACGTCACACCTTGCAAATCATTACTTTGCAATTCGTCTTTCAAAACTTTTTATGAAAAATGTGTTTGTTTTAGACGACGTGACGTCATTTTTGTTATGGTATTTTTAAACACCAAATTAAATTAAGCAAATGTCTTTATTTACTATTACGTAACAGTTATAATATAGTTTAGTATGAATCGTTATACGGTTATTTTAATGGCGTGAACTCCATCAATTTTAGGAAATCATGCAACGCCCCCAACAAACAACCACCTGGTTAACTCAATTACATGCTCTATTGAGCGATACCATTTAATATCATGACTTTTTAAACGAAATATTAAGGGAAGTTTTGGGTTTGTTTAATTCGTTTGTTTTGGCTTTAGTAATCACTGGGTTTTGAAATATTATAAAACGTCAAGGAAAAAATATAACCATACCGCTTCTCTTGCAAGATTGGCAGAGTAAACGGAACGGTTATAGAATTTCCGATTCAATACAAGTCAGCGGTTCGTCGGTTGGCGAGATGGATGGTGATCCCCAACGCCGCACTTTACCTGACCTGATTATTGCTTATCGGGACCGACAGCTTTTCATCATCAACCAAGGCACGAAGGTGGTGTAACACACCACTACCAGACAGCTGGTTCTAGAATTTGGTCGAAAAGCCTCAAAAAATCTCAATAATATCTAACCGATCTGAGGATCAAATCCAGAACTGAGTTATTGAACTCATAATAGTACCTCTAAACCATGTGACAGTCTTAAAAACAATGAGAGCTATCTAATAATTAATTTTATACTATCCCAGTATTATAAATGTCAAGCTTTATGAATATGTTCTCGTCAATCGAATAACCGGTGAATCATAATGAATTAGTTAAGTCAACCTATTCCGAAACGGAATCAGCGAGATATTTATTTCTTGAAATTATTTTTATATCTCTACAATAAAATGGTTAAAGAAAGTTTGTATTCTATATCTAACAGTTATCATGCAAATGGAACGGAGTAACGGAGTTAAACTGCAAACATGGCCTGACTTCCGGAAATGACGTACAGGCCGCTTGGCGCCACAATGTCACTTCCGTCCGAGTCCCCTACCTGCGGCGGTAGCCTCAAACATTAATCTTGATTATAAATGTATAATGTGTGCGCGCTACTTCATATGTGTGGATATTTTAAGTATTACCACTAGGGTTGCAAACACTCTTGTTTTATTGTGTAAACTAGCTGACCCGGCAAACGTTGTTCTGCCTTTTTAACTACTCCTATTTTTTTTTATTTCTATATTTTCTCACCTTTTAAATCTTCCCTGGACTTCAACAATTAATTCAAAACTAAAATTCACCAAATCGGTTCAGCCGTTCTCGAGTTTTAGCGAGACTAACGAACAGCGATTGATTTTTATATATATAAATAACATTCAGTTATTTTATAGATTCAGGCGTTACTTTGCGGAAATCCATTGTTCAGATGAAGGAAACTAGTTATTTTGCAATTTTAAAGTGTGGTATAAAGCGTGGTGGACGAGGGTGGATAACTGTGCCGCTGGGGTCTTCATTCCTTTTCAGACCTACGGTGAGTTCGTTCCATTTCTTACACCGCTTTTATATAGTTTCCCTTTCAGTAGCATCACAAAGGTACACTTAAAAGTTCGCGGAAAATTGCAAAATGACTAGTTTCCTTTATTGAACATTCAGTTAACAGTTAACAAATAACGCGTTTCACCATTATTTTTTTTATATATAAAGAGTATGTCACGCACCTAGCAAGAAAACTCTCGTGTTGCGAATACTATTTTTTATACCAGCTGGCCAGCTGCACTAAATTATTTTAAATTATTTAACTAAAAGTTATTTTAAAACTATTGACATATTATATATATGTACAAATTTAAGGCATGCGGTAGTCTAGTAGGTTGTCAGTGTAGCTTGCATTTACACCCAGAAATACAGAGTTAAAGTACTTGCAGATGAAAAAAAAATCTCTCCAGGGGTAATTTTTCAACCTTTGCTTTTAATTCATCTCGATAAAACAGCGTAACTGGTCACGTTTTCCTTTTCACGATAGGTATATCTAAAATCGTTTAGTAGGTATAAGCATTTACTTAGTAAACGTTCGCCACCCACCGCCGTTTCTATTAGTATTTATTTTGTGCACAATCTGAACAAAATATTCCCATGTTTTTTTTTTATATCATAAGATAGCAAACAAGCAGATGGGTCTCCTGATGGAAAGAGTCAACCATCGCCTATAGACACCAAAGATGTTAATGGTGCGTTGCTATCTTGTGGCGAGGTCTAATGCCACATGCATAAGTTTACCGGCTTCCTTACCCTCCAAACCGGAACACGACAGCGTCAAGCACTGACGCTATTGTGGCAGGAATAGTAAGGCGGTGGGCCGGCGGCCGGGCGAGACAATGCAGAACTCTACCACCTAGTAGCCACGATGGTAGTGACTCGATAGCCAATAGGTCGCCTTTTACGACCTGCCTGACAGAACAGCAGTTGACCTATTCTTCAAAGGAGGCCGGGACCAACACGGCGTTGTTACATCATTTAGGTGCATTTTGTTTCTGGCACTCTGTAAATAAAATAAGAGAATATTTTTATAGTAGATCATTGAAAAATTAAATACTAATATTGTCTTAAAAAAAGATTTCCAGTGTTTAATAAAAAAACATCAAGTCTCACCATGGGCTAAACTGGATACACCTTTCAAGGCAATTTCTTAGGTTGTCATACATTTACACGCAAATACAGAGTTATAATACTTACCGATGAAATATAATAACTTCAGAGGTATTCCTTAAGCCTTAGCTTTTTATTTGACTCTATAAAATAGCACAGTAAGGCATATTTCTATTTTTTACGATATATCGAAAAGCGTTTGACATTTACATACTTACATTTACATTTGCTCATATAAGCAGCTACGCATTTTGCGCCCAACAGGCTCATAGACCACACTAATAAACAAAGTATCTTCACGCCCGTATCCCCGAAGGGGTAGGCAGAGGTACAACAAGTGCACCCACGATTAGCCGAAGATACTTGGTCCCACAAATGTGATAGGTGGCAAGCTTATCGCCAACCGGGCACTTTCCAATCCCGGGCAACGTTGTGTATATCAGAAAACTGAAAAACACTTTTTTATGTGCCCGATCCGGGAATCGAACCCGGGACCTCATGTGGTCGACGCCAACGCTGGACCACTAGACCACAGAGACACACTAATAAATACGTGTTGTATTTATTAGTGTGGTCCATGAGTCTCACACTTGATGTTTTTTATTAAGGTATGTATGCTCACATGCGGTAGAATTGAAACTTCATTTGCAGTAAAATCGTACCTCCGATCAAATAGCGTCACAAGTCAAAAAACGATTCTCGAGTATAAGGGGTTTAAAGTTGCTCCTGTCTATTTTTTTTCGCTTTTCAGGCCAACGCCACTAACGTCACTAGCGCCGTTATAGTATGAAATCATTGAAAACAGTAGTAGAACACCATTCGAGATAAAACTATGGCAAATACGATTCGAATGGTACAAAAAAGTGATTTTTACGATTTTTTTAATTGTTACACTATTTGAGCGGAGGTGCAAAATGCATTTTATTTGTGTTGTTTGTATCTGGCTGGTTACGAAACCTTTAAATAGATGAGAATATTTTAAATATAAAATACACTCTCATTATTTTATCTCATTCTCCCGCCTGCTTAATTTAATTTCAAGTGTGTGTTTCTCTATCATGCCGCCTTTCCGTTACATCGAGTTTGAAATTACGTTTTGGAAGAAGTTTCACTTCAAAAAAGTATTACGCAGGAACTCCCGGACATAATACAACTGAAGATTCCAATCCACCTTAAATACTTTGACCTACTTAAAATCGTTTAAAGTATTTAAAAACACTGACCGATGCTCCAAGAGGAAGTGAAGCGCTCATCTTGTGACATTTATTTGACAGCTTTTCGTCAACGGAAACTGTTACTTGAAATGATTCCAACATTCCTTTAAAGAATTGTTTAAATATCTGCACTATTTCGAACCCTTCATTTACTCATATTTTGAGAATGGTAAACTAAAAATGTAAATATATCATCTAGCTACCACTATTGCATTGTAGGCAGAGTGAACTAAACTACTATAGATTTTGCGGTACACTACGATTCACCGGTTGGCGAGATGTATGGTGAATGAATCGCTCCATTATACTGTCTGATAATTATTAGCTAATTCTAGCAATAGCCGAGACTGACAGACTCCGAGCTGCTACTGAAATATGAAATTTTCGAGAAAAATGTCGATGAAACTTCAATTATACATTTGTTCGAAAATTTTGTTTATCTATCCACAAAATAATCTATGTTTTCTATATCTATACATATAATAAAATCGTAGAAAAGTCAAAACTGTACATTGAATATTTTTTTAAAATAATACTTGGGACGTGATCTAGAATAGATACCGAAGCCAAAAATATAGTTTTTAGAATTTTTGTCTGTTTGTCTGAATGGCACATAGGCTTTTTTATGTTGGTGTGATAGGCAAACTGGCAGACGTGCCACCTGATGGTAAGTGGTCGACGTCGCCAATGAACATAAATGGTATACCTTGGTTGGAACTAGCTCAGGCATCCCATTCGTGTGTTGCCCATCCTGAGACATAAGATGTTAAGTCTCGGTGCCAGTAATTACACTGCCTGTCTTGCCCTTCTGGACGAAACACAGAAAAGCTGTGTCACGGGAGAAATAGGCGAGATGGTGGTACCCATGAAGCCGGGAGCGCGGCACAGCGCATCCCTCCCACCACAGGCTACTTTTTATCCCGGAAAAATTAGGTTATCCCGTGGGATTCACCAAAAACTCTTATAATGCAGGGGCTGCACGCTGCAGCTAGTAATATAATAAATGAGAAAATTTGGATGTTGGGATGGATAAATGGATGTTTTTTTAATAGAAAAAGGCTCACCCGGGGCTCACCTGATGGTAAGTAACCACCGCCGCCCATGGACAAACACACTATTAAAAGACTTGCCGTTGCGTTGCCGGCCTTTTAAGAAAGGACTCTTTTCTTGAAGGTCCCCAACTCGTATCCGTTCGGATGTTTGTTACTCAATCACGCCAAAACAATTGAACGGATTTGGATGAAATTTGGCACAGATAGTTGACGACCTGGAATAGCACATAGGCTACTTTTTATCCCAAAAAATGAGTTATTCCCGCGGGATTCACCAAAAATGTTTTTAAACAGCAAGCTGCACCGTGCAGCTAATAACATTATATAAGGTAACTAGTAAAAGACTGTATGTATTGAAGGAGACGATAGTATAACCGAGAAGTTAGACCGAATAAAACACTTAAATCACTTCGACACGCACAGTATAATTTTTGGGCAGAGTAACGGCCTCGACAAGCGATAGAATTACAATGAATCTAAAACATCTGATTCCAGCTTATTTATACTATCCTTATCTATTGTTGTTACCAGTAACATCATTATTGCACAATAATAGGTGCATAAATCACACAGGTGCGCCACACCTGGCTAGTCTTCTTGATAAGCGCAGTTGCTAACAGTAGTTAATGGTCATAAAAATATAACAAATGAATTTCTAAACAACATAGTAAACCTCAACTAAATTTGTGTAGCAATGTTCAAAAAGTATGGTCATCGCGCCTGCCTAGGCGCTTAATATCAGCCGCAGCCACAATCGATGGTCGTGATCAATGAATAGTAGTATTCAAAAATTATGGTAACCGCGCGAGTTCTAACGAGTTTAGTCTCGAGTTCGGCAAATCACTGTTGGTAAACTTCAATGTCTTTGTACGGGTATCCATACTAAACATTTTTATTGGATTATTTAGTAAAAGTTTAAGTTCCTACCTATTTTTTTAGACATTCGGTATCAGAATCGATTACTTAACACCCTTCTTTATTATTTAGTCTTTTACCAGTCAACCTGTATACAAGGTTACATTTAAAGGCCCGTCCAAATTTTAAAATTAGGAACTAAATATTGAATTGACGATGCGTTTTAATTATTATTGTAAAATTATTACAAGGTAATATAAAAATATACGTTTAAAAATATCCCACAAAATCCATGAATTGCATGCACCCAGTCTTTTGAACGAAAGCTGTAAAGCTGGCAGTGTGTCATTTTACATTTACCTATAATTAATTACCTACGATAGTAACTATTATGTAATCTGTCGCTCTAAGTACATTTTTCCTGATTACTCTTACTTTGTTGAAGGCACTTAAATACTTTAGTTCGAATTTTGCTTAATTGAAATTATGTCCACGCGTTTTGTTTTTCGTGTCGAATAAAAACGAAATTTGAATTTTTCAAATTATGTTTTATATTACATAAATCGAACATAATATTATCGATTCTGAACAACCTCTAAAAATTTGGCCGAACATTTAAAAGTAGACCTGTATAATTGCAATATAGAACTCGAAATCAGGATGATGAACTCATGATCAGAGATCAACCACAAATTACTAGATCAATGATGCAGGCTTACGTAACTTTGTCAATTAAACTAGAAAAACATAAGTGTTTTTTTTGTAACTTGGCATAAAGACCAGTCGACCTCAAACTTGGCTCCAAATTTAGCATGCTCTAAATTGACGGGGACCTAGTTGGCCGGAACCGAAGTCATCCGGTTGGAAAGTGGCCAAGCTTAAAAATTGGATATATGCAATTACATTAATGACATTTTATGCTTAAACATTCACCATCTGCATTGAGATTTACATACATACATATTGTTACATAACATACATATTGTAAAGTTATTATTTAATGCATGCATAATAAGTATATTCATGTCAAATTACAGCTTTCTAGTATTAAGGCTCTCTGACCATTCGTGCGGACGGACGGACATAGCGAAACTATAAGGGTTCCTAGTTTACTTCGGAACCTTAAAAAGTAATTTAATTAAAAATTTAATCGTCTTCAAATACCTCGGTATCTATATCTCGGTATCCAAGACAGCTTAGCTTTTCCCCAGGGCACCCTGAGCTCGCAACTCAGAGGTTATCAAGACGGTTGCCGCTGTTGATTCTGGTTTACAGAAGTTACAGTGGTGGGAACGAGAGGTGGGCCCATTGCCCATAAAAAAAAACCAATCGCTTGCAATATAGAGTCAGTCAGTTCAGTCAGTCAATTACTTCAGTCGAAACACTATAAAGTAGGTTTGACTGAATGTCGAGCTTGGTTGAGGTAAACTTAGTTTTATCGATGTGCAGCCACGAAGAATTTCAATCAGTGGAATATCCTTCAAGTTCAAAGTAGAAGGTTCGACAAAGTGTGCGTATATCACGAAAGAGGTTTTTTATCCTGTAATTACTGGCTTTAAAACAGATTTGCCTGGAATTCTCAAAAGAAAAGTTTTCATGCAGTACCACAATAGGACTAATTATTGTAAATGAGTGTTTTGCATGCTTTTGCCACTAATTGGCCACTCACATTTGCGCCGAGTAGTTTTATTAGGGCAAGGTTGTATAACGACTCTGGTGACCTATAAAATCTGACTTGAAATGTTGCTAGATGTGATTTAAAATAGGATTAAATCAATTGGATTAGACATATTGCTAGAATCCTAAACTTTATACGGTTATTTTTCTGTATAAAAACCGACCAATATGGAGTTTTCCAATACTCGTAGAATTTCAAGTATATTTAAAAATATTTGTATTTATATTAAATATTTTTAACGAACCTTATTAATATTTATATGTTTTTGATTAGCACCGACGCGGTCAAAATTCTAGTGACATTCAAGTGTAAAATTCACTTAAAGGATCAAAATAGTATTGTCTTTTGGTCAAAGATCTATAGTTATATCTTACCATCCAACTGTAGTAGTTGGATGTAAATACCTGTCAGAATATAGAAATAAGCAATTTAAAAACTACTAAACGACGCATTTCGCCAACAAACTGTAACAAAGTTTGCGAAATTTTGAAGAATATACATTTTTGATTATAAATAAATTAAAAAAAATTAGGTTTTTGACCGCGTTGTTGCAAATCAAAAATATAATTTGTATTTATTTTTAACCTACTATAATAAAGAAGCAGGTTCTAAGGTTGTCGAAATCTTCTATTCGTTATTATGATAACCAATTAGAAATTATTTTTTATGTCACATATATATTGTGTGTTATATATATCTAACACATAAGCAGATGTTTCTCTTCATAGAAAGAGACGGACACGATCTTTAAACACCCCTGATGTCAGT
This sequence comes from Apodemia mormo, assembly GCA_036924255.1. NCBI lineage: Eukaryota > Metazoa > Arthropoda > Insecta > Lepidoptera > Riodinidae > Apodemia > Apodemia mormo. The sequence continues at coordinate 8,940,471 of JAUPFN010000003.1, forward strand.
TGTGCGTTACGTCCTGATAACAGTTTGGTAAACACAGATGCATAAGTTTACCAGCTATACCTTACCCTGCAAACCGGAACATCATTTATTACCCCCCCCCCCTCCCCTACACACACACATACCAATAGGGCATGCCCCTCAAGCTGGAAAGTCCTGATTAACTAGATACCTTACAGTACGACAGTTAATGTATTCAAGATATCTGAATCAACAAGGCGAATCGAACAATAGCCCTTTTTGATAATACACGGAAACACCAATAACACTTTATTTATATGAAAATGTCTTCTAGCTACCGAATAAAATTTGTTATTCGGAACAATCGACGGAAATATTTTAGTAATTACGGAAATATGAACTTTAAGATTTATAGAGACAGAACTTCCACTGTTCCAGTGTGCACCATGTTCTGTATTGAAGGGTAAGGTAGTCGATAAACTTACACAATAATGGTACATCCCTGTCACACAGACGACAATGCACCATTAACATTTGTAACGTCTATAAGCGTGAGATCTATTTTCCGTCAGAAGGACAATCTACTTGATTTCCTATTCTATCATAGAATAATTATTATCCTTTAAATTATAGCTAAAGGTTTATTGTAGCATTAAAAATATTATGGTTTTCCTGCATACAAACAATGATGTGTGAAGATCTATACTTATATATTACAAAGAGAAAACAATTTTGTATGTTTATAACAAATAAATTCAAAAATTACTGGACTTATTTTAGATCGGTCTAAAAAATTCTTTTGTATCCAAACAATTTGTATTAAATTTTACGAATTGGCTACGTCGCCTAGCGAGTTAGCCGCCATATATTTCAATAAAAACTGTTTAGATACGATGTGGCCGGCTTCGTCGTCGTGACGTCCCGGTGAGTTAGAGCCCTAAGATTTACCGGATTCGGTGGCCACACTATCCAGAAGTAACAAAGGTTACTTTTTTATTCAAATAGGAAAAAGAAAACTATGGTTCTGGGTGAACGAAGACACGTATGACAATTAATAAGAGATAAAATAATTTGATTGATTCTAAAATTTTCTTGACGCGTTTCCAAAAGTGATCTATTACGTATGTAATAATATTTCAACAAAGAATTTGTTACTCAAAGTCATGCTAGATTGTCGATGAACGATAAATGCTCTGCATCGTAATGTTATAGAAATTATTAGAATTTCATGTCTCGCGAAGAATTTATTACAACGCAAACAAAGTATACGAAATACAACCAGGGGTCACAGTCTACGTCTTTTATAATTAATTACCTCAATCGTAAGGGAGAAGATAAGAGGAAATTCTTTTATGTGCGTAGGTTTGGTGCGAGAAGATGTAGAGATCACAAAATATGAAATCTTTCGAAATCGTCTTTCGAATGTCAGATCTCAGAAGCTGATTTACGTAGAAACGAAATTGAGAGTGCAGATGAAGTTTTGAACTCGTCACGTACGGAATTAATTAACTCATTCATAAATTTACCAGCTACCTTACCGGTAGGAATGGATGAGGTGGTGATACAAAACCTATTGGAGACTTTGCACAACTCTACCACCTAATCAGAAGTAACGGTGTAAGTGACATTTATTTACCTTCTCTCATCTCTTACGAGATGCCTAGCAGTAAGGCAGTTGATCTATTCTTTAAAAGAGAACCCGGATCAACAAGGGAAAATAATTACTAAGTAAATAAAAGCTTTGAAAATATTTTTTTTGCCTTATGAAGTAAAAGTGCCCACTATATTAAGTTGTTTTAAGCTAAAAAGAATAAAAAATATAAAAATATCTTCAAAAAATATAACCATAAGTTTTTCAGTTTAAACATCTATTTTGTAAAAAAAGGCAGTATGTTAATTTTTGAAAAGCTGTATATTTTGAAAACGATGATGGCATTCAACTTAATTTTTGAGATCTAAAATATTGCTTTAGCTAAATAATCGATAGGTTGAAAAATGTCGATGCATTATCAAAAAATATTTTATTTTTAATTTTCTTCACTGATAAATCCCAAACAAATTGACCCATTTTGATTTAATTAACGGTATTTGACGCAGTTTTTAAAGGAGAAAAGCTGATTAGATTTTTAAGTCAATCGGTGAAGTGACTTGAAAGTTATTTAAAAAAATTGAATAAGTTTGCTAAAAACAACTTAATTTTAACATTTGAAAAGGTATTAGTTTTGAGAATTAGATTCGATTTTAATTTTTGAAACGGCATTAGACGTAGTTATCTTAGTAGTAAATATCGTAAAATACCAAAAAATGATTGGTTGAAAAATTTCGAAGCTATGTCGAAAAAACACTTTTTTCAAAATTTTTCGTCAACGATTACTCCCAAACGGATAAACCGATTTTGATGCAATTTATGTATTAGACGTAGTTTTTGAGGATAGATCTGATTAGTTTTTGTTCTCAATCGGTACATTAATCTGTAAGTTATATTAAAAAAAATACAGTTCCGCCAAAATTTTTTTGGTGCTTTTTCAAAATTTCTCAAAATCTCCTGGACCGAATCGGTTCAAATTTTCAGGAAGTCTAGGTTGAGCAGAATTCAATCGAATGACATCAACCGCGTTTCGATCGGTCCAGCTGTTCAAAAGTTATGAGAGGAATACACATACACACACATACATACACACATACAGACATACTGACGTCATCGTGAAAATAGTCGGAAAAGGTTCCTAGAACCTCAAAACGTAGACATCTGGTGAAAACTCGATTTTCGAAAATCGTGGTAAAATCAGTAACTTCCTTATCTACATACGTAGTGAGAAGTTAAATATATGTAGGTTTGTAGACTCAAAAAGTTAACTTCACAGCTAGCCCTGCTTATGTTATAACCAAGTTATAATATACCATAGTTGTAAAATATGTTTAATTTTAAGTGAAAAATGCATTTAGGTTGAATGTGTCCTATACCTAACATGAAACTATCATCCTAATAAGAAATAGTGCAGAATTAAGTATTTATTACGAAAGTTACTCCAAAAATATTTTTTGTTATTTAGTTTGACAAAAATTGAATTCTACTATTGTTTTTAACAATCCCGTTCCAAATTCATACATTTTTAAATGTTTTTTTAATCATTTACTTAAAAGGTTAGAACCTTGTAACCACATTTACCCATAATTGGCCCGTACTAATGTCACGCTAATATTACATACTCTCTTAAATTTCGATGGAATGGTTACTTTTCCAGCGTTTGCTCAACCGCATTCAGTGTCTTAAGTTGCCATTGATCCTTACATTCAGTTGAAATGAATGTAAAACAGCAATATAGCAATAAATGAATTGTATACTTTGTACTTGAGAAGCGTTTCTCAGGTACAGATATAAAGTCGTCGAGCTATCAAAAAACCATAAATAAAATGAATAAAATATAATTTGCTACATGATTACAATCTATTGATACTAGAAATAACATACATACATATCTTTACGCCACACCCTTACGGGGTAGGCAGAGAGAACCGTGAACCATATGTCACGATCCTTGCAGATCAATCTTGCTAACTCCACATTAATTATACTCTTCATTCAAACACACCGGTTGCGAAGACTTGACTCAACCTTTGGATCAGCACCCGATCAATCTGATCATGGTATATCATCAGTATTGGTCTTCGATGTCAAGAAAGAATTAGACTACAAAAACGTTATCATGAAAACCGACTTTGGGAATAACAACGCTTTTATTTTAAACTAGCTGTTGCCCGCGACTTCGTCCGCGCGGACTTCGTTTACTCCACACAGCTCCTCCCCCGTAGGTAATAGCGTGATAATATGTAGCCTATATGTTGACCCGACCTATTAGTAATATTCATACAAAATTTGAAGTAAATCCATACAGTTTTGAGTTTACTCCGAACATACATACAGACAAACAGACTGACAGACAAAAATACTAAAAACTATATTTTTGGCTTCGATATCGATCGTAGATCACGCCCCAAGTATTCTTTTAAAAAAATATTCGATGTACAATTTTGACTTTACTACAATTTTATTATAATGTATCTCAATAAGAATAATATATATCGATACTATTGTTATTGAGATAATATCAAAAATCGTATCATGTCAAACTTATTCATAGTAGGCTTTAGTACATCTCATTGAGCGTTTTTAAGTTATGAAGATGCTTATAATATTGTATATTGTAGTAATGTACAACGTATCATTGAATAACAAGCACACTGACAGTAATAAATTCTTTACAAAAACGTACAATTAATCACTTTTGTGATAAATAAATATAACCACGCTCGCGCTGATTTCCTAACAAAAAAGGCAAACTTAAGCCAAAGTAACTCTACGCCTCGCAAATCAAACCCAAGACACAATAATCAAGAGTTGATCACACTAATCATACTAGACATCAAAACAACTAACAAGTAACACTACTAAATTATCTTAAAACATCTTAAGATCGTTAAGGTTATAATAACTTGTCAAACATAATATTTAATTCTATTAACTCCCATCTGTGCGACCGACACATGTTAATTAGGCGTGATGATTAATGTGTGTCGGCGAAGTGAAATATTATCTCTTCGCTCAGTACAGCTTTTGTTTGAACTTCATCAAAAAAACTTTAGTTGTGTGATATGAACAATTAAGTTGAAATTATTTATAACTAGCAGTTGCGCGCTACTTTGTCCGCGTGACCTGAAATCATTACATTCCCTTTACTCAATCTGATACATGATTATTCTTCGTTACTCCCAGATAATGTAGCTATTGTAAAGTTGAGAGAATTTTCAAAATTGGTTGAGTAGTTTTTCAGTTAAATTGTAACAAACAAATAAATAAAATATCATTTTTTCTTTATAAGTTACGAGCTGTGCCCGCGACTTCGTCTGCGTGGAAAAATTTCTAAAATAAAAGTAGCCTTTTCCCGGGGGCTTACCCGCATATTTCCCGTTCCCATGGAATTTCCAGGATAAAAAGTATACTATGTCCTTTTTCGAGTCTCAAACTATTTTTGTACCAAATTGCATCCAAATTGGTTCAGTAGTTTAGGCGCCAAGAAGAGACAGACGGACAAAGTTACTTTCACATTTATAATAGTAGTACGGATTAAGATTAACTAAATGACCCTCGCAGTTTCTTACCGCGAGTAGAATATTTAACGTACATACGTACGTACATACATACGAAGATTAACGTACATATAATCACTACATAGTATAAAACAAAGTCGCTTTCCCTATCTGTCCCTATGTCCCTATATCCCTATGTATGCTTAAATCTTTAAAACTACGCAACGGATTTTGATGCGGTTTTTTTAATAGATAGATTGATTCTCAAGGACGGTTTTAGTATATAAACCTTTCCGATATTCTAACGGGAACAAAAGCTACGCGGGTGAAACCGCGGGCAGGTCGCTAGTAATTCATATAAAGTTTTATTTTATATTCCAGCCTCTTAGGGGTTGATTTTTGAAAAAATATCGCTTATGTTTGACTTCTACTATATCCATTTTTATATCATAAGATACCTAACAAGCAGATATCCTTCCTGATGAAAAATGACCACCATTGTCTATAGAAACCAAAGATATTAATGGAGCATTACTATTCTGTGGGCGAAGTCATAATACTACATGCATGAATTTACCCTCGAAACAGGAATATGACAGTGACAAGCACTGACGCTATTGCGGCTGGAATAAGTAAGGCAATGGTACTAGACCCGGGCGAGACAATACAGAAGTCTACCACCTAGATTCAGGCTGTACTTTGCGGAAATTCATAACTCTAAGAAGAAAACAATTCACATTGCAAACTTTCGCGGACTGTCACGAAGTAAAACGTGGTAAGAGCCCCCTTAAAGAGTAAACCTGTTGCCATTTTGCCACGCAATTCGTAAAATATTAACGTTTGGATATAAGTATCACTACCATATCATGCCAGGCACACAACCAGGTAGAGTACCGAAATGTCTCACCCGGGTATATGGTACCACCGCCTTACATATTCCTCCATCCATGCTTGTAATTATCGTGTGCCGGTTTGAATAGTAAGTTAGCCGATATACTTAAAATGTGGCATTGCTATCCCGCCACATGGATAGCAACGCATAATTAACACGATTGGCAAAGATTATATAATAATTACTATCGTAATAATTGGTCTATAGGCGATAGCTTCTCTTTCCATCAGGAGAGTCAGGAGAGCTTGTTTGCAATTGAGTGATATAAAAAAACCCAGGCCCAGAGTTCGAACCTAAAGATGCTGAAAGCTGAAATACTAACCTGAGACTAAGAGCAGTGTTTCCCAAACATTGTTTTGATACAGCCCGGTAATTTTCACACTGCCCCTTCGTGACCCACTTAATACTTTTAAACCCAAGCTATAATAAAAAGGTTTAATTAATGCTACATACTTTGATGTCGCCTATTTTGTCATCACTTAACGCTTACGAATTTTCATCGCGTCGCGTTGCGTCGATCTTTAGTAGGTAATATTTTGAAAGCAAGGCGGGAATGTTGCGACACGGTATTTTTTTTTTTTGATGGCCCGGTACCGGGTCACGACCCGGCAAATGGGAAACGCTGCTCTAGAGCAAAAGAGCGTTTTTTCTTAGAAAAAATAAAACTCAACCTTTATATTACCTATCCAATTCAAACAAAATCGGGTGTGGAGCACCACAAAAAGAATTGAAAGGATTCATTGTTCACATTAATTTGTAGGAAAACGTGACATTTTATTTTCACAGAAGCTTTATTAGATGTTGTAAATTAAAAGTGTCGTAAATACAGTTTTTATTGTCGTCCCACCAAAAACTTCTGCTTGAACTGAGTTAGACCTGTTATTTTATATATTGTACTAGCTGACCCGACAAACGTTATTCCACCTTTTTAACTATTCTTTTTTTTCTATATTTTCTCACCTTTTAAACCTTCCCTGGACTTCAACAATTAACTCAAAACCAAAATTAGCCAAATTGGTTCAGCCGTTTACTAACGAACAGCAATTGATTTATATATATATATATATATATATATATATATATATATACACGCAGACGATACGCAGACATTTTTACTGAAATGTCCCTTTTAAAGGCAAAGCGCAATATTGCGAGGACTGGGAGCGTTCTTATAGCTACTCTTTTCTATAGAAATAGTTTTACAAAAGCGTCACAAGACCGAGTTCTTAAGGATGTAAAGAAGTTCATTAAGTATTGTAATGCATGCATTACATGACTGGTTACATATTTTATATCATAAGATAGCAAATAAGCAAATGGCTCTCCTGTTGGAAAGAGACAGCCATCGCCTAAGACGAGATGTTAAAGTTGCTTTGCTATTCATGTGGTGAGGTGTTAATGTCACTTGCATGAGTTTATCGGCTACCTTACCCTCCAAACCGGAACACGACAATGACAAGCACTGCCGCTATTGCGCCAGGTATAGGTAAAGCAGTGGGAACAATTACCCGGGCGAGACGAGGCGGAACTCTATCACCTAGTCTTCAAGATGCTAATAACACACATGTATAACGGTATACTCACAGTTCGCCTTTTACCGACTTGGGGGCCTTCAAGAAAAGAGCTTACTCATTCTTAAAAGGCCGGCAACGCAACTGCAAGACCACTGGTATTGTGGATGTCCATGGGCGACGGTGATCACTTACCATCAGGTGCACCTCCTGCTCGTTTGCGCCCTCTTCTATAAAAAAAAACTAACTACCTGGCATAATGGCAGATAACCTATTCTTTAAAAGGGCTAACCCAGGGTAATTTATCACACCAGTTTCCGTACGAAATAGGCAGAGTGAACCGAAGATATATCTAAAATTATTAATGAACTTTAGTTGCGAAAAGTATTGTAATTATTTCTTTAGATGTATGAAATTTTAGGTATGAGTTTATGATTTTACATTATTTCTTTTTTCTAGGATATGACAATACTATTTTTTTCTTGTGTATAGATGATTTTTTTTGTGATAACAACTTTTATGTTCATTTCATTCAAATGTATTTTTCTCAAATATGTGCAGAAATATTGTCATTGCGTTTGAATAAAGAGCATGCAAAGTATCTTGGCGACTTGGCACCTTTCGAATTTACCTAATATTTCTGTCATCAACTCGCAAGCTCGTACAGCCAGGTAAAAAAATAAACTAATTCTTAAAAACGACTGCAAATAAAACGACATTGTATTAAATCTTAAAATAAAGCTACTGTCTAACTATTGTTGTTATATATATATATATATATATATATGTATGTATACTCAAGTTAGCGCCGGGAAGCTAGTTATACAGAGTGTCGGCACACACGGCACACGAAATGCACTTGATTGACATAACGTCTTGGGAATAATATTTTTAGACCGTTAGACAAGAACATTAACCCATGAATCACAATAGTTTGATGTAGGAACGATATATGTATAGCAAATCGACGTATATGTAATGTATACCTATGGTAAATCCTAAATGAGATTATTTATTTAAATTTTGCACACATACATTTACACAGGTAGACGTAACGCCCAAGAGCATTCTCTGCCAGTCTATCTCAAAAGAATACAGAGAAAGAGCAAGGGGTGCACATAGAAAGAAGAAAAAACAGGAACTTGCTCAATCAAGTACATTAAAAATACACATTATGTGAAAATAAAACTTACCCAACGAAAAACACATAATTAAAAACATATTTACATATAATATATACATATATACATATAATAAAATTGTAGAAAAGTCATGTATGTCCGGGGTAAACTCCAAAACTACTGCATGGATTTACTTAAAATTTTACATGACTATTACTAACAGGTCGGGTCAACATATAAGCTACATATTATCACGCTAGCACCTACGGGAGAGGAGCTGTGCGAAGTAAATGAAGTCCGCGCGGACTAAGTCGCAGGCAACAGCTAGTAATATTATATAAATAAGTATACATATTTTATTTACATGAATATAAATATTTCAATATATAAGAATAAAATACATAGACTTAAAACTATAGACAAATATATACTAATATACATAGACACTAATGTATAATTATTATACTTTTTTATGTCTTCAAACCATAGCAGCAAATAAACAAAGTTATATAAACATATAAGTAATCAATCAGGAACAATGCCCAAGTAAATAATGCTTATACCTCAGAGGAGGACAGATTCAACTGCTCTCCTAACATCAGCATGTGCATGCATTTGCATGCAGTGTATTCCAGAGCTTTATAGCCTGATGTAAAAACGAAAGAGAGAAAATCTGTACGACAAAAGGGTACATGTAGTGTGAGACCATATTTAGATCAAAGATTACGATTATGTGAAGTGTGTTGATATTGAAAATATGATTTAAGACGTAGGAGAAGACGGATCGTATAAAACATAAAACAGCATACGTACTAAATCCCATATCACGAATTTGATAGATAGATAGCTAGCCACATTAAGCTTAGAACGGTAAAAAGAGATGTGGTCATAATTCCTCAAACCATACGTAAAACGAATACAATTATTTTGAAGACGACAGTAATAGTAGCGATCTGGAAATTTATGGACTTTATATTTTGATATATAATTTATATATTTTTCATGTATTTTTCATATATTTAAAATATATAATTTTTATATTTTAAAATATATTTTTTATATATTTTTTTTTTTCATGGGGGTTGTGTGGTTCTGATAAGAGTGAATTTAGATAGTAAACAGATGGTTTATTACAAATGTATTGTTGTAGAAGGATTGATGAATAGATTTTGAAGTATATAGCTTTTTAAAATTAGAATTAAAATTTTGAACAAATATATTTTGTATGCTAAGAGATAAAAATATAATAATAAACATTAAAAAAGAAATCTGGTTCTTTGAATTAAAAAAATCCATAAGTATAATTTAGATGAAAAATATAAAATATTTGTAACGTGATTGGTCAAATATATCATAAGCATGAAAATATATATAATTCTATACTAACAGTTAGTTGCGCGCTTGCGATTAATAATTGCAATTAATAAAATAAAAAACCCAAAAGACTGCATATCTTTATATATTGTGTACATTGATTCCACTATTGTTCAGATTTTTCATCGTAATTTTGTGGAAATATTTTAATGCGTAGATACTTTATAGGCTGACGAATTACAGTCAAATGCTCTTTTCGGACAAGATTCGTTAGATTTAATAACATATACTTCAATAGATTTCTTCAAATTTGGCTTACGTGACTTATGTCAGGACACGTTTGTTTATAAATAACATCGTACCCTGATAGCCACCTTACCTAAAACTTACTGTCAATCTACATCCGCAATTTGAAGCAAACTTGACGGAAAGAGTTGGCAAAGCGAGCGATTACCTATTAGTTACCTATAACTACAAATCTAAAAAAACTATTTTTTCAGCGTATCAAAAATTAGTCATAAACATCTTGACAGTATTACATATTTATACACTATATATTTTCAGTATTTTTGAATCGCTTGTCCTATTTTTCCTTGTTAGCCACCGGAAATCCCAGAAATTCGCTAACGAGATTATCAGAATTACCTAACAAGTATTTTAATTATAACTCAAAGTAGGAAATTTCGTTTGACGTCAAGTTAGTGTTATCAGGAGGTATATCGGTCTTTATAATTTGCCTATAACTTCCGTTAATTAGCCTAAAACCCAATAATATTCGATAACAAACCTCAAACTAGGGATGTACGATTCCAAAAAAAATCGATCTTGAGAATCGCGACAAATATTTTATTATTTGTTATAAATATTTTATTGACAGATATGAGTAGAGTGATTATCATTTTGATAATATCTTAAAAAGCACCCCACGCTTTTTTTAAAATAAAATATATTTTTTTTTATTCACACTATAATTAATTTATATTTATTGAAATTTTCAACACTATTCTTAATTTAAATTTATTAAAATTTATTTTCTATTTTTTGCTTTGATTTTCTATAAAAAGCGTGCTTTTAGTTTTTTTAAACTATTATTTATTTTTTACTTTTTAGTTTGGTTTATTCATAAAAGCGTGATTTTTTAGTTTTTTAAAACTATTATTTGTTTTGTAAAATTAAAATTCTCCTTAGTATTCAAAAATTTGTCAATATTGGAGAAATCGGCTAAAGATAATTATTGGAAATTAAAATTAACATCAAATCCTGTCTTATCGACTGTAGGAATAATTATAAAAAATTAAAATTAAGTTTCTTACCTTATCGACTATAGATGAAAATTATATAAAATAACAAAAATCATATTTTGCAAATTAAAAAATGGAATAATTTTATCAAACATACAAACATACAAAAGTACAAACGTACAAACATACAAACATACAAACATACAAACATACATATAGGTGAAGCTAATAAAAAGTTTGTAAAAATTATATGTCTCAATTTTAGAATCAAATTTGTAAATTACTTAAAAAATACTTTCTTTGAAAATTCGGGAAAATTGAAAAATCGGGAAAATTAAAGTTATAAATAAGAGAAAAAAATCTATTAAACACTGCGTAGATCATTTAAAGATTAAAAAAATTCGATACAATCGAACGACAATCTGAAATTCGAAAATACGGTTATTTTGTAGCTTCTCTTTACATGCTATTTTTTAAAAATTTTGTCAATTTTTCAATTCTAAGATCATATTCCAGCTATGAAAATGCACTTGCAAGTCATTAACAATTGTGTTTAATAGATTTTTTTCCCATATTTATAACTGTAATTTTTCCGATTTTTTTTTTTTGGTATTTTTAGATTTTTTTTTTTAATTTTTAGCGCGCGCATAAAAATTTCTAGTAGAAATTTATTTCGATGTCGATGGTTCATTATTCTACATCGACCATCGATGTTTCGATTCCAAAAAAAATCGACCAAAAAAAATGATGTTTCCCGGAAAAAACATCGATAGTCGAAACATTGATGTATATCGGCCATCCCTATTTGACTGCTTTAGTTATCAATTAACAGGAAAAAAACAATTTATTTTGCGCATTATTAATACATTTTATGGTCCGTTCTCTGAGTTCAGGTTATCGCTGTTTTCGATATAATAAATTTATTAATATATTTTCCGTATTACATAGCTATTTTAAATATTAAATAAGCAAAGGAAAGTTTTGAGTTGATGAAAACCCAAATAATTTAGTTTAGTTTTGATTCAAAATGATACTACTCCACTATCAGTAGAAAACAATAAAGCCCTTGAGTTTACAGAATGTTTTGCGTGACAAAAACATTTTTTTTTAATTATCAATTTTTTGGGTTCCAATTTCTAAATTTCGACATTGAAGCGAGCCCTGGACGGTCCAATTCATTGAGAAGTGATTGGTTGAGATCAGCGTAGTATACACCAGCTAAGTAATCATAGGAAAGATCAATGATTGTACCAATAGGAATTTAGTGTTTTGTCGGTAAAAAAATTTTTATGTCTGTAAAGACTTCGTAACGTGTAATTTACTTTACGAAAAACTTCATTTACATGCGGTGTCCATGACAAGGTACTATCAATTTTATTTGCACCAGATACCTCGTCACAAGGATACGAACGCAACATCACATCTTCGGTGTCTATACGTATAAAATGGTTGACTCTTTCTAGCCAGGAAAGCTATCTGCTTGTTTTTAATCTTATCCTTCGTTATCACGAACGCGATCCACGAGTCGTTAGTGTTATACAGTCATTTATCGCTAAATTATTAAATAAATTCAATAGTTAAATTAGGGCGAGTCTATCTCACTCTTTGTATAAAAGTGTTGGCTTAAAGTAGTGTCACGTTACAGCATAGGAATATTGATATAAGGCTGATTAAAATACTTTTATTATCCAATATACAACCTCTTTAACATGAAGTAAGCTTTCAATGATTACATTGAACGAATTCAAGGTCACATATACTACTATTGTACGTATACAATCTTCGATCAGAAAGTACATTTCTGATCGAAGTATACGATGAACTAGGTGTTATTAAAGTTTATGTTGCTTGTATACCAAAATCATTTTTGAATTTCGTGGTTGTGTATAGAAATAACGAACATACATACATGTATGTACATCATTGACCTCTAAATATATGGACATGAAATAGCTACAGAAAAAACGTGTCATTTATAGACACAATATGGCTGCCGTGTTAACATTATTAAGGATGTCCAGAAAGTAACATTTATGTTTTATCGATAAACGTTGTTTCCTGATTTACGTATTTTCAACCAAAAAATATGTTATTGTATTAGAGGTGATCTTTGACGTGTAAGAACAAAATCTAAACTATATAATAATTTACTAGTACCTATATTGATAGCGCTTAAAACGTTCCCAAAAATATTTAAACGCAAAGTAGGTCCGTACTAAAACGTTTATAGTAAATAAAATTTTATATTAATCAAGCTAGACAATAAAATAAATTAAAGTATTTTCACTAATAAGCCTAATGGCTTTAGATTTACTTCTTTTAGTCTCCAGTATTCTGTGCTTTAGTTGACTAATTCTGAGGTTCTAGGACACTTCCAACAATTTCATACGTCAGTATATATGACGTCTTTGTTGTGTGATTATATTCGTATTAGCACCTGCAAAACGATCCCTGGACTCACTCAAACAAATAGTAAATTGATAAAGAGAGATCGAGTTGACAAATCAAAATGTCAACGTAAATTCGTTATTTTGTGACATTCGATCACAAATAAACAGATTCAAGATTGCGACTTTAAAAGTGGCTAATAAGATAAGAATAGAAATGAATATGTGGTCTTATTTTGTCCAATCACAGTCAACGTACGCATGCGTCGTGTTACGAAAACGTCTTAACTTATAGGGGATATTTCTAAGGGCCTAACATAATTTTACGAGTTGTCGTCGATAAAGCGGAGCAATAGTAGCAATAGAATTAAATCATAGCGTACAAAAATAAGGTTGATTATTGTAACGATATTTTCATGACGTTGCAATATTTTTTGTGTTTCTGTTTATATAATTATCATTCTTATGCGTTACCATACATTTTCTTGAGCCACCTTTGTAGGCAACGCTGAATCTCATTATTTTTTATCGACGTAAGCAAAGCTAAAATGTGTAATAACACAAAGTTACATTTTAGTTACAAATTAGTTCTAATTTTAGTTTTTAATGACCGCTCACACCACCAGCCATTTTGGCATTTTTTTCTAAAAAAACACGGACCGTTACGCGCACACGTTCCGAGTTCGTTCCGGTGGACCGTGGTCACAAAAATGATTTATGAGTTGCTTGGATTGAATCAGATACTGTAAAGCGTATATTTTTTAAGAGGTCTTGAGCACTGCAATAAACTGGTATGAGAATTGTTTAATTTAAATGGCTTAAGCTACAAAATAATTCAGGTGTAACACGACACTTTGAGAAAAATATGTATTTGTTAGTCGAGGATTTTTAATTCAAAAATTATATAAAAAAAATATAAAAAGCATAGGTCATCGCTTATGCTTTTTATATTTTTTTATATAATTGGTAAACATATACATACGGAAAAAAATAAACAACATATATTATAGTACAAAAATATTTATTTACATAAATATTAATATATTTTTTTTCATAAGTAATACGTAGTTTTTTTCGAAATTTTTAAATAATTTATTTCTTTTTCAAATTTACAGCTATGTTATTTTTTTTTTTAATTTTGTTTAGGATATTTCACATTCACATCATATGATTTATTTTGAGATCATAGATATCAACACTAAAATTTACGAAAATAAATAAAAATGATACCAGCGCTTTGGGTATGCCCAAAGCGCTGGTATCATGAGTTGGTCGTTAACGAAAAATATGTTTTATTAATTGATATTTACGGTTTTTTTTTTAATTATTATCGAAACTGTTAGATCTTGAACTAATCTTGATTACAAATAAAGTTTATTTGTTGATTAATACGCCAAAACACTTTTAAATTAACCTGTAGAGATGGGTTAATACCGATATTTCTCAAGATTAGGTGATACTAATATATTCACTTTCAAATATTATAATGTCTTAACTAATATGTCATTATTAACTAATATTTCACTGTAATTTGGACCTTAAAGTAACAGTAATAAGATCTGATACTGATACGGCAGGAAAATATTTTAACTAATATATCAGTATTAGTTAAAATATAGTAGTACTAATATTTCACTGTAATTTGAACCTTAAAACAACAGCATACTGCAGGAAATACGTCTGTCTCATTCGTACGTACGACGCGGCGTATCGTGAAAATATTTTAATATTTTCACGAATCCAAACGGGCGCCAATCTAGTGAATCCGAACTATTCCGAAGATCGAATAATATTATCCGATTCATTTTGGATACCCGTTACAGATATTAGGCGAATATGAAATATTAGCATATTACAGTTCGCCGGATTACTAATCCACGAATCCTTTCAATATTACTAATATCTTAGCGAATACTAATATATCAGTCACACCATTATTAACCAGTATCATAAACTGCAACCAACACATAACACACACAGCACGAATCAAAATGGCGGACTAAGTTCTTTTATTTTTCCCTAAGAGCGTATTTGAAAAAAGAATGTCAATTTGATATTATTCTGTACAATGTTTCGTTCGAAAACGATAAAATACCATAGAGTATTGTAGTAAAACTGGTAAATAGTGAAAATATTGTTTTTTTGGATGAAATTAGCGTTGGTTTATATCCAGTAGAGCTTGTAACTTTATTTTGGTTGAAGTTTTTGTTACTGTGATAGCGTCTTTCGATGGATAGCATTCTTGTTTCGCATGTTGAACTTGATAATAGGTTGGAAATATAATTGCATTATTTTTCTTAACACTTTCCCTTAAAGTATTGTATTGCCATTTGTTTAGCTTAAGTGATAAAAATATCCCCAAAGCCTCATCCGGAGAAAAAGCAGGTTTGGTTTCTTTAACAGATACGCACCTTTTTAACTTTTTTCACACCATGTGGATTCTTAATTAAATGTTCTAATATTTCAGCAATTTCCTCATTCCTATCTACTTTTAACTGCGCAAAATATGCATATTATATTTCGTTCGATGACAAATGAAAGTTTTCTGCTCGTATTTTTTTCTATTTAGGACCTATTTCACAAAAAGGTAGTCTAGGGCTTTGTTCGGTGGAGACACTTGCACTGATAGAAACTTTTAATGGTGACACAAAATTGATAAAATACAAATGATATTTTTTTTCAAATCATAAGATAGCAAACAAGCAGATGGGTCTCCTGATGGAAAGAGTCAACCATCGCCTATAGACACCAAAGATGTTGATGGTGCGTTGCTATCTTGTAGCGAGGTCTAATGCCACATGCATAAGTTTACCGGCTATCTTACCCTCCAAACCGGAACACGACAGTGACAAACACTGACGCTATTGCGGCAGGAATAGGCGGTGGTACTAGAGCCGGGCGAGATAATACAGAACTCTACCACCTAGTAGTCACGATGGCAGTGACTTGCATAGCCAATCGGTCGGCCTTTATGATCTGCCTGGCAGAACGGCAGTTGGTCTATTCTTCAAAGGAGCCCGGAACCAACACGAGGATAAACAAACAAATAGAACAAACATTTACTAGACCTGCACAAACTATGATTGACTGGTATTCTTTAGAAATGAATAAAATATATCTTACTAAACTAGCAAAAAGCAGAGCTTTGTAAGGGCTCGTAAAGTTATATTATCTAGTAATATTGTTAGGAAAGTATTTTTATGAGAATTACATATTTTAATGTATGGACTTTATCTAACCTAAAAAATCCAGCGTGTTTCGCCCAAACATTATATTCGCATCAAAGGCGTCGTCAGGTTGCCAAGCTGATCAAACTGATGCTCTATAGCTATTGCAGTCTATACGTCGTGAACCCTTGCCTTTATACAAGAGCACGATGCCCGTGCGCCGCCAGTCAAATATAAACATTTTGTGAAATAATCTCTTAATAAGTTCAAAAATTCTAATAAAAAATGTATCTTCTATAGATTTTAACTCGTTAGTTTTATAATAGATGGCGTTAGTAGTAATAAGATTCTCATAAAAATTGTATTTTCTATTTTTTTAATGTTTATAAAATGGTATTTTTATGGTAGATAACATATCTAGACATGAATTCAAAGTACCACGTCGAAGCTCAAACCTAAAAGTGCGACACTTTTTCAGTAAAATGTTCCACAAAAGTGCATAGTTCGTCGCCTAGTGTATAATAATAAAATCTATTTCATTCATTTCTAAACAATACCAGTTTATTAAAATATTTACTGTGTGACACCTTATCATTAACTCGACGTCCATGATATCTATATCTTAAAGCAATAAAAACTTTGATTACACTTTTAATAAGTAATAGTTTATGTGTAGAATTATGATCAGGCTGAGAAGCTAACCAAAATATTTTTCCACATCATAAAAATCACACATAAATTTAAATATATGTAGATAATAATGTAGTAAAATATTTAGGAATCATGCTAGACCAAAGATTATCGTGGCATCCTCAAATTGAATTGATATCTGGGAGGATCAGAAAACTTATTTGGATTTTTCGAAAATTAAGAGACGTTGCATCCAATACACTTCTAAATAGAATCTATTTTGCGCTAGCTCAATCAATTATTTGCTATTGTATACCTGTATGGGGTGGTGCCACTAAAATTAAAATGTTGCAAGTAGAACGAGCCCAAAGAGCATTATTAAAAGTAATGCATTTCAAAACCAGTAGATTTTCCACAACTGAACTATACTCACTGTGCGAGTTACTATCAGTTAGAAAACTATATATACTTTATGCCATACAAAAAAGACATAGGTTGATTACATATGATAATAACCAAAAAGTTAAAACAAGGAAGGATGCTATTTTACAAAACTCAACGGTAAAAACACTTTTTGTCAATAGACAGTTCTTAAATCAGTCTACTATAATATATAACAAACTTAATAAGATGTTAAATATTTATCCACTAACCATCTACAACCTTAAAGAGGTTTTAGTGGGCTGGCTTAAGTCACTGTCTTATGACGATGTTGAATCAATTATTTTTAGCAAGATAATATAAGAAAACTCTATTAACTGATGTATCTGTCTGTTAGAAACTGCTAGTCCTAAGATTAATGTAACACATGTACTTACAATTACCCATGCTGACATAACATACTCGTACACGCATACACACTCATATACACGTACAGACTCATACACATACATAAATACACACACGCAATAGGCACGTATATTACTTAATTTACACAAATGCTAATGATGTTCTGGAAGAGCGGTGTATCCTGACACAAGCATTTCTGCTTAAAAGGATGCGCCGGACAATGTAATATTATATAATCAGTGTAAAATAAGTTGAGAAATAAACATTTAAACATTTGTAAAAATATATTATCTAAGTCTTGCAAACACTTACCTGTATTGAAATCACCTAATATTACTGCCATAAGTCATAACATCTACTATATGGTTAAAGAATTTATTGAATTTTATTAGAATTAATATAATAATTTACACATTTCAATATTAATTTACATTCCAAATTTTAGGTATGAACATATTTAAAAAAAACGTAGTATTTAAACTATTCATTTACAACGTTGCGACCAACAAAGTCCGCATGCATCATGACACCTATACATAAAATGAATCATCATCGATGTTGCAATTAGTTGTATGACGTAACCACTACTTATTTATTAATTTGCAAATATTATACAATAATCAGATGTTTAACATGTTGAACTTATTTTTACTTACATTTTCCTTTATCACGGGAACATGAATGGATGCTAGTACTGATGATGTTAAAGTCCGAGTTGATTCATGTATATTCTGCCTTTCACACAAAACATTTATTTTCTGCTTATTAACGGGCTAAAAATATTTAGGTCGGCATTATTGTCTAAAAACTGAAAGTGTAATTAGGACTACTAAAAATGTTTAATTAACTTATGATCAATTTGAATAATTCTTAAATATTTTAATTAAGGCTCTTAGCAATAAAAATAAACAAAAAACCGAAGCCATCAGCAGAACTTAAAGGTACAATTATGCATGGAAATTATTGTTAAATTTGATAACTTGTATGTTGTTAAATCAAATTTATATTTAATAGTTATTTATTTTTCATATATTATATCAGTAGCTTAGGCAGAAGATGTGAAGCTATCAAGGTAGCGACCAAAAAAAACATCGACAACAACAAACACAAAATAACACTTACACAAACAGACAAACAGATGTCACTATTCTTAATGACGATTCCATTTTTTATTAACATTTAATACCTATTTAATTATATTATTACTGAAACTTATTAAAAATATACAAAAGGAATAAATACTGAAATTATTCATTATACAAATACTAGTCCCTATTATACTCTTTAGTGGCAATAAAAACAACTTTTAACAGTATTTGATAATATAAATAACAATTGTTAATTGTTAAAAAATTTAATACGAATTTTAATATGTTAATTATTGTCAAATGATCCATACCTAGGTACAATCAGTGTTGTGTGTTAGGGTTATACAGGTGACAGACATCATATCATATTTTATGTGGTAGAAGGAAATCGAGCTTTCTGATGACTGCAGATAGGTAAAAGACACAGGATATCATACTATGAAAACTTAAGAAATTACCATTACCTACTTACCAGAGAAATTGAAGGAATGACATTGTCACGCAATCTGACTACATCCAGTGTTTTATTAAAATTACTTTCCTTGAAATGAAGTGAGCAGACCAACCAGAGGGCCTACCATGAACTCTTATAATACTTGTCAAGTTCCAGGCAGTTCAACTATGAGTATTAACCTGTCAGGTTTTACTATCGTACCATGAGCTAATTTTTGTTGAACTGCAATGCGTCGTCTTCTGGCCGGTTACATTATCTCTGGCAGAACATATCAAATTAACGTTGAGAAACACATAACTTGCCGATTTTAAAATTTTAGTATAAAGTATTATTATCAATGCATTTTAATTAGAAATCTTGAATTTAAGAATACAAATTGGCAAAAGAGATCAAGTTTAAAGCTATTTAAAGTCTACGTAAAATATATGGAACATAAAGTAAACCACGTAATATTTGTTACGCGGCATCCATTAAAGAACGCAACTCTGGGAATATTACACATGACCTTGAACTGTTTAATAAAGACATTTATGTTATGAGCGCGGTTTTTAAATTTCTTGAGTACGTCTTGATTTTTTGAGATTAGAGTTTTGGAATAGTTTGTGACTATTTTAAAGCTTAAAATTACACATTGATTTCATGAACGTGATTGATGTCGGAAGCAAAACGATCGTATGATATCAATATATTCAATGAACAATTGGAAGTTTTATGAGATATTTTAGATACTCATAAAGATATTGCAACAAGATTCAATAAAAGTGCACACTCAAAACGTTAATTTTCATCACACATCTAAATTTATGTGTATCTCCTCTGTGATCTAGTGGTCCGGTGTCGGAGTTGATCACATGGGGTCCCGGGTCGGACAATTCAACAAAATGTGTTTTTCAGTTTTCTGACAAAAGCAATGTTGCCCGGGATTGGAAAAAGTGCCCGGGTGGCGATAGGCTTTGGCTAATCGTGGGTACACTTGTTGTACCTCTACCTACCTCTTTGGGGATACGGGCGTGAAGATACTTTATTTTATCTAAAATTAAAAATAAATAAAAAAAATTAAAATTAAGTAAATATTAAATCATAAATAAATAACTTTATTTAGAAGTAATGAATTAGGTACTATATTTTATACCAATATCAATATTTTTCTAAAACGCGGTTAATTTCAAAAAATATACAGTATAAATTCCTAATAGGACTAGGGCTAGGAATAGCAGTAATAATAAAAAATACCTACGTTTACAGTATATTTAAAACAAAGCAATCCAATAAAAGTTACTTTTTTCCACCTGCAAGTGACCGGCAATATTATGACACTTTAGCAGTTCAAATATCGATTTCGGTCTGACAAAAACACTTCATGGTACGCTAATGCAGGGCAGAAGTTGGTTTGAATAGTAAAACGATCGCTCGCCGGCATAGGTCACGTGGTCGCTGACTGGCCTGTTAGATAACGCTTTCATGGTACGAAATAGCAGGACAGTTTAATTATCGGCTAAAATTGACCTGCTATAAGAGTTCATGGTAGGGCCGCAGTTCTTATGTCGGGGATTGATATTTTCAATGCCAATGGCATCTAGCCATTTTCTGTGTAAATCTTCATTTCTGGGGAACCTAAAATTTAATGAAATTAAATATCGACAAATCTAATACCCCAACACTAGTCGTATTTTGTAGGAATTAAAAAAATGATGTTTACAAAGAAATCGTAAAATACACGAACATCTTTTATAAGTCAATATAAAAATACAACAATTTAGAATGGATATTATTTAAAATCAGCACGCTTTATCATAGGAGTTTGCGACATACCTGTGAAGCGTTATTAAAGGTGCATTTTTGTCCTTTTTTGCTCCACATTGCAAAATACAACACGAAGGCATGTTGACTAATAGTCTATTAACTTCCACGGAGAATATGGCACTTAATCAAGGAAGTTATATTCTATCTGGAAGGTCCACATGTACTTCAAAATCGTTCCGAAGAGTACCACGACATGAGTGGAGTGTGTCTCTTTCTACTAAATAAGGCGCCAATCGCCATATATAAGTGCGGCCATGCTTAGTTTGCAAATTACTACTAAGTAATTCTATTAATTTGAGAAACAGTTTATGCATTGAATAAGTAATTACGTAATAATTAAAATAAGCACATTTTGGAACTCACTATGTTAATTACAATACATTTTATGCTAATGTATTTATCGACGTGTATGAATAAAAGGGATTTAACGGTTACCGGATATAGAAAAAATCTACCATCCGAAAGTTTTATTTACACTGGCAATTGCAAGAAAGAGATAACATCCACTCATGTCGTTGTCTCGCTCAGAACGTTTTTCCCCTCTGTTAAGTAAGAAGCAAATGTTAACTTTATTGCTAACGAAATAAAGTACATTTTTATTTTTCAAATATTGCTTCGTAGTAATTCCAGATATCATATATAAGTTCCTTGCACTTAATAAACTGATATCTACTTGGTAAATCGTATTTATCCGAAACTAAATTAATATTTTGACAAATCATGTACCATTTATTTATATACATAATATGGCGTCGATGACACGTTTATAGAATTGCCAATTACTTAACTTTTAATTTATACGAAAGTGAGCAAGACACAATATCGTTGTCTCTTTTTGCATATGCAAATTACCATTTGTTAAAAAGAGATAAAGAAATGTCGCTTAGTTCAATGTCGATTCTACCGATATTTGTATAACTAAAGTAGCTATAGAATGTTATTGCGCTTCTATATATTATTCATATTTCTATGATGTACATACATACAATCTATCATATTTTTTATATCATTTATTCCATTAGAGAAAGTAATTCCACCTCTGACTAATAAAAAACAAAGTTGATATTCATGTGTATCTGTTGCTTAGCTTACATACTCTATAGCCATCACTAATAGAGATAAGGTTCAGATCATGTGGTCCTGGATTCAGTTCCCGGTTACGAGCAAAAATGTTATTAAGGTTTTTTCGATATTTACCTAAAAAACCCAAAACTTCAGTACCAGCTCGGAATTTTTAATTTTTTGGAATTGAAGCTGAACTGGATTATATTTGAAGCTGAATTAGGGAACCCTGATTTTCTACTTCGACACTGACATTATGTTATTTAATATCAATGTAACACTTTTTTATTTAAGAAATCACACAGCAGTACAATTGACAAACACTAATAAGAATACATTAAGAAATATGGCCAATACAAGTTGCCATTATTAGGTTATAAAAACAGGAACCGAAATAATTCTTTAAAAAATGCGTATTAAAATACATCTATTAAAAGATAATTTCATAAATCATAATATATCAACAGACATATTATATGATATTAATGACATTACAAAGTTTAAATTTAAACCTTATAGATATTTATCTTTTCTAACGTTAGAGATCCATACTAATATTATAAATGCGAAAGTAACTCTGTCTGTCTGTCTGTCTGTTTGTTACGCTTTCACGGCCAAACCACTGGACCGATTTGGATAAAATTTGGTACAAATATAGTTTGAGACCCAAGAAAGGACATAGGATAGTTTTTATCCCGAAAATCCCACGGGAACGGGAACTATGTGGGTTTTTATTTTAGAATTTTTTCCACGAAGTCGCGGGCACAGCTAGTAAAAAATAAAGAAGTCAAAGTCAACTTTGACTATATCTTAGACTTTAAAGGTGACTTTGACTTTAACTAAAGTTACAAACGTTTAACTAAGGTTTAATAAACAATTATATTCGTAGGTATTTTTAAAATAACGGTGTTAAAACATTTCCAAAGTGGCCTAAGTGCATAGCCGCGTTTCCAATCCGATAGTCATTTATAATTGTTGACCCGTCAAAAGTGCCTCTCATAGTTGGGTAACGATTTTTATTTTAAAAGTTTAAAAAATCATAAATCTAAAAGTTACTAGTAGTCAATAGTCAAAGTTAAACAAACACAATAAGACCAAAAGAATTTCTATTCATATTAATCATAACCAAAATTAATTAATTGCCTTGTCAATTGTAAAGTTGTAAAGACCTTGTCATCTCATTCGATACAACAAAATCATACTACATGGTCTATTTTTATTTTTTTATGATATAATATATCTACAAATGTATGACATTTTTGACAGTGATAGGAGCGTTTACTCATATGCGCGGTGACATGTTTCCTTCCCACTGGCGTGTCTATTAGTATTCATGTGATCTGTGGTTAATACAAATGATACAGATGATTTACATATAAAATTCAAGCATTATTAAAATTATTTATGACGTATTATTGTAAAGAAACAAAATCTTAATACCTAATATCTTTTTATTAACTAAAAATTAAACCGACGAAAATTTATGCGTGGTCATACATTAAAAACAGTGATTGAACAATCAATAATCCCTTGTTTACGTACCCTTATGTTTGGAATTTAAAAAAAATTATGGTACCACTTTCGGGGTATACTAATTCCAATAGAAAAAGGAATATCAAAATCGGACTACTCTGCAAAAAGTTATGCCTGGTCTAACATAAAAAAATATAAAAGTAAGCGTCGAATTAAGAACCTTCTCTCTTTTTCGTTGGTTGCAAAAAAGGAGGAAAGAGAAAAAAATATTCAAAAAACATTTTATATGTCAATACAGTATTAGCTACAGAACCCTATTATAGAAAGTGAATTACGTTACATGCTAGTGAAGCTGTCCCCCTAATCCTGGCATGGGCGTTCTTATATAGGGCAGGGGGACCTTTGTCGCCAAACACGTGGCTTTCTACGCATTATTTTGTTTTTGAGACGCAGTAAAAGACGCAATACGTGACAATAGTGATAAAAATTTAAGAGATATTCAATTCTTAATCATTATTTATCCTTATTGATTTATTGTTAGCTAGTTCAATTATAGATTAAAAGAGTTTGGGTCATGGTTTCCGAGACAGGCTTAAATGTAATTTGGTGTTGTCCTTTTTTAAATTATTCAGTACCTAGTAATCCAGAGTATTGAAAAATAATACTGAGTATCAGTCAATCCGCACGCCAAACTTTTTGCTATTTGAATTGTCATTTTTGTTCTTATAATTTGTAATGGTTTAAGTTTTAAGACGATCATGACAAGATCATTCATTTCAACATACATAATATCATGAACAACCGACAATCGTGAACAAATTACACGAATCGATCGAACCCAAAGCACATGAGTAGATAAAGGGACTCTTTGCCCAAAGTAAGTAAATTATTTGCTTGTAAGGGTGCTAGTTAACTATACTAATACATACAAATGCATATATAAATACTGTTACTCGTAAGTCGTACATCACTACATAGTATAAAACAAAGTCGCTTTCTCTGTCTGTCCCTATGTATGCTTAAATCTTTAAAACTACGGAACGGATTTTGATGCGGTTTTTTTAATAGATAGATTGATTCTTGAGAAAGGTGTTAGTATATAAACCTTTCCGATATTCCGGGAATGAGAACAAAAGCTATGCGGGTGAAACCGCGGGCAGGTCGCTAGTATATAATAAACACACAAACCCAGAAATACAAACATATATGCTCATCACACAAATGTCTGTTAATAAGTGTAATAAAATAAATAAATACCTTTATGCCTGTGTTCCCAAAAGGACAGGCATTGTTGCACCCACAAATAGCCAAAGGTCTAATTTCCCAAGAGTGTTAAGCTCAAAATTTCAAATGTCAGGTTGTCCATTAGTCATGCACATATTAAAACGAATTGTTTCAACTGACATTCGAAGCCATGACCACGTACATCCATTACGAGCTCGGTACTCTTGGACGAATGAGGTGACATATTCTGTATAAGCCTTTTATTTACACCATTGACCTTTTTAGAGTTCTATACCCCAAATACTTACTACTAGAACCTATATCTCAAGCGCGTATCAAGTTAAATTTCATCTTAAATTCTCGGATTTACGGTTTCTTACAGCTATGAAAAAATCAAGCTTACAAGTCAACGCGATCAAAAGATATGACTATTTACGTCGCATATTTTGAGATTTACTACTGTAGGTACTGTACTGTACTGCTGCTGCTGCCGTGTGCTGTACTTTCCGTTGGCAGAGTATCATGAAATTTGGCAAACAATAATCTGTTGGCACATGTTAAGGAAAAACCTAGAAACCTGAAACTAAACAATATTAATAATAATTAAAAAGCGTAATTACTATAACAAACTCATTATTTGCTATTGGTACTATACACGTGTCCAGAGATATAATGGCAAAGCTTTTTTATCCTTTAACGTCCTTTAACTTGTTTGTTTTTAGTTTTCCCGTCCTTTAACTTGTTTGTTTTTTAGGGCATGGAACACACAATGCAAGGAACACACCTATCTTGTCAGCCAAACCGATAAAACTCGGTGAATCAATAACTTTTTTGGATGTTTTGTTCACTCTGTTAACTAAACTAGCGTAATGATATTTTATCGTTTTGTTCTTCTCATATATTTAAAAGATAGTCTTTCTGGTAACCTAACTAAAGTATCTAACCTGTGAATTGTGATAAAGTATTCTAGAAATCCCATTTCGTTAGCGCTTCGTTAAGCTAATCTGGTGAATAAAAGATAAAATACTGTACAATGTGCCAAATTACAGGAGCACATATTTCGTACGTGACTGAAATAACTTGCTTTTGAAGAAAAGTTGTACTTATATCTTTCAAAAGTACGTGTTTTGATATATTTAATTTTGATACATTCGATATATGAGTTTGTACATGTAAGTGTGTGTACAATGTATGTGTGTATGTTTACGAGTGCGTGTTTGTCGTTCTCGGTGTCAATAATGCAGCAATTTGGCAAATCCATTTACTCATTTAGCATAGTAAATACTAGTGATCGTACTATGGTCGAAATTCGACCAAACACAAAATTATTATTTAAACACAAAATTATTAAATTCCTTTTTTTAATTACCGGCGGGGGTGTTTCCGAACGGATACGACTTAGGGACCTTCAAGAAAAGAGCGTACGTAGGTACTCCTTCTTAAAAGGCTGGCAACGCAGCGGCAACACCTTGGTGCTATGGCTGTCCAAAGTCGGTGGTAAATACATACATAATTTTATACATTCACTTACCATCATGTGTGAGCCTCCTGCTCATTTGCCCGTTTTTTCTATAAAAAATCTTTTGAGTTTGACAAAAGATTTTAGACGTAAAGAAAACAGTACCTACGTATACATATTATATGCAGGCCCTTTTTGTCACTTCTTATCTGGAGGCACGCTAATTCCACAAATCTAGCTCCTTTATAGAATAGGCCAACTGCCGTTCTGCCAGGCAGGTCGTAAAAGGCGACTGATTGGCTACGCGAGTCACTACCATCGTGGCTACTAGGTGGTAGAGTTCTGCATTGTCTCGCACGGGTCTGGTACCACCACCTTATCTATTCCTACCGCAGTAGCGTCAGTGCTCGTCACTGTCGTGTTCCGGTTTGAAGGGTAAGGTAGCTGGTTAATTTATGTATGTGGCATTAGACCTCGCCACAAGATAGCAACGCACCATTAACATCTTTGGTGTCTATAGGCGATGGTTGACTCCATAGACTAATATTGTAAGTATATAAAATATGGTGAATCTTTCCATCAAGAGACCCATCGCGTGTTTGCTATCTTATGATATAAAAAAAACCGTTGGTCGCAACGTTTTTGTTTTTTTATTATTATCATGGTAATGGTGCGTTGTTATCCATGTGGCGCAGTTCTTCTACGAGGTAGACCACATTCATAAGTTTACTGACTACCTTACCTCCAAACTGGAATGGGACAATGACACTTTTGCGGCAGGAACAGATAAGTTGCGGAATTTTACCACCTGTCACATTAAAGTCACGCTGGTAATGACACGAATAGTTAGTCGTTCGTTTTTTAGGAACTGCGTGACAGAATAGTAGATGATCTATTCTTCAAGGACTCCAACTAACACGGAGTAACCTCTTGCCTGGATTTGGTATCACCTTCTTACAATTTCTTATCGCAATATCGACACTGTTTAGCACTGTCGTGTTCTAGTTTGAAGGGTAGAAGACAAAGAAAAGAAAGAAAGAAGATTCATCTTGCCACAAGCATGACATCGCGCTTATAACATTTTTGTTGTCTATACGCAATAGTTAAAATCCAATTCAAAAAAAAGTATTTTTTTCAGTTTTCGGATGAAAATAACGTTTCCCGGAATTGGAAAAGTGCCTGGTTGGCGATAGGCTTAGCATCTATCACATTATGAGACTCGGTATCCTTGGCTAATTCGGAGATACGGGCGTGAAGATACTTTTTAAGCAATAGTTAACTTTACCATCTGGAAAGCCATATAGCGATTTTCGTTTAATATTGTAGCAAAAAACTGCTTGTCTTTTGTTACGATATTACGTATCACTATCATCATAGATATCGTACTAGATAGCAGATTTCCGCAATATCTCGCCCGGGTATGTGGTACCACCGCCTTACCTATTCTTGCCGAAATAGCGTCAATTCTTGTCATTGTCCTGTTCCGGTTTAGAGGGTAAGGTAGCCGGTAGACTAATGTAGTGGCAATGCTATCCCAACACACAGAGAGCAACACACCATTAACATCTTTAGTGTCTATAGGCGATGGTTTCTGTTTCCATCATGAGAGCCATTTGCTTGTTTGCTAGCTTATAATATAAAAAAATAACATTCTGGATATATTCTAGAAATAACTACTCGTATTAAATAAGAGTTATACAACGAAGCACACGATGTGGAACGTATTACATTTCGAAGCAAACAAACTGTACCGTCAACACAATAATCGTTAACTTTTATCTAAGTTCTGCAACAAAAGTTTGGTTTTCAGTGGAATAGCTTTTATAGCAATATTAAAAGCGTTTCTCTTTTCAAAACATACATTGAAATAAATTTGTTTTGAACGAAAATTTATCATTTAGGGATAACAACGTTTTCGCCTGATAGTAAGCTAAGATGTGGCCCAAGTCGGAATGCGCTTCCCTAGAAGGTATCTGTATGAATATTATTATCATGTCCTATCAGGATAGTCATCGCTTGGGAGGGATAGCCTTGATATAAGAAACATATTACTATATATGTTTTATGTACTTTTGTAGTTGTTTAATACCGATTACTATACGAATAATATACTCTTTATAAATAATGAAAAGAGACGGTATTTCTTCCCGGCCAGCCTATTCTAATGTATCAGCCTTCTCAACCCTTTATCTCTTTCCAACAAAACAGCTATATGATAATCTGCTATATGCATACTTACTAATATTATAAATGAAGTATTGTTTCTGTCTGTCTGTTACACTTTCACGGCTAACTAAACAGGATTTTGCTGAAGATTGGCATAGAGGTAGTTTCAGTCATTCTCACTAATTTTTTCCCCAAAATCAATTCCTAAATGGCCAAAAAAGGAAATGAAATATTGAAGGAAAGTTTCTGAGTTCTGAATATCACGAAAAAACTCTTATTTATCAATACTCAGAAATATATGCATTATTTTTTATATATTTCTCATTACAAGACGCTAGTCAGATATTTTGATGTATGAGAGCTTGCCGTTGTTCTTTAATTTGTGGCCAAACACACTTACATTGATGACATGCATAAGGTACTCAGAACGAAGCTACGCGGGTTTGCTAGTCCTACTGAAATTATAAATGTGAAAGTTTGGATGGATGGATGGATGCTTATTACTCTTTCACGCAAAAACGGCTGAACCAATTTGGATGAAATTTAGCACAAATATAGATAATATCCTGAAATAGCACATGACACTTTTTATTCTTGAAAAATAACTGTTTTCCGTGGGATTCACCAAAAACTTTAATGATCCAGCGAGCTACAGGGCGCAGGTAGTCAATACATAATACATAAATGTGAAAGTCTGTCTGTCTGTCTGTCTGTCTATTACGCTTTCACGGCTAAACCGCTTAACCGATTTTCATGAAATTTGGCATGGAAATAGTTGAAAGTCTGAGGTCAAACATACGCAATTTTTTTTTCAAAAAGGGCTGAAATAATGGATGTAATTTGTATGAAAAACTATATCGACGACGTCATGTTAATCTACTCGCGGGCGAAGCAGCGCGGGTCAGCTAGTTTCCTATAAAAATAAACTTAATATCTAAATTGTAAACTGTACCTTGTGAATAATCGATTTAATATAGAACCGCTCAGTACACTCAATCGTTCCATATTAAACCGCAAGTGTTTGCTTATTTCATTTTCCGATACGCAGACATTTTTACTGAAATATCCCTTTCAAAGGCAAAGCGCAATATTGCGAGGACTGGGAGCGTTCTTATAGCTACTCTTTTCTATAGAAATAGTTTTACAAAAGCGTCACAAGACCGAGTTCTTAAGAATGTAAAAAAGTTCATTAAGTATTGTAATGGACTGTGCATGCATTACATGACTGGTAACATATTTTATATCATAAGAAAGCAAATAAGCAAATGGCTCTCCTGTTGGAAAGAGACAGCCATCGCCTAAGACGAGATGTTAAAGTTGCGTTTCTATTCATGTGGCGAGGTGTTAATGTCACTTGCATGAGTTTATCGGCTACCTTACCCTCCAAACCGGAACACGACAATGACAAGCACTGCCGCTATTGCGCCAGGTATAGGTAAAGCAGTGGGAACAATTACCCGGGCGAGACAAGACGGAACTCTATCACCTAGTCTTCAAGATGGTAATAACACACATGTATAACAGTGTACTCACAGTTCGCCTTTTACCGACTTGGGGGCCTTCAAGAAAAGAGCTTACTCATTCTTAAAAGGCCGGCAACGCAACTGCAAGACCACTGGTATTGTGGATGTCCTTGGGCGACGGTGATCACTTACCATCAGGTGCACCTCCTGCTCGTTTGCGCCCTCTTCTATAAAAAAAAACTAACTACCTGGCATAATGGCAGATAACCTATTCTTTAAAAGGGCTAACCCAGGGTAATTTATCACACCAGTTTCCGTGCGAAATAGGCAGAGTGAACCGAAGATATATATAAAATTATTAATGAACTTTAGTTGCGAAAAGTATTGTAATTATTTCTTTAGATGTATGAATTTTAAATAATTTTAGGTATGAGTTTATGATTTTACATTATTTCTTTTTTCTAGGATATGACAATACTATTTTTTTCTTGTGTATAGATGATTTTTTTTTGTGATAACAACTTTTATGTTCATTTCATTCAAATGTATTTTTCTCAAATATGTGCAGAAATATTGTCATTGCGTTTGAATAAAGAGCATGCAAAGTATCTTGGCGACTTGGCACCTTTCGAATTTACCTAATATTTCTGTCATCAACTCGCACGCTCGTACAAAGTACAGCCAGGTAAAAAAATAAACTAATTCTTAAAAACGACTTCAAATAATTGTATTAAATCTTAAAATAAAGCTACTGTCCAACTAAAAACTGTTAAAAAATATGGCTTTTTTGGCCGTCATCTTGTTTTGTCCTATATTGACTGGAATTGGAAAAAACTATGAGACATAAATTAAATATTATAAATTATTTTAAGATTTTTTATGACTATTAGTAATAATATACTTATGCGAACTTAGCTAATAAACAAAACAAGTGTTTTTGAGAATAATTATATTTTTTTTGGTTTCGATTTTTATTTTGTGTAACATGCTTTTTTATTTTTGAGATGTTGAGTTGTGAAATATATCTAAAACTAGCTGACCCGGCAAACGTTGTTCTGCCTTTTTGACTACTCTTTTTTTCTATATTTTCTCACCTTTTAAACCTTCCGTGTACTTCAACAATTAATTCAAAACCAAAATTAGCCAAATCGGTGCAGCCGTCCTTGAGTTTTAGCGAGACTAACGAACAGCAATTATTTTTTATATATATAGATTATAATATAATAACATTTGGTTTTATTTTAAAGTCCAACTATAAAATTTATAACGTTTTCAAAAAGGATTTTTGTAGTTGACTGTACTAAGTTATCAAATATTTTTATGGTTAGGCGAGTTGACGACAGAAATATTAGGTAAATTTGAAAGGTGCCAAGTCGCCCGATCTGGCGAGTTTTTGTCGGGCGAAATGACGAACCACCCTGTAATTTGAATCAAGAACTCTTTTATCTTGGTTCAAGGCTGTATAGCCACATATTAAATTTGTTACATAAAAAGTATTTTTTATTTCTTTGCATTTTCTGAGAAAAGCACTGTATGTATATGCCTCGGCGGAATTGACAATTGCCTCTCTCATATCATTGAAGTCCTCGCCTATGGCTCGGTCTTCAAACTCATTCTCAACCTTCAATTGAAAGGATCCGTAAACTTACGCACGAGTCTTACAAATGTTTTTAGGGTTCGGTAGCCAAAAGGTAAAACGGGAACCCAAAGGGTAAAACGGAAATCTATCACTAAGAATCCGCTGTCCGTCCGTGCGTCTGTCTATTGGCCTGTCTGTATATCTGTCTGTCGGTAACCAGGCTATATCTTATGAACCGTGATAGACAGTTAAAATTTCGCCCGGGCATTTAGAACCACCGCCTTACATATTCCTCTCGCAATATCGGGAATGCTTGTCAATGTCGGGTTCCGGTTTGGATGGTAAGGTAGCCAGGAGACTTATGCATGTGGCTATGCCATTCCGCCATCGGATAGCAACGCATCATTAACATCTTTGATGTTCATGGGCGATAGTTTATCTTTTTATCAGGAGAGACATCTGCTTGTTTGCTATCTAATGGTATGAAAAATATTAAACACCTTAACCTAGCAATACAACCATCTATGTTCATCCAGCAACACACAAATGCCTGTCCTTGTCGGGGATAGAACCCAATACCCATTGATTGCTTAGTCTAAGGTCACTCACTCTCACTCGACAACGGGGCAAAATGAGCAAATATCCCAAAAGCTGAACATAAATTAAAAACAAGTAGGTAATTATTATAAAACTTCAAAACCTGATCCTTAAAACTATAATTCTCAGCATAGAGTAAGTAAGGAACGTGGACAATTCTTGATCTCAGTTAAAAATTATATGAGCTATTTGACTCCCAAAGTTAAGACTTTAATGACACCTTTTAAGCTTAAATCTCTAAACAGTTTGCCAAAGAAATTTACATACATACGTATATATATATACATACAAATATGCAAAGATATATAAATAAATACATACATACATACATACATACGTACGTACACACATACATATACATACGCCCATACATGCATACATTCGAAAAACATAGCATGTTTGGAGGTTAACAACGATTAACCTCCAAACATGCGTTGTTATCTGACATTACTCAATTTGATCAAGAGCTAGTAATAGAAAAAGTTTTTTCATCATAGACTATAAATTAAATCCCCTTCTCACGAATGTAACGAATATAAACTTTATAGACTTTCGTTAAGACTCAAATTTAATATTTTTCGAAACAACGCATTGCTAAAGCTTAGCTTGTAACTAATGAATCAAGATTACAAAGTAATTTTTACCTTATAAAAAAACTTTAACCAAGATTTTATCTTAAATTGAAAAACGGCAAAGTAGGTTAAGATTTCATAAATTTCAAAACTTTTAAACTAATTAACAGTACTTAATTGCCTATATTAATGGTAATAAACGTCTCTGAATTAGTCTGCCATTTTAGCCATTATAAAACGCAAAATCTGTATTAAGTAATACGACTTGCTATCGCCCTCTGGTCGAAATTCGACCATAATATGACTTCGTTTAACCCTAGACTCAAAAATAAAACGACTTAAGTTTGACAATAGACTAACCATTTCTCCGTGTTGGCCCCGGGCTCCTTTGACGAATAGGCCAACTGTTGTCCTGCCAGGCAGGTCGTAAAAGGGAACCGATTGGCTATGTGAGTCACCACCATCGTAGCTACCAATTGACGTTATTGCGGAAGAAATAGGCAATACAAATACCAGGGTGAGACGTTGCGAAACTCTACCACCTGGTAGTCACATGGTAATAACATGTATAGCTAATCATTCACCTGTTACGAACTGCCTAGCAGAATGGCAGATGATGATGAAACCGGCGGGGTTATCACGTATCTCGCAATGCGCAATTATCGTAATTGTTTAGTTATTGCAAGACACATAATAGCCTTGTGTATTAGTGGCAATCGTTGCCGCTTGATTATTTTTGGTGCTGTCACATCAAAAGTGCATCCAGGGACCAGCAAGCAATTTTCGAAGTTTTTGATGAATTTTCGTTACGTTAAAGAGTTATTGCCAAAGAGCATACAATCACTACGGTTTAGTCATTGCTGATCGCTGGCGGATTGCAAATTTTATAGATACGCCTGTGGGACGAACATGAGAAGAAAACAATAATTTTCAAAATTAAAATTAATATAACCTTAATTGTGCCAGAATTAAATGCAACATTCGCTGCATGTCGCATCAAAGTTTCTCCGCTTTTCCAAAACAGATGGCAACTAAACTACATGTTTAGTTCGTGTCGAGTCCGTGAAACTTTGTGCACATTCGCCAAGTTTTGCGATAAATTTTCTTTCACAGCACCTAATGTTTTGAAACTTCAGCCATAGACATCAACCAATTTATGTCGGCTACAACGTAGTTATGAACATTAATTTTAACTAGCGATCGCCTCTGCCGAAATTCGACCATAGATTAAAAAATAAAATCTAACTTTTGACAACTGACTAGGCGTAAAAAAATAGTATTCGTGTGTGTATATTATCGTGTTTGTCACATAAATGTAGTGTATGTAATTTTTATTTTTATTAATCTATTATCTATATTAATATTACTAGCAAAAAGCAGAGCTTTGTAAGGGCTCGCAAAGTTATACTATCTAGTAATATTTTTATAAAAGTATTTTTATGAGAATTACATCTTTTAATGTATGGACTTTATTCATAAACATTACATTTGCATCAAAAGCCCGCGTCGTCAGGCTTTGGACTGGGAATATTTGGTTTTTGTTTGTTGGTATTTTCAAGGAAAAATATGTATTAAAAATGAAGGTTGATCTTATAAAAAACACATTTTTGACATTTTGCTGAAATAATTGTTTTTTTTTCTAAAATCAGGAAGTTCCTGGTTTTACGTCGATTTACAAAATCAAAAAATGTTTTATTTAAATAAACCTTCAAAATTTTTGGACTACTCTACTCTAGCTACTACTATTTTTCGAATTTTTCTCTCAGAGAAACCCTCGGAGTTCGATTCCAGAGTCAGGCAAATGAAAAAATGTGTTCTTTCAGTTTTCTGATAAAACAACTTTGCCCGGGATTGGAAAAGTGCCCTACTGGCGATAGGCTGGCCACCTATCACATTGTGGAACTTAAGTATCTTTCAGCTAACCGTGGATGCACACGTTGTACTTCTGCCTACCTCTTCGGGGATACGGGCGTAAATATACCTTTTTTTAGCTTTTTATCCTCGCCCTCGGGCTAAGATTGGGAATTGATCTCAATACAATATAAATCAATTAATACATCTGTACTGTTTCTCAAAAAGCATATTGTGAAACTCTCTAACGCTCTATTTACTCTTTTCCCAACAAACATTCCTGCTCTAGGCCTAAATTCTCCTTGTGCTTCCCACAATATTACTTCGAACTTCCCTTGCATTCTACTTTCAATGATTTTATCATACATCTTCGATGCCAGACTGATCAAACTGATGGCCTTATAGCTATTGCAGTTTATATTTGAACCTCGCCTTTATAACTGCTCGCCGCCAGTCAAATATGAAGAAATAATTCATGAAGTAGGTAGTCTCTTAATAAGTTCAAAAATTCTAATAGAAAATGTATCTTCTATCAATTTTAACTCGTTAATTTAATAAGAGATGGCGTTAGTAGTAATAAGATTCTGATACAAATTGTACCTTTTATTTTTTTATTTTTATAAAATGGTATTTTTATGGTAGATAACAAATCTAGACATGAATATAAACTACTACGTCGAAGCTTAAACCTAAAAATGCGATATTTTTTCAGTAAAATGTACCACAAAAGTGCATAGAAAGTGGCTTAGTGTAGGGCTCGCTTCGCTCGCCCTGATAAATGCGAAAGTTTGGATGTTTAGATGGATGTTTTGTTACTCAATCACGTAAAAACTACGGAACGGATTTTAATGAAACTTGGCACACAGGTAGATTATAATAGCACCTTGGAATGGCAATCACCTGGAATAGCACATAGGCTACTTTTTATCCAGGAAAAACAAAGTAATCCCGCGGGATTCGCGAAAAACATTTTATAACGCAACGAGCTGCGCGCTAAAGCTAGTTTAGTATATTTTTAACGCATTTTATTTAAAAACTAGCTGTTGCCCGCAACTTCGACCGCGCGGACTTCGTTTACTCCGCACAGCTCCTCCGCCGTAGGTGATAGCGTGATAATATGTAGTCTATATGTTGATCCGACCTGTCAGTAATATTCATGCAAAATTTGAAGTAAATCCATGGAGTACTTTTTGAGTTTACCCCGGACATACATTGACTTTCCTACGATTTTATTATATGTATATAGATATTAGGTAAACTTTAATTGTGCCAAATTTCACATCACACCGTTCACGCGTTATTTTAAAATGTGGTCCAAAATTTTCCTTCACGTATTAATATTTTAATTAAACTGCCTGAAAATGGTATTTATAGGCAATTTAAAAATTTACAATTAAAACTAGTAACCTCCATATATATTATATGACAGCAACTAATATGGTTCATGTGATGTTTTTTTTAAAATATATGTATGTTTATCATTACTTAGCAAACGAGTAGACGAAATTTAAAATCAAAAGTACTTTATTCAATAAAACTTTTTACAAGATAGTTTGACGCGTCAGCAACCCGGTAGTAGTAAATACTACCGGATTGAAAACGCGGCCACGCATGCCTCTTCTGATGGAAAGAAAAACCATTGCTTTTAGATACCAAATTATCCGTATAGAGTTATTATCCGTATAGAGGGACAGCAATACCACATTAATAAGACAGAGATTAAGACGGCTACCTCACCCTTTAAACCGGAACATGACAACAACAACAGGAATACATAATGCGGTAGTAGGTACTATACCCACGGTCGACACTTACTAATCAACAATTATCAAAATAATTTTTCGGACAGTTGTAAGGTCTTACTTATCTTAATATAATTAAGTACGTGTCCGTGTATTTGTCCGTTATGGATTCCTAAACAACTGAACAAAAAGTATCTTCGCGCCATATCCCCGAAGAGGTAGGCAGAGGTATAACATGTGCACCCACGATTATTTTTTTTTTGTTGGTTGGATAGGCAAACTGGCAAACGTGCCACTTGATGGTAAGGGGTCGACGTCGCCAATGAACATTAACTAGTTTACCTGGAACTGACACTGACCCAGAAAACTAATTTATGTGTTGCCTATCCTGAGACATAAGATGCTAAGTCTCGGTGCCAGTAATTACACTGCCTGTCTTGCCCTTCTGGATGAAACACAGCAAAGCTGTATTACGGGAGAAACAAGCAAGATGGTGGTACCCATACTGCCGGGGGCGCGGCACAGCGTATCCATCCCACCGGTGGAAAGATTATTATTATAGATTAACCGAAGATACTTAGTCCCACAATGTGATAAGTGGCCAGCTTATCGCCAAACGGGCACTTTTTCCAATCCCAGTCAACGGTTTTTTTTGACAGAAAACCGAAAAACATTTTTTTTTAATTGCCCGATCCAAGATCGCATGTAGTCAACTCCATCACCTGACCACTAGACAACAGAGGCGACAATTTTTAAAGGCGACAATTGCTATCTAATAAAAAAGTCTGGATCGTAGTGATTTTTACAAGTTTAGCCTTTTTTCGTCTTTAAGATGCCTGACAGTGAGGCCGTTGAATTCGTTAGAAAGGACTCAGATCGTGACCATTTCTCATTCCTATTTAAAACTTCAAAAATATTTCACCGTCATTCATTTTCAAAGAATCGAATACGATAAATCTTTAATTATGTTTATAAACCTAAAACGCGTTATACACTATCAGATCAAATCATCTCGAGTGCGAGCGAATAATATGATTCAATATAAATTGTTCAAAACTTTTCTAATATTATGAATGTGAATCTGTCTATCTGTCGGAAATGTTTGTCTGTCTGTAAAGCTTTTGTTGCTAAACCGCATAACCGATTTCGTTGTAATTTGGAAGGAGAGACTTGAAGACCCAGGATCAAACGTGAACTACAATTAATAAAATAATAAATATGGTCACGCTCATGGCCAATAAGGAATGGGCACGGATATAACTAACCCACGCTTAAACAACGGTATTCATTCCCAATATGTTATAGTGACCATTGTCTCTGTCAACTAGTCATACACTTATCCAGTCCCAGGAAGCTTATGTACTTAGTAAAAAAACAACGCACCTTGTGAGTTGACAGTTTTTTTTAGCTTAAATAAATATTAATACTTTATTCCGCTTTAAACGGGTAAAGAAGTAACACGTGTTGCTTCGTGATAACTGATAATATAAGAATTTTTAAAATCCGAAAAAAAAAATTTAAAAAAAAAAAGAATTTAAAAAAATTAAAAATCCATTACAATCAATTTTAATAACTTACAAATAATCAAAACTTTCCCCTTTTATGATATTCGTGTAGATATTAGATATATGTGTGTCTGAAATCGATAAAAATATAATTTGTTTATTATTTTCTTACGTCAAGTAATATTACTGCATATGTTCGTTTAGAAGTACACAGACATACACATTTATTTCTTTTTATCTTTGCTACATCACGCATTTATTTGGACTGTACTAGACTCTCGGTATCACACTGTTTGTTTTTCATACCATTAGAAAGCTGTTTCTAGGGTAAACCCTAAAAACACTCTAAAGAGTGTTTTCGAATGAGATGAGTTAATAAAGGTATTTTATAGGTCGCAATAATACTAGCGAAAACTATAACTAAGATCAGGATAATTGAGTCTCACCTACAATATTAATTTAATTTTAGTATAAACTAAATTAATAGCACATCAAGATATATATACTAAATCTTCCATCAAATCTATTTTGTGCAAATATAGTATTTGGACTTGAATTAGAAAAACATTAAAATATTAATTTATTTTGAATACTTAGGTACGAAACAAATTATAATTATAATTATTTACATCCTGTCGACAAACCCGATATATTTGCGTTTTAATCTATACATATAATAAAATCGTAGGATAGTCAAAACTGTACATTGAATATTTTTTTAGCCAACGAAGCCAACAATATAGTTTTTGGAATTTTTGTCTGTTTGTCTGTATGTGGGTGATTCTCAGATAACTGTGATTTTTTATGTCTAGTACTTTATTTATCATTCAACATAACTTTTTTTTATCAAAAAACTATAAATATGATAAATTTGATAGTATTCTACAATCTACATGAAAAATTAGGACATAAGTGGACACGGATCACATATAACTTACGGAAATACACTCAAAATGTCAGTACCGTGGCATGTCCGATTCTCATTTTTTAAACTATATGTATAAATTTCTATTAAAATTCGTTTGGTAATTTAAACTTTATCTCTTGTAACTAAAGTATAATGCATAGACCATAAAATTATATTGCAATCATACCAAAATATTAATTGGTAAAAAGAAATAATCATCATTGATTCATGTCCGAGAATTTTGTTGAATTTTTAATTTTAAAATGTTTGCCGCCTAAGCTCCATCTTTCATTCAGTTTCATGCGCCCTCTCTGGTGGCATTTTAAAGAAGGACTATTTGTATACTATTTGCAGCTGTGTCTTTATTTTATAGTGTCAACATTATGATAAGAGTAATATGTTTTGCTTTGAAAAAGGTAAGTCATAAAATTACAAGTCAGTACCATGGTATTGAAATTTACGAGTGTTAATGCGATGTTTAAATTAATTATACTAAATTTTCATTCATTTTTACGTGAAAGATTAAAATTATTTAAAAAATTATTTTAATTATCTGCAATAAAAAAGTTAGGTTAATTATTAATTGAAATGTCAGTACCGTGGATGTCAGTACCATGGTAAAATTAACAAATAATTTTGTAATTTTTTTTCCCTTAAAGTTTTAGTTTATTATTATGTTTAGTTGTTCTAGTTTAATCAAAAATGACTCCAATACTCCGGACAAAACTCAAAGAGATACCTGGGATCCAAAACTTGTGCAATAATATGACGTCTACGAAAAGCAAAAAACGTGAATTTAAAACAAAAAAAAAGTTACTAAAATTCAGCAGGATGAAAGATTAAAGAAAAAGAGAAGCGGAAAGATAACGAAGACGGAAGATAAGAGAAGATCCCGAAGCTTATGAAAAATATTGTCAAAAAGAACGAGAGAAAGAACAAAGTGAAATTCGGTAACGACAGATCTACTTTTGACATGTTGGTATCAACTTTGCGTTGCTCCGTCAAAAAAAACCCTGGTCTAATATTATTTAATTCATTAAGTTGTCTTGATTGTCTACCTGGCGTAATATGTAAACATTTCTCGATGGGAATAATAAATTACGATGATAATCGATTTCCATTAGATTCTCCGAAAGTACAGAATGATAAAATGTTGAAAAAATCTCAGAAAGACACCGAAGTCAATAATGAAATTAAAAAACCAAAAGTGACTCCGACTGTAACCCTTCGGAGGAGTGTACGAAATAAAAAATAATTTACCAAATATTGTGATAAAATACTCTAAGTTGTAAAATAATATTGAATTATAAAAAAAAATGTATTATTGTTTTTTACATTCATAATTGTTAAAAATTGTAGTAGATTTCATTTATCAACTTATGTTAAATTTAGTTTTGTTCTAATATTATAAAAAAAATTTTCTTCTAATTCCATAATTAATAAATTTTAAAGATTGTTAATATCAAGAAAAAAACTTTAAAAATTTCTTTGGATTATTATGATCTCTAATTTATTTTGCTACTTTAAGATTTTGAAAAAATTTAGGTAAGTAATTTGAATTTTTCATTTATATGTCAGTACCTTGGAAATAATGTCAGTACCGTGGCATTGAAATTTTCAATTTTTGTCATAGTTTTTGATTTGTTGTAGTTGTAGTAAAACTACATTACAGGCTTAATTCTGTGGGTAATTAGATAACAATAACACCCTAAACATGGGTTTTGAAACATTTTTAATTTTAGGAAAATTAAAATTTAAAAAATCACAGTTATCTGAGAATCACCCATGTATGTCCGGGGTAAACTCAAAAAGTACTGCATGGATTTACTTCAAATTTTGCATGAATATTACTAACAGGTCGGGTCAACAGATAGGCTACATATTATCACGCTATCACCTAGCGGCCAGGTGCTGTGCGGAGTGAACAAAGCCCGCGCGGACGAAGTCACTGGCAACAACTAGTAATAACATATTACTGTAATTTTATTAATAATATTATGAAATATACATAATACACATTCACCTTTGTTACAACTGCTAAAATAAAATAATATCTTTACGCTAATTCCCTTACAAAGCAGAGAGAGAACCGTTTTCCAATATACGTTCCACCATTTATTTATTTATTTATTTATTAAAACTCTTTATTGCACAAAATATACAACAGGCGAACTTAACGTCTATGGACATTCTCTTCCAGTTAACCTTCATTTGTAGTAAACTTGTAACGGGCAGTGCATAGGAAAAGTGCTAAGGAAATAGGTACATAACTTTACATCAAAACAAAGAAAATGAACACTATTTTCTAAGCTGCTAACACGGGCAGATTAATCTATTTTCTAATATATACATATATATACGTATACATATATAAATAAATACATATAAAATGTGCATAAACATACACTGTCAATATAATAAATAATAAATACATACAACCGAAATAATATACGATGTTAAAATAAAAAATAATACCATGATATACCGATACCATGATTTACCGATTTGTCAGTTGGCGTGATGCGGAAAAACTGCAAAACAACTTTTATATCATTTTGAAAACAAGCAGATGGGTCTTTTTTTTATATATCATAAGATAGCAAACAAGCAGATGGGTCTCCTGATGGAAAGAGTCAACCATCGCCTATAGACACTAAAGATGTTAATGGTGCGTTGCTATCTTGTGGCGAGATCTAATGCCACATGCATAAGTTTACCGGCTACCTTACCCTCCAAACCGGAACACGACAGTGACAAATACTGACGCTATTGTGACAGGAATAGGTAAAGCGGTGGTGTCAGACTCGGGCGAAACAATGCAGAACTCTACCACCTAGTACCCACGATGGTAGTGACTCGAATAGCCAATCGGTCGCCTTATACGACCTGCCGGGCAGAACGGCAGTTGGCCTATTCTTCAAAGGATAGGCCAATGCCACCACAACAACTAATAAAATAGTTAAGAGCACTGTCATACAATGATAGGAGAGCACTTTTAAGGTTACAAAATAGATTTTAATAGATAGGTATATTAGCCTAAGATTCACACATTTGTAAAACTTTATCTTAAACACTACCTACAATTTAAAATACCATATTACAGTAAGGGTCAAGAGCGGATCCAACCTTCGATTCAGGGGGTGGTCACATATACAAGGGCTGATTAGCCTTAGGTTCAAGAAGGGGGGGGGGTGTCAAATAGGCGAAATTTACACACAGCGAGTGAAGTCTAATGTGTCCTCGTCATTATCTATATGATATGATTCATGACTACTAAGATAGTAAAATTATTCGATATTTCAACTCGGTTTTTCGTTTACGGCGGTCAACCAGCTGTGCCGAAATAGCGTCAGCTTTTGTTATTGTCGTGTTCTTAGGAGGATAATGTAGCTGTCAATGTTAGATATGCCTGTAGTATTACATCCAAGACAGATTGATGGCAGCGCACCATAAATATTCTTTCAGCCCGCTTATTTTCTATACTATAAAAATGGAGTTTGATTGTGTTTTTTTTTCAGTTATTAAATTTGGTATTTTTGTAAAAATATTTATCTCCATTCACCGTCTTTCTTAAGTATAACAATTTGCTCGAACGTATGTAACACGCTT
This sequence comes from Apodemia mormo, assembly GCA_036924255.1. Classification (NCBI taxonomy): domain Eukaryota; kingdom Metazoa; phylum Arthropoda; class Insecta; order Lepidoptera; family Riodinidae; genus Apodemia; species Apodemia mormo. The sequence continues at coordinate 8,983,123 of JAUPFN010000003.1, forward strand.
AAAAGTCGTTAAACAAATCCACCCTCTATAAGACGAGCCAATATGTGCCAATAAAAATAAAAAACAAATCAAAATGGCAAACCGCCAAACATTCACGATATTAACGCACTTGTCTGTAAATATTGTAACTATAAAACTTTACATCTCATTGAGATAAAACATAAAATGTCGGCTGGGCTGAATAAACGAGGAACGGTCAAGCTTTATTCTTTTTTTATAGCTTAAACTAATAAACAAACTCTCCCGATAATAACAGATACAGAAATTATTGGTGTTTTGTTATCTGTGTGAGAGATACCAAGGCACATGAATATGGTTTCTACAGCCTTACCCTCCAAGTCAAAATATTACGAGACAAGCATTGACTTTAAATTAACAAAAACTATTGTAACAGGACAGTGGCGTGGCACTATCTTCCGAAGATAACTACTTCTCATACTACTTTCGATTATACAGTGTGTAAAAAAACCCTGTCCGATCCGAAAGAGGTAGGTATATAGGTCATGTATAAAAAAACAATAAAATAATTCTTTTTATTAAAATAAAAAAAAAACATCTTATTTAAAAGTGCATCATTTTAGTACTAAAATAAAATTGAGCAATTTTCCCTTATATCGAGCAAATATTTTTAAAATTTTTCTAACAATATCTATAAAATAATGACACAGATATGTTTGTATTAAGCTACCAAATAATGCCTTTGACGATCGAACAGTGTTTTTTTACACTACTTTTCTATTGAATTTTATGACCGTGGCTCCTTATTAATCCAAATTCACTTTGGTATCTTGCCAATAAAAAATAAAAAAGCAGTTATGTAATTTGAAAATGGAACCCTGTGGCCTGTAGAAACATTTTAGTTTGCAAGACTACAATTTGCTTTTTCATTGTGGCGTCCTGGCGCACAACAAAATAGTGGCGGTAATGATAGAGCGCAATTTCTCTTAACGTTTATTTCTTCTGTATATTGTCTGGCTTATATCTACGGCTAAGGCCATTTGTCTGACAAATTACATGTTTGTTTTGAATAATAATTTAGTGGGATTCGTTCCCAAAGTGAGAAAAATTTTAAGCATAATTGATGTGAAATAATTGAGAAACAATAATATAGAAAATATTAAACTTGATGAACAACTACCTCGTAATCTAAGTGTTTAGATTTATCCTATTCGGCTCAGATTTTAGGGTCCCTGGTTCGATTACTGAAGTTTGAAGTTTTTCAAGATTTTTCTCGATTTGTTCCGGGCTCCTTTGAAGAATAGACCAACTGCGGTTCTGCCAGTCAGGTCGTAAAAGGCAACCGATTGGCTATACGAGTCACTAACATCATGGCTACTAGGTGGTAGAGTTCTCCATTGTCTCGCCCGGGTCTAGTACCACACTAGCCTTACTTATTCCTGCCGCAATAGCGTCAGCGCTTGTCACTGTCGTGTCCCGGTTTGGAGGGTAAGGTAGCCGGTAAACTTATGCATGTAGCATTAGACTCGCCACAAGACAGCGACGCACCATTAACATCTTTGGTATCTATATGCGATGGTTGACTCTTTCCGCATCGGGAGACTCATGTGCTTGTTTACTATCTTATAATATAAAAAAAAAACAAAATCTCAGTAGCAGCAAAATCTCAGTGGAGTCTGGCGTGTGGTTTCTTTCTAGCTCGGTGCCTCAGATGAGCACGTAAAGCCCGGGGTCCTGATTATTGCTATAAATAGTCGATAATTGTCATCTAGTCAGTGAAATGCGGCGATGGGAAACACTACTCATCTCGTTAAACGACTGACCGGTGAATCGTGGTGAATCTTTTGACTCAGTTCATTTGACTTTGAACTGATGGACTTTTCCATCAGTTCATTAGTCGACCGATTGGCTATACGTGTCACTACCATCTTGACTACTAGGCGGTACAGTTCTGCAACGCCTAGCCCGACTTTTGGCATCACCGCCTTTCCTATACCTGTCGCAATAGCGTCTGTGATTGCCACTGCTGTTTTCCGTTTTAGAGGTAAGTTGGCCAGTAAATTTATGCATGTAGCATTGCCATCCCGCCACACGTGAACAACGCACTATTAACATCTTTGGTGTCTATAGAAGACGGTTGTCTCGGACATCAGGCCAGCCGTGTGTTTATGTTCTATCTTATAATATAAAAATACCAAGGTGGATAGAGATGTGATCATTAACAATCACACATTTTTCATACTTATGCTTTTCTTAGTTGATCTCAGCGCTTTTTGAAAAAAAATATCCATCTCCCTACCAGACAATTCTTAAATAGCAATAACACTCCAAACATATCACTGTTGGATAGCCCGATTTATGCATGTCACATGGGCATTTCAACCCACCACTCGGATAAGATACTTATATCTTTACGCACGCGATATAAGAAAATAGATAAATAAGAACAACTAATCGCACCTTTGGTAGAACAAGGGCACAATTGCAGTTTTTGCAATTTTTCAGGAGAGCCGTTTTAAGATATTTCGTGCATTCAATGTGATCTAGCTCTGTTTGTATTGCTCTTATGTTGTTCTTCTTTGCATGACATAAACTACATTCTATATTCTTTTTATTAACCATGCTGTTAACAAGAATCAAAAACTGACAGTTTTTTAAATTAAATTGGTTTTTAAGGTAGAAGTATATTTGTGCCCTTGTTCCACCGGGCATTTTGGCTTTACGGCGTTAGCGCTCCAAGTGCTGCCGTCCGCCGACGGCGCAACTGACCAATGACACAATAGCGGCCCTTCAACTAACGTTCGTTCCTGCCGGAATCTACAATCCTTATAGAATGAACGTCAGTGGATTTACAAAAGCAAATCCACTTGAAGTCTTTTGACTTTTTTTACCCGACTGAAGGAGGGTCATGTTTGTTATAGTAGCGGGGGCAACGAGCAGGGGGTGCACCTGATGGTAAGTGATCACCGCCGCTCATGAACATCAAAAATATCGGTGGTCTTGCAGTTGCGTTGCCGGGTAATTGATTCCACAAAGGAGTAGTGCGAGACAAAAAGTGCCAATAAAAGCGCATGGTTGTAGATTTCCAGACATCGAAGTGGTGGGGATGGAACTTTGAATTTTGACGCGATGTCCGGTGATGGAATTTAGCGACAGGAATTAATCCGAACAGCTCGTCAGAACACTTCCGATGATAAATGCGGTAAAAGATACAGAGTGAACCAACATCTCTGCGTAACGCCAGAGAGTCAAGCCGATAAGAAATAGCCTGGTCGTCGATGGTTCGAACCGCTCTACGTTGAATGCGATCAAGAGGAAGAAACTGACACTGAGGAGCTCCGGCCCAGAGGTGAGAACGGTACTCCATGTGAGGTCGAATCTGAGCCTTGTAAAGTTGGAGGCGATGGGCTGGCATATCAGTACTTCATGCCAGCCCATCGCCTCCAACTGTCAATTTTTGATCTGCTGACTACAGCAAGTTTTTTGGAGGCTTTCTTTCCAAATAACCGCGGAACTGAACGTTGTTCGATATGTCGACTCCTAGAATTCCAATACTGGCTGAGGCTGTCAGAAGAGTGTTTTCGAATCGATGTGACACGACAGACGGTGACTTTTTTGCGGTGAACGTGCAAAGCTGCGCCTTTTTGGGGTTAAATATAACAAGATTTTGACGACCCCATTCCGAGACATTGGTTAGTCGATACTCGAGTTCAGACACGAGCTTGTTCCGGACCTCTTCGACGTGTTCCCGAGAAACACCGCTACGGCCGGAGTATGTAGCATCACCAGTACAGTCATCCGCATAACAATGTATGCTATTAATTCGCAACATACATATGTAGAAGAAACAATGCCGGTTATAGCACGCAGACTTAGGAAACACCAGCATTGACAGGTTTGAGGTCAGAGCATGCACCGTTGCCTACGATCGTGATGCTCCGAAAATGATGATGCTTAAAAGATGACCTTGATTCTTGAAAAAACTAGTGATCCACTTGTATGATTTCTCAGGAAGCCCATAGGAAGGCAGCTTCGAGAGAAGCGCTTTATGCCATACCCGATCGAAGGCCTTCGCTATGTCTAAACTAACTGCTAATGCCTCCCCCTTGGACTCAACTGCCTCCACCCAACGATGCGTCAGGTATACTATAAGATCACCAGCTGAGCGATCACGACAGAAACCGTACTGACGGTCACTAATCAGCTGGTGCTCTTTTAAATACTTCAGGAGCTGACAGTTTATAAGTGTCATCATGATTTCGGAAAACAAGGAAGTTATTGCTATTGGTATTGATAATTTGACGGATTAGAGCGATTTTATTTTTTAGGCATTGGATGCACTAAAGCTGTTTTCCATGAATTCAGTATCACGCTGAGTGAATAGGAAAGCCGGAATAGATGCGTCTAATACTGTCACCAAGTCTGGAGCACATACTTTAAGCACAATCGGAAATGTCCGAAGGAAAGCGAACTAATTCCTCATTAATTCTGACAATGTCTTTAGCCTTGGCGATATCTCTTATAAAGAACCTCGAAGAAGAATTGTACTCCTTTCATATTGCGCTAGTTTTTACATCACGAGATTCCGACGCAGCAGCCCAAGCTTGGTAGCATTCTTGCTTTTGGCGTAAAGATCTTTGCAGTGGAGACCAAACCAAGGCTGAGATTTGCCACCGACGGGCACCACAGAAGACGGAATGAAAAGTTCCATACCCTGCAGTACCACATCAGCGACAGAGTCAGCAACAGCATTCGGATGATCCAGCGAGAAACATAACCGCCCTCATGGGTAGGATACAAAGAAAGACCGCATCCCGTCTTAATATGCTGACCTATAGTGCCAAACGCGATTTCAGCCTGAAAAATACGCCACGATGGGCACTTTGCTCCGCATCAGGCAGTGGTCTGACGTGCCAAGTAGAGTATCCACGATACCTGATGACGGTCCGGGTGAGAGATCAGCAGGGGATCCAACAGTGAAGGCGTATGGCCATCCACATCGGGAACTCGCGTAGGTGAGGTTAGACCATACGTCAAGGCAAAATCGTGAATAGACCTCCCCGAATGATCGGTGGCGCGTAAACATAGCCATTCGGTGTGGTGGGCATTCAAATCGCCCAAGATCACGATCTCTGCGAAGGGGTCTGCAGCCGTTTGTAAATGCTCAACGAGTCTGTCAACTTCAGTATTCCCGCTATGGGACCTGTATTGGCACGCGTAGCTGCGTGGGTGGTCGTCGCAAGCTACGCGTAACCAGAGAATGGATAGGTCTCGTCTCGATACCTTCAAGTCTGCCGAAGCACCGGCAACAGATTATCTGTTACAGATATATTGTTTGACGTAGACGCACACATCAGTACACAGCATCGGTACAAAGGAATGTTCTAGTTTGTACCCCGAGTAGGAGAGGTAGGAAGTATCAGCCGTAGCCGTAGCCGTATCTGTGTCTCGGTTAAGAAGAGCAAAGCTGGCTTCGCCGTCTCGAATTGGTGTGGATGGCGTTTAGGATGGAATGAAGCCCCTGACATTTACAGACTTCCACAGTAAGCGTGGTAGGAAGTGCAATGGCTTTCTTGTTCTGTTTGCCCCGGACAGGATTGTCTATGGAGTGCAATTTTGCCCCACCAGGAATGGTGGACCACCAGACACCAGAATGAAAATCCAACTGCTTGCCCTTATGGTTACCCAACTGGATGCCCAAATAGATGTCCAACTGATTGCCCAACTGGTCATTCAACTGGTTGCCCAACTGGTTGGCTATTGATCGCCCAACTGATGACCCAACTAGTTGTGGTTGCAGTTCGTCAACCAATTGGTTGCCAGTTGAACCAGTTGAGCTATCGCCAACCTGGTTGGATAACTTGTGGCAACTGCTCAACTAGTTGATCAACTTGTTGCCCAATTTGTTGCCCAACTGGTTGCCAAACTGGTTGCCCAACTGGTTGTCCAACTGGTTGCCCAACTGACAGCCCAACTAGTTGCCCAACTGCTATCCCAACTGGTTGCCCAACAGATTTCCCAACTGGTTGTTCAACTGGTTGCTCAACTGGCTGCCCAACTGGTTGCCAAACTGGTTGCCCAACTGATTGCCCAACTAGTTGCCCAACTGATCGCCCAACTGGTTGGATAACTTGTTGCCCAACTAGTTGCTCAACTGATTGCCCCAACTGGTTAATCAACTAGTTGCTCAACTGATTGCCCAACTGGTTGTACAACTGGTTGCTCAACTGGTTGCCCAACTGGTTGCCCAACAGGTTGCTCAACTGGTTGCCCGACTGGTTGCCTAATTGGTTGCCCAACTGGTTGCCCAACTGGTTGCTTAACTGGTTGCCCAACTGGTTGCTCAACTGGTTGCTCAACTGGTTGCCCAACTGATTGCCCAACTGGTTGCCCAACTGGTTGCCCAACTGGTTGCCCAATTGATTGCCCAACTAGTTGCCCAACTGATCGCCCAACTGGTTGGATAACTTTGTTGCCCAAGTGATCGCCCAACTGTTTGGATAACTTGTTGCCCAACTAGTTGCTCAAGTGATTGCCCAACTGGTTGATCAACTTGTTACTCAACTGGTTGCCCAACTAGTTGCCCAACTTGTTGGTTGCCCAATTGATCTCTCAAGTGATCGCCCAATTGGTTGCCCAAATGATCGCCCAACTGATTGGATAACTTGTGACTCAACTGATAGCCCAACTGGTTGCCCAATTGGTTGTCCTAACTGGTTGGACAGCTTGTGGTTTGCTTTGCAGCTTGTCAATTGGTTGATAACTTGTTGCCCATCTGATTGCCCTACAGTTTGCCAACTGATAGCCCAACTGGTTGCCCAACTAGTAGCCCTACTGGTTGCCCAACTGGTTGCCCAACTGGTTGTTCAACTGGTTGCCCAACTGGTTGCCTAACTGGTTGCCCAACTAGTTGCCCAACTGGTTTGCTCAACTAGTTGGTAAACTGGTTTACCAACTGCTATCCCAACTTCTGGAAATCCAAACAGAACAAATGAGTCCAATTTCGATTAATTTATCTTATTTAGTTTAGAAGTTCTCATGGTTACCTTTCAGTTCCATCATCAGATCTGGAAAATCATCCAGCACTAAGGTGTTGGCCAATTGTTTTAATTTGGCACTTAATTGTCTTAAAAATTGTGTTAAATATATTACCCCGTTTAGTTTAGGAGTTCATTATAGTTCCATATTGAATCTGGATTCTTGAAGTCAATGTCACTTTTTCGGCTCAATTTTCAGAGCCTTGTCATCATGAGAAATATATGTATTACTGTAACAAATAAAATGACTCCAAACTCCACTACATTAGAAATTTCTATCTGTGAGTCACAATTGCACTCTTACGGCTCCATCTTCAGTTCTTCGACATTATATGTAATGGAAATTTCCCAACATCGAAAATCCATAGAGTCCGAACGTGACTATATTACCTCTTTCTACTTTCTCCGCGTAAGTTTTAGTAGCACTTTATCAGCTCCACCTTCAGATCCTCGTCATCATATGCACTAATCAAACTTAGTATTTATAGCAACAAGACTTAGTCGAAACATGATTGTCTTGTTAAAACTGTGCATCAGAGAGTTCCAGTCCCTACATCCAGGCTCAGTTGGATGGTACCATAGTATTGCATTGTCACTAAGCTTTGACAAATCTACCAACTTTTTGTACAAATGGATAACAGAAAGTCATTAAAAAGTGACTTGCAATATTTGGAAAATCTGTTATTTAAATACAAATATTGCCAGTTAAATAGATGCTGATGAAATTCGAATGAGGATGTTAAAATATCAGCTCAAGGTTACCATGTGATTGTAATATCACTAAAGCAACAGAATACAACATTTAGTATTGGTAAAGCTTTTGCAAATTATGTAATTCCTTTCAACGATTTGAAAAGAGCTGGTGATCTTGAAATGGCTGAACCGATTCTATTGAATCATAGCTAAGAACCATCTCGCAAAACAATGCATTCGATTAAAAAAAAACCGCAACCAAATCGGACCATCCGCCAGGGCGCTGCGATGCCACGGACAGACACACAGATACACACATACACAGATACACACCTTAAACTTATAACACCCCTCGTTTTGCGTCGGGGGTTAAATAGAAGCACACACTCTTTCAATGGGAAAGTTCTTCACTGGCCATTGCCATTGTATAGATTGTTTTAGGACTCCAAATTATCATGGCATTTAGTGCAAGCCATACTCTCTAAAACTGACCACAAATCATAATCCAGCGGATTAAGATCGGGACTATACGGCCAGTCTTTAGTCGTGATGAAAGTCTGGACATTGGTTTCTAACCAAGATTGGGTGGATCAAGCTTTACGACCCGGTGCAGAGACTTGCCGAAAAGACCATTTCTGATTATCTAAAACATGGTTTGTTAACTACCTTCTCAAGAATAGTGTATCAACACTTGTGCCGAAATTCTGATACCTTTTTCACAAAAATATGGCTCAGTCACTCCTTCATAGCTAACACACCACCATAGTATTAAAGTCGATAATGCCCACTTTGTACGCTGTTAACTAACTGGGAAGCTACCTTAGAGCTTTCAGCATAAATACGGTTTTTTTTGTTTGTTAGAATATCGCTCCATTGTAAAAAATTCTTATCCGTAAACAAATTTTTTCTGTGACCTCCCTTTGCGTACCGCTTAAGTAGTTTAAAATATACTTAAATTAAGAAATGACCAGTGCCTCTCTTATAGGCTGCAAGACCTAACTCGTCTTTCAGAATACGTGACATGGTTCTAGGTGCTATTTTTATCTCCCGAGATAAAACTTTTGCATTCGGAGGGGATTTCTTCGGATTCTTTCTCTTACTGCTTTGATCGCATTTTTCGTACGAACACTACGTAGACGGCTAGATCTTTTTCTGTCACAATGTCACAGAGGAGGTTTCATCATATATATATATATATATATATATATATATATATATATATATATATATATATATATATATATATATATATATATATATATATATACAGGGTATAACAAAAATAAGCACTAATACTGAAGGAGCGTTCAGGATGTGTGGTTAGCTCTTTAATTATACATTTTTAATAAATAAAAACTATGAAATTTCTGAGAAAATGAATGTCAAAGTTTTTTTTCAAAATGATCTGTGGCAGCCCTGAAGTATAGCACGCAGTAACGTACGCGCACGGTTTACGCAGCTATGAAAGGTCACAATCATATGATAGATGTCAATGAACTGCTAGACGCACAACAAAGTACTAATTACTTGACAGAGTAAATAATGTAGATATTATTTAAAGAGTTTTTTTATATTTTTTTCTACCAGGACTGATGTTGGAATAAACCCATGAGGGTCCTTAGTTTGATTACCAGGCTGGACAATTTGATTCATAGGTAACTTAACTGGGTTTTGATAGCCATAATTATTACATTATGTTAAAAAAAACACTGTCCGACTATTGGTGTCACTCGATAGCATATTACGATCATATTAAAATAATTATTAATTACTATACTCATATTCAATAAAAAAAATCTCATAAAATTTTATTAATCGTAAATACCTACCTAGTAGTCTCATACCTAGTTTACGTAAGGCAAACCTGCGGCTATTAGGCATTTCATGCAGGAAAATCTCCCGCCTGGCAACAAAATTATATCAGCTGTGTACCTAAAATTTATTGTGACCTGGATTATTATTTCTAACTCTGAGTGAAACTATTAGTTTGGTACATACATTCTAAAACAATCGTGGCAAATAATCCAATATAACTAATTAAGGTATCTTTTTGTTATGAAAACACATTACATAAATTACTTCATCACACAATATCCACCTTCAAAGTCAACTATTCACATGTGTTTTCAGTGTAGGTACCTAAATCTATTCCGTGATTCATAGGCATTTTACAATGTATTATCTGGCATGGTTTCAACTTACAAACTGTTTTAATGGCATAATACTTACCTCTAGTACCTACCCTGTTTGCTTCTAACTTCACATAACAAGGTGTCTAAATAGGTAATTAGTTTTTGAGCAGGTAAATCATAGCTATTATCACTTTTTTTACACACAATTCTAAAAACTTAGTAAAACTTTCTCGTTGATAACACGACACTTCGCAAAATAAATATGCATTATCATTAAGAATTAAGACACAACACAACCTTTTATAAGCATTTTTGACAAATAAACCTACGCATTGATTAGCCTAGAAGTCCTTTGATTTGAAGTATTACCGACATCGCGCTAGGCGTCTCAACGCGGCCAACGAAGCGCCCGACTTAAGGCCTTGCTCACACACACTACTGAATATTTTCCGCGGGAATTTTAATTGCGCAAATTAATTTTCGTTACATATGAAATTTGACATGGCTAGCACTGCTAAAAAAATGTCAAGAATCGGAATGTTCCCGGTGAGTTGATAGGCTCGTTTGTCACTATCACTACATGGCTGATGGAACTTAGTACCTACCTAAAGTTTGTTTTAGGTGCGCCTCTTCTTACCTTTTTTTATGTTATTGAGATAGGCAAACTAGCAGACGTGCCACCTGATGGTAAGTGGTCGACGTCGCTAATGAACAAAAATGGGATACCTGGGCTGGAACTAGCCCAGGTATTCCATTCATGTGTTAGAGACATAAGATGTTAAGATCCTGAGACATAAGATGTTAAGTCTCGGTGCCAGTAATTACAGTGCCTGTCTTGCCCTTCTCTCCGAAACACAGCAAAGCTGTTTCACGGGAGAAATTGGCAAGACCTTTCTAAGTAGTAGTTATTTCAGGAAAAAGATAATTTTTGACTACGTTTTTTTGATTACATTTTAGATCAAAGATTTTATAAAATACTAGCCGTTGCTCGCGGCTTCGCACGCGTGGTTAGAGTTTTTTGTGAATGTCAAAAATAAACCACGCAAGCGAAACCAACGAAAACTATTGCTAATTTTAGCGATTGCCGGGATTACATATCAACCTGTTCATTCATTCAGAAAAATTAATCTTTTTCATCAAAATATTGTTTATCATACTGGAAATGAAAAAGTATTAAGTTAACTTTAAAGCCGCCGCCGGTCGTTTGTACAGGCCTTTAGAACTTACACGTGTTTTGCGGCTTATACAAAGTGCAACGAAACGCTTTGATTGGCGAAAAGACCACTTTCGGAAAGAGACAAGACACTCCCTTTTTTCTGCCATTTTGTTTTTATGTAAAATCATACTAATATGTAGTTCCGTATAGTTTTAGTCAACATTTTTGTCACTTTTATGATAAGAGTGATGCCGGTTTAGGCGTTTCTTCTTAAGGTACTGGGTTCGATTCTCAGTTCGCCTGGTAGAATGGAGGGTAATTCTTCTTAAGGCACTCAAACTAACACGGGAAATGATTTTTTTTTATTTATGGTGCAAGGGGTCCCACCACCACCTTCGGGACCCAAGACAACCTGACTGCTGTACAATGAAAGAGGTCCTGGCACCGGCTTCCTCCAGAGAGGTTCGGAGGTTAGACGACAGTCGCTACGGCAAACTCAAACTCGTTCCTAGCGCAAGCGTGGAGAATAACCGGAATAAACTCTAAGATGAAGAAGATTATTTTTAAATTTGTTTCACTGAACCCTAATTAGTTCGGAAAAGTACCTAGATAATTGTAAAGGAATTTTTATTTTTTTATTCAGTTGCCGTTTGTCTTTGGAGAGCGTAACTATTGCTATTATTGCCGATTTTTTATGAATCTTACTTAATACCCATTGATTGGAAATCGCGATTTTAAAAATGCCACGTAGAAATAATAATGACCGTCACCTTTACACTAATAGTGAATTTTACGAAATGATGCTATGTGTTGGTGCTGCTAGGAATGGTAGCATTAATGAAGCGAGGGAGATTTACCGACAACGGTTTATTGATGGAAGGCCACCAGCAGAACAACGTCATTTACCTCCGTACTCAGTATTCCGTAACATGTGTTTACGACTTCAGCGTACTGGTTCCTTCCACCGCGAACGAAACGTTGGACGTCCTAATTCAAGAGTAGGTACTGCTATTGAGACTCGAATTCTAAATCATTTTGACGAGAATCCTCGGACCAGCACACGCCGATGCAGTGCTATGTTAAATGTAAACCATATGGTGGTGTGGCGTACTCTGCAGGATGATGGACGACATCCCTACCATTTTTCAAGGACTCAGGAGATAGGACTTGCAGACCATATGCCCAGAATGGACTTTTGTAGGTGGTACCAGAACCGTGCTGAAGCAAATCCCGAATTTGCTTTTAATATTTTATGGACAGATGAGGCTTCTTTCACAAGAAATGGTGTGCTCAATTTGCACAACGAGCATGTGTGGGCACATAATAACCCGCATGCCTCGAGTGAAAGTAGCTTTCAGCACCAGTGGAGAATTAATGTCTGGGCAGGCATCGTTGGGGACTATGTTTTGGGGCCGACTATTTTACCTCAGGGTCTTAACGCTCAAAGGTACCTACAACACCTGAGAGAGGATTTAGAAGAACATCTGGAAAATCTTCCACTGAATGTATACCGTAATATAATTTTTCAGCACGATGGAGCACCCGCTCACTTTGCACGCCCTGTGCGTGATTATTTAAACGATCGATTTGCAGAGTGGATAGGTCGAAGTGGCCCGGTGCCTTGGCCACCTCGTTCTCCAGATCTCACGTGCCTAGACTACTTTTTATGGGGTTATGTGAAAAATAAAGTTTACTCTGTGGAATGTCATACACGTGAAGAGATGGAAGGTAAAATTAATGCAGCATTTAGGTCCATAACCCCACATATGTTGCATAATGTAAGGTTATCAATGTTACGCAGAACTGCTCTTTGCATTGAGAAGGGTGGTGGTCATTTTGAACCTTACTTATAAATTAATTTGAAGACAGTGTTGTTTTATTATTGCCTGTAAATAGTGAATTTGGATTAATGTATAATAATTAATCAGTGACGAAAGTGATATGTAAAAAATTGCTTATTAAATGTGTGTAAGTACAAGTACGCGGTATTCTTCATGTCTATGTGTGCGTCACGCTATTCATTCAACGTGTTGCTGACGTCACATCACTTCCATCTTCAAGGTAGGGGTGTGAAAATAAACTTTAATTTCTTATTTTACTAAATTTATATGAAACAAAAAATGTGTGCCTTTTGGTATAATATTTTACCAGGTGTTTGTTTAGTTCATGTACACGTATACCCTTGAAAGTTAGTGCTTATTTTTGTTATACCCTGTATATATATATATATATATATATATATATATATATATATATATATATATATATATATATATATATATATATATATATATATATATATATATATATATATATATATATATATATATCAATAGCCCAGTACAGACTAATATCAAGCGTATAGAGAGTTTTAAATGTGTATTTGGCTCCATACCCATTTTGTGCAATGCAATCACAGCGATACGGTTCTCTTTATCTCCCCATTCCATTTAAATATCACAAAATATTTTAAAATGTATTGGCGCGAAAATGAGGAAACACAATAAACAATCATATAAAAATGATACATTCCCAATTCAAATGTAATATTTTGTTTGTTTTTAGTCGTAGCAGTATTTATGGCAAGACTTCATAGTCTGGCCATAAAAACTATTACCTGACGTTATATATGTAAGTACATGTATATTATATACATATATAAAGTCAGGTGTTATTTTCTTCTTGAAGCATAAAAATTAATGACACAATGTGATTCATCTAAGAAGGGTTTTATTTATTAAATACTAATAAGTTTTACTAACCTAAAACAGAGATTCAACAATTAAATGTTCATGCTTTACTATTTTTATTATAAACAATAGTCATAGTTAATCAATGACGTGTCTAAATTGTAGGTAATTCATAAACATCACAGAGTTTTAAAGAAATTATTAAAAGAAAATATTTTTTTCGTTGTCTTTATTCGTGGCTCCCTCTTAAGGCTGAACTGATACATACTCAAATCTCATCGTCAAAGCTTATATATGTAAATAATTAGAGTTAGCTTTTTATGTTTTAATTAATATTTTAAAATGTCTTGGGTTAACTGTTACGTGTCCCTTATTAGAAATAATCTCTCCTTTTGTACTGTTTTCGTTTGTTATTTTCTGTTATGTCATTTTTTATGTACAACAAAGTGTTAAATAAATAAATATTTGAAGACGGCAAATATATGCGATTCGAGAATTACGCCGCTTACCGAGAATCCTATATCCCCTTCGGTTCTTATTACAAACAAGAACAAATGTTACCTGTGCCCGAACTTACACCTCAAGGCTATATGAATAACATAAAGATAGTACTAAAAACCACACCGCAGTAACTGTAAAGAAATGACAGGATTTTTTATGACAGCACACAAGACCCCCGTTTTACTCTGTGTAGGTCTGGACCCCTTTGAAGAATAGACCATCTGCCATTCTGCCGGGCAGTTCCGCAGATGGTTCTGATTCTTGATAATGATTGGCTATAAATATTAATTACTACCATCGTGAATAATAGGTGGCAGTTTCGCAACGTCTCACCCGGATATTTCGTACTATCCGCTTTAATTATTCCTGCCGCAATAGCGTCGATGCTTTTCATTGTCGTGTTCTGGTTTCGAGGAAGTAAATTTATGCATCAAAAATATGCATAGCATCAACATCTCGCCACGTGGTTAACAATGCGCCATCAACATCTCTGGTGACTATAGGCGAAGGTTACCTCTTTCAATCAGGTAAGTCTTATTTGCTATCAGATATCTTATAATATAAAAAAGTTATGAGTTCAACTTTTGGAGTATGAACAACCTGAAAACAAATTAAGGGCTGAACTTTATAGCAAATTAAAATAACAGAGGGTTTTCTTGATGATAAGACATAACCAATGGAACATAATAGTTATATAATGAAAAAACGACTAAACATTGTGTTATTCTTTTCAACTTGATAGATAAGCCATTTCCATGGGAGCTACGGATAAATAGGTAGTGACATGAAATGTGAACATTTAAAACTTTGAAATTACTTAATTATTAAATATGAAAAAGTTTAAAGATTTAATGTTCTCTTAAATATTACTTAGTACGATAATAGCTGAAAGCTTTTTAAAGATCCTTGGCTTAACAATGTAAGAGCTTCCACTTTTGTAAGTATTCTCCCGGGAAGCTTCTATGCAATACTTTCGACGTTTTTTGCATGTTAACAGGAACTCTAGGGTATTTTATGCTTTTAATAAAAGTTTATATCTTTATGCTATTTTAGGCCTTTATATGGATAAGTAAGCCGAAATAAACGATTATTATTATCTTGAAACTAGATTAATCAGTAATTTAAAAATTACTCATGCCAGGTTACTTTAATCCACAATCCGTCGTTCGTAGCAACTAATTTAATAATAACGAGGCGTACCACAAGTTGATTGGACATTTTGGTAACTTAACATTTATACGATTTGCCAAAGGCATTGTTTGGTACCCTAAGTCATATATTATACATGTATTATTATTTTATAAATATAGATAGATATATTTTCACCGACAAAAATAATTAATCTTAAATGATGTTCAAATATAAGTACATACGTCATTACAAAATGTCGCCCAGAAAAAATAAACAGACAGAGAGGCGACTACCTAGTACCTACCTATTTTCCATTATTCTGTGCTACCTACGACCGCAACATCAAAAGCGGCTTCCAAAATATGACGAGCGAGGACTCGACGTGGTGTTGTTCAGTTCGAAATACTCCATAAATTTAAACGAAATTGAATGGTATTAAATACGAGTATTTTAAAATACTCTATATAAATTTACTCAATAAAATATTTTTATAAATATAATAATTGTATCATTATTTTTGATAAAATCATAAGGGTTGAGCTACATATGTCAGCACGGAATCGCCTTTTCCCGTCGCCGCATCTTCTTCTGCAGCTCAGAACTGCCATTTCTTAGAACGAAAATGGTAGCTGGAATACGATTGCACCAAGAATTCCGCCGCGTGCTATAGCATTCCCGCTTTCTTTCTCGTTCTAACAAATGGTGGTTCTGAGCGATAGAAAAGGATAAGGCGACGGAAAAACGCAAAATGGTGCTGACAGAAGTAACCCAAACCCAAACCTACTTACCTATATACCTTTTCGGGTCAGACAGGTTTTTTGTTAATTACTGTATATTGTACTAGATTTTAACCACCAGCTTAGCTGGGCGTAAATTCATTGACGATAAAAAAATAGACAGATAAAAATCACATCACCAAATTTCATAACTATCGGTCAAACCGTTTTTTGAGTTAAACGAGATATACAGATAGACGGACAATTATATTATCATTTGCGCAATTATGTGTTCTCACCGAATACCAGTTTCTATCAAGATCGGTCAAGCCGTTCTTGTGTTATAATGAAACGTACAGACATATAGACGAACATTTTCAAAATGTTAAAATCGATGTTACTGAGCCAAAGAAGGAATATTTATCACGTAGTTTGACGAAAGATATATAATAATAAAATATATACAAACATATATTACAGCTTTATATAGTGACATAAATGTAAGCAAACACAAAACGCATTACGCATCAAATCCTGCTCCTTTGTAATCAATATGAGTAACCGGTACACCGTCCAGGCGGTCGCGTAATAATAAGATAATATCAAATGTACGTAGCTCTCGTAACCCAGTCAACGACTGTGGAAACCTTACGAGGAAATCAATATACGTAAATGCTTACATACACATTAAATAAACTATTTTATTATAACATCGAAACATTAAGATGTTATTTGTTTTAATAATATTTTAAATCAAAATTGAGATAAAATTAGTGTCCTTCCCGCTGCGCTAAAACATTTCGATTCACAACTTACGTAGCCTACCTTATTTATATAAAATATGTTAGTACTAAGTTGAAAATATTATAAACTACTCGTAGCTAAACCGTCGAACTAAGTACCACCGACGCGTAGGATAAATTTAAAAACGATAAATGTTTGACTTTCCCCGTGTTGGTCCCTGGCTTCCCCGTGTCGGTTCCGGGCTTTTTCCCCGTGTTGGTCCCGAGCCTTTTCCTCGTGTTGGTTTTGGACTCCTTTGAAGAATAGACCAAATGCCATTCTGCCAGGCATGTCGTAAAAGGCGACCGATTGGCTATGCTAGTCACTACCATCGTGGCTACCAGGTGGTAGAGTTCTGCATTGTCTCGCTCGGGTCTGGTACCACCGTCTTACCTATTCCTGCTGCAATAGCGTCAGTACTTGTCGCTGTCGTGTTCCGGTTTGGAGGGTAAGGTAGCCGATAAACATATGCATGTGGCATAAGACCTCGCTACAAGGTAGCAACGCACCACTAACATATTTAGGCTATGGTTGAGTCTTCCATCAAGAGACCCATCTGCTTGTTTGCTGTCTTATGATATAAAAAAAAACATATAGAAAATGTTTGTATAGGAAAATAAATGTTTTTTCCCCGCAATTTTTCCACTTTTTCCAAAATAGTCGAATTGGTTCAACCATTGTTGAATGTGTTTGTATAGCATAATTGTTGCTGCTACTGTAGAATCATTGTCAAAGTATGTAAAAATACAAAATGAAATTAAAACGCGGAAATGTTGCCATAAACAAACAACATACTTAGGAACTTTTCGGATTCTTTTTGTTCCAGTTTTAATATAGAAATGCGTTAAAGCTATTTTTTTCTATCAGTTTAAACGTAAATACAAAGATTTACCGGCTTAAAACAGCAACTGTCTCGGACACTAGTCCTTATTATTACAGGGTGTCCCCTAAAGAACATATATACATATATTACATATGAAAGATAGCTTTGAAATTTGTCAATTTTACTGTTCAATTGTGTGTTGCGTACTATAAATTCTACTGTATATTTCTTTGACATTTGTATTTTTTTTGTATTATAAGATAGCAACAAGCTGATGGGTATCTTGATCGCCATCCAACCATCGCCTATAGACACCAAAAAAGTTAACAGTGAGTTGGTATCTTGTAGCGAGGTCTAATGCCACATGCAATAATTTATCGGCTACCTTACCCTCCAAAGTGGAACACGACAGTGACAAACACTGGCGCTATAGCGGCAGGAATTATGTAAGGTAGAAATAAATTAAATATGAAAATATATGGTACCAGACCCGGGAGAGCCAATGCAGAACTCTCCCAAAATGAACATAATATTACAAACATAATAATCTCATACACAAGTATAATAAACATATTATATAATAATCTCATAATTAGCTACTTTTTGATTTAAATTTTTGGTTTAATCTGTATAGTGCAATCTACTCGTATGCTGTAGCATCAAATTGCATGATGCCCTATTATGTTTTTCAATCATGTTTATTTGAAGAACTATATGTACGCCAATTCCGTCGTGTTATATTACAATACTAGGATACCTTAAACTACTTATGCAACAGTCTATAAATGAAAAAAGTATTTTTTCACTTTATCAGCTGGTCTGTCTTAAAATGCTGTGAAACCATCCAAAGTCATTTTTGTTAATCTTTAGTTATTTAACAGTTCTTTTCTTATTTTCCAGTATCTGACACATTCTATCAAAAGGTGATGTACATATTCTTTAATCTCTCATCTTTCATAATTGGGGGAGTCATTTATTTATATCATAATAATATATTCGAAACCTCTTAATGGCCTTACTAAGATCTTAACCTTTGTTCTATGACAACCTTTTTTCTGTTGTCACTCTTTCAACGCTTTTATACTTTATAATTTATCATACCTTTCAAATTTTTATAAACAGAAAATAATTTACAAAAGGATGAATATTTTGTTTATGCAATATTTTTTACAAAGCATTATTTCAGGCAAATTTTCTATACTAAATAGTTTCTGTATTGTACATGTGTCCGATGTTCTACGGCAGCCCAACGTTTTTATACCTATATTACGCGCAGAAAAAAATTCTCCCCTTGCTAAAATAATTATTCTCTTTAAAATGTTTTTAGTTATACTTCCATACATATTATACTTAAGTTGTTTATAGCTGGTAGAGTTCTGTAACACCTCACACAAATTTAGCTCTGCGCATTTTTTCGCAATAGCATCTATGATTCTTACTGTTGTTTGATGATGTGAGGATAAGTTAAACAGATAATAGGCTTAAACGTACGGATATGCATCCCTGTCGCGGATAGTAACACGTTATCATCTTAAAACATACATTAAAAATCAAAAAAATAAATAATTAGCGTATTGTCAAAACTAAAAAAGTTTGTATGATAAATAAAGTACATAAATAATTTGAGTATAAAAAAAAGTATATTTAACATTACCGGAGCAAGTTAGCCGAAAATCGAGCAATTATTGAGAAAAACAGAAAAAAATACTTTCAACATGGAAAGCATTTTTTTAGAAAGCCAATTTTTCGTCATAAATAAGTATTTGATGAAGCTGCTCCTTTTAGCTAACATTTTCCTTTGTCATTTTATTGAACATTCTATACTATCGTAATTCTTAGCGACTTAAAAACACTGCCCCAGAAACAAGTCTGATTTATTAATCTCAGGATTTCTCCCGGAATGTCACTTGCAATAAATATAAAACTATATGTAAAAAGAAGAAAGTCCCTGAGGTTACAAAGATAAAATAAATAAATATTATTACGCCATGGCTCTAGCGGGTTATATAGAGTAAATAGAAAGTACAAAGACATGTCATTGTTGTCGTTCCGTTTTTTAACTCTAAACTGAGATTTTGAACTTAATAGATATATTAGCCTGAAAATTATTTTAAAAATATAAAGTACTTATAATAATTGCTGTAAATCTTTTGAAAATTTGATTCGGTTTTTATTTCTGAAAACGGTACTCGATTAAGTTTTTATGTACTAAAATATTTTTGAAGACCAAAAAATAGTAAGCCAAAAAATTTCGAAGCTAAGACGAAAAAACGCATACGATTGGACGCAGTTTTTCCAGAAATAGAACTAAATAGATTTTATACTTAATCTGGAAGTTATATAAAAAAATATTGTTTCACCAACATTTTTTTGGGACTTTTTGGAAATTTCTCAAAATCTCCAGGACCGAATTAGTTCAAATGCTCTAGAAATCTAAGTTGAACGGAATCCAATCGAATGCCATAAACCACGTTTCTGGTCAAACCCTTCAAAAGTTATGAGATGTTTACGTACACACACAAACACACACATACAGGCAAACTGAAGTCTTCGTGAAAACAGTCGGAAAAGGACATCAAAACGTGGAGATCAAGTGAAATTTCGATTTTCGAAAATCGGGGCAAAATCAGTAACTTACTTATCTACATACGTAGCGGGGAGATAAAAAGAGTTTTGAAGTTACAAAAACAAAAACAAAGCCCAATTAAGAATCTCCTCCCGTTAAATTAAAAACCGGTTATGACTTAACTATTACAGATATGGTCCAGGAGCTGGCGACGAATTTTGAGGTCCTTTTGGCAGATTAGGATTGCGACAAAATATAATTCCATCAAATGGCGATACCAGGCCTGCGAGAATTAAAGAATAAATGTCCTAATTAAAAGACGAAATACAAATCAAGTTGCCAAAAATACATTTTTTAGGATTTTTTTTGCAAATGTTGTATACTTCAAAGTAGCGTAATAACCCTAAACGCTCTGTCAGACTCGCAGGCCTGGTATTTGACGAAATTATTTTTTTCCGCAGTTACAGTCTGTCAAAATGACCTCCCCACAATTCGTCGCTAGCTCCCAGTCTATTAGACTTGACTATTAATACATCACTGTTGCTACGATCGTGCAAAAACATTAGAACATTTAAAGATTTTATGGGTAAGTAACCTCTTAATTTTTAACATTGTTTACTTTGTTAGTGGTCATCAAAGAATCGCAGTAACTATATATATTACAAGAAAACGATCAATAATACCCAAAATATTAGTTAACCGTCCAAATTTAATTTGTCGCTTTCAAAGTGTGCTCTTTCAGAAACGATACACTTACGCCTACGAATAATCCAATCATCAAAACATGTTTTAACGGTTTTTCCCGGAATTGAAATCAGTTCTCGCGGCAAATTCTCCTTTTTGTCTTCTACCAAACGAAAACGGGTGCCACGACGTGGTAATTTGAAAAAAGAAGTCCACTAGGACTAGGAGTAATATCTGGTGAATAAGATGGTCGCTTGATGGTGTTTGTTGAGTTTTAGGTCAAAAGTTCATCACAATGACGACCTATATAATAACAAATTTTTTACACGATAACAAACCAATATGTATTGTCTCGTTTACAGATTAAATTAGGTTTATGATGATGGAACAGATTTGGGATGACACTAAGAATAACATGTTTATACAGCCTCCTGTGTTGTAGTTTTCTTTTTGTTTCATTTTATAGAGTATTTTATTTAACATTTATCGTCTAAGCTATCCGACATATTTCTAACTTGTTTGGTTGGTAATAAATAAAAGAAAGTGTTCAATTTATGGTACAAAAGAAAAACTCTTTGCTTGGTTCAGTATTTCAGCGATAAGAAAAAGCGTTCGAGTTTGATTACTTTCATGACTTTTCAAGTACGTTCAATTTTAAAATTTACTTGCTATTTAAAAAATATCCGTTGAATTTTAATACGGTCTTAGTTTACATAATATTAATTTGATAATTTCAGTTGACGCTATATTCTCGTAGTAATTTCAAGCTGGTGCTAAGTGTGAGTTTTTCTTTTCGCATTCGATCGTGAGCGCGTTTCGAGTTTACTAGGAATTTGTATGTGATTTGTACAGCGCCACCTAGTGGTAAACTGGTTTCTCACGTTTACCACTAGGTGGCGCTGTACAAATCACATACAAATTCCTAGTAAACTCCAAACGCGCTCACGATCGAATGCGAAAAGAAAAACTCACACTTAGCACTCTGATCTAATCAATCTCCCTTACTAATCTGTGTTTTACACGCAATTTAATATCTAAAACACCGTATAGGCATCGAAGTCAAAACCACAGCATTGTGGTTAATTTGGCCTTACATATTACTTTAACACAGATCGCATTAACATTCGTTTGACAACTCCGACATTAGATATCTGTAGATTTATAACCGTAAAAGTGAATAAATTCTCTGTGTTATGTAAGTTTTATAGAATTTATATACTATAAAACTTACATAACACAGACAGACACAGACACACAGAGAAAGAAAAAGCAGGTGTTTTTTCTCCGAGTTAATGCAGGCCTCTATGGAAGAATAAGTCATCGGCCATCCAGCCAGGAAATTCGTTAAATGGGAACGTAGGCTAAAAACGTCATAAGTATTTCGTTCAGGTGTGGTACCACTTACCCTTTCCGTTATTATCCCTCTTTCCTTTACCATTTTTGTTGCAGTAGTGTTAATGCTGTGTATCACTGTTACTTATTTATATTTTTTAGATGTGCCCGCGACTTCGTACGCGTGAAAAATTTTCTAAAATTAAACCCCATAGTTTCCATTCCCTTGGGATTTCCGGAATAAAAACCATCTTATGTCCTATCTCGGCTCTCAAATTATCTTTGAACCAAATTTCATCTAAAGTAGCCACATTATTTTCGTTGACGGCAGTTGAAGGCCGCCCTTCACGAAATTCGTCATGTAATGAAACTCGACCTCTCTCAAATTCAACAAACCATCGCTTCACGGTGCTCAAACAAGGTGTTTCTCTCCCAAATGCGTATTGAAGACGAGCGGCTCAGTCTCGCGGAGAAAGAGAACTTTTAAAATCATAAAAAATCATCGCTCTAAAATCTTTTCGACTTTATTCCATTTTCGTTGGGTACGTAGAACTTTGATGTGTGATCTAATGGTAAGACGCCCGATAAAACGGGTAAAGCTTACAGTGCGATATGCTTTGCATAGAAATATTAGTGCTAGACGCTGATTTTTAAGTAGTTTGCGCCGAATCGTACCACTTGTAACTTTATCAGCCAAAGCTTTATATGCCAAAGGCGGGGCGGTATATGCCATGTGTAGTATGATGGTCATTATCGTATTCGTTAATGTATATCAATTATTACTTGCAATTACGGGCAGCTTCGTAAGATCTCCAAAGCATGGAAATGTTACTTCACCACCACTTTCTAGTTTTCGAAATGCAACTGAAATGGTTTTAATAAAAAAATAAAATATAATGTATAATTGCCGTCAATATTCCCAAAGTTGCTAAAACTGCCACGAATGTTTCTAAATTTGCCGGTAAAAAGTTAAAATTTGATATCAGAGTAAACAGTGTTATAAAAAACATCATTCTCTATTTATATTTTTCTTGCCAATGTTTACCGGCAAGTTTAGAAACATTTGTGGTAGTTTTGGCAACTTTGGGAATATTGCTGGCAATTTTTATCACTACTCAGAATGTAGAGCCAAATGAGCTAATGAATGATTCACTAGAACCTTAGACCTCATTTATTTATGCTTTGTTGTTGCCTTCATCAATAAAACGATGTCGAATAGTATTTTCTGCGAGGTGTAAAAACAGCTGTTCCTATAAATGTCAAATTACCAATGATCCCAAAAACTTGTGGAATAGTATTACGTATGCCTTGTTAGTATTAAATTTGCTGCTAATGGTTACTGCTATGAATGACGAATCGTTAATTATAGGAACCCGGCATTAGATCTTATAATTAATTAGATTAGCTAAACATTTTCTTACAATCACAATAAATCTCAATCGTGCTATACAATATCAATCTCTAGTTTATAACTAATAAAATACAATTTCCTGTTTCAATGTGTTACTATGTATAAACAGCAAGGGCTGCAACATGTAGATCAAGTTTGAGCTGTATTACAATATTCATATGGACTTTGAAATTCATCAATTTGCTGAACAAGTTAACAATAGACTTGACACACTGAGGCATGAGAATCATCACCTATTGAGAAATGCGTGAGATTCTTTTAAACCCACTTTAAAAAAGAATGAGGTATTCTATTAATCGGAAACTTGTTTATGTATTTGCCCAAAAATGGATAAATTTGACTTTTTTTGTCCGAAACGGTATATTCCATAAGTTTCCTTTGTCATCAAATCAGGATCTGATGATGAGATCATAGAAAGAATTAGGAAAACCTTTAAGTATTATAAACTAAGTAAAATCAGTTCTTAAAGTTTTACTGTTTTGCCTAAGTATGAGTATCTTCACGCCCATATCCCCGAAGGGGCAGGCAGAGGTACAACAAGTGCACCCACGATTAGCCGAAGATACTTGGTCCCACAAATGTGATAGGTGGCAAGCCTATCGCCTGTTTTGCATAGTCAGACTAAAAAAAGATCTTCTCTTTAATATGTTTAGAAAAGCAAGATATTGATACAATATGGATACCAATAGGTACCTAGTTAAATTGAAAATGCACTTTGTTACTACCTTAGACCTCATTTATTTATGCTTTGTTGTTGCCTTCATCAATAAAACGATGTCGAATAGTATTTTCTGCGAGGTGTAAGTTAAAAACAGCTGTTTCATTAAATGTCAAATTACCAATGATCCCAAAAACTTGTGGAATAGTATTACGTATGCCTTGTTAGTATTAAATTTGCTGCTAATGGTTACTGCTACGAATGACGAATCGTTATTATAAGAACCCGGCATTAGATCTTATAATTAAATAGATTAGCTAAACATTTTCTTACAATCACAATAAATCTCAATCGTGCTATACAATACTACATTTACTACATTTTGTTACTACACTTTGTTAATACACATTGTTACTACACTTTGTTACTACACTGATACTACAGCCCCGTTGGTCTAATCTATATTATAAATGCGAAAGTTTGGTACAAGCTTTTAAGCCCGCACCCCCTGCATCTATACCGAAAGTAGTAGCTAGACCGCTGAAAAGACAAACAAAAAAACTACAAATATTACGATAGTATAAGAACACGAAACCTAATTACAATATCATTGTAATAATAAACCTAATTATAATATCATTGTCTCGCCCGGGTCTGGTACCACCGCCTTACCTATTCCTGTCGCAATAGCGCCACTGCATGTCATTGTCGTGTTCCGGTTTGGAGGGTAAGGTAGCCGGTGAACTTATGCATGTGGCATTAGACCTCGCCACAAGATAGCAACGCACCATTAACATCTTTAGAGTCTATAGGCGATGGTTGACTCTTTCCATCAGGAGACCCATCTGTTTGTTTGCTATCTTATGATATATAAAAAAAAACAATTAAACATTAAAACCAGTGACCATTGCAGAACTCTACCACATAGTAGTGAAATAGCTTGGTACAGGCTTTTAAGCCCGGACCTCCTGCGTCTATTCCGAAGGTGGTGGCGAGACCGCTGAAACGACAAACACAAACAAACTACAAATATTACAATGCTATAAGAACACAAATAAAAAATAATAAAAAATATAATTATAATAATAAATATATATTAAAAATTAAACCCAGGCTGGACAGAACTCTACCACATAGCAGTGAAATCTTAATATACAGACTGACTGGTGAGTTGCCATCGATTATGCTGGAGAGTATACTCAGTACTCGATTCTCGTTAAAATCCATACTTAATATTATAAATGCGAAAGTAACTCTCTGTCTGTCTGTCTGTCTGTTACGCTTTCACGGCCAAACCACTGAACCGATTTGGACAAAATTTTGGTACAAATATAGTTTGAGACCCAAGAAAGGACATAGGATAGTTTTTATCCCGGAAATCCCACGGGAACGGGAACTATGCGGGTTTTTATTTTAGATTTTTTTCCACGCGAACGAAGTCGCGGGCACAGCTAGTGAAGAAATAAAATTAAGTAGGGGCTTAATTTTTGACCAATATCTTTCAAAAAAAAGTGAAATGTGGACATTATACTTGTGGCACCACTGGTCCGTACCGTGGAAGGGTCGAAGTGATGGAACCAGCGGGCCAGCTGCTTGTCAGGTGACGTCATTACTGTGGAGGTTGATGACGTCACACAAAGACAAGGAAGGGAAAAGGAAGATCTTCCCAGCCAGGCAAGGTGTACTGCCTGGGGACCGAACTCCATTTGAGAAGCGTTGAAACTTGTATATAGTGTTACAAGATAAATAACTGTGATATCGCGATTCAGGATTTTATTTTGAATTTTCATTTTTCCATTTGTTATTGATTTTTGTCCATTTTTTATTATTTTTTCTTGTAGCGTGTGTGTTTGTTTGAGCCGCTACATACTCTTTAAGCGCGCCACGCTAGAAGAAATTAGGAACACGCCGCCGCCATCCTCCGCCCTCAACCTAACTACCTGCGCGACACGTACGTCCGCGCGGTGTCCAAGTATGGCGCAGGTAAATATAGGATTCTCGGTGTACTGTTTACTAAGTTTACTAAGAAGTATTTTAATATTTATTTTTAATGTTATTTTTTCTCATCATATATGATCGCCAACTATCACGTCCTTAAATATTGAAGGTAACTCACCAGTCAGACTATATATAAATTACGTCTCACGTTGATTGTCCGCGATGCACTCCGAAACTACTGAACCGATTTCAATGAAATTTTATAGATATCTACTGATATCTATAAAATTTCATTAAGATAGAAAAACTATTCTATCTTTTAAGATGGACCAAAGTCCATCTTAAAAGATAGGATAGTTTTTATCACAATTCACCTCCTCCCCTTCTATTACCACACTAAAAATTTGTATGGCAAAATATTTGCCGAGTCAGCTATTATTGTTTTATATTACTTGATAAATCCTTTTAACACAAGACCTCATGCGTCTATACCAAAGCTGGTACCTAAACCGCTAAAACGACAAACAGCAACAAACTATAAATATTACGATATGAGAACATGAAATAGAAATCCAATAAAAAATATCAATTAAAACACTCCTCAACCACTGAATCGTTATCTACTTGATGTGTATTGGTCTACTTTTAGATGCGGTAAAAATAATATAACTCTAGTGTGTTTGATGTAATAAAACAGCAGGTATGTTTCGTAAGCTTGTAGTAGGTATATCGAATTTGGCCTAAATGTCCAGAATTCCATCGACGCTAATCAGTGGCATGTTTGGTAAATAATAAGTAGGAAAGAGAACTTGTTTTTATGTAGCTGCTCAATGCTAAGGAAATGTTATTACGAGTATGTTTTAACAGTTTACGTGTGTATGGCGTATGCTTGAAACAGCACGTTTGTTCTGTTTTACGCACAGATGTATTACGATATAACATCCATACTAATATTATAAATGCGAAAATAACTCTGTCTATCTGTCTGTCTGTCTGTATGTCTGTCTGTCTGTCTGTCTGTCTGTCTGTCTGTCTGTCTGTTACGCTTTCACGGCTAAACCGCTGAACCGATTTGGATAAAATTTGGTACAAATATAGTTTGAGACCCAAGAAAGGACATAGGGTAGTTCTTATCCCGGAAATCCCACGGGAACGGGAACTATGAGGGTTTTTATTTTAGAATTTTTTTTCACGCGAACGAAGTCGCGGGCACAGCTAGTTTTCATATATGCTAACTGCATTGTAGTTAGCAAATATTATTTAAATGTATGTAATGTAATGTAATTTAAATGAGCAATAATTCTTGTAAATTTGAATGTGATTGGTTGCCACAAAAATGGCTTTTTTATATCAGACCTGTCCAACGCACGGCCCGCGGACTACATGCAGCCCACTACTTGTAATTGTGCGGCCCACGATAATCTAACGCAACATTTACAAAAATTTACTGTCTTCTTCGTGCGAGTAAGCTGTAAGAAAACTCACTAGGTACGAAATAAACTCGCCTTTTGTACTTTCCTTACCTGTATACTTACTTTGTGTTTTTACTGTTACTATATATGTATACGTAACTGTGTACTTATTTATCAATTTTCCTCAAAATTACTTTTTTTAATTTTTATTTGGAAATTTGTGATTTGTCTTTGAGGCCATCAAATCTCTTTGGTAATTCATATTAGGCCCAGGGTGGTATCTAGATTGGACAGCCCTGTTTTGTATTATTATATAACAAAAAGGCAAATGGCTCTCCTGATAGAAAGAGAGAAAAATCACTTATAGACACCACAGATGTTAATGACGCGTTTTTTTTTATAGAAGAGCGGGCAAACGAGCAAGAGGTGCACCTGATGGTAAGTGATCACCGCCGCCCATGGACATCTGCAATACCAGAAGTCTTGCAGTTGCGTTGCCGGCCTTTTAAGAATGAGTAAGCTCTTTTCTTGAAGGTCCCTATGTCGTATCCGTTCGGAAATACCCCTACCGGTAATTGATTCCACAACAGAGTAGTGCGAGGCAAAAAGTGTCGGGAGAAACGCACAGTTGTGGATTTCAGAAATCGAGATGGTGAGGATAGAACTTTAAATTTTGACGCGATGTCCGATGGTGGAATTCGGCGGCAGGAATTATTCCAAACAACTCGTCGGAACACTCCCCATGATAAAGACGATAGAAGACGCAGAGTGAACCTACATCTCTGCGTAATGCCAAAGAGTCGAGCTGTTCCGAAATAGCCTGGATTCGAACCGCTCTACGCTGTATGCGATCAAGAGGAAGAAGCTGGTATTGTAAAGCTCCGGCCTAGAGATGAGAACAGTACTCCATGTGAGGCCGAATCTGTGTCTTATAAAGTTGAAGGCGATGGGCCGGCAAAAAGTACTGTCTCGCTCTGCTGAGCACACCGAGCTTTTTAGAGGCTAATTTAGCCTTGCCTTCCAAATGACCGCGAAACTGAATGTAATTTGATATGTCGACTCCCAGGATTCCGACACTAGCTGAGGCTGTCAGGAGAGTATCCCCAAATCGAAGTGATACGACAAAGGGTGACTTTTTTGCGGTGAACACGCAAAGCTGTGTCTTCTTGGGGTTAAAAGTGACCAGGTTTTGACGACCCCATTCAGAGACATCGGTAAGTCGATTCTCGACTTCAGACACAAGCTTGTTTCGGCACTCTTCGACGTGTTCCCGAGAAATACCGCTTCGGCCGGAGTATGTAGCATCACCAGTACTGTCATCCGCATATCAATGTATGTTGCGAATTCACATCATGTCATTGATATGCAGAAGAAACAGAGTCGGTGATAGCACGCAGCCTTGGGGAACACCAGCATTGACAGATTTAAGGTCGGAGCACGCACCGTCGACAACGACCTTGATGCTCCGGTCAGCCAAAAAACTGGTGATCCACTTGCATAATTTCTCGGGAAGCCCATAGGAAGACAGCTTCGCGAGAAGCGCTTTGTGCTATACCCGATCAAAGGCCTTGGCTATGTCCAAACTAACTGCCAACGCCTCCCCCTTGGACTCAACTGCTTTCGCCCACCGATGAGTTAGGTATACTAGAAGGTCACCAGCTGCTCGGCCGCGACGGAAACCGTACTGACGGTCGCTAATCACTGGTGCTCTTCTAAATACTTGAGGAGCTGAGCGTTGATGATCGTCTCCATAATTTTGGAGAACAAGGAGGTTATGGCTATGGGCTATCCTTGTGGCGGGGTCTCAGTGCTACATGCATTAGTTTATCGGCTACCTTGTGCTCCAAACCGGAACACGACAGTGACAACGGTTTAGAGCACTAACGCTATTGAGGCAGGTATAGGTAAGGCAGTACCGGACGCGGACGAGACAATGACACAAAAACGTAACGTAACGACAATAGTACCTATGTTTTATTTAACAGTAAATCAGACAAAAAAAAATTGTCCGATTTACTGTTAAATAAAACATACTATGATATTAGAGAATTTTTAGCAGATAAGATTAAATGTTAATGAATAGAAATATAACTTTGTACAATTTACCTTAAAATTTAAATGTAATAAAAATTAAATAATAAATTTTGTAAATAATAAATTTCTTTGTAAATTATAAAAAATTGGATTGAGCATGATATTTTGTAAATTGGAAAAATAACTTTTTGTTGTGTAATAAACTTATGAGTACACACACACACATACATACTAGGCATGGAAATTATAGTTAAATCAAATTAACTGTTATGTTGTTAAAGATAATTAATATTTACCAGTTATTTATTTACGTTATATTATATCAGCAGCCTATATATAATAAGTATTAGAACCAGTAAAGACATGAAGCTACCAAAAAAAGGTCCTCTAGAATAGTTTTTATTTTCAAGGTCTCTCGAAATATTTTTCATAACAGTATTATTATAATAATTATAAATTTATGTATTAACAGTATTATTATAATTTATAATTATAAATCAAGTTATTGATCATTTTAGTGATGCATAAAAATTACTTTTAACAGTATTAGCTAATATAAATAACAGTTGCTAATTGTTAAAAAAAATTAGTACGATATTTAATATGTTAACTGTTAAATGATCCATGCCTAATACATACAGACATACTGACGTCATCGCAAAAATAGTCGAAAATGGTTCCTAATACCACAAAACGTGGGCATGTGGTGAAAACTCCATTTTTGAAAATCGGAGCAATCTACATACGTAGTGGGAAGTTAAAAAGTACAAGTGTTTTAATAGATTAATATTGTATTAAAATGGAGTGAATGAAAATGAATTAAATGAAATAAAACTACCACGCCAAAGCTTAAACCTCAAAGTGCGATATTTTTCAGTAAAATGTACTACTAAAGGGGCCAGATTGTCGCCTAGTGTAGCTTTGTAGCATTTCAACTCGTTAGTTTAAAAATAGATGGCGTTAGCAGTAATAAAATTCTAATACAAAATGTATCTTTTATATTTTTAATGTTTATGAAATAACATTTTAATGGTAGATAATATATCTAGACATGAATTTAAACCACCACGTCAAAGCTCAAACCTAAAAATGCGATACTTTTTCAGTAAGATGTACCACAAAAATGCATAGAAAGTGGCCTAGTGTAGCTAGTGTAGGGCAATCTGGTAATAATGAGATTGTTTGTTACGTTCACAGCTTATCTAAGTTAATTTGATTTTTTTATCAATTTATTTAGGACTTGATCGTGAAACTACCACAGCATCGCATTAAAACTATGTACAATATTCACTAAACAGTAAAACAAACAAAATTCCTCCGTCATTGGAAAAATCATGATGCTATTCAAATAGTTAAAGTGTGCTATTCTGGTAAAAAGACCATTGTCAGGGGCACAGAAAAGACATGTGGAAGCTTTCATCTAGAAAAAATCCTGTTTCCGTGGAATAGGAAAATAAAGTCTAAGCCAAAAGAAGAACTAGTAATTTATAAAATAATGGAAAAATACGTCATTCTGAGACCTCGATATAAATATGTATGTATCTGCGTATTGTTTCGAACACCTTTAGAAAGTGCTATTCTGCCAGACAGTTCGAAAAAGGCGAAAGATTGACTATACGAGTCACTACCACTGCGACTTCTATTTTTTTTAAGTTGGGTAATTCCATAGACCAATTGCCGTTTTGCCAGGCGATCGTAAAAGGCGACCGATTGGCTATGCGAGTCACTACCATCGTAGCTAATAGACGGTAGAGCTCTGCATTGGCACGCCCGGGTCTGGCACCACCGCCTTACCTATTCCTACCGCAATAGTATCAGTACTAGTCACTGTGGTGTTCTAATACTAACACATTGAAATACATACATGAATACAGGAATAAATTTAATAAACACCCAAACCCGAAAATACAAACATTTGTGCTCATCACATGTCAGAACCCGAGCCCCGTTGATTGTGTAGTCAGGGTCGCTAATCACTCGACCAACGGGGCGGAAAGACTATCATATTGTTTAATATAAAATAGTGTTTTACCAGTCAACCTATATAGTTTTTTAACGCAGTAAACTGCAGCAATTAGTCCTTTTCCCTTATCTCCGGAAACCTACATCAGAACTTCCCCAAATCAGACACCACACAAGAAGCAAGCTCTCAAACAATAAATAAAAACAAAAAAAAATAATTTCAAAATCGATTCACAAACGACCGAGTTCTGAGATAACAAACATAAAAAATATACAGCCGAATTGATAACCTCCTCCTTTTAAGAAGTCGGTTGATAAAGAAATTGTAATAAACAACACTGCCTTGTAATTTTGTTTTGTGCTTTTTATTTTTATAAAAATAGACTAGTAAAGCAAAATTTCCAGCTAGCTCTAGAGGAGTGACGTTAAATGCAAAACTACCTGAGCTCACGTAAACTAATCAAAAGCAATTACCCAGCAACACACAAAGATAGAACAATGGCGCGAACCAAGGTCGCCAAATTAATCCAGAAATAGTCGAGGGACGTGCCGTTTTATTTGCTTTCATGAGCCGACCGATCGAAGCATTTGATTACGTCAAATATTTGCAATCTTAGAGATCTTTCCATTGATCTTTTGTATACAAGGGGAGTGTAATTGAAATGAGTTGCTTTAAATAGTTTGTTGACTATTGAATGATTCGAAATGGAGATCATAAAGTAATCGGCTCGCCCGGGTATTTGGTACCGCTGCTTTATATATTCCCGTCGCAATAGCACCAATGCTTGTCATTGTCGTGTTCCGGTTTAGAGGGTAAGGTAGACTCATGCATGTGGCACTAACATCCCGTCACGTGGAGAGCAAGGCATCGCAACAAATTTGGTGTTTATGCGATGGTTTCTCTTTCCATCGGGAGCGCTATCTGCTTATTTGCTATATATTAATGATATAAAAAATATAATTATTTCACGAGAATCGAGATACAAAGCAACTTCATCTTTACGCTAAGACTTTAGTATTATCACGCATGTTTCCTATAATTACCTATAAGACAATTCGAGAACTATTGGGGATTGTTATGAGCCAAATTCAGAAAATTTTACATGAAGAATTGAAAGTTCGGAAACTTTGTTGTCGTTGGATTCCTCATGAACTGACAGCGGAGCAGAAGCGGGCTCGCGTGGAATGGTGCTCTCAGATGCTACTGAAGTACAACCACGGACATTCTAATGCAGTTTATGACATTGCCACAGAAGACGAAACGTGGATTTATTGTTTTAAACCCGAAAAAAACAGCAATCTTGTGAATGGGTGTTTGAAAATGAGAACAGGCCAACAAAAGTGAGACAGGCGAGAAACGTTGGTAAAAAAATGATCGCGGTTTTTTTTCTCAGCTACGGGTCACATCTATACAATTCCACTTGAAGATCAAAAAAGTGTTAATGGCGAGTGGTATTCTACCATTTGTTTACCCAGGGTGTTAGAAAAAGTTCGCGAAAGACGACCCAAAAGCCGCATTCTCCTACACCATGATAACGCTTCTTCACACACGGCCAACAAAACAAAGTCATTTTTAGTTTCCGAAAAAGTACATCTCGTCACTCACCCTGCGCATAGCCTGTGATTTCTGTATTTTCCCCAAAATCAAAGATTTGAGGAGAGATTTTACTTTTACCAACTCTGAAGAGGCAGTGATAGCGTTCAATTAGCACGTAGAAAACATGCCTTCAGATCTGTGGTCCTCCGATTTAAAAAAATGTGTTCGATCACATGAAAAAGTGTTTAAAATGTAAAGAAGATTATTTTGAAAAGCAATAAACATAATATTTTGGTTATAACATGTTGTTTTTTTAAGTTACGTAAAACTTATAGTGTGACCTACGTATATAGTCGAAAGCTACAATTGCTTAAGTCAAGATAGGCCTAACACAAATATTGAAAAATATGAAAAATTAAAAATAAAACAACAATTATTTGTTTTATTTCCGCCACATATCTCATGAGTCATGATCGCGTTTGTATAACTATGCTGGTCTAACATTAAGCTACTTTTTCGTAGTCGGCTATAAACCTTATTGTAATAAAGGCATACCGACATCCACGACGAAATACCGTGGATACATTTTTCCGCTACTTGAAAGACTTCCTTACATGTAAGTTAGCTTAATTTCTCTTTGAAATTAAAAACCTTATTGTGATAACAATAGAATCTAAAATTGTACTTAATATTTAAAAGCTAGAATGTGTATCAATTTCTTATTGACTTCAAAGTAATATTTAAAATTTTATTAGAACTTCTCAGAATTGGGGCAATAAAATGAATAATATGACGCTAGCAAATAACTTTGTAGCTGTTTTTGAAGTGAAATACCTAATTATAAAAATTGACCAAGTGCGAGTCGGACCATTGCGTGTGATCACGAAAGGTTTAACATCAAAAAGATTTAAACAAGAAATTAAAATAATTAAATTAGCATCAGCCAAGAAATTGAACAAACTTATCGAAGATTTTTTTTATCGAAGTCAAACATCGCCTATAGACACCAAGGCTGTTAATGATGCGTTGCTATCTTGTGGAGGTCCAATGCCACAACGTAAGTTTACCGGCTACCTTACCCTCCAATACATAACACGACAATGACAAGCACTGATGCTATTGCGGCAGAAATAGGTAAGGCGGTGATGCAGAGCGAGACCTAGTAGTCACGATGGTTGTGACTCGTACAGCCAATTGGTCATCTTTTACGACCTACCTGGCAGAACAGCAATTGGTCTATTCTTCAAAAGAGCCCCGGAACAACACGGGATGACGTAAAAACTAACCTCAGAAGAAACAAAAAATGCAGTGTAAAGTCAACGCACGTTTAAATTCGTAATTATTAAGGCGATTCTAATGATACCTCGCAAGCTTAAATCAAATTTAAATACATACCGTCAAAAATACAACCGTTCTTGCAGGCGCAGTCGGGTAAAATGTATTCGTAATAATATAGCGAATAAAGTTATATTTGCCTAAGATTTCCCTGTTAAAAGTTACGTGACGAAACTTTTAATAAAACTTGTGATTTCTGTTATGTATGCTATCGTCGCCTTATCAGACGCCCTAAATATCGGATAGGGTATCCGATATTTATATCGGATTACCTATCCGATATTTTATCCGGATTTATACCCCAAAAAAATATAACCATTCTTGTGGCGCAGTCGGGTAAAATGTATTCGTATTAATAATATAGCGAATAAAGTAATATTTTCCTAAGATTTCCTTGTTAAAAGTTACGTGACGAAACTTTTGATAAAACTTGTAATTTCTATTATGTATGCTATCGTCGCCTTATCAGACGTCCTAAATATCGGATAACCTTGTGGCCAAATTATTTTATTACGACTAGCATAATTTAATTTGTTCATTTATACTAGTAATTACAAGAAAGTTAAACACGGAAATGATTTTTTTATGTTATAGAATAACAGACAAGAAGATTTTGGCTTTTTCGGTGCACATTCACGCCTAATCCCTTACGGGGTAGGCAGAGAGAAACGAGTTCCATACATCACGATCATTGTAGACTTGTCTCGCTTCTTCCACATTCATTTCTCCCTTCATACAAACATGCCAGTTGCAAAGACTCTTAACACCATCTTCGAACAGTATTCGATCAATCAGGAAGAAGGAAGGAGGAGAGAAGAAGATCAGGAAGCTCACCTGATGGTAAGTGATCACCGCTGCCCATGGATAACTACACTATCAGAACACTTGCAGTTCCTTTGCCGGCCTTTTAAGAAAGAGTAGGCTCTTTTTTTTGAAAGTCTCTAAGTCGTATCCGTTCGGAAAAAGCTTTGCCGGTAATTGGTTCCACAGAGGAGTAGTGCGGGGAAAAAAGTGCCTCGAGAATCGCACAGTTGTGGATTTCCAGACTCCGAGATGGTCAGGATGGAATTGAATCGATTGAATTTTCGAGACAGTAATCGCCTATAAATACAAATAAATAAATATCACCACGCCAGTTTCTTTGTAGCGTAAGTAAAATGTACTACGTGCCAGGCCCTCTTAGAATAAAAGACCATCAGAATTGATTAGCCAAACCAAACATGCCACTTCCATTATGAATGTAAGTCACTATCGCAGTGACATATACTTTTTTAATAAGAAATTAATAAAAATATAACATCGCTGGACAAATTACACAAATTACCGAAGTAAGCAAATTATTTGATTGTGTTATGGGTGTCAGTCAACGATACTAATGCATAGAAATACATATATAAATACCATCATATACATAATACACACCCGGACGCAGAAATACAAACATATATGCTCATCACACAAATGTTTATCCCTGTTGGAAATCAAACCCAAGCCCCATCGATTGGTGGTTCGGTTCGCAAACCACCCGATCAATGAGACCGTCAAGTCATCATCATCAATTTTAATCCAAAATAAAAAAATATCATCATCAATTTTGTGGTAGAGTTCTGAAACGTTCGCCAAGGTAAGGTTAAACGCCTTACTTTGCAACAGCGTCAATGCTTGTCACTGTACTTCATTTCGGAGTTCGTTTTTTTTTAGTGACATATTTACGCATTTATCCAAAATACAGGGAGTGTTAACACTCCACTACCCCAACTTGAGCTGCTACTTTGATTAAGATTTTTCTTAAATCATAAGATAGCAAAAAGATGTCTCTCCTTATGAAAAAAAGATACCCACCGTCTTTAAACATCAAATAAGTTATTGATGCGTTGCTATTTGTATGGTAGAGTTTGATACCACATGCATAAGTTTACCGGCTACCTTACCCTTCAAACGTCAGCGGCGAGCACAGACCCTATTGCAGCAGACAGGTGGTATAGTTCGGCATTGTCTCGCCCGGGTCTGGTATCACCGCCTTACCTATTCCTGCCGCAATAGCGTCAGTGCTTGTCGCTGTCATGTTCCGGTTTGGAGGGTAAGGTAGCCTGTAAACTTATGCATGTGGCATTAGACCTCGCCACAAGATAGCAACGCACCATTAACATCTTTGGTGTCTATAGGCGATGGTTGACTCTTTCCATCAGGAGACCCATCTGCTTGTTTGCTATCTTATGATATAAAAAAAGACAGGTATTGTGGTGGTACTGGACCCAGGCGAGCAGTTTCAGAACTCTATCGTCGAGTAGTCATAATGTTAGTGACACCTATAGCCAATCATTCTCCTTTTACGAACTGTCCGGCAGAACGACAGGTCTGTTCTTCGAGGCGATTAAGCCCGCCACAAACACGGACCAGCGTGACTACTAAGTAGTCACGATTGCAATGATACGTAAAGATATTGCTACCCTGAGAAAATACAAATAGATAGACCAATCTTCGCTTGTAATCGAGTCTAAAACAAGGAGTTAAGAGGCTGACAAGACATAATTTTGTTGAAATTGATGTTATTCAAGCAGATTTTTAAGAAAAACTATTTTTTATAGCACATCACAAAAAATATATGTTAATATTCATCATATTTCAAAGACCGTGAATGAATTCGATACATAACAAAATTGTGTCGATAGAAAATAATTGCGAACGGTTCTATACCTTTACATTTTCGAAATATAGGTATGCAATTAAAAACAAAGTCATCATATATATACCTAAACCGCTAACGAATCATATTTTACAATTAATAATCTACACTTTTTTATTTCAATATTTATTTATTATTAGACGGCCGCATAGTTGCACTGACACAGTAGGCTCTTTTTTTAGTTCATATAAATAAATAAAAATAAAAAATAAAAAAACTTGAGAGGTATCAAGGGACACCCGGATAGAACGAAGTTCCTTTATTATTTACAAAAAACCTGTATACACTCAACAAAAATAACCGTCGCGACACCACACTGTTCAATGCGAAATAGAAATGAAAATATCTGGCTTGCTTTCTATAAGAGAGAGAGAGAGAGAGAGAAACAGAGAAACATCCGCACGCCGCACAGCTTACATACATACAATACCTTACTATAGCAAAAAGTGTCGTGAAAAACAATACCTTACTATAGCAAAAACATTTGGTCGAAATTCGACATTCGGCCGAAATTCGACATTCGGCCGAAATTCGACATTCGGCCGAAATTCGACATTCGGCCGAAATTCTGTATAAATGTCGAACATTTGGCACTAGAAAAAAAGTAAACTCAATCAAATAGTAGATAGACTCTTTCACTTTCAATGCACGAGCTAAAGGGAAGTGGCTGGATATTACTGTGCTTACAATACCTTACTATAGCAAAAAGTGTCGTGACAACTTTTCGTAAGATTTTTTTCCGTCTAGCCCCCTTTCACAACGCGCGATAAGGAACTTCGTTATAAAGACTTTTATTCCAGGCTGTTTGTACATTTTACAATAGATTAGTAAGTTACATTTTTATTTAATAAATCAAATTTCAAATTTCCCTTGTTACCTCACACAATATTTTTAAAACAATAAAATTATAACATTGAATTAAATATGATATTTATCTTAATGCTTAATTCTGATTACATTAAAAAAATTATTAGATTTATAATAGGGAATAGGAATAGGGAATAAGGAAATTTATATATATTTACTTAAAGTGTAAGATACGGTCAGTCCCTTCCACTCTATTACTGACTCTAAAATAATAACCCTTTGTTTGTCCCTCGCAATTTGTCTCTGTGTAGAATACAAAGTGAGCTCTCTAGAGATTACGGTATAATTGTGAACAGACGGACAATACGCCGCGCGGGAAATGAACTCGTAAACAAAACAACTGGATTTAATTCTTCATTTGTCATAACATGTCTTTATACCCGGAAGTTTTATTATGTTCAATTGGTAAAACTTTAATTAAACTGTTACGTTTTATTAGAAATGCATGTGGTTATTAAAAAATCAAACGGGTTGTGTGGGCCAGATTGCTAATGATGTCACATAGGATATGACACTCGTCATAGTGTATGTAAATAAATTATAGAATTTACTGCTTCCGCCCAATAAGCTTTAGGCAGATTTGCGTCATAAAGCATAGCACGCGCTTACTCAAATATCATCTGGTTAACCTCGGCAACACCGTTCTGCTGAAAGTTATAAAGTACAAACCATTGGTGTACGATGCCGTTTTTCCGCAAGAATGTTGACATTACTCCGTCAACGTACTAACGTCAAGTATCAAAACCGTATCAGAAGGTAAACATTTTATTTTTCTACCAGTTCGATTCTCTAGAAGGTTTCAACAGTAATACTAATTAGACACGATGTTGGGGGCAAAATGTGTAGCCGCTCATATGAGCAAATGTATGTAAATGTCAAACGCTTTTAGATACATCGTAAAAAATAGAAATATGCCATATCGTGCTATTTTATAGTGTCGAATAAAATGCTCAAGCTTAAAGAATACCTCTGGAGTGACTTTGTTTCATCGGAAAGTATTGTAACTCAGTATTTCTGGGTGTAAACACAAGGGACGCTGACAATTTAAGAAATCGTCTGGAATGGCGTGTCCAGTTTAACAAAAAAAATCCATTGACAGTAAGTAAATATCTATAAAAATCAATGACGTGTATAATATTAAACACGTAATTGCATAATATTATACACGTCATTGCATTTTGACAAAAATACACAATTCACAAATGGCCAGGGTTTTCACTGTATATAAAACCAAGAATGTTTCACTACATAGAACACATTTACTGAGCATATCCCCCGTGTTGGTTCCGGGCTCCTTTGAAAAATAGACCAACTGCCGTTCTGCCAGGCAGGTCGTAAAAGGCGACCGATTGGCTATACGAGTCACTACCATCGTGGCTACTAGGTGGTAGAGTTGTGCATTGTCTCGCCCGGGTCTGGTACCACCGCGCGCTTTACCTATTCCTGCAGCAATATCGTCAGTGCTTGTCATTGTCGTGTTCCGGTTTGGAGGGTAAGGTAGCCGGTAAACTTATGCATGTTGCATTAGACTTCGCTACAAGACAGCAACGCACCATTGACATCTTTGGTGTCTATAGGCGATGGTTGTCTCTTTCCATCAGGACACCCATCTGCTTGTTTGCTATCATGTGATATAAATTAAAAAAAAGTGCTAGAGTTTTTCAAGGCATCACCTTATTCTTTTTCCTGCCGCAATAACGTCAATGCTCGTCACCACTGTATTTCGCCTTAATTGATACGGTAGCCGGTTATAGATAGAGAGAGACAATACACCACTATTCCAATGGTGGATATGGATGGATGGATGAAATTCCAACATTTCAGATAAATGTTTCATCTCAGGCAGTAGGTACACCT
Source organism: Apodemia mormo (assembly GCA_036924255.1). Taxonomy (NCBI): domain Eukaryota; kingdom Metazoa; phylum Arthropoda; class Insecta; order Lepidoptera; family Riodinidae; genus Apodemia; species Apodemia mormo. The sequence continues at coordinate 9,023,022 of JAUPFN010000003.1, forward strand.
CGCGTGGCTAAGATCTTTCAGTTCACTCATTTGTTATATAATTATAAAAAATCGCCTGATTGCCCTGTGGTCGAAATTCGACCATAGCCTAACCATAAAATATTCTTTTTTTGTTTGACAAAATTTTTTTAAACTAACTTTAAGTTTGACAACCGACTTTAGCCGTAAAGAATGTAGTATACATGTTTTCATATTATTATGTGTGTGAAATGAATGTAGGGTATGCAATATTTATTTCATAAATTTAATGTATTTCTAATGAATATTATTTAAAAATATTAGATTTCTGCACTACTCCACAATGTAAACTTTAACTGTGACAAATTTCATTCTTCACCGTTCCCGTTCATGTAATTGTCTTAAAAAGGGATACAAAATGTTTGCTTTACGTGTTAATATATATATTGATTGTTCCTGTATTGGTCCAGCCTCCTCGTATTGCTCCAGGTTTCTTTATGAAAAATAAATACAAAATTTTGACTGAGGTGTCAAATTGGTACACACATCATTAAAGGCGAGGAAAGGCTAATTATACGTGTGACTTACATCTTGACTACTAACGAGGTGGCAGAGTTCTAAAGTCTACACGGCGATCGAACCCGAGATTTCATGATCTGAACGGAATACCCCTAAAACAGGAGGCTCTTACAATCAAGAAGGCCTTTGTTTATAATACTAAAATATATTTTAATAGCCACATTATACTGTAAAAAATATAAAAATTTTACTTCCCGATCTCTAACCTCCACAATGAATACAACTGAACATCAAATCAATTTGAGTCCAATCGCGTTACAGTAATAAATCCAATGAAGCCATTAGAAAATAGGAGCCCGTTATAACCGTTAGAAAAATGTCTTCCAATGACAGTTAATTGATGAAGCGTACCGGAGTAAAGGGCTTTATTCACTTGTAGGCAAATCGCTCCTAAAATTTATAATACGAATTTGGAATTCGAGAAAAAATAATAATGTATTACTATGCCAATTCCTTTGCGGCATAAGCATAATAAGATAAATGTAGGTAGATTTTCTGATTCACCAATATTCACCGGTTTGTCTATCGGCGAGTTTTATCGGTTATTTTACCATCCTGCCCGCTCGTGAAAAGAAGCATGTAATATGAACTTTTAAATTAAAACCTCCCGCTATCATTTTTAAAATATAAACGGCTCAAAACTCGTACATAATATACAGAACTTACTTGTGAAGCTCGATGTTTCGGCTTAGTTAAATGTACAAACATTTTTGACCTGTTTATTAGGGTTCCGTACCTGAAAAGGAAAACCGAGGCCCTTATAGGATCACTTCGTTCGTTCGTAGATTTTAATATAAATTAATTATCGCTGAATGTGTGTATCCTTCACCAACTAGAATACCCAAGTTATGTTAATTCCAATGGTAGTTATTATTATCAATTATTTATAAAAAAACGTTGTCAAAAGCTTCTGTGTAATGTTAGATTTATCACGAAATTTGGTAAAAAAATTAAGGTATAAACAGATTTATATTTTATAATTATAATGTATAAACTATATTGATATTATAAATGCGAAAGTTTGGATATTTTGATTTTTGGATGGATGGATGCTTGGATGGATGAATGTTTGTTAATCACGCAAAAACTACTCAATTGATTTGAATGAAATTTGTCACACATCTAGATGATGATCTGAAGTAGCACATAGGCTACTTTATATCCCTGTAAAATTAGGTGATCCCGAGGGATTCACCAAAAACCTTTATAATGCAACGGGCTGCACGCTGCAGCTAGTATAATGTAAATCTGTATTTTGCAACAACGACAATATTTCTCAAAAAACATCATTTCATAGGAGAGTCATTACTGTCGCAAGACACTAAAAAGTAATACATATAAAATACTACAATGGCATAACTATGAAATTATTTTCTCTCTCAGTTACTATGGAGCTTAAAAACGACTTTTTTATAGTAAACGGAATTTTATTTTTTCTACATGGCTGTAACATTAACCCAAAAATCGTCAATTATGAGATATGTCAACCTGGTAGCAATTATAAAAAAAAAAAAAGTATCTTCACGCCCATATCCCCGAAGGGGTAGGCAGAGGTACAACAAGTGCACCCACGATTAGCCGAAGATACTTGGTCCCATAAATGTGATAGGTGGCAAGCCTATCGCCAACCGGGCACTTTCCAATCCCGGGCAACTTTGAGTTTCTCAGAAAACTGAAATGACACTTTTTTTTAAAGTGCCCGACCCGGGAATCGAACCCGGGACCTCATGTGGTCAACTCCAAAGCTGGACCACTAGACCACAGAGGCGATGATAAAATAAGAGAAACTGAAATTATAGCTAATAATTCAACAAATTTATATAAATTATTAATATAATTTAACCATTTTTTTTATTAAACAACAAATCTCAAAAGCCCAAGTTAAAATATATTATTTATCTCGTTAGCTCTTCTAACTATAAATGTTACTATCCGCTATTCCTTGATGAAGCAAAAAACGTGAGTCCGTCCTAAAACATACATATACTACGGAAATTCGTAAAAAAACTCGTAAATTACTGTAATTACAATTAACATATTGTTAGAACAAGAAAAATAACATATTGTTAATGAATATACCACTTAACAACATTGATCTAATCGCTAAAATAGCTCTATACAACTGATAAATTTAAAAGATAGCTATGCACATAACAGGAACGATTTGGTAATTATGTTTTTTTCCCATTCTACACAGACTCAAAGATAACGTGTGCTAAAAACAGCTCGTTAAATTTTATTGATAAGTTTTCTTTTGCGTTATGAACTTTAATTCAAGGCAAGACGAATGTTATTTTAAGGGCTATGAATATTATTTTTACTATAACGTGCATTTGTTTTATGTGATTACTACATATAAGAAGAAACATCTAGATTTGAATCCAGAGATACTTACTACAAATAATGTGCAAAAATGTTCAAAAATGTTAATGTTCAATGACATTCCTTTTTTAAGGCAGAGAGAGAAAGAAAAATATGGTTGTTCTTTTTGGTTATGTTATGTTAACGTAACAACAATCAGTTGTTTTTATTGGGCCATCTAACAGCCCTTTCCCCAACCCTTTCATTGAACGGGATCAAAATTTTAACGCAGTAAATCTGCACCGGTCCTATCAAATGGAAATCAAAAAAAGAATTCAACTATTTAATTAAAACAATACCAGAATATTTCTTTTTACCGGTTTCTTCCCTGTATTTTACCAACCTGATAACGAGTTTCGCTTGTTTCTTGCGATACCCGGGACCAAAAATTTAAGAACACATTGCTGTTAGCACACAATCACCAGAATCCGGGCACACAAGCATCTGAACTGCTATTGAACTGAAAAATCTTCGAAAAATCCCAATAATGCTTTTTTCGACCTGGGATCGGTCCTGTACACAAACGCACATACATCATCCCAAGCACATTACAAGCACACGGCAAACTCACACGCACACACACAAATCAGAGATGCACAGGCACACTCACACAAAATATGACCTTTGCACTTATATATGGGTTTTGATTGATGGTTACAGTAAATTATATTTATGATACCTATTATTGTATACAAACACAATCATCGTAAATATATTAACGGTCTAACCGTAACACCGAAGGGTGGAGTGGCCAGTTGTATTTTTGTTTTATGATAATGTACATACTAGAAATAAAATTTGGGTAACCCAATTATTGTTTAATATCATGTAGTTGTATTTCAAGAGCTCATATTAAAATATCTTTCTGGTATTTAATCCATGTAGCATTCCAATTCTCTACAGTATATACTTCTAGCTAATGCACTCGGTTTTTCTTACTTAGATTTCGAATTTGCTAACGAGTTAAACTTTCAAAAACTCTTTCTTAGTATTATTCCAGGCACCCTTTGAAAATTCAATGTATGCCATTATGCCAGGGAGTTTGTAAAAGGCGAACAATTGGCTAAACATATTTACTTAGTGATAAAGTTCCGCAATGTCTGCATATAGTGCACCACCGCTTTACTTATTCCTGTCTTAATAAAGTCAATGGTAGTCGCTCTCTAGTAGTTTAAAGAATGAAGTCAACGGTAAACTTAGAGTATCGGTTCCCTTGCGGAGTAGAAAGAGAAAACCGAACCGGTCCGTTTCACCACAATTCACCGGTTTATCGGTTGGCAAGATAAATGGTGATCTTCATCGCTACATTTTACCGACATTTTAACAATAATCGACTTTTTCTAGCGAAAATTGGCGACGAACCGACGGCTTTACGAACTCATCCGAGTCACGGGAGTGGTCACTCACCGGTCCGCTAGACTCCGAGCTGCTACTGAGATTTTACATTTTCGAGAAACATCTCGAAAAAACCTCAATAACACTTTTTCCCGAATCGGAGTCGAACACGAAATCATATGATTTGAATCGTATAGGCTAAACCCTAGACCACGAACTAGTAAACAGTAAGTATACGACGCAGTAAGTATATGTGACATAACCATTCCGCCACAATTATGTCAACACACCAAGTCGGTGTTAGCTTTTTCATTAGGCGAATTATCTGCCTGTTTACTATCCTATTGGATAAGCCGAAAATTTCTATTTTAACCAACAATTTGAAACTCATCCCATCCCATTATTAAATACTAGCTGTGCCCGCGACTTCGTCCGCGTGGGATTTTTTTAACTTCCCACTACGTATGTAGGTAAGGAAGTTACTGATTTTACCCCGATTTTAGAAAATTGAATTTTAATGTTTGATAAGCTGTAACTGTTGAAAATTTGACTTGACTTTGATTTTTGAAATTCAATGTAGTTTTTTTTGTAGGTAAGTACTAAAATATTGCAGAAGATTAAAAATGATTAGTTAAAAAAAATTCGAAGTTATATCGAAAAAACACGTTTGCAAAATTTTTTCAACTATAACTCCCGAACGGATAAATAAATTTTGATGCAATTTATGCATTGGATGCAGTTTTTGAGAAGTAAAGCTGATTAAATTTTTTACTATATCGGTTATATTTAAAAAAATATTATATTAAAAAAAATACTGTTTCGCCAAAAACCTTTGTGAGGTTTTCGAAAATTTCTCAAAATCGCCTTGAATTAGTCAAAACTGACTGAATTAGTTAAAATTTTCAGGAAATCTAAGTTGGGTGGAATCCAATCGAATCCCATTAACCACGTTTCGATCGGTCAAGCCGTTCAAAGTTATTAAATGTTTACATACACACATACACATTCACGCACACACACACGTCATCGTGAAAATAGTTGGAAAAGGTTCCTAGGTCCTCAAATCGTGGAGATCTAGTGAACTCTCGATTTTCGAAAATCGGGGCAAAATCAGTAACTTCCTTATCTAGATGTGTAGCGGGAAGTTAAAAATGTATACCTAATTAGAAAGATGAAAAGTTATTTATTCAGGTTTATTTTTTTAAATAATTTTTATCTACTTAAGGCAATTTTCGTAGCGGGAAGTTAAAATTAATTAATTAACACATGGCTTTGCAGTTTGTTATTAATAAAAAAATAAGCCTTTGACTAAGAAGTTTATTGAAAACAATTTGCAATTAAAAAAAAATCTTGTTGCACTTTTCTTAAATTTATTATTATTTTAATACTCTAAAAGTTATTTTTAATGTAAATTTGTATTATTTTCAATAAGCAAGATAAGGAGTCAAGGGTTTTTTTTTAATTATTACAACAAACTCTCTGCCTCGGTCTAGGGACAGCCTATTCGGCTCAGATCATGAGGTCCTGGGTTCGATCCCCGGGTCGGGCAAAGATGTTATTGAGATATTTTCGAGGATTTTCTCGAAAATCTAAAATCTTAGTAGCAACTCGGAAACTGGTGGAGGGGTATATATATTACCACTCTCGTACCTCGGATGGGCACGTAAAACTTTTGGTCCCAGTTATCGCTAAAAATAGTCGATAATCGTTAACGTGTCAGTATATGCGGCAATGAGGATTACCATTTATCTCATCAACCGACAAATCGGTGAATCGCGGTGAACCGGAAAGTCTATAGACGGTCGGTTTACTCTGCCTACGCCGCAAGCGAATCGGGCGTGATGATACTTTAATAAAAAACAACAACGCCACGTATTTTTTTCTCACATTTTTGATTTTTGATTCTCACAAATAAAAGAATTTTAAGTTTCTTTTGATTGAATTTGTTTTGATGAAGTTATATGTGTCTAAAGTTTTTCTGTAAGATGTGATCTTATTCTGGACTGAACTTATAAGTACATGTTCGTATATTCTACTTAACAATTTTTTAAAGTATTTTGAAGTCCGACTTTAGTGAGTATACTAAGTAGCTTAGGCACTTCAACATCTACACTTTGCAGAAGTTTCATTCATTTCAAAAGTTAACTGATTGATGTATCTAATTTTGAAATATTTACCGTGTTGTCTGGCGGTCCGGTATCGTCGTTGACCATATGAGGTCCCGGGTCCGATTTCCGGCTCAGGCAAAACAAAATGTGCTTTTTCATTTTTCTGATCAAACAACGTTGCCCGGGATTGAAAAGGGCCCGGTTGGCAATAGGCTTGCCACCTTTCACATTGTGTGAGATAGTATTTTCGGCTAATCGTGGGTACACTTCTTGTACCTCTGCCTACGTATTGCGGGATATGGGCGTGTAGGTACTTTTTTACCCTTTTTTACGTTATGCAATGTAAAAAGAAAATAATGAAATTTCGCAATAGCCTATCCTTACGTTAAATTTTATAAAGAACTGATAATATAATATAAACATTTGTACTGTTTCACATTCGTTGTGAAAGCCCTGATGATGCTTTAATAGGCGAAACCGATTGGCTGTAAGTTTAAAATTGATTGTGTAATAAATAAAATTTAAATTACATTTGTGAAACAGTACAAGTGTTTATATTATATAATCAATATGATGCAGTTTCACCAAGTGCCGACGATGGAAAGTATAAATTTATAAAGAACAAATTCTATTAGTATACTCAATTTCGATTAGATGTATATTTTCTGAGATATTAGCAAAAACCTAAAAAGTGACCTGTTTTATTTTCAAATATTTTATAATTATTCTTATATAAATATATAAATAAATAAAATGTATAGATTTATATTTTACACATATTTAGTAAAATTGCATTTATAACATTTTAATAAAAAAGTACACATTCTTGAACTGATTCTCTCGGATTATATCCATTATACAAACACTATACATACATACATACACTATACATACATACAAACACTATGAAATGATAACGCTAACTTATAATGAGCCGTGCGTTCAAAGGTTTTGTATATATTCCGGGTGTCACGTTCAACTGGACTTACCACCCGAAACCGTTGAAACTTGTGATGTCTGTAACTTCTAAATTATAAAACTCATAACCTTGAAATTTTTAAGGGATAATCTTTATAGTATTTACTTTTGAACAAAAAATAATAAAGTATTTTGGACTACAGGTTAATGAATTAAAGCTAAATATACGTTTTTGTTTTCATCCTCTATCCCACGGGAACCGTACTGAATTTTGGGATAAAAAATATCCTATAACCTTCTTCGGAGTATGAACTCTAATTATGCTAAGTTTCATTTGAATCCGTTCAGTAGATTCGGCGTGATGCGCGGCCTTGATACAGACAGACAGACAGACAGACAAAAATTAAAAAAATTATATTTTTCGCTTCGGTATCGATTAAAGAGTATGTCCCAAAAAAAATTTTTAAAATATCTTCAATGTACAGAAATCGACCTCTTACATTTTTATTATATGTATAGACTAGCTGTTGCCAGCGACTTCGTCCGCGCGGAATTCGTTTACTCCGCTCTGCACCTCCCCTGTAGGTGATAGCGTGATAATATGTAGCCTATATGTTGATCCGACCTGTTAGTAATATTCATGCAAAATTTGAAATAAATCCATGCAGTACTTTTTGAGTTTACCCCGGACATACATACAGACAAACAGACAAAATTCTAAAAACTATATTTTTGGCTTCGGGATCGATTGTAGATCATGCTCCAACTTGCTCCAAGCATTCTTTTAAAAAAATATTCAATGTACAGTTTTGACTTTCCTACGATTTAATTATATGTAGTATATAATGACCCTGAAGTTAGCGGACAGCAGACAAAATAAAATTTCAGATAGGGATATCTACAAGCGAAATTAAGTTTTTCGAGTTTACCAAATTATAAATGGTTTGTCGTTGACTTACCTACAGATGATAATAAACAATTTTTTTTTTTGCTAATAAAAAATTTTTTACATTAAAAATTAAATTTTGGGAAACTCTCACCGTGTTTCCTATCGTTTCATAAATATGAAATTTTCAAATTTAGTTTATTTTTAGATCCAAAAAAGATGATTTCAGTTAGTTTTTTAAATTTTGGCTTAGGTCATTCTGGGACGTATATCTGCGAGTAAAATGATTATTATTAAAAAAAAATGTCACCTTTTCGTCTTTGAAAAATCTAAAGATGATATTTTTTTGATTTTAAATTTGTTAGTCGGATCGTTAGATATCCTTAATTTTTTATTTTTTTGAAAATTTTGGTGCCGGATATCAAAGTAAAAAATAATCAAAATCAAAATTAAAAAACTGTCATGTTTTCATTTTTCACGAATCTAAAGATGATTGATCTCGGATTTTTTATTTTCTTATTTATTTCTTGAATATTCTTATTTTTTGATTTTTTTTTTAATTTTGGTCCGGAATATTAAAATCAAAAATGATGAGAAACACAAAAAAAAAACTTGAACATAGTTACGTATTTACAACTAAAAAATATTTATGTTTTTTGATTCGTTGTTTAAATAATTCAAAAGAAAAAATAACGCCACCTGTCAGAAAGAAAATTTTTTGGCGCGACATTTGAACACGCCCCGTACTTATATATTTTTAAATTAAAAAAAAAAAATTTATTCATCCTTTACCTGATATTCTCCGTCAAAATAATTGTAAAAAATTGAAAAATATAAATATTTAATGAACAAATGAAAAAAAAAAGATCTGAAAAGAATCATCTTCAGATTTTTTAAACATGAAAATGAAAAACTTTTTTTTGTGTTTCTCATCATTTTTGATTTTAATATTCCGGACCAAAATTTAAAAAAAAATCAAAAAATAAGAATATTCAAGAAATAAATAAGAAAATAAAAAATCCGAGATCAATCATCTTTAGATTCATGAAAAATGAAAACATGACAGTTTTTTAATTTTGATTTTGATTATTTTTTACTTTGATATCCGGCACCAAAATTTTCAAAAAAATAAAAAAATAAGGATATCTAACGATCCGACTAACAAATTTAAAATCAAAAAAATATCATCTTTAGATTTTTCAAAGACGAAAAGGTGACTTTTTTTTTTAATAATAATCATTTTACTCGCTATTTTAGATATACGTCCCAGAATGACCTAAGCCAAAATTTAAAAAACTAACTGAAATCATCTTTTTTGGATCTAAAAATAAACTAAATTTGAAAATTTCATATTTATGAAACGATAGGAAACACGGTGAGAGTTTCCCAAAATTTAATTTTTAATGTAAAAAATTTTTTATTAGCAAAAAAAAATGTTTATTATCATCTGTAGGTAAGTCAACGACAAACCATTTATAATTTGGTAAACTCGAAAAACTTAATTTCGCTTGTAGATATCCCTATCTGAAATTTTATTTTGTCTGCTGTCCGCTAACTTCAGGGTCATAGTATATATAGATTTATCTATCTTCTTATATATAAAAATCAATTGCTGTGAGCGTTAGTCTCGCTAAAACTCGAGAACGGCTGAACCAATTTGGCTAATTTTGGTTTTAAATTAATTGTTGAAGTCCAGGGAATGTTTAAAAGGTGAGAAAATCTAGGAAAAAATAAGAGTAGTTAAAAAGGCAGAATAATGTTTGCCGGGTCAGCTAGTATTATATAAATAAATTATAAAATAAATCGCCTATTTTACCAGTAGGTTGACTTGTCACACTATTGGCTAATCATTGGAATTGTATCGCATATTGAAGATATAAATTTCAACGCAGCGACAATATTATATTCACACAAGACTTAGCGAACAGGAACGTCATGTGGTTGATGCTAGTCAGATACATTATACTTAAATACGAGTTCATTGCTGTTACTTCACAATCACTATCCATACTTATATTATAAATGCGAAAGTAACTCTGTCTGACTGTCTGTCTGTCTCTTCTTCACGGATAAACCACTAAACCGATGTGGATGTTGATACGAAGAAGCTTAAGACTCGAGAAAGGACACAGAATAGTTTTTATCCCGAAAATCCACGAGAACAGGATCTATGTGGGTAAGACCCCGAGAAAACGGCTACTTTTTATTTCCATGTGGACGAAGTCGCGGGTACAGCTAGTTAATAATATTCTTCGATGAGCGAGTCACACATTTATCCGGTCCCTTTGTGTTTTGTTGTCCTTTTCACCTCAAAATTCCATCATTATTAACCGAGTCAGAAACTTATTTCTTTATATAAAAATTATACGCTCCGTGTACTTCCCATATAAATCTGGTGAAGATCTGATTTCGGGTTTCAAATATAAGTAAAAGAAGATAAACGTCGATTGTTTGCAGATTTATTGTGTGTAAATTATGTACATCAGTGTCGCTGATAACTTGTCATTTTATAGATTTAGATAATGTCAGTCATTATCAATTCTAATCAACGGTAAAAAAACTTCTTGATTGCATACGTTTTTAGTAAAATACAAATATGAGTGCTGCTCTGAAAACTTACCGATAGCTTAGTGGCGCTCGCAAATTTATAGAAGAAGCCCTTGACACAGGTCGCCGTTGTTTTTCACCTTCGTGAAGGCTCCCATAGCTTTGTGAATATGTCACCACTTCACAACCCTCACTGACATTTAAATATTCAACTCCCATGTCCATATTATCAAAAGTATCATTTAACACCACACTGTCGTTCACTTTTGAATCAAATTCAAACGAACTATTTATATTTAAAGTCACATTTTCGAAAACAGTACGGTTTACGGGCTCATATATTCCATTGTGTTTTGGACTGGAGTAAACATAGACCTGGTCTAATTCAGCATCCTTTTCCACACGTTTAAGCTTAGCATGAGTCTCAGTAGCATTCGAGTTTAAATGGTAGTTGTCTAAGGACGTATACCACGCTTCCAATACTGCTATATGTGTGTCTAGTTCTCGACAAGTCAATCGGAACTCGGCATCGTGGCACCTTTGATCTTCCACAATCTCTGTAACAAAGATATTTCCACATTAATTTTAATCAATTTTGACATTATGAATACTTGCATTAATTATTTGTATGAATTAAATACTTTTATTTAATCTTTTTTATTCAATATCATTAGATAGAACAGAAGCAGATGGACCTCCTGATGGAAAGAGAAACTATCACGTATAGACAACAAAGATATTACTGTGCATTGTTATCCGTGTGGCGGGATGGTAGTGGCACATGCGCGATTCTACCGGCTACCTTACCCTCCAAACCGGAACATGACAATAACGATAATAACAACGAAATAGGTAAGGCGGTGGTACCGGGCAATACGTTGCGGAGCTCTACCAAATAGTAGTCACAATGCCAATCAGTCAACACATATAGCCAATCAGTCACCTTTTACGACCTGCCTGGCAGAAAGACAGTTGGTCTATTCTTCAAAGGGACCTGGACCCACACGGGTGCCTTAGGCCTAGCCGGGGGATACACGTGGAAGATCGTACAATCTCGTCGAGTGAACATTTACCCAATAAAATTCTGTTACTTTCGTGACGTATCTCGACGCTACAACATAATATTACCATCATGACCACTAGATGGCGGAGTTCCTTAACGTAAAATAAAGGTCAGCAATCTACATGTTCTAGGCGTTTTTACACGCTTTTTATTAGCTTCACCTGTATGTTTGTATGTTTGTTTGTATGTTTGTTTGTATGTTTGTATGTTTGTTTGTAACCGACTTCTTTGGGCGCGATTTTGACCCACTTTAAACGGCCAGATTTCGTTCAAACTTTGTAGATTTATCGAGGACCGATGACAATACACTATTTTGATAAAATTATTCCATTTTTAACCGACTTCAAAAAAAGGAGAAGGTTCTCAATTCGGCTGGTATATTTTTTTTTATGTATGTACACCGATTTCTCCGAGGTTTCTGAACCGAATTACGTGATTCTTTTTTTGTTTGATGACGAATAGTTTCGAATTGGTCCCATAAAAATTTGATTCAGGTAGGCCCAGTAGTTTTTGTTTTATGAGCATTTTTTATTTATTGTACCTATTTCGATGTTTGAAATCAAATCTCGCAAGTAAATTTGATCCACTTCCCGGTTACCGATTGAGCTGAAATTTTGTATACGTATGTTAATGGAATGACAGTGAAACCTTATTATGACATGCAGCGGATCTGATGAATCTGAATCGGAAGGTGACCACAGGAACTTAATAATTAAATGGTTAAAAATCGGTTAATGACTATTGACTAGGTAGAATGAAAAGAACTGAGTTTGGACTCATTTGATTCATATTGACGAGCACTTTGGTGCTTGGTGGTAACTAGGATCCTGCAAGGTCCGATGATGAAGCCAGAAGGTGGCCCTAGGAGCTCAGTAATTAAATGACAGAACTCTATCGAGTTTGCGTTCGTTTGATTGATGTTGACGAGCACATTGGTGCTTGGTGGTAACTAGGTTCTTGCAGGGTTCAATGATGAAGCCAGAAGGTGGTTATAGGAGCTCAGTAATTTAATGACACAACTCTATCGAGTTTGGGCTCGTTTGATTCGTATCGACGAGCACTTTGGTGCTTGGTGCTAACTAAGATCCTGCAGGGTCCGACGATGAAGCTAGAAGGTGGCCATAGGAGCTCAATAATTAAGTGACAGAACTCTTTCAAGTTTGCGCTTGTTTGATTGATGTTGACGAGCACTTTATTGCTTGGTGGTAACTAAGATCCTAGAGGGTCCGATGATGAAGCCAGAAGGTGACCATAGGAGCTCAGCAATTAAATAACACAACTCTATCGAGTTTGGTCTCGTTTGATTCATGTTGACGAGCACTTTGGTGCTTGGTGGTAACTAGGATCCTGCAAGGTCCGATGATGAAGCCAGAAGGTGGCCCTAGGAGCTCAGTAATTAAATGACAGAACTCTATCGAGTTTGCGTTCGTTTGATTGATGTTGACGAGCACATTGGTGCTTGGTGGTAACTAGGTTCTTGCAGGGTTCAATGATGAAGCCAGAAGGTGGTTATAGGAGCTCAGTAATTTAATGACACAACTCTATCGAGTTTGGGCTCGTTTGATTCGTATCGACGAGCACTTTGGTGCTTTGTGCTAACTAAGATCCTGCAGGGTCCGACGATGAAGCTAGAAGGTGGCCATAGGAGCTCAATAATTAAGTGACAGAACTCTTTCAAGTTTGCGCTTGTTTGATTGATGTTGACGAGCACTTTATTGCTTGGTGGTAACTAAGATCCTAGAGGGTCCGATGATGAAGCCAGAAGGTGACCATAGGAGCTCAGCAATTAAATAACACAACTCTATCGAGTTTGGTCTCGTTTGATACGTGTTGACGAGCACTTTGGTGCGGGTGGAAACTAGTTATAAAAGGAACTACTCTTAACAAAAGTCGTTGTTCTACGTCTGTCAAGTCAGTCAGTTCAAGAGGTAAAGATATAACTTCCATGTTGTTCCAATAGGCCTGAGAAGGAACTTGTCTTTTTTTATGGTAGTCGAGCAAAAAAAAAACAAAACGTGCTTTAACTAATGACGTCTGTTGTTTTGGATATAATAATTTCTTACAGATTGTACATGGTACTTCAGCACATTGATTTATGGTGGTTATAAAATTACGCTCAGTAATTGAACGAAGTCTTTGTGACGTCTGACGCGCTACCGCTTAGCGGTTCTCACGTGGCTGAGCAGACTCGATTGCTGTACGGTTTCGTATCACTACTAATCCACGAGCTCTCTGCTCGGCGGACTCCTTAGCTAAACGCTCCTCAATGAGACCAATTCTATGAGCCTTCTGCTCGGCAGACTCATTCGCTAGGCGCTCAATAATGAGATCAACTCTAATAGCTCTCTGCTCAAAAGACTCATTCGCTAGACGTTTTTGGATCTTACCGAGTTTAGAAAATATATACTTTCAAAAGTTTCTTAACGTAAACGTGATTATATATATGCTTTCATGGCCAACAAAAGTTTACTAAACTAACAAAACTAATTTATCTATAGTAAATCTGTAGTAAATCTATATTAATATTATAAACGCGAAAGTTTGGATGTTTGGATAGATGTTTGGATGGATGTTTGTTACTCAAACACGCAAAAACTACTAACGGATTTGAACGAAATTTGGCACACAGGTAGATGATGACCTGGAATAGCACATATGCTATTTTTATCCCGGAAAAATTAGATAATCCCGCGGGATTCACCAAAAACTTATAATGCAGCGGGCTGCACACTGCAGCTAGTTTTTAATAAACTACAAAACCAAAATGGTTAAAAAAAATAGTTCTGATAAAAGAATAGTAACCCATACAGGAAGCCCCAGAGTCGAACGACGGGGCCATGCCTGGGACATTATTGGGAAGCCCATCTTGGCAAACCTATATTGTCCTATGCCCTGGCCATAACTGGGCAATCAGCCTTGGCCATTCCAATGATTACCCAGGCTTGGGCCAAGACTGAATAACCTAGCCTTGGCCAAGCCTAGAGTCACCCTAACTTGGGCCAAGTTTGTGTAACCTAACCTTGGCCAAGAGTCTTCGCAACCGGCGTGTGTGTATGAAAAGAGTGATGAATGTGGAGGAAGCGAGACAAACCTGCAAGGATCGTGATGTATGGCACTCGGTTCTCTCTGCCTACCCCGTAAGGGATCTGGCGTGAAGATATGTATATATGAAAAAAATTTTCGATCGTAAAGCACTCTCTGATGCTTCGCATCATGAGTCGTGCAATAGCTTAAAATTAAAAAAACAAGCTATTATAAATAAACCAAACTAAAAAGAAGAAAATAAATAATAGTTTAAAAAACTAAAAAACACGCTTTTTATAGAAAACCGAACTAAAAAATAGAAAATAAATTTTAATACATTTAAATTAAGAATAGTGTCAAAAATTTCAATAATTATAAATTAATAATAGTGTGAATAAAAAAAATAATTTTATTTTAAAAAAAGCGTGGGGTGCTTTTTAAAATATTACCGAAATGATAATCACTCTACTCATATCTGTCAATAAAATATTTATAACTATTGACACCATGCACCCCACGCTTTTTTAAAATAAAATTATTTTTTTTATTCACACTATTATTAATTTATAATTATTGAAATTTTTGACACTATTCTTAATTTAAATGTATTAAAATTTATTTTCTATTTTTTAGTTCGGTTTTCTATAAAAAGCGTGTTTTTTAGTTTTTTTAAACTATTATTTATTTATATCTTTAGATAGGAAGCAAACAGATAGCTCTCCTGATGAAAAGAAAAACTATTGCATATTGGTACCAAAGATTTTAATGGTGCGTTGCTATCCGCAATACTACATGCATAAGTTTATCAACTACTTAAAACGCGCTACCTATTGCGACAGGAATAGATAAGGCGGTACCAGACCCGAGCGAGACAGTGCAGAAATCTACCTAGCAGCTACGATGGAAGTGACTCGCATAGCCAATTACTCTTATGGACTACTTGGCAGAATGGCAAATGAGCCATTCTTTAAAGGCGGTTCGGATCAAGAGGGGGTGAAAACTAACAAAGACGGTAAAACACTTTGACCTACAGTGATGTAGCTATAGAGATTCAAGTTATGGAATAAATATTTAAGGAGAAACCGTTCATAGCAGCCTGTGAACGATTCCTCCTTAAATATTTACAGTTTAAAGATTTACATAACTTTGTTTTTCAGGCTTGTAAAATATTAATTTGTTTTAACATTTTACATAAAGCCATAATTCTGTTCTGATCCCAGCGTTATTATATGGGAGTGAGATTTGGGTATGTCAGAAAGGGTATTAAAGCAGGATTAAATCGGCTGCGATGAGAGTTTTACGAAAAATTAGTAGTGTAATATTCACGGATCGCGTTTGTAATAAAGAAGAGTAGATACCAAAAAGAAATATTGGTAAAATAATACTTATTTTAAAAAAATCGACTTCGCACCTGGCTGACTTTTTTAATCTGCAGTCCTTTGTCGCATCGTACTATGACCGCGTTTTCAACCATTTCTAAATTATGTGTTTCAAAGGAATATGTACAAAAGAAAATCTTTTTTCTTCCTCCATCCCTTTATTTTATCCCTAATCATAAACCGTGTTTTTTGGACTCGATCTTAATAATGGCAATACATAAAAACGTCTAATCATTGTAGGATAATACGGAGTCTTACGTGTAGTGTGTGAGTCTGATTCACCAATTTTTTTACAACAAATGCTTTCTTTGTGCGTGATTTACGGTACCTAATTGTACGCGTATTGTATATCTACATAACGTGCATACAAAAATGGTCTATTCACATGATTGTACTTTAATGAGTTCACCCGAGAACAGGTTTACTCATCTCAATTTCTCATTTTAGATTACAAAAAGTACATAGAGACTTGAAACCCGGTATAATGGATTCAGCCGGATCTTTCCCCTCCTCCCTTCCGTTCACGTTTCCTCTGAAACATTTGGAACGTAAATACTTTAAAATTGTAATTTATTAGATAAATTCTAGGTCGTGCAGTAAAAACAAATTGCTAACAGTTATTCAACAACAAATTATTTCATATAATCACAAATCAAATCAAAGCTTTCATCTCGAACAATATATATGTATACGTAAAGCAAATCTTTGGACTTTTTTAAGACAATTACGGGAACGGTGGTGTATGAAAATTGGCGCAGTTAAAGTTTACATAATAAAGAAATGCAGGAAACTAATGTTTTAAATAATATGCATTAGAAATAATATGTACATATAAATAATACAAATAAACATTAGTACACACACACTAATAACCTGAAATGGAATTCGAGATCAAAAATTTAAGTTCGTCAATGTCACTTCCAGTTGCCGCCCAATGGACTATTCAGGTATACTCAACATTTTCTAGACAGTCATCATGATTTAATTTATAATAAAATAAAAAATGATTATTTGATAACCATATACTATACAGAGTAACTTTTAAAGATCCAGTCAAATTTTAAAATTAGGAACTAAATATTGAATTGAAAGTGGGTTTCAATTATGACCGCCTCGTTGGTCGAGTGGTTAGCGGCCCTGACTACGCAATCAACGTGGCTCGGGTTCGATCCCCGACGGGGACAAGCATTTGTGTGATGAGCATAAATGTTTGTATTTCCGGGTTTGGGTGTTTATTATATATATTCTGGTATTTATATATGTATTTCTATGTATTAGTATCGTTGACTAACACCCATAACACAAGCAAATAATTTGCTTACTTTGGGGTTAGATCAGTAAGTGTAATTTGTCCCGTGAATATTTATTTATTTATTTATTTATTATTGTAAAGTTATTACAAGATCATATAAAAATATTCCTTTAAAAATATCTCACTAAATTCTGGAATTGGATGCACCGAGTCTGTGGATGAACTCTGTAATGCTGGAAGCGTATTATTTTACATTTACATATAATTACTATAGTAAATATTATGTAATGTATATTTTTCCCGATCATTTGTAATTTGGTTGGAAGCATTAAATAATTTTAGTTCGAATTTTGCATAATTGAAATTATATCCATGCGTTTTGTTTTTGTGCCGGATAAAAGTGCAATTTTGAATTTTCTAAATTATTTTTAAAATCTTTTAATCTTTTTTTATTTTTGATCTCGGATTTACATTTCCGATACTGAATTCATATGATATAATACACAAACCTGTATACTATTTTCTTTACGGCTAAATTTTTTTTCAAGAGATTTTATTGTTTAGTCTATGGTCAAATTTCGACAATGGAGCGACTAAACTTATATCAAATAAGGACATTATTTTTGACTTATTTTTCGATTCATGTCACCCGCGTCACCGCTGCTCGAGTGTCAACAATTCTTATGACAGTTGAAATTTTGAGGGATTGTGACGTCATAATAAAACAGCTCAAATCATTACACGTATGTGAGTTTTAAGCGAACCCGTATTGATCTAAAAACTTTTCGAAGAGTTACCATTTGCTTTCTCGCCAAGTTGTTTGTATAATATAAACCATTAGGCTACATTCACACAGAGGGTAGTTTAGCGCCTAAAGCCTACTGAAACACCTAGCGAGTAACTTAGTAGAACTAACGTTCGAGAATGTTCGCGAGCGACCGCACTGCGCGCTTGACACCTAGCTGATTGCTTAGTAACCTATCGAAGTAAACAATCGTGTTGGTTTTTGTTACGAGGCGCAAGGCACTAGACGCAAAGCAAGCCGCCTGTCTGTGTGGACGTAGACTTACACAAATATATTGCCACTATTGTGCTAGAATTCTGTTATACTCGTCCGGATTTAGTACTTCCCTATCTATTACTGCAGCTATAACGTCATTGTGAGGTAGCTGGTAATTTATGCATTTGAGATTTCATTCTCATCACAAGGATGCTAACACAGCATAACCATCTTTACTGTCTTTAGGAGAGTTTATACATTTCCATCACGAGATGACCATATGATACTAAATAAAACCGGTCAAGTGCGAGTCGGACTCGCGTCGAAATTAATTTAATTAATTTTTAATTTTTTTCTCTTTAGTATTTGTTGTTATAGCGACAGACAGCGGAGGCTTAGTAATAGGGTCCCGTTTTTACCTTTTAGTTACGGAACCCTAAAAATTACATTAACTAAGAACAACTTGATCGATATTTCATTAGACTCCTCGTCCTACTCTTCTCCTATTCTTTTCGCAGTTGACAATTAATAATAGACCAGAGATTTACGAACCCTCTGGTTGAAATACTACACAACTAAACAATAAAACCTTTTTTAGTTTTACAAAAGCTTTAAAGCCGTACAGAAAATATTATGTGTGTATATTAAAATGTCAAATTCGTTAGTCATTTTTGAGAATCAAATTATATACAAATATACAAGAATTGCTCGTTTAAAGAAGGTATAGGATAAAATAAGATAGATCCTGACGTAAGTTATATAGATACTTGACATTTTACGTAGTAGTTTTATAGTATTATTAAAAAGTTATCAAGTCAATTAGCCTAACACTAAGAATCAATTAAAATTATGGCGATAATTATTATTTAAAATTCTTATTACAGTTTTTACGAATAATAAAACAGATAATAAAATTAATACCCAAAAAGCATTCTTGTAAAGACTATTGACTGGGTAGTAAAATTCAATGGAACATCGACAAAAGTCATAAAACCGACATAAATAAGCATTTAGTGATGAACTTAAATGCTGCTTAGACACAAATTTTAACAAAATGAGTAATTTTAAAGGTTATAATAAAAACACGTTTAAATAAATGACGTGTCCAACTCATACGAACGCGATGTCTTGATTTTATGTTTTTGGAACGAAGTTCCTTATCGCGCGTTGTGAAAGGGGGCTAGACGGAAAAAATTCTTACGAAAAGTTGTCACGACACTTTTTGCTATAGTAAGCTATTGTAAGCTGTGCGGCGTGCGAATGTTTCTCTGTTTGTCTCTCTCTCTCTCTTATAAAAAGCAAGCCAGATATTATCATTTCTATTTCTCATTGAACAGTGTGGTGTCGCGACGATTATTTTTGTTGAGTGTATACAGGTTTTTTATATTGAAAGGAACTTCGTTCTATCCGGGTGTCCCTTGACAAGTTTTTTGTTTTCATTTTAATTAAATGTGTAATACTGTAACACATTTGTTTGTATTGGTCGTTTTAGAATGTTACATTAAACCGAACATGAATTAAATATTTTCGCATGTATTCGCACTTCGTTTGCGAAATGAATTGTTCATTGAGTACGTTTCCAGACTCACAATTATTTTTTAACAAGCTGCAGCATGCAGCCCGATGCATTATAAAAGTTTTAGGTGTATCCCGCGGGATCACCTAATTTTACCGGGATAAAAATAGCTAATGTGCTATTCCAGGTCATCTATCTGTATGCCAATTTTCATTCAAATCCGTTCAGTAGTTTTTGCGTGATTGAGTAACAAACATCCATCCAAAGATCCAGATTTTCGCATTTATAATATTAATATAGATGTTTGAATGTATGTATGAATGAATGAATGATAACTCTTTATTGTGCACATAATTACAGTAAAAATACATGCTTAGTACAAACAACTGAATGACAATTTACAGAAAGTACACAAAGGTGGTCTTATCGCCAAAGAGCGATCTCTATCAAACAACCTTTGTTGATAAGAACAACATTTTAAGGTAGAGTAAGATATCCATAAAATATGTACTGTTACACTTACAATAACTTAAGACTGTATATATATGCTGTATCTATACATAACAATTCTGCTCTCACATATAAACAAAACAAAAAGCATCATAATACACCCACATTAAAATTTAAATTTAAATATATACTAGCAAAAAGCAGAGCTTTGTAAGGGCTCGCAAAGTTATACTATCCAGTAATATTGTTATAAAAGTATTTTTATGAGAATTACATCTTTTAATGTATGGACTTTATTTATAATTATCTAACCTAAAAAACTCAGTGTATTTTCACCTAAACATTACATTTGCATCAAAGGCCCGCGTCGTCAGGCTTTGGACTAGGAATATTTGGTTTTTGTTTGTTGGTATTTTCAAGGAAAAATATGTATTAAAAACGAAGGTTGATCTTATAAAAAACACATTTTTGACATTTTGCTGAAATAATTGTTTTTTTTTCTAAAATCAGGAAGTTCCTGGTTTTACCCCGATTTACGAAATCAAAATCAAAAAATGTTTTATTTAAATAAACCTTCAAAATTTTTGGACTACGCAGGCACGAAGAATTGACGGTAGACACTTAGCGAATACATTTTTCGAATTTTTCTCTCACAGAAACCCTCAGGGTTCGATTCCAGAGTCAGGCAAATGAAAAAATGTGTTTTTTCAGTTTTCTGATAAAACAACTTTGCCCGGGATTGGAAAAGTGCCCTACTGGCGATAGGCTGGCCACCTATCACATTTTGGGACTTAAGTATCTTCAGCTAACCGTGGATGCACACGTTGTACTTCTGCCTACCTCTTCGGGGATACGGGCATGACCATACCTTTTTTTAGCTTTTTACCCTCGGGCTTGACCTCAATACAATATAAATCAATTAATACATCTGTACTGTTTCTCAATAAGCATATTGTGAAACTCTCTAACGCTCTATTTACTCTGTTTCCAGCAAACATCCCTGTTCTAGACCTAAATTCCCCTTGTGCCTCCCACAATATTACTTCGAACTTCCCTTGCATTCTCCTTTCAATGATTTTATCATACACCATCGATGCCAAACTGATCAAACTGATGGCCCTATAGCTATTGCAGTTTATACTTGAACCTCGCCTTTATACGAGGGCACAATACCAGCGCGCCGCCAGTCAAATATGAAGAAACAATTCATGAAGTAGGTAGCCTCTTAATAAGTTCAAAAATTCTAATACAAAATGTATCTTCTATCAATTTTAACTCGTTAATTTAATAAGAGATGGCGTTAGTAGTAATAAGATTCTAATACAAATTGTATCTTCTATCTTTTTATTTTTATAAAATGGTATTTTTATGGTAGATAACAAATCTAGACATGATTATAGACTACCACGTCGAAGCTCAAACCCAAAAATGCGATATTTTTTCAGTAAAATGTACCACAAAAGTGTATAGAAAGTGGCCTAGTGTAGGGCTCGCTTCGCTCGCCCTGATAAAGAATAGAAAAATTAACTTGAGAGAAATATATTAATCTAATCTGTAGAACAAGAATTTAAATAATGCATTTTAACTAATTTTTTAAAAATATTTAACGATTTTGCAAGTATAATTTTTTTTTATTTTATAGTAGAGAGGGCAAACGAGCAGATGGTGCACCTGATGGTAAGTGATCACCGCCGCCCATGGACATCCGCAATACTGGGGGTATTGCAGCTGCGTTGCCGGCCTTTTAGTTTTAATGTTAGTAGGAAGTTTGTTCCATAGCTTAACAGCTGAAACAGTAAAAGAGTGTTCATAAAAACGTGAATGGCATGCGCAAGGAAAGATTTTCACTTGAACACAGTTTCATACCATCACTTTCGAAAAATTCAAATCTTTCCTTTAAGTAACCTGGAGTAATTGGTTCAAAAAGCACACTGTATAAAAAAAGAGTATATGAGCATCACGGCGAAGTTTACTAGGAAGCCACTTGAGTTGAGAACAAAACTTGGACACATGATCATATTTACGTAAACCAAATATGAATCTAATACAAATATTTTGGAGACGCTCAAGTTTATTTAGCTGATCTTTGATTAGGTCAATAAAACAAACGTCCGCATAATCTAGTATTGGAAGTAGTAGTGATTCAGCAAGCGTAATTTTAGTAGGTATAGGTAGTAAACCCTTTAAACGTTTTAAAGAACTCCAAGATGCAAATATTTTTTTACTGAGTTCTTTAATGTGAATGGTCCACGAAAAGGTGCTATCAAAAAATACGCCTAAATTTTTTACAGAATTAGTATATGGTATATTAATTCCATTTAGTGTAACAATTACGATAACTTGAGATTTTTTTGGGTTTATATTTAAGCCAAAATTTTTACTCCAATCACAAATGGTAGCCAGATCGACATTGATATTGTCGATTGCATGCAGGTGTACATAATATAAATTAATAAAAATCTAAATGTATATCAAAATTTTGCAAACAGTAACATTTTTGTAAATATTAAACCACCATATATGATAGAACGATAATACGATTTTATTTTTATTTTTGCAAATTTATTTTTGCAAATAAAGGCTTCTTTCTATTTTCTTTAAAATACTGCTTTAACAGTGGAATCAAATACATTGCATTATAAGGATCTTCTTTTTTCAGGCAGTGATAGTTTTCGTTAAATACAATATCCAATCCAATATTTTCTTAAAATTGCTTTAGTTACTGCAACATGCGGATAACCACAGACAACACTTCAATAGGTGTTCTGACACGAATTGTCCGGGGTGATGCCACCTTTCCTTTTTCAACCGTAATGTCGTCCGTAATGGAAATAAATAATTTTCATTTCATTTAATTTCATGCTTAATACAACAATTTCAATAACAATTTCAACAATAATGGATATTCACCAAGTGCCGACGATGGAAACTATAGAATACATAAGTTTAGCGTCTACCTTACCCTCCAAACCGGAACACGACAGTGACAAGAACTGACGCTATTGCGGCAGGAATAAGTAAGGCGGTGGTACCTGACCCGGGCGAGACATTGCGGAACTCTACCACCTAGTAGTCACGATGGTAGTGAATCGTATAGTCAATCGGTCGCCTTTTACGACCTGCCTGGCAGAACAGCAGTTGGTCTATTCTTCAAAGAAGTCCGGGACCAATACGGTGAAACATTTGTGCTTTAACATTAATAGAATTACGGTCAAGTATCTACTTCTTTATAATAATAATTGGTTTTGAGTAATGCGTTGCTCTGGCGACGAATTCACCAGAGATTGGCAAACCAGTAAGACCAAGTTTTCTTTGTAATAGCCGGGTATTTATTTTGTTAGAACACACGCAATTTTACGATTTTGAAATAATATATTTTATTTAGGCTCAATTGAGTATTTGCATGATTTTCCAATCCATTAATTAGTTATGTCTTATTATTTTTAAAAAAAAATTAAAATTTTTGAAAAAAAATTTTTTTAAAATTTATAAACATTTAAACTATTTAACAATAAAAAAATTGTTAAAATTTAAACGTATAGGTAGCTCTCTCTTGCGTATGTGACGTCATTGTGCATATTCCATTTAAATTTGTTCGCGCCAATCCACTCAGAATGTTTTTATAAACACGCCTGATCAGCTGTTGTGATTGTTATTTAAAAAAACAACTGTTTAAATTATTTCAAAGCAAAAACATAAACTTTATAACTTTTTAATATGTCATTAAAAACAGTGGTTGTTGGTGTATTGTACCAAAAAATCCAAAAATTATTAAATAATGATGAAATTAAGTATCTTGAAAATTTATACTTACAGGTTAGCTTTTGCACCTTGCATTTCTGCAGATACAAAATTTGAGTTAGTAGCTAAGTAAGATGCGACCATAAAAGCATCAACACGTGTTAGATTATCGGATCGAGCTTCACTGAAACCAGGATCGACTTTTCTTCGAGGCATTTTTATTTCTTTTTAATTATTTATTGTCAGTCACTATCACCCCGTTCACATGTACCACTAGTACCACTCAGCATTTATGGTAATATAGAGTATGATCATAATATCTATGCTAATTATTCTTGTCAATTTTAAAAGAAAAATATTTACGCTACTTTCAGTAAATTTTAATCTTAATGATAAAATATAATTAAACTCACTTTAAATAAACACCAACTTGAATTTTTTTTCAATAATTTATCATTCGTCGTTTGTTATTTTATCATGCATTCAAATGACGCGCCAATAATATGCACAATGACGTCAGACACGTTTCACATCACGTGATTTTTACATCATATTTGACCACTTTTATTTATTTATTTATTTAAAAATTATTTGTAAAAATTAAATTTTAATCTTACGTAGGTATTTTATGTGTATCAAAGAATTTATTAACTGAACTTTATTTGAAAAATCATTTTCATGCAAATACACAATGTAATGATCTGGTTATAAAGTCAAGATGAGTTTTATAATGACATGCATTATATTTATACACATTTATATAACACTAAATAAGGTATTTTTGCTTAATTTATTTTTTACTTTATTTTTTAACAAACATGTTTGAAAAATTACAATCTGGAGAATCTACGGTTGTTCAATATAACCGGGAAAAAAACCGGTTGTATATTTTTTCTCTGGTGCAAACCACTAGCTTTTAGTTCGTAGTCTTAAAAATGTATTTCGAAATAAAACAGTTATATGAGATTTAATTAAGAGAGATATAAAATATAGCTAAAGTTACAACCCTTTACTCTTTGCCTTTAATACAATTAGACTACGGAAGTCGGTTGGACCTCTTATCGCCTACAAGAGAGTTTATCCTGTTCCTGAGTCCGACGCAGCTGTTATTTTACCAATGCTTTAGGTATAAGTGGTTATAAACCATCATACTAATTCTACTTATATTATAACTGCGAAAGTTTGTAAAGATGAATGGATAGATTGATAGATGGATGCTTGTTAATCTTTCACGCTAAAACGGCCAAACCGATTTGGATGAAATTTGGCACACATATAGATGATAAACTGGAATAGCACAAAGGATAGTTTCTATCCCGGAAAAATGAGTTATTCGTGTGGGATTCGCTTTTCTAACACGAACATGTGAGAACAAATTACATGAATTAATCAGACTCAAAATAAGCAAATTATTTGCTTGTGAATATTCGATTATTCATATGTGTTCAATACAAATAATATAAATATTAAAATATATTTTACTAGCTGACCCGGCAAACGTTTTGCCATACAAATTATTTGTATTGAATATTTTGGCGGAATACTTGAGATAAAAACTATCCTATCTTTTAAATTGGACCAAACAGTAGATATCTGCTAAATTATATTGAAATCGGATCAGTTGTTTCGGAGTCCATCGTGGACAAACAACAAGTATAAATAAATACGAAATAAAAACAAAAAATCTTTGTATTTTACGTTTTTGTGGCTAAACTGCTAAACCGATTTTAATAAAATTTAACATGGATGGATTTTAATAAAATTAAGGATCGAGCTCAAACATAGGCTTATTTTTTTTAAATCAACTCCTAAGGGTCTGACATAGGGAATAAAATTTTATATGAAAAACTAGGTTGACGACATATCAATTCACGGACGAAGCTGCGTGGGCCAGATAGTATTATTATATTTCCTATATTGCCTATACTAGGTGTTGCCCGCGACTACGTATATTTTAATTTTCTTTCCATTACCAAAAGTAAATCTATACATATAATAAAATCGTAGGAAAGTCAAAACTGTACATTGAATATTTTTTTAAAAGAATACTTGCGGCGTGACCTACAATCGATATCGAAGCCAAAAATATAGTTTTTACAATTTTTGTCTGTTTGTCTGTTTTTCTATTTGTCTGTTTGTCTGTATGTATGTCCGGGGTAAACTCAAAAAGTATCGCCGTAGGTATTAAAAAGTATATGTGTAAATTCGCTACAGGTTCTATTGGGTCACAGGCCTTCGGAGGGTTTTATACATTTATTGAACTTGTGCCTTTACTCAGAGGTATCGTGAAGGTCACATGAAACATTTCGAGGAAAAAAGAAAATAATAATTTCATCTTTAAATTATGGATGTCCTCAAAGTAATGCCGCAATTAATACAATAAACCCTTTAAATTATGCAAGAATCCACAGATAAATCTGTATCTATCACGACTATAATAATATCACTTAAATAAAAAGGCAGCATCTATACATATAATAAAATCGTAGGAAAGTCAAAACTGTTGAATATTTTTTTAAAAATACTTGGGGCGTGATCTACAATTGATATCGAAGCCAAAAATATAGTTTTTAGAATTTTTGTCTGTTTGTCTGTATGTATGTCCGGGGTAAACTCAAAAAGCACTGCATGGATTTACTTCAAATTTTGCATGAATATTACTAACAGGTCGGGTCAACATATAGGCTGCATATTATCACGCTATCACCTACGAGGGGGGAACTGTGCGGAGTAAACGAAGTCCGCGCGGACGAAGTCGCTGGCTAGTAGTAAATATAACTAACCTACATACCTACTAAAATAATTACATGAGGCAGTACGATACAGAACAAAACAATGCGTTATACGACAACACGCAACGTAACACACCATACCACAACTATCTATCTGTCTTGATATTTATAATACACGACACGTGTATTAAAAATATCAAGACAAATAGTATTTATCAATTTTGAATATTTATCCGGATAAAATCCTAACACTACACACGAGTTAATGTAAGGTATTTAAAGTATATCTAAGGCTAACTTTGGCGCGTTCCTTTCATAATAAATATTAATTACATTACCAAAACATTCCTACACGTTATCATATCCTACATGCATACGAGAAACAAATGCCTTTCGGCATTTATTTATTATACCACACACGTATTCGTCGGCTTAAATTAAACAAATTTCTTGGATTAAAGAAATAATTAAAGGGATTTAACGGCTTTGGATGTTACGTAGAAGGGTAGACTTTGGGGTCTCTATGGGCGCTAGGCTTAAGTGGCTTTGATATAATTAACGGGCTATATTTATTACATAAAAGCATCTTTATGCATAACAGAGTACCAAACTAATATTTGTTTAAAAAAACTTAAAATTTCATATGTTGACTTAAATCATTCTGTAAATTAAATACAATTTGGTATATCAAGAATTTTTGTACCTTCTACAACATTTAAAATTTCAAATGGCATTCAAAATTAATGTATAATACGATTTTAACTTTAAAGTTTACAACGTTTCGTTGTCATTTACCTATTACTGTAATTTATTTTTAATGTTGTTGTAATTAATTTATTAATGTACTCATATTGCTGAACATAATTATAAGATTTCTGCATATTATTATATCTTGGTGATAGACTTGCCACCTATCACATTATGGAACTTACGGCCAGTTACGAAACGCAAATTAATTTTAACAAGCAATTAATATATATTTAACATAATTATACAGCCTGAGAATGATTACACTATAGAAAAACAGTCTTCATACAAGCGCTCTGTCAAAAATGAAGCACTGAACCATGTTTATACAAATGAAACGAATAAAAGAAAATCACACGTATTTTTTAAAATTTTTTTTATTCGAACGAAACACAGTAGTAATGTGAAGCTGTTGTATAATTACAATCTTCTAACTTGTAATTCTAATCTATATTAACTATAGTTAATATTATAAATGCGAAATTTGGATGGATGGATGGATGCATGTTTGTTACTCCATCACGCAAAAAACTTCTGCACGAATTTAAATAAAATTTGGCATTCAGATAGACGATGATCTGGAATAGCACATAAGCTACTTTTTATTCCGGAAAAATGATTTGTTCTCGCGAGATTCACACATTTATTATTTGGGGCCATTTGTGGCTCCAAACAATAAATTTGCGAACTGTTCTATGTATCCTCCGTGATGGTACCGAAAATAAAGACGTCGGATTAATAAATGGATAAGACTCACCGATGGTCCGGATAAAAAGAAGACCCCAGCGGCACAATTATCCACCATCCACCACACTTTTACAACCACGTCGCATGCCGGCACCAATCACAAAAGCACACAATTTATATACTCATTCAGCGCACGTTTCACTTCGAAACCGAATGATCTTCAGGAGAAACGAACACTACCTCACTCTACGCGAGTGAGGTAGTGTTATTACTTACATGTTTTATCCATTTATTAATCCGACGTCTTTATTTTCGGTACCATCACGAAGGATACATAGAACAGTTCGCGGATAATAGCAAATTTAAATAATTTCACCTTTTATCTGATATCTTATCGATTAAGTAGGTGTTGATCCAGACTCCTTTAAAGAATAGACCAACTGCCGTTCTGCCAAGCCGGTCGTAAAAGACGACCGATTGGCCATAGCTGTCTTAACATCGTGGTAGAGTTCAGCAATGTCTCGCCCGGGTATTCGGTACCACCGCCTTACCTATTACTGCCGCGATAGCGTCAATGCTTGTCATTGTCGTGTCCTGGTTTCGAAGATAACGTTGCCGGTAGACTTATGAATGTGTATTTCCCCGTGTTGGTCCCGGGCTCCTTTGAAGAATAGGCCAACTGCCGTTCTGCCAGGCAGGTAGTAAAAGGCGACCGAGTGGCTATGCGTGTCGAAACCATGGTGACTACTAGGTGGTAGAGTTCTGCATTGTCTCGCCCGGGTCTAGTGCCACCGCCTTACCTATTCCTGCCGCAATAGCGTCGTGTTCCGGTTTGGAGGGTAAGGTAGCCGGTAAACTTATGCGTGTGGGATTAGACCTCGCCACAAGATAGCAACGCACCATTAACATCTTTGGTGTCTATAGGCGATGGTTGACTTTTTCCATCAGGAGACCCAACTGCTTGTTTGATATCTTATGTTATAAAAAAATGTAGCATTGCCACCCCACCACACGGATAGCAACGCACTATTAACTTCGTTGATCTCTATAGGCGATGGTTTCTCTTTCCATCAGGGAGTCATTTGCTTGTTTGCTATTTTATAATATACAAAAAAAAATATGATGGCCAACTGTACCACAGTACGCTCTCATTGGTCAATTCAAATAACGCTTGTTTTCCGGTTTTCTGTGACACACTTCCGTCGCGTTTCACGAAATCACTCCCATATAGATTGCAGGAAATCGAGAGGGAAGATGTTACACATCAAAAATAAATGCCTAAAAATATTGTAAATTTTAATAAGTGACCATCTTATTTATTTGGTTTATGTAAGTTCCCAAGAAAATTATGAACTACATTAACGCATTTCTTTTGTTTACCTGGCAAAGAGACTACGTCAGACTACTTCCCCGTATTGTTCCGGGCTCCTTTGAAGAATAGGCGAAGTGCCGTTCTGTCAGGCAGATCGTAAAAGGCAACCTTGGGTAAAGGTAAATGGCTTGGCCATACGAGTCATTACCATCGTGGCTACTAGGTGGCAGATTTCTGCATTTGCTCGCCAGGGTCTGATACCACCGCCTTACCTATTTCTGCCGCAATAGCATCAGTGCTTGTCACTGTCGTGTTCCGGTTTGGAGGATAAGGAAGCCGGTAAACTTATGCATGTAGCATTAGACCTCGCCACAAGATATCAACGCACCATTAACATCTTTGGTTTCTACAGGCGATGGTTGACAATTTTCATCAGGAGACTCATCTGCTTGTTTGCTATCTTTTAATATGAAAAAATACTTTATGACATTATCTTTTAAAAGCATTAAAAGTTATAAGCAGAACCTGCTCCATAGACAATCTGTTTGTTTCAAATAACTTTACTTTTATAGTATCTGCAGACATACTAGCGAGTGGACCACCTATTAAAATAATGTATAACGAATCGCCAGTCAAATGGTAGCCTAATGCAATTTGACTATGCATTTATATTTGCGAATGCACACTATCCTTTACCCCTTATAGTGTTCTCTCGTTCACGCAAACTGAAATTATGTATTGTCTTTTCTGTCTCGTTTCACCCTAATTTCGATCCTGATCTAGCGTTGCCACGGCAACGTTTCTAAACAACGGGAATATACCAGACGCTAGTTAATAAAGATTTGTCTTCAATTATGTTTTATACATTTTGCCCTATCTTCACCAACACTGATACTTATATAGAGATAACTATTACGTTTATATTAAAGAAATACATAATGATCGTAAAATATCACACAGCAGTGACGTTTTATTATCAACATGCGTTATAGTCAGAGATTAATGTACTAAGTACATAGAAGTCGTTGGTTATAGTATAATAATCAACGCGCTATGCTTTTAATTAATTCAACGTAAAACAATAATGACTATCTAGTTATCTAACTGACATGGTAGCGCGCATGGTTTTAATTAATGATTTAATTAAAAGCATAGATCACCATCCATCTCGTCAACCCACTAATCGATTAATCATAGTGAATTGGAAAATTTATAGACGTTCGATTCATTTTGTATATCATGCAAAAGACCCGGCGTTCATGATATTTAAAAGTATAGATAACCACTCAGCACGCTACCGGTCAGTAGGTTTCGTTTATCGATCTTAACGTGTAGATGATTTATTTTATCAATTTCTTATCTTAATTTGTGCAAAAAAAAATGATTTAAAGTTTTTGAATTAAAATAAAGCAATTGTGATCAGTTTAAAACACAAACGAAAACCTTTTTTGAGAGAAATTTATCTTTTCGAATAGAAAACGTTTGTTAAATAAGAAATTGTTACATATATATCCCTTATGAGGTAGGCAAAAAGAATTAAGTGACATATGTCACGGCCCAGACTTGCCTTGTTTCCTGCACTTTCATAACCATCTTCATACAAATACGCCGATTTCGAAGAAACTTGACACCAACTTGACTTCCGACAACACCCGACAATAATCATGGTACGCCAGTCGTGGTCTCTCCCAGTACATTCGCATTGTATATCTGTTTTGTTAATCGTTCATCTGCCATTTTTTCAACATGTCCGAACCAACGGAGTATGCCCTTTCTCATTTTTACACTGATACTGTCTTTCAGTCCCAACCTTCCTATCACCTCGGTATTACGAACGCGATCCGCAAGTGTTACACCACAGATTTTTCATAGCGCTCTCAATACGACCGCGTTAATTCTACTCTCATATTCTTTCTGACATATCCAGCTCTCACTTCTATACAATAGCATTGGGGCAAGCACAGAATTATGCAGGACAAGGCGAGAATCCCGACTAAGGAAAGTATTTTGCAGTAATTTCATTCGTTCTATTCACTATGTTCCCCGCACACACTTTTTTACTCACGTCAGCACCAAACACAAAAGCACACAGTTAACGCATTCAACTGACATTTCAGAGTGCTAAGTGTGAGCTTTTCTTTTCGCATTCGATCGTGAGCGCGTTTCGAGTTTACTAGGAATTTGTATGTGATTTGTGCAGCGCCACCTAGTGGTAAACGTGAGAAAGCAGTTTACCTCACTCTGAAACTCGTGAGAAACCTCTTTAAAACTCACACTTAGCACTCAGTTCGCAAACGGAGAATCTTCAGAAGAAACGAACACTATGAGGTAGTATCGACGACAGTTAAAGCTATTTTTTATTCTTTCGCACATTCGAGCGCATGATACGACTAATCGCTACATTGTGTGATATAAGGTGAGTTTGTTGATCATTTAACAGCACAATTGAATTATTTTGTTTTATAATTTTAAGTTGTTCGAACACATTTAACTTCAATACATCAAAATCAAACACATCAAACTTCAATTATCACATGTATGAATGATATCAAAATAATAATTCGCTGTTAAAGTATCTCCAATTTCTATAAGCGTTATGCAAAATAAGACTTATGACGTAACTAAGGCGCCGGTTATACTTTGATATAAGTGCTAGTGCGAGTGTTTGATGCATTGTTTAGTATTAAGCAAAAAACACGTGTAGAGAGACGTTGATTAGTGCGAGTGATTAATAATCAGCGTATATGCACTTTAACTACGCTGATTACTAATCACTCGCACTAATCGATGGCTGCCTTCACGTATTTTTTGGTTAAAGCCTTGTTTTCACTTTGATTAGTGTGAGTGCGATTGTTTAATACAGATGCTTAGTATTAAGTTAAAAATACGTGAAGACAGCCGTTGATCAGTGCGAGTGATTAGTATTCAGCGTAGTAAAAGTGAATAGACGCTGATAATTAATCACTCGCACTGATCAACTGCTGTCTTCACGTATTTTTTGCTTAATACTTATCACCTGCATTAAAGACTCGCACTTTCACTAATCAAAGTGAAAACGGGGCTTAAGACTAAGCACCTGCATTAAACACTTGCACTAGCGCTAATCAAAGTACAATCGGGGCTTAATGTAAAATGAAACTTATGGGGATGTTTATTTTTAAAAGCGAATATGTTAACATTCATGTTCAGGAGAAACGAACTCTACCTCGTTTTCGTTTGGCATGTATTTTCTTTTCTGGCAGTGGTGTGCAAAAACATCTCCTTGCACTCTGCTGATCTGAGCCTATGAAATGTTTTTGGTTTGCTGGCGACTTGTGTGAAAGAGTGGTGGATGGGTAATTGTGTTGATAGGGAGTTTTATACATTTATTAAATTGCTGTCTTTCCTTCCAGTGGCGTCGCGGTGGTCACACGAAACATTTCGCGGAACAGCAAATGTAATTTAATTAATTTCATCTTTGAGCTGACAGACTTATGCACATGATACCCGCCATATCTTGGATGTTTATAACCGATGACTGTTTTTTCATCAGGAGTGCGATCTGTTTGTTTACAACCTATTATATAATATAAAATTTACTAACATTGTACTATATTTTTTAGTGTCTACACTAATATTATAAAATAAGATACTTATAGAGAACTATTGGTCCGTTTTTAAAAACTCCTTTACATTATTACTGAGTAACCTTAGATAAATAATTATTGGTCTCGCTGCGCTTGACCGCGAGACCAATCATTTATCTATGTGAGTAACATAGGTTACTTTTTATCCGATTAAGCAAAAGAAAGTTACGAGTTAGGTCACAAGAATGAAGTTGCAGGTATCAACTAGTGATAGATATCACTGATATGAATAAAAGCTCACACGTATGAATCATCCACGAGCTCTGATTTCTATCTTTCAAACGACGGTTGTTATTAGAATAATTGTCAGGAAGTTGCATTGTTGTTTAAACCTGTTTATTAGTAAGAGCACAAATGATACACGTGTGTCATAACTGCCACAAATATCGATCAGAATTCAGTGCTGATTAGTTGGAATTGAATAATCGAAAACGATCAGCCATCATTGCACAGATTATATACCTAACAATTAACGTTGTCATTGTGTCGTTTCCGTCGCTTATAACGACACAGCCGACAAACCAATTAATAGCAACTCTATATTTTTAGGTTATGACGTTATAAAGATATGGGATGACCATGAAGTATTAGGTTTAGGTGGAGCTAGCACTCGTATTAATCAATTGGAACAAATATTTACGTTACCTCTCTGTCTACGAGGTCTCCCCATCTCTACTTATACAGCTGTGTTAGAAAAAGAGCGTTAGACCTCAGAAGATGACAGCAGTATTTGAAATTTGGTTTAAAGTAGGTATTAGAAGTGTTGTCTCCAGTTATAATACAGCTTCATGGGGACGACTGATGAAATCGCTTTATTTGTTCTAAGTTCTCCAGATGCCTTGAAGTGGAAGCTCATCAATATTTTTTATCTCACTAAAATTACTGTACCAGAATAAAAGACTATTTTTTCCTATTTATGATGACTTTATTTATTTCTTGTAAAAGTCATACTACTTATTATTATATCAAAATTCTTAGTAAACTCTGTTCTTATTGTTTTTACTTTCATTCTGGTGAACATTTCTTTGTATGCTTTTTATAATCTGGTAAAATATTCGCTTCTTGTATATTATAATCATAAATTATATCTGTATACTAAATAATAATCTTAGACTGGGAGCTGGCGGCGAATTTCGGAAAGGTCCTTTTGGCAGATTGGAATTACGAAAAAAATATAATTTCGTCAAATGATCGCCATTTGCACCCGACCTGCAAACCTGGCAGAGCGGTCGCAGTTATTTTGCTACTGCGCAATATACAACATTTGCAAAAAAACAAAAAATGTTTTTAGAAACTTCATTTTTATTTAGGTTTAAAGGACTTTATTATCGTAAGTTTAGATTTTACTTAAAATAAGATACAATAACATAAATACATATAAATTAGATGTAGTACATTATTTACCGATGTTCGCAACTATATGCAGCTTAAGTTTTTTAAATACTTCAATACTTTCACAGCCCTTCAAATCCTTGAAACCTCCCACTCAGTTGACGTACCTAGTATAAGCTCAAAAAGCAAACCTATATCTAAGCATTTTTGAATTCGAAGAGTGAAGAGTTCAAAAATCTAAAAATTGTTAAAATGACAGTATTTTAATTTTTAAAAAGATGTATATTTTTAAAAATATTATTTATAAGATAAGAGAGAGAAGTGATTTTAAGAAGATAAGAAAGAGCATTCAACGCAAATTTTGAACTCTTAAATGTTTTATTTGCCACGAAATGATTACGTTGAAAAATTTCGAAGAATTGTTAAAAACTTTTTTCAAAAATTTTCGCCTTTTGATAATTTTTTCTGACTAACGATATTTGTTGCAGTTTTTAAAGTAAAAGAGCTATCAGATTTTTTAATAAATCGGTATATTGGACTGAAAGTTATTTAACTAATCTGGAGTAAGTTTGTTGTAATCGACATATATTAAATATTTGAAAAGCTGTAATTTTTGTAAATTTCCCCCGTCATTCGCCGTAGTTTTTTAAGTAATATTAAAATGATGTGGTGTCGTGGGACACCAGGTAGGAACGAACTTCCTTCGGCTAAACGGCACTACTCGCTTGTGTATGCGACTGTCGCGCCTGCGCACGTCTCATTTAACGGTTTTATTAAACGCATTTTTTCTTACGGTTTTACTATCACATTTTTTTCAGTTCGGTCGCGCAGCAAAATCCCTATCCCCTCCAAGCCTGCCGTAAGGAACTTCGTTCCAAAATATTGTAGAAGATCAAAAACAATCGGTTGAAAAATTTAGAAGTTATGTCGAAAAAATACTTCAAATTTTTTTATCAACGACAACTCCCAAATGGATAAACCCATTTTGGACGCAATTTGCGGCATTGGACGCAGTTTTTAAAAAATTTAAGTTGATTAGATATTGTTTTCATTTGGTGCATCAATCTGGAAGTTATTTAAACAAATATTATTTCACTGAATTTTTTGAGATATTTCCAAAATTTATTAAAATTTCCTGATCTGAATCGGTACAAATTTTCAAGAAATTTAAGTAAGAGGAATCGAGCCAAGCCGTTCAAAATTTATGAGGTGTTTACATACACAGTTTGGTTTTATAAACGGTCGCTAACTACAGATGCTGGTATAGAATTATTAAAGAATATTTATAAAGCCTGGACACACAGGATGCGATTGGGATATCTTGTGATTTACCAAAGGCTTTTGACTACGTTCATCATTACATATTAATCAGGAAATTACACCGTTATGGAATTAAAACTGAGGCTCTTGTTGTTTTGATTATTTATTTTTTTATTTTTATTTATTTAGAACAGTAAACAGCATACATTGTAGATTATTATACAAAATTAAACAAAAAAAAAACTATTTAATAACGCATCCAACAACACTGTTCTCAGATTACTACTTTCACATTAATAAACCAAAATTAAAAGCATTCATCATATTAATTATATCACATAAATAGTAAATTATTATTTTAAATAATATTAAGCATACTAAAATTAAATTAAAAAAGGAAATAGGTAACTAGGAATTCGAGCTACATAAATCACAATTTATAAGATTTTTCAAAACTGCCTGTTTAAACTGATTTAAGCTAACGGAAAAAATATCAATATTAATAAAATATTTGTTATAGGTTTCTACCATACGCCGGACAGGCACACGCTCACCAGCATTAGTCCGACACACGCCCACATTAAATAAGTGGAAAGCGCGTACCTCTCGCATGTGTATGGTCCTAGGTACAGCGTAGCAGATACATCTAACTAAATCAGTACAATCAAAGTGATTACTAATAATTTTATACAGAGTTGTGACTTCAAGATATTTACGTCTACTTTCTAAAGTGTTCAAATTGTATTTGTTAAGCAACTGAGGATAGGATAAGTAACGTTTATGACATCTATAGTACATAGTACATAAAAACTTTATTTGAACTCTCTCAATAGCCTCCACATATTTGTTATAATAGGGGTTCCAAACAGATACCGCGTATTCCAGCTGGGATCACACAAGTGTCTTATAAAGGTATAAAAGGTGGAAGTACGTTTAAAATTATAAGATGCTCGCATAACAAACCCAAACATTTTAAACGCTTTGTTAACAATATTGTCGATATGCATATTTAAGTGAAGCTTACGGTCCAACTGTATTCCTAAATCTTTTAAAGTTACTACGTTCGTTAATGAGGTGTTTAAATGGAGGAATTCAAAAGGTCAAAGTAAATGGAATAAGATCCTCTGATGCTGGTGTCACAATACATAAATGACTTGCCTTACTATGTAAGTGATAAGAATGGAATTGAATTGTTTGCGTATGACACTTCACTTTTATTTAAAGTGAAAAGACAAATCGGTAAGCATAACGAAGTAAACAATATGATTTTAAAAAGTGTACACTGATTCGGTGTTGATAACATGCTTCAAATGGCAACAAAACAAAATATGTTAAATTTTCAACTCCTGATGTAAGTCATGTAGTTCCAGGTACCAATGTAAAACATTAAGGAAAAAATGGATCTTGAGGACGCTACTGCATTTTTAGAAGTTACAGTAGATAAAATACTGATTTTAAACCACATTTCGAGAAACTGCTTAGAAACAAGGAATTTTTTTCTGGGGAAATTCCGCTGTAATAAATACAATACTTGTATTACAAAAAGGGGCTATAAGTGTAATTTACTATCCCAGAACAAAGTCCCCCCTGAGAGAAAAAATCAAAGAAATCAATATTTTAACTGTCATTTCACAGTGTATATTTGAAAACTTGATGTATGTACGTAAAAAATATTTGCTCATTTAAAAAGAATACTGAACTCCCTAAATACAAGGAAAAAAAAACAAATTTGCTATGCACGTATCTCGTCTCCACAGATAAGCAACTCTCTTGTGAGACAAAGTATACACTTCTACAATAACCTGCCTAATGCCATCAGTGATTTACCAGTTAAAGAATTTAAAAAAATGTGTTAAAACAAAACTGTAAAAAAATTACTATAAAATATTTGAATACCTAGATGCTCCTCATATCGGCAATTTTTATTATTTATTATTATCAGGGCGAGCGAAGCGAGCCCTACACTAGGCGCCAATTTTTTATGCACTTTTGTGGTACATTTTACTGGAAAAGTATCGCACTTTTAAGTTTGAGCTTTGACGTGGTAGTTTAAATTCATGTCGAGATATGTTCTACCATTAAAATACCATTTTATAAACATTAAAAAAAATAGAAGATACATGTATTAGAATTTTATTACTACTAACGCCATCTATTATAAAACTAACGTATGTGGATAAGGGAGTTACTGATTTAGAAAGTAAAGTAAGTAAGTGTTTTCTTGCTGTTCTTTGTGACTTAACAATTGAGACATTTCAATATTTCTTAGAACTGAAAAAATCTATGCTTATAGTTTTTACTCTTTTGAGCTTAAATTACCAAGTTTAGCGGCAAGTTGCAGGAATGGCCTGCAAGGTCAACCGTTTACAGATTATTCACACCTATGATTACTGTGAAACAGTACAAGTGTATTAATTGATTAATATTGTATTGAGATCATTGATATAAAAAACCCTAGATGCACAGTCCCGAACAAAACTGACACTCAAAAGTGTCCCTAATTTCATTTAAGTAGTTATAGATATGGCAAAAACATATGTCTTTGCATATCCAACCTTAAGTGCAAGACTTATAGTTGTTTTTACAAAGCAATGTACGAAAATAAATAAAATTGACAGTGTCTCGACCGACGCGATTCTATTTGAAATGAGCGCACGATTTAAAATTGTGCGCTCATTTTTGGAGGACGTTTTTGACACACTGATTGGTGTCTTGGGTTTT
The DNA here is from genome assembly GCA_036924255.1 of Apodemia mormo. Lineage (NCBI taxonomy): Eukaryota > Metazoa > Arthropoda > Insecta > Lepidoptera > Riodinidae > Apodemia > Apodemia mormo. The sequence goes on from JAUPFN010000003.1 coordinate 9,061,556, forward strand.
TTATATCAATGATTGAGATCAATTTCCAATCTTAGCCCGAGGGTAAAAAGCTAATAAAACGTGTTTTTCTTTATAAGATCAACTTTCATTTTTAATACCCATTTTTCCTTGAAAACTCTTTTACAAAACAGTTACCATCAATAAAAATTGTTTTCTATCAATATTAGACTTTAAAGGCGAAGTGGTGGCGCGAGATGGATCTTGAGTTGCTACATATTATAGGTAGACTGTACTATATTATAGGTAGACCAGAAAATATGGTGTAAAATATGTAGATAACCTTTATATTTGTTCTGTGTAGATAACATTGACAATAATTATAGAAATCGTGTTTTTAATAAATTAAGAAAATTTTAAAGAATTTTTCTTGTAAAGTACTAAAAAAATTTAGTCTTAGAAACATGTTTTTCTTTATTTTGGTATTATTTTGCTGCGCCCCCCAAGACCAAAGCCTGACGACGCCTTTGATGCGAATATAACGTTTGAGTGAAAATACGCTGGATTTTTTTAAGTTAGATAATTTTAAATAAAGTCCATACATTAAAAGACGTAATTCTTAAATATTCCGCGTTTCCGTAGTAGTTTTTTATAAAAATATGTTGGCGTGTCAAAGTAACTTGTAAAAAGTTTTATTGAATAAAGTACTTCCGATTTCTGATTACAACTTTGCGAGCCCTTACAAAGCTCTGCTTTTTGCTAGTTGTAATAATTATATACTTACAAATAAAACACTATATAATATCTTCATCTTATATCAAAAAATTATATATGTAAAAAACCAAAGCCCGCTAAGTTTCTTCTGCCGGATCTTCTCAGTGTACGGCCGCGTTTCTGATTCAGTAGTAGTTTAAAAAAATGTTGATGCGTCAAAATAACTTGTAAAAAGTTTTATTGAATGTAATACTCCTGATTTCTGATGTCTGATTGATTAATACTCCTGATTCTGTCGCATACACAGGACAGGACAGCAAAACGTGACGTAACGTGGGGAAAACTCACTTTTTAAAAATCGGGGCAAAATCAGTAACATTCTTATACTACTGTCGCTGCGGAAGTTAAAAAATAATACACGTAAAACATAGATTCCATTTTTTTGTAAATACAAAAAAAAAAGTATTTACGTGTGAAAAAGTTTGTTTGCATTTGATTTGTTATTTTTACCTGTTGTGGTTTGACGCGTGTACTAATTACTCACTCGTGGCACGTCCCCCTAGACTCTTCACTTCACTCACACTCTCGTTCATTTATCTACGAATACTTTAAGCTTTAAGTTGGTTCATATTGTCTTCTATGATGTTAGAATGTAGAAACAAATTGTAATTATTGATATTTGTATATGCTTATATCAATAATTAGACTGTTAATTAGGTGGGTAGTTTTCCCCATCATTAAATTTTATACACCTGATTACGACTATGTTAACCCGAAGCATGAGGAATCAACACGCTAACACCATATTCATATCAGTTACTAAGACTTCAATTTTTAACTTTGTAAAAACCCTCAATAAAACTTTTACCCAACCCGGGGATCATATCTACAGTTTTGATAACTTTCCAAAAACCGACTTTCCAAAAGCAGGAGCAGAGCAGTATTAATTCGGCTGTATGTTAAATAAAACATACTATGATATTAGATAATTTTTAGCAGATAAGATTAAATGTTAATAAATAGAAATATAAGTTTGTATAATTTACCTTAAAATTTAAATGTAATAAAAATTAAATAATAAATTTTGTAAATGGTAATATTTCTTCGTAAATTGTAAAAAATTGGATTGAGCATGATATTTTGTAAATTGGAAAAATAGCTTTTTGTTGTGAAATAATACTTGTAAATATTGTAATACATAAATAATTGTAATACATGAAATAAAAAAAAGCCCACCGAGTTTCTTCCACCGGATCTTCTCAGTGTGTGGCCGCGTTCCTATCCGGTAGTAATTATAAATAAAGCGACTGAAATTTAAATTTTTGCACACCATATCATGGTAGAATATGTTGGTAATTTGATTTATTTTTAATAACCTGTGACACCTATGTTCTTGCAAATAAATATATTTTTTTCTTTTTCTTTCTTTTCTTTGAATGTTTGTCAGAACCTCAGAACTCTGTCATTCGTGAACCGATTTCTATTTTTTTTTTGTTTGGGAATGTATACCTACTTCCTGTGTAGTCCCACTTTAATTTAGTGAAGATGTGGTGTAGACTTCTGGGAATATAGGAAATATGAAGTAGGTTGTCGCAGTTTTACTTTATATAAGTACTGAAAGTACCGATGATGGAAAATGTAAAATATATTTCTCAATTTCCTCGAAAACATACCTTAAGAAGGTATATTGAAAAATTTATCTCTACAATACGTTCATCATAAAAACAAAACGCATAAAATATTCCGTCTCGACTTCGCAAGCGTCATCAAGCAAATTGGTCGGCGTTTTCCCTACCTGCTGCTACACTGCCAAATACTCATAATAACGAAACAAAAGTGCTCACTAAGCCGAATATATGGCGCTTATGAAGACATTTGCCGTCTCCACTTCCCACACAATACTCTACACAACCTTCGCATTGAAGTTTAAGATAGGGAGCCGGGAAAATCAATTCTCTGTACAACAAAACATAAGCTATGTTGAGGGGTGCAACCCTTGATAAGGGCTAGATTTAATGCAGAATCGTGTGTCCATTGCTAATTTTTTACGAAAAAATATGATTGTCTTACATAAAGTCTATTTTTTTCTATTGAAAGAAAGGCTAACACTAATTACCACCACAAATTATTATGTAGTAGGTACCTAAACTAATATGGAGCAAGTTTTTTACCAACACTTTAGATTAGTTCTAAATATTGTATAGTATCGCCTCTGTCGTCTTATGGTCCGGTGTCAGTGTTGACCACATGAGGTCCTAGGTTCGATTCCCGGGTAAGGCAACTCAAAACTGTGTTTTTTCAGTTTTCTGATAAAAACAACGTTGTCCAGGATTGGACGTGTGCCCAGTTGATGGTAGGCTTAACACATATCAGATTTTGGAACTAGGCATGTTCGGCTAATCGTAGATGCACCGGTTGTACCTCTGCTCAAATCTTCGGGGATACGAGCGTGAAAATACTTTTTTAGTGAAGTGAAATGAGTAACTTCGCCCGCGTGGAAATTCTGACCATGTAGTAAACATGTCCTCTATATAAATTTTCATTCCCCATTCCAGCACTATTGGGATTGATTTTGAAAAAAGCAGCCTTAGTAAAACCCAAGTCTTTAACTATCTCTTTGCAAAATTTTGTCAAAATCGGTTTAGCGGTTTAGCTTTGATAGCGCAAATGGCAGATAGATTGAAAAACAGACAGCTTGACTCGCATTTATAATAATTAGTATGTATTGGTAATTTATAATTAGAATAAGACCGTTTTTTAAACTCTCAAAATACCATGACATAAAATTCGCTAAATCTAATGTATATGTAAAATGCACAAGGAGGATTTTCTCAAGGATTTTCTCTGAGACTTTGTTTACGACATAATATATCTGTGGTCGCCTCTGTGGTCTATTGGTCCAGCGTTGGAGTTATCACATGAGGTCTTGGGTTCGATTCCCGGGTCGGGCACTTTAAAAAAAAGTATTTTTTCAGTTTTCTGAGAAATACAAAGTTGCCCGGGATTCGAAAGTGCCCGGTTGGCGATAGGCTTGCCACCTATCACATTTGTGGGACCAAGTATCTTCGGCTAATCGTGGGTGCACTTGTTGTACCTCTGCCTACCCCTTCGGGGATATGGGCGTAAAGATACTACTATATCTACAAAGTATGACACTTTTAACAGTAATATTAGCGTTTGTTCATATGAGTGACACGTTCTCTTCCCAATGGCGTATCTATTAGTATTCATGCGCTCTGTGGGAACAACGGTTCAAAGAAATATGGGTAATATCAAATCAATCAAAATATGATCCGGTACGTAAATAGTTAAGATTAATCCATAATTACGTAAGAATAAATGATCACTATCACAAACAATGAGACCATGCCACAAAACGTGACCCATTTCTTCTAAATCCTCCGATAAGCACGAACTTAGGCTGCTGTTGAATAAGCAGCTCCTATTGACTGCTTACAATTGAGCTAAAATCAGTTTTATGCAACAGTCAATAAGTCCCATTTAAAAATATCTAGTCTATTTGCACGTTTTATTTATTCCACAATCTAACATTGGGAGTTTGAATTGATCTTAAACAGGCCGCAATGTTGGAATAGATTTATAAACTGATTGGTACATAGAAATATTAATGTTAATTTTAATCTTTTGTTTTATATCGGATAGCTTTAGTTAAATAATTTAAACTACGGTCTTAATAAAAAAAAACTTGAGAGGTGTCAAGGGACACCCGGATGGAACGAAGTTCCTTTCGATTAATTAGCGAAGGAATTGTAATAAAACTTAAACCTGTATACACTCAACAAAAATAATCGTCCCGACACCACACTGTTCAATGCGAAATAGAAATGAAAATATCTGGCTTGCTTTCTATAAGAGAGAGAGAGAGAGAGAGAGAGAGAGATAGATAGAGAGAGACAGAGAGAGGGAGAAAGAGAGACAGAGAAACATGCGCACGCCGCACAGTTTACAATAGCTTACTATAGCAAAAAGTGTAGTGACAACTATTCGTAAGAATTTTTTTCCGTCTAGCCCCCTTTCACAACGCGCGATAAGGAACTTCGTTCCAATAGACTAAAATAAAATTGGTTTGTTGGTTGGTTGGACTAGAAACAACAGTAGTAGGCATATTATCCAAGTAATTGACGATTTATTTAACACGTACGTATTTAGAACAAAAAAAATAAATATTGATAGACTAGCTGACCCGGCAGACTTCGTTCTACCTTTTTAACTACTCTTATTTTTTTCTATATTTTCTCACTTTTTAAACCTTCCCTGGACATCAATAATTGATTGATTCAAAACCAAAATTAGCCAAATCGGTTCAGCCGTTCTCGAGTTTTAGCGAGACTAACGAACAGCAATTGATTTATATATATATATATATATATATATATATATATATATATATATATATATATATATATATATATATATATATATATATATATATATATATATATATATATATATATATATATATTACGCCGGTCGCCCTATTTATCTGTTTATCGGTTAATGACATGAATGGTAATCCCCATCGCCGCATTTGTCGTCTAATAGGGAGTATCTTTTGTATTTGCGCTAACCGGGACTGACCGCCTGACGTGCTCATCCGGAGCACGGGAATTTTACAAGAATAACACCAGTACTATTGAAATCCCTGATTTCAAGAGCTTGGAGCTTGAGGAAAAGAAAGCTAGGCGCCAAGCGCGCAGTGCGGCCAATTGCGAAGATATTAGAACGTACGTTTTATTAAGTTACCTACTCGCTACGTGGTTCACTACTAGACTCTAGACCAGTTTCCCAAACTTTTTTGTGTCGTAGACCCCTTGCCATGTTTTTCCGTGTTGGGTAGACCTCCTACTTACCTGATATTGATTTCCTGTAAATTTCTAACTGTGTGAAGTTTAGTGTTAAAAACTTAAAGTAAAAACACATGTTAATTTATACATTTATTAATTTAATTTAAATTAAAACTACTCAAAATAAATTTTTTTATCTGTTATGTAAAATATACGTAACATTAAATAAACATAAAAACTATAAATAAAATAACATAATCAATAAGTCAATATTTTTAGTGAGAAGGATGAACCTGATGCTTTAATAAGAAATTATCAACATTTGGCGTCAATTTTGTAAGGGTTAATCTTAAATCTCCTCGGCTAATGATGTCCAGACTATTTCTTATCATGTTGTCGAAATAATTAATCCTAATCTTGCTGAGTCGCCATATTGGATTTAAAGTAGTACATATACACATTTATATTATCATACGAATATGAAAAATTTCACAATTTGTAACTCGCAAGAAAAAATGTTTTTTAGACATTCGCTCCATTGTGTACACATCGTAAGAAACTATCGTTTATTAATAATTATCTCATCTTATTGTGGGAACAATAAATCATAATTTTGCTGTGTCACCATGTTTGCCCTTAAATTACACTAGTCAGTTATATTGTTAGTAAAACAAATATAAACAAATTAAGTTGCAAGAAAAAGTGTCTGAGAAAGTCTATGGACGTTCAATCTATTCTGTCGATCTCGCAAGGAATCAAGGAAGGATTTTTTTATTTAATTTATCATTACCTAATAATATAACAATATTATTTATGATGACCACATTCAAGGGGAAGGCTATATTTATATAAGCTACATTTTTATCCGACTGAGCCAAATAAAAATAATATTTTTGCATCAAGTGAACGAAATCGCGGGTAAAAGGTAGTTTTGTAATGTAGCAACATGACCTAAAATTACATAAAGATGGAATATCTACGCGATACGAAAATTTAATAAGCTCTTAATATAAACGTGCCTTTGCACTGATTTGGCAAGTTAAATGAGTTTATTTTGATATTGGCTGAAGTTAAGGCGGAGACGAGGAATATAAAAGCACTAATGAATACAGAACGGCGGCTGTATTTAATTAATGTTGAAGGCATTTAAGCGGCGCAGTTATAAAATACTAGCAGTGGTCGCGGCTTTTCCCAAGCTTATATTATATACTGTGGGAATTAATGGGCGTCCCTACAAATATGTGTGTACACAATATATATTATTAAGTAATTTTATTGAGTTTTAATTTTATTAATTTTTATCTTTGTTTTTATTTCCTGTGTACGTCTGGGCCTAAGCTTATGGGGAATGAGTAGAACTATTTGATATCTCACTATATATATATATATATATATATATATATATATATATATATATATATATATATATATATATATATATATATATATATATATATATATATATATATATATATATATATATATATATATATATATATATATATATATATATATGATTATATCTCACTATAATATCTGGTCGGTCAACCAGATATATTATAGTGAGATATAATATCTGGTTGACCGAGCTTTGCTCGGTTTTTCACATACCCATATCTTGGGAACCGAACTTTTCTTGGACCTGGAACCTTGATAAATCCATGATTCCTTGACCCAAAAAACCCCTAATTTGAGACATTTATGAAAATCGTTGGAGCCGATTCCGAGATTCCAATTATATATAGATATAAATAAATATTCGATATTTATTTATATGTATACTATACATATATATATATATATATATATATATATATATATATATATATATATATATATATATATATATATATATATATATATATTTTATTACTGAATCAGTGCGCACGTTAGGTACGGTCGATTGTGTAACTGTCTCTACGTAGTATTGTATTCTTCTTCTTCGTAGTATTGTACTCTTTGCTGTCTCTGTCAAATATACCGATCTACTGACTCGTACTTCATTACGACAGGCGATAGTTGATAGATGCTAGCTAGCGTATGGCAGCCAACATATGAACGACATAAGTGACGTACGCAACGTCCAAGCCAAACACGCTTTAATCTAGTCTATAATGAATAAAGTAAATCACGTAGTGCAAACTACATCAACTTGATAGCGTTAAGTCACTTCTTACGCCTTAGGCTATTAATACTTACATGCTTACGTTTTCCTACAAATATATATATATATATATATCACCGATCCCCGACGGGGACAAGCAAGATTTGGGTGTTTATTAAATATATTCTTGTATTTATATATGTATTTCTATGTATTAGTATCTTTGACTAACACCCGTAACACAAGCAAACTATGTAAACTATAAATACCCTGATACATCAGGGTATTTACAGTTACAAAGTTTGTAACTGTAATTACCCCGATGATGCTTGTGTAAGCGAAACCGGTTGGAAATAAATTATAATTGCCTTATTGTGAAACAGTACAAGTGTATAAGTGATAAAATGTTGTATTAAAATAAAATTTAACCAGTGCCAACAATGGAAAGTGTATAAATATGTAATTTATATATTTATACTAGCTGACCCGGCAAACGTTGTTCTGCCTTTTTAACTACTCTTGTTTTCTTTTCTATATTTTCTCACCTTTTAAACCTTCCCTGGACTTCAACAATTAATTCAAACCCAAAATTAGTCAAATCGGTTCAGCCGTTCTCGAGTTCTAGCGAGACTAACGAACAGCAATTGATTTATATATATATATATATATATATATATATATATATATATATATATATATATATATATATATATATATATATATATATAAATACGTTTTAGCTCGTCTTGGAGATGGAACCCGGATCCTACTAATCTGAGCTGAATAAAATACCTACCTACAGGGCCATAAGGCAGTCAAAGGTAAAAACTACTAAAACAAACATTTCTGGACTGTTTCCATTACCAAGCCTAGTGAAGATTTACGACAGGTATCAGCTATTCAGCTATAAATATTTAATGCGTACTTGCGACTGCGTTAGAACTCGCATTATTTAGACATGAGGAATGAAATAAAATGGTAACTCCCAAAATACCTATGTATTATACCCATATACAGGTTGACTGGTAAAATATTGTACATATTGAAGGCCGGTCAGTACTCAATTTTGATACCGATCGTATAAAAAATAAGTACTTAACTTATGACCTAATTATCCAATAAAATTATTGAATACGGACAACCGCGCACGGCAACTAACCATTATACGAATGGTGCGCTTTCTACAAACATGTCGATAACAAACTACGATTTACTGAACTCGGGACTAAACTCGTTAGTACACCGTGAAGTGGCCATACTTTTTGAATATTACTACACTTCTTTCGTTGAGGTTTACTATATAATGAGTAATATTCCCTTGTTATTATATTTTTACTTTCGTTAGTACACCGTGAAGTAGCCATACTTTTTGAATATTACTACACTTCTTTCGTTGAAGTTTATTATGTAATTAAGTAATATTCTCTTGATATTATATTTTTACTGATTACTTAGAACCATTAACTATCATGTCTTCCCAAATGTACAATCTAATTTCAACAAACCTGTGCGTAACAAAAACTCTGTCCGACCCGAAAATAAAAATATTATGGTATTTTAAAATACACTTCAGTTTGATAAAATTTAGCGAATATTTAAACTGGACAACGCCACGTCGAGTCATTAGCCGCGTGTTCCTTGATATTGTTACGTACTTCGGGTTCGTAATTATAAGAAAACACCACTTATATTAAATCCGTGTATTTACAACACAAATACACACAAGACAAAGACAACACAATGTAATACTAAATACTCTGTTTAACACAAGTCACTCACTGTACTGACACTAAACTAGAACACTACACAATAAAACACTTCTCGCTTCACACGAGTCGCTTCAAGTATCGCTCTCGATCGCCTTATAAAAACTGCCCTGTATTAATTGTCAACACATTTCTATTTATACCCGAGGTAAAGTTCGACGAACATCGCGAATGTTCGTCAATCATCTCGTTTACGTTACTTTTTTTTTTAATAACACCACAGTGGAAAAAGTAACATATTAAAATTTTACAAAACAAGTATACAACGTTAATATATAGGTAGATGAATATATGTAGGTACCACCAGCGGAGACCAAAACTAACGCATCATGATCTAATTCGTCGATTACTCTCAAGAGTTTCAAGAGAGCTCTCAAGAGTCCCCGAGACCGAAGTGTGTATGAAAAGAGCTATAAATGTGGAAGAAGCAAGGCAAGTATATCTGTACTGTGATGTATGGCACACAGTTCTCACTTTCTAACCAGTAAAGGATTTGGCATGTGAACATATACGTGATGTTTGTATGTAAAAATACTCTCTATACTCTGTATCTCTGTACTGAATTTCAGTATAACTTTCCACGTACAATTTCAAAAGCGAATACTGTTGACTTTTTTCTATCTATTTTTAAGGATGGTGCAGATTTACGGCAGGTATATCTGCCATAAATATTTAATAGGAACTTCCGACTGCGACTGCTTGTGTAAGAGTTTAGAACCCGTAAGATTTACACGAGCATAATAAATGAAATCGTACGTTTCAAAAGTCATTTTTTATTTATATACCATGTATGGTCTCCTTAACTAGGACTAATGTTCCAGTACTATTTAAATTGACCTGATGTCGTTGTTGCAGCCCTTTAGGCTATCATCTAATGTCATTTAAAATAACAAATGATTTTAGACTATTTTCTGGTATAATAATATTCGAATGTATTTAAGTAATTCTGAAACGTGCGATTTCATTTATTATGCTCGATTATCGCGTTTTTCATGCTACAAAAATTGAGGAATCCGTAAATAACAAAATTGAATACGAGGTAAATAAAGCTCCCATATTTGTACAATTCTGTGTACAAATTCAAAAATTTCAAAAAATTGTACAAATTCAATAAATGTACAATTTTTAAACACGAGCATTCTGTTCTTTTAAAGCTGAGGCTGTTTAACTTGAAATTCGTTCGTTCGTGTGTTTAACGTTTATTTTTTACATTTGTTTTATACAGGAAGACCTTTTAAAGGCTGTTTCCTTGGCCAAAAAATACAAATTGCTGCTTTAATTACATATCTCCTGTGTACAAATTTAAAACCTGTATTATTAATGGTGGTATCCCTTAAATTAACAAGAGGTAGGTGGCAGCCCTAGTTCTAATTCTGTTGTAGTAGTAATCTTCATAAAGTAGCTCGATCAAGTGCCGACGATTAAGTATATAAATTGTATTTCTTGAACTATAACTAATAGCGAGTTTTGTCATCAATCAACTGTTTTTGCAAAAGCTTTTTTCCTTTAAACACATGGTACGCGACATAAATTATGTGTAACTAGCTCAAACATGCTCTTCTATAGATATGATTAATGGACTATCGGGTGAGCTCGGTTAAAATATCATGTTCACAAGTTCTAGTAGCTTATAGTGATGTTTTTATTATGGATCAATTCTTCCATTATGTCATAATCGTGCAAACTTCAAGTAATCAGTATATGTCAATGCTGCTTTAGAATTAAGAACGAGTGTGTTCCTGACAAATGTCTTATCTCAAACTTCTAACAAAATTGACGTATGGGTTAAGTAAGATTTTTCCAAGAATCTATATAGATAATAAGATATAATATAATCCAATGCCGCTATTTACTTTGTAAGTAAAGGTGCTATTATATAGTTCTGATGCTTTTTCTATAGGTTTTAACAGTAAAAGAAAGTGTGTCCAGGCTGATGCCGGCTAAAGTCAGATACTCAGAATAAAATTTTGTTTACTCTGACAGATCTGAGTAAGTTTGGTAGACAGTCAGACAGAATTAAGTTAGAAAACTTACCTAAAGCAGACAAGTTAACAGGAACACACCCAAAGCCAAGATGGTCCATGATGCCAATGTATATTATTAATAATGTTTTTGTAAAGTAACCAGTACCGAGACGCACTAAGAACGCAATTAAACTGCGTTCTTAGTGCGTCTCTCTATTGGCTACTTTTTAATTAAATTTTAATTTCATTATCTCAGACAGCTGACATGTACCTACTGGCTTAATCTAATTTTTTATGGCTTATTACTTGAGCACCAGGAAAAGAGGATTTTTATTCGAGCGTATTTATCACAGAACAAATATTTATGCTCGTTTCTTTCAATTTATGGATTTTGACGTGTTGTTGGACTCTCAATTGTATCCACAATTGTATCAGTCACTTAAGCTATATAACTTGATTTTTGCGTTATTGAATATAAAATGTAGGGATTGTTTCCTTTTCTGAAAACTAATTTTCATAAACAGTCGAGTTTTTAACCCACAATTCCAGATATAAGGGTAATGTTTTTCAAGCGTATGTATGTTTGTATGTATACTATGTATGTATGTATGTATGTATATTTCTTTATAATTTTTTGGTAAAGTTACCAACACATATAAGTTTAATGTGCTACGTACTCAGCAAGATGACATATTATACTAGCTAAAGCTAACTTTGTTATGGCTTCTTACTCAAGCACTAGAAAAAGGGGAATGTTTTTCGATTGAATGTTCATTCCTTTAAAATGGTTTGATGGTTTTTTGTGTTTGCGAATAAAGTTGCCGAAGGTTTTTTTCTATTTTCGCAATTAATGTTATTAAACGTTCTGCTACACAAATTAATTCAACCTATTGGCTATACGTAACACGACTATCATGGTTACTAATTGGTAGAGTTCCCCAATGTCTCACCCGAGTATTTAGTGCCACTGCCTTACCTATTCCTGTCGTAATAGCTGTGATTTTCATTGTCGTGTTCCGGTTCAGAGAGTAGGGTACCCGGTAGACTAATGTATGTGGCATTGCCATCCCGCCACACGGACTATTAACGCAACGCACTATTAACATCTTTGGAGTCCATAGGTGATGGTTTCTCTTTCCATCAAGAAAGCCATCTGCTTATTTGCTATGTAATGACATAAAAAATCTTTTAAAAAAGAGGCTAGATGCCACGCAAAGGGTATACAATCATTACATATATTCTATACTTTCCATCGTCGGCACTAGGTGAAATTCCATTACTGTTAGACATATAGTCTAACAGTACAATTACTATGTTTTAGTGCCACCCAGCCAGGAAGTTCATAAAAAATGAATAATTGATCAAATGTATAAAGACCATCGTGAAGTTATAGGGATTTGCAATGCTTCACTACGGTTTGTCACCATCACCTTATTGTTGAATTCCGATTTAAAGGTTTCAATCATTAGATATTAAGCAAGCAGATAGCTCTCCTGACAGGAAGAGATACCATCGCCTCTAGATACCAAAGATGTTAATGGTGCGTTGCTATATCCGCGTGGTGGGATGGCAATGCCACATGCATGTTTTACTGGTTACCTTACCCTCCGAACCGGAACACGGCATGTCAAGCATTGGCGCTAATGCGGCAGGAGTAAGACGGTGGTACCATATACCTTTCGAGACGTTGCAGACTCTACCGGCTAGTAGTCACGATAGTAGTGACACGTGTAGCCAATCGGTCGCCTTTTACGACCTGCCTGGCAGAACGGCAATTGGTCTATTTTTCAAGGGAGCCCGGGTCAACAGGGGGGGTGGATTGGTACTCTAATGAATGTGGTGTCACAAGACTGATTGCAACGCACCATTTACATTTTTGATGTCTATAGCAGATGATTATCTTTTTCGTCAGGAGCGGAATTTATTTAGAAACTATTCTAAACAACGCTTGATATTTTTTATAATTCTGCCGCATTGATCTCTACACAGAATCCGCAACACATCTGTTTGGGCTATTGAACTAGTCAACAATAGAAAACTCCCCGCGATATTAAATTCTATTTATCAAATCATAGACATGGTAACCGTAATACAGTTAATAATGACCTTAGTACCTAACACTGATGGACTAGTTTTGCTTGTATCGATAGTTAGTTTTTAGTTGAAATAATCACTCAGCACGGGATTAATAACAGCATGTCATACAATTTAGTACAAAATTATCATTCCCTTGTATGTTTTTTTCAAAGGGCGAGCATTTTGCAATGAATATAGATCGAACGGTATCACATATGACAGTTACTGACTGTAATATAGACATTATAAAATTAATGTTAGGTTTCAGTTTTTCTTTATAATCAGCTACGCTAGCTGAAGTTTTCGAATTTAGAGATAAAAGTATCTTTACATAATTATTTTTAACTTCCCGCTAGCGTATGTCCGATTGTTGAAAATCGAGTTTTCACCAGATTACGTTTTGAGGTCTTAGGAACCTTTTTCTATTATTTCACGATGTCATTAGTATGTCTGTGTGTGCGTACCTATATATAGTAGGAGTAGTAGTTCACAGCCCATTAAAAGTTTCAAACTAATGATTTGTATTTAATACTTGGTACTTATTAAGAACCGTACACTAATCGTATATCTTTATAGGTATACGATTAGTGTAACATATCTTAACATCTTTGGTGTCTATACACCAAAGATGTTAAGATGCATTGCTATCCGTGTGGCCAGGTGTTAATACTACATGTATCATCGGCTACCTTACCCTCCAAATAGCAGGAATATGTAAGGCAGTGGTACCAGACCCCGTGCGAGACAATGCCTCTCTACTTATATAACCAATCATATACCTTTTACGAACTGCCTGGCAGAAAGTCAGATGGTAAGAAACGATTTCCGTGCTATTGATTGGACTCCAATATTTGAAGGCGAACATGTTTTTTCTTTTTATATTATAAGATAGCAAACAAGCAGATGAGTCTCCTGATAGAAAGAGTCAACCGTCGCCTGTAGACACCAAAGAACGGTGGTGCGTTGCTATCTTGTGGCGAGGTCTAATGCCACATGCGTAAGTTTGGCGGCTACATTATCCTCCAAACCGGAACACGAAAATAACTAGCACTGACGCTATTGCGGCAGGAATAGGTAAGGCGGTGGTACCAGACCCGGTCGAGCCGATGCAGAACTCTACCACCTAGCAGTCACGATGGTAGTAACGCGCATAGCTACTCGGTTACCTTTCACGAACTGCCTGGCAGAATGGCAGTTGGCCTATTCATCAAAGAAGCCCGGGACCAACAGAGAATAAAATTAAGTAGAGAATTAAAATTAAGCATAAACCTGCTCCTTGGTTAAACCGTGACATAAAAATCGAAATGTCAAAGCGAAATAAAGCTAAAAGCATATTCAATAAAGTTCCATCTGACAGTAATATTACTCGTTATAAGATGTTACGAAATCACTGTAATATGCCGTATTGCCAAGCGACGTTACTTCCATGAATCCTTAACCAATGCAGGTTCAGATAAAGTCTGGAGATTTCTTTCCCCGTGTTGGTCCCGGGCTCCTCTGAAGTATAGGTCAACTGCCGTTCTACCAGGCAGGTCGTAAAAGGCGACCGATTGGCTATGCGAGTCACTACCGTCGTGGCTACTCGTGGTGGTAGAGTTTTGCTTTGTCTCGCCCGGGTCTAATATCACCACCTTACCTTTTCCTGCCCCAATAGCTTGAGTGTCACTGTCGTGTTCCGGTTTGGTGGGCGAGGTAGTCGGTAAACTTATGTATGTGGCATTAGACCTCGCCACAAGATAACAACGCACCATTAACACCTTTGGTGTCTATGTTATTACTGAGGAATTAATAAATTAATACTCAGGAATTATTAAATAAGTTGGAGCGAATACAAAATCTATGTATTCGATTTATTTTTGGCCTGGGGAAATATGACCGGGTCTTCACTACAGAACCCAATTAAAATGGCCTACAATACGTTCGCGAAGTCGCCCATTGAAACAAAAATACTTTTAGTCAACTCTTTGATACACCCGATCTTAGATTATGCTAACGTGTGTTATTCTGATCTAAGTGCTAATCCTGTCAGTAAGATTGATCGTTTGCAAAGCAATGCAATTAGATTCATTTTTTCGCTTCGTAAATATGATCATATCACAGTATCGCACTCGTCTTCAATGGTTTTCAATATCTCGTCGACGACAATACAGAATCTTGTGCAATTTATTTACCATATTGTTTGACAAATTTGCTCCTGTTTACCTTTTAAAGATAATATTAAATTTTTAGCCGATTCTCAAACCTTTTTCTTCGATCCTGTGATTCTATTTTGTTACCCATACCATTGCATCGTTCTGGGTTTATGTCGAATTCCTTTGCTTTGAAAGCTGCTCGTAACTGGAATGATCTTCCAAAAGTACTCAGAAATATTTAGCCCAAAGATGCATTTAAACACGCCTTAAAAATTATTTACTTAAATCCGATGTGTGTTTGAAGTAAACCTTAACTAAAGTTATTAATTTCACACTGGTTTTTTCTGTAAGTCGCTGTTCAATTTACTTAGATTTATGTTTATTAATTAAATTTGTATTGTAATAATTTTTACATTATTAACTTTATATTATAATGTACACCCAGCACAGCATACTCATGTTTATTTATTTTTAAATAGTTATGATTATAGTTGTGTACGTCATTATTTTGTATTTTTATACTTATATCACACCTACCATTTAACTTTTCTGCTAGCCCGAAGGTTGACTAGTACAGAACGTATTTAGCATTAAGTCCGCCTTTTGTACAATTCTTTTATGTTTGGTGTGCAATAAAATATAAATAAATAATATTAAAATAATCGGTTTTTATTAAATGCCTATTAATTTTATACACGGCACATATACTAAAACAACAATTTTTACAATTCTTGTCTGTCTCTCTATCTGTTTGTTTCGCCTAATCGGCTGGACAGATTTTGACGGATATTTCACTGGCAGACAGCTGATGCAACTTAGGCTACTTTTATTTTAGAAACTTTTTCACTCGGATGAAGTCGCAGGCACAGCTAATGTATAGTAAAACAACACCAACACGCGGTGCGAACATGCTAGATACGAACTTGTTTTAGATAATAAAATACCTGTAGATCTTGTTAATAAACATAAATTAATATATATTCTACATTCTTCACCATGGCACTTGATAAACCTCCATTTCAATTCAATATTTTTAATTTAAATGCCTAAAATGATTAGTGATTTTTTAAATTTTATTTATTTTACAAGCTAGCCGGCGCAACTTGGCCCGTGAATAGACATGTCAATCCCCTGTTTCACGCCTTCAGGAAATGATTTTCGAAAAAAAGTTAGCCTGTTTTGGACCCTGGATCTTCAAATATCTCCATGCAAAATTTCATCAAAATCCGACCGACAGACTTTCGCAATTATAATATCACACTATGAATTTTATAGGCATAATATATTTATTTTGATTTTTTCTTTTCAGTAGCATGGAGGAGATCAAATAAATATAAGTCCAAGTTAAATTAATTTCTTCTTTGTAAGTAGCAAGTTAAATTAATTTCTTCTTTGATTTATAATATATTACCTTTCCCCGCGGCATTGCTCGCATTTAAGCCATTAAATAAGTTTTTTTTAATAAAAAGTATCCTATGATACTTCTAATACCTTCAAGAATATGTGTACAAATATAAATAAAAAAGAGTATGTGTTTCATGATGATCGATTAAGTAGATTTTGCGTGAAAGCGTAATAAACAAATTTAAATTCACATTTATAATATTACTAGGATTTTTATCATATTACTAGCTGCAATGTGCAGCCCGTTGCATTACAAAAGTTTTTGGAGGATCCCGCCGATCACCTAATTTTTCCGGGATAGAAAGTAGCCTGAATGCTATTCCAAATCGCCTACCTGTGTGCCAAATTTCATTCAAATCCGTTCATTTGTTTTTGCGTGATAGAGTAACAAACATCCATCCATCCAAACATCCATCCATAACACCCAAACTTTCGCATTTATAATATTAATATAGATATAATATTAATATAGAGCCAACAAGCAGAAGGCTCTTCAGATGGGAAAAGAAACCATCGCCGATAAACAACAAAGATATTAATGGCGCGTTGCTATACATGGGCCAGATTGGAAAATCACATTTATAACTAAGTCGGTTACCTTGCCCTCCAGACCCGAACGCGATAGCGCGCTATTGCGACTGGAAACCCGATCGAGACATTATAGTAGGGGAGCCCAAGATGCTAAATGGGTAGTTACTCGAGCGTCGTAGGGACCTATTGGATTTTGTAAATTAAATTATAGGAATATTATGTTTTTCATTTCAATGGTGGGGGAAAAATCTACAGATAAAAAAAATGTTGTAAAAAAAACAGTGACATGCAAGCACTGAAACGCGTTAGATTGGGGTATGGTGGGTTAATTGCCACCTACAATTTAGAAAATCTGACGACTCAAGTGTAGCTTAAGGGAGTGGGAGGGTCACAAATTTGCAAAGAAAATGTTGTCTTGACAGTCTCGAGCGCGACTGAATTTTCTTTTATTATGGTGGTAATTATGTAAAAATTACGAAAAAAGTATATTCTGACAATTTCCACAAGCCGAAGTTATCTTTTGTTTTTTTCTGCCATAGTTACCCCCCTCTATAGAAAGGGCTTATATTTGGTGGAGAGCCTTAACAGTATGCGAGGTACCCCCATCCATGTTAATCTGACACGCTCGAGTAAATGCCAAAATCCCCTCATGGGCTCCCCTACTATTACAAAACTCTACCACCTTGTCAGTAATTACCATACTAGTGACACGTGTAAGCCATCTCTTGCCTTTTTCGAGATGCCTAGCTGTAAGGTTGCTGACCTATTCTTCATAAACGTGCCTGGATAAACACGGAGAAAGCTTATGCAAGTAAAACCGGTTGGATAATAATAATATTTGCATAATATTTGCATTAATATTAGTATTGACGAGTGTATTGAATATTTTTTGTCAAAATGTGTATTGAATTGGATTGAAATTAACCATCAGTATTAATCAAAGATCACGGTAATTCAACAAGGCATCGTTGTTCTGGGGGCTCTGATTCGATTCCCGACAGGAACAAGTGTGGTAAGTATCAGCGTTAGTATTTCTAGGTTTAGGTATTTATTAAATGTATTTAAATATGTAGACAATATACATTTTTATGTATTAGTATCCTTGTCTTACACCCATATCAGCAGGAAATAATTTGCTTATTTTGATTATATTAATTCGCGTATTTTTTTAAAAGTTATACGAATTGATCTAATCTCTTAATTGTTGAAAATTCTGTAGGTTGTGAAGATTTTATTCAACTTTCGGTCGTATTCACACTGTGAAGAAGTTGATGGAGAAACGCGAGGAATACAACCGGCCCTTGTGTTTTGAATTCTCAGATTACGAATAGGCTTTTGACAGCGTAGCCCATTGGGCCGTGTTTCATTCTCTTCATCACTGTGAAATTGACGCAACGTATGTGAATTTGCTTTAGAACTTGTATGAGGAGACAGAGGAGACAGAGGAGAGAGGAGATTAATGAGACAATGCAGATGCGTTTACACACTTACCTACTGATTATATACCAATCAAACTTGGATGACGTGGACACGTGGCGTGAAAGAAGTCCCCATATTGTCCCCGCTATTTGCAGCAGTTTTGAAGGATATCCTTAAGCTGCTTAAATGGAACAATAAGTGTGTCTATATAAATGGAACATACTTGTCACACCTCCGTTTTGCAAATGACTTAACTCTCATTAGGGAATCATTAACCGATCTCCAAGGGATGTTTCAAAATCTTTATAATGTTTCTCTAATAATCTTAAGAAAAACAAGAAGACAAACTTGATGACTGACCGGTCGGGTTCTGCTCAAATTGTTACGGTAAGTGGAGAGACTATTAAAAGAGTAAGCCGTTATGTTTACCTAGGACATTGTTTATCATTTGGCAGAGAGCATAAACACAAGGAGATAGATAGAAGAATTCAGCTAGGATGGGCAGCTTTTCACAAACTGGAATACGTATTTAAGGGATCGAAAAATGCCATATGCCTAAAAACTCGCCTCCTTAACCAGTGTGTTCTGCCTATAATGACTTATGGTGCCAAAACATGAACGCTCACAAAGAAAACAATGCATAAAATGAGAGAGGCACAACGAGCCACGGAGCGCGCCATGTTATATATCACTCTAAAAATCGAGCCAGAAACATCGACATCCGAAGAAAAACCAAAGTGGTCATTGTGGTGGTGGGACATTTGACTAGTCGTAGTGATGGTAGGTGGAGTATATCCTTAACAGAATGATGGTCGAGAATGAGGAAAAGAAGTGTAGAAAAACGGCAAGATGGTCCGATGATACCGTTAAACTAAAAGGAACTGAACAAGAGCGGTTTTAAATAGTGAAAAATGGCGAGAGGAAGAGGAGGCTTGATAGAAACTATTGATAATGATGACGTAATTTATCAAGCGATATTTATTTATTCTTTTTACAATCATTTTATACTTTTATGGTTGGTTTTTCTTTTTTAGTTTTGTTTGACATCGACATATGTTCTACCTGCCTACGTTGAATGACATTTGATTTAATTTGCTTAAAACAAATGACGATATATGAAATAAACAAAAGAAATCTGGTAAATTTGACGAATTTGTTTTACCGTTCTAGCAACATCAACTTCAATTATTAAAGCCGACTTAATTAGAGCACAAAAGTTTAATGAAACATAATGTGTTTCTCTTCCACACCAAAAACGGTTTGAACAATTTAAGAGTTATTAAAATTTAATTCTAATTTGAAGTTAAAATAGGACATTTCATGTAAATTACATGACTTGTTGTAGTTGGGCCATTTGGCTCATATTACAGGACACAATTTCGATTCCCGAATAGGGTGGCATGTGTTTTTGATTTAGAAATATATTAGTAACAGATCAGAGTCTGACGGTGATATGTTAACATCAGGAGTGTAATGGGAGAGGGGTACTAAATAAATCGAGATTTATAATCAATGAAACCTATATTTTTGCACTTGTAAGTAAAAAAAAAGTATATTCACGCCCGTATCCCCGAAGAGGTAGGCAGAAGTAAAATAAGTGCACCCACGATTAGCTTATATACTTGGTCCCATAATGTGATAGGTGGCAAGCCTATCGCCAACCGAGCACTTATTCAATCCCGGGCAACGTTGTTTTTAACAAGAAACTGAAAAAACATATTTTTTCAATTTAATGCCCGACTCGGGAATCGAACCTTATGCGCTCAACACCGATACCGATCACACCCACCACTAAACCACAGAGGCGACATCTAGACTACAGATGCACTTGTAAGATTCGTATTATGATTTTTATACATTTCAATGTTAAATTTATTAACGAGTATTATATAGGTAGACCTATTTCACTCCTAGTCTAGTAGTTATTGTCTGATATAGATCCTGGTA
Source organism: Apodemia mormo (assembly GCA_036924255.1). Taxonomy (NCBI): domain Eukaryota; kingdom Metazoa; phylum Arthropoda; class Insecta; order Lepidoptera; family Riodinidae; genus Apodemia; species Apodemia mormo. The sequence goes on from JAUPFN010000003.1 coordinate 9,082,355, forward strand.
TATTCGTCTTAGATCATTAAGTACCGAATTCTGATGATGGACTTCCGCGTTAAACGAGAATCAGTTTACACTGACTTATAAAAACACCGTAATAAAACTACCGTGATGTTGCTTGTTATAACAATCATAACAAGTATTACACAAACAATATATTCGTTATACCATGATCCAATTCAAAACAACCAATAGTCCTCTTAATAAACTTGTTCGTTTCGAATTGTAAATTAAAGCTCATTTTGTCGCATCCATTGAGTAATAATACCTTACAATTTGAAAGAGCGAGAGTTGGCGCTTCTTCACAAATCCTACCAAATTAATTTATAAATATTTCTTTCACTCTATTTAATATTAATTTGGTATTTCGCAATTGATTTACAATTAAATGACAAAATTTAATAATGTTTACATTTGTTTGACATATTAACATATTAAAATAAAAAATAAATTACGTAATGAATAACAAAATTACATAATGAAAATTTCAGTTACCTATTAAGCCTTTGATCTCGCTGAAGCACAAAGCCAGGCATATCAATCCTCCGAATGTACATAGCGTTCGAGACGCCCTCAACATTTTTCCAGACTTGCATCCTTTAATAACATTTTTCACCAAAACCCAACCGGCAACTTAAAACGAAAGAAACCTTAATATTGTATTATTTACAAAATACACCATAATCCTATTATCAACATGTTATCAGGTCATTGACTCTACATTTTTTAAATCGGATTTAAGGTTAAACGACAGCGGAAGTAAACACGCGCGTAAATAACCGCACGGAGCGACACTACCACTCTCTGTAAAAGCTATAGCGGTACTAAGTCCGTTTTCATATAAGCTTCGTAGTCTTCGTAGCGCGTAGCAGTTTGGGAAAGTCCGTGCTACACATTGATCGACTTTTATTGGAATTTGGAAGTTGTTACCATGGGCATGAGATTATGACTATGTTACGGATCAACTAAAAAGCTCTAAACTAACCCAAAGTAAGCAAACAATAGCGATTAATGGTGAAAAAGTATTTACTTTTACGAACACGGTACAACATATTGCCCTCACAAGAGTAGACACACACTTTTTTATGTCATCAAAGAGCAAACAAGCAGATGGGTCTCTTGATGAAGAGAAACCATCGCCTATACATACGAAGGATGTGAATAGTGCGTTGCTATCCATGTGGCGGGATGATAATGCCACATGCATAAGTCTACCGTCTACTTTACCCTTCAAACTGGAACAAGACAATGACAAGCATTGACGCAATTACGGCAGAAATAGATAAGAGTTGCGGAACTCTACCCCCTAGTAGTCACGATGGTCGCGATTCGCATAGCTAAACGGTCACCTTTTGCGATCTGCCTGGCAGAACGGCAGTAGCTCTATTCTTCAAAAGGGGTGCGAACAAATACGAGAGGAAAGCACGATAACTCTAAAATAACTAACTCTAAAACTAAAGTTTATTTAATATATTGTATTTTAAAATTTATTTTAATTACACTTTTACAACAAAGTGCTAATAGGTAGTAAGTTTTTTTTTATATCATAAGATAGCAAACAAGCAGATGGGTCTCCTGATGGAAAGAGTGAACCATCGCCTATAGACACCAAAGATGTTAATGGTGCGTTGCTATCTTGTGGCGAGGTCTAATGCCACGTGCATAAGTTTACCGGCTACCTTACCCTCCAAACCGGAACACGGCAGCGACAAGCACTGACGCTATTGCGCCAGAAATAGGTAAGGCGGTGGTACCAGACCCGGGCGAGACAATACAGAACTCTACCACCTAGTAGCCACGATGGTAGTGACTCGATAGCCAATCAGTCGCCTTTTACGGCCTGCCTGGCAGAACGGCAGTTAGCCTATTCTTCAAAGGAGGCCGGGAACAACACAAGTTTTGCAATATTATGAAAATCTTAAGATTAAATTAGCTGCTACACTTTCCCTAGAATTTATCGTTGGCAGTATGTTGGACATCCATTAGTAACATTTTTTACATTTATACGATGTGTATTGTATGTGTATAATGATTTTTTTGTCACCTATTATACGGTAACAGAAATATTACTAATCCCTTACTTAATTTAGCGATTTTCACATTGTTGCAAAAAATTCTATTAAAAGTTTATAAGTAATTTATAAGTAAAAAGCCTTAGCAGTTATTATTCTAGGCGCAAACACGTAAATACAAATAAATAAAATTGGGGTGTCTGTTTGTAATATTAAAATAACCGTTTTTACTAAATGCATATGGATGTATACACGGTACGTATACCAAAATAACATTTTTTAGAATTTTTGTCTGTCTGTCTGTTTGTTCCGGCTAATCTCTGGAACGACTGGACCGATTTTGACGGGACTTTCGCTGGAAGATAGCTGATATGATAGCGAGTACCTTAGGCTATTTTTTTTTTAATTTTTCCACGCGGACGAAGTCGCGGGCTCAGCTAGTTCAATATATTTAAATAATTTTGCCCAGGACTTGATATGTGTCAAATTTTACGATCTTAAGAAGAAGAAGAAAACTGATAACAATACCACCAGGAGATCTGATTGTTTAATATATTATTGAACTACAACTTTGCAAGAATTATGAATATGAAAAGACAAGCCGTTATCGACAGAATACATTCCATGCAACGTTTTGTATACTTTAAGAAGTCTCCCTATTTTCACGATATCTTTCCAAGTTTTATTAGTGTCGTCGACTAGCACCCATAACACAAGCAAATAATTTTCGACTTAGGAGTTAGATCAGCAAATGTAATTTGTCCCGTGAACATTTATTATTTTATTTATCTTATGATATAAAATAATATCATTACGCTAGTTCTCTCGCGACCTGGTAGAGAAAATTGAAAAGCAATAAACGTTCTGATTCGACACGATTCAGATTTGACGCTCGGCGAGATCATTGGTGAGATCATTTTTTCGCATTTTGGCCATCTATCAACCTGCGATCTTGTTTCTTTCGATTTGTTTCCTTAAGCTTTAGCTACTCTTATAAGGTAAGAAGCTTTTATTTATTTTATTTAACCCCGTGTTCCGTTCTGCCCGGTGGATCGTAAGAGGCCAACCATTGGATATGCAAGTCACTACCATCGTGGCTACTGGGTGGTAGAGTTTTTGAAGGTAAGATAGCCGGCAAACTTATGCAAGTGGCATCAACACCTCGCTACACGTATAGCAACGCACCATTAACACCTTTGATTTCTATAGGCGATGGTTATTTCTTTCCATCATTAGATCCATCTGCTTGTTTGCTAGCTTATGACATAAAAAAGCCTCAAAAACAGCCCAATAACATATTTCAGTCCAACCTGGGGATCGAACTTTAAATCTTAAGATCGAATCGATCGGTCGACTATCTACTAATACCTAGTTTAACACATGGCCTGCGCGGACGACGGACTTTTCTCCGTGGCGGAGAAAAAAGTACGCTCCGCGAATAAAACTCCGCCGCGAATTTACCGCGAAATCAACGCACACGGTGTGCGATAATTTGTTGCACAGCGCTTCAGCGCACAACGCGGACTAAAGTCCGCCGTAGGTACGCGTTGCTTCACCTAATCACACGTGTTCTATTCTTTTGGGGACTCCCCCGTACTTTTGTCCGGTCCGCTCTCTGCATGTCCTCGGTTATTCGAGGGATTTTTTATACTCGGTACTTTTAATCTCTCGTTTGCGTTACTCTATACAGTTGTAAGTGATCTATTTTAGCGGACAAAAAAGTCCGCGGACAAAAATCCGTCGTCGTCATAATATAAACTGAAAAGTTTGTTGATTTGATTAGACGCGCTATGGATGTACCGTACCAGTTGAACATGAAAAAATACTTTTGTGTGTGATAGCCACATTTACGAAAAAGGCTATAGGCTAACTTTTTACCCAATTGTACAAAAGTAATAGTTTTGGGCCACGCGAACGATGTTCCGAGAAACGGCTTTAACAAATAATCTGACAGATATTTTACTCTCTTCATTTTTTTTTAAATATTATAAGATAGCAAACAAGTAGTACTCTTCTGATGGAATAATAAAACACCAAAGATGTAAATGATGCGGTGCTATCTTTGTGACGGGGTCATAATGCCACATGAGTAAGTTAATCGACTACACTACCCTCTAAACCGAAACACGACAGTGGGAAGCGCTGACGCTATTGCGACAGGAATTGGTAAGGCGGTATCAGACCCAGACAAGATAATGCAGTACTCTACCGCTTAGTACGACGCGAGTCACTAACGCGCCTAGCTAATTGTTCTCCTCTTACGATCCGCCTGGCAAAATGGCAGATGGTCTATTCTTCAAATGGGTCCCGGAGCAACACAGGGATTCATGTGACCATTAACTTTAGCGTCTTTCAATATTTACAGTATGTTACCTGTCAACCTGCATCCATACTATACATACTCTCCCATACTAATATTATAAATGCGAAAGCCTGTCTGTTATGCTTTCACGGCTAAATCGCTAGACCGATTTTCATACAATTTGGTATGGAAATAGTTGAAGATCGGAGTCAAACATATGCTAAATTTTTTTTTCAAAAATCAACTCTTAAGGGGCTGAGATAGGGGATAAAATTTGTATGAAATACTATATCGACATGTTAATCTACTCGTAAGCAAAGTTGCGCGGGTCAGCTAGTACTGATATAAAACTTAAAAATTTGTTTATTTGTTTGTAAATATCTTCACGCCCGCATCCCCGAAGAGATAGGCAAAGGCACAACAAGTGCACTCACGATAAGCCCAAGACATTTAGCCCCACAATGTGATATGTGGCAAGCCTATCACCAACCGCGCACTTATCCAATCCCGGGCGACGTTATTTTTATAAGAAAACTGAAAAAAACACCTATATTTTTAATTGCCCGACCCGGGATTCGAACTTGGGACTTCATGTCGTCAACGTCGACACCGGACCACTAGACCACAGAGACGATATTTGTTTGGACGCACTAAATTCTGGATGTACCAGACGAATTAAAAAAAAATTATGTATGATAGTCATATTTTTACTGAACTGTACAAAAGAAATATTTTTGAATAATGCGAACAAAGTCGCGGGAAATAGCTAGTTATTAAATAGTATTAGAATTTTTTTCTTTCTTTAATACAAATATTCCTACCAAATCGTTTCCATATAGAGAGCATCTAGTTCACAGTCAGTAATTCAGTAAGCATATCTCGTTGGACATAAACAGTCTATCGGGACCCAATCAATGTCATGTACATCGCACATTAAAACATGATGTGAGACTCTGAGGAGGCAATAAGGCTTACAACAGTCTATATCTTTGAATACATATCCCAAAATTATGTTTCTTTCCCGAAATATTATTAAGTTATTTTTTTTCTTATACAGGTTGACTAGTAAAAGTGGCCTCTACATTGCTACACCCTATCAGAGTACATGTACATGTCCCTGAATGTACTATTTAACAAAATAAAAATATTTAACATAATATGACGCAATAAAATATTGAGTAAGTATAAGCAATTTAAAAAATAAATAGCCATTTTGGCTGTGTGGAAGGACAATCCCGTAGACTTATATAAATTACGTGTCACGTTGTTTGTCCGCTATGGATTCCTAATATGTAAGGCAAAACAACGCTTGCCGGGTCAGCTAGTTAATATTATAAATCTAAACTTTCGCATTTATAATATTAATATTAATTTAGTGTTTTATACACTGTCTACCTGTTTTCTGCTGTCTTGAGTTAGCTGTAAGATATCTGTTATCTAACTCATTCTGTTATTATTTAATAGTTACTAATTTATTAGTTTAAGAGGCTCGCCGTTTTTCCTGTTTTTTGTTCGCTATTTTCTAGTTGGTACATCTAATTTTTGTGTACAATAAAGTGTTTCCGAGTGCTGAACGGACCATCTACCACTCTGCCACGCAGTTCGTAAAAGGCGAACGATTGGCTATACGTGTCACTGCCGTCTTGACTACTAAGTAGGCATGTTTCCCTTAACAATTAACATGTTCAGATTCGTAATACATTTTTATTAACAATTAACAATCGATATTTATCTCAAATATTGTTAAACTTTATTTTTATTACCACTAAAAATATGATAATATAATAAATGAACAATGTTGTTTATGAAACAATAATACTTCTAACACTAATACTGCTAATACTAATTTTTACACAAATAGCGCGGTTGTTGTAAATAGTATAGTTTGACCGTTGACGTGTCTAGTAAATTGAAAAATGTATTATATATTATAATTAGCGTATAAAAGCAACTGTTACAACAAAGCTGGCTTTAGTAATCGCATTGTTAATCTAATTTAACAATAATTTCCATGCCTGCTACTAACTGGTAGAATTCCGCAACGACTCGCGCGGGTTCGGTATCACTGCCGTACCGATTTTTGCCGCATTAGTATCAGTGAATGTCACTGTCATGTTAAAGTTTGGTGGGTAAAGTAGCCAATTGAAGTGGCATTACCGTACCGCCACATGGATAGCAACGCACTATTAACATCTTTGATATCTATAGGCAATGGTTATATCTTTCCATCAGGATAGCGAGTCTTCTGCTTGTTTGTTACATTGAGATATAAAATTATAATTAGACATTGTGTGGATTTAACCTTAAAGGACGGTTGTTATCATTTGCATCTGTATAAAGGGCGGCCGGCAATGTATTTGACAACGCAGGCACGTTTTATTATCCTGTGAACTTATTGCTGATGAAACGTTGTTCGATACTTCATTAAACATTGAAGTCAAACGCTCAATGTACATTTCTAAGGTATAATAAAATTTTAGTCGAATACGTCAATATAGTATTGCCGTCGTCCCGATTTTCAGGCCAAAAATCCCACGCGGGGGGAATACTCAGTGTAGTCTAGTCTCAGAATTTTCGGGATTTACTCTCGTTTGATGTGTCAGAGAGTTTTGTCATAAAGATTTAATGTTAACCGACCCCGTGTTGATCCCAGGCTCCTTTGAAGAAAAGGCCAACTTCCGTTTGGCCGTTTGGCCAGCCAGATCGTAGAAAGCGGCCGATTAGCTATGCGAGTCACTGCCATCGTGGCTACTAGGTGGTAGAGTTCTGCATTGTCTCGCCCGGTTATGATACCACCGCCTTACCTATTCCGCAACAGTGTCATTGTTTGTGACTGTCGTGTTCCGGTTTGGAGATTAAGGTAGCCGGTAATCTTAATCAGGTGGCATTAGACCACGCCACAACATAGCAACGCACTATTAAGATCTTTGGTATCTATAGGCTATGGTTGACTCTTTCCATCAGGAGACTCAGCTGCTTGTTTGGTATTTTATGGAATATAAAAAAACTAGTTCTTTGGGCATATAAACCTCTATATATATGTTCTAGTTAATAATAATAATAATAAATAAATATTTACGGGACACAATACACTTACTGATCTAACCCCAAATTAAGCAAAAGTATTATTTGCTTGTTTTATGGATGTTAGTCAACTATGCTAATACATAGAAATACATATATAAATACTAGAATATATTTAATAAACACCCAAACCCGGAAATACAAACATTTATGCTCATCACACAAATGCTTGTCTCCGTCGGGGATCGAACCCTAGCCCCGTTGATTGCGTAGTCAGGGTCGCTAACCACTCGACCAACGGGGTGGTATGTTCTAGAAACCAATGATTATTCTAAGCTGAATTTGAAATTCACATCAAGTAAAAGGAAAAGTAATAATAAACTTCTTATTATTATTGTTGACATTTTTACTATGTGCCCCTTACTTGACATGTTTACTATTTGACAAAAGGATCCCACTTTTAATTCATAAGGTTTTAAAATCCTGCTACGATTCAAAAAAAAATGTTAGCACTGATAAGAGCCAAGAGGTTCCGGGTTCGAATCCTTGGTCGCCCAAATCGTTCTAAAATAAAATAACTTGGTAAAGTGCGTGTCAGGCCACGCGTAATGTAGGGCTCCGAAGTTCACAATAATTTAGACTAGGTAGATAGCTTTTATTGTTTCATACTATGAACTTTTAACATATTTAACGTCATAACCGCACCACAAGTATTGCCTACAAAGACTTCTCCGAGTACATTTTATAAGTCGGTCGACTGTTACTCACAAACTTGTAAAACCTAATCCATGATAGTTTTCCTTTTAACTTTATTGTATTTACTACTGCATTGCATTCTTTTTCCACCCCGAAAACAACCTTTTGAGTGGCGGGGAGAGGACTCTAACAAACGAGTCCCTTAAACTAAAAATTGTTTTCACATACATGCAATATTTTTTTAAATCTATTTAGTTTAGTTAGAAGTTACCCAAGATTTTATGTTACCACTTTGTTGCTGAGGCTAATTTGTATATTCATACCGAATTACAACTTTCTTGTTCAGAATTTCTGAGTTAAACTGCGGACGGACGGATGGATGGACTTAGCGAAACTATAAGGGTTCCTAACTCACTTTGGAACCCTAAAAATAAGTTTTTTCAGATTTTTTTTTACATAATACACACAATTACAAGTATACATACTATAACGTACATAATAAATACCCAAACCCACTAATAAATAAAAAGAAAATATGTTTATTTTTCAGACAACCAAGATCCATAAGAGTTAGTTTAGTTTAGTTAGTAAAATTACCTATAGCTAATGTTAGTACTTAATAACTAAGAAAGATCTTGTGATATTAATTATACTTATATTTCAGCAGCGGACAGTGCCCGCAGTCGGCAATGATCTTCAAGACATTGTTGTGGCTACCGCGAACTCTCTGTAATAATGAGCCTGCTTTTTTGCGCAGTACAGCCGGGAAACTGTCGAGTGTCGACCCCTGCGCACGCTAACATCATGGAGGCACTGCAGTACGCAGCAGCCCCAACAATGCCCTGAAAGCATTATTGTATTGTATCCGTAAGGCGCTGTATGATCTCAGTGTATAGTTACACCACAGACTACTTGTGCAAAAAGAGGTGCAATATGCTTTAAAAAGTGTTACTAAGTAATACAAACATCTATTCTCAACACACAAATGTTTGTCACTGTAGGGAATCGAACCAGAGCCCCAGCCGACAGGGGTCGGCAACCTGTGGCTCTTTGGATGTGAAGCTACGGCTCATTAATTCCTTTCGCAAATATTTATTTATTTATTTATTTAATACTTTATTGTACACTTATATAATGACAAAAAAATTAAACGATACTTAAAATAATGCCCCAAAGGTGAGCGTGATCCCTAACGACAGAGATTTCTTCCAGCTAACCCAGAAAGTGAAGCTGGGAAAGGAAAGTGGAAGGCATCGTGCACAAGCATAAAGACAAACACAAATATATAAATTACATTGAAATTCTAATTTCAATGTAATTTATATATTTTTGAAGAATTCTTTTGAAGCTTCTCGAGTTTATTTAAAAGCACTTCAGTAGCGTCAAGGAAACAGGAATCTACATAATCCAGAATAGGAAAGACAAGAGTTTGCACAAGACAAATTTTTGTCTTAATAGGCAGGAAATTTTTCAATAACTGTAAGGAGTGAAAAGTGAAATACATTTTTTTGCTAATGCTACTGATGTGATCATCCCACGATAGATCAGATCTAAAAATAACACCCAAATTTGTTACACTAGATGAAAAAGGGATTCGAGTCCCATTATAAAGTAATGGTGGTAAATTTGAATGATCAATGGATTTTATCATCTGACGACTACCTACAATGATTGCTTTAGATTTAGATGGATTAACCATAAGACCGAAAGCTTCAGCCCAAGAATAAATTGCGCTAAGATCCTTATTCAGCAAACCTAAAGTTTCCGTTATATCCCCGTAACTACAATGACGATATATCTGGAAATCATCGGCATACATATGAGTTAGAAGAGATAAACTTGGTAACAGTGTTAATAAATATAGAAAAAACTAAAGGAGATAATATGCAGCCTTGCGGAACCCACGAAATAATGTCACACCAGTTAGAGCAAACTTCATTCAGAGAAACATATTGTGTTCGACCCCGCAAATATGAATCAAACCAACCTAAAGCCGAAGGTGAGAAATTAAGAGTGTGCAGGACTCCAATCAATAAGTCAAAATCAACGGAGTTGAAGGCGCTACTAAAGTCCAAAAGCACTAAGATGGTAAGGTGTTTTGAGTCCATGGCCAACCGAATATCATCAGATACCTTGACAAGTGCTGTCACAGTACTGTGACCCGGCCGAAAACCTGACTGAACTGACTCAAAAGGTCATTAGAGCGAAGGTAATTTGATAATTGAGAATGTACTATGTGCTCTAAGACCTTTGAGAGAAAAGATAGTATGGAGATGGGCCGATAGTCAGGATTTTTCGGGTTAGCGCTTTTGGGCAGAGGAATTACTTTGGCAGCCTTCCATATAGAGGGAAACGTGCTAGATGATAGGGAAAGATTAAATATATACGTAAGAACAGGAAGAATATAAGGGATAATACTGAGTAACATTTTGGAACATAAACCATCATTGCCAATCGCAGAAGATGAGATAAGTGAATATGTTTCTTGACTTCCTATTCTGTGACTGAAACGAGCGAAAAAGAACAAGAGGGACGCAAAACAGTAGACAAATAATTTAGTGTGTCATTTTTAGTTACAGTATTAATTGCGAAAGGAAGAGTGGTAAAGTGAGAATTTAAATCATTGAGATTAATACAAGTACTGGTAAGGGCAGGTGATTTCCCAAGACTTAGAGATTTCAGAAATTTCCACACCTCTTGCGAACTGCATTTAGCAATGAGTATTGTGGATGTAACGGCGCCTAGCAATGCGACAAAGCTTATTGCATTTGTTCCGAAGCATCTTGTATTGCGAGAGATTGTCACCGGAAGGATATTTTTTATAGCGTTTATTGGCTCTATCTCTAGCTGCCATAGCGTTTCTGATGTCATCAGTCACCCAGGGTGAAGGATTATGCTTTATCTTCAGCTTTTTAAGTGGCGCATGACGGTCGTACAAACACATAATACTGGAATTAAAAAGTGAAATAGCAGTATCAACATTATTGCAACGCCCCCACCTTTCTCTGTCCGATCATTCCGAATTAAAACAAAGCCAAACTAAATACGAATACATAATATATAAATGCATTTACATACATAATAACCTCCCAAATCCAGAAATACAAACACCTATGCTCATCACACAAATGTTAGTCCCTGTCGGGAATCGAACCCGGGCCCCCTCGACTCGTAGGTTCACTAACCACTCGACCAACAACGGGGCGGTCAAAGTATTTATATAGTACTAGCTGTTGCCCGCGACTTCGTCCGCGCGGACTTCGTTTACTCCGCACTGCCCCTCCCCCGTAGGTGATAGCGTGATAGTATGTAGCCTATATGTTGATCCGACCTATTAGTAATATTCATGCAAAATTTGAAGTAAATCCATTCAGTACTTTTTAAGTTTACCCCGGACATACATACAGACAAACAGATTAACAGACAAAAATTCTAAAAACTATATTTTTGGCTTCGATATCGATTGTAGATCACGCCCCAAGTATTCTTTTAAAAATATTCAATGTACAGTTTTGACTTTTCTACGATTTTATTATATGTATAGATATTACGGAAAATATGGATTAACTATAACTCCTAAGCTTTTATGTCTTAAAAATATTCTGAAGCTCTTTATTAACAGTTTTTACTTACCATTATTTCAATCCACTTTTTATATCTGTATACCTACCATTAGCTTCAGGAATATATTATCTTAAAAGTGTTTTGAAGCTCTTTATTAACAGTTTTTACTTACCATTATTTCAATCCACTTTTTATATCTGTATACCTACCATTAGCTTCAGGAATATATTATCTTAAAAGTGTTTTGAAGCTCTTTATTAACAGTTTTTACTTACCATTATTTCAATCCACTTTTTATATCTGTTATACCATTAGCATCAGGAAGTGTGTGTAAGCGTAGATACGTACGTAAAAATTAACATTACACGCACTACATTTAAGTATTGTTAAGCCTATGGTCGATTATCTGCCATAGGTGGTCGCAAGTATTTATAACTATTTAAAGTATTTGCTAGTGAGTGACACATCAAGCCAATCGATCGCCTTTTGAGAACTGTCTGGCAAAGTGGCAAACCGGTCTATTATTCAAAGGGGGTTGGAGCGATATATATTTAATAGCCAAGCCACACTGTTGGAAGCTTGTTCAGATGATTTTTTGTTGCAAACAAGTGTTTATTTACACTGTTGTAAACAGCGTTGCCAGTCCTCCTGATTTTTCGGAGGATCTAATGATTTTCCCAGAATTCTACTAATTTGAACTAAAAGTCTACTGATTTTTTTTCAAATACTTTAAAATATGATAAATAACAGAACCTGCATAAAATAAAACACATTATCATCATTGAGTTGGCATTACAATAATTAATGTCATCGTAAAATAGACATATGACGGGCACATAGTTGAATATTGAAACGTGAATCTGTTCCACAGGAAGCGAAATAAATCAGTTCGACATAAACCCTGCGAAGATGGTTACGACTAAATTAAAAACGTTCCTAATGTTACTTTAATGCCTGACATCGTTTTATTAAACTAAATGCTTCTTCTGATTTTTTTGAAAAACTTCTCCATACATCTCGATTTTTTCTACTCGCTTCCTCTGATTTTATAAAAATGTATCTGGCAACACTGGTTGTAAAGCGCCGTGTCCATTAGGAGGGCTTGTTTTCAACAGTGTGGCTCGGCTTTAATTCAGGGCTTGTTTACCAGTTACTTTTTAAACCTTAATCATCGGAAGTACATAATGAGGGTTTTGTTCACAGACCACATGCATAATAATAGACACGCCATTGGGTTATATTGTGAAAAAATAGAAATAAACCATGTTATGCTCTTTTATCGTACCGAATGAGATGAGAAAGTTTAAAAATAACCCTTGGAGTGATTTTATTTCATCTATTTCTGTGTGTAAATGCAAGCTACACTGACAAACTAAGAAATTGTTTTGAAAGGCGTATCTATTCAATCCGTGGTTTTGTTAATATTCGGCTCTACCTTAACCTCAAAAGTAGGTACAATTTCACTTTTGAAGCAAAATCATACGAGTTTTGAATAAATAAACTGGTTTTTAAAGGTTTTTTAAATATTCATTTAATATTCGCTACTCCCAATTTTGGCCGCGCTATGCATTACGCTCCAAACGAAAACTATTTATAACCGGTTTCAAGCTCTGATTGATTTCAATAATGTAATCACTGTGTGCCACTAATTTTTTATAAATATTTAAATGAAGCTTACTCTTTTTTCCCCCGGGTTGGTACCATTTCTTTACCTTATTCTATTTTTTCCACTTCAGAGGTGTATATTGATTATATTACTTACACACATACACTTATAAACAAAAACTAAAAATTTTTGAAACGCCAAGTTGAGTTCGACGCGTGGTTAGACCAAAGAATACACAATACTACGTAAGAGGTTAGACCACCGGATCGGAGGGGTTATCACGTAACTGCAATGCTAAATTATCGTAATTATTTGTTTATTGCAAGACACATAACAACCTTGTATATTAGTGGCGGTCAATGCCGCTTAATTAGTTTTGGTACTGTGTCATTGCAAAAAGTGTATCTAGTGACCAGCAAGCAATTGGCGACGTTTTTGATAAGATTTTCCTTACGTTTAAAAGCCATCGCTGATCGCTAACGGATTGCAAACGTTAGGTGATACGCCTGCAGATAAGCTTATTGCACTATATGACAAGCACCAATGCTCGCCTAATTAAAAAAAAACTCAACATCGATCGCTTTACAACGTTTATTTACTTAATAATTCTTACAAACAAAATAATCACAATCTTAAGACAACGTATAAGGAATATAATGGTCTAAGTAACAGTGTATAACATTATACAATGAATTCGAAAAATGTATCAGTAACGGTTTTTCCGTTGCAAAATGTATTGATTGAAAATTAAGACTAAATCAAATTATAGACAGTTCTAGCTACATAATGTTTCGTTAAGCTCACAGCGATCTATATTCGACTATGAGTAAAGATTGTTGTGACCCTAAAAAACAGTTTAGGCTCAAAGTGATGTTTATTCGCTTAATTACTTTTGGTAATACAAATTATATTATTATTAATGATATTGATTTTAAAAGTAAAAGTGCTAAGAAGAAAATTATTATAATTTTACACGAAATGGTAACAACATTGTTTCGTTTATTTATTACTTGCGTTATTTTTTCAAACATTATATTATTATTATTTATAAATCAGCGTTGTTATACCCTTTTGGTATATTAAAAGTTAAATCTTCGAAATAATATATTGCATTCAACACTTTTTTCATTCAATCTAAAACCATTTTCACTTAAATTCGGTTTGACTCAAAGACCAAGAGTATGCTTCTTGGTCCTATAATTCAACAATCATTCAATTCTTTCTCGTTTCTTCTTTTTTTATAATTAACTCACTGGTTTCGACCAATTACAATTATCTACAATATAAGGTATGGAAAATTGATATAAAAAAACACAAGATACACAATCAGTGTCTCAAAAACGTCCCCTAAAAATTAGCGCAATATTTTAAATTGTGCGCTCATTTCAAATAGAATCGTGTCGGTTGCGATACTGACAATTTTATTACTTTTCGTACATTGTTTTGTAAAAACAACTATAAGTCTGACGCTTAAGGTTGGATATTCAAAAATATATACTTTTGCCATATCTATAACTACCTGTTTGAAATTAGGGACAGTTTTGAGTGTCAGTTTTGTTCGGGACTGTGCATCTTGGATTTTTTATATCAATGGTATGGAAATTATTTTTTGCGACTTGATAACAAACTACTGAACTTTCACTTAAAATAAGATATAATGAATACAAAAACTTAAAAATAATATTACTGGAAATGAAATCTATCAACTTGTACTGCGCGATTATAAGTGGACAACTTTTACACTTTAAAGATAGTATTTAAAAAAAAATATATATATATTGTCAGGCTTTACATTACAGAATTTTTTAACATATAAAATACATTAAAGTCAACGAATTTACAATTTTATTTTGGATTTTAAATATGTTAAAACAACTTGAACTAAAATAAACCATATTTTAACCGTATTGTTGAATGAGTCAACAAACTTCACGAATTCGTCTTCATTACACAAGTGGCACTCGTTCATGCCAGAGTAGTTTGACCATGCTTATCAATAAATTTTCCTGGAAAAATTACATGATTTTATTTAACCCCAAAGTAAGCAAATTATTTGCTTGTGATATGGGTGTTAATTAACTATCACACAAAAAATACTCTGTAAACCAATATTTTTCACATTTTGTTGAGGAAAGTACCTACTGTCCGTTTTTGTCTTCATACACAATATAGAAGACAATAAGTTTAAGTTCCCGTGTTTGATCCGGGCTCCTTTGAAGAATAGACCAACTGCCGTTCTGCCAGGCAGGTCGTAAAAGGCTACCGATCGGCTATCGAGTCACTAACATCGTGGCTACTAGGTGGTAGAGTTCTGCATTGTCTCGCCCTATATTAGTATTCCCTCGTGTTGGTCCCGGGCTCTTTTGAAGCATAGGCCAACTGCCGTTCTGCTAGGTAGGTCGTAAAAGGCGACCGATTTTCTGTAGGCTACCATCGTGGCTACTAGGTGGTGGAATTCTGCATTGTCTCGTCCGTGTCTGGTACCACCGCCTTACTATTCCTGCCACAATAGCGTCAGTGCTTGACGCTGTCGTGTTCCGGTTTGGAGGGTAAGGTAGCCGGTAAACTTATGCATGTGGCATTAGACCTCGCCACAAGATCGCAACGCACCATTAACACCTTTGGTGTCTATAGATGGTTGACTCTTTCCATCAGGAGACCCATCTGTTTGTTTGCTATCTTATAATATAATAAAAATTGCTTCATTATATTCATATAAGTACATCTCCACTGTTGAGCTCCGGTCCGCAAGTTGGGGCAATACTGAACCGTACTAATAACATGTGTCGGATATAATATATCCGAATAGAGTATTCTCGATTATTCTCTACGAAAGAATATCATTCTCTATACATTGTTACAAATAACTTTCACTTAAACTAATCACCAGACTTGGGCAATGAATAAAATGGAGTTCACTGATTCAAATTCAGTTAATGTCGATTTTTTTGTTTGAAAATCTGTCATTCCTTAAGCATAGCTTTTAAGGCGACATTTGATATTAATTGTACGCTTTATTATATGCCGTGTTAATATGTGCACAAGTGTCTATGTTTGTCTACTGTTTTCTACGTATGGGTTAGCTGGAAGAAATCTCGATATGAGATAAGCTCGCCTTTTGTTTTAATATACATCATTTTATTGTTTACTGTAAATGTTTTGTGTACAATAAAGTGTTTAAAAATAAATAAAATTCCTGATTGAAATAGTTCTACAATACATATAAATAAATACAAAATTAACGTTCAACAGAGTAATATAAATTCCACGTGCAACGGTGAACTCATTTAACAAGTTCACACATACATATTATAAATTAGACATAGCTACAATGGACTATATGAAAATTTCGCCGAGTGAATAATCCAGTACCTATACCAATAACTAACTTTAAATACTCTAACCACGAGCCGTTTTAATTACGAGCAGTAAATTTTTTTACGACGCGTAAGCTAAAACTGTTCCCACGAAATTACTGGATGGTCCTCGTTGTTATTAAATTGGGTGCTAATGGTTACTGTTACGAATAACGGATCCTTGATTATAGAAACCAGCATTGGGGGTAAGGACAACGTCTTTCGTCAATTACATGAACTTTTACTTTGTATAAAAACATCATGAATAAATATTAAGATGATCACTCATTTGATCCAGGGGTCTGCCACCGTTTTGCAATATTATTTTAGTATTATTTTATCTTGCCATGTTTAATATAATAAGGGTTTTTACTTACTACTAACAAACGAAAAGATGGCTCTCTTAATGGAAAAGACCTCGGCCACACACACTAAAGATGATATTTATTATAATAATAATATTTACGGGACAAATTACACTTACTGATCTAACCCCAAAGTAAGCAAATTAGTTGCTTGTGTCATGGGCGTTAGTCAACGATACTATTACATAGAAATACATTTATAAATACTAGAATATATTTAATAAACACCAAAACCCAGAAATAAAAACATTTATGCTCATCACACAAATGCTTGTCCCGTCGGGAATCGAACCCGATCCCCGTCGATTGTGTAGTCAGAGTCGCTAACCACTCGACCAATGAGGCAGTCAATAAAGATATAGTATGTCACTGTTTATATTTGTCACTACTTTGTAAAAAACACATATTTCTACGGAAATACCTATATCGCAACTGCAACTAAAAATTTGAAGGATAACATTTATATAGTATACTTAGAAAATTACCTCAGAATAACACACGTGCAGTTTGCGAAAATTGATTTTTTGGCGTCATAATTACACAACATTATTTTTTTCATTTTAATAGATTTATATTACATGCAAATCTGCCCTTAAGATATTTTAATAATATTGAAAACCGTGTCAAATTCGATTCCTTTGTTTAGAAATAAGCTGAGAATTGAAATACATACGGATGCGAATAGCGAGTTTCTTTTGTATTATATATCTCAAGACTCAGATCGGAAGAATGTGACCGCTCTGTGTTTTATAACTTTCGGTCAGGCTCCAGACGGTAAAATATGACCGCACCCATTTTCAATTTATACTCTATTTTACATAATAGTGATTAATTTAGTTTGAATGAGCTTGGCAATTGACGGCCTTGGATATATTCTGTGAAATGAGACAGCTATATTTACATTTAGCACTGCCTTGTTCAATTTTTTAGAATGTTGTTGTAACAGCGTTGGCATATCCTTTTAACGGTCAAAGGTCAAACGCCAGCGATTAATTCCGCGCGTGCGCGTGCAATTGATTGATTCAATCAATTTCAATCAATGAAATTGATTGAATCAATCAATTTCAAATAAAAAAATCTCTTTGGTTGTACTTTCTTTTCTGTATTTGTCTAGTTTTGAAGCAATTAAATAGATGATAATATTTTATATATAATATACCACATAAAATACTGTGTAATGTACCTCATTCTCTCACCGGCTTTATCCTATACATTTGTGTGTTCGTTTCTTCATCGTGATGCATTTCCGTGTCATCGAGTTTAAAAAACACGATCCTAAAGAGATTTCACTTCAAAAATACCGTCTCGTTCGCATCTCCGAAAAGATAAGCAGAGGTACAATTAGTGCGCCAACGCCAATGATGTTAAGTCTCATGAATGACAGCATTTATTCAATTTCAGGCAAGTTCAATATTTTAGGAAAAAGATGATCCGACCCGAGATTCGAACTACAACACTATTTAAATATTAAGTTATATAGGGATGGGCCGAAATTCGTTTTACATTCGATTTAACCGAACTTCGGGAGCTTGAGCCGAACTTCGACATTAGGTCGAAATTTGGTTTAAATATCGTACATTCGACTACGGAAAAAGCACCTATTTCCACTATTTTTACTAAAATCTACACTAATATTATAAAGAAATAAGATGTGTATTTTATTTGAATAAACTCTCAAATAAACTCAAAACTACTGGACCGATTTGAAAAATTTGTTTCAATTAGAAAAATATTAAATAATCCCCGAGTAACATAGACTATATTTTCAAAAAAATTAGAGATCACTGCCTAAATTGGAACAATGCAACCCAAGGTATCAAAATTTTGCGAATTTTTTTTTGCTGAAAAAAAATTGCTGCGAAAGCCATTAACGATACGTATATTCGATTCAAACTACATTCGGCCCGTCTCTAGTTATTTACCATTCTGAGTAAATCTTTTATCCAATACTATTGTTTTTTTTTAAATTTAAGGGACATATGGGGATTTGACTCACTTCACGGTAGGTGATTAATGGAGGATGGGTGAAGCTAGCGATAGAGATCTGAGTGCTAAGTGTGAGTTTTTCTTTTCGCATTCGATCGTGAGCGCGTTTCGAGGTTACTAGGAATTTGTATGTGATTTGTACAGCGCCACCTAGTGGTAAACGTAAGAAACCAGTTTACCACTAGGTGGCGCTGTACAAATCACATACAAATTCCTAGTAAACTCGAAACGCGCTCCCGATCGAATGCGAAAAGAAAAACTCACACTTAGCACTCTGTATATCATGCTTACATATGCATGCACAGGTCTTACACTTTTACATTGGTTGTTATATGTATTAGTTTTGTTACCATATATATTACAAATATAACCTCTTCTAAACATGTATTCCTAATACACAATATATAATTAGTTTGTAAACGATTCTTATTTCACTTAAAGCACATATTATATATGCAGTCAATAGTTATATACAAGAGTAAAGCCTGATGTCTGTTCATTTGATACCTAAAAAAATAAACATTTTTTTTGTCTTTGAAAGTAAAAATGTAATTCCGAACATAGCAAATGTTCAGATGTTCAGGTTTATACAACCACTTTTCAGTTTGTTCTTTTAATAAATTGGCAGTGATGAGATCGCTTGGTTATTAATGAAATTAACATGCATATACTTAAATATATTTTATGTGCAACAATAAATCTCCTAGGTAGTGTTGCTTATAAATATTCGACAGATAGATAAAACTTTAATTATTTAAATTGAACATAAAACGGAGCCTAGCCACCAGTGGCGAAGAATCCATTTAACCCGATTCTTAGAGCGGCTTACACCAAAATGCTTAAATCATTTTAAGTCATTAAATACGTTTAAAGTGACAGTATTTAAGGCGTTTTGACATTTGCTAAATATGTTTAAGGGGCTAATGCATTTAAGCATTTTGGTGCAAGTCGCCCTTATTGACTTTCTTTTTAAAGTACATATTAGTTTGATGCCCAAATTTTATTAGGAGCATTGGTTAATATAGCATACCATGCTTTATTACTTATTAGCGACCTGCCCGCGGTTTCACCCGTGCAGCTTTTGTTCCCGTAGGAATATCAGAAAGGTTTATACATTTAAACCTTTCTCAAGAATCAATCTATCTATTAAAAAAAACCGCATCAAAATCCGTTGCGTAGTTTTAAAGATTTAAGCATACATAGGGACATAAGGACATAGGGACAGACAGAGAAAGCGACTTTGTTTTATACTATGTAATGATTTATTTGACGTCTATAATTTTTTAATAGCATGTACTAGCCGTATTATTATGGGCGTACCCAAGTACTAAGCCAGGGTGGGGGCAAATCAAATAATAAATAGTGACCGACCGAAACTGTATTTCCAGCCGAAACCGAAACTTCAGCTTCTGTTCGAGTTCCGGACGAAACCGAAACCGTAACATTTTAAGGCTATATTTTCATCGACAACAATAGATAATAGGGAGGAAAAGAAATTCCGGGGGGGAGGGGGGGCAGTTGACCCTCCCTGCCCCTCTCGGTACGCCCATGCGTATTATTACGGCTCGTTGTAAGCATCTCATCTCTTTCAATTCATGAATTTCCCAATTAATCAAATAGTCGACCTTGCTTTAGCAAGCAGTATAATTATGGTGATGACCACCGACGATCATCGCTTCCTGCTTTTCACCATGTTAGGAACCAAGTTTGTCTAAATAGCAAGACGTGAACGGATAGACGCTTAAAAAATACCAGTGCTTTCATATATTATGGTGAAGGTGATGGTGACTATGATGAAGAACTCTTCTCTTAGGTAAGAAATGTCTGTTCTAAGTTCCCTTTTTCATATTTCCACCCTTCGCCACTATTAGCTATTAAATATGAATTTTCATTTAAGTGGAGAAGTATTTGTTAATGCCTAATGGTTTTACTTAACTTAAAATGTATACGAAATAAGGCCTGATAATTAAGTTTTGATTAATTATTTCGAATACGTAATATGGACACTAAACACTTTAGTGTTAGTACTCAACCAATAGCCAGCGCTACTGTAAATAAAGCTACATTGACGCAAATGTATTTTCCAATATTCTACGACATTTTACTGTAGATGAATATATATTACATATTACATGTTCATGCGAAGCAGAGTTTACAGATGATGGTTCATCACAATTCACCAGTTCATGAGCTTACAAGATAGTAATCTAAATTGCCAAACTTAAGGACTAATGAATCTTTAAACCTAGGATGTGCGCTGTCTATTTGTCGAGTAGTTAATCTAGTCTTACTTAATACACTTTCCTAATAATATAACTTAATCTACATTTGTGGAAGGAGTTCAATAGGTGTAGCAAATTTGAAGTCTTCGGGGAAAAGTTTGCTTGCATACGGATACATAAGCTTGTAGGATTGCCGAATGGTAACATCTGCCACTCCGGCAATATCGCCGATTTCTTTCTGACTCCGTTTGTCTTCAGATGCCTGGAAATAAAAAAGTAAAAACAACAAAACTTAGTTACCTTTTATGTTACAGCATCACACGACATTAGTTATATTAAGGAAGAAGTACCCAGTGTTTTTCTTTTTTTATTATTATATATATTTCTTTTTTTTTTTTTGCTTATCTTTATCGCAGTTAATAAAATGTGAACAATTTCATAATTTTGTTGTTAACTTTGCAACTACTTGGTTGTAGTATTCTCCTATATCTCTTGCGGGTTTGATACTACTCCATTCAACATTATCTAGCAGCAATTGTTAGTGCATGTCAATTTTATGTCTTAGATTGAAGATAAGGTAGTCGATAACTTATGAATATGCTATTACATAGCGGATATGTGGATGCGATGGTTCTCTTTATCAGGCGGTCAGTAGCTTGTTTGCTATTCGTTTTCTTCTTCTGCACTGAAATATAACACAGAATAGACAATAACTGGAACAACAAAGTAACAGTTACCAAAGACCTGGAAATAAAAGACAACAATACCGCAATGTACGACCTTTACTTACTACCCCAGATTGTTGGAACATTACATGCATTTTTTATAAATATTTTCCTTTTGAATTTGTATCCTCTGGTGTAATATTAAGGCAAATAATAAATAATATTTACATTTGGATCTTCTTAGTTTGCCCTATGAACGATCAAGTGTGGCTCTTAAAAACATTTACTATTAAATTGATTTCATAATAAGGATTGCTACAAAGTAATTTTGTGTCTTATTTTAACTACACATACCACATTAAAAATTATATTAACAATCACACCAATCTATATTAATTAATTAATTAATTAATTAATATTAATAAATAATATTATAAATGCGAAAGTTTGGATGTTTAGATGGATGTTTGTTACTCAATCATGCAAAAACTACTAAACGGATTTGAATGAAATTTGGCAGACACATAGATGATGACTTGGAATAGCACATAGGCTACTTTTTATCCCGGAAAAATGTGGTGATCCCGCGGGATTCACAAAAAAACTTTTATAATGCAGCGGGCTGCACGCTGCAGCTAGTGTTCTAATAAAACTCCAAACTTGGATATAGATCCCGGCACAATTCTACAGTACTCAGCTATGGAATTTGCTTTGTACAAGGCAAAATAAACTGATTTACGAACATTATACTTTTTACTTCTGGGAAAGTCAAGGTCAGCCCTTAAGAAAAATGCTGATAACTCTAATATAATACAAAATTATCTTACCTGTGAAGCCATATAAATAGCTGCTGCTGCTACTGAGATAGGACTCTTTCCAGATACAATATCCAACTCCCCAGCTTTTCTGGCAATATGTGTTGCAGCTCGTTGTACTGAGTTTGGTAAGGCCAAGTTTGAACAAAACCGAGACATGAAATCTGCTGTAGTTATCAAATCCACAGAAGTTTCCAAAGCCTTTAGTATTAGCTTAAAGCATCTTCCAATTTCCTTTTTGCTTATTTTACTAACTGCACATATTTCTTTAAAGGTACGGGGAACACCTTCTTGTCGACATGCAATGTAAAGGCAAGCAGAAGCAATAGCGTCATTAGCTCTTCCTTTAAGATTTTTACCATCATGCACCTGAAAGACACTTTTTCATTAACATTTTGAACAATATTGCAACTTTTGATTATTTTACTAACTGTACATTTCCCCATGTTGGTCCTGGGCTCCTTTGAAGAATAAGCCAACTGCAGTTCTGCCAGGCAGGTCGTAAAAAATTACCAATTGGCTATGCAAGTCACTACCATTGTGGCTACCAGGTGGTAGAATTCTGCATTGTCTTGCCCGAGTCTGGTACCACTGCCTTACCTTTTCCTGCCACAATAGTGTCAATGCTTGTCAGTCTTGTTCTGGTCTGGAGAGTAAGATATCCGGTAAACTTATGCATGTGGCATTAAACCTCGCCACAAGATAGCAACGCACCATTAACACCTTTGGTGTTTATAGGCGATGGTTGACTCTTTCTCAATCTGTTTGTTTACTATCTTATGATATAAAAAAAAGTTGCCAATTTTCATTTTTCTTCAGTCTAAAGTGTAAAAAGCCATACATATTGCTGCCATGAGATCAAAGCTGAGAATACCCATGAAACCTTTAACAGAATTATTTCAAAACTATTTGTAATTTTGACATCATTATTGTCTTGAAATAAGAATTTAAAAATTTAAATAATACTAACTATATTGCTGTAACCGATACTGTGACTGCTTACAGCAATATAGTGTATTACTTAAATTTATACATCTTTCTTCCAAAACAATAATATATATTTTTATTCTTGAAAGAAGAGATTAATAATTACAAGGCACAAACCATCATAGATTTTTTAATTAAACAATTACATCTTTATAGCGAAATATAAATCAAATTTGCTTTTAAAAATTGTATGTGAATGCAATGCAACATGTAAATATTTCTTAAATAATGTCTAAATCATATGATTTTGTCATCATTTAAGAAATATTGTTTAATATTTTTACAACTGAAATTTAATATATAGTTTACTCCCTCAGTTTACTAAGTGAGTAAGTGAGTAGTGGGTTCAGAGAATACTGTAATATACCCATCACTCGGACTTGGACTCTCGGACACATCATCACCCAATGTGTTCTGAAAATTTTTGTAGTTCATAAATTATTTATTTTAGATTTATTTTAACATTTTTCTTACTTGCAAAGTATAATTAAGGCTAATTTGCCCCGAGTTGGTCCGGGCCCACTTTAAAGAATAGACTATATGCCAGTCTGCCAGGCAGTTCGTAAAAGCATATGATTGGCTATATGTGTCACTACTATTGTGGCTACTAGGTGGTAGAGTTTTGCAAAGTCTTACCTGGATATATGGTACCACTGCCTTACCTATTCCTACCGAAATAACATCAATGCGTATCGTTGGTGTGTTCCGATTTGGAGGATAAGGTAGCCGACAGATTTATGGAAGTGGCATTACCATCCCACTACACATGGATAGCAAAACAAAATAGAACATATTTGGTGTTGTTAAATGACGGTCACTTTTTACATACTAAGAGCCATCTGCTTATTTGCTCTTATGATATAAAAAAAAAATACATTGTAACTTGCTATTTTTAGTAATAAAAAAGCACTAATTCTTAATATCTCATAATCTGAAACTTTACATTTGGGAGGTTTTTTTCATGGTAATAAAACCTTAGTTTGAAAATTCTGAATCAAAAGCACCAAATAATTATCCTAAAATACATGTAATATTAATATATAAATTATTATTGTTACGTACTCGGGTTCGTACTTGTAAGAAAACACCACTTTGTATTAAATCCGTGTATTTACACAACACAACACAACGTAATACTAAAATACACTCTACTTGCTAGTCACTCACTATACTATCACTGAACTACACTTCTCACTTCGCACTGTTCACTTGATGTATCGCTCTCGATCGTTTGATAAAAACTGCCTTGTGTTTGTCAACAATTCTCTATTTATAGGCAGGGGAAAGTCCTAGCTGGATCCAGAAAAATCTAAATGTATCGGGAAACAATGAATCACTTCTTATCGTAAACATGTTATGAGTCATAAATCCTAGTACACGCTACTTTCAACCTTATCCCATATCCCACAAAGTCCATTATGGCATAGCCCAGGTCAACTATTTGTTTGTCAATAGGAGTAGCTATCTCTTTCTTTTATTTCTAGATAGTTAGCGCGCGCGCTTTAACTCTACACGCTTCTAGATTATTCGTAACAATATTATTAATTTATATAAGTTGATGAATATTACCTTTGCAGGAATTAAATAGTTAATTTTATTGATATTGTCATAACTAATATCGACCAAGCAACTTTTTATTCTAGTTTTAAAATATGGATATTTTAATAAAATCAATTCAAAATATGTTTAATTTTAATTGATTGATTCCAAAATACATTAGATTTTTCTAATTTAAATTACAGAAGCTTAGTAACAAATTGAGTTACATAATAAAAATATTTTATACTAGCTGTTGCCAGCGACTTCGTCCGCGCGGACTTGGTTTACTCCACACAGCTCCTCCCCCGTAGATGACAGCGTGATAATATGTAGCCTATATGTTGACCCCACCTGTTAGTAATATTCACGCAAAATTTTAAGTAAATCCAAGTAGTACTTTTTGAGTTTACCCCTGACAAACAGACAAAAATTCTAAAAACTATATTTTTGGCTTCAATATCGATTGCAGACCACGCCCCAAGTATTCTTTTAAAAAAAAATTCAATGTACAATTTTGACTTTCCTACGATTTTATTATATGTATAGATTTCTACAGACACATTCATACATTGTTAACTCTAGGTAACAAGTACAGTTAATACAACTAAACAGGAAAATAGTTAAATTTTTGACATGAAATAAACCATAACAAATTAAAGCACAATT
Source organism: Apodemia mormo (assembly GCA_036924255.1). Classification (NCBI taxonomy): domain Eukaryota; kingdom Metazoa; phylum Arthropoda; class Insecta; order Lepidoptera; family Riodinidae; genus Apodemia; species Apodemia mormo. The sequence continues at coordinate 9,108,154 of JAUPFN010000003.1, forward strand.
TACATTAACAATAAAATATGTATGCATTTTAATAAAATTCTGTATAATATTTAAAATGTGTTTTGTATATTACAATATTTATGGGTTACACACCATACAACTTAGCTAATATAAATATATACCAATAAAATTGAAACCTTTTTTATGTAATTTACTCTAGGTATAACACACATAAATAACCGAGATCTTAAGCTAAATTATTACAGATGCTTCTAACAACAAAGTCAGTAAAAGCCATGTTAGCGGAAAAAGAGCTTAGAATGCAGCCCTACTTAATTTTTGGCGTTGCATCAATCTAAAAATATGAAACTAGAACTCTCCTCAAAAAACCTACTTTACTCCCAAATTCAAAAAGAGATGTTCCAAAAGATGTGTACCAAAAACGGTTTTACATTTTGTTATTCATTAATTGACATAAATACTGTTACGAATAATCTAGAAACGTGTAGAGTTGGAATGCTGGAGAGATCTAGAAATAAAAGAAAGAGATAGCTACTCCTATTGACAAACATATAGTTGATCTAAGTTATACCATAATGAATTTGTAGTATAGGGCATAAGGTTGAAAGTAGCGTGTACTAGGATTGATGAGTCACTTGTTTATCATAAGTTGATTACAATAAGAAGTGATTCATTGTTTCTCGATACATTTAGATTTTTCTGGATCCAGGTAGAACTTTACCCTCGGTATAAATAGAGATGTGTTGACAAATACAGGACAGTTTTTATCAAGCGATCGAGAGCGATACTGGAAGCGACCCGAGAAGTGTTTTATTGTGTAGTCGATGTTAATACAGTGAGTGACTAGTGTTATTCAAAGAATGTAAGTATTACATTTTGTTGTGTTGTTTGTATTGGTATTGTAAATACACGGATTTAATATAAGTGGAGTTATCTTACAATTACGAACCCGAAGTATGTAACAATACTACTTTAGAGTTTATGATCATTGTTGTTGGCAACATCAACTTTATGTTTCATACCTATTTGTAAAATATGATCATACAAAGTATTTAAATTCTACGTTGAGTATTGGTATGGTCCAAATAGGTCAAGTCAGTTGTAAACAGCTTAATATCTTTATGTGGTTAATAACACATGATTGATTTACGTCACCCTCTATACTAGTTGGACACATTGAAAGCAGGCTGGCATTACTTGTTCACGGCAAGCATACAACTGAGCATTACAATAATAATGTTATAAGTTATGTTTGTGATTGTTTTAAGTGTATTCAATGCACAAACATTAAAAGCTATTCAGCCAACATATTATCAAGTTTTAAAGAGACAAAGAATAAGGCTAAATCAGATAGTCAACAACCTTTAAGCAAGCAAAAATACTAGGGAAGCCTGAAAAGTCTCATGACGTAAAAACAACTATCATCATTACAACATACACTGGCCTAAGGGGTCTGATAACCGTAAATTATTATTTTTTAAATAAAAGTATCATCAAACTGATACCTTTTCAGAGTAAGCAAAATGAACTAAATATCCAAATATACCTACCTAGGTGGTAGAGTTCTGCAACGGCTGATATGTGTCTGGTACCAGCACCTTAATTTGGAGGGTAAGGTAGCCGGTAAACTTATGCTTGTGGCATTACCTACCCTAGATAAATGGTGATTCTAATTACTAAATTATACAGAAAGAGACCATGGTAATGGTAACAAACCACTTCCAATCTTTTACGGCCGGTCTCAATAATCGATCTATCCCTTACCAGAGTTTAAAATAGTAACAAACAGTATCTATCTGCGCATTTTTACGTTTCAATAAACACAGATAGATAGCAATATGTATCCGCAATCTTTAACTGGAGTTAAAAGGACCCTTCGATTGCCAGAGATAAGTACTTTTATAGAAAAAAAAGGGTCGAGTGTTTCAATAACACTGTAACAGGTTACTGGAGTTAGTTTAGCTTACCAGCTGTAACGGCATTGCCTGTCGCCCGATTTTGATGGATAATCGAGAGATAGTTTTACCGCATTTCTCAATTTATGTATTTTTACATAAAAAAACATAGAAAACATAACTATTTAGTTACGATACTGATAATGAAATGTATGGAGATGGTGTATTTCATTACGAAGCGATTTTTGCAGCTTACGATTGGCAAATATATGCTCGTATAAACTATTTTACTAATTTTTTTGAAGCAGAATTCGTATATAAATTTAGACTTACCAAAATCTTAAAGTATACCCACGCCCCGTTCCCTTGCGAGGTAGGCAGAGTAAACCGTCACGTATATTGGCTTTCCGGTTCACCACGATTCTCCGGTTTGTCGGTTGCCGAGATGAGTGGTGATCACTATCGCGACATTTCATCGACCTGATAAGGATTATCGACTATTTCTAGCGATAACCGGGACTGATTTTTGTACCCTGCAGCCAGATCCATTATAAAAGTATTTGGTGTATTTCCACGGGAACAACTTATTTTTCCGTGTTAAGAAGTATTATAACTTTATGGTATTTGAGATCATTATCTATTTGTGTGCTAAATTTTATCTAAATGGGACTAGCCGTTTCTTCGTGATTGAGTAATAAACATCCAATCATTCAAACATACAAACTTTTACATTTATTATATGTATGAATTTATTATTACATGTGAATATATATAACCCGTAAAATAACGTTTATTTTATTCATGTTCGGTAGTATTATTTTCATTATGAACAAATAAAAATGTTAACTACCGAAAATAAACTCACAAAAATTGACATATGGTTCATTTTGCAACAAAACAGTGAAATTTATACCTGAAATAACCAAAAAAATACGAAGGCCCACGCTGACAAACGATAGGGAACTCTATCTATCTTTGACTTTAGTTAGGTTGACCAAAAAATAATATTGAAACAGCAGCCACAGATAGTTTAAACTTAACTTGTTATCCGGGATAGCTATCTGTTCTTAACTGTCAGTAGCATATTGAGACCGGCCGTTAGCTGTCCCTGAGGTTTTTTACACAAAAAACTCAAATATTTGTATCCCATTCGAAAATCAAACCTTATAACTTTAGCTAAATAGAGATGCCACAAATATTCGGCTACTATTCTGTATTCGGCCCCTTTTTTGGTATTCAACCGAACATTTGAAACTATGAGAGTTGCACATCTATCTCTATATATAAATAATGCAATTGCTGTTCTTTAGTCTCATTAAAACTTGAAAATGGCTGGACCAATTTGACTAACTTTGGTTTTAAAATATTAATGGAAGTCCAGTAAAATTTTAAAATATGAGAAAACAGAAAAAAAGGGAATAGTAGTAACAAAGGCAAAACAAAATTTTAATTATAAAAATAGTCACTCACACGTCCGGGTGACTATCGTCGCCTAAAACTTTTTGGCATTGAATGTTAGGGTGACTATAGTAGCCCAAATGACTTACCCGCTATAAACGTGTTTTTATCTGTGACAATGTTCAAGAGGTTCATGAATGTTCCGTTAGATGGTTCTTTAATAAATAACGCATGTTTTGGTCGGTAAAACAACAGGCCAGGTAATAGCAAGAATTAAAAAAAATTGTTTACAAACTTTGTGTCGAGTGTTTGGAAGTGTCTGTGAGCGCCGCAATAAAAATGTAAGTATTAATGTATTTATAATCTAATTGTATTAGTGTTATATATTTAAATAATCCTGAAGATTCATTCTTTTAGAATATCTACAAATTCTAAGTATCAACAAAACTGATAGGATTAATTGAGTTAAAATCAACAAGCATTAACATTGCCGTTGTGTTCTTGTTATACATTAAGTTTGTGTATGATATGTTATATATATATATATATATATATATATATATATATATATATATATATATATATATATATATATATATATATATATATATATATATATATATATATATATATAACATATCATACACAAACTTAATGTATAACAAGAACACAACGGCAATGTTAATGCTTGTTGATTTTAACTAAATTAATATATATATATATATATATATATATATATATATATATATATTTATATATTAGAGTAAAATACTTCTTGTAATTGGAAAAATAGATTATTATCATTATATGTGTAGAGGTAAACAAAAGAAATATGTAGTATTTATAATCTAATTGTATTAGTGTTATGTATTGAAATAATCCTGAAGATTCATTCTTTTAGAATATCTACAAATTCTAAGTATCAACAAAACTGATAGGATTAATTGAGTTAAAATCAACAAGCATTAACATTGCCGTTGTCTTCTTATTATACATTAAGTTTGTGTATGATATGTTATATATATATATATATATATATATATATATATATATATATATATATATATATATATATATATATATATATATATATATATATATATTTTAGGATTACACGTTTTTATATTTTATTCCTCAGGGTTTATGTATGGACGACCATAGCCGCCCGTAATGTTTATGATAAGTATATATAGTTTGTTTGGATTTATTGCGCTAGACTGTTTGTTGAAAATAATAACATATTGGTATCAAAAAAAGCTTATATAATCTAGTTTATTAAAAAACTAGCATTGAGCAACATGATTGAAATATTTCCTAAAAACTTGTAATTAACAAATCGTCACCTTGGAGGACAATGGGTCTAAGCCACATTTTTTGCGAAATGGAGTTAAGTATATTAACGTGTTGTGAAGTAGTCAAAGTTTATATTAGTCAATTCATCTAACTGGTATTATGACTATTCATAATATCAGTTAGATGAATTGACTAATATAAACTTTGACTTCTTCACAATATGTTAATATATTTAACTCCATTTTGCAAAAAATGTGGCTTAGACCCATTGACCTCCAAGGCGATGAAATATTTTACTCAAATTTCACCTGCACTGTTGTGTTCAACTTTTTTTTGTACTGTTTTCAATAATAGTTGTAACTTATTTTTTACATATTTTGATTCCTTATATCAGCTCTATACAAGTATTTTTTGATTTGCCATAACAGTTGTAGTTAGCGAGAAAATAGGCTTTAAATCAGTAAGGGCATTGATCGCTCACCCGTGACATGAGTCAGATTGCATGCGGACGTTAGATGCGGTGGCAGCTGTTTAGCTCAGACATGTGAGTGGATAGTAGTATACAACAAGTAACATACCTGTTTAAACAAAATATTTGCTCTATCCACAATAGTCTTGGGTAAATTGATACGATCTGCCATTGTATTTATCTCTCTGAAGGCATTAATTAGAGCTCTGTCAGTGCTGCTTATATTTCTTCTGTTTTGGTATTTGGATACACCAAAACTGTCAAACGAAGCATCTCCTCTACCTGGCCCGATTATAGTGGACAAATCTCCACCAGAAAGAAGAGGATTCTCTGGGCCACCAACACGAGAAGGATCGACGCCAGATTTTTCATTACTAAACGTACGCCACTCAGATCCCACATCTATTACTCTAAAAAAGATTATAATTTTTCACTTACTATATTAATTTTTAACACATAGTGAAACAGCTGAGATGACAAAATGCAATTGCCTAATACTCAAATGAAACTTTACCTGTCTCCGACCACAAGGCCGCATTCTGAGCAAATCATGTCACCAGCTCTGTAGTCCTCAATGAGTGGGGCATCAGGATGAGCATAGCACACCACTTTATTTGCTTCAATTCTAAAATCACAAAAATAATAGTAAAATCAAGGATATTACAAAAACGCGAACTTGCTTTGGCTACAATGCACAACTTCCTCCATAAACTTACGTATGATCATAACTTATAATATATTATATTAATATTATTTAGTTGCTTAGAAAGCAAATTACTTTTTTGCGAACAAAAAGGCAGTAATAAATAAATAAAATAGACAGACCTCGACGTGCTCGCCATGATTGTCGAGTCGCATAAACAACAATAATGTTGCTAGTTGCACCATAAGAAAACACGCGCGCACAGAATATAACTCGGCACGCGCTTTTCTAAAAAATACCGTACAAAAAATAAAAATCATAAAATTCGACACCCTTGATGACAATGAACTTAGTGTAGGTACTGAATAAAAGGGCAGCGTGACCACTTTTTAATGAGGGAATTTACCTGAGTTAATGGAAACATCTTTCTCTTGTCAAAGGAATTTACTAAGGACACTGCTAAAGTCTACTAAATTCTACTAGGTTGCATTTTTAAATGTAGGTAATTATTTTTATTACTCTACTTTCGTTAAGCCGTATGGGTAGATACGATTTGAATTTAAATATGTTTGTTAATGAACCCTACATTTAATCAATCATTTATGATTAACATCCATACCAGTTTACAAATGTACTCTATTGCTGGGACCGCACTTGCGTCTATTGTCACAAAGCTTTGCGCAATGACAATAAATGCAGAGGTCACAATATCTGCATTTATCGTGTCATTGCACGAAGCTTTGTGAAGATAGGCGCAAGTCCAGCTGAGCTATACGATAAACATTTTTGAAAATAATGAGTTTTGTGGCGCCGCTAGTCCGTACCGCTGAAGGGTCTTAATTGTGGTCTTAATGGTGGAACCAGCGGGCCAGCTTATTGTCAGATGGCGTCATAACTGTGGAGGTTGATGACATCACACAACGACAAGAAAAGGGCAGAAGAAAGATCTTCCCAGCCAGGCAAGGTGTACTGCCTGGGGACCGAAGTCCATTTGAGAAGCGTTGAAACTTGTATATAGTGTGTACAAGATAAATAATTGTGATATCGCGATTGAGGATTTTATTTTGACTTTCATTTTTTTTTTCATTTTTTATTATTTTGTCTGGTGGCGTTTGTAGATTGCTTGAACTGCTACAGTTTTCTTCCCACTTTGCACTCTGTTGAAAAATAAACTTCAATTTTCTACAACGACAATAACGTTCTTTCGTCCTAATCACTTTCGTGTGTCGCCAACTGTAAAATTTTAACTTTTTGGACATGAATGCTTGGTTTTGAGCCTAATATTCTTTCGAATTAAAACTAAAACCTACCGATTTCTTTCTGATTTCTACTAAATTCTACTAAGAAATTTTATCCTACAGCCTACTAGATTAATGCCTTATTTGCCTCAAATCTACTAAAAAGTAAAAATCTACTAAAAGTGGTCACGCTGTAAAAGGATTTTCAAAATTAATATTTAAGTCTCGTTTTGCAAAACACTTTAGAAACGGATCTTACTTTATCAGTAAATCATTCTTTTGAGATGAGTCACGCACGTGACAAGGGATTGAAGTTAGTACAGCGAGTGTGACTAGTGTGTATAGTGTATTTACGTTAGCTTATCAGTGTATTTACGTATTTCATCGTAGTGTATTGTACCTTAGTATTGTAAATACACGGTTTTAATATAAGTGGTGTTTTCTTGTACAAAAGAACCCGAAGCACGCAACAATACTTTAGAAGTTGAAAAACGCTACCCTCTACTAAAAACACGGTAATATTACCTATACAGTATTGTAACTCGGCCGTATCTTTGAAATAAATAATCACAGCCGCGCGGTACGTAAACATGCAATAGGGCTGCCCACCTTTAGCATTTTAATTACATTTGCCTACTTTGTGTTTCCATTTAGTTTTGTGATTGTAAAAATACTTTTTTATATAAACAAATAAAATACTTTGTGAATTGAATAGGAAGTGTTCAATTAAAATGCGTGTTGTTTTTTGGTTGGTCGATTTAATTACACTCGTCATATTAAATATGTACATGAACTTATTTTTAGTGAAAAAATCGCAAAGTTATTGTTAAAAAAAAAAACAACACACCGTCCGTTTTTCACTGCGGCACAGTCGTGATTATCGCTATTGTCTGTATGCTGAGCGCAATGGCGAGATCGAGGCGCTTAGTCATAGCTCGCGCTTCATCCGTTTAAATCCATTTAAATCCGTTATCCGTATGAAGTTGGAATACTGTATAGATAATATTACCGTGCTAAAAAGTGACAACATTAGTGACATGTATTAGCCTTTTCCTGTTTTTTACGAGATGCCTAGCAATAAAGCAGTTGATCTATTCTTCAAAAGAGACCCATATCAGTTCGTGGAAAAAAGTGAAACGTGCGCTAGATACAACTACCTATGTGGTTTTTGTTTTTTCTGTTGACATGGTAGAACGTGTAGAGTGCGTAGTTGGATAATTATACCGCTGGGTATCTTTCGAACCTTCGGTGAGTTTATTCTATTTTTTATACTGCTTTTTTCCTATTAGTGGCAACGCAAAGGCCATTCTCACATGTGAGACCCCATGGAAGGTTATGAATTGAATTGATTTCTTCTGTGGAAGTATTATACTGGTGGGCAGAACGTTCTGTTGGTCATCTATAGTTGAGTCGACTGCAAAGAATGAGCCAAGAAGATCAAATTTTTCTAGGCTCATCTCTGAGCAGAGATGGATGGAAGGTCTGGCAGAGATTTACTAAACTAACACGAACGAATTTCTTTTCTATTCTGCTAATGTTCTCCAATTGAATTTTTAATGTTTCGAAAAGACCTCTAAGCAGAATTTTACTTCTTTCATAAAGGTCCGGTTTTTATATCCTAGAAAGCCGCTGTAGTAGCCTCGCCAGATAATATTTCTGTCCCAGTCTAATGACCGTAGTCATGCCAAACATAATTGGAATCTGTCATATAAGCCTGGAAGTTAGATTAACGCTATATAAATTAATGCATTTACATATGTAAACATACATATGGATAGAATTATAAGTTTTTTAAAACTGCATACAACAGGTTTGCAAATTGCGGGCATTCGGTTAAATCACGTTCATTATTTATTAGGCTAGATAATTATATGATTATTTTGTAACATTCTTACAACCAATCTATATTACAAGCTTTCCTTCAGAGTTTTATATTCTTTGATTACAAGTACATAGTGAAAAGAACGAATTGAATATAACTACAAATAAAAACTCAAAACGTTATTTTTTTTAAAGTTTTATCCTCTAATCACGAATATGCACATATAGCGTGAGAATGACAACACATCGGTAGGTGCTGACCATGGTACTGACCAAGAAACTAATACTTATGGTGCTGACAATGGGGGCTGTCTTAACCTGGCGAGGCAAATTGATTTTTTAAGTCTTTTATTTTGCTATTTGAATTGTTGGTTCATTGTTCTTAATTGTTCGATCAAAAAATGTTTTTGTTCGTTTTTAGTTTTCTTTTAATTTTCTAAACTTGACTCAAGCACCAACTATAATAGATTTTTTCACTTTTTTTTTATTTTATTTTATTACTTTGAATCTCATGAGTTCGTTCATAAAAACATCTGTGCGGCCTTAATTACATTTTCATTTAATTATAAACTTTTTAGTAGAAGGGGGTAAATTGAAAATTTACTTTTTTTACTATTTCAATTGTTCGTTAACTGTTTTTCAATGTTCGATCAACATTTTTTTTGTTTGTTTTTAGTTTTTTTTTTATATAAAAAGTTATTTTTTAACACAGTTTAAATCACAGAAATCATAATTGTCTGGTACAGTAACGCTGATTTTAAGTTTATTATCGAGACGTAATATTTTAATTTACAATGACATCAAAGAGTATAATATTTATGGTATACTCTTTGATGCCCATAATGACTACGTTTTAAGAGACGGGTGTTCCACAGAAAAAAACAATGTATGGCATTACATGCTCGACCAACATAACAAGATGAAACCAAGGAAGTTATATTCTACCCGGAATGCTTACACGTACTTCAAAATCGTTCCGAAGAGTACCACGACATGAGTGGAGTGTGTCTCTTTCTACTAAATAAAGCGCCAATCGCCATATATAAGTGTGGCCATGCGTAGTTTGCAAATTACTACTAAGTAATTCTACTAATTTGAGAAACAGTTTTTACATTGCTTAAGTAGTTACGTAATAATTAAAATAAGCACATTTTAGAACTCACTATGTTAATTACAATACATTTAATGCTAATTTATTTATCGACGTGTATGAATAAAAAGGATTTAACGATTACCGAATATATAAAAATCTACCATTTAGATAGTTTTATTTACACTGGCAATTGCAAGAAAGGGACAACATCCACTCTTGTCGTTGTCTTGCTCAGAACGTTTTTCCCCTCTGTTAAGTAAGAAACAAATGTCAACTTTATTTATTACGAAATAAAGTACATTTTTATTTTTCAAATATTGCTTCGTAGTAATTCCAGTTATCGTATATAAGTTCCTTGGATGAAACTAATACCACAGATAACAATTACTGTTACTGAATAAGCAATACTGCCAACATAATAAAAAGGTATGGGTTCCTGCGGAATATATCGATATTCCTTATTCTATCGATAACCAATTTAAATGTTAATTTCTTTGGCGATTAAAAATAAAACAATAAAATTTATTAGATTTTTAATAAATAATAGTATAGCCACACAATATTTTGCTTAATACACTTGAAAATATGGTAATAAGAAGAAATAGAGTTATTTAAAAAAATAAAACAATGATATGAAATATCGAAGTTATTTAGGAACTGTACTAAGGTTTTTCAAACGATCTCTTTAATTGAAATCAGGTCTTTCAACTTTCAAGATAATTTATGCATGTTTTAATAGACAATGATAAAAGGTAAAATGAGAATTCAGAATATATTTTACCTACAGAGTAAGAAACAAAACTAAGGACTTTTAATTTCATCGAATCGATTAATGTTAGATACCTATCTTATATTTTATATTTTTTATAATAACTCTATAACACCTATATTCTACAAAAAATATTCTTTCTTCTCCCTTTTTACATGATTAGCTGTGAGTGTTACAATAAAAGCTTCATATACAATAAGGCTTAACAGTAGGCGGTAGTGCTCAGCATAGTTTCACTCTGGTCAACTTTTATTTATCTGTAAGAAATAAATGTGTATTATTACAAAATCAGTGTAAATTTGGCACAGATTGTCGTTATCAATTTAAATGTTTATTTGCGCAGATAGTAATGATTTTTTTGCACCAATAGCAAACAAGCGAGTGATTTTCCTAGTGGAAAGAGACAACCATCACCTATAGACATTAAACATGTTAGTGTTGCATTGCTACCCGGGTAGCGAGATGTTCATACTTCATAATAAGTAATAAGACGGCTCCCTAACTTGGGGAGATGTTATAGAACTCTACTATCCCCGTGTTAGTCCACGCTAATTTTGAAGAATAGACCAACTGGACTTCTGCTAGGTAAGTCGCAAAAGGCAACCGATTAACTCTACGTATCGCTACCATGGTGACCACTAATTTGTAGAGTTCTGGAACGTCTTGCCCGGATATTTGCTACCATTGCCTTATCTATTCCTACCGCAATAGCGTCAATGGATGTCGTTGTCGTATTCCAGTTTGGAGGATAAGGTAACTGGTAGACTTATGCACGTGGCATTGCCATCTTGCCACACGGATAACAATGCATCATTAATCTCTTTGATATCTATAGGCAATGGTTTCTCTTTCCAGGGCAATTTCAAAAAAATCTGTACCCCCCGGTTTTGCCTTGTCCCTCGACTTTGATCATTTATGTTTTTGGGATTAATGATTTCTAGCAGGATATATTAATGTAAATGAAAAAACATATTATTAAATACATATTTACATTGTCTTTTTGTTGTTAATTTAACTAAATACAAAGCTAACGAGCTTTCAAAGTATTAAAGACCATCGAATTTGCCAGTCCCCTTTCCAACTGGCATCATAAAATCTTTGATTTCTAAAGCTTTTCTTGTATACTAGTACTTTAATTAATATAATCTGATTTCTTTAAAGTCGAATTTATCAGTTAAAAGTATCATTATATGTATATTTTTACATATTTTCTATTAAAATTGGATCTAAATTAAAATCGAAAATCTTAACTACTTTTTTTGCAAAAAATGTTGATAACTGTGGAACTATTTCACACGAAATGACAACATAACATATCGTCCGTCATCGAGAGAGAGATTTTGCTTTCATTATCAAACTAATTTGTGGCCAGCGCGGACGCATATATTGTTAAGTACTCTGTTTTAATTACTTTGCTCAGGTATGTGACCAAGTTTTCCTATTTAAACTTACTTTTTTTAAATTATTGTTATCGTTGACATATAGGAAAATTTGTATGGAATTTGTTTTCAAAAGTTAATAGTCCTAAGTACAGCGGGTAATTTTCAAATAATTTAAAACTACAACAAGGTAGCATTATGTGACCTCCGTTTTGTGACCTATTCTACGGTCACATATAACGGAACGGCAAGTCACAACAGGTCGGAATGCATAAGGCTTAGTTCCAATTGCAAATCCTTTTTCCGTGTAATAATTCTATAAAAAGTAATTATTTTTTATGGTAATTTTTCGTTATTTACTTAAATTAACAATGGTGTTTTATTTTCAGATTAAAAGTTCTAATATACAAAAATAACTGAGAGATGGTTATATATGCAGATATAGATAAGGAGCTCAATACTTATGATTTTATGACATTTGTAACCTAAAATGGCCTTGGACTGAGACACATTTTATTCTAAATGAATATTGCTACGGATGCGGCCAATACGTAAATCGATCTTCAAGAATTGGACAATTTTCTTTAACTATGACTCGTGAAGATATAAAGAATTTATTACTAAGTTCATATTTTTGGTGTCGCTATTGTAACAGCTCCGTATATGATCATTTCATTACTGATGAATGTTCCTTATGTTGAAGTTAATTCTTACTCAGCTATAAAAATATGCAAATATTAATAAATACATTACGATACGAGTAACCTAAATCTGCAATATAGCCGCTTCTTTGGTGTAAAGAAACACCATTTAGGTCCCGGAAAAGCGTGGCTGAAGTGCGGGTGTAGGTTATAAAGTGCTATAACAGTATTATTTATTTATTTACCAAAGAAAAAATCGCCGTGAACGCAGCCTTATGATTTTAAGGCTTCCATCTTGTCACTGTCCCTTTAAATTCATGGAATTGAATCTATAAATCAAGATTAGATTTTACCTTTTAAATCTGTAAGCTTACAATAATATTTACAATAAATGGATTATTTTTCGAAAAAGCTACACGTGTATTACGTAAAATATCTATTTTTAGAGTAAAATTAAAAAATAACCAAGTGAAAATCGACAGAGTCACAAAATCGAACTAAAAACAATAATTTTATGTTAATTTTTGAAACTTAGATTATTTTCTTTGATTAATAAATTTAATTAATGTATTATTAGTTTAAATAAATAGAAAAAAGGCGTATACATTTTATTTTTTCCTTTATTTTTGCTTTTAAATTTAGTCACACAACAGAATCAGTTCCGCTACAAAGTCGGTTTTGATTCGATATTATCTTAAAAATACTTCGAATCCTGCGTTCCTTTCTATTTTTCTAGAAAATAAACTATATTTCTTATAATATTATGGACAAATTTCTTAAAAATAAACATATAAGTAAAATAGAAATTTACAGTATCAGGGTACAATTTATTTTGAAATTGCTCTCCAACAAGGGAGCCATCTGCTTGCTTACTATTTTGATATTAAAAAATCTAGTATTTCTGATGGTATTGACTTTGTTCGTCAACTGTTTGCCATTTACGGACAACCTGGCAAAATTGCAAATAGTCTTATACTCAAAAGGAGCCTCAAGCAATACAGGGAATAAGAAGAGAGAAAAACCAATTTTTCTGGATTATGACTGATACACAACTTTCGATTTTTGCTGATCACATGGGATTTGATATGAAATTTACATATATATAACTTTCATAAATTAAGTTGCTATTTTGGCAATTGCTCAATACTAAATACTAATACATCTGTACAGTAAAGTGTTTACCAGCAATATACTATCTCGATTATGTACTTAAAGTAATACAAAACCTAACCATTTTGTATAGTGTTGTGGTGGTATCTTGATGATGTTGAAAAAATCCTATAGAAGTGATAGCATATTTTTACAGCTGTATTTCCTTACCTTTTTGAAAGGCGTTCCTTTTTGAAATCCTTTGCACATACAAACTTCAATTATTGCAACTTCATAATTTTTATAAAATCTGTCCTTTTTCTCTGTAACTTCGACCCCTACACGTTAAAAATTAATTTTAAATCATAATCAAAACCAATAAGAATTGCACAAGTGAATATTTGTCAGTAAATACTATCTACTGATGAAATCTATAAATATTACTAACTAGTATTTTTTAAATTTCATTACATGTTAATGAAAGTTGTCTAAATCATTTATTAATTCGACTTTTATCATATCAATCTTGAGAATTAATGTCATTAGTATTTTACGCAGGTATGTGCTGAAATTTTTAAGTAAAAATGGAATTTTTTTTGTATTAAAACAGCAATACTATTACTTCTAATACATAAATAAGATTTAAACATCAAAATATTTTTTGTAATATAAAAAGAATTTTATCGATAATCGTATTAATGTAATATGCACTGCACTACTACTCAGTTTTTTTTTTTTTCTTTGTTAATGGCAAACGTTTGTGAACATCAATGCCAATGACAAAACAGAAACTAGTGAAACTACTCAGTTGTTTATTAAAATCGTTTAGATTTTGGAACGAAGTTCCTTATCGCGCGTTGTGAAAGGGGGCTAGACGGAAAAAATTTTACGAAAAGTTGTCACGACACTTTTTGCTATAGTAAGGTATTGTAAAGCTATGCGGCGTGTGGATGTTTCTCTGTCTGTCTGTCTCTCTCTCTCTCTCTCTCTCTTATAGAAAGCAAGCCAGATATTTTAATTTCTATTTCGCATTGAACAGTGTGGTGTCGCGACGATTATTTTTGTTGAGTGAATACATGTAGCGCCATCTGTATTTGATAGTAGAAGACATTGTATTGAACCCATTTTATGCCTTGAAATAAGCGTCTATTTAAACCACGGGTGTAAACTATATAATATATATAATATATAGTTTACACCCGTGGTTTAAATATACGCTTATTTCAAAGCATAAAATGGGTTCAATACAATGTCTTGAAATATGCATCTATTTAAACCACGGGTGTAAACTATATAATATATATACCACGGCCGTGGTTTAAATAGACGCTTATTTCAGGGCATAAAATGGGTTCAATACAATGTCTTCTACTATCAAATACAGATGGCGCTACATGTATGATTCTACTTGTCAGATTTTCCTCGCCTACACGCTTTTATCAATTTTTACGTAACTTATGGGATCATTCTCCATACCCTGCCTTTAGCTGTAATTAACATATTTTTCTCAAATGTTCACAAGAATAGTGTACATAAAAATGTTTGTGTATAAGAACATGCTACATGTACGTCATCTATATTATAATCTGAAAAACAATAATTGTGACCCTAGTGGAATATTTTAGCATAAGTGTATGGAGTGTAGAAATAAAGAGAACATGACATTGTAAAATATTACGTCTCGATAATAAACTTACACAAAAATAGCGATACTGTAGCTGTACTGTAAATTAGTACTTTAAAGCTTTATGTATATTTCACAAACGACTCCTTTAACCGAGAAATTGTTTCCACAAACTTACAATATTTTTAATTATTTTTTATCTCCACACTCTATCTAAAATAAATATGTATTTACTCTTTGCTCCATTTTAGAATTTTATTTTATTTTCATATTACCTATATTTATAATATATTTAATTTTACATGTATTTAAATCAAAACAATATACCTAATTATATTGTAAAGTTTTTTACACAAGGCTAACACCGCGCATTATAACTTACACTTTAAGAAATAAAACAAAATGACAATAAAGCTAATTTCACTACTTCTATTTTAGAATTATACTGTACCCACGTAGGATGGCTTATCTTAGCCATAAAAAATTTAGATTTCTATAAAATAAATACTCAGAACAAACTTTGTGCATTCTGAATAATACAAGTATGTAGAACAAAATTTGTACAGTCTTGGTTTTTTATAAACTTTGACGAAAACATTACGCATCAGATCACTTTGCTAATTCTAGTTTGTTGTTATGTACCTGCTGCCTTTTTCATTCATCTCTGCACTGAAAATTTACACTTGGTTCAGAAATTTTGTACATCTTTTAGGTTTTCATAAAAATTTCGTAATTTATTTAGGAATTTTGAAAATTCTGCTAAAGAGCTAATTTTTTCGTACAATTGTTTTTGCGCAGCTATGCAGCGAGTACGCGGTAATAACTCCACCCGGCTGAGTGGGCCCTGCGTAATGGGACCGTGAAACGAAATGGCAAATCCGATTTGAAATTTTCCATAGTGATCAGTGAAAAAATTGCAGTTACTGACTTATATATACTTGACTGCATTATG
This sequence comes from Apodemia mormo, assembly GCA_036924255.1. Classification (NCBI taxonomy): domain Eukaryota; kingdom Metazoa; phylum Arthropoda; class Insecta; order Lepidoptera; family Riodinidae; genus Apodemia; species Apodemia mormo. Next base: position 9,124,419 of record JAUPFN010000003.1, read on the forward strand.
TATGCCAGCCTTAATATGTCATGTTCCGTATTGGAGAGTAAGTTAGCCGGTAAACCTCTGTTTACGGTATTAAATCCCCGTCACATTAATGGCAGTGCACTATTACCATATATTTTGGTGCCCTCAAACCATTTTTATCTTTCTGTCAGGAAAATCATCTGCTTGTTTGCTAATCTATAATAGCCTAGCTGTGCCCATGACCATTTGCGTGGAAAATTTTCTAAAATGAAAGTAGCCTAAGTTACCTACTCTTAATAACCGGGGTTAAAAAGATAGACAATCCGGAGGTTTTACCCGCATAATTCCCGTTCCCTTGGGATTTCCGGGATAAAAACTATCCTATGTACTTTCTCGGGTCTCAAACTATTTGAATGAAACTGACAGAACCGATTTGAATGAAATTTGGTACAAAAACCAAATTTCATTCAAATCGGTTCTGTCAGTTAGGTGTCAAAAAAGACAGATAGACAGAGTTACTTTTGCATTTATAATATAAGCATGGATTAGTATGGATTAAAAGGGCGGTGGTGGCGGTAGGCCTTCTATAATTTTGTAGATGTTACCTTCTTTGTGGCCAAGGTATTACACCTTATATGCTTGTGTACCCGGGTGAATAAGAAATCAGAATTAATACAACAGACAGTTAAAATGTACAGACAGGTAAAGTGGGAAATAAAACTAAAGTTCAGTGAAATTTTTATTGAAAGCTATTTGGACGACTTATTAATATACTCGCGGGCGAAGCTGCGCGGGTCAGCTAGTTTTAATATATAAAAATTCATTAATCAATCTCTATTTTCCGTGGTCACGTCAGTACGCGTGAATGGCGAAACCAATTTCGCTAATTCTTTTTTTTTGTTGTGTTTGAATTGTAAGGACTCAGGAGAAGGTTCTTATAAAAAATATTAAAAAAAACTGCGCGGAAAATTAGAAAATTTAAGAATACTTAATAACCATATAAAGTTCAATGCCTTTTTAGCAGCCTAGAAGAACAATCCCGTATAGCTACTTATATTTACGTGTCACTACCTGTTCTACAAGTCCTAATGTATGGCAAAATATAACGTTTGCCAGGTCAGCTAATATATTTATACAAAAAACCTTGACAAATTATACACCTCAACATGACTTCAACCTTTATCATAATTTCTTCTATCTATTAGTGAAAACCGCATGAAAATCCGTTGTGTATTTGAGTTTATCGCGAACAGACAAACAGACGCGACGGAGGACTTTATTTTATAATATTTATAGATTACACATTGCAATTCACGTTCGAGGTAGAATTATTTTATTAGCTTCCTTTAATTTATACATTTTCTTACTTCTTGGAAAGTGTCAGTATACTACTGCTAAAGCCCCGTTTTCACTTTGATTAGTGCGAGTGTGAGTGTTCAATGCAGGTGTTTAGTATTAAGCCAAAAATATGTGAAGATAGCCGTGGATCTGTGCGAGTGATTCGTAATCAGCGTAGTATAAGTGAATAGATGCTGATTATTTATCATTCGCACAGATCAACGGCTGTCTTCACGTATTTTTATTTTAATACTAAGCACCTACATTAAACACTCACACTCGTACTAATCGAAGTGAAAACGGGGCTTAATGGAAAAACCAATTAGTTGCACGTGATTACATTTTGATATGGAGAAAATACAAATATTTGTTTTATTTTATGCTAATTATCCTGTTATCTAGCATTGAAATAACTGCTAATTATATCTTATCTTTATTGTTATTATTTACTATATACCTAGACTATTAGCTGTCGATTGCGGCTTCGCTTGCAATTATAAGAGAGAAAAGCATATAAAAATATTATTTAATCTTATCTCCCACGCCTTCAACCTTGATGAAGCCCATAACGCGCTGCGGAGGGCACCATTCGAGTATCATCCAACGGTATTTTTCTAGTGTATTTCTAGGGTTCCAAAGTAAATTAGCAACCCTTATAATTTCTCTATATTCGTCCGGTCGTCCGTCCGCATTCTGGCGCATAGATTCTTAGTATTAAAAAGCTGGAATTAGGCATGAATATCACTGACATCTAATGGTGGTTAATATTAGACGTCAGTTAAACTTTTATACGATTAAAGAATTTTTTGAAAGTTAATAAAACGGTATTACAAATTAGTATCTTCACGCCCGTATGCCCGAAAGGGTAGGCAGAGGTACAACAAGTGCACCCACGCTTAGCCGAAGATACTTGGTCCCACAATGTGATAGGTGGCCAGCCTATCGCCAACCGGGCACTTTCCAATCCCGGGCAACGTTGTTTTTATCGGAAAACTGAAAAAACACATTTTATAATTGCCCGACCCAGGAATCGAACCCGGGACCTCATGCGGTCAACTCCGACACCGGACCACTACACCACAGAGGCGATATTACAAATTAATTTATTCTATAAAACATATTATTCATAATCTATTTGAAGTTGTATAAAAATTGAAAAAATATTTATTTATTTATTTTTACGCCTCTGTGGTCTAGTGGTCTAGCGTTGGTGATGACCACATGAGGTCCCGGGTTCGATTCCCGGATCGGGCACTAAAAAAAAGTGTTTTTTCAGTTTTCTGAGAAACACAAAGTTGCCCGGGATTGGAAAGTGCCCGGTTGGCGATAGGCTTGCCACCTATCACATTTGTGGGACCAAGTATCTTCGGCTAATCGTGGGTGCACTTGTTGTACCTCTGCCTACCTCTTCGGGGATATGGGCGTGAAGATACTTTTTTTAATTTATTTTTACCAATTTGACTAAGCTATTGATTTATTTTATGATTCTAACCCGTTAAATAAGTTGACATTTTAAATTATTTATTTTTAGCACATTTACATTATAACTTAAATTAATTAGAAATAGAAATGACATTTATGCACATAATACAAAAATATTTTATTTATTGTAATACTATTTCTACGGTATCATATTAAAATTTAAGCATGACATGAATATAATAATTTTAGCCGAATTGTGTCACTTTATCACTTTATTGCCAAGTATGAAATCCATAAATTGGTACAAAATTACAGCGCGAAATAACAAAAAGCGTAGGCACCTGCCAAAGACCTACAAAAATATAGACGTAGCCATTGTAAACAATTAGAAACAAATCGATGAAGATAACTTTTGTACATGTGTGCGTAAGCCAACGCCAACACTTGCAAGCATCGTAAAACATTACGTACATGTGCTAGAGATTAGTGTTGCAAGCATTGGCTTTCAAATTTCCATTTACTGCTTTAATATTTTACTACATTTTATAAATTATAATGCGTTTTACTTATATTAATCATATTTGATATTTTATTTGTATTATTATTTCCTACGTCAAAAACAAACAAATTTAGAAGGTCTTGAAATTTATTTATTTTATCTACTGTACATATGCCATTATGTTAATGCATATTTACACATGCAAATATGCACTAATTACAATATGAATAATATTTTTACGAACCTGTTTCAGCACATTTTACATTTTCACTCTAAATAATTACAACACACACACAGTCTAAATAATTACAACTAATAATTCAATAGGTTTTTAATATTTTTTTTTTTACCTATAATGCTAACTATTTATTATAAATTCTTAATACTCATATTTAATAGTAATATATAACTTCTTTTCTAAACTGAAAGTACATACAAGAATGATAATTGGCAAACTAACAAATAAAATGAAAAATAAAATACGAGCTTATTTATTTATTTATTTAATTCTTTATTGTACAGAGTAAACACTAACATAACAATAATAATAGAAAAAAAATACAATGGGTGAAATTATCTCTAGTAATTCTAGTAAAGAGATTTCTTCCAGCCAACGCGTAACAAGGAAATATTAAGACGCTGTCAACACCAAAATCGCTCACTCTGTCTATTTCTATCGGAGTAAACGAGACCATACTATCAGTGTAACTGGGCGGCCAGGGTCTTAAAATGAATAAATATTAAAATTAAAAAAAAGTGTAGATTATTTGTCAAATATGATTCGGTAGCGGTTTAGGTATGAATATGCTGACTTCATGTTTTCAATTGCAGACACATACGTCAAAGAAATAAAAATATAGAACCGTTAATGATAATTTTAAGACCAATCTTCGCAATTATTTTCTATCAAGCCAATTTTTTTCAATTATGTTTCGAGTCCGGCCACGGTCTTTGAAATATGATGAATATTGAAATATACATATTTTTTGATGTGCTATAACAAATAGTTTTTCCTAAAAAACTGCTTAAAAACATCAATTTCAACTAATTAGGTCTTGTCAGCCCCTTAAAAACAAAGATAATTTTCGACAAAGCCCACTCTGATTTCCACCTTTAAAATGAAAATTCATATTTTTTGTAGTTTTACTGGATAGATATAGTTAGACAGTAAAGTTTTATTAATTATTTTAAAAAAAGTAAATGATTTAAAAAATTACACAAAATAAAATAAAAAAATAAAATTTACGTTTAAAAATTCGAACTTTACAAGTTTTAATTTTTTACAAAAATTAATATTGATGGTTACATAGATGTGTCTTTAATAAGGATTTATAATGTTATAATATTGATATGTTTGCGTCATTGTGATTGGTTATGGTATATTATTTTATGACGTTATCTTCTAGCGCTAGTTGGCGAATCAATCACGAAACAGCATGAAACACGGCGAGCCATGTTTTATAAATAATATATAATAATACATATATAGTACGGTGAACTTAATTAAAACAATAAGTCTAACATTAACATATATTTTCTAAATAAAAGGGACATTTCCCCAATGTTTGGGGAAATTTATTCGTATGTTATCTTACCACACTGTCATAATGCCGCTTTAAATTTGTGTTCTGAGAAATTATATCAAATATTATTTCAGTTTTGTTAAATTTATGGAAATTTGGATACTTTCTTGTGAAAAGTGATCCCGGAAGACTTTTTTCAAAACATGAATTGTTTTAACAATTGTTTATCACACAGGATGGCATAATTTCAAAATAAATATTGTCACAAAAAGAACGTTTCTCACTCTGTCTAGCTCGCGGCCGTCTAGTAAGCCGCCGGCTTTATATTGTTGCATCGTCATCACATTCGTGACTCACGATATGAGTGCTTGGCTACGTCTATATTTTTGGTCTTTGGCACCTGCTATGCTTTTTGTAAACAGCAATAGTACCTATACTACTAGATCACTACATCACTTGTCAATATTATATTTTTAGTGAGTAACTTTACCATAGATATTATCAATGTATAAACTTTAATTATTACATAAATTTATTTAAAAAAATGAAATTATGTTTTTAAATAGGTATTGAATTTATGTATATTTTTACATGTCACTTTTGACGAAATGTGAATGGAAGGAAACAATGTTTAAAAATATAATCTTATGTACCCACATTCTTGCAAATAAATGAATTATTATTATTATTACTAACCGAGATCAACAGCTTCACGTGTTTTTCCGATACATCTCGTCTAATTTTTTTTGTCTTTAATTAGTAATTACTGTCTTAGCAAAAGCTTTAGTAACACTATTCCACGTTAACTTGCGTGATCACAGACCATCAAAATAATGTTGGTTAAATCCGCAATGTTCACGATAAGTAATAAAAACAACAAAAAGTCTAGTAAGTTTGAGACGGACCTGCTTATGAAGGTTCCGTTCCACCGTACATTAATTTTCGTTCTGGGCAATATTTGATCACATTAATTAACATTTTTCATGTTATCAAATAGCAATCGGTTTTTTATTTAATTTTAAAATGACAGTCACAATTAACACCAGTCCTCGGATGAATTAGCACCAGTCGGATTATTTGCTAAAAATCCAGATTATTTCAAAAAATGAATAATTTCTCTATGTTTATATGAATGAAGATAACACTTGTTTTACTTCGTATTTAAATAAATTCGTATTTTTGAAAAAGGAAAGATATTATGTAAAAATAAGTAAAATTATTTCTATTGAACAAGTGCGCATTGCTGATACCTATATTGATTTATATTTTTGTCAGTTATTGTATTAGTCAAAAATCTTCTTAGTAAAAATTATGCTTTTGAGATATGATTTTTATAGTTGTGTACATGTCTATTCTTGGCTGTTACTATGTAGCGTCGGTTATGATTTCGACTTAAAATCCTTTTTCGGTGTATAAGCATGTTGTAAGCCTAGTAGACTAATCTATAATTAGTAAATCTAATAGAAAAATGCATTTAGATAAGACTGAAATATTTGAGACGTTAATGTTGGAAAAATAGGGAGTATTAATTAATACATTAGTTTAAGTATAAATATTCATTCTATTAATTCAACTTCCTAATAAAATTATTATAATTTTATTTATTTGGATAGCAGATATTTACAAAATAGAGTCCTGTTGACAAAGTTTACGGAATCCTAAAAATACCATTAATAATTTTAACAAAGCGGAACCACAAAATCTATATTCTGTGGCGGAACGTGAAGCGGAAATTCCATCTTGATATTTTTAAGTTCATTAAATTACGTACAATAATTTCGTGGAACGATTTTTAGCAAACGTAATCGATTTTTGATACATCGTCAATCAATCAATGCGTGTTGGATGGCCATAAAATGAATGTTCTGAATCCGGAACATCTAAAAAATACTACCAAGGTTGTTATTTTCATAGAGCCCAAGGTGCAACTAATGTATCTACAATTAGCCAATAATATAATGAATTATATTACATAAATATGTAGCTCCTCTCTGTACATTAAATTTTTTACCAAATTTCGTTATATACAGCGTGTAAGAGACGGTCTTCAGAAAGTTAAAACTATGAATTTGGAGCATGATACCGCAACGAAACTCATTGGAAATTTATGTAGGATTTTTCGATATTTTGCTGTTTTTTTAGCTTAACCTTGTATAATCTAATATTTACTAGGTGGCAGAGTTCAGCAACTTCTCGCTCATGTATTTCGTACCACCGCCTTACCTATTACTGCCGCAATAGCGTCAATATTTATCATTCTCGTGTTACAGTTTGGAAAGTAAGGTAGCGGGTAGACTTATGCACGTGGCATTGCCACCCCGCCACACGGATAGCACCGCATCATTAACATTTTTGGTGTCTATAGGCGTCTTCTCTTTCCATCAGGAGAGCCATCTGCTTATTTGCTTACTTATGATATAAAAAAAATTGTTAAGTGTAATACTTTAAAGTGCTTGTTCTAAAAAATAATAAAATTTAAGGAAATACGCAAAATAAACAATTTTCGTACCTAAAAGTTTGTTCAGTGGTTTACACGTGAAAACTCTACAGATAGACAGACAGTCATTCGCATTTATTACATTACTAGCTGCAGCGTACAGCCCGCTGTATTATAATAGTTTTTGGTGAATCCCGCGGGATTACCCAATTTTTCCAGAATAAAAAGTAGCCTATGTGACATTTCAGGTCATCACCTGTGTGCCAAATTAAATTCAAATCCATTCGGTAGTTTTTGCGTGATTGAGTAACAAACATCCATCCATCCAAACATCCAAATTTTCGCATTTATAATATTATAATATAGATTATATGGATACTTAATTTTTACTCGTAGTAATAACTTTTTCAAATCATTAGTTTCTCCGGGCACCCGTTAAAAAAAGATCATCTGCCGTCCTGTTAGACAGTTCGTAAATATCATCCCGACTCGCCTTATAGCCTAGACTCTAGACTCTAGATTATTAGGTCTTATAGTTCAAAGCTCTAGCCCTGCAACCATTAGCCGCCCTGTTGTCCGAGCGGTTAACGATCTTCACTACGCAATCGATAGGACGGACGCTACATCTCGGAATGGTTCGGGACAGTTTGTTCCGCACCAGTCCGACATATCGCGTCCGCGAGAGTTGTCTATGTGCTATACACGAATATTGTTACATTGACTTCTGTTTAAGTATTTAAGTATTTTGTGATAGGACTTTGTTCGATGCCCAATAGGGGCAAGCATTTGCGTAACAGCATAACGATACTAATCTTTGGTGTTCATAGGCGTGATAGTTTTTTCCCATCAGTAGAGCCATCTGTTTGTTTCTATTGTTTTTTTTTTCATTTGTTACTATTCTTTTCTATTATAAAAAAACGAAAAGACTCGCGTTATCGGCTAAGAGGCACCAATTACGTGTGCATATACTCTACTACAATTTTAATAGTTTTCAACGGCGATAAGACACAAAGTATGCATCTATAGTACTTTTGTTTCATTCTAATTATCAAATCGATCTCTGTAAAATAAACGATAATAATAAAAATGACAAATCGACAGTTTCCTTGTTTGATTCACTGGTATTGTAGAGCTGGGCTTTCAGACAGATTTTCCGCTTGGGCTGTATAATGTGACAAAATTTTGTCAACTCTTAGTCGTAAATATTTTTTTGCCCGAGTGCGATAGAATATCGTCTCGTCTAGTGGTCCGATGTCCGTATTGACCACATGAGGTCCCGGCTTTTATTCCCAGGTCGGGCAATTCAAAAAATTAAAAGTTTTGCACTTCTAGCTAATCGGAACTATTTGAATTTCGAATGTCATATTTTTAAAACGTTGCAACCTTCTTAGTAATAAAAAAAAACAATTGGCGGGAAATGATTTGTCAATTGTTTTTTATCACACATCAAAGTTCTACGTACGCAACGAAAATGGAATTAAGTCGAAAAGATTTTAGAGCGATGATTTTTTATGATTTTAAAAGTTCTCTTTCTCCGCAAGACTGTGCCGCTCGTCTTCAAAATGCTTTTGACCCAAAAACCGCATTCTCCTACACCACGATAACGCTTCTTCACACACGGCCAACAAAACAAAGTCATTTTTAGCTTCCGAAAAAGTACAACTCGTCACTCATCCTGCGCATAGCCCCTACCTAGCACCCTGTGATTTCTGTATTTTCCCCAAAATCAAAAATTCGATGAGAGGTTTTACTTTTACCAACCCCAAAGCGGCAGTGTTGTCCTCCTGTTTTAAAAAATGGTTCGATCGCATGAAAAAATGTTTAAAATGTAAAGGAGATTATTTTGAAAAGCAATAAACATAATATGTTGGTTATAACATGTTGTGTTTTTAAGTCACGCAAAACTTATAGTGTGACCTACGTATCAGTCATTTCTGTAGACAAAGAATTATCTCTAGTTATTTTCTGTATTTTATCTTAATTTATTTGACAACTGTTGTATATTTCCTCAATTTTGGTCCAGGCTCCTTTGAAGAATACACCAACTGCCGTTCTGCAGGCAGGTCGTAAAAGGCACCCGATTGGCTATGCGAGTCACTACCATCGTGGCTACTAGGTGACAGAGTTCTGCATTGTCTCGCCCGGGTCTGGTACCACCGCCTTACCTATTCCTGCCGCAATATCGTCAATGCTAGTCGCTGTCGTGTTCCAGTTTGGAGAGTAAGGTAGCCGGTAAACTTATGCGATTCACCAAAAACATGTATAATGCACGGTGCAGCTAATATTATAAAGGCGAAAGTTTGTACATTTGGATGGATGTTCGTTACACACTCACGCAAAAACATCAGAGTGCTAAGTGTGAGTTTTTCTTTTCGCATTCGATCGTGAACGCGTTTCGAGTTTACTAGGAATTTGTATGTGATTTGTACAGCGCCACCTAGTGGTAAGCTGGTTTCTCACGTTTACCACTAGGTGGCGCTGTACAAATCACATACAAATTCCTAGTAAACTCCAAACGCGCTCACGATCGAATGCGAAAAGAAAAACTCACACTTAGCACTCTGAACGGAGTTGGATGAAATTCGGCACACGGGTAGATTATGACCTGGAATAGCACATAGGCTACTTTTTATCTCGTAAAAATGAGATGTTCCCACGGGATTCACCAAAACGTTTAATGAAGCGTGCAACCCGCTGTAGCGAGTTTGTTCTATAAAGATACTATAGCGACTTGCCCGTGATTTCACCCGCGTAGCTTTTGTTCCTGTAGGAATATCGGAAAGGTTTATATACTAAAATCTATTTAAAAAAACGCATCAAAATCCGTTGCGTAGTTTTAAAAATTTAAGCGTACATAGGGACAGACAGAAAAAGCGACTTTGTTTTATACTTGTAGTGAAGTAATTCAACAGAAAAGTAATTCTATAAAGATGTCTTTTAAAAGTTTCTTTAAAATAAAGGATAACAAAATCCTATAAATAGCAAAGGGCTAGTAGTCAGTGCTACGTGCCTAATATTTATGTACAGTCACCTACCGGCTGTCCTTGACAGGATCTGTACAGTCATACAGGCAAGTCCGCAGTCACGTAGACATATTGTTGTCATTGGGATATTTCGTAATATTTTACAATTAGTGATTGTTTAACTAAATATATCACAAAATAACTGTTTACTAATATATGACGAAATATTTGTTACAAATAATTATGAAATGGTGGCGGTGTAGACTTTATTTTTAGACTATTATGTGTTTTATGCTTAACTAACGACCTGCCCGCAGTTTCACCCGCGTAGCTTTTGTTCCCGTGGGAATATCGGAAAGGTTAATGCACTAAAACCTTCCTCAAGAATCAATCTATCTACCGCATCAAAATCCGATGCGTAGTTTTAAAGATTTAAACATACATAGGGACAGACAGAGAAAGCGACTTTGTTTTATACTATGTAGTGATTATCATAGGCGTATATAGAGGGGGGCCGTGCTTACCCCAGTATGGTTTAGTACCCACCCCAGGATATTAAATATTACCGATTCGAAAGAAAACTTTAAACAAAAGTCATTGAAATCAAATAATTATCTAGGCACAACCGAGAAATCTTTGTACATACTTCGCTTGTATACATACCTACTATAATTATACAGACAGACAGGGAGAAATAGCATTTGGTATTGTTGTAGTTATTGGTGCGAAATAAAGTGTATTCATTTATTCATAATTCCTTATAGAAGCCTACAAGGCGGCTGATGTTTTTACAAGCTTCTATAGGAGATTTTGGGTGTTTGGAGATACGACCCGTTGTTCGGCCACGCTCCTGCACTCTAGGAGAATCTAAGCGATGGTTTATTGTTCCTCCATGCATCCTCGTCATAAAGGGCCGTCTGTTACACAGTGGCGGATTTACAAATTAGCCGCCAGTAGGCTGTTCATTATTTGCCGCCCCAATCTAAGTACTTCTGCAAGTTCAGTTCCTAGATTATTATTATACTATAGACAACAATGACATTGATGGTCCGTTGCTATCCATGTAGCGGAATGGTAGTACCACATTCACAAATTAACCGTTACCTAATCTCCCAAACCGGAACACGACAATTATAACTTATAAGCATTGACGCAGGGCAGTCACGTGGATATTGCTCAATAAATACCCTCCGCATTTACATAACTTTTTCCCGTGCGTCCATGAACGATTAAGTAAAGCGAGGATAGAAATAGCTAATTGTATTGCGCAATTACTTACTAGACGCCATGGCAAGTTTAAAGCTAAATTATTTTCGTTTAAATTATTTCCGTCTTTTTCTTGCGAAAGCTTTACATAAGCGGTTCTTTAAATTTTTTGGTGACGGAGTTCTTTTGAAAAGAAAAAATCCAATCCAAAAGGTGTTAGGTAACGATTCTAGTACATAGAAATACATATATAAATACTGTAACATACGTCGTAAACACCCATACTCAGAAGTATACATATCCATGTTCTCTCATCTCGTGAATCGAACCCGAGCCCCATCGTTTCGTGCTTAGGTTCGCTAACCACACGAACTATACTCGTCTAATTCTATCTATGCTCTCTTTTTTTTTGCTGGCTATATTATGTTTACGTTGAATTGTTTTATTTTCGTAAATGACATTTGCTTTTTACATATCACTGATTTTTCGTAATGATTTTTATTCAATACTAGCTGCCTAGCCTGTGACTTCGTCTCCGTGAAATTTTTTCTAAAATAAAAGTTACTCCTTATTACATCAGCTATCTGCCAGTGAGAGTCCCGTCAAAATCAGTCCGCCCATTCCATTGATGTATATAAAAACCCAAGATACACAATCAGTGTCACAAAAACGTCCTCTAAGAATGAGTGCACAATTTAAAATTGTGCACTCACTTCAAATAGAAGCCCGTCGCTCACGTCACTGCCCGCACGTCAAAAATACAGAATTGTTTTCTGATAAATTGTAAAATACAACATCATGAACGTTAAAAAAATATAAGATATTGCATTTTCGGTAAGTATAAGAATTTATCGATTTATTTTTGTCGTTTATATTACTAAATATAGGGTGTAATGTATGATTTTCATTTTATTTGTCTTAAAAATGTACCGACGCTCCAAATATAATACGACAAAATTTGAATGGTCACTTTTCCAGTATAAGGACAGTGCATTACAACCTCCTTTTAATTTAGTCGAATAATACAAATTGATTCTGTTATTATTAGTGGAGTCGATTTTCTTTCATTAATAAGTTAATTTTTTTTATAAGATTAATTTTTTTATTAATAATTTTGAATACCTTTTATAGTTGTTAACCAACTGCCAAAAGAGAAGAAGACATCAATTTGACGATTTTAAAATGTTTGATTATATTGATTACTTATTTTGAGGACTTAGTTAGGTGATTCTTTTTATTATATTTGTACGAATATAAAATAACAATATATAATTGTGATTCTTACGATAAACTTTGGAGATATATTACGAAACTTTTAATATAACAATAGGAAATCATAAGTAGCATCGAATTTTGTTCTGTTTACACGTGTTGTTGATAACGATTTCTTAAGTGGAAGGCACAGGTTGCATTAAGAATGTTTATTTTTTGATTTAATAATTTATTTTTAATAAAATGTTGTTTTTGATTGCGGATATCTTATGCTATACATATTATAAATGTTAAAGTTTGTATGTTTGGATGTTTGATAATCAATCACGTAAAAAATGGCTGTACCAATTTGAATTTGGACTCGGATATAAGATGACCTGGAATAGCACATAGCAGCGGCGTGCACAGAATTATGACACTGGGTATGCAGCTGTGTACTCGATCACAAAAATTTTTCTTATAGATTTGTAGCATAGCTACAGCCATGCGACGGATCTCTAAGTCGGAAATCATGCCAACAGAATATATCTTAGATGTACTACTATTCATGTACATCTTCTACGGCAACGCAAACAAAACAGCAATCGATCGTCGCGGCGAATGAAATTGTAATAAAATAAGTAAAATAATAAGCTAAATTAATATCTAACTACTCACCTAGTCAGCTTCAATTTTCACTGAAGGTTCTGATTACTTGAGATTACTATACACCGATATAAATAAACGCAAGATTTTGGCCACCTCAAATATATTATCCAAGTGAGTGATAGTTACAGAACACATCCCTTGCGAGATATCCGATATGGCCTTATATAATATAAACTTAATAATAAAATTACGGGTTAGTAAAAAAACAAACTTCTCATTCATTTATAGATTACTAGCGACCTGCCCGCGGTTTCACCCGCGTAGCTTTTGTTCTCGTAGGAATATCTGAAAGGTTTATATACTGAAACCTTCCTCAAGAATCAATCTATCTATTAAAAAAACCGTATCAAAATCCGTTGCGTAGTTTTAAAAATTTAAGCATGCATATGGACATAGGGACAGACAGAGAAAGCTACTTTGTTTTATACTATGTAGTGAAATCTATGCGCCTATCCTTTTTTAAATATGATTTTAGGATATCATCATAGAAAGTTGAATTGCGTTTTAATTCTATCATTAATGTCGTTTCTATAGAAATCATGGAAAGCTCTGTGAGTCGTTGATTTTGTGTGTTTTTCAAATATGTGTGTATACGTTTTGCTGGCCTTGCTGGTTTAATTGTAACTCGGGTACACACCTATATTTAGACACGATTTAAATCTTTTCACTGAATGACAAAATAGAAAAAACTCGTTATTTTTAATTTTTAAAAAACACACATTTTCAACGCAAACTTCACAATCAAATAACATTTAAAAAATCAACAAATGCACTAGTAAAAGCAAATCACTACAATTATTATAGAAACTCAGTAATAACCTATTAAACGTACCTACACACTTTCAAATATTAAAATGAAAACTTTATATAATATACTGGCACAAACAAAATAATAAACAATGCTTAACAGCTATCACACGAAAAAGCAAATGGCCCCCGCGAAACACAAAACATTTCTGCTATTTAAACAAATAAAACCTTACTAAACAAAAATGCATAATGTGAGCATACTTTTTGTCAATAATATTTCGTCTATTATCTTTACCCGGATTATAGAACAAGCCCGCATTACCTGCTTTATAAAATAGCATCATTGTGTGAGTGAGCCAATTACGTGCGGATAGGTAATTATGTCTCGCACACATTTACAATGTAAAGCAGAAAATTTGCGGCCTTGTATTTTGCGTTCAATATTATTTATCGTTTAATAAACGCCTAGCAAACATGTTTGCGTGCTGTGCTTGCAAATAGGTGCTATTTAAAAACATTAGGCGTTTTTAAGTTATTATATTTTGTTTATTCATTTATTTATAAGTCATCTAAAACGTATGAACGTTTTATTAAAATAAAGGTAAAGCACTGCTTTTCTGCCTATAAGGAGCGCACGCGCCTGGCACATAGAATACTTTTATCCTAATGCAGAGATCTGCAGCTAGTCTCGTATAAATTTTAAGTGACTGTTTATATGTTCGAGTTGTTTTATTTGCATACTAGCGTTTACCCGCGGCTTTGCTCGCGCATATTTACTTTAGAACTTATTTAATCTTTCTTTATATTATTAAAAATCTCTACATTGCCGGGTGGGCCGCTAGTACGTTAAAAATAATATTTACATATTCGTCTTAATTATTTATATACGACATTTTTGTTATTAAAATGTAAGTAAAAAACGTAAGACCTGAACTTCCTATAACTTCTAAATTTTCTATACCTAATATCATAACTAACTATACCTCAAACTAAAAATACCTATTAGTAACACACCTATCGAAAAAACTAACGTAATTATAAAAGAAATTTATAATTAACAGGAAATATCAAATCTAAAATTACCTTTGGCAATAATATTATATGTACTAAACTATACTCCAAACTAAATATACGTATCTATTAGGATTTCTGTGTATGTAACACACCTATGTAACCAACTAATGTAACTATATTAAAAAAGTCTGTGAGCTGGTTAACCCTACAGGCCACCTGAAACTTCCCGCTAAATTTAAGTATTTTAACCTCAAAGAAAAAACTATGCCTAAGCATAGACTATTGAATTAAAAAATTTCAAAAATCCAAAGTTTTTTTAAATGATACTTAGTCATTCAGTATTTGAAAAGATGTATATTTCTTCAAAACCATCAACGAGTTTGATCTTCCAAATAACATTGAACACAATTTTTTAGCTCTAAATTGTTTTATTGGAATTTTTTATACGAGGGTCAATAAAATTTTCAGAAGCCGACATCGAATTAGCAACTAACCTATTGTGTTTCAAATGTCTATGGGCAGTATTCGCTCGTACTTCTGCAGATACTATTACTAAACAAATGTTCGTTTACGTAATACTGCAAAAAAAAAACAGAAAAACTGAAATCTAATTCAAAACGAGAATTCTACGAAAAGCTAAACTTATTTCTAGGAAACTAATGCGTTTCCTTACTATGTTGTCGATACATTACATGATAAGTCTGAAAAAAATCGTGTCTGTTATCATGTAAGAATCTATGAAATTTATAACGTAGTCATAGTCACCATTGCAGTAAATTTCCTATTTCAGTATATTCTAAATCTATTAGACTATGCAAACTAAATGTATCAATATCAAGCATTAAATACTACATGGCTATAAACCTACAGTTTGCCTATATGTGTAGGTTCTGTGTAATAAAACCAATACCTATAACGTTTGAAATATAAATAAATTATTTTAATAGTCATTATTTGTTTTATTGATATATAAATGTTCTACGCAACAACAGATTTTCGACAAGATTTTTTTTTTATGTAAATTTTACAAACCCTTAAAATACTACCTCAATGCATAAAAATATTTATATTCGACTCCACGTGTTCCTTGTCCTACCGATTAACTTAAATCAAAAATTTTATTGCTTTTTGTACATTACTTTTTAAAAATGACTTTAAATCTTGCGTTTAAGGTTGAATATGCAAAAACACGTTTGTGCCATAACTATAAACTTTTTAGACTGAATTAGTGACAGTTTTGAGTGTCAGTTTTGTTCGAAACTGTGTATCTTGGGTATTTTATATCAATGGCCCATTCCAAAGATTAGCCGGAACAAACTGACAGAAAGACATACAGACAGACAAAAATTGTTTAAAAATGTTGTTTTGGTATATGTACCGTGTATAACATATGCATTTAGTAAAAAAACGGTTATTTTAATGTTTCAAACAGACACTTCAATTTTATTTATTTGTATAGATGTATAGAAATAAACAAAATGGAATGATTCGTAATGTGGAAGTGAGAGAGAGGTTAGGCTTGAAACAAAGTGTCGATGTAAAGATGAGAAAAGGCATACTCCGTTGGTTTAGGTCATGTAGAAAGAATAGTGTAGATAAAAGGTTAACAAAACAGATATATAATGCGAATGTGGAAGGATGTAGGTACCGGGGAAGACCAAGACGGACATACCATGATCAGATTGATCGAGTACTGTCCGAAGATGGTGTCAAGATTCTTCGCAACCGGCATGTGTGTATGAAGAGAGTAATGAATGTGGAGGAAGCAAGACAAGCCTGCAAGGATCGTGATGTATGGCACTCGGTTCTTTCTGCCTACCCCGTAAGGGATCTGGCGTGAAGATGTGTATGTAGATGTATAGAAGATTTACAATTTTTTGACATGTCAGGAAAATTATTGTTCTTTTTTCAGTTCATAATATAAGTTTTTACTCAACATTTTAAAATTTGTCGCCTCTGTGATCTAGTGGTTCACTGTTGGTGTTGACCACGTAAGGTCCCGGGTTCGATTCCCAAGTCGGGCAATTAAAAACATGTGTTTTTTTCAGTTTTCCGATAAAAACAACGTTGCCCAGGGTTGGATAAATGCCCGGTTAGCGATAGGTTTACCACTATCACATTGTGGGACTAAGTATCTTCGGCTAATCATGGGTGCACTGAATGTACCTTCGCCTACCCCTTCGGGAATACAGGCGTAAGGAAACTTCTTTTTAAATTTTAGGGTTCGATTGAGCTCCTTAAAAGCCCGTACAAACGGAATCAAATTCAGTCTACGACCGGCAGTCTCAAATATACTTGGTACATAGAATAAGCGTTATTCCTTTAAGCGTTGGTAAGTAAACGGTTCCGCATCTATGATAGAATATAGTGATAGTTTCTCTTGTGATAGGCATCCTCCCCCTCTATCCGTATAGAGAGACAGGCTCTGACGTTATCACTGAGCATGACCTACAATTCCACGGTTTTGTCTTAAACCGGTTTATATCAGCGCTTGTTAACCCGTTAATTTTCAAACCTATATCAGCACAAGTAAATAAGTAGAATTTTATAAAGGTATTATTAACGTTTATTAATATTCTTTTATAAACGTTATTATCTTAACCTCAAAAATACCGGATTCCTTATGGAGCAAAATTATAAAGGTTTTGAATAATAAATGGGTTTTAAAAAATATTTCTTTGATGATCGCCACTCCCAATTTTTGTCCGCACTGTGCATGACATACATTTTTGTTTTGGCGGTTTTGGCTTTACCCGGTTACATAGGTTTATGAAGCGCTCTTAGATTCCCTCCAAGCGAAACATTTTATAAAAACCGATTAATACCTCTATTAATCGGTATGTTTAAGCCGGTTTCAAGTCCCGTTTTACATATGTCAATGTTATGAAGCACTCTCTTCTCAGATACGCTCTTTTAAAACCTTTTATAAGAAACCGCTAAATAACCGGTATTTTAAGTCGGTTTCAAGCCCTGGATGACGCCGTTTATATAATGAAGAAACATACAAATTGACTGCGACATATAAATACATTTATATCATTAAAACACTTAAATTTTATTACAACATAAATTTACCAACATCAACCGGTTTCGCGAATTAACGCATCACTAAGGCTACAAATCAACACCGTTATTATAATTTTGGTCACTTGAACCATACGATTTGTTTTTGTAAATCCGTTTGATGAAACGTAACATATAAAATACAAGCTGTTCCCTGCGACCTTGTTCGCGTTATACAAAAACATTACTTCCTTTTGTATAGTCGGGTAAAAAGTGGCCTATGTTCCTCCGGAATAATGTAGCTTGCCATAGATGAAATAGTATTTTCTCTTCTCTGGAATAATGTAGCTTTCCATAGGTGTAGCAGAAATTGAGCTTCTTCAGAATATTACAGCTTTCCAAAAATGAAATAGAATTTTACGAGTATCTTCTCCGGAATAATGTAGCTTTCCATAGATGAAATAGAATTTTCTCTTCTCCGTAATAATGTAGGTAGCTTCCCACAGATAAAATTGAATTTTCTCTTCTCCGGAATAATGTAGTTTTCCATAGATGAAATAGAATTTTCTCTTCTCCGGAATAATTTTATGTACATGCTTTTCAAAGGTGAAATAAAAAATCATGTTTTAAAAACCAGTTGGGTTTATTCATTACAAACGCTTTTACAAATTTATAACTAAATATTTCCTCCTTATAATAGACACTTATAGTAAATGTTTATTCATTACAAACGCTTTTACAAATTTATAATCAAATATTTCCTCTTTATAATAAACTAGCTGTTGCCTGCGACTTCGTCCGCGCGGACTTCGTTTACTCCACACTGCTCCTCCCCTGTAGGTGATAGCGTGATAATATGTAGCCTATATGTTGACCCGACCTATTAGTAATATTCATGCAAAATTTGAAGTAAATCCATGTAGTACTTTTTGAGTTTACCCCGGACATACATACAGACAAACAGACAAACAGATAAACAAACAAAAAGACAAAAATTCTAAAAACTATATTTCTGGGTTCGGTATCGATTGTAGGTCACACCCCAAGTATTCTTTTAAAAAAATATTCAATGTACAGTTTTGACTTTCCCACGATTTTATTAAATGTATAGATATAGTAAATGAAAGTACATTAAACGATTAAACCGACTTCAAATATCTCACAAATAAATATATCCATATCTTAAAAACTAATGAACCGATTTCTAAACTGAACTATTATCTTGTTCTGACTTTAAGTTCCAGAGAAATTCGTGGACATACAAACACTAAGTTCAGTCAACATCTTACTCAAAATATATCATCCAATTTCAACAATATGTCAAACGTCAAATTGATATACATGTCAAATTGATATACTCCATTTTTTCGTCGGATGAAAATACATATATTAGAATCGAAGTTTTAGTAAGGTGGTAGAGCTTTGCAACGTTTCGTCGGGGTTTGGTACCACCGCCTGACTTATACATATACACTGCAATAACGTCAGTACTCGTTGTCGTGTTCGCTTTTAGGGGTAAGGTAGTCGATGAATTAGGGCGTGTGGCCTTTGATTATACGTTGTGTAAAAAAAACCTCGTCTGATCGTCAAATGCATTATTTGGTAGTATAATCATATCTGGGTCATTATATTATTTTATGTATATTGATATATTTTCAAAATATTTGCTTGATTTAAGGGGAAGTTCCTCAAGTTTAGTACTAAAATAAGGCACTTTAAAAAACGATATATTTTTTATTTTAATTAAAAAAAATTTTTTTTGGTAATATCATTGACCTATCTATATACCTCTTTCGGATCGGACAGGGTTTTTTTACACACAGCATACTCTCGAGGCTATATAATCAAAGAATTTGCTATTGATAGCTACACGGAAGGCAACGTATCATTAATCTTGGGTGTCTGCAGGTGATGATTACCTCTTTCCATCAGGATAGCTATCTGCTTGTTTTTTACCCTATACTACCCTATAATAATTATTCGCAGCGAAACTGCTGCAACCGACTTCAAATTTCCTGTTTCTCTGAAACTCTGCATCATATCGTCACCAAATTTATATGGGACTCAAATGGAAAGTGTACCCTCCCAAACACCCCATTTTTACACGTGTTAATCGTGACCATCTGCCGTCCTGCCAGGCAGTTCGTAAAAGTCACTACCATCGCGGCTACTTCGTGGTAGAGTTCTGCATTATCTTGCCCGGGTCTGGTACCACTGTGTACTATGCCTCCGTCAGTGCTTGATACTGTCGTGTTTCGGTTTGGAGGGTAAGGTAGTCAGTAAACCTCAGCATTAAGACCTCGCCACAAGGACACCATTAACATCGTTGGTTGTCTTTTTCATCAAATAAAAGAGAATCATCTGCTTTTTGCAGTCTTTTAATATAAATAAAAAACAAAAACGAATTCCAAATCGGCTATAAATCATCGAGCTCTGAGGTAACAAGCCGTTTAAATAAATATAGCCGTCTTTAGAATTTCCTCCTTTGAAAAAATCGAGTCGGTTGAAAAAGTAAGTATATAAAATCAAGTATACGTCGTATTGCATAATAATTGTATTTCCTATTGAAATGGAGAATATATTAACTCTATTTCAATTTATATATTTTTTATATAAGAGGAGACAAACATGCAGGAAAAGCACCTGATGGATGGTGATCATCACCGCTCATAGACATCCGCGATACGGTTGCCGCCGCGTTGTCGGCCTATAAAGAATGTAAGTAAGTAACTTTGGTAAGTAAGCTCTTTTTTTGAAGGTCCCCAAGTAGTATCCGTTCGGAAACAACCCTGCCAGTAGTTAATTCCACAACAGAGTAATGCGAGGCAGAAAATGTCGAAAAAGATGCACGTTTGTGGGTTTCTAGACTTCGAGATCTTGAGCACTCTCAAGATCTCGAATTCCAAAATTTGACGCGATATCCGATGATGAAATTCAGCGACAGGAATTGGTCAGAACAACTCGTTGGAATACTCTCCATAAAAAATACAATAGAAGACGCAGAGCCGAACGAACCTACATCACTGCGTAATAATATAGTATGCACTATGCACTATGCTAGCGTCTAGTAGTTCCTCGCGACTACGTTCGCGTGACCCACACATTCACATATTACTTGATTTTACTCAGTTGGGTAAAAAAGAAGTCTACATACCCTTCTTTTTTACCCAGCTGAGTGCTCAAAGATAAAGTAGTATACAAGTTTTTTTTATATTATAAGACGTCTCTCCCGATGGGAATAGATAACCTTCGCTTATAGACACCAGAGATGTTAATGTTGCGTTGCTTTCCTCGTGGCAGGGTCCTTATGCCACATGTAATAGTTTACCGGCTATCTTACACTCCAAACCAGAAGAAGACTGTGTCAACTCTAACGCTATTGCGGCAGAAGCAAAGTTTGAAAAGGAATTATTTGTTTATGATTTAATTTAAAATATTAAATGCCATACAGGCTTTCTTAAAAACTTATAACCATCGCCTATATATGCTGAAGAAGTTAATTCTGCGTTGTCATCCGTGTGGCTGGGATGTAATGCCACATGTTAAAAGGCCATTCTTCAAACCGGAACATGATATTGATAAGCACTGACGCTATTACGACACGTCCGGCATTACTATGCGACAGGAGAACTTTTAACCAAATGACGTACTTATTTGGTATTTCAACCCTAGATCTACAGATACTGATAATTCCATCACAGCATACACATCACAAATTCCGCACACACGTCAACGTCCCCTTCGCAGATCTTTCTTTCGATCTGGCGATGCTCGAGTCTCTAGCCAAGAGTCAGTAACAAGTTGAAAGCATGATACCACTCTCATATCTATCATCCAAATACTGTCCTAAGCCGAGATTCGGTCTCGCGTGACCTCACGTCACCGGAGACAACATTGGGGCGAGTTCTAAAGCCAAATAAATTAAATTCAAGCGTTTTACGTTCGTGTTCTTACGAACTTTAGAAGAATAACGCGTTATTATTCTATGGTAAGAAGTAAGAACCTTCAAAAAGCCGGACTTCGCAGTAATGCTCACAAAGACGAACTGCTTTAAAGTCATATTGAAAAAAAGTTAACACCTGATACCGTATCATGTGTTGAAATACAGATTTATATAACGCTGTATTGTTATTCGTGCAGGAAGGAGGCCATTATATTTGGAATTTACATCGACACACGTGTAACATGACGTAGATGTAAATTAGCATATCGCATGGTAACGCCTGCCGTATCGCTAGACTCGATAACAACTGACTCACTGGTATTGACAGGTGACGAAACTGATAGTAAATAGGGTTTAAAATACCGCGAAATGTTGACGTAAAATACATTTTTATTATATTAAAGAAGTATCCTCACGCCCGTATCCCCGAAGAGATAGGCAGAGTTACAACAAGTGCATCCATTCGCTGAGGATACTTGGTCCCACAAATGTGATAGGTGGCAAGCCTATCGCCAACCGAGCCCTTTCCAATCCTGGACAACATTGTTTTTAATTTTAAAAGGAAACTGAAAAACACTTTTTTTGTCCGACCCGGGAACTGAACCCGGGGTCAACGCCAACGCCGGACAGACCACAGAGGCGATATAACTCTAAATTATAGTAAGTAAACTGACTGCGCCCTGCAGCCCGTTGCATTGTAAAAGTTTTTGGTTAGTTCCACGGGAACAAATTATTTTTCTAGGATAAAATGTATCGTATATACTATTTGAGGTCATGATCTATATGTGTGCCAAATTTTATCCAAATCGACTGGGCCATTTTTGCGTGAAAGAGTATCAAATATCCATCCAAAAAAACTTTAGCATTTATAATACTAGCTGCAGCGTGCAACCCGCTGCATTATAACAGTTTTTGGTGAATTCCACGGGAACAAGTTATTTTTCCAGGATAAAATGTATCGTATGTGCTACTCCAGTTCATCATCTATATGTGTGCCAAATTTCATCCAAATCGGTTTGAGCGTTTTTGCGTGAAAGAATAACAAACATACATCCATATATCCATCCATCCAAACATCCAAACTTTCGCATTTATAATACTAATATAGATCAGTAGAATTAGTAGTAAAGGACTAGTAGAATTTGTATATTACGCACAAAGAGAAATCATACTCTGCTCCCATGGTGCGATACAATTTTTTAACAAACCTGGATGTGAGATTCATATTAAACAGCTCTATAAATGATTTAGCTCTAAAATTCATATTAAACAGCTCTTTAAATTATTGAACTAGACATTTTAAACTAGAAGCTTTAGACTCTGTAGATGAAGAGCCCGTAGACTAATTACTGATGACAAGCTCACAAATAGAAAATTACAAAACACTTGAGCATCGTGTAAGGTCGCAGCCTATCAGTTTTTTATAGGATGCACTTTGGTGAAGACGCAAAAGCTCTCTTCAAACTTATTGGACCCTCACGGCTCACCATTCCTTTATCGGACTACTAGACGCAGGCAGAAGTTCCATCCTTACGTTGTTGATATACCAAAAAATCGAACAAACGGTTTGGAAAAAAACAAACATTGGTTCGAGTCGCTAAGGCTTGGAACGAACTGTCTGGGTCTATTTTTCCTGACAAATATAGTCCTGAAACCCTTAAGAGTAGAGTGAATAGGTTTCTTTTGGATGGGCGTGTACCACCTTCGTCTTCATCGACAATTTCCACCAGGTGCGATGGAAGACAAACGCCTATTCCAATTAAATCTTAATAAAAACTATTAATATTTATTTGAAGAGTTTTTGTCGTTTTATAACAAAATCATAAGTTTACAAAATATATGCAAGAAATTCAAAGCATGCGCACTAACCAATTTCGATATTTAGACGGGAGACAATGTGGCACTTTCGTTCCTTTAAAAAAGGTCGAAATGTCAACTTCCGATCCAGGTTCTATAATAAAAATAATTTAAAAAAATATAACCGCGTTCAATATCTCTCAACAATATACAACTATACAATATACAACGACAACCCATATCTCGAAAACCACAAAAACGATTGTGATGGAACTTGGGCTGATCCCTAAGTTGGAATATATAAAATTTAAACCAAAAGACTCGATATTTCTTTTTGTTTCTGAAAAATTCGTGGACAAACACACAAACATACATGCACTTACGAAATTTTGCACACGTGCTTGGAAGTCTGACTATATTATCATACTCAAATATTATCCAATTCCAACAATACATAGAAATCAAACGATAGTCAAACTGATAACCTCCATTTTTAAGTATGTAAGAAAATTATAAATATCTTATTATTTTTGTGTTATAGCACTCACCCCGTGCTTAGGAAAACAGAAAAAACTTTAAAAACGACAAAGAAAAATATCGACACGCAGGGATTGACCATGCGACCGTCTCCCTAAAGCCAGGACGCTCTTCCACTGAGCTAGTGTCGACAAGTTTGACTTGCTGAAATTCTTCTTTGCGATGAACAGATGAAATTCACATTTATAATTTTGATCAGTACTGAACAAAATTATAAAAATGTGAATTTCATCTGTAACGATGAACTAATTTAACTAATTATACGTATGGATACCTAACGATCAGTACCATCGACGTAATCGATTATATAGCAAAGAAGAAATTCGCCACGTCAAACCTGTTGACACTAGCTCAGTCAGTGGAAGAGCGTCCTGGCTTTATGAAGACGGTCGCAGGTTCAATCCCTGCGTGACGATATTTTTCTTTGTTGTTTTTAAAGTTTTTCCATGATAATTATCGTCACGCAGAGTTACCATCTTCTAAAATAATAAAAATTGAGAGGTGTCTTACAGATACCGGTTGGAAAGGAGTTCCTTTCGCTATAATATATGGGACTATTACTTAAAGGGGGAGTCAAGTTTAACTGGAATAACGAGTCATCTGTATGAAAACCTCGATTCGTGACCGGGGAAACCTCCGTTCACCGTTTGTAGTGATAATTATCAAATAAAAATCGACCAAGTGCGTGTCGGGACTCGGGACACGCGCAACAATACGGAATAGGAAGAGGCTTGTTTATGATTTTATACAGCTGACATTTAGACCTATTTAACGCCAATGACGGATATATCCGCACTGGCTCAACACCTAAAAACTTCTCCAAGAACATTTTAGAAGTTGGTCAACCATTAATTGTATAATTGTAAAGCCTACTAATCGTGATGGTCTTCCTTTTAATTTCATTATATTATATACTAAACCTTAAATTTTTTCACACATCCAAAACGAACTGTTTAGCTGACAGAGGAGGGGACACACACTTAACTTTAACAAAAATTAGTCCTTTAAAGCTTAATATTTTACAAACGGATCTCTTAATCGAAAAATGGTTTCAATAAACCCAAAAAAATTTTTAAAAACCTATCCAACGATACCTCACACTATAGAGTGCGGGCGAAAAAAGTAAATATCCCTACTTAATACTTGTAGAGGTTGCCCTAAAAATATTCAACATTCTTGTACCACTTTGTCGGCATGATTAATATGTATATTCATGTCAAATTATAGCTTTCTAGTACTGAGAATCTCTGAGCTAGAGATGCGGACGCTTGGAAGGATGTTGACTTTAGAACCCTAAAATAAGGTACTTAAAAATTAAAATTATAAAATATTTTTACATATTTTCAAAATTGAAAACAGATTGAATTAATTAAAAAACTTTAGTTCCATGAGTTATCGGGATATGTATTATTGGGACGTTTTCTTGGGTACAAAGTCGTATAGTTGAAAAATTTAGAAATTATGTCAAAAAACACTTTTTTCAAAATATTTTGTGAACTATGTTACTTCAAACGAATCAAACTTTTTTTACGGACTTGCGGCATTTGACACAGATTTTCAAGAAAAATAGTAAACTAGATTCTGGAATCGGTTGGTAAATTAATCTAGAAATTATTTTAAAAAATATTGTTTTAATAACTTTTTTGACATTTTTAAAATTAAGAGTCCATCGGACAAAAACATTGCTAACTTTAGCTATAACAATATCAGCTTTCTCCAACGATATTGCTTATCAATACAAGATAATAAATAAACATGCATTATTCATAATGCCTCAGCGCTCACGTCTTCCTTGAGTCGGTATGAATCACGAGTAATGGGCATTGGTGACTTCCGCGTGACCACGTCATATTGAGATCAGGAACAATTCCATATAAAATGAATACATGAATTTTAATGGAAATTTTTTAAATCTGTAAAAACTGTTAATATTTTGGTGTAAATTTTGCGTTAGCGCGATAGAATAAAATCTTTTGTTTATTTAAAAAAAAGTCAAATGTAGGCATATTTCTATGTTATTCGCGAAATTAAAAGATTCAATCGAAAAGTAATAAGTATGGAAGTGTTACCGATTAGCTTTCAAACCTTGATTTATGTAGTAAGTGCATAAGGAGCGTTTTGTTGAGATATAGCTCGTCCTCAACCACAAATTTTTTTTTTATTTTTATAAAAATTATAGAGTTTTTTAAATATTTCTCGATGTTCGCTGCTCTTAATTTTACTTGCACTGCACAGTCAAAAACTGGCAGCTTTGGGTAAAGCCAGTTTATTTGAGTCCATAAAGCCCTCTCATCTTAGATTGGCTCTGAGTGAAACCTTTTATAAAAACCGCTAAAAACCTCGAATAACCGGCATTTTTTTAACCGGTTTCAGGTTTTGCTATTAAAGTTCTGCGAAATGACATATTTTTGAATATTACATTTTTTATATATCTACGTCTTAAATAAAAAGGAAACTTCACAGTAACATAGCTATTATATATGTGATTTTGGTTTGGTTGAATAGTCGCATGGGATCCCATGTTCGAATCCCGGATTGGGTAGTCATTATAAATCCGTTTATCAATTTTTCTGGAAAACATAACGTGCCTGAAACTAGAACTATGTCCATTTTTATAGATAACCTGTAACAACATGAGAATAAGTTAAAATTGGCTAATCATCATGGATGCACTAATTGATATTGAACCTCTGCTTACCCTTTCGTCGTCAAAGTCAAAGTCAAGAATGTTTTATTCTTCTCCTTCTTGATTGTGCGATTGGCAACTATCAATAAATTCTACCAATGTTTTATTCAAATAAACTTTTACAGGAACTTTTGATCAGTGGCATTTTTAATAATTACTACCGGGTCGGAACGCTGCCATTGACAACATCTATAGTCGTACGTTGATTAGCCGATTGACAATTAGATGGGTCGTTATCCTCAGCATCGCATTTGCTAATAGTAAAGATTTATATTAAATATCTGTGATAATTGCGCCCTGCAGCGTTATGTGTATTTCCAAAATATGAGGACATTAGCACATATCTAGGGGTTGGTACTTAGATGTTTCGAATACAAAATATGTATTTTGTCTTTCGATATAGAAAATATTCAATAATTTAAGAGATCCCCATATTGGTTCCGGGCTCTTTAAAATATAATAGGCCAACTGCCGTTCTGCCAAGCAGATCGTAAAAGGCGACCGATTAGCTATGGGAGTCACTACCACCGTGGCTACTAAGTGGTAGAGTTCTGCATTGTCTCGCCCGGGTCTTGTACCACCGCCTTACCTATTCCTGGCAATAGTGTTAGTGCTAGTCACTGTCGTGCTCCGGTTGGGAGGGTAAGGTAGCCGGTAAACTTATGCATGTGGCATAAGACCTCCCCACAAGAAAGCAACACATCTTGGTGTCCACAGGCGATAGTCGATTCTTTCTACCGAGAGACCCATCTGTTTGTTTGCTATCTTATGATATATAAAAATCTAAGAATCTTTGCCTAACACTTTTCGCACTATAGACGAATTGAAGAATAGACAAAAGGCAAACGACTGGGTATACGTGTCAATATCATCGTGACTACTAGGTAACAGATTTCCGCATGTCTCGCCCGGGTATATGTAACCACAGCCTTATATATTTCTGCCGCAATTGCGTCAATGCCTGCAATTTTTATGGTCTGGTTTGGAGGATAAGGTAAACTATAGACATAATATTCATATGGAATTGCCATCCCGCCACAGGAATAGCAACGACCATTAACGTCTTTGGTATTTATGGGTGACGGTTTCTCTTTTCATCAGGAGAGTCACCTGCTTGTTTGTTATCTAATTTTTAAAAAAATATTGAAACAATTTCGTTTATATTTCTATCAAACTGCGTTTATATCCAAACCGGGTAAAACCTTGCGGAATTACCATTAGGTAGTCGCGATGACAGTGACATACTTAGACTTTAGCACTTATACTATTATATATTCTGTGACGTTAGCCAATCGTTCGTTTTTACAAACTGCCTGGCAGAATAAAATAGGTATTACAATGGTGGATGGTCTAGCTCGGAACAAAATTTCACTAATTTGGGCCGGATATATAGTGCCTAACTGCTCTGACACTTTGAATAGTACCGTATCGGGATTATAATGAAAGATCTCTTTGAACCGAATAAGATAATCGCCAGAATAACGTGGAAGTAAAATTTTCCATACTTCTATTAAATGACATCAGTTTATCTTCGTCCCGTAAAACTAGAATACCTGAATACCAATTGGATGACACCGTGGAAAAGTTTTGAAATAAACTCGATACTGAATATTTCATCATAATATTCCGTACAATAGATTATTCAGCAGTTACCATTCATACATTCCTCGCTACTGACAATGTATGACTCAATTATTACGCTGATTTCCCCGGGTCTTCGTACTCAATCCGGAAAATCCTACAATTTCTGAACATTTAGGGTTAGATATAAATCTTTATTGCTGGAAAGTACACGTGGTTAAAGTTGAACTAGAACGTTCCAGAAATCAATAAAAGATTTAATGCCAGAATTCATTCAAGTCGTTATTACAATTTACTAAAGTATTTTTGCTGCTGCTTTTTATATTGTTACTTTTAAAACGCAAGGCTACGTACATTAAACGACCTGTTTGAATGATTTTAATAAATATGTATATTTTAATCAATGAATTTTTAAACTAGTTTTTTGCTAACACAGACCAAAGATTCAATAGCTTTATGTCATTTAACTGATACTTTTTAGGGTTCTGAAATCTACATGGAACCTTTATAATTTCGCCATGGCATTAACTCAGAGACGGTTATTATAAAAAAGTAGCAATTTGGCATGAATATAAATATTCGTTTCGTCGAGAAAATGGTAAAATTAAAACTATAGTGGTATCGTTGGATAGATTTTTAGAAAACATTTCAGGTTTGTAAATACAAATTTTCGATTAAAGAATCCGTTTGTAAAAATTAAACTTATAAGTGAGTTCTTACTGCTAATTTAGCTACATGATTGGTTCTCGATATATGCCACAGTCAAAAAGAAAACTATCACAGCTGAGTAAACTTAAGTTTACGAATAATATTCGTCAAATTTACAAAATGTACTTGGAGGCATAAAAGCGGATAGGTACATACGTCATATTTCTTTTTATGTACTTGGCAGAGATAATAAATACCATTCAAGTTAAAGACACTACTAAAAAAACTGCAAAATATTAACGAAATAATTAACACACATATATATATATATATATATATATATATATATATATATATATATATATATATATATATATATATATATATATATATAATATATATATATATATATATATATATATATATATATATATATATATATATATATATTGCATAGCAGAGGTTGAGTAAAAGTAAATACTGATACTGACATGTTTTAATATCGATATATTAAAACGTGAAGGAAAAACTTCGGACCCCTTTTTAAAAGACAATTGCGCGAACGGTTGAGTATGAAATTTGGCACACATAGGTTACATTGCGGAGGACTGCTGAAACTTAATGTTTTTAAATAATATGCATTGGAAATATTTTAAATTAATAAAAATGAACATTACACACACTACATTATGTGACATACATGACAATATACACACATGCATAATATTTTCTTTACAGCTGAAGTGAGTTGTCACACAAGAGATTTAATTATATAGCTATGATCGAATTTCGACCACAGGTGATCGCAAGTATCATAAATCATTAGATCCTTGTGGTATTAGATCCTTGCCTTACGAATGGCAACCTACCATTAACATTTTTGATGTCTGTAGGCTCTATTAACATCTTTGATGTAGGTAGATCTTTTTTCAGCAAGAAAACCATCTGCTTGCTATCATATATTACATAAGCAGGTTTTTGCTAAATTTCTGGATCAAGGACCAGATGCAAAAGGCTATAAAAATGTTGGGGACGGCACGCATTGTGAGGAGGTTTCCTTGGGTCATGCTGAGAGAAAATCTTTTATTACATTTATTTTTGTTATAATTATGCTGTTTAATATCATAATTATAAATATACTAAAATAAGAAAAACATGTAACTAAAGGTTAATAATAATAAGTAATAACGAATCAATTACATATATATGACGTACATAATTAAATAACTGGAGAAAATTCTTTTTTAATATATTATAGTATATGAGTACCTTCTAGAATTCTTTTAATTCACATGAGTCAATTCAGATAGTGACCTCAGTCAGAAGTGAGTTGTCCGTTTGAGTATCATTTTCATCGTTGTGAAATGTTGCGCTGCTGAAACTTTGTAGATTGCACAAATAAAAGCAATCCATTACATCAAATCCGTCCTTGCACTATGCGAAAAATCTAATCGAAAAAATACGACATATGTCGTACAATATGAAAGTAAACAATGCGTTACAAAATCCTTATTCGATCATCAAAGGTATTATTTGGTAGTCTAGTACGGCTATTTACGCATTATTAAGTTGTTATTTTGTATATACATAAATAAATTTACCCCGATCTAAATTAATTCATTTTTAATAATATTTCAAATATTACTATGGCAACACAAAATTTCCACCAAAAAATATCAACAAACGGCAGGTGACTGGTGACAACTTCAAAAATTGGTCTCTACGAGGTGCCCGCCATCGCACGGTGCTGAATGTTGACTTGACGTGATGTTAGCTACTTTAAAATATTCCCTAAATTTGAGGATAATTGGATGGTAAATACAAGCATTTTAAAATTCCATAATATTTTTAATTTTATAAACAGAATCGCTTCATTACTTTTTTTGATAATGTTATCGACCTACCAATATGCCCCTTTTGGATAAGACTGGGTTTTTTCTACTCACTCTATATGAACACGTAAGTAGGAGAGTAAATTTGTTTATGATCGCCTTCAGCCTAAGCTACTTAAGGGTTTAAAAGTGTGAATTATGATGAATTGTCGTTTTTATTTTCGTAATGAACTTAGGCTCGTAATGAAATCGGGCTTTCTCGGGCGAGCTGTGTTCAGCCAAAATTTAAGAATGGTACGCTTAAAGCTCGCCCTAAGGAAGTCTCCTGAAACTGGGCTTGTGCAGTAACTTAACGATAAGTGGAAGAGTAAGTGGCATCAGGATTTCGACTCGTTATTAACTCTTGGCCAGGGTCTCGAGTAACTGCAGGTCGATGACTGGTGACGCTACGTGTATGTGTGTGTATGAATGTGAATTGTCATGTGTAGACTGCGATGGAATCTTCAGGATCGGATAGGATCCTTTGCGTATTCTCTCGTTTTGAGTGACTCCCTTGTCTGCCCTGCTGCACCAGCTAGCATTGGAATTATTGATACATATATTTGTAAGTATGTTTTTCTGGCCGTAAGTTTGAATATCTATGCTCATTTTCTTTGTATAATGTAAAGTTACAATTATTATTCTTATGATTTTTTCTTGCGTACAACGATTTTTCACAAGGGCAAGGTTAACTAGAAAAAATGTGTACATTAGCATACTCGTAGATGTTAAGATCACCAGTGGACCCAGACGAGCCATTGTAAAAGTCTACCACCACGAATGGCCTGGTTGAATAGGAGATGGTCTGTTCTTCAAGAGGGTCCGTATCAACCTATACCTTACCTATACCTGTGTTCTGATCTGCTGGGTAAGTTATCCGGATAAGACGTTTCAGAACTTTACCACGTTATTAGTATTAATGTCGTTGACGACATATATTAGCCTCCTTTACAAAATACCTAGCAGTAAGTCAGTTTATACATTCTTCAATAAAATCGAAGATTAACTTAGAGTAAAATTTATTTGTGATCTATAATAAAGAAAATAAGAGGATAATATAAGCTTTCTTTTGTTTAAAGCCATACAAAAATCTGTATAATTAATAATTATATGTGAGATTAGCAGTTAACCTGAAATAATAAAAATTCATTGCAGTGTTCCTACTTTGCCCATTTGGTCCGGATCCGGATCCTTTGAAAAAATATCTGTAATTCTGCAAGGCAGGTCTTAAGAGGCGAACGATTAGCTACAAGGTACTACCATCGTGACAATTAGGTGGTAGAGTTCTGCAACGTCCCGCCCGGGTATTTGGTACCACTACATTAACTATTCCTGCCGCGATAGTGTCGTACTTGTCATAGTTGTGTTCCGGTTTGAAGGGTAAGGTAGCCGGTAAACTGATGCAAGTCGCACTAACACCTCGCCACATGGATAGCAACGCATTAGAAATCAAGTAAGAAGTCAAGTATGAAATCTAGTGGTATTTATGTAATAAGTTATACGAACAATTTTGACCGTCCCGTTGGTTGAGTGGTTAGCAACCCTGACTACGCAATCGACGGAGCTCGGGTTCGACTCCCGACGGGGACGAGCATTTGTGTGATGAACATAAATGTTGGTATTTCCGGGCGTGAGTTTTTCTTTAATATATTCCAGTATTCATGTATGTATTTCTATGTATTAGTATCGTTGATTAACACCCATAACAGAAGCAAATAATTTGCTTACTTTGGGGTTAGATCAGTAAGTGTAATTTGTCCTGTGAATTTGTTAACGGCGGCGGTGCTATAGACATGGGCACATTATAAAATGACGACATTTTACATTTGGCGTAAAGTATTTCATAAAATGTTTTTATGTTTGCAATCTGACGCCACCAATTGTATACAGATGAATTATAGAATTTGCCTGTAACATTTGGCGTGATTATTTTATTTACAAAAGCCTTAAAATATATTATTTTACAATTACTAGATAAGCCTGGGAAAACAAAGCGTAAGTAAACACGATTTAACTTGGTCCAGTATCGTATTTCAAAGGTTGACTATGCGAGACCTTTGTAAATTAATACGCAATGGCGCCGCGTAGAAAAATATAAGATTTGTTATAAAACAATAAGATATTACAAGACGAATCAACTTCGCTTGCAATATTTTCCATCTACTTATTTTTGGTTGTCTCTTTAGCTAATAAAAGGTTGGCAGTCAAATCGAAATATTTGACCCGAGCAAGGCGGAAAAGTTTTACAGCGCTCGCTATCCCTGTCCACTAAGAACCTAATATTACTCCACCAAGATTTTTTTCTAAGAACGAATTTTCTTTTTTCAGCAACTTCTCTTGTCTTCTCAAAAATCTTAGGTAATTAATTGCAAGAGTCCATATCTCGAATCCCTTAAGAGGTGTCTAAGATAAGCAACTTTCTTCTGCTTAATGGTTTGCGAAAGCTTGCGTATTAGATTGGCTTGGCGTAGAATTCCCTCATTGGTAACTTTTTGTGTCCATAAGAAATATTTCCCATATTTACAGTCAAATAATATAATAAATTCCCTTCTCCTGTGTTGGTCCGGGCTCTCCCGTATTGGTTCAGGCTCCTTTGAAAAATAGGCCAACTGACGTCCTGCCAGGCAGATCGTAAAATGAGACCGATTGGCTATGCGAGTCACTACAATCGTGGCTACTAGGTGTTAGAGTTCTGCATTGTCTCACCCGGGTCTGGTACCACCGCCTTACCTATTCCTGCCGCAATAGCGTCAGTGCTTGTTACTTCGTGTTCCAGTTTGGAGGGTAAGATAGCCAGTAAATTTATGCGTGTGGTATTAAACCTCGCCACAAGATAGCAACGCACCATTCACATCTTTGGTGTGTATAGGCGATGATTGACTCTTTCCATCAGGAGACCCATCTGCTTGTTTGCTACCTTATGATACAACAAAACAATTTATGAAAGTACTGCTCTTAGAGACTCTTCTTCAGTATTCCATATGCACCACTTAGATACGCCGTTGACATTTACCACTCGGTTTTGGACATTACTCGTGCGCATAGTCAACCTTTGGAATAACCACCTAGCTCGGTTTTCCCGGGGAGCTGACTTTGTTGTTTTACGAGACAGATAATCAGACGCTTCCGAAACCGGTATCACATTAACAACAACCCCTTATATTACAAATGTCCATGAGCAATCGTCTCTACTTAACATTATATAGCCCACTTGCTCGTATAACAGATTAGAGATTCTATTCAAAAGAAATGTACTTACTTAAACTTACAAGAGTACAAATATTGAGAGAAGGGAATCCTAAATTTGAAAATAAAAAAATAATTAATACCGTCATATCTCCGAAAGTAGACAGAGGTGCCACATGTGTGCCTATAATCCTCCAATGGTATTAGATCCCATGATATAACAGAAGGCTCTCTAGTCTGGGTTGACTCCAGAAAAACTGAAAAACTTATTAAGAACGAAATGTCCGGAATATTAAAACTAGAGCCCAGCACTTCGTGCGCCTGTGCTAAATACAGATCTGTGATACCGAAGCTGGTGACCCTTGGGCCTCGACTAGTTAGTAGTTTGTTTTGCAAAAATTGTTGTGACTTATCACACCAAAGGATTTCGGTGGGCGTGGCGCGGGCGCAGGCCAGCGGCGAGCCGTCTGCCACGCACGCTGTACACCACTTGCCGCTAAGAATCGTCACGAATAACAAGCTACGTTTGCAATTTCATCTTATTACTTTGGCTACTGCGCATTTGGGCCCACCAAAAACTTTCTGTAATTTATATCAGCGGGAATGGAAATATAGAAGAATACAGTCCACTATATGTTTTATTACATCTCGCCGTGCTTACGAGCGTACAAAAATACAATTGTTGACTTGTCTTATCGTAAGAACAACAAGATTAGGGGATTTCCCCTTCTGTCCGGATAAGAAATATTGTAATATATGTAGATTATATTTTTTATCACTCAAAGTTCTCTCGAAAAATTATCATGAATGACAGAATAAGATTAGTTATTGGGCTACATAAAGCGCACGTACACTTCAGGTGATTTTCCTGAAAACTGTACATGGGTATTGGCTGAGTATAAAAATGAATATAATATCTCACGCTGATTCGAAACATTAGTAGACGTTTCGGTTCACCACAGTTCACCAGTTTCATTAGTGAGATGGCTAATGATAACCAAATCTGCATCTATTGTGCCGACTATCGCTTTTTGAAGCCAAGTTCCTTGTCGCACGGTATTTATGGACTTGACGGATGGAGGATAGGTGGTGATATCACCTAGGTGATCATAGTGGATTAATTCGAAAAAACGTGTGAGAATTTTCTGCCACGAACTTATATCAAGCACACTTTAATATTTATTTCTTTTGTACGATAATTTTAAAATTTGTAACAAAAAAATAAAGAAATAATAAATAGTCGTTAAGAAAAGGCCATCTGTCTGAAAACAAGGGGAGGTGGAGAAGGGGAGAGAGAAAGACAAAGGGGAGGGATGAAGAGGGGGAAGTGGTGATATGAGGAGAAAGTGAGTGAAAGGGAAAGTGAAAGGGGGAAGGGAGAGGAAAAGAGGAGCAAGGCGGGAAAGGTGCAGAAGAGGGGGAAGGATAAAGAGGAGGGGATAGATGTGAGTGAGGAAAGGGAGACGAAATAAAAAATAGGGTACATAAAACTTTGTTCCAACCGAGCATTCCACGAGACTCGCGCATTTTTTTATTGTGATAATCGGGACCGATAGCTGTTGGTGCTCATCCGAGTCATGGAGATGTTAACCCCGCAAGAACTTTTCCTGGATATATTTCCTTTAGGGTGTCGCCAGGGGGGGGGGACAACAGGGAGCAAAATCATATGGAAAATGAGAATAGTAAGAATCTCTACAGCGACTGTAATAATAATTAATAACGGTACAGACTCCAACTTGTTCTTGACTGTACAATATATATAATATGACTTGAGTTCTTGACTGTACAATTGCAATATATAAAACGTATAAATTAGCTATGACATTTATCGCAAAAACAGAATAAAAAAATAGTTTGGGAGTTTAAATTTGAATATACAGTGTATTTTTCGTAATTAGTAGTAGATTTTAATAATATAGTGGTCGACAAAAGTTAAGTCGTACGGAAATGATCAATCAAGCAAGTCAGGTGTCAAGTCAAATACTTAGGACTTTGGTTAGGTACCTTACCTTGGCAACGCCCTTGTCTTTCCGCGAACCAAGTATTGACCCGAGATTACGTCACCTGAACGGAACAGATTTATCCATTATACCAATGAAGCAATTAAAACAGAATTTAATACTAAAGAAGACGAGGAGATAGACATTGCAGATGCGCTGCTGGCCGTGAACTCTTCTTTTGAAGGTCCACATGTGCTTAATGGTATTGAAAATCTCTCATCAAATAAATTGATTCAAAGTTTACAAAACATGTCTTAAGAAGTGAAAGGAAG
The DNA here is from genome assembly GCA_036924255.1 of Apodemia mormo. Classification (NCBI taxonomy): domain Eukaryota; kingdom Metazoa; phylum Arthropoda; class Insecta; order Lepidoptera; family Riodinidae; genus Apodemia; species Apodemia mormo. Next base: position 9,160,913 of record JAUPFN010000003.1, read on the forward strand.
TATTTAAAAAGTCAGCATCAGTCTCAAAACTTGAAATAAATAATCGAGATCTTGGTCAGGAAATAATAATCGAGATCTTGGTCAGGAAATATTATCAACCTGACTGGCAGAAAGGCAATTGGTCGGTAGAAACCTTTTTGGTTGACGGTGTTTTTTTTGTTTAAACCACAGACCATATGAATACTTTGTTTAAACACAATTGAACTTGCTACAGCTGTCGTGGCGGAGCAGCGAATTTCAGCCATAGGCGATTGCTAGTCAACTATACAATACGTATATTAATGTGTATGTATATTAATACGGGAAGGAAAAACTTTGGACCCCTTTTTAAGACAATTGCGCGAACGGTGGAGTATGAAAATTCTCACAGTTGAAGTTTACATTACGGAGGGCTGCAAAAAACCTAATATCTATATCTCTACCATTGATATAAAAAACCCTAGATGCACAGTCCCGAACAAAACTGACACTCAAAAGTGTCACTCATTTCTTTTGAGTAGTTATAGATATGGCAAAAACATATGCTTTTGCATATCCAACCTTAAGTGCAAGACTTATAGTTGTTTTTACAAAGCAATGTACGAAAAGAAATAAAATTGACAGTCACGCGGCCGACGCGATTCTATTTGAAATGAGTGCACAATTTAAAATTGTACACTCATTTTTGGAGGACGTTTTTTACACAATGATTGTGTATCTTGGGTTTTTTATATCAATTATCTCTACATATAATAAAATCGTAGGAAAGTCAAAACTGTACATTGAATATTTTTTTAAAAGAATACTTGTGGCTTGATCTACAATCGATACCGAAGCCAAAGATATAGTTTTTAGAATTTTTGTCTGTTTGTCCGTTTGTCTGTTTGTCTGTATGTATGTCGGGGGTAAACTCAAAAAGTACTGCATGGATTTACTTCAAATTTTGTATGAATATTACTAATAGGTCGGGTCAACATATATGCTACATATTATCACGCTATCACCTACGGGAGATGGGCAGTGCGGAGTAAACGAAGTCCGCGCGGACGAAGTCGCTGGCAACAGCAAGTCTTTCAATAAAATGAATTAATTTGGAAATGAATTAATATATATTTCCAATGATTTAAAGTCCATACTTTAAATAAATTAATAAAAATAAATATTACTCATACTACGTTCATGTGACATACATGATAATATACACGTGGATACTTTAATATATCTATGCGTGGATACTTGGCTAAAGACAATTGTCAAATTTTAAAGAGACCTTATTGTTTAGTTTATAGTCGATTTTCGGCCACAGGCGATCGCTAGTATAAATAATTAAACCTTTGGGTGCACTGTATTTGTCCACTATAATTTAATACTAGATTTCCAATCACGGTTACTAATCGATACGACAATTCCTTTAAAGTTAAACATGCTACCAGTTTTCCTTGAGTATTTAGGTTCGACTTATATTGAATTTGACTGACCTTAGCTCCGTTGCATAGTTGATGCTAACAACCAAATATGTCTATAAAAATTAAAAGTTATTACATCGATTCCCTCGCGTTGATATCACCACTTTTAGACTTCGTACTGGGGTTTTACTAAATAGAATAATAATAATATCGTTGGACAAATTACCTACACAAATCAGTCTAACCTCAAAGTAAGCAAATTATTTGCTTGTGATATGGGTGTTAGTCAACGATATTAATACATGGAAATACATACATATATAAATCCTGTTATATACATAATAATAAACACCCACACCCAGAAATACAAACAACTATGCTCATCACACAAAATGTTTGTTCCCGTCGGGAATCAAACTCGAACCCCATCGATTTGTAGTTAGGTTTGCTAACCATTCGATCAACGGGACGGCAGAATCAAAAATAATAACATTGTTGGTCCGTCAACCGTCCTGTTTAGCAGAACAGCAGTTGGAACAGCAGCTATTCATCAAAGGGGCCCCTTTCTACAGCCCCTTTCAGAACAGCAGTTGGAACAGCAGCTATTCATCAAAGGGGCCCCTTTCTACAGCCCCTTTCAGAACAGCAGTTGGAACAGCAGCTATTCATCAAAGTCGATTTTCGGCCACAGGCGATCGCTAGTATAAATAATTAAACCTTTGGGTGCACTGTATTTGTCCACTATAATTTAATACTAGATTTCCAATCACGGTTACTAATCGATACGACAATTCCTTTAAAGTTAAACATGCTACCAGTTTTCCTTGAGTATTTAGGTTCGACTTATATTGAATTTGACTGACCTTAGCTCCGTTGCATAGTTGATGCTAACAACCAAATATGTCTATAAAAATTAAAAGTTATTACATCGATTCCCTCGCGTTGATATCACCACTTTTAGACTTTGTACTGGGATTTTACTAAATAGAATAATAATGATATCGTTGGACAAATTACCTACACAAATCAGTCTAACCTCAAAGTAAGCAAATTATTTGCTTGTGATATGGGTGTTAGTCAACGATATTAATACATGGAAATACATACATATATAAATCCTGTTATATACATAATAATAAACACCCACACCCAGAAATACAAACAACTATGCTCATCACACAAAATGTTTGTTCCCGTCGGGAATCAAACTCGAACCCCATCGATTTGTAGTTAGGTTTGCTAACCATTCGATCAACGGGACGGCAGAATCAAAAATAATAACATTGTTGGTCCGTCAACCGTCCTGTTTAGCAGAACAGCAGTTGGAACAGCAGCTATTCATCAAAGGGGCCCCTTTCTACAGCCCCTTTCAGAACAGCAGTTGGAACAGCAGCTATTCATCAAAGGGGCCCCTTTCTACAGCCCCTTTCAGAACAGCAGTTGGAACAGCAGCTATTCATCAAAGGGGCCCCTTTCTACAGCCCCTTTCAGAACAGCAGTTGGAACAGCAGCTATTCATCAAAGGGGCTCCTTTGATGAATAGGTGAATAAATTCACTTATTCCGGCTTATTTGCAGCTGCAGCTGCAGGTGGCTTAGTCGCTCACCATTTGGAGCCGGATTAAGTGAATAAATTCACTTATTCCGGCTCCAGGCACGGATAGCAATCTCGTCAATCAATATCAAGGTAGTGTAATACCTTTATGGTGTTACATATACACTGGCAGCTTTGTCTACTTTCAAACGTAGAACTGTCTAGTTTTTAGATGATAAATGTAATAGAATAAGAGTGTTCGAATTGCTCTGGTTGGGAGAAGACATATCCCCGAAAAATAAATGAAGATATAAAACAATAGCGTATTATTGGAAGTCCTAAAAATCCCGTCGATCCTCGGGTCCTCGAGCAGCCAAGCGAGTTAAAGAAAAACCCCCGGGAAAAAGGCGGTACAATTGGTGGAGTAACACGGCCGGCCGATATATCGCCGGACGAGTGTTACAAGTTGGCGGAGGCGCCGTGCAGTCGCTGCGTGCAGTCGCTACGTGAAGTCGCTACGCGCAGTCGCTACGCGCAGTCGCTACGCGCAGGTGCTACGCGCAGTCGCTACGCGCAGTCGCTACGTGAAATCGCTACGTGCAGTCGCTACGTAAAGTCGCTACGTGCAATCGCTACGCTGGACAAAGAAACCAGGAGAGCTAAGTATTTTGGTCAGAGGGTAAGAGTCAAGATGGAGGCCATAAAGCGTTTCGATGGAACGCAGAATTTGGCGTTCGCAGAATTTATTAAAGATTTTAAAACAGTCGCGGCAATTAATAAATGGGATATAGAGAGTTTACCTTTACTTCTGGGATTGTATCTTGATGGCCCTGCGTTAGCGTTTTATAAAATGATATATAGCGACACGGCCAATTTCAATGAATTGTGCATAAAAATTGAAAATGAATTCCCTATCTCAATAAATTACATTGAGCGATTTTATGTAACCAAACAGGGCCGCGATGAGGAGCTATTAACATATTTTTACAGACTCAGCAGTATTGCAGCTAAGGCTGAGATATCGGACGAAATTTTCATCAAACAATTCATCAAGACAATGTTACCCTCGCTAAAAGAAAAACTAGGAATGAGATTGTATTCGTCGCGAGAAGAATTACGAAACACAATCATTCAATACAACGAGGTCTTTGGGGGTCAAATAAAACTGAGTAACATTCCTTTACAACCACCCATGAGGGTACCACAGAAGGTAAAATTCAGGGAGGAGCCAGACATCCTTCCTAGTACGTCTGTGTATTCACAGCAAGAACATCAAAAACCGACGGAAATTTTTCATACGCCTCGGTATAATAAAGCAGCCTTATGTACACAAAGTTCTTTCAGAAGCAGTCTGAAGTCACAACAACACACGGATGGCGTGGGCCATCGCATCAATATGTGCGAAGCAATTACGCCCGCACCATTTCAAGCCAAACAAGAGGAAAAAATATCAGGTGTAAAAAATCCATGTATTCGTTTATGTGTTAGGGGACAGGAATGTCTCGCTTTAATAGACACGGGGGCAAATGTCTCATGTATGTCCGCGAGTTTAGCAAAAAAATTAAATCTGCCATATGGAGCCAGTGTTCCATATAGCAGAAATAAAATTCAATCTGTTACAGGATCCACACTAAAAGTCGTTGGTGAGGCGAGAGTAAATCTCCTCATTAATGCAAGGGTCTTCCCCAACGACATGGTGATTGTAAATAATATTGGTTACGAAATGATCCTAGGACAGGATTTCCTTAATAAATATGATGTTATTCACTGTAAAAAGGGTTATTTGTGTATAGATGAAAAGTTTTTTATAAATTGTAATTTAAATTATTTTAGACAGTTTTCAAATAATAAAGATAGTTGCCATGACAACATGCGCAATGTATATAATATTAAAAAACGAGTTGGCATGAAGTCATCGTGTTTATTGACTACGATGTCAAAAATAAATATGAAGAAAAATATAAAAACTAATATATTTTATTTCAGAAAAAATAAAAATTATCGCAATAATAATTCATACGAATTATGTAGAGGTAAAAATGAGATGAAAAAGCGGTGCGCGAACACGCGTAAGAATGGAAATGTTGTCATAAAATGTGATGAAGGGTGTAAGAAACGTTTGGTAGTTAGACCCAGTGAAAAATCATTCATTAGATCGGTAGCGGGTAGAAATTATAAGAATGTGAGTGGATGGCGAGGGTGTTTACCCACAGGATGTGTTGGAAATGTGCAGGATAGGAAAGCTTGTGAAAAGAAGGCTAGTAGGAAAAATTACTTGAAAAGGCAATTATCGATATTTCATACGCCGAGACGTGTAAATAATATAAAGGTATATAAATTACACAAAAGGGCTTGTACAGATATAACATAAATATATATTTAGGGTTCAGTGTTATTATATAAATAGGTTGTAAGTTTTTGTGTATGAATGAAAGAATAGTTGGGTAATCATACATTGTAGTAAATAATTGTTACATGTTAGACCATTACTTTTGTTTGGGCTTGTATATGAGAATGCTAATATTTGTATTGTTTCATGTAATATGACGGGGTTCAACCAATGCTGTGATGATGGACCGGAGCTAAAAAGAAAAAAGATGACCAAAAGAATATTAAATGAAGAAATGTTATGTTTTCAATCGAAATCTATTCCTCTCAAGTTATTCTATTCAATAATAAAGTCTTATGGGGTATAATGTATACTAGGGACAGAGCCGCCTTAGTATGAAGTAGTAAAAGTCAGTATAGGTTGGGGGTTGAAAGTTTTGTCAATGGGAGTTCAACTTTGTAGTACGACATAGTCAACACAAAGAATATCTGTATAAGATATACATGAACTCGGATAGTTATGGGGGATATTATAATGGTGGTTTAGTATGGTTCAGAGTAAGGAATAGTTATATTTGTGACGTATTTTTAATTTATGACGTATTTCTCTCACTGCGCTACAGTTTTTAACTTTAGCAGTTGAGAGCGCTAAAACTGTTTGTATATGTAACGATTTTTGTTCCGAATAAACTTTATTATTATTATTATTATTATGTATATATATTGGGGCGAGCTCGATGTTGAGAGGAAGTAATACTTCAATCTTTTTTCTTTTGGTCCACCAAAGAAAAGAAGTTTGAATTGTTATGCCTTTCCATCTCTTATCATCTCTTATACGACTAGAGCCCTTCAGGCTAAAGTTTAGTAAAATAATAAATGTTTGCGGTAGGATAGATTAGGCGAGGGGGCTGTGGTCTGCCTTTTAGAGAGGTTTTGGTAGACCAAACTTTGTGACATGGTGTGGTGGTAATAGTCAGAACCACACATGGGGCAAACTATCTTTTAGGAAAAGACAGTCCCACCAAAATGTACCTTCCTCTCATAGGTAGGGCAATCGGGATAGGAATAGGTAGGCCATTTGAGAGGAGACAAATGCCTCTCCAGTTTCAGCTGCTCCTACCTTGGGGGGTAGCTGATGTAATACCTTTATGGTGTTACATATACACTGGCAGCTTTGTCTATTTTCAAACGTAGAACTGTCTAGTTTTTAGATGATAAATGTAATAGAATAAGAGTGTTCGAATTGATCTGGTCGGGAGAAGACATATCCCCGAAAAATAAATGAAGATATAAAACAATAGCGTATTATTGGAAGTCCTAAAAATCCCGTCGATCCTCGGGTCCTCGAGCAGCCAAGCGAGTTAAAGAAAAACCCCCAGGAAAAAGGCGGTACAATTGGTGGAGTAACACGGCCGGCCGATATATCGCCGGACGAGTGTTACAGTAGCAATCTCATCTCGATCGCATTGATTTTACACCGTGGATTTTACTTTCATACCCTCTTTGATCTGATGTCGGATAAACTCTAGGAAGTTAACTCGAAAGTAGAGTTCTGCAACGTCTCGCCCAGGTTTGGTACTATCGTCCTCCTGGACCAGTGGGTCTTAACCCGTGGTCCGTCACAGTAAATGGTCCATCACAAGACAAATATCTTGTGAAGTGATCCATCACAAGACAGGATTTTGTAAAGTCGTCTATCACTACAAAAAGGTTAAGAACCACTGTCAAAATCCAGTCTAGACAAAATACAACAGTGATGTGCAGTCACATGAGGATGGCAAGGATATGCAGGTAAGACAGGACTCGTTTACAAAGTCTCATTCTCTTAAGCAGAACACAATAGTGACAATCTGACGTTAGAGATAGGTTATAACCAATAACTTAGCCGCTCATTTATTTTTTGATGTCATAAGATAGCAAAAAAGCAGATGGCGCTGCTCATCGAAAGAGACAATCATGGTCTGCAGAAACCTAAGATGTAAATGGAAGGTTGCTATCTATTTAGCGAGTTTACTGGCTATATTCTTTAATTTCCACCGTCGGCACTTGGTGAAATTCCATTGTTCCAAAACTTTACTGGCTACTTAACCTTCCAACCCGGGACACTAACGTGAATAAGTAAGGCGGTGGTACTAAAATCGGATGAGACATAACGAGACTTTATCAGTTATTTGTCATACTAAAGATAGTAGTGAGACGTTCAGCTAATCGTTCGCCTTTTACGAACTACCTGGCAGAATAACAGGTGTTCTATTCTTCAAAAGTGCATCCGGATTCGGACTCTTATAGACGCTTATTACAGTAATGGACACTGACATTATGACGTAGCAATAGGTAGATAAAATGGCGATAATTGGGTGTAACCGAGCGAATCGTCGCAAGGCGTTACCAGGTCATGATTAAACAAATTAACTTGAAGTAATTCGCCGTTAATCGTGCCCTCAATTTCATAGTTTGCTTGCCAATCAAATAAACAGAAATACAGACTACATTATAAAGGGCATATTTGTAAGATATATATTTAAAAATACTTAAGATTAAGTATAAACTTCGAGTTCGATTCCCGCCAGGGACAAAAAGAACATGGACAAGATTCCATGCATTATTTTTTCTAGTTATTACCTTAAAATTTAATATATTCCGTAAGATTTTATATCAACCCTTTAACTTATCCGCATTTAGTATATGCTTTTAGGCTTGGAGAATAATAACTAGATAGAGTTGGGTTTTTAGGTTAAGTTGACGTAAACGTTTTGTTCTCTTCTTAGTAGTCTGTGGTTAGGATTTATCAATGAAAAAATTAAAGTAAACAGTAATATGTCAATTTCACCATGAATCATTAATTAATTATATCAATTACTTAGTTTTCTACATTAACAAACAATAGTATAATAAATAAAAAAAAATATTGAAAACAAAAAAATCCACTGCATTTTGAAAAAAAGTAGTTTAGAATCATGTTAAGTAATAATAAATAATTACACCACTAAATAGTTCTATAATCGATGTACATATAAAACAATCCGTTAATTATAATTCATCACAGAACGATTAACAGTCGGGGCCCTTTGTGAAAATTTGATAGCTAAATATTAAATGGACTAAGAAAGGATTTTACTGTTACATACTACAAACATTTAATCTATTTAACGTCGATGACAGAATATATCCGCACCACCGCCACCATCTTTAAAAACTTCTCCAACTTCCAAGTACAGTTGGAGGAGTTTTTATAAGTTTTTATAGACGGTGTTAACAATCGGTCCCTTTGTGAATATTTGATAGCTAAATATTAAATGGGCCCTGAGTGTTAATCGTTCTGTGATGAATTAAAATTAATGGATTATTTTATATGTACATCGATTATAGAACTATTTTATTATATTATTACGAAAGCGGATGCCTTCTTGATTTGAATTACTGTTTTTAAAAACTTCAGCACATTGAACAAAATCTAGTTTTTCAAACATTTTGTAAACTGTTGTTTTAAGTATAAATTACAATCACCGATATACAAATATTTCAACATATATATAACACCTCTAGATAAGAGATGTATATACGTGGCGCACTCATGCATATTATGACGATTGCAACTTGTACAACTTTTTGAATCGTTATATCTCAAAAACGGTGGCTCGTAGGAAAAAAAAGTACTGATACATTTTTTGTAGAATATTTTATGATCTACAATTTTTGTCTGAGATATTTTTAAAATCGTGAAACTCATTTTTTGACCCTTGAATTTGATTAAAAAAAATCATACAGGGGAAAGACGGGGAACTTTCAAATTTTATTTTTAATCATATTTTTAACAACCTTACTGATTTTCAGCTTGATGGGAATTTATGTAGCTTCGAATGTTTAAATTGACCGGATTAATAACAGAAGTCAATCAAATTACTGTCTCAATATTTTTTACAATTATTCCTAGCGATATTTAAATTTAAATACAATGATTCCCCACACTTTTGGGTACCCAAAAAATAGCATCCTCAGAAGGTAGGGAACAACCCTGAAAATATTTTTCAATATTTTATTTTACCACTTTATCGACGTGACTAATATGTGTAATAATACAAAATTACCTTTCTAGTTATTGACATATTATTACTATATGTCAATGTTTCTAGTACGAATAATCTATGAGCTAGGCTGCGGACGGACGTACATAGCGAAGCTATAAGAATTTAAAGTTAACTTTGGAACCCTAATAGTGGTTTGTCCATTCTTGATGAATATTAGTATAATCTAAGAACACACAGGTAGACCATATTCGTGTGTCTATTTGTAAGTTCTAGTATAACGTAATAACTCAAGAACGCTTTGGCCGAAAAATTAGTATACAGTGAGAACAAGTGATTACGCAAATGATAGACTATAGAATAGAATAGGATAGGATAGAATAGAATAGAATAGAGTAGAGTAGAGTAGAGTAGAGTAGAGTAGAGTAGAGTAGAGTAGAGTAGAGTAGAGTAGAGTAGAGTAGAGTAGAGTAGAGTAGAGTAGAGTAGAGTAGAGTAGAGTAGAGTAGAGTAGAGTAGAGTAGAGTAGAGTAGAGTAGAGTAGAGTAGAGTAGAGTAGAGTAGAGTAGAGTAGAGTAGAGTAGAGTAGAGTAGAGTAGAGTAGAGTAGAGTAGAGTAGAGTAGAGTAGAGTAGAGTAGAGTAGAGTAGAGTAGAGTAGAGTAGAGTAGAGTAGAGTAGAGTAGAGTAGAGTAGAGTAGAGTAGAGTAGAGTAGAGTAGAGTAGAGTAGAGTAGAGTAGAGTAGAGTAGAGTAGAGTAGAGTAGAGTAGAGTAGAGTAGAGTAGAGTAGAGTAGAGTAGAGTAGAGTAGAGTAGAGTAGAGTAGAGTAGAGTAGAGTAGAGTAGAGTAGAGTAGAGTAGAGTAGAGTAGAGTAGAGTAGAGTAGAGTAGAGTAGAGTAGAGTAGAGTAGAGTAGAGTAGAGTAGAGTAGAGTAGAGTAGAGTAGAGTAGAGTAGAGTAGAGTAGAGTAGAGTAGAGTAGAGTAGAGTAGAGTAGAGTAGAGTAGAGTAGAGTAGAGTAGAGTAGAGTAGAGTAGAGTAGAGTAGAGTAGAGTAGAGTAGAGTAGAGTAGAATATATTTGCATGAAAATGGGTTACAGTTAATTAAATAAGTGTTACAATTTTTCAGATCGCCATAATCTACCGGCAAATTCGGTGTGCAACAACATATTATAATTTAATTCATCTTAATTTTTAAATTTAAGCTCATAAATTATCTTAACAAATTACAACTAAATTCAGAAAATCAATATAACAAAAATGATGGGACATTTTTGTTATATTGATTTTCACATTACATGTTATTAATGAATGAAACACATTATTATAAAATATTAAGCTCATTAAATATTAAAATGTTGTATAAAAAGAATAAAAGGAACATCAACTTCATATCGTATTATTATTTCATATTTGATTATTTAATTATATTTAATGTCATTTTTTATACTTAAAAAATCTTAAAAATAATATTTAGAGCCACATTTAAAATTTATGTCATGAATATATTTAAAAAAAAACTTGAACTTGAATATTGCTATGGGAAAACCTTAGTTACTATTTGAGAAGAATTCATTTGTCATAGAAACAAATTGATTACTGTCTAGTGTTTTTAAATCATTAGGAAGATGGTTATATATAGGTAGGTATAGCCAAAACATGTACATTTAAACATTATTTTATTTGATACTAGCTGTTTCCCGCGACTTCGTCCGAACTTCGTTTACTCCGCACAGCTCATCCCCCGTAGGTGATAGCGTGATAATATGTAGCCTATATGTTGACCCGACCTGTTAGTAATATAAATGCAAAATTTGAAGTAAATCCATGCAGTACTTTTTGAGTTTACCCCTGACATACATACATACATACATACATACATGCAGGCAAACATACAAACAGAGAAACACAAACAGATAAACAGACAAACAGACAAAAATTCTAAAAACTATATTTTTGGCTTTGATATCGATTGTAGATCACGCCCCAAGTATTCTTTTAAAAAAATACTAGCTGTTGCCTGCGACTTCGTCCGCGTGGACTTCGCTTACTCCGCACTGCTCCTCCCCTGTGGGTGATAGCGTGATAATATGTACCCTATATGTTGACCCGACCTGTTAGTAATATTCATGCAAAATTTGAAGTATATCCATGCAGTACTTTTTGAGTTTACCCAGGACATACTTACAGACAAACAGACAAAAATTCTAAAAACTACATTTTTAGCTTCGATATCGATTGTAGATCACGCCCCAAATATTCTTTTAAAAAAATATTCAATGTACAGTTTTGACTTTCCTTCGATTTTATTATATGTATAGATTTAATGTACAGTTTTGACTTCGCTACGATTTTATTATATGTATAGATTTTTGAAAGACTAATATTGACTGCGTATATTTTAACTGATTGTTGATCTTAAGTATGCTTACTTTTTTTATTATCAATGAACTTACGACCAGCGAAGTAGGCGGGTATTAACTAGTATATTACAATGAAATTGTTTATCGCCATATTCCCTGAAATAACAAATGGTTTTGTGATAGTCTATGGAACCACGAGAACCCTTGATAGTGGTATCATAATAGTTATCATGAATTTACCTAGCCAGAAACATTATTTCACAATATTTATTCAAATTGAGTAATAGTGATATTTTAATTGGCATTTTTGTATTACATAATTCAAACGCAATAAAATTACGACATCCGATTTCTAATCTCTTAAACTCTGAATTAGATCTTCACTAAATTTATATGGGACTAAAGCGGAAATATTCTCTTTCAAACAAAAAAATAACTTTACAAATCGATCCCCATTTGAAGGTGTTATGTCAGAGCATAAATAAAAACAACATACATACATCCGAATTTAGAACCTCCTTTCCGATAAATCGGTTAAAAAGTAAATGTTGGCAAATAATTGGCATACCATCGACTCCAAAGTACACGTTTGTTCCAAATGAAAGTCATATGAATATCTGAATTGCAGTGCATTATAATTAGGATCTATCGAGGATTGGTATACTTCATAATAGGGCTTATTAATTTTTAAACCTAAATCAGCGCAAGTATATAAGGAGCGTTTTATAAAGGTTTGGCTCTACCTAAACTTCAAAAATACCAGTTTCCTTTTATACAAAATTATAAGGGTTTTTAAATAATAAACCGGTTTATACACTTTTTTACAAATATTTCTATGATGTTCAACGCTCTTAATTTTTGTCCGCACTGTGCGTAACCGCCCGGCCACGCAGACCGGCGGCGGCGGCGAAAATTCGCGCGGCGCAGATTTTCAGGCCACGGGGACTTGCGTTCACCGCCGCGACCGTATAGTCCAAGAGTGAGATGACTTTTTCAACTTTATCTCGATATTGCTTGGAAGGGAGTAGTTTTATATTTCAACACTTACTATGTTGCAGAGAATGTGTAGTACTTAATTTAAATAAGAATCGGGGTATAGTATAGACGTTGAATTTCACAAGAAGTATGAGAAATACATGCTATATCAAGACAAATTTTTGGAATGAGTGTCGAAACTCGAAACCTTTGATTTATAGTGTTGCCACTTGATAGTCCATTGTCGATAAGGTTTCATTACTTCAGTAAATACAATACTATCAATAAACAGCAATACATCGAAAGCGTCGATAATATTCATGATTAAAAAAATAAACTATCAAAAGTATCGATACTATCGATAGTATTGCTATTGATTGTTGCATTAATCACAATTACTATCTAAACTATCGATAGACAAATTTATTCTAATACTGACCAATGCTATCGATTGTACAAACTATCGATAGTATCAAATATATTGATAGTCAATGCAATATTGTCTAACAATACTATTGATAGAATCGATACTTTGTTTATTTCCAATGATTGATACTATCGACACAATCGATAGTTTATTTATTTGCAGCGTTAAATACTACCCAAGTAGCACGTTAAGCTGTATATAGGCTGCATTTAGGTTCATTTTTAAACTTAAAGCTGTATACGAAGCCGTACAAAGGCTGTAGAAGCGCTTCTACAGCTGATATAACACCAAAAAGGGCCCCAAGTTATACAGCTTATTGCGTTATGTAGGCTGCACAATAGCTATACAAGCTGTTATAAACTGTACAATGGCTGTTATTTGGTGTATAAAGAAACTATAACACTAAGGATACTCTCTTGTAACTGTCTTGTACAGCTAAGAGTTAAATAGGCTGCACAATAGCTGTACAAGCTGGTATAGGCTGTACAAAGGCTGTTATTCGGTGTATAAAGAAACTATAATACTTAAGATACTCTCTTGTGCAGCTAAATGTTCTTAATAGGTGTTTGAAAATGATAAAAAGTAACTAATCTGTTTTTGATATTGTATAACATTATATCTGCAGACGCCATAATTAAAAATATATTAATAAACGATAAATTCTTGGACTTGGAGAAGTATTCAACGGTGTATTCAAAGTGCAAATTCTAAATGACTGTGAAGTCGTGTATGTTTTTCCTCAATATATTCACGCGCCAACGAAATAATCAAGTTAACACAAATAAAATCATTGCAAAATACGGTAAGTGTTTGTGTTTAAGGTTAGAATATACAAGTATTTATGGTACAATATTATATATAAAGGCATAATGATCATAATATAAGTTGCTTGTCAAGATATAGCTTTAGCTATTGCTAAATATATCTTTTATTTAACAATATATTTCTTTAATGTTGTTTTTAATACACAATAATGGCGGCGTTTTGTTATACAGCCTAAAGTATATTTGGAGGGTGATATACTGCAAATAGCTGTACTGAATCTCTTTTTTGTTCTATTATACGGCTATTGGCTTTTAATTACCGTCCAAATACACTTTAGGCTGTACTAAGTCCCTATATAAATCTATTGTACAGTAATTGGCTTTTAATCACTTAACTTATGTTTAGAGATGCGTACAAAAATTGAAGAACCCTAAATACAAAACATATGTTTGTCACTTGATTTCGCTATTGTGTTGTATTGATGTCGGTCGTTTGACTTTACAACTAAACCAACTTATTGTTAACTATAACTTATGGAACATGTATTTCAATCATGTTTTACTTTATTTTTCAGGGAAATATGCCTTATAAAATAATAAAAACAATTGAGAGAAGCCAAAACCGTATTTGTATCGTACCCAGTTTGTGGGAGGATAAAGGTGAATTATAATGACCAAAAAAACAACTTGATATAACTAAGTTGATCAAGAACGAAAAATCAAGCCCTTTAAATATTGGTCTATCACAAAAATATTTTTAAGAAGAATACGTTATTTCGTGCTTGTGATTTAATATTATTAGTTCTTCAAAGAGAAACACATACTCTTTTGCCTGTAATTGTATCTAAGTATATAATATTTTTAAAACGATTGTAAGTATACATATATACAGGGTGTTGCAAAAGTGGTACAGTAAGCCGAAAGGGGGTGGCTCAGGGGGTCATTATTAACAATTTTTATTTAACGACTTTTGGAAATTCGCGAAAAAAATATTGATTCTCCATAGAAACTTTGTTGGTCACGTGACTTTTCACAATGGAAAAACAAAATTGTTTTTCGGGAATTTTCACAAATCGTTGAACAAAAGTTGTTCAAAATGACCCTCTGAGTCACCCCCTTTCGACTTACTATACCGCTTTTGTAAAACTCCGTATAGTAGCAAGTAAAAAATAAAAAAATACATATTTTCTCAGTGTAATGATTTTTATTTCTCTTTTTAACTCTTTTTTATATTTATTATATCTTTGAAGAATAGACCAATTGCCTTTCTGCCAGGCAGGTCGTAAAAGACAACCGATGGGCTATGCGAGTCACTTCCATCGTGGTTACTAGGTGATAGAGCTCTGCATTGGCTCGACCGGGTCTGGTACCACCGCCTTATCTATTCCTGCTGCAAAGCGTCAGTGCTAGTCACTGTCATGTTCCGGTTTGGAGGGTAAGGTGGCCGGTAAACTTATGCATTGGGCATTAGACCTTGCCACAAAAGAGCAACGCACCATTAACATTTTTGCTGTCTGTAGGCGATGGTTGATTCTTTTCATCAGGAGACCGATCTGCTTGTTTGCTATCTTATGACATTAAAAAAATCAGTTATAGTAAATTACCAACCAAGTAACCTTAATGAAGAAGATAAGCCTAAAAAATAATAAATCAGATAACCTACAATCACTTTTTAATGTTTTTGTTACGGAACCCTTTTCCTTGAACATTAATAAAAATGACGATTGTAGGTTTACCTGAATTAGTAATTTTTCAGCTTTATCTTCATCACGATTTTGTTGGTAATTTATAATATTTAAATATTCCTTATCAATATTCCTCTTGATTTTTTCCACATGATATCAACTATGCAGATATAAAAACAGCAAACAACAATTTTCTCAGTAATACAGCCTTGAGCTGTACTATAGCTGTATATGCAGATTTTTTAACACCATTGGCTGCATAACAGTCTACAATTACGCCATAAATATTAGCTGTAGAACGGTGATTGCATGTCCCATTTTACAGAAACAAGCGTTGAGTGATACTATAATAACACTTAAAGCTGTAATAAATTCCCGTGCTAAACAAAATACAGCTAATGTACAGCTTTAAGGATTAAAATCAGCCTAATGAGTTACAAATTGCTTAAAGCTGTACAGTAGTGTATTAATATTCAGATATAACGCCTAAAGCTTACGCGGAACTCTAAGAAAGGCCTTGTACAGCATTAGGCTGTATAAAAACTCATAAAGGTCTCTTATACCGATAAAAGCATCTTTTTACACCATTGTACGGCTGCAATAGAACTTTAAGTTCTATATGAGCTGCTTTATGGCTATTAAACATGCTTGATTGCTGCTTGGGTATCGACGTTATGGCGTTTCTAGATTAAAACTATTGATTATTTGGCGACACTACTTATATTCTTATGAATATTCAGCATTGTGGGAAGGAAGAACAATTTTATCTCTGGACTTATACTTATGATGTGGTGACCAGACTTACAAATTACTGGCCTAGAAAGTATTTGAAAATTAAAGTTAAAATGTTCATAGTGCATTTTCTCGGCAAGTACAACTAAACCATTCTGGTTTCTAGACTATTCACTGAGGCCGCCGCCATGTGCTGTGCTGATTCATACATTTGTTTCACTCGCTCACCTTGTCTCGTCTGCAAGACCGAAAATTTGAAAAAATTGTAATATTAGTGTCAGTGAGTTATAAAATGAAAATTCGAAAAAAATCAGTGAATAGACAGACACTGCTCATTTATATATTAGTATGGATTAGAGATATTCGACAAATGGTTCACAATATTCAGCCTAATACCGAAATCAAAGAAAGTCCCAAATAGAGAGTTGTAACCAAATATTAATAGCATCTCTAGTATATATATATATATATATATATATATATATATATATATATATATATATATATATATATATATATATATATATATATATATATATATATATATATATATATATATATATATTTGCGATAACGCAATCTGTCTACAATTATAAAATTTTAACGCTGATACCAACAATTAAAAACTTTGTTTTTAATTGTATATAGGTATGATAACTAATAAACTATGTGATATTATTTTATAGTAAGGCTAAATACGATTTGTAGTGTATTTAAATATTTTTAAATTTTTGGCTCTAGTTGTTTTAGTACGGCATTTTTGCCAAAAGTTACACTGTGTTGTGACGCACACAAAAATCATTATTATTGAAACATATTTTTTAGTATTGAAAAGAAATCACTTTATCGGCAAAATATAGAAATAGACAAACGTAAAAATATAGGGAACCTTTCTCTTAAATCACTTATTAAAATTGCTCGTATTGAGTTTAGGCAATATATTATTATCAGTGCATACAAGCTCTCTTGTGTATCTTATGAGTTTCTAAACAAGATGGAGGAGGTCATATTTAAAACCTCCAAATCAAAGAGGAATATTGTTGTTAATTAGGTAAGTTCCCAAGAGCAACAAACAAACCTCAAAAAGTAACTTCACGCCCATATCCCCGAAGGGTAGGCAGAGTACAACAAGTGCACCCACGATTAGGCGAAGATACTTGGTCCCACAAATGTGATAGGTGGCAAGCCTATCGCCAACCGGGCACTTTCTAATCTCGGGCAACTTTGTGTTTCTCAGAAAACTGAAAAAACACTTTTTTTATGTGCCCGACCCGGGAATAAAACCCGGGACCTCATGTGGTCAACGCCAACGCTGGACCACTAGATCACAGAGGCGAGAACAAACCTCAAAAAACGAAATTGTTTTTGTTCCAATGAATGGTAATATTCATTCATTCATTAGAACGTTTTAAGACTAACTTAACTAAAAACATAGAATAATTGCCAAAACTGCCCTATCAAGATAACCCGATTGATTTACATATATGCTTCTTGTTTAATTGAATTGAAACAGAATATAGTCCGAGAGAGATTTTAATGAAATAACATTTGAAATGGGCAACAATGAAAAATTATAAAAGTAGAAAACACTTATTTGACCTATATTATGAAAAATCTTATAACCATAGTGTGGAATTTCAAGAATACGTAAAAAAGACCTTTACGTAAAAATACGACTACCCTATTAAACGACCTTGAAACAAAATAAAACCTACATGGAATATAATTATTTGTGAAACAAGTAAGACTAAACATTTTAATGATGATTTCCAATTGAAAGCTGATGGAGTCAATATAGTTGAAGATTTGGAGACTACAACGGAGTTTGTAAAAGTTTTCTCCAATGCTGCAATTTTAACAACTTAAAATCTTAGTTCATTGGTCAGTACCTACCGCAATATCATAACTGAAGTAATATAATGTGTGTAATGTAACCAAGTGCGACAAAACGTTTAAATTATTTTTCATCGATATATCTTAAATGCTTTTAAAACATTGGAACCTAAAAAAAATTAAATTCTTAGGGACATTCAGTTAGAATCATCGCTTTAGTTACGAATGTTATTGCGCCATATTTAGCTATAATAATAAATTGTTGTGTAATACAAGGTGTTTTCCTGATTTGATGAAATTTAGCATAGTTGTTTAAATTTTTAAGACTGGATCTTAATTAGATACCTCAAGTTTTTGGCCTATCTCGGTTTTACCAAGCCTAAATGAAATATTTGCAGAGATTATACTAGACCAAATGCTTAGACATTTTGATAAATTTAGATTATTTCACGATAAACAATTCGATTTTACAAAGGTTCGGTCAACCATAGATGCTGGTGTCGAATAACTGAAAAACATTTGCTAAGCCTGGGAGACTTCTATAGATATATTTAGTATCGATAAACCAATAATTGATACTAAAGATATCTTAAATGCTTTTAAAACACTGGAATCTAAAAAAACCTTCTTCTCGGGGACATTCCATTAGTATCATTGCTTCAGTAATAAAATATGTTATTGCGCCATATTAAGCTGTAATATTTAATTGTTATGTAATACATGGTATTTTCCTGACTTGATGAAATTCAGCAAAGTTATTCTCTTAATGTGATCCTTATTTTGACCTATCTCGGTTTTGCCAAGCTTAAGTAAAATATTTGAAAATATGATATTAAATTCAAATATTCTTTATTTCGTAGGTAGGTAATTATATATTTGAAACAAGTCATTTGTGCACTATATTACACTAGACCAAACGATTAGACAATTTGATAAATTTAGATTATTTCAAAATAAACAATTTGATTTTACGAAGAGTCGCTCAACCAAAGATGCTGGTGTCGAATTGTCAAAAACATTTGCGAAGTCTGGAAGGATTCGCAAGATTCACTTGAAGTGTTCTGTGATTTGAAGGCATTTGATTGTGTCGATGGTAACATCTTAATCATGAAGTAACATCATTATGGAGTTCGAAATAAGGCTCTTGATCTTCTAATTTCTTACATAATTTAAAGAATTTAGAAAGTTGATATTAATGAAAAATGGTTTGCTGGTGCTGCTTTAACCATGGGTGTTCTACAGGGTTCCATACTTGGTCCGTTCTTGTTTCTGATACATCGTAGGAGATAAGTATGTAATTGTATTGGTTGCAGATGACAGTTCACTTTTATTTGATTTGAAAAGATGAGTTGGTAAGTATGACGTAGTAAATAATGCAATTTCAGTAGTTGTACACTGGTTTAGTGCAAACAATATTTTATTAAATGGTAACAAAACTAAATGTGTTCAATTCTCATTGCCCAATGTAAGGCATGTAGATACCAGTGTACAATTGAATGAAACGATTCCCGGGTCAGGCAACTATCTGTTTTCTGATAAAACAACGTTGCCCGGGATTGGATGCCCGGTTGACGATTGGGAAATGCTCGGTTGACGATTTGCTTGCCACCTATCACATTATGGGACAAAGTTAAAATATCTTCGGCTAATCGTGGGTGCACTTGTTGTACCTCTGCCTACCTCTTCAGGGATACGAACAAGATACTGCTTCTACTTCACACTAGAGACCTAATAACAGATTAATTGTTCTGTCTAACACACCAGACTAATAGATCTTATTATAATCCGAAAGAATTGGTACCGATCACGGATCAATCCAGTGAGCTGTAAACACGCGCGACAAAGTACCGATTTTGAATTCGCCATTCAGAACACCGCCACCACTTTTCCCCACGCCTCAGGTTATTGACAGAATTAAATTGGTAAAAGAAGATACGTTATTAGTCTCACATTAGGTTGTTAATGTCTTATAGCGAGGCTGTAGGCTAAGCTTAGCTATTCTTATCAGAGTGCAAAATAACCAGATTAAATTTTTCAACAGTAGAGCACAGAAGTCTTACGCTTAATTGCAAATAAGGAAAAATACAGAGATTTCCTCGGTTTCCTACAAAGTATGTAGAATTTAGAGTACTCTACTTATATAATATTATATATACTATAAAGTATGTGTAATATAGTATACTTTTGCTTACCTACAAAGTATATTGAATATAGGGTACTATTATTTATCTACGAACTAGGGAGAATACAGAGCACATTTTGCTAACCAACAAAGTAGGAATAGTAAAGAGTACTCGTATTTGTCTATAAAGTGGGTAGAATGAATGAATTTGCATGCTTGCGTATAACGGAATAGGCGAATAAATAAACTACATATGAGATCTTTGTAACCCTATTTCTTGCAAATAAATTAATTAAAAAAATAATTAATTGATTATTTAATTAATTAATTAATTAATTAATTAATTAATTAATATTATTATCAGAATATAGTGTACGAATATATTTATCTACTAACTAGGGAGAATATAAAGTACTCTTGCTAATCAACAAAGTATATGGGGGATATAATTTGTTGTCTGTTGTTATATAGGGATAGTATGGACTAATCTTGCTTTCCTAGAAAGTAGGTAGAGTACAGACTACTTGTACTTACCTACGATGTAGGTAGAATATAAAGTACTCTTGCTTTCCTACAAAGTAGATTTTAATCACGTCAGTGCTTTTCAGTGTCGTGTTCTGGTTTGGAGGGTAAGATAGTCGGTAAACTTATGCATGTGGCATTAAACCTCGCCACAAGATAGCAACGCACCAATAACATCTTTGATATCTATAGGCAATGGTTGACTCTTTCTATCAGGAGACCCATCTGCTTGTTTGCTATCTCATGATATACAAAAAAAAGTATTATTATGATAAATAACACAAATTAGGTAGTACTTTGCACTCTATCTACAAAGCAGATAATGCTCCATACTCCACAAAGTTTATCCGGTATCTTTAAAAACTTAACAAATAAAAATGTAGACGCCACTAGTTTTGAATCGGTGACCTTGTCTAAAGCTGGGAAACGCTCTGTCAACTGAGCTACGTGTCTGTGGTTCAACGTAGCGAAATTTTCTTTGCTTTCTTGAATTGAAAGTTCTGTACGCGATTCTGATACCCAATATGTAAAAAATAGATGTTTAAATTTTGACATAATGTGTGATAAAATGCTTAGTACGGACACACACACATGATGCGTAGAAGTTTAGCGTTTACAAGCAGCTCGGCTCGTTAGCACATTTTTTTGAATATAACACTATATCCACTAATTTTGTTGAGGTCTAAAAAGGAGGATAAGGAAAAAAATTATAAAACAGAATGCAAAATACCAAGTAAGTTACAAGTAAAGAGATGGATCGGGAAATATTCCAATGTCACTGACTATGGAACCGCACAAACGGCCGAAAACACTGTCTCGGTAATTCCATCTGATCTCTTATTTTCCTGTTAGTGTTCGTCACGTTTCAGCGCACTACCGTTGTTCCTTGGTAAGTTTTCGTGGAAAACTGGCGATAAGCAATTTTATTTGTCTTGTTTGTGTTGTCGATTGAGGAAATCATTGAGTCTACAGTGTCATATATATATATATATATATATATATATATATATATATATATATATATATGTATATATATATACATATATATATATATATATATATATATATATTAGTGATGGGCCGAATGTGGTTTGAACCGAATTCGAACTTCGGCCGAACATTTGGTGAAAATACAAAATTCGGCCGAATTTCGGCCGAACTTCGGTTTAATTTTGGGGCGCTTTCTTAAAAGCGACATTTCGTGACTTTTTTACGAATTTGCTGAAAATTTAATTATTTTATACTAGCTATTTACCTATTTTACTATTTACTACTAGCTATTATATTGTCCGCGGCTTCGCCCGCGTAAAGTAAGAGAAAAAAAGTATCCTATGTCACTCCATCCCTTCAACTATCTCCACTTAAAAAATCACGTCAATTCGTCGCTCCGTTTTGCCGTGAAAGACGGACAAGCAAACAGATACACTTTCCCATTTATAATTTTAGTATGGATATATAGGATATCGTTAATGGGTTTCGCAACGCACGTGATTTAATGTTGTAACAGCAAAATTTTGATACATTGAGTTACATTGTTCCAATTTAGGCATGAATTTTTATTTTTAACTTTCTGCTACTAGGTATATAGATAAGGAAGTTACTGATTTTGCTCCGATTTTTGAAAATCGAATCGTCATCGAAAATGTAGCTCAAAAACATTTTAGACCTCAAACATTTCGTTGAATGCCATTTGAAGGATGAAAACCGATCATCGTTTTCAAAATATACAGCTTTTTAAAACTGAAATTGCTGTCATTTATAACAATAGTCAGGATTTTGAACCTTGAAAAAAAAATGCTAACAAAAACTATAGCTTTTGTTCCTTTGAGCCTAAATACCTCAATTTAGCGGGACGTTTCAAGGATAGCCTGCAGGGTCAACTGACTTACCTATTTTTTTACCTTTTCTTCGACATTTTTTAAACTACCGATTTTGGAGCTACTTAAACCATTCACAGGTAAAAATTACGTTGAATGCAATTAAAAAGATCTAAATCATCATGTTTTAAAATATATGCATCTTCATTTATATCATACTTTTGATTTTCAACTTCCCGCTACGTATGGAACATTTTCTATTTTCGCGATGACGTCAGTATGTCTGTATATATGTATGTATGTATGTGTGTGAGTGAGAGAGAGTGTATGGTTGTATGTATGTATGTATGTAAATATTTCATAACTTTTGAACGGCTTGACCGATCGAAACGCGGTTAATGGCATTGTATTAGATTCTGCTCAATTTGGCTTCCAACAATTTTAACCAATTCGGACTAGAATATTTTGATAAATTTTGAAAAAATTGCAAAAAAATTGACGAAACGTATTTTTTAATATAATTTACAGATTAATGTATCGATTGAGTATAAAATTTTATCAGCTCTTTTTAAAAAACTGCGTCTAATTCATAAATTGTATCATAATTTTTATTTTATTTTTTTATTTTATTTTTTTTATTATAGAAAAGGGGGCAAACGAGCAAGAGGTGCACCTGATGGTAAGTGATCACCGCCGCCCATGGACATCTGCAATACCAGAGGTCTTGCAGTTGCATTGCCGGCCTTTTAAGAATGAGTAAGCTCTTTTCTTGAAGGTCCCTATGTCGTATCCGTTCGGAAATACCCTTGCCGGTAATTGGTTCCACAACAGAGTAGTGCGAGGTAAAAAGTGTCGGGAGAAACGCACAGTTGTGGATTTCCAGACATCGAGATGGTGAGGATGGAACTTCAAGTTTTGACGCGATGTCCGATGGTGGAATTCGGCGGCAGGAATTAATCCAAACAACTCGTCGGAACACTCTCCATGATATATACGATAAAAGACACAGAGAGAACCTACATCTCTGCGCAATGCCAAAGAGTCAAGCTGTTTCGAAATGGCCTGGTCGTCAACGATTCGAACCGCTCTACGCTGAATGCGATCAAGAGGAAGAAGCTGGTACTGAGGAGCTCCGGCCCAGAGATGCGAACAGTACTCTATGTGAGGCCGAACCTGTGCCTTATAAAGTTGAAGGCGATGGACCGGCAAAAAGTACTGTTTCGCTTTGCTAAGCACACCGAGCTTTTTGGAGGCTAGTTTAGCCTTGCCTTCCAAATGACCGCGAAACTGAAAGTAATTCGATATGTCAACTCCCAGGATTCCGAGACTAGCTGAGGCTGTCAGGAGAGTATCCTCAAATCGAGGTGATACGACAAAGGGCGTCTTTTTTGCGGTGAACACGCAAAGCTGTGTCTTCTTGGGGTTAAAAGTAACCAGGTTTTGGCGACCCCATTCCGAGACATCGGTAAGTCGATTCTCGACTTCAGACATAAGCTTGTTTCGGCACTCTTCGACGTGTTCCCGAGAAATACCGCTACGGCCGAAGTATGTAGCATCACCAGTACTGTCATCTGCATAGCAATGTATGTTACTAATTCGCATCATATCATTGATATGCAGAAAGAACAGTGTCGGTGATAGCACGCAGCCTTGGGGAACACCAGCATTGACAGATTTAAGGTCGGAGCACGCACCGTCGACAACGACCTTGATGCTCCGATCAGCCAAAAAACTGGTGATCCACTCGCATAATTTCTCAGGAAGCCCATAGGAAGGCAGCTTCGCAAGAAGCGCTTTGTGCCATACCCGATCGAAGGCCTTCGCTATGTCCAAACTAACTGCCAATGCCTCCCCCTTGGACTCAACTGCTTCCGCCCATCGATGAGTTAGGTATACTAGAAGGTCACCAGCTGCGCGGCCGCGACGGAAACCGTACTGACGGTCGCTAATCAGCTGGTGCTCTTCTAAATACTTGAGGAGCTGAGAGTTGATGAGTCTCCATAATTTTGGAGAAAGTCTGTAAATTACGTAGCTATGAAAACATTTTAGAGGTCAAAAATTGCGTTGAATGCCATTCGAAAGACCAAAATCAATCATCGTTTTTAAAATATATAGCATTTCAAAAATTTTGAAATTACCGTCATTTACAACGACTTCTATGTACTAACGAATATTTGAAAATTTATGATTTTTGAACTCTGAAAAAATCTGTAATGTGCTAAGATATAGATAAAGATCTAGCAGAAAGTTTCAGGGATGACCTGCCGGGTCAACCGTTTTACATATTTTTTAAACTCTTCGAACTCAAAAATCTATGCTGATGTTTTTTCACTTTTGTTTTTATTTTTTTTATTTAGCGGGATGTTTCAGGGATGGCCTGCTAGGTCGACTGTTTTTTTCGAAAGTATAGTATAGCCTATGTTACTCGGTAAAGAAAGGTGAAAGATTTTTTCAAATCGGTTTAGTAGTTTTTGAGTTTAGATGACACAATATATAAAAATATAGAAAAAATATAGAATACAAATTTTTCCTCTTTATAACATTAGCATAGATTTCAAGCAAATTAGTGCAAGAAGATACTTTCTTCTAGTGCCGAATGATCGGCATTTAAACCGAATTTCGGCCGAATGTCGAAGTTCGGTTCAAGCTGCCGAAATTCGGTTAAACCGAATGTAAAATGAATTTCGGCCCATCCCTAATATATATATATATATATATATATATATATATATATATATATATATATATATATATATATATATATATATATATATATATATATATATAACAATGTATTTTGCCGGGGTAAAATATACTCTATGTACTTTTCCAGATCATCATCTACCTGTGTGCTAAATATACATATAGCTTTAGCCGTTTTTACGAGACCGAGAGAGACGAGTAAAACACACATACAACAACAAACTTTCGCATTTAGGTTTTTTATTAAAAAAATCAAATAAAGACGTTAGTGTGGTCCGGGCTCCTTTAAAGAATAGGCCAACTGCCGTTCTGCCAGGCAGGTCGTAAAAGGCGATCGACTGGCTTTGCGAGTCACTATAATCGTGGCTACTAAGTGGTAGAGTTCTGCATTGTCTCGCCCGGGTCTTGTAACACCGCCTTACCTATTCCTGCTGCAATAGCATCAGTGCTTGTCATTGTCGTGTTCCGGTCTGAAAGGTAAGGTAACCTCGCCGCAAGATACGAGTAGCAACGCCCCATTAACATGTTTGGTGTCTATAGGCAATGGTTGACTTTTCCATCATTAGACCCATCTTGATAGCAAACAAGCAGATGGGTCTCCTGATAGAAAGAGTCAACCATCGCCTATAGACACCAAATATGTTAATGAGGCGTTGCCACTGCCATCTGCTTGTTTGCTATCTTATGATATAAAATAAAATCATTTTAAAGAAATTTTAAAGCTGTCCAGAATTTTTTGACTTTATTTATTACAAAATTCCATCTAATAATATCAATTTTTGTTGCATTATAATATATACATATATTATATAGATTTTCCCCTTCTTGATTCGGGCAGCCCTGGAAGAATAGACCACCTGCTATTCTAACATGCGGTTTGTGATATAAAAAATAGTTTATTTGGATTAACACGGATAACGTGTAGCTAAAATAATCGCCCTGATGTCGAAATTCCTTAATTTATTTTAATGTTTTTTAATTTTTTTAAATGATTTTTTTAATATTTTTAAAAAAATTTTTTAATGAAATTGTTTTAATGTTTTTTTAACAATTTTATAAAAAATGTGAGCATTCTGCACTTTTTCTTCATATAAATGTATAAATGTAAAGTAGTTGTATAATTCATACAACTACTTTACATTTATACAAACCTACCTAATACCTACCTAAATAAAATAAACTGGTAAAGTGCGCGTCGGGCAATGCGCAATGTAAAGTTCCGAAGTTGCCATCACAATAATGCGGGCTAAAAAGAGGGCTTTTGTTGTTTCATACTATGAATAGGTTAAATACCTATTTAACGTCAATGACGGATATATCCGAACCAGGTTCGCCGCCAATAAAAACTTCTTCAAGAACACTTTATAAACTTGTCAAGCCGTCTAAGCTGTGATGGTTTTCCTTTTAACTTTACTATATTTACTACCACCATGAATTTTTTTCTACCCCCAAACCCAACCGTTTAGCTGGCAGAAGGGAAAAGAGACACTTGGCAATAACAAAATTAACATTTTAAAGCTTAATATTTCACAAACGAGTCCCTTAATCATAAAATTGTTTGTACAAACCTACATTATTTTTTAAAAACCTTTTCAGTGATACCACACACTATGGGGTAAGTGAGAAAAAAATAACATCTTGATTTTACATGTAAAGCTATCTAAAAAATATTTTCCAAGCTTTTATGTT
This sequence comes from Apodemia mormo, assembly GCA_036924255.1. Classification (NCBI taxonomy): domain Eukaryota; kingdom Metazoa; phylum Arthropoda; class Insecta; order Lepidoptera; family Riodinidae; genus Apodemia; species Apodemia mormo. Next base: position 9,187,813 of record JAUPFN010000003.1, read on the forward strand.
ACCGTTTTGTTGCCATGACTAATATGTATTCATGCCAAATTATAGCGTTCTAATACTAATTGGATCTCAAAGCTAGACTGCGGACGGACGGACGGACATAGCGAAACTACAAGGTTTCCTATTTACTTCGGAACACTATAAAGACAAGCCCGCTGAGTTTTTCCTGCCGCGCCGCGCCAGATATTTGATTCGTTGATCCGGTAGCAGTTTCAAAAATTGTAGACGCGTCAAAATAACTTGTAATTTTTTTTTTCATTTATTTTAAATAAAAATATAAAATCAAACATTTAACCCTCAAACATTGCAAAAACCAGCAGGTTTGTCCGCAAGCTTGAAGAAAGAACATTATTTATAATTGATTGATTTCTGGGTATGCCAAATCTGAGATTACTGCGATTTGACGCGCGCGTGCGCGCTTTGTTTTACAAAAATACAACGCGTTTCAGGTTAATTTGCCGCTTAAAGTCCATTTAGCAAAACAAGCAATCGCCCTGTGGTAGAAATTCGACCATAAATTAAACAATAACATCTTTTCTATGTTTAACAACAGACTTTTGCCATAAACATAATGCATATGTGTTTATTATCATGTATGTTAAATGTACCTAATATTTATTTTTACTGATTTAATGTATTATTAAAAGTCCCTAAAAAAATCTAGAATAAAAAAAAGTCATATAATTTCATTAAAATAATTTAAAAAACTAAACCGACTTCAAATATCTGTCAACTATATCCATAACTATCTCAAAAAGTACTGAACCGGGTATGATAAAATTTAGACTGTTTCCTAAGTTGGAATATATTAGATTCAAATCAACAAGAATTCTCTCGATATGACTTTGAGTTGCTTTTTTTTTTTTTTTTTATCATAAGATAGCAAACAAGCAGATGGGTCTCCTGATGGAAAGAGTCAACCATCGCCTATAGACACCAAAGATGTTAATGGTGCGTTGCTATCTTGTGGCGAGGTCTAATGCCACATGCATAAGTTTACCGGCTACCTTACCCTCCAAACCGGAACACGACAGCGACAAGCACTGACGCTATTGCGGCAGGAATAGGTAAGGCGGTGGTACCAGACCCGGGCGAGACAATGCAGAACTCTACCACCTAGTAGCCACGATGGTAGTGACTCAATAGCCAATCGGTCGCCTTTTACGACCCGCCTGGCAGAACGGCAGTTGGCCTATTCTACAAAGGAGGCCGGGACCAACACGGCGGAGAAGAGAAATTCGTGGACAAACATAGAAACATGGAATTTAGTACACGTACTTGGACGCCTAAACAGATCATCATACTCAAATATCTATTCTTCTGTATTACATACATACATATATATCATATCAAACTGATACTCAGTCTTTTTGTCGGTTGAAAATATTAGATTTCTGCACTCCGCAATGTACCTACTATGCGTTCCAACTAAGAATAGGACTGTCAGGGTGACACATTGCACAAACTTCATAAGTATTGAGTAAGATGTACAAAAAAATTCTAACACATAAATACTTAAAAAAATATTTTCATTCTAATTGGTATATATTTTATTTAGATTCCCATCTGATCATGTTACCATGTATTAAAATAAAGTGTAAAATAACTAACACGACTTTTATATATACGTATATATAAATGAACAGCTAGACTTAAGTATATGACTATTTTTTATTGATGAAAATAATATTATTAAAACGTTGTTTGTTCTTCAATAAATCAGCAATATTTTTTGAACAAATATTTTTTTGCTGATATTACTCATTTCACACTTGATAACAAGCGCGATCCTATTCTCAGTTGGAACGCATAGTAAACATTAACTGTGCCAATTTTCATACTCCACTGTTCGCGATATTGTCCTAAAAAAGATAGAAAGTTTTATTACACGTATTAATATATATAGTTTTCCCAGACGCACTGATAACAGCAGTCTAAGCTAATAAATAAGAAGAGAGCAAGTTCGTTCAGCCTAATGCGCATCAATTGTATTGTGTTTGTAAGATTGTAACTATGCGCGGCAACTTTATCTAAGCCTTTGCATTCATATTCTGGCGTATTTTTTTAAAACTTTATACAGACGGAAACAAGTTACACAATAATAGTTACTTCTGGAAATTCGTGACTGTTAACTATTTCAAGTAGTTTGCACAATTTTTTATAAAAATTGCGTAACATTAATACAAACATTTTTTTAAATTAATCACTCATATCGTCAGTGCTACGTTTGTCTTCAGAAAGGTATGTTTTTAAAGTTCATAATTACATTCTTATAAATTGATAAATATTGTGTCTCGTTTCATTGTCCAATACAACACGCATTTACCAAAACACTTGATAAATATGTTAGTAAGCGGGGTTAAAAAATAGTCAATAGGTTTTAGGCATTTTCATTTATCTACCATCAAGTTGCAATTTTAAAATAAGTTGTAATCTTTGCAAAACAATATTCTTACGCATTTTTATATTTGCCAACGTTCTATTTTTTTATTATTTTTTACTTATTAACTTTATTTAATATGTATGTCTACAATAGTAACTATTATATAATCTGTGCCTATATTATAAAAATTATATGCTTATCAATACCAAAAAATAAATCAGTCATTTCTGTCTGTACTTTCAATTTTTTTGCCAAATTTCCTGTGAAAAAATGTAATTTTTTGACTCACTGACATTAACATTTTGATTCATCTTCTCTATGTATGGCGTGTTATAACTCAGGAATCGCTTCACCGATCTTCACGAAACTTGGTATACGGTTAGAGCACCTGATTGTCAATTAATGAACGCTCTGCATAGATGAATGTTGGCTAGTCTTAAATAGTGTTTTAAGTGTAGATATTACATTACCAAAATATGAATATGGGGAAAGCAAAGCAAGATTGTCTTGATCGTGATATTTCTACTCGTTTTTTCTGTATAGGTATTTCGTAAGAGTTTGGTATATTGTTGGTTTGACTTTGAATCCTCAGTTATTAATATTATATGTTAACTTCACATTACTGTCATATTTGCAATATGAATAGTTAATAGTAATATGTGAGTTAGTTGGTTGTGTTTGTTTTAACTGCTGAAATGATGATGAATTGAATGTTACATACACGTTGTCAGAGAAACAGGAAAGGACATACGGTAGAATGTACATTCCATCCAGAAAAATCCTGTTCCCGGGAGATACAAAAACAAGTTTCAACACAAGCAAAACGACTGGCAAAAGCAAGTTCATACAGAGTTACTACAATGTTTTTAACCCGCGTTGGTCAGAGCCTTCTTGGATGAATAGACCAAGAAGCGAACGTATGGCAATGCGAGATACTACCATCGTGGCTACTAGGTGGTAGAGTTCGGTTTGGAGGATAAGACCCAGCATGTGGAATTTAAGACCCAGCTCCAAGGATAGCAACGCACCTTAACGTCTTAGGTGTATATAGGCGATAAACACTCTTTCCATCAAGAGACCCATCTGCTTATTTGCTATCTTCTTCTTCTTCTTCTTCTTCTTCTCGTGGGCGGGTCTCCGCAACTCGACGACGAGCGCCTTTTTTGCGTATGGTTAGGATGGTTCTACTCTTGCCATCACAACTCCTCCAGGAAGCCCAGCAACCCCTTGATGTGGGAGAAAGCTTCGGGGAGCGACCTCGGAGATCCGAGGTACTTGACCCGGTAATTCGCCACGCCTTCACAATCCATGATGATGTGGGCAGCCGTTTCTTCTGTCTGCATTCTTCTCTCTGCACAGAGGACTGTCTGTAACACCCATGTTAAACATGTGTTTGTTAAAAGGACCGTGCCCTGTAATAGGGCCAGTTATTATTATTATTTGCTATCTTATGATATAAAAACACACACACACACACACACACACACAACTGAGTTGAGTCTTTCCTCATTTCCGGAAAGTCGTTCTGTCAAGCAGATCGTAAAAGGCTACCGACTGACTATGTGAGTCACTATCATCATGCCTACTAAGTGCTAGAGTTCTGCATTGTCTCGCCCGGGTCTGGTACCACCGCCTTACCAATTCCTGCCGCAATAACGTCAGTGCTTGTTGTCGTGTTCCAGTTTGGAGTGTAAGGTAGCCGGTAAATTTATGCATGTGACATTAGACCTCGCCACAAGATAGCAACGCAACATTAACATCATTGGTGTCTATAGGCGATGGTTGACTCTTTCCATCAGGAGACCCATCTGCTTATTTGCTATCTTATGATATAAAAAAGTCGGTTGATGAATGACAATTTTAAACGCAGTAAAGCTGCAGCAACCGTCTTCCCATTTCCTGTAGCTCCGGAACTCTGCATCAGGTCTTCACCAAATTAAAATGGGACCACATGGGGAGTATACCGTCTCAAACAAGAATTTTCAAAATCGGTTCTTAAAATATGACCGAGTTCTGAAGTAACATACATATAAAAATATACAGATAAATTGATAACCTCTTTTTGGGAAGTCGGTTGAAAACCACCAGAAACCAATTTTCCATACAATTCCATTGTAACGTTACTAAATAAAATATACGCAGCTATTGTGTGTCTGGAAGGTGTTTTCTCTGCAGTAATTTAATTCCGAAATCGTTCGTAATATAAAAATATTGTTTCGTATTAAAATTTCACAACAATTTAAGACGAAGAAAACATGTAGTAAAGTTTAAACAATATGACCGCCTCGTTGGTCGGTGGTTAACGACCCTGACTACGCAATCGACGGGGCTCGGGTTCGATTCCCGACGGGGACAAGCATTTGTGTGATGAGCATAAATGTTTGTATTTCCGGGCTTGGGTGTTTATTAAATATATCCTAGTATTTATATACATATGTATTTCTATGTATTAGTATCGTTGACTAACACCCATAACACAAGCAAATAATTTGCTTACTTTGGGGTTAGATCAGTAAGTGTAATTTGTCCCGTAAATATTTTTAAATATTAATATATCATCAAGCGATTCTCTTGCTGCATAGGTAGTGAATCGAACGTCACTAAACATTTTGACATTTCATCATGGTTCAGCGATTTGTTAGTCAGATTAGGGGTGATGATACCAATCGCTTAATTTTATAGGATTGATAACGGCTATTGCTTGTTTCTTGGGATAACCAGACCACTTACACTTGGTCATCCGAGACACAGGATTGTTAACACCACGGAGTATTCATATTGTCTGTAAATAACACTTTTTTTTTAATATCATAAGATAGCAAACAAGCAAGTGGGTCTCCTGATGGAAAGAGTCAACCATCGCCTATAGACACCAAAGATGTTAATGGTGCGTTGCTATCTGGTGGCTAGGTCTAATGCCACATGCATAAGTTTACCGGCTACCTTACCCTCCAAACCTAAACACGACAGCGACAAGCACTGACGCTATTGCGGCAGGAATAGATAAGGCGATAGTAGCTGACCCGGACGAGACAATGCAGAACTCTACCACCTAGTAGCCACGATGGTAGTGACTCGCATAGCCAATCGGTCGCCTTTTACCACCTGCATGGCAGAACGGCAGTTGGCCTATTGTACAAAGGAGCCCGGGACCAACACGGGGAGATCAACACACAATAATACTCCGTGTTTGTGTAAGCCCTCTTTGAAGAAAAGACCATCTGCCGTTCTGCCAGGCAGTTTTTGACAAAGTCCAGGAGATTTTGAGAAGTTTCGAAAAAACCTCAAAAAAATTTGATGAAACAATATTTTTAATACTTCCAGATTAATGTACTGATTGAGTACAAAATCTAGCTGCTATATCCTCAAAAAACTACGTCTGATGATAAATTGCCTCAAAATCAGTTTATCCGTCTGGAGTAATCGTTGACGAATAATTTTGAAAAAAGTGTTTTTTCAACGCCCGTTTCCCTTGCAGTGCAGACAAAGTAAGCCGAACGTCTATAGACCTTTGGGGGCGTCCATTAATTACGTGAGGTGTTCTAGGGGGGGAGGGGATCAAGCTAAATCTTTCCAAATCTCACTTAGGGGGAAGGGGGATCTTCGCAAATATCACGTAATTATTTTCCTCGCAGAAAGCGGTGTAAAATTGCGTGAAAAATTATTTCTAGAATAAAATATGGCCAAATCACGGCACGGGAGTGGCGATACACTACTCCGCCAGACTCCGAGCTGCTACTTAAGATTAGATTTTCGAGGAAACCTCGAAAAAACCTCAATAACGCATTTTGCCCGACGCGGGGATTAAACTCGGGACCTCATGGTCTGATCTGAATAGGCTACCCCTAGACCACGAGGCAGTCAACGATGCCTCGTAGTTATATTGTAGTATATTTTTTCGATATAACTTCGACCATTTTCAACCAATAATTTTTTGGTATTCTACGATATTTTAGTACTAAAAAAACTACGTCGAATGCCATTATTTTGTGTTATTATTGCTGTGTGTTATTTACAGGCAGGCCAGTAAGAAACGAACGACTGCCTATGCGAGTTACCAGTGAGTCTCTAGTATTCTATGTCACTACCATCGTCGTAATAGGTTCTATCACCTATTACGACGATGGTAGGTGTCGTCGTAATAGGTGATAGAGATCTGCATTGTTTTGGCTGGGTCTGGTACCGATTAGTGCTTGTCACTATCGTGTTCCGTTTTATTTGTTTATTAAGTACTGTCATAAGACATGCACTAAATACATGCAAAACGACAAATTACAATTAATATGCTCCAAGTGTTGCCTCAGTTACATGCAATAACGGCATTCTCCTTATTCAATCATTCATTCTTTATCTCCCTCTCCCTCTCCCTCTCCCTCTCCCTCTCCCTCTCCCTCTCCCTCTCCCTCTCCCTCTCCCTCTCCCTCTCCCTCTCCCTCTCCCTCTCCCTCTCCCTCTCCCTCTCCCTCTCCCTCTCCCTCTCCCTCACCTTCTCCCTCTCCCTCTCCCTTTCCCTTTCCCTTTCCCTTTCCCTTTCCCTTTCCCTTTCCCTTTCGTTAAGCGGGAGAAGCGGGGTTCTTCAAGATTACAAAGACGTCGACAGCAGATGTCGTCACGTAAGTACGCGCACACACCTGACCGAGCTTTAAAGTTATGCTCCAGGGTGTACCCGTGATAGCTTAAGTACGCCAAATCAGACGGACATCTTATTTGCGTCTCCGTGAGGAACAAAATACAAGGTTTATGAGTCTCCAGGTGGAAGTGGACTGCAGCGAGGTTAGAGTGTAAACCTCTGATGTTAGTGAGGTCCACCTGCATTGAGAGGGAGTGTTGCCGCTGTATAGCGTTAATCTTTCATCTTATCTTTTTCATTTGAGAGAGTGAGTGAAGTAGGTATAAAGACGGCAGTGAATCGAGGCGCTATACTTCCAGACCCGAGACACACATTTAGAAGTTACATTGTTGGGGACTAGTCTGGAGACTGCGGGGACGCCTGAGCCCCCCCAACAATGTCCATAGGACCCTCTAATCCAGTCGCCGACCGGCACTATGGCGCATTTTGGGATTTTTCGCTTATTGGCAGGGCAGCCTTTCACATGTGGCTAGCACGCTACTTGGGCCCCCTACTGACTAGCGGTTGGCCAGCGGTGCACCGTGCCTCGGATCCCGCTACCCTCCATGACTAGTCTCCAGATGTATCAACGTCAGTGTGCATCAGATCGTCCAGATTGTATAGACGCAACTGATTCGACCCGTCTTCACAAAAGCTATATCAGCGTTAATGTGACGGAAAACGGACGCTTGGCGACACGACTTCAGCTGATGGGTGGTTCTTATAGCCGCTACATGTGTCTCCCACCATATCACCTGATTAGCACCACCCAGGGGCCACGTGTGGGGATACAGAATTCCGAGTGTTCTCCTACGGACGAAGGTGATTCAGCCCCCTAAAATTAATCAATTAATACACTTGTACTGTTTCACAATAATCATATTGTGAAAAATCTGTAAACGGTTGACCTTGCAGGCCATCCCTGAACTTCCTACTAAATTAAGGTTATTTAAGCTCAAAAGAGTAAAAACAATAAGCATAGATTTTTTCAGTTCTGAGAAATATTGAAATGTCTCAATTGCTAAGTCACAAAAAACAGCAAGAAAACACTTATTTACTTTACTTACTTACTTACTTACTTACTAAATCAGTAACTTCCTTATCTACATACGTAGCGGGAAGTTAAAAAGTACAGTTGTACCAATATTGTATTAAAATTGAGTGAATGAAAATGAATTAAATAAATTAAAACTACCACGCCAAAGCTCAAACCCAAAAGTGAGATATTTTTACAGTAAAATGTACCACAAAAGAGCATAGGTTGTCGCTTCGTTAGTTTTATAATAGATGGCGTTAGTAGTAATAAAATTCTAATACAACATGTATCTGCTATTTTTTATGTTTATAAAATGGCATCTTAATGGTAGATCATATCTAGACATGAATTTAAACTACCACGTCAAAGCTCAGACCTAAAAGTGCGATACTTTTTCAGTAAAATGTACCACAAAAGTACATAGAAAGTTGCCTAGTGTAGAGCTCGCTTCGCTCGCCCTAACAACAGTTTGTACTATACCGACTTAATCTTTTATGTAAGTCGGCAGTACAAACTGTTGTTATAATTTAATTCCATGACTATGTTGTACATTTTTCAATATTTATGTACTTACTATAAATATAAAATTAAAAAATACGCACCTTTATAATACAAAAATATGCAACATATATTTTATGTAATTAAATTATAACAACAGTTTATACTCGCCGACGACTTAAACTTACATAAGCCTTATAATTATAAATATAGATTGAGTTGGTAATTTTACAAGTGTTTTGGTTTACATTATTTCGAGAGAGATTTTTGCAATAAGTATATTTTAAGATCATATGACGTCACAAGGCTTTTGATCCATCTCCCTTGCTCAAGTTATACCTATTTATATGGTATTTCGTTCGCCCCCTCCCCTCATAACGTGTGACCTAATTTATGAATTGTCCTTTAATAAATTTACGCCCAAAAAAGCAGTGGGTATCAACTATCAGTTAATAAATAAATGTTTTTGATTTTGTTGTTTGAATTCGAAAAGTAACATAAACTTTACAATCCGGTGGAAGAACACGTTCACGCCCATTCCCTGGAGTAAAGGATCTAATTTTAGTACAAACATCCAAAAACTGTTTGCCCAAATCCTGCTCGTAGAGGGAACATATTTGGACGTAGTTATGCAAAATGGATCAACCCCACGAAGGCAATTGTTGGACTACTGTCATAAACTACATCTACATATAGAGTTCAGTTTATGCAAAAAATATCCAATCTGCTAAGTAAATTTTTCTTACGGAAAAACAGTTGTTGCTAATACCAATCTAGTTCCACTAACTTGAAAGATCCAAACTACGACTACGGAAAACTATGCCGTTTGGATCTATTTTGCAATTTGGTTATTATTATTCTTGTGATTAAATCTCTTCGTATTTCTTTAAGCATTTTAGTACCTTCACTAATCCTAAAAGATCCATCGCATACTTATAACTTTGTATAAAAACCAAAGAGATTCAATCTAAAAAAATAAGTAAATTCGCAAGATTTTTTTCAACTCTGCACTAGAAATATACCTACAGGAAATTCAAAATAACCTACGGCCTTGCTATTTTTGTATACTCAGTCACCCGCGCAGCTTCGCCCGGAAGAGCATCTGCTATTTGGATCATCTTCAACTATTTTGTTGCCCAATTTCATTAGCGTAAAAGACAAATAGACACACGGAAAGACAAACATACGGACAGACTTTCGCATTTTTAATATTAGTAAGTAAGTACCAATAAGTATGGATTTAACTTAAAGTATAATTTTCTTTAAAGTATTTTTGTGGCTGGATCCAGTTTGCATAACTACGTCCATTTGTGTATGAATTTAGAAACGCCCGCATAACTTACACCTTGTTAACGAAAACGGAAACTAACAAATTAGAGCAAGGATAGTTTGAGCCGACATCACCTTTATATAAGACGCAGGATTTTAAATTGTATAAAAAACTGTGTAGGATGCCTTTGTAACACATTAAAATAAAAACCGACTTCAGATACATTTTCTTTCCTTTTTTAAGTTCTCCGAGTACCTACTAGAAGAAGGCTAAATAATTGATTTTGGATTTTAAAGCAAACGGCGGCGCCCGTTTGCATTGCACACCCTGCATTATAGGTTAAGCCGCCCCTGGCTTTACGTATCTATTCCTGCCGCAACTGCGTCAATGCTTGTCATTGTCATGTTCCGGTTTGGAGGATTAGGCAGTCAGTAAACTTACGCATATGTGGCGTTACTATCCCGCAATATAGATAGCAACGCACCAGTAACATATTTGGTGTCTATAGGCGATGGTTAGTTTTTCCATCGGCAGAGCCATCTGATTTTTTTTAATATCGATAGGGAAGCGCTTGACCACGATCTCGCCTGATGATAAGCTAAGATGCGGCCTTAGATGGTACGCGCTTTCCTAGAAGGTACCTGTTCACTCTTTTCTTGAAGATCCCCAGGTTGTACTCACCGGGGAACACAGACTCAGGAAGCATATTCCAGTCCCTTGGGGTTCGGATCGAGAATATCGAGTCGAACCGCTTTGTCCGGGTACGTGGAACGTCCACCATATGGCGATGCCTAATATCTGTGCGCCTCGATGATCGATAGTGTGTACAAGTAATATATGTAATTAAACCAACCTAATGAAAACTGTTCAAAAATCGAACAATATTACATAAAATAAGCGATTTCATTCGTCTAAACATTAAGCGATCAGTAAAGTTATTCGTATCTGATCCTGGCATGGGTATTCAATCAGTACCAATCGAAAGAAACCAGACGATTGCTGACAAAAACGAGTAGAAACGCCGATTTCAGCTGTGCAGTGGGTGACCTTCAATCGCTGCAGCAACCACCTCATCCACTGTTTCGAAGATGCAACAGTGGTTTTTCTTACACAGAAATTGATGATCTTTCAGATGAGCTTTGGTTCGTTCGGTAGTCCGATGGTACTAGATACCTAGGTACAAGGCGTCACTTATAATGCTGCTGCCACTGATAAGGGCCAGGATGGAGACATGCGCATTTTCGTATAGTCCTACCCCTCCCCTATATCGAGGAACGAACGAAATTCGGTGGTCTTATCGTACTAGAACTCGATTTTTTTTTCATTCTTTTCTTCTTTTTTTTAATAGCGCCACCCGGTTTTTCGCATTGCAGCATAGCCATTTCGTATTCTTCAATTAACGACGAATCTAACTACCATCCAATAGTCTTATGGGACTAGGTTTAGTGTCGTGGGCTCCCGTACTATACCGATGTATTAAATTATTATAGAAATAATGTACAATATCAAAGATTTTAAATTCTTTCACCACTGTAAGTATAAATAGAAAGTTCCTACCTAACTACCTACTTAATGTCGAATGTCGATGCAACAAAATTTATTTGCTAATATTTAATTAAGTCAAGTTCATTATAAAATTTAGTCTTGAAATAAAACATTCTCGCAATCTATAGCGTTTTTGTTAATAGCATTACATATTACTTTGGCTTCTCTTGTTTAATTATTTATTATGAAAATATTGAAACAATAAACAAATCGCATTGCCAAACGTAAATGAATGGTATAACTCTTTCTCTATCAAAAATACTGGTAATCAATATATTAGAGCGAGACAGATAGCTGCTTTGTGTTGCGATTGCAAACCGCATGGCGTGCATCTCGTACTACGCAAGTTGACGGTGTGTCGACATTGGACGTTGGATCGGTTGCCGGCCCGAGGCTCCGTCCGAGTACAGCGCGTCAACCGCGTTCGTCATAAAATTTTTAGTCTCGCAATGGCGTTAATAGGAGGTGGTTGTGTGTTCGTTTAGTTTTACAATAACCCGAGCGGACACCGGCCCAAAATATTGGCGTGTCTACGAATTACTTGAAAATATTCTTGTAATTTCGTGCTCATATAGCGATATTCGTCACTACGGACGGTCAAGTTTTGGTACGATTTCCACTCAGGGCGAATCATTTCAAGGTTCGTAGTATATTCGCAGGTACTTTACAATTTCCCCTTACTAAACCGCGTTACTAAATTGTCGATTGTCTCATAGTTTCGTTTAAAATTTTGTAACTCTCATCGTATGCAATAAATTGCAAGGGCAGTGCGCCTACGAAATTAAATTATATTTTTCTTTTCAGATCATGATCATCTCATCATAGTTCCTTCTTCGTTTTAAGTGTTAGTGTTTGTGAACGTTTAGTGTGTTGTGACAGTGACCGTGTAAAGTGTTATGATGGATCCAGGATCGCCTTCATTATTATGGCCCTTGCGCCTGAACAAGCCTGCGGTGACAGTTCCTGTGCCTGCGACGGAAGACGAAGGCAAGGAAGAGGAAAGGGCACAGTCGCCTGTGCTCGCGGATCGCTTATCTGCGGCTCCGTCGCCTTCCAGCCCACCTCTAACCAGCCCCTTACCCCCTCAACATCAGTTCCAAGCAGCTCTTGTGGCCGAAAAATACCTACTGCTAGAACAAGTTGAAGGATCATCCCTTTGCCGATGTGTGGACGTGCGCACGCAAGAGGAATATGTTTGCAAAGTAAGTGCCCAAGCTACATCCATACCTAAATCTATAAACAAAAACCAGTTGGACTGGACCGCATCTCGGTCCCGCACAAATACAATTCAAAATTGGTAGCACAACTTGACTTTGCATTATACAGAAGCTACCTGCTTGCAATATCTAATACTTATTACTTAGTTTCAAGTTCCAAATAAAATTATAGGTAGATACAGTGGGTACGTTAAAAATAGTAGAAGCTGTTTTTAATATTTTTTTTCTGATTTATGAAGCTAAAGCGACTGATTTTTTTTTAGCTTAAAACAAATAGAATTATATTTGGAAATTGTTTTCCTCCCTTTGGTTACCTTACTAGATATCTACATTATTTTTAATTGGTTATCTCAGTTGGTTTAACTATTCGAACATTCACAGTAATTTGGTAACTGGGACGTATATACATATGTTGTGATTAGTAATATCAATAGTAAATTACACTCTTTACCTATCTTATAAAGTAACTTGAAAATTTAGTATAAGACGAAACACCCCAAAGTGTACATTGACGTAATTCTCAAATATCGCAAATAACTTTGTGATTTGCCAATAATTATTATATCTTAATGAATGTTTATAGATTGGTACATATATATGACTCATTTTGTAAATTCCGATACATAAAATGTATAAAACTTCTCGTTTCTGGATCCATAAGCCATGTTAGCTTAGAAATCTGCTTATGACACCAATCACATAATGCTTAGAAGCAGCGGCAGGGATACGTAATAGGTAGGTAGGTACGTACGACTCATGTTGAAATTATGTCGGGTTTCAACTGTAGTTACGAAGTTATCTTTGATTGATACACGGCGTAATCTCTTGTTTAACTCCAACTGAAATCTAAATTAACAAATCCTTTTTATTTAATGAAAACTTACGCATTGTAGGTAGGTAGGTATGTCGTAAGTAACTATACTAACAATAAATATTTAGTTTTATAGGGAAACATATAAATAACATCAAATTAACTGGGTATATCCGCTTGCAATTATAAAGGGTTTGGGTATCCCACGGGATAGAAACCCCATAGAGATAAACCAGGAATTCAATGTGCCCACATGGTTTCTCTTTATTGAAAATAATCGAAAGTTGCCAAAGTCGTAACTTGTTAATTTTAACTCCATGCGAATTTATGACTTTGAAATACATATCTAATGGATTTTATTTAGGTACCTACTTTCTATTACCTACAATTGTTTAGACTTTAAAGGAAAACGACTTGGTTTTTTATCTTTCATTTCATTATCTATATACATATAATAAAATCGTAGGAAAGTCAAAACTGTACATTGAATATTTTTTTAAAAGAATACTTGGGGCGAGATCTACAATCGATATCGAAGCCAAAAATATAGTTTTTAGAATTTTTGTCTCTTTGTCTGTATGTATGTCCGGGGTAAACTCAAAAAGTACTGCATGGATTTACTTCAAATTTTGCATGAATATTACTGACAGGTCGGGTCAACATATAGGCTACATATCACGCGATCACCTACGGGGGAGGAGCTGTGCGAAGTGAACGAAGTCCGCGCGGACGAAGTCGCAGGCAACAGCTAGTATTAGATAAAAATAACTTATCAAACACTAGTTCGCCAAAAATATTATCTTTAATCGCATTAGGCAGTCATATTTTGTCAGTATGATAAAAAATATAAAATACATCGATGTCATATTTATATGTCACGGCCTAACTGCTCGATTGCGCTTGTAGGCCACATCCATCGTAATTTTTACAATGTCATGTATCGACTTTCGTAATCTACCGAACAATGTTAATCGTTAGCAATTTGGAGATAAATTTAAGAGGCTTATTACAAAAATATATAAATTAGACGCTTTGATTAAGTTAGCAGCATCTACGCCGAAATATTTAATTTTGTGCATCACCAACGTTACATGTAAGCATTTTAGGCAAAATAGGATACCTATTTTAGTTCAAACAAAGGCCTATACAGTATTGTCAAGGCGTAGAATAGGCACTTCCCTCGTGAGAACCTGACAAGGTTACGTGTGGCAACTTTATCGTTGCTAAACGTTGAATGTATTTACAACACCGCCAGTTGCCGTCACAACCGTTATACATTGTATCACATATTATTACAGTGAATATTAAAAGCTATAAGGTGTTTATAGAGTTACACGTGGACGCTACGAAAATTAGCTTGACCTTCTCATTGACATTGTGAAATAGACGAGTTGATAACACCGATCCTCTAAAGTCACAGCGAGGTTAGCACTCCCCTCCCTCGCGCTTCTCCCCTACTGAATAAAATCTACGCTTAGACCACAATACTCCAAGTTCATTGCTAGTTTAGTATATTTTAATACATTACAATCTAATTCATCCACATACGTACAGGCTACAGCAGAAACGGAACATATCAAAGTACCTATGTATGGAACGAAATTTGTGTACGCCGCGTATTAAATTAAAAAAAAAATTATGTACATATTATGTATTCCACATCACATTGTGCATTTTTATTTTTTAATAGCATTTGAAAGATCATCTTCGATCTATCAAATTCGACCCCATTTTAAAAATTTCGATAGCCTAAGTCTAACGTATGCGTAGTTAAAGTTCCAAATATGTTTTGCAATACCTCGCGATTAAATAAATATTGATATCGTAAAGTAGGTTAGCTGCCGTAAACTGCACTGAGAATCAAACTTCAATTGCGAATTCTTATCGGCTTTTTTCGCAAACAGCCGAAAACAGGTCACAGTTTATTTTCGTATACAGCCATATTTTGATCGAAATATCGCGACAAGAAGTCTAAAGTGACTTGAAACTTTCTATTAATATATCCTGAGTAAGAAATGGAATTTTGACGTACGCGACTGCCGTGATTCATCCTTATGATTCGGAAGTCTGATTATATTTAGTTCTATTTTCATGTTTATATTAGGACGCAGGTTAAAGTTCTTTTATTTTATTTGGCAATCGTGCAAACAGTTGACCACACCGCCTCCGTATAATACTTACCTATAATACAAAGAATAACAAAATAAGCATTGTCAATCTTGAGACAAACTACGGACGGACGGACAAACAACTATTAAAATTTGTTATGTTATGTTAACTATTAAAACTATTAAATATTTTAAGCTAGGCAAAATTCAATAGTTGCTCCGTTGAAATTTTCTAAGGATTGAAATTAGCTAAAATTTATTATATAGGCTTTATAACATATAATAAGAAGCGTATAATAAATAAAAAGATTACAACGAACTAAAAACTTTTTTAACCTTTGAGGTCAGTCGAAAACATAAATCTTTAAATACACAAAGCTTCTTTCCATCTGTCTAGGAATTCCGTTTGAAAAACTTTGATACCTAATATATTTGCGAAGGGTCAGTTCTATTCACCTAACGTTTCTGCCTCGGTTCATTTAACTGAACCCTTTCAAATCTATTGGAAATAAAAGCGCCTTTAATCTCAGACAGAAACTGGAACCAACGCTCCCCGCTTTAGTTTAAAGTAGAAACTGGTGTTTGAAATAGAACCCGTTTGATCTTTATCTACCATTTCCAGAATACTATTTGACAATCTAGGCACACAAATCACTGCGAGAAGTTTATAGCCAAATTACGTTTGAATCCCTACAATATTTATTTAAAAGCTTGTAAAATATAGACGTCAAAATTAAGAAATAAAGATTTAAATTGTATGTCCGACCGTCACAAGCATTATTTAGAAGATAAATACAAAACTCTATATGTACTTACTAGCTGTCGCCCGCGATTTAGTCCGCGCGGACTTCGTTTACTCCGCACAGCTCCTCCCCGTAGGTGCTAGCGTGATAATATGTAGCCTATATGTTGACCCGACCTGTTACTAATATTCATGCAAAATTTGAAGTAAACCCATTCAGTACTTTTTGCGTTTACTTCGGACATACATGACTTTCCTACGATTTTATTATATGTATATAAATTATACGGATACTGATAGATATTTTATTAAATATTTACTAATTTAATGCCGAATCACTTAATCTTGTACCAAAATACGTTGTAATTCGATAATATTTTTGTTTTTATAAATAGAATATATTTTTTTAAATGTCATTGGCCCTTATTGGGGTCAGACAGTTTTTTTAACTCACGGTATAATTTCTCTTTTAAAATATCAATAATCCAAATTGTCTTGTCAAAAACACGTCCAGTGTCCAGTTCCAGTTCGTTTTTGAAAAAAGTATTACATACTTATCGTACAGATAGAAACGGAGCCATCTGCTTGTTTGTTGTTATCCCCGTATTTAAAAACTAAATATAGATTATAATAATATTAGGTATATAATTGTGTATTATCTCCCCCATTATCACTTATCAACCTATCATAAGGATGAAAATAAGCACAAAACAAAGCAATAGCAACATTTATTCAGGACTAGCTGTTGCCTGCGACTTCGTCCGCGCGGACTTCGTTTACTCCGCATTGCTCCTCCCCTGTAGGTGATAGCATGATAGTATTGTAGCCTATATGTTGACCCGACCTGTTAGTAATATTCATGCGAAGTTTGAAGTAAATTCATGCAGTACTTTTTGAGTTTACCCCGGACATACATACAAACAGACAAAAATTCTAAAAACTATATTTTTGGCTTTGATATCGATTGTAGATCACGCCCCAAGTATTGTTTTAAAAAAATATTCAATGTACAGTTTTGACTTTCCTACGATTTTATTATATGTATAAATTTAGTCTGTAAAACATACATTTATTTTGACAAGTCAAATCACATTTATTAACTTTTTAGTTGATTGTCTAGAACTAGACTAATAAAATTGTGAAATTATACAATTGAGTTTAATTAACTCCTATTAATCATCAATTAAATACCCTTATATCAATAAGATACGCATTTGATATAGTTAGTTTAAGTTGTACAGACGCTGGCCCTAATGGTTTTAGCACGGACGCATAAAGTCCTGAATTGGAATAGTTATAAGTTAGTAATAAGTTTTTCATTTCTTCTTAAAAACAAAATTATATGTGTCCGATTTGTCGATAAGTGACTACTTGCCACGTACGGGACAATTATGTTGGCTAATAGAGGGAGCGTTGCACCTTCGGGGTACTTCCTCGGTGATAGAAACAGGCTGTTTTTAATTTATTTTTAAATTGTACACAAGTTTTATTTAAAATTAAATTTCAGGTTGTATCAAGAGATTGCAGTAGTCTTCTACAAGCTCATTACCGACTTGATGGCCATCCGCACGTAAATCCAATCCACGAAGTGCTGGTTGGAGATAAGAGGGTTTACTTAATCTTTCCCCGGTCGCATTCTGATCTCCATTCGTACGTGCGTGCGAGGAAAAGGCTGAGAGAACACGAAGCCCGCAGGCTGTTCAGGCAAATGGCAGAAACGGTCGCCGCGTGTCACGAACAAGGCATCGTTTTACGAGACCTCAAATTAAGGAAGTTTGTTTTCGCTGATCCACAACGGTAAGTTCATTATCAAAATTTACTACCCATTTCTTAAGCTTTATCAGAATTTCTGTGCTTTCGTTTCTGATGTATAATTTGAAGAACGTTATCTTTGCCGGATTTTGATTAGTTATTTCGTATATTTTATGAGAAAATTATACCTACGGATACAAAAATATACCATCTAGTTTTCTGTATTTTCCTTGAGTAAACTTTGGATCAGTTTTCTTTATTGGATTTCCCCGAGGGCTACAACATTACGTTCTTTACCAGGGTAAATTATTTCTATTATGAAAATATAATATCAAGATACAAACAAGTTGTTTACGAAGAATTGTATATCCGTGGGCAGGAATGAACGCACAATAATATGTATAGTGAATATATTCCTATAATGAGACGAAATAATCTGTCGTTAAGATACGGATTTTATTAATGTTATATGGTACGAATAAAATATCGATTCGATATCGATTTTAAATATCTTTAAAAATTACAAATCACAATCTCCTCAGATTCATCTCGATTCCAATGCGATCACACGAAACAAACATGACTAATGAATAGGTAGAACCAAAGGTTTCCCAACCGCATGTTATGTTTTCGTAAGGGCTTTGATTTAATATAGAAATCTTGTATAAATTGCAATCACTTGAAATACAACATTATAGTGGTACACAAACATTTGCCGTGGATTGCCGGCGTGTGCTAAATTTTGCCAATGAAATAACTGACGCAACGGTCTTGTACTGACGATATCTCCTGCAATAGAAAATCATTTAGTTTGTGTAACAATTATGAATAAACAACACTTAGTAACAATGTAGAAACTGTTAAGTAAACATTTACAGAAATAACATGTCAAAATGGTTTTAGTATTAATAGAAAGTCATTTAAATGACTATAGAAAGGCATACACAATTACTGATGCATTTATCGGAAGCAATATCTTCTACTAGTTGTTACTTGCGTCTTCGTCCGCATGACCCAAAAACAATACTTTCTTTAGCTCATTCGAGTTAAAAGGTAGAGCCTTCCTTATGAATGTACAAAAAAGTATATACTCGTTTAAACAAACAAAAACCCTTTAATTTTTTATTAGTATAGATAGATCAATGATTAATATTTTTTAATAAAATAACAGACTGTAGGAAGTATAAATAAAAGAAAAAATACAACATAGGAAGCCCTGCACAATTGATGGACAATTGGATTACAAAGGCAAATAATACATTGCCCTAGTATTTGACGTAAGATTATTAAATGTTGTGTGCATGCATACCTTTGATATTTTAGTTTTCTATAATGGCAGCGCATGCTAGTCTAATGGTCTACATTGCCGCATCGGATCAAAATCTTCCACTTTATTCAAATAATTTTATCAATGCTAGTTACAAATCACATTCATTTAGCATTTCGAAAATGTCAGATGTAATCTCGGATTCTAAATACCGTTTTGTAGATCGATTAGTGTAAGCAGGCCAGAGCAATAGGTTACTTTCTCTTTTTTTGTCATTCCGCCCACTCCCGAAACGCCGTGAGAAGTTCTGTAGTAACAAAAACTTGAGAATTGAAACGGAAACGATATACGTCTCAGTAGCGCGTCATTTCCTTTGTATACGATAACAAGTACGAAGACGATAAACGTTATCAAATAATTTATTAGGATAATGAACATGCGCTTCTCGATATCATTAAATTACCTATTTGTTTTTATAAAACTATGGCTCCGTTTTTAAGAAATAATTGTAATATGCAATACAGCAGCGTTGCCAACTATTAGCAATGCCTTTAATTACTAGCAGCCGGTATGAGCCGGCGCGTTTTCGAACTTTTGAAACGTTATCTGGCCTCCATTGTTGCGAATATCTCCGGCAATGCTAGCGACTCAAGGCGAACGGTGTCATTGCTGCGTACAATACAATCGGGTCAAGGGTGATATGCGCCCGCGCACGGGCGGCGTACGCAATATGAATCGACCCTCATCTATCGTACCTGCTACCCCTAATCACCTGACCCCATGTTCATGGTAAAATATACAGTGAAAATTATCTTATGCACCCTCCGTTCATCACATTTCTGTATGCTCAAATGAAATTCTATTATCCACCTGTCCCGCATTCCGAAACCCTTTGCTTTGTTGATAAAATTGAATTTGTTTGTATATAAAAACACATTGATTTTCAAAGATATCCTTAGTTAGTCCTGTATTGTTAAGTTCAAATAACGTACAGGACTCATTTAAATCTTATTATAAGGTTATCTTATATTTAATTTATTTAATTAAGAATGTGATACGTCGTCCTCTAGCGATGAGGCCAACCACCCGGTTTTTGTCAATTCTCCTTGTCGTACCGACAAAACAAAACTACGCCTCCACAAAAAAATAACCGAGCAAATGGTTTCTTTGACCTAATGCAAGAGCTTCAATTTTGATCAAGATATTTTTAACAAATTCTTCACTTTTCCTCGTCGGCACTTGGTCATTTCAATACAATATTTTATCACTTAATACACGTCATGTACTCTTTCACAAGCAAACACAAGCATCATCCCTCATGATAATGAACATGCGTCTCTCGACGAGCATCATTCCCGATGATGCTTATTTAAGCGAAACCAGTTAGAAATAAATTATATTTATCAAATTGTGAAATACTACAAGTGTATTAATTGATAAATATTATACTGAGATATGTTTAAACTTCATAAATGCAATAATGATAGCTCATTTTAGATCTTTATGAGATGCTTGCAATTATCATTCTCCTTAGCATTATCAAAGCGACTTTATCAAAAGCGGAATTTTGCGAAGCGAAACAAGAAGCGCCGCAACCGTACTACAGAAATAAAAACTTTTTTGCTTCACCCCTTTACGTAATAAAGAAGCCGTGATGCATACGGCTTCGGCTTAAGACGCTTTGAAAATAATTTCTGAAGTTATTACTGACAGAGAAATTTAAAATTAAAAATGTAAGTTTCTTATTAAGAGCTTTGTAAACAAATTAAAGAGGAATATACATCACATGTTTTTGCGTCCATGAATTACTGTCTTTTCCTTATACCGACGCACAATGACCAAAAGACAGGTGTTATTTACACCAAAACTTTCACAAGTATATTTTTCTTTCCAAAAATCCATTAGCATAAGCGGCAGCTGACCTTGTATAACCCTAATAAATTCTAACGATTATGCACATGATGTGGTCAAGACTCAACATCTGTTCTTTATAATCGTGAGAATGATCACAGTGGAGAAGGTGCAATATGAGCAAGTGGACCGCCCTTCGACCTCCGTTCTCACGTCTCACGTACAAAAGCACCCTTGATTTTAAATTTGAGTCATCCGCTGGAGTCCATGCTGCGATATCCCGCAATTTTTGCCGTTTTAATATTAATAACGACGTTAGTATTGAGTCCGTTCTCTTGTACTAGGTTTCTCGTGTCGCTAGATTTTATTCTTTGAGAAAAATAATTTCTTTTATTAGTATAAAATGCGACACCTTTAGTTTCTTCAGTGAAGCTTTGACATGATAATCAGGTGCTGGAAATGTACTAAGTGATGTTGCTTGAACGTCTTTCTTTATGTAAATTGCTTTCATAATTTACTTTGACAAAAAACGTTTCCGTAATATTTAATTAAAACCATAATCAATATTTTTAGATTCTTAAATATTATCTACGTAATATTATCATTACTGGTAATTTTAGAATCGTAAATATTTTATTGTATTTTAGTCTTTTCATTATTTTTTATTTTATTTTCTTATCGCCTGTTCTAATATTGTCTACCTGAGCATGAGAACATGTGTCAATTTAAATGTACCGGATATCTCTTTGTATTTACCACGTGTATCTTTCCTGTAGTCAAAAGATAGAAGATATTTTCGACGGAAGTTCATTTATTCGACGGAAATAAGTTTCGTATCCCATACAAATTTATGATTTACCTACGCAAGCTTTTGTTACTTTTGTATCATTGGGAATGCATTTGCGCACCAGACAAGATGGTGCCGTGGATGCTTCTTTTTGTTTGGACCCTTTGTCAACAATTGAGGGATAAAATGTCCGCTGAATATTGTTCAGATCCATTCCACCCACTCGATGCCAAAATAAATACACGACGATGAAAGTTCCAGGTAACAAAACAACCCGTGTTTTTTTGCATAACGCGTTATTCAGAAGCCGGGTCGAGTCGAGTTATGGAACTTCTCAAATAATGACGCGTTAACAATTTTGTATACAATTATGCAATCCAGAAATTTTCGCTTATGTTTAAATTACCTTAAAAAACCTTAAATTTTCTATATTAAAAAAGTGTTTGTATCAATTGTTTTATATAACTCCTTTTTCTGTTTATATAATAGTGGCTCTATTAGTATCTCGTCATTCTGTATTTAAATATTACTCTTATAAAACAAATAATTATTGAAAGTGCTAATTTTATATTATTATATAAATTGAAATTGTTATAGGTGACATGGTATTGGTAATCTTAAAAGCGTAGTCGTTTTTACCTTTGTATATTTTTGCAGTAAGAAAATCATGGAGGCAGGGTTACAATCCCCCTTTTTCATCCCAATCGCAGTAGTTTTTTTTTTTTTATTTATTTGGTATCAACTTACACATAAACTTACGATACTATTGAACAGATGGGAGCAATTCACTTAAAATAAACTTATAAAAAATAAAATTTATATATAAATATGTACAGTAACGTATAACAAGAACACAAGAAAGAAAACGAATGCTTGTAATGCTTTTATTACCTTAGTATCGCAAGTGATGTGATACCAAAATGGAACCCTACTAACCCTACACTGCAGCAATTGTGCCACAGCACTGATTTTCAGAGTACAGAATAAAGTTGTGCTGCGTCTACGAGGTAACCACGGGGGACCTACTTGTCTGTTTTGAAATTTTAGTGTTCGCCTTGATACCTATCTATAGTGGGTCAAAAGGTGAATCCTTCCCTAAATAAAATTTCTAAATCCTATTCTTAACTCGCTTATAGCATAACGTTAAGACAACCTTAGTCTTACCGAAAAAACTCAGCTATTAACTATAGAAAAGGCCAATGTTGATGAGACAATTTTGCACATGTGAATACGAAAGTATATGTCGGCGCTAACGGGATGGGTTATTTATGTCTGATTGCTCTGGCAGTAGCTAGCGGATGTGCCAAATTGGTTTGCGATAGACCCGGCAGACGCCGTCGCGTCGCATACCGGCCCGGTCACTGTCTCACTACATTTTCATCATTAAAACTAGCACTTACTGTTAAATACTACAAACATGAGTTGATTATGCAAATAAATATATCACTTATTTCCTAAAATAAGTATTTAAGTAATAATGAAATCTTATTTGTCATGACACCATTCATATGAAAATGGATTTTTATAACGACAGAAATGATGACTATAGTAATGACGAAAACTGAATTTCTTCACTCATTTTCGTGCTTAAAGTATGCGTTTCTTAATCTGTACTTTGACTTTGTTTTATTTTAATATTTCTTTAATTGATGACTTCGAAATAACTTAAATACAGCTTAACTAAATTTTCGAAAAATATTAGTTTTATTTTACAATAGTGTTACATTAATGAAATTCTAAAATTAGGAGTTAACCTATTTCTGATGTACCTATGATTCTCGCTTGCCGTCAAATCTGGTAATCTTGAACGCCTACGAACAGTCGGTTTACCCTGCTAATCCCGAAAAAAATACAATATTTTTTTCATACTTCAATATAAAAAAGTCTCTTCTCTGAATAGATCCAATCTGAAAATTAAAGAATATATAACATTTTCGAGTGTAGAGGGTGGTTTAACACTTGTATAACATCATCCATATTAAATATTTCCAAAAGCTTTTGAAACAGAGTTGCTAAACTCATGGTGCAAGACCACGTTACAAGTAAGTCTATTTGCATAATACCGTGCGCTCCGTAGCATGTTCTGAGTTTCGACAGTTAACTACGTGAACCGTTGGGTATAAACACATCTCTAGTAGTTAATTACATAATTCACACTAAAACTAAAACTGCGTCTTTGTCGCGAAGTTTTTATTGCTTAACATCATCCTAGGCTTTCCGTCATGTTAAAGAGAATAGTGCTGAGATTACGTTAAACCTGTACAATTTTATACAGTCTAACGAAAATCTTGACCTATATTTTTAAAGAAAACCTGTAATAAAAAGAACCGTAAGATTCGGGCATCTTAACAGTTGAAAAGTTTATATGTATATAATAAAAAAATAAGTTTTAACCCTCAAGTATTATTTGGATATTATCTGCTGTTTTTAGACACGAGCAAAGCAAAATCGAGTCTTGAAAATTTCCTGTAATATACTAAATTCAAAGTCAGTACATAAACGACTTTCTCTCGTTTATTTTTGTTGCTTATATTCGTGGAAAAAATGAAATTAAAAAGCTGAATAGATTAAAATACTTAAGATGCAGTTACTCTGCACTGTTGCTAAGCGTTGCCTTATGCAAATACAGATCGCGTATTGTTTTATTTTTCGCATGATTCAGGCGTGCCGGAATTGGTCCGTCAGTTTTGGGCGTTTAGTAGTGGCCTCGGTCGAGTTGTCTGCAGAGGTCGTGCGCAAGTGTGCCAATGTCGCCGGCGCCGCCGACGCTGTGCCGCCTCTTCGCTCGTGCGGAACCGAACACATTTACAAAAACTATCATTTACACGTCTATTAACAGCTGGAACACTTAGTTATTATATTTATTAATACTCTTAAATCCTCCTTTTTATCTAAACTTATATTTGTGCAAACTATCAAGGAACTGTGCCTTTATTGGACCACTTCTAGTAATTTGGATTAAATGCATCTTTCACTTTTGACATTCTTATTTATAGGAACATTAATATTAAAGTAATGCTATAAAACTGCTAAAAGACATAGCAAGAACAAGAAAAAAATACTGTGTAAAGTTCTAATTTGGCCTATCACAATTCATAAAATGAAAATTCTTTGAAAATAAATTGAGCTTAAAAATTATATTTGAGGACAGAAAAGTTAAGTATGTATTCGAAAAACATTAAGCGTTTTTTGTTTTTATAATTATCAATAATAACTAAGGTCCAAGTACTTGTTGACTATCTCAAAATATAGACAAATCATTTCTACGCCTATAATGCTTAGTAATTATTAAATCTATATTGCTCAGAATTGGTAGCCTTATTTAAAAAGTATCAAAATTTCAAACCACATTTTCCTACAAAGGATTTGTTGAAGATTCACTCTTGAAATAATTCCAGCGATAACTAAATTTTGATTAATTCTCTTCACCGATATGCCTACTTTTATATTTTTCGACCTGCACAAGGCCTTGTCCTCATTCTATAAATATGATCTGGGTACATTAATCACCATTCCGTTTCTGTCCGCAACTTTTTTGTATACAACACCGGATGCGACTACCGTATTCCTCTTGCAAATCGCCTTTAGCGTACACAATACGACTATCATTCTAGGAAGTGAAATGCCGGATGTCGTTAACAAAAAATTCGATTGTGCATACAATGTGTCGTGCACACGATGACCGGAAATCAAATGGGACGAGAGTTTATTTATTCATACGGAAACGTAGCCGGAAATCTGGTGATACAAACGTCCAAATATTGTTTTTAGAGTTCATTATCATCTTACCTGAATGACGTCAACATGTACGGTCATGACTAATGGACTACTGTCTTCAACCGACTTCCCAAATAGGATACTCTCAACTTGGTTATATTTTTTGTTTGTTACCTCCAAACTTGGCCATTTATCAACCGAATTGGAAAATTCTTCTTTATGCTTGCCGTTGTCCTATATAAATTTCGTGAAGATGTGATTCAGGTTTTCAGAGATACAGAGAGGGCGAAAGTCGTTTTTAGCAAATAAGCAGATGGCTCTCTTGATGGAAAAAGAAAACCATAGCATATAGACACCACAGATGTTTTTGTGTGTTGCTATTCTTGTGGCGGGTCTTAATGCCAAATTTATAAGTTTACCGGCTATCTTACCCTCCAATCCGGAACACGACAGTGACATGTAGTAGTCACATAGTCCATGTATCCAGTCTGCGAAACGTGCTGGATTAACCATATCGATTTAATTTCGCATTTCTATGTGAATTTAATCATAAGTGACTGGTGATATTTTTCGACATTCTTTACTAACAATAGAACAGAGTTCCTTCTAACCCCTCCATGTATCCAGTATTTACGAAACTAGCCGGATTAATAATATCGATTTAATTTCCCAATTCTTCGTGAATTAAAATTGGGTGCCAGGTGAGAAAACGCACGACTAGCTATTAAATCGATCGGGTTGCGTAAAACAAAGGTCTGTGAAACCTTGTGTAAGCGGCGCGCCCGCGCAGCGCCGACATATCTGCGGATTTGCGTAACCGTACTTATCCGCCGATACGCCGCCCGTGTGTTGTGACACGCTCAGCATGCCTAGTGCCTACATCATGCTTGCGCCCCTTCATACTTACGAAATGACTACTTAATCCTTAATTATAGGTACCATAAAACTAGGTCAATCTAACAGCCTGTCAAAGGAGAGCTTAAAAGCTCTTCTGTTTGATTTTTTCTGTTTTTTTTCGATTGTGTTTTAAGGAGGAGGTTTTTCATTATATTGTTTGTATTGTGGAATGACCATAGGTTTTTCAATTTTTACCTGACTGCGCTAATCATATGGGTCTAGAGTTATCTCTTTTTGGGTCTGGTCTTGTTTCTTTGTTTTTATAATAATTACTTGTTATATAGAAACAAACAGTGGTTTTCCCTACTTACCTAGTACCGGGATTGGTGTGGAGATATGAGTGTATGTATGCTATTGGCAGTTGTAACTGTATCATTATAAAGATGTAGCAAACCTGTATTAAGTCTTTAAGTGGAATTAAACTTATTGTGTTAATTCCAAATATATTTATCCATGTTCATATCACACGACCGATTTAATGTCACGAAATACAACCGGTCATAC
This sequence comes from Apodemia mormo, assembly GCA_036924255.1. Taxonomy (NCBI): domain Eukaryota; kingdom Metazoa; phylum Arthropoda; class Insecta; order Lepidoptera; family Riodinidae; genus Apodemia; species Apodemia mormo. The sequence continues at coordinate 9,214,804 of JAUPFN010000003.1, forward strand.
CATGATATCACAATATGAGTCATTACAATCGTGAGTTACGAAGACACCTTGGTGATATTAACTGGACAATGTTGCTAAAAGGTTAAAATAACACCACAATGACATATTTGACAGACAGAGCGGACAAAAAGAAGCTAATTTATCGGGTCATTTGCCGAAGAATACAACATTGTCCTTACATTCGTTTTTTGTTAGGATATTAGCCACTAGCTGGCCCGCCAAGCTTTACCGCTTTACGTGAGAAGAGTAACGTGTCATCAATATAATCCTTCATACAATCTTTCAGCCCCTTAGGTATTAACAAAACAGAGTCTATGTTTGACACCGAGTCTCCAACTATCTCCTTGCCTTCATCAAAATCGGTGAAGTGGTTTTGCCGTGAAAGCTTAACAGGCACACGGACAATCATTTGCATTAACTTTTGTTGATTTCTGTCTTTGTTGCACACTTGCACTTATAACAGTTAGCCATATTATATTCCTTTTTGTCTTTTTCTATCTTTGTCCAGTATATAGCTAGCTGTCTTGTAATAAATCTTTCTTTAGTATTTTAATGTTTTTTTCTACGTTTGCCAACCTTTCCCTAATCAATACCAAGCTAAATAGTATTAAATCTTTTCATTGAACATACGTGATATGAGTAATTAAATACAGTTTAGTTTGTATTTACCACACATGTTCCATAGCAACTGGTTTAAAGGGCATTATTGTTTTTGTTAAATCCAAACCTTAAGTACACGCGCCAGCAATTACAGACAAAATAATTAACCTGCCCTAAGATGGTATGTCTCACAAGAGCGGTCACCAGGAACGAAGCAAAGCTTGAAGGTTAGCGTCGGCTGTCGCTAAGACACGCGTCCAACTTTTTATAAACTATTCTTTACACCGTTCCGTGTCGTTCCATCCCAGCTGTTACGTAACTTTTTCTCAGGGACTGAGAAGTATTATTCATGTGAAAGCACTGATTTAGGTTTTCTCGTGATATTTTTTATTTATTTGAGGGGTCATGTACGTAAAACGCAACGCAATGGAACGACACATGGGACTATTTAAATATTACCATATATATATATATATATATATATATATATATATACTAGCTGACCCGGCAAACGTTGTTTTGCCTTACATATTAGGAATCCATAGCGGACAAACAACGTGACACGCAATTTATATAAGACTGCGGGATTGTCCTTCCACGCAGCCAAAATGGCATTAAACTTTATATGGTGGTTAAGTATTCTTAAATTTTCTAATTTTCCGCGCAATTTTCTTAATATTTTCTTTTATAAGAACCTTCTCCTTACAATTATAAACACAACAAAAGAAATTACCGAAATTGGTCCAGCCATTCAGGCGTGATGTCGTGACCAAGGAAAATATATATTTAACGCAGTTAAACTGCAGTAAACGAATTCCCATCTCTGGAATCCTGCACCAGATCTTCACCAAATTAAAATGGGATCACACGGGAAGTATACCCTCCTAGAAAAATCCGTTTATAGGTATTTGAGTTCTGAGGCAACAAACAAAAAAAACAGCTGAATTGATAATCTCCTCCTTTTCGGAATGCGGTCGAAAAAGTCCCGATTCACTGACTGACATATCAACGCCCAGCTTAGGCTTGGACTAAAAAGCCTAAAATTTTTAAAAGGGTGTTTTTCTTATGATGTACCTAGATGATCGATAAAAAAGGATTTTGTAAAATTCATTCCTTAATATAGTGAAAAAGGCGGTGAAATATTGCATGTCATTTTAATTCATGGTAAGAATAATATATTAATTTGCCCGCGGGCGAAAACGTCAACTAGTTTTATATAAAGAAAGTTGCTAGCTGACCCGGCAAATGTTGTTCTGCCTTTTTAACTACTCTTAATTTTTTTCTATATCACCTTTTAAAATTTCAACAATTAATTCAAAACCAAAAGTAGCAAAATCAGCCGTTCTCGAGTTTTAGAGAGACTAATGAACAGCAATTGATATATATATATATATATATATATATATATATATATATATATATATATATATATATATATATATATATATATATATATATATATATATACTAGCTGACCCGGCAAACGTTGTTTTGCCGCATAAATTATTGAATTACAAAATAGGGGTTGATCGTAGAGGGTTGAAAATTAAGGGTTGTGTATATTTTTCAATGCTGAATCATAAAAAAATAAAAATAAAAAATTTTGTCCATAAAATAAAAAAAAAATTTTAGGGGTGGACAACCCTTAACATTTAAGGGGATGAAAAATAGATGTTGGCCGATTCTCAGACCCACTGAATATGCATACGAAATTTCATCAAAATCGGTCAAGCCGTTTCGGAGGAGTATCGAGACTAACATTGTGACACGAGAATTTTATATATAAGATATATATATATATATATATATATATATATATATATATATATATATATATATATATATATATATATATATATATATATATATATATATATATATATATATATATATATATATATATATATGTTTATCAAACGATATAGATATCTAGAAAAAACTCTCTTAGTTGTGATGTGTGCAAAACTTGGCCTCTACGAATGTGTATGTGGCTTTATTCATGAGACGCGACTGCATATCCGCGGAGCGAAGGTCGCTGACCGATGCAAAGTTACCCAGCCGTAGCAAAACCTTAATCTCGAAACTCGCATCACAGTATTGTTGAATTAAAATATTTCCTATTGTGATTTTTACTTTTTACAACTTAGAATGTTATTTTGAACTGGGTACGCTCCATTAAGAGGTAATGGTAATAAATGGTGAAAATTGTACTTTCGGGGTTTAACGTTCAAGTAATAATAGACTTATCATGGTTTCAGTTTCAAAAAGTAATAGTTTTACATATTTCTGACAAACTCAATAATAGCGCGTCCTTTTTTATTAATAAATTTATAAATTGTCTTTGTACTACCACAGATTATATTAGTTACTATTGTAAGTACTACCTCGAGTGTAGATAGGAAAAATTGTATTTATATTAAACACCGAGCTTGGCAGGAACTTCCTGACTTTGGCCTCCCATATATATTACCTATGGTTTAGCCAGTAGCCGGCTCTGCCGAACTGACAGTGAGAAGTCTTATTTTAAAATGTCTCTGATATGCTTATTTCGTTAAATTACTATCTAAAGTCCCTTACACAAAACAATTTAATGATTTCACAGAAATAACTTACAAAGCATGCTTACTAAAATCACGGATATTTGTACTGCCCTTTACTGTTATAAAAATATACCTCTGTTTCACAGTAACAATGCATGAATCAGACCATGACACAAACTTGATGAATTTGGTCTGGGGCGAATGCGTCAGTGCACTCTATGACGTCATCAGGAGGGACAATAAAAATCCGATGGCATGGAGGGCTCGGGATGAATCATAGATTATCGGGTCACTACCCTCCTCCTAAAATATGTACACCCTCGGTATTGTTCAAAAATATCACCTTACCCTATTAAGGCGCCGAAAATAACTCCTAGTCCCCATTTAATAAAGGGCAAGTAACGTGCGTCATCAAAAGAATTTATTGCGTGAGTCGGATTTTTAATTTACTTTTTATAACTTGGATTGAGAAGCATAAAAATATTTTCACCTTGATGTCAAGTTGATTGCCGCTTTCAGACATCTACCACAGCAAATAATATGATGCTAATGCTATGTCTATCTGCTTTCTGTCAATGACGTGTTTGTGGAGTACGTTACGGCGACAGGAATACACAACTTCTAGATATAGAAATCGCACCGATGTTTTCAATAGTTCTTTCTTATAAACAAAAATAAAGTTGAAAACCTTAAAACTGATATTAAGCCACAGGTAGATGTTAAGCCTCTGGAATATATTAAGCCTAAGGCGTCAAAACCTCTTAAAATCCGTTAAAAACTATATGTGCAGATATCGGTCTGACGCCTCAAATATTTGTTGAACACAGTCGGCAACAATTGCTAGATTATCATAAGATTATCTAAAGCGAATGTCTGGAATCTTGAGTGATCGTTTCGCCGATAATTTTGGGTCCGGAACTAACTTAAAATAGAATTCGTGTTAACTTTTTGTGCTACGAATCCCGAGATCACTGGCATTCTTTGTTCAATTTTAAAATTAAGATTATCTCGGTGAGAAGCGTGGGCTTCTAATTTACTGAAAGTCTTCCCAAAATAAAAATCATCACCGCAAACTCTTATTAAATATGGACGACCTTATTCAAGCCTACGCTTTTGCGTATCGTGGGTCGAAAACGCAACATCCAACTAAAATATGTTCAGATTTATATATATACAGCAAAAAAAATTTCAAATATACATTTTAAATATAGAAGTTTATTATTTCTGTTGCTCATTTTGATTTAATACTAACTATAATAAGAATGTTCATTGATCTAGTTTTGTTAGATTCATTGGCAGCGTTTCTTGCTGAATTGTTGTGCTATATTTGTCCAATTATATTTTCGATATCGTTTTGTCTACCACAAGCTTATTATATGGCTATGACAAGGACTAGGAAATTTTAATACAATAAGAAATTTTGATTTTCTAGTTAATTTAAATATTTTTATATATTTTACTTCAAAATTATGTTATAAAATGCTTTTAAATTTAAGATATGTCATGATTTTCTTAAGTTAGCCGAATAATATGGTCCTGTCAATAATCTCTGAAGCGAACGGGCAAAAACGAACAAAAAATCTGCTACCGGTAACTGGTAAGCGAACTTGCTCTGTTATTTAAGGTAGCTCGTGTTTTGTACGTTTTTTATTCATTGTAATTTATTTTACACTTTGTTTATGTTTATATCCGTTGTGTTCATCCTATTGCAATAATTAACTCCGAATACTATTATAATTTACCGAAGTTCTGAGGTTTTCGTGAGTAATATTAGTAATTATATATTATTAATATTACTCACGAAAACTTTTAATCGAACATGGTGTGATATATTTATTGCGCAGTAATAAAATGCTCAGTTTATACGCAGTAAGCGATTTTACGTATCATTATAGTGTGTAAACCCTGTCGGATCGTCAGTCGGATAGAATTGTTTAGTAGCCTAATACAATCACATATATACTTACTATTATTTTGTCGATATACGCGTAAGCGAGTAAATTTGCGCCGATTAAAATAAATAATCTTATGTACTACTATGGCAACACAAAATGCCGTGTTGTAAAAAAAGTGTTGTACTGATTGAAATATTCGCTAAATGTTAGCGAAATTCAAGGTAAATATAAGGATTTCTACCATAGTACCGGGAGGATTTTTAAGGGATACATTACATTTTTTTGTTTGATAATATTATCGACATACTTATATATGCCCCCTTCAAATATAGCCGGGTTTTTTTACATGCTGTATATGCCTATAATATATTAAATAAAGAACTACATACTAGAACTCATTGATATAAATAAATCATTGCTTTTAGAGATATATGTTACAGATTTTATTAATGTGATTAATACTTTGAACTGACCACTTATAAAAAGAATTAAACATTTAAATTTCATTTTGTTTTTCTTTTCAACACGATCTTGTATCACTATCATATAATAAAATCGTAGGAAAGTCAAAACTGTACATTGAATATTTTTTTAAAAGAATACTTGAGGGTTGATCTACAATCGATATCGAAGCCAAAAATATAGTTTTTAGAATTTTTGTCTGTTTGTCTGTATGTCCGGTGTAAACTCAAAAAGTACTGCATGGATTTACTTCAAAGAATGAATGTTACTAACATGTCAGGTCAACGTATAGGCTACATATTATGACGCTATCACCTACGGGGGAGGAGCTGTGCGGAGTAAATGAAGTCCGCGCGGACGGAGTCGAGCGAAACAGCTAGTTTAAAATAAATAAGTAAAATGAACTAAGCCGTCGGGGATAAGACAATGAGACCAATAATGTGTAGTAGTATATATTTAGGTGCGTGTGCGCCGTACGTCTCGAACAAAAGGCTGTGTTTATATTTAATTATTAGTAAGCGAGTCACAGACGTGTGCCCTACAAGGAGCTTCCTGTTTCACAATTTTCCTAATGTTACTAACCTCTATCGACACATTTCATGAACGTACATACCTACATTTTATTACAGCAGCTCCTTGGATAGGTGTTGTACTATTAGGTATTCTGTGGTAGAGAGAACGGGTGGCATGCATCACAATTTTGCCGGATATGCCTTGCTTTCTGTACATTAAATTTTGAGAACAAATATGCGTAAAATAACATAAAAATAAAAAGTAAAGGTTACTTGATGCGTCAGAAAAACTGGTTCCTGTTTAATACCCTTAAAGTGGGTGTTCAAGAAAAATTGATATGGTTTACAAATAAAGAAAAGATTTTGGTTATACCCCAGATAAATATATTAACATTCTTTTGATGTAATTGTGAATTTTTCATACACGATCTGGTTGTACGAGAATAGGAGCTTAACGGATATTAAATAATCATTAAAACGGTTTTTTTTTTCGACTAGTTTCCGTGAGTGATTCGAAATATGTCCTTGCTAAGTATAGATTTTTTTATGTGTCAACTGTCACCTACACGAATTTATTTGACGGTCGACGTCAGTCGCTATTTTTAGTGTGAATTGATGAAATTTTTTTGAAATTCAAATTCAAATTTCACTTTGACAATAATTTCTAATTTATTTCAATTTAATAGGAATTATCTTAGATCATTTAAGTCATTAATTACATTGGTCAAGTGATTTGATTAGCCATTAATAATTATTTATTTTTACACACTTCTTTTAAGAAAACTTGAAACATTTGAATTCTTGTTTTGTTGTTGTATTGTTATAAAAATTAAATTGTTATGAAAATATTTAATACATCTACGGCAAAGTTTTATATACGTGACGTATTCAAAGTTATTATATTAATCCAATATCAATTTTGCGTAAAATAATTTACTTAATTTGTTTGATAATTTTCGAGAATTTTCCAAGTTAAATCATTCGACGAATTGACGTTTTATGAAATCCGTGTTAAAGTAATTACCCGAGATAAACAACACTAATTAGTAATGATGTCATCTTCAAATTATTTAAAAACATTAAGGCTCACTGTGCGCAACACTGTTAAGGATAATTTACAATACGGAGTAACAATAGAGATAAGAAATTGTAGGATTTCCCATTTTTTAATTATGGTACGTCAGTCTTGGTCTTTCGCGGTACTGACATCATTCTACATTCGCATTCTAAATATATACATAAATTACAATTAATCGACATGTCTTTGATAGGCGATATTAATATGATAATAGTTTTATAAGAGGAAATACTGTAAAGAATATTTCTTTGTATAAAAGACGTTTGTATAAATTTATTAACCTGTTATGATACCATAATGATAACCAGTTGAACACATTGTGTGATCTATAAATTTTGTTCTACAATAGATTTAACAACGTAGGCGCATCCCAAAACGTTTTGACGTAGCTCGGTTCACGGTCAGCAAAAGGAAATGACGCAAACGTGGTGTGCTAATATTGCAACACTAAGTCAAACTGCCAAAACTGTACGCCCATTATCTAAAACACGAGTACTTAGCAACACTACAATATTTAAACGTTTATTACGAGCTACTGTGCAAATCGCGTGGTTTTTCCTTTTAATGTCTGTGCGATGAAACAATTTAATAACCGAGTATGAACAATTTTTTCTGTTACTCTTATATCATGTACTCTAATGTAGTATAATGTACTCTTATGTTATGTCTTAAAAGACAATTTGATTTTTTTTTATAATTTGGCCTGATCTAAAAAAACTGTCTTAAATTTAAACACGACTAAATTTGAAACAGCCACTATCTTGAAAAACTTTAAAAACAACAAAGAAAAATGTCGACACGCGAGACTTGAACCCGCGACCATCTCCCTCAAGCCGGGAGCCACTGAGCTAGTCGACACGTCGAGCCCGTCGACACTAGACGACGATAGACGACATTTTCTTTGTTGTTTTTAAAGTTTTTCAACTTTTCCAAGCACGGGGTGAGTGCTATAAGAACAAAACTACTTAATTAGAAGTCACTATCTTGTCTTTAAGACAAAAAGACAGACAGACCAGACAAAAAAGCTAAGATGGACGATGGTTCTTATCGTGTCAAAATTTCTCTATTTAATGGGTTTTTTTTTAAATTTCACTTCCCACACAGAATCAGTGTCGTTATTATTAGTTACTGAACTATGGTATTTATTTGTAGTTAAGGTAAAGTTAACCGAAGTTCAATAGACGACAGATGAACCAATTTTGTCTACTTATGACTTTTTTAAATGAACCCAAACAGTTGGTCCAAATGACCGCTACTGAGTAAATCTACTAGTGGCGAGGTTCCCCTCGCGGCATATGAATAATAATTACTGTCATAATTACAAAATTATCTCACTTGTAACACATTTTGGTGAAATTGATCATCATTCTTCCGTATTACGACACATTTTTTTGCAAATTAATAAAAAATATGTTAACATATAACATTTTTGAATATCTAGACATAGAAATAATATGTTACATATTTCTATATCTAAAGACAGAAATATGTTACTCATTTCTGTCTTTAGATATTCAGTCTAATCGAAACATATCTCGTCTTCATTGCTTAGTTAACGCGATGTTTTAATAAGTCAGATACTACAACTAGCGTAAAGCTTAAACGTATTTTTTTGGAATCACGTCCAAATTTGGGCTCAATAGCTTAACTTTTCTTATTCTTGTTTGAAGCACATCAACAAACAAGCTCTTTAAAGCGTGTAAAATGTTATGTTAAAAATTGTTACTATCTAAACCAGCTTGCTTCTTAATAACGCAGCACACCCCGCTACCATAAGTCCTAAGGACCGGTTTCGAATCCAGTCTAGCAGTTTCATGGTCTAACAATATTTTCATCTGTCAAACTTGGATACAAATGCAACTGAATTTCAACTTAATGTTTTAGATATTACGATGTAAAATCGCGAAAAATATCTTGATTAAGTTACTTTGTACTTATTGTTTCCTGCAAAATACGAACCCGGTTTTGCAAACCGCATTTATTCTGATGTTTGAAACAGAAATCGCCCTACGTTGTTGTTCTGAGTAATTTAATTAGTCAAAAATTCTAGTGAAACTTACTAATAAGTTTGTTTTCCGTGATGAATGATGACTGATGATTCAAGGCTCTACAAATAGGGAGAATAGGCTTTCTGACGTGATTTTCACATATTTTGTGTAATGAATTTTAAAAAATATACATTTTTCTTTAATGGTATCTGTTTACCTAAATTTTGAAACTGAATTTGAGACGTTGAATGTTTGTTATATTCAAGAAGAATCGTTAAAATTTAAATAGAAATATTTCAAGTTTATTGTCAGAAATATTTATGAAAATCGTTACTTTAAATAGTCGTACATATTGTTATCAAATAATTGTTTATGATATGTGCACTTTCGAGTTGAATATTTTTATATGATTTCTTGTCATGCTCTATGCATGTCCAGAAAGCCGGGAATTGAATTATATAAATAAATAAAAAATTCCAACTCGTGTGTACTTAAAAATTTTTAAATTTTACCGCAGTAGCCTGGTCTGTCGTGCAACTAAATTAACTGTAGTCAGCGGAATTTGAAATTCAATTAATATTTTCTCATCAAGTTTACCTATCAAATCTCAGTAGGTGATATTATTTTTTTGTGTTCATAAAGGCTTCAATTTTGATGATGAGTCACTAGTGCCGTCAGTAGCTATAAGCTATCGGAACGTACAACAAAAACTGCGAACGGCCATCGGAACGCTCACAATGACATTGAAATGTTCCGTTGCGAAACTGTACTGTTTTCGTGGTTTTGGCCTCGCGTTCGAGACTGAAGAATACGTATATAATAAATATGAGAACGTAAATGACCTTACTTCGCGGTCACTCCTTGCGTAATCGACCGCGACAACAATACTTCAATCTGATATGCACTTGTGATAAAACAAAAATTAACACTATGTATTGCATAATAATTATTACAATTAAAATTATGTTAAGATGTTAGGACGTGGTGACTGGTGACGTCAGTCCGGAGAAGTATTATTCTACCTACTTTACTCGAAAAAACAAATAGTCCGAAAAATAAAACAATTTGTCCCGGTGTTGGTTCCGGGCTCCTTTGAAGAATAAACCAACTGCCGATCTGCCAGGCAGGTCGTAAAAGGCGACTGATTGGCTATGCAAGTCACTGCCATCGTGACTACTAGGTGGTAGAGTTCTGCATTGTCTCGCCCGGGTCTGGTACCACCGCCTTACTTATTCCTTGACACTGTCTTGTTCCGGTTTGGAGAGTAAGGTAGCCGGTAAACTTACGCATGTGGCATTAGACCTCGCCAAAATATAGCAACGCGCCATTAACATCTTTGGTGTCTATAGGCGATGGTTGACTCTTTCCATCAATCCCTGTTGCTTGTGCATCAAACCCCCAATGCTTGTTTGCTATCTATGATATACAAAAAAAATTGTAGTCATGAAGTATACCTCTTAAGTAAATATAGCCTCTTCTCGTTTTATTTCATACCAAAATAATGATTAATAAATGTTCAACCACATACAATTCAGTGGCTATATCAACTTGCTTAACATCATTACATAGTATAAAACAAAGTCGCTTTCTCTGTCTGTCCCTATGTATGCTTAAATCTTTAAAATTACGCAACGGATCTTGATGCGGTTTTTTAATAGATAGATTGATTCTTGAGGAAGGTTTCAGTATAGAAACCTTTCCCATATTCCCACGGAAACAAAAGCAACGCGGGTGAAACCGCGGGCAGGTCGTTAGTCTAATATACCTGTACCTGTACCTATAAAAATCTCATGTTGCGGTGTTTGTTACCAAACTCTTCCGAAACGGCTCCACCAATTTTTATAAAATGTTGTGTGCATGTATATGGATATGTTAAGGGTGGTCCACCCCTAATTTTTTTTCTATTTTGTGGTCAATTTTTTATTTTTTTATGATTCAGCATTGAAAAATACATAAACCCTAAATTTTCGCCCTTCTACCACCAACCCCTATTTTTAATTCAATGGTTTATATTGCAAAACAAATTTGCCGGGTTGGCTAGTAATCTATATATATATAAAAATGAATGTTAGTCTGTTTGTCATTTATAGAATCGTAAACTATATTTGATTATGTGATGATCTTTAGTAATGTTGTTGTGCATGAGCCCACGAAGGTTTCTGAGTTGGTACGTTTCTGGTTGGCATAGCAACGCGTGCAAGGTACAGCTAGTAATATATGAAGCATTTTTCTTTTAAATGTAACCTTAGAAAAATATCTAGTCATCTATATTTAGAATCTTATGTCGGCTTGGACTGCTATTTTAATACATTTTAAACGTATTTCAGTATAGTATACTCATTAAAAACTATTTAAATACTTTGGTTCAAACCGACCTTAATCGATAAGTTATTGAGTGTAAACGATTTTGAAGAGGTCTAAGGAATATTTTATTATTTGTCTTATATTATGTTATTTGACACTGAGTGATATTTTGCCTGTTTTTCTCTTCACGGTCGATTGTTTAAACAGTTTTTCGATATTTTGCGCAGTTGTCTCTATAGATTAAAATATTCCGCGGTGCTGATGTAATGCCTCAAGAACGTTCGGTTCGAACGCACTAGAATTCAATAAACATTATGACAATTAGAGGGCAACGAAATTTGCGTAGTAATAAGGAGATAGATAATAAATATACTGCCCACACTTATCCCAGCTCTAAAGAAAGAACCACGTCTATCCAGTTTATGGTCTTCCGTACTATTCCTGAGTAGGTATTTCAGACAAAAATGTATTAAAAAGTTTCATTAAAACATAATTGAGTAGAAATTTATACATATATTAAACATAATTGAGTAGAAATTTATACATATATTAAACATAATTGAGTAAAATTTTAGAACGATTAGGACGAATTAAAAGTACATTACCTCAATATTCTAAACAACTTATATTTGATAAGTGTTGGGGAATTTCGGGGACAATATTCGCCTTACTGATAAAGTGATTATTGTGCAACATTTAATTATAATATATATGTATATATTTTGGGTGGCATCGTCTTATTCTTCGTTTGAAAAGTGACTATTCCGCATAAAAATTATTACGTCAAAGATCAAATACTCAATCTTATATTGTATTATAAGTATATGTGCCTACGGTTTTTTCTTTAAATTTAATTATGAATTTTGACGCTATAAATGATTACGTACATTTGGTTGTAAGCATCTTGTTTATCCTCTTTAACTGTCTAAGGCAACATTAAAATTAATAACATTAAAATATGTTTGGGATATTATCTCTTCCATCGATCGAAGGATTCTGATCTAAAACAATAAGTTCATACCACCGTCCACTATGGATTAAAACATCCTGTTATTTTTCTCAATTTGGGCAAGCCACATAGGATGTACTTGGATATGATTATATATCCAATTATATTGCTTGATATGATTGATTGAACTAGATTTGAATATGATCATAACTAACCAGCGTGGTAGGGAGACAGGAGAACCTAATTATTCTGTATCGATTGAGGATTGGAAATCCTATGAAATATGCCTAATAGAGTATCAAACGATTCTGTGTAATTTGTAAGTACATGACGAGATAGCTTTTTAAAATATTTTTAAAACCTATTTATATTTTGTGGAATTGTTTGGGATAACTTTCCGCCCACTATTAAACGATATTGACGCCGATATATTGTGACCACACTTTTCGTCTTAAGTAATTTTACTAGTACTAAAGCGTTCTTTTAAATAAGTTCTACCCCGTGTTCTTTAAATGACAGTCTATTCTTATTCAGTACATGAAATATAATTTAAAAATCTATCTATATTTTATATCGCCACTGCCTTTACAGATTCGTAAAAATTAATAAAAATTACTTCAATTTTATTTAGATTGTTTTAATCTAAATAAATTTAGAAATAAATTAAAATGATTCACAACAAACGATCAAACAAAATTTTGAAATATCGGTAATTTCCTATTTGAAATTCGTAAAAGGAAAAATCAATCTAAATAAGTGTAGAAACAAAACAAAAATAATACAGCAGTAATGAAGAGACAACAAACAAAATCCCGCCTTTAAATAAAAAAGCGTGGATGTTACACAAACTACCCACTCGGGGTGGAGAACTCCATATTTAATGAGAATCTTAATAAATTTAAAAATAAATTAAAATTATTCACAACAAACGATCAAACAAAATTTTGAAATATCGGTAATTTCCTATTTGAAATTCGTAAAAGGAAAAATCAATCTAAATAAGTGTAGAAACAAAACAAAAATAATACAGCAGTAATGAAGAGACAACAAACAAAATCCCGCCTTTAAAATAAAAAAGCGTGGATGTTACACAAACTACCCACTCGGGGTGGAGAACTCCATATTTAATGAGAATCTTAATAAATTTAAAAATAAATTAAAATGATTCACAACAAACGATCAAACAAAATTTTGAAATATCGGTAATTTCCTATTTGAAATTCGTAAAAGGAAAAATCAATCTAAATAAGTGTAGAAACAAAACAAAAATAATACAGCAGTAATGAAGAGAAAACAAACAAAATCCCGCCTTTAAAATAAAAAAGCGTGGATGTTACACAAACCACCCACTCGGGGTGGAGAACTCCATATTTAATGAGCACGTGATTTTGACGTCATAGGGCGGCTAACCTGCGGTGTTGTGACGCACTTGCCGAGTTTTCGAAATATCGATTACTTCTTTATTATAAAGACATATTTAGAACACCGTCTCTAACTAAAAAAGAAAAGTAGAACGCTTTATTGTTTATTGAGTTATGAAAAATGAGAGTATTTTAGTAAGCAGAATGACGTATATTCTGACTTTTAAAAGATCGGTCATATTTAGTATAAAAGTCTTTGTTGTGTAATAATCATAGGAGGATGAATAATAAATATGACACACATATAGATAGCTCATGATGTCATTTATTCACCCCTTTTTCTTAACTCTACGTAATGCTAGAACTCCTAAGACGAAAGAAACGCTTAAAGATCGGTATTTGTACATTTATTTCAGTTAGCTAGGTCTCGGAAAACGTTTAACGTTTGTACTTTGTAGTTTTACTGTGTTTAACTATTTTTTCTTTACAACTTTATTAGCATTTGTCCATTTATTTATGTACTAATTTCAATCAAAAATGTTCTGGTTGTATTATACTACTACGTACATTACCCCGTGTTCGCCCGGGCTCCTTTTGAAGAATAGATAATCTGCCATTCTTGTTAGCAGTTCGTACCTATAAGGCGAACGATTAACTATATATTATGTCATTATCATCGTGGCTACTAGGTGGTATAATTCCACAACGTCTTGTTCACGTACCCACGTGGTACTACCGCCTTACCAATTCCTGCCGCAATATTGTCAATGCGTGTCATAGTTTTGTTCCTGTTTGGAGGATAAGGCAGCTGATAGAATTGTGCATGTGGTATGACCATCTCGGCCCACGGATAGCAACGCACCATTTACATCTAGTTTCTCTTTTTATTAGGAGAGCCATCTACTTGTATATACGCAATTATTTATGTTATTCTATCATCCTACATTACAAACACCTACAACACGTCGTTAGCACGCAAATAACCGAACTAGTGACGTACAACTACAAACCTATTTGGACGCGGAAGCAGTTACGCTCGGCCGCGTCGTCGTGGTCTATCGATAGTAGCTGTAGACCGTAGTCAAGGACGACGGATGTAAACTGGCCTATGATACGATAACGTACTATCGATTAGCTTATCAAAATTATGACATACAAACTAAAAACTGTCGATAAACTAGTTTTATATAAACAAACTTATGTAACACAAATCGGCGACTGAAATATTCTACATATTTCAAAATCAAGGACTAAATATTTTCGTAATCAAGGACTAAAGTACGTATTTTTATTATGACATGCTTCATCAACAACATTTCTAAATCTGTTATTTTTATCAATTATAATTTTGACAAACAGGTTCTACGTCATTAAATTCATAAGCTCTGAAGCAATCCCGAAACAAAATGTAGAAAGAAAAGTTATCCTTCATATCGTTTCAACCTTTATTTATAGACTTTCGTGAGCGTTTCAATTACGTTATAGTACAAATAAATCTGAGAAGTTACTGTGGTTTATTTATTTCATAAATGTTCTTAATTCGTATCGGACTCTAATTTTATTTGCAATAATTTCTCAAAGTATGTACAATAATATCATGGCTATTACGACAATATTTGTTTCCTTCTTCTGTAAGTGCATGTTACGAGAGTAAAGGTGACTCGTTACACCGCAAATGATGTAATTAGCACTTGATCTTGCGAAAATATTGAATTACGTAAGTGAATAAAGTCTAACATTGATGGGTTACGTAAATGTGTTCGATTTTAATTAACACCAGCCGCAAATAAAATTAAAATCACTGATTCTATTATACTAAAAATATTATTAGTTTCAACGCGGAACTCTCTAGATATCAAATTAAAAATAATTATGAGAAGTGTGAAATATTGTAGACTTGGTGTGATACATATGTAACGCACTAATATTTATGCGATGGACGCAAATATCTAATTTAAAACTAGTAATGAAAATAATCAATGTGATTTTGCAGCTTACTACTGTGTATTTTAATTCAAATATTTAGTTGGAATTATTTTGATAACGACATTGAATTGAAAACTTATTTACCTACACTTAAATTTTACAAAGTTATGTAAAAATAATTCATCGTACTAATGTAGAAGCACTCAAAATTCTATTAACATTTATGCTTAGAATATAATGATTTTAAATAAATTCAAGGAAAGTACAAATACTACTTTGTGCTTTCATACATGACGCAACTTTAATGATGTAACAAAATATACTTCAACAATAAGCGAGTAACAGTTATTTCATTGAAATCATACATATGAAATATCTCTATTTATTTTAAACAAAATTTAAATGAATCGATATCAAATACCAATTCAAAATGAAATAAGCTTTCCAAACAAACAGCAAATAAACCTTTTCCTTGTTGATCATAAAGAACAAGCAGTGAATGTTTATCCACAAGAGTCGTCATTTTCCGCGTATGATTACTTTATCACATCCTGTTACTGAGAATTGTTTTCTTACGTAGATGTTTGCGATTAATCGTATTAATGCAAAGGAAACTAGATATTTGGTTTTGAAATGACGCGTCTCGATATAATTCCACGACATAATTTATTCTCGCCGTCATCGAAAAAACTTTGACATTCTCGATCCAGACCCTCTCTCGCTTAGGATATTATGTAGCTTGAAATAAGTTGCGTATGAGAAAAGATATTTTCTTGATGTCGATTGTCGACTAATATCAGACTAATTATTCTGACGTGCAAGCCACAAGCAACATGTGTTTCTCTGCCGTAGACAAAATGACCGCTATCAAGTAAACGTTTCAAATATGTACAGAGAAACTGTAGAATAACAAGAGAATACGACAAAAGTTTCTCACGTTGCTTAATCTATCCTGGTAGAAAGACTACAATGCCTCCATCAATGCCCATAGTTATATCTTTAGGAAACCCGTTATGTGCTATAGTATGCTTAAAAAACTATCAAGTAGTATTCATTATCATTATAATATGTAAGAATCCGGCGTGTGGCCTCAGCCCGAATGCTAGTTCAATGTCAGTTGCGCAAGCGCCGCTCTTCCGCCTTAGTCGCGTCAGCCAACCAGGAACCGTATTGAAATCAATACTTTTATTTACAATTACTTTCAATATCCGTGTGTGAAGCATTCACATTTGATTTGCGTCCTGTTTCTGAAACTAATTTGATTACAGTTTTGGAAATAGTTTAATTTTCTGTATTTTTTCTTTAATTTTACGTTCGAGTATAAACATTTTTGCGCATGTTTTGTATCCAAACAAAAAAAAATATTAAAATTCTTAAAACATTTTGAGTTTCTAAAAATCTTTATTTTTTGCATACTTTTAGTATCCAAACAGAAAAAATATAATTACAATTTTGGAAACATTTGAAGTTTTCAAAAATTTTATTTTATACAATTTTCTGTCCAATTAACTTCCAAATTGATTATTACAATTTCGAAAAATCTAAACTTCTGTAAAACCTTTTTTTTTTTTTCAATCCAAACCGACAAAATTTTATATATTTCGCATTTTATATAATCATTAAATTTTTTTTTCTACACAAATATGGTAACAAAACATTCAAAAACGTCTATTCTGAAAGATTTTATCGCATTTTTTTTTCTTAGATAAGAATTTATTACAATTTTGAAAACATTTTGAAAAAAGATATACACTTATGCGTTTTTCTCACATCTGACAATTTTGAAAATATTTTTAGTTTATGAAAATTGTTACGTCATATATGTAAACGTGGACAAGCGCTTGCCTTCGATAGTAAAAAAACAGAAAAAAATTATAACTTTCGGAACTAGTTACCTTTAAATTTTATTTTTTGCTATTTTTCCCTTAAAATAAACACAATGATTGATCATGTATAATATACCTAACATAATTTATCATACATCTTTACCATGACTTATTTATTTCTGCGTACCTAAGCTCAAATATAAAAAATTGCATGTGGTCATAATCGGTCCATAATTACGTCAGCATTTCGGTGATATAGGTACGTGATTTCATCCTGACTTGTCATATAATATCTACGTGACTTCAGTCTCGATAATCGCACAATTGGCGGTGTTTACACGCCGCTTGAGAGTGGAAAGCACGATCTGGTTACCCATTATTTGCCACTATTTACATAAATTACGCACGTATTTATATCGTGCGTCGAAAATGCCACTCGTGCTAAACTTGTTTCGCATTTCTTAACATACATGATGCCGTACATAAACATTATTGAAGGCTAAATATTGAAATCAGCATTACAAATGTTAAATTTTCGTAAATGTATGTATGAAAACTAATTTTAAACCGTGATTTATTTAATTTTGTTGCCAATATATAAAAAAATACATATTACCACGCTTATGCTCTTACATGGAAAGCAGATTTAACTAATGCCGTTTAGTTAAATCTCCTATAGACGACCTCATTCACCAAAATTCACAAGTTTGTCGGATCAAAGCGAAATCATTAATGATCACATCCCACATTTATCAGATGTGCCGATTATTTATCGCTTACCGTAATTTGCGGTACCGTAATTCTGAGGTATTACCAAATATGTTGGTAACATTGCCGCTGCCATTAAATTTTGGCTGCTGCGGAAGTTTTTCTAGTCAGAAATAAAACATAACAAACAACATTTTGTCTGACTTGGGAATCGACGCCGACACTTCACGATCTGAACCGATCAGGCTAACCACTAGAGCAACTACGATATTCTTATTAACATTCTAATTGCAATAACCTATTTTCAATTTACCAGTTTTCTGTTAACGAAAATAAACAGAATTAATAGTTACTTATCATTGATTTTATATGGATTTTGTATTCTATCCGCCATCTGCCGTTTTACCGTATGTTTCCGGTCGCCTCACATCCTTGGCTATCGTTCAGCAGATGTCTTGAATACAGAGCATATGACCACTTAGATATCAGTGATAAACTTGACATAGTCGTAAAATAACATTCTACAATGATAAATGATTTGTCACTGAATAATCCCAGTAGCAAAAGGAACTGATTCCTAAGACAAGGGAATATTCTCTCGGACTCCAATAACACGGTCAATGGTCTTATGTCTTATCACGTCAAAGACACCTAGTCAACACAGAAAGGTCACACAATCTTTCTTATCACGTAGATAACGCCGGTAAGGTCGATATATGCCGCAACATGTTTTATATACGCAATCATTATTAATAACTCATTGAAATTTTTCGAATACACCATCTAGAGTAAATTTGATGAAAAACGTCAAGGTGTTTTTGTATTGTAACTCGTATCGGGTTAATCTTCTAACAATTACCTTCGTCGTAACAATGGCAAGATATTTTTATTGAATTTGCCAATTTTCAAAGACTTTTGAACAGATGTTCAAGTTAACCAAGACTCCTACACGTGATTTATTTGACGGTGCGTCTAAATCGATGATGGGATTGAAGAAAAAATACCTTTGTGCAATTGTTATACATGATCAAAAGACACTTTTTATGACAACATTGAATTGAAGACGTACCTGCGAAACGCACGTGCAAAATTCGCATTCAAAACAGACACAACTATTGTTACAATCGGCCGTTTCAAATTAAACCAGACCATTCATAACGGAAGGTGTTTTTTTCTTTACAGAATCAAGTTCAGAACATAAATCTACTCTAACAAAGATAGATCACATATTTTTAAACTACGCATTTAACGTTTATATAGAGTGGAGTTTTAATTAGTTTATCAGAAACAACTTTAGAAGTTGTTATTTTGATCATATTTTTAATTGAACGAGCAAACGAAGCTCTCCAAATCCACTGGAATAATATAGTAATTTATTTTTATGCATACCAAAAATGTCCATAAGTTCAATTTAACGCCTAAGGGCAGTCTATACTGTGCTATAACTACTGTACTATGCTAAAAAATCACATTCACAATCACATATGCAAAAAAATCATATATATATATATATATATATATATATATATATATATATATATATATATATATATATATGAGCCTCTTGCACGGCGTATCTTAACGTCAGTTATCATGAACGTCAGTGATGATTCGAAGTTAATATAAGATGAAAAGGACAACCCTATTTAAGTGCATACAGCTTGTTATTTGATATGAGCTAAGGTCAACAAAAGTTTCGTTACTATCGGCGGTACCAATGTTTATTCAAATGCAGTTTTAAAATAAGCTTTCAACATCCAGCGAGGTCAATATTTGCTATTCGTCGATCACTCTTTTCTTACACGCAATGCAGACGATTGTTTCATTGAAATATTTGGAGAAATAGTTATTTTTAAACATAAATTGTCGAGTCAGTCAGCGGCACGTGTGAACTTTTCGTCGAATATTTGCTATTCGTCGATCACTCTTTTCTTACACGCAATGCAGACGATTGTTTCATTGAAATATTTGGAGAAATAGTTATTTTTAGACATAAATTGTCGAGTCAGTCAGCGGCTCGTGTGAACTTTTCGAGGTAATTGATACTATAAATTAATTCACAATAATTAATATCCTTAAGATTTTTTGAGATATTCTCTGAATCCAAAGAACAAACGACCTGCATGAGCGTATCAGACAGTCATTATTTCCCGCATTGGCACGGAAAACAATTGAAAACTCAGCTCAATAAACGCGCCGGGAGGATATTACGCGAACAAAGTAAATTGCTTTGCCGTTATTAATTTTGATAACTGGGATTCGATTCGTTTCTCTCTTTTGTAACAAAGGGAAACCATCGTATTTAATTTACTCGTACACAAACAATTCCAATTGCCGGGAATCAAATCAATCTTTTATACGGACTGGTATGGTTTCCACGTTTCGATGCTTTTTTTCTGTGGACATGTGCTCGACCATCTGTCGGGTCAGATTAGTCCGTTTTTTTTTATTTGTTACCTAAAACATGTTATCGCATGAAAAAGTGACACGTAGCACATGGCGTGCCGTCCTGATTCTACCTGCCTTTGTTCCCTTTACAATTGCTCGCAAACATCTGCCGGCTGTATAATGTGAATGCCTGCGCTGCTGTTTAACTCCCACACCTTATTTACACACATTTCATCAATGTACATATTATGTAGGTATAATCGATCATTATGTAACGGTAATAAAAAATTTAAAAAATTTCATATTACATATTAAGTACCTGCTGTTTTAAGGAAAATTTGATATACTGTTATATTCCAATTTATATAAAACTGGCTCTACCTACATTTCAGAAATATTTTCAATCATATACATTGTTTCCCAGATTGTAAAAAAATTCACAAATTGTCAAATACAAAAAAATAAATGTCGAGAGATAACTTATTGTCGATGTACCTTACATTTATTGCATTGCAATAAGGATATATTTTAAGAAATAGTATTATATATATAGTAAAATATTATTTAAATAAGCGGTCATAGCGTCTGCCTATTTATCCAGCCAAAAACTCGTGGCAAGCTTGAGAGTTTAGTATAGATTTATATTTGGTTACTTTGTCTACCACGCAAGCGATTTACCGTATCTATATGAAATAACATTGTAGGGACTCTTTTTTTTCGAATGTCTAAATTACTAACTTACTAATTTTAAATATTAAATTAAAGTGTACCTAAAAAAAACATCTTTTGCAATCTTTATTGTTAAAAATTAAAAAAAAACCTTAACTTTCCTACACTTAATTAGGCCAATATTGATTGCGTCGTTTAACGATTTTGTTGCTAATATGAAATAATATTTTTTTAACATTATAATATTATTTTATACATGACTAAAATTTTAATTGATATATGTTATTCTTTTTATTTTAATGATCTAAATTTTAAGAACAGATATGCAACATATCTTTCCACGTTTGGTCCGTGGTCTCATTTTACCCAATACAATGGTCATAGAACCATGGCAATTTATTTCAAAAACACTATTATTATAAACAGTGTAATAACACTTAAATTGTAAATGAAATACCATAAGTATTAACTAACAATACCATGCAAATTATAATAGGTCCGTACTCGTTTTTGAGAGCCCTGTTGTGACAATGCGCTCAGGTACGAAACAAAAGAATCGAATAGTCAATGTTTTACGATAGAAACAATTAATCGAGTGGTCCGGACGCTGCGATGTAAGTTACGAAACAATCGGCCGTGTAGTTGCCAAACGGTTGTATGCTGCCGCTTTTGTAATGTGGATCGTTTTGAAACTTATTAACCTATTTGTTTTGCGCTCAATTTATATACTTGTACATTTCAAAAGCCTCTCAAAGGTCGTTCTCAACCGGGACAGGACAAAGGGAGACTTTAATGATCAGGTTACTTTTGTTTGTCTGACACTAATTAAATTAAAGGTGTCCTCCTAACTAGTATTTTATTTCAACTGACATTGAAAGTAATGTAAAATAGATTATATAACTTTTCAAATGTTTCGTTTTTCGAATTCGATTTTCGATTCGTAAATTATTTGCTTTACCAGCATCACAAATATTAAATTGTGAAAAAAGTATTGGTTACACACAATTGCAGCAAAACGGCGGCTAAAAGTTAGTTAATATGTACTAACGCTCGATTTTTGAGCGGAGTTTTGCCGCAACAAATCCTTGATGAAACCTTAACCCACTTGGATCATTACTTGCCGACACCGGACGCCGCGAGCGCTGCAACGCTATTTAATTTTTGTATTCTGTCACTTGTATACTTTGATATTATTTTATTATCTTAGTAATAAGGTCACCTGGCAGGTGTAACGTCAACCCTTCTCACTTGCCTACATAATAATATACGTGGGAGTTGCAACGGTCAGCATAGACCCCGTCTAGAAAGCAGGTGTTTAGTACAGCCGTGACCTTGTGTCAATTATTTAAAGCTATTTATGGATATAGGAGACCGTTAGTAATAGCACACGATATTATTTACTTGCATAATAGACAATACCTTCTTAGGAAATAAGCTCATTAGTGATGTCATCAGTTATGAAAGACCGTGTTGACGCGATGTGATAGGTATATCAGATATTTCTCGATTGACGTAAACCCCTGCACTCGCGCCAAAGATGATTTTACCGTGGCCTAGTGCGCCAATAATCCAATGTCAAAGCTGTCATAAACAGCCTTTGTATTGCATTATAATGTTTTAATTGGCTCCAGTGTGAAAAAATAAACAATGTCGTTCCACAAGCATCACGTCACATTTGGCTATTGTTTGAACGTAATTAACAATCGAGCATTTCTAATATAACAATTGTGTATAAAGATAAATGTTTATATCATTTTGGAAGCTAGCTTGCATATGTTGAACCACGCTTGGTGCCGCGGCGTGACGGCTTGAATACTGGGTCAAGTACAACGGTGCTTTGCCATTCATTGTCGACGCACGGGCTGCCTGCGCCCGCGCCGAATCTCGTGGAATCGACCTCGCACACTGTTGAACTTGACATATCAATGAGTGCCCGGTCAACTATCAATCTGGCATCAGTTCAACCACCACCACGTGGTCAGATTGATCTCCCATTGACCGTGAGGTACTATGAAAGTGGCTCACGTCTGAGATAAAAATAAAACATTGTAAATTATTAAAAAATTGCGTTTTGAATAGTTAGTTACCTATTTATTTTCTGAGGATCGAAAGTACAGACCAGATTAGGGTAGGTATATCAGATTTTTTTTTAAAAAAATCAGAAATATCAGATCAGATTAAAGTAGGTAAGTCAGATTAAAAAAAAATCTGAAACACTAGATCAGATTAATGTATATAATCAGATATATGCATTGATATAAAAAATCCAAGATGCACAGTCTCGGACAAAACTGACACTTAAAACTGTCGCTAATTTCACACAAGTAGTTATAGATATGGCAAAAATATATGTATATCTAACCTTAAGCGCAAGATTTATATTTGTTTTTAAAAAGCAATATACAAAAATTAAAAACTTGACAACATCGCGACCGACGCGATTCTATTTGAAATGAGCGCAAAATTTTAAATTGTGCGCTCATTTTTAGAGGATGTTTTTGAAACACTGTGTATCTTAGGTTTTTTAAATCAATGGATAAATGTTTTATTTTTTATTTTAAGGCGTAGATAGAGACTTCATTGATCTACTTTCATCTAATTTGTTACCTATCATCTTCCAAATAACTAGATGTGTATGTAACATTAAAATTTCACGAAATTTTGTTCATACTTCCATTACAACGTTTTGAAATTGATTGCAAAGCACGAGCAGCGTAGTTTCAAAAAACGTTAATGTAACATATTTTATGGACCGTTGCTAAATTACAAATAAGTGGACAATGGATGCTTAAGCACGGTTTTGTCTAATTAGAAGGTCACCTTTTATATTAATACAACCATATAACACATTTCGCACAGTGCAGAAATTGCAGCAATCCACTGATACAGCGGTTGCCCAACTCCGTAATCCCTGGTAAAGATTGATGTAACGCACGATGATAACACCTTCGGTTGTCGATTACGCTTTGTAATTTTCCTTGCGGACTGTATTATATCATCCGAGAGCGGATTGCGAATTGCATGGGCTCCCACCGAAGCGCGGGGTCGTCGGCCGCCGCGCCGCAGCCTTTGCCGAGCCAAATGATACACAGCTAATGGTCGAGTACGTTCACCGCGTTAGAAAACCTACTTTAGTTCCGCACTTTCTTATTGCATCACAACCGTTTTGCCCACACTCTCTTCCGCCGCTTGCACAAGCCCATCCACGAAACGCGTCACAAATTCTAATTTCAATACACAATTTGTCGAGCGCCTACGTAATCCACCCAAATGCTGCAAATTGAAATTTCCTACTTTCTTTGTTGCGTCACTCCTTTGTTACGCTCCCCTTGATGACAGGTGAAGTTTTGCAAGTTCACTGACCTTTCTCCGAGTTCTATCCGCGAGCGGGATGATATAATGAATCACGGATGGATTTGTTCAAGAGAATTACCATTTCCGCACTTTCAAAGTTACGTCATTGCGTATGAAAAAATTACGAGTTGAACGACCGAGTTCGGGACCCGCCTCTCTTCAATTGGCGATTATTGATATTACACTCGTATAAGATCATTGATCCTTTATAATCTCATAAGAATGAAATGCTGTAACTTAAGCTGCGTAGTTAGATTCATTATAGCTTGTCGAAACCTTTCCAAACTTTCATCGGAATGATATCATTGCGGAACGGTATCTGACTGGAAAGTACCGCTTGTACCAGAAAGTTTGTTGCATTCTCTCGAAGCATATTGCATAGTGTAATTACAACTGTATTTGTGTAGCGAAAGACCTTCTCTGGGCCACTATTTGTTTACGATCAATACAATTTTATTCCAATCACGTTCTAGATTCACACAATCGTACGGTGTTTAAATTCCTTATCGCAAGGCCTATGAACTTTCATACATTAAGTTCCACGTACCTATTGCCATTATTTTCTCACGTACGCCTCACGCCAATACTTTAATGAGAGCGTCTACTCTAATTTTATATTATAGTTCTCAAATTCTTAGTAATCAAATCAGCTTATACTCGAGGGTGAGTAAATTGACAACGGTCAACTATTTAGTTTTATTTTTAACTAGCAGTTACTTGCGATATCATTCGCGAGGCCAAAAATATTTACTTCCCTTGCTCAGGCGGGTAAAAAAGTAGCCTATGTCAATTCTGAATAATTTAGCTGTCTAAAAGTGAAAAAAATTTTAAAATCGATCTAACTAGTAGTTTTTTAATTGAATTGTAACAAACAAAATATCTAATTTTTTCTCTTTATATATTAGTTTAGACATTAGGTGATAAAAAAATCATGTATCAAACTAATACTCTTCCAATAATCGCTTGTTTGGCAAAATAAATAGACCTTATGACTTACAAATAATGCTTACTTTTCTATGACACTAACAAAATATCTCTAGTCCAAGTCCCTTTATGAGTCTACAATCTCGTACTATCTGTATTAAGTACCGTTGATTAAGTTTCCTGTGTGAAATGGGAGGTTCACATAAACGTACCAGTTTTTAACTGGTTCCATCAGTTTCTGTTTACGTCCTTTCAGCGAATAACTGTACAAACAAGTTCCTGATTCGTACTCGTATTTATTTTCATTTACATTTATTTAAAAACTTCGATAGTTCCATCGACGGAATTGCGATTGTTCACCTCTTTATGGTTTCCTAGTATTGTTTGCATGGATTTACACGTATTACCGTTCTTATTCTTTATAGCAAAAAACGGCTCTCCTGAGGACATAACCTCAATAATATTAATGAAAGCCACATCCATACGCTAACTGAAGATCTATATCCTCTAAGCCAAAACACGATAGTGTCAAGCTATGAACATTTTAACAGCACGAATAGGCAAGGCCATTACGTATTCTTAATAAAGTTTACTCGTATTTTATGTAATATGAGTATATTAATATTATTATAATATAATCGTGTTTTCATGCTCGGGCCAACCTCTAACTTTATTGGCAATTTAATTAATATCTTGATAAGCTTACAATTTAATCAATCCTGCGTGTGCTATCGCTTCGAACTCGGTGCTCCGACGTCATTGAGGTCGTAAGAGGTTATTTTCCGGTATTAAACCATTGTGCCAAGTCGATGGGGTCCGATAATGATCGAGCCTGCTATATTTCAAAGGTTGCAATTGTTTGAAAACATACTTAAGTTATAATTTATATTAAATTCTTCTTTTGCTTTATTTCGAACAAACTTCATATATATAGGTATCAAACTTATTTCTATATTTAATTTTATTTGATTTTAAGTTAATTTTTTTAATGTAGAGATTTAAATTAAAATATATTTTCATTAATGAAACAAAATTTCACATAATCCTAAAAACAAGGAAAAAATTGATCAAAATCAAAACACTAACTAACAATAACTACCATTTATAATTATGTAATTAAAATATTATTATGCTTAACATTATATGAACTAGCTATGATGCCCGGCTTCGCTTGGGAGTTGATATGAGATTATGTGGTAGTTGAAATATAACAAATATAATTTAAGACTATTGAAATTGGAATTTTAAATTTCGCGCCATTACTACACATGCTGCAGTTGCTCGCAACGCCTTTCGAAATGCTACCCAAATAATCGTTCTTCTGAATGAAGTTCAAATACTCGACAACAGATGGCGCGAATACACTTAATTTCCAAGTTGAAGGGTTGGAAAAGCCCTTATATCTTTAAAAACACGCCTTTTAGGTTAAAACGGGAACTTTCTTGTTAGAGGGGGGATAAAGGGCTATCACACTATATAAGTCCCTTTATCGTGCCGGGACTCCTTTTTAAGTTTTATCGGCACGCACATTTTATCAACTTAGTTTTATTATATATAATGATAATGATTAATATAATATATTTATGAATTATTAATCATTTCGCGATAAACTGGTAGAGCTTATAGAACATTTTTATTCATAGCTTAATAACAAGTAAAAGATACAAAGTTGCACAGTTGTGACTTGTAGGAATATATTATTACAAACTCGTAAATTGTTAAAGATGCCTCCAAGAGAGGATGTTGTAATTACGTTAAAAATAAAAATGCAAACGCAGCTGTTATAATCCCTATAAAAACAGCACTTAGTGCGCTTTTATCTCTAAATACATCAAAACTAGTTCAACCTGAGTTGCTCCAGCCCGGTGTCCACATACTATAAATAATTTAATTTATGCGCTCGTTCGCTTAGGCCATCTTACGTTACTATCGAAAGATTTTGAAGATTCAAGATTTCCATTTTTGCATAGACTTGAAAGGTAGAGTGATGAATTGCTGATGAACCCATGAAGTGAAGCACCCAGGATGCAAGAATATCATCGCATCTTCTTCGTAAATAAAGAAAAATTGAGGAAATTTTGGTACTAATTAATAATTTGTCTTTAGCACTAGTGTTCATGGAGCTACATATTATTTTCAAACCATTATGTAGTTAATATGATTTGTTTATGTCATTAGATAGCAAACAAACAGACGGCTCTCCTAATGGAAAGAGAAAACATCGTCTATAAACATCAAAGATGTTAATGGTGCGTTGCAATCTGTATGGCGGGATGACAATGCCACATACATAAGTCTACCGGCTATCCTTCCCTTTAAACCAGAACACGACAATGACAAGCACTGACGCAATTGTGACAGGAATAGGCAAGGCGGTGATACCAAATGCCCGCGACGTTGCAGAACTCTACCAGCACGAGTCATGATGGTTAATAACACGTAAAGCTATTAGCTAATTCGTCGCCTTTACGACTTGCCTGAGAGAACGTCAGTTGGTCTATTCTTCAAAGGGCTCCTTTGACCAACTGACCAACACGGGGAAAATATATGATTTAATAACATAATATCTATATATTCAGATGTAGTTTTCAAGTTGTGCAATTGGCAAGCCTCGCCCACAATCATTACAAAATATTTGGTCATCATATCGTTGCCAACTAAATAAACAAACAACTGGTGAAATTTTTCAGAGGACCTCCGTGCGATAAGATATGAGTGAAATGTTGATAAGAGTTCGTAGATAGGTATTGCGCTAGCCAATAAGGAAACGTTAAATGTTTGAATATCGGAATGTTTACAAAATAAAATCCTAATTTAAATTAGATCGATCGATTAAAATGAAACAAAAGCGTCGAATGTCCTGTCCCCTTTTATTTTTATATTTTACTAGCAACCTGCTTGTGGTTTCACCCGCGTAGCTTTTGTTCCGTGGGAATATTGGAAAGGTTTATAGACTAAAACCTTCCTCAAGAATCAATCTATCTATTAAAAAAACGTATCAAAATCCGTTGCGTAGTTTTAAAGATTTAACCATACATAGGGACAGACAGAGAAAGAAACTTCGTTTTATACTATGTAGTGATCTATGCTATAATCTATAAAATATATATATATATATATATATATATATATATATATATATATATATATATATATATAATGCTTCTCCGGTCATGTTATTATTGTAAAAAGGGGTAGAAAGTTTTTACTTCACATATTAATTACTAGATATTACAGAAAGCCACTCCTTTATTTGACTTAAACTTACTAGTTTACGTCAAATTATATTCAGACTCATCATGACAATGTACAAACAATGTATGTCGTTTCAATTTTATTTTGATTTTAGATAAGTTCCTTATTAGATTTAAAAATAAAATTATAATAATATATTAATAATATACTTCATCAATCATTACAGTGTTACGTTGTTCTTTCTAAAAACTTGTTTTATAATTCAGCACAGATAAAGTGATAACTGATAAAGGTTTGACAATCGCATGAAGTATGAGGTATAGGTGGAGCTAGCACTCGTATTTATCAATTGAAACCAATATTTATGTTACATCTCTGTCTATGAGGTCTCCCCATCTCTATTTAAACAGCTGTGTTAGAAAGAGAGTGTTAGACCTCAGAAGATGACCGCAGTATTTGAAATTTGGTTTCAAGTAGGTATTAGAAGTGTTGCCTCCAGATGTAATACAGCTTCATGGACGATTGTACTGCCATATTTTTTTATATGTGTAACACAATCACGCAAACACGACTAAACACTATTGAATAAAAACTAATGTACGCCTAATCCATATCTAAACTTCACATATAGGCTAATTTTTATCCAGAAAGAACGCATTATTTCAGTAAATTCTTTAAAAATGGTCGCGAAGCGGGCTGCGCGGCTGGTTATTTCAAAAACTTTAAAACTAATGTGCGTGCTACCAGTGTTACAATAAACCAGTACTATTTTATAACAACTAGTAGGTAACGCTGAACGCTCTAATAGACTGATAATATGTAACACTGTTACAAATCAACGAAGATTAAAACCTATTTGTCGTCCCACGCGTTCAGCAACGAGGCAAATGTATTTCGCAAGGCGAAATCGCATCGCTTATTTTGCGTTTTCGAAACTTCTGCGTCACTCATTTCAAAAGCTTTTGCACTTACAGATATAAACAAATACAGTCTCTACAAATTAATTGGATCTGAGATGTTTCATAATTTGTTTTATGTAAGTTTTATACATCTTTCACAAAGTTGAGTAAGGATTCGATTTACGCACGATTTACCAGCTGAAATGTTTACAAAATATACTTAGTTACAATGATGTAGTAACAGAGTTATGTTTATATAACTATGTTAAACATAACATATAACAAAACATATAATAATTTGACCACCCCGTTGGTCAGTGGTTAGCGATTTTGACTGTCGACAGCGACTGTAGCGACACTGACCCTGAGTGGCAATCGACGGGGCTCGGGTTCGATCCCCGATGGGGACAAGGATTTGTGTGATGAGCATAAATGTTTGTATTTCCGCGTTTGGGTGTTTATTAAATATATTTCAGTATTTATATATGTATTTCTATGTATTAGTATCGTTGATTAAAACCCATAACACAAGCAAATAATTTGCTTACTTTGGGGTTAGATCAGTAAGTGTAATTTGTCTTGTGAAAATTTATTAATTATTAATTTATTAATTACTATCTCACATTTTAATACAGTTAATAATCGTGGAAAGTAATAAATAATATGTATGTACGCAAAAGACGTAGGTTTTTACAATCTCAAGGCACTTTTTGCCTTGCACTTTTTTTATATCATAAGATAGCAAACAAGCAAATGGGTATCCTGATGGAAAGCCGTCGCCCGTGTTATCAAATGTTATCAAAATCACTGCAGTAATTTTTGAAATCATGGATAAAATAACAAAAATTTCATAAAGGTTATAATATGTGTATCCCATATACCATCATACCAAGACCTTAGTACTGGAGAAAACGAGGAAAACAACGCATAACGTTAAGTAATCTGTAAAATAAGTGACTAACATATTTATTAGTAATAATTTCAAATGTACTTCAACGTCATATGATGACTAACTTTTATCTAACCGGTAATATCGTTAAAACTTCCATAATAAGCGCGCACTTTTCGCCGAATAAAGTGATAAAATTCATTACCAAGTACCATAGTAGTTTAGTGGGTCATTTACACCCGTAAGGGACAAACGGGCGATTGTTTCGCCTTGTGCAAACATTATGAAACTTAGCGCAAGTAAAGTTTAATACAACGCGAACACGCGTGCCGTTTTGCAAATCTTCTGAATGGTTACAAAACAAGGGTTACTCAAAGGCTCCGTGACATGAGGTGCAGGCGGTGTGCATATTAATCAACCACGCGAATTGTCATACGTAACATACATACTTTCAGACACATCTCATTAGATATTACCAATGCAGATTGCTTGATATAACGCAATGCGAACTCATTTCGTCTTCGCGTTTAATGAGGCGTCTCGTAAAAGCCGAGAAGAGGACAAAATGTTTCACTAACATCATAGTTACAAACTATGTAGATAGGTATAATGTCTTGATCGAATTAGGTACCTCCGTCTTAACTATTCCTGCAGCAATAGCCTCGGTGCTTGTCACTGTCGTGTTCTGGTTTGGAGGGTAAGGTAGCCGGTAAACTTATGCATGTGGCATTGTCATTCCGCCATGCGAATAACAACGCACCACTGACATCTTTGATGTCTATAGGTTAGGGCTATATCTTTCCATCAGAAGAACCATTTGCTTGTTTGCTGTATAAACTCCAAAACTACAGGACAGGTTTTTAATATTTACCGACATAAAACTACATTGCCAATAACGGAGCCCTTTTTACCCTAATGAGTTAAGGCAGGAGGTATTCTGTGTGGGTCACGCGAGTGAAGTCGCGAGGAACAGCTAGTAAATATTGACTAACTCCAATCAGCATAGCAGAATTTAACCAAACCACAAGGATTGTATAGCGTTTCACATTTCCGATTTACAATAATGAAGAGGAAACGATTGCACGCTGGAACAATGTATTCCGGCTGCGTATGGCAGCGGAAACAGCCCAGGCGCTCACGGATATGGATTTACTCTTTTATTTACCGATCTAGACTCCATCTGTCAGGCGACAAATGTACACAGCTGCCCATTATGGTATTCTCACTAGCGAGCTCAACGGCGAGAGCAAAACGCACCTGTCGCCAGGTGTCTCCGTTATGATTATAGCCAACGCGTAGGTTGTTAAGATTCTAGTACATGTATTGCGATTATTAGAGCGAAAGTATCATCATCCAATTCATCTGTCACACGGGTATTACAGTTTTTCCATTGAGTATTGTTCTGCAACGATTACTCATCTGAGACGATGTCAGTTTGCCTTTTTCATGCGTTTCACAACGTTTAGAAAAGTTGAAACGTAATGCGTTATGAAAGTGTAATGTATGTACGTAAAGTGGTGCACCGGTTATCTGTTGCGTGCAATCCCGCAAAAATATTAACGAAGCGACAGCTATTATTGCGTTATGGGACGCTTGTTGCTATTTGTCCGTGTACAACCGCCTACCGTAAAGATCTTGTCAGTATTCTGCATGACTTATTGTCCTCTATCAAACCACATGTGCTGTCGGCCGACGAAAGCATTTCGAAACAGACAACGCAGTTATATCGGGAAGGAGTCAATGAACGGAAGTATTTCACGCTGTGACATATGCCCGTACGTTTATCATCGCTTGCGCAAGTGCCCACTTGCCCAATTATTGGGAAAGTTGTTAGAATTAATATTATATATACGGATTTATAAGAGAATTAGCTGAAAAGAAATTGGGACAGTTAAGTGTAGGTATTTTGTTGTACGTGAACTTTCTACGGCGCCTCTTTCTCCATTGCTGCAGCGATTGCAAAACGCGGAGGTCGCGCTTTCTTCGTTCGCAAGCCAGAGAAATTGTTGCGACACTGTTGCGTACACCGACCCCGCTATAGAAAGTCGACCGCTCACCGGATTTAACACTCGCGACAACGTAACGGTGTAATTGCAGCGATTCGAGACGGGAGTGGAGATCAATGAGAATTTTGTTTCTTTAAAAGCTTGCTTTCTTTGATTGTGTAATTTTTGCGTAATATAAAAGCCGGGCGCATTGATCGTTTCATAAAGGAGATGCAATTGACCAATTGCTGTGTAAGGTTTGCGCAACAGGCTTTGGAGAGCGGACGTCCCGGCGTGGCGTCAGCGGTTTCAACACGGGATCGCTGACGCGGGGCGCGTTGGACCGCCGCCCAAGCTTGCAACATGTCATATCGCAACGCCTCATAACCCATTCTAAGTTGTGACACGTGTCCCGTAAACGACGCTCGCCTGCCTAATACGGATAGTAACCAAATCGCAACAGTATTCGCGCGGCTATCGTTACCGTCACAATGGGATACACTTGGCTCCGGTACATTCCGCTGATTTCGATTTGAAAACTAAAACAATTTTGCAACCGATGTTCACATTAGTGTTTTCGCAAGAGGCCCAGCGCTCGGTTTCAAAACGTTCGCCTTGCGTTATCGCAGCTCCGATAAAGCAAGCCATGCCACCGCCAGTGCGGTTTTGAGACCTAAATTCTAGTTTTGTTACGTAGTTATTACACATATGCAATAAAACAAACAATATTTTCAGCAAATTTCCTCTTAATAACTTTTGGTGAGTTAGTTCCTTTACACGGTACGGCCAGCTTGAATGATAAAAATGCAAAATTTATTGCTAAATGCAATTGTATACTTTAGGATATTAATCCGTATTTAGTAATGGCATCTCCAAATCTATAATTTTACTTATTTTGCATTATTTTTTAATAATTGCGATGTCGACGCTGTTTAATAGAATCCTAAATAACTATGTATCTTTTAATACGTATAAAGATTCCAAAGACAAAGATTCGAGCATAATTTTTATATTCTGAAAAACAGATTACACAGAGTTCCACATAATATATCGAATTGTGGCTCCCAGCCTTGGATAAAAATCTTGTATATATGTCTATGCAATAGATAGAAAAATAGACGGATGTGATGCATTTGACGCATTGTGGTCGTCACACTTGCATTTTGGGTGAAATGGGCATGAGAGAATTCGGTGTAATAGTCAACCAAGCAAAGGAATAAACTTAGTTTAAAAATACTTTATGTATTGGACTCAAACCAAGCGTTTAAGAAATCGGCATAAATGTATTAAGTTTAAAATCCAACTAAGAAAAGGAATGAACTTAGTTTAAAAGAACATTAAACTAAGTTTTAAGACACAACCAAACGTTTTTATACTATTTGTATTAAAGTCTAAAATCACCTTCTATTAGGCTGATAGATAAAACCACGATTTACAACCAGTGTATGTAATTCAACAGAGACCGCCATATTGCTACTATTTCCAACCAAATTAAAATGATAGAGCTTATGCTTACGCAATGCACGCATGAGGTTGTTCGGGATAGTTTCCCAACGTATCCCGACTTCTTCGCTGTAACTGTGAGGCAATGCGTTGCGACACGTCTCCAATGCGAGTTACGAAAACCTATGACTAACTATCGCAAGGTACAGAATCATCTGTATGTAAAACAACGAAATATCTTTGACGCGGTTATTAAAAACAATTTCGTAATTGTTTTTCTAAACATGTCAACTTTGGATATTTAACGGGTATCTTGTTTCGTCATAAAGTAATGGTAACGATTTAAATATCACGTCATTTAATGTGATTTGATATGCTTTAAATACATACTTATAACTTCTATTGTTTAGGAAATTTGTAAGTAGCGTTACATGCAACTTTGTTCGCGTGACCCACAATCATTTCTTCCTTTTGTCAGTTCGTCAAAAAGAAGCCACCGTCAATCCTGGATATTCAACTTTCTAATGATATAATATTTGTCCAAAACCAGCGTGTTTGCGTGAAGAAAGTTATGAATGTGAAGGATGCAAAGCAAGTCTTATCTAGTCCATGATATGTGACATTCAATTCTCTCTGCTTGCTCCGTAAGGGATTTGGTGTAAAGATATTATGTCTAAATAATTATTAAGAACGGGTCCAGTGGTTTTTAAGTATATTTGTTACAAACACAAAAAATAAAAAGGCAAGAAAGGCATTAGGTATAAGGTATAGATTAATATCATTTATTTTTATTTGTTTTTGTTTTTTGTATTATATAATTTTAATTGTAACTTATGCACTTGTACACTGTGCTCTACCTTTATTTGTGCATTCTCGCTTCTCGGGTCTGCTGGTAGACATCTCTTTCAGAGATAAGCACGCCCTTTGTACATGTTTTATATTAATTTTTCAAAAGATGTATTTTGTGTACAATATAGTGTGAAATAAATAAATAATACAAATGTTCTCTTTATATTATAGATGAAGGTTAATGTAATATTTCCTTGTAACTTATCATACAAAAATGACTATCGCTGACGTGTAAACACAATCAATCTGATAACTGAAGTAACATATGGAAACAAACATTTATATTTACATGTATCTATATACACTTAGATTCTTACATATATGTGTATTACAGACTTCACGAATATTCAGTTACTATTCAGAATTCGGCCACTATCTATGGTATTCGTTTTTCGGCCGAATATTACGAACAGCGTCCTAATCATAAAAAAATGTCGTATATATTACACAAAAAATGAACATATCAAATCAACAAACATTACAAAATATAATACTTAAAATTTATTAGATGAATAATAACATTTTTTTTTCAGCATTACTTGATACGCTTTATTTATTCTTTGGACTATCGGATAAAGAATATTTTTAGCAATACAAGACAATTAGTTGTTGTGTAAACTCTAGGTAACTAGAATACCATTACATGTTGGTAGGTCGATGGTGACCTTAGACAAAATCGGCGCAAAATATTTGAGGCTTTGGCCAAAGGCCTGGCTGGATTCGTGGCATCTCCAATATACATTTGTAACAGCTAAAAAGGAAGTCCATTTCACTTCTTTCAGACACGCGAATTGCATATTACATACATTAGCGTCATCTACTAACCCAATTCGAATCGTTTTAGTTACGATATATTTATTTCAATTTGCGATAGGCTTGATAGCTATCACATTGTGGGACGTATCTTGGGCTAATCGTGAGTGCACTGATTGTGAGAGTTGTGTTTTCATAATTTGGTTTTTCAAACGAATATATGTGTACTCAAAGTAATTAAAAGCCGTGGTGTTCAAAATTAAATTGACCATATGTCCCATTTTTAATGGGATAATTCTGGTTTGAACTACTCTCCCAGTGTCTCCAAGTGTATCAGGGATTTAAAAATGTCCTATTTCCATAAAAATGTAAAAAGTTATAAAACCTACTCTGCCTACCTCTTCCAGGATACGGCGTGAAGATACAACTACTACTCTATTACTATTTATTTTTATTTTTAAGAATCCCAAAATATCGATATTTGCTTGATATAAATAAATTGTAACGTAAGCTCAGTGCAGTCATCGCGCAGCTATGATTGATTGCGCAAGTAACGTCATAGCGATATAAAGTCGAGCAGGAAGTGCATGCGTGTGTGCTGCATCTGAACCACTGCTGCCATTGTTCGTGTCGAAACTGTCAGGGTTGCGTTGAGCAACAGCGGTTGTTGCGAAACCGGCGCATCCCGCTAATTGTGGCCGATCTCCCGCATCTGCATGTATCATATATAGACCGTCCATATGTTTCATCGAGTGCCTGCGACTTTGTTCGCGTGACCCAAAAACATTACTTATTTTTGATTAGTCGGGTAAAACTGTAGCTTTAATGTTACTATGGAATAATGTTCATATTTACTAAATACTCAATATTTTATTGCGTCATGTCACATATGTTAAACATTTTTAGATGTTAAATAATACATACAACATAATATTATGTACCCTAATAGGATGTAGCAATATAGATGCGAACCGATTCACTTGCAGGTCATAGAGCGAAATCTTCGTATCTCATATATATGTATACAGATTTTACTTAAAGCTATAGGTGAAAGATTTTTTGATCGGTTAATTAGGTTGTTTTTGAGTTTAATCCATTACAAACTTACGTACCTATATCTTTATTCTTTATAATATTAGTGACATGTAAGATTGTCGTCTTAATGATATAGATGTACGAGGTCTTGGGTTCGAATCCCGAGTAGGACAATTAGTTGTATCTAGTTTCTAGAAAACACAACTGCCGTGTATTTAACACAAATTAAATTAATCTATATACATATAATAAAATCGTAGGAAAGTCAAAACTGTACATTGAATATTTTTTTAAAAGAATACTTGGGGCGTGATCTACAATCGATATCGAAGCCAAAAATATAGTTTTTAGAATTTTTGTCTGTTTGTCTGTATGTATGTCCGGGGTAAACTCAAAAAGTACTGCATGGATTTACTTCAAATTTTGCATGAATATTACTAATAGTTCGGGTCAACATATAGGCTACATATTATCACGCTATCACTTACGGGGGAGGTGTTGTGCGGAGTAAATGATGTCCGCGCGGACGAAGTCGTGGGCAACAGCTAGTACGTAATACAATTAAGAAATTAAATGTAAATATAAAAATAGTCTCGAAATATTTTAAACAAGTTGCAACGTATCCCAATAAATATTGTGACACGCGTCCATTGCAATATTATTAACCAACAAGAACTTCCTAGAACATACGACGGCAACGTCTTAGTTATGTTTGCTTCTGCTATTATTTTTAAATAAGTTCCCCGGTGATTTGACCTAAATTAATTGGTTTTATAGCACGTATCAAATCATATAGTCCTGATTTTATGACTAAAACTTAGGGCCGTTTGCACCAAAATGCTTAAATGCATTTAGTCCCATAAACATGTTTAGCAAATGTCAAAACGCCTTAAATACTGTCACTTTAAACGTATTTAGTGACTTAAAATGATTTAAGCGTTTTGGTGCAAGCCGCCCTTAGTTTTTGACCTAGAAAATCTAGTCCCGATTGTATAACTAAGAAGTTGTTTACTAACCTATAAATGTATTTGGAAATATTTTATTTCAACAAGTCTGCTTAGATCTGAGTCCCGCTCTTATAACTTAAACTTAACTAGATTTTAATATACATCGAGTCCGACTTTTTTGACCTAGAAAATCTAGTTCCGGTTTAATAAATAAAAAGTTGTTTACTAACCTATAAATGTATTTGAAAATATTTTATTTCAACAAGTCCGCTTAGATCTTAAAAGCCTTACACACTGTCCAATCACGGGCCAATGGTAGTTTTTATACGAAGTATTAATTATGACTAAAATTTAAGTTTCTGGCCTAGAAAATCGAGTCCCGCTCTTATAACTTAAATTTAACTAGATTTTAATTCCCTAAAAGACCTAGAAAAAGAAAAATGTATTTAGAAATTTTTCATATCAACAAGTCTGTTTAGAACTTAAAAGCCCTACACACTGTCCAATCACAAGCCAATGGTAGTGTTTACAGGGTCTGTAACGGCTGTTTCCCTCGCCATATACTTACGAGCTAGTGTTCAGGATTAAGCATAAATAGAACTTATACACATGTGAGTCATGACGGGTCAAAGAATATCCGGGTTTTGGGATTCGCTTGATTTATGGCACTCTCGCCTATTTCTTCTCATTTGGCCTGTAGATATTTTTTAATTTGTTGATTCGTCCAATATAATTTTCAAATCATTGACTAAGGAGTAAAAAGTAAATGTCAAATGTATTTTGACAAGTGACCTCGCAGGTAGAGCAGGTCAATTGGACCGTGTCGCAGCGCTGTCCTTTCGCGGGCCCGCGTCCGCAACCGAGAATCCTTCGAGGCCGCGCCGCTCCGAACACGCTCGGAAATCCGGCCAACCTTCCGACCGTGTTACTACATCGTGTTACTTATGTTGCGAAATACGAATTGATTGCAACTGCAGACGCACTTTAGCCTTGTCGTTTTAAGGGATTTAATTAGGATACGTTGCGCTTTGCCTAAACAGATACGAAGACTTCGCTCACTTTGATTAAAATATTTGAGATTTGAAAAATCAATCACACAAGTTACCAGGTAAAATAATTTAGGCCACAATAATTTATTCTTTCCATCGTCGGCACTTGGTGAAACTGCATCATATTGATTATATAATATAAACACTTGTACTGTTTCACAAATGTAATTTAAATTTTATTTATTACACAATCACTTTTAAACTTACAGTTAAAATAAAATAAAATTTAAATTCCATTTGTGAAACAGTACAAGTGTTTATATTATATAATCAATTAGGCCACAATATTTAATCGTCATGTGTAACCAATCAAAATATAATAAAAAGAGAATATTGCTTAACTTTATATTAGACCTCACAAAATTAGTGCAATAAAATTAAAAAAAAACATGGTGACCGTGCAGGCAACATGCGCGCGCCATGACAAACGTATCGCGGCAGCAAATCACTGTTTATTATATATAATTATTTTTTTACATAATCGATATCAGAATCGAGTACTACACACACCTCAATATGTTTAATCATTTACCAGTCAACCTGTATATGGCATGTATTGTATATACTACAAAAACGTAGGAATGTTAGCTTCTGCACACAATATAATTACTGAAATATATTTTACTGACTGATAACCAAAACCTGTTGTAGATTACTAATACAGCGCAAATTTAAAGACTGATGTTACAAGTTCATAAAACACAAAACATTAAATGCCTTTTTGCAACATCGTTAAAATATAATGTTAAATGTCAACAATTCAGTCCTATTTCGTGTTACATATCTATTGTGAAATATTATAAGTCACTGCTCTAAATTCGTGTATAAGTCAAATATAATTTATTGCATTTTAAGGTTTTCTGTAATACTGCGAGCTTAGATACAAGCTTGCAAAATTCTTCTAATTTGGTAACCAATTTAGATTGCCATCGTAGGTAGTATTTTGTAAACTTGCGTTATATGAACTTTAAATGTTCGTTTAGACTACAGACCACATGAGTACTAATAGACACGGCATTGGGAAGGGAACGTTTCGCCGCGCATATGAGTAAACGCTCCTATTACTGTCAAAAGTATATTATATTGCTAAAAATTTAAATAAACTATGTTGTACTATTTCAACGTACCAAATGAGATGACAAGGTTTAAAAATTACCCTTCAAGTGATTTTATTTCATTGGTAAGTAGTATACTCTGTATTTTTGTATATAATATGTATTCTGTATATACTCTGTATTTTTGTGTGCGAATGCAAGCTACGCTGAAAAACTAAGAAATTGCCTGAAAGGCGTATCCATTTAATCCGTGGTTTAGACCAAGATTATAATTCGTATGTTAAAATAAGAAATTATTAAAACATAACACGTACGTTTTAATAAATTCTTGTTTTTGCATTTGCCCAATATTAACGCCTATATAAGCACTCTTTAAACAAATATGTTAATGATGCTTTGATATCCGTGTGGCGTGTATGTCATGCCCCAAACATACATTTTTACGGGCTACCGTATTATCTTCCCAACGGAACACGACAGCGAGCAACAAGCATCAATATTTCAGTAGGAATAGATGAGACAATGATGCCAAATTCAGACAGGACGTTACAGAAATCTACCACCAAGTAACTGAACTGTCCCTACTTATGAAATCAAAATTATAAAGGGCTACTTTACACCTAAAGTTAATTTTATTTACAAAATTATCGTTTATAGAGATGCAATTAATTTAAAATTTTAGCCTAATTTTATGTAAGGATTGTGTATATTTTTATTCTGTGTGATAATATATACTTTATAAAGAACCAGTAAAAGTAACACAAAAACAAATCAATTTCAATACTGTACGTAGAGGCAGTCGAAGTACTAGTCAATCATGATGGTAATTACAAGTTAGCCTTCTCTCGCCTTTTCGTTCATGTGTGAAGGTGTCCTCTTCCAATCTATCTGCGTGCAAGCTTTTGCATAGATACAGAGTTAAATTGCATTGCAACATACATAACAAGAATAACCTTTTGGTCGGCAGCGGACAATATTGTCACGATCGATTCACTAATATGTTAATCAACGATCCCTTATCTTTCCTCAAATTATCGCTGTGGTGGCATTGCTTTATAAGTTATAACTCATAACTTATAAACACGCTAGGCCTTCGCATTACGGTTGTCATACATTACGAAGATGCCATAATATTTTAGGTTAAGAAAAAGATATAAGATATCCCAATGTAAATGATACAAATTACATTTGCATCATTTACATTGGGATATCTAAATTTGTTTACTTAAAAAAAATACATTTTTTGCTGATATTAAAATC
Organism: Apodemia mormo; assembly: GCA_036924255.1. Taxonomy (NCBI): domain Eukaryota; kingdom Metazoa; phylum Arthropoda; class Insecta; order Lepidoptera; family Riodinidae; genus Apodemia; species Apodemia mormo. Next base: position 9,255,647 of record JAUPFN010000003.1, read on the forward strand.
CATAGACCTGTATAAAATATATATTCTAAGTACGTCATAAAGATTTAATAAATACTGACTGTTATCTCGAAATCTCGGATTCGCCCATACGATATCCCATTTTACCCCTTAGGATCGAATTTTATAAAGCCAGTCGAATTTTAGCAGAATGTATATGCCAAAGTGTATGGTAAAAGTAAATAAGCAAATGGCTCTCCACATAACAGATGACCACGTCCAAAAATTTTAATGGTGCGTTGCTATGCGCGAGACAAGGATATAATAACAAACATACAAATCCTTCATTTATCCTCCCTTCTACAACTGCTGTTATGGCAAGAATAGGCATATAGCTGGTATGGAATCTGGGCGTAATGTTACAAAATGTACCACCTGGTATATCAATGCTATCTTCCTTTTAATCATGTTAAAGATACTCTAAAGTATTGCATATTTTAATCTAAGGTTAATAAGTTTTTACACGTTATTCTTATTTTCGTAATATGTAATGCGCGTTTCTGTTGTGTACGTCAGCCCATAAGCCAACTAACTGTATTTGTCAAGCAGTTGAGTTGAGACCGCAACTGTATGATGCAACCTCACTTTAAGTAAACCTGGTATTTATTACCTTTAGCTTTTGGAAGTGTTCATGTTTCGTCGTTTTTGGAATTTTATTTTCTAATATTTTCGACAGATATTTTAATTTGATTGGTATTATTTTACTGCTTCTTAAAGTCTACTACTCGTTGATTTAAAAGTACGCTGATTTTATGTTGATTTAACAAACGATGTTATACTAGCAATACCTTATGCATTTCTTATAGACCGTTATTCAATCATAATTAATAAATTAAATGACAGCAAGTTAAAAAAATCCAAAAATTGCGTTTGTTAGTCTAGAATTTATTTACCCATAAAGTACTGCTCCCTTGGTGTTGGATCAATAAATATACTAAATATGGAAAATACAAGTTGACAAACAAAAAAGACAGAGATGTAAAAAATAATTCTTTGCGTCTACATCGCAAAATATATAAAATACAATACAATATCGATGAATTTGTAGGTCGAGGTGCAATACGTGCACCTATAATTAGCTAACGGTATTAAATCCTAAGAGACAAGTATGACATAAGGTTAATCTATGATATTTTGAAAATTTGCCCAACCGACCGACATTCCACTCACAAATGTTATCAAAATTAAAAAGTACTACAGTTTGAGGAATATTATTTTCTGAAATTATGTTTATAAATAAATTCGCAATACAGAATTAGTGCTGCCATTATGCCAACTTTAGGTTTCAACGCATTTTGAAAATAAACAAAACTTTTTACGCTTCGTCAAGTGGCGTGTTTGCCTCACATTTTCATAACGCTAATGAAACACTAGGAACTAAATATGAAGTCACCTGCATTGTAAGCTCTTTTACATCATCAAGATGACAAAATACTAACGCGATGGTAAACATTTACTGCTCTCGTCATTCCAGAGATTAAGATACTACTTTGTGTTACCAGTTTCTGCAACTAGATATTTACGATGGCCTTCTTTAATTTGGTTTGCTGTCATCTATAAATTGCCTTTATTAAGGATGCTATTAATTAAATGCTTCTATTTGAAATGGAAAATGATATTTTTATAACCTACAAAAATTTGTAATCTAACATTCATCTTAAGTCTATTAAGGTTGATCAACCTAATTTCAATTAGATATCTTGCCGCTTAATTTATATATTAATTGATGCAAAAATGACATCCTTTATGAAACATTACATGAATTAAAGTCATATGTTAATTTTACACAAAACTTTAATTAAATATTGATGTTTAACGAAATAAAGTTTACGTGAAATAACAACCCTAACAGGAAACTGAAATGTATTTATTTAATTACTAGCTGTTGCCAGCGACTTCGTCCGCGCGGACTTCGTTTACTCCGCACTGCTCCTCCCCCGTAGGTGATAGCGTGATAATATGTAGGTATTATGTTGACCCGACCTGTTAGTAATATTCATGCAAAATTTGAAGTAAATCCATGCAGTATTTTTTGAGTTTACCCCGGACATACATACAGACAAACAGACAAAAATTCTAAAAACTATATTTTTGGCTTCGATATCGATTCTAAATCACGCTCCAAGTATTCTTTTAAAAAAATAATGTACAGTTTTGACTTTTCTACGATTTTATTATATGTATAGATAATTAACTTAATAAATTGGGATCAAATTTGGATAACGTAACTATCAATTAAATATGTATAAATATTTCTGTTGATTTCTCTGCACGATTACCTTACCCCTGCTTTGGACACTCGCCTAATTTTCAGCGTTCACCTCTGTCACCTTTATTTCAAGATTTATGCCAAAATACAAATGCAATCGTAAGCAACCGTACTGTTTCAATCTGTGCACTTAATACATTTCGAAACGATGCGGCATCTGTGAAACACGAGGTCGCGGTGCGCCTAAAGCTCGTTAAATGACGAAATAAAACCTATTACGTCATCGAGCAACTTTATGGTTCATGGTGTAATTATTTACATTATTGTTGCACATATAGCGAAATGCTCCCAAAATAACGAAATGCTTTTTTGCATATAAATAGGCAAAGAGACCGATATTTATAGACCATTTTCTGATTGTACAATGTCAACAGATTTTCTTTTTTTTTTGTAGATTGACGAGCTTTAGTCTAGTCAATAAATAATTTTAATAATCGATAAATATAGTAAAATTAACAAGGCACAAACCTTGTTAGAAATGATTTAACTATTATATGCAAAAACTACTAACAAATAATTAAAACATATTTATTTAGGTTCGCTTGCACCAAACGATTTAAATACTTTTTAAATGAATTTTGTTAGGATTAAATTCATTTAAAAAGCATTCAAAACAATGTGTTGCAAGCAGACTTTAAATTCTAGGATAATAACTTGAATATAAATTAATTTAATACATTGTTTTTGAATACACGTGATGGAATCACGTAAATCTGCTATTCAACCGCTCATATTTCTGTTACGTCTTTAAGTGTTGCCATTTCAATCTTGAACATTTATTACAATGCTGTTGCGTATGTAACGAAATGCTCTCAAATTCCGCTCTTTTGCAATTATGATGTGCCCAACACTGACGCTTCGGTAATTAGTACGCGTAAATTGTTCAAAGCTCTGCTCCAATAGTTTACGGCTGAACGGTTGCGCCGCACAAAAGCGTATTATATTACAATACACAACACTGCAATATATTTGGGTCATTGGATGATGCACGTCAAATGCAGTTGACCTAACAATGTGCCGGGTTAAACGAGCTGCTTGCGATTTGTGTCACAATTAGCAAATCTGTTCTACTGTTACATAGACATATTTATATTATTTTATGTATACCTACACAGTCATAGAATGTAAATTTTGTATACCTACACAGTCATAGAATGTAAATTTTGTATATAAAGTCATGACTCCATGGTTTTGAATCTCTATCAGCTCAGAATCGGAAAGATATTAATGTAGTAACATCCCTGCTAATTAGATGATTAGGTAAAGCTATGTACCGGTTGTCATTTTGAACGATGGTAGTTAAGGCCACGATGAGGATTTCCAGCAATCAATTGACTCATGGAGTCACTATTACTGATTACAATCTGTGCACTCTTAACTCGTGACTAATAGACGAGCAAATGTTTCTTTATATAGTAAATGGACTCATCTAATGAAGGCCTTTCATCGCACATACACAGGTAGAGTTATTTTGTTTAAAATTAAATATACATTTCTCTTGTTTCAGGACTACGTTAAAACTCGAGTCTTTAGAAGATGCGGTGGTTTTGGACGATCCCGAAGAAGATCTTCTACAAGACAAGAGGGGTTGCCCTGCGTACGTTTCACCAGAAATACTAAGAGCGCATCGGACGTACTCCGGCCGGGCGGCTGACATGTGGTCTCTTGGTGTCATACTTTACACCATGCTCGTAGGAAGGTAAGCAAAAACTTTTTTATTATATACAATTTATGAAAAATGTGTAACCACGGCTAAAACCAACGTCGAAATTCAGAAAAGTTGTCTATTACGCTTTCACGGCGAAATCGCTAAACCGATTTTGATAAATTTTGGCAAAAAAAAATTGATGATCCGGGTTAAACAACTTTTTTCAAAAATCACCCCCTAAGTGGTTGTAAATTCGTATGAAAGAACATTGATGATAATTATGTTACCCTTATCGCGGGCGAAGTTGCACGTGTCAGCTAGTTTTCAAAAAATACTTATTTTGACCGAAAGTGGTTTATATAAAGGAATTGTAGTTGCTTATCACCTTATGATAAACATTATAATATTATAGCTGCACACACAGACATTTACATTTCTTTTTGTCTTTGAGACTAAAATGCATCCGTTTCCTAAAAATGATAGTGTATACCTAAATGACTAAAACGAGATTTAGTCTAAAAATTGTGGAAAACCTCACAATATTATCTAATCGAGCTTTGGACACTAATGTGTGTAAAAAGTATACATACACGGCCAAAGAAATCAAAATTCCATTGGATATATCAATCTGCCAACAAAGGTCAAAGTAACAAAATATACTTAAGGCAGTGCGGAGTTAAATTTAACCGAAATCGCATAAATAATAGGTGCTTGAATGAGCGTAGGCGTCTTCACCTGCTATCGTGGGACTTACCGTTTTTAGAGATCACATCGTAAGGGTCGAAACGACCGTTGGCGACACGGGGATGATCACCTGTCGGCCGTTACGCGCCAACGGCTAGCAATTATATCACCCACATATATATAGGTCTCTGGAAATCTTCGTCGCACCTGCCACGGTCATGTGGCGAAGACGTTGATCCCGCCCTAAACAGGCATTGCACCTGCTGTTCGCGATCCTTTGTTTTCTACGTTTTTGAGCCCACGCACCCGTAATTTAAATTCGAAATTCAAGATTTGGTCGCAAGCGTCGGCATCGCCGGAAGGGTTCTATAATTTTTACCTGAGTTTTTATTTTGCGCATCTGCTCGCCTAAATGACATTAAAATCTTTGTCATTAATTCTGATTTAAATTTATCTTTAAGAGTATCCTGTTGTTATTTTAATTGTAACATTTCCATAAAAATTTAAACGATATCTTTTTAACTTTAGAGATGATAAGTCGGTTCTTAGACCTGAAAATTTATTTATTATTACTTTAATCTACTACTAAATAAAGTATTAATTTAATCTTTTTGATAAAAAATGTTAAAAATATTTATTTTGTAATAATTAATTATAAGAAAATTATATTCTGCGCACATCATCATCATATAAACCTTAAAAAGAATAGTCTTATTTCATAAATCAACAACAGCCCGCTGCATTTTAAAAGTTTTTGGCGAATCCCGCGGGATCACTTAAATTTTCCGGGACAAAACATCTTTAATTACTCACGCGCAAGACTTTTTATGAATGGTTGCTATACCTTTAACTTAAGGAGCTTCAACATTATCCTCCAGAGCGAAATACAGAATATACTCGTAACAATTTTATACAATATTTCTAGGTCAGCTGAAAATGGTAGAAAATTTTGAGCAGACCTAAAAACGTAATTTTTGCGTTGTTTACGTCATAAGATAGCAAACCTCTTGAGGGACAGAGATAACCATCGCTTTTATACACCAAACATAAAGTTGTATTGCTATCACTTGTAACGACAAGCAGCGAAGCTATTACGGAAACTTAACATTTTTTTTAATTTTTAAATCCATAACTAATAGTTGTTCTCTTTGGTTTCAGGTATCCATTCAATGATTCAGAGCACGCTTCGTTGTTCGCGAAGATATCTCGCGGCTACTTCGTAGTCCCCGAATGTTTGTCGTCCAGAGGCAAATGTTTAATACGATCGCTCTTACGACGGGAGGCCTGCGAGCGACTGAGTGCTAGAGATGTTCTCCGGCACCCATGGTTGGCGCGTGATCCTCGAAATGAACTTCCTCCCAGAGCCGCTGCGTCGCAAGATCGCCTCGTGCCTGATGTCGACATGGAAGTCGACTGCGTGTAACCTCTGGACACTTCGGACCACATATACCGGTGCTGGCATCGGTCAAGTTCCATAGACATCGCAATGCAATAGTCCTCGAGTCTCTTCCGTGATACATTTGCATAGGACCGTTGTTATACCGTCCTTAGCAAGGGACCAAAGCAGGCTGCATTCCCTATTAGTCTCGTATTTGAAGGCGTTTGACATCTTTTGTTATTTCAGCATTTGGGTATTTATTTAAATGTTGTTTACTGTTATTTATTGTTAGTCTTAACGTTGTCAAACGTTGCGCTAAGATCCCGATACATTTTCGTATCCTTTAATTTATTCCGGCCTAATTTCGTGCACGCTTGCGGTTGCTCACTGAAATTTCGGTCCGAATTCCACAATGTCTGTGTTTTTTCAGTAAGTAGTATCCCAAGCCAAATAAAAGGTCTCATTCGAGATTTAATTTAGTGATTATAGGACCGGAGGGCGGAGGCGGCTGGTCCGATCCGTCCATCCATTATTTATGAAATGGAAGCGTGAACGGCATCACAATAAGAATCGCCACGCAAATCAGATATTTAATTAGCGACTCCTATTGTCATTTCGTTTAATACCTTCTGAGCTGTGGTATAACGTTCGCAATGAACGAAGTGAGACTGATAACGCTGTTGTGATCCATAAGTATAAATAACCGATCCATCTCGTCTTGTTGTGGGACAGCTCTCCGGGCTTTCAGATTCGTACGGTCCATACGCGTTGAGGTACGAACGTTCAGCCTTGACGTCATTCAATTTCACATCAATATAGATGGATATATTGCATTGAAGTTGTTGCTAGTGTAATGCGAACTAGTGTATATTTTGTATTTATATAATAAATTTATATTGTATAATTGTGATCTCCACCGATGTTATTTAGCGATTACTTAATTGCCATTGTGTTGTTACGCAGAAGTTGTTCTGTTGCACAACGATCAGTTGCTTCCATCCTAGAGTTATTATATTGTTTGAATTTGATTAAATCGAGAGTTACGGAGTTTTTTGTTATGTTAAAATCAAAATTTATTGTATACACCACCACGTACCAATTGAGTTTGGTCTGTGCCATTTATTTAGAAACTTAATTTATTATTATTGTCGAGGGCACTATTTCCTATAAATTAATTTATTTTGGTACCTGGTGATGTTTAAATCATTTTTAATGACATCAAATTTATTAATTCAAAATCAAAAATGTTACCATGCTAATCAAAATTTTGTTGTTTTTATTTCACCTTTTTGCTGACTTTCGGGATTCATTATCGGATCTTACTGAAAGTGTATCAAGTAGTCAAGTCTTTCACAGTTGAAAGCGTTTTGTACAATAGTAGACGTCTGTAAAATATACTATTAATTTTATTTATATAAACTGTAAATATTTTAAGATATTTTAAGGTTATCAAAAAAGAAAGGAATGATAGAGGGAATACATAATTTAGAAAAATATAAATGTCATTTCATTGATCACCCAATAATACCCAAAAAGAAATCGAATCGCCAGTGAAAAGACAAGAAATATATCGCAACAATTTGTACTAAAAGTTTTGCATGATTAAAAAATAAATATGTTTGCGTTAATTATGCCTTTTCATTGGTTTCAAAAAAAAATAATTATAGACAGGATTTACTTTTTGTTTAAATCTTATGATCTGCTTATTTGCTCTTATGAGCAAACAAGGAGATGGCTTTCCTGATGGAAAGAAACAACATCGCATATAGAATACCAAAACACGAAAGATGTTGAGGGTGCGTTACTATCCGTTTTGCAGTATTGTAAAGCCACATGCTCGTAAGTTTCTCGGTTACCTGACCCTCCTAATTGAACGACAGCAACTAGCATTGACGCTATTACGGCAGGAATATACAGGTCGACTAATAAAAAACTGTACATTTTGTTGAGCACGATAGGAAATGGTCATATGTAGGCAAAATATAATAAAAAGGGAATATTGATTAACTTCATAGTAAATCTGAACGAAATAAGTGTAAGTAACGAAGTAAGTAATGTTCAAAAATTTGGTTGCCGCGCGGGTGATAGGCTCGCGCCTTTGACTTTACGTTCCTGCAGCATTAAATCGCTGTTTGTAAACAATGAACTTAGATCTATGCACTTGTGTCGGTATTTAATATTTTTGTTGGAAAATTAGGTCAAAATTTAATTACCTATTTTTATATATATTCGGTATTCCCTCCTTCGACATTTACATTTTTTACCAGTCAATCTGTATAAAGCATACCAAACCCAGGCGTGACGTTGCGGAACCCTATCACCATGGTAGTGACTCGTATAGCCCATCTTTTGCCCTTTATGAACTGCCTAGCAGAATGGCAGCTGGTCCATTTTTCAATGGGGACCTGGATCAAAAAAGCAATACGTACTTAATTCATGCATGCTATTTTGAATTTAGGAATTTATTGACTTGTTTGAAACTTGTACGTGTAAAAAAGAAATAACTTTACACTGTGAATACATTAGATATGCCAGGAAAGGAAGAAAGTTATTTTGCTGAATAGCGAATATTCAGCCAGTTGAACGAATACAGAATATTTGTTTTATTGACAAGTGCATCGTATAATGACACGTATTATTTGTTCATGACAGATTGAAAAACTAATAGCACAGTTTATAATAATAGTTACTATCACAGAAAACTTATATTACTATACTCTTGTATTGTATTGCTAAAAATATTGTTCATCTGATAATCAAAGAATAATCTGTGTAGCGGTTCAAGTAATCTACAAACGCTACCAGAAAAAATAATAAAAAATGGAAAAAAAATAATTGAATGAACGGCATGAAGAAATGCTGAAAAAAATGTTTTCATTCATAACAACTCACATCTGATAACTCGCATTAAGTAATTATGATGTTTTTGGCAAATATATAAAAAAAATTGAATAATATGTGCGACTTTCTCATGAATAAGTATTCGGTATTCAGCTTTTTAGTTCGTAATATTCGACTGAATACCAAAGGAAGTTGCCGAATACAGTATAATAACCGAATATTCGGGGCCTCTCTAGAATGAATCTCAGTACTTTTAATAAGATTATAAGAATCAAATGCCGCCTTCACACAGCAAAGACATTCATGATGGATTGCAATCCGCAGGACCAGATTGTAAAGCCTCATGCTCAAGTAGACTTACGCTATTCTTCCTTAAATTTCAAAAGACGATGATTAGAATTTTCGTTTATGTTTGAGCAGTTGGAAAATCGTTTTCGTGGAATTTACAAACAAAACGATTTGATTGTCCAAACGTGTAATCTGATCAGCGGGCCCACTGACTACTAGGTCGTTTTTGTTGAATTTCACAACGCCTTGCACAGATTGGGTGCTATACTGCATTACCTATTCGTTTTTGTCTATGGAAAGAGTCAACCATCGCCCATAGACACCAAAGATGTTAATGGTGTGTTTCTATCTTGTGGCGAGGTCTAATGCCACATGCAAAAATTTACCGGCTACCTTACCCTCCAAACCGGAACACAACACAGCGTCGTGCCAAAACAGCGACAGCGCCCATAGACACCAAAGATGTTAATGGTGTGTTTCTATCTTGTGGCGAGGTCTAATGCCACATGCAAAAATTTACCGGCTACCTTACCCTCCAAACCGGAACACAACAGCGACAAGCACTGACGCTATTGCGACAGGAATAGCTAAGGCGGTGGTACCTGACCCGGGCGAGACAATGCAGATTTCTATCACCTAGTAGTCACGATGGTAGTGACTCGCATAACCAATCGGTCGTCTTTTACGACCTGCCTGGCAGAATGGCAGTTGGTCTATTCTTCAAAGGAGCCCGGAACCAACCCAGGGAAAATAGCGTCGTGCCAAAATAGCGTCAATGCTTTTCCCTATCGTGTTTTGATCTAGAGGGTGTGGTAGCCGGTAAACTTATACATGTGGCCCTAGCATCCTGCCATATGTATAGCAACGCACCATTAACGTCTTTGTTGTCAAGGGATAAGACAAACTAGCTACCCTAGGATATAAAAAGGTCTGAGAGGATCCGCCTGCATTGCCCGCCTAGGATGAACAACGATTGATATATCACCTAACTATTTATCCTAAGTGGGTCGGAATAGTAATCAGAACTCCAAAACTCAGTGCTCTAGATAGCAACGAACCATTAAATCTTTGCTCGCTTATCAGTTAAGTATGCATATATGTACTTACAACTTGCTACTAATGGTACGGCTACATAACCGTCCTGTGTACTCCGGCGTTTGGGCCCGTTAAGGTTTTGGCCCGCGGGCTATAATGACTATAACATTAAATGAATCTGTCAATTAAACCCTCTCTATTTTTTATAGTTAAGTACACTTAATTCCCCATGTTGTTCTGGGCCCCCATTTGAACAATAGACCATTTGCTGTTCTGCAAGGCAAGTCGTAACAGACGACCGGTTGGGGCTATACGTGTCACTACCAGCGTCACGTAACATCGTTCCGCAACCGATTTCGTCCGAGTCACCGAAAGATATATCGGAAGATCAACACAGACACACCATTGATCGGATCACGAGTGTTGCCGAATATAGTTTTAAGTCTTCGCATCCGGCGTGTTTGTATGATGTGTTGGTCCCGGCCTCCTTTGAAGAATAGGCCAACTGCCGTTCTGCCAGGCAGGTCGTAAAAGGCGACCGATTGGCTATTGAGTCACTACCATCGTGGCTACTAGGTGGTAGAGTTCTGCATTGTCTCGCCCGGGTCTGGTACCACCGCCTAACCTATTCCTGCCGCAATAGCGTCAGTGCTTGTCGCTGTCGTATTCCGGTTTGGAGGGTAAGGTAGCCGGTAAACTTATGCATGTGGCATTAGACCTCGCCACAAGATAGCAACGCACCATTAACATCTTTGGTGTCTATAGGCGATGGTTGACTCTTTCCATCAGGAGACCCATCTGCTTGTTTGCTATCTTATGACATAAAAAAAAAATAAGCCACTTGGCCCTCAGTGCCTGCCCCGTAAGGGTTCTGGCGTAAAGATGTGTATCTATGTATGTTTTTGTTCCTTTTGTAAAAAATCTCAACCTTTCACTTGGGCCCTTCCAACAAATTTTGATACGGGGCCCGTCTAACGCATGCTACGCCACTGTCATTCGGATAGCAATGCACTATTAATGGCTTTGTCAATAGGCGCGTGTCTATAGGCGATGGTTGTTTCTCTCCAGGAGAGTCATCTGTTTGTTTGCTATCTTAGGACATAAAAAAGGTGACCAGTATCCTTCGTGATGAACTTTGACCATTGCAGAGTACATATTATATAACAAAAATATGTTCACAATTTCTTAGTATGTTTAGTCATTTCCTCTATGTAGTAAATGATACCTACAGGGGTAGTGTTGGGCCACGCTCCCTTTAAAGAATAAACCATCTGCCATTCTGCCAGGCAGTTCGTAAGAGGCGAACGATTGGCCATACGAGTCACTACTATCGTGGCTACTAGGTGGTAGAGTTTTGCATTTTCTCTCTACCTTACCTATTCCAGCCGCAATACTGTCAGTGCTTGTCACTGTCGTGTTCCGGCTATTTTCATTTCGTCAGTCGGCCACAAAAATAGCAATAGGTCATGTGTCTCCGCTAATTTGTTAGGATTCCGCCAATGCCAAGGTAATCAAATAAATTAGCATGCCTTGAAACTTAAATACGAAATATCGCTATTTTTTGACATCGGAAATTTCATTATTTAGTTATTGATATCAATTCCAGTACGGATATTTTATCTATATCGTATACTCTTAACCCAGATCAACAGAAGAAAAATAGCCCTTTTTGCCGTTCTGGAAATACGTAGTTGGTATGCAAAAAACACGCACATAATATTATAGGTATCAATCACACTGTGATAATATAGTGTGTATCCACGTTGGTGTCGCGGAACTCACAAAACTATCCGTTATTTTTTAAATATGTTTCGTTTATTAATTAAAATATGTTACTCGTGTTATCGCAAAACAATTCCTGACGGCCTTAAATGAAAATGTCAAGGTGAGGCAGGTGATGCAATATCTTTCATTGCAAAAATAAAATTATAATACCTGTTCTCAACAGAGCTAAATTTTTGTAGAATCTTAGAAAAAAAGGAAATTTACAAACAAGCGATAGTTGTCGGGAGTACGCGCGGATCCAAGGGAGATGGGGGAACAGGCAATGGGCAATGGGTGTAATTGCACACTGAGTTAAGTCCAATTCTTCAAATTATTGGAATCGCCTGAGATATTTTTATTTGTAATTTTTTTAGACCATTAAGCAAATGAAACAGCTAAGACTGCCCTCCTCCCCTAATCGAATCTTAGATCCTTAAAGTTACTAGTGTCAATGAATCCCAAAAAATTATAAAGTAATTTAAAACTTATATTTTTTAATAACGTAGAATTAATAATAAAAATAAAATAAGCAAACTTTTCTTCTGATAGGCAGAGACAAGGGTCGCTCACAGTTTTCAAAGATATCGATATCAAATCAAATAACATTTTATATGACATTATGTAGGTACTAGGTATACACAGGAACACTTGTCGACGTCATTTTTAAAACAAACGCTGTAAATTAAATAATAGATATATACTCTAAATTAAAAATTTAAAAAATTCCCGACACATTACCTTATCACCAGACCACCGTTCTGCGTCATATTATGTATCATTTGAAGAGCTAAATATGAAAAGAGCGGATGATCTTCGAAAGGGGATTCTACAGTCAAGATAACCATGTCATTGCAATATTATTGAAATAACACGCCTGTATAAGTTGCTTAACTCTTGAAAAGTTTGAAAAAAAATGGTGATCTTGATACGGTGGAACAGATTCCATTGAATAATATTGCATTTTTTATATAAGATAGCAAACAAGCAGATGGGTCTCTTGATGAAAAGTCAACCATCGCCTATAGAAACCAAAGGTGTTAATGGTATGTTGCTATTTTGTGGCGAGGTCTAAAGCCACATGCATAAGTTTACCGGCTACCTTACCCTCCAAACCGGAACACGACAGTTACAAGCACTGACGCTATTGCGGCAGGAATAGGTAAGGCCACAGTATACTGGAGACTAACAGTAGTCAATCTACATACATGTGATATTCGAGCAACGCACACATAGACACCTTTCACGGACGCGATATCTCGGAATGGTTCGGTACAGTTTGTACCGCACCAGTCGGAAATATCGTGTCCGTGAGAGGTATCTATGTGTGCTGTGCTCGAATATTACTTGTATGTTACATTGACTTCTGGTAGTCTCTAAGTATTCTGTGGTAAGGCGGTGGTGCCTAACCCGGGCGAGACAATGCAGAACTCTACCACCTAGTAGTCACCATGGTAGTGACGTAGAGATGAGTCACTTGCTGAAAAATCAATAAATAATAAATGACCGCCCCGTTGGTCGAGTTGTTAGCGACCTCGACTACGCAATCAACGGGGCTCGGTTTCGATCCCCGACGGGGGCAAGCATTTGTGTGATGAGCATAAATGATTGTATTTTCGAGATTGGATGTTTATTAAATATACTCCAGTATTTATGTGTGTTATCTATCGCTGACTAACACCCATAACACAAGCAAATAATTTGCTTACTTTGGGGTTAGATCAGTAACTGTAATTTGTCCCTTGAATATTTATTATTTATATAAATATCGCTGGACAAATTACACGAATGTGTTAGTCAACAATACTAATACATAGAAATGCATATATAAATACGAGAATATAATAAACACCCAAACCCGGAAAACCAATTATCTATGCTATTCACATAAATGTCCCTGTCGGGAGTCGGACCCGTGGCCCATTGATGCAGTCAGGTTCGCTAATATCACTCGTCCGATGGGGCGGTCAAATAGATATTTAACATCAAATAATAAAAACGAAGTAAATACACAACAACCGAATTCCAATGTCCTGTAGCTTTGGATCAGGTCTTCACGAAACTTATAGCAAACTAGCTGTGTCTGCGACTTCAACCGCGTAGAAAAATTTCCCCCGCATAGTTCCCGTTCCCGTGGGATTTCTGGGATAAAAACTATCCTATATCCTTTCTTGGGTCTCTTGTACCAAATTTCATCCAAATCGGTTTAGTGGTTTAGGTGTGAAGAACAGACAGACTGAGTTACTTTCGCATTTATATTAGTATGGATTACCTGAAAAGTCGAAATTGAGTCTTCTTCATTGACAGACAGAGCTACTTCCGCATTTATTAGTATAGATGGGAAGTATAAGTTTAATAAAAGACCGTGTTCTGAGGTAACAAACATACAAAAACAGCCAATTTAAGAACATCCTTCTTTTTGGAAAGACGGTTGACAAAATAATAAATAACAAAGAAAAATACGAAATTATCTAAATTTTATTTATTAATTATCCTAAGTTATACAATATTTATAGCGAACTTTAATTCCAATTTATTTTCACTACACTACTTGTACATGCCCTTCGGGATAAATTCCAATATCTTTAATATATATTTTGCATTATTATACAATAGGATGTAAGAGTTAGTACCGGCCAATAAAAAATAATTTATAAAAAAATGAAATTTATTCTGCTAATTCTAGTGTTTGCTGCTTGTCAAGGTGTTTAAGCTGATGTATAACACTAATTATTTTTACAGACTTCACGTTCGGTCATTGGGTCAATATAAGTGCTAAAGCACTTAAGACATTGACTATTTACGAGCTATTTAATTGATAAAGTTTTTACCAAAATATGCTCGAAGCAATTGTTAGACTTAGTCGATCGATGTTTCGGGTTTCAGATAAGGTAAGTAACAAAAATATTCTGTCTAATAATTATATATTTTGATCTTGCTTTGATTCTGATTTGACTAATAAAGTAAACAATGATTATTATATAATTATTTTTTGTAACGACTTAGCATACGCCAAACTCTTGTCATATTATTTATTGACAATATTTCAGTATAAATCTTTTCTCATACGACGTAAAATGGTGTAATCATTGATATAAAAAGAGGAAGATATGTTACCTAGTCATAGCGCCTAGTCCTACAAAACTAGGTCCGTGTACACAGTTATTGGAGTATGCCACTCAGTCACGCGCGGGACATCGTAACATCGAACGCTTCTGCTTTCCGATTGTTTTTGCCATTAAACACGCTTCAAAATGCTTTCTTGTGTTACCAGTGTTATAATCACTCAAGGGAAAAAATAAGACACATGGGATTACTTTCCATTCGTAAGTACAGCTTAAACATTGTTTAAAAATAAGATTTTCTTTGTTTATCGGTAACCATGGCGATGAGGTGGTCCGTGGCTATTGGCTTATAAAATTTCGCTCGTACGAGTGTATCCGGTCTATCGCTGATTTTGTTTATCAGTAACCATGGCCACGACACGCGCAGAGGCTAATACCATTTCGCTCGTACGAGTGTATCCGCCCTATCTCTGTCTTTATTTCCATGTTTATAATTGTGATAATAGATGTGTATGCATGTCGGTGTATATGTATTCTGCTAAGCCTAGTTTAGTGAATGCGATATAAGAACGTAACGTATCTCTCTCTTTTATATCAATGGGTGTAATGGTGAAACGTAAATAAATGTATACTGAGATGAGACTATTTTACATATAGGCATTTTTGTCAATGCTTGAGTATAAACAAATGTTAGGTATACATAAATAAATATGGTGGATGTCTGCAACGACAAATAACGCGCATGTTCCATTATTAGGCGGTTTAGATTCAAAATGTTTTAGAAGCTGTAGAAACGGGTGTTTTTTGAATAGACCAATGAGCGTGCGTTATTTGGATTGACCAATGAGCGCGCGTTATTTGAATTGACCAACGAATGCGCACTATTAGAATTAATCAATGAGCGCGCGCGCGATGGCAGAGTTAATCATGAGGTTGTACCAACTTAATTATGTACTTTGGTATTAGAAGATACACATCATATGCGAACATTGTAGGGCTCACTAGGTTTTTTCTACACAAATAATAAAACATTTTACTGCTGACATGTCAATATAATATTTATCAGCAAAAAGTATATCTTAATTTCGTAGTATTACTGTAAGATCGTATTAGAGTTAACTATGGTCTGTGTAACAGGTGAGGAGTGTAGGTGTAGGTGTGGGTGTGGTGTGGGTGTGGTATGTGTGTGTCTAGTAGAGTCTCTCGGCGCGGCTGGGCCCGTGCGCGGCGGCGTGCGCGGCCATGCGCGCCTCCAGCTCGGGCCGGAAGTGGCGGATGAGCCCCTGCACCGGCCACGCCGCGCCGTCGCCCAGCGCGCAGATCGTGTGCCCTGCACACACACACACAACACTATACTAGGGGACCCCAAGACGGGATTTTAACATTTACTCGAGCGCCTCAAATTGACATAAGGATGGTACCTCGCAAACTGTTGAGGCCACCGACCACACAGACCGAACCGACCGAATGGCCTCTGTCAACACATCTGATTTATAGTTCCGATATAAATGACCACGCGGAAATAATCAAAGTCGACCAGTCAGACGCTCTGTACGTCACTATATTTCACTGTGACCTTAAATAAGCCAATTACGACGTTCCAACCCTTCGTCTTATCTCACACAGTTGCCAGAATGCATTCAATACGGAAAATCAAAGTAGGCATCTATGGGTTGTGTGGTCGATGATTGAGGCTTTCTAACGCGCGTCGCGTCATATCGTCGCATCTAACGCAACGAAAAAATTGTCAATAAAGAATAGTACAATTTCATTTTATTTCAAGTAAACGGTAAGTAATGAAATGAAAAAATATTTAACAAGTTATTAAAATAATCAAAAGTTACCATTATATTCTACCATAGTACCTATATTGTGCAAATATTTAAAAATTATCATAATTCATAATATACTATGTGGTTTAAGAATTTGAACTCTACGTATTTTACACATTTCTAGATATTATTTACATTAATAATAATTAATTAATGTAAGAGAGTATTCCAATTTGCTAAAAAAACATTTCAGAAATATAATTTTGTATATAATTATTCTGAGGGCTGGCTTTTTAGTCACATAATACATAATATGTATCACATAATATAAAATGACATTTATTTAACCAATTTTAAGATGATTTCATTCAATTAAATGCTCAAATCTACAATTCTAAACATATTTTCGTTATCGGTAGTTTTTGTCCTTTCAAAACCAAAAGGAACCCCAGCATGGATTCAACAAATAAATAGTATGTAGAACTTCATTTTTTTTAAAGAATTTGCTGTTATTTAACAAAATCATAACTATATGATACTAATCATTGTAATTCACCTTAAATTTTTGGACTAATAAAGAACTTTTATACAAAGTTTCATTTTCAGATCCACTGATTTAGGCTTTGTTTTTTTTAACTTCCCACTACGTATGTAGATAAGAAAGTTACTGATTTTACCCCAATTTTCGAAAATCGAGTTTTCACCAGATGACCACGTTTTGAGGACGTTATCTCTAAGACCTCAAAACGTGAACGGCTGGACCTCAAAACGTGAAACGCGGTTGATGACATTCGATTGGATTCCTCTCAACTTAGACTTCCTGAAAATTTGAACCGATTCGGTCCAGATTTCGAGAAATTTTGAAAAAAGACCAAAAAAATTTTGGCGAAATAGTATTTTTTTTATATAACTTCCAGATTTATGTACCGATTGAGTACAAAAACTAATCAGCTCTAATCCTCAAAAAACTACGTCTAGTGCATAAATTGAATCAAAATCGGTTTATCGGTTTGGGAGAAATTGTTGACGAAAAATTTAGAAAAAAAGTGTTTTTCGTCAGCTTCGAAATTTTCATTTTTGGTATTCTACGATATTTTAGTTCTAAAAAAACTACGTCAAATGCCGTTTTAAAAATTAAAATCGAATCTAATTCTCAAAACTTATAGCTTTTCAAATATTAAAATTACGTTGTTTTTAGCAAACTTACTTTTTTTTTAAATAACTTTAAGTTAATTCACCGATTGACTTCTGCGTCAATTTAATCAAAATCGGTCGATTTGTTTGGGATTTATCAATAAAGAAAATTAAAAATAAAATGTTTTTTGACATTGCATCGAAATTTTTCAACCTATAGATTATTCAATTTAAGCAATATTTTAATCTCAAAATATAGTTGAATGCCATCATCGTTTTCAAAATATACAGCTTATCAAAAATTAATATACTGCCATTTTTAACAAAATAGATGTTTGAACTGAAAAATCTATGCTTATATTTTTTACTCTTTTGAGCTTAAAATACCTTAATTTAGTGGGAAGTTTAAGGGATGGCCCGTAGGGTCAACCGTTTACACATTTTTTATATCATAAAATAGCAAACAAGCAGATGGCTTCCTGATGGAAAGAGAAAACACTGCCTATAGACACCAAAGATATTAATGGTTCATTACTACCCATGTGGTGGGATGGCAATGCCACATGCATAAGTCTAGCGGCTACGTTACCAGAACACGGCAACGACAAGCATTGATGCTATTGCGACAGGAATACATAAAGTGGTGGTACCAAATATCCAGATGAGACGTGGAATTCTCCCACCTAGTATTGTAGAGACATGTATAACCTATTAATGGTCTATTCTTCAAAAGATCCCGGACAAATATGGGAGGAAATCTATTTATGTTACCTTTTGGCTATTTATAGTGAATGAGTGACACGATGTTTTCATAAAACCGTGTTGGTTCCAGGCTCCTTTGAAGATTAGTTCAACTGCCGTTCTACCAGGCAGGTCGTAAAAGGCGACCGATTTGCTATTCGAGTCACTACCATCGTGGCTGCTAGGTGGTAGAGTTCAGCATTACCTCGCCCGTGTCTGGTACCACCGCCCAGGCGCGTGCGCTCCTTACAGGCAGAAAAGCAGTGCTTTACCTTTATTTTAATAAAACGTTCATACGTTTTAGATGACTTATAAATAAATGAATAAACAAAATATAATAACTTAAAAACGCCTAATATTTTTAAATAGCACCTATTTGCAAGCACAGCACTCAAACATATTTGCCAGGCGTTTATTAAACGATAAATAATATTGAAGTAAGGCCGCTAGCAATCTGCTTCACATTGTAAATGTGTGGGAGACATAATTACCTATCCGCACGTAATTGGCTCACTCACACAATGACGCTATTTTACAAAGCAGGTAATGCGGCCTTGTTCTATAATCCGGGTAAAGATAATAGACGAAATATTATTGACAAAAAGTATGCTCACATTATGCATTTTTGTTTAGTAAGGTTTTATTTGTTTAAATAGCAGAAATGTTTTGTGTTTCGCGGGGGCCATTTGCTTTTTCGTGTGATAGCTGTTAAGCATTGTTTATTATTTTGTTTGTACCAGTATATTATATAAAGTTTTCATTTTAATATTTGAAAGTGTGTAGGTACATTTAATAGGTTATTACTGAGTTTCTATAATAATTGTAGTGATTTGCTTTTACTAGTGCATTTGTTGATTTTTTAAATGTTATTTGATTGTGAAGTTTGCGTTGAAAATGTATGTTTATTAAAAATTAAAAATAACAAGTTTTTTCTATTTTGTCATTCAGTGAAAAGATTCAAATCGTGTCTAAATGTAGGTGTGTAACCGAGTTACAATTAAACCAGCAAGGCCAGCAAAACGTATACTCACATATTTGAAAAACACACAAAATCAACGACTCACAGAGCTTTCCATGATTTCTATAGAAACGACATTAATGATAGAATTAAAACGCAATCCAACTTTCTATGACGATATCCTAAAATCATATGTAAAAAAAGATAGGCGCATAGATTTCACTACATAGTATAAAACAAAGTAGCTTTCTCTGTCTGTCCCTATGTCCATATGCATGCTTAAATCTTTAAAACTACGCAACGGATTTTGATACGGTTTTTTTAATAGATAGATTGATTCTTGAGGAAGGTTTCAGTATATAAACCTTTCAGATATTCCTACGAGAACAAAAGCTACGCGGGTGAAACCGCGGGCAGGTCGCTAGTAATCTATAAATGAATGAGAAGTTTGTTTTTTTACTAACCCGTAATTTTATTATTAAGTTTATATTATATAAGGCCATATCGGATATCTCGCAAGGGATGTGTTCTGTAACTATCACTCACTTGGATAATATATTTGAGGTGGTCAAAATCTTGCGTTTATTTATATCGGTGTATAGTAATCTCAAGTAATCAGAATTTTCAGTGAAAATTGAAGCTGACTAGGTGAGTAGTTAGATATTAATTTAGCTTATTATTTTACTTATTTTATTACAATTTCATTCGCCGCGACGATCGATTGCTGTTTTGTTTGCGTTGCCGTAGAAGATGTACATGAATAGTAGTACATCTAAGACTTATTCTGTTGGCATGATTTCCGACTTAGAGATCCGTCGCATGGCTGTAGCTATGCTACAAATCTATAAGAAATTTTTTTGTGATCGAGTACACAGCTGCATACCCAGTGTCATAATTCTGTGCACGCCGCTGCCACCGCCTTACCTATTCCTGCCGCAATAGCGTCAGTGCTTGTCACTGCCGTGTTCCTGTTTGGCGGGTAAGGTAGCCGGTAAACTTATGCATGTGGCATTAGACCTCGCCACAAGACAGCAACGAACCATTAACACCTTTGGTGTGTATAGGAGATGGTCGACTCTTTCCTTCAGGAAACTCATCTTTTTTTTTTTTTATATCATAAGATAGCAAACAAGCAGATGGGTCTCCTGATGGAAAGAGTCAACCATCGCCTATAGACACCAAAGATATTAATGGTGCGTTGCTATCTTGTGGCGAGATCTAATGCCACATGCATAAGTTTACCGGTTACCTTACCCTCCAAACCGGAACACGACAGCGACAAGCACTGACGCTATTGCGGCAGGAATAGGTAAGGCGGTGGTACCAGACCCGGGCGAGACAATGCAGAACTCTACCACCTAGTAAAAATCTGCTTGTTTGCTATCTTATGATATAAAAAAATAAATAAATAAAAGAAACATACCTTCGATTTGTTTAGAAATCTCCCATAACATGTCAATTTCCTTGGGCGATGCATTGCCATCAACCATTCTGAAAATGAAAAAAAGTATTTTAATTTTGTAAAACTCACTTTCCTTAATAAGGAATTTAATAACCACACATAGCTCAATTTTCTTAATTATTGTTCCATCAGTCATTATGATCATGCTTCAGTATTGGTTACATTAAATGTAACAAATAAAAATGTAAACAATAAACATAATGCACTATGTTTACATGTGATTTCACATAAATTTTATGTAAACATAGTGCATTATGTTTTATTGTGTGTTGTGTGTAACATGTAACGATAGAACACACTCACGCTTATCTTATCGCGCCATCGTTATCACATTGTATCACGCAGCATACACGTGAATCTCTAGTATATAAGATTAATGTAAAGCCCAGTTTAATTATAGTTAATAAAACACATTTGTCAACCAACGTGTGACTATCATTTAGTCGACGTGACATTGTGTTCTAACAATAGTTTCTGATGCGTATGTTAATATTAAAGACACGGATTAAATGGATACGCTTTTCACGACAATTTCTTAGTTTGTCAGTGTAGCGTGCATTTAAATGCTGAAATACAAAGTTATACTATGCGTTCCAACTGAGAAGAAGACTGTCATGACGCCATATTGCTCGGCATTTTGCAAAAACTTCATTACTCATTAGTGATAAGCAAAAAAATACTAACAAAGCAATTCATCAAAAAAAATAATTTGCATTCTAATTGGTATATTTTTTAATTCAGGTACCCATTCGCCCATGCTAGTATGTGTTAAAGTAATGAGAGAGAATATGGTAGTCTCTGAGAAATTGGCATAAACTGGAAAATTACCCGTTTCATTTTCTTATAAATAGAATGTTCTCGGCCATTGATATAATTCTCTCTAATTATAAGAGGTCAAGATTTTAGTTACGAAGTAACTATTTAGTAATCTGTTATTTTAGGCTAACGTTGTACACATCTTTTATGTATTTTTAAGATTTTACTATCTTATAAGAGAGAATATGAATTAGATTTGTTTTATTTGCAGTTTTAACATTTACTAAAAACGGGTAAGTATATTTTAAAACTGATTCTCCCAGGTTATAGTCATTAAACAAACACCATGAAATGTACATGCCAACTTATAATCTATATTATCTATATTAATATTATAAATGCGAAAGTTTGGATGTTTGGATGGATGTTTGTTACCCAATCACGCAAAAACTACTGAACGGATTTGAATGAAATTTGGCACACAGGTAGATGATGACCTGTAATAGCACATAGGCTACTTTTTTATTTTAATGTAAAATGAAAAATTAGATGATCCCGCGGGATTTGCCAAAAACTTTTATAATGCAGCGGGCTGGATGCGGTAGCTAGTGAACCATACGTTCAAAGGTCTGTACGCTCTCGGTGTCACGTTTAACTGGATTTGTCACCCGGACGCCTTTGAAACTTATGTCTGTAACTTCTGAATTACAAAACTGATGACTTTGAAATTTTTAAGGAACAATATAGTATCTCCTTTCTAACAAAAAAAATAACAAAGGGTTTCCGACTACAGGTTAATGAATTAAAGCTAAACAATATGTGTTTTGATTTTTTTCCCCTACCCCACGGGAACGGTGCCGAATTTTGGGATAAAAAGTATCCTATATGTTGCTCCAAGCTCTCAACTGTTCAGTAGTTTTTGCATGATTGACGCACAAATTAACAGACAGACAGACAGACAAAAATTCTAATAATTCGTTTTTTCGCCTTTGTTATAATGCTGCAACTAGACATCATCCTTTAATTTTTTTTTTACGTTTATATTTAAGGTACATGCCACAATTATGGAAAACTACAATAATTTAATTAAAGTCGGTGATTAAGTAAACATCCATGTGGTCTGGTTCTACACAGGGAGACAGTTATTGGGGAGCTGTGGCAAAATCCTCAACACATTGTGTCTTGTAAACACTCTCATATACTTTGTGTTCGAATATCATACGAAAAAAAAGTACAAGCATTTGATCATTTGACCAAACTTCGCCACGTTGGCGTTTCTTGGACTGGCAGCCCTTTTGGCGGCCAGCACAAGCGACGGCAAGGTGCCGGTCCCAAGCCCGGATAAAGAAGGAGGGCCCAGGAACACATTGTAATCGCAAGATTGCAATGTGTACCACAAATGGGGAGGGGGTAATAGGCCTACCGGAGACCTAGACCCATAGCGGCTAAAAGACCGGATGATGAGCATGGGCGAACTCATCATTATTTCCAGCCCAACAACCCCAACATGACATGCAGGCGCTTTATAAAAAGAATCCCCAGGAGGGTCCCAGCCAAGCTGGGGAATCCCTCCCCGGTCCGAGCTTCAGCTCGGATCCGAGCTGCCCCACCGTATCTGGGGGAGGGCAATAACGCGCTGACGAAGGCGGAGAGGCAGGAGAGGAAGAGGGAGAGGAGGAGAGAAAGAAGGAGAGCTAAAGCTGCTTCCGGGCAGTCTTTAGCGGTGCGGCAGGCTGGCTCGGATGGCGGGCCTGCTGTGGGTGGCGTTGCGGTGAAAACCGTAACCCCCTAGTGGTGAAAGCTGGCCCCAGTGGTAGGCAGGTAGCCACACAGCGGACTGTCCAGCCGAGACAGCCTGCGCAGGGAGGAGTAACGGGTAAAACCGTTACCCCCCGTACTGTGGCGGCCCAGGGAGCCCATGGGCAACTTGTTACCGCCGCAGAAGGTGGATTGCGAGGCAAACCAGGTCCTGGCAATCCTCCTCAATGTGCTGCGAATAGCAGCAGAATCACCGAAGTAGGTGTTCTGGGTGGTGGGCTAATCACCCCTAGAAACGACTTCGATGATGCGTGGACTGTGGCGGAGCGTAGGCACCAACACCCTAAAGTCGCTGTAAAAGGCGGCTGTCGGGGTGAGTGCCAATGCTGCGCCCGGTCCGGGAAAAAGAAGCGTAAGAGACCTAGCTTCAAGCAGCGTATGCGCGCGAAGCAACGGACTCTTACCACTGACAACGCGGTGGACACTGCTGATGGGGGGAATGGTGTGGCCGTAGCGTTGCCGGGCGACCCTACACCTGTGCAGCTCGCTGACCAGGCAGTAGCGGGACCATCTGGCACGCAGACGCCGGCCATCCCATCCGGAAGCGTGCCTGCGACTGTCAGTGGCAATACGGGGGTCGGGGGCTCGACCAAACGATCTCGGTTGAATGACACCATTTCACCGAGGGAACGGAAAAGGCCCAGGCTCAACACACCTCCACCTACGAACAGGGGAGATTACGCAAATGCTGCAAAAGCAGACCTAGTGGTTGCTATCACCAAGGCAAACACTGGGAACCTTACCAGGGCGCAAGCCGATCAGGTGACGGAAATGATCGGCGATAAGATCGAACTGTTAGCGATTGAGTCACCAATCGATTCGCCGACGCCGGGACCCGGCTTTCGGGGCAAACCGACTTACAGCGGTGGAGCCTTGAAACTCTGGTGTACCGACAAGCAATCGGTTGACTGGCTCAAAGAACACATGGAGAATGCTACTCTCCCAGGTGGTGAGCGCTTGGTTTGTTGCAAACCAAGCGAGGTACCCCAAAGGATCAGATGTGGCATCCTTCTTCCAGGTGTTCACGACTCCCAGCGTATTGGTCGTATTTTAAACTACCGAAATCCGTGGGCTGAGATGCGAAAGTGGATTCTCGTAGGGCACCATGTCAACAGGGCCCGCGGGGACACTTTCTGTATTCTGACCATCCCTACGTCGCTGGTACCTACCCTGATGGCGCACGAGCGCAGACTCGTGTTCAAATTGGGGTCGGTATATGTCAAATTCAAAGGGAAGGGTGGGAAGTTTATTAACATCCCCCCCTCCATTGAGGAAGATGACACAGACGCAGAGATGCCTGAGCTCGACGCGGGCACTACTCCGGTGGAGCCCGCGCCGAATCCAAATACGACTACCACAGAGGGGTCGGGGTCGGTGTCGCTGACACCTGCATGTCGGATGACACCGGCACCGACGCCGACCTACTCGACAGTTCCCCCTCACCTCTAGCCAAACCTGTCGCCGAACCCCTAGAGGATGATGGCGACGAGTGGGCGAAAAGGCTTGAGGGGATGGACATCCAGACGAGTGAAGAGGACGATGGCGTCCTCTTCGCTCAGTAAGGTAGTCCAAGTCAACCTCCAGCACAGTTTAGCCGCTACGGCTCAATTGCGCAGGTGGCTGGAGGTAAATGAACCGGTAATTGCTCTGATCCAAGAGCCGTGGATCAGTGGCACAGGCAGAATCCAGGGACTCTCCAATTTAGGAGGTAAACTTTTTACTAGCTCAGAACCCTATCCCAGGGCCTGTATTTATGTATCAAGGAGTATACTGGCAGAACCTCTAACAGACTTTTGTTCTAGAGACATGAGCACAATCAAAATACCCTCACCAGATGAAAGGAGTTGCTCTAGAGTGACCCTTTCGTCGGTCTACATGCCGGAAGCGGACGAACCCCCGCCGCACGACCTGGTGAGGCTGATCAACAGCTGCGGAACTACAGGTGACGAGGTCATCATCGCCACCGACTGCAACGCACATCACATTGCCTGGGGATGCAATGGGAACAACCGGAGAGGTGAGGCACTTTTTGAGTTTTTAATGTCAAGTTCTTTAGATATTATTAACACAGGCGCTACACCAACCTTCGTTACACGGCGCAGCCAGACCATAATAGATCTGACACTCGCAACAAACAGAGCCACAGGTTTCATCACGGACTGGCATGTCTCGGAAGAGGCATCCTGCTCTGACCATAGATGGATTAGGTTCAATTTGCGTACTACAACAAAAGAAATAACACCACGACGGAATCCTCGCAAGACGGATCGAGTACTTTTCCAAAGGAAAACAGCCACCGAATTGCGCAAGATACAAGTGGTACACGAGACGGCAAATGTGCAACAAATCGAACAGCAGGTAGCATCTTTGACCAATGTACTCATTCGCTGTTATGAAACTACTTGCCCACTCAGGGCCTCTGCCCAGTGTAACAATGGATCAAACACATGGTGGGGACCTGAGCTAGCCCGCCTCCGCAAGAAGGTAAGGAAGCTATTCAATAGGGCAATGAATACGATGCATGGGACGGACTGGGACAACTACAAGGAAGCCAAGTCCCTATACAAAAAACGCATTAGGTTCCATAAGACCCAATCATGGAGGAACTTCTGCGTCAACATTGAGAAAAATCAACAGGCTAACAGGGTAAGGAAGATTTTAGCACACCAGCCCAATGATGGCCCCTCTACTCTCCGCAGAGCTGATAACACAACAACCAACTGCTCGGCGGAAATTCAAAGGATCCTGCTCTACACCCATTTTCCTGATTGTAGATTAGTGCAAGATCACTGCTGGGAAGACACGCCTGTCACACCAACCAGTGAATGCTGGACCATGGCAGAAAAAGTGGTAACCCCAAGTAAGGTACGGTGGGCAGTTGACAGCTTCCAACCTATTAAAACACCTGGCCTAGACGGGATTTTCCCGGCGCTACTACAGTGGAGCGATGGTCGTCTAGTCCCCCTACTGTGCAACATCTACCGAGCTTGCCTAGCTTTTCAGTATATACCTATGCTATGGCGAGAGGTAAGAGTAACCTTCATACCTAAACCCGGTAAGACCGACTACAGCGACGCAAAATCCTTCAGACCCATAAGTCTCACATCCTTCCTACTTAAAACGTTGGAGAGGCTGTGTGACCGGGAACTGAGAGATAACGTACTTAAAACTACACCATTACATTGCCAGCAACATGCATACACCCCTGGCAAATCAACGGAGTCGGCCTTGCACCTTGTTGTATCTAAGATTGAACAATCACTCCAAAACAAAGGTATGTGTTTAGGCACTTTCATAGATGTGGAAGGATCCTTCGACAAAACCAACTTTTCCAGTATAAGCATGGTACTCTCAAACCATGGTGTTAACAAAACACTCATAGGTTGGATCGACAACATGCTACGTAAAAGAACGGTCAGTTTTGGCAAATTAGACAACCAAAAAGCCATTGTAAGTTGTGGCTGTCCTCAGGGTGGTGTACTATCACCTCTCTTTTGGAACCTGGTTATCAATACGCTTATTAAAATACTAAATGAATATCATTTCTATACGGTGGGTTATGCGGATGACCTAGCAGTTTTAACCGAAGGTAAGTTCGCCGACACAGTCTGCGACCTCACACAAAACGCACTCCGCATTATAGAGAGATGGTGTAGTTCGTTTGGACTCACAGTCAACCCAAGTAAGACAGAACTGGTTATGTTCACCAAAAAACGTACCTTAGGAAACTACAGACTACCCAGGTTAGGAAACACTGAACTTCAGTTATCGACCCAGGTCAAATACTTAGGGGTCATACTGGACAGTAAACTGAACTGGTCTAAACATACTGAACATAAGCTAGATAAGGCAAGTATCATCATTTGGCAATGCCGCAGATTAATTGGTAAGAGATGGGGTCTCTCACCAAAAATTATGCTGTGGCTGCTGTGGAGCAGTGATTAGGCCGTTAGTGTGTTATGGTGCGGTAGTCTGGTGGCCACGAACCACACTTCAAACGGCGATCAACAAATTACAAAGCTTCCAAAGGTTAGCATGTGTAGCCATTACAGGTTGCATGAGGACTACCCCAACGGCAGCACTAGAGACGATGCTCTGCATACCACCTCTTCACCTGTTTATACAGCAGACAGCAGCGGCCTCGGCGGTTCGTTTACAGTCGCTGCGGGCCTGGAGTCAAGCTGGACAGGTACAGGAAGGTTCTCATGCAAGTATCTTTAAACAGGTTCTCGAATACCAACCGCTTGTCGCAGCTCCAAACGACTCGATACCTGTCAAATTTGTCTTCGATAAGAAGTACAAAATACAGCTCTCTGATGAAGGTAAGGAGGGACTCAACATCAGAGACCTCAGGATCTTTACAGATGGCTCAAAGACAGGTTCAGGCTCAGGTATGGGTGTCTTCTCTGAAGACCTGAACATCAAGATTGCATGGCCACTTGGCATATACAATTCTATCTTCCAGGCCGAAAGCACTGGAATAATCTTAGCTACACAGGCGATCGCAGCTAGACAGGTAATCAATGAATCAATTAAGATCCTGACAGACAGCAAAGCGGTCCTTATGGCTCTCCAAAGCAATAAAATTACTTCAAGCTTTATTGACGAATGTCATACTTCCCTAAATAACATAGGTACGTATAACAACGTCACACTACAGTGGATTAAAGGACATAGTGACTCACGAGGAAACGATGCAGCCGATGAGTTAGCTCGGCGGGCGTCTGATATGGCCATGTTGGGAGCGGAACCCGCTGCCCCCTTGCCGGCCCGTTGGCTGTACGTGAGCCTACGTCAACGCACGACCGACATGCACAATAAATACTGGGCCGAGCGTACCGACTGTGGGCAATCGAAACAGGTTTTTGACAAAATGAACCCACAGCTATCGCACAGGCTACTTAAACAAAAAACAGCTACGTGTAATAACTGGCGCTATTACAGGGCACGGTCCATTTAACAAACACATGTTTAACATGGGTGTTACAGACAGTCCTCTGTGCAGAGCTTGCATGCAGACAGAAGAAACGGCTGCCCACATCATCATCGATTGTGAAGGCGTGGCGAATTACCGGGTCAAGTATCTCGGATCCCCGAGGTCGCTCCCCGAAGCTTTCTCCCACATCAAGGGGTTGCTGGGCTTCCTGGAGGAGTTGGGATGGCAAGAGTAGAACCATCCTAACCACACGCAAAAAAGGCGCTAGTCGTCGAGTTGCGGAGACCCGCCCACGAGAAGAAGAAGAAGAAGAAGAAGACCATTTGACCATTAAACATAATCATTTGACGTTTTATGAACATTGACAGTGTTTAATAGTAATGCCGAATAGGCTGCAAGCTGTTTAAGGTGACATTATTTTCTTAAATGATTAAAATTAGGGCACTAACAAAATTTTTGTTACTTTATTGTGAAAATTCCATTGATATAAAAAACCCTAGATGCATAGTCCCGAACAAAATTGACACTCAAAAGTGTCCCTAATTTCATTTAAGTAGTTATAGACATGGCAATAACATATATCTTTGCATATCCAATCTTAAGTGCAAGACTTATAGTTGTTTTTACAAAGCAATGTACGAAAAGAAATAAAATTGACAATGTCTCGACCGACGCGATTCTATTTGAAATGAGCGCACAATTTAAAATTGTGCACTCATTTTTAGAGGACTTTTTTGACACACTGATTGTGTATCTTGGGTTTTTTATATCAATGGAAAACTCAAACTTGTTAGACAGAGATAAAGCTACTTTTATATATTCAGCGTTGGAATGCATGCTGTTCTATAAATCAATGTGAAGTGTTTATTTTCTCTTGTCAACGGACTAGTTTGTCTAGTCCTTTGACAAGAAAAAGACACTTCTTAGCGTACCGTATCAAGTTCATCTAAAACTCATGCAGCAACGACATGTTGCCGTTACCTGTATATGATCTTGTTCATCCAGGAGACGCCCTCCCGGCAGGGCGTGCACTGTCCGCAGGACTCGTGCTTGTAGAACATGATGAGGCGCGCGATGGCCTTCACGATGTCCGTGGAGCGGTCCATCACGATGATGGCCGCCGTGCCCAGCGACGTCTGCGCCGCCACCAGACCGTCGAAGTCCATCAGCACCGTCTCGCATACACTGGTGACGACAAACAATAATTACTGTTGATAGTTTTAAGTGTTTGTGTATTGTATCTAGCCCGTGTACCGTGTAATGTACAGAAGTAGTAGTTAGTATAATTTTAGATTAACAAGTGTATTCGGCAGTTAAGATGAACCTTGTGAAAAATGAAGGGGTGTGGGTTTTGTAAACATGTGCATGTGGACCGGTGTTACAGTGTTTATTTTATTGAAAATATTGATTTCCATAGTTTTAACCAGCGTCTTTCTTTGTTCGCAGAGTACCATCTTAACTTTTTTATTTGATCTGAGGTGGCAAATGTAATATCACGTGCAAAAGTTTACCACCTTTTTTGAGAAACACTGGACCTAACTTGTATTCTTCGACCTAACTTGTACACTGCACAGTGCTCCATCGACTTCGATCTTACCTGATATATCAACCAGTAATTTATTTAGAACTAAAACCCTACCCAATTTGTAACAAACTTATATGCTGCAGGTTTTGGAGATCAAGTAACCTTCATCTCCAAAACCGAAAATTATAAGTTCATTGCACTGATAGACACTACAGTACTTTTGTGGTCTGGTTGTGCAAATTTGCTTTAAAAATATTAATTAAGAACTATAAAGCGTATGCTTGTTACTTAGGGTAACATGCATACACTTTATAGTTCTTAACTAATATTTTTACGGCACACTATATTTCCTAATTTAACAATGAAATTAATTTTAATTAAGAATTTATTCATCACCATCATCAATTTAAAATTTTAATACTATTTAGAGATGCCGCAAATAGTGATTTTGGAGAATAGTGAATATCCGGCCAGGCCCTTGACTGAAAACCAAATATTCAGCAGCGTATTGTTTCATTAGTGAGTTAATTGTGTGACGAGAACTAATATTTGTTTATTACAGACTGAATAAGTAAGTCTTGTTGTAATGTATTTCTAAAAATATTGTCAATCTGCTTGTCCAAAGAATAATCCTCATCGATAAATGCTGAAAATAATGTTTTCATTCGTAACAATTTATCTCTGATGAATTTTAAGTTATGTTTTTTTTGTAAGATATATTAATATTTTGAGTAATGGGTGCGTTTTTTTCTCATGATCGGATATTCAGCATTCGGCCGAATTCCGAATACAGAATAAAGTGGCCGAATAGGCCGATTACCGAATAGTTACCGAATATTCGAGGCATCCCTATAACTATTAGTAGTATAATAAAGATTGAAATTTCATATATAAGTCCATAAAAATAATCTTACTCTTTAGGGATGAGTGGAGTAGATGATCCTCCGGGAATAATAGCGAGTAAGTTATCCCATCCACCGATGACACCACCAGCATGTCGCTCGATCAACTCTTTTAATGGGATGCTCATTTCCTCCTCCACTGTGCATGGAGTATTCACATGACCAGAGATATTGAACAACTTCGTGCCACTGTTGCGGGGCCTACCGAATGAAGCGAACCACGTGCCACCACGACGGCAAATGGTCTGAAATTATAACGTTTTTTGAGCTTAACTATCACTTATTAAATCTATCAAATACTCATAGAAGTGACACAATTTTATTTGTTCATACTTTATGTAGTATCTATGCTTTCTATGTTCTTGTATATATTACGGTCTTCGATTCATTGTGTACTGTAAATTTTTAAAGAATTCATAGATACACCATTGTATTCATATTTTTACATTGTATTGTCACCCTGACAGACCTTTAGAAACTTTCTCAATGTTCCTTTTACTTTGTCGTTAATTTATTAAGGGTATGAGAGTATATATAGTATACGGCCGATGAGATCACTACACAAATACTATAATTATAAGCTTTTTTATAGCACATAGTTAATACATAATAATATTTTATTAGGCCCCAAACTGTATGTCGGCGATCTGCGGCGCGGCGGCTTTGTGGCGCGATTTAGTGCTTTGACACGTCGCGCCTTTGTCATTCAGTTTACTTCCACAACAATCTATGTGTTAGATTGCGCCGCCGAGCCGCCGCGCCGGAGATTGCTGTCATCTAGTTTGAGCTCTAAAGGTTGACTGGTAAAAGACTACATATTGAAGGAGAGGATATAAAGTCATTTTTTCTATAAGTATTAAAACTTAAAACTCAATATTACTTTTCTCAGTTAATAATTAATTTAATCAATTATTCTAAAGTAATTTTGAGTTTTGACACTTGTAAAAAAATGTTTTTATATACCCTCCCTCAAAATGTAGTCTTTTAACCAGTCAACCTGTATAATAGTTTGAATTTTAACTATTATACAGGTTGACTGGTAAAAGATTACATATTGAGGCAGGGTATATAAAAACTTTTTTTACAAGTGTCAAAACTCAAAATTACTTTTCTAAATAAATTAATTTAATCAATTACTTTAATGAATTTTAGCTATTATACAGGTTGACCAGTAAAAGAATACATTCTGGAGGGTATTCTGGTACTCAATTCTTATACTGAATATATAAAAAAGGAACTTAAATTTTGACCTAATTATCCCATAAAAATGTTTATATAAAAAAGACCTACACATTGATGTTGAAATTCAATGTTTACAAACAGCGATTTCTCGAACTAGTGTTAAAACAAGTTATCGTAAATATTTACGTACCTAACCTATATAAGCCCATCCAGACTCACGGCAAGAAACCGAGAGAACACCTGAGAAGCTTGAATGTGAGGAGCATCTCTCCTTCTCGTTCTCACGCTCGTCTGTTCTCTGATTGGTGTGGGTAAGTTTTGTGGCTTCAAAGGATTTCTCGACTATCTATCACACTCACATTTTGTCTCATTGTCGATCAGTGAGTGGTGGAGAGTAGACGTCACCCATATTTTTTGTTTTAAATATTTTGTTTTGTTTTCAAAATGTGAAATAACAAACAAGAAATAAATAAGAGCCTATTTTATGGGATATTAAATATCGGAGACTAGAAAGATAAAAGTTTAAACCACGATGCGTGGAGCAGACTCGGAGAATTAATTGAGATAGCAGTATCTGAAGTCAAAAAGAAAAAAGAAAATCTTTTTTGCAAGTTACAGAAAATAGAGCAAAAATACTCTAAATCGGGAGCTGGTTAAAACTAAATATACAAACCGACATGATTTGCATATGTCTGTTGTTAGTCTTAGTTTGAATATTGTCTGTAACATTTTCCGTACTATCAAACACAAGTGAGAAAAATGAGAGTGTGGATAAATTGCTTGTACTCGTGAGAAGTCTCAGCTTAAGTTCTCACTGAGACTTGTCGTGAGTCTGGAAGGGTCATAAAAATATCTGGGTTAAAAAAAATTCAGGTATCCAGCAAAAAACTAACGGGGGGAGAGACCTTCTAGAAGATAGAACCACAGCTTCAAATTTCCTCTATCGATGCAGCATGTTTCTAAACCCAACCCAGTACATTTCTTATTTTGAGGTCAGTTCAATTTGTCTAATTTAACCACTAATATCAGTATTAGGTACTTTTGAAACATAGTGCTAAAATACTTACTGGAGATACAGCAATTGTCTCAACATTGTTGACAGTAGTAGGACAACCAAACAGTCCAATATCAGCAGGAAAAGGTGGCTTGAGACGTGGCTTGCCTTGCTTGCCTTCGATGGATTCAATGAGGGCTGTTTCTTCACCACAGATGTAAGCACCAGCGCCACGATGGACAAAAACATCAAAATCATAGCCAGAACCACAAGCGTTTTTACCAATTAAACCAGCTTGATATGCCTGAAATTAAGTTAAACGTGAATATACTATCGATATTCAAAAATATCATGTATGTTTTTTATATTTAAGGTGTTAAGGTTAGCCTTTCAAATATTTTTCACATATAGAATTTATATATTACATCAGAGAAACTAATACCTAGGGGTATTCGTCAAAAACAATAGTGAAAATCAATAGTTATCATCTAATGGAAATGGGGTAGACATAACTGTATTTCATGATCTCTAGGACATGAATGAACATATAACATTGTATGAAGCCCAACTAAAACCAAATGAACTTGCAATCTAACTAAACCATTTTTACATCTTAAACTGCATAACAATTTCTGGTTGTAAATTCATACTAATATTATAAATGCAAAAGTAACTCTGTCTATCTGTCTCTTCACACCTAAACCACTGAACCAATTTTAATGAAATTTGGTACAAAGATAGTTTGTGAGGGTCAGGTAGCCAATTGACTTATGCATGTGGCATTGTCATCACTCCACACAGATAGCAATGCACCATGAAAATCTTCTATATCTATGGCAATGGTTTCCTTATCCATCAGGAGAGCCATTTGCTTGTTTGTTATCTAATGATATTTAAGAAATGCATATTTTGTCAAATGGAACAATATTTATTAAACAAACTGGTAAGTCCTGATGAACTGGAATATATATGAAGTGTACATATTTGGGATGGAATATATATGAAGTGTACATAAATTTCATTGTATCATACCCATGCATGGGAATGATACAATGAAATTTATGATTAGTTAAAGAATTAAAAAATATCAATACACTTAGGCAACATTAACTAGGATTTATGTTACATTTTATTTCTTAAAATGATGATAAAACATTGTATTATTACCTCTGCAATAGCCACTTGCAAATTACTAGCTTCATTGTAAAATTCTCCTCTGATGTAAATATATGCAGCTTGAGCACCCATTGCTCGTCCAGCTACAAGGCAACCCTCAACAAGTTTGTGTGGATCATGTCGCATGATCTCTCTATCCTTGCATGTGCCTGGCTCCCCCTCATCAGCGTTCACTACTAAATACTTAGGTCTGCCATCTGATGGTTTGTTCATAAATGACCATTTCATGCCAGTGGGGAACCCAGCCCCTCCACGTCCACGAAGACCTGATGTTTTAAGTTCATCTGAAAATAATTGCAGTTTACTAAAACACTTTCTCAAACACATAATTTTCACTTACATTCATCTCATCATTTTGCAAATAATTTAAAAAATAATTTCGTCAAGGGGTACGGTAGACTCGATTGAAACTTTGCCTGAATTATAAAGCGTAAAAAAAATATTATTTCGAGTCGACAACATACATCAGCAAAATTCAAATTGTCGAGTATTTTGTTAAAATCGTGATTACAATTCTGACACTTGTGCCGACAGACCAATCGACCATATTTCTTTAAAAGTTACAAATATGTGGTGTAGATGACGTGAGCATTAAAGTATCGTAGAATGAAAGAAATAACTCTTTTAAAGGTAATAATAAAAGATTTTTACCAACAAACACAATGGATTAGTAATAAAATAAGCAATTATGGTTATGCATCAACATTATTAATATTCTTAATTACAAGCTAATTAAAGCAACTACAATCAAATTCTTACAAAATTGCATTCAAAAAAATTATAGCCGAATGAGAGCTACATAACAAAAAGATCAATATTTGCTAGCTGATAACACTTGTACTGTTTCACAATAATTATATATAATTTTCGACCGGTTTTGCTTACACAAGCATCCTCAGGGTATTTACAATAATTATTCGAAAAAGATCAGCCTAATTAGCTTCCAAAATAAAGGATTATTAAGAAGGGGTATTACTTCTCGCCCGAGTCTGGTACCACCGCCTTACCTATTTCTGCTGCAACAGCATCAATGCGGGTCACTGTCGTGTTCCTGTTTGGATATTAAGGTAGCCAGTAAACTTATGCATGTGGCATTAGACCATGCCACAAGATAGCAACGTACTATTAACAACTTTGGTGTCTATAGGTAATGGTTGACTCTTTCCATCAGGAGATCTATCTGCTTGTTTGCTATTTTATGAAATAAAGAAAGAAAAATAATACATACTGACAATCCAATCTGTTCCTTTGTCGAGAATTTCTTTGGTCTTATACCAGTCTCCACGGGCCAAAGCGCCCTTTAAACGCCATTCATGTCTGCCATACAGATTTGTGAAAACTCTGTCACTATCAGCTAACGGTCCAAATTTAGTTTTAGTACTTGTTGATCGTTGAAATTGCACTGAACCATTATTGACACTTACCAAAGATCCAATAACACCTGCAAAAATTGACAAAATTATGTAAGCTATTCAAATGCGCACCAAACAAATTTCAATTAATTATGAAATTTCAGAATTGAGAAATTGAATTAAAGAAAACTTGACTAATTACCTAATTGGTTCTTGGTTCCTTGAAAAACTCTAGTTAATGCACCAGACATCTTAAATCTTACTAAATACTGGAAACCATCAGAAAAATTAAGCACAAATTTTTTATTAAAATTCTAACGTCAGTTGTCAAGAAACTGACGTTGACGCCGACGGTAAAATTCGTCGTTGTCATTTGTCAGTTATCATTTCTGTCATTTTTGACGTGAATAGCCTTCATAGGGGGGACAGTTCAAAAAACGAATGATAACAAAATTGAGAGAAACAGTTAGGTGTTTAGCTAGGTACCTTTAAGTCACAAACCAATTACTTTAAGTATTAACACCTTAATATATATCTATGTTAGCTACATAAATATCGCCAACATCCAAAATTTAATTATATCACTGGATAGCTAAACAATCAGAGAATTTGATAAGCTCAGCGCGGATTGCAATGCTTCGCGGGAAGTTGAGTAGGAATCACCGCCATTTTTAGGTGATTTCACTGCATTACGTATTTTGCATATTATGGTATATCTTCTGACTCAGAGAAACTATAAAGTTCGATTAAGTTTTATTTGAAAGCTCTTTTATGTGAATAATAGTTTTATTATATACTTTTTAGTTAGGATTCATTAACTTCGATATTAGGATTATAAGACGGTAAATTACGCAATCTTGTTATTTCATTCAGAGAGTGAATATCGTGGGTATTAAGTAATTTGCGGTGGTCTAAGCTACTAATTATTAGCACAGAATATTAGAGACTAACAGAAGACAATATTACATACAAGTAATATTCGAGCATAGCACTATAGACACTTCTCACGGACGCGATATCTCGGACTGGTGCGAATCAAACTGTCATGAATCATTCCGAGATATCGCATCCGTGAGAGGTGTCTATGTGTGCGTTACTCGAATATTATTTATGTACATTGACTTCTGTTAGTCTCCAGTATTCTGTATTATTAGCCAATCTAGCGATCTAATCCGACTCAAAGCAACGTATGCTTGATCTATAGTAAAATTCGTGAACTTTAATTAACCACAGCTCGGTCCAAAGCAGTTCCTTGGATCTTGTGTACAGTTAAACCCAAGCTCAAAATCAATGGCATCATTTTTCGTTTAATTTCACCCTGTCCACGAAGTACATTGAATTCTGTAGTCAATGGTTTGATTCTAACTTCCACTCCAAGAACATTGCTTTTAATTGGTCCCTTCGAAGAGCTGACCACTCTATTGTCCTTATACCTAACTCCCATTGCTCCCTTCCAATTGTATAATATAATATTCAATTTACATATATTATTTATATTTTACATTAATCCCCCCGTCGTAAAGGGAGAATAACAAAATACTAATTAAAGTATACGTATATAGGACCTGTTAAAAATAGGTAAATAAGTGAGTCATATAAACCGTTATACATAGGTACCTATATCCTAAACTATTAAATACCTACCTCAGTGGTACCTACTTATATAAAATTATTAATGGAACCGGTACCTTAAAAACAGAGCAGCTTGTTATGATTTCAAACCTCAAGGACTGATACCTGATACCCAATTTTCGAAAATGGGGGTGAAACCAAGGACATTCCTTTTTTCTTTTTCCTAGCGGGAAGTTAAAAAGAACAACTGCCATTCTGCCAGGTAGGTCGTAAAAGGCGATCGATGTGCTATACGTGTCACTACTCACTACCATCGTGACTACTAAGTGGTAGAATTCTGCAACGTCTCGCCCGGGTAATAAGTACCACCGCCTTACCTATTCCTACCGCAAGAGTCAATGCTTGTCATTGTCATGTTCCAGTTTGGGGGGTAAGGTAGCCGGTAGACTTATGCATGTGGTATTGCCATCCCGCCACATGGATAGCAACGCGCCAATAACGTCTTTGGTGTCTATAGGTGATATTTCTCATTCCATCAGGAGAGCCATCTGGTTGTTTACTATCTTATGATATACTAGCTGGTGCCCGCAGCTACGTCTGCACGGACTTCGTTTACTCCGCACAGCTCCTCCCCGTAGGTGATAGCGTGATAATATGTAGGCCATATGTTGACCCGACTTGTCAGTAATATTCATGCAAAATTTGAAGTAAATACATGCAGTACTTTTTGCGTTTACCCCGGACATACATACAGACAAACAGACAAAAATTCTAAAAATTATATTTTTGGCTTCGATATCGATTGTAGATCACGCCCCAAGTATTCTTTTAAAAAAATATTCAATGTACGGTTTTGACTTTCGTACGATTTTATTATATATGTATAGATAAAAAAACCTTGACCGCGCCAATTGTTGCTTAAGTGGTGAGCGACCCTAATTACCTAACTACCTAACAGGGCTTGGGAACAGATTATTATAACTAACAAAAAGCAGAGCTTTGTAAGGGCTCGCAAAGTTATACTATGTAGTAATTTGTTATAAAAGTATTTTTATGAGAATTACATCGTTTAATGTATGGACTTTATTTATAATTATCTAACCTAAAAAACTCTGCGTATTTTCACCTAAACATTACATTCGTATCAAAGGCCCGCGTCGTCAAACTTTGGACTAGGAATATTTGGTTTTTGTTTGTTGGTATTTTCAAGGAAAAATATGTATTAAAAATGAAGGTTGATCTTATAAAAAACACATTTTTGACATTTTGCTGAAATAATTGTTTTTTTTTTTTCTAAACAGGAAGTGCCTGGTTTTACGTCGATTTACGAAATCAAAATCAAAAAATGTTTTATTTAAATAAACCTTCAAAATTTTTGGACTACGCAGGCACGAAGAATTGACGGTAGACACTCAGCGAATACATTTTTCAAATTTTTCTCTCAGAGAAACCCTCGGAGTTCGATTCCAGAGTCAAGCAAATGAAAAAATGTGTTTTTTTCAGTTTTCTGATAAAACAACTTTGCCCGGGATTGGAAAAGTGCCCTACTGGCGATAGGCTGGCCACCTATCACATTGTGGGACTTAAGTATCTTCAGCTAACCGTGGATGCACACATTGTCTACCTCTCGATGCCTAACTCTTCGGGGATACGGGCGTAAATATACCTTTTTTTAGCTTTTTACCCTCGCCCTTGGGCTGAGATTGGGAATTGATCTCAATACAATATAAATCAATTAATACATCTGAACTGTTTCTCAATAAGCCTATTGTGAAACTCTCGAACGCTCTATTTACTCTGTTCCCAGCAAATATCCCTGCTCTAGACCTAAATTCTCCTTGTGCCTCCCACAATATTACTTCGAACTTCCCTTGCATTCTCCTTTCAATGATTTTATCATACACCTTCGATGCCAAACTGATCAAACTGATGGCCCTATAGCTATTGCAGTTTATACTTGAACCTCGCCTTAATACGAGGGCATGATAACCGCGCGCCGCCAGTCAAATATGAAGAAACAATTCATGAAGTAGGTAGTCTCTTAATAAGTTCAAAAATTCTAATAGAAAATGACATACATTGTATGTTCTATCAATTTTAACTCGTTAATGTAATAAGAGATGGCGTTAGTAGTAATAAGATTCTAATACAAATTGTACCTTCTATTTTTTTTTATTTTTATAAAATGGTATTTTTGTGATAGATAACAAATCTAGACATGAATATATAAACTACCACGTCGAAGCTCAAACCTAAAAATGCGATATTTTTTCAGTAACCTGTACCACAAAAGTGCGTAGAAAGTGGCCTAGTGTAGGGCTCGCTTCGCTCGCCCTGATAATAATTTAACGGCTACTATCGTAACTTGGATTCGACTTGGATTCCCTACTGGAAGTAGGGACAAGCATTTTTTCAAAAGCACGAACGTTTGTATTTCAGGTTTTGAATAGTCATTAAATGTAGTTCAGTATTTAAGGTAAAGATGCCACGAATAGTGATTTTGGCGAATATTCGGCGACGTATTTGTTTCATTAGCGAGTTCGAAGTTGATCGTTTCACGAGTGACTGTATTATTTGTTTTGAATTATGACGATTGAGTGCTGTAAGCTAGACACATCTAACTTACAGCGTTAGACTGAGACACACCAAGGATGAAGGATGTTTGTAGTGTGGTGCTATACGTGTGGTCGGATAGCAATGCCAGATGCATAAATCTACCGGCCTTACCCTCTAAACCGGAACACGACAATGATAAACATTGACGCTATTGTAGCAAGAATAGGTAAGGCGATGGTACCAAATACCCGGGCGAGATGTTGCAAAACTTTAACACCTAGTAGTCACGATCATATAGTAGATATAGCTCATCGATTGCCTTTTACGACCTGCCTGGCACTTGGCAGAACTGCAGTTGGCCTATTCTTCAAAGAAGCCCAGACCAACACAAGGGGTAAACATTACTGAACAGATTTTGATGAAACTTAGACTGTTCCCTAAGTTGAATTGTACCTTATTTAAATCAAAAATAATTGTCCCGATATGTCATTATTTACCGAAAACATCGCGAAACATGCAATATATATAATCTTACGAAATTTAGTACACGTGCTTGGACGTCTAAATAGATCATCATATCTAAATACTCAAATGTTATCCAATTCCAACAATCGAACTGATAACCTCCGTTTTTTCATAGGTTGAAAGTATTTTCCAAATGATGATAACTACTAATTTATGTAATGAAGACCGAATAACTAAATACTGAAGTAGGTATATGGGTATGTATAAAGTACGTGTTACAATTTCGATAATTAATTTAAATCGTTATAATATACCCTAAACTATTATTTGAAATGAAAAATGATGAATGAAACCCAAAATGATTTTTGAATACCTATTCAACGATATCCCACATGACATTGTTCATCAATATATATTTTTTAATTTGACAATATGGCACCTGGTGGTTTCCATGGTGAATTCTTATGAATGTCATGTCTTTACTGACACTCGCAAGGTTAAGACGAATCGATTGACATAAGAATCATCAAAATCGGCCTATACGTTTGGCCTCTAGAAGGCCACATAGGAACGAACATACATCCTTATACAGACTGGTAAACACATTACCCTCCTGCAGTCGGGTAAAAAGTAGTAGAAACTGTAGCTTGATTTTGTACTTAAAATTTACGTATGACACACAGCACAGCACCTTATCTCCGTGTATTTTTAATTAGAGCATCGTCATAATATTTGAGTCGGCAGTGTTTCTTCAGCACGATTTGTAGTAAAAAATATGGTTGTACTGAAGGTAGAAGTTTAAAAAAAATGTTGCCGCATCAAAATAACTTATAAAAAGTTTTATTGAATAAAGTACTTCTGATTTCTGAAGGTCAACTGTAAGGATACAGTTGACCTGGCAGAACCGAAATGTTCTGCCAGGTAGGTCGTAAAAGGCGGCCGATTTGCTATGTGAGTCACTCACTACCATCGTGGCTACTAGGTGGTAAAGGTCTGCATTGTCTCGCCCGGATCTGGTACCACCGCCTTACCTATTCCTGTCACTGTCGTGTTCCAGTTCGGGGGATAAGGTAGCCGGTAAACTTATGCATGTTGCATTAAAACTCCGCCACAAGACAACAACGCACTATTAACATCTTTGGTACCTATAGGCGATGCTTGATTCTTTCCATCAGGACATCCATTCGCTAGTGTGCTATCTTATGACATAAATTAAAAAAAAAAGTTTAGGTCAGGGGGGTGGGTCACAAATTTGAGGTTCAGTCAAGAAGATAGGCTCCTTTTTTGTTTGCAATAATAAATCCATGCCTAGACCCCTGCCTATGTATCCCTCCCCCTCCCCCCGCGCCGGATACTTTTAATCAATTCCCAAAAAATTAAACTTATTCAATGTATACATATGTAATTTTTTTATCATTCATTTATCATAACAAGCAAATGTCTTTACTGAAGAAAAGAGAAATCATCGCCTATAGTCAGCTAAGACGTTAATGGTGCGTTGCTATGTATGTGGCAGGATGGCGATTTCATATGCATATTTGCCGGCTACTTTACTTTCTAATCCGAAATGCTACAAAGATTAAATACGTTACGTCATACTCTTTGACAATAATAAACATTGACGTTGCGGCTAGATTAGGTAAGTATATAGTACTATGCGGTGGCGAGACAGGTCAAAAGGAAACGACATTATATTTCTTAATAGTCAATAATTTAGAAAAAAAAGTATGAAAAATATGAAATACAGCTTATTATTTTTGTTTTTTACAGAATATTATTTTAGGAGTATTTACAAGTAATTGAAGTGATTTTAGGGGGTTTTCACTTTTTTAGCTTTAGGGTTCCGTCGGGTGTATATTGTTCTGTGCTTTAGAATTTAGGGATAAATATTTCTGAAAGTTGGTAATACAGTAACATTGCACGACATGTGACGGACATGACTATGAATTATGACTTATGACCAGCGCTGCCAATTGGGGGGTAATTTAAGGATGAACTGAGAATGCGGGCAATTTCACGGGTATTCTTTCACGGGTCTTTATCATTTATTAAGGAAAACTTACAGCATACTATACACATGATTACAATAATATTTTAGGTTAGTTTATAAGCTAAAACAGTTTTCACCACTAGTTATTCCAGCGTGTGTGCTATGGAAATAAAAAAAAATACAAAAATGAAAATGGAAAAAATACAATAATTAGGTACTACGTAAACTGCTAATAATTTTGATTAGTTAAAAAATCAAAGCATAATGTACGTAGATATTAATCCTATCGTTATTTTGTTTATCAAAATTATTAATCATGTACCTACTACTTTTTTAACAAGAGAAACATACATTTTTAGTTTAATGTGAAAATAATATTTATTATATGTATTACAAGCTCCTAACAAGAACCGATTTTGGGCATACTTAGTTCGACAAATAGGGACATTGAGGGAAAAAGCGGGTATTTTGATTATAGGTATATAATAATTTTAGTTTGGATGCTAAGGCGATGCCTATATTTTTACAAGGTAAAAACAATATATATATATATATATATATATATATATATATATATATATATATATATATATATATATATATATATATATATATATATATATATATATATATATATATATATATATATATATATATATATATATGAGAGAGAGAGAGAGAGACACCAAGGATTGGAACTATTTTAATTATTTCATATTGGAGAAAAACAATGCTAATATGAATGTGTTCGTAAATCTGAATCAGTCGAAACACTATTCGGTAATCCGGAAAATATCAGAATAAACAACTGAAACTCTCTAAATATCGACACTTATTGTTGCATTAATGGCTAAACGAGAAGGTATTCGAAAATCTGGAGGCATCGTAGGATTTCAATCTAAAGCTGATATGCTAAAAACAAAACTGTGGCATATAAATATGTTAGTTTAGGCAAAATTTTCCACGAAGTTTCGAAATTATACGCAATGATTTAAAAAAATAATCGTTTTATTAAAAGCCCTCCTAAAAATAGCCTTTTTACGGGTATTTTGTGTTTGAAGGCGGGTAAAAGCTGGTATTTCATTGACGTGTATAATATTGCCACTGGACTGGCTGCTGTCACAGAATTTTTGTGCCTATTTGAATATCGCCATTTTGGCGCTGTAGACAGATGTGAGCGTCCGTGGAACTAAAATGAGTGATGCCCTCTTGTCGACAGCTTGAATAAGTTTATCGATCGTTCAATATTTACAACCAGGTAGGCTGTGGTTTATGTAAATACTTTTTTAATTATTGTATTATTAACTTGCGTAAATGTACAAAATTAATAGGAATACTATGAAATATAGTGATTGCAAAGGAAGATTTATATGTACAAAATATTCTAGTATTTGGTATAGTTGAGAAATTGACTCCTACGAAGCAGGGACGGGTCGCTAGTAATATTCTACAGTAGAAACTCGATTC
This sequence comes from Apodemia mormo, assembly GCA_036924255.1. Classification (NCBI taxonomy): domain Eukaryota; kingdom Metazoa; phylum Arthropoda; class Insecta; order Lepidoptera; family Riodinidae; genus Apodemia; species Apodemia mormo. Next base: position 9,299,371 of record JAUPFN010000003.1, read on the forward strand.
ACCGGACTAATTGATAAGGCATCCATATACTTGAAAGTCCGGATAACTGAATTATTATGTATAAAGGAAAGTAATTGCACATAATATTAATATGTATTGTCTAATCTACGAAGATTCTGGCCTCGATGGAGAATAGCGACTAAATGTACGTACCTGTGAAACGTCGTTTTGCTCCCCTTTTGGTATCGTAGTTTACAAACTACACATTTCCTTTTTTTCTAAACTCGAGAATACAAAAAATATGAACTTAAAAATTCACTATAACGTCCACAAATTAAAAAAATAAGCTGCTGTTTTTATTAATTTAAATTACCGCGGCAACCATATGCAACATACGTCAAAATTAGTTCTCGGTACCCAAGGAACTTATATACGATAACTGGAATTACTACGAAGCAATATTTGAAAAATAAAAATGTACTTTATTTCGATCTCAATAAAGTTGACATTTGTTTCTTACATAACAGAGGGGAAAAACGTTCTGAGCAAGACAACGACATGAGTGGATGTTGTCCCTTTCTTGCAATTGCCAGTGTAAATAAAACTTTCGGATGGTAGATTTTTATATATTCGTTAATCGTTAAATCCCTTTTATTCATACACGTCGATAGATACATTAGCATAAAATGTATTGTAATTAACATAGTGAGTTCTAAAATTTGCTTATTTTAATTATTACGTAATTACTTATGCAATGCAAAAACTTTTTCTCAAATTAGTAGAATTACTTAGTAGTAATTAGCAAACTACGCATGGCCACACTTATATATGGCGGTTGGCGCTTTATTTAGAAGAAAGAGACAGACTCCACTCATGTCGTGGTACTCTTTGGAACGATTTCGAAGCGCGTGTAAGCATTCCGGGTAGAATGTAACTTCCTTGTCGGTACCCCCGCCGATAGCGTTTCAAATTGACATATAAAAGTAGCTGTCATTTGTATGGGATAACCTGTCCAGTGGTAATATTATACACGTCAATGTGGTATTTTTATGACTCGTTGTGGGTAATCTCATGATTCATGTCTGGCAGCCCTAGTATTGACATTGACAATTGACATTTGGAACCAGAAAAAGTTGGGAAAATATTTATATTTTATTTTTATCAAAAAGTAAATTAATCGGCGAATTTTATTTTTATATTAGTGTCAGTGTGTTTGTCAGTGTCAAGTGTGGTAAAAAACTCTAATGATCTAGTAAAAAATCTATAGTGCAACTTTGTTTTCAAATTTTACGATAACTATTTTGAGTATTGTTATTGTTAATATTTACTTGACAGTGCTTTAATATTGAGAAATAATGTCATCTGTTATTCCAATCGTAACAAGGCTTTCAAGTAAGATAATAAGAATACTTGGGTGTAATCCAGGTCCTATGACGTTACAAGGAACTAATACGTATTTAATAGGGACAGGGAAAAAGTAAGTATGTCCTTATCAGTATATCTTATCTACTTTTTATTGCGCGGGGTAAAAGTCTAAACTCTAAACCTACCAATCAGACAAATATAACTCTTTAATTACAAAAATAGATCTTATTATTACGACAAAAGATCTTATATATAGTTATTTTCTTAATCTACAATAACTAGACATTATAACCCGTGTTGGTCTGGGCTCCTTTGAAGAATAGATAAACTGCCGTTCTTCCAGGCAGGACATAAAACACAACAGATTGGCTATACATGTCACTACCATTGTGACTACTAAGTGGTAGAGTTCATCAGCGTTTTGCCCCCAGTATTTGGTACCACTGCCTTACTTATTCCTGCCACAATAGCGTCAATGCTTGTCATTGTTGTGTTCCAGTTTGAAGGGTGAAGTAGATGGAAAACTTATGCATGTTACATTACCATTCTGCCACACAGGTAGCAATGCACCATTGTCACCTATGGTGTCTATAGATGATAGTTTTGTCCAACAGAAAAGTCCTCTGCTTGATTGCTGATTGATAACATTCACCAGAAAGATGGAAAGCTTTGTTGGAGTATTGCAGCCCTTGAAATTATGGATACAAGCCCTTGGTAACATAATGTGCTCTTAACCATTTTTAATTAACCAGTTTTAATCTAGCCTCTCATAAAGTTTTACTTGCTTCGACAGATGAGAATCGTAGTATTTTTAAGAGTTAAGTGGACGTAGTACATACAAATATATTCTGTCACAAGATTGCGCTTCTTTATTTAGTTTCTACTTGTCATTAAAGATGTAAATATGCTTTTCATTCGCCTGTGCATAAATGTGTGGGGCTAAATCCATACTAATATTATAAATGGAAAAGTGTGTGTGTTTGTTTGTCCATCTTTCGTGGCAAAATGGAACAATAAATTGACGTGATTTTTAAGTGGAGATAGTTGAAGGGATGGTGAGTGAAATAGGCTACTTTTTGTTTCTTTCTAACCCCCCACTTCTCAAAAATGAATTTAATGTGAGTGAAGCCTCGGGCTAAAGCTAGTCCATACATAATCTAATATATTAAAAAAAATGGTTTTGTGAACACTCATGTCCCCCCATTAGTTTGGATAATTGATACTCTACTGTACTTGTAGCCAGTGTGAACAATAGTGCGTTATTGTTTTTATAATAAACAAAATTATGCATTTTACACAGACCAAATTGTTTGCTATTCCATGAATAAATTTAAATCCCACTCTAATAATAACAATAATAATTACAAAACAAATAAATTATATTATTATGTAGTGGTATTATATATAATATATATATCATGTACTATATTTTATGTTTATATCAGATATTAATTACTATTTTGCAAGTTTTTTAAATAGTGCTTATATTTTGATTTTAAAAATTGATAAACTTATTTGCAGATAACAAATTGTAAATTAGATGATATACCCTTTCCTAGCAAAACTCCACTACCTAGGAATCACACTAGTTATGAAGGCTGTCTAGAAAGCAAATGGTCCATTCTTTCATAAACCTAATGTAAGGAATTTATATACAAATGTACAACTTAATGCCATCAAATTGAAAGTTGGACACTACAATATTTTTGGAAATAACAGTAACATTGTGAGACATTCAGGTGTTCAAGTACCTCTTGACACAGCCCTGTTACAGACAGACTATGGAGGAACTGATCAGTCTTTGGGTACAACAGACCCTAGAAATGAGACAGCTAATTAATATTAGTTTTTTTTTAATACCATAAGACAGCAAACAAGCAAATGGATCTCATGATGGAAATAGTTAACCATTGCTATAGTGCGTTGCTATCTTGTGGCAAGGTCTAATACACATGCATAAGTTTACCAGCTACCTCTCACCCTCCAAATCAAAACAGCTAGCCGGCTAACTTACACTCCAAACCGGAACACGACTGACAAACACTAACGCTATTGAGGCAGGAATAGGTAAGGTGGTGGTACCAGACCCGGGTGAGACAATGCAGAAATCTACCACCCACTAGCCACGATGGTAGTGACTCGCATAGCTCATCAGTACCAAACCAATACAGGGATGTTTTTTTTTTTATATCATAAGATAGCAAACAAGCAGATGGGTCTCCTGATGGAAAGAGTCAACCATCGCCTATAGACACCAAAGATGTTAATGGTGCGTTGCTATCTTGTGGCGAGATCTAATGCCACATGCATAAGTTTACCGGCTACCTTACCCTCCAAACCGGAACACGACAGCGACAAGCACTGACGCTATTGCGGCAGGAATAGATAAGGCGGTGGTACCAGACCCGGGCGAGACAATGCAGAACTCTACCACCTAACAAATGTTAATAGTGGATGTGGATGTTGTTGAAAGTGCAAGTATTTTATACATTTATTTTACAGCGTGATGTCATATAGGATTTTTCTATGGAGCGAAAAAGAAGCAAGGCTAAGAAAAAATTCAGGGATATAAATATTCTTACTGAATATCTCTGTATACTATTGAATACCTGGTGCACACTAAATGTAATACTAGAGAAGCTATACTAAGTAATAGTTGTGTTCCATATCGTTGACATGTTTTGCTGCATCATTGAAATAATAATAAATTGTCCAACCAAAGTCATGATTAAGCACCACTGCAACATATTATAGATAATAATAATTCATGATGCTTACGTATTTCTCTACACAATTATCTAGTACATTATTATATAAATGTCTTTAGCATTAACTACATAATAATATGAGGAACAAAAACAATTTTGTGCACGCAACTTTTCAACAGAAAAAGTATCAATGCTATGGGCCAATGTATACTTTGTTCATTAATTCAAGTTTCTCGAACATAATATAATTTATCATAAACAAAATAAAAAATGTATTTTAATAAAACTGTAATATATGTAGATTATTTAACATTTTCTGATTAGAAGTTAAAAAGCCTGATACTAAACATGGGAATATCATATTTTGGTGTTTTACGATTTTAGCTTGTTGTACCTGCTGCCTTTTAGAATATTTTGCACCAACATTTCTTTTTTTATTTTTTCATTGCTGTCACTGGTAATGTACATACAAATTTTATTTAACATGAAATAGAATTCCAGCTCAAAAATAAGGATTTCGTTAAAAAGCCTTTTCTATCTTATATACTTACATTCCTAAGTTTTGAAATTACCTTTTGAATTATAGAATTTTTTTATCTTTAAAAATTATATTAATTATAACTATGCACTTTGCAGTCGTATTTTATTAGATACTGGAGACAAAGATGTGTTGGATTATCAGAATAAATTGTCTGACATTGTGAAATCTGAACAAATTAATATTGAGCACATTGTTTTGACACACTGGCATCATGACCATATTGGTGGTGTTGAAAATATATATGGGTCAATTGCAAGTACGTATTAATCATTATATACTAGCTTTTGCCCACGGCTTCGCTCGCATTAAATTCAATTTAGGGAAGTGGGGGATTAGAAAAAGACAAAAAGTGGCCTATGTCACTCTCCATCCCTTCAACTATTTCCACCTAAATCAATTCACATCACATCAATTCGTCGCTCTGTTTTGCCATGAAAGATAGACAAACAAACACACTTCCCCATTTATAATATTATTATGTATTGATTTATTATATATACATTTTCTGATAGGGATCATTTTAGGCAAAAGTGGTCAAACATATGCTTTTAGTGTATATAAGAAAATATAATCCAGCAGTGTAGTGTAGTAGTTTTTCTCCTTGTTGGTCCGGGCCCCCTTAGAAAGTAGACCATTTTTTAAGGAGGTTCCGCGGGGGCGATTGCCAGGCAGTTCATAAAAGGGGAACAGTTAGCTAAATGTGTTATTACCATCATGACTAACAGTAGGGGAACCCAAGATGCTTAATGGGTACTCAAGTGACGTAGGGTCCTATTGGATTTTGTAGATTAAATTATACAAAAAATAAAATGTTATATAATGTTTTTTATTTCTATGGTGAGGAATAAATCTACAGATAAAAAATGTTAAAAAAATAACTATGATATGGGAACACTAAATCGATTGAGGTTAAGGTATGGTGGGTTAATTGCCAGCTAAAATTTAGAAAATCTGAAGATTCAAGTGTAGCGTAAGGGAGTAACAAGGTCACAAAATTGCAAAGAAAATGTTTCTGAATTTTCTTTTATTATGGAGGAAATTATGTAAAAATAACAAAAAAATATGACAATTTGCGTAAGCCGAAGTTATTGGAATTTTGTTTTTTTTTTTTTATGCCCTAGTTACCCGCCTCTATGTAAAGGGCTTATATTTGGTGAAGAACCTCAACAGTATGTGAGGAAGCCCCCCTGTGTTAATCTGAGGCGCTCAAGTAAATGCCAAAATTTCTCTTGGGCTCCCACACTAATAGGTTGTAGAGTTCTGCAACATCTCATCTAGGTTTTAGTTTACCACAGCCTTACCTATTCCTACCACAATAGTTAGGACGCTTCTCTGACTGAAAACTTACACACATGACATTACCATCCTACCACACATAGCAAGATAGTATAGTATAGAAGTAACTGTTACTCGCGACGCTTTTGATATAATTAAAAAATAGATTTAGGTAAAAAGTAGCCTAACCTTCCGCATGAATTTGACTATCATGGTCAATAAGTTTTTTGTATTTTTTAATTTCCCTATGCATTTTTTAGCAATCATAGCCCTTATGATTTAGAAATAATTATCATCAATAGACATTAAGGATGTTAATGTTTTGCTGTGTGGTAGGTATGTAGGTGAAAAAAATAAAAAGTATCTTTACGCCCGTATTCTCGAAACGGTAGGCAGAGGTACAACCAGTGCACCCACAATTAGCTGAAGATACCCAGTCTTACAATGTGATAGGTGGCAAGTCTATTGCCAACCGGGCACTTATGAAATCCTGGGCAACATTATTTTTATCAGAAAACTGAAAAACCCATTTAAGAATTGCCCGACCCGGGAATCGAACCCAGGACCTCATGTGATCAATAGTGTCACTGGAGCACCAGAACACAGAGGGGATAGACTTTATGTAGTGCCTTGTACCTGTCCTTTACCTCTATTGCTCTTATTAGTTGTGACTCTATCTTTCAAAATTAAACACCAAAGGGAATAGGTAAGTCAAGCCAAACCTGATATAAAACTGCACACAAAATTGGAAATAGGTAAGGCAACCCAAACCTGGTATAAAATTGAACACGAAAGTGGGAATAGGTAAGACAAGCCAAACCTGATATAAAACTGCACACAAAGTTGGAAATAGGTAAGGAAAACCAAACCTGGTATAAAATTGAACACGAAAGTGGAAATAGGTAAGGCAATCCAAACCTGGTATAAAATTGAACACGAAAGTGGTAGTAGGTAAGGCAAAAAACCGAATAAGATATTGCAGTACTATAGGGGTATTCATTGATTACCTACATGAGGCGAATTTGGCGTTTTTTTTTCAAACTCCGGTCTATGTCTGTACTGTGCGGTACCGTTCTCATATCAAACCATTGAACCGATTTTAAAGAAATTTAGCAAGGAAATGCTATTTTTTTATTTTAGAATTAGAAAATCGAGTTTTCACCAGATGTTCTCGTTTTGAGGTTCTAGGAACCTTTTCCGACTATTTTTTGAAGAAATACCGCTATGGCCGGAATATGTAGCTTCACCTGTACTGTCATCTGCATAGCAATGTATGTTGCGAATTCGCATCATGTCATTGATATGCTGAAGGAAGTGTCGATGATAGCACGCAGCCTTGGGGAACACCAGCATTGACAGATTTATGGTCAAAGCACGCACCATCTGATCCGATCTTGATGCTACGATCAGCCAAAAATTTGGTGATCCACTTGCGTAATTTCTCGGGAAGACCATAAGAAGGCAGCTTTGTAAGTTTAAGAAAAAGTGTATAATCTTGAATGTGTTTTAGAGCAACCTAAGGTTTGGAAATATAGAAGAGATATACTTGATGGGCCTGATGAAGACTTACCTAGCTCAATACCTCTGAATTGGCTTTCCGAAGGTCAGGAAATTCAGGTTGAAGGTGCCACTGTGAAAGTTCATCACACTCCGGGTCACACTACTGATCATGTGGTACTAACATTAAAAGAAGACAATATTCTGTTTAGTGGTGACTGTATATTGGGAGAGGGCACGGCAGTTTTTGAAGATCTATTCACCTATATGTTGAGTTTGCAGAAAATACTTGATTTAAAGCCTAGTGTCATATATCCTGGTCACGGTAATATTATTGAGGTAAGTTTCAGTATAATTACGAGCAACTTTATATCTATTTTCGTAAATAACGTTTTTTTTTATATCATAAGATAGCAAACAACCAGATGGATCCCCTGATGGAAAGAGTCAACCATCAGCTATAGACACCAAAGATGTTAATGGTGCGTTGCTATCTTGTGGCCAGGTCTAGTGCCACATGCATAAATTTACCAGCTACCTTACCCTTCAAACCGAAACACGACAGTGACAAACACTGAAGCTATTGCGGCAAGAATAGGTAAGGCGGTGGTACCAGACCCTGGCGAGCCAATGCAGAACTCTACCACCTAGTACCCTCGATCGTAGTGACAAATATTGCCAATCCGCCGTCTTATACGACCTGCCTGGCAGAACGACAATTGGCCTATTCTCAAAAGAGCCCGGGACAAGTATGGATTTAACTTTACAATGTTGACATTAAAAAAATAAAATTGCGTGCTCTGACTTTTACACACTAAGCCCAAAAAATGTAACATTTTAATAGGCTAAACAGTTACCTACTTAGGTACTAGATCAACGGTTTTTAACCATTGAGCCGTGGCACACCAGTATGTCGCGGAACTGCAACCGTTGAGCCGCGGCACACCAATATGCCGCGGAGCTTCAGCCGTTGAGCCGCAGTATACCAGTATGTCGCGGAACTTCAACCGTTGAGCCGCGGAACACCAGTATGCCGTGGAACTTAAACCGTTGAGCCGCGGCACACCAGTATGCCGCGGAATTCAACTGTTGAGCCGCGGCACACCAGTATGCCGCGGAACTTGTTACTTGGCTGCTTGTTGTTGTACCAGTGTGCTGTGAAACTTTCATAAAATAGTGTTCCGGTGACACCAAAAGTTTGAAAACGCCTGTACTAGATAGTAGAGTTCTGCATCATATCATCTGCATTTATTACCACTGATGTTAAAGCGTCGGCGTTCGTAAAAATTCAAGTAATAAAAAATCATGTAGTTTGTGTATAGCCGCGCCATCACAAAATGGAGACACTCAAAAAACACAAGGAGACAAGTTATAGCAAACGCGCATCTGATATTCTTATCAAAATAAAAATATAATTATGTGAGATACAAAAAAAGTATTTTTTTATTTCATATGATTACAAACAAGCAGATGGTTTTCGCAGTCAAAAGAGATAACCATCGCCTATGGACGCCAAACACGTTAATGATGTCTTGATGTCGGTGTGGCGGGATTTGAATGTCACATGGTCACATGCATAAGTTAATTGGCTAAACCGAACAACAGCGAGAAGCACCGACGATAACGCGGCAGGGATAGTTAATGCGTTGTTACCGAACCCAATTGAAACGTTTCAAAAGACTCCTAAGTACCTAGGGAAGGGAAAGCTAATATGTGTTATTAACATCGTGCTATTAACTGCACGATGTTAATAACACATATTAGCTTTCTCTCACCTTTTACGAGATTCCTAGCAGTACTATGCGTTCCAACTAAGAATAGGATCGCGCTTGTTATCAACTTCATAACACAAGTGTGAAATTAGTAATGTCAGCAAAAAATATTTGTTCATAAAATAATGCTGATTTATTGAAAAACAAATAATGTTTTAATAATATTATTTTCATCAATAAAAAATGAGTAAAAAGCATCAGTCTAGCTGTTCATCTATATATTATATAAACATATCGTGTCATTTACACCACTTCAACTCAAAAACAACGGGGCCAATTTTGTTGCGATTTTTGTGGTTTGGGTTGTCTTTGTCCAGAATAAGCTAAAAAGTATTAAAATATAATATTAATCAATAAAAAACAGTAAAATATATCAGTCTAGCCGTATAAAAGTCGTGTTAGTTATTTTACACCTTATTTTAATATATGGTTACTTAATCTGATGGAAATCTAAATAAAAAATATACCAATTAGAATGAAATTATTTTTTTTAAAGTATTTCTTTGTTAGCATTTTTTTGCACACCTTACTCATCACTTACGAAGTTTTTGCAAAATGCGGAGCAATATGTCATCCTGACAGTCCTATTCTTATTTATAACGCATAGTAAGATATTTAATCTTTTTTTTAATAACAACAATTCGCGCATAGTTTAATGGTGTCCGGTAAAAAAATTAACCTAATGTTAAGTGCACCTTTTAAACACATCTTAATATACATAATTACGTTGTTTGTCCGAGATGACCTCCGGAACTACTAAACGGATTTAAGGTGAAATGTTGTAAAAAAAAAGTATCTTCACGTCCATATCCCCGAAGAGGTAGACAGAGGTACAACAAGTGCACCCACGATTAGCCGAAGATACTTGGTCCCACAAATGTGATAGGTGGCAAGCCTATCGTCAACCGGGCACTTTCCAATCCCGGGCAACTTTGTGTTTCTTAGAAAACTGAAAAAACACTTTTTTTTTAAAGTGCCCGACCCGGGAATCGAACTCGGGACCTCATGTGGTCAACGCCAATGCTGGACCACTAGACCACAGAGGTTGTAATCTATATATACATATAATAAAATCGTAGGAAAGTCAATGTATGTCCGGCGTAAACTCAAAAAGTACTGCATGGATTTACTTTAAATTTTGCATGAATATTTCTAACAGGTCGGATCAACATATAGGCTACATATTATCACGCTATCACCTACGGGAAGGAGGAGCTGTGCGTAGTAAACGAAGTCCACGCGAACGAAGTCGCGTGCAACGGCTAGTAATCTAATAATTCTAATATATGTGAATATATCGCTGTTCTAGTTCAATAGTAAGATATTTTTAAGGAGAGTCTGTTTTGAGTCATTTTCAGTTCAATGCTTAATGTTGATTATTGCTGGGTAAAAAATACAATAAAACTTTCTATTATAGTGATTTAGGTACTTATTGGCAAATTAAGTACTTAGTTTGAGTTTCCAAGATATCTCATTAACCAGATAAAACTGGCAATTTTTACACAAATCAATAATTAATTTTTAATTTTTCAACATGGCTTACTATTGAACTAGGGCAGCGATATTAACTATGAAAACAAAAAGAATCTTAGTTAGGAATTAAATCAAACCATTTACTAAGCATCAAATCGTTGCTTAGTATAACGAGTATTTATACTAGAGACATTTATAAGCATACATGATTTTTTTTCAGAATCCTATAGAAAGAATAGAATATTATATGGCTCATAGAAATCAAAGAGAACAACAGATATTGGAAACATTGAAGTTGAACATGGACAAACAGTTGAATGAGATGGATTTGGTGAAAATAATTTACACAGAAACACCTGAACACTTATGGGCAGCGGCTGCTTATAACGTAAATCACCATTTAGTAAAACTTACCAAAGAGAAAAAAATAAAATGTGTCAATTTGAATGGGGAAAATCATTGGCAGTATGTGAATTCACACAGTAGTTTATAATTAAAGGTGTAAAGTTGTTTTTGTTTAAATTAAAAATATATTTTTGTTACATATTTATGTTGTTTTAATGATACCAGCACACACTACATTCTATTCAATCTCGGATGAACATAGTTCCATTCGAGGAAAAAACAGAAGTTGTCAATTTGACGTAGGTATGTGTATTGTTGGAATTAGACACGGAACTTGTATATTATAATTCATCCGAGGAATTAGTACATAATATTCGGATTTCGAGTATGCTTATCTATTTAGGCGGTTAAGCACTAAGTGATACGTAACTACGTAAGGGTATGCATGTTAGTATGTTTGTCTACGAATTTCTCAGGAACTAAGTCATATCGATATAATTCTTTTTGGTATAAATCCGGTATATTCCAACTTAGGGAAGAGTCCAAGTTTCATCAAAATCGGTTCAGTAGTTTTTGAGATAGTTTTTTTATGTCAATATAGCAAATAAGCAGCGGGCTCTCCTAATGGAAAAAGTCAACCATCATCTACAGACACCATAGATGTTAATGTTGCGTTGCTGTCTTGTGGCGAGATCTAATACCACATGAATAAGTTTACCGGCTACCTTACCCTCCAAACTGGAACATGACAGTAACAAGCTCTGACGCTGTTGTGGCAGGTACAGGTAAGTGGGAGGTACCAAAACCTGAGTGAGAAGTTGTAGAACTCTGCCACCTGGTAATTAGTAGTTGCAATGGCAGTGACACGTACAGCCAATCACTTGCCTTTTATGAACTGACTGATTAAAATAGCCTATAAACTATTCTTTAAAAGTGCTCGGGTGAATAGTTTTAGCTTGAATGTGTCGGATTACAAGGTACTCTTTTTAAAATCTCCGGATTACAAAGGGTCTGCGATAGTACTCTATAATTCGACATTGCCTTGCAAAACGTTTGTCGGATTATGGGGGTGTAATTTATAATTTATCAATAAATTAAAAAAAATGATAACATGTAAAGAACCTTCGTTTTTATGATGTCCCAAGACACGTCTTTTCTTTAACTAACTTTAGCTTTCTTAATTAAACTAATTCTTATACAAGGTTATGCTAAAACACTAGATATAATATTCTCGTCCAAGGCCGTGGTGGATATTTAGGGGCAAATAAAAACGCCATATTATTGAAATTGATTATTATAATTCATTTTCATAAATTACACCATTATATTGAATTAATGATGTCTTCCCGGCTGCATCACTGAGCGGAAAGCGTATCGATTGATGTAGCTTAACAGGTCCTCTTGGGTTACTGGATGTTTTATACTATTCCAAACAGCTATAACAAAAAAAACATTATCCATACTAATATTATAAATGGGAAAGTGAATGTGTGTGTTTGTTTGTCCATTATTCACGGCAAAACAGAACGACGAATTGATGTGATTTTTAAGAGGAAATAGTTGAAGGGATGGAGAGTGAAATAGGCTACTTTCTGTCTCTTTCTAACTCCCCCTTTCCTAAAATGGGGGTTGGAAGTTTGTATAGAGCTTCCACAATTTTCTAGGTAGCAAGCTAAAAATTGTTATGCGGACTACTTGTGACTAACAAAAAAATCGTGCGTCTTTTTTTTTGGAAGTTTACCCCCAACCCACCAAAGAGGACCCCCTCTTTGGTGGGTTGGGGGTTAATTTTATATAAAAAAATTACCGTGAGCAAAGCCGCGGGCAAAAGTAAGTAATTCAAATTTTATTTTAACACTGGACTAGACAGTTTACTCGGATGCATAAAACTATACAATAATAAATTTACACAAAATTTAATCAATACAAATAGGACCCAACTTTGGCCCGTACATTGTTATTTTACAAGCAAATGGGTCTCCTGATGGAAAGAGTCAACCATCGCCTATAAACACCAAAGGTGTTAAGGGTGCGTTGCTATTTTGTGGCGAGGTTTAATGCCACATGCATAATTTTACCAGCTACCTTACCTTCCGAACCGGAACACGACAGTGACAAGCACTGACGCTATTGCGGCAGAAATAGGTGAGTTGTGATTACTATCTTATTACCACGTTGCATTAACGAAAACACGACAGAAACAAATTTTATGATAACAGGAATAGGTAAGACGGTAATGCCAAACTCCACCTAAATGTTGCTGAACTCCATCATCTAGCACTCACTATGATTATGTTATATTAGGCCAATCGTTTGCCGTTTACGAACTGCCTAGCAGAAAGTCAGATGGTCTATTCTTCAAATAGTTCCGGACTAACATGTGATCAACCATGGAACATAGAAGAATAAGCGGAATTGGCAAGTACAAACATTTGTATCAGGACCGCGATCGCCATACTCACACATAAAATAAGCATTATTGCATATAAACTACTAATGCAAACATTGTTTCATTGGTCGTTTTCATTTTAAACAACAATAATCCGAAACACACAAACAGAACATTTAAAAATATACCAAACTGCGTTACAATAAATTTTATTTTGCTACAAAGAAAAAAGCGTATTTACGTCCTTTTGTAGTCTATTCAAAATAGACTCATCTATTTGTACAATAGTGAAACTTAAGATCTTAATAGTTTCGCTATTCTACAATAGATGGCAGTATTGATTTTTCTGTAGTTTTCAGTTGATCATATTTGAGTAGAGAACTTTCTAGAACGATATACGTAATGACTGTCATTACGTATATCTTTCTAGAAAAATTAGGTCAACCTAAAATGAACTTTATATGTAAGGTGTACGGCTGATTTTAGATTGACTTTCTATTATATCATTAGAGATTATATTAAATCAGGAATTTAATTAAAATAAAATGAAAATTGTACTTTCGAATGATATGAAATATCTCCATTTTTAATCATCTGTATTCTACTATCATTTCTGCATTCAAGGATGGCACAATACGGCATAATTCAGTGTATAATAGATTTTCGCACGACGACTATCTCCTAATGATATGGTAAGTATCACTAAGGCAATTTAGAGTAAAAGCGCATAATAGTGGCGCACGCGGCACGCCCTCTTCAATTCCCCTTGTTCTATGTTCCATGTGATCAACACAGAACTATACTTATTACTTATTTCTTACATCTTATTCTTAAATCTTAAACTTAAACTTATTCTTAAATCACTTTATCTTTAATCACTTAAGTAGGGGAGCCCAAGATGCTAAATGGGTCTTACAGACCTATTGAACTCGACTCGAGCGTCTTACAGACCTATTGAATTTTGTTGATTAAATTATTGGCAAAATTAAAGGTTATGTAGGTAATGTTTTTCTTTCAATGTTGGGGAAAAATCTACAGGTAAAAAAAAGAAAAATAGAACTGTGACATGGAAACACTAAATCGCGTCAGATTAAGGTATGGTGGGTTATTTGCCAGCTAAAATTTAGAAAATCTGCCGATTCAAGTGTAGCGTAAGGGAGGGGAGGATCATCAAGTTGCAAAGAAAACGTTGTTGTGACATTCTCGAGCGCGTCTGTTTTTTTTAATGATATAGGGTCTTATGTAAGAATAATGAAAAAAATATAATCTGACAATTTCCACAAACCGAAATTATTGGATTTTTTTTATGCCCTAGTTACCCGCCCCTATATAAAGGGCTTATATTTGGTGAAGAGACTCAATCAACAGTATGCGAGGTACCCCCCTTTTGTTTATCTGACGCGCTCGAGTAAATGTAAAAATCCCCTCTTGGGCTCCCCTACTATTAAACTACCAAGTAACCTATATTTAGTTCTATGATTCAGAAATTTCTTTTCAACTGACTCCCTAAACTGGAGGAGATACAAAAATGTTTTTTTTTTAAATGTATGTTGCCTCGGAACTCAGTTTGGATTTATGAATTGATTTGGATTTTTTTTCTGGAAGGATATGATTTTCGTGTGGTCCCATATAGATAAAATCAAACATCTGATTCAATGTACCAGGGATACCAGATACCAGAAACCGTTGATACAGTTTTACTAAGCTTAATTTAAGTCCGGAGAAAGGTACGTACCTATTGCTGTTTCATATTTGTTAGGGAAAGATTTGTCCGTCCGCTCTCTCATAAACACCCACTTGTTGTTCTCAAACTTGCATTCAATAATTTTGTTATCGTACTCCTTGAGCAGTTTCGACACTTTCATCACCGCAAATGGTTCTGGCATTCCATTCACATACAAGCAACCTTTTTTCTCTGGCAACATTCTGAAAAAATATTAATCATGCATTTCAATCCATGTTGCGAGGTATTAACTGTTAATGCCACTTCAGAAGTTAGTTTAGGGTCTTTAGATTTAAAAACCGTCACGCCATTTCCACGATAAGTAGGTGGAGGTGCAATACACCCACAAATTAGACAACAGCATTAAGTTTTTTTTCCCGCTGTGTTATAAATGAATAATTTTTAGGGTTCCGAAGTTAACTAGGAACATAAGGGTTCCTTTTCTATTCTATCTTTTCTGTCTGTCCGTCCGTCCGTCCGCAGTCTAGCGCAGAGGTCCTTAATACTAAAAAGCTGTAATTTTACATGAACATACATATTAGTCAAGGCAACAAAATGCTAACATAAAGTAACATCATGCCCGGTTCTCTTGCGGGGTAGGCAAAGTAAACCGAGTGTCCATAGACTTTCCAGATCACCGCGATTCACCGGTTTGTCGGTTAGCGAGATAAATGGTGATCCTCGTCGCCGCATTTACCGACATGTAAACGATTACCGACTATTTCTAGTGATAACCAGGACCGACAGTTTAACGTACTCATCCGAGGCACGGCAGTGGTAGTACACCACTCCACAAGACTGAGATTTTAGATTTTCGAGAAAATCTCGAAACAACTTCAACAAAATATTTAACAATTTGACAATCTTAGCTTATTTCATTCACAAATAAAAAAATCTCAGACGTACGTGACGTTGCGACCGGGTCCGGGTCATATATAACGCTATCACGGCTAAATTGCTATACCGATTCTGATGAAATCTGGCAACGAGATAGTTAAAGACCCGGGCTCAAATGTAGGCTAACTTCCGTTCTTAGAACATTCTTACAACATCGACCACTAAGGGGATGAAAGTTATCGAGGACGTGTTTCTCGTGTGACTCGTGAGCGAATAATTATGGCCAAATAATCTATATTAATATTATAAATGCTAAAGTTTGGATGGATGTTTGTTACTCAATCACGCAAAAACTACTGGACAGATTTGGATAAAAAAGGTACACAGGTAGATGATGACCTGGAATAGCATATACATACATACACATACATTTTATCCCGAAAAATTAGGTGATCACGCGGGATTCGCCCAAAATTTTTATAATGCAGGTTACAAGTAACGCCCAGACGTACAAACGCTTGTACAAAATAAAACAAAAAATGCTTGTCCCAGTCGAGAAACGGACCCAAGACCATTGATTACGTATTCACTAACCACTCGAGCAACTAAGCGGTCAAACACATGTATTTTACTATTTTAAATTGCATGTTCTTTTAAATTCAACTTACCCAAGGCCGGTTTCTTGAACAATCTTCAATTTAAAATCGATACTGTTCATCTCTGGCGGTTTCCATTTAAGTACGTCATGGCACGGTCCAGGCGTGTAAGGCTATAATAATAATAAAATACTAGAATACAGTCAGCCTCAAAAGTAGCGACAGAAATAAGAGCACGAATAAATGTGTGGTCATATTTCGTCCAATCACAGCCAACGTACGGACGCGTCACGTCACGATAATGTGGAAGTGGCATGTGACTTACAATTTTAAACGTTAAAGCTATGTACTTAAAGTAGTATAAAATGTTAGCTTTGGTCGATAAAGCGGAACAATATTCGAAACTAAACCATAAATAACCAGAAATAAGGTTGATTATTATATGATACTTTTAACATTGCGATATTTTTTGTGTTTCTCTATAGAACTCTATTTTTACCACATTATCGGATATTGAGAATACTATTGACCGAAGGGTACCGGTTTCGCGTATTTTAACGAATCATTAGAATTCCATTTCACCTGTGCCGTTTTATAGAATTCCACATCTCCCTCTCAGAATATTATGAACAAGATGTCATTTAATTCGTAATTTCATCTAAAAAGTTTTTAAAAATGTGCCGCATAAAAATTGCAAAAGTTATAAACGATTTATTTAAATAAAATAAGGTGTTTTGTTTATCGCAAATATCTCAAAAACTATTACAGATATCGGAAATTAAAAAAATAATATTCTAGAGCAGGAAATTTAGATTTGGCTCTAAAAAAAGGACTAAAACCGGTGAAGTAGTAAGAAGAAATATATTTTTTTAATTGATAAATGTGAATATTTAAAAATAATAAAATTCAGGTATTATTAGGATACATGAATGAATAAAAATCCGTTGAAAAAAAGTGTGTATGCTTATATGTACGCACGAAGACATTATCTATTTTCTATATTAATATTATAAATGTGAAACTTTGGATGTTTGGATAGATGTTTGGATGGATGTTTGTTACTCAATCACGCAAGAACTACTGAATGGATTTAAAAAAAAATTGGTACACAGGTAGATAATGACCTGGAATAGCACATAGGCTACCTTTTATCTCGGAAATCCCGCGGGATTCGCCGAAAACTCTTAATGCAGCGGGCTGCACGCTGCAGCTAGTACTTTATAAATTTACTGGCTGATCCGGCAAACGTAGTTCTGCCTTTTTAACTACTCTTTTTTTTCTATATTTTCTCTCCTTTTAAACCTTCCCTGGACTTCACACACAATTAATTCAAAACCAAAATTAGCCAAATCGGTTCAGCCGTTCTCGAGTTTAACGAGACTAACGAACAGCAATTGATTTTTAAATATATAGATAATAATTAATCACAAAAATCTTTCTAAAAATTTTATCTTTCGCGTTATCCTACGTTTGTAGAAAAAAATAATAGAAAAAAGGAAATTTAATACATCAAAAGAAAGTTTTTTTCCAACGCATTATTTAATTTTTTTTTTAAATATCTTAAAAGAATTATTTGTACATAATTAAAAAAATTTGAAAAAATGTTTTTGAAAAACTAAAATGTCGACTAGCTTATTTCATGATGTCGGTTTTTCGTGACAGTGTGCGCGCGCATCATAAAATTTATTCTCTTCATTTTTCCCTTACGCGCCAAATGAAGTATAACTTAAAAATAAAACTTTTTTCATGAACTAATTATATCTTTTACAATTACAATTTAGAGAACAAATTTTGTATTATATTTAGAAAGTCACGATGGTACACGTATAGCCAATCGTTTGCCTGTTACGAACTGCTCGGCAAAATGATACATGATCTATTCTTCAAAAGGAACCCAGACAACAAACAAAAGAAAACAAAAGAAAAAAGTTAAATTAACACTTACTTCAGTAGAAGGTTGGAATATCAGTCCGTCCGGTTCATGCGAGAGTGTCCTCGCGAACTTGTCGCTGAGCAGAGTGTGGGCCGTGCTCACATCCCAAAACTGTTTGAGAACCACTCGAAACGGTTCCGCATTTTTATCTATTTTACCACTTTCAATAGCTCGATTCCTAAAAATAACAAATATACAGTAGAACCTCTATAAGTCGAACATCAAGAGAGACGCCAAAAAATCGAGTTATAGAGTTTTCGACTTATAGAGAACTAGCTGTGCCCGCGACTTCGTTCGCGTGGAAAAAATTCTAAAATAAAAACTCGCATAGTTCCCGTTCCCGTGGGATTTCCGGGATAAGAACTATCCTATGTCCTTTCTTGGGTCTCAAACTATATTTGTACCAAATTTTATCCAAATCGGTTCAGTGGTTTGGCCGTGAAAGCGTAACAGACAGACAGACAGACAGACAGACAGACAGACAGAGTTACTTTCGCATTTATAATATTAGTATGGATTTCGATTTATGTGGATTTTGATTCGACATAAAGAGATTGAGATGCGTTTTTATAAATTTTGAGCTAGAGAGGTAAAATAAATAAAAATTCAAGTTGCAGACAGAGGTAATAAGTTCCTAACTTATTTTTTTTTTTGAATGATCTATAGATGTAATAAATCTTAAATAATCGAGTTGTAAAAGTTGTAAAAAAAAAATGCTGTTAGAGATACAGAGGTAAAATTTAATGTTTCGAGTTATGGAGGGGAAAAATGTACCAAAATGGCTTGTATTGGCTCACTGATTATTTCGACTAATAGAGGGTTGGGATTTCGAGTAATGGCGGTTTTAGTATTTGAAGAGAAGGGAATAAAACTGTTTTTCGAGATTTGGAGGTTTTCAACTTATCTACTCGTAGGTTCGACGAACTGGTCTTGATAATTTTCCCCAAGCTTATTTTAAAATTCCCTAAATTCAAATGAAACGAAAAATATTAATTAGCAAAAATATGGGTGTTACAAGTTATTACAATTAAAGATTCCAGCATATTTTACCATTAAATGGTTTGCATATATTTAAAAATATCAAAATCACCATATATTCTACGTATTTTAAGAATTTTATAAGCACCATTTATTTACGCACTATATATTTACATTACTTATAATAAATTGAATTTTTATCAAATTATTTTTAGTTACATTTTAAGACACATTTTATAATTCAAGAAAAATTCTTTCCCTATATTCTTAATGAGTTAATTTCTTTAGAATTATACTGGATCGGAACGCGGCCTCACACTGAGAAGAACCGTCGGATGAGATTCAGTGAGCTTGTCTTGTTTTTCTTATAATTTACAAAATCCCATTTGTTGTTCAATCAAAATGTTTACAATACATTTATACATTTTTCAAATTACATAATAAAAAGTTTTTAGTTTAACTTTTTAACTTATCAGTAAACAATCATTCAAACTATAGTATATTCTTTCTAATAGCAAATTAAATAACTTTTTGAAAAATTTATTAAAAAAAATAAAATATACTTAGGATTTTTTTAATAATTACAAAATAAAAGATTCCTTCAACTAATATTTTACCTTATCAGCAAAATCATTTACACTGTAGTAAGTCAAACTTAAATAACCTGACATCAATTATAAAAAATATATTTTATAATTTTTTACAATTTATTTCCACATATTGAGTTAAAAAAAATATATTTTTACAATTTTAAAGTGATGCTATTAGTTTAATCATAATGATGAAATTAGGGGATAAATAATAGATAACTCCATAGATCTTTATTTTATGAACCAGACAGAAAAATTCTTGGGGAAAAAATATTTATTTCCTCCCCAAAAATTACCTTAAAACATTTACCTTCATAAAAAACCTCTTAACTTGGCGTCACTTGTACGTCTTTTCTTTATTATGTCATAAAAAAATATGATACTTACCTAGGATTAACAATTTCTTTTTCTATACACATCAGTCTAGTCGGGTAGAAAGCTTCCTTTCCCACATTCATCCCTTCAAATCTTATCACATCGTAACACAGATATCTGATTTTGTGGCCATCTTTATTGTCTATAACCATTTCCTGAAAATTTTATTAGTTATACCGCCCATTTAACAATTCCTAATTGTCAAATTGACTTAAACACTGCTCAGGGCCTCTTTTGAGAAATATATTTACCTTCCTGCCAAGCTATAAAAGTTGAGTCCAGGCCAAACGCGTCAGTACCATCGTGACTACAACCTTGTAGGATTATGGAACATCTCGCTATAATTTAATACAACTACAAAGTATATTTCTAAAATCTAAATAGGTCATGTCACATATGTATTTTGCGTCTCGACGAGAAGTGCAGTGATCTTTCCTTTAGACCGCGATCTACCTTATCGTTTTATTAGAAAAGTAAAATAAGATGGAAACATTTCTTTTCATCGGTAAATAAGTTTGTCTTAAAATTGTCTAATTTATTTTGAAAATCATTTGTTAATGTTCTTTTTGGTGTTACTATGGAAGCTACAACCGATTAGTGTATGTCATGATTCATAATATATTATTGATTTTATTTACAAAGTTGTATGGCATGGATTCTATGTATTATAATGATAATAGAATTTGCTAGATAAGTTACACAAATCGACCTAAACCCAAAGTAAGCAAATTATATGCTTATGTTTTAGGTGTTGGTCAACGATACAAATACATAGAAATACATATATAAATACTGTCACATACATAATATAATAAACACCCAAATCCAGAAATACAAACATTAATGCTCATCACAAAAATGTTTGTCCTTGTCGGGAATCGAACCCGACGATTCGTAATTAGGTTCTCTATCCACTCGACCAAAGGGGCTGTCAGAATCGTCATTATGAATATGGTCTGTGGAATATACCTGCTTTACATATTCTTTATGCAAAATTTAATAACTTGTAACTCCCATATTCTGGCAAATAAATTATTTCTTTCTTTCTTCTTTAAAAAAACCTATTCCTGCCGCAATAGCGTCAGTGCTTGTCACTGTCGTATTCCGGTTTGGAGGGTAAGGCAGCCGGTAAACTTATGCATGTGACATTAGATCTCACCACGAGATAGCAACGTACCATTAACAGCTTTCGTGTCTATAGGCGATGGTTGACTCTTTCCATCAGGAGACCCATCTGCTTGTTTGCTATCTTATCATATAAAAAAATGATTATCTTACTTACTCCATCAAGTAGTGTGCCAGTTAAGTGAGTGCCTTTAGTGTTGTGAAAGAACCGCAGATTTTTGACTTGGAACACACAATTATCTCTGTCGATCATGTATACCTGATCTTCACCGTCTATTAACATCATATACCTGAAATAATTAAAAACATGAATCTTGCATTTCTTATAAGTTTTTAATTTTTCTGAAAAACATAACTTGAGACTGCATATGTGTCCAATTTGTTGATAGGTTGGCCACCTATCACATCATAGGTTTTAATACCGTTGGCTAATCATGGGTACTATCTTGTGGCGAGATCTAATGCCACATGCATAAGTTTACCGGGTATAATATAAAGGGTTACTTTTAAATGTCTGGTCATTTTTTTTTAAATTAGGAACTAAGGGTGGCTTGCACGAAAATATTTAAATGCATTTAGTCCCTTAAACATGTTTAGCAAATGTCAAAACGCCTTAAATGCTGTCACTTTAAACGTATTTAGTGACTTAAAATGATTTAAGCATTTTGGTGCAAGCCGCCCTTAATATTGAATTCAAAGTGTGTCTTAATTATTATTGTTAAATGATTAATATAAAAATATTTGTTTAAAATATCCAAATAAATTCATGAATTGGATGCACCGAGTCTTGTGTAGTATAGTAACTATAATGTCAGATTAGGCAGGGCACTAAAATATTTTAGTTTGAATTTTGCATAATTGAAATTATATCCATGCGTTTTGTTTTTTGTTGGAGAAAAATAAAATTATGATTTTTTTAATTATTTTTATTTATTACCTAAATGAAATATGTCGATTCTGAACAGCCGCTGAAAATTTGGCCAGAACTTTTAAAAGTAACCCATACATGGATGGTTTAGCTTTATATGTTTGGGATAATTTTATTATTGATACTGCCTCTTTTTTAATTAGCTTGCTAAGTTTCTTTTCAAAAGAGCTTACTAACCAGGGCCTAAACACTCCTATGTACTTGCGCTCATTTAGGTTTGAAAATTAACAGGTCCTGTTTCTAAGCACAGACTTGGATGATGCTTGAAAAAAAGCCCTATAGTTGTTTTCAACTAAAAAAAATCACGTAAATGATAATAAACATTTAAAAATATCTATTACCATTAATTAAACATGTTTCTTATCTGTTACTCACCTAACACCATCAGCTTTCCACGAGACCATATACGGTTTTTCTCCTAGTAGTGATATGTTCTGTCGGTCCATAGAAACTGGTTGTGAGCCGGGAAAATTAGTGTGCTGCCATTTACAAAAAACCTGAGCCTTTTTCCTTATATCAGATAGAAGCGACTCATCGGTAACTTGGTATACTCCTTGAACTTCAGGGATGAATGTCTTATTTTTAAACTTTTCTTTACGCCTGTGCTTGTTATTACTGAAAATCCATACTAATATTATAAATGCGAAAGTAACTGTGTGTATCTGTTTGTCTGTTTCTTCATGCCTAAACCATTGAACCGAATTGGATGAAATTTGGTAAGATATAGTTTGAGACCCGAGAAATGACATAGGATAGTTTTTATCCCGAAAATCCCACGGGAACGAGAACTATGCGGGTTTTATTTTAGAAATTTTTCCACACGAACGAAATCACGGGTACAGCTAATAATTCATATTTATACTCGAAAAAAAAGATTTAATATACCTGAGCTGAAACTACTTTGAGATAAAAATTAAAATTAAAATATTAGACTTATTTTAAAAGAGTAATATTAATTAAAGATATGTTTGAAATTAATGAATACAGCTAACTAAATAATTATTTTTATTGTTTTAAAATTACCAGACACATCATACATATATATGGCGAATCGCTTTGACCCTATACACAATACAGCATGCAACACATAAAACGCAAGAGAGGGCAAACCCACTATGATTACTACTATTGGTCCAGGCCCCCATATATGTATAGACCATCTGCCATTCTACCATCTGCATTTAAAAATTTTTTGTCGAAAAGATTAAATGTTAATAGATAGAAATATAAGCTCAATTCATCTTAAATTTTAAATGTAAAAAAATTGAATGGTAAATTTTGTAAATGATAAAATGTCTTTCTTAATTGTAATCATTTTGATTGAACAAAAGATGACATTTTTTTAAATTGTAAAAATAACTTTTGTGTTGTGAAATAATTCTTATAAATATTGTAATATATAAAATAGAAAAAAGACAAGCCCACTGAGTTTATTCCGCCGGACTCTCAGTGTGTGGCCGCGTTCCAATCCGGTAGTAATTTTAAAGAAATTGACTCACAAAATGTAAATTTCAAAGAATATAATAAAATATTTTTTAAATATTTGCACACTATACCATGGTAGAATATGTTGGTAATCTTTAATTAATTTTAATAACTTGTGGCACCCATATTCTTGCAAATAAATATTTTTCATTTCATTTCGTAAAAGGCGTACAATTGGCTATACGAGTCACAACCATCGTGACTACTAACATACCCGTCACGAGAAACTATAAATTATGTAAACAAACATCTTTTACCAAGTAAATATTTTTACTGCGAGACAATAATGAACTTACCATATTCAATCGACATAAAGTATAGACGGGTTATATGAAAGTAACAATCTATTTAATTTAGTCGGATCATATTTAAAGACACAAAGCGCTGTCGTTTTTGTTTTTTGGTACCGGGACGCGCCGGTCACCGGGACTGCAAAACATCGGTTCGTCACTTAGAAATAAAGGCGTCATTGAGTTTCGAATGCGCACGAGTTTGTTTATTTGCTTTGTTAAAATCGCGGATTTGGTTGTACATATTGGTTGGACCTGATATTTAAAACAATTAATACTTTTTCTTTGAACATAATGTGGTGAACTCGTGAACGTTTGTTTACATAATTTATAGCTTCTCATGACGCTTACTTTAGGTGGTAAAGTTCTGCAATGTCTCGACCGGGTATAAGGTAACACCGTCTCACCTATTCCTGCTTCAAAAGCGACAGTGTTTTCACTGTATTGTTCCAGTTTGTAGTGTAAGATAGCCGGTAAACTTATATATGTGGCATTACCAACACACCACATAGATAACAAAGCACTAATAACATATTTGGTGAATACGACATGATTTCTCTTTCCATCAGAAGAGCCATCTGCTTGTTTGCTCTCTTGTAATGTTAAAAATACATATAAAGCTTACTAACTCCAGGTATTTCTATCTTGCCTTGACCACAAGTTGTTTGCTCTCTTATTATATAAAAAATACCTTAGCCTCCCAACGGGAACACAACAATCACAAGCATGAATGCTATTGCGGCAGGAATAGGTAAAGCATATAGCCGGGTCAGACGATGCGGGTTCGACTACCTAGTACTCACAATGATAGTGATACATAACGCCAAACAGTAAGCATCTTGGCATAACACCACCGCTCCGTTGGTTGAGTTGAGACTATGCAATCGACGGGGCTCGGGTTCGATCCCCCACGCGCACAAACATTTTTGTGATAAATGTTTGTATTTCCGGGTTTGGGTGTTTATTAAATATATTCTAGTATTTATGTATTTCTATGTATTAGTATCTTTGATAACACCCATAACACAAACAAATAATTTGCTAACCTTGGGGTTAGATCAGTAAGTGTAATTTGTCCCTTGAAAATTTATTTATTTATTTTACAAACCTGGCAGGATAGGACAGAGTCTATTCTTTAAAAGTGACCAACACAGGGGAAAATCTTCTGATTGATTACTACTACTGACTATTTGCGGTTGACTATACCTCTGTTGTCTAGTAAATCGGGATTGGTGTTGACCACGTGACGTCTAGGGTTCTATTTCCGGGTCGGGCAAATCAAAAATGTTTTTTCAGTTTTCTGATAAAAACAACATAGCTTGGGATTGGATAGGTGCCTGGTTGATGACAGGCTTGCCACATATCACATTGTGGGACCATGTTTGGCTAATTACGGGTGTACTGTTTGTACCTTTGCCTACCTCTTCTGGGATATGGAAATCTTTTTTATATATTTAAGAAATTTCTGATTTATATTATTTTCTTTCTATTTGGGACTGTTGCTGGGATCTGTGGTAGACTTATTTATAGGCTAGCACCATAATTTTTATTTCAGTAAATACTATTATTAATAATAATTAATACAATACCTCTGTGGTTGAGACGAGCTACTTGCAGAATGATTAATATCTTTTTCATCATCATGTATGTCAACTTCATCTTCCTCTAAAAATACAAAATTCTATGTTTAATTTTTGCTGTTGACTTCTTTTTTCAAAAATTGATTATTTTTTTAACATTCAATTGCTTTGGTCATGCAACTGTTTTACATACGTACACATGTTGGCTGGTAAAAGACAATATTTAATCATATGTAACCAATAAAAATATTACAAAAATAGAATATTGCTTAACTATATAATAAGCCTCAACAAAATTAGTGTAGTAATGTTCCAAAATTATGGTCTTTGAGCAAATGCTAAAGAGTTCAATAAATTGCAGTTAGTAAACAATAATATAAGTTGCAGTTTGTAAACAATGGTATCTATATGCGGGTGTCCATACTTTACTTCGTTTGTTGGATATTCCACACTTAAAAATTCAAGTATCTGTATAGGTTCTTGAAAATCAGTAAACTATTAGATTGATAATTGATATTGATTATTAATATATTGATTAAATATTAATGATACACTTGATAGGTAATGATTTGTGATGTAGGATGCGTAGCTCTCTTGATGGTTGAATACAAACTGTCTTATTATACTAATTAAAATAATAATAAATAATGCATGTCGTGTTAATTGATGAATTGTAATATGTGACGGTTACACCGTACAGTCTATTTTTTATATATTTAATACTAGCTGTTGCCCGCAACTTCGTCCGCGCGGACTTCGTTTACTCTGCACAGCTCCTCCCCTGTATGTGATAGCTTGATAATATGTAGCCTATATGTTAACCCGACCTGTTAGTAATATTAATGCAAAATTTGAACTAAATCCATGCAGTACTTTTTGAGTTTACCCTGGACATCCATACAGATAAACAGACAAAAATTTTAAAACCTATATTTTTGGCTTCAATATCGATTGTAGATCGCGCCCCAACAATTCTTTTAAAAAATATTCAATGTACAGTTTTGACTTTCCTACGATTTTATTATATGTATAGATATAGATCAGAATCGGCTATTGAGTACTGAACACACTCCTTGAGTATGTACAGTCTTTTACTAGTCAACCTGTACACACGTTGAGCGTTGTTTTACCTCACAATTACACATTTCCAAACACTTAATTATTTTTAGTTTCATAATATTTCTACTTTATATGAATCTATACCTACATATAATAAAATCGTAGAAAAGTCAAAACTGCACATTGAATATTTTTTTTAAAAAATATTTGGGGCGTAATCTACAATCAATATTGAAGCCAAAAATATAGTTTTTAGAATTTTTGTCTGTTTGTCTGTATGTATGTCTGGGGTAAACTCAAAAAGTACTGCATGGATTTACTTCAAAATTTGCATGAATGTTACTAACAGGTCGGGTCAACATATAGGCTACATATTATCACGCTATCACCTACGGGGGAGGAGCTGTGTGGAGTAAACGAGTCCGCGCGGATGAAGTCGCGTGCAACAGCTGGTAATAAATAGAGAGAAAAACTTGAATATGGGACATGGCGGAACTCTACCCTACCTAATAGTCACGATGGTAGTGACACAAATAGCCAATCGTTCACCTTTTACAAAGTGCCCAGCAAAATGGCAGATGATTTATTCTTTGCCTTATCTATCCCTGTCGCAATATGTCAATGGTTGTCATTGTCGTGTTCCAGTTTGAAAGGTTAGGTAGCTGGTAGACTTATGCATATGACATTGCCATCCCACAATGGATAGCAATTCATCATTAACATATTTTGTTATCTATAGGCGTTCAGATATATCACGGTTGGTGTGAAGGGTAGGTCACAAAAATCCTTGACGACTGACGTCTGTCGTGATGACAGCGTCGCGGAAGCACCTCACTCCCCTTCGGCTTGTGAAACTCTCAGCGGCGGTCGCGTACACAAATTACTTATAAGCATTAAATTTAAAACGGTTGATTAAGCTATCTAAGGTCACTTTATACACTTGAGCTATTCAACTTCTGGTGGTACACATATCGATGGTGCTATCAAGAAATTCGTAGACATCGCACGGGAACTACACAGCGCGGCTTCAAGGTAAGTGACCATATTTTTCCACATTGGCCGTAATATACTTATATGTGTAGTACAAGCTACCCGTAAACCAGGACAAGCCATCCCAGTCTATCTTTAGACCACTACAATAGGTTTCTCTTCAAATCAGGAGAGTATTTTTGCTATCTCGTATATAGTGACATAATAAGAAAGAAAAGACTGATCCACCACATATGTCACTGTGTTGGTCCCGGCCTCCTTTGAAGAATAGGCCAACTGCCGTTCTGCCACGCAGGTCGTAAAAGGCGACCGATTGGCTATCGAGTCACTACCATCGTGGCTACTAGGTGGTAGAATTCTGCATTGTCTCGCCCGGGTCTGGTACCACCGCCTTACCTATTCCTGCCGCAATAGCGTCAGTGCTTGTCGCTGTCGTGTTCCGGTTTGGAGGGTAAGGTAGCCGGTAAACTTATGCATGTGGCATTAGACCTCGCCACAAGATAGCAACGCACCATTAACATCTTTGGTGTCTATAGGCGATGGTTGACTCTTTCCATCAGGAGACCCATCTGCTTGTTTGCTATCTTATGACATAAAAAAAAAACAACAATTTGTCAGAAAACTTGTCTTAGCCTCCTCTGATAAACAAACCATCTATGATTCTGCCCGGCGGTATGTAAAAGGCAAAGGATTTGCCAAACATGTAATTACCATCGTGACTAGGTGGTAGAGCTTTACAACATCTTGCCTGGTTAACTGCTTTAGCTACTGCTGTTGCAGTATGGTGAAAGCTTGTTAATGTCGTGTCATGCTTTGGTGTGTAACAAAGTCGATAAACTAATGCATCTGGCATTACTATTCCACCACACCAGAAGTAATGCACCATTAACAACTTTAGTGTGTATAAGCAATGGTTAACTCTACTCATCAGGAGAATCAACTGCTTATTTGCTATACTATGATATAAAAAAAATGGAATTTGAGAACAAGAAATGTTTAAAGTTCATCAATATCATAGATAAAGATCTACATTCAATAGGTGTGATTTTGAGAATCATGTATGCACATATGCTGTTTCACAAAACACTTTTTATTTTGTTTAAATATTGCCGACCGGTTTCGTTTTTTACGTTATCAGCCAGCCAATTAGGTATCTAAGTTCAATAGTCATTTTAATAGACACCATCTTTAAGAAATTGTCTAGAAGAATTACATTTGTGTTGTTTACTCACCATAACACCAGTCTGGTCGTGGAGGAGCATTAGGGACAGCGTCTTCATCATCATCTTTGTAACGGTTGTGTAATTCTTCTAGATAGTCTTGCTTATAAATACCTGGTTCTCTAAAAATATAAGTAAAACATGCGAGTTTATTAATATACTACTGAAATACAATATAATAGAATATAACATAGATATTGCAGAGCTATGGAATAATAAATTAAAATAAGATACATACATACATACATACATACATACATACATACATACATACATACATACATACATATCTTCACCCATGTCTCTTACAGGTTAGGCAGATAGAACCAATTATCATAATCTTTGCAGATTTGTATGAGGTGATATGTACCCTTATGTTGTCCTACATTTCTGAAAGAACTAGGTTGGCAGAATTAGCCACCATAACAACTGCGCACAATGGCCCATAGAGCGGCTATGTGTGGTGTAGTCCACTTTGATACATAGACAGATAGATATATCTAACAGACAGTTTTTAAAGAAAAAACACCCCCAATAACAAATTGTTATTTTCTTTTGTAAATGTGTGTTGGTGTGCAATAAAGTATGTAATTATTATTATCCCTTTATTTACATTTTTATTTTATATGTATTCATTTATAACATTTCAGTTCAGGGTGTTCAACTCGGTTTGAGTCCAGTTTAGTATGCCGAAGGCATATATATAAGCAGGGACATCACAAAGCTGTTGAATGCACGCATCAGACAAAAGACGTTTTAGAACTTTTGTCAAGCAGCCAAAGACTCACTCAGTCTTCAACTAACTAATGTCTCTATCCTATATACCTAAAACACCAACATACCAAGGTATTTATAGGTTTTGGTGTCAGAGAGAGATCTAAAAGATACTGTCTCGGCGATTTTTCACTATTTACAAATTTGCCTATCTGTACACGTATGACCCTGCATTTATCTATGCCAAATTCCATTCTGATATCACTACTAAACTTCTGCGTAAGGTTAAGTAATGACTTCAAATCTGGTTTGTTGGATGCAATAGTTTAAAGATCATCCATATACAGGAGGCCTGTGCCATGAGACATACCGAGTTGCGGGACTTACTATAATTTTTTAAGTAAATTTTTGTGAGTTGATAAATGATGTACCCAAAACTTAGAATAAAGGCTTTGTTATTATATACTGGAGATTAGAAATGATTTCACCCTCTCTATGAAACCGATGGCCTAGCTTTAAATCTCTAAGTAGAGCACTTAAGAAATACAAAAATACATTCATTTTGAGCAGGATCTAAAATTTTGTTTGTATATAAATGTTCATTTAATTTCGATCTCAAAATGAAGGGAAGGAGCTTATAAATTGTAAAAGCTATTATTATTAGTCTTGGAGAAAGCTAAAGTAAATGATAAAATGATGAAGGAGGAATTTTAGAGATCAGAAGCAAGAATTGATTCTCAGAAATATCCCCTCGCTAGATGTGAAAAAGTGTCTATAATAATAAAGCTTTATTTGTTCACAAAAAAAAATACAGTATTTATTATTTCGACTTAAATTATTTATTTTTTTATTTTTAGAGTCTTATTTTAATGCTCACCCCGTTTTGGATAAACCTCCCTCCTTTAAAACAAGAAACAAGTGTATATAGGTGATCATTTCTATCAGAAGAGCCATCTGCTTGTTTGCTAATGTCTGCAGTACGAAAAGTTTACTCACCTCATTTGCGCAAATTCTGTCAACGCTGGTATTAAGCTACAATCCATTTGATCAATTAAGTATGCTGTCAATAGAAAACCAGTTCTATTAAATCCATGGGTACAATGCACACCAATGACGTCATTAGGATGCCTCTCAACAAATTTTCTAACTGTATTTATGAATTTGCTAGAAATAAAAATTATAAACATTAAATAAATTAATAAATCGGTTTTCCACTAAGTTGAGATATTTTAAGCTGCTTTGCAGAACTCAAAAAATTCAATAATCTTAAGTTTTTTGAATATGAAACTATTCTAATTTCTGAAAAACTGTAACTTTTGATTTGATTTTTACCTTTTTTATAATTGAACTCTAATTTAAAATTTATTCAGCTCTAAAATGTTGTTCAGGACAATATTTCATTTTCACTCTTCAACTCTTTTGCACACTGCGGCGCGGCATGCATTATTAACAGTTGAAAGGAAATGTATGGCTCAACAAATTTCAATCACACTCAGTATTAAATTCATACACCAATTTGATATAAAAAGTATATGATTATAAAGAGAAACCTTAATTCTTCAAATTCTGTATAGCTAAAAAATCTCGTTGAAAAAAAATATTGATGGCTGTCAGTTGATTATTCAGTATCTTCACACCCATATCCCCGAAGGGGTAGGCAGAGGTACAACAAGTGCACCCACGATTAGCCGAAGATACTTGGTCCCATAAATGTGATAGGTGGTAAGCCTATCGCCAACTGGGCACTTTCCAATCCCGGGCAACTTTGAGTTTCTCAGAAAACTGAAAAAACACTTTTTTTTAAAGTGCCCGACCCGGGCCCGGGACCTCATGTAGTCAACTCCAAAGCTGGACCACTAGACCACAGAGGCGATAAAGTTGATTATTTTATGTCTGTAAACATGGAATAGGTTGAATTGCTTTATGAATTCTTTTTATTTTATTATCAATATTATCTAATAAACTCAGAATAGATCCCTATTGAAAAGCAATTCATTTATACCTGTTTTTTTATATCTATACAAATAAATAAAATTGGAGTATGTGTTTGTAATGTTAAAATAACCGGTTTTAACAAAATGCATATAGATGTATACACGGTACACATACCAAAATAATACTTTTTTTACGATTTTTGTCTGTCTGTCTGTTTGTTCCGGCTAATCTATGGAACAGCTGGACCGATTTTGACGGGACTTTCACTGGTAGATAGCTGATGTAATAAGGAGTAACTTAGGCTACTTTTAAAATAAAACCACATGGACGAAGTTGCGGGCAAAGCTAGTAATAAATAATTTAAAGAAAAGAACATTGCAACATGCACTTTTGAATTCTCTAAACTTTTATTTAATATTATATTGATACAGTTTTTAGTGTTTCAGTGTTAACCTTATCAATTTGCTTATGAAATGCAGCTAAAGTAGAAAGTGCTATTCTCATTTTATCTAGTAGCATAAGCAGATATTATTTTTGAGTCTTTTTATATTTGTTGTTAAAGTTTTTTCCATATTTGAAACTTTTTGATTGTACTAAAAAAAATAAGAAATAAATTTAATGTTTGGAATTAGAAATTCACATCTTGAATTTGGGGTCGGCTAGGGGGCTTTTATAGGGGCTAGTGCCCCTTTCAAACAAGACCTCCCTCACCCTGAGGAAATGTGTAGTTTTTTTATATAATATTAAATATCAATATTTTTAGGCGATATATTTTAGGACGATTTATAAAATAAATCGACCAAAAATATTGATATATTGATGTATCAATATTTATTCGACAAGCCTATTTT
Source organism: Apodemia mormo (assembly GCA_036924255.1). Lineage (NCBI taxonomy): Eukaryota > Metazoa > Arthropoda > Insecta > Lepidoptera > Riodinidae > Apodemia > Apodemia mormo. The sequence goes on from JAUPFN010000003.1 coordinate 9,331,885, forward strand.
GCCTAACTTAATATTCATACAAATTTGTTCTTTATCACACATGTATAAGGGTCAGTTTCAAATAAACTCTTGTAGCTGAATGAGACAGACTACTGTTAAATGATTTTCCACTGTAAGTAGTCGTAGTTATTGGATTGTGTCACTTCTTGCATTAACCTAAAATGCATATTTCAGACTACGACTTAAGTTTTCATTACTATGACAAGTTTTAAGAAAAAAATGAGGGAAAGTCATTTGGAATTTTCATCTTTAAAACGTCTTTGCCTATGGCATCAAAGGTATTAAAACGCAAATTAAATAAATAAATAAGAAAATTTACTGAAAAGTACAAATTTCTGTAAAAGTTTAGTTCTTAATAAATAATAGTATATTTAATAAATTAATAATAATAAATTAATAGTCTTAGTCATTTTAGTACCTACTTTTTTTATATTAAAAATAGAGAGCAGATGGCTCTCCTGATGGAAATAGAAACCGTCACCTATAGACACCAGATGTTAATGGTGTGATGCTATATGTGTGGAGGGATGGCAATGCCACATGCAAAGTACTGGGGGCCCTGTTGAGCCATTGTACATTTGCTGCAAAGGAGTTGCTGAGCTTATTTGCTTGAGATTGTTTTGAATAGTTATAAATAAAAAAAGCCTTGATTGTTGAGAACACAATCGCAATTTTAATATACCTTGTTTGTTCTGTAGAAGGAGTTTCGCCATGGCCGCGACATTGTAATTTTACGTATTTGCAATCCATTTTCTCTACTTCAGTTTTATCGTAAAAACGACTAGTATTAGTCAGATCAATCCATAATCCAAGTTTCATCTAAAACGAAATATACACGTCAACAAATCTTTCATTATTTACAAAATCTAAAACAGCTGATCTTATAACAACGTACATTCATTCCTTTCACATGTGAAAAAACCATCGATGGAGTGAAGTATTTAGATCGAGGCAATTTTTCATTGAACTGTGAACCTAGAGGTGTTTTAAATGCTAGAAATTGACCCCCTATTAGCCCGTTAGACAGGGGTGGGCAGTTAAGCCACCGACTCGGAATAGGTCCTGGGTCTCTGTGCGTCATTGTAGTGTTATTATTCAATTAAACCCCTTTAGAACGATAATCCTTAGTCGATACACTTAAAACTGATCAATTCATTTTTCTATTATTAAAGTCATCCTGTCGATGTAATGTAAATAAAATAAGATTTTTATGTGAATAATGAATTGCCGCACACTTTGTCGCACACTTTCATTTCTATTTTCTATTTTATTTGACAGCGGCACAGGCTACAGCAGTGTTGGCAGTGACAGATAGTCAAAAGTAACATGAGACAGCTCAAAAAGTAACATTTTCACGAGAAAAGTAACATTTCCTTATTTTATGTGAAAAACGACACTAATACTACAAAATGACACATTATTATACAAAAACTAAAAAGTTTTCTGCCTCATTTTATTATTATAATAAAATATTTGTATAAATAATTTTCGTACAAATATTTGATTGGTAATCTTAAAAAAGAAAAACATATGCAAGTTATACGTATACCAAAAAATTAAGAAATATAGTTCAATCAAGGAACTTATATACGATAACTGGAATTACTACGAAGCAATATTTGAAAAATAAAAATGTACTTTATTCCGTATCAAATAAAGTTGACATTTGTTTCTTAATTAACAGAGGGGAAAAACGTTCTGAGCAAGACAACGATAAGAGTGGATGTTGTCCCTTTCTTGCAATTGCCAGTGTAAATAATACTATCTAAATGGTAGATTTTTATATATTCGGTAATCGTTAAATCCTTTTTATTCATACACGTCGATAAATAAATTAGCATTAAATGTATTGTAATTAACATAGTGAGTTCTAAAATGTGCTTATTTTAATTATTACGTAATTACTTATGCAATGTAAAAACTGTTTCTCAAATTAGTAGAATTACTTAGTAGTAATTTGCAAACAACGCATCGCCGCACTTATATATGGCGATTGGTGCTTTATTTAGAAGCAAGAGACACACTCCACCCATGTCGTGGCACTCTTCGGAACGATTTTGAAGCGCGTGTGAACATTCCTAGAATATAACTTCCTTGAGTTCAATAGCTACAGCTTACCATATATCTAACTAAACATAATTAATCAATTTATATATGTATAAGACAATTAATGCAAAAATAAACATATTTCTTTTGAATTATTGATTTCCTAAATACTTTTAAATTAAAACTATATAAACTATATAAACAAAGAAAAGATTGTACAAAAAAATGAAAAGAATAGTATTTATAAAAAAATTACTTAATTAGTAGTAATTCTACTAATCTGAGAAACAGTTTTTGCTTTGCATAAGTAATTACGTAATAATTAAAATAAGCACATTTTAGAACTCACTGTGTCAATTACAATATATTTTATGTTAATGTATTTATCGACGTATATGAATATAAGGGATTTAACAATTACCAAATATATAAAAATCTACCATCAGATAGTTTTATTTACACTGGCAAAAAAGGGACAATATCCATTCTTGTCGTTGTCTTGCTCAGAACGTTTTTCCCCCGTTCCAGTTAGTCAGTACCATGACATGGGCGGAGTGTGTCTCTTTCTACTTAATAAAGCGCAAGGAAGTTACATTCTACCCGGAATGTCCACCCACAGATCAGTAAATTGTAGCAAGCTATTGTGTCCACCCGGGCTTCAAAATCATTCCGAAGAGTACCACGACATGGGTGGAGTGTGTCTCTTTCTACTAAATAAAGCGCCAATCGCCATATATAAGTGCGGCCATGCGTAGTTTGCAAATTACTACTAAGTAATTCTACTAATTTGAGAAACAGCTTTGCATTGCATAAGTAATTACGTAATAATTAAAATAAGCACATTTTAGAACTCACTATGTTAATTACAATACATTTAATGCTAATTTGATTTATCGACGTGTATGAATAAAAAGGATTTAACGATTACTGAATATATAAAAATCTACCATATAGATGGTTTTATTTACACTGGCAATTGCAAGAAAGGGACAACATCCACTCTTGTCGTTGTCTTGCTCAGAACGTTTTTCCCCTCTATTATGTAAGAAACAAATGTCAACTTTATTTGTTACGAAATAAAGTACATTTTTATTTTTCAATTATTACTTTGTAATAATTCCAGTTATAGTATATAAGTTCCTTGATCTAAACATAACAACTGGTATAAGAAATCTGTATGTGCAAACAGATGTTAGGAAAAATATATTTAAAATTAATTGTTTACTAATCGTGTTAACAAGTAGTTTATATTATAGTACGGAATTTATTGTTTATATAGTGAATTTTTTTGTGCGCTGGATAGACTTTTTAAATCTTAGGGCTTTGCTATTAAGTGTAAGAGTATAATCTATGTTTTTATCACATCCATAAACAAATCTATTTTTGACTGTTGACATGCAAAATAGAGACGTTTACAAATGCTTTCATCTTTTTCTGTCACAGCGTCATTATAATAGTTAGAAGAGATACACACTAGCAATTTATATTTTTGATGTTGGTACACCTACAATTTGGTATTTTACCAGCCCAGCCTGCCATTTTGTAATCTAAAAGGGGAGATAAATTAGATTTTATGGTGTTAAAATTATACATAAACTTTGTTGCCATTTGTTCTAAGGCTCAAAGCAAATGTTTAAATGGACGCATCGTCCATAATTACTCAAGTGTCACGGGATGACGAACAATTAAACAACTATGGATCCGAAAGAGGTAAATCTGAACTATGTTACACCTGTTACCTAGGGTTATCAAATTAGAGCGTATAATGTTACATTCGAGTAGAATACGCATGTTTATAAATCATAGTAGTTTTCTTTATGGTAATATAATGCTAGATAGTACGCTTGCTGTCAACTGTTGAAGTTTATTATCCTATCGGAATCGAGGTAAACAAATTCAATGAATACATTTATAGTAATCACGTCAACAACCTTGATATCCTGCTTTTATATATTGAACTATCCTTAAAAACGTAATTTGATATTGTTTTAGGAACGTCACCTGGAGGACAACATAATGATGGAGATGGAACGCCAGTATCTGGCTCCACCCCGTTAGGTAGCAAGAAGTCTAGTGGAAGTGGTGGTTTTTTACGATCGTTACTATGTTGTTGGCGAGGTGGACGAGGGAAAGGTCCTCCTGGAGGCAATGGCACAAACAGTATCGATGGAAGGGCTTCGCCCCCCCTTCTTGTTATGTCAGAACATACACCCAGACCTCTGCTTCCTCCTGTCAGACACCAAGACATGCATAAAAAATGTATGGTAATTGATTTAGACGAAACATTAGTTCACAGCTCATTCAAGGTATGTTTAGTTTGTAATTTGTTTAATATTTTACATTTAAGTTGATAAGGATCCATTATATTACTAATTGTTAGATTTGTTTGAAGATGTTTTTGAAAGCGTCTCTAACTTTTTTTTAAATTTGGCACTATTCAATAAAAATAATATGACTGGGCAAACTACAAGAATTGAGCTGACCACGTAGTAAGCAAATTATATTATATGATATGATAAAGTAGCAATTGTTTCCATGCCTAGGTAATAATACTGTTATAAGTTTATAATATTTGATGGGACTCGAAACATAATAATTTTAATGAAGAATACTGCAACAACCAATTTCTTGTATTCTGGAACCCAGCATCAAATCTTCTTCAAATTTAAATGGGACCATGCAGGAAGGCAAACACAAAAAGATTTTTCTAAATTGGTTCATAAATGACTGAATTCTAATTAACCTGTCGAATCCCAGTTGGTCATATTTAACGGCTTTGTATTTTTTAAGTTTCTACCAGTGCTCAATGTGAAAAATATGACCGCACTTAATTTGAATTTTATCATATATGTAAAATATTTTACTGAATAACCTTATCTTAAACCCTAGTAGACAGAAAATATATCTATCAATACGTAGTCGTTTACAGAATGATAAAATATGTCTTAATTATAGAGAAATCATATTATTTATACAACGCGGTATCAGCGTTGTCGTGGGTCAATTAGTAACGAATGCCACCACTAAATACCGCATGTGCGAGGGTGGGACTCGAGGGGTTAAACAAATAAAAAAATACAACCTCCTTTTGGGGATTCAAGTGATAAACGAACGTAATGAAAAAAATGATAAAGAAGGTGATTTTAATTTTTAGCTTGTGAATTTTGAGTTTATTAGTAGATGTAGAGACACTTTTTACTGAAGGTGGCAGTGGACAGAAGCATAATCATACTTTGTGTCAAGCGATTGTGACTGTGTATGATGCCTCGGCAAGGGATTCTAAGGTTAAGATATATCTATAATTTTTATATTTAGTGATGAAAAATTCAGATATATGAGTACAATACTTGTATTTACTCTTATTTGAACCAGGCATAAGATAAGAAAAAGATAAATGTAAGCATCAAATGTTATCTATGAGCTGTAGAGATTTTATCATTGTATCATTCAATGTCAGAAATATTTTAATTCATTGTTTCTTACTGCACATTCCATTACTGTGATAAAGTTATTGATGTCAATATAACTACATTTTGCACAAAACATTTCTTAAGTAATATAAACTATAATAAAACCTAAATATAGGTAACAATTATTAGCTTTATGTAATACTTGAGATTTGTTGGATTAGGAATTGATTTGAAAAAAAAGGGCGTTCTTCCCATTTGGTCCCATATACATTTGGTAATAATGTGGTCCAGAATTCAAAGATATAAGAGATTGAAAGTACGTTGTTGCAGTTTTACACAATTTTAATTATTATTCCCCCTGTTTTATTATGAAGAAGTGAATTACAAGGTAATTTTACAATTATGAATGTGCCAAAAAGAACTATTAATGTATCTCCAAAGTTAAAGTTAGAATTTCCATTAAAATTGTGCATCAATCACTCAACTATCGATATATGTAATGCCCCCTTTGCTTAGGTCTCACTCGGTGCATATGCACTGCCAATGTACCACTCTCCCATTTGAATTTAAACCTTAGATATACAGACCACTTTAATATGAAGAAGCACTCTGATAAATTTGCTAAATCCTAGAAATACAAAATATTATTTATCTGTGGCGGGGTATTGTTTATTTGCATTTTAGCATTTCTCAGTATGGGTTGTGTGGATTCATCGTACTTTGATAGCTGTGTGTTTTAGGTTTATCTGAAGACATTGTTGTGTTTTTATTTAGAAAAGTGTTTATTTTGACACATAGGAAATATATGCATAATTATGTATCTGTGTAGAAGTTTACAGAATTATAGGCAGTTTAGTGTATTCTGGTTACTGTGTGTAGTAGATTTATCTGAAAAGGTACTGTTTTTAATTCAGAAAAGTATTTATAGGAAACATATCACTTATACATAGCCATTTATAAAATTATATAATATGGTAAGGTTTTAGAGTGATTATATTTTTTGTCAAATGTGGTATTTTACCTGTAATTGCAAAAAAAAATTCTTTGTGTTTTCAATGCACACTCTGTCTAATTCTTTTTATAATTTTTTTTCCGGGCTGAAGATTCATCATTAAGTGCTCATGGAATTTTTAATATCATAAATGCCTATCGGTCGTGGCATACCTACACATGTATGCATGTGAGCCACCATGCTGTTTTAGCATTCAATCTAATAGTCAATTTGCAGTTTTTAAATTCAGATATGTAGAATTACAAAATTTAAAATGTTGTATATATAAATTATTATTAATATCTATTCATACTTTCATACTAATATTATAAATATGAAAATAACTCTGTCTGTCTGTCTCTTTTTCACACCTAAACCACTGAACCGATTTAGATGAAATTTAGTAGAAAGATAGTTTGAGACTCGTGAGAAAGGACATAGGATAGTTTTTATCCCGGAAATCTCACTGGAGCGATATGCGTAAAACCTTGGGACTTTTAGTAATTTTTCCATGTGTGCGAAGTCATTGGTACAGCTAGTTGCTAATATGGGACACAATTACACTGTGTAAAAATATAATCATTTATCACAAAAAGTAATTTGAATGTGAATCTGTGAATTCAACAAATAAATAAATTATATTGTCTCTTTGTTATCGGACATGATAAAAAGTGAAGATAATTTTAACAAAAGGATGAATTTTATTCTCTACATAATGTCAGGAAACTAATATATTATTTACTTGTGAAAAACATGTAGTATTTATTTAACATTTAATATTTATCCATACTGATTTACAATCTTCTTATTTTTTTTATATCATAACTCATAAGATAGCAAACAAAGCAATGGGTCTTCTGATAGAAAGAGTCAACCATTGCCTATAGACACCAAAGATGTTAATTGTGTGTTTACTATCTTGTGGTAGGCTAGTCAGTATCATTCATTTTGTATTACTTTGACTATCTCAAAGCATAATTATTTGAAGTGAAAACTTCTTTGACCCCTTTGAGCGATTTTTGGTAAGGACTTGACTTATATCACTGTCTCACTTCAACGGTCCCGCAAATTCTTTCTTTCTGGCTCCAGTAGACACCCTGAAAGTTGATGAACTCATATTGGCCCTCAAAAATGACAGTGCACCTGACTTAAATGGTTTTACAAACACACTTATAAAATCTATAAGACCTCATATTACTTACACCATTATCATTTATTTACAATCTCAGCTTTAGCTCTGGTTGCTTTCCAAATACTTGGAAAATTGCCTCTGTAACACCTATCCTAGGTATCCTAAGGTAGGCCCGAGAGTTTCCCCCAGCAACTATAGACCAATTGCTCTTTTAAGCGTTTTTTCTAAGTTGCTATAGAAAATTATGAATAAACGCTTGAGAGCATTTCTAGATGAAAGTCAGCTGCTATCGAGTCGACAATTTGGTGTTCGGATGCACGCTTCAACAGAAGACGCAGTTCAGAAGCTGGTTGACTTGGTAGTGATGCACATGGATGATGGTTTTGTTGCTATGGGGTGTTTCTTGATCTTGCAAAGGCTTTCGACACAGGTTCTGTCCCTATTCTTCTACGTAAGCTGGAGGGGATGGGAATTCGTGGGATGGGTCATAGAATTAGTCAGTCAATAACAGATATATATTTTTTGGGACATCAATCACCATCATCATTCATGCTGTTAACCGATAATTTTTATACAGATCCTGTACTGACCTGAGACCTATTTCCAAATAATTTCACTAATGAAAACTGTGACTGACAGCAGATGTTTGTCTTGTACAAACGCAATTGCAGTACTAATGCACTAATTGATTTTATACACATCTATATCTGTTGTTATATGTATATTATGTAGATGACATGCTAAACTCCTTTGATGAAAAAATGTGTGAACGGTTGACCCTTGAGGCTATCCCTGAAACTTTCCACTAAATTGAGGTATTTTAAGCTCAAAGGAGTAAAGCATAGATTTTTTCAGTGCAAACGTATCGTTAGTTAAAAATGACACTTTTGATTTTTGAAAAGCTGTATAATTTTTTTTTTACATCGATAGGGAAGGGTTTGACCATGATCTCGCCTGATGGTAAGCTAAGATGCGGCCTAAGATGGAACACACTTCCCTGGAAGGTACCTGTTTACTCTTCTCTTGAAGATCTCCAGATCATTCTTACAATCTAGTTTTTTGATTTCTTCTTTAAAATGTCTGTGTCCATAATATATTTTCCCCTCATGGCCAAGATGTATTGGTCCCGGGCTCCTTTGAAGAATAGGCCAACTGTCGTTCTGCCACGCAGGTCGTAAAAGGCGACCGAGTGGCTATGCGCGTCACTACCATCGTGACTACTAGGAGGTTAGAGTTCTGCATCGGCTCGACCGGGTCTGGTACCACCGCCTTACCTATCCCTGCCGCAATAGCGTCAGTGCTAGTCACCTATTACGACCTGCCTGGCAGAACGACAGTGCCCCGCCGCCATCGCCGCAGGGCAGTAGCGATAGCATCTCTGTTTAACCATCATTTCCATTTAATTCATTTAACCATTTTCGTAAAAAATATTTGTGTTTCATAACATAAAAATCTTCTTTTTGTCTGTATGTTACCATTATTATAATTCAATTATAATTCAAGTTGGGCTTGACCAATCTCGTTGAAAATAGGTATACAGTGAAAACATGTGATTGCACATAAATAATTGTTTTCTTTTTATTAGTCACCCAGCAAAGCAAGAGGGTTTAGCAAGTATTTGTATAAATACAAAAATTGTTTCTGTTGTAACAAGGTAATTCACATATCTTGTCATGTCAGGAGTTCTCCCCACTATTCACATTTCTTTACATTTAAAGTCTTTGATTAGATCAAAGAAAGTTTGTTATTTTTTTCTATCAACATTTCTGAAATATTTAAAAGCATTGTGGTTTATTTTTAGTTGCTTGTATACCTTCCCTTCTTAGCTTAATGTTTAAACGTATTCATATTACTCGCGTCAATGTAAAGTTGCGAGATAGTATAGTGCGTATTTCGCCATAAAATGAAACACCACACACACAATAGTTACCAACACCTAAATATATAGAAACTAGGAAGTACCTGGTCGGCCAATTTTAAATTTTAAAAATCCTTTTTTGTTATATATATGATTTGTTTTTTAAGGTTAAAAGTTTAAAAATGGTAGAAGTTTAGTCACGTGTCATTTTGTATTAACGAACGATCGAATCGAAAGTAAAAAGAAAATGAAAAAACAGGCGTACGTTATTAAAGATCTTGAAATAGCAATATGTTTACGAGAGTATCTATTTCAAGCAAAAACTAAATTAAGTCTTTGTTTTACGATTCTTTTAATGAGGCTTTATATAAAAATAGGTAACGGAAGGAAACGGCAGTAAATGTTTATGATTTTATTTCGTGACTCTTTACGATCGCTTACGTTTCAAATTTATTGATCACTGACTGAAATTTATTTTGCATAAGTTACAATAGATTTTAATTGCAATTGCGAGTTGTTTTTTGCTATACATAGGCTATTGTTTACCTGAAAATCATAGCTAAAGTTAGTTATATATTAGCTAAGCTTAGCTTTAGCCAAGTGTCTCTAACACACTTCCCTTCTACTAACATAAAAGTGGTACTAATTAGAAACGTATATCTAATGATTTAAATAGTAAAATTGCAACAACTGACTTAAATTCGCCTGTAATGTTTGAATGATTCCAGGATTTATTCAACAGATTCTTAACCGCGTGTTGATCCTACCCCTTTTTAGGGTTCCGTACATCGAAAGGAAAAAACGGAACCCTTATAGGATCACTTTGTTGTCCGTTCGTCTTAAGCTGAAATTTATATTAAATACTCAAGTCCCTGTCTATATATACTGTCCCTCGAAGCTGAGAGAAAATTAAATTTCTAAGCTACAGCCGTTTATGCCGCAAATTTTCGAAACTTGCAAGGGAATCAAAACCTACAGGGTACTTGCTGTGAACTCAGAATCTTGAAATTTGGTACGAAGCAACATCTTATAGCACAGATAAAGGAAAAGTTGCTGTAAATTTTTATAGTTAAAATAAAAATCAATTGCTGTTCGTTAGTCTCGCTAAAACTCGACAACGGCTGAACCGATTTGGGTAATTTTTGTTTTGAATTAATTGTTGAAATCCAGGGAGGGTTTAAAAGGTGAGAAAATATAGAAAAAAGAGTAGTTAAAAAGGCAGAACAACGTTTGCCGGGTCAGTTAATAATAAAATATCTGGTTGACCGAGCTTTGCTCGGTTTCTCACATACCCATATCTTGGGAACCGAGTTTTTCTTGGACTTGGAACCTTGATAAATCGATTCCTATAGAATAAATAATATTTTTTTCTGTACCTGGTTGACCGAGCTTTGCTCGGTATTTCACATACCCATATCTTGGGAACCGAGCTTTTTCTGGACCTAGAACCTTGATAAATCGATTCCTTGACCCGAAAAACCCCTAAATTGTGACTTTCATGAAAATCGTTGGAGCCGATTCCGAGATTCCAATTATTTATATACAAGAATTGCTCGTTTAAAGGTATTAGATTAGATATAATTTTAATAATTTTAAAGGTACTGTCCTTTTCCCCATGAACGCGTAAAGGTTTTAAATGTAAATTGATATCAAATACCTTTTAGCTGTAATAAAAATAAAAGTTTGTACGGAACCCTCGGTGCGCGAGTCCGATTCGCACTTGGCCTATTTTTTTGAAGAATATATCCAACTGATTTATCTCTCTGGCATCTCGTAGAATGGCATCATCTCGTAGATATCGAGAAAAGGCGTAGAAATCGAAAAAACGCGTGTCATTAACATCGTGAATACTTGCAAGGTGGTAGAGTTCTGCAACGTCTCTCCCGGTTTAATTCCACCATCTTAAAATTTACATAGTCTTCCCGCTATAGTGTCAGTGCTTGTCATTTATAGGCATAAGTCTACCGGCTACCTTACCCTCCAAACCTGAACGACAGTGACAAGCATTGACTTTGACACTATTGCTATAGGTATAGGTAAGATGGTACCAAGACCTCGGCGAGAAGTTGTAGAATTCTACCACCTGGTAGTCACGATAGTAGTGACAAGTTAAGCCAACCTTTCGCCTTTTACGAACTGCCTGGCAGAATGGCAGATAGTCTATTCTTCTACGGGGCCGTGTTGAATCACAGAATATTCAGAAACGAAACTTACAGGCTCGATATAAGCGGAAAATTATAAAGATTTTGTTCAGGATAGAACCTTTTAAAATGCAATTTGAGGGAGATATAATCGATTTAAAAATGACACGACTCCCGTGTCATACGCCATACGTTAAAAATAATCATGATACGTCTGCCGTGTTGTCCGCAACGAATCGGTTAATAAAATAGTAAATATTTCGCAGTAAAAGATATTAAGATATTAGAAAATTACGCAAACGCGGGATGGCAGTCTGAGAGACAACGGACAGTCTGTGACTGTGCGAATGTTAGAGTTTAACATCTATAGGCGATGGTTCTCTTTCCATCAGGTCAATATCCTAACACGGGTAATGTAGATTGAACTTGACTGAAAACTTCTATTGATGAATCGTCTGAATTGACTTGTTACGTCTTGCCACATTGGTTAGGTACCTAATCAATTTATAGATTTTTACGCATAATGTACGTACGTCGTACGTACGTTCACGTCAATTACTTTTCAGAGTTGAGAGTGATCTTTTCCAGAGATTCACACACGCAAATCTCGTACAACACGTACCCAATTCGAGCGTCATAATATGTCTTGTTCTGCCTCGGCGTCTACTCCCATTTATAAACATTCATAGCCACTAAACGATTGGAGCTAGCATTTTTTATGTCATAGAATAGTAAACAAGCGGATGACTTTCCAGACTTCCTAGGCGTTGTTTGTCTATAGATATCGAAGGTGTTGCTGTTGCATGCTACCTAACCCTCCAATTAAATTATAATAACCAATAAAATAGCCTGCAGAGCTATAGCAGCAACACCAGACTAGAAAATTGTTTGGTGTTTTCTTTATATCGTAGGGTATTTAACAAACAGATGGTTCTTTAGATGGAAAAGGTTACAATAAACATCAAAGATTTTAATGGTGTGATCGATGTGTCAGATGTAATGCGACATCAGATAATATAAATTAAAGATGGAGCGCTGCCATATATATCATAGTGATGCCAATGTTTCATACATATCTTATTGGAACGAAGTTCCTTATCGCGCGTTGTGAAAGGGGGCTAGACGGAAAAAATTCTTACGAAAAGTTGTCACGACACTTTTTGCTGTAGTAAGCTATTGTAAGCTGTGCGGCGTGCGCATGTTTTTCTCCCTCTCTCTCTCTCTCTCTCTCTCTTATAGAAAGCAAGTCAGATATTTTCATTTCTATTTCGCATTGAACAGTGTGGTGTCGCGACGATTATTTTTGTTGAGTGTACACAGGTTTTTTGTAAATAATAATAAAAGGAACTTCGTTCCATCCGGGTGTCCCTTGACACCTCTCAAGTTTTTTTTATTTTACTGTATGATGCCTTGATAATTGATATGCACTAATAGATAATCAGCTAGGTTTGGAGAGTATGTATGTGCGTGAGCGTTGTATTTCTTACACAGTTCAGCTTTTTTGTTCGGAGACTTTAATAAAATGTTCAAGGCTTTCTGGCTTTACTATCTTGATTCAGAATGCGACATGCATAAGTTTACATTACTCTCCAATTACTGGCGTTATTGCGGCAGGAATGACTAAGGTACCGAATCCGAGCGAAACTTTTCAAAACTCAACCGATCAAAATCGGTTTGATTTGATTCGTTTAGGAGTTATCGTCGATGAAAAGTGTTGAAAAACTTACCGACCTAATTTCGAAATTTTTAACCAATCAATTTTGTACCCAAGACAACACTTATGAGCTCAAAAAACTACGTTGAATGCCTTCTAAAAGATCATATCATCCTTCGCGTTTAATTTATGAACGCGATGATAGATTTCATAAATAGCTCTTTAAAAATTAAAATAAGTAGTAATTTTTCAACTAACTTGATTTTTGACTGCTTTGAGCCTAACATACTTAGGGCTTAGGCTTAGAAGTTTTAGGGCTGGCCTGCAAGGTTTAAAAATTGTTTTGATGTTTTATAGCCTATTTATTGAGGAAGCATATCATCTTAGACCCAACTATATTTCTGTACCTGCATGTTTTTCTGTTTGACTTTTCCAGGCTCGAAACATCTGCTTTTTCTGGAAGGTATTTCGTATAAAAGTAGCCACACAGTGACACTTGTGGCCAAACTTTCGCTACGTCATGACTTATGACGCTATACGTCCGATTTTTGTACCACAGCCTTATCTATTTCTGCTGTAGTAACGTCAGTGCTTATCACTGTCATGTTTTGGTTTGGAACACTCTCGAAACGGGTAAATTCATGCTCAAGTGCAGACTTACGATATTAAAAGCAGTTTTATTATTGTTTGGTTGTCTGTTTGTCAAAGACGCATATAACGGATGTTAAACTTTTCGTAATTCCAAAGATTGTGGAGAAACTTAAAATCTTTGTTTTAGCTGTTCAAAAGATATTACGGAAACTTCAAATTTGTCTTGTTACTAAGCAAAAGATAGCAGAGAAACTAAAAATCTTAACCATCTTGTTTTTGCTATTCAAGAGTATTCAAACTTAAAATCTTACCCCACTTACTCTTGCTGTTTAAAATATATTTGAGAAACTTAATTAAACCATCTTGTTTTGGCTGTTCAAAAAATAGATTTCTGCAACGTCTGGCCGGGGTTTTGGTACTACAGCTTTACCAATTCCTGAAAGAATAGCGTCAGTGCTTGCCGCTTTCGTGTTCAGCTTTGGAGGGTTAGGTAGCCGATTAACTTATGCACTTGGTATACTGTCTCTACCCTTAGCACCTCTGGTGTCTTTATGCGATCATCATGATCAAAAGTCATCAGCTTGATTGATATCCTATGATATATATGAAAGGAAATAAAATCTCAATCATCTTGTTTTCGCTGTTCAAAAGATCAAAACTGGTTCATTGGAAACTATTATACCTACTTCATTTAAAATTAAATGTATGGATTTTCGAAGTCGTATGTATCTAACACGTAATAAAAACAAAATCTTCACAAAAAATAAATGACAGGGACAAACAAATAATAAACTATTCGATAAACCTACATAATATTTAGTCGATACTCGGATACGTTCACATTGTGTGTTCTTTTGATTAGTTCCTCGTAAGTCAAGGTCGGACCTTGGTTCATTGTGTACACAATTAGGAGTTGTGATTTGTATGTCATATTTGTCGTCAATATTACCTGATCACGGCCTACATTCATTTTTATTCGGATTTACGGTATTTTTCGGGAAGTTTGTGGTTCGAATTGATTTGCTATTTAAGGATAGCGAAGAAGACAGGACATTAGAAAATACCCGCCAAGCCAGAGCACTATGGCGTTGAGGGTGTGGCGGCAGTAATGAACAAAGCCGAAGCGTTAATCCAGGCGAGTCGTCGAAGATCTACCACATTTAATTTATTATCGTAATTATATGTTTAGCCTTCACTCACCCTTTTACGTGTTGGCCGGTAAGAAGGCAGAAGTCTATTTTAATTCTTAAGACAGATATCTTTATCTTATCCAGAAGTCAAAATCACATCGTGGAATCGATGTGACCCGATCCAACACAGGGAAAATGACAATGATTTCGTTATATGAAGTTAACGATACAAAATAAGTGTTGGTAGCATGTAGATTGTAGGTGTAATTGAATCAAGCGGGCGTTCTCACGCGATGGAATTAAAAGTGGTTTAAAAATACCTACAAACTTCTCAAGGGAATAATAAATATTAATATTTTTCGTTTGAATAAAATACGTATATAAATAAGTGAATTGCTGAGATGTTCAGTTGGGGTTTTGTAATTTTAGTTAAATAAAAACTTAAAAGTATCGTCACGCTGCTTTACTTGCGGGTTTGGCGGAGTAAATTGAATGTCAGTAAGCTCTCAATTTCACTTTAATTCTTTGGTGTGTCAGTTGGCTAGATGTATGATGACCTCCATTCCAGCTTTTGACAACTTTAACGACTTCTGTAACTATAATAATCGACGGTTTATAAATATCATTAGTTTACATGGGAAGTAAAAATTTTTAATTTAATTATTCGGTAATGAAAACTTTTTATATTATTAGATAGCAGATGGCTGTGGCGGGATGGCAATGCCACATACATACTGGCTACCTTATCGGAACACGACAATGACGAGCATTGACGCTATTGCGGCAAAGGGTCAATGCATTAATGCCTTTTATCGCTACAGTAATCCGTATTGGTCCGGGACCCTTTTTATAATATACCAATTGCCATTCTGCCAGGACCGATTAGCTATATGAGTCACAACCATTGTGACCACTAGGTGGTAGAGTTCTGCAATGTCTCGCCCGTGTTTATTACCACCGGTCTGGTACCAACGCCTTATCCAATTCTGCCGCACAATGCTGTCGTGTTCCGGTTTGGAGGGTAAAGTAGTCGGTTAATTTTAGCATGTGGCATAAATCCTGGCCACATGGATAGGCGATGGTTGTATTTTTTCATCAGGAGAGCTTTTTCTTGCTAGCTGTGTTATCATAATTATATATATATAAAAAGGTTTTCATCTTTTGAAAATTTATTTCTTAGTTATTACTGAAAATTTTTAATAGCGCGTATCTTCGTTGCCTATATAGTCCTTAATCCTATAAGTACGTTTAGCGTACTTCGTCTTCAGACGACTATATTTGATTGCTACGTACGCCTGGATCAAGTACAATAGAAACATTTATATCTGTTAAACACGTGAGTTCATAAAAAGGGATATATATTTCTGTCACAAACACTCATTGTTTGCCTTTTTGAACGACAACTGCAGGACGTGCCGAGAAAATAAAGCCTCCGTTGCTAGTGCTTTAGTGGCACGGCTCACATCTACTGAGTATTGATCGGTGTGTTACAATTGTAACTTACAATATAGTAAGCGATTTTTTAACTTCCAGCTGAGAAAATCAAAAAAGTTTAAAAACCCGAAGTTGTTAATTTCATTCTGATTTTCGAAAGCCGAGTTTTCATCAGATTTAGACGGTTTTATGCCCTAGGAAGTTGTTCTGAATATTTTTAGGATTTCTGTAATCTCTCATACTATTTGAACGGCTTTACATGTAGATCGAAATTAGTCGAACAGCAATCAAAGTTGAATAGTAAAAATAGATCATCGCGTCCACATGTACGCGTTCATAGTTCAAAAATCACCATAATCAATATTTTTCAACTCGACGAGTTCAAAAATCGATGTCAAACAATAGTATGTTATTATTTAGCTTAAATTTTTCTAAGAATCTATGCTTAACATTTTGTTAAAAAAAATCTATTCTTAACATTTTGCTTAATTTTTCTTATTCTTCATCGCGTTCAAAAAGGGTTTAAAAAAAAATGTGTTGCCGAACACTGCTCGGAGAGCTCAAAAATCAGCATAGCGAATATTAGCTTAACATGCTCAAAATGTATTGAATAAATACTTTGAGCTATATTTTAAGCTTAAACTCGATTTAGCAGGAATATTTTAAGGTGGGTTAGGTCAAACGGTTGACAGATATTTTCTTTGTAAAGTTTTATTAAATCGCGTTATTAATGGCGATCTAACGTTTTCTTACTGGTACGAAAAATATCTCGTGGTGCATATACACATCACAAGTACGTACACATAAGTACAATACACATAATAAACAAAATTAATTATTTGTTATTAACTTATGACTAATGCATCGCTAACTACGCTAAAGGGATTTCCACATTCTTTAGCTACGTCACCACTTAACAATGAGACCAATCGCGCTTAATTAAACTTAATTTTAACATTTTGATTTTATCATAAGATTTGTTTTTTTATTGAGGTATTTTCGAAAAAAAACTCAGTAGCAATTCGGAGTCTAGTCTTATGTTGTGTTAATACCCCTTTTCCTCAGGCGAACTAAAGCTGTCGGTGTTGGTTACAATACTATACAAGTGACTTGTAACCGACACTGTCGACGAGTTTTTCAGATATTTTTGTGTCTCGTAGTTTAGACATGTTTAGCCGCAGCGGTGCTGGTGAAAAACTCCACCAGCTAAAACTACACAGTGTTTTGCCTGATACCGGACACGCTATTTTTATTTTATATCGATATTATTTCTATTAGGTGTCTCTAAATTTTAATACGAGCTGACAGAGTGCTCGGTGCCTTGATTTAAATATTTTTATGATAATAGATACATTGTTCGCCCTAAAATTGTTTCACTATAATCAAAAATTATCGCCTACTCGAAAATTCGCGTTGTCGCGATGTGTATGGCTAACTATTTCACTCAATTGCGAATCTTCGCGAGCTTCTGACAAATTTCTACCGCGACTAAGTTCATCTCGCATTTGCATTGGCGCTTAAATCAAGTTGAAGTGAGATAGGCTACCGTCGACAGAGTTTATGTGGCCACATAGTTCGCCTTAGCACAATCACGAAGTTTTGTCGCTATTAACACACCACGAAATTTCGGAAGATAATGTGGACGATATAAGATTGTAGCTCGGCTGAGGGCATTTAACAGTGTATTTTTTTATCAAGTGATTTTATATCAAAAGACGGCATTGATAAGACAAAATATTTATGCGTTTGCTGTCGGCACGTGCACTTTTAAACGGAAATCGACAATACTTAAAATTTATTTTTATTTAATAATATTAAATTAATTTAAATTATCTGTATAAGAAACAAAATAGTTTTTCCATAGTTATATAAATCTATTCATATTATAAATGCGAAAGTTTGGATGTTTGGATGGATGAATTTATCACTTAATCACGCAAAAACTACTGAACGGATTTGGATGAAATTTGGCACACAGTTAGATAACGACCTGGAATAGCACATAGTCTACTTTTTATCCCGAAAAAATTAGGTGATACTGCAGGATTTGCCAAAAAATTTTATAATGTAGCGGGCTGCACGCTGTAGCTAGTACATTTATATTTTACTATATTTCGATAAAATGTAAGTCCATTAATGGTAGTGGTAACATGCAAATTAATGGTCTATTTCAATTATTTAAATATTATAAGTAAAATGGAAGTGTCTGTGATTTTAAAATAACGAAGTTTTCTCAAGTGCTTATTGTTATTTAAACGATACCAAGACTAAACACCTTTATAACGTTTTGGTCCATCTGTCTTTCTTTTTATAATTGAAATGAATAAACCAATTTCATTCGGAATTCACTAGATGTTTAAGGATTGTAGGGCAATATAGATTACATCCCAGCAATATTTAGGGTTCCATCGCGAAAATCAAAATTACCTTAAAAAGTAATACTATCATCATAAAGGCGAATTCCATTTTCCCATATGTTCAATTACACTAAAACAGATTGACTTATTGATGTATTGTTTTCTTTATCATAAGATAGCAAACAAGCAGATGGGTCTCCTGATGGAAAGAGTCGTCCGTCGTCTATAGACACCAAAGGTGTTAATGTTGCGTTGCTATCTTGTGGCGAGGTCTAATGCCACATGCATAAGTTTACCGGCCTCCTTACACTCCGATCCGGAACACAACAGTGACAAGCGCTGACGCAATTACGGCAGGAATAGGTAATGCGGTGGTACCAGACCCGGGCGAGACAATGCAGAACTCTACCACCTAGTAGCCACTATGGTAGTGACTTGAATAGCCAATCGGACGCCTTTTACGACCTGCCTGGTAAAACAGCAGTTAACTTATTCTTCAAAGGAGCCCGGGACCAACACGGGAAGAATTTGTTATTTAGTATATAAGTTGACTATTATAACCTAGAGAAGAAATAAAGGTTTTCAAAAATTTTACGCGAGCGAAGCCGCGTAGTTGCTAAAAAGAACTCAAATTTTTGTTTTTTTCGAAATGAACTTAAGCAGTTCAAATGACCAAATGACCGTTACTGCGAAACCGGGCTTTTGGGGCGAGCAAAGTGCTCAGCCAGAATTTAGGTTAAGTGGGCTAAGAGCCCGCCCTAAGGGTGTCTCCTGTGAGACCGAACCTCGGCTTAGGGCAGTATCTTGACGATTGGTGGGAGAGTAAGTGGCATCAGAATTTCGACTCGCCAACGGCTCTTGACCGGAGTCTCGAGTGTTTGCGGGCCGATCGCCGCCGGCGGCGACTTTGGCGTGTGCGTGTGCGTGTGAATTGTGAAGTGTATATTGTGATGGGATCGTCAGGATCGGATATGACGTGACGTGGCCTTCTATGTTTGTCATCGGCGACCGCGGCCGCGACGTATTCTGCCGCGGTTTTCACCAGAGGGTTTGCGTGTCTCATAGAAAGAACTCAAAGACTAGTTAGTCTTTTAGACTAGTCTTTGAATTCTTTTTGGCAAAATTGAAGCATTTTTACAAAATACTCCAAATTCTGAACGACTTGCGCTCTGAGGGCGGCTTGCACCAAAATGCTTAAATCAATTTAAGTCACTAAATACGTTTAAAGTGACAGCATTTCAGCCGTTTTGACATTTGTTAAACATGTTTAAGGGACTCTAAATGCATATATATAATACTAGCTTTTACCCGCGACTTCGTCCGCGTCAGATAATTTCTTTGGGCAGCAGTTTAATTTGTTAAGTCAAGTGCTTGCATAAGAAGGCTCGGTTTTTAGAAGGATACTCAGATTTGAGTTAAAATTCCACCTCTCTGATTGGTGATCTGCTTGTCAAAACTTTTCATATAAGTATAGATCAAAATTTGAGATCCGTCTATAATACGGGTTAAATTTGATTGTGTTTTTTCTTTTGTGTGTGAAGTGTGAACTGGATGTGTGTGTAAACAGGCGAAAAGAAAGTGGACGTTAAAATTTTTATTCGCTGTTGTTACTTACTTTAATACATTTTTATATACTACGTTCCTTGTTTTTCCTTCCTTTGCAATAACATACAGATTTTGCGGGTTTGACACTCGTGAGCACGCCACATACAGTTGTCCATGGGAAAAACAATTTTTTTCTAAATGTACACCAGCGACTTTTAGCGTTTGCCCCTGAGCTTTATTTATTGTTATAGCAAAAGCTACTTTCAGAGGAAACTGCACCCTTTTAAACTGAAACGGCAAATCAGTTGGTATTATTGGAATGCGAGGAATTAAAACTTCATTTCCTTGTGCTATTCCAGTCATGATTAAAACTTTTATAATATTTCGTCCTAGGTGAGTAATTTGTAGTCGTGTACCATTACATAACCTTGGTGCGTCAAGATTTCTCATTAACAGGACTGGGACACCAACTTTCAACCTCAACTTATGGGAAGGTACTCCTGATAATTCTAAAGAGTTGAGAAACTCTATAGGGTATGATGTTACTTGCTCAGTATCCATAACATTGTCTACTGAGAGATACTCGACGATATCTCCCCCAACGTCCGACATAATTTGTTCATTTATCTGGCCAACTGTCTCATTTGTCGGCGCCAAAATGGCCCTCTCACACAACCATTCACGACTGCCCATATTGATTTGTAGGTTAGGATAGATACAATTTTTTAATTCATCTGTGCTACCGACAATTTGACAGAATTCTTGTCTCAACGTAATCATGCCGTTACTGTCTGTTGCCATACAGTCTTCTCCGATTTTTAGAAGAGCAGCCGCATATTGTCCTGCTTGAGAATCATTGTGTAGTTGTACTCGCATATTTGTAGTCAGACAAAACTTTTTTACATGTCCCCATAACACGGACGCTTTCAAACATGCATTAATTTCATCTGCCGGTGTACCTCTAGCAATTACCGGCAGGGTCTGTCTAAAGTCACCAGCTAAAAGTACCACCATCCCTCCCATAATAGCCCGATTGTTTTTGATGTCTTTCATTGTGCGATCTAGTGCTTCAATTGCTTTTTTGTGGGACATCGTACATTCATCCCATACCAACAATTTACACTGCTGCAACATTCTTCCGCGCTCACTGCTTTTGCTGATGTTACAAACTGGCATTTCCTCATGAGCTAAGTTCAATGGCAGTTTAAGAACCGAGTGCGCTGTTCGTCCACCACTAAGCAGAGTAGCTGCTATTCCTGAAGAAGCTAATGCAATAGCCACTCCTTTATCTTTCCGTATTTGAGCTAACAGCAGATTTAAAAGAAAAGATTTGCCTGTGCCTCCAGGAGCATCTAAAAATAACAAACCACCTTCACCACTGTAAATTTTTTGAATAACTGTGTCAAAGACTATTTTTTGTTCTGGATTCAAAAGTGGAACAGCCTCCGTTATTTGTTGCTCTAAAGAAACGGTATCATAATCTAATTCCCGAACTAAATCACAACTAACTTCCCCAATTCTTTGTGGTCTGGTCATCCCAAAATCAGATAAATCTTTTCCAGTCACAGTTATTACTTGGTCTTCAACCATTCTTAGTGCCTCATTGTAAATTATATCATCGTATAAAGCTGTCGGATTCTGCTCTTTAATTCTGTGCAGTATATCGTCCGCCATATCATTTTTAAATTTATCCCACAATTCTTGAGGATTTGAAAGTCCACATGTTGCTATTAATATAGCAAATAGCTCTCTCACTTTGGGAGCAGATTTGCATTGTGCTGCCTCTTCCAGAGTTATCTCCCACTGATTGTCATTTTCTAATAACCCTCTCGCTTCACATGCTTCTCGAAATGTTGTAAATTCTTGATTATTATGCTTTTTTAGATCATTAAAAGAGGTTGGCCCACGAACATGATGTAAAAGCATCCTCAAACAAAAACATTCCATGTTACTAACATGTACCGTGTAAACTCGACCTAAGGTATCGCCAGATTTAACACCAGGCCAATTCTGAACACTGATTCCTTGAATGCGACGTTTCCATTCTTTTCTTGTTGCATTCCAAGTATAATATCTCGGTACCTCAACGTAAAGAAGCGTTCTTGCAAACTCATCTCTTGAACAGAGTTCAAAAAAAGCGGTGAGTGTCGTTTTTGGTGGAGAAGATAACCTCTCTTGGAAATTATTTTCAGTAAAATAGACCCGTTCACCATTTTCTAGATGCACACTGAGGTGAGTGACGGAGGGGTGCCTTTCATGTAATGGAAACCCTAAAAGACGCCATACAGCTTCGTTGCTGCTAATATAACGACCAGACTGATAGGTTTGGACTTCATCCACGGGATTAGCAGCTTCCGAGTTTCTGAAATTAAAAATTGCTTGGTCGCTGCCTTTGTTAATATATTTGCATATGTATTTAATAGCGCGTACTGAACTGCAAGCCTCGACATTTATGTGGGCGTTAAACATTTTTGATAAAGTAGGCGAATATGGCACAACCCAACCATTGTCTACAGTAACGTAAGTCCCGTTCCGGAGTTTCACAGATGCCGTTTGACCTCCGTCTGCTGGCGCTCTTCTACGATACAGCGGATAACCATTATCGTTGTGGACAGTCTCTTTAATAAGTTTGCGAGGGTATTTTTTTGTGCATTTCCCATTCTTCATGCAAGGGCTTTGAGGATTTTCAGGACCACATGGTCCATGAATCATATTTTTAACAATAATTTCATGAAGTGTCTTGTCACTATTTGGATCCGGTATTTCAGCGCTGATGATTTTATCTATTTGGTCAGGTCTTAACTTGTCTTTCAACCACACTAAAATATGCACGTGTGGCAAACCGCGCTTTTGCCATTCTATTGAGTACATGAAGCACAGTACTTCTCTAGATATTTTCCCCTTGGTAAAAACAGTGATAAGCTTTTTAACTTTTAATCTAAAAACCCTCGCTACAATATCATGCCTATCTATCGCACTTTGTCCCGGCAACAACTCTGCAAGTATTTCAGGCCAACTTGGGTTACATGTGAATGTAACAAATAAATCTGGGCGACCATATGTACGTACATAAGCAAACGCATCCTGCGTATATTCGTGTAAATATCTGGGACTATTTACGAATGAAGACGGTAAGATAACCATTTTACCTAAATTATTAGGATTAACATTGCCATCATTTGCTACGGCGTCTTGTAGATGTATATAGTTCTCTGCTCTTAATTTTGTTTGATTTAATGATATGTATCGTAATCGCTCACTTTCAACTTTTACATACATATCAACGTAAAACTGATTAGCTAGTTGTTTGCATCGTGAAATTATATTAAAATCATTTTCTCTAATCATAGTCCGGTAAGCATAGAAATCCTTGCATGACACTTTTTTATTTGGTAATGGTAAGCCTGTCACAGGATTGACTTGGGGTATTTGAAAGTGATACCCCTCTTCCCCCTTGCTGAATATCAATGGATATTGTAAAGCATCGTAATATTTGTGTGTGTCTGGTACCCTGGTTAATGAGTCATTACGGGTGTGTAAAATAATGTCACGGGAAGCAAACTGTTCACCAGAGACCACAGCTGCGACTTCATTGATTAATGGTGTATTATATCTTCGTTCATGTTCCCCACTTGGCGTACGGTCAGGGTGCATAACTAACTTGTAATCTTCAGTTGGCATTCTTTCTAAAGCTGTTTTGAATGTATTAATGAGGTTGTTATGATTATGCAACATTATTTGAATTTTTAAAACAGTATCTCTCATAACTCCCTCAATAATTTGACACCTGCGGTCAACTTCCCAAATTTCATTACCCATGAAGTAAATCTGCAAAAATTTCGGTTGATCATGCGTTGGCAATAAAGAGCCAATCCTATGATAAATCTGACCTTGAACGGTAAATGTGGTAGAAAATCCTGGCATAACAACCTCATTATCTACCCCGAAAGATGTCATTTGGAAACACGAATTATATTTCCTTATACGGTTCAAAAATTGCCGTGATTCATTGTTATCGTACAAAAACAGAGATTTAAGGGGTTCTTCTGGCTCGCCAAGTGATGGGAGTGAAACTTTACCACCAGAACAACACATGCTAGGAGTTTCGTCTTTCCATTTTAGTGCTTCACAGTGTGTACACTTTTTATCCATCCGACCTATGAGAACTAATCGATGATTAATGTAATCAATCAGAGGGTCATAATTAAAAGCTGCGTCTTCAAATGCCTCCCACGTACTACGTGTAAAAGCTGCTCTTCTTTGTGCCTGACGTTCAGCGTTTAAAATACGCCGTCGCTGTGATTGTTCATGAGACTCTACCGCAATTAGTGATGCATGTCGCTCGGCATCTAAAAGCATTCGTGCTCGTCTTTCATCTTCAGTCTCTGCAGTTCTTTGAGTTGCGTGACGCTCAGCATCTAAAAGTCGACGCGATTGACTCTGTTCTTCGGTTTCAGAAGCTCTTTGAGCTGCGTGACGTTCTACATCTAAAAGCCGACGCGTTTGACTCTGCTCTTTGGTCTCAGAAGCTCTTTGAGTTGCGTGACGTTCAGTATCTAAAGCCAAACGTGTTTGGGTCTGCTCTTCTGTCTCAGAAGCTCTTTGAGTTGCGTGACGTTCAGCATCTAAAGCCAAACGTGTTTGGGTCTGCTCTTCTGTCTCAGAAGCTCTTTGAGCTGCGTGACGTTCAGCATCTAAAGCCAAACGTGTTTGGGTCTGCTCTTCTATCTCAGAAGCTCTTTGAGCTGCGTGACGTTCAGCATCTAAAGTCAAACGTGTTTGGGTCTGCCCTTCTGTCTCGGAAACTCTTTGAGCTGCGTGACGCTCTGCGTCTAAAGCTAAACGTGTTCGAGTCTGCTCTTCGGTCTCAGAAGCTCTTTGCGCTGCGTGACGCTCAGCATCTAAAAGTCGACGCTTTTGACTTTGCTCTTCGCTTTCGGCAACTCTTTGAGCTTCATGTCGCGCAGCATCTAAAAGTCGACGCGATTGACTTTGTTCTTCGGTCTCAGAAGCTCTTTGAGCTGCGTGACGTTCTACATCTAAAAGCCGACGCGTTTGACTCTGCTCCTTGGTCTCAGAAGCTCTTTGAGCTGCGTGACGTTCAGCATCTAAAGCCAAACGGGCTTGAGTCTGCTCTTGAGACTCTTGGTCTCTAGCAATTTTTGCAGCGCGAGCTCTGCCAGAACTACGCGCTAGGTCAGATTTTCGTTTTCTAGGCATATTAGAAAAATTATTATTGACTGAACAACGTAACTAAACAAAGATGTTCTACCTGACCAACGCTAATCAAAAGAGTAAATGCGTACTTAAAAGTAACACCTAATTAATTAACAAAACTACGGGTGACGAAAATATTTATATACCTATTCACTCAATGTTATTTATGAGTTACCTATTTAATACTTATAACTTCTATGTTATCATCATAAAATAACCATATGAACTATAATATCAAACTAAACCTTAACAACAAAAATAAAGAACAACGTAGCTAAACAAAGACGTTCTACCTGACCAACGCTAATCAAAAGAGTAAGTGAGTACTTGAAAGTAACACCTAATTAATTAACAAAAGCGCTTTACCATTACGTTTAATCAAAAGAAAAATGATTGAAACTAAAATAACCATATGAACTATAATATCAAACTAAACCTTAACAACAAAAATAAAAGAGTAGGTACAATAATAATAAAAAATGACCCTATATATTTTACAGGACTTTTTTTATTGACGGCCTACACCTCTATAAAATAAGCATTAAAAATTAAAAAAGAGTGAAAACTGAAAATACTACGGAGTTATTTATTTATTTACTAACCTAAGTCCTAACTGACAAGTGACAACTGTATTTATGAACAATCCTACATAAATCGTGTGACTGTGTTTAATAATCCCTATTAATCCCTATTAATTTAAAATAAGCATAAAGTCGCCGAAAGAGTTTTCAATTACAATGTTATATTTCATATGGGAGTCAACGGTTTACTTAGATGTATAGGTGTTTCCATTCGTTAGCGCGATGTATTTTCGTGCAGCGACATCTAGTTAATGTGTACTCCGTTACGCTTTTTTCCGATTAACTTTGTTTCCCGTGGCAGTGGGATATTTTCTCGCGGAAAAAAGTAGCCTATGTCCGTTCTCGACATCTTATCTATGTTTATGCCAAATTTCATCAAAATCGGTCCAGTGGTTTAAGCGTGAAAGCGTAACAGACAGACAGACAGACAGACAGAGTTACTTTCGCATTTATAATATTAGTATGGATTTATAAGACTCGAGTCTTCAAAAATAGCTCAAGCTTTATTAAATAAGACTCCAAGACTCGAGTTTCTTACAACACTACTCTGAACTGAACTAAATAATGTGGGTAGATTTTTTTTATAATTGAATGGATCTGTGTTTGACCGAGTACTTTTCAATCCATCTCTCGTATGCAACTTGACATATGCCGCGCACGAGAGATGAGATCTTGTCGATATCAATATTTCGCTCAAACTGACATGCCTGTCACGACAAAACGACCATTAACTAGTAAAATTATGTAAATAGTATATTATGCCAATTTTTGAAGTACAAAGTCGAATCATATGTGCACACATATTTATAGTAGGCAAGTTAAAGTTTAGATCAAATGCCTTACTCCCAGGCATCTCGTGAGTGGCGAGAAAAGTTTAAGCGTGTCGCTGCCATGCTGACTACTAAATAAATGGAAGAATTCTCGAACGTTTTGCCCGCATTTGGTACCACCACCTGACTCATTCTTGCCGCAACTTAATTTTGTCACTGTCGTGTTTTGAAACACCAATACCAAACGTAAATTAACGTTCTGGTTCACCACGTGTCACCAGTTTGTTGGTTAATTGGATGAGTGGTGATTCCTTTTCACCGCAATTTACCTAGCAGATCATGATAATCGCTTATATTTTTTGCGGTAACTAGGACTGACAGCTTAACGTGTACATACTTCGTAAATGTACGAGATTTTCAATTTTCAAGAAGGTATAACTTAAAAACCTCATTTGTCTGAACTGGGAATTGAACCATGTTCCTCTTAATCTTAGCTCAAAAGGTAAACCACTAGCTTACGGGACGTTTTTTATCACAAAATTTATATTATACGAATTTGATACTTTGACCTAGACAACGGAAAATTGGCTTTTCAAAGTTATTTTTAGATTAAATTGATGTCTCCTCGTGTTATTGGTGGTATCAAATCGATTCCTTGTGAATGCTTAAATGATTTATTATTTTGGCGTGTTTTGGTTTAAATTGTAAGCCCAATGTCCCTATTAACGTATCGAAACTTCAATCGAATCGAAGCGTTTAGGGTCCTACACACATAAACACGATACAATGTCGCATTGCCCTTATGCTTCTCTTCTAAATGCTTCGTTTCGATTGTAGTTTTGTTACGTGAAGTGCATTTCGAAAAGCGCTTTTTTGTATCATAATATGGCGAACAAGCAGGTGGCATTCCTAATGGAAAGAGACAACCATTGCTTATAAATACCAAAGATGTTAATGGTGTACCTTATCCTCTAAAACGGAACACGACAGTGACAATGCGGTGGTTTCGGACCCGGGTAAACAAGGTAGTTCATAAAGACGAACGATTGGTTATACCTACGTGTCACTACCATCGTGACTAGTAGTTGGTAGAGTTCCGCACCGTCTCGCCCGGGTACATGGTATCAGCGTTTTACTTAAGTCTTGCCGCAATAGTGTTAATGCTTTTCATTGTCGTGTTCCGGTTTGGAGTTGAGGTGACTGGTAGACTTATGTATATTGCATTGCCATCCCGCCACACGGATAGCAGCATACTATGATCATCTTTGATTTCTATAAGCGATGGTTTCTTTTTCCACCAGGAGAGCCATCTGCTTGTTTACTATCTTATGATAAATAATATGCTGACTTTCCCTACCCCAAAAGCAACTTCCTTTTGCGGTAGGGAAAGCGAGTATATTTTATTTTATCATTTGTTTTAAAAAATCACAAGTTTACCGCTCTACGTGTTCCTCTCGCAATCGCGTCATTGCTTGTTAATTTCGTGTTGCGGTTTGGAGAGTAATGTAAGCCGCAAAATGTTTGCCAATGACATTGCATCCCGGCCACACAGATAGCAACATATCATTTACATCTTTGGTATTTATGGACAATAGTTATCCTTCCCGTTGGTCGAGTGGTGAGCGATCCTGACTATGCAATCAACGGGGCTCGGGTTCGATCCCCGACAGGGACAAGCATTTGTGTGATGAGCATAAATATTTGTATTTGCGGGTTTGGGTGTTTATTAAATATATTCTGGTATTTATCTATGTATTTCTATGTATTAGTATCGTTGACTAACACCCATAACACAAGCAAATAATTTGCTTACCGTGGGGTTAGATCAGTAAGTGTAATTTGTTCCGTGAATATTTATTTATTATTATCTCTTTCCAGTGAGATTTTTTTAGCAGCTTAGATCAGCTACCTAGGATATATCAGATTTCCGATTTGCAATGATAAAAATGTTGAAATAATTTTGATTTCAGCCAATAAATAATGCGGATTTCGTGGTACCAGTGGAAATCGACGGCGCAGTACACCAAGTATACGTGTTGAAACGGCCGCACGTCGACGAGTTTCTGCGGCGGTGTGGTGAACTCTACGAGTGCGTATTGTTCACCGCGTCGCTGGCTAAGTATGCGGACCCCGTCGCCGACCTTCTAGACAGGTGAGAGGCTACTTGTACAGCGAGAGGCACAGGATTTATTCAGTTTTACTTAATATCACTGGAAAATTGCACTAATTGATTTAATCCTAAAGTAAGCATATTTTTTTGTGTGGGATATGTAGTCTGCGGGACACCACACTTTTTGTGGAATGATTAATTCACATATGAAGCTCCGTGAGTGATTTCCTTTTGGCGAGTCCATGAAACTTTCTAAGATTTTTTTTTTTCGAAATCTCGTGTTGACTTTAACACGAGAATATGTTTTACAGTTTACTTAACCTATTGGTCTGAAACAATGCAGCAGGGAATTTGTTGGACACTATGGCTACTTACTCAAATTAATATTATTTTTTTAAGATAGCAAACAAGCAGCTCTCCTGATGGAAAGATACAACCATTGCCTATAGACACCAAACGGCAAAAATCCGTGTGACAAGGTGTTAATGCCACTTGCATAATTATACCGACTACCTGACCCTCTAAATCAGAACACCTTAGTGACAAGCACTGATGTTATGGCGGCAGGAATAAGTAAGGCGGTGATACCAGACTTGGACGTGACAATGCAGAACTCTAGTCGGTCCTTATGACCTGCTTGGCAGAATGGCAGATGTCTATTTTTCTAAGGAGCCAGGATCAACACAGGGTAAATGTTATGGAATGATTAATTTAATTGAACTATGTGTGTATTGACTCCCGTTTCAAACAATAATTTGTAACTGTTTCTACTTATTATTGTAAAAATATTGTTTTACTGTCTACATAATGGAAAAGGAATTTTTTACAATATGGATAAATTATGTGCCTATTTACACAGGGCACAGAATACATAGATGTAGCACTATAGTTACTCAAATGTAGTTTAATAAATTATGAGGTTATTACGACGAATAATAAAATTGATTCAAAATCCAAAGAACCAATATGGCACAGTCTAAACGGTTACGTATTAATGTAGTTGGGTTTTTAATTTTTCAATTTTGTGGCTTATTATATTTTGTCAATGAATTAAAAAAGTTTTCTAATTTAATTTGGTAGGTTGGTTTTTGCAGTTCGCCTTGTTAACTAAACGACATTAGTAGAAACTATTGAAGAGCTGTTTTGTATTTGACCGCCGAGTGGTTAGCGACCCTGACTACGCAATTGACGGGGCTCGGGTTCGATCCCCGACGGGGACAAGCATTTGTGTGATGAGATTCTAGTATTTATATATGTATTTCTATGTATTAGTATCGTTGACTAACATCCAAAACACAAGCAAATAATTTGCTTACTTTGGGGTTAGATCAGTAAGTGTAATTTGTCCCGTGAATATGAATGAATATGCATGCATCATAAAAGCCTAATCTCACATTTTCTTCATATTGCAATTCAAATTCCACGTTTCTTCTCCTGGTTTCATTGCTAAATGAGTTTCCAAAATTTGTTTAAATTCAGTTATGGTAATAAGGTTAAGCTAATATAAATCCACATAAAATTGTAGTCTCATCAAAATAGTTCCCTGTGGTGTTTGTCTGTTTTGATATTCATATACAAACACATATAAATTACTGTACACCAGATCACTTACGCGATAGGCAGAGTGGCCACATATCACATTGCTAGCTATTTGCCTTGGTTCTTGAGCCTTGAAATGTCAACATTTAATGTGGAAGAATCAAGTTTTTTCAATTAATTATATAAGACAAATTTTGTCGCTGCCCAAAACACGCCAGTCACAGAGGCATTCGACACTACTTTCGCATACTAGATACTAGATAGCACGTAATTAAGCAAATAAATAAATAGCACCTGATCAATCCGACCACAGTATTTTTAGTCTTTCGTGGGACCTAACACACTTCCAGATGTATATTTTGTTTAATACCCTATCATCTACCATTCTTTCTACATATCCAAACCAAACCTCTTACTACAGTATTACAAAAGCAGTCAACGAGCGTTAGGCTGAACTTATACATCCAGAATGCCTCACTGAATCTAGTATTCGAATTCACAATCTGATTTCAGTGTTGTGTGTGCTCGTGTGGCCAAATGTATAGAAAAAAGCGCATTATCTAATCATAATCTTAAATATTTAAGAGAGATCTCAGTTAATAATAATATGAAAAAATAAGAATGTGTATGTTAAATTCTTAAATTGTATGAATTTCTATGCCTTTGTATTATTAATTACGAGGCCACCTCTTTACATGTTTATTTATTATTCTTATGTTTTTAGATGGGGCGTGTTCAGAGCGCGGTTGTTCAGAGACAGTTGTGTGTTCCACCGCGGCAACTACGTGAAAGATCTGAACAGCCTAGGCAGAGACTTGCGGCGTGTGGTCATTGTTGACAATTCACCAGCATCATACATTTTCCATCCTGATAATGCTGTAAGTATTCTTGTTGGCAAACATGCAGATGATAATAACTAATGCATTGCTATAGCTGCTACAATCAGGCAACTATATTACTATGTAGTTGCAATAGTGTAGCAGGCTGGTCATGACTATTGACTTATAAACTAGTCGAGTTTTAAAAGTTATTGAGTCTAAATATAGCTCCTAAAATATAAGCAATAGGTTAATGATGTCAGTATTATAGGTGAGAAACAAGCAGATACTATTAACTTATGCTTTGCCATAAACTGTTACAACTTTACAAAGGTGTAACAGGCTGGTCAAGACTTTACACTTCGATTTTTTTTCCATATCATTAGATAGCCAACAAGCAGATGGCTCTCTTGATGGAAAGATAAACCATCGCCTATAGACACCAAAGATGTTAATACTGCGTTGCTGTTCATGTGCTTGCCGTATGTAAAAAGTATTCGAGGGCGCGCGTCGTTGAAATTCTTATTGTGATAGTCTCCCCCCATTAATTTCGAACGGTTTCATCATTTTTAAAGTTGTCTTTACCCTTTGGGACTAAAATATCTGATGCACACCAAGGTGAGTCGCATTTCTTCACTTTATGACAATAATTCTTACGATAATATTGGGTTGTATACGGAACAAAGTTATTTGCTAGTGGAAGAACTTTTGATAATTCCCTTAATTGTTTGTTAGTCAATTTTGCTGATGATACGGCAGCTGTTTCTGACGTTTGCCTTTTTTGTTGGTTTGTAACTACCTTCTTTGTAGAGTGTTCACCACCTTCTTTGTAGAGTGTTCACCCTTAGCTGACTTATTTGTTCCATTTTTTTGCGTGGGGTGTTTCATAGAATACGTGACAACAATGTAGGGTAGTTGTAAAATTAGGCAATAGAGTGGGTTTGTTTCATTGGACACCACTATGTACTATGTATCGGGTAACGAGAGAAACCAAAGGACTGCAGTGTGCGCTATCACAATGGCACAGCCCTAGAAAAGTCAAGGAGAAGACTGTTGTGTACGCTATTGAACTCTAATTGAAACTAATCAAAGGACTGCAGTATGCGCTATCGCTTCAGCCCCATTTTCACTTTGATTAGTGCGAGTGTTTAGAAAATGCGAGTGATATTACGAGTAGTCAGTGCGCGTTGTTTTACACTGTTTAGCCACTATGATTAGTACATTCATTAGTTTCAGGCGTCGAAACATAGACAAACAAACTCAACAATGCTAAACACTTATCACTAAACAGATTACGCATGTGAATTATTGTCAAATAAGATTAACAGTGCAGTTGATAAACCCAGATTTGTTTTAACAGTTTTTATAAAAGTCTAACAGATTTTTCAATTTCCAAACACGTCAACGATCGAACTCAACTACACCATTTACAATAACACTTTTTTTATAACTATCTAGCTCATTAACAGTATCGTTTAGTACATTATTATTCCGAAGCTTTAGCGATACTTTTTAGTGGTAATAAATAATATTCACGGGACAAATTACACTGACTGATCTAACCCCAAAGTTAGCAAATTATTTGTTTGTGTTATGGGTGTGTGCTAGTTAACGATACTAATACATGAAAATACATATATAAATAGTAGAATATATTTAATAAACACCCAAACCCGGAAATACAAACATTTGTGCTTAACACATAAATGCTTGTCCCCGTCGGGGATCGAACCCGAGTTCCGTCGATTGCGTAGTCAGGGTCGCTAACCACTCGACCAACGGGGCGGGGCAATAACCTTTACATTATTTGATTATATAAACAGGGATTGTTAATTGTTAATAAGAATTAGTACGAAATTTAACATGATAATTGTTAAATGATCCATGCATAAAACAAACACGTCCAAACGTACTCAGAGGCCGGCGCGCGCGGGGCAGGGCTACGCGCAGAAAAATAGAACACGTTTCTATTCACTTTACTATGTTGATTACTAATCATTCGCACTAATCAAAGGCTATCCTCACGTGTTTTTCTTGTCACTATGCACCTGCATTAAACATTCGCACGCGCACTAAGCAAAGTGAAAACGGACGGGGCTTTAGACCGTCGCTGATTTAATACGGCGCGGGCGGCCGCTTATAGATCGGTCGTGCATCTCCGGGTGAGCTCGGTGATCCTCGGCGGCTGGCTGACTTATGTGAGCGACAAAATATTCGAGCCCGCGCGTCGTTGAAATTCTTATTGTTATAAAATGTAACTATTAAGTAAAGAAATATTAAGTCCAGGGGCGTAATGCAATGCTCAAAAAGTTGTGGATAAGAGAGCTTCTCTCTGTGGATAAGAGAGCTTCTCTCTGTGGATAAGAGGTTTAAAAAAGAGAAGAGGATAAAGAAAAGAGAAAACGAATAAAGCTAAGAGGTATTTTAAAAATACTATAGATAAGTATTGAAGAACAAACTTAATGTTTAAACAAGGTTAATAAGAGTCTAGAAAACTGGAAAATTTGTTCATAGAGAAAGAGTTTAATGTTATATGA
The DNA here is from genome assembly GCA_036924255.1 of Apodemia mormo. NCBI lineage: Eukaryota > Metazoa > Arthropoda > Insecta > Lepidoptera > Riodinidae > Apodemia > Apodemia mormo. Next base: position 9,365,746 of record JAUPFN010000003.1, read on the forward strand.
CACGTCTAGATGGAAACTTGTTGCTCTGACAACAGCCTTAACAAGTGCTCTGGAAGTTGTGTGTGTATATGTGCCTAATTATTTTCTATATTTATGGAGACGAAAGAAGATTTATATATACTGAATGATAGTAAAAAAAATGATGTGGTGTCGCGGGACACCAGGTAGGAACGAACTTCCTTCGGGTAAACGGCACTACTCGCTTGTGTACGCGACTGTCGCGCCTGCGCACGTCTCATTTAACGCTTTTATTCCACGCATTTTTCTTACGGTTTTACTATCACATTTTTTTCAGTTCGGTCGCGCAGCAAAATCCCTATCCCCTCCAAGCCTGCCGTAAGGAACTTCGTTCCAATATATAATAGGATAGCCAACAATCAGGTAGTTTGTCCTTTTAGAAATAGTAACCAAAGCACTGCTGCTTTTTGCGTCAAGTAAAGGTTAGGCTGCGGTACCAAACTTGGACGAAATGTGGCAGAAATCTACCACCTACCACTAATCTACATTGTTGATATAATTTTTCTATGTCGAAAAAATATCGGGCTTAAAGATATTTATTTATTTATGTTGTAGCGGTTCAAGAAATCTATAAACGCTATAAGGAAAAATAATAAATAATGGAAAGTAATGGAATTCATAAATGAAATCCTGGATCGCGATATCACAATTATTTATCTTGTACACACAATAATATACAAGTTTCGAAGCATCTCAAATGGACTTCGGTCCCCAGGTAGTTTACCTTACCTGGCTGGGAAGACCTTCCTTTTTCACATCCTTGTTACAAGTGTGACGTCATCCACATCCACAGTTATGACGTCATTCTGACAGTAGTTGACTCGCAGGTTCCATCACTACGACCCATCAGTGGTACGGAACTGCGGTTCACAATGTACTTGCGAACCGGCTACTTCATACCGCCTTAGATTTAAAATCATTGAATGTTTGAAAGCTACGAACTGTTTCAATTGGAAAATTAAAGTGTTATTTTTCTTATTTTCTTTGCAATTGTTTCGTTTTTTCTTTCAATGAAAACTTTCTTGGACTTCGCCGAATAGTTTTAAAAAAATTAAAAAATTGGTCCAGCCAAGCAACACATTTAGTGATTCATTTAAGTATATAAAGATTTCTTTTTTAACTTCCCGTTTCGTTAGTAGTGAAAGGAAACAACTGATTTTGCCCCGATTTTCGATAATCGTGTTTTCACCAAATCTCCACGTTTTGAGGTCTTAGCTACTTTTTCAAACTATTTTCAGGATGACGTCGTCAGTATGTGTCTGTATGTATGTATGAGTGTGTGTGTATGTAAACATCTCATAACTTTTGTACGGCTTCGATCGTCATTCGATTAGGTCCTGTGAAACTTAAATTTTCTGAAAATCTGAATTCGGCCTAAAAAATGTTGATGTAACTATTTTTGTTTTTATGTAGTGATTGATAACAAAATCTAATCAGCTCTTTTCCTTAAGAGCTACGTCTAATTCCTCAAATTGCATCAAAATCGGTTTGTCTATTCGTTGCCCCTGACAATCCTAGTAGAAAAATAAATTACGTAACTTCCAGATTTTTCAATCAATTTATTTTTGACTTTATATAAATGCCGTTTCGTAAATCAAAATCAAATCAAGTTTACATAAGTTACAGCATCTCAAATATTAAAATAATGTTGCTTAACTTACTTCGTATTTTTTAAATAATAATCAGAGTTAATATTTCAATTGATTAAAAAATCTTGTCGGCTCTTTTATTTTTAAAACTGCATCAAATATCTTAAATCAGATTAAAATCAGTTACTCCCTTAGAGATTTATAAGGAAAATTTAAAAAAAAAAGTGTTTTTTGACATTACTTTGATATTTTTCAACAAATCTATTTTGTAACTAGTACGAGGTTTGTAACTAAGAATTACGTTAAATAGCATTATCGATCATAATTTTTTAAATAAACAGATTTTTGAATATTAAAATGTGTAAATTTTATAAATTTTAGTTTTTTAAACTCTTTAAGATCAAAAATATTTGCTTAGGTATAGTTTTTGTTCCTTTGAACTCAAATTACCTCAATTTAGCAGAGAGTTTCATGGATTGTCTGCTGGATCAACTGGCTTACAGATTTTGTGTCTTGATCCATATCTCCTGTCAAAAATAAACATAGTCTGTTATAACTCATTAGCTCGAAGGAGTCAAGGTTATGTTATATAATTTGGGATAATTTTATAGAAATTGATAATATCCATTTTATTATGAGTATTGAGTGACATATGAATTGTAGCATTTGATTTTGCTTATCAACCATTATCAACTTTTATTTCAGGTACCCGTGGCATCATGGTTTGACGACATGACAGACTCCGAACTGTTAGATTTAATACCATTTTTCGAAAAACTGAGCAAGGTGGATAGTGTTTACACAGTGTTGAGAAATTCTAACCATCCGTACAACCCGACACAGAATAACTCACCGCCCACATAGCCGTGGGTCAAACGCACGAACGTTCCCGAAGTGAGCCGAACTTCAACGAGCGAACGTGTTCCTTATCCCGAAGTGTTCCGAAGTTTTCCGAAAGAGAAAAAACGTAGATACGAACGTGTGCCATGCATTACATACGTGTTAGTTGACACGCATGTCACGAATCCGAGAAACTCTAGAAAAAAACGCTATCGCACCGAATATCGCCCGTGCGTTTGCGCTACGCATGACAGTTACCGTATTTGTTCCTCGCGCGATATCGCAATCCCCGTCAACACAAAGACGCGTTCCAGCCCGATAGTGACTTTCCTCGAAACACTCATAAAAAAAGGAGCGAACTTTGTCTTAAGTGCCAATTTTGCCTTCTGGTTAGTAAGGACGTTATTTGTACCTATTTTACAATTTAGGTATTTCTTAGTACGTAAGTGGTCTATATAAATGTATTTGTGATTATTTTTTTTTCGTTTAACCCGATAGCTAGGAAGCTTTTACAGTGAGCGATGTGCATCTGTTTTAAAATAATTCTGAACTAATTGATGTTTTAAAGTTTCAACTCTTTTATATTGTGCTTGGGATCAAAAAAATTAAAACTATAGGGTACCGTCTGATTGAAGTTTTTACGATTACGAATTTCCCGATGCGACTGCTATTATTGCGTAAGTTTTATTCGACATATAGTGTAAATAGATTTTTTATCATGACTGAATGTGAAATATATAATCGTGTTTTACTATATTTGATACAATGACTGTATATAAGGCTGCGAAGCTGTAACGGTGATGGTAGATGATAGAATTAGCACTCACGGTGTATTGGTGATGCACTGGGCTGATGTTACACTGTTAAGAATACAGTTATTTTAATAAATACTGTTTTGTTACCTGAATATAGATACCACAGAAGTTATGGTTTTCAATTTTAATTTGTAATAACATTCATGGAAAAGAAACGAAGTGACACATTTGATAGATATTAGATATACTTAAATACCGTATTTGAACAAAAATACTCTGATTTAAGCTATACTAGTGGATCTGGCAGAAGAAGCCGTTCTCGAAAACGATCAAACCAAAAACAACAATATAGGACTAGCCGTTTAGGAGAAGTTCAGTGATATATGCAGTATACACGTGTTTATTATTACGTAATAAATACGAGTATTTACATATATGGTAGGCGTAAACAAAACAATTTTAAAGAAATTTTAATGGTAGCGTCACACTAACGGCTTGGCCACGGGAAATAAGCGCTTGTGATTTTTCGCGCGGCGCGAACGGCGAAGCGTCTGGCGTCTGAAACAAATGTATGGGGAAATACTAAACATGCCACGTGGCGCAGCGACCGGCGCGGCGAAGGACGATTTTTGACGAGCGAATCGGGAGCGCGGTGCGGGACGCGGCGAGCGAGTGAGACAAATGAATGAATCAGCACAGCATGGCGGCGGCCTTAGCGTATAGTCTAGGAACTAGAATGGTATAGTTGTAGTTGCCGAGAAAATACACTTTGAACATTTTAACTTAATTTTGAAATACTTACTAGGCCAGTAATTTGTAAGTCTGGTCACCACATCATAAGTATAAACAAAGTCCAGACGTACAATTTTTCTTTCGTCCCACAATGTTGAATATTCTTAAGAATAAAAGTAGTTTCGCCAAAAAATCGATAGTTTTAGTCTAGAAACGCCATAACGATACTATCGAGTATCGATAGTATTGAACGCTGCAAGTAAATAAACTATCGATTGCGTCTATAGTATCTATAAATAATTGGAGATTAACAAAGTATCGATTCTATCAATAGCATTGTTAGACAATATTGCATTGACTATCGGATATATTTGATACTAGTTTGTACAATCGATAGTATCAGTCAGTATTAGAATAAAGTTAAGAATCGATAGTTGTGTTAAGTAGTGATTAATGCAGTATTAAATAGCAATACTTTCGATAGTATCAATACTTTTGATAGTTTATTTTTTTAATCATGAATATTATTGATTGTATTGCTGTTTATTTATAGTATTGTATTTACTGAGGTAATGAAACACTATCGATAATGGACTATCAAGGGGCAACATTATAAATCAACAAAGGTTTCGAGTTTCGACACTCATTCCAAAAATTTGTCTTTATATAGTACGTATTTCTAACACTTGTGAAATTCAACGTCTGTACTATAACCCCGATTCTTATTTAAATCATGTACTATATATTCTCTTCCAAATAGTAAGTGTTGAAGTACAAATCTACTCCCCTCCAAGCAATATCGAGATAAAGTTAAAAAAGTCATCTTGTTCTCGGACTATTCTGGTCGAGGCGGAGGACGCAAGTTCCCGTGGCCTCAAAATCCGCGCCGTGCGAATTTCGCCTCGCCTGACGCGCCTCCGCCGCCTCCGCTGGTTCGCGTAGCCGGGCGGTAAGTGGGAAGTTATAAAAAAGTTTGTCAACAGCTGCTTGAAGTTTTAAGTGTGAATATCAAAGTACTACTCAAATCAGTTTAATAAAATATCTCTTTGCTTGCATTTGTATTTGTTGTTTAATATGAAATGGTTAGACTTTCAGTCAGGAATTCCGATAAGACAGAATTTGCAAAAACTCGTTTTCAGTTTTACTGATGTCGAAGACGCTCGTTTTAATTTTATAGTGACGTCATGTTAGATACAAAGTAAAATAAAAAAATCTAGCTTTCATATTAGTCATGAACGCTAGCAATTAAAATCAACTTGGTCTGACTTGCGAAACTTCCATATTTTTAATATTTTTTATATTCAAGTTGATGGTAGCTTTAAATAATATTTATATTTCAAAAATATTTTCACATGACAAGAAAAACAGTCATCCTAACAAACTTTAATAAGCGTAATTTGACATATTTTAATGATAAATTAACAATAACTTTGATCTTTAGTGTGGTAAGATTTTTTTTTCATTAAAGCACAAATAATTTGCGCAATTATTATAAGTCTGTTTGTATATCACAAAAGTGTAGCATTAGCTTTATTATAAGGTTAGTGCACATTAAAACTATGCACATATTGGCTGACATTAACCGTCTAAAGGACAACGGATTTTGTTAAAATTATACTACGTATAAGTACTGTGTTACAGTATTTTTACAAATAGTGCGTGCGTGCCGGCCAATATGCACGTACCATATTATTGTTGTGATTGCTGTATAAAATATATGTGTACAACTGTACATATAGAGTATGTATTTCATCGATAATTTTAAAGGATTAGGGACAATAAGTCGAAAGTGTCATATAACTCATAATTATTATAATAGTATAGTGACATTAATTAAGTTATTGTGACTTAAATAATTCCAGACAAATATTCTGCTTATTATTTTAAAAATAATAGGAAAAGTGAAATATGATCCAATAAAAAAGTAAATGTTTAAATAATTTATTCTGAATATTAGTTTAATATGAAAACGAATTGACGTAATACTTAAAAAATACTGTTCAACAGAGTATGGAATACATGTGTTTAAACACTGTTCTATTAATAAACGTCTTTGATCATCATGAATGTACGTTTTAATAAAAGCACATTATTACTATGTTATAACTTAATTTTTTTATATTATTTTAAAGTTCTACCCTCACTGTGACATAACATCCACAATCCACAACTATAGGTCGATGTCTGGTATATATTTAAGCTGAACTCATATAATAATATGAGTTCAGTCAATACATACCAGTCATCGAATATAACTTATAGTTTAAATATTTTCAGGAAAAGAGTTTACTTCTACTTGATTTTTTTGGCTTGTCATTTAGTGAAACTTCATGTTATGTTAAATTTATAGCTTTAAAACAAAAATTACTACATAAGGTAGTTGTATGTGCTACATACGTAAGATAGCCGGCAAACTTTTGCTTGTGCCATCAGATCTCTGCGATATGCATGGCATCGACCCATTATCATCTTTCTATATGTGTATTTTAGCACTGATGCCGTGCTAGGGATAACTTATTTTTTTTGTAAAGAAAACTCCATATGCGTAAATTTGAACCAGTAACCTTGCTCTAAAGCTAGCCAACGCATTGACAACTGAGCTACCTGTCGGTGGTTTTAATGTGGCGAAATTATCTTGTGCTTTGTGATCTATGTATTTAGTGATCAATGCAATCGACGAAAGCCAGGATTTATAGCAAGGTCGCTCGTTCAAATTCAGTCGTGCCAACATTTATCTTCGTTTAAAAATGTAAACATCTTTGGTGACTACAGGAGTTTGTTTCTTTTTTCATTAGGAAAACAATCTGCTTTCGGCTTGTTTACATTCAGTCTTATGGTATTTAAAAATGCTCCAACTTTTATGATACTCTTACTTTATTACTTACAAAATTTACTCTGTAATGAACAATATTTTTTAATTAATAATAACTGAACTGAAGTGTTTCAGAATATTCGTCTAATATCCTGAGATAATAGAAGTATATAGCTATTTATATATTTATAATATTTCAACCTCATATGAATTCAGTATTTCCATATTTCATCTCAGTATTATAGATTGTTAGATATAAAAATATTAAATTTCACGAGAGGATTCATAAAGTTATTGGAATAATTTTTATCTTTTAAAATTTATTTGTTCCCTAGGCTTCTTTTTATCAAAATATTTTCATATTGCCATCTGTTTTTAACACGTGGAAGAAATCTTAACATTTTAGTTGTTCTTTTAATTTGTTTAAAAACGAAAATCGGTCTACTAATATTAAATCATTATTAGATTTTCTCGATCGGGTATATTCGAAAAACAATTGTTAGTGGTCTAGCTTTTTGTTAATGTTGGCTGCAATTTAATTAACTTCTTGCAAAAAAAAAAAGATTCGCAATTAGATAAAAATCAGCGAGTCAAATAATATTTTTCACGCCCTCAAACCATATTAACAATATTGATGAATTAGATAAAATGGATGGTGCTTTCAGTATTAGTTAAGCGGCTCAAAATTAAAATGCTTACGCGAACAATATTGCGATTATGGTTAAGGTAGCGCCACATTATAATAACGCTATAATTGATACAAATATCTCCTAACTGTGATTTTTTGTGAGATTATATAAAATTTAGGCTATATGCTTCGTAATAGGCAAACATAGTCCTAATATATTATTACAGTGACAGAGTTCTGTGTTGACTCGTACGGATTAGCGTCCACCACTACCTATACCGGCCGGTGTTATAGTTTAAAAAAAAACGGGTTTACCTCGAAACTTACGCGTGTGGCTTTACAATCCAGTCTAGAGGCGAGCAACGCAATATAAAAATCGCCTATAACTAAGGGGGTAATAGTTTATTAAAAAATTAAAAATACAAAAAAAAATTACGATATACAAATAGAAGAATATTTTGTTTGTTATCCTATAATAGAAACAATATGTTCAGTAAACATCATTTCACCATCGCAATAACAGGCTGCTGGTCGTCTCTGGTTAATCATAGAACTTTAGATAATAGTAAAAAGTATATTCACGTCCGTATCCCCGAAGAGGTAGGCAGGGGTACAACAAATGCACCCACGATTAGCCGAAGGTACTTAGTCCCACAATGTGGTAGGTGGCAGGCCTATCGCCAACCGGACATTATCCAATCCCGGGCACCATTATTTTTATCAGAAAACCAAAAAAAAAACACATTTTTGAATTGATAATAATAATCATCCCCAAAAGTTTTAATTAGCTGGGTTTGAGCAATTTGCCCAAATCACCACTTTATTTAATGAATGATCGCTTTGTACCTGATAATAGTTAAGATTTCATAAACCAATAAATAAAATGTTCTATCCCTAGCCTATAAGCCTTACGAATCAGTAGATTTGTTAAACGAAATTGTTGTAGCTATACAATTCTGTTATTATGTGGCGCTAACCGGGGTATTATTGGTAAATGCGTGTACGTATCGTATCTGATTCATATCACCTTGGCTCACGCCATTTATTTATTGTTTTATTCTTATTTGCCTAGCAAAATATGTTTGTTTATTTGCTTATTATTTTGAATAATTTTTTTATTGTTTCGATAAGGTTTGTATATAAGATTTTTTTATCGACTTAAATATGTGATTCTATATTGGAATTAAATATTGGATTTTAGACAGAAACCTTATTTAAAAGTACAGTCAGCTGCAAAAATATTTTGCAGTAATCAGTAATATAACACGTTTTATTGTATCGTGTTCCATTATACTGTTCATATATATGGTATAAAAATAGTAATTTATTAATACTTATTATTTAAAAAAGCGATCAGCTTGCATCCAATTATTTAAATACTTTTTAATTTTAGGTATAGTTAGATTCATTTAAAAAGTATGTAAAAGGGGACCCAAAATGTCATATGATAAAAATAAAGCGTGAGATTAAAAAAACAGATTTTAAATCGAATTAGTGGAGCAATATTTATGCCAATCTTGCAATGTACCTAACACATGTTTGTTTAATAATATTGCTGAATTTTCGTTTGCAACTGATTGTACTTATTTGTTATTTAGTGGCTACTAATATGTATATACATATGATAGTTGTATATGTTTGTCACTAATGTCACTTATAATTTTCCCTGTACCAACATCACCGGTAATCCACATGTATCAGCGTTTTACAACCTACCCTCCATCGGGTCAGGGTAATTTTAAGGCAGGTTAAACTAATCAACCGTCCTAAATGTAATATCACTTCGATATATACATAAACTTGATTTATTGTATATAAGTATACATGAAATATAAGATGCATATTAAAATAACGTTACATGTATGTATTGTATGCCTTTTCACTAAAGCTAAATTATTTTGTATGGAGAAGTGATGTAACAAATACGAATTTCCGTTTTTATGTTGTAGGTTGAGTAATATTCAACGCTACAATACATTACATTCAAATAAATCCTAAGTCACATCATAACAATTACTTGTAACCAGATTCACCGCTTCTCAGATGAACTTCGGCCTTGTCTGAATATTTCACCTTCCCGTCATAAATCTCCACGGTAACGTCACCTTGTTTACCATCACCCCTACCGGGCTTAGTTTTAGTATATTTGAATTACTTAAAATTTTTGGCAGAAAGTCTCTGACGAAAATTTTATTTTGAAATCTACTTATATAGATTTAAGATAATTTAGCTTGTACCATCTGAATTGTTCTAGTGGACAGTATATTTAATATCGGAAAATATTTGTTATATCACTATTGCCTCTCTCAATATTTAATATTATTAAAACGTCATTGGGTTTTTAAATAACATTGAATAATGTTATTCAAAATATGGATTTATTTCAATTAAAACAATATTGAATTTTAAATAATAAAAACTAGTAATCGTCTTAAGGCTTTTTAAGTAAGAGAACCCTTCATTTTGAAAAATATACGCTTTTATTTGTATGTGTAATTTCATCATCAATATGATGTCACTGAGACATTGCTAATTGACATGACAAAAATAAAATCAAATTGTACTTTCTCACTATTTATTATTATTATTATTATTAAAAAAAAGACTAAGTGACGGTTTGTCGTACTTGGAAAGTTCGATGCCAATGTGCATAATTTGTACTTATTGACATTATTAGTGTGGTATAATATATAGGTAAAATAATTTTATTCTTATTACTTGTTATATTGGCCCATAGTATACGCACTCTGCAATTTTGTGAATAGCCATGGCCATAGTATTCCTTTGTGGTAGACTACTATCGGTCTGCCTATTAGGTATGGAGTGTAGAGACGATGGTCGACGATCAAAATCTTATTGTAAAATTAGTTGCTCTGTAACAGCCTTAAAGAAAGATGGTATTGCTGTACCAGAGAGCCATTTTTGAAGAAAGCTCCAATAGCTGAAGTTGAGACAACCAATCGGAAAACTTTAATTCTTTTAAAACAGCTCACTTTAGTTCACGCCCTCCACCACAAGAGCGACATTCCGGCTTCCGTTACTAATGTTATTCTGTGGACAATTTTTTGATTTAAATACCCGTATGATTGTGGTATTGGTCTCTACACTCCATAGTATTAGGGTTCCTTTGGCACCTCTTGAATATAAAACCCGAAAAAGATTAATTAGCTGTACTATTTTACTTTATGCCTAAAACATTTTATTTAAATACCCAATGATGTTAAAAATATGTGATGGCATATTTTGTATTCAGATATGCCAGTGTATCTGACGGAAATTTAGGGCCATTTTGCTTGTGGATTATAAAAACCGAGTTTCAGTTCATCCATTGGTCATGGTAGAGCATTTATTTATAAGCATTAACGTAGATATAGGATGTTATAGTAATATATGTTGATTTCTCTAGGTTTTAAGTAATCTGTTATTGACTAATTGTATTTTACACATTTTCCCCTGTGAATTAACTGATACATTTTCTATTTTAATCGTATTGACACCGGGAATCGTCCACGTTATCATAGGAATTTAATATTGTTAATTTAATGTGAAATGCATGCAATAAATTTAAATTGATATTTTGCTATTAATATCTTATTGTGTAAAACAAATTTTATTTTATAACACATAATTATTGACATTGGGAATTTGTTGTTGAATTGATTTTCAATTTATTTTGTAATTTAATGTTAATATAGGGTATGTGTAATTTTATAGAAATAAGCGAATCGGAGAGTAAAATATGTTACGAATTCCGGTGCTTTACTCATGAATGCATAGAACTGATTTGTGTTTTAATATACGTTATCATTACCCAATAGTTGCTTGTTTTGAATATCACAGTAAAAATATTACTGTCATCATAGGCCGTTCTCTATAAGCCTTTTGTGTCAAAGAAATGGACGAACTTTAATCATTGATATTCTGCGACATTTTTTTATTTATATTTTATTGCACTTTAAATATAAAATATATTGTACTAAATTTACATTTGTATTACATCATACATGAGAGAACGGTTCACGTTTTTCCCGCCTATTTAATCATATCCTTAATAATACTATCGAGTTAAAATTTAACAAAACTATACGCATAATTTATATAAAAGCATAAAACGATGCGATTCACTGAATGTAAAGCGTTCTCTTTAGGAACGCAAGAGTTTATAGAAATCATTTCTTACGAATTGGTAATTAAAATATGTTGATTCCAAAACTTCTTACATTGAATCAACGTTCAAAAGTAGAAAATCGTCCGAGTGGGACAGTATATCATTTTAAAATGTATATAAAATATTTTCTACGTCGATTTATGGCGATGTATTGGCAAATGACAAATCAGTTCTATATTTTTTGAATCACTTACAAAAGTAGCTATATGTCGAAGTGTGAGAGATAACGCCATGAAATTTTTAGATACCATTTAGTTACAAATAATCTCCCGATGTTACGGCTTGTTACTTCTACGAATTTTATGTATGAGTTTGTAGGAATCCTGTTTCACGCTATTTGTTTATAAGTAAAATTGACGTGATGTATAACAGGAAGAGTCGCAAAAATAAATATTACATTAAAGTGACCGACGACGAATATTTCAACGTTTCTATTTATTCTCGACTTCTAGGCTTTTAAATTAAAAAAAGATGTTAGAATGGGTAATATATTTCTATCAAAATTTTATATTATGGAAAATAAATTTATGAAAGAAAGGAATAAAATCCGTTGTCGGGCGATTAGATGTGGACTTACCCTTGTGAAGTTATACCTGCTGAAAGTTAATTTAATGGGAATATTCTTTAACGTATTGCTAAATAAATCCTATTGAATAAATATGTAGTTGCATTTAATTTGTTATTTACATGAATTTAAAGTTTGATTTTTATAACGAATATTGGGAAACAGGTTTTGGTTGGATGTGTTTTTGCGTTCTTCATGTTATATTTTCCCCTTTAACATGCGGTGAGATTACGGTTTTAATTTCAATCGTTTTGTTTGCTTGTAAATGAAGTACAAATCAATTATAGTATGACAGTTGAAGAACAAAATGTTTAGTCGGTTATTTTAAAATTAGTGTAAGGTTATGCTTATGCTGTACCACATATCTTTTGTATTAACATTTTAAACCACATTAAAGTTCTTGCCTGATGTATTTGGTGAATACTCGATTTTTTTAACTAACAATAGCTACCCACCTGAAACACTGCCTGAACAATTTACTTCATTTTCGATTTAATTGATAGTAATGTTAATATGCTTAAATGAAAAAGTCTTATCATGAGCAATATTGTGATATTTTTATAAATTAATCTAGCAAAATACATGTTTTTTTTTTTTAATTTGCATAAACTTATATTTTTTTTAATTATTCACAAGTTCCTGAATTGCTTACAAATATTTTAATAGATAGTATTTAAAAAAATGAATAATTGTAAATAATTTCAAATAATATAAATTTTGCTACATTTTAATTTGTAGGAATTTCAAAATACTGCTTGTGATAGCAATATTGTGATATTTTTATAAATTAATCTGATCTTGCAAAAGCAAAATACTTACATGTTTTTTAATAATCTTTCAAAAAAGATATTTTTTTTTAATTGATAGTGTATTGAAAAAAAAAGTAAAATTTTTAAATATCTAAAATAATAAAAAAGTATGAGATTTTAATTTGTAGAAATTTCAAAATACTGCTTGTGAGTATCGACAGTGCAATATTTGTACCGAGTTTAGTATAAGCGTGGTTTTCCTGTATTTTTGGGCTACTTAACAATGAATTAATACAATAAATAGTGGTTGGCATACTGTAGATATGTTGTATATTATTTCAGAAGGCTTGTCATGTAATTTTTGATATGTGTATGTACTAAATGTATTCAAGTATATAAATTATTTGTGCAAAATTGGAAATTACATGGTAGAGTCTACAGGTTGATACCTTTTTTACCTGTCAGATATAAATAAGAAAACGATAAATGTATTTATGAAATGTAAAGGTGGATGCTGATTGAAGTTTGTATGTCAATTAACACAGAATATCCCGATATATAAAATACTAGCAATAAACTGAAACACAAAATTTATTTTAATTTTATTAGTTATCCTTTCCTGACAGGATTCCTTTCTTGAGTAGGAATTTGTAATGCAATCGTCTCACGTCTGACTTGTAGTCATATTCCATTCCATCAGTTTAACTAAGCCGAGTCACAACTACAATATTCCGTAAGTCTTAATTTAAAAACCGAGTCATTTAAATAGGCGCAAAGTAAGAAGCGGCAACCTGGCGAAATTTTGTTGACAAATTTTGGCGTGTGATTTGCCGTTCTGTTGTAATGCACGATATACAAGGTGTTTATAGATTACGTAAAACCAAAAATATTTCGTTTAATCGCAACTCTTTTTAATATATACGCCTAGTAAGGGACGGTGTACCGAGAGTAGATTTTTTTGACTTTTTACCTTAACTTTGTATAATTTGAGTAAAATTTAAATAATTATTCAATTAAAATAAATATATGCGTACGGACTATACCACCACCACCGGCAGACGTTTAAGTGATTTACGCTTTACTTTGCGTGGTATAAAAATACGAAAAGAATAAAAAAAATTACATTTCCCACAAAAAAGATCCTGCCATCGCGAATAAAATCGAAAATGGCATGTTTTCTTAATTTTTCGGTAAACTCTCTTCGTGTAATTATATATTAATATAAATCGTGTATTTATATAATTTTTTTAACGTAAACGTTTTAACGAAATCATATTTTAGTAACATGAGAATATTACTGTCATCGAGCCATAGGTAGAAAATCACACTGATGTAGATCTAGGAATCATTAAGAATAACAGAATAAATTTTGCGTTATTTCAAAAACACGCTGTATGAGAAATAATTTATAAATAGGTATATGTGTTTTCTCACCGATACTATGCTTGGGAGACTTAACAAAGAACCATTTTGACATTGATTTTACCAGTGTAAAGCCAGGCAAAGCTGATTTTCTTTTTAAGTTTTTGTTCTTTGTTAAGCTTAAGGTTTTTCCTAGTAGTGAACAGTGCTAAAACGCATATGCAGTTATAAACACGAAAGTAGGTATTGAACAATATTAATAATGTGAATTTCGTCTACATTGATCTCATTTGACTATAGTAATATACATTTATATGTATATCTAGCGATCGGTACAATCGACGGAATCAATCACAAAACAGAGAATTTCACCATATTGAACCACCGACACGTAGCACAGCGGTTAGAGCGTTATCTCGCTTTAAAGCAAGGTTCAAATCTAGTCTTGTCAAAAAATTTTCTTTGTTAAGATTTTAAGTAATAAATGTAATATTGAATGAATGTGTGGCGAGACGTGTTGCTGCTAATTCAGTAAGCGCAACCACGTCGAACTAGCGTTTCGCACTTTCGACATGCTTTCAAATATTTTGCCAATGTCGCACGTCTGTAATTTTTGTTTTACAAAGAATCAAAGTACCTTCCTACATCTAAAAATGTGGGAGTTCCTCTTAAATATAGTAACACTACAAGTTTCAAGCTAAGTATATTATTATTCACAATTTAAATTTATTTTATATTGATATTGAACTAATAGTACAATATCTATATAAAATAAATTTAGGTTGTTGGCTGTTAATGTAACATATCAGTTTATAGCATATAATTTTTGTTACAATCATACAATTCTCAACATTTTCCATAAAGAACAATGTTTTTCTATTGACCGAACGACACGCTGGCCGCACTAACAACTAAGGATTTATAACGTTATAATAATATTGATATGTTTTCGTCGTCGTGATTGCTTATGGTATATGATATTACGACGTTGTCTTCTAACGCTAGTTGGCGAACCAATCACAAAACAGCGAACATATCGATATTATGACGTTTTAAATCTTTGATGACAACATGTACGTATATTCAGCGCTGCGTCACTCCTATCAAATAAAGGTGACAACAAAGGCTTAAAATTTGATACAGAATAGGTACATACGCTATGCTACTTTTTAACGAACTAATAATATGGATGAGGGGGATACCTGTGTGACTAACATTCAAAATGCAATTTTTTTTAAACAAACTGTATTATCAATTTTTGACTGTCTAAAAATACATCGAAAGATTGTTTATTTCGTTTTTCAGAGGATGCTTAAGTTCAAGCTTTTTTTTTATAGAAGAGGGGGCAAACGAGCAAGAGGTGCACCTGATGGTAAGTGATCACCGCCGCCCATGGACATCTGCATTACCAGAGGTCTTGCAGTTGCGTTGCCGGTCTTTTAAGAATGAGTAAGCTCTTTTCTTGAAGGTACCTATGTCGTATCCGTTCGGAAATACCCATAAGCTTGTGGGGCCGCCAACATTGTCCCCCGCCATTATGGAAAATGGGGTACAAAGGGTTTGCGCTATTGTATCTCGTAAACTAACAACTCTAGAAAATTTTATAAGACCCGAGTCGGGCAAATAAAAAAATGTGTTTTTTCAGTTTTTAGATAAAAACAACGTTGTCCTGATAAGTGTCCAGTTGGCGATAGGCTTGCCACCTATCACATTGTATGGGACTAAGTATCTTC
This sequence comes from Apodemia mormo, assembly GCA_036924255.1. Classification (NCBI taxonomy): domain Eukaryota; kingdom Metazoa; phylum Arthropoda; class Insecta; order Lepidoptera; family Riodinidae; genus Apodemia; species Apodemia mormo. The sequence goes on from JAUPFN010000003.1 coordinate 9,381,697, forward strand.
GGCTATTCGTGGGTGCACTTTTTACCTATGTAAGACCCCGGCTACACTTTGATTAATGCGAGTGTGAGTGTTTAATGCAGGTGCCTAGTATTAAGCGAAATACACGTGTAGACAGTTGTTGATCAGTGCGAGTGATTAACAATCAGCGTATATTGACTTTTACTACGCCAATTACTAATCACTCGCACCTGATCAACGGCTGTCTACGTATTTTTCGCTTAATACTAAGCACCTGCATTAAACACTCGCACTAGGTAATCAAAGTGTAATCGGGGCATAAGCGCAAAAAACTCCCCAAATTGTTATAGGTTTTCATTTTTGAAGTGAAAACTTCTTTAGGCGCGTTGAGCGTTTTGGTAGAGGGTAAAATCCTCGGTTCGCGTCACCGACATGCTAATGATAATAGTATATCTATAGCTATGTTTTGCATATAGTTTTAATTACTCTCAACTTAATAGTTCCGTTTTCACTTCTATCGGCAGTCCCACGACTGCTACTGTTTTGTTTGTAGTTATCAGTTAAAAAAATCAATAGGTAAATATCTATCTAATCATAACAGTCGAATTTCGACCAATCGTGTCTCAACAAAATAATCAATTTGATATTAAATTGAAGTTAAACAATAAGTACCTACCTATCTAACTACCTAGATACTGACATGAACCACAAAATGTATATCTATTTGCGAAATGAATAATAAGGAACCATATTTTTTCATAAATAAATTATTTATTTATTGATTTATTTAATACTTTATTGTACACAATAGAACAACACACAAAATTACAGCAAGCAGTATTTTTAAAAAGGTACAAAAGGTGAGCTTATCTCTAAAAAAGAGATTTCTTACAGCCAACCCGGTAAAGTGAAATACTTACCATTAATATAAGTCGAAGTGTGCAATATACTAAAAATTTTTACACATCTATTAATGAAACCTAAAGTACTTCAGCAATATAAAGACATTAATATTATATTAATATTAAGATTACACAGACATTAAGATTATTTATAATGCGACCGGTTCTTGTTATTTACCGGTCAGTATTCGCTGCTGAGGCCATGTCTTTGGGTAACATTTATCTTGCACATCAATTTACATAATGTAATGGTGTACAATGTGTACATTTTTTTGATATGATGTTGTACAAAAGAGAAATTTGGTATGTTATTTTATAGGAATGAAATAAATAGCCTTACATTTTTTTGTGTATTATTGAATACTGACATGCAAGTTCCAAAATTTAATTTTCACAATAAAGCACATATCTGAGAGTTTAGCTAAATATTGAGGTTACAAGAGATGGCTTATGCCATATATTTTATACATTATATTATTTTATTTATTCTCATTAATAATAAGAAAGGTGATTAGGTAAATAAGCAATATTTCATGAAATAGGCAGGTATGCATTATAGAAGCATTGCAAGATAAAAACCCTCCTCATTTCTAAATGCAAAAAATTACTTGCAATAGGTAAGTACAATAGTAGTATTCTGTCGTATCAAGTGAGCTTCCAGCATAACTGCCTCGGTTTCTACAAAAAGCAAGTGTCGAAATCAGTGACGTATCTATTTAGGTGCCGTCAAAACAAAAACGTCTGCTTTCAATGCTGCAAAGGTTTTTTTTATGTTAGTGGAATAGGCAAACTGGCAGACGTGCCACCTGATGGTAAGTGGTCGACGTCGCCAACGAACATAAATGGGATAAATAGGCTGGAACTAGCCCAGGAATCCCATCTATGTGTTGCCTATCCTGAGACATAAGATGTTATGTCTCGGTGCCAGTAATTACACTGCCTGTCTTGCCCTTCTCCGAAACACAGCAAAGCTGTTTCACGAGAGAGGCAAGATGGTGCAGCCGGGAGCGCGGCACAGCGCATCCCTCCCACCGGTAATAGATGTCCTTGAAAACCACAATTCTGTAAGTAGATATATTAATACGTGAAATAAAAACTTTGTACTCTTTTTAAGACCCGTTTAAGATAGTTGGAGCCCGGGTTCGATACCCGACGGGGAAAAACATTTTTGTGGTGAGCGTAGATGTATGTATTCCTGGGTTTGGCTGTTTATTGTATGTAACAGTATTTATAAGTATATGTATTTCTATGTATTAGTATCGTCGTTATAACACAAGCTAATAATTTGCTCACTTTGGGGTTAGATCGAATTGTTACTTGTCCAGCGATGTTATTATTCACGCAGTACATCATACACACATGCACATCAGCGACGACGCGGCCTTCTTTTTCGGCCCACAAACTCTCGAGACCCTGATAAAGATAAGTATCTATATATTAACGAGTCAAAATCCTGATGCAACTCAATTTTCCACTTATTGTCACAAACTGTACTCAGTAGAGGTTCAGTCTCACAGGAGCCATCCTTAGGACGGGCTTTAAGCTTATTTAATTGGCTGAGCAACCAGCTCGCTAAAAAAGCCCAGTTTCGCTGTAACAATCCTACATACTAATTGCTGAAGTATAAATTCTAATAACAAGATTAGGCGAGGCATTAGCTCCTATGTAAGTGAAAATTTACCTTTGATATATAGAGAAAGAACATACATTTGGTATACATGTTATCATAGAGAAAAAGAGAAGTAGTATCAATTTAATATTGTTCAAATAAACTATTTTATTATAGCGTGTTGTAGACTATAAACTATATTTTTCTAGCGCGCTATGTTATAAACTATATTATAACGTGTAACTGGAGAACTATAATCGCGTGAGTCGGCAAAGATAGTGAGTGAGTCATCAACAACGTCATACAGCGAGTCACTATAAACTATAAGTTATAACGTCTACAGATTAGCACATTTCGTACTCGTTATAACGCGTAGTTATATGTTATAAAGTTATAACTAAGGCCTACTCTAGCCGCTAGGTATGTAGCGTGGCGTATGTATAGCACCGAATGGAAATATGTATAGCGTACTGTTATACCCTGCCAATGTATGGGATATTGCTGACCACCAGCCCCATCATCAATATCGCCCCAGCCTGCCTCGTCAGCAGTCTGGTACTCGTTACTTTCTCCGGTACTCAGTCTCGCCTGAACTCCGCTCTAGTACGGCTGCCTCTCTGTCTCAAGTGCACAGTGTATAATCAAGTGTAATTCCTATTCTCAAGTGTATTCAATTCATATCTTACTATATTCTAATTATAAAATATATATAATTTTCTAATTATAAAATATACTATATTCTAATTATAAAGTGTTAATTTTTTTTTTAAAACCCTTACAAGAGGTAGCCCATAACAGTGCGCTTTACGTTGAATAGGTATAAATGGCGCGCTATAATATGGCATTATGCGTTATATTAACCACCATTAATCAAATTTCATTATCCCTCTCACAATAGGCGAAAGTTAGCAAATCAAACTGTGTCAAATGGGCAAAACTGAAACAGATTTGGCCAAAATAGCTCAAGTTGTTTGTTCCCCTCTTCCACATTCTTTTCTCATGTACCCTACGGATAGTAAAGAAGTTGAAAGTTTAATCTTGAATCTCCAAATTAACAAGGCACCAGGTATTGATAGTTTTGGTAATTTCCTTATAAAAAATGTAAGAAACGAAATAGTTAATCCTCTTACACATATTTTTAATTTAAGTTTGTCAAGTGGTATGTTTCCGCAACATTGGAAAATGGCCGCAGTTTGTCCTGTCTACAAAAGCGGATCAAAATATTTATTAGACATTTATAGGCCCATATCACTTTTAGGACACACTTTTTCAAAAGTGCTTGAAAAACTATTTAACAAACGTTTATCTAGTTATCTTGAATTAAACAACTTAATATCTCCAAATCAATTTGGATTTCGCAGAGGAATAAGCACTGAGGATGCTGTTACATTGCTTACATCTAAAGTGTCATCATACCTGGATAAAAGGAAATGTTGTATTAGTGTCTTTCTAGACCTGGCCAAGGCTTTTGACACTGTCTCAATTCCTTTACTACTAAAAAAAACTTGAAGGCGTAGGTGTACGTAGCGTTGCCCTAAATTGGTTTAAACGCTACCTTACAGAACGGAGTCAGTGTGTGAAAATTGATAAAAACATTAGTAGCTGCCAAAATTGTTGTTTTGGTGTACCACAAGGTAGCATTTGGGGCCCTACATTATTCCTCTTATACATTAATGATATTCATCAACTCCTAATTGAAAATGCTGATATACTGTGTTATGAAGATGACACATCAGCTATCTTTCATGATCCTACATGGTCTAAGGTTTGCTAATCAGCTGAAAAGGGTATTACTTTAATATCACATTGGCTACAAAAAAAAATCTTCTTACTCTTCGTATATATGTTTTCATAAAACCGCTGCATCAGCTCCAAATTAAACTATAAATATTAAGATTCATTCGTGTAACACTACAGTAGTACAACAGTAGCTTGTTCATGTGTTGCTCTATCACGAGTTTCAGTTACGAAATATCTTGGAGAATATACCTATAGACGAAAATCTTAAATTTAATAAGCATATTAATAATCTCACAGCATGTATCAGGAAAGTTATTGGTATAATAAAAATTTTCCGTGATATAGCAAGCAAGGATATTTTAACGGGGATATATTATGCTTTGTGTCAATCTTTAATAACATATTGCATTACGTGTAGGGGAAGCGCTGCTAAATTCGCCAACTTTTTATACTTAAGACAGCGTTAAAGGCTCATAGATTTGTGCTAACTTCTCAATATGACCAGATTATCAACCGCAGAGTATATAAAATACCTACCCAAAACTTACCATATGTTAAATCCTGTTTTGCCCAACGTTTTGGAGATTTTGCAAATATCATGTATGCATATATAAATTATATATGCATACATGCATTTATAAATTCTGTGACATCAAAAACAAACTTGTCACTGAAGCGAAACAAATAATTGAAAAATGGTTAAGAACGCTGTCATACGATGATACGGAGGACATTTTTAAAAATAAAAAATAGATTTAATAAATATTTTAAGACTAGCCCTAGAGTGATAATTAGTTGTGAAATATGCACATTACCCTTCTGGATTCGTGTAAATACATGGGGCACACTACAAGTTTTGTATTTCTAGCTAATCAGAACTATTTGAATTTCGAATGTTATATTTTTAAAACGTTGCAATCTTCTTAGTAATAAAAAAAAGAATTGGCGGGAAATGATTTGTCAATTGTTTTTTATCACACATCAAAGTTCTACGTACGCAACGAAAATGGAATTAAGTCGAAAAGATTTTAGAGCGATGATTTTTTATGATTTTAAAAGTTCTCTTTCTCCGCAAGACTATGCCGCTCGTCTTCAAAATGCTTTTGGGAGAGAAGCACCTTGTTTGAGCACCGTGAGGCGATGGTTTGCTGAATTTGAGAGGTCGAATTTTGTGAAGGGCGACCTTCAACTGCCGTCAACGAAAATAATGTGGCTACTGTTAAGCGGTTAATTAAAGAAAACCCCCGGATTACCTATGAGACAATTGGGGATTGGTATGAGCCAAATTCAGAAAATTTTACACGAAGAATTGCAAGTTCGGAAACTTTGTTTTCGTTGGATCCCTCATGAACTGACAGCGGAGTAGAAGCGGGCTCGCGCGGAATGCTGCTCACAGATGCTACTGAAGTACGACCACGGACATTCTAATACTGTTTATGACATTGTCACAGGAGACGAAACGTGGGTTTGTTGTTTTGAACCCGAAAAAAAACAGCAATCTTGTGAATGGGTGTTTGAAAATGAGAACAGGCCAACAAAAGTGAGACAGGCGAGAAACGTTAGTAAAAAAATGATCGCATTTTTTTCTCAGTTACGGATCCCATCTGTACAATTCCACTTGAAGATCAAAAGAGTGTTAATGCCGAGAGAGTACCATTTGTTTACCCAGGGTGTTAGAAAAAGTTCGCGAAAGACGACCCAAAAGCCGCATTCTCCTACACCATGATCACGCTTCTTCACACACGGCCAACAAAACAAATTCATTTTTAGCTTCCGAAAAAGTACATCTCGTCACTTATCCTGCACATAGCTCCGACTTAGCACCCTGTGATTTCTCTATTTGCCCCACAATCAAAGATTTGATGAGAGGTTTTACTTTTACCAACTCCGAAGAGGCAGTGATAGCGTTCAATCAGCACGTAGAAAACATGCCTTCAGATCTGTGGTCCTCCGGTTTTAAAAAATGGTTCGATCGCATGAAAAAATGTTTAAAATGTAAAGGAGATTATTTTGAAAAGCAATTAACATAATATTTTATAACGTTATAACATGTTGTTTTTTTAAGTTACGCAAAACTTATAGTGTGACCTACGTATGTCTAACTGCAATTATTTAAAAAGATGTCTTACAGTTGAGGTAAATTTCAATATTGTAAACGGGAGTAAATGGTTGCCTCGATACAGGCTTGCCTAGTGAGACAACCAACAATAACAAGGTGTTTACAAATATTAATTAGAAAGAAAGATATTTTTCATTTTCATTTTTCTCTATCCGTTGACTCTACTTGGATCGCCTAGTCTATGTATAATACTTAATTGGATTATCGGCATTTACAGAATTATAATTTTATAAGGGTATAATAGGTATATAATTAAAGCTTAAAAATAATAAAAAAGCAATATTATTACAACTTTTATTGAAATTTATAATTCCATTTTAAACACGCTACAATACATGGGATATAAATACGTTTTATACATTTAATGATATGGTATGTTGACTTAACATTAAAATAAAAATTACTTAAAACTTATAAAGCAACATATATTTGGAATTATATTTTGTTCATAACATCACATATTTGTACTACTGTACTTGAATTTGTATATTTGGGACAAATGGAGTTTCTCATTAGTGTTATTAATCATGATTAAAATATAAAAGCCATTAACTATTATTTTTTATAATACGGCCCAAAAATGTTTATCTATAGAAACTTATTTTTAATTTTGGCCAAGTTCCACTCATGTTCAAGTTCATAGCATTTTAGTTGATAGTTATATTTATTTCTATACGTGTAAATTTAAAAAACAAGGATAGTAAAATACATTTATTAACGATTCGACGCATATACCTATCTAAAATCATGAGCGATTTTAATGATTGTACAATACAGCGATTTAACTGATCTGTGTTTATGATTAAAAGCATCTTATTTAGAACTAGTTGTTGCCTGCGACTTCGTCCGCGCGGACTTCGTTTACTCCGCTCTGCTCCTCCCCTGTAGCTGATAGCGTGATAATATGTAGCCTATTTGTTGACCCGATCTGTTAGTAATATTCATGCAAAATTTGAAGTAAATCCATGCAGTACTTTTTGAGTTTATCCCGGACATACATACAGACAAACAGACAAAAATTATAAAAACTATATAAAAAAAAGGCTTCGATATTGATTGTAGATAACGCCCTAAGTTTTTTTTTTTTAAATATTCAATGTACAGTTTTGACTTACGATTTTATTATATATATATAGATTTACCTCGTGTTGCTTCGGAACCCCTTTAAAGGCAGGCAGTTCGTAAGCGGCGAGCGATTAGCTATGCGAGTCACTTCCATCATGGCTACTAAATAGATGGTAGAGTTCTGCATCATCTGGTGCACGGCCTTAGGCCATCAGAAGAGCTATCTACTTGTTGTTATCTTATGGGTTTATTCATTCATATAAATATATTTTAAATTGTAAATATATACATGCATTTTTCTTAAAGGGAATAGCCCATTTTAATTCATAATTACAATCATTAAAATTGCACATTTATGTTTAAAAATCGTAATACAACGATTATTGGTTAGGATTATACATTAGCTTTAAAATTTAAGCGATCATTTAACACCAGAATTGATAATTTTATCTAAATCTAAGAAATACACACTACATGTTTAGATATATGAAACTTTATGTGGGCAATTAACGAGAATCCTTTACAAGACAACGTTCAATTTAATTAATAGGCTTATTATTTATAATGGAATGAAATTAGTTTATATGTTTAGTTTAGCCCCTTTTAATAAAAAAGGTTAAGGGTTTTTTTGAATTAGAGGAAGTATCTTCATGCCCATATCCAGGCAGAGGTACAATAAGTGCACCCACGATTAGCCGAAGATACGTGGTCCCACAAATGTAATAGGTGGTAAGCCAATCGCCAACCGGGCACTTTCCAATCACGGGCAACTTTGTGTTTCTCAGAAAACTGAAAAACACTTTTTTTTTAATGTGCCCAACCCGGGAATCGAACCCGGGACCTCATGTGGTCAACGCCAACGCTGGACCACTAGACCACAGAGGCGATTATTAATTAGAGGGTTTATAGTATATGTTAAGGTGTAATAAACCCTTACTCTGCTCATGGTTAGTTACGCACATGCTCACGTTCATACGTTAATTGCCCACGTAAAATATTGAGTCTGGTGGGTATTGAAACGGAAAATAAACAAGCAGCCAACATTCATAATCACATAATTATTGCGTTACTAATATACACATATATACGTTTTTGTAAACAACTTAATATTTATTTAAAGCCTCAAGATTTTAAATACATAACATGACATTATGAATATAATCTACCTAATAACACAAATCATAATAACAAATCATATATTAATTTAAATAAAAAACGTACGATTGAATGTATATTCTATCAAAACGAGGTATAATATTAACGCTTGCATAATTAATGAATTATTAGTAATATAAAACAAATTTTATAAAAACAAGAAGTGTAGGTATTCAATCTTGATATTTTGTCAAACAGCTACAGTCTAAACTTAATTTCTAATTTAGAAAATAACGTCCCAGAATTTTTTTTAGATATTCAGAATTACAAAATATGATTTTAAAAAAGGGTTTTATAATATTTTTAGTTTAAGTAGCAACAAATGCGGTCTTTATTAATTTTAATTTAAGTATCAGACAATTTTTTTGTCAACTAATTTATTTTGGATTGTTTCTTGAAGTCCAATTATATTATTCTAAATTAAAGAAATGAATTGGTAATACATCCATTCATGCATTTTACAAGTTGAGACATATATACAGAGACACGGGGATCCGTGTTCGTCCGGGTTACATATGGAGAAAAGACCATCTGGCACTCTGCCAGACAGATCATAAAAGGTGACATATTGACTATTCGGGTCACTACTATCGTGACTGCTAGGTGGTAGTTCCGCATCGTCTCGCCGGGTTTATACTACCACCGTCTTAACTATTCCTGCCACAATAATGTCAATGTTTGTCACTGATGTGTTTCGTTTTAGAGAAGTAAGGTAGCCGGTAGATTTATCCGCTCGCTACACCTTGATGACTAAGGTACATGACCATAACAGTGTGACGAGAGTCACTGCGGCCGAACATGGCCGACCGCTAGTCGCCATCGGTATTTAAAACATTATTTTGTTTATTCTACATTCAGAAACCACTTTTGTTTGGAATTTATTATGTTTCAGAATGTAATAACGAAGCTATTGTATACAGATACCATACCTTGACAGAATCCGGTCACTGATGAAAAAAATATTAAAATGATCCGGCTAAGAATTGTGTGAATGATATGTGTTTCTATGTTTAAAGTTGTAACTTGTGAAATTAAAGTTATATTCGGTGATTAAACGACAATTATATTAATTATTAGTTCACAATTTATTAATAGTGATTATTGTGATATAAATAAAATAATATTTCTATACTCTTTGATTGTGATGCTAAATCGGAAGTGTCAACTATATTTTCGGTTTATTTTTCTTACCGCTACACGGAGATAGCAACGCATCATTAATATCTGCGGTGTCCGTAGGCGATGGTTTCTCTTTCCATCAGGAGAGTCATCTTCTTATTTGCTATTTCGTGATAATTATATAAAAAAGTATCGAAAATGGTACCCATATAATTTTAGAAACACAGCGTTTTAGGAATATTTTTTTTAGCCCGTACACAAAAAATTAACCTAACATAATAGTTTAAATACAGGATAATTTTTACACACGCTTTATGTTCAGTTTGTTTAACATTGCGGAGGTATTACTATGTCGATGGCTACAACTAAACATGTAATACTTTATTCAATAACACTAGTTCTATGCCGGGCTTGTCAATGAAATTGTATTCCAGCCACTTACAATCGTACTTGATTCGCTATCGCTGACAAAGGTATCGTAAACAATAACAAATCCTGCGTAACAACACCTGCACTATATTAAACAAACATTGTAAAGGGTGTTAAAAGTCTATAATATAACTAAACGAATTTATTTGAAATTTGTTTTTTTTTTTAATATCAAGTAAAAATAATTATTTTACTATTACGAAGTATTTATATGGATTAATGAAACCCGTGTGTAAAATTAATTTACAGTGTTAGCGGCACTTTGTGTATTTGGGTAGAGCAGAAAGGAAATAAACTATAACAACAATATATTGTTTACAGACTGAAATTTCGGTGGTGATGGCTTTATTTAGAGGTGATTAAAATATTTTGGCGCAAAAGGTTAGAATAGTTATTTGATTTAGAAACCTTTTATTCTAAGAGTTCTGAATTTTTCATAGAAAAATTGCAAACAATAAAAACGTATAAACCCATCAACACCCAGTGTGACATTTAAGCGCCACACCGATTCTTGGTGGAATTCAGTTGGCACCCTTAAGTGTCGCATTCCCATTTGGTTTTCAACCTTCCGCTATTAAAAATACAGACTCGTATTTTTAGTAGTGAAAGTGAAAGTTTAGTATAACGAAGTTTTTTTTGTTATGAATATACATACAGACTAGTAAAACGAAGTTTTCTAAGGAAAAAATTATAAATAAACTGCATAATCGTGGTCATCTTAGGTAGTGTCGGGACGATACAACTGCGACATTTTGTCTCGACTTTTTTTGAAGTGAAACTTCTTGGAGATTCAAATCGTTGCGATTTGAATCTCCAAGAAACGAAAATAAATAACTAAAAAGAAACAAACACATAAATATATAGGATTAAGCCGGCGAAAGAATGAGATCGGATACATTACCCATTAGAATACATTAAATAGATGACATTTATACAGGGTTACTTTTATAGGTCCGACTAAATTTTAAAATTAGAAAGTGCTGTAGCGGTTCAAGCAATCACAACCGCTACAAGAAAAAATAATAAAAAATAGAAAACAAAGATATTCCAAAATAAAATCCTGAATCGCGATATCACAATTATTTATCTTGATATACTATATACAACTTTCAACGCTTCTCAAATGGACTTCGGTCCCCAGGCAGTACACCTTGCCTGGAAGAACTCCTTTTCCCCTTCCGTATCCTTGTGCGACGTCATCAACATCCACAGCCACCTGACAAGAAGCTGGCCCGCTGGTTAGATCATTATATGACCATTCAGCGATACTGACTAGCGGCGCCACAGGGAGTTTTAATTATTATTGTAAAATTAATACAAGATAATATAAAAATATTCCTTTGAAACTATCCTACTATATTCATGAATTGGATGCACCGAGTCTTGTGAATGAACTCTGTATTAATGGTAGTGTGGCATTTTACATTTACCAGTCTCGCTCGCAACGTTAACAAATACACTTAACACGTACGCGTACGCGCCGAATAAATAACTACCCCCCGGTGAATAAAAATAAAAATAAAATAGAATAAATTAAATAATATTAATAAGTGAGCTATAAAAATGCCTAAGTGTGACAATTGTGACAAAATAATAACCAAGAAATCGCCTATTCTCGAGTGTAACATATGTTCAAAAGTCGTTCATGCTAATCAAGTCTGTAGCAATCTATCATCGAAACAACTGTCTGCACTACGGAATGCTGAAAATCTTGGATGGACATGCGAAGATTGTCGCAAGGAATCACCACAACGGAAGTCATTCGCTATACTTGAAGAAGAGGATGAAGACGACGAGGAAAACATGATGTGCCAGGAAAGCGATGGAGAATCTAAATCTATAAAAAAGTTTATAAGTGATATCTCTAGTGAAGTGAAAAAAGCAGTCAAGAAAGAAATTGCTCTTGTTAACGAAACACTTAGTTTATACTGTCAGAAAATGGATGGAATAATAAATACAATTGAGATGAACAGCAACAAAATTAAAGAACTTGAAAACAAAAATACCTATTTGTTAAATCAAAATAAGCACCTGGAGCTAAGGCTAGATGCTATGGAACAATATATTGCAACAATAGAACAAAATCAGTTAAATAATATCATTGAAATAGCCGGTGTTCCTGAAACGAAAAACGAAAATCCACAAAATATCGCTATGAAGCTTGCTATGAAATTAAATATGGAGCCAAAACACATCACCGTAGTAAAAAGAATAAGAAGGAGGCACGGGAAAGAAGGAGTGATTCAAGTCACAGTAAACCAGGAAGAACAAGTGGATCAGTGGATTCATGCTGCAAAAAAAGAAGAAATCATAGCAGAGGATGTAGTCTCCGGAATCGAACCTAGAACTGAGTCAAAAGTGGCCATCCGTCGGGCCCTCTCCAGCGCTAATAAAACTTTACTTTGGCAAACTAAGCACATGCTAAAAGAATCGCATAAATATATTTGGTTCCAAGGTGGTAGAGTGCTAGTACGCAAAGGAGAGAACGACAAACCGGTGGCTATAAGATGTAAAGGAGATATTGATAAAATCGTGTCAAAGGTCAACAGCAGTCGATAGCAGAATTGACTCCACCACAGGCAACACCTCAGACGTAATTGAAATTTTCGACTGCACTGATATAAACAACTTTTCCAACTTTCTTCCCAAAAATACGCATACGCTTAACATAATCCATATTAATATTCGGTCTATAATTAAAAATTTCAGTTCACTTATTCAGACTATAAATCAATCGCCAGTTGTGATAGATGTTATCATTCTAACAGAAGTTGGTATCTCTAACTGCAGTGACCTGACGAAATTCTTTTGTGTAAGTGGTTACGATATGTGCAGTGTGCTCCGTGAACAGCGACGAGGAGGAGGTATCATAGTATATGTTAAAAACTGTCATAGATTCTATACCTTAAATAATATAAAATTCAAACACTGCGAGTCATTAATTATACAAATTAAAACTTCTCATTGCTACACGGCACACATCTGTGCACTTTATCGGCCACCTAATAAAAGTAAGCACTTATTTATCACTGAATTGAAAGGGATCTTGTGTAATAACAGCTTCAAAAATCATGAGTTGTATTTACTAGGTGACATAAATATAGATCTGAAAGTACAAAATAACATACGTGATTTTTACACAAGTTGCTTGGCGGCGTGTGGCCTGATGAACGCGATTTCAGACTTTACCAGAATAGAAACCCGAGATAATATTGTTACAAAAAGTTGTATTGACCATATATTTGCCAGATAGCGTTCACTAGACCTTTACTCCGCAGCGCTCGGCACAGTTATGGCGGATCACCGCATGTGCATATTGTCGTGTGCCGGGATTGTAACAGGCAACCGTATACAGACTGATGCAAATATTAAACAATTAATTGATTATCGCAAATTAAAACCGTTACTTGAAAGTGTGAAATGGAATAAGGTAGAGAAAATGGAATGTCCTACTGAAATCTATAACTTTATAAAAACAAGTTTCGATAACTGCTACAACCAATCTAAATATTCTATAAAAAATAGCATCTCGAGTAAAAGAAATAAGGAACAATCGATAAATAATAAAATAAATATTTTTTGCCAAAAAAGAGATTCACTATATAATAAATGGAAAAAAGACCCAAGTAATAAAATATTAAGATTAGATTTTAATAAACAAAGAAATAAAACAAGAAAGGTAATAGAAAACTCACGTAACAAATACTATAACGATGAAATAAATAGAAACAAAAATAACCCAAGAAAACTATGGCAAATACTTAATTCATTAACAGGCAGGGTCAGTAAATCGATAGATGAAGCTATACTCAAAGCATTTCAGAAAAATCAATTGACAGTTAAACAACTAACTAACAAGTTCGCCAGTGAATTCGATAATAATGTTAAAAATATCTTACTAAATTGTAAAAATAATTTAATTAACAAATCAATATACACATTCCCTGAAAGTAGATCAATGTTGTTTAAACCGGCTGACTATAGCAGTGTTGCAAAAATAATTAAACAATTAAACACACATAAATCCGCGGGTGTCGATTCTATCCGTTGTATTGACATAAAATCACTATGCGACAATATTACAAATGCAATAGTAAGATTAATAAATACAAGCGTGCGTGTAGGAAAGTACCCCTCTCAACTAAAACTAGGCATAGTAAGACCTATTTATAAAAAAGGAAACCACTCTGACTTTGAAAATTATAGGCCAATCACGATACTTCCGGTAATTGACAAAATTGTTGAAAAATATATATGTAATCAAATACATAATTACTACAGTTCCTACAATGTATTATCCAGCGCACAGTACGGCTTTCAAAAAAACAAATCAACCTCAACTCTATTAGCAAAATTTACCGACGAAATTAATAACTACCTTGATGACAAACAATATGTAATTCTTTTATTCATAGATTTTAGCAAAGCCTTTGACACCTTAAAACATGACTTACTTATACAAAAGCTAGATAACACGGTAGTACGAGGTCCACTCCTCAGGTGGTGCGAAGATTATTTAAAAGATAGGAAATACCAAATAAAAATAGAAAATGAATTAAGTGATGCTATAACCATGTCAACTGGCACGGCACAGGGATCGGTGATCGGCCCTCTGCATTACCTTGCTTATGTTAACGATATGAATAATATAATTGAAAATTGTTCAGTGTATCAATACGCTGACGATACATGCTTAGTTATAGCTAATGAAGATTTATCAAAAGCAATATCCATGTTACAAAATGACTTCACTAATCTATATAAATGGTCACATGACGCAGGACTGGTAATAAACGCAAATAAAACCAAAGTCATACATGTTTGTTCAAACCACCCCAGTAACGTTGACCAACCCATAACAATTCTTGCACATAATCATGTTTGCTTGCATAAGACCGTTCCAGTTTTAAACAAGTGTAATTGTGACCCTTTAGAACAAGTTACTCACTATAAATATCTAGGTCTTATAGTGGACGAGAGGTTCAACTGGACTCAACACATTGATTATATCAGTAAAAAGTTAAGAGCTATGTTAGCTAAATTTGCTATTTTGAAATATAAAATGCCTTTTCCTATTCTGTTAAATCTGTATAATGCAATTGCTGAGTCCTTAATTTCATATGGTCTTACGAGTTATGGTAAAACGTTCAAAACGTACTTAGATAAAATATATATGTTACAACTAAGAATATTAAAATTAATAGTACCTAAAAAAATTAAAACAAGTCTTTACACTGAAGCGAACATGATAGGAATATTTAAATATTGCAAAATATTACCGGTACATAATAAATTCAATATGCTACTACTAAAAGAACAATTCCTTAATAAAGACTTGCAAATAAGAATTGAACACAAAATCACTACAAGATCTGTAACTAAAAGAAAACTAATAATACCTAGAGAACATAATTACTATGGTAAACGAACAAATAAATATCTTATACCTACTTTAATAAACGAAATTCCTCCAATAGTATTAACAGATATTACTGATGAAAACTACAAACGCATTTTAAAAAAATATTATTACGATATGCTGCAGAAGACGTAAATTCATAATATAAGTATAGATATATATATATGTGTATCTATGTGGGTATATATATATATATATATATATATATATATATATATATATATATATATATATATATATATATATATATATACTTAGGTGGCTAATATATAGAATTACATATATTAATATTCATAACGGGCGTCCGATAGTCATGTTCACTGTTGGGATTTGAACCCGGGCCCCATTGAGTGCTTGATCCGAGTCAATACCTACCACTTCACCGGGGCAGTTTACTAACTAAATAATCTCTAATCAGCCTGTATATAGCGCGCAAATCTATTGAGCGACGGCTGGTATCGAAACCGGTTTCTTATCGGTACGAGCGCAGCGTGCTAGGTCTGTTTAGGCATAAATTGCTTTACTATATTTTTATATTAATAGATGTTAAGATAGTTAAGAGACTTATTGTAAACAAGCCTGCGGACAAACCTGCTGGTTTTTGCAGTGCTTGAGGGATAAATGTTTTATCTTATACTTTTTGTTTGAAATAAATGAAAAAAAAAAAAAAACCTACAATTATGATGGTAACTATTATGTAATCCGTCGCTCTAAGTACATTTTTCCCGATCATTTTTAATTTGGTTGAAGGCACTAAAATATTTAAGTTCGAATTTTGCGTAATTGAAATTATATCCATGCGTTTTGTTTTTGGTGTCGGATAAACATGAGATTTAGTTATTTTTTTATTACATAAATCGGACATATTATCGATTCTTAACAGCCTCTGAAAATTTGGCCGGACTTTTAACCCTGTATTTAAAATGTCGTATCTTTAATGATTCTAAAACCAGATACAAAAAGAGATTTTACTGTAACTTTTTAATTCTAAAATTCATAAAACCTTTTTTGTCGATTCCTTCAATTAATCTCTCTCTCTCTTTCGTTCTTTCCTATTTCAATCAATAGATTGTCGATTAATCCCTATCTCTCTCCTCTCTGTTAGCCACCTCCATAATGGATTCATTTCATTCTGTTGCAAATTAACCAGAATACAAAGTTTCACTTCTACCGCTATAAAGCTTCACTCGATTTTTTTATTATGGTATAGTGTATAACCCATACGTACCATTTTCCCTTTAAGCCAGAGCGGGACAACTATGGTTTTTTTATATAAATTATTAATTTAATTTTTAGTGGGGGAGATATTAAAACTTTTAATAATTAATAAATAAAAATAACGATTTTATTTAAATACTAACTGTTGTCTGTGACTTCATCCGCGCGGACTTCGTTTACTCCGCACAGTTCCTCCCCCGTAGGTGATAGCGTGATAATATGCAGCCTATATGTTGACCCGACCTGTCAGTAATATTCATGCAATATTTGAAGTAAATCCATGCAGTACTTTTACCCCGGACATACATACAGACAAAAATTCTAAAAACTATATTTTTGGCTTCGATATCGACTGTAGATCACGCCCCAAGTATTCTTTTAAAAAAATATTCTCTGTACAGTTTTGACTTTCCTACAATTTTATTATATGTATAGATTTAAACAATCATTCATCATCTATGTCAGTCAGTTACTAAATTTCGCTACTCCCTGTCCCCGTGTGTTGTTTTTTGCGCAATTTGAATGCAATAAGTATATAACTTGGATGGGGACAGCGGGAACGACAGCCTGAAAGCGGGAAAATCCCGTCCAAATGTATACGTATGGTCACCTATGTTATACATGCTATTAATAAATATGTCTAGTTCTTTTAGTGTCGATAGGGAAGCGCTTGACCTCGATCTCGCCTGATGGTAAGCTATTATGTGGCCTAAGATGGAACGCGCTAATCTAGAAGGTACCTGTTCACTCTTCTCTTGAAGATCCCCAGATTATACTCGTTGGGGAACATAGACTCAGGAAGCATGTTCTAGTCATTTGCGGTTCGGATGGAGAATGTCGAATCGAACCGCTTTATCCGGGTACGTGGTACATGTCTAAATTTAGCTATTTCAAGGAAAGAAGAGAATATCAACACGACAGACTAATGTAAAACTTAGCAAACACTACCCATTAAATAAAATACAAATGAATTTCACTGATCGATAAAAAGTTATAGAAACTTTTTGTGACAGGTCGTTCTTGAGTTCTTAACGCCTTTTTTATATATTTAAATACACAGATTCGTTATTATATGTTTTTAAAATACTTGGCATGACGTATATAACTACGTATTATTAAAATGTCACATGAAAATATTATTTTAAAATCTTAACAAAAATAAAATTTGGCCACGACAGAATTTAAACCTGCTACTTTGCCCGGCCGGCATGCTCTAACCAACTGAGCTAGTGTCAACTGGTTCCATGTTACGAAAGTCTTCTTTGCTTTGTCATCGATTTCTTTTTGAAAAAAAGTTTTAAAAAATTTTCCCAAGCACGGGATAAGTTCCGAAAAAACATACATATATAGTTAGAAACACGAAAATCGTGATCAATATTATTAAGTAAATTATCTGTAATGATGAACTCATTTAGATAGTACATATTATGTATATCTAGCGAGAATCGACAAAACTTATTGCAAAGCAAAAGAATTTTGCCACTTAAACCATCGACACATAGCTCAGAATTGTAATGATCGCTAGATATTAAGTTAGTCGGTTATATAAATATAAGTTTTATAAAAAACGAAACACATATTAAATATACTGCTAAAATAAAGCGTTTATACACAATAATCAATACTGAACATTATAATATAGACTTCAGGAGATATATTCTTAATATTAATGAAAATAATTATCGATTATACCATTGGAATCGTTTGAACACTTGAGGTCTCACTAAAATTGTTCTATCAACTATTTGAATTTTTCAACAAAAAAGAACTAGCAGTATTCGGTAATATCTAATTCATTTTTAACATACAATAATTAGTTTAGCAGAAAATAATTAGTTGTAATTCTGTGTTGAGGGCACCTACAAGAATTATTTCAATTGTACATGGACGTTAATTAAAAATCTATTATTATTGTGATTATTTTTGACAATGTAGAGTAGTAGTAGAGTGACCTCCCTGTTTGAGAAGTTATTTGTCTTTGCACTGAATAATGTGTTTTTCGATTCTTAAAATTAAATTTAAAAAGTTTTTTCTTAATCAGTTAAACAGTCGCCTCTGTGGTCTAGTGGTCCAGCGTTGGCGTTGAAAACATGAGGTCCCGGGTTCGATTCCCGGGTCGGGCGCATTAGTGTTTTTTCAGTTTTCTGAGAAACACAAAGTTGCCCGGGATTGAAAAGTGCCCGGTTGGCGATAGGCTTGCCACCTATCACATTTGTGGGACCAAGTATCTTCGGCTAATCGTGGGTGCACTTGTTGTACGTCTGCCTACCCCTTCGGGGATATAGGCGTGAAGATACTTCATTCCTAAACGTTAGGTTGTGTGCTGCTCTTATATATGACTTAGCAGCGACATCATTCCGCTCTAATTATTATTTCAGTTAACACGTCCTCTAATTTATTGTTTCAGATTATATAATTTTACACTTTTAAAAAAATATTATTGATTGATTGTTTATATTGAGACGTATTTTCTCAATTTTTTCAACACATTTTAGACTATAATCATAAACAATAACAAAATATAAAATAAACAACGTTTTTCACTCTTTAATAATGTCATCATGACCGTCAAAATCGGTGAATGTGGACACATTGATCGACACCGATTTATGAGTATGATATAGTATAGTTATTTATTTTAAGGCATACATTAAAATTAGAAACGAAACATTATACAATAAATTCAATAAAAACCAAATTGCAAGAATGCTTTTATTCATATGATCAAAACAATAAAATAAAATATTCTCAAATAGCGAACAACTTTAATAAGACCTCTTTAATGATAATCACATGAGTTTTCATTTTAGAATTGTTTTGAATACGATATTTACGAGTCCTAACGAAGGTCGCGCTATTTGTCACTCAGTAGCACTCATAACATTTGGCCAAACTTATTAATAAATATAAGTGCGAATGATCGCATTTTTTAATAATATAATAAACATCTCGAACCCTTAATCGAAATTGATATAAATATATTGTTTTTAATCACAGGTACCAGCAATATAATAGCACAAATTAATGTTTGCAGTGGCGAATCCAAAATCTGTGGGGTGGGAGGAGGTGCTTGATTAACCTGACAACTGTATCAAGGTAATCATCAAAATTTTTAAGGTTTTTCATATTGATATAAAAAGGGAAGATATACACTTATATTTTCCGACTGTTTTTACCATTAAACACGCATCAAAATCTTGTATATTCAGCCAGTGTTATAATCACTCAAGGAAAAAAATAAAACACAGGATTACTTCCCATTCAAATTATTAAGTACGGCTAAAACAATTTATTTGAAAATAACATTAAGTTATTGTTTAGTTCGCCATGTTTGCGAGAGTGAGATAGTATAATACAAATGTAAGCGAGAGAAACGTAGTCTGCTACGTTCGTCGCATTACTTTGAGTTCGACTGACCGAGCTTACGTTTAGCAATTGCGATGTTAGAGCGTAACATATCTTTCCTTTTTATATCAATGGTTTTTCAGGTGAAGTTAAAATTGCGTCCTATAAAATATTAAGGGCTTAGCCGGTATGAATTTGGTATAAAAAGTTTACTCTTGGTACTCTTATTTATGACGTGTAAAATATTAGCTCTTTAGTCCGGTCAAGTCCAAAAACGTGTTAAATAGAGATAAAGTTATCAAAAGTTAGAGGAAGGGCTCATTATATTGGAAAAAATTGATGACTAGAAAAACGTATTGGAAGGATTATTTAGAAAATCACGATGTTGTTAACAAGAGAAAAAGCACTTCATTCTTTGTTAATAAGTTCGAAACTATTAATAAGTGAGAAATTAAAAAAAGGTCACTTAAAGAAAAGAGAATTTCCAATAAAACGTTCTAACTCCCAGAGTTTTATCTCTATCTTATATATAAAATTCTCATGTCACAATGTTCGTTCCCTCTACTCCTCCGTAACGGCTTGATCGATTCTCACGAAAATTTGTGAGCATATTGAGTAGGTCTGAGAATCGGCCAACATCTATTTTTCATACCCCTGATTGCTAAGGGTAGTCCACCCCTTAAATTTTTTATTTTATTTTTTAGATAAAATTTTTTGTTTTTATTTTTTTATGATACAGCATTAAAAATATGTACAACTCTAAATTTTTACCCTTCTATCACCAACTTTTATTTTTTAATTAAATAATTTATATGGCAAAACAACGTTTGCCGGGTCAGCTAGTAATTTATAATTTTTATTTAATATCAAAAATAGGTCTCCGCGCGACCTCTAAGTATTTGGTCACCACCTCTGAAAAGTATTAAATATAAATAAAACCTGTGAAAAATAAATATGGTGTATTCTGGACATTTTTAAAAAATGATACTCGTTAGAAAACAATCATAAAATTGACTTTTCAACAATTTAGGTGTTGTTAATTAACAAAACTTTATAAGACCTTCTGTTGTCACTGAAGACGTCCAAAAATGTCTTAATATTTGATTAAAAAATGTTTCGCTGTTTGGAGCTGTTCTTTTAAGATTCTTAATAAGTTTAAGAAACAAAAGATTTTAAAAAGTTTATTGTTAGATGTTACATATCATATGTTTTTATACTTTCCGGGCCATAGATCATACTATCACTGTAGTTTATATTCACATAAGCAAATAGTATAATTGTAATTAAATAATACATAATGATTTCATAAACTAGATTTCATAGTAAGTATAAAAAATATTTTTCATATCCAATTACTCATACGATCTTTACATGTAAGATTTTGAATGATTGCCGGTACCTGTAAGTCACAAATTATTTGATTATCTTAATCTAATTATAAAAGTTATATTACATGTTATTTGGACAAAAATTATGCTTCAAAACGCACCTTAAAATTATTGCGAGATCCTTTTATTGTATAATTAGTTCATATTCAGCTTATAGTCATTTTCTCTTGTAGAATTTGGAAGTAACACGCCTGAAACATAATTTACTTTTTATTGTAAATGAGTCAGACAGACAGACAAAAGAAATCGAATAATAATATGTTAAATATATATTACCCAAATTAAAAGGCCAAGAGCAGCTGTATTTAAAGGCGATAGGAAATTATTGTTTTATTTGTAGCTCTTTTAAATAACATAAAGGTAAAAAATTAAGTAAATTTTAAATAAGGTGAAGGATTTTAAGTAATTTTTTAGGCTGTTTTTTTATTATTGTTTATACTATATTAAACGAGATAAAGGTTATTAGGTAAATGTTAACTCAGATGAAGGTTAAGTAAGGTTGAGTAACATTAAAATGAGATAAAGGTTTTTAAGTAAAAATAAAAAGAGATAAATGTTTTTAAGTAACATTAAAAAGAGACCAATGTTTTTAAGTAGATACGTCGCTTAACTTTTTCAATAGACTGACAAAGGTGACCTGTCCGGCTCAGGTCATTAAGTCGCGGATTTGATCGTCGGATCAGGCAATGTGGTATTGAATTTATTCTATTTAAAATAATATCAAAGGGTAAAAAAATTCACATGCTGATATGGTAGCACCAATGTATCTCGAAAACAAAAAAACACAAGCTTTCAGTTCTGGATATCAAAATGTTATTTAGCGAAAAACGCACATTCTAAACCTTCACTGTATACCTTTCTAAAATTATTTAAAGTGAGTTTTTAAGTATATTTTAAACAACCTAAATAGTTGTAAGCTTTTCAATTGATGCTGCCAGAAAGTGACTCTTAAGTAAAGTTACCTTTTTTCCAGTAACAAGAAAAAATACGTTAATTTTATGACCAATGAGATATTATTTATGACAATGTGTTTCTTTTCTCTATACCTGACAAAAAAACTCGCCATGATTTTGATACCAACGCCTTATCCATACAATAGCGTCAAAGTAGCCTAAGTTACTCCCTATCGCATCAGCTATCAGCTAGTGAAAATCCCGTCAAAATCGGTCTAGCCGTTCCAGAGATTATCCAGACCAAACAGACAGACAGAAATCGCAATAAAGTGTTATTTTGGTATGTGTATCGTGTATATCCATGTGCATTTAGTAAAAAGCGGTTATTTTAATTACAAATTTTTAATTACAAACAGACAATGGGCCCACCTCTCGTTCGTCCGTAAACCAGAATCAACAGCGGCAACCGTCCTGATAACCTCTGAGTTGCGAGCTCAGGGTGCCCTGGGGAAAAGCTAAACTGTCTTGGATCCCGCAACGAAATTAATCAGAATTATATAGGAGGAGTAGGAAAATACATCCTGTTTCCCTCCCTTTTTAGCAGGGGACAGCAAAATGTTAAAAGCATAAAAATGCTACGAAATGAGATTTTTACAATCAGGTTAAGCCTGATTGCTATTTCGCCACGAAAGTTTGGAAATTAGGGACCTACCAGAATGGCCTACTTAATTTTCCTTTCAGTAGTAAGTATGACAAAATCACTTGAAGGTACGGAAGTTCCCACGTGTACCCACAAGGTCGGAGTAATGAATTACACCGGATATACATTGGATACTATCAAGCATTTGGCGACGTTCGTTTTGCCAAATATTACACTCCCAAAGAATGTGATATGCAGTTTGTTCATATTTACAATTTAATGTAGAGCACTAGCAAAAAGAAGGAACTAATTTAAACGAGAATAATTTAGCTTTAAAATTACCGTGGCTAGTGAGAAACTGTGCAACACAATGATCTATTTCTATCCAAATTTTATGCATGGTAAAAAGTTATATAAATGCCGTCTTTTAGTTGAACAAGACCAATGTGACTGCCATTAATCAATTAATTCATTAGCAACGTCGATTACGGGATTAAAAAGGCGACGTATTTTTGTTTGAGCTTGCGAGTTGATAAATTCTAGGTTGGTAAAATTCCTAGAATTGTAATACAGCCCGGCGCTGAATTTCTAAGTCTAATGGTAAGACGCCTGATAAAACGGGTAAAGCTTCGGAGCTTACATTGCGACATGCTTTGCATAGAAATATTAGTGCCAGACGCTGATTTTGAAGTAGTTTGCGCCGTATCGCACCACTCGTAACTTTATTAGCCCACGCTGAACAAGCATAACAAATACAATCTAAATACTTTGCGTTATAAATTATCTTTAGTGTTAAACGTTAAACCCCATGTCGAGGTAGATATGCCCGAAAAGGATAAGCAATTCCGTTTAGCCTTTTCACCGATATAGTTAATATGATTTATAAAAGTATAATTTTTTTCTATGACCAAACCTAAGCAAGTTACCGATTCTTTTCTCTTTATTGTGTTATTATTTATTTTTATACTAGGAAATGATAGGAGCGAACCTTCAAAGAGACACTCCAATTTTATTTATTTCTATAGATGTATAGATGTAACGCTATTTTTTTATGTATTTCTATGTATTAGTGTCGTTGACTAACACCCATAACACAATATAATTTGCTTACTTTGGGGTTAGGTCGATGTGTAATTTGTCCAGCGATAATATTATTAATCAATTCTCACCTTTAACGTTGTGAACATGATGCCTAATTCACCATGCTGCATACCAGGCTCAAGGAAGTCCTCAACGAAATGTATCTCAGAGCCGAGCTGGAGAATTTGGGCGCGCACCACTACGAAGTGGAAGACAGGAAACAGTTCGTCCATACTCCATAGATATTGCGGACCTACAATTGTGTTACAATATTTTTAATCGTTCACAAAGCAAAAAGTCCTTTTCGCAATGATCTAGGCCAATTTTTGAAGAAAATATCAACTTAATGACTATCAATAACAACAACAACTTAATGACGAGCACTAGCCGGCCAGGTGTGGCGCAGCTGTGTGATTTATGCAGCTGTTGTTGTGAGATAATGACGTAATTTTTAACAACAATGGACAAATACAAATAAGGATTGTATAAATAGGCGGGGATAAGATATTTTCGAGTCATTGTAATTCTATCGCTTCTTGAGGGCGTTACTCTGCCCAAAAATTATACTGTGCGCCTAAAAGTAATTCAAGTATTTTATTCGCCAAACTGCTTCTCGGTTATACAAATTTCTTATTGTTAGGCATCTCGTAAAATGGAAAATCACGAAAGAAAGAGTTTTTATTTATAAGAATGTGGATGTTATGAGTTGTTCCAAATAATTCAAGATACAAACGTATTCTAATAAAATATGGCTTGCAAATGTTAAATGTTTAAGATCATTTTTAGTTTGCACGAAATTTTGATGTAGATTTTACGAGTGCACAATTTGCACTTCTGTCTAACCATTTGAGAAATAAGGCATAATGGATTTGTTATAATTAAAAATATACACACAGAGTATTCCCCGAGTTTGTTTTAGCCCCCTAAGAAGAATAGAATAAACCAATCTGCCATTTTGCTAGGCAGTTCGTAAAAGGCGAATGATTGGCTTTACATGTCACTGCCCCCTTGACTACTACGTAGATTTCGATAACGTATTGCCTGGGTTTTGGGATCACCGCCTTACTTATTTCTGCTGCAATAACGTTTAAATAAAGTAATGCTTGTTACTTTTGTGTTACGGTTTGGAGGGTAAAGTAGCCGATAGCCGATAGACTCATGCATGTAGCATTGCCATCGCGCCACATAGATAGCAACGCACCATTAACGTCTCTGGTGTCAATGGGCGACGGTTGCCTCTTTTTTTTATAAATATCGTAAGATAGCAAACTAGCAGATGTGTCTCCTGATGGACAGAGCCAACCATCGCCTATAGACACCAAAGATGTTAATGGTGCGTTGCTATCTTGTGGCGAGGTTTAACGCCACATGCACAAGTTTACCGGCTACCTTATACTCCAAACCGGAACACGACAGTGACTAGCACTGACACTATTGCGGCAGGAATAGGTAAGGCGGTGGTACCAGACCCGGTCGAGCCGATGCAGAACTCTACCACCTATAAGTCACAATGATAGTGACGCGGATAGCCACTCGGTCGCCTTTTACGACCTGCCTGCCAGAACTGCAGTTGGCTTATTCTTCAAAGGAGCCCGGGACCAACATGGGGAATCTTTCCATCAGGAGAGTCATCTGCTTGTTTGCGATCTTATGATATAAAAAAGCAACAAATTACTAGTATTAATTGCCTTACCTAGCTCTTGCTGAACAGCCTCAGTCATCTTCTGAAAAGTGTTTCGTATGACCAGTAACTTTTCGATGGGCGAAAACGTGGTCTTCAATTGTTGCAGAGTCTCTACTGCCTCCTGGAATTGTCGCCCCTTCACTGGCGAAAATGTGGGGGAATGTTGGTGATTTGAGTTCGTCCAAAATTTTCTGTATGATAAAAAAAGTCATTTAAAGGATCCAACTGAAACGTTTTTTATAATATTAGATTAGATAGCAACTAACAAGCAAATGAGTTTCCTGATGGAAAGAGATGCATATGTTTACCATTCCCTCTAAACCGGAATATGACTAGCTAAGATTATATTGTGGTATATAATTAGGTAATCAACATTTTTAGATATCTTTAGGCAATGATTATTTTTTTATATCAGGGGAACCATTACTTGCTACGATATATGAAAAAATTACGTTTCCATTTACATTATATCTTTGTCAAGTGCATTAAAATTTCGGTGTTTAGCGGCGACTGTGAGTCCTTGCCATCAAAAGAGCTGTAAATTGTTTAAAATATGACGATGATTGTTGAAGATGTCAAAGAAATCAAGTCAACTTAGGCTAGTAGGCTATATGGGCAGTTTACGGATAGGGACGCGGACGGGTCCATCGATATATTTAATGACTTTATAAAATTATAATAATGATTTTATAAAATTATAATAAGTTAATTTCTAATACGACTTGTTATATCCATAATGCAAGCTGTAACTACCTATAAGTGAAATCATATATAAACTTAGTACCTAATGCTCAAATATGTAATTACTATGAATTACATGTACTTTTGTTAGTGGTTCATAACAAATAAATAAACTTGGAGTTCTCAACAAAAATCCTGCCTTAATCCCTTTAGAATATAACAAAATAATGGATGGTGTAATTATTCCTTATTTACGGATGGTGTAATTATTCCTTGTTTACAAGTCCGCGTTGTTCTACCGCCAGTAGCGGTGCACTCACTGGTGTATCCCCAGGAAGGCCATGAGCGTGGCGTCGGGCTGGCGGTTCCACTTGAGCAGGCGGCGCCAGTACAGGTCGTCCTCCCGCTTGTTGTGCAGCGCGTACAGCACGAACAGCGCGGGGTGCACGCGCGGCAGCAGCGCCGCCTGCAGCAGCGCCGCCGCTGACGCCGCGCACCTGCAGACACTCACCTCGCTTACAACTACACATGGTTAACTCAGCGAAATTCTTTGCGTTAACTCAGTTACTCAGGCCACATTATACTACAGACTAACAGAAGTCAATGTTACATACAAGTAATATTCAAGCATAACACACCTCACATAGACACATCTCACGGACGCGATATCTCGAAATGGTGCGGAACAAACTGTCCCGAACCATTCCGAGATATCGCGCCCGTGAGATGTGTGCTCTCTTTGTTGCTAGCTCCGGCTCTTTGCACTAGCTCAAAATTGCACCATGGCGCAACAATCTGACACGGGTGACGACTGAAAGGAAGTGAGCAGCGAATGAAACGTGCGCGGTGCGCCACGCTACAGATTTTCAGAACTAACAGCGCACAGTGCGTCAATCGAAAAATTGAATTGGTTCATTGGTAACTCAACGAGTGATTCGCGACACATGAGACGTATCATTATATTATATTATACTAGCTGTTGCCCGCGACTTTGTCCGCGCAGACTTCGTTTACTCCGCACAGCTGCTCCTCCCCCGTAGGTGATAGCGTGATAATATGTAGCCTATATGTTGGCCCGACCTTTAGTAATATTCATGCAAAATTTGAAGTAAATACATGCAGTACTTTTTGATTTTACTTCAGACATACATACATACAGACAAACAAACAAAAATTCTAAACTATATTTTTGGCTTCGATATCGATTGTAGATCACGCCCCAAGTATTCTTTTAAAACATATTCAATGTACAGTTTTGACTTTCCTACGATTTTTTTATATGTATGTAGATACTCTTTGCATAAGAGTCATGACTCATAAGTGAGAGTTTATTGCGTATAATCTAACACCTTTTGGATGAGTGAGTTGACACCAAGGAAGTTACATTCTACCCGGAATGTTCACACGCGCTTCAAAATCGTTCCGAAGAGTACCACGACATGGGTGGAGTGTGTCTCTTTCTACTAAATAAAGCGCCAATCGCCATATATAAGTGCGGCCATGCGTAGTTTGCAAATTACTACTAAGTAATTCTACTAATTTGAGAAACAGCTTTGCATTGAATAAGTAATTACGTAATAATTAAAATAAGCACATTTTAGAACTCACTATGTTAATTACAATACATTTTATGCTAATGTATTTATTTATCGACGTGTATGAATAAAAGGGATTTAACAATTACCGAATATATAAAAATCTATCATCAGATAGTTTTATTTACACTGGCAATTGCAAGAAAGGGACAAACAACATCCACTCTTGTCGTTGTCTTGATCAGAACGTTTCTCCCCTCTGTTAAATAAGAAACAAATGTCAACTTTATGAGTAACGAAATAAAGTACATTTTTATTTTTCAAATATTGCTTCGTAATAATTCCAGTTATCGTATATATAAGTTCCTTGGTTGACACACCCGGCGCGGTGAATTGAGTTAGCACAATCAAAGAGTATATAATCACTGCGTTTTAGTACAATTGCGCGGCGCAGCGCAGTGTTACACATGTCTGTCTACTTACAACTTACAGTTAACCACAGAAAAAAATAATTTCGAGGAGTTAACACTTACATACTCACCATCTGAAGAAAAGGCCTTTTGGGTGGCGCGAAATTAAATAAATTTCTATTTTTGTGGATTGGGGGTGTAATTTATAGCTAATGTGAAAAGGAATTTTTAGAAGAGAACATTGTTTTATTTAATTTTTAAAGGTGGTGCACTGACTCGGAAAATTAATAAAAACACAAAAATAAAAATTCTGGGAATTTCTCCTTGTTTTTGTAACCTAAAACTAATGCACATAAAATAATACCTAAAGCAAATAATATGACGATTTTCAACTGAAATTCTACTGTAATGCCAGAAAAACTACATTTTATTTTTTGTCATTTTTAAAAAAATACAATTATATAATTGTATTTAAAAAAATGAAACTTTTTTGACTATATAGTCAAAAAAAGTTTTTTAATTCATAATTTCTTATTACCTTTACAGAGGGTATATTATAATTCTAGCATAATATTCCTGATTTTTTTATCAAACATTGATTTAATAAATAAAACTCATTTTTTATTAAATATTATTTTTTTAAATCACCACCACCACCATCAGTTTTTTATTATTCAAAACTTTTATTTTTTTATCAGCTATAAGTTGGCCATAAAAAAAATATTTTCGGTACACCCCAATGGCCATCCCTTTTACATTTTTCGTAATATCACGTTAGGGAAGAGCTAATTTGAAGGTTATGGCGATAAAAAAATAGATGCCACAAATATTCAGTTACTACTTGGTACTCGGCCTATTCGACCACTTTCAATAGTATCCGGTATAGTGTACTTTTGATATAAAATAAAAAGAACTATTCGGCTGAATAACGAATACCTAATCACGAGAAAAATCACGAAAAACAAATTATATATTATACCAAGAAACATCATAATTATTTATATTTGAAATTTACCATAGGTAAATTGTTCTGAAAAAAAACTGTAAGTGGTTGACATCGTCAGGCCATCCCTTAAACTTCCCCCTAAATTAAGGTATTTTAAGCTGAAAAGATTAAAAACTATGAGTATAGATTTTTTCAGTTCAAACGTCTATTTTGTTTAAAATGGCAGTATATTGATTTTTGAAAAGCTGTATATTTTGGAACAATGATTGACTTTGATCTTACGAATGGCATTCAACTCTATTTTTGAGATTTAAAATATTGCTTTAGCTAAATAATCGATAGGTCGAAAAATTTCGAAGCAATGTCAAAAGACATTTTTTTCAAAAATTTTCGTCATTGATAAATCCCAAACAAATTGACCGCTTTTGATTCGATTAACGGCATTTGACGCAAAATACCAGAGAAAAGCTGATAAGATTTTTAGTCAATCGATGTATTCACCTGAAAGTTATTTCAAAAATATTAAATATGCTAAAAACAACATAATTTTAATATTTGAAAGGCTGTAATTTTTGGAAATTAGATTTGGTTTTGATTTTTGAAACGGCATTCTACGTAGTTTTTTTAGTACTAAAATATCGTAGAATATCAAAAAATGATTGGTTGAAAAATTTCGAAGTTATGTCGAAAAACACTTTTTTCAAAATTTTTCGTCAACGATTACTCCCAAACGGAAAACCGATTTTGACGCAATTTATGCATTAGATGTAGTTTTTTGAGGAGTAGAGCTGATTAGTTTGTGTACTCAATCAGTACATCAATCTGGTAAAAAATACTATTGCACCAAAATTTTTTTTGAGGTTTTTTCACAATTTCTCAAAATCTCCAGGTCCGGCTTGGTTAAAATTTCAGGAAGTCTCTAAGTTGAGCGGTATCCAATCGAATGAAATCAGTCACGTTTCGGTCCAGCCATTCAAAGGTTATGAGATGTTTACATACACACACACACATAAACACATACACACACACAAACACACACACACGCACACATACATAGAGACATATTGACGTCATCGTGAAAATAGTCTGAAAAGGTTCCTAGGACCTCAAAACGTGGAGTTCTGGTGGAAACTTGATTTTCAAAAGGGCAAAATCAGTAACTTCTTTATCTACTTATACGTAGCGGAAAGTTGAAAAACATATTTTTTAGCATTTCTTGATACGGATTATTCTTTGAACAATCAGATAGCTCATTAATTGTAGCAATACAATACAGCAAGACTATTAGTTACTCAAACTGTTATAAACCATTATTTATATGCATTGTTTCTATATACGATCAACTCCCTAATGAAATAAATACGCCTCCGAATATTCAGCATTCTTTCAAAGACCTGGCCGGATATTCAGCATCAGCAAAATCACTATATCATCTCTATATCTCTGATAAAAAGTATAGTCAAGATTACCCTCTTATCGAAATTCGACAATAACTCTATGACTCCGTTTAACCATAGACTCCCAGGATCCTGTGGAGAATAGACCAACTGCCATTCTGCCAGGCAGTTCGTAAAAGGTTACCGATTGGCTTAATTAAGAGAATCAAAAAATACTTAATCAAGGTCGAGCTAGGAAATCATTTTTTTACCTACCCTTCAACAGGATTTTTCTCTTCGGCTTCATCCTGTCCGTCTTTCGTTTTGTCTGAGAGAACAACATCAGTGCCCTCCACTGGCAGCGCGGGGAATAACAACCGAACAATTTGGTACAATCGGGATGTGACACTCTTTAGCTCTTTTACCGCGTGGTTCAATAGTAGAGGGTGAACACGCACGCCACCGTATGTTGTGTTAAAGGCATTCGTCAAACTCAATACTAGTTGACCGAGAGGATGATGAACACTTTCGCAAGCCTGAAACATACCAAAAATATAAAATGTCTTCGTTGGCCTATACTGTTTTGTTGTATGTGATGAGATTTCGAGTTTAAATTTTAAGTAAGATATATGTTTTATTACTGTGTTTTTAGACAGTGGTATAAACGATAACGGTCCTTCGTACTTCGAAGCAGTAAAGCCAGTTATCACTTCTAATTTTATCATAATAAAAAACAATTATGGTCAATTAAGTGTATCCTGAAGATGCTTAAGAGTGTGTATTCGATTTGCAACAAAATCTTCATGTTTTCAAGTTTTTTCAAGAGCAATATCGTAATAATGTGAGCAGATTATTTAAAGGATATTACAGTTTTTGCAAGATTAAGTATTGATTTAGTGCACTACAGAGCAAGAATATAATTTTGATAACGGTTTTTTAAAACAAAGACAATCCTTGCACAGTGTTTTACGAAAACAGACGTCAGAGTTATCTTTCAGGACGAATACAACCATTGTAATGTGCCATAATATTTTATTTTATACGTTTTTCCAACAGGACATTATGGTCCTAAAGTGCAACACAGAGCCAAAATGTCGAAAATATTGTTTTTGATATTAAAAAATAATATTAATAAATTACAAAATCAGTTCACTTTAACATTTTTTTCACCAATAAGTTTTTCAATAGAAACCTAAAATATTTAGTAATATAATCTATCAATGCTTGTGTTCCACAAGGCTGCGTGCTATCACCGACACTGTTCCTTCTGCATATCAATGACATGATGCGAATTCGCAACATACATTGCTATGCAGATGACAGTACTAGTGATGCTACATACTCCGGTCGAAGCGGTATTTCTCGGGAACACGTCGAAGAGAGCCGAAACAAGCTTGTGTCCGAAGTTGAGAATCGACTAACCGATGTCTCGGAATGAAGTCGTCAAAACCTGGTTACTTTTAACCCCAAGAAGACGAGAAGAAGAAGAAGAAGAGAAGAAGAAGAAGAGCTTTGAGTGTTTTCCGCTAAAAAGACACCCTTTGTCGTGTCACCTCGATTTGGGGATACTCTCCTGGCAGCCTCAGCTAGTATCGGGATTCTGGGAGTCGACATATCGAATTACGTTCAGTTTCACGGTCATTTGGAAGGTAAGGCTAAACTAGCCTCCAAAAAGCTCGGTGTGCTCAGCAGAGCGAGACAGTACTTCTTGCCGGCCCATCGCCTTCAACTTTATAAGGCTCAAATTCGGCCCCACATGGAGTACTGTTCTCATCTCTGGGCCGGAGCTCCTCAGTACCAGCTCCTTCCTCTTGATCGCATTCAGCGTAGAGCGGTTCGAATCGTTGACGACCTGGCTATTTCGAAACGGCTTGACTCGTTGGCATTGCGCAGAGATGTTGGTTCACTCTGTGTCTTCTATCGTATCTTTCATGGGGAGTGTTCCGACGAGTTATTTGGATTAATTCCTGCCGCCGAATTCCATCATCGGACATCGCGTCAAAATTTGAAATTCCATCCTCACCATCTCGATGTCTGGAAATCCACAACTGTGCGTTTCTCTTGACACTTTTTGCTTTGCACTACTTTGTTGTGGAACCAATTTCCGGCAGGGGTGTTTCTAAACGGATACGACTTGGGGGCCTTCAAGAAAAGAGCTTACTCATTCTTAAAAGGCTGGCAACGCAACTGCAAAACCTCTGGTATTGTGGATGTCCATAGGCGGCCGTGATCACTTACCATCAGGTGCACCTCCTGCTCGTTTGCCCCCTCTTCTATAAAAAAAATATATATTCATTATATGTGAACTAAGGTAATGCTCAATATACTGATTTTTTTCAGTCCGTTATATGAACTCATTTATTTAGAAGAATTATATTAAAAACGCTATAAATCCTCGCGCGTAATCGTTTGCTGATCAAATTTTGAAACTGCGGTAAATCGAATAATCACGACTTAATCTTGCAAAAAATGTTATATCTTTCGAATAATCTGCTCGCATTATTACGATATTGCTCTGGAAAAAACTTGGAAAATTGAAATTTTCGTTACGAATCGAATACGCGTCCTTTAAAAGTAAAACGGGTTGAATGATATACTACATATAGTTTTGATTTTGATGTGAAATTAAAGTACAAGTGATTAGTCAATTGTGAAACAATTATAGTCACTTCCACAGACAAGTACAATTATTTAAAATATACAATAGAATTGCCAAGGCCGTATCCAGCCTTCGGGTCAGGGGGTAAGTGGGGTCACATATTTGAGTTTCAATCAAGATAGGATCTAATCCTTATTTGTTTGCAATAATAAATCCATATCTAGACTCTTACCTAGGGCGGGTCATGCCCCCATGACCACCCCCCTGGATTCACCCTTGAGAATTACATACATACATTCAAGATCCCTTACACAAGAGACAGACAGAACTGAGTACCATACATCATGACTTGTGCAGTCTTGTTTAGTTCCACGTTCATAACTCTACATACAAATACTCCAATTACGAAAACTCTTGACAACACCTTTAGACAGTACCCGGCCAATTTTATCACAGCATGTCAATCTTGGTCTTCCCAGTATCTACTTTTTTATAAGATAGCAAACAAGCAGATAGATCTCCTGATGGAAAAAGTCAACCGTCGCTTAAAGACACCAAAGATGTTAATGGTGTATTGCTATCTCATGGCGAGGTCTAATGCCACATGCATAAGTTTACCGGCTACCTTACCCTCCAAACCGGAACACGACAGCGACAAGCACTGACGCTATTGCGGCAACAATAGTAAGGCGGCGGTACCCGACCCGGGCGACAATGCAGAACTCTACCACCTAGTAGTAGAACTAACCATGATGGTAGTCATTGGCAGTACGGCAGTTGGCCTATTCTTTAAAGGAGCTATTCTTCTGGGACGAACACGGGGAAAAACATACCAACAACCACACAATGTTTCACATTCACGTTGTATTCACCATGTATTTTGTTATCTGTCATTCTTTCTACATTCCAAACTAATCGAGCATTCTTAGTTTTACCACACTGTCTTTCAATCCCAACCTGCCTCACCCTTCAGTATTACGACCGGTCTACACGTGCTAAACTACATAGTAGGGGAGCCCAAGAGAGGATTTTGGTATTCACTCGAGTGTGTCAGATTAACATAGGAGGGGGTACCTTGCATACTGTTGAGGCTCTCCACCAAATGTACGCCCTTTCTATAGAAGGGGCTAAATATGGCAGAAAAAAAACCAAATTAAGACAACTTCGGTTTGTGGAAATTGTCAGATTATACTTTTTTCGTAATTTTTACATCATATTTTCCTCTATAATAAAAGCAAATTCAGATGCGCTCAAGAATGTCAAAACATTTTCTTTGCAACTTTGTGACCCTCCCAATCCCTTACGCTACACTTAAATCGTTTTTCTAAATTTTAGCTGGCAATTAACCCACCATACCCTAATCTAACGCGCTTCAGTGTATCCATGTCACTGAGTTTTTAAAACATTTTTTTTATCTGTAGATTTTTCCCCATCATTGAAATGAAAAACATTATATAGCCTTCTATTTTTCTTATAATTTAGTCTACTAAATCCAATAGGTCCCTACACCTACCCAATTAGCATCTTGGGCTCCCCTACTAACATATTTACCATAGAAATCTCTTCCTAACCACGTTTATTCTACTTTAATGCGCTTTCTGACCGGCCTATCTCTCATTTCCATACAATAGCTTTAGGATAAGCACTGAATTTTGTGGAGCAAAATTGGCACCTAGACTTAAAACTGCTTTTTGAATGAATTCCTAAATTTGCACACACTTTCACAACAGAATTAGTCAACATAAGTAATTCATTGTTTTAATTATTGTTTTAAATTTTACACTTGTACTGTTTCACAATTCACTAATTATATATAATATATACTTTTTATTTAAATAGTCAACCGGTTTCGCATTTTACTGCATCATCAGGACTAAAACTTAAATTGTCAACAAATAAGTTGTGTTAGGAATTGTTAATAATGGTCGGTAGATGTGAAATATTGAGTAATTCAGCCATGCTGAACATCATATATATTGATTAACCAGTTGTAACATGCAACCCACTGCATTATAAAACTTTTTAGTGAGTCCCGCGGGAACAACTTATTTTTCGACAGTAAAAAGTAGCCAATGTTTTATTTCAGGTCATCATTTACCTGTGTGCCAAGTTTCATCCAAATCAGTGATTGAGTAACAAAAGTCTATCTATCTATCCATCCAAACATCCAAACTTTCGCATTTATAATATTAACATAGATTAGATTAGTTTTATACTCACGGTGTGCAAATATTGCTTCAGTTCTGTAAAGTCATTCAAAGTGAGCGTGTTTTGGCCGAATTTAGGAATCACTTCTAAACAATCCACTGACTTTTCCAAAACAGAAGTATTTGTTTTAGATTTTATATGTTTTTCTTTATGGGAACAAGATATAGCAACTGCGACATTCTGCCAAATCTTGATATTTTCAATGCTCGGACCATTTGGCCCATTCGTGAAATGGCTTCCTGTTGGTGTTAGTACAGAATCTGACACTCCTAATTGATGAAGGCATTGCCTGAATATTGCATTCCACTTTTGATTTGCTGTGACACATAGTTTCCCAAATGAGCTGAAAAAAAATACAAGTAATGAATGTTTACTGACACACTATACATATGGTTCTACTATATTTTTGGTTCCAAATAAGAAGAAAGATGGTCTCCTGTTTTATCTTTTCTTGCCGCAATAACATCAGAATTTGTCATTGACGTGTTCTGGTTTAAAGGCTAAGGTAATCAAAATCAGTGGTAAGCTTTTGCAAATCGTCTTACAACTCTTTTTTTATATAATTAGATTATAAACAAGCAGATGACCAAAGCAAATGACCAAAGATGTTAATAGTGCGTTACTATATGTGCGGCGGGATGGCAATGCCACATGACTACTGGCTACCATACCCTATAAACCGGAACATGATAATGACAAGCATTGACCCTATTACGGCAGTAATAGATAAGGCGGTGGTACCAAATACCCGGACGAGGCTTTGCGTAACTCTACCACATAGTAGTCACGATGGTGGTGACACGAAACAGCCAATCGGTCGCTTTTACAGCCTGGCAACCAACTGCCATTCTGTCTGCCTGGCAGAACACTAACACTAATATCTTTGGTTTCTATGGTATTTTTTCAGATTAACACCTGTTGCTGAATTTTACCTCAATTCACAGTTTTATCCTCATCATTCCAAGATGGAAAAGCTGTGGGATTCTCAAGGCACTTAGTTATCTAATTACATCCCTATGAAGCAAATTGTCAGCAAACATGTTTTCAAACGGTTTTGTCTAATGGATCTTCAAAAGACTAGCAACACAACTGCAGGAACTCTGGTAGTGCAGTTGTCCATAGGAGGTGGTAATCATTTACAGTCTTCCTCTTTCCTGTAAATCCTCTATTCATTGAAAAAAAAAACTTCCTATATACAAAAAGTATTCAATATGAAATTGAAAGGGCAGACAATTCTGCATTGGTTGTTAACACTAAAAAAGCTAGCAATAGCATTTTATCAAATTTCCACTTCTTGTATACTTACTTACTTTGGTTTGGAGTTTTCCGGTAAAACGGGATTTGAAATATTCAAATGCATGACACCATTAGATATCTTAACACCTTCCGTCCAAGCACCACTAAGAGAGCCTTCAATTTTGTCCCCACTAGAGAAAGTCAGGATTCCCTTTCCAGAGAATACACCAGCAGATCTAAATTCACCTTCATAATGGGTGCCATCTTCGAAAACCATGACACCATGACCCTGGAAAGAGACATTTGAAATATGTAAATAAATTTGTGGATTCTAAAGCATTACTGCAGTTGGGTTTAAAATGACAAATTATAAGTATGAATTTATCTATACCGTGAAGCTGTATTATATCTGGGGCAACACATCTTGTTAGAAGTGCCTGCATGCGTGCAACCTACATGAAACATAATTTTTAATACTGCTGTCATCTTCCGAGGTCTTACCCTCTCTTTCTAACACAGCTGTATAAAAAGATGGCGAGACCTCATAGAATGAGATATAACGGAGGTATTTGTTTCAAGTGATTAATAAGAGTGCTAGCTTCACCTTTACGTAGTACTTCATGATCGATACCGAGAGGAAACAACTTATTTTTTGGTGATATGGGGGTTAGTCAATTATTAGTATCAGAATACGTATTTGGTATGTGTGTATATCGTCGACACAATTAGTTTCATTTTATACACAGCTTTCAATAGTCCATATAAATACTTCATAATAATAGAATATTTATTTTAACTTAAAATAAAAAGATAATTATTTCAAACAAACTAATTCATTGTTATATAAAACTTGAAATACCCTTTGCAATATTTGTACTAATATTAACTGCAATATTGTCACGCACGATTCCTTATCTTATACCATTGTATCAGTCGATCTAGTACTTGTATTTGTAAACAAAAGAATTATAGCCCCTTTAATTAAGTGAAGGGATACTACATCTTATACTGTAAATGAAAAATTATTGTATATACATTTATAACTAGCTGTGCCCGCGACTTCGTTCGCGTGGAAAAAATAAAAACCCGCATAGTTCCCGTTCCCGTGGGATTTCCGGGATAAGAACTATCCTATGTCCTTTCTTGGGTCTCAAACTATATTTGTACCAAATTTTATCCAAATCGGTTCAGTGGTTTGGCCGTGAAAGCGTAACAGACAGACAGACAGACGGACGGACCGACGGACGGACAGACGGACGGACAGACGGACGAACAGACAGACAGACAGAGTTACTTTCGCATTTATAATATTAGTATGGATTGGTTTATCCAAAACGGCTCTAATGATTTTGACAAAATTTTGTTTTTAGTCTTTTTTTGGGTATGGTTTAAAAAAAGATTCCCAATATACAGCATCTACGTCAATTAACTGAAAACTGTTTCCAGCACTCTAACATACTGAAATATATTTAATATACACTCTGACCATGAAACACAAATCTCATTTTCTTCATAAATGCATGTCCAAATCTCAAATGGTGTTGCATCTCAAATGTTGTTAGGCAAATATGCAAACCATTAAACAAACAAGATACTCAAATAACAAGCTTTTTTTTCAACTTAATTTTTGCTTCTTTTGATCAGCTAGGACCGCGCATCTTTGCCCGCGTTTAAATGAATATGTCTTTGATATTGTTTTTCATAAAAATTTTCATCCCCTAATTCGGGGCCTTAGGGATTGATTTTTTTTATAAATCAGCCTATGTTTGACCCTGTATTTTCAACTATCTCTATGACAAATTTCATCAAAATCGGTAGTAAATAAATACTATACTATTATTTTATTATACTATCACATTATAGATGCGAAAGACTGTTTGTCTTTTATGCTTTCAAGGCTAGAACGCTGAGCTGATTTTGATGAAAGTTGTCAATGTACAGCTGTAAAAACCGTTAGTTTATAATATACCTAGGAGTTTATAATTTGGTTAGGTTAGCAGTTTTTTTATAATATTACTATAGTAGATTATAATCTAAAATTATGTACAATTTTAGTGGCATACATATAGTGTGGATAATTTTTAGAATCAACATGAACAGTGTGAAAACCCGGTTGTAGTTCATCCAAATTTAGCCAACACTGTTTTTCTCACTGTTCTGCTTGTCACTGTAAAAGGACATCATCATGTTTCAACAGATAAGGTAAGTAAATCATTTAAAATCCTTTTACGTACTGTCAAGACATCTTGCATAAATAATCCCTCATAGTATATCCCATCTAGAGTTACAATAAGTCCACACCCATGTTTCTTGTTATCATTCCAATTTCCCAAATATTTCTCCCCCTTTCCAATGTCATCCATCACTCCATACCCTTGACGAACTCCATTTACCCATTCACCAGTGTATATTGTTGCTGATGATGAAGTAAAATCTCCTTGTTTCTTAATACCATGACCATGAGGCTGTCCATCTTTAAAGAATCCATCATATATATCACCAGTTGTATATTTCATTACCCCATAGCCATTTTGAAGATTATCTTTCCACTGACCCTCATAAGTGCCTAGAAAAAAGGATAAAATAAACTAATAATTTCAAAGAAAATTTTAGTCTCCATGAATTTACATTATTTAATTACTAACGGTAAAGGTATTTAGTCATTAGTCATTTGTGGATCCAGAGAGGATGGGGGAAGGGGCTAAAGGCTGAGGGGCTCAAGCCCTTGCTAAAATTATCTAAGCTCACATATAAAACGAGGAGTAGTAGTAGTTAAAAAAATTTTGGATCCTTGAAACCGGTTTGAAAAATAACAGTTAATATAAGTTTTTATAATAGGTTTTGCACATAGTGTACCCGAGGCGAGAGTTCTTCATAAGCCTGAATAAAACCGTTAAAGCCAAAAGTATGTAAAAGTATGTCACGCATAGTTAGGCAAGAATTGGGAGAGGCCAACATCAAACATTAAAGAAAACCTAACCTGTTTATTGATTCAAACCCTTATAATCTACATACATGTGATATTCGAGCAACGCACACACAGACACCTCTCACGGACGCAATATCTATATATAGTCCGAGATATCGCATCCGTGAGAGGTGTCTCTGTGTGCTATGCTCGAATATTACTTGTATGTAACATTGACTTCTGTTAGTTTTTAAGTATTCTGTGTTTCTGGTTTGAAAATTAAGTGGTTAAGAAGCTCTGCTTGAAAGCCTTCTTCCTGTGCAGTATTAACCAATAAAATACAAATATGGAAGATCCACCAAAAATAGGCTAGAAATCTGATTATTTCTTTCAATGCAAGATGACTCTTATAAAAAAATGTCATTTTGCCAGAATATGGGTGTTACAAAAGCTGTTATAGTAGAAACTAATAGAATAAGGGTAAAATAATAGCTTTCAGTAGTTGTACTTATAAAACTTACCAACTCCAGGTATTTCCATCTTGCCTTGGCCACAAAGTGCATTCAATTGGAATTGTCCTACATAAAGTTTACCATCAGGCCATTCGACTTTACCATTACCATGGATTTTACCTTCTAACCATCTACCATGATACTTAGCTTCTTTGAAAAAAGGATGTTTATTAGAAAATGTGTAACTAGCTGACCTAATTGCAGGAGGCTTAAATGCAGACTCTTTGTTACATACTGTTTTAATTGATGCATTTAGACAATGAATCCATTCTGATTTGTCTTGTTCAGTCAAAGTTGTAACACATATTGTCTCTTCTGGTGTAGTTAATTGTATTACATTTTGCAAAGAATCTGTGTTAGGTATTGATTCAACCCATAGTGTTGTTAAATTATAAACATTTTGTGTATTGCCTGATATGTGAATAAATAAGTCATTAAATAGAACGAACCAATGACTACTGAAACGACCTGGATTAACTAAATTAAGAGGACGGGATTTGGATTCACGGATTAAACGCCTCTCTGGAGTCCTATGTTGTTCTAGAGGTTTTCCGATAGTCTCCCAAAATAATCTGGTTAGATCAGCTTCTTTTCGGTTTTTTTCTTGCTCATCTATAAGAGTTTCCAAAGATGCGACAACTTTGCTAACTCTGTCATCCACATTAATATTATCTGATTTCTTTGGGTTTCTTTTTTGACGTAATAAAGATTGAGCAATACATTTATATGAGCTTAATCTTGTTAAGGGTTGGATAAAGGCTAATCCTATTATAGCTTCTGATGTTTTTTTATTATTTTTCTGTTTATTTGTTGGAAGTTGATCACTAAATAAATTATAAATACTTGTTAGAACATCAACAACATTATTGATATGAGCAAATCCTCCAATAACAATCAAATTACTTATGGCTATATAATACTTTCTATACAAATAAATAATCTCTTCTAAACTTTGTATTAAAATAATATCACATTCATTTATATGCTTTTCAGCATATTGCCATGTAGACAAGACTATTAACGCAGTTATATTCACTATGTCACCAAATATATCACAAATGTTTTCATACACATTTGAATGTGCAGTGATTGCTTTACTTTTTTTAAGGAAAGGTTTCACTAATGAATGATATATTAAAAGCATTTCTTCCAAATATCTTTGAGCAATGGACAAATTTTGAAACGGATGTGTAACTGCTGTTTCTTCAATTGAACAATAACTTACATTACCAGATGATAAAACTCTCCAATGATAACATATATTTTGAGGTTTTTTACTAAAATGTTGTAACTCATTATAGTTACATTCTATTGTTTTATTTTTTTGCTCAGTAATATTATGATCTGCTTTTTTATTTAAATTTATAATGGATTCAGTAAAGCCATCCAAATGTTTCCCCATATAATAAATATTCTCATTTTGAGTATAAGCCAAAGTGTGGTGATCTGTTGCTATCATGTCTTTGATACGGTCACTTTCTGAATTTTCTGTGAATTGCTTAGGACTACTTTTATCCTCTCGTGATTCAAAACTAACTTGCTTATAATTATTATAACCCCATAGATAGAGACGTCCATCTAATGTTAAAGCTGCACAATGCCATTTCCCACAGGATACCTTTTGTAAGCCATAACCTGACAAACTCATGACTACCATTGGTTTAATTCTTTTGATAGTATCACCTATTCCTAATTGACCATATGTTATATCCCCCCAAGTCCATAGCTCAGTAGCTAATATATTTTTTCCAAGTTTAGACATGTTTTGTAGGGTTTCATTTTTTCTAGCTGTTTCAAATTCTTTTTCACTACTTATTGTACTTGTGGAAAACTGAAGATCATCAAACTTATTAGAATTACAACCATACATTAGAGGGGTCATTTCATCATTTAAATTACAATTTTGGACTTCAACTGCATCATTAGTATCACTACTTCCACTGACATGCCTAGATAATGTTGCTACTTTATCACCAACTGTCTTCACACCCTCATATACAAAATTTGTTAGATTAGATACATTTTCCTTGATGATTCTAGTAGGTTTTTCAGTGTACTCCACTAAATAGTCTTCACCTGCTGATACCCATGAGAGTTGCCTACTTAAAAATTGTCTTGCGGCATCTGTGTTGATAAAAATATTATTAACCTTTTCAATATTTTCATCTTGTCCATCTGTTTCAAGATTGTTATCACAATTATCAGTTGTTAAATTTTCTTCATTGTCATATTTTACCATATTACTAATAGCTACCTTAGACTCTTCAGATGATGGACTAGAATCTTCTGTAATACTCTGAGCATCTATATGCATATCTGTTTGTGGAGGTGTTGTGCTACTAGATTCATCACTTGACTTACTTATATGCATTCCAAGCGGACAGGTTTCAGATAAAGATGGCACAGAGGCTGGGGAAGCTAATCCTATTACAGATTGGCATTGTGAACAGTTTGAGGCAAACACTTCTTCATCATCATTATCACTGTTTGTGTCGCAATTAGATTGTTTCACATTTTTTCTTGCTATTACTGCAGCAAAGTTCTGACCCACAGAAGCACTGTACACTGTCCTTCCCTCGAAAAATGGCACTTTCTTAATATTACTAGAATCTAGCCCTATCTGGGGCATAGCACCAGAACCCCAAAGATGTCCATCTATACTAATAAACAGCTGACCAAAATCATTTGTTACCACAGACCTAAACTTTACTTTCGAACTAGCACTTTTAAAACCATGAGGACAACATTTAGAGTCTTCTTTTACAACTATTTCATCCTTACTTTTAAAATTAGTGTTTGTTGTATAAAGTCGACCATGAACATCTATTATATAAAAAATATCATTATGAAAAGATATGTCGATGGCAGAAACACCATTAATTTTCTTAAAGTTTACATTATCTTCACAAATATCGCAGTAATAGAGGCCATGGTCGTTACCAAGAACAACGAAATCCTTGCCCAAAGAACAAATTTTCATAATTTTCTCAGGTACATATTGCGATGGGGAAATGTTTAGCAACGTAGTTCCATTCCAAAGCTTATACTTAGTCATCTTCGAAACACTTTCTTGGTTTCCTTTTAACGATTAGGCGGATCATAGTTCCAGACACAAGCGTAAATTATCTAAGGACATTAATCAAAACTCATATTTGACCAAATGCTGTAATTTTAATCAAAAGTTTGCTAATAAAGATACTACAAACTTTCTGAACATTTTAGAAATTTTAGAATCACTTTCTTCATTTCATTATTTAAAATGCAAGGTCTGCTAATTTCTGTTATTGAATATTTTGACATCTT
Source organism: Apodemia mormo (assembly GCA_036924255.1). Classification (NCBI taxonomy): domain Eukaryota; kingdom Metazoa; phylum Arthropoda; class Insecta; order Lepidoptera; family Riodinidae; genus Apodemia; species Apodemia mormo. Next base: position 9,425,174 of record JAUPFN010000003.1, read on the forward strand.
ACAATAACTGTCAATTGAGCTATTGACAATTACTTCCTGTTTTTGTTTTCCGTGGGATAGGCTAAAACCATTGAACATTCTGCCTATTCTTTCCTTATCCAGTTTCTTTTACTGAAACTGAAAGAACCATGGAACATAGAGCAAGTGGAAGTGAAGAGTGGGCGTGCCGCGTGCATCACTATTATGCGCTGTTACTCTAAATTGCCTTAGTGATACTTACCATATCTTTAGGAGATAGTCGTCGTGCGAAAATCTATTATACACTGAATTATGCCGTATTGTGTCATCCTTGAATGCAGAAATGATAGTAGAATATAGATGATTAAAAATGGAGATATTTCATATCATTCGAAAGTACAATTTTCATTTTATTTTAATTAAATTCCTGATTTAATATAATCTCTTACTGCAATTACGATTTAATATAATCTAATAATGATATAATAGAAAGTCAAGCTAAAAACAGCCGTACACCTTACATATAAAGTTCATTTTAGGTTGACCTAATTTTTCTAGAAAGATATACGTAATGACAGTCATTACGTATATCGTTCTAGAAAGTTCTCTACTCAAATATGATCAACTGAAAACTACGGAAAAATCAATACTGCCATCTATTGTAGAATAGCGAAACTATTAAAATCTTAAGTTTCACTATTGTACAAATAGATGAGTCTATTTTGAATAGACTACAAAAGGACGTAAATACTCTTTTTCTTGTAGTAAAATAAAATGTATTGTGACGCAGTTTGGTATATTTTTAAATGTTCTGTTTATGTGTTTCAGATTATTGTTGTTTAAAATGAAAACGACAAATGAAACAATGTTTGCATTCACGAAATAAAAAAAACAAGCGGGATTGGCAAGTACAAACATTTGTATCAGGACCGTGATCGCCATACTCACACATAAAATAAGCATTATTGCATATAAACTACTAATGCAAACATTGTTTCATTGGTCGTTTTCATTTTAAGCAACAATAATCCGAAACACACAAACAGAACATTTAAAAATATACCAAAGTGCGTTACAATAAATTTTATTTTGCTACAAAAAAAAGAGTATTTACGTCCTTTTGTAGTCTATTCAAAATAGACTCATCTATTTGTACAATAGTGAAATTTAAGATCGTAATAGTTTCGCTATTCTACAATAGATGGCAGCATTGATTTTTCCGTAGTTTTCAGTTGATCATACTTGAGTAGAGAACTTTCTAGAACGATTACGTAATGACTGTCATTACGCATATCTTTCTAGAAACATTAGGTCAACCTAAAATGAACTTTATATGTAAGGTGTACGGCTGATTTTAGCTTGACTTTCTATTATATCATTAGAGATTATATTAAATCAGGAATTTAATTAAAATAAAATGAAAATTGTACTTTCGAATGATATGAAATATCTCCATTTTTAATCATCTGCATTCTACTATCATTTCTGCATTCAAGGATGGCACAATACGGCATAATTCAGTGTATAATAGATTTTCGCACGACGACTATCTCCTAATGATATGGTTAGTATCACTAAGGCAATTTAGAGTAAAAGCGCATAATAGTGACGCACGCGGCACGCCCACTCTTCACTTCCCCTTGTTTTCTTTATTTCGTGTTTGCATTAGTAGTTTATATGCAATAATGCTTATTTTATGTGTGAGTATGGCGATCGCGGTCCTGATACAAATGTTTGTACTTGCCAATTCCGCTTGTTTAATGTTCCATGTAGGTACGGCATGAGTTAGCATAAGTAGATGATACTCAGGCTTGCTATCTCTTTCATTCACACTCTCACTAACACGTTGAAGTGGCGTCTCTATCCGCTTAACTCTAACTCGTGCTATTGATGCTGCTCAGGCTTGCTATCTCTTTCATTCTCACTCGTTGAAGTGGCGTCCCTATCTGTTTCACTTAAACATATCCTGCCTTACTTTAATTTATGTAAGCTTTAAAGAAAACTTACAGGCCATCAGAAGCATTTTTTAAGTAAATCAAAAAGCTTAAATCTAAGTTGTTTTAGAACTTCAAAAAAGAAAACCATTATTAGGATAAAATGTAGTAGGTAAGTGTTATAGCATTTTAGAAAGCCCACTAAATGCACGAACAAATCCACCGCAAAATAATTAACCTAAGTAAACATTTTGTAGTCATAGTACTTGAAAAATCATAATAAAGTGTTGATTTTTCTTTAAATGGCTATAATTTTTAGACTGTAGGGAAAAAATATTTTTCATATTGGAACGAAGTTCCTTACGGCAGGCTTGGAGGGGATAGGGATTTTGCTGCGCGACCGAACTGAAAAAAATGTGATAGTAAAACCGTAAGAAAAATGCGTGGAATAAAAGCGTTAAATGAGACGTGCGCAGGCGCGACAGTCGCGTACACAAGCGAGTAGTGCCGTTTAGCCGAAGGAAGTTCGTTCCTACCTGGTGTCCCGCGACACCACATCATTTTTTTTTGAGAACCAGCATCCCTTGGCCCATTATTCGTTTCCGGCTTAACGTTGATTTCTGGTACACCCTGTATAACTTCCATTGCTTAATATATACAGAATGGGCAAAAAATCGTGGATCAAACGAAACAGTTGATAGTTGGGATTATTATAGACAAGTTTTTAAATACAACTTCACTTTTTGGTAGTATATTTTTTTACAGTAAGGTTCTAAAGTTACAAATAATTTTTAATGACACTTAAAAGTAATTTAAAAAGGTGCCAAAAGGTACCCACTATCATAAAAGTACTTTGGTAGTGTTGTTACATTCCCTAGAAGCAACTAAATACTATTTATTGTTGTCGTCAAAAACACTAAAATAGTCGTAACTTCGAAGATCAAGATTGAACTCTGCCGTACAGATATTTTTATTGCAAATAATCGCAACTATCACCCTGTTTAGTTTCATCCAGGATTTTTTGCCCATCTTGTATAATATTTAACCTACATATTTATATTTTGCATCAATCTCCCTGTTGTAAAGGCAGAATAACGAAACACTTATTTAAGTATACGTATAAAGTATTTGTTATTAGTAGGAAAATAAACGAGTATGGTTTTAAACAAATTTAAATCGCTTTAATCACTCGATTCTCACAGAGGCAAATATTAGACATATGTATGATAATTTGGTTGACCGTTCACTCTCAGAGCAAAATTTTACCCCGCTTACATTTGAATTTAAACTTTAAAAGTCTATTTATAAAGACTAATGTTGTATGAAAAAGCTTTTGACGTTTAATCTATGATAAAATATCTGTCATGTCAAATTCTTGAATTGAAGTCTACTATTGTCATTCATAGATAAATATGTGTATTACTATATGTATAGATGGGCAACTTTCTAAATCTATAATGGCTTCCTACTGGCGTCATCTATCTTATAGCCTGAGAACTATTTTGTTTCGGCAGCTTAATATAGGTACCTACTTTTTTATTAAAATTTTAATAGTAAATAGGAATTTATCAAACACTATACAGCGTGCCATTCAAACAAAATGTAACTCTGACAAGTCCTTTTGCAACTTCGTTTGATTGCCACGCTGTATAATGTTATATATTCAGAATAAAAACATTCATATTATAATTTAAGCCTTTATTAACTCACAATAAATAGCACAATATATTAGTTTTGTGTCACGATTAAGCAATCCGGAGAATAAAAGTTCAAACTCAACGAAAATAACACTAATACACACAAAACAAACTGAATTTCAATAATAAAATGCGCACGAGTATCAACATTTAACACTATAACGACGCCATTTGTAATTGTGTGGTTTTTTGTTTGATAGATTGGCCAAACTTTGTTATTTTGAAAAATAAGCGTATTTACCACAAAACAATATATGTTTATAGTTCAGATAGTCAAAAATTATAATGTAATGTGATATCTTATTTAAAAATATATATTTAAGACATTAAAAGGTTATTTTTAGTATTCGTATGTAGTGGCAAAAACCTTGAATCCAGATCTTAAGTCTTTTGAAATAAAATCTTTTTCAGTACGTGTCCTAGATGACGCTATTTTCAATACAATTATCAAATATTTTATAGTACTAAATTACCATAGCATGTTGTCATTTATTTTGTACCAGTCCACAGACCAATTAGAGTACTACGTACAGACCGCCATCTGAGGAATATTTGGTTTAAACCGTATGCAAAGTTCGAAGGAAAATGTTAGTTCTTAATTTGTTTTTCTCGGTTGATATGTTGGTAAGGCAAACGATTAATATTCATACAGCCAGACGCGTAAGGTTTGACCGTATACCTCGTTCTTTTACTTATTTCAGTTTTTATTTATTTTTAATTAATGGATAATCACGTAAATAAAACAACAATTTTAAATACTTAAATTTATTTATTATTTTTTAAACAATGACCTATTCCCAACTTGCGGATGGAACTGAAAAACATAAATAGCATTAAAATGAAAAGGAAATGTGTCGGTTTTGATTGGATCGGATGGGATTAGGCGGGATCTGGTATGATAATTGAGAATTAGGCGGGGCTGTGGTGAAATCGAAAACGATCGGATAGGTGAATAAGTAGGAAAGTGAGTTTTGTCGGGTTAGACTGAATAATAAAGGGTGAGATTGAGGATTAAGTTGGATTAAAAGAAATTGGTTGATGTATGATCTGACATTAGTTGGATGTGGTGGGATCGAATGAGATCGATTACGCAGAATCTTGTGAGATTGGGCGGGTTTAGGTGGGGTCTAGTCGGATTGGTGAGACGTGATGTGAATGGACTGGAATTGATGGGATCTGGCGAAATTTTTAAATTTGCATTAACATTACTCAATTTACATTACTTAATTTTTAAATTTGCATACTCATGATTTCGATTCGTACAATATTAGTCTTTTATAATTTTTTTATTTATTACATTGCACCAATTCAAAATAAAAGTCAAACATTCCTCCAGTACAATATCTTTGTACAATTCGTAGGTCACAAAAACAAATGAATATTACAAAAATATTTAAATTTGTTTAATTTCACGTCTTGTAATAATAACATGAATGGAATGCTCAAAATATTCATTTGTGATTCTAATAATAAAGCCAAAACATCGAACTGCATATTCGGATGGGTAATACAACTTACTTTGTTGTAATAATTTTAATATTCTTTTTGTTTTATATACGAGTTTGTTTGAACTTGGTAACTAATTTTTTCTGCCATGATCACAATTTACTTCATGTAACATTTTTCGTGTTACCCATCCATATGCCCTGGAATGCACATTAACGCATCTTTTTGCTCTGAATTCAAGAAATTGTCATCGATATACATATATTTGGTATATAATTAACTGACTATTTAGTAGTTGGTGTCATTCTCAATTAAATAATTTTTACAATAATAATAATTCCAAACGAAAATTGATACAGTTTATTGGTTTTAATTCATGGATTTAAATGCGTTTATAAAAGTATAAATCTGAATTAAAATATCTCGGGTCTCATTATTTTAAATTTCTTTTGTGATTCCCATACCCTTTGCAAAATATCCACACTGATGTCCCAATTTATTTATGTGTTACACAGCATAGAATATTTTAGTTATTATATATGGTATAATATTACAAACAAGATACAATTTCCGCCATTTGTTGATGGCATTCAAGTTTACACTATTTGTATACTAATTAAAAATTATTAATTACTGATGAACATAAAACTATACATTAAACATAATAGGTGAAAATTGAATAGTAAATAAATACAAGTGAACTAGAATTAATGTTAAAAAAACATATCTTTACATAAGCCGACACATTTTTAAATTTTCATGCTACTAATATATAATTCGATACAAAACAAATTTACTTCCTGCGATTACTTACAATAATGCTAGTTTAAATGTTTTAATGAAATATTTTTATACACCTTGCTTGTCAACTGTGAATTTCTTCGATAGTTTTTTTTTTAATATTTTAAGTAGCTACGCTTTAACATTTGCTGTACTTTGTTACAAATTTTATTTTTCCCAGTATTTTTATATTCTACTAGCAGCTTCGCTGAACATAAATACATTGATGATTCAAAGAAATTATGTGACCAATCATTTACGCTCTTAGTACCAAAACTAACTCAAAACTCAGTGTTTATCATGTTCAGTCAAGTATCCTCGAGTTATAACGGGACACACAGAGACAAACAAACGGACAGAAAATACAAAATGTTACAATTAATGTCGGAGAGTCTCAGAGCGAACATTTATCGTGAAATTTGATTTATATAGTAATATATACAAACGATATATCTACAAACAGACATTACAAATATATATAGTGAAAGAGATAGATAATAATGTGATCTTCGGTTTTTTTCATCCTATTTTGCTAAGTGTAAGTGCAAATACCATTAATTGGATCAAAATCGGTCAATTAGTTTGTTATTTATCAATGACTAAAATTTTTGAAAGAAATGGTTTTTCACATTCTTCGAAATTTTTCAACCTATCGATTATTTAGCTAAAGCCATATTTTAAATCTCAAAAGTTGAGTTGAATGTCATTCGAAAGATCAAAATCAATTATCGTTTCCAAAATATACAGCTTTTTAAAAATCAATATACGGCCATTTTTAACACAATATATACATGATAATATAATTATGTATACGGCTTAGACGTTTGAACTGAAAAAATCTATGCCTACAGTTTTTACTTTATGAGCTTAAAATACCTTAATTTAGCGGGAAGTTTCAGGGATGACCCGCAGGGTTAACCGTTTACACATTTTTTTAAACTAGTTTTTAGGTAATTGTACATTCAGTCAGACATTTAAAAACTTTTTATAAAACCAAATTTTTATACGGATTCCTTTGAAAATAGTACACGATTTCTGAAACAAATTATTTTTGCGATTCTGCTTTAAATTTGGAAACTAAATATAAATCTTATACTATTTCTATGAACCTTCAATTTTAATTTGTATTTATTATTTGAAAAGTTTACATTTTACATCTATATGTAGTAGTTTCAAAGTTTTAAATGCTTCTAAATATCTAAATGCACTAAACTAATAGGAACATATTGTTGCGAATATTCAGATACAGACAGATATATAAAAATTATATTCTGTTATTTGCGCAATCACGTGTTTTCACTATGTATTAATTTTCATCAAGATTCGGCAAGCCAATCATAACTTATAACGAGACATACAGACAAGATAAGATAAGCAAAACTAATAAAAATAATAGAGCTCAATATGTGCAATTAAGCGTTTATTTACTTATTTAATAATTTATTGTACACAAAGGGGTAAAATAACATTTTGATTCAAAAAAAAATCTACAAAAAACGAGTTTATCAGAGGTAAGAGATTTCTTCAGCAAATCCAAAACAGTGAGAATGCGTGAAAGACATGTAGAAGACAAGTGTATAGACATTAGTTTAGAAATATACAGTAGGAATACAAATATAAAAAGTTATTTTAATTTATTTAATTCTATACGTTACAAATTACAATGCCTTTTTATACTAAAAATTAAACAGATAAATAAAATTCTTATAAAGGTTTTATTTACCTGTAATAAAGGTTAATAATGAATGACTGCTCCTAATATAAAACGGAAGTGAATTTCAAAGTTTCAAGGAATTAATAGCGAAAGAATTACTTATTATAGAATTACCGCCCCGTTGGTCGAGTGGTTAGCGGCCCTGACTACGCAATCGACGGGGCTCGGGTTCGATCCCCGACGGGGACAATCATTTATGTGATGAGCATATATGTTTGTATTTTCGGGTTTGGGTGTTTATTAAATATATTCTAGTATTATCTAGTAAAGAATTAATAAAAAAGTATTTTCAGGCAAGTTACCCTGACGAAGTAGGCAAATGTACAACTAGGTCAACAACAATAGTTCCTTATACGTGAAGACTGGGTCCCGCAATGTGATAGGTGGCAAGCCTATTACATTGTGGGACCAAGCGGCACTTTCTAATCCCGGGCAACGTTGTTTTCATCAGAAACCTGAAATATCACATTTTTGAATTGCCCGACCCGAGAATCAAATCTGGGACCTCATGTGTCAACACGACACCGCACCACTAGACCACAGAGACAATAAAATTCAACACACTTAAGAGGGACAATTTGAGTTGAAATCATATAAAAAGTTCACGAAGAAGTATTCTTACTGTATACCAATTTTCACAAAGATAAGATACATATTGACAGACAAAAATGTTCAAAATTGTAAAATTTATGTAAGCAAGTCATAAAACAAATACTTATTAAATATTCGTGACTGTGAATGAGTGTGAGTGTATGCCTTACAAAAATTGACTAAATAAAATTTAATGTACAGACACACACTAAGATTTATACAGTAGTATTCATTTCAAAATTTATGATATTTTTTTAATAAAACAGCTAGTTGCTACTATTTTGCTGTCATTCTTAATTGCAAGTTACTGCTAGCACCATTAGCTATGTCAAATAATTCGTCGAAGAAAGAGACTACTTGTGCCATGTTCTCCAGTGTTTCTCATATCGGTTTCATCTGGATACAAGGCTGGAAATAAAAAATAAAACATTACAGTCTAGTAGGAGTGTATATTTTCAATGGAGAATATTATGTTGTGTTTAAAAATACTAAAAAAAATTTTTTTCACCTATTGCTGATCTCTGTCACGTTCCGGTACAGGAAGCTTTTTTTTTATCATAGGATTTCAAAAAAACCCTCCTGATGAAAAGAGACAACCAACGCCTATAGACATCAAAGATGTTAATTGTGCGTTATTATCCTTGCAAACTTGTTATTATTTAGTGCCATATGTATAAGTTTACTGGCTAAGTTACTCTCATAATCTGAACACAACAGTGATACGCACTGACGCTATTGTGGCAGGAATAAGTAAGGCGTTGGTGGCCGACCCAGACAAGACAATGCAGAACTCAACCACCTAGTGACTACTATGTTAGTGTCTCTCGTAACCAATCGTTCGCCTCTTACGAATTTAAATTTACACATACACCTGATTAATCTTTACGTATTAAGAGTGGCTTAGGCAGTTTTTAAATTACCAACGATAGACTATAATATGTGTACCATCGTGTCTACTAGATGATAGAGTTCCGCAATGTCTCGACCGGGTATGTAATCTCACCACCTTTTCTATCCCTGCTGCAATAGCGTCAATGCTTGTCATTGTCATATTTCGGTTTGGATGGTAAGGTAACCGGTAGATTTATGCATGCGGTATTATCATCTCGCCACACGGATAGTAACGAACCAGTAACGCATTTAGTGTCTATAGGCTATGCTAGGCTATCTTTTTCAATCAGGTAAACCATCTGCTTGTTTGCTATCTATACAGGTACCTTCTAGGGAAGCGAATTCCATCTTAGGCCGCATCTTAGCCTACCACAGGCGAGATCATGATCAAGCTCTTCCCTATCTATAAAAAAACGTAAACTCATATAGGTACAGGCTATCGATAAAAAAAGGCTATAAATATAGTCTATGTGACTTTTGATATGCTAAGATATATATAGATTTTTATCTGGTCCTTTGCATTTGGCTCTAGTTAATCTCCTGCCCTTTTGATTTTAGTAGAAAGTTTTACTTGTCACAAAATCTTTCTTTTCAAGGGATTTGTTTTTTTGTTACCTAATTATAGGATTTTTCTTTACTAAAGACTACAGCTCTCTAAGTACAAGCTCTATAGTTTATAATATATTCCCTATACAGGCGTCGACATCGCGGTATTATAGCTTGCACACCTGAGATTAAGTCTCTTTTTTCTCTAATTTTAAGAAATTGTACAAGACGAACCAAAAATTACTTGTAGATTTACATATTCTAATATTTCGAATGTTTAATGAAGTCCTGCATTTATAATTACCTAAGATGTTTATATCCGTATCGCTGTCTGTTATCGTTTGGACTGCTATTTTCATAATTTCAATATCTGAAAACAAATTGTTATAATTTAATTTTGTGACAAATGTTTTTTTTTAAATAAGGTAAAGTTTTAATTCAAAAATTTTTTTTTATTATATTCGGGTTTGGGCTCCTTTGGAGAATAGACCAACTGCTGTTCTGCCAGGCAAGTCATAAAAGGCGACTGATTGGCTATACATGGCACAACCATAGTGACTATTAGGAGGTAGAGTTCCACAATGTCTCATCCGGACATGGTACCACCGCCTTACCTATTCCTGTCGCAATAGCGTCATTGTTTGTCTGTCATGTGTTGTCATGAAGCAGACTAATGTATGTGAATTGCGATGATAGCAACGCACTGTTAACATCTTTGGTGTCTACAGGCGATGGTTTCTCTTTCCATCGGGAGAGTCATCTGCTTGTTTGCTATCTAATTAAATTTAAAAAATATCATCCTTTTGCTATTTGCTCATAACAACAAGGAGGAAAACATCTAAAAAAGTTATTTAAAAAATTAAACCGACTTCAATATATCAGGTACACCATATATCAAAAACGACTGAACCAAATTGGATGAAACTATGACTATTCCCTTAGTAGGAATATACTTAATTTAAATCAAAAAGAATCGTCTTGATATACCTTTTAGTTTCCGAGAAATTCATGGACAAACATATATATATGTACATACAAAATTTAGCACACATGCTTGGAAATCTGAATACATCATCATACCTACTTAAATATTATCCAGTTTCATAAATATTACATATATACAGGTTAAACTAATAAACTCATTTTTTTAATCTTAGCTACAGATATATGTGTAATAAACTAAGTAATGACACACTACCTATTTGTATATGTAATATAATATAATAATATTCACGGGACAAATTACACTTACTGATCTTACCCCAAAGTAAGCAAATTATTTTGCTTGTGTAATGGGTGTTAGTCAACGATACCAATACATAGAAATACATATATAAATACTGGAATATATTTAATAAACACCCAAACCTGGAAATACAAACATTTTTGCTCATCACGCAAATGCTTGTCCCCGAACCCGAGCCCCGCCGATTGCGCAGTCAGGGCCGCTAACCATTCGACCAACGGGGCGGTATATTTAATAATATCAGTCGATTAGTTAGTGACATTTACTAAGCAATAAATGGGGCTCAGTTTCAATTCCCAACGGGTCAAGCATTTGGTTGATAAACATAGATTTTTTTCTGATTTTATGTGTTTATTTTTTACAATCATTTAATGCATTAAATATTTATTTATTATTTTTTTTTTATATTATAAGATAGCAAACAAGCAGATGGGTCTCCTAATGGAAAGAGTCAACCATCGCCTATAGACACCAAAAATGTTAATGGTGCGTTGCTATCTTGTGGCGAGGTCTAATGCCACATGCATAAGTCCACCGGCTACCCTACCCTCCAAACCGGAACACGACAGCGACAAGCGCTGACGCTATTGCGGCAGGAATAGGTAAGGCGGTGGTACCAGACCCGGGCGAGACAATGCAGAACTCTACCACCTAGTAGCCATGATGGTAGTGACTCGATAGCCAATCAGTCGCCTTTTACGACCTGCCTGGTAGAACGGCAGTTGGCCTATTCTACAAAGGGACCTTTATTACTTTATTGTTCACATAGAGGCAATATTACATTTTATTTCTTGAAAACTCTACAAAAGGCGAGCTTATCTCTGTAAGAGATTTCTTTCAGCAAACCCAAAACAGTGAGAACGTGTACAGATTATTAATTAAGAAAATATATACAATAGGTATACAAAAAAAACTTTATATTACTTAATCCTAATTCGTACAATGCATTTTTGCCCAAAAAATTACATCGATAAATAAAATTTTGTATACTAAGCTCTCCTAACCCCCTAACCGTTGGTCGAGTGGTTAGCGGCCCTGACTACGCAATCGTCGGGGCTCGGGTTCGATCCCCGACGGAGACAAGCATTTGCGTGATGAGCATAAATGTTTGTACTTCCGGGTTTGGGTGTTTATTAAATATATTCCAGTATTTATATATGTATTTCTATGTATTAGTATCGTTGACTAACACCCATTACACAAGCAAATAATTTGCTTACTTTGGGGTTAGATCAGTAAGTGTAATTTGTCCCGTGAATATTATTATTATATTATTATTATAAATTTTAATTGTTTACATGTTTGGCCTCATGGCATTGAATAGGTATAAAATAAATAATTAAATCTATATAAAAACAACATCAACCTTCATGATTAATTTAAATACAATTTCCATTTTTTCATAAATTTAATTATTTTTTTTTTATTATTTTTAAAATTATTTATTTTATTTTATTATACTTATTCCATTAGGTATTTAAATAATATGTATTTCTACGAATTAGTATTGTTGACGAACAATCATATTATTACAAACAAATACTTTCTTTACTTTAGGGTTGATAAATTCGTTTAATTTGTCCACCCATATTATTATTTATTATAAGTAGTTTAACATACAAATAACAATAAAATTGTACTTACTACAGTCTGATGCATTTGTGATATTGTTCAGTCTTCGCTGAATATGCCTAGCGTATGAATGAAGAACTTCCTTGAATAGGTGTACCATAGTCCATAGACCAATGCATGTTGTAATCTCAATATCTGAAAAATATGATTTGCTGTTTTAGATCATTTTAATTACATTTTATAAGTAGCTGTTCCTCACGACTTCGTTTTTGCGACTCAAAATCATTACTTCTTTTAACTCAGTTGGGTGAAAAAGTACCTTTTGTCACTCTTGTAGTGTAGCTTTCTAATGTGTATTAAAAAAGTTTTCAAGGTCTGTCTAGTAGTTTATGAGTTAATTCATTTCAAACATAAAAAATAGAAATGTCTTCTCTTTATGATATTATTTGTATAGATTTAATACAGATTTAATTTAATTAAATTGAAACATATTTGATAATCATGGTTTTAGACTCACTAAAGTACAAAAAAATACATTATTTTTGCACCAGTTTTGTAGCTTTAAGAATTAAGAATTTTCTATATCCCTAGCTCCGCGGCTATTGACCTAAGAGCAAAGTGACCTCTACAAAAGTTGATGTACCTCACCCCCTCCATCCTATGGTGGAAGCAAAAACAGGCCTTATATAGGGTCGAAATTTTTCGTTGAAATTTGCCTAAGTCCCAGACGCCTTTGTAATGGATTTCGGTTTTTACCCCCCAGCTTCGCGGCTATTGACCTAAGAGCAAAGTGACCTCGACAAAAGTTAATGTCCCTCACCCCCTCCATCCAATGGTGCAACAAAAAAGGGGTGTTATAAAGGGTTGAAATTTTCCATCGAAATTTTTTTTAAGTCCTGCGTCCCCTTTCCAACTCAAGACCGTAGTTTTTGATTTTACCCCCCAGCTCCGCGGCTATTGACCTAAGAGCAAAGTGACCTCGACAAAAGTTGATGTACCTCACCCCCTCCATCCTATGGTGGAAGCAAAAATAGGCCTTATATAGGGTCGAAATTTTTCGTTGAATTTGCCTAAGTCCCACACGCCTTTGTAATGGATTTCGGTTTTTACACCTCAGCTTCGCGGCTATTGACCTAAGAGCAAAGTGACCTCGACAAAAGTTGATGTCCCTCACCCCCTCCATCCAATGGTGCAATAAAAAAGGGGGGTTGTATAGGGTTGAAAATTTCCATCGAAATTTTTCTAAGTTCTGCGTCCCCTTTCCTACTCAAGACCGTAGTTTTTGATTTTACCCCCTAGCTCCGCGGCTATTGACCTAAGAGCAAAGTGACCTCTACAAAAGTTGATGTACCTCACCCCCTCCATCCTATGGTGGAAGAAAAAACAGGCCTTATATAGGGTCGAAATTTTTCGTTGAAATTTGCCTAAGTCCCAGACGCCTTTGTAATGGATTTCGGTTTTTACCCCCCAGCTTCGCGGCTATTGACCTAAGAGCAAAGTGAACTCGACAAAAGTTAATGTCCCTCACCCCCTCCATCCAATGGTGCAACAAAAAAGGGGTGTTATAAAGGGTTGAAATTTTCCATCGAAATTTTTTAAGTCCTGGGTCCCCTTTCCAACTCAAGACCGTAGTTTTTGATCTTACCCCCTAGCTCCGCGGCTATTGACCTAAGAGCAAAGTGACCTCTACAAAAGTTGATGTACCTCACCCCCTCCATCCTATGGTGGAAGAAAAAACAGGCCTTATATAGGGTCGAAATTTTTCGTTGAAATTTGCCTAAGTCCCAGACGCCTTTGTAATGGATTTCGGTTTTTACCCCCCAGCTTCGCGGCTATTGACCTAAGAGCAAAGTGAACTCGACAAAAGTTAATGTCCCTCACCCCCTCCATCCAATGGTGCAACAAAAAAGGGGTGTTATAAAGGGTTGAAATTTTCCATCGAAATTTTTTAAGTCCTGGGTCCCCTTTCCAACTCAAGACCGTAGTTTTTGATTTTACCCCCCAGCTCCGCGGCTATTGACCTAAGAGCAAAGTGACCTCGACAAAAGTTGATGTACCTCACCCCCTCCATCCTATGGTGGAAGCAAAAATAGGCCTTATATAGGGTCGAAATTTTTCGTTGAAATTTGCCTAAGTCCCACACGCCTTTGTAATGGATTTCGGTTTTTACCCCCCAGCTTCGCGGCTATTGACCTAAGAGCAAAGTGACCTCGACAAAAGTTGATGTACCTCACCCCCTCCATCCTATGGTGGTAGCAAAAATAGGCCTTATATAGGGTCGAAATTTTTCGTTGAAATTTGCCTAAGTCTCACACGCCTTTGTAATGGATTTCGGTTTTTACCCCCCAGCTTCGCGGCTATTGACCTAAGAGCAAAGTGACCTCGACAAAAGTTGATGTCCCTTACCCCCTCCATCCAATGGTGCAATAAAAAAGGGGGGTTATATAGGGTTGAAATTTTCCATCGAATTTTTTTAAGTCCTGCGTCCCCTTTCCTACTCACTGACCAACTTCCTAGTTCCTTACAGGGCACATATCAATATTATTCTCTTAGGAGTTAGAGGGATTTTTATGAAAATTAATGTCCTGTCGTAAACTGTTGCTTGTGGGTACACAAAACTTGAGAACTTTGAGAATTCACAATATTTTTAACTGATAGCAAGAAGCGAAAATACACCACACCACACAAATACCGAAACACTCCAAAAACAACTTGAAAATGAAAAATAATCACCATTCAACACAAACATATTAAACACAACGGCCATTTTGTTTATTCAATTTCGACATTTCGACAGACAATTACCTATCCGTTCCGTCAATCGTCACGCATATGGCAGTTGTCAAAGTCGTTACGCCATATCAAACGTCTGTGTGAAACTTTGCAGTGTCATTCTATACGGTTTATTTTTTTTCTATATGACATGACCTGGCGTGTACCAGTCATTTTAGTTCGTTCGACCGGACCGCGCGTGTGTTTGCCGTTTTTTAGTGGTATAAAATTCAATTTTGTGTTGTTTTACAGTGCATTTCTCTCATATAAGTAATGTTTTTATTAGAAAGGCCGTATATTTTTTCTATTTGGATTCTATTTGAAGTGAGCTCACAATTTTTAATTTAAAAAAAGTATCTTCACGCCCATATCCCCGAAGGAGTAGGCAGAGGTACAACAAGTGCACCCACGATTAGCCGAAGATACTTGGTGCACAATGTGATAGGTGGCAAGCCCATCGCCAACCAGGCATTTCCAATCCCGGGCAACTTTGTGTTTCTCAGAAAACTGAAAAAACACTTTTATTTATGTGCCTGACCCGGGAATCGAAACCGGGACCTCATGTGAACAACGCCAACGCTGGACCACTAATTGTGCGCCCATTCTTAGAGGACGTTTTTGAGACACTGATTGTGTATCTTGGGTTTTTATATATAAATGGCTCATAATATTATGTCGGCCTGGACACCAGCAATTTAGTGATAATTGCCATTCGTACAAACAAGAAGGAGAATGTTAAACAATACTGTCAAGTAGGCATGTTATTCACTTGAAAAAAAATCGACCTCTGATTCGATTGGAATCGATCATACTATAATCGATTCTCGATTAAATTTAACATTAAAAGATCGATTTTCGATTAATCGCGAATTTTTCAAACATGCCTTATACAGACATAGAGCATTATTGATGATAATTTATCGTTAATACAAGTAAAGTAGGAATTGTTGGAGACCAATCAGGCGGTCTGTCTGTAGTCTAACATAAATAACTCAGTCACAAAAAATAAATTAGTGAAATTGCAAATTTATACAATTTTATTAAAGTTAAATAAAAATTCAATAAGGAATCACATTTCCCAGTATTTTAAATCACTTTACTTTAAAAAAAATAATTTGTCTAATCGTTCGGGATCAAGACGACTCCTTTCGTCACTAGCAATATTTCCTGCAACAGAAAAACTTTTCACATGGAGCAGATGTTCCAACTATGCAAAGGTATTCAAGCGAACTAAATGATACGAGACAAATAGTATCCACGGATTCCCCGTAGTTGAAGGCATAGATTAAACATACTACGCCAAATTCAGATACACACCTAGAATTTAAAAATAACATCTTTCCATTTAAAATGATTAGAGCTAAAGTGAAATAAAAAGAGCTAAAGACCTAAAAACGATTTTTTGAAGCTGACTAATTGAAATTGAAGCTATATTTGGCGATCAAATAGCTACATTGGCAACACTGGGTTAGGGTAACAGTCATTTGACAGTAGTGACAACTTTTTTTTATTTTCTATACTGACATTCAAATGCGTTCACAAATATTTATTCTATGCGTTCAAATTATCAATGTGTCCGACAACGGCAAAATATAAAAAACTAAAATATCGTAGCCAATTTAGGAATTTTATTGCAAGTTCTTGAATTGAATTGAATCGGCGACGATTCTAGGGGTTCATGCATCGATTCACCGAATCGATGTAGCATTAAAAATCGATCTGAAAAATCAATTATTGTACCCTAAACAAGTACAGAACAATATACTCCTAACGGAGCTGTCAAGTGTCAACTGTCATTTTCGTGCTTCGTATATTCAATTCGCTTTCTTTTCTTAATTCTTTTAAAAAACATGGCGAATCGTAGTGGACCGTCTAGACGCGTTCCTGAAAATGAAGGTGCTATTACTTATGTCCAATGTGATGGGCTGGTATGTAATTATTAAGTTTATACAATATTATTACTCACAACATTATAATGATTACTTGTACGAAGCGTTGACACGTCATGCTATCTTCCCTCTTTTAAGGTTTAAACTTTAAATTCTTTGTTAGAAAATGTTTATAAGTGTTTTAGTAGTATAACATTTATTAATCTATTACATAGGGTTTTTGAAAAGTCTTAATTTTCTACTTTATTCTATGTATAGGTTAGGTACCAGAACTCTTCGGTACAAGATAAACTTGTAATGCTGTATGAATGACTCAATATCTTGTTTAAAGGATGGATCACTCATTTATGTGCTTGTGAATTCCAGGCCTATCCCCCATATGTCATTATTTTCACTCAATGATTTATTTAAAAGATAAAGGATTGGTAGATGTGTGTTTATTTTATTACTAACTAGCTTTACTGTGCGTTCTAATCCAACTGAGAATTGGATCGCGCTTGTTGTCAACTTCAAATCCTAAGTGCCCAAACCCACATAAATTGCAACAAAATTGGCCCTGTAGTTTTTGACTTATAAGTGGTGCACCTAACACAACTTTTATATACCTATATAGATGAACAGCTAGATTGATGTTTTTTACTAATTTTTTATTGATGAAAATAATATTATTAAAACATTATTTATTCGTCAATAAATCAGTAATATTTTTTGAACAAATATTTTTTTTTGCTGATAATACTAATTTCACACTTGTGGTATGAAGTTGATAACAAGCACAATCCTATTCTGAGTTGGAACGCATAGTACTACATGTACTTACCTAAGTGTACCTATTTAATTAATGTCATACACAATTTGAAACATGTAATTAATTTTAGATGTGTGCAATATTATATGCGACAACAAAGATTCATACACTAATCATGTCGTCAACAAAATTGTTATAAGTGGTGTAAATGATTTAAAATCCGATAGACACATTTAATTAAGTATTTTGTTTATAAAAATAAATGTTTGTATTTTCATATTTTGTTTTCTTTTCTACATCTTACTCTAACTCATACTACACAGCACGGGCAATTGGGAACCTGAATAGAAAATATACCAATTAGAACACAAATTATTTTTTGTTGATTAATTTTTTTATTAGTATTTTTGCTCACCATACTCATCAACCATCACTAATGAAGTTCTTGCAAAATATGGTGCTATATGGCAATCTGACACTCCTATTCTCATTTAGAACACATAGTACCCTGTGTGCGTTGCTACACCACCAACACATTATCAACTCAGAAACCTTCGTGGGCTCATGCACAACAGCTTTGCTAAAGATTATCACATGATCAAATGTATAGTTTATGACTGTAAAGGACATGCAGACAAACATTCATTTTTATGTAAATAGATTACACATACTTTTATTAGTGTTGTTTAATTTAAAGGTAACATTAGTAAAAATAAAGTTATGCATCTTTTGTAAAAATAAGAGCACTAGGCATGAAATCAAATGAATATTTTCTGAACAAAATTTTGAAAGATAATATCAATTTATTATGTGAGCTTTATCATCATCATTTTTAAGGTTTTTTTTAATGTCTATTTTTGGTTATTTGTTACATTCAGGCAGTGATGAAAATAGTGAAACATTGCCATGAGGAATCCTGCAGTAATATGGAAGTTGCTCAAGGTGCTCTCCTCGGCCTTGTTGTTGAAAACCGCCTAGAAATCACAAACTGCTTCCCATTTCCCAAGCATGATGATACCATGGATGAAGAGGAGTATCAGTTGGACATGATGCGTAGGCTCCGTCGAGTCAATGTTGATCATTTCCATGTTGGATGGTGAGTTTTTATCATAAAAAGTTTGCAAAAATCTATCATGTATGGTCGTAAATTAATTTACAAAGTTTAGTGTTCTGTCTAGGTTGTATTAAGATTAACTGTTTTATACGGAGTGCCAAATATGATAACCCTTAATTGATATTACGAAGCAAAGGATATTTCAGCAAGTTCTATATGATATGACAACAAATTAGTTTGAACCACCCCATTCGTTGTGTGGTTAGCGACTCTGGCTATGTAATCAATGGGGCTCTGGTTCAATTCCTGTCCGGCACAGGCATTTGTGTGATGAGCATTAATATTTGTATTTCTGGGTTTGGGTGTTAAATATATTTCAGTGAATTTATCGGTTTTTTTATTCATATTGTTGACTTAACACCCATATCATAAGCAAATCATTTGGTTATTTTGAAGCTAGATAAGTTTGTGACATTGTCCACCAATATTATTAATATTTTTTGAAATTTGACTTTGTTTATTTTAAGTAAAAATGACTTCAATCTTACATGTTTATATGTGAGTGGTTACGCAAAAAGGGACCCGAAGGGATTGGAAACGGTTTTTTTTTTTGATAAATTCTGATTCTATGGTCCTTCATCTTTGTTTTGTTCTAATCAAAATAATTTTAGGTGCCGTAGTTTTTTTTTAATGATTTTTTATGTAAGCCGAGGCAGTTTTGAAAATATTACACCTTATACACAGCGCACACTAGTTTCTTTTTCTAGCGCGCACATAAAGACAAGTAAAAGACGAATAAATAAGTCACCAATAATACAGCTATCGCAAACACGTGCTATTTCTCACTGACGAAGTCGCTCACTAACGACACTAACATAAAACACCCCGCGCCTCTCTCATTTCGACTCAACATTTTAAACGTGATTTACTCGAAATCAATTATTTTCCCTTGAGGTCCCTTTTTGCGTAACCACTCACATATAGATTATAAACAAAAGGTGTCATTGGCACTTTGTGTAAGAATTGGAAAAGTATTTTGGTAATATTTCAAAGTCTGTAGCCACCCTTTTTCCTTTATAAAGCTTGTAATGCTTCAGATCTGGTAATGATATGAGCGGTTCGAATCGTTGACGACCAGGCTATTTCGAAACAGCTTGACTCTTTGGCATTGTGCAGAGATGTAGGTTCTCTCTGTGTCTTTTATCGTATATATCATGGAGAGTGTTCCGACGAGTTGTTTGGAATAATTCCTGCCACCGAATTCAACCATCGGACATAGCGTCAAAATTTGAAGTTCCATCCTCACCATCTCGATGTCTGGAAATCCACAACCGTGCGTTTCTCCTAACACTTTTTACCTCACACTATGGTGTGGAACCAATTACCGGCAGGGGTATTTCCGAACGGATATGACATAGGGACCTTCAAGAAAAGAGCTTACTCATTCTTAAAAGGCTGGCAACGCAACTGCAAGACCTCTGGTATTGCAGATGTCTATGGGTGACGGTGATCACTTACCATCAGGTGCACCTCTTGCTCGTTTGCCCCCGCTTCTATAAAAAAAGGTAATTTTTGAAATCTATATCTATACATATAATAAAATCGTAGGAAAGTCAATGTATGTCCGGGGTAAACTCAAAAAGTACTGCATGGATTTGCTTCAAATTTGCATGAATATTACTAACAGGTCGGGTCAACATATAGGCTACATACTATCAAGCTATCACCTACGGCGGAGGAGCAGTGCGGAATAAACGAAGTCTGCGCGAATGAAGTCACGGGCAACAGCTAGTTGGTAAATAAAATAAATGTTAACAACCTTCTAGCTAGTTGTCAAACATGTGAATTTTGATGAACTGGAGTCATCATCTTTTTCAGGGGTGGTAAGTCCTCTCATAACAGATAGTTACCATTAGAACTACTAATGACAATGTGACTGTTTTAGAAAATAACTGATTTTTCAGGTACCAAAGTGCAGATGTGGGAAACTTCTTAAGCCAGTCTTTACTTGAGTCACAATATCATTACCAGACTTCAATTGAGGAGAGTGTTGTTGTCATTTACGATACTAAGAAATCTGCAAGGGGTTTTTTGACATTAAAAGCATACAGGCTTACTCCTCAGGTTTGTATAAGTTTAAAATATTTATCATTCTAACATGAAAAAATATTGGGTTTTAAATTAAATAATAATACCAAACTAGATGTGCTCGTTTTCTGTTAAAAGTTAGCCTTTTTGGCTTTGATGATGAGTTCTTGGATATAATCCCATGTTGAGTTATGAGGTTTTGATGTATTTGCTATTTAGAATGTCAATACCAGATCGTATCAGATTTAAGAAACGAAGTGATAAGCTATAAAAGTTGGCAAAATTAGTGATGGATTCTTAACCTGAGTGTGAATTGCTGTCTATTTAATTCTACCTACCCAACAAAGAATCTGGCTCCCAAATTCACATAGCAAAATGTCAATTAAGTCTAAGTTCTCACATAATAATATTATGTCATAGCATGAGGATGCAACGTCGCCTCGTGCTATGATGCAGCATAATATAATTATGTAAGAATGTGTGTAAGAGCCCTAAGTGATTTGACTCCATTGGCATTTTATTAAGTGAATTGGGATCTCATATTTATTTTATGCAACTGTATATTTTTAAACTAAAATATCCTAAGTTACTAAATATGTTATTTCAGGCTATTGCTATGTATAAAGAAGGTGACTACACTCCAGAGGCTTTGCGAAATCTTAAAATAGGCTATGAGAGTCTATTTATTGAAGTGCCAATTGTCATTAGGAATTCACCATTGACAAATATCATGATGTCAGAATTATCAGAGATGATACCTGAAGAAGAAGGCTCAAAATTCCTAGATTTAGGGACTGCGTCAGTGTTAGAAGGTAAGCTTTTATTATCATATTAAATTAACATCACAGCAATACGTACAATATGCATTGATATTAAACAGATGCAGTCATATTATATATGACCTGGAAATTTTTTATGTTGTTGCTGTGATTTTTAGACATTATGTAATATTTATTATATTAAATTTATGTCCATTTATTTATTATATTATATACAAATCCATATTCATACTAATAAAATAATTACAAAAGTCTACTAAAACTAAAAGAGATAGTTAAAGACCCAGAGTCAAACAGAGGCTAATTTTTTCAAAAGTCAACCCCTAAAGGGCTAAAATACATGAAAGTTTGTATGAAAGCGAAGCTGTACAAGTCAGCAGTAATGCATATTTGTCATTTACTAACATAGTCTATGAAAATAGTGTGAAAATAATAAAAGTATTGTCTAATAAGTGTATAATTTAAATAATAATCAATATCAGTAAACATATAAGTTTTCCATGTTTGTTTGGGCTCCTTTGAAACATACGTATTCTTCAAAGAAGCCCAAACAAACATGGAGGGACTAGCAGTTCTGCTATTCTGCCAGGCAAGTCGTAAAATGCGGCGGATTTGATATACATGTCACTACCATTGTGACTACTAGGTGATGGAGATCTGCAATGACTCGCCCGGGTATTTGGTACCACTACTTATTCCTGCCAAATGTCAATGTTTGACATTGCCTTGTTCCAGTTTGGTAAGGTATCTGGCAGACTTATGCATGTGCCATTGCCGTTCCGACACACGGATATCAAAGCACCATTAACATCTGTGGTGATAGGTAATGTTTTCTCTTTCCACGAGAAGAGCAATCTGCTTGCTTCTTATTTTGTGACAACAACAAACAAGAAAAAAAGCATTACTTACTCAACATTTTTGATACTAAAAACCACACAAAACAAGTATATTGTGTCCATATGATGCATACCTGAACAGGAAGCATGAGTAATGTTCTACTTTCACTTTACCAAAATTGAGCAACTTTCTAAAGAAAAAATGTATTTTCTTTAGAAATAAATGTAATGTATTTTCTACTGGCTGCATTGTGCAGCTTGCTGCATTGTAAAAGTTTATGGCGAATCCCGCGGTATCACAGAATTTTTTCGGGATAAATCGTAGTCTATGTGCAATTCCAGGTCATTATCCACCTGTGTGCCAAATTTCATTCAAATCCGTTCAGTAGTTTTTGTGTGATTGAGTAACAAACATCCATCCAAACGTCTGTTCATCCAAATATCCAAAAATTCGCATTTATAATATTAATATAGATTTTTAAAAGGCATTTATTGTAATAAGTGTAAAAAAAACCTGTTAAAAAAAGTTTTGCAATTGTCTTGCCGTTAATTTTTAGTTAAGAAAGAATATGTTATTACAGGCCAGCTACGTAGCTTAATGGAACGCGTCGACGAACTAAATCAAGAAGCCATCAAATTCAACCGGTACCAGCAATTGGTGGTACGACAGCAACAAGATAAACATAGGTGGTTGCTCAAACGGGCTCAAGAAAATGCAGCTCGGGCCGCTAAAGATGAGCCACCACTACCTGAAGAAGATGTTAACAAACTCTTCAAACCTCACCCTGTTCCGCCTAGACTGAATCCCATGATTGTTGCTGGACAGATCAACACGTACAGTCAACATATAAGCCAGTTTTGTTCACAGAGCTTGGCTAAACTGTATTTGACACAAGCCCTACAAAATGCTAAGGAGACAAAGCAGAATAATTAGTTAAAATAATGTTATTATGAAAAGATGTTTGTGTTAAAGTCATGAAACATTTATAGTTCTGTGTTTTTTTTTTTATTATTAGATAGCTAACAAGCAGACAGCTCTTCTGATGAAAAGAGACAACCATTGCCTATAGACAACCAAAATTAAAAGTGCATTACTATCCTTGTGGCAGGGCCTTAATGCCATGTGCATAAGTTTACTGGTAACCTTACCCTCCGAACTAGAATACGACAGTTACAAGCACTGATGCTATTGGGGCAGGAATAGGTAAGGTGGTCGTACCGGACTATAGCTAGACAATGTGGAACTCTACTACCTAGTAGCCCTAATGTTAGTGACTCATATAGCCACCTCTTACAAATTATCTGGCAGAACGGTAGATGGTTTTTTCATCTTAGAGGGCCTGGACAAATAAGGAGAAAACAAACAAGGGGGTGGGGTCAGAGGGGGGGGGGGGGGGAATATAGGTTTGAACCAAGTTTGTTGCACTTTTTCTTTGTCTATGCAAATATATGACACAAATACTTATTCAACCTTGTATTGATTACGATTTGATTCATTTAAAAAGACAATAAGTACAGTCACCAAAAATTAGTTTTTTTAAGAGGAGAATAGAAATGGCAAAACCCGTTTGAGTGAATGAGACAGCACAAGTAGTGGAAACATAACATTGTTAATAAATGTTGAGAGTGAAGGAAAACACGTTGCATTTAGTATTGTGAAAGTTGGATTATGTGTCACTTAATCTTGTACTTTTTTATAAACTTTGGCCTGTTTAAATGTATACAGTGTGTAAAAAACCCTACCCGATCCGCCAAGGCATTGTTTGGTAGCCTAATACAATCAACATATGCTATTATTTTGCGGATATAGATAAATTTCACCGATTAAAATAATTTTAATATTTCGAATATTAAGTATGGCCACAAAAAATGTCGAAAAAATGGCGACAGATAGACACGACTACGTGCCTCGCCCGCTTACTCGTTGGAGTGTTGTGCAGTTTAAAATATTCGCTAAATTAGCGTCATCGAAGGCTAAACACAAGGTTTTCAAAATACAATATTTTTTTATTTTTGTGAATAGGATAATTTTTTTTTATTGTCTCCAGGTGTTTTTTTTACACTCTGTACAACTCATAGCACTCAGCTTAGTGTATCTGAATCCATCTTTTTGTCATTTGATGTTACTGTGCAGGCATGGTACTGTAGAAACTTCTTACACGGCGCTTGCACCAATTGTAAAAGTCTTCGCAGAGGCTCCACCACTTGTAGGTAGATCGCCTGGGCGTTTATTTTCTGCTTGGCTGCTTGTTCTATTATTGAAAGGTACTCGGAAACGACTATTAATTTATTATTATATTAAAATAATAAAAGATATTTTCCAATCTTTATTTATTAGGGCATACGTCTTAAGCCATCAAGAAACTAAATCTATCATATTCTAATTGATATAATATATCAAGAAACTAAACAATGTTCTACGTTTAAAAACAGACAAAACTGCCAGTAAACATGTAACACCTCTACATTAAGGTATTACAATTACAGTACCAACAGTTTAGCAATTATTCGTATTAACAAGTGAGCCTAAATATCAATACCTATTCCATATAGTCTAGTATCGATTACGATTCGCGTAGAGTACATTCCTTCTATGTCTACTGCAAGCATCTTATTTTGTACTTAGACACAAGTTAAAATGTGCTTGTACTTAGGCGATGATTGACGTGCCAACGAGGGAAAGTATAAACCAAAATGTCCTTAATGTTTGTGTTCAACAAGGATGATTTATGTTAAAAATTTTGCGATATAATAAAATTAATAAAAAACTAATCTTAGGTACTTCAAATATCTGTCAACTCCATATCTCAAAAACTACTGAACAGTATTTTGATAAAGCTTGGACTGTTTCCTTAGTTGGAATACACATGATTTAAATCAAAAAGGATCAAGATATGTCTCTTGGTTTAAAAAAAATGTGGATAAAACTTTCGAAATTTAGTATACGTGCTTGGCAGCCTAAATAGATCATCATACCCCAATTATATCCAATTCCAACAATATCACGTACATACAGGCCGGTCAAACTGATCATCTCTTTTTTAAGCCTGTTAAAAATAAAGGGCGCTGTCTCAGTGAACGTTTTACCGCCGACAAAGTATACAATAACAAAACATAGTGATTATGTACTCTGATCGCCACTGTCGCCGCTCGTTCGCCCGGCGCTCCCCGCTCAAACGCTAACTGCGACACCGCGCCCTTATCAATATGTGGCATCTAAAATTTTTGTTCATTTAATCATAAAACATCTTTTTGTTATTTTATTATTTAAGCAAAAATAAACTTTTTATAAAATTTACGAGATTTTTGTACGACGACTTTATTTTAACCATGTACAATGTGCATGTTGAATTTCTAATGGCGCGGCTACATATATCGGGCTACGGCGAAGATTCGTACTACAGCGATGTGTTTGGGCTATCCCGAACTGCTTTGCGAAGGGACTAGACGCGTCACTACTCACTGTAGTGGGCGTCAAACTGTGGCCCACAGATGATATTTGTGCGACTCACGACAAAGAAACTATAATATAATTACGATAAACGATAATAATCTTACGTACTTCGGGTTCGTAATTGTAAGAAAACGCCACTTAAACCGTGTAACAACACAAGTGCACAAACAACAAAATGTAATACGTAAATACACTATACACAGGTCACACTACACAAACAATTATTGTAAGCTACTTATGATAAACAAACAAGTCCTAATGCACGTTATTTTCAACCTTATGCCCTATACCACAAAGTCATTATGGCATAACTATTCGGTTCGGTCAACTATTTGTTTGTCAATAGGAGTAGCTATCTCTTTCTTTTATTTCTAGATCTCCCCAGCGTTGCAACTCTTCACGTTTCTAGATTATTCGTAACAATAATAATAACAAATTATAATTTGTACGCATACATATGTTTAGGTAATTTCATGTATAAGTCGTATTTTGATGTTGACCAAGTGTATCGGCGTATGCTAACAAAATAAAATATTTTTTATTACATGGTAGAAAAAATATACCACGTTATGACCTTCATGTTTATGAAGCTATATCATAAGTTCGTAATCTTTAGGCGAATGAAATACAGTACACAGTAGCATAAAATTAAAGAATTTAAGGAACGAATATTCATGAATTAAGAATTTGAAAAGATTTTAAGGAATGTTACAATATTCTTGGTTGCCTTGTCGTGTGCCGCACAGATATCATCAGCAGGCCGAACAAATATAACTTGCCGGCCGCAGTTTGGTGACCAGTGATAATACGACCTCATTATGACGTAAGCAGTTGTCGCGATGTAGTTCGTGACAACATCGTGCTAGCGCGAACCTTCGCCGTAGGCCGATATATGTAGCTGCGGTATAATAAGAGATTTTCCCAATGTTTATTTGGGCCTCTTGAAGAATAGACCAAGAGTTGATTAAAAACTAGACGACGAGAGTGTCGCGAGTTTCGTGATACTATTCACGTAACGTCACGTATCACGTAATAAGTTATAGGTGGTAGAAGGTCTGCAATGTCGCGACCTAGATGTAATATTTTACATAATTCGCTTTCTTTGACAATTGTCTTTCATCAATTAAACCAACTGATTGCTTTCTATCCTATGCTATAAAAACTAGAGTAGGTAGTTATACTACTGATATAGCCGCTGGTAGTACAGCGAGCTTATATTTCCTAATGCTTGTCGTTCTATCCCTAAAGACAATGACGGCATTTAATGATTAAATCTGTGAGTTACAATTAAATAAAACGGCTACACCCACGTTTAGTCGGTGTAGATTCCAACTGGTTTGGATCTGTATAGGGTCCTTCATTGGAGCAAGTTGAATGAGTTCCTAGGCGAGTAAGTCTGAGGCCTGATAATAAATTTGATTTGTAAATCAATATGCTTGTGTTATATATAGGCATGGCACATTTCACGCATCACTGGTTATATCACTCGTAATAAAATAATTCGCGTGTCACACCAGTTATATGCATCGAAACCGTCCGTTATAGGTATATATAAAGCGAGCGTGAATTTCACGCGGGCGAAGCTACTATTTAAGCTTATATTTGCAGAAATCCATCGTGCAAAAGAGCATAAGCATAAGCGACAATAGCATATCACAAGCAACAACATATGAGCAACACCGTGCCACCAGCTAGAAGAGAGAATATGTCTTGTCATTTCACTTTACAAATCACTTTTGTATAGTAATCACTGCCTGGCGATGTAACATACGGAATAAAATGCACACACTGTAATAATAATCGTCACTATAAAATATAACCGTCGTGATTTATCACCCGTTATATAACAGTGACAAAAAGCAACTTCACGACGTGATAGTGAAATAAAATTAGCTATATTCCAATCGCGAATTGCATCATATCACACACAATTACGTTTTCCGTAAGTTCACTTTACCTTCTGGTTATACAACTTGTTTAGGAGATACAAACATACAAAACAGTAAGTTCTTACTAGCGACTAGTCCATGCGATGTTCGCGGCCTGATGTGAAGAATAAGCTAAATGACAATTTTATAACATACCCCAAAAAACAAGCAGATGGCTTTTCTAATGGAAAGAACTATCGCCTATAGACACCTAAGATGTTAAAAGTGCTATGCTATCGGTGTGTATAAGTTTACCGGCTATCTAACCCTCCAAACTGAAACACGACAGTAACACTTACGCTATTGCGGCAGGATTTTGCAAACTCGGCAGAGACGTTGCAGACTCTAACACCTAATAGTTTCAGACCCACAAATTACAATTTTGGTATTTGGTAATTTGTGCGATTTTTACGAAATGCTTGCCGGGAAGGCAGATGGTCTGCTCTTCAAAAGAGGCCCAGATTAGGTATAGCTCGTAGTGCGTAAACGCCCAGAAAGGTTAAACGTGCTAGCTATAACCACTGCCATCTTGACTTCCGCCTATCTTTTAATCATCTTAATGTCAATTATTGTCAACTTAATGTTAAGGAGGATGGCGGTGGTGTATTCATTACTGTATCTAAGACCTTTTCTTCGAGAATGTTATGTTATGAAACTGAATGTGAAGACATGTGGGTCCAGGTTAACTTAGGCAGTACCTTCAAGAAAATAGCTTTTTTGCAGTGTACTTCCCACCATCATCTAGTTCTCAATTATATTTGAAATTTTTTGATAATGTGGAAAATGTCATTATTCAGAACGATGATATACGATAACCGTGATTTTAATTTGAGTAATATTAGGTGGATGAAAAGTTATTCCGGTACCCACATGATCCCAGATACTTACTTTGGAAAGGCTGAATGTGCGATACTTGATTTTATGTCAGCTAATGGGTTCTTTCAATATAACCATCTACTTAATTCCAGTAATAACATACTTGATATAGTCTTAACTAACCAGGAGCGTGGCACAATTATTTCACCTCTTCATCCATTAAGCAAACTCGATTTTTTTCACCCAAGTTTTTTTTTGTATAAGATAGCAAACAAGCAGATGGGTCTCCCGATGGAAAGAATCATCCATCGCCTATAGACACCAAAGGTGTTAATGGTGCGTTGCTGTCTTGTAACGAGGTCTTATGCCACATGCATAAGTTTACCGGCTACCTTACCCTCCAAACCGGAACACGACAGCGACAAGCACTGACGCTATTGTGGCAGGAATAGGAAAGACGTTGGTACCAGACCCGGGCGAGACAGTGAAGAACTCTACCACCTAGTAGCCACGATGTTAGTGACTCGTACAGCCAATCAGTCGCCTTTTACGACCTGCCTGGCAGAAATGCAGTTAGCCTATTCTTCGAAGGAGCCCAGGACCAGAAATTAATTTATTTAATCTTGAAAGTCATGAAACTCCCGCCCTTCGTAATAATAATTGTGCGTGCGACTCATAATTTATTTCAGGGATACTATTCTGCTATTCTAAAAGAACTTGAAGGCATTGACTGCTCATCTTCTTTTTCGTGCTGTGCGACTTTTGATGACATGGTGTCGCACTTTTATAAAATACTCTGGAAGACCATTGAACGATATGTCCCGGAACGTAGTGTTAATAAATCCAAATACCGAAGTGGTTTAACTTTTCCCTAATTCAAATATTGAAAGAAAAGGACAAGGCACGTCAAAGGTTTCTTTAATATAACAATCCTAGGGATAAAATTGAGTTCCAAATATTACGCAACCGTTGCCATAAGCATAATATGAACAATTGTTACAAAGACTACATTATGAAAATTGTGGCAGCAGTTCGCACTAAGGCTTTCTGGCAATTTGTGGATCAAACACGGGGTGACAATTCTTTTCCCAATGCTATGTATTGGAAAGGTAGAACAGCTGACAATAGATCCGATATCGCTGATTTACTTGCTACCCATTTCTCTTCGGTTTATTTAACAGACACAGCTTACCATCCTTTGGTATTTCCAGATCCATACCTATTGCTCTACTTTATCATCATGAAAGTTAAAATATCCACAAGTGATGTTTTTTTTTAATCTTGAGAAAAGGGCTTTTTCGTCACTAGTGATGTTGAAATCAAACTGTCCAATCTTGATTCTACCAAAGGCGCTGGTCCCGACTCAGTACCCTTCGTTTTTTATAAATATTGTTCTAAAGTTCTGGCACGACCTTTGACATTAATGTTTCAGCGCTCTCTTCAACAAGGGGTATTTCCTGTAGAGGGGAAAAACGTACCGTATAATTCCAGCTTTTAAAAAGGGTGACCGGGACAACGTAGAAAATTATAGACCAATCAGCATTTTATCATGTCCATCGAAGGTGTTCGAGTCTATAATCTACCCATGTCTTGCGCAATTCTTAAGTAATATAATTTTAATTTCATCTCATCAACACGGATTTATTCGAGGACGCTCAGTGATAACTAACCTAACTAGTTTCGTTTCAGATTTGTGTCTGGAAGTAGACTCGGGTCACCAAGTTGATGCTGTATATACAGAATTAACTAGTGCATTAGATAAAGTTCATCATGATATTTTCATGAAAAAGTTGGAAGGATTTGGTTTGCATGGTCCCCTCTTAGCTTAATGAATGGTCATTAAATATATCCATATATTTAATATATAATCCAGTATTTAAGGTACAGATGCCACGAATAGTGATTTTGGCGAATATTCGACGACGTATTCGTTTCATTAGCGAATTGGAAGTTGATCGTTTCACGAATTATTGTATTATTTGTTTATGAATTATGACCATTGAGTGCTGTAAGCAGATGGCTCTCGTGATGGAAAGATGGAAATAGAAACCATCACCTATAGACACACCAAGGATGTTTATGGTGTGGTGTTATGCGGGATGGCAATGTCACATGCATAAGTCTACAGGCTACCTTACTCTCTAAACCGGAACACGACAATGATAAGCATTGACGCTATTGGGGCAGGAATAGTAAGGCGGTGGTACCAAATGGCGAGATGGTGCAAAACTTTAACACATATTAGTCACGATGGTAGCCCATCGATTGCCTTTTACGGCCTGCCTGCCACTTGGCAGAACGGCAGTTGGCCTATTCTTCAAATAAGCCCGGACCAACACAGAGTAAACATCACTGAACAGATTGTGATGAAACTGAGACTGTTCCATAAGTTGAATTATACCTGATTTAAATAAAAACATAATTATCTCGATAATTATGTCATTATTTACCGAAAACATCGCGAAACATACAAATATACATAAACTTAGTACACTTACTTGGAAATTTAGTAGATACACTTACTTGGACGTCTTAATAATTGGAAACCTTGGAATTGGATAACATTTGAGTATGATGATCATCGTTTGGACAAACATACAAACAGTTTCGAAATTTATTTTCGAATACGTGCTTGGACACCTAAAGAGCGGACACCTAAAAGGAAGAGTAGGTACTCAAATATTAATATCCAATTCCAATAATTATTGTTTTAAATTTTACACTTGTACTGTTTCACAATTCACTAATTATATATAATATATACTTTTTTTATTTAAATAGCCAACCGGTTTTAAGTTTTAGCCCTGATGATGCAGTGAAATGCGAAACCGGTTGGCTATTTAAATAAAAAAAGTATATATTATATATAATTAGTGAATTGTGAAACAGTACAAGTGTAAAATTTAAAACAATAATTATGACGGAGTTTCACCAAGTGCCGACGATGGAAAGTATAAATTATATCAATTCCAATAATATTACATACAAATATTTCTAACTGACAACGTCCGTTTTTTCGTCGCTTGATAAATATAAAATATTATAAGCTAGTTCGCGTGTAGAGATGAGGTGTATTTACCCAACAGGTATTTTACCAAGTTTTTGCTTCCAAGTATGTACCTATATTCGCGTGATCCAAAACCATTACTCACTCGGGCGAATTACTTCGGAACCCTAAAAAGCGGCAACATTGGATTATGTCTTACGATCTATAGAGAGGCCAGGAAAAGTCTTAGCTAACCCATACCAATTTTGTTAGAAGCCTGAGTTTCGTCTTGAACACATTACACAACCCAATTTTGTCATACGTCTTAGTTTAGATGTCCGTGACGTCGTTCATTTACTTAATACTTCATGGTTCCAAACAATGGCGTCCTACGTGTACACTGTCAGGGTCAGGATTTCACCATTAGAATTTAAGAAAATACTCGATAATCAGAGTTTTGCGGATATATGTTGTCGACTCGAAATAATTATTTTTTTATGTTTTATTATTTAGGTAAGGTTTCAATCGAGTCTACCATACCCCTTGACCGAGTAATTAATATAGAAGATTTGTAAGACAACAGTTTACAAGTTGGTCGACTATTACTCGTAAACTTGTAAAACCTACTTAACCGTGATAGTTTTTCTTTTAAATTCATTTTACTACTACATCGAATTTTTTCCCACTCCCAAAACCAACCGTTTAGCGGTAGATGGAGGGGGGAAGGGAACACTTGGCTCTAACAAAAAATAGCACTTTAAAGCTTTATATTTCACAAACGAGTCCCATGAACTCGTTTTCACAAACCTCCAATAATTTTTACAAACCTATTCAACGATAACACACACTATAGGGTACGCGAGAAAAAAAAAATAACATCGCCACTTTACATGTAGGGGAGCTACCCTAAAAAATATATTTCAATATTTTATGGTACCACTTTGGTGACGGGACTATGTAGGGGAATATGTAGGTATATTAAAGCCAAATTACAGCTTTCTAGCACTAAGGATCTCTAAGCGATCGTGCGGACGGACGGACATAGCGAAACTGTAAGGGTTCCTAGTTTGCTTCGAAACCCTAAAAACAGTGACATGGAAACACAAGCGCTTCAAATTAAGGTTGGTGTAAAGTGCAAAAAAATAATCTGACAACATCCACAAGCCGATATTATTGGAATTTTTGTTTTTTACTGCTCTATATGCCTGGTTCCATATAAAGGGCATATTTTGGAAGAGTCTAGATTAAGGTATCTCGCCTATTTATTGCACTTTTACGGCTCTATCTTCAGTTCGTCAACTTTAATGGAAAGTACACATCAACAAAAATCCCCGAACTTGACTATTTTATCTCTTTCTACATTCTACGCGTGAGTTTCGGTAGCCCTTTATCAGCTCCATCTTCAAATACTCATCATGAGCACTAATCAAACTTAGTAATTAAGCAACAAAACTTAGTCCAAACAAAATTGTCTTGTTGAAACTCTGCATCAGAGAGTCCCAGTCCCTACATCCAGGCTGCATCATGAGGTCAGTTGGATGGTAGCATGGTATTGCATTGTCATTGAGCTTTCACAAATCTGCCATCTTTTAGTACAAATGGTTATCAGAAAGTCTCAGAGGATCTTAAAGTATCAGCTCAAGGTTACCATTTAATTGCAATATCAATAAAGTAACAGAATACAAAATTTAGTATTGATAAAGCCCTTACAAGTTACTTAATTCCATTCATCAATTTGAAAAGAGCTGGTTATTTTGAAATGGCTGAACAGATTCTATTGAATCATAGCTAAGAACCATCTCGCAAAACAGGGTTTTTAATAAAAGAAACTGCAACCACTACTGCACAAATGTGAACAAAACTGTGATGTTTTATATAATAAGGATTTGAATTTATATTTTAGCATGGTCGCCTGTAGCCATTTGGGTATATTCTTTAAAATGGGTTCATATTTGTTGGTCCGTATGTTATAGATACGACTACATATGTGGTCGCTTCTGTGGTCTAGTGGTCGTGTCGGAGTTAGCCACATGAGGTCCCAGGTTCGATTCCCAGGTCGGGCAATTGAAAAATGTGTTTTTTTCAGTTTTCTGACAAAAACAGCGTAGCCCGGGATTGGAAAAAGTGCCTGCTTGGCGATAGGCTGGCCACCTATCACATTGATGGACTATGTATCTTCGGCTAATCGTGGGTGCACTTGTAACCCTGCCTACCTTTTCGGGGATATGAGCGTGAAGATACTACTACTACATATGCTGTTAAAATCATTGTCCCACCAGAGCGTTGCGAGTGGAGTAATAATATAAAATGAATGATTTTGTAACTCATTCAGTCCACGTATTATGTACAGTTAAAAAACATTCCTGAACGAGGAACATGAGATAATTATTTCTTGTTTATTAACAGCTGTTGTCCAGGATTACGTAATAACTTAATTAGGATAATTCTGGCTAATACCCCGTAATAGGACCCTCATGGCGTTCCTTGTAATCATCACGTAGCTCGCCGACAAAGGCTGCAACTGGGCGGATTGTCTCCTTATTACCACAAATTGCTTCATCCTAGACGCTTAAAGCCGCCCCTATATAATTGGGTCCAATCTTTTGTGACATCGTAAAAACATAATCGCGATTTTATAAAACAAACTAAATACGGAATTATTAACAAACGAGTAAATCAATGTTCATTTTTTCATTAAAAAAATAGATAAATATTGCTGGACAAATTGCACGAATTGATCTAGCCCCAAAGTAAGCAATTTATTTGCTTGTGTTATGGGTGTTAGTCAAAGATACTAATATATATATATATATATATATATATATATATATATATATATATATATATATATATATATATATATATATATATATATAATGCTGTTATATACAATAAACACCCAAACCCAGAAATACAAACATTTATGCTCATCACACAAGTGTTTGTCCCCGCCTTGTCCCCGCCGGGAATCGAACCCGAGTCCCCTAGATTCGTAGTTAGGTTCGTTAA
Organism: Apodemia mormo; assembly: GCA_036924255.1. Classification (NCBI taxonomy): domain Eukaryota; kingdom Metazoa; phylum Arthropoda; class Insecta; order Lepidoptera; family Riodinidae; genus Apodemia; species Apodemia mormo. The sequence continues at coordinate 9,459,908 of JAUPFN010000003.1, forward strand.
TGACTAACGGGGCGGTCATTGTCAGGTATTGCTACGTCGTAGTCGATGCAACAGAATAATCTAATCGTGTGCATATTAATAGTAGGTAGGTATCATTAAAAATTATTATCAAATCAGCCTTGTCTAGATTAAGTTTTTATTGTTAGTGATGTGAAGTGCACTTTGTGAATATAGAAATATATTTATATTCACCGCCCCGTTGGTCAAGTGGTTAGCGGCTTTGACTACGCAGTCGACGGGGCTCGGGTTCGATCCCCGACGGGGACAAGCATTTATTGTGTGATGATGAGCATAAATGTTTTTTTCCGGATTTGAGTGTTTATTAAATATATTCCAGTATTTATATATGTATTTCTATGTATTAATATCGTTGATTAAAATCCATAACACAAGCAAATAATTTGCTTACTTTGGAGTTAGATCAGTATGTGTAATCTGTCCTGTAAATAATTTTAAATTTCATATCATAGCAAATATAAAATAAAAATTATAAATATTGTTACGTACTTCGGGTTCGTAATTTGCAAGAAAACGCCACTTATATTAAACCGTGTATTTACAACACAAATACACAAAACAACAATGTAATACTTAAATATCCTGATTAACACTAGTCACTCACTGTACTAGCACTAAACTTAACCGACTACACAATAAAACACTTCTCGCTTCGCACGGGTCGCTTTCGATCACCGTATAAAAACTGCTCTCTATTTGTCAACACATCTCTATTTATACCCAGGGTAAAGTTCTACCTGGACCCAGAAAAATCTAAATTTATCGCGTAATACAATAAATCACTTCTAATTGTAAACAACTTATGATAAACAAGTCCTAGTACACGCTATTTTCACCCTTATGCCATGTATCAGAAACTCCATTATGGCATAGCTTTTCTGGTAACGGCCAACTATTGGTTTATTAATAGGAGTAGCTATCTCTTTCTTTTATTTCTAGATCCCTCCAGCGTTCCAACTCTTCACGTTTCTAGATTATTCGTAACAATATTCTTTAAGATTCTATTTATGGTAAGAGATAACCATCACCTATTGACATCAAAGATGTTGATGGTGCGTTGTATGGCGCAAGCGAATGGCGAGGTGGAAATGCAACATGCATAAGTTTCCCGGCTACCTTATCCTCTAAACCGGAACACAACAGTTACAAGCACCAACGTTATTGCGACAAGAAAACGTAAGGCGATGGTACCAAAACCGGGCGAGATGTTAGAGAACTTTGTCATTTAATTCGTGGGGTCTGTAGTATTTTCAAATAAATGGCTAGGCGCTTGTATCTTAGCGTAGCCTCATGCTGATTCCGACTGGATTGAACATTCCTCACCTTATGACAGATACTTCCATGACTCTTAAGTCATCGATATCGTTGGATTTTTGCTGTATTAAGTAACCCTCCTTGTGATAACATAGGAGTGTTATCAAAAATAAGCAAAGCGAAGACCCCCGTTAGTGCTTAGGTACGTAATACTTAAATGACCCCATTAACTCACAATAGATTTCTACTAACTAAAAACATCATTTTGGAAAAATAAAAAGTCAATTCAAGCTGCATGTTTTTTATAAATTTTTATACAATAGCAAAAATTTAGATGGCTTCGCTGAAGGAAATAGGTAACTACCGACTTTAGACATCAAATATTGCTATTAGCGCGTTTCTACTTATGTGGAATTTTATCCATAATGCCACATGCACAACTTAATAGACTGCCTTATCCTATAATCTCGAACACGATAGTAATAAACACTGATACTTTGCAAACGGAAAAGTCAACACTTGATCGTCGGTGAATGCAGAACTCTACCATTAAAAATGTTAGTGAAAATGACGTTTGAGTTTCGATCATATTTAACGAATTGCCTAGCAGGAAGGCAGGCAGTCTATTTTTCAAAAAGGGCCTAAATTAAGAAAAATGTGGGCAATATTGAGTTTAGTGTAATTATGAACAGAAGAGATTAAAAACAAAATATTGTGTTTCGACTTGCGTGTCAGTGAAAGGCTCAAACTAATGTTATTTACGTAGCAATTTCTATTTAATAAAGTCATCATGGAAAGGAAATGAGATGATTGCGTCGCAGGTGCCGTTTTTTGTTCTTAGTTTTTTGATCCTGGTTCAGATTACAAATTTATAGTAGTGTGTGTGAAATTTATTTATACTTATTGCGACTTACACGAACGATAAGTAATAAATTATATCCTTAAGAACTTAGTTTTTCTAAGCAGGGAATAAGTGCTAATATACATATACAGTTAAAACACTATAATTTTTACATTTTGTTCAAATATATATACATTATTCTGTTCCAAAAAAATACTTCGTATTCAAGTTAGTTTCAGTACCTGTAGATTATTTTTTAAATCATTCCAACCGGAGATTTCATTCAAAATATATCATGAGTTAAAAAGTGTTACCAAAACAAATCTTCTCTCAGAAGAGGTAGGAAGAGGTGTAACTAATCCAATTACGGTAAGTCCACGGCATAAGTCTCATAATCTGACAGGTGGTCAAATTATCGATCGACTGGTTTCTGATTTTGATCAGGTTAGGTTTTTCTTATAAAAACTGAAAAAATAATTTATAGCGTATGTTCGTGATTATGTGTACAAAAAAGAATTAAATAAATAAATAAATAGTGAATCGCTCAAACCAGGGTTCGAGCCTATATACAAAAGTCAATACCGTTAAACTATTAAGGATTTGTCACACTGGATGCGTTCTGCGGCCTGCGGTCAGGTCAAAGCGAACGCAGCGCGCATCATGTATGAACAACATTGTCGGTCTCAATATGTTTTGTATAGAATGCGATCTGACCGTGCGAGCACAACCAAAGAACGCATATTGGCCAGGCGGGGCGGTGGGGAGGGAAGAACGCGTACGGCCCGGTGTTGGCTGTGGGCACGCGGGCTGCGGGCGACGGGCGGCGGGAAAGGGCCTGGCATTTTGTTGATGCTCGTCAGCGGAGTGTACACAAAAGTGTCAGCGGAGTGTACACAAAAGTGTCAGCGGAGTGTAAAAAAATGTCAAACGAACAAACAAAGGAGTTTATAGATGACGTACGACGTTATCCGTATTTACTGATACACGCACTCAAGCAACTAACATAAGATGTCTGCTGTTTGGCTTGCCCGCATCGTCAAGACCGCTGACCGGTTGCCCTGCCTGAATCGCAGACCGATTGTTCTGCTCTGACCGCAGACCGATTGCCCTGACCGATAGCGTTGTTCATAAGTAATGCGGACTGCGTTCGTTTTGATCTGACCGCAGGCTGCAGAACGCATCCAATGTGACAAATCCTTTAAGGAGACTGAGTTAAAAGCTCAAATTTGATGTCAACTTATTTTTCTGTTTTGAATCTCTGCACTTATCCTGTGTTGTGTCCCTTATGTTATAAAAGCAAAAAATGAATTAGCTTAACAAACTAATTCAAACTGCCATTGCTGACTGTATCAACGGAGCCAGTGAGAATTTTCTTCCGTTAATGCAAATTATTGTTAATTTTCACGAGCAGTACAGACACTAAAGTACTATAATCCTGGCCAGTACGGAGTGCGGTAATGTTGCTTAATACGGCAAACGAAGTGATAATTTACTTAACGGCCAATGACGGCATAATGGTAGAGACTACAGAGCCCGTATTTTAGTTTGACTTTAAAGCGTTCCTAAATTGCCCCTTGTACGTTGTCTTGATTTTGAAGTGCCTACTAGTTCTATTTATATAACTTACAAGTACATATAATGATCTGAACTACTGTTTAAATTATGGTTGAAAATTTTCAGGTGAAATGTAGATAACATTACAAACGTCAAATATAGTATAAACATAATTTATACTTTCCATCGTCGGCATTTGGTGAAACTGCATCATATTGGTTCTGTCAAACACTTGTATTATTTCACAAATAAATACTTCACAACTAACATTTAATTATTGTAAAGCCAACCGGTTTCACCTATTATAGCATCATCAGGGCTTTTAGTTTATTTCTTTATTATTTGAACATTACAATTACACACGCAAAATTTGCGTATAATATATTATTTGAACATTTCAGTTACACGTAATTGTAATGTTCAATTAATATATAAATAAACTAAAAGCCCTGATGATGCTATAATAGATGAAACCGGTTGGTTTTACAATAATTGTTAGTTGTGAAGTATTTATTTGTGAAATAGTACAAGTGTTTGACAAAACCAATATAGTATAAACACTCAAAATTGAGGTAAATTGGGCAAGTGCAGTGGATCATGTTTAGAAAATTGTTTAAAATTCTTAGATTCTCATAGTCATCATTCTCAACCTATGGTGAATCTATGATAAACAGACAAGCTGACGACAACACACAAACCTGTTTAACACTAATATTGACGTCAAACCAGAGGGGTATGTTGCCATCTACCCGCACACATACTTTGTCCCAGTATATGGGATGCACGTAGCACACACAGCATCCCCCTATTCCATAACCAAGTAGTTTCTCGAAGTTTCTTTATTACAACTCTATCGATTGTTTTCTCTAAATCCAGAAAACCTTCTGACCAACCACCAGATGTATCTCAATATTGTTACGGAGTAAAAAATATTGGTCCGTACATCATCTTCCACACCTGAAATACACAACATTTCGTCAGACCATTCATGGATTATCTTTTATATCTTTGCACAAAGCTTTCGATGCTAGGCTGAATAATCCGATGGTTCTGTAACTTAAGCAGCCCACACGTGAACCCTTGCCTTTGTACAAGGGCACGATGCGTATAAAAATACGAGTAGTATAGAAAATTACTATAGTGTAGTAAAACTTTAAAATCCGTATCAAAAGATTTGTGTTAATCGTATTGCAAAATGGAAGGTATGGAAATAACTCTACATTGTTAGACGTCTCTCCTTGTGTCCCTACACACTTCAGATTAATGTTTGCTTTTTTATCAGCATAATTTTCTTTACCTATAAGATAAAATTTACATTTTAGTGAATTGGAGTTTATGTTTGTTCTGGTTTCGGAGGCCAAGACTCACTTCGGTTTTCTGAGCCGGAAGAGTTAGTTAATTAGTTAGAAGTTTATGTTTTATATACTACCTCATACGCGCAGCTTCGCCCGGGGGTTTAGTAACATGTCTTCGACATCTACATATATCTGTATATTTTCTTACAAAGTTTCATTCCCTATTTCAGTACCTTAGGAGTTGATTTAAAAAAGTTGGCCTATGTTTAGCCCCAGGTCTTTAACTATCTTGTTGCTAAAACTCGTCAAATTGGTTTCAGCGATTTAGCCGTGAAAGCGTTGTATAAAACCTTATCTGAACCCGATCGCCTTTATTATTTAAGTAATAATTTTACTATACTGATTTTTGCATTTTCAACGATTTATTTAATTTAAATATGATTAACATTTAAATTACGTGCTAGAATTTTTATTTATATATTTTTTTATTTAGTTTTTTGACATGCATTGTACTATCCGCTCTTTATGTTTTGAAAAGAGAATCACGAGGTTTCATGCCTGCATTGTCCTCGTAGGAGCTGTAGGACTAGCCTTCTGAATCAATTAGGACTTCATTATTCGACGATCTAACAAAAAAAAAAAACAAAATATGATGACCTATTAAATATGACTAAACGAGGGACCTTGATGTCTACGCCCAAATTAAAATGATTACCTGATGACGACCAGTAATAATGTATTGGTTTTAGGGGATTCAATCAAAATCGCGAATATTACAGTAATTATATATCAGGGTTAATTTCAAAATATACGATAAAGGAGGCAAAAATAATGTTTATCGGAATTAGGCTGCCGGTGCCCGGCACAGTGCAATTTGGATGATTGCTCGCCGACGCTCGTTTTCTGTGAATTTTTTAATTAAATTACGAACCAGATGCAGAGTAGCGTTTATCGAACCAGTGTAGGGCTGCTACATTATTGAGGTAGTCTGTCATTTTACTGAATTGGTCGGTATGGGTGAAATACATGACTTGATTAACTTTTGTGATACTTATGAAGTGTTTAAAGTATGAAAACTGTAACAGTATTAATAATATATACTTATGAAAAAGAGAGAACAAGCTCTAAATTAGGTACGCTCACGATTAAATTGGTTTATAAATAAAACCTTAATTTGATAGACAGTTAAGAAAACAACTAATAAATAAATATGTTTTTAGTGTGTAGATTACAAATTATATCTACTTAAATCAATTTGTTCTTCAAAAATATCAAAAACTTGGATTTGTTTTTAAAATAAGAGCATAAAATACTTTGAAATACAGCGCAAACGAGGTGCCGCCAAAATTTGTCATTTGTCTAAAAAATGGGAAAGTTAGTTTATTCCATAACCAGGTACTTTAGAACTGTTAGGTTTTTAGAAATATTTTTTTAGTAACATTATATAGCGGCAAAGCATACGATTTTAATTATAGAAAGAAATGACTATCGCTTATAAACTGAATATGCTATCCGTGTAACAGTTATGTAATGTCATCAAAATAAATATACCGACTACGTTTTTTTTTAATGAAAACACAGAAGTGACAAGTATCAACCCTATTGCGATAGAAAGAGCAATAGGGAGGGAAGTCTGCCAGCCTGGGAAAAACATTCCGGAGTTATACCTAATCGTTGTCTGTTATGTGCCTAGTTTAGTTTTTAAAACAAAGTATTAACTTTTTATATAAAGGCGACGAATTTATCCTTCCATTAGCAGCAACCCTAAATCCCAATTTGGTGCCTTCTCACACATTACCACTAATTGCAGGAATGAATTGCTGTTTCTTAAAATTATTTTAAGGTTGTTGACAACCCTAATGTGAGCATTTTTAAATAAATTATTACTAAACTGCAAATTTACTTACGTTAGCTTTTTCATAATATGATAAATTAGATTAACAGTAACCAACGTCTGGGCAGCTTTGAAGAAAAATAAGCTATCTCACTATCAGGAAAAAAGTATCTCCTCTATGGTCTAGTGTTCCGGTGTCGGTGTTGGCCACTTGAGGTCCCGGGTTCGATTCCCGGGTTGAGTAATCCAAAAATGTGTTTTCTTCTTTTCATTTTTCTGAGAAAAGCAACATTGCTCGGGATTGGAAAGTGCCCGGTCAGCTATTGGCTCGCCATTTATCACATTGTGGGACCGAGTATCTTCAGCTAATCGTGGGTGCATTAATTTTTTACTTCCTCGTTCTCACAGTTATCAAAGATCTTAACGATACGTTGCTATCCTTGGGCTAGGCTCTTAATGCCATATGAATTAGTTTTCCGGCTACGTCACCCTATAAATCGGAACATGACAGTTACTAGCACTGACACTATTGCGGCAGGAATAGGTAAGGCGGTGGTACGAGATCCGGGCAGAATGCAGAACACTACCACCTAGTAGCCACGGTATTAGTGACTCGTATAGCCAATTGTCCGCTTCTAACGAACTGTCGGGCAGAACGACAGATAGTTTATTCTTTACAGGGGGTCCGGACCAACATGGGGAACTCATTTATTCCAGATACGTGATGTAAGAACGTAAATTTGTAGAAGATATTTTTGATTGAATAATCTAGTATGGTAATCATCTAACTTTCCAAAAGGGAAAAGGCTCTTAACTTGGCTGTTTTTTATATTTCTTACCTTACTTGACTTGATCATTAATAAACCGATTTGGAAATTATCTTTTTCTTCGGTAGATTATATTTCTCATTTGGTTCCATATAGATTTGACAAAGCTCTGATTCAGAAGTTCAGAAATACAGAAGTAGAAGTTAGCTATCGTAGTTTTACTGCGTTTAAATTATTTTTCAACCGACGAAAAAACGGAGGTTATCAGTTGACACGTGTGTATGAAATATTGTTGAAATTGGATAATATTTAATATGTTTGTATATTTGTATGTTTCTCCACGAATTTTACGGGAACCAAAAGCGGTACCGAGTAATTCTTTTTGGTTTAAATCAGGTATATTCTAACTTAGGGAACAGAACAAGTTTCAACAAAATCGGTTCTATAGTTTTTGAGGTATGAGTTGATATTTGAAGTCAAATATATAAAATAAGAATGTGCAATATAAATTGTATTTATGGCTTTGTGCACCAAACATGCATGTGTATTTTTGGTGCACAATAAATTATATTATTATCTATACATATAATAAAATAGTAGGAAAGTCAATGTATGTCCGGGGTAAACTCAAAAAGTACTGCATAGATTTACTTCAAATTTTGAATGGATATTACTAACAGGTCGGGTCAACATATAGGCTACATATTATCACGCTATCACCTATGGGGGAGGAGCTGTGCGGAGTAAACGAAGTCCGCGCGAACGAAGTCGCGGGCAACAGCTAGTTATTTCATATTAATGTTACGAAGGTACATCGTGGATTTGCACAAGAATATTTCTGTTCCCTATTTTTTTATTAGGGGCCAAATAGCAAGAGCCTCACCTGATGGTAATTAAAAAAAATGGTAATTGATCACCAGCGCCCATGAACAGGTGCAACACATAGGTCTTGCATGTGCATTGCCGGCCTTTAAGAAAGAATAAAACACCCAAACCCGGAAATACAAACATTTATGCTCATCACACAAATTCTTGTCCCCGTCGGGATCGAACCCGAGCCCCGTCGATTGCGTTCAGGGTTGCTAACCACTCGACCAAGGGGACGGTCATAAGGAAATTAAGGTTGTGAGGATGGAATTTCGAATAATGGCGTGGAATTGCGTGAAAAAAAAGCGCGGAAAAATTATATAATCATTTTTGATTCATGTGAAAAAAGCGTGGAAAAATTATATAATCATTTTTGATAATAACTCATTATTAAATCCGTATACATAACCTTCCTTCTGCAAATCCGAGCATAAAGGTGGACAAGAAACTTGTTATGCGAGTTAAATTTATCTTAAAGTCATAATTCACGCAGAGTGCACATTTGTCGACATCTTGTTGAAATTTTGTCATCGCTTTGAGTTGACGAGGCGTAGATATTATTTATCCGGAGATACATTTATTTATAGACTCGAATTAAATATGGACTAAAAAGCACGTGGCACTAGAAAAATATTTTATTTGTGAAGCGTTACCTTTGTAGGAATTCAAATAAAAATAATATTACCTTAATTTTTTATTGTTAAAAAATACTTATGCGAAAAATATACTTAAAAACAGCAAAGAAAAATATCGACACGCGGGATTTGAACCTGCGACCATTTCCCTAAAGTGCGAAATGGTCGCAGGTTCAAATCCCGCGTGTCGATATTTTTCTTTGCTGTTTTTAAGGTTTTTCCAGATTCCCAAGCACGGGGTGAGTGCTATAACACAAAAATAAAATATACTTATTATTAATTATTCATCTGCAGAGTGAGTAACAAAATCCTGTGATTTCTAATTTTGTTACGATTTTCGAAAATCGAGTTTTCACCAAACCTCACGTTTTGAGGTCCTAGGACCCTTTTCCGACTATTTTCACAATGATGTTAGTATGTATGAATGTATGTTGTGTGTGTGTGTGTGTGTGTTTGTGTGCAGGTAAACATCTCATAATTTTTGAACAGCTTGACCAATCGAAACGCGGTTGATGGCATTCGATTGGGTTTCGTTTAACTTTTAGATTTACTGAAAATCTGAACTGATTCGGCTCAGTAGATTTTGAAAAATTTTGAAAAAACTTTTAAAAAAATCTGCGAAACTATTTTTTTTTAAATAACTTCCAGTTTAATGTAGGTACTAATTGAGTACAAAATCTAATCATCTCTATTCCATGAGAAACTGCGTTTAACGGGGTAAAAGTTTTTTTTTGACATTCATCGATATTTATCTTTGACAAGAGAAAGATATTTCCTTTATCTAAGATATTTATCTATCGATTTCGTAGCTAATAAAAAAATGTAGAGCGCAAAAGTTTGCGTTGAATGCCATTCAAAATATCTAAATTGTTTATCATTTTAAAATATACATCTTTTTAAAAATCAAGAACCCGTCATTTTTACAAACTTTAGGTAATTGAACTTTTCGAGCTCAAAATTTGTGCTAGGTAAATTTTTTGCTTCTTTGAGCGTAAAATTCCTTAATTTAGCGGGAATGGGGGGATGGCTTGCATGGTCAACTGGCTTACAGATTTTTATTATATTATAAGATAGCAAACAAGCAGATGGGTGTCTGATGGAAAGAGATAGCCATCGCCTATAGACACCAAAGGCGTTTATGGTGCCTTGCTATCCGTGTGGCAAGAAGTGAATGCCATTTGCATAAATTAACCGGCTAACTTACCCTCCAAACCGGAACACGACAGTGACAAACACTGACGCTATTGCGGCAGGTATAATTAAGGCGGTGGTATCATACCCGGCGGGACAATGTAGAACTCTACCACCTAAAAGCCACGATGGCAGTGACTCGCATAGCCAATCGTCCGCAACTTACGAACTGCCTTGCAAAACCACACATGGTTTATTCTTCAAAGGAGCCCGGACCAATACAGGGAAAAAAATTAAAGTTATCGTAAGCTTATCGTCAAGAAAGAAAGAAAGAAAGAAAGAAATAATTTATTTGCCAGAATATGGGAGTTACAAGTTATTAAAATTTGATTAAGTTACCAACATATTCTACCATGATATGGTGTGCAAATATTTTAAAATTATAATTATTTATCATTAAACAAAATCAAAGGCATATAGATATACTGTTTTGTTTATGTTTAAAGTCTGTCGTGATTATTCGGCCCCTGTTGAAGAATAGATCAACTGCTTAACAGCTAGGCAACTCGTAAAAGGCGGGAGAAGACTCATATATGTCACTTATATTATGACTACTTGCTAGGTGCTAGAGTTCTGTATCGTCTCGACCGGATTTTGATACCACCTTACTTATAGCGTTAGTGCTTGTCATTTTCGTGTTCCGGTTTGGAAGGTAAGGTAACCAGTAAACCTATGCATGTGGCATTAAGACCAAAGATAGCAACGCACCATCAACATCTTTTGTGTCAATAAGCGATGGTTGCCTCTTTACACCAGGAAAGTCATCTGCTTGTTTGTTATCTTACGAAATAAAAACACCTGTGTGCATAGTGAACACTGAGCATATACTCGATGATGTTGTTAAGTATGTTATTATAAACATCTATAAGCTAAACTGAGAAATTTTAAGTTCAAAGAAGCAAAAAAAATACCTTGCATATATTTTGAGCTCGAAGAGTTCAAAAACCTAAAGTTTGTATTTTCAAAATGATGAGCACACACTCAATGTTTTTATACCTGACTAGCTGACACGTGCGGCTGCGCCAACGAGTAGATTAACATGTCATTGATATAGTTTTTCAAAAAAATTTCATCCCCTATTTCAGCCCCTTAGGGGTTGATTTTTGCAAAAAAGTTTTACAGTACCCGGCGATAAATATTGCACATCGAACTTTGGAAAGAGACAATCGGATAATTTCGGCTTCGTAAAGCGTTATCTCTGTCCCACACTACCTATGTGACGTTTAGTCAGTCGTTGTTCAAGTACGATAGAGTGCAGTCGCGTCCCGAAAAAAATAATTATTTAGAGTTGATAACACCCACAAATTTAAATAATTTAAAGTTGTAATATGGCATCTTTCGGAAAAAGAGGGAAACCTTTACGAGGTCAGTCACGTGAAATTATCTACAATGTTTATAAATACTTTGTAAGCGAAGCTGATAGATTTAAAAAAAAAGTAGATAAAAATGTAAGTTGTTATTTTAAGAAGATTCAAGAGCGAGTTGCAAATGCCACTGGAATTTCAAGAAGAACTTTGAACAATATATTAAACGAAGTCAGTACTGAAACACATTCAACTGAAATTAAGTTCAGCACTCCAAAAAAAGGGAGACCAAAAAAGCAATTTCGTTTGGATATGGACGATTTTGATTACGATGTTGTTCGAAGAATGGTGTATGATTTTCACTTACGATTTAATGAACTGCCAACAATAAAATCATTAAAAGCTAAGTTATCTGAAGCTATTAATTACAATGGGTCTGAAAAAACGTTGAGAAAAATACTTCATGACATGGGATTTCAGTTCACTAAAATGGAAGATAATCGAAAAATTCTAATGGAAAAGCACGACGTTAGTCTCAAACGAATGGAATACCTTGATAAAATACGCAAATTTCGCGAAACAGGAAAAAATATCGTCTACATGGATGAGTCATATATACATGCATCCCACACTAAAGGGAAATCTTGGAGTGACGATAAGAAAAAAGGAGTAAAAAAGCCAATTTCAAAAGGTCAACGTTTGATAATAGTTCATGCGGGAAATGAAAAAGGCTTTGTACCCGGTGCTTTTTTAACGTATAAATCCACGGACACTACAGGTGACTATCACAATGAAATGAATAACGATAACTATGAGAAATGGCTGGTTAACCAATTAATCCCAAATATACCCAGTGATTCTGTTCTAGTTATCGACAACGCACCCTATCACAACAAGTATGTTGAGAGACCCCCCAACTCAAACACCATTAAACGGGAAATGATCAACTGGTTAAACAGACATGAAATTCCAGTTGATCCAAAATTAACAAAAACCCAGATATACGCTATTATATGTCAGCACAAGGAGAGGTATACAGAGTTTTCTGTGGACAAAATACTTGCCGAACATGGGCACACTGTGTTGCGATTGCCACCATATCATCCGGATTTTAATCCAATTGAAAATATATGGTCTCAACTGAAAGGCTATGTAGCCTCTAGAAATGTGGGTATGAACTTAACTACAGTAAAAACATTATTGACTGAAAAAGTAAACATGATCGGCGCTGAAGAGTGGAAAAAGGTTTGCGATCATGCAATCAAATGTGAGAATGAATATAGAAGCATTCAACACAGTTTAGACAATTACACTGATAGATTAGTAATAAATACGGCTGATAGTGACAGTGATATTGACCTCTTTGAGAGCACAGATAGTGAAATGGAAGTAATTGAGAATTAGAATTATTATTATTTTTATTGCAATGTCTCATTTTAGCAATAGGTATAATGGTGTTTATTATGTACACTAAAGCTGTAATGTTCCAAAATAATTAAATACGTAAACATAATGTAAAAATGTTTTTTTATTTTATTTTACCCCAACCTAAAGCCATCACTTATAGAAAAATTAGTGTATTTTATACAAAGAATAAAAATATCAAAAGAAGCAAATCATACTTGTTTTAACAGCTCCTAATAGGTACCGGACTGTTTGTATTTTGTGCGACAGAGATAACGCTCTACGAAGCCGAAATTAGCCGATTGTCTCTTTCCAAAGGTCGATGTGCAATATTTATCGCCGGGTACTGTACGTTACCTATGTTTAACCCCGGATCTTCAACTACTTCCATGCCAAATTGGAGGAAAATCGGTGCAGCGGTTTAGCCGTGAAAGCGTAACAGACAGACTTTTGCATTTATAATATTAGTATGGATTTTGGACTTGCAAGCATGTGTTTTTTATGTTAACAATTCTGTAAGTGGTCGTAAAGTCTCGGGAGATGTTTTAGGAGTTTCTAACTTAGTGGGCTGTAATGAATATTGCTGCCAAAGCTTATGGCCGGGAGATGAAGGCAACTGCATTACAATGTTGCTAAAGAGGCATAAAGCAGTTATATCCAAATGAGTCCAATTATATTGTACCACTTAATAAAATGTGCGAATTTAGTGATTTTATTTTTTTATTTTACTGCTTCGTTGCTCTCACAGATTTAACTGGATATGCCTTTCAAGGCAATATCTTAGGTTGTTGATAAGCCTGCATTTAAACCCAGAAATACAGAGTTATTGTAATCTATATATACATATAATAAAGTCGTAGAAAAGTCAAAACTATACATTGAATATTTTTTTAAAGAATACTTGGGGCGTGATCTACAATCGATATCTATATGTAGGAAGTGGGTCAGATATGATAAATAAAATGCGGATGTGGTAATATAACAACTCTTTATATTTAGATCAGAATAACATTAGATCACTATTAAAGCTTTCCATCACTAATGACTAGTTCTGGTTTAACAATTCCAAGTAACTTAATTATTCCCTATTACAAATAAGTCATAATTTAAGCAATAGATAGTCAATTATAAATTGTACTGCGACTAATTTATAGTTGACAATAATAATTAACTTGTTTGCACAAATTAATTATCCGAGAGTCAAGGATAAGCTACTAGCAAGATACAACAAGTGTACCGAGCCACGCCAGAGCCTAGACTGCCTTATCGGCGGGCGCCCCGAGCCTTTTATACAGGTAGCAAAACAAGTTGAGTAGTAGGGATATCGAACGATGCGCTTGCCGGCCCGGGCCGTGCATTTGTTGTTTATACTTTACAATATTCTTGCATTTGACGACGCGGACGCCGACACGGCCATACTGACATGCACACGTCCTCGTGTGCGCATCTTTATACATCTGAGGACAAGGAACGCCTCGTTCATCCTGACATATCTTTTAGAAAACTAAACATAATCTCTTTTTTTTACAACTCTATAATTAGCGTGATCTTTAAGCGAAATGTTACAATATTGTGCTGGTCCGGTAACCCCTTCAGCAACTACAACTATTAAACTTTTCTCGTTAGTTTTGAAACCGGAGACTGGATCCTACTAAGCTAGGAATCCCTCTCATCAGTTAAAAAAACCGGAGACTGGATTTTACTAAGCTCCCTCTCATCAGTTAAAAACCGGAGACTGGAGTGTATTAAGCTCCCTCTCATCAGTTAAAAACCGGAGACTGGAGTGCACTAAGCTCCCTCTCATCAGTTAAAACCGGAGACTGGAGTGTACTAAGCTCCCTCTCATCAGTTTAAAACCGGAGACTGGAGTGTGCAGTCATCTTCCTACATTTTTTGTCAATCCTACATTTTTTTGTCAATTCTTCATTTTTTTGTCAATCCTACATCTTTTGTCAATCCTGCATCTTTTGTCAACCCTGCATCTTTTGTCAATCCTAATTTTTTTATTTAAATTACTTCTTTAACATTTTTTTCCATTGCTTTCTTTTCATAGTTTTATAAGACTCCCATTTCCTTTAATTATTTTTTTTTTCGCTTTTTTTTTTTACTTACATTTTTAGTGATATTTTATCATCATGTTACTACTTTTTTTTTTTCGTTTACTTAATATCGTATTTTTTTGCTGATGATGCAGCCTTATGAATAGTGGCATTAGTTATTACAACATTAGAGAATCTCCTTCTCAGGTAGATATTAAAAACTCTGTTATAACTATTTACAATATACACTGCATTTCTATCAATATTGTTTGGACCAGTTTTATGAACAAGATCATTATCATGAGTATACGCCGACACGTCATCCTTGTTATAATTTTCATATAGGTACCTCAAGAAACCCTGCAGGAATATGGGTACTTCGCAGAGGCTATCATGGGCGCACTTGTTTTCTAAAATTGCGGTAACTTTTAAGGAGCCCTTATATTTTGAATCAAGTTTCGTTTAGTGTCGTTTTTCATTCCTAACAAAGACAATGTCACCTACACTTAAAGGTTTAACATTTCTTTTACCTCTACTCGTAAAATGTCCGATTAGACTGGTTTTTTGATTCTATTGGATACACTGGATCTTCAATGCTTGTAGATACTTTTGCCAGTTTTAGTTAGTTGCCTTGAATTCCGAATGTCAAATCTATGGGGGTAAATCCAAATACCCTACACCTAATGTTGTTGAGCGCGTGTTGAATATTACCTAACCGCTCTTGCCATAATTTGTCAGAGTTATACTCCGCTATCATTATTCAACCCTACAATATTCGCATCACCTCGTTTTGAGAACACTCTCCTGACAACCCCAGCCAATATTGGAATTCTTGGCGTTGACATATCGAACAACGTTCAGTTCCGCGACCACTTGGAAGAAAAGGCCAAACTAGCCTCAAAAAGCTCGGTGCGCTCAGTAGAGCGAGACAGCACTTCCTGCCTTCTCATCGCTTGCAACCCTACAAAGCGCAAATTCGCCCGCACATGGAGCACTGCTCTCATCTCTGGGCGGGAGCTCCGCAGTATCAGCCTCCTCCACTTGATCGCACTCAGCGTAGAGCGGTTCGAATCGTTGACGACCAAGCAATCTCCAATCGGCTTGACTCCCCGGCTCCACGCAGAGATGTAAGTTCGCTTAGCATCCCCCACCGCATTTATCATGGAGAGCGCTCCGACGAACTGTTTGGACTGATCCCTGCTGTCGAATTTCATCATCGGACATCGCGGCAAAACTCAAAGTTCCATCCTCATCACCTCCATGTCCGGAAATCCACAACCGTGCGATTCTCTAGGCACTTCTTACCATGCACCACTCCTCCGTGGAATCAATTACCGGCGGGGGCGCTTCCGAACGGACACGACTCAGGCACCTCCAAGAAAAGAGCATACTCCCTCCCAAAAAGCCGGCAACGCAGCTGCAAGACCACCGGTGATGTGGCTGTCCATGGGCGGCGGTAATCACTTACGATCAGGTGAGCCTCCTGCTCGTTTGCCCCTTTTTTCTATAAAAAAAAAAAAAAAAAATAAATTAAACACGTTCGGACTGACGTTAGCTCTTTATGTGCCTGTCGCAAGAAGATGTAAATCTGTATTGTTTTTTTTTCTTTAATATTAATTTGAGTTCAGTTGGTAATAAACTTTAAGATCGCTTATTAACGGTCTAGGGTCAACTAAATCGATTTAAGTTCGCTGGTTTTAATTCAATTAAGTTAAGCATTTGATCTATTGAGTGGAAACTACATCAGGACAAGCGACTACTTAGATTCTTGTTCATAAAACCGTTCTCCTACAAAGAAATCACAAGAGATTTGTTTGATATGGAATTTTGAACAGAGTCAAATATAAAAGGTAATTAAATTTCACTTAGTGTAATACACCATGTGACGCTCTAGAACAGATGTTGACTGGTTTTCTGTTTTTCGGAACTCGAAGTGGCAACTTCTTTCTTCTTGTAGCGCATCGGTCAAATGGAAGCTTTGTGGCTTGGCCGGGGTCACAACATACATAGCAGACCACTGGTGGTCGGCCACTGGACACGCCACCAGAGATAGTGGTAGATGACCTGCTTTCCCTGCAAGCAAAAATTAATTGAGATAAATTTCTGTTTATCACGACAATCGTTGTCACGATGTTCAATTCTATCACGAAGATTTCAACTTCCTCGAAATGCAGTGGTGCTCTTAAATCGGTTCATATCTACGTCTAAAAGAATATAGTTTGCCAAGACAGCAGTTTGTGAAGTAGGTGACGGCATGACTCAAGTGAGTGAGTAGGTACAATGATTTGATCTACCCCGTCTAATTGTTTCTTTTCTATAATAATTTTACTTAAGGCACACCATCTAGTAAGGTACACCACAAAAATGCTATGAGACAGATGAAGTGTCTTTGAAACGACAGAAGCATCTCATTAAAAACCAATCAGAGGCTGGTTCGTACGCTGGTGTTCTCCATATTTACGTACGACGCAGAGTCATGGACACTAAGAGCTGCAGACAGACGTCGCATTGATGCGTTTGAAATGTGGTGCTGGAGGAAAATGTTACGTATCCCTTGGACAGCACACAGGACCAACGCCTTCATACTAAAACAACTTGGAGTAAAGACCAGACTGTCTGCTACGTGCCTTCAAAGAATTCTATAATATTTCGGCCACATCTCTAGAAAGCAAGGAGACAATCTCGAAAAGCTAATAGTGACCGGAAAAGTAGAAGACAAAAGACCACGTGGACGTACTCCTATGCGATGGTCAGACCAGGTTCGCACCAATCTCATGTCTAAAAAGTTTTATGATGCTCTGCACGCCGCTGAAGATAGAGTCCAATGGCGTAACATTATCAAGAACTATCCAATGAGGAGGTTACGACCCTCAGTAATGAAGAAAACGAAGCAAGGAGGAGGACACCAGTCAGTCATATCGGAGTCTACCTCATCAGAATCAAAGTATATCAACTTAAGGGGAGTAGATGTATTTACAGAACGTGAATTAATATTTTCTGCTATTTTTCAAAGAATAATTTCCATACCACAAGTGAAAAGAGACATTTACTGCTCTACATAATTAACCGAAATAGTTTGATGCTGAAGTGGGAGTGAATCCGATCCCACTTCTGATGTAGGAAGTGGGTCAGATATGATAAATAAAATGCGGATGTGGTAATATAACAACTCTTTATATTTAGATCAGAATAACATTAGATCACTATTAAAGCTTTCCATCACTAATGACTAGTTCTGGTTTAACAATTCCAAGTAACTTAATTATTCCCTATTACAAATAAGTCATAATTTAAGCAATAGATAGTCAATTATAAATTGTACTGCGACTAATTTATAGTTGACAATAATAATTAACTTGTTTGCACAAATTAATTATCCGAGAGTCAAGGATAAGCTACTAGCAAGATACAACAAGTGTACCGAGCCACGCCAGAGCCTAGACTGCCTTATCGGCGGGCGCCCCGAGCCTTTTATACAGGTAGCAAAACAAGTTGAGTAGTAGGGATATCGAACGATGCGCTTGCCGGCCCGGGCCGTGCATTTGTTGTTTATACTTTACAATATTCTTGCATTTGACGACGCGGACGCCGACATATACATATAATAAAATCATAGAAAAGTCAAAACTATACATTGAATATTTTTTAAAAGAATACTTGGGGCGTGATCTAAAATCGATATCGAAGCCAAAAATATATTTTTTAGAATTTTTGTCTGTTTGTCTGTATGTGTGTCCGGGGTAAACTCAAAATGTACTGCATGGATTTACTTCGAATTATGCATGAATATTACTAACAGGTCGGGTCAACATATAGGCTACATATTATTACGCTATCACCTAAGGGGGACGAGCTGTGCGGAGTAAACGAAGTCCGCGCGGACGAAGTCGTGGGCAACAGCTAGTTATCGATAAAATAAAATCACTTCAGGGGTATTTGTAGGTCTTAGCACATCATGGTAAATAAATCCCGATAAAATAGCACATCATGGTATATTTCTATTTTTTCACGATGCGATATATCAACAAGCGTTTGATATTTCAAGAATTTGCTCATATGAGCGGCTACGTGTTCCTCGCCTGTATTTGTATGGCCTGTGTTTGTTCTAGTAGTGTTCCTTAGCACCGTATAACATATAGACGATTATTGGAGTTGCCGCTATTAATATTTTAAGTATAATCACGCCGGCTCCCTTTTGAGGTTGGTGGCGTGAACTGAACGTTTATAGATGTTCTGGTTTACCACAATTCATCAGTTGAGGAGTGGTGTTCCCCATCGCCGCAATTTACCGACCTGAAAAAGATTATCAGCTATTTATAGTGATAACTGGGACGGACAGCTTTGCGTGTTCGTCCAAGGCAGGGGAGTGGTATTACACCACCTGCCAGACTCCGAGCTACTATTGAGCCGATTAGTTATACGAGTCACTACCATCGTGGCTACTAGGTGGTAGAGTTCTACATTGTCTCGTCCAGGTCTGGTACCAACTACTTATCTATTTCTGCCGCAATAGCGTCAGTGCTTGTCACTGTCGTGTTCCGGTCTGGAGAGTAAGGTAGCCGTAAACTTATGCATGTGGCATTAGACCTCGCCACAAGATAGCAACGCACCATTAACACCTTTGGTATCTAAAAGCGATGGTTGACCCTTTCCATGAGGAGACCCATCTGCATGTTTGCTATCTTATGATATAAAAAATATAAGCTTAGTGGCTACCTTATCCACCAAGTAGAACAACAACGACAAGCATCGGCTGTGGTATCAAAACCCAGTCGAGACTCGAGACGTTTCATAACTCTACCATTTAGAAAATAGTTATAATATTAGTAAGATTTATTAGGTTTTTGTCGCCTTTTACGAGAAGCCTAGTCTATTCTTCAAACAGGGGCCCAGATAAACACGGGGACACAATAATATTTATTTAGATATAGGCCATTTTTTACTTAGAAAAAGTACGACGTGCCTATAGAATTCACGTTCTTTTTAATTCAATTCATTAATATTATAGTCATTTTTACTTTTGTAAGTTGTTTGCCTTTGGTAACACGAGCACTATATCATCCACTTCACATTGAGGCGTGCAATGTATTTATCTCTGTATTTTCTATTATATTATTGTATATCAGTATCAAACAGTACAAAACTTTAATCGCGCAGCCCGCTCGTGCCAACGAAGCGTAGCTAATTTAATACAATTCTAAATTATATAATCCAAACACAAAATATATTTTATATATTTTAATTGCTTCATATACTGGCCTTAATTCAGTGATAAAAATCACTAATCTGTATAATTATGACCACTTCAAAAGGATTTTATCACTCACTTTTTTTGTTCTAGAAATTGCAAGAATCGTATTTCAATGTTAAAATAATTTTGATTTAATTTTATACATAAAATATGGAACAATATATTTAGAGTTGCTGCATAGCCTACTTTTTTACCCAGAAAAAGTACAAAGTTTTTTCTCAAATGTTTTTTAGTATTTATTTTATTATTAATAATGGTTATTAACTGTACGTATAGAATTCAATCAAATATATAAATATATATATATATATATATATATATATATATATATATATATATATACACATATACATATATATGTATATATATAAATGTATGTAATCCTGTAATCCGTTATACAATTCCTAGGAGATGTATGTAATTCCTAAATTCGCCCGGAAATGTGTGAAATGAATCACATTGGATACATTTCCTAGGAAATCTATACATTTCCTAAATAGCAAGCGGAAATGTAGAAAATTTAAGATATCAATGGGTACGCGGGGATCGCGGCGCGAGGGAAGGGTATTGCATCATCCGATCAGGCGATGGCGCTACCAATTGGTACTTCTGTACGAATTGCAGTTCCAGAGGTCGATAGAGGACGTGGTGATGCCCGAAATATTATAGGTATAGTTTTGGCTAGGAACGATGACGAGCTCTATCAAATTAGTACCAAGAACGAAATCTTAAAACAATTTTATTCTCGATCTCAGATTAATGTATGTCCAAGAGTTCTTCTCGATGCAGAGGATGTACCGGTTGCATTGTTACCAGATTGTCAAGTGCCTTAATAAAAATTATTATTCTCATTTTAACAACGTGTTTTATTAAAGAGAGCGACATTTTTTTGTGAAGGGATATGTGGCGCTATTGTTGAAGAGCCGTAAAATATATGCATGATGTCTGCTCACGACAAGGAATTACGAGATAGTACTGTTAGCGAGAAGTAGTATCTATTACGTGTCGTTACAGTGTTACTTACACAATACACAACATTTTAGGTGAGGTTCTAGACGACTGAGCTACGCTACGGGGGCTCCTATTTTTATGTGTGAGACTTAAAGCGATTACAGTTGCGAACGACCTTGAGTTAGTGACAGGCGCAGCGTAAGTACTATCCCGCACGTCAGCATCTCACGTAGTCAAAGAGTATATACAGTGGATGCAGATACGTTTTAACATTTTTGTTTACCTATATGAACTTTTATCATCATGAATCAAATGAATGTTGGCAAACTCAAAACCCATAATCGACAATCGGTCATTTATCGATTATCCGTTCATTTTAGAAAAACGATCAATGTTGAAAGAAAAAACAGTAAATATCGAAAATCGACAAAAAATTATATGACAATTTTACACAATAATGACGGTTACGTATCTTATTTTTTGGTTTTTTTTTTTTGTAATACACAATACATCTTTTAAAGCATTTTATTTTAATACATACAATTACCATTAAAAAAAAAACCATAAAAAAACCATTAATATTTAACAAAACCTTTCAAAATGTGATTTTATATTATAAGATAGGAAACAAATACTTCTCCTGTTGGAAAACAACAACCATCGACTATAGACATCAAAAATGTTAATAACTTGGTTCACACGTGCGGTGTTATCCTTCTGGTGGGATGGTAATGCAACTTGATAAGTTTACCGGATATTTTACCCTTCATACTGGAACAAACCAGTTTAAATTACTGACTCTATTGAGGCAGGAATAACTAAGGTGATTTTGGTGAACCGGGCGTGACGTTGCGGAACTCTACTACCTAGGAGTCACGATGGTAGTGACATGTATAGCCAATCGGTTTTACGAACTACTTGACTGAATAGCAGTTGGCCTACTCTTCATAGGGATAGCGCTGACCAACAAACACATTATAACAAACAGAAAAATTGTCAGTTATTACATTGTGATAGATACAATAGTAACAGCATAATGTAGGGGTGTATCCGAATGGACGCGACTTAGGGACCTACAAAAAAAGAGCTTACTCATTGCCAGAAAGATATCGATTATGGGTCACTATTCATGAGCCAGTGTTGCTATTTTGATATATTTTCCTGCCGTATTGCCATGCCGTTTGTTAATCGCTAATAAAGACAAAGCGTGTTATTATCATTGTGACTGCTACTTGGTATATTACTGCTACCATTGCACCCGCGTTTGGTACCCTGCAATACATTTTGCAAAATTTTTGGGGTTCCGTACCTAAAAGGTAACACCGGAACCTATTACTAAGCCTCCGCTGTCTGTTTGTCCGTCTGTCCGTGTGACAGCTAGAAAGTAGGAATCTGAAATTTTCACAAATTATGTATTTCCGTTGCCGCTATGACAACAAATACTAAAAATAAAAAAATGAAATCATTTAGTTGGATCCACTTACAATAAACGTGTTTTTTTCGTAATTTTTAAAGATGATAGTACGGAACCCTTTGTGTGCAAGTCCGACGCGCACTTGGCCTGTTTTTTTAATTAATGTGACAGGAATTCTTTTCTTTTGGGTTTGTTTCGGTTTCGTGGATAAGACAAACTTATGCATATAACCTTACATTCCGCTGCACTTTTTTATAAATCACTATATAGCTGACCCGGCAAACGTTATTTTGCCATACATATTAGGAATCCATAGCGGACAAACAACGTAACACGCATTGATATAAAAAGGGAAGATATGTTACGTTCTGATATCGCAATTGCTAAACCTAAGCTCGGTCAGTAGAACGCAAAGTAATGCGACGAACGTAGCAGACTACATCTCTCTTGCTTACTTTTGTATTGTACTATCTCACTCTCACAAACATGGCGATCTAAACAATAATTTAATCTTATTTTCAAACAAATTGTTTTAGCCGTATTTACGAATGGAAAATAATCCCGTGTGTCTTATTTTTTTCCTAGTGTGATTAGAAACCTGGCTGAATATACAAAAAGGTATTTTGATGCGTGTTTAATGGTAAAAATAGTCGGAAAATATAAGTGTATGATATGAGGTCACCAATTGTCACTGTGTCCACGGACCTAGTTTTGTAGGACCAGGCGCTGTAACTAGGTAATGTATCTTCCCTTTTTGTATCAATGGTAACACGTAATTTATATAAGTACCTATACGGGATTGTCCTTCCAGGCAGTCGAAAGGACATTGAACTTTATATGGTGGTTTAGTATTTTTATATTTTCTAATTTTCCGCGCAATTTTCTAAATATTTCTTTTTATAAGAACCTTCTCCTGACAATTATAAAGTTTCGGCTTTTAAATAACTTTTATTACGTTTAACGTTGTTTTAAATATAAATCATTGAATTACTAATTTCGCTATTAAGAAATAGGGGTCAGTGACAGAAGGGTAAAGTTTTGGGGTTGTAGGTAATTTTTAATGCCAAATTTTTAAAAAGGATAATAAAAATGTTGTTCAAGAAATTAAAATAAAAGTGTTAGAGTTGGACAACCCTTATCAGCCGTTTCGGAGGAGTATGGTAACTAACATTGTGATTACGAGAATTTTATATATGTCGCAGTGAAATTGTCAATACTGTTAGATTATAATCTAACTAAGTGATTTTATAATTTAACTGCTAACCTAACCTAACCAAATTATTATTTATATATGTCGCAGTGAAATTGTCAATAGCCGTTAGGTTATAATCTACCTAGGAATTTTATAATTTGGTTAGGTTAGGTTAGCAGTTAAATTATAATATCACTTAGGTAAATTATAATCTAACGGTACTGACAATTTCACTGCAGACATGTATAAGATAAACTAATTTGTTTATGGTGGTCTGATGTCAAACTTAAAAGAGATTTTAATATAGTCTATGATTAAACTTATGGTCAAATTTTTGACCTTCGGGCCATCAGTATAATGATATAAAAGTTATTTAAACGCCGAAGCTTTACTGTAAAATTCTGTCATGTGTAAAGTCTCGAAAAGTACTATATTTATCTTATTAAAAGACAGCCCTAAAACATGTCGCCGGAAGCCACAGGGCAGATTAATGACTCTATACTTACTGGTATTCTTGTCCACAATCATATTTAATAGATAAGGCTTAATTTGATAAAAAACTGAATGTTTAAAGGGGTCCGAATGCCGCGGGCTGGTTATTTCGCGTCGCGAACAGCCGCGCCGTCATTAAACAATTTAGGATAATTAACTACCGGATTTCGTTGCGCTATTCACGGCGTAATTACATTTCATAACATGTTCTTTACTATTATTAAGGCCAGGTTCATTTTGTTGTTAATGTTCGGGACGATGCTTGTAATTGGCACCGAATTTGTTTAAGATTAACTGTATTTTTCAATGATTACTTCTTGCATGAATGAAATCACTTTTATTGGGTCTGTTTGGTGAAACTAAGACCTTAGTAAACTAAGTAGGTAATTGTCAGGTGTAAGATATAGACAACCCCCATTTTAAAAACCAAGTAAACTAAGTAAGTTTACTTGGTTTTTAAAATGGGGCGATGAGAACAACCATCTAGCAAATCGACAAAATAATGAGTTAAAGTTACTCTGTGGGTCACCACTATAAAGGTGAATGCACACTTATCCGAGCCGAACGCGTCGAACGAAACGAATTTTAGAAATTTGTATATAAAATCTCATGAATTCCACGTCGATTCGACGCGGGTAAGTGTACGAAGTTTCATGCGATTTCATATACAGAATTCTAAAATTAGTTTCGTTCGGCTCGGATAAGTGTGCGTTCACCTTAATCCACTATATAGTGGATTATAGTTAACGTTTATTGACCCACAGCTGATTCTACGTACCTACCTACCTCGCAATATACCTAACCGATGTGATAATATACTCGTTATTATTAAAATAAGGTAATCTTTTTTCGCTTTTGTAACCTTTTTAACTAGCTATTCGCTGTGTGATTGGACTCTATATGAATCACCAGGGAGCAATGTATTTTTGCGGAGTAAAAAGTAGCTAGTAACCTTATGTATGATATAGTTTTATGTACTCGCCATACGGATAGCAATGCAACATCAACATCGGTGTCTATAGGCGACGGTCAGGGCAGTCTCTATGATTAAAAAAAATATGTTATCTGTTGTACTGTGTACGATTCGGTGTACGACATAAAATATGACAGTATACAGCGCGTGAAAAAGGAGACAAGGCATACGTGTGTCCTTTGTAAAACTGAGGTTAATGCACGTAAGATTAAATAAACCGCCATTAAATTGCTCCTTTCTCTGTAGAATTATTTAAATGTCAGATAAATTGCTTTAACAGTTCCAGAGCAGTAATAAGGTGTCCAGGCTCTTATAGTCTGTAATTTTCTCTCGCATTCAATCATTTGGATACATGCAGTGCTTCATGTTATTGAATAAATATTGTGGGGTACTTACCTGTAAATTTTAATTGATAATGTGCGTGGATAACTTTCTTATTGAGATTTTATTAAGAACTAGCTGTGCCCGCGACTTTGTCCGCGTGGGATTTTTTTAAAGTTGCCTATGTTACTCCTTATTACATCAGCTATCTACCAGTGAAAATCCCGTCAAAATCGGTCTAGCCGTTCCAGAGATTAGCCGGAACAAACAGACAGACAAAAATCGTAAAAAGTGTTATTTTAGTATATGTACCGTGTATGCATTTATTTATCTAATATATAAATAACCTAATATTAAAATAACCAGTTTTAACTAAATGCATATGGCATTTAGTTAAAACTGGTTATTTTAATATTACAGACACTCCAATTTTATTTATTTGTATAGACTTGCGACTTCTTCCTGGCTTTGCATTGGTAGTATTAATTACACAGACATGTGCAACAAAATTTTGTTTCATAAGTTTTTTGTTAAATAGTTAATATTTGTTTTAATTGATTTAAAAGTAATAGAAAACGGTATTCATGTGATATAATATTATATTACTTCAATTTTATCAAATTTAGATTAGTATTTAAATACGAAAAAAAAAATAACAAAATGGATTAATTATCCTATTATAATAAAATAAAAATGATTAAAAGGCCAAAAAATATTGTCGTCGATCCCGATGAATGGTCTTTGACTGGCCAGCGGAATACACAACCACACGACACATCCACATTCGTGATATCGACATCGCATTTGGCGATGAAGACTCCTGTTTTGCCCATTAACGAACCGAGACTGAGGTATTTCTAGACCTGAACAAGCTAAAGGACAAAATAATGCAAGTAATCGAGCTTACAGGAGATACACTCAGGGCGGTATCTCCTGTGCCCAAAGTCCAAACATTGGAAACCAAACAAAAAACAGGTGAAATTTGGCTGAGCATTCTTTACGCCCCAAACGACCGGTGAAGCTCATCACAACTTAAAGGTCTATAAGGCTAGCAGTAATAGATATAGCCATTCTAAAAAAAGACAAAAATATAGTCTATTTTAATACTTACCATTATTTTTTATTAGTGATTATTCCCGTATAGGCCCGAATCCTCTTTGAGAATTGACTGCCTGGGCAATAATAACTTTTTATCTTAAAAAAACTTCCTATATTCTTTGATTTTAATTAATATGACTATCAAACTTTTGAACTAATACGTTAAAATATACACTTATACATATATCCTCACGCCAATTCCCTTACGCGGTAGGCAGTGAGAGTCGAGTGTCATACATCATTATTCAGATAAAAGTTTGCCTTGCTTCCTCTTCTCTGTCTCTCTCACTCTTTTGATGTAAACACACTGGCTTCGGCTATGGGCTTTGGATACTTTTTACATTACCTTCGGACAACACTCGAATAATTTGATCATGAATTGACAACAATGATACAACATACATTATATTTTACAAACACGCCGGATAAGAAGGCTCTTGACACCATCTTCGGACAGTACTCGATGTAATCTGATCATGGTATATTAATCTTTATCTTCCGGTATCTAAATTTATTCCCATTTGCATATATCTGTTTTTTTTAATTGTTCATTTGCCATTCTTTCCACATGTCCGAACCAACGGAGCCTTCATACAGAGTAACGTATAACATTTTTTCTTGATTTAAGTAAGGTTCTATCTATCTCATTCTTTAACAGTTATAAGATTCACGACATAACGTATTCAAATTAAATAATTTATAGCAGTGCCTATTAAAAAATATAACAGGATTGTTATTCTGTGGACGACCTATCGACCGTGTAGGCATTTTGGAGAGCTGTGTCATGCTCGTGCAATCTCTTCCCGCTGTGAGCCACCGTTGATGTCTTATTCTTTGGTGCCAAAGATCAATATATTAGTAACCAGAGGTGCCAATGTAGTTGTCATTATTTCTTGTAATTAAGTCATTGACATGAAAAACCCAAGAGGCACAGTCCCGAACAAAAGTGACACTCAAAACTGTCGCTAATTTCACATATGGCAAAAACATATGTTTTTGCATATCCAACTTTAAGCGCAAGATTTGTAATTTATTTTTAAAAGCAATGTAGAAAAAGTAATAAAATTGACAGTGACGCGACCGACGCGATTCTATTTGAAATGAGGACGTTTTTAGAGGACACTGATTGTGCATCTTGGGTTTTTTTATGTCAATTGCCTTAAGTGTGTTTTTACTATGGTTTTTTTATTTATAGTTGGATAGCAAATAAGCAGACGGTTTTCTTGAAGGGAAGAACCATCGCCTGTAGACACTCGTGTAGCATCCTTATTCATCTAGCGAGGACTTAAAGCTACAAATTTAAATTTACAAGCTATCATACCCTATAAATCAGAACACGACTGTGACGAACACTGATGTTACTGCGTCAGGAAAAGATAAGGCTGTTGTGCAAGCATGACGGTGCGAAATTCCACGTAGTAATCACTGTAAAGGGTATGTTATTTTTCGTCAAGTTTTAAGAACAGACTGCATTGAATGCATAAGTTTTAAACTTCAAATGTGCTTGAACAAACACAGTCCCTGTTGTGTAGTGCCACTACATTCTTGCTGCACGATTTTTTTTTCGGAATGTCTCAATTACTGTTAGCCTTATGGGCTGATACAGCTTCACCGGTCGCGGGGGCGAGCAGAGTGCTCAGCCAGAATTTAAAGGAGTAGGGCTGTCGCCCTCCGCCCTAAGGGTGTCTCCTGTGAGACCGAACCTCGGCTTAGGGTGGGGTCGTGATTTGCGATGAGAGGGCTAGTGGCATTGTTTTGTCCGTCCGCCGAACCTTGCCCTTGGGCTCGGTTCGCCGAAGGGCGAAACAGAGGTCCTCGTCGCCGCCGGCGGCGACGGTGTCGCGAATGTAGGTGTGTAGTGTTATCGTGTAAACCGTTGGCGTTATCGGGTCATCGGGATCGGTTGCTACACGATGAGAAACACAAACACATCACATTATAGCTAAGAAACAGCCGTCTGCTTCTTTGCTATTCCATACAATAATATTGGTAATATAGGTAAGAATGTAATGCCACTATATTCTTGCTACACGATTATAAACACAAACACATCACATTGTTGAGGAACAGCCGTCTGCTTCTTTGCTATCCCATACAGTAATATTAGTAACATAGGTAAAAATGTAGTGCCACTACATTCTTGCTACACGATTATAAACACAAACACATCACATTGTTGCTGAGAAATAACCGTCTGGTTTTTTGATATCCCATACAATAATATAGGTAATCTCACAATTTACTCTTCTTTTTATTACCACAACAGGGACTGTGTTGGTTCAAGCACATTTTGAAGTTTAGAACTTCTGATTTCATTGCAGTCTGTTCTTAAAACTTGACCAAAAATAACATACATACTACAGTGATTACTACGTGGAGTTTTGCACCGTCGTGCTTGGCACAATAGCCTTATCTTTTCCTGACGCAGTAACATCAGTGTTCGTCACAATCGTGTTCTGATTTATAGGGTATGATAGTTGGTAAATTTAAATTTGTAGCTTTAAGTTCTCTAAGTCTACAGGCGATTGTTCTGTAGTGCTATACAGTACAATGCAATTTTATGCAATGCAAACAGCAATGCGACACTGCCAAACTCTGACGTTTACGCTATGCATAGCACTAATAATTAAAAGTGTGCAAAACTTTTATGACTCAAAAATGTTTATGAAGCCTGGGAGAATTCGCAGGATGCCCTTGGAGTGTTCTGTGATTTGTCTAAGGCATTTGACTGTGTCGATCATAATTTTAATCAGGAAATGACACCGTTATGGAGTTCGAAATAAAGCTCTCGTCTTTTGGTTTCTTACTTAAATGAAAGAATTCAGAGAGTTGATATTAATGGTAAAATGTCCCCGGGTGCTGTTGTTACCATGGGTGTCCCGCAGGGCTCCATACTTGGTCCATTTCTGTTTCTGATATACATAAATGACTTGCCTTACTACGTAGGGGATAAGCATGGAATCGTACTGTTTGCGGATGACACTTCACTTTTATTCAAAGTGAAAAGACGAATTGGTAAGTATGACGAAGTAAATAATGCGATTTCAAAAGTTGTACACTGGTTCAGTAGGAACAATCTTTTATTAAACGGTAACAAAACTGTGTTAATTTTTCATTGCCTTATGTAAGGCATGTAGATAACAGCGTACAACTGGATGGAAACAACCTGGATCTGGTGGATACCACTGTGTTTTTAGGTATTACTTTAGATAAGAAATTACAATGGGGACCGCACATAAATAATTTAGCAAATAGACTTAGTTCGGCAGCTTATGCAGTTTAAAAAAATGAGACAGTTAACTGATGTCGACACAGCAAGAATTGTATACTTTAGTTACTTCCACAGCATTATGTCATATGGAATTCTTCTCTGGGGAAATTCTGCTGAAATAAATACTATATTTGTATTGCAGAAAAGAGCTATTAGAGCAATTTACAATCTTAGCCCGAGGGTTTCCCTGAGAGAAAAATTCAACGAAATCAATATTCTAACTGTTATATCCCAATATATATTTGAGAACTTGATGTACGTTCGTAAAAATATTTGCTTTTTTTAAAAAAATGGTGACGTACACTCACTTAATACAAGGAATAAAAACAATCTTGTTGTGCATGCATCTCGTCTCTACAGAATAAGTAACTCTTTTATGGGGCAATGTATACGCTTTTACAATAAACTTCCCGAAACTATAAGAGATCTACCAGTCAATAAATTTAAACAATGTGTTAACAACAAAACTGTGTAAAAAAGGATATTATAAAATCTCAGTTTATTTAGAAGACAAAAAAAAAGCCTGGGATTAATTGCTCCTCATACCGATCTCATATATATTTTTTGTAATATTGTGATGTTGTAAAAAATAGGTGATATGAAAAAAAAGACAAGCCCGCTGAGTTGTTTTCGCCGGATCTTCTCAGTGTGTGACCGCGTTTCCGATCCAGTAGTAGTTTTTAAAAAAATATGTTGACGTGTCAAAATAACTTGTAAAAAGTTTTATTGAATAAAGTATTTCTGATTTCTGATTTATGTACCCATATTATTTTTGAGACTGACCTGGCTTTTGGTACTTAATATTATCTATACTGTGTGAAATATATCTCGCAGAAATATTCCTGACCTACACGATCAAATTTGTTTTTAATCAAAGAATTTTAAGCCTATCGACTTTAAATGCACACTAAAATGAATACAAAACTACTTTTTAGCTGATAGCTCTAGAAAGTTAAATTTTTAATAGGGATTTTAGATGCAAATCTGGCTATGGTCGCCAGTAAATTCTAAGATATGAAAAATAATATTATAGAAGAAAAACCGAATTATCAGTTTGTAACTTGTTGCGTTTTGTGAAAAATAACAAAAATCTATTTGTAAAAGAATTGCATTAAAAAAATAAATTATGTAATCCTAACGCACATCATTCTGTGCTAATCGATAAAGCTTAGTGTTTTCGTTACAGACATATTATAATTCAAGATTTGCCTAAATATGTAATAATGCATGGATTATTTTTTAAATACCAGTAGTCAAACGAATTTAAACATCGTGAAATGTACTATATTATAATAGAGTATAACTTCTATTAAGCTGTATGGTCATAAAATAAATTTTCTTTTTCGAACATCTGTCGTTCTGTAATCTATGGACCCATCGTCGGCATTCGGCATATTATCCTTTGCTATTATAATTCTTAATTGAAACACGATATAAAACTCACAGAAAGTGGAACGAGATATGACTTCATTAAAGCCGAACTGTAGAAGTAATGATTATTTTCCCCACGATGTCTTTGTCGCGGCGAAAGTACACAAATCAAAGAAAAAGTCACGCGATGAACGAATTTCATGATCTAATTTGTTTGCGGGTTGGACGTCTTTATTACACACATCCAAGTTGATTTTTATTTTGTTTATTCTTTTCAGTCGATGGCTTTATTAGACAGAGAACTATCCTCTTAAATAATTTCAGTATTTGTATAAGACTTATTAATTGAAGTGAAAAAAATAAATAAAAAGGTTTTAAAAGAAGGTCTCCATTAACATTTTCAGTTCAACATATTTCTTAAAATTAAGAGCTTAGTTTTTTGATAGTTTTCAACTAACGAAAAACCGGAGGTCACTGTTTGACATATGTATTAATATTGTTGAAATTGGAAAATATTTAAGTATCATGATATTATATATTAGGTTAATTACTCAAAGTAGACTGCATCCCGAGCCTGGACTAGAGCTCTAGCTCAAGGCGATTCAAATTCCACTGACCTAAAAAACGATTTGATTCTGCCTCCAGGTCTCTTAAGCATGAAATAGCCAGAGTTAAGTCAAGTTACACTGGAAGAATTATGAAGAGACTAGTGCGCCTTCCATCTGGAAGCCGTGCGTTCTGGTCTCTTGCCAAGGCGATCCAAGGTAATTTTTGTCGGTAGTCCAGAAATTCAATCCAATCGGTAGTCCAATTATCCTTACCAGCGGTCTCGAACCCCTTAGTCACCGGAGAGACGTTGGATCTTTATGTGTGTTCTAGCGTCTGAATAATGGGGAGTGTTCTGATGAGCTTTTTAATTTAGTACCAGCATCTACGTAATGCCATCGCACTACATGCCTTAGGAGGGATCTCATACCATCTTGAAGATTGGTCATCTGCGACTGTTCGATTTGCACGTACCTTCTTTACATGAACAGTGAAACTTTGGAACAGCCTGCCTCACACTGTTTTCCCGAGTAGCTTTGATATCCGGAATTTTATGAGGATCAACAAATTTCTTATAAGCCGGCATCGCATTGTTAACCAATTCCTTATGTTGTAAATGCCCAGGGATTGGTTAACAATGCGATCCTGGCATCAGGGAGCCCACTCGCTTATATGCCTGCAAATTCAATAAAAAAATTAATTTAGGCGTCTAAGCACTCGTGTGTATGTATGTTTGTATGTTTGGCCACAACATTCTTGAGAAATGAAAGCCATATGGAGATAATTCTTTTTTATTTAAATTGGGTAAATTTGAGGAACAGCCCAAGTTTCATCAACATCGATTCAGTAGTTTTTGAGATATGGATATAGTTGGCATTTATTTAAATTCAGTTTAATGTTTTGAATTACTTTTATTGACCATATGATTAAGAGTTGCCAGCATGTAAAACCACGATAGCATAATATTTTCTCAATAAAAAAACATCCGAAGTTGAGTCTGTTATTTTGAATTTTTAATGGCCACTTCGATATTTTTGCAAATTAAAATACGTTACTAATTTAATATAAAAACATAGAAAATAATCATACCTTAATTCATAGAAAACAAAGTTTTATTAATAATGTAGTTTTTTTACTTAAACAAAAAATGTGTTTATTGTTCAAAGATTATTTGCTAATACCTAATTGGAACATATCACTCACAGTAAGTAGAGTAAGCCAAATCGTAGAAGTGATAATGAATGATGGTGAAGAAGAAAGATACAAAGAGTACAATCCGCTCATCAATGTTAATTTTATTTTAATTCATTATTTTTACAGAACAACTTATTATTAAGTACTAGCGACCCGGTACGTGCTTCGCTACGTATAAAGTGAAATTTTTAAAATGTTGATAAATTAAGAATCGCTCTACCGATTTTGTGCAAGCTTCACATAAACCATCTACTAAATAGTCCGAACAAATCCTAAACATTTGGTTTGGTCAGGTGTGCCCGTTCTTGAGTTATAAAATTACAACGAAAAGTGGCATTGATTTTTATATATATATATATATATATATAGATTAAGAGTATGTCGTTGCATTTTTATTTTCGCCGTGTTGGTCCCGGCCTCCTTTGAAGAATAGGCCAACTGCCGTTCTACCAGGCAGGTCGTAAAAGGCGACCGATTGGCTATCGAGTCACTAACATCGTGGCTACTAGGTGGTAGAGTTCTGCATTGTCTCGCCCGGGTCTGGTACCACCGCCTTACCTATTCCTGCCGCAATAACGTCAATGCTTGTCGCTGTCGTGTTCCGGTTTGGAGGGTAAGGTAGCCGGTAAACTTATGCATGTGGCATTAGACCTCGCCACAAGATAGCAACGCACCATTAACATCTTTGGTGTCTATAGGCGATGGTTGACTCTTTCCATCAGGAGACCCATCTGCTTGTTTGCTATCTTATGATATAAAAAAAAAAAAAAGCATGTTGCGTGACATAAAACCATTTATTATATTATATTGTTTTCTCGTATTTTTTCTCATTTTACGTAATTATTTTTAAAACATAGAAAATAAGCACACCTAAATTCATAGAAAACAGAGTTTTAATTAATAATGTGTTTTTTTAACTAATAATAAAACTTGATTTGGTGTTCCAAGGTCGTTTTCTGCCTCAAGTATTAATTGTAAGATAACATAATATTACTCACAGTTAGTAGAAAGAGTTATGACTTAATTAAAGCCAAACTGTAGAAGTGATGATGATTTACCCAAAGACCCAAGAAGAAAGTAAACAAACTGGTCAAGTGTGAGTTAGATTCGCTACCGAGGGTTCCGTACAAACTAGGTTTTTTTTAAATATCGATAGGGAAGCGCTTGACCAGATCTCGCCTGATGGTAAGCTAAGATGCGGCCTAAAATGGAATGCGCTTTCATAGAAGGTACCTGTTCACTCTTCTCTTGAAGATCCCTGGATTGTACTCGTCGGGGAACACAGACTCTGGAAGCATGTTCCAGTCCCTTACGGTTCGAATGAAGAATGTCGAGTCAAAGCTCTTTGTCCGAGTACGTGGAACGTCCACCAAATGGCGATGCCTAGAATCTGCGCGCCTCGACGATCGATATAAAAACGGGGATGGCGGAATCAAGTCGTGCAATTCCGCAGCGCACTCTCCAAAGAGTATCCCATAAACTAGCCACTCTGCGGTAACCTTGGCTTCACAAATATTTCAAGATTCTAGAGTCAATGGATGTATCCTATAAGTTTTGATTCTCTTGTGAAATCGTAGAATATGCGGCATAAACGGTCATATCTTCGCGTTCTTTTTGTGATGTAAATAAAAATTTACCGTTTTTGGATTTTTCTTTTACATATGCTGTGAGAAATTACTTTTTGGTAAATTTCATAATTCTAGGTCACCGGGAAGTACCATATAGGTTATGACTCTCTTTTGAAATTGCAAAATGTATGACATAAATGGTCATATCTTTTGAACGCGTTGTCTTACAATATTGTTTTTATTCACAGCTGAAAAGGATCATAGGCCTATTCAGTTTTTGATATAGTTAGTATCCTACTAATATCATAAATGCGAAAGTTTGTATGTATGTATGGATGTTTGTTACTCTTTCACGCAAATACTACTGAACCGATTACGATGAAATTTGGTATGTAGGTGAGACCCAGAATAACACATAGGCTACTTCTTATCCCGGAAAAATTAGATGATCCCGCGGGATTTGCCAAAAACTTTTATGATGCAGCGGGCTGCACGCTGCAGGTAGTTTGATATAAAATTCACCTTGATACCTCTACGCTTTCCTGAGAAAAAGGGTCTTGACGGATGGACGGACAGACGGATCCGTCGGATACTGTCGAGTTGTGGTTGGAAGAATAAGATGCATTCAAACCACTTAGACGGCAACGCACCATCAAAACTTTTGGTTTATAACCAATCCGATCCTGATAATCTCATCACAGTCTACACACACGTCACAGTTTATGCTCACACACAGCTCAACGTCGCCTTGGCTCACTGTTTTAGCCCGCTAACATTCAAGACCCTGGTCATGAGTTGTTAACGAGAAAACTCCTGACAACATTTACTCTTTTCTTATCGTCAAGATACTGCCCTAAGCCCAGATTCGGTCATACCCTTAGGACGGGCTCTAAGTCCATTTAACTTGAACTCTGGCTGAGCACTCTTTTTGCCAAAAAAGCCCGTTTTCGCAATAAGGATCATTTGGACCAACAGCTTTTGTTCACTTAAAAAAAAAAAAACCAATGGATGTATCTTGCCATTAGGAGAGCCACCTCCTTGTATGCTATCCTATGTTATAATAAAGTATCAGATTGAATCACCTTTTGCACATTTTTTTAATATTGTAAGGTTTTAACATAGATTGGGTCTTTGTGGGGTTTAACATATATTGTGTTATATAAATATGATAAATAAAATAACCAAACGATCTTAATTTAAAATCTATTACCGACTAGAATTCAATTATTTACGGACTGTTAATTATATGCCTAAAAACTTATGCCAAACAGTGTACGGAGTCTGATCATTGCGGCGTAACATTATATACCAAACATTAATCGAAACAGAGAAAAAACTAGTAGGGTGCATAGAATGAATTATGTGCCTTAGTTTCAAGCTTTAGTGACAACGTATTAATAAACAAGATATTCCTCGCGACTTTTTTCACGTAAACCATACACATTACTTTCTTTCATTCACTGAGATAAAAAATTGCATTTGTTATTCGGTGATAATATAGTTTTATATTGGTGGTGGTGGTTTTATATTTTTTTTAAATCCGTCCAGTTGTTTTTGAGTTTATCCTTACAAACAAATAATCAAAATTTACCGCTTTCTAATATTAGTGTCAATCAAACTATTTATATCGACCTTTTGGTCGATATAAATCTTTTAATTTATATCAAGCTCTTGGTCGTGTTTGGTACTTGGTAGTGTGGTAAGAAATGCAGACTACGCACTCCCATACGCAAGCCACGTGGATAGTAACGCATCATTAACATTTTTGGTGTCTATAACATCTTGGGCAATGGTTTCTCTTTCCACCAAAAGACCTGTTTATTTACCATCTAATGATATACTTCACTGTTCGCGCATTGTGTCAAAAAGTTTTCTCTTGGCATATTAATATATAGATGATTATACGGATGATGATTACTTCTAATTTATTTTACATATCTGTTCATTCTTTTACTATAACAGAAGTGAATATTTTTTAACTGTTGGCCAAAAAAGGTATAATTACTTGCTTTGAACAAAATCTATTCAGAAATATTTTTAATTTCCACTTTGCATTATTTTGGAAACAAAGTGTTTCCAAAACATGTATGCATGTTAAATATTCCACAACTACAAATGCCAGATTACTTAGTAAGAGAAATTAGATTAACTTAAACTGGTTTACTGTTTCAATTGGAGAAAACAGCACGCCTTGTTATAACATAATAGAGCCGAGAAACACCAATTTGTTATAGATTTCTTCGCGTGCCCGGAGCGTTACGTTCTATAATGAGTTTACCGGAAAATTATACTGTACAATTAGTGCTGTCCAGTTAAAACGGACATTAATACGCCAGTGAGCGATGGCTTGCCGCGGGCATTTGTCATTTCTAACGACCATCGTAACGTGACCTTTTCAATGTACCTTCACAAACGGCCCTTTGCATGCACAAGTATCTTTGAATTCTGGACGATATCCTCAGCAATGCTATTCATTTGCGTTGTTAAAATGATTGACATATTCAATTAGTAAGGTGACCGAGGGACCTCCCAACTCGGTTCGTTGATGTTAAACCAACCGTTTAAATACGACCTTCTTAGATTCTTATTCTCTTGGCGCAGTAATTATTAATGTTTGGAACAGAGGGCGGGCGATAGTTCAAATAACACCGGTTGTTTGGAAGTGGTGAGTCGTTCGTGGCTTAAATGTTGTTTTCTGCAATTACCAAAGCAATAGCGTGTCTCTGGTTTAATAGGCCTTTCAACGTTATTTTGCTCAGATTGTATGAAGGGTAAGCTTTCTGGAGAAGAGACAGTATTCGATTGTAAATTATAAACTTATACCGAATACTATATATATATATTTAGTGTCGTATTTTTTATTAACTTTTGTTCAATTTAGTCATAAAATATTCGTTTTATGACTCATGGAAATAAAATTTACCATTTTAAAAACGTTTGTTTGTCTTAGACAGACATCTCGTTATAACTCAGGAATGACTTGACCACAGATTAACCTGGATACGCCTTTCAGGCAATTCTTTAGGTTGCCACTGTCACTTACATTTACACACAGATATATAGAGTTTTAATACTTAAAGATGTATTAAAATCACTCCAGAGGTATTTCTTAGGCCTTAGCTTTTTATTCGACACGATAAAATAGTACAACATGGAATATTTCTATTTATTTTTTACAATATAATATGGTATATGTAGATGTCAAGCGTTTGACATCTACATATATTTGCTGAAACTTCCCACTACATTGAGGTATTTTAAACTCAAAAAAGTAGAAAATGATGTGGTGTCGCGGGACACCAGGTAGGAACGAACTTCCTTCGGCTAAACGGCACTACTCGCTTGTGTACGCGACTGTCGCGCCTGCGCACGTCTCATTTAACGCTTTTATTCCACGCATTTTTCTTACGGTTTTACTATCACATTTTTTTCAGTTCGGTCGCGCAGCAAAATCCCTATACCCTCTAAACCTGCCGTAAGGAACTTCGTTCCAAAAATACTCCTAATCATAGATTAGGGAATTAAATATTGCATGAAATTTTTTGTATTGATAACATGTTACTCTACTCATGGGCAAAGTAGTATGGGTTACACTTATTATCCATTTTGTCACCTTTTAAACCGTCCAGGGACGGTTTAAAAGGTGACAAAATATAGAAAAAAATAAGTTTAGTTAAAAAGGCAGAATAACGTTTGCCGGGTCAGCTTGTTTTAAAAAAAGCCTTTTCACCAGTGTTGAGCTTTACCAAGCCTCAACAAATACTAAATTATTTATTGGAACCAAGTTCCTTACGGCAGGCTTGGAGGGGATAGGGATTTCG
Source organism: Apodemia mormo (assembly GCA_036924255.1). Classification (NCBI taxonomy): domain Eukaryota; kingdom Metazoa; phylum Arthropoda; class Insecta; order Lepidoptera; family Riodinidae; genus Apodemia; species Apodemia mormo. Next base: position 9,498,374 of record JAUPFN010000003.1, read on the forward strand.
CTGCGCGACCGAACTGAAAAAAATGTGATAGTAAAACCGTAAGAAAAATGCGTGGAATAAAAGCGTTAAATGAGACGTGCGCAGGCGCGACAGTCGCGTACACAAGCGAGTAGTGCCGTTTAGCCGAAGGAAGTTCGTTCCTACCTGGTGTCTCGCGACACCACATCATTTTTATTTATCTTTTGATGGACTCAATTTACCACTCACTATTACTATCACCTTTTGCTCTTTCTTTTAGATATAAGTAAGTTTTTTTAGCATAAGCTTCGATTTGTTTCTTTTTTTGTTTTTGTATGGTAAATGTCCATTAATAAATAATTTCTTATTCTTATTTCTATTTCTTATAGATAATGTTATAAATGCGAAATTAACTCTGTCTGTCTGTCTCTTCTTGACGCCTAAACCACTGAACCAATTATGATAAAATTTGGTACAAAGATAGTTATTATCCCGGAAATCTCAGGGGAACGTGTAATATACGGGTGAACCTCGGGACGTTTAGAAAATTTTCTATGCGAACGAAGTCGCGGGAACAGCTAGTTTCTTATAGATTACAGAAAGGAAAAAAAAATAAAGAAAAAGTTAGATTAGATTTAGTTAGAATACATGGATATTATTAATTTTGTTAGGAATAAAGTTTAGTTCCAAAATTTAATTGTTAATTTTGATGTTACTTTAATTTTTAGTAAATCCTACATTGTTATTCTTATTCCTCAGTCTCTAAGAAGCGCTCTGTAGGTAAAGGCCTCCTCCAATTTTAGCTAGTCCTCTCTAGATTGCGCTACTTGATTCTTACTTGAGGCCAGCTATTTTTATGTTCTTATCTTTTAGCTACACACATACATTCATATCTTCCCGTCAAATTCTTTATGGGGTAGGCAGGGAGTATTGAGTGCTATATTCATATATATGGCACTCAATACTCCCTTGGGACGACCCAAAGTAGCAGAACGAGGTAGTGAATCGTTCGTCTTTTACGAACTGACTGGCAGAATGACAGATGTCCCAATTTTCAAAGGGGGCTCGGACTGACACGAAGTGGAAGTATGCTGGTATCAAATTATAATGTTCATCGAACTAAGAGAGTTTAAAGTTGGTAGAGCACCAACGTTTCTTCTCGAAACAAGAGACTCCAGTGCAAAAACATTCAATTTTTTCATTATAGTATCTACATGTTGATTTTCTTATTAATCAATCATTTATTGTAACAAATATTGTACATGCATAGGTGTTACATCGTGATAGTTTCAAATATTTGACCATAACTGGCATGCAAAATTATTTATAAAACATTAATAAAAAATAAATTAAATTATTAATTTAAAACGATAAATTAATTCAAAATTTCTTTATTTTATGTTTAAAATATTCATCTACCTTGTAAAAGATCATTTTTGTTAGGCATAGAGTGCTTTTCTAAATTTATTTTTAGGAAAATCTTGTATATTACTAGTTAATGTACTTACCTTTTAAAACATGTCTGAAACTGAGACAACTTACCTATTTTTTAAAAGGGGCCCAGATCAACACGATTGTATAACCTCCTTTATTTAAGTTTAATTTCGCTACTGTCAGTGTGACCAATAAAATTGATTTATTTCGATTCATATATAATTATATTTTAATTAGACATAATTAACCATCAAATAACTTTACACGCAGGTGCAAAGATAATTCACAATGTAATAAATGTAGTAATATATTTTATAATATAAATAATATGCATTTAAAAGTTAAATTAGGCCAATGCAATGTCTCTTTAGCATTCACTAGCGTCAATTATATTAATGTTAATATTTAGAGAATGACAACGCGAGCTTAAATTGCTATTTAGGTAAATTTAAGTAGATTTAAAATGGCAAACTATGAAATTAATAAATAATAGTTTTTAATCGATACACACATCTGCTCTTTTAATCTTTTAACCTTTGTTTGCACCTGCTAATGGCGAATGATTTGACTAGCAAGTTTTTTAAACCGTGAAACCTAATACAGACGTCACGCTGCGCCTACGTACATCAGAATGTCTATTTTTATCAAATGAATTTCGTATTTTGATATAATCTTTTGATGTTTTGGTCCAGGCGCATTAGAAGAGTAGACCAGATGTCTTCCTACCAGGCTGTTCGTTAAAAGGTAAACCATTGGCCAAATGTACTACTACCGTCGTATATTTGTAGTCATGATGCCAATGATTTATCAAAACAAATGTATAGTAGAATTGAGGCGCTTTCACTATTCTTGCTGCGATAGCGTCAGTGTTTTTCAATGTCGTGTTCAGTTTTTGAGGGTAAAGCTACCAGACATTCAATTTGATGTCATCCGATCCTAGTGTATGTCGATTGTATGTAGACACGTAAAGTGGAGATGTTTATTTCTTCTCTTGTACCCTAAAAATCGTTGGATAGGTATTTAAAAAATATTACGGGTTTGTGGAAACAGTTTTCGATTAAGGAATATGTTTTTAAAACATTAACCTATTAACCTAATTCTTGTTAGAGTCCAGTGCCCCCTTTCCTCTCTGCCAGCAAAGCGGTTGGTTTTGGATGTGTTAAAACATTCACGACTGTATAGTATATATATAATGAATTTAAAAACAAAACTAGCACGGCTATAAGGCTTTACAAGTTTACGAGTAATGGTCAATCAACTTATAAACTGTACTTGCAGCGGTTTTTACAGGCGGTGAATCTGTAGTGCATATGTCGCAGTGAAATTGTCAATAGCCGTTAGATTATAATCTACCTAGGGATTTTATAACTTGGTTAGGTTAGCTTAGCAGTTAAATTATAATATCCCTTAGGTATATTATAATCTAACAGTATTGACAATTTCACTGCAACACATATATATACACGCACGGACTTGACCGTTATTGTATCATATGATAGTAAACAAGCAGATGACTTTCCTGATAGAATTAGACAACCATCACCAAAAGACACCAAACATGTAAATGGTGGGTTGTATCCGAGCGGATGGTAATGCCACATGCCAAGTTTCCCGGCTGCCGTACCCACCAAACCGGAACACGACGGTGACAAGAAGACAAAGACAGACGCTATTTGGGCTAGTATAGGTAAGGCGGTGGTACGAAAACACGGGCGTGACATTGTAGAACTGTACCACTTAGTCGTCAATGTGGTAGTGTCAGTGACACGTAAAGACAGTTGATCAGCTTTTACGAATTGGCTGACAGAATTGCAGATGGTCTGTCATTCAAAGGGAGAAAAACGGAAAAGGGAAGTCGGACTTACACTAGCATTTCAATCAGTTACCTACTAGCTATACTAAAAAACTAAGAACGAATAGTTCACGGACGGCTAAGTTTGCCAATAATTAAGGTATTCATCATTTATCAGAGTTGTTTTACTTCATTAAATAAACATTGAAAACTCACATTTATTTTGGAATGGTGGTTACTATGTTAGCTATGGTTTTTACGATAAAAATAAGTGTCTATTACAGCCCATTTTATTATCGTAATTAGCATAATTGAGTATAAACTGATAACGAAGTATACAAGCTAATGAAGATATGAAAATAGATTATATGCAAAACAGAGTAATGTAGGTAATAAACGCTTCTATGGTCATGTCAAAAGTTCGCTTTTTCTTATCTTATTTTAATATTGAATACATAACACAGGTCAGTGAAGTGAAAGTTTTTTTGGGTGTTTTTGTCTAAAACTGCAAATGCTAACTATATATTGCAAATATTATTTAATATATCACGTCACATTTTTATTGACATATTTTATACAGGTAATTATATTCATAGTCTATCTATAATAAAACACTTTATATCGGCAAATTAAAAAATACTTGGTATTGCTTTAAAAATGTAGTTTCTAAGTTTTGAGCAATAAAAAAGATGTTGATAATAAAAATATTTTCTAAGAAATGTTAAACGCCTATGATGACAGGTTCCAATATAAGTATGGCCCATTTTCGAAGTGTCATATTGTATTTTTTCAAAAAAATTAAGAGATTACAGTGAGAAGCAAAGTGAAAGGATCCATTATGGTATAAAAAAGATCAAAGAAAGTACCAAGGCCGTTGGGAAGTCAATATGGTGGGGGACAACTGTTGGATGTAGAGAGGATGCAAGTGAAAATTAAAACAAAAAAACGCATTTTTCCCGAAAAACACTGTTATTTATTGTTTTCTTTGTTTTTAATTTGAATAGAATGGAAAATTTACAAAAAGATTACGAGTTAATTAGACTATAACACACATGAAAAATTCAATTTCTTCGTAATTGTATAATTATAAGATAATGAGAAACATATTTATAATTAAAAATTTGTATCTAGCTTATCGCAACGAAGTATCTTTAAATAAAACGTAATTCAAACTAAGTACCTAATAATGTATTTACTTTTTACATACATTACCTTCAAGAAATGTTTTAATATCTGTAATGTAATTTATTTTATCAATATTGTTAGTAGCTTTATTAATTTTATTATATTAATTAGCAGCTGTTTTAATAGTTTTATGACCGAAACAACGTAGGTACAAGTTTAATGTAATAAAAATAAGCCGAGTTAATTTAACTAAAATCCGTCTTGTAATGTTCTCTTATTTGAACACACAAACGTGTTGGTTCCGGGCTCCTTTGAAGAATAGAACTGCGGTTCTGCCAGGCAGGTCGTAAAAGGCGACCAATTGGCTGTGCGAGTCACTAACATCGTGGCTACTAGGTGGTAGAATTTTGCATTGTCTCGCCCGGATCTGGTACCACCGCCTTACCTATTCCTGCCGCAATAGCGTCAGTGCTAGTCGCTGTCGTGTTCCGGTTTGGAGGGTAAAGTAGCCGGCAAAGTTATGCATGTGGCATTAGACCTTGCCACAAGATAGCAACGTACCATTAACATCTTTGGTGTCTATAGGCGATGGTTGACTCTTTCCATCAGGAGACCCATCTGCTTGTTTGCTGTCTTATGATATTAAAAAAAGGATTAAATTTTATATTGCATTTTTTTTTAATTCATAGTATAGCAAACAAATTAATGGATCTCCTGATGGAAAAATATGACCATCGCATATAGATACCAATGATGTTAATGGTGTGTTGTTATCCGTGTGGCGGGGTAGCAATGCCACACGCATAAGTTTACCAGCTACCTAACTTTAAATCTGCAATGGTGATATTGCGGCAGGAATACGTAAGGCGGTGGTGTCATATCGGTGGGAGGAATGCGGCAGCGGCGGCTACCGGCGGCATGGGTACCACCATCTTGCTTGTTTCACCCGAGAAACAGCTGTGCTGTGTGAGAGAAGGGCAAGACAGGCAGTGTAATTACTGGCACCGGGACTTTACACCTTATGTTTCAAGATAGGCAACATATAAATGAGTTACCTGGGCCAGATTCAGGTAAACTAGTTTATGTTCATGGGCGACGTTGACCACTTACCTTCAGGTGGCACGTCTGCCAGTATGCCTATCCAAGTAACATAAAAAAATCATATACCCAGGCGACACGTTGCGGAACTGTACCACCTAGTAGTCATGATGGTAGTGACATGTATGGGCAATCGGTCGCCTCTTACGACTCCCTGGCTCTCTGCCTAGCACGTCAGTGGGTCTATTCTTAAAAGTGTGCCTGGACCATAACAGGCCCCCTTTGAAGAATAGTAGAAAAGTACTAAATTGATAAAAACATATCATTACCAAATGCTGTAAATTAGATTAAAATCGGTTGACTTATTTGAGATTGGGATTTAGCAATAACTAAAATTTAAGAAAAAAAATATTTTTGATATTACTTCGACATTTTCAGCCTATGAATTATGTAGCTAAGGAAACATTGCATTGTATGCCAAAAGATCAAAATTGGTCATCGTTTTCAAATTATACAGCTTTTCAAAAATAAATTACTGTCATTCATAACAAAATTTTGATTTTTGAAATATGCTTAGGTATAGTTTATGTTCCGTTGAGCTTATAATACCTCGATTTAGCGGGAATTTTCAGGAATGGTCTGCAAGGTTTTATATTATTAGATAGCAAACAAGCAGATAGCTTTCCTTATAGAAAGAGAATCATCGCCTATAGACACCAAAGGTTGTAAAGGTGCGTTGGTATCTAGCCTGCTCATCTGCTTTTTTTTATATCATAACATAGCAAACAAGCAGATGGGTTGCCTGATGGAAAGAGTCAACCATCGCTTATAGACACCAAAGATGTCAATGGTGCGTTGCTATCTTGTGGCGAGATCTAATGCCACATGCATAAGTTTACCGGCTACCTTACCCTCCAAACTGGAACACGACAGTGACAAGCACTGACGCTATTGCGGCAGGAATAAGTAAGGCGGTGGTACCAGACCCGGTCGAGGCGATGCAGAACTCTACCACCTAGTAGTCACGATGGTAATGACGCGTTTAGCCACTCAGTCGCCTTTTATGACCTGCCAGGCAGAACGGCAGTTGGCCTATTCTTCAAAGGAGCCCGGGACCAACACGGGGAAAGTTTGCTATCCAATAAAAATTGTAGTCATTATATTATTCAATTCTTCAATTGTGTGAACCAATACGCTGAAATTTATATAGTTTAACAACTCTACGCCATTGTTTCGTAAGTAGTAAGTAATATGATAAATTACTTATAATTTGCTGCATTAACTTTTGGTCACTAAAACGTATCGCATGCTGAGACGGTGTACGTAAAAACAATAAATTATTAAATTCATTATCCTATTAATGTATGACGTATGGTGTAGTCTTCTTTAAAAATATACTAGTGTTCGCATGAGCGTAGTTATTATTTTAGCTTTGTTATGGAGGGAGTTCAATTGATTCAAAAGTTAAAAAAATTATCAAATTTAATCCCAAACCACAGAATAGATAATGGTAATCCCAAACTTCTTACCGGTGCGATAGATCCCATGTCGGATATAAATTTGTTGGAGTTAATGGTAACACGTAAGTCGTAACCAATAAAAATATAATAAAAAGAGAATATTGTTTAACTACATAATAAACCTCAACAAAATTAGCCTAGAAAATATAGTTACAAATAAGCGATAGCGGCGCGCTAACGGTTTTAGTAGTTTCGGCAAATATCTGATTGTAAACAACTTCGATTTCTATGGCCGGGTGTCCTTACTATTGGGTATATTTTTTTAATACGAATAATATTGTAAATAGTGCCATCTGATCAATAATTGACATTCTTCAACCTACCCTACTTGTAATTATTGTAAAACTGTGATACTATAAAATACCTTGTACCAGGCTACTCGGGGGCATTCTGCTTTAAGTCGTGAAAGAATAAACATCTATGTACGTTAAACTGTCATTAAAAACGACTCTAACAGTACGTAAACATTTTTATTAGATAATTAGGTCAACATTTAAATACTTATATTTTACATATTCGTTGTTAGAATCGAGTACTGAACATCTTCAGGATGTAAAATCTTTTACCAGACAATCTGTAAGTCTGTTCCGGGGGTCTGGACATAATAATACTATTTTTTCCGGCTCCGTCTGAAAGAGGGTACTGTATTTGTTTAGCAAGCTCTAGTATGATTTCATCAAATGAGATGTCATTGGATTTATTGAAATTATACTAAACGTAGTCAATTTGAAACGCGAAGGGAGATTGATGAGGTCGGCCTAAAAGTCCTACAAGAATATTACCTCAGCCGAAATTGTCAAATTTATTTAATGTACAATAAGCCTTAGAATTCAACTGACACTTTTCAGTAGTAAGTAGGTACCTAAATACTTGGAAAGTCATGAAACTAATTTAACATGTACGCTTTTTCTTACTTCTAAATCAAAATTTTTCTTTTCTGCCATGAAATTAGCACTTTCTTTTATTTATGAAAAACCGAACAAGTTAGAAATTGTGGAATAGGCAAGACGCGAAATGTTAAACAAACTATTGTGTAAAATGCAACAAAAAGGAAGACGTTTATTACTAAAGTCGAAACTTAAAACACAAAAGGCTGTATTAACAAAATAATCTTAGTAACTAACTAAAAAAAAATAAGTGTCATCAATTTAAATATTTTACTTTAATATACAGTAAACACAACAAACAAAGGTTGTTCATCTTTTAACTTGTAACTGGTAATATCAAAAAGTCTTTAAAGTAGTGAGAAACACAAAAACGTATTATACCTATTTATGTTGTTAATACATGGGGAACACTAAAAGTTTTGCACTTCTAAGTAATCGGAATTATTCGAATTTAGAATGTTATATTTTTAAAACGTTGCAACCTTCTTAGTAATAAAAAAAAACAATTGGCGGGAAATGATTTGTCAATTATTTTTTTATCACACATCAAAGTTCAAGAGTACGCAACGAAAATGGGATTAAGTCGAAAAGATTTTAGAGCAAAGATTTTTATGATTTTAAAAGTTCTCTTTCTCCGCAAGACTGTGTCGCTCGTCTTCAAAATGCTTTTGGAAGAGAAGTACCTTGTTTGAGCACCCTGAGGCGATGGTTTGCTGAATTTGAGAGAGGTCGAGTTTCTTTACATGACGAATTTCGTGAAACTACGACTACGACTTCAACTAACGAAAATAAAGTGGCTACTGTTAAGCGGTTAATTGGAGAAAACCCCCGGATTACCTATGAGACAATTCGAGGACTATTGGGGATTGGTATGTGCCAAATTCAAAAAATTTTACACGAAAAATTGAAAGTTCGGAAACTTTGTTGTCGTTGGATCCCTCATGAACTGACAGCGGAGCAGAAGCGAGCTCGCGTGGAATGGTGCTCACAGATGCTACTGAAGTACGACCACGGACATGCTGATTATTACATTGTGACAGGAGACGAAATGCCGATCGATCCGAGGAGACGAAAATCAGCAATCTTGTGAACGGGTGTTTGAATATGAGAACAGGCCAACAAAAGTGATATAGGCGAGAAACTTTACCAAAAAAATGATCGCGTTTTTTTTTCTCAGCTACGGGTCCCATCTGTACAATTCCACTTGAAGATCAAAAGAGTGTTAATGCCGAGTGGTATTCTACGATTTGTTTACCCAGGGTGTTAGAAAAAGTTCGCGAAAGACGACCCAAAAGCCGCATTCTTCTACACGCTTCTTCACACACGGCCAACAAAACAAAGTCATTTTTAGCTTCCGAAAAAGTACATCTCGTCACTCATCTTGCGCATAGCCCGACCTAGCACCCTGTGATTTCCGTATTTTCCCAAAAATCAAAGTTTTGATGAGAGGTTTTACTTTTACCAACTCCGAAGAGGCAGTGATAGCGTTCAATCAGCACGTAGAAAACATGCCTTCAGATCTGTTTAAAAAAAAGTTCCGATCGCATTAAATAAAATGTTTAAAATGTAAAGGAGATTATTTCGAAAAGCAATAAACATAATATTTTGGTTATAACATGTTGTTTTTTTAAGTTACACAAAACTTATAGTGTGACCTACGTATATTTCGACGAGAATGGCTTAAAATACTTTGTAATAATTATTGCGAATTCAAGTTATCATAGTCCTTATAGGTATTTTGTGAATAGTAAAATTAAAAAGTATCTATGATACAGTTAACATGTCAGAAGAAATTATTAATGTATTACAATACAATACATGCAATAGTTTCTAGGCGAACTTTGTATGGACCCTCATCATTGTCCTTTAACTGACTATGCAAGGTGAAAGAAATTGGGTTAGAGATTGTTTAGTTTGTGGTTTGTTAAGGCTGTTGTAAGGTTTGCTACTATTACTTTGTATGAGTGAGTATTCTACTAACCCTATTACCTGGTGATGATATTAAAGCTATGCAATTATAAATATCAACACAATTGTCATCAACAATTGCCATAAAAAAAACTTGACAACTATTATGTACTTGAACTCAATTAATACATTAAAATACGATACAAATAAACTCTTATTCATTATACTCAAATATAGATTACAATTAAGATAGCCTTTAAACAATAGTACAACCAAGCATTTCGAAGTTTACGGGACAGGTCGCTATAAATAACAGCGTTAATTATATCGTGATCGGCTTTCGGCGGCACAAAGCGCGGGCGAAGCGCGGGCGGCGTGTTGATTTTCAGTTTATTTCATTAGATGGACGCCGCGGGGTGCGCCAATACCGATGTCGGTGTGTAGAATGTCCATATTAACTTCAATTATTGGGACATGATATTTTAATTAATTATCAGCAAAAATAATTTGTATTAAATTTTCTATATATTTAGGGGAAATACTGTAGGGTTTTTTGAAGTCAAAGCTTCCTAAGTCATGTTGAGAGATTTTTGGTGGTGAAAATTTTATAGCTTCGCGTTACCAAAATGAATGCCGCGCTTACAAAAATTAGACGTTGTTTACTATGAATCTCAATGTAACTATCGAAACCTTAACTTAAGAATGGTGATGTAGCGTTTGACTTGGAAATATTTGTTTGTATTTTAATTTAACACAAATGCTTATCCAAACATAGAAAATGATATAATGTAAAATAAATTATTTATAAACGAAACTATAAATTATTTATCAAACAATAAATATATCTCATAACCCTTTAGTATCATTATGGTCACGGCCATGAGTTATATATACTTATTTTTGGATCCAAACTGATAATATAGTTGCAAACATGTCCTTAATCTGTATTTTGAATTTTGAATATTATTAATCTGTATAATGGCCGACAATGCAGAATCTGCCAATTCTGCATTGTCGGCCAATGTGTTATCATATGTAAATTTTGTTTCATTTCAAATGCTTTAGCAAATTTAATAAAATAAATGGTACATAATTATTCTGTTCCAAATTTATATTTTATACGCCATCGCACTACACACCTAGAGAGATTTCCATTCAAAGTATATCGATGACTGATCATATACGGCTGTTCGATTTGCTCGTATGTCCTTTACACAAACAGTCAAACTTTGGATTAGATTATTTCACACAGTTTTTTCGAGTAGTTTTAATATTGGAGTTTAAGAGGAGATTTAACTTAATTGTTAGAAGATGGCATCACACTGGCAACAAAATTTTTGTGTTACGTATATTCATGGCAGTGTTAACTGCCATTTCGCTTGTATGCCTGCAGATATAATAAAAAAATGTATGTAAGCAAATAATTTCATATGAAAATAAAATTGGTTGATGTTGACAGTTGGTACATTTGTCTAGTTTTATATAAAGCTCTGCCTATTTTGCCAGTAAGGTTAACCGGCAACTTACACTTTATACATTCATGTCACGCGAAGGGCACCTTCTTTGTTGTTCTAGTACCTGAACAAAGAGGCTTCGCTCGGTATTTTTTGTAAAATTGTATTTTTCCGTTAATAAATAAGTAACGAATTAAACCTACTGTTAAAATATGAGTTTTGTCATATACGGTCAGCTCATAAAGTTATGAGGTAAAAGTTGATTATCATTCATTAGTATTAAATACCACAATTATTTACGAGCTGTCACTACATGAAAAGCTTTTTGTAAAAACTTGCATTTTCATATGAAACGCAAGTCTAAAAGTAAACTTATAAAACAAAACCTTACCTAATTAAAAATACTGTACATCGGAGAGCTTAATTCAAGATACGAATAATAAGCATATACAAAGTATATACTAGAAAAAACTATACGTACTTGAAGAAATGTTATTAAAAATATAATATAAAACAGAACTGTACGTAGAAGTCTTAAGATAAATTTCTTAAATTTTCCGATACAAATTATTCCTGATTGGTTCCCACGCATGCTCAACCTATTCTTCTCCATACAGTTCACCTGCCCTTTAAAAATGGTAAAATATAGCATTTTTAATGACCGAACCTTTTCAATTTTCGGTTTTATGTTCTTATCGGCGTGACATCGCCCTAATCAACCTCGTGTTCTTATTTCTATGCGTTATTTATTTGTTCCTACATCGTTTAACATGGTTTGATAGCTTTCGTTTTATTAATTGGTTGTGTTTTATTTGATGATGAAATTGTGTTTTCTTTTCTTATTTGTGAGAGAATGCTTAGGTTATGAATATTTTATTAGAAATGCCGCAGGTTTGAACTTATTTTTTTTGTATATCTCTTACTTTTTCCAAAAAGTTGGTATAATTGATTACTAGGTGGTAGAGTTCCGCGACGTCTCGCCCGGGTATATGGTATTGTGATACCTCCTTGGTATTACAATTATAAACGCTGGCCACTTGTCAGCTTTTGAATAGTGATACAATTTAAATTTGTAAAATAGAATGTATAGTATTGACATAACAGAAGATAGATGTATGTAAGACGAGTCGGATATCTGTTCCGAATAAATGAAGTTATTTGAAGAGTTGCTTTTATTTATATAAATTGACTATAGTATACCAAGCATCGGTACCTAAATAGCCGCTGACAACGAGTAGCGCCACAGTGACCTACGGTCTCTACAGTACCACCGCCTTACTATTCCTGCCGCACTAGCGTCAATGTTTATCATCGTCGTGTTCCGATTTGGAGGGTAAGATAGCCGGTAGACTTATGCATGTAGCATTGTCATTCCGCCATACGGATAGCAACGCACCATTAATATTTTTTTTGTCTATAGGCGATGGTATCTCTTTCCATCAGGAAAGGCATGTGCTTGTTTGCTATCTAATATTACAAAAAACATACGGTACAATCAGGGCCTGCAGTATCTAGTAGGCTGATCACTACCAGTCATGGACATGTTTAACCGTAGAGATATTGACGTGAAATTACTAGCTTATTAAGAACTAGCTATTCTCCGTGACTTCGGTCGCGTGACACATAATTTCCTTTTACTTTTGATAAACGGTAGCCTGCTTTATTTATTGATAACATAGTTTTATATTGGTAACAGAAGTTTTAAAATCAGTCCACCAGGTTTTGAGTTACAAACAACGTCTGCATAATATTAATGTGGATTATTAAATTAAACTCTTTTCTTGATGTCATTTATCTAAAAGTGCTAACACCCCGCAGACAAGTGATTTCTAAGACGTGTCGAATGATGCAAAATTTCCCAAAAATAGACCGTGGTCCCACAAACAAACTTTTTTTTTGATTAATTACAAGCTGAATTTTTGTAAACATTTTTGTAAACTTTCTTTTGACGAGACAACCATCTTTTCTATCTTAGAAAATTCTTGAATCAGGTAACTAATAAAGATAGATAAAAAGAAAAGTTTAGAGAGGCTAAGAAAAGGTTCTACTTTACGTGTAGGACAATGTTACCCTTGAATTACAATCATAATTAACAAGCTGTTGATTGTTTTTAAATTGATTAATATCAATTTAAAAATATCATAATTTCTAAACTAGAGTGGAGGATTCGTCAGAAGATCCAACGAATGTGTAGGACAATAGTTTCATCTTGTTTTTCATAATATAATTCATAAGATAAGTAAACATTATTAAATCCCATCATGTGACATCATGTGAAATATTAAGACGATATTGCTGGATACCTAGATTTAAAACTGTTCAATTTCTTGAACGAACGAATCAAACTTAGAATCGAGGTCGGCATCGCTAAAACGATGATGCAACTTAACATTGTACTCATTGTGCTTTGAATATTCATTGGTTTCATGTTAAGTGTAAGAATATATTACCGCGTAATCTAACAAAACACACATTATTATGGACGGGCTTCACACCCCAGTTGATTCAATACAACGGTGTTATAATGCAACACTGTAGGAACTAGCGGCAGGAGGGCCGTAATCATTACTATTTCTAACTCACAAGGTTTTATTAGAGCTAGTTGAAATTTTATGCTATTATATTAACTAGCGATGACCCTGTGGTCAAAATTCTCTATGGTCGAATTTTACTATAAAATTTCTTTTAATAAGTTTTAGACGAAAAGAAAATGTATATGAAAAGAAAAGAGAATGTACTTTAGTTTGTTTTTATTAATTTAAAAATGTAAACTTTAAGTGTGCCAAATTTTATTCTCCACCGTTTACGTAGTTGTTTTAAAAAATGATACGAAGATTTTGCTTCATGAATGTATAGATATTACCGAGAAATTAAATGAATAAAAAATATTAATATCATCACATCGTTTCACTTGCGTGTGGAAAGAATAAAGCGGGTTTTTTTAATTTCTCGCTACGTATGATACCTATCTGCGTATGATAAGGAAGTTAATGATTTTGCCCCGATTCGAAAATAGGGTTTTTACTAGATCTTCTCGTATTGGAGTCCTACAAAACTACTCCAACTATATTCACGATCACGTCAGTGTGACTGTGTATGTATGTGTGTTTGTATACATCTCATAACTTTTGAACGGCTTAACCGATCACATGATTGGGTTCCGCTTAATTTAGACTTCCTGAAAACCTTATCCGATGCGGCTCAGGAAATATATTTTGAAAAAACCTCAAAAAAGTTCGGAAACATAATATATTTTTTGAATAACTTGCAAATTAATGTACCAATTTAGTGCAAAATCTAATCAGCTATATTTTGTCAAACTGCATCCAATGCCGTAAACTGCATCAAAATAAGTTTATTTGTTCAGGAGTTATCGTTGACGAAAATTTTTGAAAAAAGTGTTTTTTCGATATAACTTCGAAATTTTTAATCAATAATTTTATAATCAGACAATATCTTAGTACTTAAAGTCGAATGCTGTTTCAAAAATTAAAATCGAATCAAATTTTTCAAAAGTTGCAGTATTTTAAAACTACGCTGTTCAAAGCAAACTTACATTATATTTTTAAAATAACATTCAGGCTAATCTACCGATTTATTTAAAAATCTAGTCAAATCTTTTACTTAAAAAAACTGTATCAATTACCGTAAATCGGATTAAAAATGGTTGATTAGTTCGGGATTTATCAAGGACGCAAATTTTTGTAAAAAAAAAATTATAAAATAAAGTTTTTTGACTTTTCTTCGACATTTTTTAACCAATTGATTTTGTGGCTGTGGGCCAAATTTTGTCCAAATCTGATAAGTAGTTTTTGCGTGATTGCATTACAAACATCGCTCGCAACTGTCGCATTTATTACAATATATTAATAACACTCGTTAAAAAAATTAAAAGTAAAAGTACCCTGAAAGTGTAGGCAGAGGTACAACCAGTGCACCCACGATTAGCCGAAGGAACTTAGTTCTACAATGTGATAGGTGGCAAGCCTATCGTCGTCCGTGCACTTATTCAATCCCGGGAAACATTGTTTTTATGTGAAAACTGAAAAAAAAAAACGCTTTTTTGATTTATCCGACCCGGGAATCTAACCCGGGACCTCATGTGATTAACACTGACACCGGGCCACTAGACCACAGCGGGGATTATCCATACTATCATAAATATGTACTAATATTATAAATCAGTAAGTCTGTCTATCTATCTGTCTGTCTGTTAAGTTTTCATGTCTAAGCCGCTGGACTGATTTTGATGAAATTTAGCATGGAAGTGGTTAAAGATCTGGCATCAAACAAAGGCTATTTTTTTTTATAAAATTAACCCGAAGTAGCTGATATAGGGGATGAAAGTTTGTGTAAAAACAATATGATATGTTAATCTACTTGCAAGCGAAGCTACGTGGGTTAGCTAATAATAAAATATTTACTATAAAAAAAAACTTTCGCATTAATAATATTAGTATGAATGTTGCTTTAAATTCGAGTAGAATCGAGCTCCACAGAATTAATTACATTTAAATCGATAAAAACAGTAAATCCACGGAACAGATGGAAGAATTTAGATTGGCACGGATTACGGAAAAGTACAAAGTGAGCAAACTGTTGATTGTCATTTGCATCTCGATGACGACTCCATCGGCATCGCAGTAATGATATTTACTAACAGCCTTTTTGCGAGCCTTGCCGTAATAACTTTCTTTCCTGTTCGCTTCTTACGCTGTTTGATATCGTAATTTATTTTATAGTACAAACGATGTTCTCAAGACAAATCTCACGTATTATGTTAATGTTTCTCATTTTGATTTCTGTTTAATTGTATATGCTGTACTTTTTATACAAAAACAGTTTACTGTGAATACTTTACATCGTAAATACTGGTTCTCGTATTAATTATTCCATATATATATTGGTTATTACCTATTGGTTATTTATATCGTAAGATAGCATACAAGCAGATAGGTCCCCGTTGAAAATAGTCAATCATCGCCAATAGACATCAAAGATGTCAATGGTGCGTTGCTATCTTGTGGCAAGGTTTAATGCCACATGCATAAGTTCACCGGCTGCCTTACCCTCCAAACCGGAACACGATAGTGACAAGCACTGACGCTATTGCGGCAGGAATAGGTAAGGCGGTGGTACCAACCCAGGCGAGACAATGCAGAACTCTACCATCTAATAGCAACGATGTTAGTGACTCGCATAGCAAATAGGTAACCTTTTACGACCTTCCTGACAGACCGGCAGTTGGCCTATTCTTTAAAGGAGTGCGTACCAAAACATGTAATGCTGTTTCAGGCCGCTTAGAGTATGCACTGGAAGAAAATATTATCGCTTCGCTTTCTTGTCTTTGAAGTAGTTATAAATTTATGTTGCATTTAAGCATTTGTGTTTGGGAGTTTTGCTGAATTGTTTAAAAATGATCATACCTTACCGATTGCCTCGTCGATGGACTGGTTAGCGAACATAACTACGAATCGATGAAGTTCGGAGTCGATTCTCGACAGGAACAAATAATTGTAAATACTGTATTTCTGGGTTTAAATGGTTATTGTGTGTGTGTGTGTGTGTTTATATATATATATATATATATATATATATATATATGTGTGTGTCTATGTATTAGTATTTTATTTATTTCATTAATTTTATCAAGTGGTCAGTGTCCGACAAATTCCTTTTTTTACTATATGCGTGTGACATACATTTAGTCTATGGTTGGATTTTGACCTAAGAGCGAACCCTAGTCAAAATAAGGAGTAAATATGCCGCGGTCAGTGATTTGACGAGGTGTTGTTCAGTTTAAAATATTTGCTTAATTTTAGGGAAATTGTAGGGTAAATACGAGCATTTTATAACACTATTTTGTTTTTATAGTCATTTAATTTTTTAAATATCATCGATCTACCCATATGCCCCTTTCTGGTCGGACAGGGGTTTTACTTACTGTAGAGGCATCGTGTGTGATATCAGCCAGTCACCAACTTTGTATCAACTTCATAGAATCTAGGCGAAGTTTATGATCACTAATAAATAGTTATATGCACACAATAACGATGTAATTAAAGGTAATTCTAATTGCTTATTACTCATTAGTAGTGGAAAACCTCATAGATTCACAAACATTTAACGACAATCATTAAAATAACGCGTGTATGTGAATATTCTTTGCGCTGTCCGCCTTTAACAAAGATTTTATACACCATAGACTAGTCAGCTACGTTTAATTGTGAGCCGTAATAACATAATTTGAAAAATTCGATTCGAGCGGGGAACAATTATCTATACATATGATAAAATTGTAGGAAAGTCAAAACATTACATTGAATATTTTTTTTTAAAAATACTTGGGGCGTGATCTACAATCGATATCGAAGCCAAAAATATAGTTTTTAGAATTTTTGTCTGTTTGTCTGTTTGTCTGTATGTCTGTCCGGGGTAAACTTAAAAAGTACTGCATGGATTTACTTCAAATTTTGCATGAATATTACTAACAGGTCGGGTCAACATATAGGCTACATATTATCACCTTAGGGGGAGGAGCAGTGCGGAGTAAACGAAGTCCGCGCGGACGAAGTCGCTGGCAGCAGCTAGTCAAAAATAAAAACTGTACTGTGTCATGCAAAATAACACAAGAGTATGTGCAGGAAAAAGAAAGAAGTTTACGGATGTACATGGTCATCCTATGTACATCAAAGAAAAGAAAGAAATGACACTTTTTTTGCAAGAAAGCTTATCTTACTTCGATTAATCTTTATTTTTTACTTTTGAATGGCGTTGAGTTTAATAACTAACATATTGATACATAGGATACCTAAATGGAAATTTATTTAAAACAAATTATTTCAATTTGTTGTTTATATTCCTCAGAAACGTAAAGACTCACCGATGGATAGACCAGCGTACGGCGGTCCATATACCTAATTGTTTAATTACATTTTTTATTACGTAATTTAAAGTGCATCCATTAGAATATAAACTTATTTTATAAGGCAAAATTGCTATTTACTTTAATTTTAATAATTATAAGAATTTAACTCAGCATATAAGAACGATTTTATGTGAAGAAATTGAGGTATAGCCTCATATCGAGAGTATAGCAATCCCACACTGCGCGTTTAAGTCGTCAGTCGTGCAGTAGGTAAGTGGGTCGCTCTAATCTGCAAATTCGCGATTGTATTATATTTACATTGGAAGAGAACGCAAAATGTAAAACGCAAAATGTATTCTGGCTTCCAAAAATACAAATAATGGTATTAAGGCATTTGCGGTACTGAAAATCGTCACCGATTTTGAAAAATTGGAGTTTCAACATTTATGACGATCGCTATTCTTACTTAGACGACAACGCTCTATTAACATTCTCGGTGTCTGTAGCAATGGATATTTTCATCCATTTAGAAAGCCATCCTGTAATTTACCTAGAAAAATATTCAATCATGGGTATATCAAGAGGTGTAACAAAAGTAATGGGTAATAATTCATATTTAGGTATCGGATGGCTCGTTTTGACAACAGAGTGCTAAGTGTAAGTTTTGCTCTTCGCATTCGATCGTAAGCGCGTTTGGAGTTTACTAGGAATTTGTATGTGATTTGTACAACGCCACCTAATGGTAAACGTGAGAAACCAGTTTACCACTAGGTGGCGCTGTACAAATCACATACAAATTCCTAGTAAACTCGAAACGCGCTCACGATCGAATGCGAAAAGAAAAACTCACACTTAGCACTCAGTAGCAGGAGTTACACTGTCGTCCGCGTCTGTGATTTTTCACCATACACGTGCACCCGAGACAACCATGTTGCTGCCACAGATTAAATAACAAACACCACAATGGGCATGTTAAATTGTAGAATTTATAGGTTCGAAAAGAAGGTTCTCCGCCTCAAACTGTGAATACACGATAGCAGTTAGATAGATAGTTTTTTAGCAGATAGATAGTTTTATAACTGTATAAAAATATACTTTAAATTCTAAAGTGTATTTTATAAAGTTATACGAAGAGGTTCTAAAGTTTAGAACCTCTTCTTATAACTGCCATAGTTTTGTAAGTCCTTGGATACTCATTATTGAACTTATGCGTTTCTTTCCATTTGGTGGAATGGATTTGTCGTATGCATTAGTTTACTGGTTACCCTATCCCCCAAACTAAAACTCGACAGTAACATGCATTGTTGCTAATGCGGGAATTCTTCTTATCCTATTCCTCTTTCCTTTATATCTTAGTTAACAAGTTTTCCCGCTAGAAAGACTCAGCCGTTGCCTAAGACACCAGAAATGTTAATGGTGCGTTGCTATACAATGGCGTAGCACGGATTAATTAGAATACGTCTTTCAAGGTAACTTTTTTATTTGACACTTAATGTAATTTCTCAGTTTGTCAGTGTAGCTTGTATTTACAACCAGATATACAGAGTTATACTACTTAGCGATAAAATAAATTGGCTCCAAAGGTAATTTTTAAACCTTGTTATTTCATTCGGTACGATAAATTAGTACAACATGACTTATTTCTATTTTTCATGATATAATATATCTACAAATGTTGACAGTGATAGGAGCGCTTGCTCATTTTCGCGGCGACACGTTTCCTTGCCAATGCCGACTGCAAGTAAGCGACTAAGTTTTTGAAGTGAAAACTTCTTTAGGCGCGTTGAGCGTTTTGGTAGAGGGTAAAATCCTCGGTTCGCGTCACCGACATGCTAATGATAATAGTATATCTATGTTTTGCATATAGTTTTAATTACTCTCAACTTAATAGTTCAGTTTTCACTTCTATCGGCAGTCCCACGACTGCTACTGTTTTTTTTTGATAAAAACGACGTTGTTTTTTTCAGTTTTCTGATAAAAACAATGTTGTCCGAAGAAGTGCCTGGTTGGCGATAGGCTTGCCACCTATCACATTATAGAACTAAGTATCTTTGGCTAATTGTAGGTTCTTTGGTTTTAACCCTACCTACGTCTTTGGGGATGCGGGTGTGAAGATACTAGACTATGCGAGTCACTAACATCGTGGCTACTAGGTGGTAGAGTTCTGTATTGTCTCATCCGGATCTGGTGCCACCGTGCTACCTATTCCTGCCGCAAAAGCGTTAGCACTTGTCTCTGTCGTGTTTCGATTGGAGGTTAAGGTAGCCGGTAAACTTATATATGCGGCATGAGAATTCCGCCACAAGAACAGCAACGCACCATTAACATTTTTGGTGTCTAAAGGCGATGTTTGTCTCCTTCCATTAGGAGATCCATCTGCTTGTTTGCTATCTTATGATATAAAAACAAAAAAAAACAGTAGCAGTCGTGGGACTGCCGATAGAAGTGAAAACGGAACTATTAAGTTGAGAGTAATTAAAACTATATGCAAAAATTATATGAATTTTTTTATGTTTTATTTATTAGTTACATATGATGGGTTAAACAAATCATGAACAAAATATAAATACAAAGTGGTTGAAAAAATAATTAATATACAATTATCTTAATTATACATAGTATTTATATTTACACGAATTTCAATGAATTCAAGTTTGAACATTATTTTCATTATTTACATCATTGTCATCATTAATTTCGACAATACTTAGATTATCTGTTCGTTCAATCATTTCATTGTATTCTAAAAAAGATACAATAGGTTTATGGTAACTGAAATAAGTCATTAGCATGTCGGTGACGCGAACCGAGGATTTTACCCTCTACCAAAACGCTCAACGCGCCTAAAGAAGTTTTAATTTCAAAAATGTATTGTACAATTTAAACTTAGCGCTTAATATTTTCATGAGATCTTTAAATAAAAGGTCCTGTCTAAGTTTTAACTTTATCTTCGGACCTAACATTGTAGATTAACTATAATTATTGTAATGATGCGATTGATTATGGTCGTTTAGAAGAAGTTTTATAACGACCCATTGTGAAACAATGTTGTGAACTTGTAAAACTACTACCCTGATGTAAAAATGATAATAAATTGTAGTAATTAATTATCGATAGCGTTGGTTTTTTCTGTAGATGGAATTGGAAATTTACAATATTTGGAGCGCCTTCACATTAGGTCGTAAGTAGCGCAGCAGCTACATATACTTTCGTATTGTAACAGTCGCGGAAAAATGCTTAATATGTGCTACACTTCTTTAAAAAAAATGAGGGAATATTATTGTTGCTTTTACTTTTATTGGCCGCTTTCGAGCAATGCGACCGAGACTATGGCACTGTGCTTGTAGGACCGAGGTTACTTAGGAAAATAATTTAAATGTTGTTTTATTATATACAAGCTGCGCCCGCTACATTATTATTATTATTTTTAAAAAGAGGGGAAAACGAGCAAGAGGCGCACCTGATGGTGATTGATCATCACCGCCCATGGACATCTGCAACACCAAAGGTCTTGCAGTTGCGTTGCCGGCCTTTTACGAATGAGTAAGTTCTTTTCTTAAGCCCAAGATATCCGTAATAGCTACCGGAAATCTTGCAGTTGCGTTGCCGTTTCAAAATTATATAAGCTTCTGGTAAACCTCACGGGAACAACATATTTTTTCGGGATAAAAGTTTCCTGTCTTTTTCCAGGCCAAATTTTTTTATGTGTCACTTTTTATCCATTTCAATCCAGCTGTTTTACGTGACTGCGTAACGGCATCTATAAATATAATGCCTTATATTTTTTGTTAATTGCATAAAAGACGGTATGTGAATTGTAAATAGGTTTAAGTTACTTCTTCCCGTAAGTGTACAATCCAACCTTCGAAAAAATCTTCTTCAACAAGGACTTGATATTGATCGTGACCATAACTAGCTCTTCGGCTACCTTCTATTGCTTTAGCTTTTGGATATCTTTTTGCGAGGATGTTGTTGTTGCTCGAAGCAGGTGGTGGAGCGACAAAGACGTTTGGGTTTGATGTAGACTAACCGTCGTCGCCACTGCTCGAGAAATTGTATCGCCTACTTAACAGTTAAGAAGAAGAAGTTTGAAGTCGTTTGAAAGTGTTACTAATGTTGTAATGTAAATCTTACTGTCATTTTAAAAAGTTACTATTCATGTTGCCAATCAGTTTGAATTGTATTTTATAGGGTCATTGTAATAGGATTTTTTAGTGTTAAGAATCATTCCATTTAATTGACATCATTTACTGATTTTGTTTAAATTGATTTGGATAACCTATGAGTCTAAAGTAGATTTTACTATTCTATATTGAATAGACAGAATTTAGAGTTGAGTATTTCTGAGTTTATATCGTTTCAAAGGTAATGAAAAGGATAGGACCCAGATGGGATTCATTGTAGCACTCTTGACATTATTATATAATTGTCTGATTTATAATCATCCACTACAACAAACTGATTTTTTTTCGCCAAATAAGATTGCAATAGGATTCACATATTCCATACCTTTAATTATTTACTGGCAGTGCCCCCGACTTTGCCAGCGTGAAAAATTTCTAAATCAAAAGTAGCCTATTGACTTCTTAATACCCCGGCGTCCCGGCGTTTTACCCACTTGATTCCCGTTCCCGTGGGATTTCTGGGATAAAAATTATCACATATAATTTCTCGGGTCTCAAACTATCTTTGTACTATATTTCATTCCGTTCAGTGGTTTAGGTGTGACGAAGACACAGACAGACATACAGAGTTACTTTCGCATTTACAAAATTAAGTATGGATTAGATGTTAGTGACAGACTTTGTCGTTTACACTATAAATAAAATAAATGGCATCAAATTCCTTATGTACGTTTATCGATTCCTTTATAGCGATAAAACATGAATGACATAATATTAGTTTCTATCGAATTGCCTCTCCTGGTTATATGCCGATGATTTGATGTGCGTGTACATGAATGACGCATAACAATTGGACATATTATGGAATCAAATAATTTTGATATACACGAAATTATTGAAATCGGTTTGAAGTTACTATTATCATTGATAACGCCTTATTCTTGGTATAAGAGACAAAAAACGAACACCACGTTCAAGTCCGTTTTATACAGGCATTTTCAAAACTCTGATGCGAAAATCCTGTCTATACCTATTTAACGTTATATGTCATTCGTCGGCGTCCATATTTACTTGATTAATATGATAATATCTGTCGTTTTTATTGTTATTTTCAACATTAACACTAATGGACCCGTTAATTAAACGCTTCACTTGTAAATAAATTAGTATATTTTAGTTTTCGCTGTCTTTGAATGCTATAAACAGTAACAAAGAAAAACAAATGCGCATTTGCCATGAAGGGAGAACAATGTGATTACATTATTTCTATAAAAAAGCTTACATGGTTGAGTTAAATGTGGGTTCCGTAATTTAGTTTAGTTTTAATAACTTGTGTGGGAAAAGGGATATTTTTTTCGCATCGCGCTTAAGTTGTGTGGTCCAGAGTGGGCACCGGTCTTAACTGGTTTATTACGGCACTCCTATTTACACGGCGTCGTACCCAAAACTTGGGAGACCACTTTAGTGCAGTCAGTCCCTAAAAAGGCGAGCGCTCGGTTTCGTCCAACTGTCGGTCTACAGCGTCAACCTCTTTTTCCTACAAAAAAGCGGTATCCATTATTAACTGCCAGCTTCTGTGGTATCTAGAGGAGTGTCAGCTGATTAGTGACCGTCAGTGCCGTTTTCGGTGCGTACGCTTAGCTTAAATCTTCTGGTTTACTTAATACACCGGTGGGTGGAGGTATTCGAAAATAAGGGAGAGGCATTGGCTTATAGTTTGGACATAGCAAAGGCCTTAATCCATTGATTATGGCACAAGGCATTTCTTTTAGCATATCACGGTTACGTTTCTTCTATTTTACAATATGGTATCCCTATCTCTCAAAACTCGGAAGCACTTCTTTCAAAGCTTCCATTCTATGGGCTTCCTGGGAAATTGTGCAAATGGATCACCAAATTTCTGACGGATCGGAGTATCAAGGTCGTTTGTTGATGGCGCATGCTGATCTTAAACTCGTCAATGCTGGTGTTTCTCAAGGTTGTGTGCTATCGCCTACGCTGTTTCTTCTCCACATTAATGACATGTTGCTGTCGAGCAGCATTCTTTGCTGCTCGAGATGCTTTATACTCTGGCCGCAGCGGAATTTCTCGGGAACTCGTCAACGAGTGCCGGAACGAACTAGTGTCAGAAATTGAAGCATAACGTTCCGTAGCTTCGGAGTGGGGTCGATTAAGTTTTGTCCAATTCAACCCCATTAAGACACAAGTTTGCGCGTTTACCGCTGAAAATTCACCCTTTATCGTATCACCTTGTGGCACCGCTGGTCCGTACCGTGGAAGGGTCATAGTGATGTAACCAGCGGGCCAGCTTCTTGTCAGCATGACGTCATTACTGTGGAGGTCGATGACGTCACACAAAGACAAGGAAGGGGAAAGGAAGATCTTCCCAGCCAGGCAAGGCGTACTGCCTGGGGACCGAAGTCCATTTGAGAAGCGTTGAAACTTGTATATAGTGTTACAAGATAAATAATTGTGATATCGCGATTCAGGATTTTATTTTGAATTTCATTTTTTCCATTTGTTATTGATTTTTGTCCATTTTTTATTATTTTTTCTTGTAGCTGAAAATACTTCCCTGAAAACCACAGCCAGTATCGGAATACTTGAAGTCGACATATCGAGCGACGTTCAGTTCCGCGGTCACTTGGAAGGCAGGGCTAAATTAGCCTCTAAATAGCTAGGAGTTCTTAGCAGGACCAGACAGTACTGTGACAGCCTGGCCCTTAAGAAAGGTGTGAATCGGCTCATCGCTTATTGCTTTATAAGGCGCAAATCCGGCCTCATATGGAGTACTGCTCTCATTTATGGGCGGGGCCTCCACAGTACCAGCTCCTTCCTTTTGATCGCATTCAACGTTTATGGGCGGGGTTTTAAAACACTTCCCTGAAAGCCTTATCCAGTTTTAAAATACTTGGAGTCAACTTATCAAGCAACACTCGTGGTCACTTGAAAGGCAAGGCAAAATTAGCCTTTAAATGTGGGTGTTCTCAGCAGGGCTAATGCTTTATAACGGCCCATCGCATACTGTTTTAAAATACTGCGCTCATTTATGGGCGGAGGCTCCTCAGTACCAGTTCCTTCCTTTTGATCGCATTCAACGTTCAGAGTGGCTTGAACTGTCGATGACAGGACTATTTCAAATAGGCTTAATTCTTTGGTGTTATTTGGAGATGTAACATCACTCTGCATCTTCTATAAAATCAACCATGGGGAATGTTGCGAGGAACTGCTTGAATTAATTCCTGTCGCTGAATTTGACCATCGGATATCGCCGCAAAATTCAAAGTTTCATCCTCACCTTCTTGATGTCTGGAAATCCACAATTGTGTGATTCTCGAGAAACTTTTTGCCCCGTACCACTCCTATGTGGAATCAATTATTGACAGGGATTTTTCCAAACGGATACAATGAAAAAGCCGGCAACGTAACTGAAAGACCCCGGGTAATATAGTTGTCTATAAGCAGCGGTAATCACTTACTATCAGTTGAGCCTTCTGTCCGTTTGCCCCCTCTTCTATATAAAAACGGGAATGATTTGACGTGAGCTGTTTTAAAAGAATTAAAGTTTGCTGATTGGCTGTCTCAACCTACCCGTTATGGCTCTTTCTTTAAAAATGGTCCACTTGTAGGTACGGCAAAGCTATCTTTATTAAAAGACTGTTTCAGACACTTATTTTATCTATTGTGTTGTTGGTCCCTACACTTCTTGGTCTTACACACAAAGCACATCTGTACAAAAATTTTAGAATAAAAGAAGGTCAGTTTCACCCCTAGCTATAATTAGGGGGTTTCATAGCTTCACCAGGTTTGTGGGGCGAGCAGAGTGAGTACTGGGCTGAACTAGGGCTGTATGCCCTCCTCCTAAGAGAACCTCCTGTAAAAACGTACGTCCTGTAAGACCGAATTTCAGCTTATGCAGGGTCGTGATTTGCGATGGCATGGTTTGTGTAATTAGCTCCATCTGGTCCATCGTCTCAGTTACGTATTGTAGTCGCCAAACAGTTGGCCGTATGTTATTAATATTAGTCAAAGTCAAAGTCAAATATTTTTATTCAAAATAGGATTAGTTACAATCTCTTTTTGAAAGTCATCTTAGAATAATTCCATGTAACACTGATTCATAATAAATATAATCCTTTATATGTCTAATAATAATAAATAATGCCTTAAAATCTAATTAACATAGTATATAATTGCCAAAAAAAATTAAACATAAAATGTCAATAAACAGAACAGTAAAATCATTAATGATACTAGATACCTAAAATTTAGCGTGAGTGTGTGTTCTTAATTCTTTCTGGATTTGTTAGTCAACTGGTTAGCCACCCTGAATACACAATTTGTGGTACTGCGTTTTGATAACGCTGCAGGGCATGCTGCGTGCCAAATAAATGGGCTTACAAAAATACATACACCTAAAAGCATTGCCCTCCTTCCAATTCCATTGCCAAGTTGGATAAAAAAATGTGCACAAAACTATAAGTTTACTAAGTAAACTATATAAAGTAAAGTAAAAGTAGTAAACATTATAAAGTAAATGCTGCTTCTTCTTTATGTCTATCGTATTTAATATATCCAATATTCAATAACGGAACCCTAATATGAATCGAAGGTGCACTCCAACTGTGAGGAAATCATTAATTAGTCCGAGTTAACCCAAGAACCACTCCGAATAGCTTTAGCCCTCATAATTGGATATTACAAGAAAAATATTGCAGTATTAAAACAAGAATGCACCACATTTCTGTTCGGCTCATTTGTTTGTTGAGCTTTTGTTTTTTGGTGAGGGCCTTTAATATGAAAAATGGTATCCAATTTATAATTCTAATTTACGGCTCACGGCGTATTAATATTTGAATAGATACTGTGATTTATTTACAGGTCTGACCCGTGATATATCAACGGAATTTGTTTAGCGTTTTGATGTATAACAATATAAATGATGTTTTTGGAATTAAGTTACTGTAAAAAACGATCACTTAATGATATTATAACAAACAATAAGATAGCTCTTTTGATGAAAAAAGGTAATGCCACATTTACTAATTCACTGGCTACATTACTTTCCAAACCGGATCATGACACAAAAACAGATAAAATGGTTGTAATGTGAAGCTCCCAGTATCTAGTTCTCTTCAAAATCTTCACTCGTATGAGATTTGGGGCGTACTGTTTTTTACTATTTTAATTTAAATAATTTAGAGGGATTATAATTGATATTTTCTTCAAAATCATCTCATTAAATTTCTCATATGAATATATTTTTATTATTGACATTTTACGAAGAAACAAATATACTATTGATTGATTCAGGCGTTACTTTGCGGAATTATTATAAAGGTGAAATTAATTAAAGCTATTATCCGTAAACTGTTCAATGTGACCTCCGTGATGGCACCGAAAAGAAAGACGCCGGTTTAATAAATGGATAAAATCCACCAATGGTCCGGATATAAAAAGTCCCCAGCGGCACAATTATCCACCCACATCCACCATACTTCCATTCACAACGGCACCAAGCACTAAAGCACACAATTTATGTACTCAACGCACATTTTACCTCGAAGCCTAAGCATCTTCCGGAATCGGCATCGCAAAACCGACGTATTTCTTTTCAATGATATCGCGGAGGTCACATAGAACAGTTCGCGGATAAAAGTAAATTTAATTAATTTCACCTTTATAAATGCATGTTCGTTCGAGATTTGTAACCTGAACCATCTAGCCAGTCTTATTAGGTGTAACACTATGAAAATGTTATAGAATAAAACTTGGGTAAATATTTGCTGAACTCCACCATTGATGATTTAATTCGTTCGGCAAATCGTACGTCTTTTACAAATTGCCTGGCAAAAGAATAGCGGATGGTATATTCTTCAGTCTGAAACCAATACGTCGAAAATCAAAGGGGGCCCAGAACAGCATGGGGATTCTCCTCGATCACTATATTAGTGAAGATAACTTCCATCTTCATATAATAACTAGCTGAGCTGCGCAGGTTCGCCTGCGAAAGAGTAACATATCATCATTACATGACAACAAAGTCGCTTTCTCTGTCTGTCCCTATGTCCTTATGTCCCTATGTATGCTTAAATCTTTAAAACTACGCAACGGATTTTAATGCGGTTTTTTTAATAGATAGGTTGATTCTTGAGGAAGGTTTAAGTGTATAAACCTTTCCGATATTCCCACGGGAACAAAAACTGCGCGGGTGAAACCGCGGGCAGGTCGCTAGTCAATATATAATACAAACTTTCATCCCATTACGGGTTGATTTATTAAAAAATAGCCTATGCTTGACTTCTGAGTCGTCAACTAACTCTTTAAGAATCATACAAGTACCGTTTTATTTATCACACAACACCTACTATAAAAATAAGTTTCTTCAGAGCTTTATCCTCGAAGACATAGGCACCACCAGTGCATCCACGATTAGCCGAAGTTACTAGGTCCCACAATGTGATAGGTGGCAAGCCTATCGCCAACCGTGCACTTTCCCACCCCGGGCAACGTTGTTTTTATCAGAAAACTGTAAAACACATTTTAACTTGACCGGCCCGGGAATCGAACCCGAGACCTCATGTGGTCAACACCGACACCGGACCACTAGATCACAGAGGCGATCTGTACAAATGCAGTAAATAACAACAAGAACAAAAAAAACTTAAAACGACATTGACAACAAGAATATGTGTGTCCCGGAGCTGGCGACTAATTTTGAGAAGGTCCTATTGGCAGATTGGAATTGCGAAAAAATATAATTTCGTCAAATGGCGACACCAGGATTGCGAGTCTGGTAGAGTATATAACATTTGCAAAAAAAAATCCCAAAAAATGTATTTTTGGCAACTTGATTTTTGTTTCATCTTTTATTTAGGTTTTTTTAGAATTAAAAAAATATGCCAGACATTTTAGTCGGTTCTAAAGTATTCCCAGACAAATACATTTGACGAAAGTTTCTAATAAATTTATTTAATATTTTATTGTACACAACAAAATATAAAATAGATAAATATGCCCCGCGTTGATCCAGGCTCCTTTGAAGAATAGAGCAACTGCTTCCAAATTTCATTAAAATAGGTGCAGTGGCTTAGTACTGAAAGCGTAACAGACAGACATACTTTGGCATTTATAGTATTACAGTATAGTATGGATTATATAGCCGGCCGACTTTCAACCTATAGTTATTGGCAATCACTAATAACTATAGATATCTCAACTTGAGATATCTAATGTATTAGTTATAAAAAACAAAAGCAATAAATCTAATAACCAAACCCTTATTATAATTAAGTTTTGGATCGAAAAAACTATCGTGATTTCACCCGCCATTACGTGCGCGGGCGCAGACCGAGATAAATCATTGTGGCGCTTCTTCACGGTCCTCCATGGAGAATGATTGATTGTACGACAACACAGAGATTAACTCTATTGGTAAAAAAGATGGCGTATATAAACGGGTATTAATGCGTAATGTAGTAAAGGTAATTATTTATTTATTTAAATTTTACTGTACACTTAAGTTAAATTGTACAAAAGGCGGACATAATGCTTGATGCATTCTCTCCCAGCCAACCTTTGGACTAACAGAAATCGTAGTGTACGAAGTAGCATGTAAATAATATAAAGTCAAGTACATACTATAATATACTCAATTAATAATACATAAAAATGTACATATAATACATATGTTAAATTACTATCATAATTAACAATCAATCTGTGGCTAATCAAATATATATCGTTGGTTGACAGGTTAAACTTAATAAGTAAAGTTTTCGAATATTTTGAGTTATTGACAAGATGTTATCAATTTAAACTTTACCTTAACCTGAAAAAAGTCACAATGTCAGTTAACATATTTCCTAATGAGATATGAAGAAGAAAAACTCATTTACATTTCAAATAACTGCCCCGTTGTTCGAGTAGCTAGCGGACTTGACTACGCGATCGACGGGGCTCGGTTCGATCCCCGGCGGGGACAAGCATTTGTGTGATGAGCATAAATGTTTGTATTTCCGGGTTTGGGTGCTTATTAAATATATTCTAGTATTTATATATGTATTTCTATGTATTAGTATCGTTGACTAACACCCGTAACACAAGCAAATAATTTGCTTACTTTGGGGTTAGATCAGTAAGTGTAATTTCTCCCGTGAATATATTATTTATTTATTTAAATAAAAAAAATCAAATAAATAAAAAAGGCCTTTGCAATCACATCATCATATATTATGTTTGTAAAATTAGCTGTAAGTTTTCACATCTATCTTACACTCCAAACTAGAATACAACAGTGACAAGCACTAATGCTATTATGACAGGAATAAATAAGGCGGTGGTACCAGACCGGGGTGAAACAATGAAGAACTCTACCACCTAGTAGCTACAATGGTAGCGGCTCATATACCCAACCGTTCGTCTCTTACTAACTGCCTGGCAAAACGTCAGGTGATCTATTCTACAAAGAGAGCTCGGACCAACATGGGGATTTGCCCCATCGTTTATGTTGTTGATATATCCTACGAGAATATTATATTTTTACGGGATAAGTATACAGGGTTACACTTTAAAGGCTCGGCCAAATTATTAAAATTAGGAACTAAATATTGAATTGAAAGTGCGTTTTAATTATTATTGTAAAATTATTACGAGATAATATTAAAATATTTGTTTAAAAATATCCCACTAAATTCATGAATTGGGCGCACCGAGTCTTGTGAATGAACTCTGTAATGCTGGCCGTGTGTCATTTTACATTTACCTATAATTATGATTTAATCTGTCGCTCTAAATACATTTTTTTCTGATAACTTTTAATTTGTTTAAAGTAGTAAAATATTTAAGTTCGAATTTTGCGTAATTGAAATTATATTCATGCGTTTTGTTTTTTGTGTCGGATAAAAATGAAATTAATAATTTTTAAATTATTTTTTTAATTACATAAATCGAATATATTATTGATTCTGAACAGCCTCTGAAAATTTGGCCGGAGCTTTGAAAGAAACCCTGTATGTATGATGGCACACGATTAAGTAACTTAACAACAATATTGTAAGTAACTTAATTGAATAAAAATAAATAATATACCAAATGCAATTTTACAAATTTGGATCCATCTTTACTTGAGAAGAAACAATACTTGGTCTCAATTAAACCCGGATCCTTTGTATAACTGCGCTGTTATACAATTAAATTACTTACCAAAATTTTATTAAGTAATTCAATCTTGTCGCTACATACCTATATATACTTGTCTCGGAAAATATATTATTCTCGCAGGATACATCAAAAACTTAAACCATGTGCCCCGTGTTGGTCCGGACTCCGATTGTAGAAAAGGTCATTTGCTGTTCTGCCTGGCAGTTCGTAAGAGGCGAACATGATAACGTTGATTTTCCGCGAAGTTTTAAAAAATTAGATAAGATCTATTAATTATAAACATCTGTTAGCAGGAACGTTCTGGGTTTCTTTAAGACGGATTTCCGTAAAACTAAAATGAGTTTTGTAATTCAATTCGTCATTAAAACATAGTAGAACTATATTTAATTAATTAAAATTACAATCGATCATTGACGTGCATAATATTACCCGTCAATGCAATCGATCCAAATGACAAAAGAAACAATGAAAATTTCAACGTCACTGCGCTTTGTGTGTGAACATTAGAACAACAACAACAGGTTCAACGGCTTGTCCTGTTAAATTATTTAAAAAGTACCAGGAAATATAAACCCTAACATAATTTGCCATATCTATGCTATCCATATCCATACTTTCTTACCTAATAATCTATATTACCTAATTAATTATAATGAATAATGTATATAAAAAATATCTATATCCATATCCATACTAGTGTTATAAATGCGAAAGTCTGTCTGTCTGTTACGCTTTCACGGCTAAACCGCTGGACCGATTCCCATGAAATTTGGCATGGATATAGTTGAAGATCCGGGGTGAAACATTTTTTTTTTAAAATCAGTCCCTGGCGGGCTGAAATAGGCGATGAAATTTTTATTAAAAGCTATTTGGACGACTTATTAATATATTCGCGGGCGAAGCTGCGCGGGTCAGCTAGTTTATAATATAAATGCGAACATTTGGATGGCTCCTCAATCACGTAAAAAACTACTAAACGGATGTGGAAATAATGAAATTTGGTACACAGGTAGATGATGACCCGGAACAATCACATAGGCTGCTTTTTATCCCAAAAAAATTAGTTGTTCCCGTTTTATTATTGTGATAGCTAAA
The DNA here is from genome assembly GCA_036924255.1 of Apodemia mormo. Taxonomy (NCBI): domain Eukaryota; kingdom Metazoa; phylum Arthropoda; class Insecta; order Lepidoptera; family Riodinidae; genus Apodemia; species Apodemia mormo. The sequence goes on from JAUPFN010000003.1 coordinate 9,530,739, forward strand.
CACTTGACTAAAATTATAAGCGTAGTCAGAAGCAAGACATTGTAATTATTAGTATTTTTAGTAGTATTTTATAGTATTAAACGCGCAATTTGCTTAATCCTTAATTAAAAACAATATAAATAAAATAAAATATAAGAAATAGTAAAAATGAAACACTTTTTCATTGTTTTATACATACATAAGTTAACATTTTTAACGCTAACGACGTGTATAATATATAACGACGCTTCTACTTTTTCAAGTATATTTTGTAAGTTTGTTGACTATCACTAGTAATACGTCTCTGAGGTAAGTCACGGATAAACATGGCGAGAGTATAACGGCTTCTTGTAGACTATGAAACCCTATAAAAGGAGATTTCTTACAGCCACCCGGTGAACTTGAATATAAATATTATATAAAAATTTACAATACACTAAGTACAAAACTACTACTACATAAGTAAAAAAATAATCTAGTTTATTAATACGTGAAGCCAAAATGTTGTATTCCTTTTAACGACAATAATTATGCGAACGGAGGAATATGAAATTTGGCACAGTTAATATTGACACGATGAAAGAATGCAGAAAGCTAATGTTTTTATAAAATATGCGTTAAAACCATTGACTTATATATATATGTCAATAATAAAACACATTAAATTAACAAAAATAATCATTTCACATTCTACCATTTATTTGACACACACCCCAGCAATATTATAAATGCGAAAGTATATTGGATGGATATTTGTTACTTTTTGGTCAAATTCGGCGCACATAAAGATGAACGTGGAATAGCATAAAGTGTAATTTTTATCTCGGAAAAATAAGTTGTTCTCGAGGGATTCTCAAAAAATTAGCTGCGGGCTGTAGGGCGCTACTAGTATTTACATAACTATTTTGATTATGGTTACAGTTTGCTGTCAATATAAAGAAATATTATTGCAGGCCGCGGCGCGGCTGTGCGTTATTACGTATCGTTGAAAGAAAATGTATGGCTCAACTAACTTTAATCATACTCGGTATTAAATTCATACACTAATTTGATATAAAAAGTATATGATTATAAAGAGAAACCTTAATTCTTCAAATTCTGTATAACTTTAGGTCTTTGAAGAGAGTTATTTACTCTAAAAAATCTAGTTAAAAAAATAAATTTGGTGACCGTCGGTAGATTATTTTATGTGTGTAAACACGAAATAGGTTCACTGGCTTTATGAATTTACTTTATTTTATTATCAATATTATCTTATCCACTCAGAATAGATCCCTATCAAAAACCCCTTCATTCGGATGTTTAATGAATAATTTAAAAAAAACGTTGCACTTTTGTATTTTTCAAACTTTTGTTTAGTCATGATTGATAGAAATGGTAAAACGGTATTATAGAGTTGTGACCGAATTTCCTTAAGGTTTGAACAGAAAAATACTTAGAAAACAATTAAAATTGTGACATGGAAAATGGAATAGAATGCTGACACCAGACATACAATCATGAGTAATAAGTGATAAGTGATAATGACGTAGGTATGCGGGCGAAGCAGAGTTAAATGAAATGTTACACGGTAAGCAATTGATATCGGTATTCCTGCACAGACGTATTCAGAGCTTGAAAAGCTTTAGAAACAACAAAGAAAAATATCGACACAGGATTTGAACCTGCGACCCTCTCCCTAAAGTCGGGACGCTCTACCACTGAGCTAGTGTCAATAGGATCGACGTGGCAAAATTCTTCTTTGCTATATGATCGATTCCGTCGTATCTAGAGCTTATGAGATGGATTTTATACATACTAATCTAATTACATAGGTAATTAAGGTTAATTCCTTGAATTTTGACCAAATTTCCGAAAAAACTCGCGCGGAACAGTTCACATTACTAAGTTTTCTTTGTAATTAAGTAATATTCTTTATTTTTACATATTTATTTATCACATATAAAATTAAGATAAATATAGCACATACAAAGAGTTTACACATTTTTTAGCGTAATTCTTACTAATCAGAAACCTAAATCGATACTAAAGTTACGATTATTACCATCATTAATCGCTCGTGGGTCGTATAAACGTAATCGATATTTTGTCTTCATGTTAATCGAGCGAACGAGTATCGATTAATTATAAGAGTTGATTAGTTGTGGGCGGATCACCCCTAACGAGAAAGGCCGTTTCGTGTTTGTTTAATTAATATTGAGTCCACCCACAGGATATTTTGTACTTCCATATCAAGGATTGCTCCTGGTCTTAAAAGACTATGTCATAGACTAAAACTAGCTTTGCAAATAGTCGATCAAATTGTGTGAAGTGTATTCATTGCTGCTAATTTAAAAAAAAACTACTAAAAATTTAAGTTTTTTTATAGATTGTTGTTGAATATCAAGCAATAAATGAGGTAAATAAAGTCTCTTATTATTTATCTCCCTAAGACCCCCCCTAGTCTAGAAGTAGCCCATTCGGCTCAGATCATGAAATTCCGGGTTCAATTCCTGGGTCGGGCAAAATTATTATTGAGGTTTTTCTCTAAAATCTAATATCTCCGTAGTAGTAATATCTCAGTAGGAGAAGGCCTATGTTCAGCAGTGGACGTGTGGTGGACGTCCAATGGCTGATATAATGTAATGATAAGAACAATGGTGGGTTTGTTCCAGTATACTGAAAGAAGCGCTCGCTCGTTCAAAAAAAAAACATCTAAATCCTTATATATAGTTTCGCATAAATAATTAATCATCAGTAATATATCTATCCATCCACCCGATAAAAAATAACACGGAAGTGCATTCTTCAAGAAACTACTTTTTAGCGATTTAAAATCATAATCATACGATGTATCACGCTTTTAATTACTTTTTTGTCGATAACGTATGCCTAGTTAATTAACAGGCACCTTGAAAGTTGGAACGAGTTTAATAACATCCCCTGAATTGATAAATTACAGATGAGCATGCCTTCGACCTAAAGTAGCGAGAATATAACTTTATGTTTAACACAGAAACGTTATTTTAGCTTCGAGATTCTTAAAACTTATAATTAGATTTGGCGAATGTCCGCCCATTCTGGTGATTTGTTTGGTGTAAATTTAAAGCTGATAGCATATATTTCAACTTTGTGGAAAGCAGTTTAAAAATACATTGACCAGAATCGGTCACTGATGATGAAAATGTGTCTTAGTTCGATCGGTTAACTTCATTGCTTAGATATAAACATTGACATATAGTAATACTATGTCGATGGATATCTAATATTATCTTTGTACTTAATAATATAACTATCTACAGTACGTAATATTATTTATGCAAATACTGTTCGGCCCAAAGTAGATTTCGGTGTTCATTTGGTAAACAAAATCTTGATAGGGTTGTAACATAGTTTAGTTTAGTCCCTCTTATAATTAATCGATACTCGTTCGCTCGATTAACATGAAGACAAAATATCGATTACGTTTTACGACCCACGGGCGATTAATGATGGTAATAATCGTAACTTTAGTATCGATTTAGGTTTCTGATTAGTAAGAATTACGCTAAAAAATGTGTAAACTCTTTGTATGTGCTATATTTATCTTAATTTTATATGTGATAAATAAATATGTAAAAATAAAGAATATTACTTAATTACAAAGAAAACTTAGTAATGTGAATTGTTCCGCGCGAGTTTTTTCGGAAATTTGGTCAAAATTCAAGGAATTAACCTTAATTACCTATGTACAGTACCCGGCGATAAATATTGCACATCGACCTTTGGAAAGAAACAATCGGCTAATTTCGGCTTCGTAGAGCGTTATCTCTGTCGCACAAAATACAAACAGTCCGGTACCTATTAGGAGCTGTTAAAACAAGTATGATTTGCTTCTTTTGATATTTTTATTCTTTGTATAAAATACACTAATTTTTCTATAAGTGATGGCTTTAGGTTGGGGTAAAATAAAATAAAAAAACATTTTTACATTATGTTTACGTATTTAATTATTTTGGAACATTACAGCTTTAGTGTACATAATAAACACCATTATACCTATTGCTAAAATGAGACATTGCAATAAAAATAATAATAATTCTAATTCTCAATTACTTCCATTTCACTATCTGTGCTCTCAAAGAGGTCAATATCACTGTCACTATCAGTCGTATTTATTACTAATCTATCAGTGTAATTGTCTAAACTGTGTTGAATGCTTCTATATTCATTCTCACATTTGATTGCATGATCGCAAACCTTTTTCCACTCTTCAGCGCCGATCATGTTTACTTTTTCAGTCAATAATGTTTTTACTGTAGTTAAGTTCATACCCACATTTCTAGAGGCTACATAGCCTTTCAGTTGAGACCATATATTTTCAATTGGATTAAAATCCGGATGATATGGTGGCAATCGCAACACAGTGTGCCCATGTTCGGCAAGTATTTTGTCCACAGAAAACTCTGTATACCTCTCCTTGTGCTGACATATAATAGCGTAAATCTGGGTTTTTGTTAATTTTGGATCAACTGGAATTTCATGTCTGTTTAACCAGTTGATCATTTCCCGTTTAATGGTGTTTGAGTTAGGGGGTCTCTCAACATACTTGTTGTGATAAGGTGCGTTGTCGATAACTAGAACAGAATCACTGGGTATATTTGGGATTAATTGGTTAACCAGCCATTTCTCATAGTTATCGTTATTCATTTCATTGTGATAGTCACCTGTAGTGTCCGTGGATTTATACGTTAAAAAAGCACCGGGTACAAAGCCTTTTTCATTTCCCGCATGAACTATTATCAAACGTTGACCTTTTGAAATTGGCTTTTTTACTCCTTTTTTCTTATCGTCACTCCAAGATTTCCCTTTAGTGTGGGATGCATGTATATATGACTCATCCATGTAGACGATATTTTTTCCTGTTTCGCGAAATTTGCGTATTTTATCAAGGTATTCCATTCGTTTGAGACTAACGTCGTGCTTTTCCATTAGAATTTTTCGATTATCTTCCATTTTAGTGAACTGAAATCCCATGTCATGAAGTATTTTTCTCAACGTTTTTTCAGACCCATTGTAATTAATAGCTTCAGATAACTTAGCTTTTAATGATTTTATTGTTGGCAGTTCATTAAATCGTAAGTGAAAATCATACACCATTCTTCGAACAACATCGTAATCAAAATCGTCCATATCCAAACGAAATTGCTTTTTTGGTCTCCCTTTTTTTGGAGTGCTGAACTTAATTTCAGTCGAATGTGTTTCAGTACTGACTTCGTTTAATATATTGTTCAAAGTTCTTCTTGAAATTCCAGTGGCATTTGCAACTCGCTCTTGAATCTTCTTAAAATAACAACTTACATTTTCATCTACTTTTTTTTTAAATCTATCAGCTTCGCTTACAAAGTATTTATAAACATTGTAGATAATTTCACGTGACTGACCTCGTAAAGGTTTCCCTCTTTTTCCGAAAGATGCCATATTACAACTTTAAATTATTTAAATTTGTGGGTGTTATCAACTCTAAATATATATTTTTTTCGGGACGCGACTGCACTCTATCGTACTTGAACAACGACTGACTTAACGTCACATAGGTAGTTTGGGACAGAGATAACGCTTTACGAAGCCGAAATTATCCGATTGTCTCTTTCCAAAGTTCGATGTGCAATATTTATCGCCGGGTACTGTAATTAGATTAGTATGTATAAAATCCATCTCATAAGCTCTAGATACGACGGAATCGATCATATAGCAAAGAAGAATTTTGCCACGTCGATCCTATTGACACTAGCTCAGTGGTAGAGCGTCCCGACTTTAGGGAGAGGGTCGCAGGTTCAAATCTTGTGTCGATATTTTTCTTTGTTGTTTTTAAAGCTTTTCAAGTTCTGGATACGTCTGTGCAGGAATACCGATATCCATTGCTTACCGTGTAACATTTCATTTAACTCTGCTTCCCCCGCATACCTATGTCATTATGTCAGCATTCTATTCCATTTTCCATGTCACGATTTCAATTGTGTTCTAACTATTTTACTGTTCAAACTTAAAGGAAATTCGGTCACAACTCTATAATACCGTTTGACCATGTCTATCAATCATGACTAAACAAAAGTCATCATATAGGTATCTATGTGCCAAATTTCATGCGAACCCGTTCGGTAGTTTTGGCGTGATGAGGTAACAAACAAACATCGATCCATCCATACATCCAAACATCCAAACTTTCGCATTTACAAATTACAAATGCGAAAGTTGTTGCTTCTTAAATTTTATTTTTAACTTGATTGATTTAGATTTTTTATACCATTGAATATCAAATAAGCAGATAATAATTCACGGGACAAATTACACTTACTGATCTAACCCCAAAGTAAGCAAATTATTTGCTTGTGTTATGGGTGTTAGTCAATGATACTAATTCATAGAAATACATATATAAATACTAGAATATATATAATAAACACCCAAACCCGGAAATACAAACATTTATGCTCATCACACAAATGCTTGTCCCCGTCGGGGATCGAACCCGAGCCTCGTTGATCGCGTAGTCAGGGTCTCTAACCACTCGACCAACGGGGCGGTCTAAGTTGAATTCTTCCACGTAGTAGTCACGATTTTAGTGACATAATCGTTAATCTTTTACAAACTGCCTGCAGATGACTCGAAATTCTTAATCCGAACCGCAAGGGACTGGAATTCCTGAGTCTGTGTTCCCCGTTGAGTACAATCTGGAGATCTTCAAGAGAAGAGTGAACAGGAACCTTCTAGGGAAGCGCGTTCTATCTTAGACCGCATCTTTGCTTACTATCGGGCGAGATCGTGGTCAAGCGCTTCCCTATCGATACTAAAAAAAAACTCTGCTTGATGATTTCGACAGTGAAACCATCGCCTATAGACACCGGAAATTTTAATAGCGTTTGCTATCTGTGAAGTGGGACGGCGATGCCACATGCACCGGCTACCTAACCTTCAAACCGGAACATAACAATGACAAGCATTGGCGCTATTGCGGCAGGAATAGGTAAGGCGGTAGTTGATGAATTCTTCCACGTAGTAGTCACGATTTTAGTGACATAATCGTTAATCTTTTACAAACTGCCTGCAGATAGTCTATTATTCAAAGGCGGCCTGGCCTTACACGGGATAAACAGCAGCTGTAGGGAAATCCTTATATAGCGTGCACAATATTCTTTAAAAAAAATATGACTTACGTTTTAGTTATAAAATAAGGCAAAAGCTAATAACACAAGATTGCAACCTATTATTTTTGTGTCTAATTATATTGCCACAAAATACCAAATAACAATACTTAATAGTACGAGTACTATTGATAATTCTTTCATGGTTTTATACGTATACACTAGAATCAGCTTTATTTTATAACCGCTGTCGTTTATTACTTGAGCTATAAACCTTGGACCTTACCCGAAGGCGTGCCCCAGCAGATGACCCGGTCTGGATAAAAATTCGATTACAATTAAATTAACTTGGCCCCTATTTGTTTAACATTAATGTTATCTGGTTTGACTGAGTGAATAAAATTGAAAGCAGAAAAAGTATGACGAAGATCAAGAGTAGAATATGGCAATTTTTAAGCATGTCAAACTTGAAGCGTCTTTCATGGCCAGAACGTAAAATCTCATACGCGTTTTATACAAATTATAAGAATTTTTAAGAATACATCAACTACGTTATTGCTTGACATCTCGTTAAATGCAAGGGAAGGCTAAGCTTTTCACTACTATCATGATTACTAAGTAGATGATAGTTTTTTTTTATATCATAAGATAGTAAACAAGGAGATGGGTCTTCTGATGGAAAGAGTCAACCATCGCCTAAAGACACCAACGATGTTAATGGTGCGTTGCTATCTTGTGGTGAGGTCTAATGCCAAATGCATAAGTTTACCGGCTACCTTACCCTCCAAACCGGAACAGGACAGTGACAAGCTATTACGGCAGGAGGGTGTAAGGCGGTGGAACTAGGCCCGTACGAGACAATGCAGAACTCTACCACCTAGTAAAGTTTTGCAATATCTTGCTCGAATTTGGTATCAGTGACTTACCTCTATACATATCAATATCGTCAATGCTTGCCACTGTCTTGTTCTGGTTTGGAGAATAAGCTATCCGGTAAACTTACAGCAGTAGCGCCACATGGTTGGCAGTACACAGTTAACATGTTTGAGATGACGGTTAGTATACGTTATGGTCGTAGACGGCTAGACTTAGGTGCTGGTAGTAAGGCGGCCTATTTTTAAACTTATAGAAATGAGCTAATAAATTTGATTGAATAAAAAAATAGATGTCTGCAGCCGGTATGCAGGAGCGGCTTAACCTATAGTGCAGGGTGTGCAATGCACACGGGCACCGCCGTCTCAGACAGCTAAGAAGAAGCTAAGAGTGAGACAACTGAGCATAATCTTGGGCCCATTAGGGGGCGCCAGGGTTTCATTGCATACGGGCGCTACACGAGCTAGAGCCGCCCCTGCCGGTATGCTATATATTTGGTAATAAATATTGTTAGTTAACATTCTAGTTGATCATTTTGAAGTTACCTAACTTCGAAATATGTCCAAGTTCGAAATTAGTTTGTTTCTCAATTTTTGAAACCCTCGTCTTATTTTTGGTAGTAATCTTTTGGTCCTTTTATTGTATTACATCTACTTGATTGCGCTAGGAACGCTATTTTTGTGCGAGGATAAGATAGACTAAATATAAGGGTTAACTGATGCCAACCTGTGATAGTACGTAGGAAAACTGTTCAGGGCTGGTTCAGAAGGCTGCTGAACCTCTTCAATATACTTGCTTGCTTTTCACAAGGGCTCCTTTGTAAAGGAGGACGATGACTGAGCCCGATACTGCTATCATAACAGTTGGTAGAATTCTACAATTAATATAACACCTTTATTTTAAAATATTATTATTTATTATTAGATATTAATATAGTACCTTGTTCAATAAAATACCTTTTCCGTTGTGGGTAACATCATTACTTGAAGTTGTGTACTCATTTGGAAGGTAATGTAATTAGTAATTGTTTGGTTGATGTAATCTTTTGAATTATCATTTAATTCCTGGGTCGAGCAATCCAAAAAAGAATATAGTTTTTACAAATAAAAAAAAATTGCAGTAGAGTCTAGAAATTTGGTTTTGTTCACAACCCGTTCCTTAAAAAGCATATATATTAAGCTCTCTCAGTTATTAGAAATGGAGTAGGAGTTCTCAAAGTTGACAACTGCAGCGATGGAAATCACCAATCATTTCACCGGTTTATAAGCTGCGGAATCGTATTGACCTCTTTATGTCTATTCGATTTATCTATACATATAATAAAATCGTAAGAAAGTCAAAACATTACATTGAATATTTTTTAAAAGAATATTTGGGGCGTGATCTACAATCGATATCGAAGCCAAAAATATAGTTTTTAGAATTTTTGTCTGTTTGTCTGCATGTATGTCCGGGGAAAAACTTAAAAAGTTTTTCCCCGGACAGTGCATGGACTTACTTCAAATTTTGCATGAATATTACTTAAATTACTTAAAAAAAGCAGTGACTTAGAAATACTGAAGCGCGTCAGGATAAAGGTTAATTGCAAGCTAAAATTTAGAAAATGACGATTCAAAACTTTGCATGAATATTACTGACAGGTCGGGTCAACATATAGGCTACATATTATCACTTATCACCTACGGGGGAGGTGCTGTGCGGAGTAAAGTCCGCGCGGACGAAGTCGCTGGCAACAGTTAGTTCCTTATAAAATACTAACTGCGACTAATTGATAAATTATGTTCAATATTTTAATGTTACGAGTATCATAGCCCAAAAATGGAACAGTTGTATTTTCCGTTATCTACCTAGAGAGCCAATTGCTTGTTAATATGCTATAAAATATATATACATTTATGTATTATGTATAAAATTTTGTAAATAAATAAAATTTTTGGCGAATCCCGTGGAATCACCTAATTTTTCCCGGAAGAAAGTAGCCTATGTTATTTCAGGTGTGCTTACCTGTGCGCCAAATTTCATTCTAATCTGTTCAGTAGTTTTTGCGTGATCGAGTAACAAAAATCTATCCATCCAAACATTCAAACTTTCGCATTTATAATATCAATGTAGATAAAGTTTACTAATTGAAAATAATTTCAACAGAGGCGTTAAGAGTGAGCCAACTAATCTTAAATCAACTTACTAAGCATCCAGTAATAAGCTAATGTTCAACGCAATATTAAAATTGAATTGGAGATTGATATTAAATACTAACTCTCTTTAATTCTAAACAGAGTGTAATATAGATGTTTGTAAATAGTGTGTACTGGTGGTTTTACAGTATGGAATTTAATATCTCATCCATTCCATTATAAATTAATTTGCTAGAGTCTCTCTCATTAATTGTAGGAAAGGTGGGATTTTTTGACTGTAAGATTAAAGTAGTCCCACACTAGTAACCCGACATTAATTTTTCCAAGTTAAGGTATAATAAATTTATGGGACACATATGTTGCATATGCTTAAATAAAACACATGTCAATTAAGATGCAAAAGCAAACTTGAATACTTCCTTCCGATAAGTTCGTATTTTAATTTTATCAAACATAAACATTATATAGGAGAGCCCGAAATGCTAAATTGGTATTTACTCGAGCGTCGTATATCGAAATTATAGGAAAAATAAAAGGTTATTATAATGTATTTAATTTCAATGGCGAGGAAATAATCGATAGATAAAAAAAATATGTAAAAACAGCAGTGACTAAGAAATACTGAAGCGCGTCAGAATATAGGTTAATTGCAAGCTAAAATTTAGAAAATCTGACGATTCAAATGTAGATAAAACAAAACTACGAATCCGAGATTAAATTAACTCACATCGACTAACAGTCTCTAGCTTAAAGTGACATTTGAATTAAATGTGGGATTAATAGCTCATTTAAGTTTTGGGCAAAGAAAAAGAGGCTATTTACCTCTTATTCGATAGAATAAACTTGATACAACTAATCAATATTCATTCTGATTGTATTACACATCATCTACACATACAACCTACTTGTACAATAGGGATAAGGATGGTCTTACTTGCACTTAATTTTCTTCCAAAAGCTTATTATAAATATTAGCTGTAACTGTATAGTATATATATAACTGTATAGCTTGTATAAATAAATTATGTATATTATTATATATAACAACACAAAAGCAGAAATAAAATACTTCCTCCCGATGAGTTAGCTGTTGATTTTTATCTGTCATAAACATTACTAATTGAATATCATTTCTACAGGGGCAATAAAAGCTAGACCACGAATCCGCGCTTAAATCAACTCGCATCGACCAAATAACAATCTTTAGCTTAAAGCAACATTATAATTGAATTTTAGATTAATAGCTCTTTTCAATCCCGAGCCCACGCTTCCTTCCCACGAAGGTTTGATTCATAATTAAATTTCTTATTGGATTACATTTTAATTAAACACGATTATATTATTAATGAGTGTCATTTCATTCGGTATTGTTTCGCCGTGATCGATGAACGATCACCAATCACCTGTCATATTTTTCAAAGTTCGACGTTCAATCAGATGATGATTGATTGTAAACGCTTGTTGAAAGCCGAAATTGAATTATGTTTCTTTGGTTTCATTACGTGATACGAACATGATAACGAAAGTTTAGCTTTCGCTTGTGGTAATTGAAATTTAATTGCTTTACTGGTGAATCATTATGATTGATTATGGGCCTTTAAGTGCTAATTTTAATAAGTTAAACAGTCAGTCTTATTGTGTATGTCTGCGAGTTGAGGTATGGACCACCCTATATGGTGTTTTGTTATTTTGTTGAGTGATATTTTAGAATGTATATTTGGCAAAGAAGAAAATAACTCGGTTGTGTGATATGGTGTGAGATAATCGCTTCCTATAGACTCAGAAGACAAGTAAAAAGTTTTCTTTATTTTTTTTAATCTGTTACAAACTTTTATTGTAAATTCTACAGTAAGGTAGCAATACAAGTTTTAAAATAGTGTAAAATATGTGATGATAAGAACTATTACTATTATGTATGCAGTAAACCAGAAAGTTCATAAATGTGGAAAAAGCAAGGCAAATCTACAAGGATCATGATGTATGGCACTCGGATCTCTTTGCCTACGCCAGAAGAAATCTGGAATAAAGATGTTATAAACTAGAATTACATAGTATTATAATATTGATCTACAAATAAATTGTTAATAAAATAATAAAACAATTACATTCTTCGCCTGCAAAAGGACCAAATAATAATATATCGTACTCGTAGTTTTACTTTTAAAATTAATTAACTTTTTCGATCTGGTGTCTTTTTTATAGGTGTTTATTTAAAATATTGGGAATTTTATGAGAGTTATTTAAACTTTAAGGGTAAAAGAAACTCACGTGGGTATTGTAACATCCTTGGTCTGGCTTTCCAAGCTGGAACACCACAGCGATATGCACAAATGTTATGGTAGTAGAAATAAACATCACCAGAACATCGCAAACATCTTGGAAGATTTCAAACTGTAATTTCTCCCTGTTGGCGTGGGCCTTGTTTGAATAGTCCATCTGTTATCTTGTGAGATAGTGCGTAAACCGAAACGCAAAGTCTAAGTATTAGAAAACTGTCACTATATACATATATATATATATATATATATATATATATATATATATATATATATATATATATATATATATATATATATACTACTGCAATAATGATGACTCTTGTATAGTAAATAAAGTTTCAAATAACTTTGAACATTGAATATCGTCGGCACTTGGTAAAACTCCCATATTAATTTGTGTTAATAGAATGTTACAAACACTTGTACTGTTGTACTTAGATTTTATAGAACAGTACAAGTGTTTGTAACATACTATTAACATAAATTTCAAATACCTACTAGAAAGACGTTGGTGTAGGATAAATTAAGATATGAACAATGAACATAGCTGTTGTAGACAGAGTGAAGTGTGCTGAGCATAAGTATTTAATATCGCATGACGCGCTATTTTAACAGTTTTCTGGAAACATATTTAAAGTGCTTTTACCACTTTTTTTTTCTAAAAATTCTTATGCAACGCAAGCGTAACTACTGCTTGATGCGATTTGATGGAAAATTCTATCCACTGAATAAGGGAGACCCCTTACTTTCACGCGCACGGCTAGTATAAGTAGGAGAGTCCAAGATGCTAAATGAAGATTTACTCGAGCGTTGTTGCGAACTATTGGATTTTGTAGATTAGATGATAGAAATAAAAAATGATGTGGTGTCGCGGGACACCAGGTAGGAACGAACTTCCTTTGGCTAAACGGCACTACTCGCTTGTGTACGCGACTGTCGCGCCTGCGCACGTCTCATTTAACGGTTATATTCCACGCATTTTTCTTACGGTTTTACTATCACATTTTTTTCAGTTCGGTCGCGCAGCAAAATCCCTATCCCCTCCAAGCCTGCCGTAAGGAACTTCGTTCCAATAAAGAATTATATTATATTATTTTCATTTTAATGGTGGGGAAAGCATCTACGGATTCTCAAAAGAATAAAATAAAACAGTGACAGAAATACTGAAACGCGCCAGACTAATGTTGAGTTATTGAAAATCAAAAGTGTACCTACATTTAGAAAATCTGACGATTTCGGAGGTGGGAGGGTCAGAAAGTTGCTTAAAAAACGTTATCTTGGCATTCTCGAGCGCGGTCGTATTTTCTTTTATTTTTAGGGAAATGATGTAAGAATAACGAAAAAAATAAAGGTAATCGACAATTTCCACTAGACGAAGTTATTGGATTTTTTCCCCTAGATGTGCGTCTTATATGTATAAAGAGCTTATATTTGTTGGCGAGTCTCATCAGTACGCCATGTATCTCTCCTACGTTAATCTGCTGCGTAAATCCCAAAATTCCTTCTTAGGCTCCTCTACTAAAATATAAAAAAATAAAAACTGTAATTTTATAACTTAATAGCTTTTCAAATTGAAAGCTATTTAAAAAGTGCACGTTGAATTCTGATATGGGCTTATAGTACATTAATTTGATAATTTCGGGTGACGCAATAGTTCTGTAGCACTTCTAGGTTGATCTCATCAATCTCCTTTAGCAGTTTATTTACTTTACAAACCGGAATTCGATAGTGTTGATTAATTAATACCTAAGGTTATTGCGGAAGGTATAGGTAAAACGGTGATACCAAGCATGAGACAAAATTTTAACACCTAGTAGCCACGATAATAGCAACATGTCTTTTTTATAATTAAGCCACAACGGTAGTGACTCGCATGGCTAATCGTTCGCCGCTTACGTACTGCCTGGCAGAACGACATATGATCTGTAGGGCTACTCTTGAAAACCGATTTTAATTTTAAATGAATATTGCGTACTCTGGACAACTATATTCAATTATTGGATTCGGCGACAGCGCCACACGGATTTCGAAATTTTTTGGAACTACTCATTATTGCTTTTATTCGTTATTTTGTTTAAAACGGTACTTAAAATTTCCACTTGTAACACTAGCTTGACGTGTAACGATCATATCTATTTCCAATAATTAGGTCGTTACTATACTGAATCAATGTGGGCAATATTGGTTTCAAGAGTACCGTTTTTTGACGAACTTATTTTTTTTATCAATATTGGTTTAAGATTTATATTGTTTTCAAGAGTAGGCCTACTGTTCTTAGAGTCCAGACCAACACGAGGTGTCCAGCTAGTCGTCGCCTTTTACGAACTGGCTGGCAGTAAAGCAAATAATTTATTCTTCAAATGGAGCCCAGAATAAACCGTTTATTAATTACTAGCTGACACGCGCTATCTCGCCTGCAAATAGATTACTAATTGAATATCATTATATTATCACGAATATATGAAATCATTCAATTTTTAAAAAAGTCAAGATCATAAGGTATAAGAAAGTTCATACAATTTTTATCCTCCTTTACAGCTCCCACCAGAATGACTTTTGTAAAAAATGTTTGACGCTGGGTCTTCGAGTATCCCTGTAGCAAATTTTATAGGTTTAGCGGTTTAGCTGTGAAAGTATAATGGACAGACTGTAACAAACTCTCCCGAAGACCCTCTAAACGCACATTTTAAATATAACAAAATTGTCTGTTATATTTCGTTTATAAAGGAGTCAACAGAGTTATAATCATATTATCTGGCCAAATGATTCATCTAGTGTTAAATTGAGGACTCATTTTGTGTTATATAGTTTACCCAATCATTCTTTTCAAAGGTACACTTCATCTCTTATAAACAACCATACTTTATCAGGAAATGTATACTATAGATTGATTTAAAGGACTAAAATTTAATAAATTGAATATATTTGGCTTAAGGGAGGGAGTAATATATTACATAAATACATAAATACATAATAAAGATATTTGAATTAAGAAAAGGAGTAATACATTACATAGATACATAAGTACATAATAAAGATATTTGACTTTAAGGAAGGGAATAACATATTAAATATATACATAAAGTACATAATAAAATATATAGCTTAAGAAAGCAATATGATGATATTAATAATTACATTGTCTTCATCTAAAGGAAAGAAGTACGGCAGTATGGAATATATGGATAAAATTATTGTAATATTTAGGTTGGGAGTTGTAAAGCACTTTAGTGCCGCAATTTTATTATTGTGGGATATGTAAGAGGCGCCGCCACGCCTCACATGTGTGGATACCAAGCCGGCTGAAGGCCTTCCTAGCGTATCCCCCAGAAGTATATTGAAACTAAAAGGAACTAAAGTCCTTAATCTCAAAGAGAAAATCAATATATTATGAAGAACCAAGTTATTGGCAGATAGGCTTTACTATTGTGGGGTCACAAAGTGATAGCCATATAGTTTAATGTCCAAACATGTGAATACATTGTTTGGAAGTTGATGAGTATAGGCATGACCAAGGTGCGTCATTAATATTGAGCACAGCCAAAAGGCCAAATAATAAATATGTTTCTCAAGTATACAGTTAAGCATGGACTTGAAGTAAGTAAATGTTGATAAAAATATATACCGTTGCTACTTAGTAACAAACAGTAACAAAATAATAAATAAATATTGGCATGACAAAGGTGCATCATTTGTATTGAGCACAGTCAAAAGGCCAAATAATAAATATGTTTCTCAAGTATACAATTAAGCATTGACTTGAAGTAAATAAATGTTGATAAAAATATATACTGTTGTTATTTTAGTAACAAACAGTAACAAAATAATAAATAAATATTGGCATGACAAAGGTGCATCATTTGTATTGAGCACAGTCAAAAGGCCAAACAATAAATATAATTCTCAAGTATACGATTAAGCATTGACTTGATCAAAGTAAAATAATTAAAATAATATATAAAGTACTCAAGTTTGCGATAGCATTGACTTGGAGTACATAAATGTTGATAAAGTATATAGTGTTGTTATTTTAGTAACAGCCAGTAATAATAAATATTGGCATGACTAAGGAGCATCATTTGTATTGAGCGCAGTCAAAAGCCAAATAATAAATATAATTCTCAAGTTTACAATTAAAGTTTGTGCAAGTTTGTTTTAACAATTACTTGACAAAACTAAGACAGATAATATGTTGTCTTCAATCACAATACCGAAACATTAATAGTCGGTACGCGATAAATAAACATATATAAAAAGTAATCATTGCTCGCAATGAACTTCAAATAATCCAAATCATAAAAATTTCATAAGTAAAATCAATTAAGATAATCCTTATGACGAAAGTCAAATGAACTCAGGTTAATGTATAAAAATACATTAAAACAAGCAATTTAATATATCCAGCTCTGTGATGTAGCTCATACCTGGTTGATGATTTGATTGGTTATGTAGATAGATCAACTTTGCTAGGCGTTAGATAGTTGGTGTTTATCTGGGTTAACCCTCTGAATACACTGTTTGCGGTAGGACTTATCCGAATACCATGCACTGGCAACGAGGAGATAACCATAACGACAACATTACATGTGTGTCTTTATATAGATATACACAATGCATGCGACATGCATACAACCCTGATGCCTTCGCAAAGCCGACACTACCTTGTGACGAAGGTATGGTCCAATCAAAAAGCCAAATAATTAAAATAAATTATTACTGAACGAGAAATTAACCTTTGTTCTAAAGATATTATAGTCAAATTTCCTCCTATAACCCTAATAATTTATAGTCACCACAAGCAATGAAATATTACTTATTAATCGAATTTGAAGTTATAGATGAAATTTAGTAAGATCTTTGAACTCTTTAATATTATGATTGAATACTCAATACATCTTAGAATCCAAACAATTCGTCTTATACTCGTTTTCCAATGAAACTAAGTTATTTATATCTTCTCCTGACTATTAGAGTTCTATTAAACTTATTTCAATTTCTATTTAATCAAATTTCAGAATTTAATAAGGTCTGAACTTTTAGAAATCAACGCTTATTAGATCTATTGTTGCTTTAAGTGAACAGTATTATGAAACGTCTAGCCACCCGAATAATCATAAGTAAAGTTCATTTGTACAATCCTTATGATGTAGAGATTCAATCATGGAATCCAGGTTAATACATGAATATATACAGATAAACAATTTAGACAAATAACTCTAGTTCTGTAAAATAGTTCATGTCTGAGATGATAGATATGAAAATGGATCAACTTTGCTTGGCGGTATAGTTGGGTGTTTATCTGGGTTATCGCCCCAAACACCTTGCTCACGACAGAGGGGCATATGAACCGTGTGTCTGCACTGGTGAAGAGAAGATGACCATAATGACAACATTACATGTATGTCTTTATATAGATACACCCAGCACAACTTGTTGCCTTCGTAAAGTCGATATTCCCGTGAGATGAAGATGACATGATCTATTTACCAAGGTAAAAGGTAAAAATATCTAATCCAAAATTAGTAATTAACCTTAATTTCAGATTTATTTAGTAAACTTCCTATCTTACTAAAAGATCTGTTATGCACTGTCACTATAAACAATAATATTTCAATTATCCAAAATAATTAATTTGATGAAGAAGTTTAATATTATAATTCCTATCCTCCTAAATCCCTATATAAATAATATAAAATAAGAATAAAATAAATAAATAAATAATTAAATAATTAAATTAAATAAATAGTTTATACAAAATATGGTTAAATAAACATAATACACTTGGACTAAAGTTCATTCATTCCTCTCTTGCACTCTAACTTCCTGAAGCTTTATTAAAGTCATTTAAGATTTTCGCTCCAAAATTTAATTCAACAATTCAGTTTATATTAATTATTCCTTTGTTAGACACGAAGAGAGTAATTTGTATTAGTTTGTGATTATCTCGTTTAATATTTGTACTCGGTTTAAAATTTGATTGTAAATAATGTTTTATGAAGATTTGATTTTAAAAGACTGGCCTATGCAATTAATTTACGTATTAGTTAATATTTAGTTTTATAATAGGATATAATAATTCGTATTAACATTTCATAATTTTAATAATTCATATTAAGGTAGGTTTTCGTGTGAATTTTGTGTAGGTTTATGCCCCCGCTTATTGGTTATAATATATTAAAGCATCAGTTCTTCCACCTAATATCTACACGCCCTATCCTATCACCTAATTGTTCCTTCATAAAAAAATTATAACTGCCCAAAAATTATAACAATGCAGAAATAAAATCGTATTAGCCATACCTCCAACTCTGCAACAAACCTACAGTAACTCTGCATTCAGCTCCGACGACAGCTAAGAAGTCGCCCCCACGCGGCCTCGAAGACTCCAAAGGAATCAGCTCTCGATCCCTAAAGTTTAAATAACAAGCAGGATCAACTGTACTATGGAAATTATTCTAAGAACTTCCTTAGCCGGTTCTCATCTATAAAGATATGTGGTAACTATCACCAGTTAGTAGATTTTAAAAGATAAAAACGCACGCAAAACTACGAAACGGATTTGAATGAAATTTTAAACACAGATAGTTGATGACTTGGATTAGTACATAGGCTATTTATTATCCCGGGAAAATCTAGTGATCCAGCGGGATTCGCTTCTATAATGTTGCGAATTGTACGTTGAAACTAGTTGATAATATTAATTCAGGTGCAGTAGTATTAGTAACTAATAACAATGGAATTCCTCCAAATGACGATGATGAAAGTATAGTATAAAGTAGTTAAAGCACTTAAATCTATTCCTAATTAATAAGCTATTTAGCCAACATGCCTTTGTATTTGGTAATGCAAAGCCATTTCTTACTCCTATGAAAAATAAACAAACATAGCAATATCGGCCATTTGTAAGGTAAAGATGCATTAATGATAGTTCAAATGCATATGGTAAAAGTATAGTATAAACAATTAAAGCACATAAATCTATTCCTTGTTAGTTAATAAGCTATTTAGCCAACATGCTTTTGGCATTTGATAATGCAAAGCCATTACTTATTCCTGTGAAAAATAAACATAGCAATATTAGCCAATTGTGAGGTATAGGTATAATAACAATAGTGTCTAAAGGCAATGGGTTTCCTTTAAATACCGATGATGAAAATCTATATACATATAATTAAGTCCATAAATCCATTTCCTAATTAATTAATAAACTGTTATCCGTCAAGCACTGAAATTTGATAAAGTAAAGCCATTACTTAGTCTAGTATAGTTATACAAACATAATAATCTTAGTCACTTGTACGACTCTGCTGAAATAAAATCAAAATGATTTATTTATCACACACACTAATTTAATTTAAATTGGAAAACTACATCACCTGTGTTGTTTAGAATTCCGACTTATCCTGCGTCCTGATGAGCAACCCTGCTGCAAGACTGTGAGGCAGCAATAGCTCCACAACCATTGCTCACATTTTCATGGAAAGAAAAGAACATTTAAATAACAACAGAAATTAAGGTTTTATTTTCCTAAAATCAAAATAGACTTCCCTAATAATAATATCACACAATTTCTATAAAGCAAACAAGTCCACGTTTCTCCCATGTTATTAAATATCTTTTCAACAGCTATTCCTTAAAATAAATAATTTCCTTTCTTCATACAACAAACATTCTTCACTCAGTCAAGGATCGATCCACCTTTACACAACATTTTGCACA
Organism: Apodemia mormo; assembly: GCA_036924255.1. Taxonomy (NCBI): domain Eukaryota; kingdom Metazoa; phylum Arthropoda; class Insecta; order Lepidoptera; family Riodinidae; genus Apodemia; species Apodemia mormo. The sequence continues at coordinate 9,550,827 of JAUPFN010000003.1, forward strand.
ATTTCATTTTTGTAAACCTAATCACATATTTATCGGTAATATGTTTATTAAAGTTGTATAGACAGCATTCAAAAGATTTACCTTCTAATAAAACTACATTCTACCAATACTGCTAGATTTAAATAAACCCAACGACTACCAAATCAAATACGAAGTTGCATAAGTACATACGTAATCCCTGAATAAATCTCTATTCTACATACTCACGGTTTTGATCAATACAATTTTTACCAATCCCTTTTTTCACATTAAGAATATTTCCATTATTATTTACACTCCGGAATATCACTGAGATATTCTCAGCTTAATCCTTGTTTTAATAAATTTTGTATCAAGCAAAGAATATTTCTTCTAACGTCAAAACTAGAATTTTCTTCTTCTTAATCTTTAAAATGAAAATTTCAACATTCATTTTCTCACTCGCGAAACAAAATCCCTTTCCTCATCCGAGAAGCAAAAATCCCTTTTTTCTCATCTTCAGGTCTATTTATAACCTCCGTTTTTCTTTTCCATTTTTCTCCCTTTAAATTTTTTTCCTTTTTTCTTCTTTTTTCAAATCCTGTCATTCTTTTTTTTTTTTCGTTCCCCTTTTCTAAGGTTTTATATGTTTATATGTTAGGTCTTATATATTAATGAGAATTAGTTTTTTTTATTTATTTTCATCTTTAATTCCATTGATATTATTTATTAAACATAATTCAGACATATTTTTAACAAAAAAAAAGTATAGATTCTTATTATTTTCTTTTATTACACTAAACCTCTTAAGGGATAGATGAAGTCTGTTACAATCGCCCCCTAAATTTTATTATAAATGATTTGCCAACGATCATGTTATAATAAAATTTATCACTAATCCAACTTTCTAAGAAAGAAAGGAAAATGCGGTCACCCTACTCTCTTAACTGCGATAATAATAAGTTTTTCTTTAAACTAAATTAATTAAAAACAAAACCCGAAATATAACCTAATTCCCCATCTTATGAATCTCTGTGATTTAATTAATAAATAATTGTCAAAAGAAAATTGAAAGACCTTGGTTTTATCGTTATGACATTTTTATAAATTTATTTAAATTCGCGAAGCAGGAGTCGTAAGTTAAAATCTTATCTTTTTTTTCAAATAGTCTGAATTTGGAACATTCGCTTTATTATTATGTTATCTATTCGTATATCAAATATCGTCCGTCCCTAATAAATATTCTAATTCCTTAATATTTAGCTAGTCCTGCACAACAACTCACACTAAGGACTATTTGTTCAGGTACAACCTTTATTTTGATTGACTGTGTTACGTAGTTATCAGGGCGATTGCTCAAATACGGAAGAATAACCCTGATCCCCTATAGTGCTGCATTCGCGCATCTCTTTGTGCCAAAGCGAAGCAAAGACTAACCCCTTTCTGAACTTGGCCCATTCACAATTCCAAACACTAATATGAAACAGTCATCAGCCTCAATTTCAAGACATGAAAACTAAGTTTCCTATAGAGCGACATGCGTAAGTATATACCCGTTTATCATGAAAAATACAAACGGTGACACGTCATTAGAAGTTTTTTCTTTTATTATTATTATTATTATTTTATATTACCTACTCCTTTCAATTCTAACTCATTATTCCATAAACATAATGAAGTTGTCCTATCCCTCTTGTAAATCTACTAATAACTATAAGAACTATTAATGAGTTTGCATCTATAAGGTGCCCTAATGATGTTGTATAAGCGAAACCGGTTGGTAATAAATGATAATAGCTTTATTGTGAAACAGTACAAGTATATAAGTGATAAAATATTACATAATTTTAACTATTTTGTATATATTCAATGAAAGTAATATTTTAAATTTTAGTTAATATTTATTTTCTTTAAAACCTTTATATCTCAAACTAACAATTTATAACCCTATCTGTTCCTATATATACGTACACTATTGCCTAACCATACCTACACATAAACGTTTTTATCCTAAATATTCTTGTTGGAGTAACAACTGTTTTAAATGTAATATCCGACGACCCACAATCTACGACATAACCTTTTTTTTTTTAAACCAAACAAATATTAAAAATTAAAGAGTTAGTGATTAATTCTCGCCCCCACTTAAGTTAAATAATTTTTTTTTTCAACTATAAATTTACTTCTCAAAATTCCTATTTAGTTTCTGTCAACCTGAGCCAAACAATTTTAAATTTTCTACACTACCTATTACTTTCCTTCTCTCCCTATAACTGTGACAATATAACCTTATCTAATCCTACTCCTTAACTATCGATCTATAAATGATAAGCTCTTGTTAATCTGGTGTTGTGTAATAATATTTATAAAATTTATTTTATTTTATCAAATAATTTGTGTTTTCTAATATCAATCCTATTTCCTGTTAGTAGTTAATTTACTATAACATGAAATAAACTTCCGACAATTCTTAAATTTCCTGTATATACTTGACAAACCTTAAGTAAAGACATTTGAAATTCTATATTATTTAAATATAAAGTAATATATTTAATCCTTCCTATGTATTAAATTCGTTTAAATATTCTACCTAATAAATTATAATAATCTAAATAATAGTATTATGAAAATTGAACGAATTTGAACTACCAATTCTTAATTTATTCTCCAATCATACATCTTAACAATAATTTAGTTACATCCTAAAACTTCTACAACTATCTCTTAAATTCCTTTAGCTTTGTAAGCATACTATAATTTTGTAATCATTTTTGATACTAAGGTATGGTTTACTTTATTAAGTTTGTGTATATAATTAATTTAATTGAATGCCTCTATTTAAAAATATGATAAATGCTTTGAATAGTTTGAATATCCTTATTTATTAGCATTAGGTTAATTGATAATCAGTCTAGGAAATTCTTTATTATTTGTTTATTTGGTATAGTTTATTTTTAGAAGGGTTTCGATTAAATTGATATTTATATTTTAAATATGGTATTACGTATGTAATCACGAATGATTAAGTATTTAGAAAAATTTACATTAAACATTGTTCTCTATTATCAATAACAGCTTTTGAATTAAATTACCCTTGAATTTCTAAATTATTGTAACCACATTTATTCATAATAAAAATGGTATGATATGTTACAACCGTTAGTTGCGAAAATGTTTTTTATAAGTGCACCTCTCCCTACAGATCGAAAAATAATGTGTAATAATGATTCTCATTTACTTACATAAGTATTAAATAAACTTTTTTTTTATAAGAATTCCGAAATTCCCAAATTATTTAATAATTGCATTCATCTTTAGAAGTAATAAATAACCGGATTTGAATGTACCTAGCTATCTATTTTAAAATTTTATCAAATACACTGATAAAAGGTATTAAAAGTCAGATTATTATCCTTATATTATTACATTTTAATTTATAATTAACAAATCATTTAGTTGTACCTCTGCCTACCGCTTTGGGGATACGGCGTGAAGATACTATGAAATTTCATTTTAAGAAAAAGTAATCACTTTAAAAGTAAATGTTTATATATTTTACAGTTATACTATGTAATATGATTCAACAACATCGTTCAATTCAATTCATTTCATTTAAATAACCATAAAATAAATTTAAAAATATGTAATTTTATATATATTTAAAATGTTCAACTATAGGTTCGTATGTTATCTGCAGCTAATAGGTTTGTACACTAACATTAGATGGAAAATCTTGTAACCCTATTTCAAACCAAATAACAAGATTTTATTTACCTATTTTAATTTTATATAATGTCAGTATTTCTTCTTATTTATATTCAATTTAAATTTTCTATTTTAATTTTATTATTTACGCAAAATGACAACAACCATAACTGTTGATTATGACAACTTTATCCAGCTCAAGTTTCTGACGTATCCTTCAAATCATATTTATAACCATAATGTCATTAAAATTGAATTTAGGTCTCACCATTAAGGTTTTATATATATGTATATATTACCGCGATATGTTTTAACAACCCGAAACTAATAACAAAACTACATATTTTTTAATATTATGAGTAAAATTTAAAAGGATTAGCTCGTTTTTAAAACATAAATAATTTATCTCGCGTACTTTTATTTCTTAATTTAATTTTATAAAACATAAATCCACATGAAAATAATCCATAACAATATTATAAATTCTAAAATAACTATCTATATTAAACGCTATCACGGTCAAACCGCTGTGTCGGTTATGATGAAACTCTATATAGTAATAATTTAAAGTCTTCGAATGAATAAGTACATACTCCCATACTAATATTATAAAAGCGGAAGTCTGTCTACCTGTTACATTTTCACGACTAAATCCCTGAACCGATTTTGATGAAATTTGGTCTGGGTATATATAGACACTCGGGATCAACTGATACGAAAGCGAAAGTCTATCTGTTACCCTTTTACATCTAAACACCTGAACCGATTTTGATGAAATTTGGTCTGGGTATGTATATGAATATCTGTTTATCTTTCCTACAAGGGATAAACCCTTTAGATAAAATCAAACAAGAAACAAAGTTTATATGAAGACTACATACCTTACCTTAGCTACATGTTAATATACTTGTAGGTGAACTTTTATAACTATGTAAGTACAACACTTGAATCAATGTGCAATAAACTGCTGTGAATTACTTATCGCTTAATTCCGTTATAACACTATTGTAGGTTTCCTTTACTCAACTAAATAAAAGAGGTATTGATTTTGGATCACGCAAACTAAGTCTATACATACAATAAAATCGTAGGAAAGTAAAAACTGTACATTGAATATTTTTTTTAAAAGAATACTTGGGGCGTGATCTACAATCGATATCAAAGCTAAAAATATAGTTTTTTATGAATTTTAGTATAAATTTTTGTCTGTTTGTCTGTTTATCTGTTTATTTGTTTGTCTGTTTGTCTGTATATAATGTAATGTGTGTGTCCGGGGTAAACTCAAAAGGTACTGCATGGATTACTTCAAATTTTGCATGAATATTACTAACAGGTCAGGCCAACATATAGGCTACATATTATCACGCTATCACCTAGCGGCTGGGTGTTGTGCGGAGTAAACGAAGTCCGCGCGGACGAAGTCGCTGGCAACAGCTAGTTATTAAATAAGTTACTACTAATTATTCGTGTATAACAAATTAGATTGAATAAAAATTCAAGATTGTTAGAACTAAAACTTAGTAATTCTTAAATTTAATTCGATAGAGTATAATTTTAAGGGTCTTAATCTATGTATTGTAGTTTATTTATAATTTTTATAAATATTATGCTAAAGTTTAATTATCCTTTTTATTGAGAATATGTAATACTATTCGGAATTTTTATTATTATTTTATGTTTTTTTTATTATATTTTTGTAATGAATAGACTCCTAACCACTGGACTGAACTAAAACACTTTAACCATTAGAAGCTACTCTATCCATAAAAGAGTCAACAAGGATTGATATAAGCTACTTACCCGACGGAGAAAAAGGAAGTAATATTTTTAGTCATTTGGATGAAAATACGAGTAATTACTAGTTGATTTTGATTTTATGTCTTGATTAAAATTATGTTTATTGTACTTTAAGATCGTTCTCGATTAACTCATTTTAGTAAATATTTATCTTTTGTCATGTTTTACCATGAATCAAAATATCTATTTAGAATTCGTTTTAATATTACTACAACATAATATTTTCTATTATGAACTCAATCATTCTACCCTTTCACACTAGCAACCAATACCAAGTTGTTCATAAATTTAAGGTCTCTGCTCAAAAATATGTTTGTCTAGCTTAGATGTTTACCGAGATGAAATGTTTGAAGACCTTTGTCACACGTCACGGCTCCAAATTGTGACAAAACCTAAGTTTTGTCATGAAAGTCACAGATAATTTTAAATTGCAGAAATACTTTTTTTTGTAATCTGATTAACTGTGTTCAAAATCATGTCCTGCGTCGCGGCACCAAATTGGAAACAAACTCTCCCGAAGACCCTCTAAACGCACATTTTAAATATAACAAAATTGTCTGTTATATTTCGTTTATAAAGGAGTCAACAGAGTTATAATCATATTATCTGGCCAAATGATTCATCTAGTGTTAAATTGAGGACTCATTTTGTGTTATATAGTTTACCCAATCATTCTTTTCAAAGGTACACTTCATCTCTTATAAACAACCATACTTTATCAGGAAATGTATACTATAGATTGATTTAAAGGACTAAAATTTAATAAATTGAATATATTTGGCTTAAGGGAGGGAGTAATATATTACATAAATACATAAATACATAATAAAGATATTTGAATTAAGAAAAGGAGTAATACATTACATAGATACATAAGTACATAATAAAGATATTTGACTTTAAGGAAGGGAATAACATATTAAATATATACATAAAGTACATAATAAAATATATAGCTTAAGAAAGCAATATGATGATATTAATAATTACATTGTCTTCATCTAAAGGAAAGAAGTACGGCAGTATGGAATATATGGATAAAATTATTGTAATATTTAGGTTGGGAGTTGTAAAGCACTTTAGTGCCGCAATTTTATTATTGTGGGATATGTAAGAGGCGCCGCCACGCCTCACATGTGTGGATACCAAGCCGGCTGAAGGCCTTCCTAGCGTATCCCCCAGAAGTATATTGAAACTAAAAGGAACTAAAGTCCTTAATCTCAAAGAGAAAATCAATATATTATGAAGAACCAAGTTATTGGCAGATAGGCTTTACTATTGTGGGGTCACAAAGTGATAGCCATATAGTTTAATGTCCAAACATGTGAATACATTGTTTGGAAGTTGATGAGTATAGGCATGACCAAGGTGCGTCATTAATATTGAGCACAGCCAAAAGGCCAAATAATAAATATGTTTCTCAAGTATACAGTTAAGCATGGACTTGAAGTAAGTAAATGTTGATAAAAATATATACCGTTGCTACTTAGTAACAAACAGTAACAAAATAATAAATAAATATTGGCATGACAAAGGTGCATCGTTTGTATTGAACACAGTCAAAAGGCCAAATAATAAATATGTTTCTCAAGTATACAGTTAAGCATGGACTTGAAGTAAGTAATGTTGATAAAAATATATACCGTTGCTACTTTAGTAACAAACAGTAACAAAATAATAAATAAATATTGGCATGACAAAGGTGCATCGTTTGTATTGAACACAGTCAAAAGGCCAAATAATAAATATGTTTCTCAAGTATACAGTTAAGCATGGACTTGAAGTAAGTAATGTTGATAAAAATATATACCGTTGCTACTTTAGTAACAAACAGTAACAAAATAATAAATAAATATTGGCATGACAAAGGTGCATCGTTTGTATTGAACACAGTCAAAAGGCCAAATAATAAATATGTTTCTCAAGTATACAGTTAAGCATGGACTTGAAGTAAGTAATGTTGATAAAAATATATACCGTTGCTACTTTAGTAACAAACAGTAACAAAATAATAAGTAATACTGGCATGACAAAGGTGCATCATTTGTATTGAGCACAGTCAAAAGGCCAAATAATAAATATGTTTCTCAAGTATACAATTAAGCATTGACTTGAAGTAAATAAAGTTGATAAAAATATATACCGTTGCTACTTTAGTAACAAACAGTAACAAAATAATAAATAAATATTGGCATGACAAAGGTGCATCATTTGTATTGAGCACAGTCAAAAGGCCAAATAATAAATATGTTTCTCAAGTATACAATTAAGCATTGACTTGAAGTAAATAAATGTTGATAAAAATATATACTGTTGTTATTTTAGTAACAAACAGTAACAAAATAATAAATAAATATTGGCATGACAAAGGTGCATCATTTGTATTGAGCACAGTCAAAAGGCCAAATAATAAATATGTTTCTCAAGTATACAATTAAGCATTGACTTGAAGTAAATAAATGTTGATAAAAATATATACTGTTGTTATTTTAGTAACAAACAGTAACAAAATAATAAATAAATATTGGCATGACAAAGGTGCATCATTTGTATTGAGCACAGTCAAAAGGCCAAACAATAAATATAATTCTCAAGTATACGATTAAGCATTGACTTGATCAAAGTAAAATAATTAAAATAATATATAAAGTACTCAAGTTTGCGATAGCATTGACTTGGAGTACATAAATGTTGATAAAGTATATAGTGTTGTTATTTTAGTAACAGCCAGTAATAATAAATATTGGCATGACTAAGGAGCATCATTTGTATTGAGCGCAGTCAAAAGCCAAATAATAAATATAATTCTCAAGTTTACAATTAAAGTTTGTGCAAGTTTGTTTTAACAATTACTTGACAAAACTAAGACAGATAATATGTTGTCTTCAATCACAATACCGAAACATTAATAGTCGGTACGCGATAAATAAACATATATAAAAAGTAATCATTGCTCGCAATGAACTTCAAATAATCCAAATCATAAAAATTTCATAAGTAAAATCAATTAAGATAATCCTTATGACGAAAGTCAAATGAACTCAGGTTAATGTATAAAAATACATTAAAACAAGCAATTTAATATATCCAGCTCTGTGATGTAGCTCATACCTGGTTGATGATTTGATTGGTTATGTAGATAGATCAACTTTGCTAGGCGTTAGATAGTTGGTGTTTATCTGGGTTAACCCTCTGAATACACTGTTTGCGGTAGGACTTATCCGAATACCATGCACTGGCAACGAGGAGATAACCATAACGACAACATTACATGTGTGTCTTTATATAGATATACACAATGCATGCGACATGCATACAACCCTGATGCCTTCGCAAAGCCGACACTACCTTGTGACGAAGGTATGGTCCAATCAAAAAGCCAAATAATTAAAATAAATTATTACTGAACGAGAAATTAACCTTTGTTCTAAAGATATTATAGTCAAATTTCCTCCTATAACCCTAATAATTTATAGTCACCACAAGCAATGAAATATTACTTATTAATCGAATTTGAAGTTATAGATGAAATTTAGTAAGATCTTTGAACTCTTTAATATTATGATTGAATACTCAATACATCTTAGAATCCAAACAATTCGTCTTATACTCGTTTTCCAATGAAACTAAGTTATTTATATCTTCTCCTGACTATTAGAGTTCTATTAAACTTATTTCAATTTCTATTTAATCAAATTTCAGAATTTAATAAGGTCTGAACTTTTAGAAATCAACGCTTATTAGATCTATTGTTGCTTTAAGTGAACAGTATTATGAAACGTCTAGCCACCCGAATAATCATAAGTAAAGTTCATTTGTACAATCCTTATGATGTAGAGATTCAATCATGGAATCCAGGTTAATACATGAATATATACAGATAAACAATTTAGACAAATAACTCTAGTTCTGTAAAATAGTTCATGTCTGAGATGATAGATATGAAAATGGATCAACTTTGCTTGGCGGTATAGTTGGGTGTTTATCTGGGTTATCGCCCCAAACACCTTGCTCACGACAGAGGGGCATATGAACCGTGTGTCTGCACTGGTGAAGAGAAGATGACCATAATGACAACATTACATGTATGTCTTTATATAGATACACCCAGCACAACTTGTTGCCTTCGTAAAGTCGATATTCCCGTGAGATGAAGATGACATGATCTATTTACCAAGGTAAAAGGTAAAAATATCTAATCCAAAATTAGTAATTAACCTTAATTTCAGATTTATTTAGTAAACTTCCTATCTTACTAAAAGATCTGTTATGCACTGTCACTATAAACAATAATATTTCAATTATCCAAAATAATTAATTTGATGAAGAAGTTTAATATTATAATTCCTATCCTCCTAAATCCCTATATAAATAATATAAAATAAGAATAAAATAAATAAATAAATAATTAAATAATTAAATTAAATAAATAGTTTATACAAAATATGGTTAAATAAACATAATACACTTGGACTAAAGTTCATTCATTCCTCTCTTGCACTCTAACTTCCTGAAGCTTTATTAAAGTCATTTAAGATTTTCGCTCCAAAATTTAATTCAACAATTCAGTTTATATTAATTATTCCTTTGTTAGACACGAAGAGAGTAATTTGTATTAGTTTGTGATTATCTCGTTTAATATTTGTACTCGGTTTAAAATTTGATTGTAAATAATGTTTTATGAAGATTTGATTTTAAAAGACTGGCCTATGCAATTAATTTACGTATTAGTTAATATTTAGTTTTATAATAGGATATAATAATTCGTATTAACATTTCATAATTTTAATAATTCATATTAAGGTAGGTTTTCGTGTGAATTTTGTGTAGGTTTATGCCCCCGCTTATTGGTTATAATATATTAAAGCATCAGTTCTTCCACCTAATATCTACACGCCCTATCCTATCACCTAATTGTTCCTTCATAAAAAAATTATAACTGCCCAAAAATTATAACAATGCAGAAATAAAATCGTATTAGCCATACCTCCAACTCTGCAACAAACCTACAGTAACTCTGCATTCAGCTCCGACGACAGCTAAGAAGTCGCCCCCACGCGGCCTTGAAGACTCCAAAGGAATCAGCTCTCGATCCCTAAAGTTTAAATAACAAGCAGGATCAACTGTACTATGGAAATTATTCTAAGAACTTCCTTAGCCGGTTCTCATCTATAAAGATATGTGGTAACTATCACCAGTTAGTAGATTTTAAAAGATAAAAACGCACGCAAAACTACGAAACGGATTTGAATGAAATTTTAAACACAGATAGTTGATGACTTGGATTAGTACATAGGCTATTTATTATCCCGGGAAAATCTAGTGATCCAGCGGGATTCGCTTCTATAATGTTGCGAATTGTACGTTGAAACTAGTTGATAATATTAATTCAGGTGCAGTAGTATTAGTAACTAATAACAATGGAATTCCTCCAAATGACGATGATGAAAGTATAGTATAAAGTAGTTAAAGCACTTAAATCTATTCCTAATTAATAAGCTATTTAGCCAACATGCCTTTGAATTTGGTAATGCAAAGCCATTTCTTACTCCTATGAAAAATAAACAAACATAGCAATATCGGCCATTTGTAAGGTAAAGATGCATTAATGATAGTTCAAATGCATATGGTAAAAGTATAGTATAAACAATTAAAGCACATAAATCTATTCCTTGTTAGTTAATAAGCTATTTAGCCAACATGCTTTTGGCATTTGATAATGCAAAGCCATTACTTATTCCTGTGAAAAATAAACATAGCAATATTAGCCAATTGTGAGGTATAGGTATAATAACAATAGTGTCTAAAGGCAATGGGTTTCCTTTAAATACCGATGATGAAAATCTATATACATATAATTAAGTCCATAAATCCATTTCCTAATTAATTAATAAACTGTTATCCGTCAAGCACTGAAATTTGATAAAGTAAAGCCATTACTTAGTCTAGTATAGTTATACAAACATAATAATCTTAGTCACTTGTACGACTCTGCTGAAATAAAATCAAAATGATTTATTTATCACACACACTAATTTGATTTAAATTGGAAAACTACATCACCTGTGTTGTTTAGAATTCCGACTTATCCTGCGTCCTGATGAGCAACCCTGCTGCAAGACTGTGAGGCAGCAATAGCTCCACAACCATTGCTCACATTTTCATGGAAAGAAAAGAACATTTAAATAACAACAGAAATTAAGGTTTTATTTTCCTAAAATCAAAATAGACTTCCCTAATAATAATATCACACAATTTCTATAAAGCAAACAAGTCCACGTTTCTCCCATGTTATTAAATATCTTTTCAACAGCTATTCCTTAAAATAAATAATTTCCTTTCTTCATACAACAAACATTCTTCACTCAGTCAAGGATCGATCCACCTTTACACAACATTTTGCACAATTTCATTTTTGTAAACCTAATCACATATTTATCGGTAATATGTTTATTAAAGTTGTATAGACAGCATTCAAAAGATTTACCTTCTAATAAAACTACATTCTACCAATACTGCTAGATTTAAATAAACCCAACGACTACCAAATCAAATACGAAGTTGCATAAGTACATACGTAATCCCTGAATAAATCTCTATTCTACATACTCACGGTTTTGATCAATACAATTTTTACCAATCCCTTTTTTCACATTAAGAATATTTCCATTATTATTTACACTCCGGAATATCACTGAGATATTCTCAGCTTAATCCTTGTTTTAATAAATTTTGTATCAAGCAAAGAATATTTCTTCTAACGTCAAAACTAGAATTTTCTTCTTCTTAATCTTTAAAATGAAAATTTCAACATTCATTTTCTCACTCGCGAAACAAAACGACACTAAACCTCTTAAAGGATAGATGAAGTCTGTTACACAGACAAACTTTCGAATTTATTACTTTCGATAGTATGACTTGTACAATAACAAATAGTGATAAATAAAATGATCATTTAAATTCAAAAAATCTTGTAAATCTCTAATAACGGTCGTAAAACAAAGCTTCCAGTTTCCATGGTATTTAATCATAGATTGTCGATGCTTAAATTTTTCATGCGGCTCAAAATTTGCAATTCCGGTTTTATTTTATAAAATACTTGCGACTCCCGCGACTTCGCAAGGATAATAGAGTATATATGCTTTTTTCAGCGTTTGTGTCGCATCATTTTACTGCGTTAAGCATGTGAATAATATTGAAATAAAACTTCCGTCGGTTGGAGACCGTTGAATTTATTATCTCATGCGTTAGTTTTTATTTTGCAATAACTCCTAAGATATTAATTTAAATTGTATGGCGTAAGAAGCTATCATAATGTGTAAGCTTAAAGTAACTAGCATATTTAATTTGACAAGGAATAATAAACATTGTATCCGTCTAAAAAGCTTTTCAATTACCACAATAAAGTGACCTTTTTTGTTTTTAGTTGTTGGAATGAGTGTAGTAAAAGATGGCATATGTTGATCCTTAAAAGATAGACATATTATTATGCCATCGCAGACTTTTCTGTTTAATGATGAAAGAGGAATAATCCCACAATACATTACGTTGATAAAGCTATCTCAAAGTGGTTAGGTCGCGTTCTCGATGAAATCGTTTAGGTATATCCGGTTCGATTTTTCCGACATCTTCGACATATTTGACCAATTTATATAAAACCTTTACAAATTATACACTCAAACCTCTTACTCTGTATGTTGTTGCAAACCATATGAAAGTTCATCTAGCAGTTTTTGAGATTATCGAGATAACACAGACATACGCAAAGCGGGGGCGTTTATTACACGTAAATGTAGGTACGTGAAAATAATTTCACGTACGTACATTTACGTACACATACGTACACGTACGTACAATGTGAAAATTCGAATCATTTATTTTCACGTACGTGAATTTCGAATTTCTTTTTTGTTTTTCTTTAGTTATTTTTAAAACAGGACTAATTCAAAAAAAAAAGTTATAATGATCAAAGTGCAAAGCGTGTCACGTGTTCCACAAACATTACTCTACTCTCATCATACAATTAAATTAGTTTTTTAGTCTGTTAAACTATCCTTGGGGCACACATAAACAGTTTTAAAAAATCAAGTGAGTAAGTACTAATTTGATTTTTCGCCTTATGGCTTGGACACATCAACCGGATTGCGGCGCGGACGGATTTTCTGGGTATGCCACAGCCCACAGCTAATGGTGGTTAATATAACGCATAACGTTATATTATAACGCGTTATTTATATGTAAAAAATTTAAAAAGCGTACTGTTTTATATCCCTGACATGTATTAGATATGAATGACTAGGTAGGTGCTTAATCAGCACCTCTGATTCCACCCGATGACTCTCAGCGATATAGCTCTAAGACAGTTCGGGTCGGACCGCGAGCGAGTACACTTGCTGAATTTCTAATAATTATATCCTAATAAAATGTATTGTGTGAATAAAAATCCGTTTTTAAAAAGAAGTTCTAGTTTTTCGTTATAATAGTACGCTATTTAGATTCGCTTTCGGCACTATAGCATAACGCTACGCTATATACCATGGAACATAGAACAAGCTATATACCTAGCGGCTAGCGTAGGTCGTAGTTATAACTTTATAATATACAAAGTTATGAACTTTGCGATCTAACGAGTAACGTGCTAGACTATAGAGTGTAGACACTAGACGTTATAACATTGTTTATAGTTTTATGCGCTCACCGCTCAGCGCTCACTGCTCAGTCACCGCGTGATAGCGCTCGCTGTAGAACGTTGTGATAAGTTACGCGCTATTGCGGCCGGCTCATGCAATAAGTGTTCAGTTACACGTTATAATATAGTCTATAACGTAGCGCGCTAGAAAAAAATAGTAAATAGTCTACAACGCGCTATCATAAAATAGTTTATTTGACTAATGCTACCCACAGCTCGATAGTCGATTAGTTGTGACCAGGTGGCGTCGGCGGTGGACGTATTAAGAATTTTTAAAATTGTTTAATATTAATGATTAATTTTAAACTCCACACTCGAAAGAAACAAAATATTTTGTTTTGGTCGTGCGATGTCAAATGCATGTCGGCCATAACTAAGAGTAGCGCGATGACGCGCTGCTCTGAGCTATATCCACCTCGATACTAGCTAGTATATTTGTTTTATTCACTCATCACACCGCGCGTCATGGTCGCGCGTCGCTCGGTTCTTTCCACGCCGCAATTCGCGTCGTCGGTAGCTGTGGCATACTTCATATAGTTTCCTGCATTTATTTTCGTCGCTCGTTGCTCGCCGCGCTGCAATTCATGTCGCAGGTCGCGCGTATCTAGGGCCAGGCCATTAGTAATCTAGCAGCACTAATTTGGTATAAAGGTATGGTCTTGGATTCAAATTTCGGGTTCAACAGTTTGTTCTAAATAAGTTTTTCTGTTTTTGGCCGAAACTGGACATGAAGTCGACTAAGTCGACTTCATGTCCAAGAAGAAATAAGAACTAGTTATATGTAAAATAAGTAAGTGTCTCTGAAACGGTCTAAAAAAATGGCCTCGTTGTATCATAGGTCCATTTTTTCCAAGTTTCGACAGCCAATCAGTAAACTACATTTTTTTAAAACAGCTCACTTTAGATTAGCGGTTCTTAACCTTGTTGTAATGATAGAACTTTACAAAATATCTGTGCTGTGATGGACCTCTTTACAAAATATCTGTCTTCTGATGGATCACTTTACCAAATGTCTGTTTTATGATGGATCACTTTACAAGATATCTGGTTTGTGATGGACATTTACTGTATCGAGGTAATATGGTTACATGTGTAGTAAGTGAATAAAAAGTTATTCTATAGCTATAAATAATACACCACCGGACCACTTCAGATACTTACTAACAGGTACAGGTAGCACCAGTGGTCTGCGGAACACCGGTTAAAACCCACTGCTTCAGGTCATACCCTCTGCTACACGAACGCTATTCGTCTCCCTTATTTAATGCTATTTCGTTCCCACTTTTTGAGTTAATAAGCCATATAAGATAGTGCTCGCTATATCTACCCCCATAGTCAAGACATTGGACACCTTCACATCATATGACTTAATACTGCAAAATAATATCTACAATTCTTGGCACGGAAGTGGTTATCACTGTGGCGTGTATCACATATCACGGAGTACGTGGTACGCTGTAGTAGTCGGATCCGCCTATACCAACTTAATGAAGCCTTGCTGTAAAAGGTTGTGAGTTGTGACTCATAGCTCACAAGGGGATGAATTTCCTTCTGGCTAGCTGGTGTGGCTTAAACAAAGCCTAGATAACTGCGCAGTGGTGGAGCAGCAGACACGACGAAGGATAAAATGGAAACTACTGGTTATACAAATGTCGAGTGATTGAAAAAGTAAGTAACGTTGTTGTCCTCATATATCGCCGTAGGTGTACACCTCTTCTGTTAGTATTACTTCAACTCTCTTTGAATTAAGTGTAGCGTCGTGTCTCCTGAAGATGCGTTTGCGAAGGCAAACGTGCGTTCAGTGCGCACATTATGTGCATTTGTGCTTGCTACTGTCGTAGTACAAAGTGTGGTAGACGCGGGCAGATAACGGTGCCGCTGGGGTCTTCGTTATTTTTTAGGAAAACGGTGAGTTTGTTCCATTTCTTACATCGTTTTTTATTTTTTTCCTTTTAGTGGCATCGCAAGGGTGGACGTAATAGTTGGTGAAAATTTGCAAATTAACTAGTTTTTTTTATTTTTGTCAATCCTTTTGGGGATGTGGATGTGGCGGTATTTATTTATATTTTTAAATTAATCGGTTTTATATATTTAGCATAATCACTCGATAGGTTAGTCTGTACGCGTACTCGGGTACTCTGTACTCGGGTACCTCATAATAACTCATGATCTACATGAGTTATTATGAGGTACCCGAGTCGGGAACATTGTTTTTTTTTCTGATGAGAGGTTTTATTTAATTTTTAATTATGGGCCTTGTATGTTAACCAATTTATCATCTTGTTTTGGGAAAGTAAAGCTGTTGGATAGTCATGTGTTGCTTAGTTCACAGTTTTTCCCCGCAAAGTAACCAGCGTGATGGAGCCTATTGAAAGTAGGTAACATTACTGATGTTCGAAAATTATACTTTCACCGATCATTGCTCTATTCAAAAGATCAATTTAATTAAGTATTCTGATCTCGCCTCGGTTTGTTGGTTCGGTATCGGTGTTGACCACATGAGGTTCCGGGTTCGATTCCCGGGATCGGTAATTAAGAAATGTTTTTTTTTCAGTTTTTTGATAAAAACAACGTTGCCCGTGATTGGATAAGTGCCTGACTGGCGGTAGGCTTTGCCACCTATCACATTTAAGTATCTTCGGTAAATCGTAGGTGCACTAGTTGTACCTCTGACTACCTCTTTGGAGATACGGGGGTGAAGATACTTTTTTAAAGTATTTTGATTATCTAACTTATGGATAAGACTGATTAATTTCACAACTTCTTGGATTGCAAGCCTAAATGTTTGATATTGATTTCAACCTGACACCTCCTAGAGAAGAAGGGTTCCGACAGACAGCGGACAATGAAGTGATAGTAAAAAGGGCTTCTTTTTTGAGGAATAGAATTAACAAAAAATAAAAAAGTTTATTTATAATCAACACCAGTTTATTCCATAGTCTTACTGTGTCTATTACATTACGTTTTTTACATTACATACAAATGGTCGAATAGTTTTTCATAGATAAAAGGCGTGAAGAGGCAGGACGGACCTGATGATGCGGAATCACTGTCTCCTTTGGTTGCCTTAACGAGGTCGGGTAAGGCCGGCAACGCACTTACAAATACTTTGTCTTGTAAGTGCGTTGCCGACCACACGTTAATATGGCTGGACGGACATTATAAGTTCTAGCCAAATCAGCGCGACTGCGCGCATCTGCAAAGCGAAAGAAGTAAATTATACTTTCCATATATTTAGTACGTGCGCAAGCAAGTACTATTTCATATAGTTTCACGACGATGACAACGTTTCGCAAATTCATTTAACGGCAGTTCGCGTCGGTTTGGCCAGACCCTTATATTAAGATGGGAATAAAATATGTCTTAGTTACAGGTTTAACTCACATATCACAATTTTACTGGTCTAAACATGGCTATATAAATATATCACGGGCGTAGCTAACACCGACACTGTGACAGTCACTCCATCAAGTTATGGACACCTGACTTTTAAATGATTTAGCCATATTTTTGTATAACACAACTAGGTTATTAACAAGACGGCTTGCCTGATGGTAACATATTAACTCTCCACCTAGAGTAACTAAAGATTTTTTTGGATCATATGATAGCTAGCTAGCAGATGGCTCTCTTGATGAGAAGAGACAACTATCGCCTCTAGACATCAAAGGTGTTAATGATGCGATGCTATCTTTGCGGTGGGGACATTCAACGAAAATATTCCTAAAATTAATTCCGATAGCTGGATATTGTGAATTTCACTTTTTAAATATATTACTAATAATTAAATTGTACTCAATAGAATTCTATAATAAATATAAGGTTAAAAAATAAAGAATAACTCTCTAAATCCTAAAACTTTCCAAACATTCCAAAATTCTTTAGACATCTTTAGTATTAAATTTGCCCTTTGTTCTGAGACTTTTTTTATGTAGATTAAGTAGAGTTTAAATCAATATTGATAAAACTTTAAAATTACTTTGCTTCCTATGTCAACATTGACAAAATAGTATATAGCATGCCTACCAATCTTGTTTTATGGTGTCTCATAAATCTTATAAGGTCTAAATTATGTAATAAAATATGGGATATAGAAGGATTCAACGTAAGATACTAAGTATAGATTTTGGTGATTCTCGTTTGTTTTTTGTATTTTCTTAAATAATTTTTAATTTTTCCTCTATTGTATTGTCAATTTATGGCTTCATTCAAACAATGGTAGAACTTCATTCATTTGGAACGTTTCTAATAACTCTATGGAATACACTATAAATTAAAATTATAGTATTAGAAAATTGTAAAATGTATTGAAGAATAATAGTAGTAGAAGCTTATTTATGTAGTTTCTTTTTAGAAAAAATAAAATTAATATGAAAAAATGTTACAGATACTTTTTAGCTAGACGCAAAGATTACACGTTGCATTAATTGTATATGATATTATTGTAAATTATATAATTATAATTAAGTAATCAAAGCGGCTGGCAGCCATCTTGTCAGTCTAAAGGTGTTCTTAAATACAGCGCTATCTATCTGGTCAAACTATATAACAAAATAATTTGGAAATTGATAAATCAAGCCATTTAAAAATTTTATTGCCATTGATTTCTACTTATCTCTAAGTGTAAATGGCTACGCCCAAGTGCAATGCTTATAATAAACTGTGCTATACAATCATCACCACTTAAAGCTACAATAAATAAAAATAAGGCAATAATCTGGACGGATCAAGTCTACAATACACATATTTACTAAATAATATTTAAAAGAAGTCTGATTTCACATGTGTTATATTTTTATATTTTACATTGTATTGACAATGTTGTTACTTGTTATTCTATTATTTAGTAGGTATATTTTTATTGAAAATAAATGACAATTATTATTGAATTTTTTTGTAATAGATGCGAGACAGATATATACCAGTCTAAGATACCACTGTAGAACGACCTTCACTGAGCTGGTTGATGGATAAAAAGTATGTTTTCAGCCAACCCATTTACAATATATTTATTGATATATTTTATTGAATATAAAATACTTTTCATTCATTAACCAGCTCGGTAAAGGTTGTCTTATAGTGGAATCCTCTTTGTATGAACTTTTTTCTGAATAATATTGATATCTCGTTGCACTCTGATACTGTTGATAGTCTCTAGCTTAAAATTCTGCCAATTCAATTCAAAATCAATTTGAGCTAACAAAAAAGAATGTCACAAATTACATTTCTTTTACTGCCACATTTCGTTATATCGCGTTTCCTTTGTTAAATCATCTTAATTATTAAATATCTTACAAAGAAAGTGAAATCATACTTATTTCAATTTATCTCTACATATAATATTCTAAAGTTACATGCAATTTCTTTATTAATATTATTGCACGTTCATCCATAACACCATAACAATTTCATCGGTTGCAAATCTTGCTTCAACGGAATAGACAAGGTATAATCGTAACAAAATACATGTAAAATTTGAACTATGTTATAGTGACAGGCAAAGTTAAAATATTTCAGATGGATGCATCCATATATTTCTCAGAAATATGCACTAAACATTTTGACATATCCAGAAACAAATGTCGCAAATAAATCAGAGTTTTCTAAAGTTTAAAGTTAATGAACAATATTTTTAATTAAATTGAAAAAGAACAACCCAGGCTAATTAAAAAGAATATTATAAATAACGAAAAACACTTTTTTTCGTTCTATCAATTTTTACCGGCTTTATCTACTTATAGTAGATAATTTAAATTACAACATACAATACAATGTGTTTTTTTGTAGTTTAGTTTGGTTGAATAAAATCATGGATTATTCGTGTATGAGCATTTATCAAGGTTTGTAACCGCTGGTTTGAATTAAAATAAAGCTCAACTAATCAGGTCGGTGTGATGTCTCTGTCTTAGCATCTCTAATCTTAGCTCGTGCTCTCTTGCAGCCATTCTCAATGCAGCAATACTGGAACTACGCCGTTCAACCTCTGGTCCAGGTTGGGTAGGGGGTGATTCACTTCCAGGGGAAATAGGTGGTGAAACTGACGGAGGGTCAGGGGATTGTCGAGGAGGAGCTGCTAGTCCTGCTAGGAGAGAGTGAAACGGGGGTGTTGATGTATACATGGGGGCGCCGAAAAGGGGAGGTCGAGTCATGTGCGTTCCAAGATATTGAGCTCCAAGCACTGGTGAATTGCTGTACCTGTAAATCAAATGAATTTTTTTTTCAAACATTTTAATTACTTTCAAGACTGAATATATTCGGCACTTGGTAAAACTCCACGTTAACATGTATTTATATAATTTATAAGCACTTGTACAGTTTTACTTGGTTTTTAGTTATTAATATCAACCGGTATCGCGTTTTAACGCATCATACTGTTTATGAAAAGTTGACGATTTTCTTAAAAGTTGAAAATTGTCAACTGTTATAAACAGTATTGATTATAACAGATACAGCCCTGATGATGCGTTATCGCAAACGATTACCTAGCAAACGTGTCACTACCATCATTTTTTCATGGTGGTAGAGTTCTGCAGCATCTCGTTAGGTTTTGGTACTATCGCCTCACTTATTCCTGCCATAATTGCAACAACGTTTGACACCGTCGTGTTCCAGTTTGGAGGGAACGGTAGCCGGTAAACTTATGCATGTGATTATTACACAGATAGCAACGCACCACAATCATCTTTTGTGTCTATAGGCAATTGTTTTCTCTCTCCATGAAGAGAACAAGCAGATTTTTTGCTACCCTATGAAAGCTAAAAAGTGTACTATGCGTTCACACTAAGAATAGAACTGTCAGGGCGCCATATTCTTCTGTATTTTGTAAAAACTTCATTAGTGATGAGTATGGTGAGCAAAAAATACTTACAAATATAAATTCATTAAAAAATAATTTGCGTTCTAATTGGTAAATTTTCTATTTATATTTCCATTCCCGTATGCTAGTGTGTGTTAAAGTAAGGTGTAGAAAAGAAAGGAAAACATAAAAATACAAATACATTTATTTTTATAAACAAAATACTTAATAAAATGTATGAATCGGATTTTAAATCCTCTACATCGTGGTGTAGGTGCGAATTTTCTTTGTCATAAATCTAAAATTAATTACGTGTTTCAAATTATTTAAATAGGTACAGTTAGGGAGGTACATGTAGTATGACACTATAATAGTATTATTCTAGAATTATATGAATGTTATTTTTTCTTCAATAAATCAGTCCTTTTTTGAATAAATATTTTTTGCTGTCATTACTAATTTCACTCTCGTGATATGAAGTTGATAACAAGTTCGATCCTAGTCGTAGTTAGAACGCATAGCATATCTATACAGCGTAGAAGGGACGGTGTACCAAAAAGATTGAAAAAACATGCCATTTTTACATTCTATTGATGATGGCCATTCCTTGTTGGGAAATAAAAAAATTGCGGTTTATGACTTTTCTTATTTTCACGTCACGTAATGTGAAGCGAACATTGTTTTAAATGACCGCGCCCGCGGAGCTCTCGTACCAGCCGTTTGTTTTGCGCGGTATGTGGCGCATAACATATTGTTTATTTTGTGCATTTCAATTATATTACTACTTTTATAATAAGCACTATAAAGTATTAAAATAAATCAAATTATGAAAAGTCAAGGTAAAAAAGTCATCTAAAAATAAAAAAATCCTACACTCCCCAATGATTTTGATCTCACAACCATGGTCTAAAACCTAAATCCATGCTTTCGACATTTGGTAGACCGTCCCTGACACCCTGTACCGTTGACTTATACGCCATGGGCGTACCCAGGTTCTGGGGCGGGGAGGGGGGGGGGGGGGGGCAACCGTATCATTTTAAGACTATATTCTTATCTACAACAGTAGATAGTTTGTAGAGAGGTAAACCAATTCCTCTCGGGCCCTCCCACGGTACGCCCATGTTACACGCATAGGCATTATAAGCAAATGATTGATTTTCTTTGGGGTTAGATAAATTCATGTAATATGTCCAGCGATATATTTATTTCTCTCTGTCGGTTTCGATTCTTTAAAAAACTTACCTAAATGATGCTAAAGCATTGCCATCAAATGGTTTTCTAAATCCGAAACTGAGCTGTGAAAATGGGTTGGGCATTGAGGCTACCACGGAGGGCGGAGGAGCGGCCCCACTTCCAGCTAGGTACGGGTTGTAAGGGTGGCCTTGGGGACCAACTTTTTCCTGCTTTCGCCATTTCGCGCGACGATTTTGAAACCACACCTGTGAAAAATACAAATATAAGTAAAACTTAATAATTTACATACTATACCTATTTATCGTTGGTACTTGGTAATATTATAACTATTAGCGATTGCCCTCTGGTCGAAATTCGACCATAGATTAAACAATAAAATCTCTACTAAATTTAATAGACTCTAGCCATAAACAATATAGTATTCATGTGTGTATATTATGATGTGTGTCAAATGAATGGTTGTGTGTGTATTTTTTTATATGATAAGATAGCAAATAAGCAGATGGTTCATCTGATAGAAAGAAACAACCATCGCCTACAGATACAAAATGCGTTGCTATCTGTGTGGCGGGATATTTATTCCACATGTATAAGTTTACTGGCTACTGTATACGTAAGAATAGGTAAGGTGAGTTCTGCAAAGTCTCATCCAGGTAGCGAACCTCGACGTCCAAACGTATTAAACGTCACAATAGTGACTATTGTTATACTACTATGTTCGTTCTACAATGGCTATTCCTGTCGGGAATCAAACCCCAGCTCATTGATTGCGTAGTCGGTTCGCTAATCCCTTGACAAACGAGCATTTTTCATTTTTTCCAAACTACCTGGCGGAACAGGCAGACATTCAAAACCATATAAACATTGAAGAATTAAAGTGATTTCGTGTGTTAAAAACGTTTACTGTTGTTTTTAAGGCATGGCGAGTTAAGAATCACAGAACAACTATACAAGTTTATTGATAATGCCTCCTTTGTCAAAGCTCAGAAATTGGTTAATTTTCAAACGATAATTGTAATTTGACGCAATATTTTTATACAAAACACACTTTTACAATCAAATAACTATTCTATTTAATTAACATTTTCAGAAATCGGCCGTTACATGCCCTGATGATGCTTATGTAAGTGAAACCGGTTCGATAAAATTAATTATTACTTTATTTTGAGACTGCAAGTGTGGATTATATAAAATACTAGCGACCTGCCCGCGGTTTCACCCGCGTTGCTTTTGTTCCCGTGGGTATATCGGAAAGGTTTATATACTTAAACCTTCCTCAAGAATCAATCTATCAAAAAAACCGCATCAAAAGCCGTTGCGTAGTTTCAAAGATTTAAGCATACATAGGGACATAGGGACAGACAGAGAAAGCGACTTTGTTTTATACTATGTAGTGATAATGAAGAGTATAAAATATATTAGTGGTTTGAATTAATTTCTCCGCTAATCAAATGAATATGTAACACATAATAACTAAACTTTTCGGTGTTACAAATTCAATATATTTTATTCAATTTATATTTATAACACTATTTCATTCAATTATAATACTTTATTTAATAAAAACTGGATCTCATATTAAATACCTAGACTACTAGACTATTATTTTGCCTTGTTATAAATAATTTAGTTGTTGTCCTTGAAAAAATTAAAGTTATGATGATATAAACGACTTTGTAATGTATCTTGATCATTAAATATTTATAATTTCAAAATAGCGATGAGTGATTTTCATAACGTTGTAAAAACTGTAGCGGGTGCTATAGTGAAGAGTCGTGTTAAAAGGTGGGGACGATATATAGAAAGGTTAAGATTATTATTAGAAATAGTGATCGCCTAAGGATCAAAAAACAAATAAGTACCCTTAAATGCGAAAGTATGTGCGTGTGTTTACTCCTTCACGCCTCAATGGCTAGACGTAATTAAATTAAATTTACGGTACGTGAAGTCTTTATTTAGACTAGGTAGCTAGGTACATTCAAACAAATACATACAAAAATTCATAGTTTCATAAAAAATAATCACGTGGCGAGTTGTGTTGCTTAGTTATTACTTTTCTACACTTCTTCTGGATATATATAATCGTTAGAGCCATGGTGAAAAACTAATTACATTACAAGAATAGCTCGTTTAATGATATAAGATTTGGTAGAAATAAAGGTACATTTTTCTGCAAAATTTTGTGAACTCTTATGCATTGCTTGCTTGTGTAATAACCAAATTGGTGAGAGAACTGAAATAAAGTCTTCGGTGAGTGAGGTCTGGAAAATGAGGAAACACCAAACCGCATATTTCTGCTATTTCAACTGCAGAAACACACAAGATACCTACTTATTAAACATGTTTTACTTCGTAGCGGAAGCATCCTTTAAGAAGAATCAAACAATAAGTACTTCAATTAACAAGTGTTGTTTAATACAGCTAATGCAGTATTTCGTCTACAATTTGCGAAAAGTAGCAAATTCATTTACCTTAACTTTTGGATACATATAAGTTAAAAATAGTGTTTATCGCTTTTTATATGTCAAAACTTCACCGTAATTGTACAAATGTTAAGACATAAAATAATATACAAGATTATATTTAAAGGTCTTGCCAAATTATCAGAGGTTGTTCAGAATCGATATGTTCGATTTATGTAAGAAAAAATAATTTAAAAATTCAAAATGTCATTTTTATCCGACACAAAAAATAAAACTCATGGATATGATTTCAATAACGCAGTATTGATCAGTCAAAAATATTTTAGTGCCTTCAACCATATTAAAAATGATTGGGAAAGATGTACTTAGAGAGACAGATTATATGCGTAATAGTTACTATCGTAATTATAGGTAATTCTAAAATGACACACTGCCAGCATTACACAGTTTATTCACAAGACTCATGACATCATCATCATTCATCATTCTGATTCATGAATTTACTGGGATATTTTGGAACGAATATTTTTATATTGTAACAATTTTGCAATAATATTTCAAACGCACTTTTAATTCAATATTTAGTCCCTATTTTAAAATTTAGCCGGGTTTTTAAAAGTAACCCTGTATAAAGCTCATTACACATGGCTAAGATTGGCCTTAATATATCTTAAAGCAAATTTCAGAAATCGCTCATCATACAAATCGTATGAACCATCACACACGACTAAGATAATATATATTTTACCTTTACTATCTTAAGATATCGAACGACGGTGGAAATATATTTCATGATCTTAAGATACGAAATATATATTTCTTCGTATCAAAATATAAATACATGTTGTTTTTATTTTGGGATATGCGCAGTCGCAGTGCCTCATAACCTATAATATTATAATGTTATAAATGCGAAAGTTGGGATGTTTGGATGGATGCATGGATGTTGGTTACTCAATCGCGCAAAAACTACTGAACGGATTTGAATGCAATTTGGCACAAGTAGATGATGACCAGGAATAGCATATACGCTGTATTTATCCCGGAAAATTAGGTGATCCCGCTGGATTCGCCAAAAACGTTTATAATGTAGCGGGCTGCACGGTGCATCTACTTTAATATAATAGTTACTATGCGTTCCAACTGAGAATAGGATCGCACTTGTTATTAACTTTATATCACTAGTGTAAAATTAGTAATGTCAACAAAAAAAAAAACTTTTGTTCAAAAATATTGCTGATTTATTAAATGTTTTAATATTTCATCAATATAAAGAAAATGTAAAAAACATCAATATATTATATAAAAAAGTTGTGTTAGTTACACCACTTATAAGTCAAGAAGGATATTTCATATTATTCTTTATCAAAATCGTTGTCTGAGGAGCTGTCTAACAAATCAAGAAGTAAGGCCGTATTACTCGTGGTTAATCAACCTGTATATAGAACTCCAACGACGCAGACTAATATAATCGTATCTTAGCCGTGTGTGATACGTTAAGATACTATAACATTTTATATTAGGGCATCATAAGATCAAATATTATAGTATCTTAACCGTGTGTGATGAGCTTAATTAAAGAATAAACATGCCTATGACTAACTAGGTATGACAGTAAAAAAACATTACATACACCACACCACCTTGTCGCGTGCGTTAATGCTTTTTTAAATAATTTAGTTAGTTTCTAATGCATTTTATATAAAAATATTAGTTTTGTATACTTTTTCTCTATATTCAGTTGCAAATTTCAGCTTTTAAATTTATTATATTATTACATTATTTATATTATATTATTAAAAAATTAGTATAAAGTTTTCCATCACGTATTAATATCATACAATCTATTTTTGTATATCATAGGATATAAATTAAGCAGATGATATTTCTGATGCAGTAACTATTGCCTCTATAGGTACATCGCCAAAAATACTAATAGGTTTTAATCCGTGTGTCCACTGCACAAAAATAACAAAAGATTTAGCGTTGCCAACAAACTCAGCGCAAGAAAATGGCTTGAGAATTATACACATTATATAATAGTATATTAATAACAATATACTGTGATATAACGTTGCTTCTCGCCTCTATGGTAAAGTGATCCGATATTAACCACATGAGGTCCCGGGTTCGATACCCGGGTCGGGCAATAAAAAAAAAACTTTCTGATAAAAACAACGTTGCCCGGGATTGGAAAAGTACCCGGTTGGCGATAGGCTTGCCACCTGTCATATTGTGGGCCTAAGTATCTTCGGCTAAACGTGGGTGTACCAATTGTACCTCTGCCTACATCTTCGGGATACGGGCGTGAAGATACTTTACTTCACTATAATAATAATCGACCTTATTTCTGTACATTATGTTAATCTATACATATAATAAAATCGTAGGAAAGTCAAACTGTACATTGGATATTTTTTTAAAAGAATACTTGGGGCGTGATCTACAATCGATATCGAAGCCAAAAATATAGTTTTTAGAATTTTTGTCTGTTTATCTGTTTGTCTGTATGTATGTCCGGGGTAAACTCAAAAAGTACTACATAGATTTACTTCAAATTTTGCATGAATAATACTAATAGGTCGGGTCAACATATAGGATACATATTATCACGCTATCACCTACGGGAGACGTGCTGTGCGGAGTAAACGAACTCCGCGTGGACGAAGTCGTGGGCAACAGCTAGTTATGAATATAATTGTGCCGCTGGGGTCTTCTTTTTGTCCGGACCATTGGTGAATCTTATCCATTTATTAAACTGACGTCTTTCTTTTCAGTAACCATCGGGAAGGATACATAGTTCGCGAATAAAAGCAAATTTAATTAATTTCACCTGTTTAATAATGGATTTATTATATATTTTTTATTTTGATTATTTTGATTTATTATTTTGATTTATTATTATAATATGTAATTATCACGCTATCACCTACGGGGGAGGAGCTGTGCGGAGTAAACGAAGTCCGCGCGGACGAAGTCGCGGGCAACAGCAAGTATTATGTATATTAATATATGTTAATATTATATATTTTAATTTAATATCATAGCTTTAACGTTTAAAATTTCAAGTCACGTGGTACTGCACGAATACAAGACGTAACGTCACGTATACCTTATTTAGGATGCATCCGTGCGTTGGCAATGACCACATATTTTATTTCACTAGTCAATTTTAGAACCGTGATCTTGAATCTGATATTTTTGATTGAAGGTAATAGCCGATTCACATGCATACAATTTTTTAACTTATTCTGCAAACCTCAACACGATAATAACGAGTATCTACTGATGCTATTGTGGCAGGAAAAATTAGGCACTGGTAGGTACCTACTAAGCACGGGCGAATCATGCACAACTCTACCGCCTAGTAATCACGACAGCACTGATATGTTTCGCCAACCCTTTACTTTTACAAACTGCCTGGCAGGATGGCAAATGCTCTATTAGCCAAAGGGAGTTAGGACCAACTTGGTAATATATTATTTCTTATTTCAGAAATGAATAGATATGCTTCTTTTTTTTTAATGTATCAGTTGGGGTACATGCCATATTATTTTTAAGATTTTTTAAATACTGTTAAACAAAGAAACTTAAACAAATGGCGGCCATTTCATTAACTCACTATCAAAACTGCGTTATTAGGTCAACGCCCTACGTAATGTAATATTTTTTGTCGATTTAAGATTTTGTTTATATCCTTATTCATAATAATTATTAGGCACATTTTTGTCTGGCGCTAATATGTAATTTGAAAAAATAATACGTTAATACATGAGCTGGTCGTAGCCAAGGTGTATTTTACGGTCGTTTCATTGATATGAGATTAGATAGCAAGTTATTTTAAGTCTGTATATTTAGAGCGTGAAGAAAAAAATCTATAGTTTTGCCGTAATCAAAATTCAAAATAATTTCATGTTAAATATTTTTAATATTTTGTACTTTTAACCTTTTAATAATAAATAATAATAAATATGTACGGGACAAATTACACTTACTGATCTGACCCCAAAGTAAGCAAATTATTTGCTTGTGTTATGGGTGTTAGTCAACGATACCAATACATAGGAATACATATATAAATACTGATACTAAAAAATAATGACATCATATTAATATGACACAACTAATAAAATCATAAGATCATTAATTCGATTAGATAAGGCTGTTAAAATGAAAGTAATATATGATAATATTAAGCTTAATTTTTATAATATATACTATTTAATATACATACTATTTACTAACAGCAGCAGCAGCAGAACAAGAAATCAAGATACAAATTAATAAATAACAGTGCAATTTACCAGCAAAAATAGTATTTACGTAGTCATTTACAAATATTCGGCGTGTACAGTATCATTGACTACATATCCAATATATTATGTGCTCAATTCGATAGTTTTAGGCGGTAGGCAGATAGCGAAAGCCAAAATGTAAGAGGCTAACGTGAGGCGAACTTATCGACAAATGAGGTTTATATTCAATTTCAACTGTAAATATATATTTTTTCTCTTTTTTTAGGAAAACAAACAATTACACTAAGGGTTTACAAAATTGATATTAAGTAACTAAGTTATTAATAGTGTAACCTACACCGTTATCCTCAGGTTACTAGTTCTTAATTTATACGACGATAATGGTTTGCTCGACTAAGATCCAAATTCCCAGGACTTCAAGTGGCCAATATAAAATTAAAATATCATGATAAGCCTTGAGGTCAGGGGTCCTTTTCCCCCGTGTTGGTTCGGGCTGCTTTGAACAATAGACCAACAGCCATTCTGCCAGGCTCGTCGTAAAATGCGACCGATAGTCATTGTCATGTTTCGGTTTGGAGGTTAAGGTAGCTGGTACACTATGCATGTGGCATTGCTATACCGCCACACGGATAGCAACGCACCTTGTCTATCTATTACACTTTCATGGCTAAATCGCTGAAACGATTTTGAAATGAAATTAATGAAAAGATCCGGGGTCATACATAGGCTATTTTTTAATTTAAGGAGCTGAAATAGGGGATGTAAACTTGTATAAAAAACTATATCGATGACATGCTAATCTACTCGCGGGCGAAGCAGCGTGGGTCAGCTAGTATTATTTAATCATATGTATGCAGGGCGTTGGATTGCCTCCTCAACTCGCACGGGATTTTAGCTAACAAAATTGCTGCCAGTTAATCGAATCTCACGGTAATGATACAAGAAAATTGCGAGCCATCTCATTTAATTTGAATAAGGGCTTGAAGTACCGCCATTAATGAACAGATGGTAGCTGCAAGTTGCAACAGAACTGTATAAGGCCCCCTACACACATTCACACTTTTTATATCAGCGGTCAATAAAATTTAAACGCAGTAAAACTGCAACGACTGGCTTCCAAACTGCATGCTGTACACTTGAAATCTTGAATCGATATTAAATTTATATGGGACCAAAACAAGTAACTATTTGTCCGCAAGAATAAAACTAATTATCGATAAATGTCGAAGTTTTGATTTAACTAACAGAAAAATATAATTGAGTTTATAACCGTTTTTGGAATCGGATGAAAAATGCCAAGTTCATTTAGTGATGAATCTAACCAACTTAAATCATGAATCTGAATTCGATTTCCAGACATATTTGCCTGGAAATCGAATTCAGATTATAACTTAAGAAAAAACGGGTCAAAAACGTGTACATGTATATATCTTATTTGGGAAGCTCGATGTTTCGGCCAAGTTACATTGACCGTGGTCACGAGCGGACTGTCCGCTCGTGACCACGTTTATACTTTTAAAAATGATAGTAGAACTCGATAGCTTATAGGTTCAGATTATAAGTATTGTTGATTTTTATATAGAAAATCTCAGTAGCAAACTAAAGTCTGGTATTAGGTATGTGGCATTACTTTTTAGGGTTCCGAAGTAAACTAGAAACCCTTATAGTTTCGCTTTGTCCGTCCGTCCGTCCGTCCGCACGATTGCTCAGAAATCCTTATACTAGAAAGCTGTAACTTGGCACAAATATACATTTTAGTCATGATAACAAAGCGGTAATATAAAATCTTGAAAAATACATTTTTTTCAGCGTAGCTTTACATGTCAAGTGGTGATGTTATTTTTTTATCACGTACCCCATCACGAGGTATATCATCAGATATGTTTTTGAAAAATATTGTGGGTTTGTGAAAACAAGTTTTCGATTAAGGGACTCTTTTGTGAAATATTAATCTTTTAACTGCCAATTTTTGTTAGAGTCAAGTGCCCCACCCCCCTCTGCAGTCTAAACGGTTGGTTTTGGGGGTGGGGAAAAAGTCATGGTAGTAGTAAATATAATGCAGTTAAAAGAAATACTATCACGGCTTAGAAGGCTTTACAAGATTTTGAGTAATAGTCGACCAACTTATAAAATGTTGTTTCACAAATTATTTTAAATTTTATGCAGAATAGTTGGTTATGCTGCTATTGATGTCGGTGCACGCAAATAGATCACGCTAGTATAGTAAGCTAGTGGCTATTTCATTTGATAATGTTCTGTATTTCTATAGTTTATACCCGAACTCCGAAGCCCTGGTTGCGGAGGCCTTGCCAAGTACTTTCCTATTAACATTATCCTATTAGTTATTATTGTAATTAAAAGTAATTAGTAAACATCACAGTCGGCATATATCGTTCGTTCGATCAGAAAGAATATTAAATATCAATACTGACGACAGGTCGAAAAGACCCGGGTCTTATGACCCGTTCAATTAATTGATTGATTTAGTGTTGTGAAAAGTCTCACGAGTCACGAATCACGAGCAGAGTTACGATTCAATCGATTGATTGGTTTTGTTTCGATCAACACTTATATTGTTAGTGAATTTGCCGAATTTCGGCTGAATGCCGAATTTCAGCCGTATGTGGAATTTTGGCCAAATGTCGAATTTCGACCGACTGTCGAATATCAGCGGGGTGATATATTTCGGCTACATGTTGAATTTCGGTCGATTATTGAATTTCGGCCAGTGGTCGAAGTTTCAGCTCATTCTAGTTATAAACTGTTAAAATATTAATAAGATGAATAAAATTACCGTTTTTAAACAAACTCGTACCTGTAAACGCGACATAACTAACAAAAAAACTAATTTTCAGAATTTTTAAATAAAAAATTATAGTATTTAATTTGCAGAATTTCCACGAAACCTTATATGGAACTGCTGTGATACAACTGAAATGAAAGGTAGTGTAAGGAATGGGACAAACTTAGTCAAGAGGTGAAAATTTGAGAATAGCGGTGTGGCGCCGCTGGTGACTACCGCTGAAGGGTCATAGTGATGGAACCAGCGGGCCAACTTCTTGTTAGGTAATGTCATAACTGTAGAGGTTTATGACGTCACACAGGGACAATGATGTGGAAAAGGAAGATCTTCTTAGCCAGGCAAGGTGTACTGCCTGGGGACCGAAGTCCATTTGAGAAGCGTTGAAACTTGTTAATTGTGTGTACAAGATAAATATCGCTACAAGCGGCACAATAGTCAGAAGCAAACACACAAATTAGGTCGTTTCACTTCGCAGCCGAAGCATCTTCAGGAGAGTCGAATAGAACTTCACTCTATGAAGGGTGAAGAATTAATTGCTAAATTTTTAATTTGCTAAATTGCAAATAATTTTTATATGCAAGCTACGCTCCCAAACTAAGAAATTGTCTTGAAAGGCGTGTCCATTTAATCCGTGGGAGTAATAAATGAATATTTTTTTGCGAATCGCTAGTTTATTCGGTTTACCATATAAAATTGACCGTTTTTCTCGTGATTTGAAAAAAATACTTATAAGTTTTACGAATTTACGAATTTAAGAAATAATCAGTTAAGTCAGATTTTACGATTAAAATATTTTTATATAGGCGCATAAAAGATACAAATATTTGAATAGAGAATAGTAATTTTCGTTAGGTTCGATGATTCAATTTGCCACACAAAATTAGTCATTTTTTCTCAGTTCATAGAGCTTACTTTTAGATGAGCTTATGGATATTCGAATATATGTAGTAGTAACGAAATTCTAATAATTTGAATGACTTCTAATTATCGAATTATTCGAATAATGTCATTCACAATCGCCCATCTTTATAGAAAAGTATTTATAGGCGGTGAAGTGTGCGTCATATAACCGTCATTCACGTATGTTCGTAGTACGAAACAATAAAAATTGTCTTCTCAGTCCACATTATCGTGATGGGCAACTTTATAATTATACGTAGGTCACACTATAAGTTTTGCGTAACTTAAAAAACAATCAAATCAAATAATCTCCTTTATATTTTAAACATTTTTTCATGCAATCGAACCGTTTTTTAAAACAGGAGGACCATAGATCTGAAGGCATGTTTTCTCCGTGCTGATTGAACGCTATTACTGCCTCTTCGGAGTTGGTAAAAGTAAAACCTCTCATCAAATCTTTAATTTTGGGGAAAATACAGAAATCACAGACTTTTTTTTGTTGGCCGTATGTGAAGAAGCGTTATCATGGTGTAAGAGAATGCGGCTTTTGGGCGTTTTTCTAACACCCTGGGCAAACAAATGGTAGAATATCACTCGGTATTAACACTCTTTTGATCTTCAAGTGGAATTGTACAGATGGGACCCGTAGCTTAGAAAAAAAACGCGATCCTTTTTTTACCAACGTTTCTCGCCTGTCTCACTTTTGTTGGCCTGTTCTCATGTTCAAGATTGCTGTTTTTTTTCGGGTTCAAAACAATAAGTCCACGTTTCGTCTCCTGTGGCTAAAGAGGGGGTAAAGTAGCTGTAGGCGTACCTGATGGCAAGTGTTTACCACCGTCCATGAACACAAGTAGTTATTAATTTCTCAAATGATTGTAAAAATGATCTTAAAAAGCATTTTCGATCGATGCGAAAAAATATATGCGGTCATAACTTTTGATTGCGTTAATACACAAGATTGATTTTTTCTCAGCTGAGAGGAATTGTAGACCCGAGTATTTTATACAAATTACTATTTGATACCTTTTCGCGTTCCAAAAAAAAAAGTTCCGACAGACGGACAGATGGACAGACGGCCAACGAAATGATTTTTTTGATATCATAAGATAGCAAACAAGCAGATGGGTTTCTTGATGGTAAGAGTAAACCGTCGCCTATATAGACACCAAAGATGTCAATGGTGCGTTACTATCTTGTGGCGAGGTCTAATGCCACATGCATAAGTTTACCGACTACCGTGCCCTAAAAACCGGAACACGACAGTGCCAAGCACTGTCGCTATTGTGGCAGGAATAGGTAAGGCGGTGGTACCAGATCCGGGCGAGACAATGCAAAACTCTACCACCTAGTAGCCACGATGGTAGTGACAAGCATAGCCAATCGGTCGCTTTTTACACCTGCCTGGCAGAACGGCAGTTGGTCTATTCTTCAAAGGAGCCCGGAACCAATACAGGGAGAGTGATCCTATAAGGGTTCCATCTTACCTTTTCAGGCACGGTACCTTTAGTTTATTTCACTTATTGATTATGCTTTTTTCCTTTCACCTTTTATCACAATATAACAAACCCATCAGTATATTTTCACTAATATTTAATATTGTGTAGTAAGAGCTTAAATCATTTCTTAATATGGCAAAAAACACGTGTGTTGTAAACCTTAATAGTTACTTCGGCATCTCCCTCTAACTATACGTTGAACACATTAATAAGGGATAATTCGATTATCGTTCAAGAACTCTGTGTTATTTTATTAACAAAACGATGTGTACAAGTACGTACATAATATTACCAATTTAGTAGATAATTTACACAAGGTATCAATGGAAATCACGAATTTTGTTTAGAATAGGCAGGTATGAAGGTAAAGTTTAGAGTTAAAACTTCTTTCATTTTTGTATTATAGAACACGTATATATATGAGCGCGCCGGATTATATTGTGTTGAGCTATGTTGATGGTGCGTTGCTATCCGAGTGGCGGCATCTTGATGCCACATGCATAAGTTTATCGGCTACCTTACCCTCCAAACCGAAACACGACAATGACAAGAACTGACGCTATTGCGGCAGGAATAGGTTAGCTGGTGGTACCAAATACCCGGGCGGGACGTTGCGGAACCCTACCACCTAGTAGTTATGATGGTAATATGTCATTATCATCATAACTACTAGGTGGTAGGCGCGGTCAAGCCATTCAAAAGTTATGATTTAAGGTTTTTTTATCTTCCCGCTACGTATATAAGTAATTTATTGATTTTGCCCCAATTTTCGAAAATCGATTTTTTACCAGATTTGCTTGATGCAGATTTTTTACCAGAATTGATTTTGAGGTCCTAGAAAACTTTTCCGACTATTTTATTATTTATTATATACACACACGCACACAAACATACATACATACTACCATCATCGTGAAAATAGTCGGAAAAGGTTTCTAGGACCTCAAAACGTCTGAGTTCTGGTGAAAACTCGATTTTCGAAAATTGGTGCAAAATCAGTAAATTACTTATCTACATACGTAGCGGGAAGATAAAAAAAACTTTACTACGTATGTGTTGTTTATTCACACTAATGCTAGAAAAAGCAGAACTCTACCACTTAGTACAGCCACGATGGTAGTGACTCTCATAGCCAATCGTTCTCTTACGAACTACTGGTAGAACAGCTGATGGTCTGTTCTTTAAAAGGAGCCCGTAATCCGTATCTGTGTGTGTATGAGTGTTTGTGTGCGCGTATGTGTTAAAATAATTGCAACCGACATTGCGCACATATGTAGCTAATAGCGAATACTAGTCATATTATTTATCTTATGATGTATGTAATTGCTTATATCATAAGGAAAACATCTTAATTTGATTATAATACCTGTATTCTGGCTTCTGTTAGTGAGATCTTCATTGCGAGCTCTTCTCTGAAACAAATAAATTAAAATGTCATTAAGTTTTTCTACACAGATTGCAGTTCAGAAAACAGGTATAATTACTGTCTGGTAATGCCCATACCGCTATTCATAATAATACTGTGATTTATAAATGCAAAATTGAGTTTGTTTGTATGTTTTTATAAGTGTTTATCTTAATATGTTGGGTTTGGCTTGAATATTAAAATAACTAGATCGCCTGTGGCCGAAATTCGACTATAGACTAAATCAAAGAGTATGAATACAATACTATGGACTAAATTAAATTATATAATATTTTTTAAGTTTGACATCTCACTTTAGGCATAAAGAAAAGAGTATGGATGTGTACATATTATGTGCATATTATCATTTATGTATATTGATGCAGTGTGTTTAATGTTTATTTTTATTAATTTAATGTATTTCTAATGCATTTTAGTTAAAAATATTAGGCTTCTGTACTCCTCCACAATGTGAACTTTAACTGTGCTAAATTTCATACTTCACCGTTTTCCTTATTGTCTTAAAAAGAGTTTTCCTTATTTATTGTCTTTAAAATTACCTTAATGTATTAATAATATGTAGACTAACGATCACCTGTGGCCAGAATTTGACCATAGACTATACAACAAAATCTCATTTAAGTTTGACAACTGACTTTAACCCTAACGAAAATAGTAAATTTACATGTGTGTATATTAAGTAAATGTGGTTATCCTCCATACATATAATAAAATCGTAGGAAATTCAAAACTATACATTGAATATATTTTTAAAAGGATACTTGGGGCGTGATCTACAATCGATATCGAAGCCAAAAATATAGTTTTTTAGAATTTTTGTCTGTTTGTCTGTATGTATGTCCGGGGTAAACTCAAAAAGTACTGCATGGATTTACTTCAAATTTTGCATGAATGTTACTAATAGGTCGGGTCAACATATAGGCTACATATTATCACGCTATCACCTACGGGGGAGGTGCTGTGCGGAGTAAACGAACTCCGCGCGGACGAAGTCGTGGGCAACAGCTAGTTATGAATATAATTGTGCCGCTGGGGTCTTATTTTTGTCCGGACCATCGGTGAATCTTATCCATTTATTAAACTGACATCTTTCTTTTCGGTAACCATCGGGAAGGATACATAGTTCGCGAATAAAAGCAAATTTAATTAATTTCACCTGTTTAATAATGGATTTCTTTCCGGAAATCAGCGCCTGAATCAATAAACAAAAAATAATGTATAAAGTATTTCACATGAATGTAGTGTGTGTAATGTTATTTTTTTATTTATTTAATGTACTTCCAAAGCATTTCATTTAAAAATATTAGTTTTCTGCAGTCCTCCGCAATCTAAACTATAACCGCCCAGCCACGCGAACCGGTAGCGGCGGCAGCGGCGCCGCAGGCGAGGCGAAAATTAGTCGGTCACCCCGCCGCCGCGCCGGTGACCACGCCGCGTGGCAGGTTTAGCACTTACCCATAGATTTGTTCAAGACGCCAGACGCTTCGCTGTTCGCGCCGCGCGAAAAATCGCGGGCGCGAATTTCCCGTGGCCAGGTCGTAACTGTGACAAATATCATACTCTACCATTCGGGCATTCGTCTTAAAAAGTTAGTTTCTACTAAGACTAGTAGGATAAGATTAGTAGGATAAATGTACTCGTAGACAATTGAACCCACAAAATTGATTATAAATTTTAATTTAAAATGATATCTTTATTATCGCTTAAATACATAATATTAATGTTCTGCAAGAGACATAGATAACGAACAAAAATATTTTATCTTAAGCAGGAAACGGTGTTTAATTAATCTTATTACGTA
Source organism: Apodemia mormo (assembly GCA_036924255.1). Lineage (NCBI taxonomy): Eukaryota > Metazoa > Arthropoda > Insecta > Lepidoptera > Riodinidae > Apodemia > Apodemia mormo. The sequence continues at coordinate 9,588,071 of JAUPFN010000003.1, forward strand.
TTATACTGAAAATAAATTGCATTTACCTTTATCTTCGATATATCGTAGGAATTTATAAATTCGAATTATTTTTAATTCATATCGTTAGATAATTATCTAATTCTATTGTAATAGAATTTATCAATGAATATGATAAGCATGTGATATTTTGACTATATGTGTGGCTACCTATTTATATTATGCATGTTATTTAACACACACACACACAGATAAATTTATAAATTTATATGTTTATTATATTTGTCTATGTTTTGTATCTGTGTTTTTTAAATTCCAAAAAGGAGGACATTGCCCCATGTTGGTCCTGACCTCCATTGAAGAAAAAAAAATCTGCCATTCTACCAGGTAGTACGTAAATGGCGAACAATTAATACGGGTTACTACCATCGTGACTACGAGGTGGTAAAGTTTTGTAACGTTTCGCCCGTATTTGGTACGACCGCCCTATCTATTCCTTCCGCAATAGCGTCGATGCTTGCCTTTTTCGTATTCCAATTTGGAGGAAAAGGTAGCCGGAAAGCTTATGCAAATGGCATTAAGACTTCGCCACACGGATAACAACGCACCATTCACAACTTTGATGTTTAGAGTTTTGTTGCTTCTTTCCAATACGAGAAAATTTTGGCTTGTTTGCCATCAAATGATGTAAAAACAGCCTTTTCTTAAAACCAAACCGGAATACGACTGTGACAAGCACTGACACTATTGCGGGAGGAATAGGTAAGGTAGTAGTACCAGACCCAGGGTAGACAATGCAGAACTCTACCACCTAGTAGCCACGATGGCAGTGATTCGTGTAGCCAATCGGTCGCCTGCCTGGCAGTACGACAGTTGGCCTATTCTTCAAAGAAGCCCGGGACCTTTTGAATTATCGTTCATTGATACCAAAGATATCTTAAATGCCTTTAAAACATTGGAACCGAAAAAACCTTAGATTTATGGGGACATTCTGTTAGAATCATTGCTTCAGTAATAAATGTTATTGTACCATATTTAGCTGTAATATTTAATTGTTCTGTAACACATGGTGTTTTTCCTGACTTAATGAAATTCAGCAAAGTTATTCCAATTTTCAAATCCGGCTCTAAATGTGATCCCTCCAATTTTTGGCCTATCTCGGTTTTGCCAACCCTATGTAAAATATTTGAAAAAATTATACTAGACCAAAAGCTTAGACATTTTGATAAATTTAGATTATTTCACAATAAACAATCCAGTTTTACGAAGGGTCGCTCAACCATAGATGCTGGTGTCGGATTACTCAAAAACGTTTATGAAGCCTGGGAGAATTCGCAGGATGCATTTGGAGTGTTCTGTGATTTGTCTAAGGCATTTGACTGAGTCAATCATTTTAATCACGAAGTTACACCATTATGGAGTCGAAATAAAGCTCTCGATCTTCAGATTTCTTACTTAAAAGAATTCTGTGAAAGAATTCAGAGGTTTGATATTAATAGGAAAAGGTCCACTAGTGCTGCTGTAATCATGGTGTCCCGCAGGGCTTCATACTTGGTCCATTTTTGTTTCTGATATACATAAATGACTTGCCTAACTACGTAGAAGATAAGCATGGAATCGTACTGTTTGCGGATGACACTTCACTTTTATTCAAAGTGAAAAGACGAATTGGAAATTCTGCTGAAATAAATACTATATTTTTATTGCAGAAAAGAGCTATTAGGGCAATTTACAATCTTAGCTCGAAAGTTTCCCTGAGAGAAAAATTCAAAGAAATCAAAATTCTAACTGTTATATCCCAATATATATTTGAGAACTTGATGTACGTTCGAAAAAATATTTGCTTGTTTAGAAAAATCGTGACGTACGTCACTAAATACAAGGAACAAAATAATCTTGTTATGCATGCATCTCGTCCCTACAGAATAATTAAATCTTTTATGGGGCAATTTATACAGTTTTTTACAATAAACTTTCCAAAACTATAAAAAATCTACCAGTCAATAAATTTAAAAAATGTATTAAAACAAAACTGTATTAAAAAAGGATATTATAAAATCTCAGATTATTTAGAAGACAAAAAGCCTGGAATTAATTGCTCCTCATACCGATCTCATATATATTTTTGTAATATTGTGATATTGTAAAAAATAGATGATATAAAACAAAAGACAAGCCCGCTGAGTTTCTTCCGCCGGATCTTCTTAGTGTAAGGCCGCGTTGCTAATCCTGTAGTAGTTTTTTAAAAAAATATGTTGACGTGTCAAAATAACTTGTAAAAGTCTCATTGAATAAAGTAATTCTGATTTCTGACCAACACAGGGTATATAGTGCAAGTGCATGTTCATAATGTACGCGGGGGAAGAGACTTTTGAAAGGGCTTTTTAGGCTTTTGAAATTCTCACAAACAACGAAACGCAACAGCAGAGTTACTGTTACTTTACTTCGGTGTTAAGTGAGAGAGTGTAGTATGACACAACAAGTAATTTGGTTGACTGAGTGCACTGGTGTTGAATAATTTTTTCACAAAAAAATATCCCACCGGTTGGCGATGGGATCGTCACATCCTTACGCCGGCAAATATATGTAGATATGTAAGTATGTATGTTTATTTTATGGCACGCTTTGTAGCTTGAGAGGTTTACTTCGTCGTAATTGTGGAAGTGAGACAGGTAAACTGCACTAAAAGGATGTTACTTCGGATCGGGTCACAATTGGACGTAGTAAACAAAAGGATCCAATCCACAATATTGCAAAAATAAGTTAAGTGCACAAAACTAATGCTAAATATCAATACTATTGGCCAGTAAAAAAGATTCAAGCAAAATTAGCTCTCTTTTACTTCATTTAACGTCAGAACTAGTTCCCGTGTATGGCACGTTAAGAAATAAACAAAGTGAATAATCCGACTTTCTTGGTTTACAACCAATATTATCAACTGATTAAGTAAAATGAATCAATGAGCACTGATGTACTACTACTAATAATATAGTTCAATGACAAGGAGTCTGAATTCTTTTGCCTACTTAAAATTAGTTCATCATTTATACTGACTTTTCAATACAAACACTAAAACTTATCCAAAATCTATCAAATTTCAAACGTCAATAGTGATTATGTGTGGATTGGATTGGTTTTTGTAATAAACTAGCGACCTGCCCGCGGTTTTACCCGTATAGCTTTTGTTCCCGTGGGAATATCGGAAAGGTTTATATACTAAAACCTTCCTCAAGAATCAATCTATCTATTAAAAAACCGCATCAAAATCCGTTGCGTAGTTTTAAATATTTAAGCATACATAGGGACATAGGGGCAGACAGAGAAAGCGACTTTGTTTTATACTATGTATAGATACTTCTTGATTTTTCAGTTTAATCAATTACTTTATTCATTAGCTTTTATCTATTTGATATCCAAAAGATATCAGTTACGTGGGAGATTTAGATTGATTTAAAGATATTAGGCTATCTATTACGAATTATTGTACTTTAGATTCATACTAATATTATAAAAAATACAAAAGTTTGTCTGTCTGTTTTACGCTTTCATGGCTAAACCGCTCAATAGAGTTTGATGAAATTTGGCACGGAGATAGTCGAAAATTCAAGGTCAATCATATAGGGTCAACTAAGAACACTTATATTTTGACGCTATGTCCGTCCATCGTACGATAGCTAAGAGATCTTTATTATTAGAAAGCTGTAATTTGGCAGGAATATATACATATTAGTCTAGTCAACAAAGTGGTAACATAAAATCTTGAAAAATATTTTTTTTTCAGGATAGTTCCCCTACATGTAAAGTGCGGATGTAAATTTTTTCTTACGTACCACATTGTGTGAGATATCGTTGAATAGGCTTTTAAAAAAATATTATAGGTTTGTGAAAACAAGTTTTCGATTGAGGGACTTGTTTGTAAAATATTTAGCTTTTAAATGCTAATTTTTGTTAGAGTGTAAACGGTTGGTTTTGGGGGTGGGGAAAAAATCATGGTAGTAGTAAATATAACGAAGTTAAAAGGAAAACTATCAAGGCTTTACAAGCTTTTGAGTAAAAGTCGACCAGCATATAAATTTACTTAGAGACGTTTTTATAGGCGGTGAGCCTGTGTCGCGGATATATATTTGTCATTGACGTTGAATAGTTTAAATGTTCGTAGTATGAAACTACAAAAGCCCTCTTCTTAGTCCGCATTATTGTAATGGATTAGTTCGGCATGCAAACCGATAACCGATTTTCGGTTATTTGTTGATTATCGATACATTTCGAAAAACTGTAAGATCATATAAGAATTTTACACCATAGTTAACATTGCGGAGGAGCGCAGAAACCTAATATTTTTATATAATATGCATTAGAAATACATTAAATTAATGAAAATAAACCCATTACATTCATCTGAAATTCATAATAATATATTATACTTGTAAAGTGTATACTCATAGGCTTATAACACTTATTATTTTGTTCATCTCGATGTGTATGGCTAAAGTAGAAGATACTTTATTATTTAGTATGTGGTCGAATTTCGCCTAATGCGATCGCTAATTATATTAAAGAGATAATATAATAAATTGTAATTTGACTTAATTTCTTTGAGATTTTATTTCATTTAAAACTGAGAAAGTAACGAGTTTTGCAATGGTTGGAATATTAGTCATGCCGTATATCCGTGCCGGATATCCGTATCCGTCTCCGCGGATATCCGAGGCAGAACAAAGACCCATAACCGTATACGTTAATCTTTAGGCGGATCTTGAACGGATCTTTCATATCGTTAGATTTCATGACATGTTCAATATTCTGAATATAGACTAAAAATTCTATCAAATTCCATTTAAGAATATTTTTTATTTCTTAAGGTTACATATGGCTTGGATTTGCAAAATTCAAATATTTCGAAATTATTTGAACTGAGTTACTAACTCTTTCTTAAATGGTATGTAAAATCAAGGTACTTAAAGGTCTATAAAATTATAATAATCACAAATCTATGTGATATCATATAACAACAAACATATAACACAAACATATAAGACAAGCATAACACAAATCTATGTGATATCCATAAAGTAAGTTTGTATTAGACAGAGAGTGATATCATGTAGTATCACTGATATGTTTTTTATATCATTAAAAAGCGAAGGAGCAAATGGCTTTCCTGATTCAAAGAGATCTGCTATGGACATCAAATATAGTAATAGTGTGTTGCTCTATACAATGTTTGCAACTATTTTCACAAAACAAGACAAGCATTTTTTCGCTAAAAACCTCTAACGTAGTCAGTTGCGTAGCGTGCCTTGGCGGGGCCCCGTATGAAATTTTGTTTAGGGGCCCTTATGAAGGGTAGAGATTTCTTATGAAGAGAGAAAAAAGAAAAAAAATGTTTGTATAAATTTAAAAGAAATATCTATTCATCATAATTATCTGTTACTTTTTCCAAATTTTTTACAAACTATTCAAATTAAACAAACAATCTTCTTGCATTTTTTAAAAAAGAGATTGCTTTTTGTTTTTTGCCATTTAGGAAGTTATTATTAATTAGTATAATAGACTATCATCCAACCATTGCAATACTCATTTTAACAAAGAAATTATGGCTTTATAGACCTCGCCACAAGATAGCAACGCACCATTAACACCTTTGGTGTCTATAGGCATATGGTTGACTCTTTCCATCAGGAGACCCATCTGCTTGTTTGTTATAATATAAAAAAAAGTCAAAAATGTGGCCTGCGGTCAGGTCGTTCGTGATAATGGTCATTACAATTTTACCCAAACATAATTAATTAGGTATAGTTTCATAAAAAAAAAATTATAATTATAGATGAGTACATCTTTTATCTGTTCGTATGAAAAACGTAACGCGTTGGTTTAAAAATGTGTATCGCTATTATTATTTTTTATTCGACTGTCTGAAGTTTAAAATGATTAATATAAGTACTTACCTCGTAAAAACATCAGGATAGTGTGTCCTTGAAAATGCCTTCTCTAATTCTTCAAGTTGAAAACTTGTGAATGTCGTACGATATCGTCTCTGCTTTCTTTTTGGTGCAAAATCATCAGCGTCGTCACTATCCGCTGACCCTGGTGGAAGCCGCTCCGATGCTGGAGACTGATTGTTCCGGGATAAATCTGGAGTTGTTCTTGGGGAATCATCTTTAGGAGGCTCCGCGATTCCCATGTTGTATTTTTGATAGGAGTCGTGTGGACAATAATCTGTAAAGATATTTATTTTGTATTTTTTTACATTCTATGATAGCAAATGTATTATATACTAGCTGTTGCCCACGACTTCGTCCGCGCGGACTTCGTTTACCCCGTACAGCTCCTCCCCCTTAGGTGATAGCGTGATAATATGTAGGTAGCCTATATGTTGACCCGACTTATTAGTAATATTCATGCAAAATTTGAAGTAAATCCATACAGTTCTTTTTGAGTTTACCCCGGACATACATACAGACAAACAGACATACTGACAAACAGACAAAAATTCTAAAAACTATATTTTTGGCTTCGATATCGATTGTAGATCACGCCCCAAGTATTCTTTTAAAAACATATTCAATGTACAGTTTTGACGTTCCTACGATTTTATTTTATGTATAGATAGATGAATAAGGCAGTTTGCATAAGTTGACCGACTTAGGCCGAATCTTTTGAAGAATAGACCATCTGAAGTTCTGCCAGGCAGTTCTTAGGAGGCGAACGATTGGCTAACTAATCACGAGTCACTACCATCTTGACTACTAGATAGTACAGTTCTGCATTGTGTCGCCCGGGTCTGATACCACCGCTTTACCTATTCCTGCCGCAATAGTGTCAGTGTTTGTCACTGTCGTGTTCCGGTTTAGAGGGTAAAGTAGCTGGTAAATTTACGCAAGTGACATTAACACCTCGCCACACGGATAACAGCACACCAATAACACCTTTGGTATCTATGTGCGATAGTTGTTTCTTTCCACCAGGGAAGCCATCTGCTCAGGACAGCAAACAGCTATCTGATGATATAAAGAAAATTGACCGCCCCGTTGGTCGAGTGGTTAGCGACCCTGACTACGCAATCAACAGGGCTCGGGTTCGATCCCCGACGGAGACAAGCATTTGTGTGATGAGCATAAATGCTTGTATTTCCGGGTTTGGGTGTTTATTATTATATATATTCTAGTATTTATATATGTATTTCTATGTATAACTATCGTTGACTAACACCCATAACACAAGCAAATAATTTGCTTACTTTGGGGTTAGATCAGTAAGTGTTATTTGTCCCGAGAATATTTATTATTATTATTAAAAAGAAAATACTTTATCTCTCCAAATCGGAACACGACAGTGACAAGTGTTGACGTTATTGCGGTACGAGAATAGGTAACGCAGTGATAACAAATCCGGGCGGGAGGTTACGGATTCTACTACCTAGTAGTCACAGTAGTGACACGTACCCATAGGCAATCGTTCACAGTTTACGGACTGCTTGGCAGATTGGCAGATGACCTCTTCTTCAAAACTATTCGCTGAATGAATAACACGAATTAATTAGCACACCAAAATAAACGTGTTATTTTCTTGTGATACCGGAGTAAATACTGAATTATATTCAATAAACGCCCAAGCCCAGAAATGCGAATATATATATATAAATAAATATATATATATATAAATATATATAAATGCTTGTCCCTTTCGGGATTTGAACCCATGTCGCGTCGATTGCGTCATCAGGATCGTCTTCGTGGCGGCCATTTCCTATTTAATCCTCCTACTAATATCTTATTTTATGTAAGTATTTAAAAATATTGTTATATTAAAAAGTTCATGCATTTTATACTTATGTATCTAATATTGTTGGATTGGATAATATTTGAGTATGATGATCTGTTTAGGCGTCCGAGTACGTCCGAGTACGTGTACTAAATTTCGTATGTGTTTACTATGTTTGTATGTTTGTCCACGAATTTCTCGGAAACTAAAAGCCATATCAAGATATTTCTTTTTGATTTCAATATGGTATATTCCAATTAAGGGGACAATCTAATCATCAGTCTGTTCAGTAGCTTTTAAGATATGGGTAAGTTTATATTTAAAGTCAGTTTAATTTTTTTAAATTACTATTATTAATAAACAAACGAATATATAAACATACGAAATTTAGTACACGTGCTTGGACACCTTAGCAGATAATCATACTCAAATATTATCCAATTCTAACAATATTAAATACATACATGTCAAACTGATAACCTCCGTATTTTCGTCGTTTGAAAAATTGTAACCAAGAAAAACGTCTTGACAAAACGCAAAAAGATCTATCTATCTTATCTTATCTTATCTTGACAGTTCTATTAGTTGACCGTAATGCGGTTAATGACGTTGATTCTGTTATAAGCAGATACCACAGACAATTATGTTGTCTTATCTCACAATTATATGTTATTATCATAATCGTCATCATTATCTGCCAATTTAAAGTTTTTATAACATTGGAAAGGATTTTTCGTGATAACTGCGCTTTGACAATTTGTCAGTCACCGTATCACAAACAGTGTCGTTAATCGCAAAGAAAATATTAAGCTGTTTAACGACATATTAGTTCAAGGTAGGCTTGGTTGATCATCTAGGTCCTGGGATGTGAGCTGAGATGAGAATTCATGCTAGTACTTTTTTAATCATCGTGAAAATTAATCAGTTAATGTAATATTTATACTTTAATAAGCTAGTTAATTAAATTTGAGAAACTGTTTGACAATTTGTCTTCTTAGATAAATTACCCAAAAAAACTATTTACTTTTTTAATATCGTATATTTATAATAAAAGTTTCGCGTTTTAAAATTTTATTTAATTGTACTGTGGTCATACATGATTACATATTCTGTGGTTTCTATGAAAATGTCAAAAAGAATATTATGATGTTTTACCATGGTGTGACGTAACACTTCTAGATTTACGTTTACTGGTAGTGGGTAGGTGACCTAATATCTATGTTTGTCGAAATTATATCCTAAAAATATTATTAATTGTTATCTTTTAAAATAAATATTTTAGTTTTTGTTATGTCCATGTTAACGGAAATGTATGTAATCTGTAAATTTATACAATTCCTAGAAGATGTATGTAATTCCTAAAATCGCCCGGAAATGTGTGAAATGAATCACATTGTGCACATTTCCTAGGAAATCTATATATTTCCTAAATAGCAAGCGGAAATGTTGAACATTTAAGATATCAATTGGTACGGGTAGAGGACGTGGTAATGCCCGAAATATTATGTATGTAAATATATAAATATATTATAGGTGTAGTTTTGGCTAAGAACGATAGTGAGCTCTATCAAATTGGTACCAAAAACGGTATCTTAAAACAATTATATTCTCGAACTCAGATTAATGTATGTGCAAGAGTTCTTCTTGATGCAGAGGATGTACCGAGAACAGAGGTTGCATTACGGTCTGTTGCTAACCTACAATCCACTGGACCTGGCCAAGGATTTAAAAAGTGCCTTTGCGAGAAGAACTGTATTACAGCGAGATGTTTGTGCTTTAAAAATAAACTATCGTGTAAGTACTTCCAAATGCCACTCCAGCTTACCCTGCAAAAATAAATAGACATATGGACTGCCTTATTTACAATTTACTTTGTTTATCAATTTAAAATTTAATTGTGGCATTTATAATTACTTAAATATCAGACTGATTAGTTACCTTCAAATTTATACCTGATAAATGCACCTTAAAAATTATTAGATAGTTGATTTTTGAAGCTTTAATTAGTAACATAATATGAAGATGTTATAATTTACGGCATGGTTGTTACCGGATTGTCAAGTGCCTTGATAAAAATTGTTATTCTTATTTTAACAACGTGTTTTATTAAAGAAAGCAATCTTTTTATACATTTACTAATACGATATTGGAATTATATACAATTCCTAGGATATGTTTATATTTCCTATGATATGTATGTATTAAATAATTTTTAAAACAATATTTTACACATTTCCTATAGTTTCTTCCAATAGTTTCGGAATTTTACACATTTCCTAGGACTTTAATACAATTCCTAGATTTCATACATTTCCCTTGGATGTTCCATATCATAATGAATCATTACAAACTACAAAATGTTCGATTCATTCTTAGTGGAGACAATCCTATTGTCATCATTTGCTAAAACTTCAACACACTGATTATTATTTAAATTTAGATAGGTACTTCTACTGTTTCAAAATTTACTCATTAAATTCTAGATTCGAGTTAGATATTTTAGGTTTTTGCTCTCATGAAAACTGTAAAAAGAGTTGCCTATTTATTTAATAACAAATAACGTGTGAATTGTGTGAAATTTTCTACATTTAAAATAATCTGTGATCAAAAATGATATAATTTTTAATTTAAATCCATAAGTTGACATTAAAACAGCTATTTTTTGCGATACTTATTGCGCATACTCACTGATGAGGAATAAACTAGATAAGAGTTATTACATAAATAGTAAAAAGGATTTGGTAAAATGCATAACTTTGTCAAATCTTTTTATTATTTATGTAATAACTGAAATCTTGTTGACCACCCCCGTTAGCGACCTTGACTAGGAGATCGATAGAGTTCGAGTTTGATTCCTGACATGGACAATTTTTAAAATAACTAACGCACATGATGAAATATATCTGAGGATTTATAATATGTATTTCTATGCATTAGTATCGTTGACTAACACCTTATATTACAAGCAAATAATTTGCTTACTTTGTACGTTGTTTGCTTTGAGATTAGATTAATTTGTGTAATTTGTCCAGTAATATTTTTATTTGTGTAATAATCTAAAAGCTATCCTGTGAGACTGTGACGTAATAATAAGCAGGTTCGAGCCTCTATCAAAAATAGACCATCTACCATTCTGCCAAGTAATTCGTAAAAGGCAACGATTGGCTAAATATGTCACTACCATCGTGTCTCCTACTTGGTAAGGTTCTGCAACGTCCCGCCCGGGTTCGCTAACACCATCTTACATATTCCTGCCGCAATAGCACCAATGTTTGCCACTGATGTGTTCTACTTTGGAGGGTAAGGTAGTTGGTAAGTTTATTTTTTATAAACATCCCACCATACAGATAGCAATACACTATAACCATCTTTGGTGCGTGTTGGAAATAATTTATTTTATCTCTTCACAAAAAGAAGAAAACGTAAGACTTAGCTACAAAAACATTTTTAGTGAATGACTGGTGCTTAACGTAAGCACTATGTACCTGAATTATAGGTCACCAGGCTCCGCTAACGAAAATCGGTACATAAAATAATATATGAACATCCACAAGTCAATATTCATCCTTAACTACGAAAAATAAAATAAAATTGAAAATTGGTGCTATAGAGTATAGATAACATGTGTTAAGAATATACAAAATCATGTTAATTAGTCTAAGTTTAGAAGTCTGTACGTGGGTATGTACGCGGCGCGCGTGTTTACATGTGAGTGGGTACATATGTGTATTTATGTGTGTACTTGTGAGTGAACGTGGGTGTGCACGTGCAGGTATGTCACTATAAGGGTGGAACCTTCAATTTATCTGCTCGTAATGTAGAGATATTATACATTTCTTAACTGCGAATTTGCATTTACCAGATATCGGGGAATAAATAGCAAGAAGGGAGTTAATTTTATTATATAAAAAGCTACTTAAGACGCAATAATGCTTATGTGCCAGTTGAGATGAGAAAGCCTCTGCACCATGCACCATGCATACCTTTATTATGGTAACTTTATATTATGGTACCTTTTATTCTTTCATCTGCGTTTAAGTTCGGTACGTGTGGTAACTCTATATGTTTCTTAAGTGTGACTTGGAGGACGAAAGTTTGCCTGACAGAGAGTACATCCCACATATTGTACAAATCAGTAATTGTAGGGCAGCAGCGACTTTCAGAATTTCCCTTTGGGGCTCTCTCGAGTTCAACTAGATTGTTTTAACAGCACCACCCCAAGATATGATTATATAGCTTATTATAGAGTGACGTAGCGCATAGTATACTGTTTTGAGGTAGCTCGATCTCCTATATCTCTTGATTATTTAAAAATATATGTTAACTTTCTTAACTTGTTGACAATATTATGTATGTGGGACTTAAATGCAAGGATATCATCAATAATAACTGCTAGGTGTTTTATTTCATAGACTATTTCTATTGTAGGATAAAAATATGTGGCATTAGAGGATTGTGGATTAGCATGTGCAACTAATTTGTTTATTGGTGGTAAATTTGCCTTCTTTTTGTTGGTAAAAACGATGTATTTAGTTTTAATTGCATTGAATATCAGGTTTTTTCTTTCCATCAGGACAGCCATTTGTTTATATGTTACCCAATGATATGAAATAAATAAAAATAAATTTAATCTTAGAGTAATTATTCTATGAATTTAATAAACATAAAAGTAAGTAAATAGATTTATTATTTTATGATTGTATAATTTAATAATTGTATAATCTATTTTACTATTGTATTATGTAGACGAAATTCCATGTCACTTCTTTCGAAACAAATAGGCCTATGCTTTTTTATTAGTTATTGCTTGATTTACGAAAAATGAATTAAATTTGCCATTTGTGCCTTGTGTGCCTTTTCGGTCTTTACTTGATTTATACTGAATAAAATTTCCTTTTGTTTAGTTCTACTTATCTTATCTTTTGTCTTTTTTATTCAATTTACGCTGAATGAATTTAAATTTGCCGTTTTATATAGTTATGAATTACCTTAACTTACACTAAATAAATGTAATTTACTTTCCACTTGTTTTTAATTAATATAACTTATATGGATAATTGAAGTTCGCCTTTTCTTCAGATTTATTTACATTTACCTACTGATACTAATGTTGCTTTATTTATACTGTATAAATGAAGTTTGCGTTTTTAGCACTATATTATTACTATCCGCACCCTGCAGTCCGCTGCATTATAAACGTTTTTGGTAAATCCCACGGGAATAACTTATTTTTTCGAGATAAAGAGTATCGTTTGTGCTATTCCAAATCATCCAAACATCACAACAAAATTTCACATTTATTATATGTGTGAGGATTACTGGAGGAAATACGCTGACTAAATAAAGTAATATCTTATTAAATACAACAATATTGATTAATTAATACACTTGTACTGTTTCACAATAAGTGTTTACACCTTCTTGTGAAACAGTACACGTGTAGCAATTGAGCAATATTGTATCGAATTTTTTTTATTATCGATAGGTATGCGCTTGACCTTGATCTCGCCTGATGGTAAGCTAAGATAAGGCCTAAGATGGAACGCGCTTCCCTAGAAGGTACTTGTTCACTCTTCTTTTGAAGATACCCAGATTGTATTCGTCGGGGAACACAGACTCAGGAAGCATGTTCCAGTCCTTTGCGGTTCGAATGAAGAATGGAATGAAAAATGAAATGGAGTTACCAAGTGTCAACGACGAAAAATGTAGAATATAACATATTCTCAATTATTGCTTGAATTAACGTTAGATAAATTGTTATCTTTCTTAATCTTTTAGGTATGAAGCCTAACAAAAGAAAACGTTTGCAAGTTATACCTACAGGGGTTTCCGAAACGCAAATTAATTTTAACATGCAATTAATCTATGTTTAACAGATTATGTCAAACACAGATTAATTGCGTGTTAAAATTAATTAGCGTTTCGGAAACTGGCCGTAAATTGCGCACATATCTATACAGAATTCCAAGCAAATGAATTTATGCAGTTAATAGGAAACTAGCTGGCGCAAATATACAAAATTTATCGTTTTAAAATAATTCATAGCTTATGTTACTTTAGAATTTAATAAACTGAAGAACAATAAACGCAAAAAAATATAAATCTTTCATACTTAGGATTTGGCGACAAGCCATTATTGTCAAATACCTAATTCGTTTATCCAAAAACTTGGCTCCCACATTGCTCGCGGTTGTATATTGTAATCAAGCATAATTCATTTTTGCACCTTGAAGCAGATAATTTGCTAGATAATTGTCTCAGTAATTGCTCGTATTAAATCGTTTTTACCCTTCACCAATTTCTTGTGAAACGCATACTTTGTGAGTATTGTTTAAAGTCGATACTATAATCATAATGATTTATAGGTAAAGTGGCAAAAAGTTTTGAAAACAATAGACTATTTATAACCTTGTAACGTTATTAAGACGATGAAAAGTAAAAATTAAATTATCGTAAACAATATTTTTTCGGAAACGTATCACGCTTAATCGTTTAGTATGTTATATGTTTCAATACATTAAATAACGTATTTACATTCAATAATTTCGATAATTTAACTGTTTTTTTATATTATTAGATATGATGGTTCTCCTGATGAAAAAAGAAAGCATCGTCTGTAAACAGCAAATATGCTAAAGGTGCGTGCGTAGTGACACGTAAAGCCAAAGGTTTGCTTTTACGAACTGACTGATAGAACGACAGATGGTCTATTCTTTAGAGGGGACCCGGAACAACACGGCAAATATAACGTTATATTCTTGAGTTAATTTTTTGTTTTATCAGATAGCAAACAAGCAGATAGCTCTCCTGATGGAAAGATACAACCATTTTCTATAGACACTAAAGATGTTAATGGTGCGTTTTTATCCTTGTGGCGGGGTTTTCATGCCACATGCATGAGTTTACTGGCTACTTTACCCCCAAACTAGAGCACGACAGTGACAAGCACAGACGCTATTGCGACAGGAAAAGGTAAGGCGGTGGTACCAGACATGGGCGAGACAATGCGAAACTGTATCACCTAGTAGTCACAATGGTAATGATCGCATAGGCAATCGTTCGCCTCTTCCAATCTGCATGGCAGATGAGCACATATTCTATTCTTCAAAGGGAATCCAAGCAACACGGTGTTAACGACAAGGTTTTATTATTGTTAGTATTATTTGCTCAATTGTGAAAAACAAAAAATGTGAGTTAATGCTAGCTTGAGTGTATAAGTTTGACAGGAGACGTATAGGTTTGATACTGTTAATTATTACTATCAAACTAAACCTAAGTCTAACAGAACTTTTAGTTTCACCATACAAATGATCACGACAACATACATCTTAAGAGGGTTTAACCAAAACTAATTTTAGTAGAACTTTGACTTTATCACACGAATAAACAAGATAACATACACCTCATGAGGGTCAATCCAAACCAAATTTTAATGATTTTTTTTAATCACATACAAAAGTTATAAATTTGTATATGATTATAAAAAATCTATTGTGATTTGATTTATATTGACCCTCATGAGGTGTAGGTATGTTACCGTGTTCGGTAACATACACCTCGTGAGGGTCAATCCAGACCTAACCCCAATAGAATTTTTAGTATTAGGCACCAAACAAATAAGGACGATAATATACATCCAGGTCAACCCAAACCTAATTGGAAAATAACGTTTATCATAGATACAAATTAACACGATACTATACAAATCATACGGGTGATCATTTACGACGTCCTTATTTTAACAGAAATTTCGGTATCACCATAATAATTATAAGAAATGCAAATCAATGGTTACCTAATTAGATATGTTTTTCTTGATAGCTCACGATAACATTGTTTGTTATTCGTAATTATTATTCGTTCGTGCCACATGAATATTACACTGATCGGCGAAAAACAGTGATAATTAAATATTACTTCTAAGTTGCTGTAAAATTCCATCGTGTTGTTAATGGATGTAATTAATATTATCACATTGACCTTAAGCTTTCTAATTTCACTGTGACCTATATTTTTCAATATTTATGATATTGTTAAATGGCAGGTGCCCGCAATGCTAATAACCGTATGGATGACTATTCTAGACCCTGTAATATAATACTAGCTATTAAACATGACATCGTCTACGTGGAATTTGGTTTTATCTTATTATACTAAATAAACTGGCCAAGTGCGCGTCAAGCCACTGCAATGTAGGGTTCCGTAGTTACCCATCATAATAATGCTGACTAAATTAGGGGGCGTTTTTTATTTCATACTATAAAATGTAACCTACTTAATGCCAATAAGGGCAATTACAATGCGCCTGCCAAAGTACATTTATAAGTTATAAATTTCAAAAATCACATAAATATCGAAGTTATTTCTTTACAAACAGCGATTTGCGGAACCTAAGACTATCTTTGTCAGCGGGGTTACTATTCAAAAAGTATAGTAATATTACTAGATACTTAGTCGAGGTTTACCTACTATGTTGTTTAGCAGGATTCTCTTTTTATTGTATTATTAAATGGATAAAACTTACTGAAAGTCCGGAAAACAAAAATCCCAGTGGCATAATTATCCGTCCACTTCTACTACAGCGAGTGAGACACCCACGTTAGCGGCAAACACAAAAGAAAAAAAAACACGACACAACGCACGTTTCACTTCGCAACCGAAGAATCTTCAGGAGAAACGAGCACTATCTCACTCGACGCGAGAGTGAGAAGTGTGTTAGTTTGCGGAGATCCCACGAAACAGTTCGCGGGAAATAGCAAATTTAATTATTTTAACTTTTATTTTTTATGGATTTCGTCAAAGTAACGCCTAAAACAAAATAACTACTACCTTTTCTATTCCTGGCGCAATAGCGTCAGTGCTTGTGACTGTCATGTTCCGGTTTGGAGGGTAAGGTAGCCGTTAAACTTATGTTTGTGGCATTAAAACCCCGCCACAAGGATAGCAACGCACCATTAACATCTTTGGTGTCTATAGACGATCCATTTCCATCTAATTGTTTGCTATCTTATGATATAAAAAAAATGTTACGAGGTACGTGGAGCAACAAGTTTTTTGAAACTCTACCGTAGATAATCTAGCAAAATCCAGGTCAGGTAATCTGATATTTTTAGCGAGCTGCAACGTGCGAATCGCGGCTTGATGAATAAAGATTGAAACGAGAACGTAATTAACGTAATCACGTTAACTTATTAAATATCGATTAAATTACAAATAAGGTCGAAATTTGCATTTCGATGAGATATCGATTCTAATAGCCATTGAAGTGTCAGAAACGAACTGACAAGTTTTTGACATGGTTATTGTTAATGTGACAGGCGAGTAAAACCATTTTATGTATAATTCCCATTATTGTTTATCAAATACGTTAAAATTATACAATTGCATCGCGGAATCTCGTTTGAATATAAACTTTATCGTTATTTTAATTAACTTTAATTTTGTTTGAGACTACTAGCACAGAATACTTAGAGAACAGAAATCAATGTTACATACAAGTAATATTCAAGCATAGCACACATAAACACCTCTCACGGACGCGATGTCTCGGGCTGGTGCGGAACAAACTGTACCGAACCATTCCGAGATATCGCGTCCGTGAGAGGTGTCTATGTGTGCGTTGTTCGAATATTACATGTATGTAGATTGACTACTGTTAGTCTCCAGTATACTGTGCTACTAAGTACACAACATATGTAAAGAAGCATTGTTTAGTAGCTTAATACAATAATATATATGCTATTATGTTGTAGATTAATAAACAGATTACATAATAGAAATTTTCACCAATCAAAATAATTAAACTTATATTTTAAATATTAGAATAGCAACACAAAATGTCGACCGAAAAATGGAAACAGACATGGAGGTATCGACACTCAGGATTTGAGCCTGCGACCATCTCCTCCAAGCCGGGACGCTCTACCGCTGAGCTAGCGTCGACAGGCTCAACGTAGCGAAATTCTTCTTTACCATATGATCCATTCCGTCGATTGAACTCTCAACGCTAAGTATGCATGTAATAATGCAAAACTCTACCACCTAATCTTTATCTAATACCTTTAAACGAGCAATTCCTGTACATATATATATATATATATATATATATATATATATATATATATATATATATATATATATATATATATATATATATATATATATATATATATATATCGGCTCCAACGATTTTCTTGAAAGTCACAAATCAAATTTTTCGGGTCAAGGAATCGATTAACAAGGTTCCAGGTCCAAGAAAAGCTCGGTTCCCAAGATATGGGTATGTGGAAAACCGAGCAAAGCTCGGTCAACCAGGTACAAAAAACAAATTATATATTCTATGGGAATCGATTTATCAAGTTTAAAGGTCCAAGATAACCAGATATTCAACCAGATATTATGTATTTATAAGTACTTTGCCATTTAATAATGCTGTTTTTTAAGGAAATAAATTAATGACAATAAAATGGCGATAAAAATAATTTTAGTCACGATTCATATTCACGTGATAAGACTTATCCACGGTGGGCTGGTTAAAGTCTTAAGAACGTCCTGGGTTAAAAGCATTAGGCCTAAAGAACATTCATCTACGCCCTTGGGCGTTCAGTTCACTCTGATTACCACACAATAGGCTATCTTACAATCTTTCACTGTTTCTTTTAAGTGTCAAGATTTAAAGAATAGACTTTCTAACTTCTTGCAAGTAAATTAATATTGAATGGCCATATATGACACTACCATCGTGATGGTAGAGTTTTGTAATGTTTTAAAGGGCGAGTGAATGGTGGATTATGATACTTCCATCTTAACTGATTGTCGAGTTCTGCAATGTCTCAAAGGGTAAGTGAATGGCCAAACATGAAACTTACATTGTGACTGCTACATGGTAGGCTTCTGCATGTCTCAAAGGGCGAATTAATATTTAAATAGGACGTAGTCACAATTGACTACTAGTTGGTGAAGTTCTGCAATGTTTCAAAGGGCAAATGAATAGCCAAACATGTTTGGCCAAAAATGTTTGATGATGCTATAACATCACTTCGTGTTGGTCCAGACCTCCTTTGAGGGATAGACCTTCTGCCGTTTTGCCAGTAATGAGAGGTGAATGATTGGCTTTGCGAGTCACTATCAACGTGGCTACTTGGTAGTAGAGTTTCGCATTGTCTCGCCCGGTCTCGCATTGGTATCACCGCGTTACCTATTCCTGCCGCAATAGGGTCAAAAAAGGAAATAGATTGTTGCTGTCGCGTTCGTGTTTGGAGAGTAAGGTAGCCGGTAAACTTAAATCTCCTCTTAAGGATAGCAACGCACCATTAACATCTTTGGTGTCTGTAAGCGATGATTGTCTCTTTCCATCAGGAGAGCCATCTACTTGTTTGCTCCAAAATACATCGTGTCTACTAGATGGTAGAGTTCTGCAATGTCCCAAAGGTTGAATAAATGGTCAAACATGACACTTGCATCGTGCCTACTGGCAACCCTGGCGCCCCCTAATGAATGGGTCCAACACGATGCTGTTAGCTGTTTCAGGGAGCTCTGCGGCGCTCCATGAGGCGGCGGCGCCCGTGTGCATTGCACACCCTGCACTATAGGTCAAGCCGCCCCTGCATCCCTGTCACGCAAATAGCCGTTAACATAAATATACATCTAGGGGTTAGTGATCTTTTAACATCAGAAGAAACACTGTTACTGTAACATAAAAATCTAACAAACCGATCACCAAATCATATTTAACTATGAGCATCTTTGGACGTTCGCTTCGCTATGCTTGCAACGAGCGCGAGATAGTTGGCGTAAAGTTTAACAAACATTAAGAACTGTTCTGTTAAGTCGTCAGATTACTTGAAGTGCCGGATGTTCTTTGTAATAGAAGCAAGTTTGTGTTATAACATAATTATATGAATAATGTAATAAGTTATAAGTGTGCCACGTAATTAACTCAGGCTATTATGTTCACATAATTGAGTTAATGTGACGGAAGTCGCAAAAACAATTGCTTTAACACGATAGTGTAGCGACGGAGTTTAAGGAAATATGCCATCGAATTTCGACCAGAGGTGATCGTAAGGATTAATATACTCGCACTAGCGGACAACTCCAGTCGAAACTCGTCTATAATTCTATTAATGCTCACACAAATCCAACGGTCCTACCTAAGTTGTCGTAACTTAAAAATGCGATTTTTGTTTTATTTATGAAAATGACTTTACTTTTAAAGATCTTTTAATAATACGAAGAATAAAAATAATATATATATATATATATATATATATATATATATATATATATATATATATATATATATATATATATATTATTATGCTATCAGCATGGTTACATTATGCCTATCAGCGAACCAGCGAAATTATTTTTTTGAGATTATTTGTAAAATTAATAATTTTGGATGTCTTTCCTCATGACAATTTCATATATTCGTTGCAACATGATTCTAAATTTCTTTAGGAAGATACTATTAACGTCTAGAATACTATCAACAGTAGGTATACCCACTTTTGAAGACAATGTTCCTAGTGACAATGTTGTAAAAAAATAAACTGATATATATATATATATATATATATATATATATATATATATATATATATATATATATATATATATATATATATAATATAGTTTTAAAAATACCGGTTAATAAAAGTATTTAGCGGTTGTTTAAAACGTTTCACTTGGAGCGTTTCTGAGATGAGAGCACTCTGTAGACTGTAAACCTATATAAACTAGTTTAAGCCAAAACCGTGGAATTGTAGGTCACGCATAGTGCAGATAATAATTGGGAGCGGCGAACACCAAAGACATATCGACAGCCCAATGGTCGAATGCCTTGCTAACTTCGAATCGACGGGGCTCGGGTTCGATTCCCAACAGAGACAAATATTTGTGTGATGAGCATTGATATTTGTATTTATGGGTTTGGATGTTTATTATGTGTGTAACAGTATTTATATATGTAAGTCAATATGTTAGGGTCGTTGAATAAAATAAAACACCCATAACACAAGTAAATAATTTGCTTACTTTGGGATTAGGTCATTTCGTTTAATTTGTGCACAGATATTATCATTATTATATTTTTAAAAAACATGTATGAACTGGTTTGTTGATTTCAAACCTTTATAATTTTGTTCCATAAGGAAGCCGGTATTTTTGAGGTTGAGGTCGAGCTAAATCTTTACAAAACCCTTCTTATGTTCTTGTGCTGATTTAGGTTTGAAAATTACTGGTTAACAATATTTGACATAAATTATAGGATAATCAGTTTGATCATAGACCGTAAAATTATTATATTAATTAAAATCTTTCCCAAACTTGAATATAGAGTTTAACCATAAACCAATTAGTATATACGCGCGCGCGCTTGCGCGCGTGTGTGTGTGCGTTTGTCTATGTTACATGTATAAGAGTGTATTTGTAATATTTTTGTATTAATTTAACTAATTTATAATGCATATAACAAAAAAATATTGGCTTCCTGCACTTCTTCTCCATATAAGCTGTAACTATGTCAAATTTAATTTCACGCTCATCAGTCGGGCAATTTTAAACACAACAAGGGCTTGTAAATCCTTTTTTGTGTATTTTCGATCCCCATGATCACATTATTATACACTTTATATCTACTAATACACCAGTGACGATTCTCTTGCGGAACTCTACCACCTAGTATTTACAATGGTAGTGACGCGTGTAGTCAAACGTTTGCCTTTTATGAATAGCCTGGCAGAATAGCAGATTGTATATTTTATGGAGCGCGGACTAAAATACATTTATTTTTACGGGATTGTCCCTAAATGATGCAACGGCGCCTGAATTAAACAATTGAAGTTTTATAAAGAACATGGGTGGGTGGGTATCTAAAATAATCGTATTCAGTTAAATCACCTACTATAAAAAACCTTATAATTTTGTAAATTTTCGCTCGTATTTATTATGTCTGAGTAAGGCCTGTAAAAAAGATATTATTTTTTAAATGTAGCCTTTATTTGAGCCATTTTAATTGTTGTCTGTGGTTTCTTTAATATGCAATAATTATAATGTTGCCATTTTAAATACACATAAAAAAAATAATTTTCATTGTCCTTAAGTCGATTAATTTTTTCATTTATATATTTTGTAAAGATGACGGTCGAAATTTTGGTAGATGGTAGATTACCCAGATGATTGTCTTTGTCAGTTTTAATGTTAGCTGTCAAACGTTATCAAATAATGGGTGTGTTCAGCGAAACCCTTATCTTAGAGATCTAGCTTAGATATGAAACGTTCGAAACATTATTTATTATTATATTTTAAACTTAGTTATTCGCTGATTTGTGTTTATAATTCGAGAAATGATTACTTGTGCTTAATTTGTTGAAAAAAATTTATAAAAATGTTTTTAGTTTTTTATTTTAATTTATTTACTTCAATGCAAAATATTTTAAAGAATTTTTAGAAATCTCAATCCATCAGTCATTCAATCATCAATCAATTTAGAAATTTGATAAAACGATGTATTGGAAATATTCTCGCATTAATTGTAATTACAATAACCTTTGAGTTATTGGAGGCATTACAAATTTCTTTCAGGTATATGCTTCGATGACAACTCGCCATTGTTCTTTGTGTATTTCCTTTACATATCCTGAACTTATATAAATTGAACTATATCTACGGAAATGTGCCTGACTTAATCTGAACTTACATAATTACACAGCATAATTTGAAATAGCGGTTAACATTTCGATCAGAGTGCTAAGTGTGAGTTTTTCTTTTCGCATTCGATAGTGAGCGCGTTTCGAGTTTACTAGGAATTTGTATGTGATTTGTACAGCGCCACCTAGTGGTAAACTGGTTTATCACGTTTACCACTAGGTGGCGCTGTACAAATCACATACAAATTCCTAGTAAACTCCAAATGCGCTCACGATCGAATGCGAAAAGAAAAACTCACACTTAGCACTCAGTTCAGTAGTTCAAAAGTTATGAGATGTTTACATACAAACATACACACATACATACATACAGATATACTTACGTCATCATGAAAATAGTCGGAAGAGATTCCTAGGACCTCAAAACGTGGAGATCTGGTGATAACTCGATTTTCGAAAATCGGGGTAAAATCAGTAAGTTCCTTATCTACATACGTGGCGGGAAGTTAAAAAAAATCAATTATAAAGGTAGCATTCGGATTTAGGAACTAGGCGGTTGGCACTTGGCGATTCTGCAGCCGCGACAGACTGCCGCGACCTACTGCCGCAGCTGTGCGGCGCTGCCAATTCCGTTCGTCGGTTTAATTTTAAAAAAAAGATAGGCATCATATACATTCATTTTATGTATTTCTAAAGTATGTAAGTATTCTTTTTATGTATTAATTTAGAGTTATTGTAAAGGCAAGTGTCCGCTAGACTATTCTGCTGAGCAATATTGAGATCGCGTGTGATAATGAACAGAGCAATTATAAAAATAAAATTCACAAATTGCATTGGCGTGAGTCCTGTTAAGCGATATTATGAAATGGATTGTGATGTTATAATTTTAATTTTAAAATTAATGGAAAGTTCACAGGAAACTGATATTGCATAAGGGATAGCTGCATGGCCGCATTTATGAAAAACGTTTGCAGGTGTTTATTTATTTATTTTTATATTATGGTGTAAATAAATTCGTTGGCATATTAGCATGTTTCTTAAATACTTTATGCTCTTCTAATTTACAACCGATTTCAAGAGAAAGAGAGTTTTGTTTTTGAGTGAGTGGTTGATTGATGAAAGACTGTATATACTGTAAATACTCGAGTTCAGTACCTAGATACTGATACTGAACATGCAAAAAATAGGTATTTAGATTTTGACCAAATTATCCAATAATAATCTTATTTACTCATTGTTTACGAACAGCATTTTGGCAATTTCATGACATTAGGCCTCAAACTGTATGTCGGCGATCAGCGGCGTGACTTAAGCACTTTTTAAATGTATGTTAAAATGAATTTGTTTTCCAGAAACCAGTCGGTATTCGTTTTGGTATATATTATATAAAATAGAAATGTTTAGACCGTGTGTATATATGCCTGTGTCTCCCAAAGGGGGTTGAACTTTCCTCTTCTCATGAGATATTTCACAGCGCAAGCAAAGCGTAGTATATTGTATTTTAGCTAGCCAACATCTGGCGATAATTAGTTGAAGATAAATTATTTCGGAACAAAAATCCCGACTGCTATAAAACTGAAAAGCAATAAATTAATCCTGAAATCTAGAATTTTGTTTAGCTATATTGAAGTCATTTTGTGAAATGGTTTCTAACAGACATATAAACTAATCTATACATATAGTAAAATCGTAGGGAAGTCAAAACTGTACATTGAATATTTTTTAAAAAGAATACTTGGGGTGTGATCTACAATCGATATCGAAGCCAAAAATATAGTTTTTAGAATTTTTGTCTGTTTGTCTGTTTGTCTGTATGTATGTCCGGGTAAACTCAAAAAGTACTGCATGAATTTACTTCAAATTTTGCATGAATATTACTAACAGGTCGGGTCAACATATAGGCTACATATTATCACGCCATCAGTGCGGACTAAACGAAGTCCGCGCGGACGAAATCGAAGGAAACAGCTAGTAATAATAATTAATAATAATAAATAAATATTCACGGGACAAAATACACTTACTGATCTAACTTCAAAGTAAGCAAATTATTTGCTTGTGTTACGGATGTTAGTCAACAATAATAAATGCTAATATGGAATAAAAGGTTCCGGGAAAGGGACTTATGTTGGAAAGAAAACACTATCGGGCCTGGCAGCAATATCACTAGCGCGAAATTGCGAACGCCGGATAAAGCCAGTCTCGAATCCCGATTGAGAGATTAAAAATAAATTTAAAAAAGTATTTTCACGTCCGTATCCCTGAAGAGGTAGGCAGAGGTATAACGAGTGCACCCACGATTATTATCCAATCCCGGGCAACGTTATTTTCATTAGAAAACTGAAAAAACACTTTTTTAAATTGGCCTACTCGGGGTCAAACCCGGGACCTCATGTGGTCAACACCGACACCGGACCACTAGACCACAGAGGCGAAAGACTTTAATTGCTTATTTGTGACAATGGTACTTTAATAGCGTAATTTCTTTGTTTTTGTTTGCCAAACGGGAATTTGACGAGAATGCATATTATTAACCTGGACACAGGACATGCTTAAAATTGCTGTCTCAAAACGAAAAAGAAATACTGAACCATAAGTTTCAGTAAGAAATCCAAAATATTTTTAGGATGTTTCTAACTTCGCTAAAACTATACGATACATTTTCATGAGATTTTCTTTTTTTCTTAAGTCTTTTCATAACATTTTCTTTTCTTGATATCTATTTACAACAAAACTTTATATATTTTATATAATAAAAGTAATACTCACGATAATTGATCACCATAACGAAACACAAAACGGTCTGATTCTCACTGACAGTACGTTGTAAATGAACACAAACAATTACAATGTTCCAATTAAATTCGCAAACATGATAACGCGAAGATAATGCCAGTTCCTTCGTACTCGAATTTATCGAATTATATCCAATTACATTTTCTACTATTTTGATAAAAATAATATAATGAAATCTATTTATATAACACAAAAAATATTAATAATAATATAATAATAATAATCTTTATTGTAACAATTAATTTTAAACGTTGACAATGTGCTGCTATCATTTGAGTTAGCGTGAGCTGTGTTTCAAATGATAGTTCCTTCCCATTTGTTTATACGTGTCACATTAATAGTTACAATCACAGAGAAAAGTACAGAAAGATAATAATACCTACTATAATATTGAAAAGTACGATTATATGTAATGACGACCTGTGCATATGGGTGGGTATATACAAAACGAACGCGCGAGTACATTCATGATAATGTGTGTGTGTGTATGTGTGTGTGTGTGTGTGTGTGTGTGTGTGTGTGTGTGTGTGTGTGTGAGTGTGTGTGTGTTTGTGCGTGTGTGGGGGCGTGGCATAAGCGAATATTTGTTTATCTGTACGTTATATTACCACCTTTATTCGTTATAGACCTTGTAACCATCCTTAACCGGTTCTTTTAAAATAATACGAAGCTGGTTTTAGACCATTATATTATGCTAATTTTTAGGGTTCCGTATCTAAAAGGTAAAACGGAACTTTATTACTAAGCCTCCGCTATCTGTCCGTCTGTCTGTCACCAGGCTGTGTCTCATCTCATCATCATCTCATCTCAGCTGGAAAGCTGAAATTGCCATAAATTATGTATTTCCATTGCTGCTGTTACAATAAATATTAAAAATAAAAAATTACAATATTAAGAGGAGCCCCATAAAATAAACGTGTTTTTTGTAATTTTTTGCTATGATGGAACGGGTTTGTGCGCGAGTCCGACTCGGACTTAGCCGGTTTTTAATCCGACGAAAAAAGGAGTTAATATTCTTAGGTCACGCGAATGAAGTCCCGATCAACGGTTATTAATATGTGGTGTATATTCAGTCGACGTGTATGCTATGTAATATTTTTTATATGATAAGATAGCAAACAAGCAGATGGGTCTCTTGATGGAACGATACAACCATTGCCTATAGAGACCAAAGATTTAATAGTGCGTTGCTATCCTTGTGGCGAGATCTTAATGCCATACGCATAAGTTCTAATTTACCCTCCAAACCGGAACACGACAGTGACAAGCAATGACGCTATTGCGGCAGGAATAGGTAAGACGGTGGCAACAGACCCGGGTGAGAGAAAACAGAATTCTACCGGCTAGTAGCCACGATGGAAGTGACTCGTATAGACAATCGTTCGCTTCTTACGAACTGCCTGACAGAACAGTGGTTGTTCGATCATAAACGGACCAACATGAGGGAACGACTAAGGCTATTGTTTCCATCAGGAGAGCAATCTGCTTGTTTGCTATCTTGCCTATTATCACTAAGTAATACACACACACATATATAGCTTAGGTGTCTATAACCATCGCTTGTAGACACTATAAAATGTTAATGATGCGTTGCTGTCCGTGTGGCAGGATGGCAATGCCACACGCATAAGTTTACCGAATTGACGACATTACGGCAGGAATAGCTGAGGCGGTGGTATCAAATATCCGTGTGAGACGTTGCAGAAATCTAGCACCTAGTCACTATAGTAGTGACACGTATCGATCAATCCAATCGATCGCCTCTTACAACCTGCCTGGCAGAACGACAGTTGATCTATTCATCAAAATAGCTCGGACCAACACGGGGCAAACTCTCTGCTAGACTATGAGATAATACTCGTGCTACTTACATACGACTTCGTTTGCGTGACCAAAAATCATTTCTTTACTTTGTTCTGTTGGTTAAGTAACTTAAAAGTAGCTAGTTCATGTCTTGATAATGTAGCTTTCTAAAGGAGAAAGAATTTTTAAAATTGGTCAAGTAGTTTTTGAGTTAAATCGTAACAAACAAACAAACAAAATATCAATTCTTTCCTCTTTATAATATTAGTAAAGATTTAGATTGTGCGGTCGAGAGACCCCGTTACTAGTTTTTAAAAAGCTGTATCTTTTTAACGCGATGATCGATTTTTAATATTTCAAACGGCAATCCCTGTAAAGTTTTGGGCTCTTGAAGTACTGCCGTGATTCAATTGGTTAAAAAATACGAAATTTTTTCAAAAAAATTTTCAACGTAAACTTCTGAAAAAATTAACCGACTTTGATAGGATTAATGGCGTTTGAAGCAGCTTTGTTTTAAGAAGAGCTGATGAGATTTTGAAATCAATCGGTACATTCGTCCAAAAGTTATAAAAAATCTGAAGTAAATTTATTAAGAACTCTAGTTAGTATAGTTAGTCTAAAAGTTATTTAAAAAATTTTTTGGCGAATTTTTTTTTTCATTTCTTAAAATGCACTAAACCGACAGAATTCAAATTTTCAGAAAGTCTAAGTTTGCTGGAATATAATCGGATGCCTTGAATTTCGTTTCGATCGATTAAGCTGTTGAAAAGTTGAGAGGTTTACGTACTAATACATAATACATTTATATTAAAAGCGTGAAGGTATTTATGCATTTAAATTATTACGTGCGTCAAAACTACACACATTTTGTTTTAATTACTGACCTTACATCTGACTCACAATACATAATACGAGCACACAATAATTAACTACGGTAATGATTATGAATTCAATTATGCTATTTATACACAAGTCAGCTTTTCAAGTCGTAACTCGTGAACTTTAATTGGATTTAATAGATGTTATCCATATAACTATATTAATAACGCGTTTCTGCCACCTAATTGGTATTATGAACACTAAATAAGGTCACAACATTATTTTTCAAGGTTATCATATAATTAAAAACAACAATAAATAATTAAATGCAATTTTTGCTTCACGATATCATCATTAAAAACTTAGTCACTGTTGGGTTTTATATCATACGATAGTCATGTGATCAATGAGTAGATGATCTTAGGGAAATACATAACCATTGCGTATAGACACCAAAGATATTAATGGTGCGTTGATACTTGCATGTCGGGGATGAATTCTACATGCAGACAAATACCGGCTTTCTTATCCTCCAAATCGGAATATGATAGCTAGAGCACCGACGCCATAGCAGCAGGAATAGGTAAAGCGGTAATACTCAACTCGGGCGAGACATTGCAACTCTGGTATCCTTAAAAGGCTGGCTGAGTAAGTGACTAGAGCCTTGAATGATCGAGTGCAATGTTGATAACTTACATTTTTACAAAAAAAGTAAGCCTTCCTGGGACGCTTGTAAGAAACATCTAAACTATTGTGTAAAAAATGAGTAAAGTGGTGGTTTATCCAATGGCGTAGCGTGCCTTGGCGGGGCCCCGTATAAATATTTGTTTGGGGGCCCGTATGAAGGTTAGAAATTTCTCACAAAAGAAAAAAATGTTTGCATAAAATTAAAAGAAATATTTATTCATCATAATTATCTGTCACTTTTTCCAAACAATTTAAATTAAATATACATCTCCTATATATCTCCTTGCTTATAATATATTATAATATATATCTCCTTGCTTTTTGTTTGACAAAAATTGCTTTTTTTTGAGTTTTGTCATTTGGGAAGTTTTTATTAATTTTTGTTCACGCACGTTGGGGGCCCCCGTGGTCCGGGGGCCCCGTATATTGATACGGCAGATACGGCGGTAGCTACGCCTCTGGGTTTATCACAGTAAATAAATATGTGATAGAAAGTAAATATGATAAAATTAGAAACAGAACATTAATTTTTTTTAAGAAGCTATTTATTCATCATCAATACTTACCATTTAAAATCTGTCTATAGTTCGGCTGTTATGGTTCACAAAATATAGGAAAGATGGCGTGAAAACAAGAGATACGACTGACGGCAATATCTCGTCAGGCTAATAGTCGGTCATAATATCCACCGCAATAAATGATTCACACCAGTAAGTTTTTCCGAACCTAGTAAGCATTAATGTTTTATATATATATATATATATATATATATATATATATATATATATATATATATATATATATATATATATATATATATATATATATATATATATATATATATATCAGTTTATTTTTTACAACATTGTCACTAGGAACATTGTCTTCAAAAGTGGGTATACCTACTGTTGATAGTATTCTAGACGTTGATAATATCTTCCTAAAGAAATTTAGAATCATGTTGCAACGAATATATGAAATTGTCATGAGGAAAGACATCCAAGATTATTAATTTTACAAATAATCTCAAAAAAATAATTTCGCTGGTTCGCTGATAGGCATAATGTAACCAATTTTAATATACGTTCCGGTTAACTAAATTATTTTATAAACTTACTTTTCAAAAATTTAAATGCTGTCGTTTTTAACAAACGTGACCAAAGATTCAAAAACTACTCAAAATTTGCAGGCCCGAATAAGTGTAAATATTCAAATCTATGTGTTACTCACGCATTTAGACCGATCAATCTGTTCAAAAGTGATAAGTGGTTTATTATTCACGATATATTATATATATCGTGAATAAAGAACAGCTTTAAGGTATCTCAAAAAGTCGAGATCTGCTAAAACTCCATTTTCGAAAATCAGGGTGGATCCAAGAACTTCCCGAGTTTTGGAAATTTTTATTCTTTTTTAGCGGGAAGTTACAAAAATTACTTTTCAAATTTAATTGAATGATTCAATTTTATTAATTTTGTTATACATGGATTGATTCTTATATATGAAATTTGGTGCAGTTGAAGTTTTTATTGCGAAAGACTGCAGAAATCTAATATTTTTTAAATTATACGCATTAGAAATCCATTAAATTAATAAAAATAAATATTACGCATACTAGATTCATGTGACATACCATGCACATACATGATAATATACACATTACACATAACATCTTATATATAAAATTCTCGTGTCACAATGTTCGTTCCCGTACTCCTCCGAAACGGCTTGACCGATTCTCATGAAATTTTGTGAGCATATTGAGTAGATCCGAGATTCGGCCAACATCTATTTTTCATACCCCTAAATGCTAAGGGTAGTACACTCCTAAGTTTATATTTTATTTTTTAGATAATAGTTTTTTTTTATTTTTGACCCGCCAAAACAATGTTTGCCGGGTCAGCTAGTGTTATATACTATTTTCTTTATGACTTAAATCTGTTGTCAAACTTAAAATATATTTTATTTATTAGTCTTTGGTCGAATTTCGACCACAAGGCGATTGCTAGTTGTTTTAAATATAAAACGAAATCGCCAATGCAACGCCGCACTACTATGTACGTTATATACTCATATATAAATGCGCCGAAATTAGTTTGTAATTTGAAGGTATAAATTAATTTCAAGTTGATTGATAAAATTCCTAGGTTTTCGATTTTACGGTCTAACAGCACTCAACTACAGAAGAGCTATTTTTAGATTTTTTTTTTTAAAACGACTGACAAACTACTGTGAACACAGACCACACAAATACTTATAGACACAGTGTTAGGCGGAAAATGTATACAAAAGTCAAACGCTTGTAGATATTTTATACCGTGAAAAAATAGAAATATGCCGTATCTTACTATTTTACCGTGTCAAATAAATAGATAAAGTTTAAAGAATACCTCTGAAGTGATTTTATTTCATCGGTAAGGGTTTCTAACTCTGTATTTCGGGGTGTAAATGCAAGCGACATTGCCAATCTAAGATATTGCCGTGAATAGCGTATCCAGTTTAATCCGTGACAGTGAATTTGCTTAAGTCCACGGGACAGTATCTTTTTTGCTAAATTACTTATTAAATTATCTTGCAAATGCATTAAAAGTAAGTACGTATCCTTCAAAAAAGAAGACTTACTTAAAAAAAATAGCACGATTTAATTTAAACCGGCAACCTTGCCTAAAGTCGGGCAACGTTCTGATCAACTGAGCTACATGTCCGTAGTTTAACGGGACGAAATTCTTCAATCTTTTGTGATCGATTCTGTCTAGTTTAAACTCAGCTGTGATAAAAATTTTCTTCGCTAAGTTTTTCTTCCTGGAATCATACTTGGTTTTAATGCGTTTTCAAGATAATTGGACTAGATACGAGCTAAATTTATATTATAGTATGGAAAAAACTAATGTATCGACATATATCGATCATGCCTATTTTAAAAAATGTAGCACTTTCAAAAAAGTCGTAATAAAAAGTTTGATCGACTCACCAAAAAAAAAAAGACACTAGTGAAGTTTCAAACATGTACACGTATTGCTCATTTAACAAAAAAGGTGCTATCTTTCGGACTATAATTTAATTTTTGACGACTTTTTACACTTGGAACTATACTTTTAAAAATCGGTGTAAAGAAATAAAGTAGATAAAATGTAATTTTCCTCAATTCTCAAAACATATGTGTAAACAAATATAGACAAATGACTCGTTCTTGAATCATTTCTTAATAATTGTGACTAATTAAATAACAATTAGAATCACTCAGTGATTCACATTTTATGAATGGAATCTTGCTGTCATAGATGTGCTCATTTAATAAGGTTGTGTTTGCCCGTGCGCGACTTATTTTAACGCATAACTGAACGCACATGGTGTTTCTTTCCAGTGATAAAAGAGAACTTATATATATTTCTTTTTGGAAGTATTACAATTCATTCCTCACACATGTAGTAATAATATACATAATGAGTTTTTAAATATAGTGTAAACTCTATTTAACGACTTTCGATTTAATGGCAAACTCCCTAAAAGTTTGAGATTATTAATTTAAAAAAAAAATTGTTTGACATATTATTCTGTAATCTATGAGAGTTGGAACCTGAAATAAAAAATTCATTCATTCATTCATTCATTCAATATGAGTGCTAGTTCCACCTATATCTAATACTTTATGGTTGTTAAGCATTGTTTATACGTCATCATATTTTTAGTTGTTCGCAAAATTTGAAAGTGTTAACACGTCGAGTAAGTGAAAATATATTGAGATAAGTGTATTGAAAAACCGCAATTCAAGATTTCTGCAAATTGTACTTCTTCTCTTGTTTAACGACAACTGTCAATAACGCCATAAAACGCGCAGTGACATAAGTGTTGCTGTAGAGTATACAGCTTACATTAATGTCACTGACCTCTATTGGTGGTAATATTAGACGTCATTGACTGATGTAGAAACGAAAGTTGCGTTCCGTCGCGATCGCTGGGTGGCGCTCGCAGCGCTCGCGCGTGCTCATTTCATTTATCGTGCGATAAGTTCGTGTTATATGTACGTGGCTTAAGGAGTGCATCAATTTTTTTATGATTTAATAGTTTTCTTCGAAACTGTAAAAGTTGAGAAACTAAATAATTTATCAACTTTTACATTCAGGTCAATTTATAGTGACATAGAAATAAACACAACAAAGTTCTGAGTTCGAATATTAGGTCGGAATATTTTTTTTGCAAAAATAATCAAATCTTGCCCGAGAATGCAACTAGGCTTTATTCTTATGTAATCAATACCCTACATTTGACAATTAAAGTGGTGCATGAGAGAATACCTATGGGCAATGGCCAGATTCTGCCCTTGTATTAAATATTAATAACTGCCTTTTTTAATTAAAACAGCGTAATCGGTTTTTACAATTTTATATTTTCTTTTACATTGTCTAATGTAACCAAAATCCTTATTCATTGTAATTTTAACATTCTATCTTTTAATTCTATCTATCTTTGAAAGTTATTTTAAATTTAAATATAATATAAAT
Organism: Apodemia mormo; assembly: GCA_036924255.1. Taxonomy (NCBI): domain Eukaryota; kingdom Metazoa; phylum Arthropoda; class Insecta; order Lepidoptera; family Riodinidae; genus Apodemia; species Apodemia mormo. The sequence continues at coordinate 9,621,051 of JAUPFN010000003.1, forward strand.
TAACAAATACATGTACCTTAAATTGCTTATGCACGTTCTGCAGTATTCAAATATTATCTTACTTTTAAACGGAGGCCAGTGTGTGTTACACTGATCGATGCAGGAGACTGAATGTCCGAGTTTTCAACCCGTCTTACCCGCCATTGTTGTTTTCGTGCAAGCTCTGTGTTACCAGAGTAAATCATTTTAATTCGCACAACAACGATGTCGGGCAAAATCCTGCTTTATTAAATAAAAACCTAACACTCGACCATCCTGACCTCGTGCATGTCCTCATGCACGCTCGTTTTTCAAAACCTAACACTTGGCCTCCTCAATGTTTTAGTTTCTCATTTATTTTATTTTATTTATTACATTGAATAGAACATTTTAATTCTTAAAAGAAAGGTTCAATGTTCTGCTATATGTTGTCCACTAGTACAAGTTATTTACATACTACTAATTACTAGTGATTAAAACCATACATCTAAACCTAATACATTATAACAATTAATAATCAATAATTACAATTGACCAATAATTAAAATTGAATTATAAAATAAACAAAACATATTAAACATACAAGAATGCTAATTACAATGTTTTAACGTAATATTTTTTTTTTTACGTATTTGGGCACTAATAATTATGAGTGACTAAAACCATACGTATGAACCTAATATGTTATAACAATTTAATAATCGATCAAATAAATAATCAATCAAATTATATCAATTGAACTATGTTAAGCGAAAAATATCTAAATATGTCTACACTTACAAAAATCCTTTTTTTTGGCTTACATCTAATATTTTCTTCAATAAAGTTCGACTGATTTCTACTCAGCGGGGAGATTTGCAAGAATGATAATTACTATGTTTTAATGCAATAATTTCACTACATATTTGTATGCTAATAATTACTAGCGACTGAAAACCATACATATAAACCTAATAAATTATAGCAGTTAAATAGTCGATAATTACGATTGATCAATAATTACGTTTGAACTATAACGTTAAACGAAAAATATCTTAAATATATGACTATACTTACATCCACATTATTTCTTATATCGATATCTACTTAACAGAGCTATTAGTCATTACAATGTTTTTATACCATATATAGATTACACCTTTTATGGTTCCCTGTTTATATGAAAAAAATATTCTTTGAATGAATAAAGCAAATTTTCGAAAAACCACATACAAATTTCTTTGATGAAAGTTGTTTGTTTTTAATATCTAAGTGTTTACTGTTAGATAGAACTATTTTATTTCTTTATTATCTTTGCCTTACAATGTTGTTTGGAGAATGCACTAGAACATTGCATATTCATAACCATTTCCATAGTCATTTATTTAGCTATCATAATTATATTTGTTTACAAATATTACCTCATGGAAATCTACATAAAGCAGGTTTACAATTAATAATTAAACCAATATAGGATTACAATCGATCTACACTTAAGTTTAAAACAATTTCATTTTGTTTTCTTGCATAAATTGAAACATATTTTAATTAAATTTAAGTTCTTTCAAAACTCGTTAATAACAAAGTTCTAATACGTCACTGATTGTAAATTAAATTAGGTTGAATTTTAATACATATACAAAAAATATCATTCAACAGTGCAATAAAATGATGTAAAACAAAGTCAATAAAAGTGTCTGTACTATATTACAAATTTTCATATTATTAATAAAATAAATAATATTTTTCTTTATAATTCAAGGTTCTCGTATTCTCTAGTAAGCAAGAACTTTATGTAACAACAGACTAAGTAAACCATGTGAAAGTAAAAAGAAGTAAGAGTTCAAAGCGATACAGTAACACCATATTTTAAATTATTGATTCCTTTTATGTTACAAAACTGGTGTTTTAACATCTTTTTTTTCCAAATTGTTCTGACATTTACTGGTATTTCTCGATGTAAAATAATTTCATAATAAATTTTAATGCTTACCAAATAACTCAAACAATCGATATGTATGTATTTTATTTCTTTTATTATTTTGCTACATACATCAGAATCTCCTTAGATAAAATTGGCAGATTCCAGAACATACATATCCGATAAGACCAATCATTACATAGTATAAAACAAAGTCGCTTTCTCTGTCTGTCCCTATGTCCTTATGTCCCTATGTATGCTTAAATCTTTAAAACTACGCAACGGATTATGATGCGGTTTTTTTTGATAGACAAGACTGATTCTTGGGGAAGGTTTTGGTATATAAACCTTTCCGATATTCTCACGGGAACAAAAGCTACGCGGGTGAAAACCGCGGGCAGGTCGCTAGTATTATAATAAAAATAAATATATAAATTTTGTCACATATTTATTTTTAATATAATTCTATTCTTTAATTCTAAACTCAGCAAAATCAACTGATCGTGTCCTTTATTATCATGTATACAATTTATTAAAATATATAGATATAGTTTTCCCAGTCCCATCATAACTATCCAATACATATATCCAATTTAACCCAAGAACTATATTTTTTTTTCAAATTAAATAATATTCATATATTACAATCAACCCTATTAATCAAATAAATAAATTTCTATTTATTTATTCATACCTGTATAATATACTATTGCGACTCTACCGACCCACGACCGTTTTTTGTTAGTGGCGAGTTTCTTTTTGACAACCAAAACAATATGTAGTATCATACATATCGATAATCTATACATATAATAAAAGCGTAAGAAAATTAAAACTGTACATTGAATATTTTTTTAAAAGACTTGGGGCGTGATCTACAATCGACATAGAAGCCAAAAATATAGTTTTTTTGAATTTTTGTCTGTTTGTCTGTATGTATGTCCAGGGTAAACTCAAAAGTACTGAATGGATTTACTTCAAATTTTGCATGAATATTACTAATAGGACGGATCAACATATAGGTTACATAACACGCTATCACCTACGGGAGTGAGGCTGTGCGGAGTAAACGAAGTCCGCGCGGACTAAGTCGCTGGTAACAGCTAGTCTTTAAATAAAATAATCTATCCATCCATCCCTAACACTGCTATAACCCTCCTGGATTTTACTACTGTAACTATGGTACATTCTTCAATCATAATATATTATTGTGGCTTCCGTCTCACAACAATATATTTAATCCTCTGTCTATGGTTTTGGTGCAAATCATTTTTCACAACCGAAACCATAGTAAATACATATCAGTAATATCCATAATATTGTAGTGAACCTCCCGAGTTTCACCACTGTAACCAAAATATCATAAAAATGTTATCATAATAATCGTGTTCGCCCTGAATCACGACCACTTCTCCCATTAAGTATTTTTATATATACGTGTAACCAATAAAATCCATGAATTCATAGTAAATAAACATTAAATTACCTTTTATAGGTTTCCGAAGTAAACTAGGAACCCTTATACTTTCGCTATGTTTTCATTTTCATTGAATTAGTATTCATCAACTTTATCATATCATATTGGTTCATTATCTAGTAACATTTGAAAGAATTTTATGTGAAGTATAAAAGTCCTTATTATTCTTGCCACTCTAATGGAACATAATTTTCGTGATTTCCATTAGATCTCTCTCGCTAAAGCGTGGAGGAAAAACTGCTATCTCAATTGTAAAGTTCCATGTGTTTAATCTGATGCATTAATATGCAAATTGCAAACTTATTGTTATCGTTGCAAACATATTACCTTATGACAGTTAAGTTGGTGTTATATATAGTCTAGCTATTCTCTAATTTTCTTCAGGTATAAAGTGCAAAAGATCGCATTGACCAATTGAATAACTCATATTGCATCCGAAGGGTCTTACCGATAATCTAATTAGTGCTGTTCATACCTGATGTTACTTGGACTTTGCACTACCGAATTTTAAAATTCGAGCGAGCGAGATTAAGTCACAGTACTTATACATATAACAAATTTGTAACCAGTTAAGCATTTTACTACAGAAAAATATCATGTTCCCGATGCCTTAAATTTAATAGTGCCCGTATTATCCCTTTTTTATTTTTATCCCTTTTTTATTTATTACTATCCCTTTTTTTTATATTTCAATCGACGAAATTTTTCCTTCCTATACAGCTTTATTTTCATACAATCGTTGAGCCTAATATAAGTTATGTTATCTACTACATAATAGATTTAATTATTATTTCTATCTGTTATTCTTGATATCATCTGAAAGATATGAGGTTTCCTAAATACTATGCATTTCGAAATGCCGCCAAAAAAAATTTAGTTTTCAATGAATTAATTGGTGACGGTTGTTCGAACTAACATATAAAAATCAATTCCTGTTCGTTAGTCTCGCTAAAACTCGAAAACGGCTGAACCAATTTGGCTAATTTTGGTTTTGAATTAATCGTTGAAGTCCAGGAAAGGTTTAAAAGGTGAGAAAATATACATTAAAAAAAAATAGAATAGTATTAAAAAAAACAGAACAACGTTTTCCCGGGTTAGCTAGTCTATAATATAATTAGTATACTGGGTATTTGGGAGTTCACGTGAGATATTCTTACTTCCGGTTGATATCATGTACTACACAGACATTTATAACAACAGGCTGCCATACCATCTTGTTATACGAGAGACAAATTCAGTATTGATAAATGTTGAAAACAGAATATTGCAATCAGTTTTAATTCTATACAGTAGGCCCAGGACATATACTCTGTATTTTGGGTTTAGTAAAACAATTAACTGCCAATGCCTACAAATAAAAACCTATATTTTTTCCATATATATTTTTACGATGTTTAACACTAAAGAAAACTACTAGATGGCAAGGCTTTAAATCACACCATCTCAGGAGCAATATACCATCGTTGCTTAGTTTACTCCCATCTACAAGTAGTTCAATTTGTACCGCTGGGTCATACATAGGCAATAGTAGCTCAGATAATTTGTTTTTCAAATTGCTCATCCACTTGTGCCATTCCTTTTCATAATTATATTAAGAAGACAAGATAAAAGTTGTGCAATTTCCTATAAGTATTCCAAGAATTCAACGAGACGTATAATTGCCAAAAACATTGTATGCATTGTAACCTAATTTCGTACTAATTGAATCACGAGTGAAATTGTTTTTAAGACAAATATTTAAAATGCGATGCGCAGAGAACCTACTTATGATAATAATTATAGTTTTCTGTCAGTAATTTCAAATATTAGAATTATCACTCAACTAATCAACCTTAAAAGAAATAAATATTTTGTAACTATAATAACAATATTTTAATAAATCAAAAGTCAAATTTGCCTGTACTATTATTTCAAAATTTTCTTTATCGTATGTAAACATCACCGATTGTATCAAATTTTGAATCTGACTCATAAAGATAGCTATTCTGACTTAGATATTGTAGTAGACTTAAAAGTAAATTAATCAGTCAGCTGAACTTTTATACTCTGAGCCGAACTCAGACTGGGCTGTAAATAATACCAGGTCAGACCCAGGACTAAAATCAGTACACATGATACATTGGAACCTATAGATTCTAAAATGTACTTGACATTGCCAATCATCCACGTACTCAGTACCTATGTAGTAAAATTTATTTATGTGTAATAGCGTTCACGGAAGTCATTAGGGCAGACGAAAAAATATAACTATTGCACAGGTGTGCTTCAGCCAGTTACAATATTCAAAAAATATTAGTTTTTACCCCTTAAACTATATATACCTTCAATGTAATATGCGACATCACTAAACCGATATTCCAAGGTACCCCTTTTTTGAAAATCATTTTTATAGCAGCACTTAAAATTGACTACTATAATTATTACCCCATTACAAAGTTAAACAGGAATATTTAAAAATAAATCCGATTATTCTAGGCTCAGCCAAGTAATTTTTTTTTTTTGTGAAATTGTTACTAAAAGAACATTTGTTTCCATTACTTATTTTTTTTAATATCGTAAGACGAATGACTTTCCAGATATAACCAGAATCGTCATCTACTCCATCACAGAAAAACGGCACTAACACTTAATGCATGATTTTCACATTTATTTAACCCTCCAGCTGTTTTTGTCTTCTATATTAAATTATGCCAATCTACGGAGCATCTTAATTTTAAATAAAACATTCATTTAATATCTTAAATCAAACGTAATATATGCGGTGGTCATAAAAACGGATACTGCGCGGTGATGAATTGCCTAACAGTTCACAGCTTCACAGCCATCTTGTTGGGAAATCTAATTATGTTTCCTAATAATCCTCTTTGCTGAAGTATCAAAGTAAGTTCGTTTCCTGGTGAATTTGCAAAGTAGTGTTACCTGTCGTATCAAACTCCACTCATACTCGGTCATCCGTAGTAAAGACGTTCTGCTTACACGAGGAAGACGGGCTTCGTTGACGGCAAGGCACTTATTATTTCATTCTCTCGTTACCACGTGACCGCTCCAGTGTTACGAGTGATTTTTCAAGTATTTAACTTATCTGAAACTTGAAACGACAAAGAATAGTATACTCTTCGTACCTACATATCTAACAACGTACTTTTTTTTTTAAAGACCAAAAGCGCAAGAAAAATAAAGGAAAATAAATTAACTGTTAAATTTTATCGATTTTAAAGTAATATTTGGTACTTTAAAATATAGAAAGGTTACAAAGGTGTTACGTATTTTGAAATAGTCTACCGGTAATGCCAGTGTGCAAAAATTATAATAAGTCTACTTTTTATTAACCAAAAAAACATGTTATATGAAATGAGACTCACAAAATATAGAATATCGATATGAGAGAATGTCACTAATTAATATTTGATAATCTAGTTATATAATGTAACCTTTGATTTGTGTAAACTGTGGGTATCCCACTTCTGAAATGTAATCAATACCCTACATTTGACAATTAAAGTGGTGCATGAGAGAATACCTATGGGCAATGGCCAGATTCTGCCCTTGTATTAAATATTAATAACTGCCTTTTTTAATTAAAACAGCGTAATCGGTTTTTACAATTTTATATTTTCTTTTACATTGTCTAATGTAACCAAAATCCTTATTCATTGTAATTTTAACATTCTATCTTTTAATTCTATCTATCTTTGAAAGTTATTTTAAATTTAAATATAATATAAATTAACAAATACATGTACCTTAAATTGCTTATGCACGTTCTGCAGTATTCAAATATTATCTTACTTTTAAACGGAGGCCAGTGTGTGTTACACTGATCGATGCAGGAGACTGAATGTCCGAGTTTTCAACCCGTCTTACCCGCCATTGTTGTTTTCGTGCAAGCTCTGTGTTACCAGAGTAAATCATTTTAATTCGCACAACAACGATGTCGGGCAAAATCCTGCTTTATTAAATAAAAACCTAACACTTAGATAGATTGTTTACCTGTCATAACACAGGTAAGGTAGCTGGTTAATTTACCCATGTGGATTTACATCTACACAACAAAGTGGCATAATACCGTTAACATCTTTGGTGTCTGTAAGAAATTGTTGTCTTTAACCATCAGGAGAGTTATCTCCTTATTAACTAACCCATAACATAAAAAAAACTTGTCTCGTCTCGTGGATTTGGCGATATAGTTAGTTGGTTAAGGTTATTATTAACTAACAGCTAAATTTACTAGACAGGTTAAATTGAAAAATCAGAAAATTATTTTTTAAGATTTTTGTAAAAAAAATCACCATAATACATTTTTTGCAAGCTATTTTTCATTGGATGTTTTGACCACGTTAATTGGAGTTCGTAGTTTTTATTAATTAATAAAGCCAAATATTTTTATTATTAAAAAAAGATAAAATGTTATCTCAATAATAATTAACACCTGGCAATTAACCGCCGGACGCCGCGTATCATAAAATGGAACAATTACAAAACCTACATAATGAATCAAATTACTTAATGGTATTCTGGTTATATTTACACTTTTTGTCCTCGGCACTTGGTGACCGCCCCGTTGGTCGAGTGGTTAGCGACCCTGACTACGTAATCAACGGGGTTCGGATTCGATCCCCGACGGGGACAAGCATTTGTGTGATGAGCATAAATGTTTGTATTTCCGGGTTTGGGTGTTTATTAAATATATTCCAATATTTACATATGTATTTTTATGTAATAGTATCGTTGACTAACACCCCATAACACAAGCAAATAATTTGATTACTTTGGGGTTAGATCAGTAAGTGTAATTTGTCCCGTGAATATTTATTTATATTTATTTATTTGTCATTATGTACACTTGAATACACTTGTACTCTTTCACCAAACACTTTTTAATCAATTTACTTAAATCGCCAACCGGTTTCGCTTTTTACGGCATCTTCAGGGCTACGAGACTTTTAAAACCGGTTAACGATTTAAGTAAACTGATTAAATAGTGTTTTGTGTAACAGTACAAGTATATTTAAGTGTACTGTGGTTATTCTATTCGGCTCTGGGGTCTGATTCACGTAACAAAACTTCAATCGAATCGAAGCGTTTAGAGACTCGAGGCGTCGTCGGCGTCAAGGCTCTTACACATTATGCCGCGTACGCGCGAAACGATATATCGTATTTACTATATATTTATTATATGTATGTAAGAATCCTAATGTTCCAACGAGATTCACGGCGAGATACCCTGAGAACACCGGAGAAACGTGATTGTGAGGAGTATCTCGCCTTCTCGTTCTTGCGCTCGCCTGTTCTTCTATTAGTGTCGGTAAATTTTGCCGCTTCAGAGGATTTCTCGGGTGAGAAGAGAGAAGACTATCACACTCACGTTTTGTCTCAGTAATTCAGTATCGATCAGTGAGCGATGGAGAGTAGACGTCACCCGTACATGAGAATATAAAATAAACAAATTACCTACCAACCTTATTCTTTTTCGATGAACTTGCGTTACCCACCGTCGTCCAGTTTTTCTATTTTTTTTATTACTTTATTTTTAGTTACAATTGTCACAAATATATAATACGCAATGGCATACAGAGCCAAACCAGCTACACTTTGAATATCGTCTGCAATATCGTCCATATCGGATAAGATCCAGAACACGAGTGAGAAAAATGAGAGTGTGGATAAATTGCTTGTTCTCGAGAGAAGTCTCAGCGAATATTCTCGCGGAGACTTCACGCCGTGAGTCTGGATGGGACATAAGAGCTTTGATTCTATAAAAGTTTTGATACGTGAATTGTGGGGTAGATTATGAACTTTGATTCGGATTGGGTAAAATTGACATTGATTCGAACTGTATACTTTCCATCATCGGCAATTCGTTGAACTGTATTATAATATATTACAAATTAGCTCACGTAATTTTATTTGTAATAATTTTAAATGGGTTTTTTCGGGTTTACTATAAATCTCAGTAGCAGTATGGAGTATTTTTAACATATGAGCGAGTCGGAATTTCGCACGAAGGATTCCGTACAATATAATCTATAAAAAATGCCAAAAAATCACGTTTGTTGGATGTGATATATTTCTTTTATTTTTATTTCACTATTTATTTTCAAGTGAATATACTAAATATTCTGTAAATATTTCAACCGTCTACCAGTTATCGTAATTAAGACCGATAAAAAATGCAAAAAAAATTAATCACGTTTGTTGTATGGGAGCCCCTTAAATATTTATTTTATTCTGTACGTATTTGTTGCTATAGCTAATACAGAAATACATCATCTGTGAAAATGTCAACTATCACGGTTCATGAGATATAGCCAGGTGACAGACGGACAGACAGACAAACAAACAGACAGACAGACGGACGAGAGCGGAGTCTTAGTAATAGAGTCCCGTTTTACCCTTTGGTGCGGATCCCTAAAAAGCAAATGGCTCTCCTGATGGAAAGACACAACCATCGCATAACCTATTAGACACCAAAGATGTTAATGGTTCGTTGCTATCCTTGTGGTGAGGTCTTATTGCTACATGTAAAATTTTACTAGCTACCTTGCCTTATAAACCAGAACACGACAGTGACAAGCACTGAAGGTGGTAGCAGACTAGGGTAAGACAATGTAGAACTCTACTACCAGGTAGCCTTGATGGTAGTGACCCAAATAACTAATCGATCGTATCTTACGAACTGCCTGGCAAAACAGCAGATGGTTTATTCTTCAAAGGAGGTCTGGTCCAACACAGGGGCAAAAATACGGGAGTCAGTTGGTGGTGTGTTAACATCTCGTGATTTGGATGAAGTTAAGCTTAATCTGCCTACTGGCAAAGGAAACCGGGATGAAGATAATAATTGAGCCACCAGCCACAGAGACCAGCCAGGTTGGTCGTAAAAGGAGACCGATTGGCTATACGAGTCACTACCATCGTGACTACTAGGTGGCAGAGTTCTGCATTATCGCCGTGTTGGTCCCGGCCTCCTTTGAAGAATAGGCCAACTGCCGTTCTACCAGGCAGGTCGTAAAAGGCGACCGATTGGCTATCGAGTCACTAACATCGTGGCTACTAGGTGGTAGAGTTCTGCATTGTCTCGCCCGGGTCTGGTACCACCGCCTTACCTATTCCTGCCGCAATAACGTCAATGCTTGTCGCTGTCGTGTTCCGGTTTGGAGGGTAAGGTAGCCGGTAAACTTATGCATGTGGCATTAGACCTCGCCACAAGATAGCAACGCACCATTAACATCTTTGGTGTCTATAGGCGATGGTTGACTCTTTCCATCAGGAGACCCATCTGCTTGTTTGCTATCTTATGATATAAAAAAAAAATATATATATATATATATCTCGCCCGGGTCTGGTACCACCGCCTTACCTATTCCTGCCGCAATAGCGTCAGTGCTTGTCACAGTCGTGTGTCGTGTCGAGGGTAAGGTAGCCGGTAAACTCATGCATGTGGCATTAGACCTCGCCACAAGTTAGCAACGCACCATTAACACCTTTGGTGTCTATAGGCGATGTTGATTCTTTCCATCAGGAGACCCATCTACTTGTTTGCTATCTTATGACATAAAAAAATGTGCCAGTAAAGACAGGACGTAACATTCTCACAATCTTTTATTCAAAAAATTATATAAGAGACCTTTAAATAAAATTAAAATTTCTTGTTAATGACAATAGGTAACAAAAACATGAACGCTAATTAATCGTCCACTGGACGTATTGTTAACATATTCCAGTAATTTTACACCTATAATTAAAATAATACACGAAAATAAAAATACGCCGTTGATAAAAATAAATTAATTGAACACATTAAGGGCATAAATTTAATGCAATTAAGTCTTTTCTATGATTTAACATAACGAGTATTATCACTCGTATGAAACAAAAAAGAAACTAAATTGAAGTTTTAATTTACAACGCATAATGAGAACGACTTTAAAATCAGAGTCTTTAATTGTTAAAAATACTTACCTATTAATTAATTTTTAGATAATAAATAAAATATAATATACAATTAGTGTAGCAGCAAATACAAAACTTAATGTTAAATTAAGTGACGAAGCTATTAGTTTGTGGGTAAAATGAATTCGAAACTAATTGCTCTTATATATATATATATATATATATATATATATATATATATATATATATATATATATTAGGGTGGAGTGAAAAAAAAAATTTTTTTTTTTCTTCTTAGCCTGGGGGTCAAATTTGTAGCTTATAAAAAACAAAAATTTTTGAAAAAAAAAAAAATTTTTTTACTCAACATCTTGAGGCAGCCCACTCATTTTTAAAATTAATTACGAGTAAAAATATTTGGTTGCAAAAAAAAAAAATATATATATATATATGTATATATATATATATATATATATATATATATATATATATATATATATATATATTCAGTCTTTGGCTCGTACTGTTTCTAAATTATAAGTTCCCTAACACTTCAGCATTTGTTTTAAGCAAATATTGATGTTTTTTACAAATACGCATATACGCATACAGACAGAACGTAAAGCAAGGTAGAGGTAGTATTTTAGGGGTTTGGAAATTCTTGTATAGAATACAAGAGTGTAGTTGATGAACATTACATATTGCACGCATACATTTATTTTGAATTCTGAAAATTTTAATTAAATCAACTAAGTCTCTCCAAATAGAGATTCCATATAAAAAAAAACTTATCCGTGAGCATTCGAGCTGGCCACTTCTCTTATTCTTCTCATATGTACATAATACACATCTATTATTTTTTTTACAAAGAGAATCAATGTGCATTTTCTAATTGCAATGGATATCGACTAATATTCCTAGAAATTTAGTACATTCTGTATTTTCTATATTCGTATTGATAAATAATATAACTACTATTTTTGTTTTACACGATTTAATTTTCAGATTGTTGTTGTTACTTGTTCACAGTATAAAATTAAAAAATCCTAAAATACTAATCATAAAATACTACTAAAAATCCTAAAATACTAATCATAAAAAATTAAAAAATCATAAAATACTACTAGAAACTACTCCTAGCATTAACCTACAATTTCATCATCTTAGGGCATGAATTAAAAAACGGTTTAGACTGGGCGTTGATGTTTTAAGTCGGTCAGTCAGTTAGTCAGATAGTATATAGTATATATATTTTTTAAACAGACTCATTTTGTTCTAGAATTTTCTATTTCAAGCTGTTATCTAACTCGGTGCTGTTTAAATATTATTAATAAAAAAAGCTTGTACATATTTTTATTAATTTTAGCATCAATATATAGATATATGGATATGGATATATACATATATTACAATTCGTGTGCATGCGCATTATTGTAATATTGTATATTAAGTGTTTATTAGTATTTACATATTGTCTTTTTTCATCCAATTTTTTATTATGGTCAAAAGAGCATATGAACCGTACATTTTGGATTTTTATTTCTTTTTCTTAATATTAGTAAAGATTTAATATCACCACATAGTGGAGATTAAAAATAATTGAAGAAAACCACACAGATCTTAAATCACATTAATAAAAGCCATGTTAGTAATATACATTGTGTTTTAAAGAATAGAATTTTTCTGCTGGGCAACTCATAAAATTGAATGATTGTTCAAAGGTGCGCAACATTATCGTGAATAGTAAGTAGCTTTACCATCTGCTACCATTATTATCAGTGTTAAAAACTTGTCACAAAGTAAAAAATATAATAACAAAATTCTATTGCTTGTTTACAACCATAGACTGTTTATTTATTCAAGTTTACAACGGTCCGGGCACTTTTAGAAAAATAGTGCCATCTACCTTTTTGTCAGGCAATTCGTTAAAGACAAACGATTGGCCGCCACCAGATGGTGCCTTTTCCTCTTACGGCTTTAATTCACCGGGATGCCAGGGCGACGTCGCTGGCCATCGTATCCAAACAGTTTATATTGAAATATTTGGCGGCTAATTCACTTGGCGACGTAGCCAATTCGTAAAATTTAATACAAATTGTTTAGATACGTGGCCGGCGACGTCACCATGGCGTCCTGGGGAGTTAGCAGCCTTACAATACAGTCAGTGTACAGCACTGGCGTGTCCTGGTTAGGCAAACAGACAGACAAACAGACAAACAAACAGACAAACAGACAAACAGACAAACAGACAAACAGACAAACAGACAAACAGACAAGCAGACAAACAGACAAACAGACAAACATACAAACAGACAAACAGACAAACATACAAACAGACAAACAGACAAACAGACAAACAGACAAACAGACAAACAGACAAACAGACAAACAGACAAACAGGCAAACAGACAAACAGGCAAACAGGCAAACAGGCAAACAGACAAACAGACAAACAGACAAACAGACAAACAGACAAACAGACAAACAGACAAACAGACAAACAGACAAACAGACAAACAGACAAACAGACAAACAGACAAACAGACAAACAGACAAACAGACAAACAGACAAACAGACAAACAGACAAACAGACAAACAGACAAACAGACAAACAGACAAACATACAAACAGACAAACAGACAAACAGACAAACAGACAAACAGACAAACAGACAAACAGACAAACAGACAAACAGACAAACAGACAAACAGACAAACAGACAAACAGACAAACAGACAAACAGACAAACAGACAAACAGACAAACATACAAACATACAAACATACAAACAGACAAACAGACAAACAGACAAACAGACAAACAGACAAACAGACAAACAGACAAACAGACAAACAGACAAACAGACAAACAGACAAACAGACAAACAGACAAACAGACAAACAGACAAACAGACAAACAGACAAACAGACAAACAGACAAACAGACAAACAGACAAACAGACAAACAGACAAACAGACAAACAGACAAACAGACAAAAATTCTAAAAACTATATTTTTGGCTTCGATATCGATTGTAGATCACGCCCCAAATATTCTTTTAAAAAATATTCAATGTACAGTTTTGACTTTCCTACGATTTTATTATATGTATAGATAATGTAGCTTAGTAAAAATAGGTGATTTGATATTTTATAATTTTCGCTAAGCGGTTTGTCTTAAAGTTACAGTATGCGACAAATGAATGTCAACATCTTTGTTGTTTATAGATGATGGTTACATTTTTCAGGAGAGGCATCTTCTTAATTCTTATACTATATTTTCTACTAAGTATAAAAAAAAGTGCCTTACGAGGCGTGATGCCACTACTCTCATTCAAGTTCATCAGAAAAGTCAACTTTTGATCTTAAAGAAAACATCACTTAGCGTTGGTTTTAGTAATTTAAATACTAAGTACTTTGGTGTAGGATCCCACTATAAGATGGTCTGGATGGTTCTGCCAGGCATTTCATAAAAGCGAAAAATTGGCTGAACTTGTCACTATCATTGTGACTACTTGGTGGTAGAGTTCTGCAACGACTTGCCGGGGTCCGGTCCGGTCCTTGCCGGTGGTACCTATTCCTGTCACAATAGCGTCAGTGCTTGTCACTGTCATGTTCTAGTTTGGAGGGTAAGGTAGGCAGTAAACTGATGCTTGTGAAATTACCCTTTACACGGACAGCATCCCATCATTATCATTTTTGTGTCTATAGGCGATGGTTTCTTTTTCCCTCAGGAAAGTCGTCTGCTTGTTTGTTATCTATACATATAAAATCGCAGGAAAGTCAAAACTGTACATTGAACATTTTTTTTAAAAAATACTTGGGGCGTGATCTACAATCGATATCAAAGCCAAAAATGTAGTTTTTAGAATTTTCTTCTGTTTGTCTGTTTGTCGTATATATGTCCGGGGTAAACTCAAAAAGTACTGCATGGATTTACTTTAAATTTTGCATGAATATTACTAACAGGTCGGGTCAACATATAGGCTACATATTATCACGCTATCACCTACGGGGGAGGAGCTGTGCGGAGTAAACGAAGTCCGCGCGGATGAAGTCTTGGGCAACAGCTAATCCTATAATAAAAAAGAATAGTTGTGAAGCAGAAAGTGTATAGAAAGCCAGTTTACTGCCTGATTGGTTGCAAGGGAACCGATGTAACATTAAAATCAATTATGAACAATATGAAAATATTGTCACCAAATTACCTACTTGCAATCTATTAATATTTGACAGTTGACACAATACGACTGATTGTTCCAAGAATAATGTGTCAATGTTGATAAGTGCATTAGTGGACAGGAAATAACTAACAGCGGTTGTTTGTTTTGATTACCTCATGCAGATTCGTTAATAACAAATGTGGAAGTGGATTCGTGACTGCACTGCCTATGAGTGATACATAGTCATAATTTAAAGTAACTGACCGCCCCGTTGGTCGAGTGGTTAGCGAACCAAACTTTGAATCGATGGGGTTAGGGGTCGATTCGCGACAAGAACAAACATTTGTGTGATGAGCATAGATGTTTGTATTTCTGGGTTTGGGTGTTTATTATGAATGTAAAAGTATTTATATATGTATTTCTATGTATTAGTATTGTTGACTAACACCCATAAAACAAGTAAATAATTTTCTTACTTTGGCGTTAGATCAATTTTTGTAATTTGTCCAGCAATATTATTATTACTATTTAAGTGCAATAAAATTGAAACTGCAACATCCGACTTCCCATCTCCTGTTTCTCCGAAACTCTGAATCAGATCTTCATAAAATTTATAAAAAAAACAAATAATATGCATTCAGAAAGCAAAAAACATATATTTCACCTAATAGATAGAGATAGCTATCACCTAAAGACACAAAAATATTAATGGCGTGTTACCATCCGCATGGCAGAGATGTCATAGATAACACAAGTAGTTAACAGATACAAGGAAAAATATATTTACTTACTGCTATACCGTTCTAAATCTGATTGGGATGACAACTTATGGTTTGCATTTGAGGAGAAGGTTATAGATATTAGACAACTTACTTAAAATAGGCGGCAACGTATATTGTATAGTAAAATGTATTTTTAATTTATAATAGGTAAAAATATCGATGGACAAGTTACATGAACTGATACACAAAGTAAGCAAATTATTTGCAGGTGATATGATTGTTAGTCATAGATTTTTTAAAGGAATATTAGATGTATAAATAAATACTGAAATATATTTTATAAGCACCCAAACCCAGTAATACAAACTATTGTTTGACCGCCCCGTTGGTCGAGTGGTTAGCGACCCCGACTACACAACGAATGGAGTCCGGGTTCGATTCCCGGCAGGGACAGTCATTTGTATGATGAGCACAGATGATTTTATTTCTGGGTTTTAGTGAACTTAAATATATTTGAGTATTTATACATGTATTTCTATGTTAATATATTAGTGTCGTTGACTGGCACCCATACTACAAGCATATAATTTGCTTACTTTGGGGTCAGATCAATTCGTGTAATTTGTCCAGTGATATTTATTTATTTATTTATTGTGCTCATCACACAGATACTTACCCCGTTCAGCAATCGAGCATTGTCAGGATCGCTAGCCACTCGACCAACGAGGTAGGACTATGTGTATACGTTAAAATGTTAGTCTTATCTGTTTGGTTCAGATCATGAAGTCATCAATGTCATTTCTAAGAGGGACCAAAATACGTGGATACCCACCCATGTCTTTCCGAAGAAACCAGTCGCAGCCTGGAGCCGATGCATTGACTCATGTCAACAAACGACCATGACGATACAGTATAGAGTCAAACATTATTATCGATTTTAAAGAAGTAATTAAAAATAGATAAAGATAACTAACATAACCATCCAAATTCCAAGATAATATCTAATCAATGTAAATTAATAATATCTTAAACATTTATCATAAAGGTAAGACTAATTAATTTTTACCATTTAAAAAAATTGCTACATAATGTACTTACGTTATAGATAGATAATAATGTGATTTATTTTATAGGATAAAAACAAGCAGATGCTTATTATATATATATATATCTATATATATATATATATATATATATAGATATATATATATATATATATATATACATATATATATATATATATATATATATATATATATATATATATATATATATATATATATATATATATATATATATATATATATATATATATATATATAGCCCTTTCGGAGAAGCCTCCCTTGGCGGGATGTCTTGAGATTTAGCTTGACCCGATCTCATGTGAGATTTTTCAAAACGCGTAATTTAGTTTAAAAGTTTAAAAGGTATAAAATAAGACATAAGCACCAGATACCAGTCTTTACACCACTTTCTTCAGCAATCTGGGGCTATGATCAGATTAAAATAAAATCGTAGAACGAGGCATCTAAACCAAACGGTTAACTGTAGATCATAAATTCGATGCTCCCCACAATTTTGATTACAGCCCTAAACTGATGAAGTGTTTTGGACAGTTCTAGATACGATACGAAATCTTGACTTAGATAGTGGATTCGTGCTTGAATTACAATTCTATATTGATGAATCTCTTTATTCACTTATTAAACTCTATAATCCGTCATTTTTTTTCAGATGTTTTTCTCGAAAATCCAAAACTTTAATAGCAGCTCGGAGTCTGGCGTGGTCCAGAGCGAGTACTCCACCACTCATCTCGCCTACCAACAAACAGGTGAATCGTGGTGAACCGGAAAGTCGTTCGGCTTACTCTGCCTACCCCGCAAGGGGACCGGCCGTAATGATTCTTTTTTCTGATTTTGATTTTATCCGTAGCTTATTCTACTAATAAAGACCATTCATTTAATACCTATCTAGAAAGGGTTGTAAAGAAATACGTAATTCGCCATTTTATGGCTGCGGCCATTTTTTTTTGCTGTCGATAGGGAAGCGCTTGACCACGACCACCTGATGGTAAGCTAAGGTGCGGCCTAAGATGGAACGCGCTTCCGTAAAAGATACCTGTTCACTCTTCTCTTGAATATCCTCAGGTTGTACCCGTCGGGGAACACAGACTCAGGTAGCATATTCCAGTCCCTTGCGGTTCGGATCAAGAATGTCGAATCGCTTTGTTCGGGTACGTGGAACTTCCACCATATGGCGATGCCTAGTATCTGTGCGCCTCGACGATCGATAGAAAAACGGTAATGGCGGAATTAAGTCGTGCAATTCCGCAGCGCACTCTCCAAAATGTATTCGATAAAAGACCGATAAACTAGATACTCTGTGGCGATGAGCGAGGCTCTAGAGTTTTTGCCTACCAGATCATCGTCGTTTATGAGCCTCTTGGCACGCCTCTCTATCGCCTCAAGCGTCTCCAGCTGGTATTTGGCGGATCCATCTCAGAGGTGAGAGCAGTATTCCATGCACGAACGGACTTGTGCTTGATAAATATTGAGCAAATGTCCCGGGCTGAAATACTGTCGCACCTTAGCCAGAATACCAAGCTTTTCTGAGGCAACTTGGGCTTTCAATTCGATGTACGAACCCAAGTTAAGAGTAGGCGTTAAGGTGATACCAAGGAGCTCGAGGTGGTACGTTATCGGCAAGGGCACACCCTGAAAAGACGGAGATAGGTGAAATGGACTCCGTTTAGCGGAGAATAGACACGCCTGGGTCTTAGCCGCATTAAACTTGACCAGATTGGCATCGCCCCAGTCGGAGATTGCCTGTAAGGACAGGTTAATACGATCGACCATCGCCTCTCTGAAAGACCGGATCTGTGCCGTACTGGCTCGCGCGCTGGATACGTAACTTTCCACAACAGTACTATCGTCTGCGTACCCATAGATACCGGGCTTCAGCAGACCGTTAATATGTAGCAGGAACAGAGTTGCGGAGAGAACTGACGTCTGAGGGACTCCGGCATTTATATCCATTTGGTCGGACAAGCAGCCGTCGACGGCTATTCTAATCGACCGGCTACTCAGAAAATCTGAGATCCAGGTGCAGAGACCAATAGGTATACCGTACGAAGGAAGCTTGCTAATATGACTGACATGCCAGACCCCGTCAAAGGTCTTAGAGATGTCAAGGGAGACAGCTAACGCTTTACCATGATTCTCGATGGCTGCACTCAAGATGTAAGTGGCATACGCTAGAAGATCCCCAGTGGAACGATTTCGACAAAACCCGTATTGGCGGTTACTGAGTAAATCTTTCGCTTCTAAGTGTGCCATTAGCCTCCTGTTCAGTACACGCTCCATAGTCTTGCAGAGTATGAACGTGACTGAAATTGGCCTATAGTTAGTAGGTTCGGCACGACTGCCCTTTTTAGGCACAGGTGCACGTTAGCAAGCTTCCATGATTTAGGTACTTTTTCGGTCGTCATCGAAAGGCGAAAGAGACGTGTCAAGACAGGAGCGAGTTTACAACAATACTGAATTAAATATACACCTAAGGATATAGACGCTTAGATCTTGAATTTACAACAATACTGAATACACATTTGTAATTATATTGTCATCAGAATTAAAGGAGTAGGTACAGTAAAATTTTAATCAATCGGAGTAAAAGTTTCCACAGAAATTTAAATAAAACCTTTTAAAAAAATAATTTGTTAACAAGATTTTATGATAACGATTTTTATAATTTAGTCATATTTTCGTATGGACCTACTTTACTTCGTTTAACCCAGTTATTCCTTAATTTTAGTATTTGTTGCGAAAAAAATTACATAATATTTGCAGCACACATACTCGTACAAACTCGGAAAGGATTCGTCACAGTCTCAATTCGAGTCATCATTCAGTTTCTTTGTATGGATTTCTCTACTGTAACGTATACAAATTGGAATCGTAACGTTATTGCCTCGCTACGGGGCAAGCTCAATAACCAAAGCGTGATGAAGTCAACTTGCAGTCCCCGCGTTTATGGCTTGTCTTCGCGCCTACAGCGGGCCATTCTTATGGGCGGCTCTTATGTCTGTAGCGGCTCAAACAATCACAAACGCTACAAAAAAAAATAATAAAAAATGGACAAAAATCAATAACAAATGGAAAAAATGAAATTCAAAATAAAATTCTGAATCGCCGATATCACAATTATTTATCTAGTAACACTAGATACAAGTTTCAATGCTTCTCAAATGGACTTCGTTCCCCAGGCAGTACACCTTGCCTGGCTGGGAAGATCTTCCTTTTCCCCTTACTTGTCTTTGTGTGACGTCATCGACTTCCACAGTTATGACGTCACCTGACAAGTAGTTGGCCTGTTGGTTCCATCACTATGACCCTTTAGCGGTACGGAACAGCAGCGCCACACCTCTCTGTACCTGAGCTTACAGCACACTACTGTTGTCAAACCTGCTACGACGTAAGCACCGTAGCCGAGTCGATGAACCGGCGCTGCTGATCCGTTTTAGATACTTGCTTACGTTAGGGTGAAGGGTGGTTGACGGCAATACGGGGAATATCCCTTTCCGAGTAGATATGTCTGCTATGTCTCTTAATCTATCCAAGCCTTTCATGAGATGGTTATCAGTAAGGCAGTTGATCTATGTATTTTTCAAAAACCCGCTCGCATCAACACGGGGAAAATTCCTTAATACTTGCATACATATGTTCATGCCAGATCGCTTACGGGTTGACAAAGCGAACCAAGTGCCATGCACCATGATCCAGGCAGATTTATTAACCCTGTTAACAGCACCCAATTATTTTGTATTGTTTTATGACAGATTTGAACATCCCCAGCGTCTATATCCTTAGGTGTATATTTGTTTTCTCAATAATTCACCTGTCATTTTCTTACAGGTCTGAACAAACGGAACATGCTCTTTCTAACTTTACAACTCTTTCAGTACCATCTTCTGTTTTTACTTGTAATTACAAATTGTAATTACAAACAAAAAAGCTTTAATTTAATCTTAAAAAACAAAACCTATTTAGTATTCATTATAATCACATACTAGCAATATCCTTTTAAGCCCTAATAACATAATATACATGTTTTAACATAATTTACCAATCGTTGCGGACACTAAGGTTACATAGCCTTTTGAAGTTGCTAGTTAATTATCGATACCACTAGTTTTCCCTTAAACGACCGTTGAAACAAGATGCAAGCTGTCAATCGAATCAAGGCAAAGCTAATCTACGCCTGTTTAGGATATATATAAGAAAAACCGAACTAGACCAGTAAATTGCATTTATTAAGTGTCAAAGTATGCAAGTATCTACTTTGTGAAAAAAAATCATAGTGTAGGGTTTCTTTAAAAAAACTGTACTGGAAGAATGCTTATGTTTTTCATGGATACGTGGATGTTTGTAAGTATGTATTTAATAACACTTGACAACTAGGTGATAGATTTCTGTGTTTTTTTGCCCGGGTCTGGTACCACCGCCCTGCCTATTCCTATCGTAATAGCGTCAATGCTTGTCACTGTCGTGTTCTGGTTTACGGGGTAGCCTTTATCGGTTTATGCATACACACACGGATAGCAACGCACCATTAACATATTTGATGTCTATAGGCGATGGCTGTCGCTTTCCACCAGGAGAGATTGTTTGCTATCTTATGATATTAAAAAAATGTAGGTGTGTTTATTACTTTGTCATAACCGTAAAATGTATTCAAGGTTGAGAACTCTCTCAACCTTGTGTCTTTTTACCACCAACCATTACATTTGTCATGTGAGAATGGAATAGGCTATTTAATGTTTACCTGATTGCACTAGGTTATGTCTTTCCGAATCGGGATACAGTAAAATATTTGGTTATATTTTTATTTTCTTCACATAGTATATGTCACCCAGTTTCGCTGTATGTTGGCTTATATTATTTAAATTACGCAACGGCTTTTTCATCAATAGACAGGGTGACTATAGAGGAAGGTTTATACGTATAATACATGCATACTCGTGTTATGGTAAAAAAGCCAAGGATTAAAAAAATTGTAGCAAATACATATTTGTGTACGCTTACATTGCACCCGTGTGAAGCCGAGGCGGGTCGCTAGTAAACATATAAAAATTGATGGATTGCATTCTGACTAAGGAGTTTCATTTGTTTGTAAGGGCTGTTTCTGTATTCTTCACATCTTCAAGTCAATTCTCTTACGAACCAGACAGAGAAAGGTGAGTGCCATATATGATGACCGGCATGGGCGTACCCAGGTTCTGAGCCAAGGGGGGGGCCGTAACATTTTATGCCTATATTTTTAACTTATTATATTTTTCTTCAAATTATTAAAGGTTATCAAATTCTAGGGGGGCAGCTGCCCCTCCCTGTCCTCCCCCCTCGATTCGCCCATGATGACCGGTGTGTCAACGACACCTGTATGTGTAACACGCAGCAAACAAGCAGATGGTTTTTCGAATGGAAAAATAACCATAATCTATTAACACCAAAGGCTTTAATGAGTTGTACATGCCTATGTTTGTCGGTAATCTTAACTTACCGGGATACGATTGGTTTAGAGAAGTTACAGTGGTAGGAACGAGAGGTGGGCCATTACCGGGATACGACAGTAATAAGCATTGACGCTACTGAAGCATGGATCGGCTAGACGGTAATTGCAATAATCTATACCTACCAGTACACGATGTTTGGTATCACACCCATGTATTTTATACGGGTGTGACATTTCAGACATATACCAACAGGTAGTCTTTTTTATATGATAAGATAGCAAACAAGCAGGTGGCTTTTCTGATGAAAAGAGACAACCAACGCCTATAGACACCAAAAATGTTAATGGTGCGCTACTATCGTTGTGGCGGTGTCTTAATGCCATATGCATAAGTTTACTGGCTACCTTATCTTTCAAACCGAAACACAACAATGACAAGCACGGGCGCTGTTGCGGCAGAAATAGGTAAGGCGGTTGTACAAGAACCGGGCAAGAAAATGCAGAACTTTAGCAACTTGTAGCCAGGAAGGTAGTGATAGCCAATCGTTTGCCTCTTAAGAACTGCCTGGTAGAACGGCAGATGGTCTATTCTTCAAATGGTGCCCAAACCAACGCGGGATTAACAAGATACGATCCTGACTACGTGGACAGTCACGATGATGGTGACAGGTTTGACTAAAAGGCGAAGAAGTGACTGGCCTTTTACGAACTTTTTGACAGGTTTTTTTTTATATCATAAGATAGCAAACAAGCAGATGGGTCTCCTGATGGAAAGAGTCAACCATCGCCTATAGACACCAAAGATGTTAATGGTGTGTTGCTATCTTGTGGCGACGTGTAATGCCACATGTATAAGTTTACCGGCTACCTTACCCTCCAAACCGGAACACGACAGCGACAAGCACTGACGCTATTGCGGTAGGAATAGGTAAGGCGGTGGTACCAGACCCGGGCGAGACAATGCAGAACTCTACCACCTAGTGGCCACGATGGTAGTGACTCGATAGTCAATCGGTCGCCTTTTACGACCTGCCTGGTAGAACGGCAGTTGGCCTATTCTTCAAAGGAGGCCGGGACCAACACGGCGAAATGTTATTCTTCAAAACCCTCTAGGCCTACATGCAGACATCATTCATGTGGATTTACGGATTTACGGATTTACGGACTTACGGACTTACGGACTTACGGACTTACGTACTTACAGACTACCGGACTTCCGGACTTGCGGACTTGCAGACTTACACTGGGACTTACAGACTGGGATTCAATGATACGCGACAGGCAATTGCCATTGACAACAAAATGTGTATGACTTTTTGCTATTGACAACCTTTCACTAGACTAAGGGCCTGTCCACATCTCCACGTCACGACATCGTCAACGTGGAACTGTGCGGTAACGTGGAATGGTTCGTTAACATGACGTGCAAAACATTAACGTAATGTAAAACGACGCAGCAACCTTGCATGACAGTTTCACTAAATGAGCGAGCGAGCGTATTGAGTCGAGCCACGTAGCGCCGTCCCACGAAGACTTTGCCGCACCGTGCACTAGCACGACACGGCAACGTAGCGTGGCACGTTACCGCAACTTTCTACGTTGACGACGACGCCGTGACGTGGAGATGTGGACGGGCCCTCAGTCTAGTGACAGGTTGTCAATGGCAAAAAGTCATGCACATTTTGTTTATGTAGCAGCACATCTAATATAGGACGTAATACATAGGACATAAAGGCTCAATTTGCATTGAAGCTGGAAACGTTCACAGCGGCAAATGTTCTTGCATTTAAAATTTACAGATTGACTGGTAAAAGATTGTACATACTGAAGGTCGGTGTTCAGTTCTAGATTCTATAAAATAGGTAAATACCGAATATATAAAAATAGGTATTTAATTGTTGACCTAATTATCCAATAAAAATATAAAGCACGGACACCCGCGCACGAAGTTGTTTACAAACAGCACTTTACCGAACTCGCAACTAGCCTCGTTAGTACAATGTGCGGTGACCATACATTTTGAATATTACCACACTAATTTCGTTAAGGTACCCATATATTAATACTTGATGGAAAAATTTTGGACCCCTTTTAAGACAATTATTACGGTAATGGTGGAGTATGAAATTTGGCACAGTTAAAGTTTAAATTGCGGAGGACTGCAGAAACCTAATATTTTTAAATAAAATGTATAAGAAATATATTAAATTAATAAAAATAAAAATTACACACACTACATTCATGTGATATACATGACATTATACACACATTTAAACTATATTATTTTCTTTACGGCTAAAGTCAGTTGTCAAATTTAAAAAGAGATTTTATTGTTTAGTCTATTGTCGAATTTCAGTTACAGGCGATCGCTAGTAACTATGTAGTTATGCAATGTTCTCATTTTATTATATTTTTATTGCTTATTTATGTATCATTAACTATCGTGTCTGTCAATTTGTACAATGTACAATCTTTTATCAGTTAAACTGTAGATTTATTAATCAGGCAGATCATAAGCTATATATTGCATCAAATGGTTTTATGAAGCATAACAAAAGCGATGAAATCGCGTAGGACTGCAAGTTTCACAAACACTTAATTGAACTTATGAACTTATTAGTAGCATATTTTATTCACAATGCGGCATGTAAAGTAGTTTTTGGTACTTACCCTTTTTATATTTTAATCTTAAAGTTAAAACTATTTTAAGAAATCAGTCGAAAGAGTTTCTCATTTAGGTATAACTTTTTAAACTTTGAAGTGATGACGAAGTGTTGACGACTATGAAGTAGGCTGAATTATTTAGTCTCTTTGCTAGGTAAAAAATAAAGATTGTATTAAAGGTCATAGGTAACTAAATAGTCAAGGAACTTATATACGGGGTAAATAGTAAAATCTTACTGGCATCATGTATCCTCATACTTTGCCAATTACCATCAAGAAAGGAAAAAAAATAGAAAAAGGCGGGAAACAATAAACGGAGCAGAACAAAACAAAACAAACTCAGTTTTTTCAAATGATGTAGTTTATTTTTTATACATTTTATGTTATTTGCATAAAAGTGACATTTAATCTGCATACTATATTGGTGAGTCCTTTCGCTTTAATTTAATTTTTATTATTATTATAATTTGTAATGGACTTCCCGCTACGATGCGATATATGAATCTATAAATCGAAAAGTAGGAAACGTGTAAGTTTGCGTAAATTATGTCAAAATATAATAAAAAAGTATAACTATTAATTATTATCCTATTCAATCTTTCAAAGAATCTGATAGTATTAGCGTGAAAAATTATACGAAAAACATAATTATTCTAGATCATGTCACTCTCACCTCAGTTTTTTTATACGTAGAGTATAAATCGCGCACTTCCGATCTTCATTATAAGGCTATTTTTTACAATCTTCGACATGTTTAAAATAAATTATAAGAAACAATTAAAACTTAGCAAAAGATCAAACTTAATTCCCATGTATTGTGTATCATTATGTTACTTAAATATGCTTATCTTCTTTACTACATCGCGAACATTTTTTCACAGAAAGCAGCTCTTCCAAGAATTGTTTTTATGGAACACCTATAAGGGGACAAAATAACCCTCACCTCACGGAACGACCGTGTCGTTCCATGAATTGTAGAAATAGGGTTCATTAAAATAAGTTGACCAAGAAAAAACTTGTACTTGTTAATTTAACGTTTGCCAATTTCATGTTGACACAGAACTTTAACTTCAAATACATTTTTGACAAAATATATGTTTTTTTTTAATGATGAACGACACAGGAGCTAATATTCGTCGACCGCCCCGTGGGCAGTGGCTAGCGACCCTGACTACGCAATCGACGGAGCTCGGGTTCGATCACAGAAAACATATATAGGGTTTGATCCCCGACGGTGGCAAACATTTGTGTGATGAGCATAAATGTTTGTATTTCCGGGTTTGGGTGTTTATTAAATATATTCCAATAGCTATATATGTATTTGTATGTATTAATATCGTTGCACCCATAACACAAGCAAATAATTTGCTTACTTTGGGAATAGATCAGTCAGTGTAATTTGTCCAACAATATTTATATTTATTCTTTATTAGCATGGTATATATATGACAGACTTAGCCGATCAATTTTTAAAAATCTAAAATGTCCGATTTTTACAATCGGTGTGTTTGCAATGATTTCTATTATTTGTAAATTATTTTTTATTAAAAAATACAATGAATAAAATGAAACACAACTGCGAATTGAACGTATGATACTTTAACTAACGGTACTCCGCTACGACCGGGCCGCTACATTATAAAAGTTTTTGATAAATCCCACGGGAATAACTTATTTTTGCGGGATAAAAAGTATTCTTTGCGCTTTTCCAGGTCATTTGGATGATATTTGGCACACATGTAGATGTGTGCCAAATATGATCCAAATTGGTCCCGCCGTTTTTGCGTTATTGAGTAACATCCAAACATACAAACTTCCACATTTATTATACGTATGGAATATCGTTATTATTTTGTATGACTATTTCTTTTTGTTTTATTTAACGGGCCCATGCTCTTTTTAGGGTTCCGTACCTAAAAGGTAAAACGGGACTCTATTACTAAGCCTCCGCTGTCTGTCTGTCTGTCACCAGGCTGTATCTCATATTTTCTAAATTTCAGCTAAAAACCAAAAAATATAAATAATAATAAATATAATAATCTTTATAAACAGGGAGAAACTTTAATATTTAAAAAAATAAGCATATGTAAATATATTACCTAACTATAAAAATAAATACCTAATACATGAAATAAATATTTAAGTATACATACAACAAACGTGATTTAATTTTATAGATGATGGTACTAGGTATGGGATTCGTGCGTGAGTCCGACTCGCACTTGGCCGGTTTTTTAGTTTTACAACGGTATTTTCTTTTAGTTCCAATATCATTTGACATTAACAAAAATTGATTAATAAAAATGTTGAATTCTAAAATGTAATAAATTTCTATGCACCAAAATGAATATTATTTAAAAATGAAACAAGTGATTATTTAAAACTTGTTGTTTTATGTTAAACGTGTTGTTCAATGCTTTAGTGCTTGTTATTAATCAAAAAAGAGTTTGTTCGTAGGACCACGGTTATTAGAGTTTTCTTAAATTTTGATCTCTTTTTGTACAAAAGACAACTTGCATTCTTATTGCCACCTTTAATGCTTCACCCTTCATAGAGTGAAGTGCTATTCGACTCTCCTGAAGATGCTTCGGTTGCATTGAACGTGAAACGTGCGTTGAGTACATAACTTGTGTGACTTTGCTTCTGACGTGGAAGAAAGTGTCGTGGAAGTGGGTGGATTATTGTGCCGCTGTGGTCTTCTATAATTTCAGACCTTGGATAAGTTTGCCCTATTCCTTACACTACCTTTCATTTCTGTTGCATTACGGCAGTTCCATATAATATTTCGCGGAAATTTGCAAATTAAATACCATAATTTCTTCTTTTCTTATGGCCACTTAAACTACTTGCTGCGTAAAGGAGTTGTGTATTCACCTGGTCAAGGATACACAGCTTTATTTTATTCCGCAACCATCATTTCGATACTATTAACATCTTTAATCGATAGTTATTTCATTCCATCAAGATAGTCATTTGCTTGTTTGCTATGGCATAAGCAACAAAAGGAGATAGCTCCCAATGCGATCCTAACTTCTAAATAAACCGTTAATCCTCCTCTTAAAAGTTCCCATTTCAAAGCTCTTAAAATATAATTAACAATATACATTAATTCATTAAATGTATATTAATTAAAATGTAAATAGAATACTACAAGCCCGAAGCCTGAGTTTTTCTACTATTGGATCCCGATAATGAATATCCCACAGACCACATGAATACTCCGTGGAATGTCCCGTTTTTTGACGTGAATACGTCTTTAAATCTGCTTTCATAGTGAGGGACTGTTCAAGAAAACTGATGATAACAAAATTGGGGAATACAATTTAGTGTTATAGCTACATAACTATCATCAACATCGAAAATCTAATTATACCGTTAGATAGCTAAAAAATCAAAGAATTTTTTAAGCCAAGTGCGCGACTACGATGCTACGCGGAGGAGGAAGTGCCGCCATTTTTAGGTAATTTCGCTGCGTTACAGAATTTGCATATAGCATTTTTTTTTACTAGGGGCAGCTATGACATTTAATTAAGTTTTGTAAGACAGCTCCTTCAAATATTTAACGATTGTGTAATAAATAATTATAATTTTAAATGCTTATAGTAGATATATATGGCGTTTAATTGAAAAATAATATGTTTTTTTTTATCGATCAAACAAAACTTTCAAACGCCAAATCAAGACAGAAGAGACGTATACCATCTAAATGGGACTTTAAATAGCAATCTTATGATACCCATGAACCCCCATATGAAAGACTGAAGAAGTCCCTATAAGATATAACGTAAAAAGATGAGGGCGCCCGAACCAATCAATGACGGCAACTGTACGACGAATGATAAATTGGTAAAATGAGTGTTGGTCCACGCGCAATATCGTTTTTTGAAGTTGCCCATCATAATAAGGCGGACTAAAAAGAGAGCTATTTAATAATATTTTATACAATAGCATTGGGCTCAAAACATACTTGGGCTAAAAATAAAAAGAGGGCTTTTTTAATAATATTTTATACAATGCATGGCAAGACGGGCATCCTGACCTAAAACTGTGCTTTTAAGGAATCTCCCTAACGCTCCATTCACTCTGCTCCCTGCACACATTCGACATCGGCGGTCTACCTTTTATCCCTGCTAAAATCACATCCAAGATATACAAACTCCTCCATCTGATCCAGCACTACATCATCGACCACAACTCTTACATCCATTCTGGTTGCTTCTCCTTCAAATACTAGAACTTTTGTTTTCTTCGCATTCAGTTGTAAGCCCATACTCTTACAATCATCATTCATTACTGTGACCAGTGATTAAAGCTCAGATGGAGTTGAGTCTAAAAGTCAGCGTCATCTGCATAAGTTTATCACTACATCACTAAAGCGCATTTCAACATTCAATGAATCTTTGGAGATACTTATCCAGATATAGGATAAACAGGGGAGCTGACAACACACATTCCACCCTGACGCCAATATGACATCGAACCAGAGCAATATATTTTCGTCTACCCAACGCCTAGCTGTACTATAATCATCCATACCATAATTTTTTACACCAGGGACTAATGGTAACGATAGAAAAATACTTACTTCGGTGTTTGCATGATCGTGGGCACTCCAGTGGTTTCGCTACCTTTACGCTTAGTTTCTGTTACACATAAAACATCCAAGCATCTGTTTTTCATTACATCTATAAATTCGTGCATTTTATCTTAAAAAGTTAAAATCAAACTTTTGTACTATGGTTTCCTATTAAATGTCCATGACGGATATATCCACATCACAAGTTCATCGCCTATAAATCTTTCTCCAAGTACATTTTACAAGTTGATCGACTATTACACAAACACTTGTAAAGCCTTCTAAGCCGTATTTTTTTGCTTTTAATTTACGTTATATTTACTACTACCGTAAATTTTTTCCTACCCCCAAAACCAACCGTTTATATAGCAGAGGGGGAAGAACCCTTGGCCCTAGCAAAAATTAGGAATTTAAGACCTAATATTTCAGAAACGAGTCCCTTAATCGAGCAATTGTTTTTTAAAAACTGACAACATTTTTTATAAACCTATTTAACGACATTCCGACCCATGGGGTATACGAGAAAAAAATCCCTACTTTACATGCAGAGGAGCTGACGTAAAAAATGTTGCCGTGACTAATATGTATATTCATGCCAAATTTCAGCTTTATAGTACTAAGGATCTCTGAGGTAGACTGTGGATGGACGGACAGACGGGCAGACGGACGGGCGGAAGGAGGGACGGACATACCGAAACTATGAGAGCTCCTACTTTACTTCCGAACCCTAAAAATGATACTGAAAAATATGACCAGTTACGTAGACGTATTTACGTAAAAATACACGGTTGTGGCTATGACACAGCCATAGCCCGTTTTTTGCTTTCCAGTTATTAAGAGAGATATATTTACAATATTTAATTAGTGGCAGTCGTACATTTATCTTCTTTTGTATGTATTCCTTTCTATTTTAGCTTTTTAATTATTTTTTATTTAATAAATTACAGTACATTGTATTCATTTGCTAACACCATAGCCTAAGTAAATAACTTTGTATTCATAATTATAATGTG
Organism: Apodemia mormo; assembly: GCA_036924255.1. NCBI lineage: Eukaryota > Metazoa > Arthropoda > Insecta > Lepidoptera > Riodinidae > Apodemia > Apodemia mormo. Next base: position 9,651,941 of record JAUPFN010000003.1, read on the forward strand.
CGGTAAATTACCGCCGATGACATAGTCCATGGCTATCGAGATCACAATTACAATGTGTAAATTCCCTAAGAAAACACGCTGATTGAATGCGTTATAATGTCATGACCTGCTATTAAATAATTATGTTTAATCAACTACGAGACTCATTCACTGCAGCGTAAAAAGACTGAATTGAGCAAAATGATCTTGGTTCCCTATGATTCACTGGTTTGTTGTGACAGTCATTGAGCTAATCTTTATCTTCGTGTTAATAAGTTTATCGGTCATCATCACCATGATACTGGTTGCTTATACCCACGACTTCGCATGCATTGTTTATTATAATCTTAGAGCTCCCAACTATCATGCAATACATGAAAGAATTAACGACGCGTTATTTTAAAAACAAACACATTACAAAAATTCAATAATAAAAGCTGTTGCGGACTACGAGCCCGACGCGGTCACTCTACCCAGGTTCAAGTGGCCTTGTAAGTTGTAATCGTACTTTCCTTACGATTTTTTTGTTACATTTAAGAGTCATCGCTGGTCGCTGGCGGGTTGCAAATGTTAGGTGATAGGTACGCCTGTCGCCTGCGGGAGGAAATGACAATATTTTCACTTGTATCGAATTGTTCTATTATGATGAGATACAAAAATGTATGACATAATATATGTTGCCGATATATTGCGACGTAAATGATAAAAAATACGTATGTAGGTCACACTATAAGTTTTGCGTAACTTAAAAAAACGACATGTTATAACCAAAATATTATGTTTATTGCGTTTCAAAATAATCTCCTTTACATTTTAAACATGCGATCGAACCATTTTTTAATACAGAAGGACCACAGATCTGAAGGCATGTTTTCTACGTGCTGATTGAAAGATATCACTGCCTCTTCGGAGTTGGTAAAAGTAAAACCTCTCATCAAATCTTTGATTTTGGGGAAAATACAGAAATCATAGGTCGGGGCTATGCGCGGGATGAGTGACGAGATGTACTTTTTCGGAAGCTAAAAATGACTTTGTTTTGTTAGCCGTGTGTGAACAAGCGTTATCATGGTGTAGGAGAATGCGGATTTTGGGTCGTCTTTCGCGAACGTTTTCTAACACCCTGGGTAAACAAATGGTAGAATACCACTCGGCATTAACACGCTTTTGATCTTCAAGTAGAATTGTACAGATGGGACCCGTAGCTGAGAAAAAAACGCGATCATTTTTTTACCAACGTTTCTCGCCTGTCTCACTTTTATTGGCCTGTTCTTATTTTTAAACACCCATTCACAAGATTGCTGTTTTTTTTCGGGTTCAAAACAATAAATCCACGTTTCGTCTCCTGTGACAATGTCATAAACAGCATTAGAATGTCCGTGGTCGTACTTCAGTAGCATCTGTGAGCACCATTCCACGCGAGCCCGCTTCTGCTCCGCTGTCAATTCATGAGGGATCCAACGACAACAAAGTTTCCAAACTTTCAATTCTTCGTGTAAAATTTTCATACCAATCCCCAATAGTCTTCGAATTGTCTCAAAGGTAATCTGGGGGTTTTATTCAATTAACCGGTTAACAGTAGCCACATTATTTTCGTTGACAGCAGTTGAAGGCCGCCCTTCACGAAATTCGTCATGTAAAGAAATTCGACCTCTCTCAAATTCAGCAAACCATTGCCTTACGGTGCTCAAACAAGGTGCTTCTCTCTCAAAAGCATTTTGAAGACGAGCGGCACAGTCTTGCGGAGAAAGAGAACTTTTAAATCATAAAAAATCATCGCTCTAAAATCTTTTCGACTTAATTCCATTTTCGTTGCGTACGTAGAACTTTGATGTGTGATAAAAAAACAATTGACAAATCATTTCCCGACAATTGTTTTTTTTTTAATTACTAAGAAGAAGGTTGCATCGTTTTAAAAATATAACATTCGAAATTCAAATAGTTCCGATTAGCTGGAAGTGCAAAACTTTAAGTGTGCCCCATGTAATACCTACCTATGTAATAACTTTTAATTTTTGATTTGAATTCAAGTAATTATAATCCTCGTAAATTTTTCGAAAAAGTGTCCGTGATACAATTTGCAAATAATTTATTACAAAAGAATAGCAGATAGATGCTTGCGATGGTTTATCGAAATGTGGAAACTTATCGTTCTTCTTTACATTTCATACATAATTGGTGTTTTTATCCTACAGAAAAAACCGGCGTGCCTGTATGAATATAGTTATGAGTGTGAAGGAAATAAGGTAAGTTTGCCTGAATTTATGGCACATAGTTCTCTCTGCCTATCCAGTCAAGAATTTGGCGAAACTCTAATGTATGTAAAAAACGTTAAAAATAATAATATTATTAATATTCACTTAATAATAATTATTCAATCATATTAGTAGCTGTTATTAACGCTGGCGTTAATAATTACCATGTAATGGTAATAATTATTAATTATGCATAATATAATTGAATTATAGTCATACAAAAACAATTGCGTCAACTCCTATTAACAACGGATTTAATTCTTTTTGTATTATTAGATAATAAACAAGCAAATGGCTCTCCTGATTGAAAGAGAAAACATCGCCTACAGACACCAAAGATGATAATGGTGCGTTGGTATCCATGTGGCGGGATAGCAATGCCATATGTATAAGAATTCCAAGTCAGAACACGACAGTGACAAACATGTTACTATTGTTGCAGGAATAGGTAAGGTGGTGGCACCAGATTGGGGCATGACGTTGCGGAACTCGACCACATAGTAGTCATGGTGGCAGTTATGATGGTAATTATAAATTATATAATTTGTGTTGGTAGTAACACGTATCATGTTATGCTCAAATCGTAAGGTAAAGGGCTCATTCTCGAGTCGAGCATATGGTTTTTGAGTTTAAAAAAAATTAGTCAGGGTTGTTAACCACTCGACTAACGGTGCGGTCATTGTTATTGCCAAGTTTTTTTGATCTGCAAATGGTAAAAAGGTAGCTTTATTATAAAGGAAGGTTTAGGTGATTATCCAAATTTTTAATTTTATAGTTCAGTCTAACGTAACGAAAAGTCATTCTTGCGGCTCGCAAAACCGAGATATTTGTCGATATCGACAAAATGTCTTCCCTTGTGAAAGGTATATTTCACGCTGCAATTCTTGAAAGTGTACTTGTGTTACTAGTTTCCTCAGACCTCAATAGACCATTTACGCTACTGGTTCACCATGGGTCCTTGTAGGCAGACTTCAAACTAAATCTAGGAATACGTGCTTTTATTATATATGCTATATTCATGATTATTACAAAAACTTATTAGAGAATAATATAACAACAAATTATTTCATTATAAGGTTTAAAATAAAGAAAAGCACAAAGAAAAAGCCTTATGTATACGACGGTTAGTTAAGAAATCGTTTTTATTTTGATCGTAAATTGTTCCATACAAAAAAACATCCAGATATGTTGCAACCACTGTCAGAATAAAAATTACCTTATTGGAATTACTGAAGATTGCAATTTGTGTGTGTTTTAAAGGTGTAGATAACTTGGAGGTAATAAACAATAGGAATGATACGTATACGTTAATTACAGGTGGAATGTAATTAGGTCTAATCAAATAACGTAATCTCTGTGCGATTTTTTTATTGCGTTTATTGTTTGTGGCTTCCTGACGAGTATATTGTTTGTCTGGCTAGACTGGCTTGTAAGATACAAGTTGAGACGATTAATACTTATAAGTAAAATTGTTTTACAGCACTGCGTGACCTAAGCTCACACTGTAGCCACGCTTTTCCATGACCTAAATAGTATTTTTTACACCGAAAAGCATATTTAAAGTGCGGGTTTATGTCACACAAGCTATAAAATAATATACGATACGTTTAAATTCATATGTCTGTTATTATTACTATTACGAGCAAGAAGTAGATGGCTCTCTTGGTGTAAAGAAAATCTTTGAATACTACAAATGATGATGTGTAGTTATTTCCGTAGTGTCCGTGTGACAAAGATGTAATGCTATATGTAAAAATATATCGGCTTCCTTATACTTGATACTGCAATATGACTGACAGGAAAAGTTAAGACGGTGACAAAACACCTCCGTAAGATGTTTCAGATCTCTTCCACCTTAGTATTCGCAATGGTAATGTTTGTCCATTAGTTTACTAACTGCCTAGAAGAAAAGATCCATTTAATGGGACCCGACGGACTTATTTTGTAGTTAAAATGACTCCAGTTTTTGTATTTTTTTTATTAATAATATAGGACAGCAAACAAACAGATAGTTTGTTTGCTGTCCTATATTCCTTCTACTCGAATGACACAGGCGTGTTTGGTACCACCAACTTACCTGGTCATGGCAACAAACACGAGCGAGACGTTGTTATTCTAATAGCACATTTAGCATTCTCTCGGCTTTCACTAGATGTCAGTGAGGCGGTTTATCTGTTCTTTAAAAAAAGTTCAGACTGGATATACATATATTGTACTAATATTGTAAATGCGTGTTGATGAAAACGTTGTTTTTCTTTAAAAAAGTTTGGGAGTTATTTTTATATTGCACGCTTCAACGCGAAGCGTTTAGGCATAGCTTTACTCTTGCTTAATCAAAATCAATCACGTTTTTAAAGTAAAAATATATCTTATTTATTTACGCTTTGGAATATTATGAATGTCAACATGTATGTCAAAAAACTTGTTTTAACATATCAGCTGATGTTTGTAAAAGACATATTTTATTGTATTTAGTGTAAAAAAACTTTTAAAAAAAATCTCAGGCCTGTCCGGATACAGAAGTATGTACAAATCCGGAACAATTACTGCTGCAAAACTTATATCAAGTGCGCAGTTTCCTATTGCAAATGGCTGTGTAATTCCGTTTGTTTAATTGTAACTTATAACAATGTATAGATATATTTGTTTTGTTTCTTTGTTGATCAATGAATACAAATAGATTATATTTCATAACATGTAAAGATAATTACAAAAACTATTTGTCGGAAGCGTGCATTTCTTAATTTTCCAAAATGTTTTGACGTATTAGCCAAAATGTTATGACGTATTATTATTATTATTATTTCTCATTTGGTCGTCACAAATTATTATTCATTTGCACCACCACGTGTTTTTTGTATATCTATATTAATAATTTCGTCAAGGGTTACGGTAGATTTAATCGAAACTTTACCTAAATTATGAAGCGTAAAAAAAACTTGGATTTTTTAGATCAATGCGTAGAACGGAGCGCAGATTATCATGAAACTTATTTTCTCGTCGTTCATAAAAGAGCAGAAACTAAAAAATAGCAACACTATAGTGTTGTCTTTATTAAACCAAAGTAATATTTGAAAGAATACGTCACTACAATGTTGCTACTTTTTAATGTCTACTATTTAAATTAGTATATAAGATTGATTGAATGATAACTCTTTATTGTGCACATAATTACAGTAAAAATACATGCTTAGTACAAATAATTTAGAGACAATTTAAAGAAAGTACACAAAGGCGGTCTTATCGCCAAAGAGCGATCTCTACCAGACAACCTTTGTTAATAAGAACAACATTTTAAGGTAGAGTAGGATATCCGTAAAATATGTACTATTATACTTACAATAACTTAAGACTGTACATATATGCTATATCTATACAAAACAATTCTGCTCTCACACATAAACAAAACAAATAACATAATAATACAAACACATTAAAATTAAAATATATATATAAAGAAACGCACAGAAAAATGACCTTGAGAGAAATATATTAATCTAATCTGTAGAACAAGAATTGAAATATTGCATTTTAACTAATTTTTTAAAAATATTTAACGATTTTGCAAGTCTAATGTTAGCAGGGAGTTTAATCCATAGCTTAACAGCTGAAACAGTGAAAGAGTGTTCATAAAAACGTGAATTATGCACAGGCATACGCAAGGAAAGATTTTCACTTGAACGCTGTTTCATACCATCACTTTCGAAAAATTCAAATCTTTCCTTTAAGTAACCTGGAGTCATTGGATCAAAAAGCACACTGTATAACAAGAAGAGTATATGAGCATCACGGCGAAGTTTAATAGGAAGCCACTTGAGTTGAGAACGAAATTTAGACACATGATCATATTTGCGTAAACCAAATATGAATCTAATACAAATATTTTGGAGACGCTCAAGTTTATTTAGCTGATCTTTGGTTAGGTTAATAAAGCAAACGTCCGCATAATCTAGTATTGGAAGTAATAGAGATTCAGCAAGCGTAATTTTAGTAGGCATAGGTAGTAAACAAAATTAGTATATGGTATATTAATTCCATTTAGTGTAACAGCTGACAAAACTACTCCAATCAACTCTATCAATGAGTTTCGGGCTACCAATTATGATAACTTGAGATTTATTGGGGTTTATTTAAGCCAAAATTTTTACTCCAATCACAAATGGTAGCCAGATCGACATTGATGTTGTCGATTGCATTATGCAGGTTTTCAAAAACAGTGTGTGTATAAATTTGGAGATCGTCGACATACATATGGTAGAGAGAAGACAAATGATGAGTAATAGAACTACTAAAGAAGAAAAATAAGAGAGGAGACAACACACCACCTTGAGGTACGCCAGCAGTAATACAAGACCAATCAGAGAGTACAACTGCCCAGCGGATTCTTTGTCGGCGACCATCCAAGTAACTTCTAAACCACCCTATTGCTGTAGGTGACATATTGATAGAGCCTAAAAGAGCTAATAAAATATCATAGTCGACGGAGTTTCAACTCCATTTGCATTGCTGAAATCTAATAAAGCAAGTACAGTTAGTTTTCTTTTATCCATCGCTTGCCTTATGTCATCACTAATTTTTACAAGGGTAGTTGTTGTACTATGACCAGGACGAAAACCAGATTGAAATTTATTAAACAGGTTATTTCTATACAAAAATGATCTGAACTGCTGATGAACAAGGCGTTCAAGAACTTTGGATAAAAATGGTAATATGGAGATTGAGCGATAATCAGAAAAAAGGGACGGATTGGTCTTTTTTGATAAAGGAATTACAAACGCATCCTTCCAAATGCTGGGAAAAGTACAAGATGATATAGAATGGTTTAATAAATGGGTTATGGTTGGAATCACAATGTCTTTAATAGGTATTATCATATTACGACTGATGTTATCAACACCTACAGCATTAGACGATACAGCCAGAATATTTATTTTGACGTCACAGTCAGAAAATTCATGGAAAACAAACGGTAGAAAGTCAGGAGTTGGCAATACAGAAAGATTTTGTAATGTAAGTAATTTTTTTGAAACATCGAGGTTAGAAGAAGAGGCAAAGTGTTGATTTAAGGGATTTAAATTTGTGTTTGGTGGAAAAGAAGTTTTTGTAGAACTACCAACTCCTAAAGATCTAAGAAATTTCCAGACTTTAGCAGGATCACCGTTTTGGACCGAATTATGAATGTGGCGTCGTTGTGCATCTCTATACATAGTATTACAACGATTCCTAATTTTCACATATTTAATACGGTTTTCTTCCGTATTATTAACTTTATACTTAGCCCGAGCTCTATGTTTCTTGTCTAATAGTGCTTTTAAATCATCGGTGAGCCATGGAGCTGGTAAGTGCTTTATTTTTACTGGTCTCAATGGAGCATGCTTGTCATAAAGCTGAGTCACAACGCTGTTAAACTGTTCAACTTTCTTATTCATACATGATTCATTGATAATGGCTGACCAATTAATCAAATGCGCATCAGAACGAAGAGAGTTTATATCTATACCACCAAAATTACGCTGAAAAAGTATTGTAGGTTTCGGTTTATTGACTCGCAGATTATACGATAAGAAAATCAAGTGATGGTGCGAAAAAGCATCAGCAGAGCACTGTCCAAATGTGAAACTATGAGACTTTACGGCGAAGCCGGGTTTTTATCAAGTTTTTCCAAAATACTCTGCTATTAGTACTGGATTAAAATGCTTCGTTATTTGCACAAATTGTAGTGGTACTTGTAATAATTTGCAAATTCCATCTTATAATTACGATGAAGAGGAAGAAACGGCGACTATTTTTGAAAAAACTTTCGATGAAATCGAAAACGAAGATGCGTGTGCTAAATCTGATAGACATATCGCAGATGATGACCGGTGCTCAGGACAAAGTCATAATATCTGGTCCATCAGAAACAGCGAAGCGAAGGAGATTGCGCTAAATTTCTAAATAAATAAATATATAATATGTGGATTAGGCCTAGAGGGGAAACCACGATAAAAAATACGTGCGGCCACTCTACCACCAAGTGGTGTGGAAATGAGTTTTTTTTAAACGTCTATTGAAGTGTACTTTGCGGTGCTTCTACGCCAAAAACTATTGATTTTATGGAAAAAATTATAAATACATAAATTGTACAAAATTTTTCTACTTTATTTAGTTGATAAATATTTTTTTCGTAAAATGCGTCGGAAAGGAGATACAGTAGAAACCCGATTATCCGGACCTCAGTAATACGGATTTGCGATTATCCAATGAACCATGAAAAAATAATAAAATAAGTTAACGCCAGGGCCCATTAAACCTCTTTGTAAGCTCATCTCACATAGACCCAGACAACAATTTTCAAATGGTATCGAAATATGTCTTGTGTACCATGAGTCTTGTGTATTTCATGTGACAAAGAAATGTTTATAACTATCAATGTTGTAAATCATTTTTCCCAGCTCCAAAAGAATTGTAACTTCAAAATAGACAATAATTACCAAATGTTTTATACCGAATTAAACATTTTATTTTAGAACAGCAAACAAGCAATTTCCCCGTGTTGGTCCCGGGCTCCTTTGAAGAATAGGCCAACTGCCGATCTGCCAGGCAGGTCGTAAAAGGCGACTGATTGGCTATGTGACCATCACTACTATCGTGGCTACTAGGTGGTAGAGTTCTGCATTGTCTCGCCCGGGTCTGGTACCACCGCCTTATCCATTCCTGCTGCAATAGCGTCAGTGCTTGTCGCTGTCGTGTTCCGGTTTGGAGGGTAAGGTAGCCGGTAAACTTATGATCTTACCACAAGATAACTGCTTACCTTATTCAAATCGGAATATGACAGTGACAAGTACTAACGTCATTGTGACAGGAATAAGTAAGACAGTGGTACAAAACCTGGGCGAGACTTCTGCAATCAATTCTACCACCTAGAAGTCCTAGTAGTCGCGATGGTAATGAAACGTTCGACTAATTATTAGCTTTTATGAATTGCCTGGCAGATGATTCAAAGAGGCTTAGGGAGCTGTTGGTCAAAATGTTTTCCTGAAAGTAAAGTGTATCCTTTGTGAACTTATTAGTCATTTCGTGATTATATTAATAATATTTAGGACGTACGTGCCAACAAATGCCGTACCTGATAATTAAAACCGTACATAACAGCATCACATAATGATAATGATATGATAATGTGTACGTGGAGGAGAAAACTAAAATCTTTCTAAAATTAAGAATAAATATATGCACATTTTCTTCATATATTCAGTTATCCGGATTTTCGATTATCCGAATATATTGTAAAATTAATTAGTCCGGTTAATCGAGTTTTTACTGTATTCCCAAAAAACTTATTTGGCGCCATTTTTTCAATATGGCGGCGCGAGCGGCGGAGATACGAGGTAGCAAAGTTGAAATTCGAAAAGAGCATTCCGAAATCCATAAAGTAGCCAATTTTCAAAACTGCCGCAAAACTTTCTAAGTATAACTACCAAATGACTGAGCTATATTCTTTTTCTGAGAATTTTATGTTGATTGACATAGCTCTTTAACATAATATATAGGTATGTTGGATTAACATAACTATATATTATTTACGATTGTCCAGTTGTCAAAAGGTGACCTTAAGTTAACCAAAAATTATGGCTTTCTGCATTTTTTATATCTTCATGTATGCAAAATCTCAAACTCTTGAGTGCGCGCATATTTCTTAAAAGGGGTTTTAAATTTTTCGCTTCAAGTTTAAATGCTAAATTTGGTATGTCTGTCTATTACGCTTTCATGGCTAAGTCGCTAAATCGATTTTCATAAAATTTGGCTTCGAGATAGTTGAAGAGTTGAGGTCAAACACACGTTAACATTTTTTCAAAAATCATCTTTTGATGAGTCGAGAGTTTATAATATCGACGATGTGTTAATTTACTCGCGGACGAAGTTGCCCGAGCCAGCTAATGTTTAATAATATATTGACATAAGTTGATTTGTCAATAATGTATTAATCAATTAAAAGTAAAAAAAAAAAATATGAGATATTTTGTAGCCAAAATCGTTTTTTAATCGCCAAAAAAGTTAACTTCGTGAGCGTCGTGTTTAGAGCTTCTTGTAATAAAAACATTTTATGTATATCAATAAGGAAACAATGGTGCTATTTCTGGTCAAAAGTATTAATAATGATATGATTTCGTAATTATAAAATAGCATTAAGAACTGTAAGTAAATGTTAAAATTATCGCCCAGTGCCGCGCATAGACGGTAATAAATTAATTTTATTACTATTAATTGCAGCCAAAGCATCATTTATAAAATTGATAATTACTTTAGCCACACAATCATAGCGTAAAAGTAATATTTTAAACAGACTTCTGAATAGGAGAAGGATCTTAAATGAGCTGTTTTTATACGTTTGACCTCAGAACTTGGCCATTGATTAAAATATTTAAAAAATTCTTCTTTTTTAAAAATATGTGGAAAATTTTTCTTTTTTAAAAATATTTTGAAAATTCTTATTTTGTGTGGGGTATACTTCCCGTGTGGTCGCATTCTAATTTGTTGAAAATTAGTGCAAAGCTCTGGAGATACAGGAAATCGGAAGTCGATTGCTACAGTTTTACCGCGTTAAAAGTATAACTATATATATGTTTGATCTCAGAACTCTTTCATTACTTAATTATAAATTTAGTAAATATCTGTTTCACAGTTCCAGAGATACAGGCTGGAAGTCGGCTTGCACAAGTCGGTTTGTAAAAAAAGTTTACTGCTTTTTAATTATAGCAAACAGTAGCTGTTACTCGCGACTTCGTTCAAGTGGTCCCAAAATTAGTACCTTGTTTTGCTTAGCCGAGTAAAAAAGTAGCCCATGTCACTTCTGGATAGTGTAGTTTTCTAAGAATAAAAAAATAATGATCAGGTCAGTAGATTTTGAGTTTATTACTTACAAACATACAAATGTTTTCCTTTTATAATATTACTTTCTTGTCAATCGTCTGAATTTGTCAATACTATTTTTAATGTATCATAAGACAAACAAACAGATGGCTCTCCTGGTGAAAAAAATAACCATTGTCTGTAGACACTATGTTAATGGTTAGCATCATCGATGTGGCAAAGATATATATACCGGCTATCTTACCCTATAAACCAAAACCCGTCTGTGTCAAGCACTGATACTATTGCGTAAGTTCAACCTTGAAACTGGAATATAACAGCGCCAAGTTCTGATGGGTAATGAGATGCTACCAAATCTCGCTTTTTATGGCAAATAGATGATTAAGCTCGCTGGCAAAAAGCAATGGTCTATTTATCAATAAGTAGCCCGAACAAACGCGAAGGAATAATTCGAACATTTAATAGTTGAAAGCTTTCGTTATATACTCATTATATCAGGTTACATTTGGGCAGATATCCAAACTCCCACGTGTAGCAGTTTGCAATGTCAATTATAATTCAGCTGATTTGACAGTTTAGAATTTTGTGGCCTTAGGAGAGATAAAATCTATTTGAGTGTTATGTAAAACCTATACTTTGGCTATGCTCTGGCGAATTTTCCCGTGCGTTTTCCCCGTGTTGGTCCCGGTCTATTTTAAATAATAGGCTAACTACCGTTCTGCCAGGCTGGTCGTAAAAGGTTACCGATTAGCTATGCGAGTCACTTTCATCGTCGCTACCAGGTGGTAGAGTTCTGCACTGTCTCGCCCGGGTCTAGTCACCGCCTTACCTATTTCTGCCGTAATAGCGTTGTTGCTTGTCACTGTCGTGTTCCGGTTTGGAAGGTAAAGTAGCTGGTAAACTTATGCATGTGGCATTAGACCTCGCCACAAGATAGCAACGCACCATTAACATCTTTGGTGTATATAGGCAATATCAAAAGTTGTACACTGGTTCAATGTTTACAACCTCCTATTAAATGGAAATAAAACCAAGTGTATTAGATTCTCAACGCCTAATGTAAGGCATATAGATACCAATGTACAACTTAACGGGGACAAATTGGATCTTGTGGACTCTACTGTCTTTTTAAGGATTACGATAGATAAAAAACTACAGTGGGGACCACATCTTGACAAGTTAACGAGTAGACTGAGTTCAGCAGAATTTGCAGTTAAAAAATGAGACAGATTAGTGACGTAGACACCGCGAAAATTGTGTATTTTAGTTATTTTCATAGTATTATGTCTTATGGGATTCTACTATAGGGAAATTCCGCTGATATAAATACAATCTTTGTTTTACAAAAAAGAACTATAAGAGCTATTTACAATCTTAGTCTACGAGTTTCCCTAAAGAAAAATTTAAGGAAATTAATATTTTAACCGTACCATCACAGTTTATATTTGAAAATATGATGTATATTCGTAAAAATATTTCTTCATTTAAGAAAAATAGTGATGTAAAACCTTAAAAACAACAAAGAAAAATATCGACACGCGGGATTTAAACCTGCGACCATTTCCCTAAAGCCGGGACGCTCTTCCACTGAGCTAGTGTCGACAGGCTCGAGACGGCGAAATTCTTCTTTGCTATATGATCGATTACGTCGATTATACTGATCGCTAGCTATACATACGTATAACTAGTTAAATGAGTTCATCGTTACAGATGTAATTCACATTTATAATTTTGATCAATCCCGCCTGTCGATATTTTTCTTTGTTGTTTTTAAGGTTTTTCCTGTTTCCCAAGAACGGGGTGAGTGCTATAACACAAAAATAAATAGGCACAAGGAGCAAAAACAATCTTGCTCTGCCTGTATCACGTCTCCCACAGAATAAGTAACTTTTTTATGGGGCAATCTATACGCTTTTACAATAAACTTCCAAATGCTATTAAAGATCTACCAATACACAAATTTAAAAAATGTATCAAATCAAAACTTTGTAAAAAAGGTTATTATAAAATATCTGAAAATTTGGATGATAATAAAGCATGGGATTAATTGCTCCTCCTAGCAGTATCATAGTAATTATAATATATTATTCATAAATTATTGTAAATATATTGTTTAAAAAAAACGTACATGCACAAAAAAAGACAAGCCCGTTGAGATTCTTCCGCCGGATCTTCTCAGTGTGTGGCCGAGTTTCCGATCCGGTAGTAACTCAAAAAATATTGACTTGTCAAAAGTGCCAGTAAAGGATAATTTGAATTAAAATGTTGTGACTTTGACTTTGACGGTTGACTCTTTCCATCAGAAGACCCATCTGCTTGTTTGCTATCATATGATATAAAAAAATCAAGGCAATGCTTGTTACTGTTATATTTTTTTTTAGTGTCGATAGGGAAGCGCTTGACCATGGTTGCAGTACTTCACTACCCAGTAGTCACGATGGTAGCGACACGTATAGCCAATCGTTCGCATTTTAGGAATTGTCTGGCAGAATTCCATAAGGTATATTCTTCAAAGGAAAATTATGTTTAGTTTTAAAATCTATAGGCTGATTTTAAATTACTGACTGAAATTGAGTCTCATAAGCAATCTCTTAATGAAGCACTGGTTAAATGTCCTGTGGAAGCTGTGCGTGAATACATAAATCCATAGTAACCAGACACATTAAAGGTCGGTATCAAAGCAGCCAAATATCGCTTTTCTAATGGAATTATTGTTTATTAGGGTTCCGTACCTAAAAGCCAAAATAGGACCCTATTAATAAGCCTCCGTTGTCTGTCTGTCCGTCTGTCTGTCTGTCACCAGGCTGTACCTCATAAACCGTGATGGCTAGAAAGCTGAAATTTTCACAAATTATGTATTTCCGTTGCTGCTATAACAACAAATACTAAAAATAAAATATTAAGGGGGTCTCCATACAATAAATGTGTTTTTCGTATTTTTTAAAGATGATGGTACGGAACCCTTCGTGTGCGAGTCTGACTCGCACTTGGCCGGTTTTTTTCTGAGATTTCAATAAAAATGTACAATATTGACATTATAAATCAACCGTGACATACAAACAGCTCAATAACCATTGGCTGTTTATGTCCTCATTTTTGTTTTTCTAAGGTTTTGTCTATGTCTACCTCAAGAATTTTAACCAATCAACAAATAAATATTTATGTACTATTGTCTTTGTCGTAATTAAAATTAAACAAACCAAACACAACAATAAACGTTAACATTATTCATTAAATAAACAACACTGCTTAATTATATTAATTTATACTATTAATTTCCACGCCTCGTTACATGCTACTGGGTAATTTCATAGACAATAATTAAAACTAAATGTCGGCTACATAGACATTGGACATATAAGTACTTGAGTAATATTTAAAATTTAAAACATATTAGGGTTGTCCGTCTGTCAATGCAAGTGACCGGTGAATTGATATCGATATTTTGTTAAAATAACACAATCAATTATAAAATGCATTCTGTTTTGTTTATGTATGAGAACAGAATTGTTATGTATAGATATAGCATATATGCACATATACTTATATGTCAATTCGTAAAAGACGAACGATTGTGTAATTGTAATAGTACATATTTTTTGGATATCTTACTCTACCTTAAAATGTTATTCTTATTAACAAATGTTGTCTGGTAGAGATCGCTCTTTGGCGATAACACCGCCTTTGTGTACTATGAGTTTTTAAATTGTTTTGTACTAAGCATGTATTTTTACAGTAAATTTGTACACAATATAGAGTTATCATTAATTCATTCAATAGCTTCCTAAATGTCTTGATACGATCAATTTAGATTAGACTGCATTATATGATATAATTTATGATTATGATGATGATGATATAATTTATTCGCATAAGTTTATTTGGGATGAAGTTTCATAGCTCGTTCGGCGGATAGGAGCTACATGGGGAAGAGTATCTAACCGACACTTTTACAAAAGTACGTAAGAATTATGCATTGGTGTAATGCGGATAATATATATATATAAAAGAAACAGAGAGACAAAAAATATAGATAGGTTAAGCGATGTTTTGAAAAGGCCGCGCGTGTTGTAATATAGTTTCATTACCATTTTTTATTGTGATTGGTATTTAACAATACATTATATTATGTAGTAAAGAAACTTCCTTCCTACCAGTTGTTTCAGAAATTCTCTTTTTTTTTGTAAATGTAAAGTTATCCCTTTCAAACTATTTGTTGTTATCGGTTAAATAAAGTATATCTTTTATAATTAGTAATTTGTGGGTTTTTATGAACATCTATATATTGCTCGAGATTGAGATATAATGGCTTTTCCAATAAAAACAATCTTTCAAAAGGCATTTTTTATGATCGCTAACTTATTACAAGTAGGTACGATAAAGATATGGTGACTAAAAATAAGTCTTTTCCTCGACAATGGGCCATGTTGCCGCTGTCTTAAAGTTTAAAATGGATTGACGCAAATACCTACTATTATTAAATACTTACAGACAAATAAGTTAAAGTTTTGATGCGAACATCGATATTAAAGGTAAGCCGTATACCGGTACAACCTTAGTATAAAGCCTCTCACGTTTTAATGTGATGCTAATTGAGGTCAGTGACAAGAAAAATGGGTTAGTTTTGAGTAACGGCTATATTATGGTATAAAATGTCCGCGGGGAGTCTGCTATATATTTTTCATAAAAAATATAAACCTTTTTGTAATGTAAACCATACTTTAATATATTCAAGATGTATTTTTTATTTAATTTAATTGGTGCTATTGTTACTTATTGCATGATGTAGTTTTTATGTATTCAATTAATTTCGTTAAGAAAACTAATAAAGTTATTTTTAAGGTAAAAATTTCAATCGTTAATTTCAACATTTTGTGTGTTTTTAAAAATATTTATTGTGTTAATTTATTTTATTAAGCAGCATTAACAACTGTACAATCATTTTATAATTTTAGAAGTTTAATTGGATTAATATTCTGTTTATTTCTGCCAATTAGTGATCATAAACTAAGTTTACATTATCATTTAAGGCGTTATAAAGTAACAGTTTCTTCACTTAAAGTAATAGTTACATTGAAACTATTATTTATTTTGATGAAGTAAATAAAATTAACAAAGGAATTAGTTATTAGTCACCCGCTGAGGAAGAGAGCTGTTTTTTCCACTGACGTTTTAATGTGATCTTTATCAGCACCGTGGATTTGCTTGTGTTAGTATTTTAATGCCATATTCTTTTCTTCTTAAGCGAAAACGGCTTTCTAAAAGGAACATTTTGTGTATGCTTTACAGTTATTAAAATCAATAAAATGCTAATAAAGAGGATAGCTGGATTGGAAACGACAGGGTGAGTGGTAATCCACTCACCCTGTCATTTCCAATCCAGCTATCCCCAATGTAACCCAATGGAAAAAGTAACTAAAGCTAACCTAATGGTTATCTTTAGTTACGTTTTCCATTTTCCTTTCTTGTTAACTATCTCCATATAATGTAAAAATTAGGCTACTTCAAAGCATCTTGTAAAAGGCGAAGATAAAAGTGTTTCTACTCTCAGAAACTTCGAAAATTAGGATTTCGTTGAATTGATCTTTGTAAATGATGTGGAGATTTCTGAGATGTTTATGATTTTGCCAATATTTTGTGAGATATACGCTCCTGAATTGATAAAAAGTGTCCCCCCTTTTTTGTATTCTCAAGTGAAAAATTGTACAAAAAATTGGAAGTACAGAATTCAACAAAAAATTAAAAAGAAAATTGGTTTGAGCAAAATCGATCATGTGTTTTTTGAGATATGATATAATTTTGATAGTTGCACAAAATATTTCGTTAGCTGTACAAAATAAATTTATTTTTATAGTGCTTTTAAGAAATACAAGTTAGAAATATGTTTTCGTTGCTATGGAACTCTTTGTAAGCAAGTTCGAATCGCTCTCGCCGCTTTTCATAATTACTACCGGATCGTAACGTGACCACACACTCAATCAGTGTTTCAATCACGTGAAATCAGCTGTTTTTTTATTCGCACTTTAACAATACAACAAATAATGAGATTGTATTTTTTTCAACCGATTTCTAAAAAGGAGGAGGTTTACAATTCGTCGGAATCCTTATTAAATTCCCGCTTCGTATGTAGATGAGGAAGTTACTGATGCTTCATGATAAAAGCTTGACCGATCAAAGCGCAGTTGATGGCATTGGATTTTTCGATTGGACTCCGCTCAACTTAAGTCTTAGACCTCTTGAAAATTAGAACTTATTTAGTCCAGGATATTTTGAGAAATTTTGAAACAACCTCAAATTAATTTTTGGCAAAACTGTATTTTTTTAATATGACTTCCAGATAAATGCACCGATTGAGTATAAAATCTTATCAGCTCTATTCCTTAACAAACTGCGTCTAATGCATAAATTGCATCAAAATCGGTTTATCCGTTCTGGAGTTATCGTTCACGAAACATTTTTAAAAATGTTTTTCGGCATCATTTTTCGACCTTTTACAATATTGTAGTACTTAATAAACTACGTCAAATGCATTTTCAAATTTGTTGTTTACAGCAAAATTGCTTTATACTTTTAAAATAACTTTCAGGTTAATACCCCAATTGATTTAAAAATCTAATTAAATTTTCTCTCTGAAAAACTGCGTCAAATGTCGTAAATTTGATTAAAACCGGTCGATTTATGTGGGATTTATCAATAACAAAAATAATTAAAAAAAAAGTTTTTTGATATTACTTTTTTCAGCCTATAGATTACGTAGCTAAGAAAACATTTAAGAGCTCAAACATTGCGTTGAAAGCCATTCGAAAGATCAAAACCGATTATCGTTTCCAAAATACCTATTAAAGCTTTTCAAAAATGAAATTACTGTCATTTATAATAAAATATTAGTTTTGAACTCTGAAAGGTATAGTTTTTATTCCTTTGAGCATAAAATATCTTAATTTAGTGGGAAGTTTCAGGAATGGTCTGCAAGGTTTACAGATTTTGTTTATGTATTGTATGTTTATGTATGTTTGTTGTTTATGTATGTATGTTATGTGTATGGTTATGTATGTTTCCCGATTATTTGAAGACGCTTGGACAGATTTGAAAAATTCTTTTTTTGTTTCAAAAGGTATACCCAGGCGGTCCCATTTTAATTTTTTGAAGATTTGATGCAGGGTTGCGGGGGTAGAGGAAATGGAAAGTCAATTTTTTGCAGTGTTACTGCGATTAAATTATTAATATCATTAGATAGCAAACAAGCAGATGGCGCTTCTGATAGAAAGAAAAATCGTCGCCTATAGAAACCAAAGATGTTAATGGTGCGTTATTATCCATGTAGCGTGATGAGTATGCCATGTGCAGAATTCTACCAGCTTAATTTTTCCCCATCCTCAACCGGAACATGACAATGTCAAGCACTGACGTTAATGCAGTAGTAATAATATGAGAAGCAATTATTAATCCCAAATTTTCAAGTATTAAAATTACGTTGCAAACTTGCTTAAT
Organism: Apodemia mormo; assembly: GCA_036924255.1. Classification (NCBI taxonomy): domain Eukaryota; kingdom Metazoa; phylum Arthropoda; class Insecta; order Lepidoptera; family Riodinidae; genus Apodemia; species Apodemia mormo. The sequence continues at coordinate 9,670,516 of JAUPFN010000003.1, forward strand.
ATTTTTGAAATAACTTTCAGGTTAATACACTTACTGAGTTAAAAATATTATCAGCTTTTCTCCTTTAAAAACTGCCTCAAATACCGTTAATTGGATCAAAATCAGTCAATTTGTTTGGGATTTATTAATGAAGAAAATTTTGAAAAAAATGTTTTTGACACTGCTTCGAAATTTTTCAACCTATCGATTATTTAGCTAAAGCAATATTTTAGTTCTCAAAAATGAAGTTGAATGCCATTCCAAATATCAAAATCGATCATCATTTCCAAAATATAAGTACACCTTTTTAAAAATCAATATACCGCCTTTTTTTAACAAAATAGATGTTTGAACTGAAAAAATCTATACTTATATTTTTTACTCTTTTGAGCTTAACATACCTTAATTTAGCGGGAAGTTTCAAGGATGGCCTGCAGGGTCAACCGTTTACAGATTTTTTTAAATATATTTTTTAATGTAGATTATGATCATTAACCAACATCAAGAAGGTCAACTCTTTCTTTGATGTGCTGATACTACAAAATATGTAAGCACACAAGATTCACAGTAAATATGAAAAAATCAATAATATCACGCGAGTCGCTTTGCGTTGTTGACTGAGCGAACCGAAGAAAAAGTTCTCATTCACTAAGATTTATCGGTTTTTCGTTAGGCGACATAGGTGGTGATTAGTGTTGCCAGGTCCAGTATGTCAATTTTCAGGACGGAATGTAAATATAATCAGGACTTTGATTTTTAAATCGGAACATTCACAAAAACAACTAACCACTAGACTACTAAGGAGGCTTATAAAATCCTTTTACGAACTGCCTGACAGAATGGTCTACACTTTAAAGGAGGCATGGATCAATGGTTTCAGTTTTGGTATTGGTTTATAGAAGATATTGATTATATATTATATTATATATTTATATATATTATATATTTATATTTATTGGTTTATTTTTTTTCTTATCTTCAAGAGAAGAGTGAAAAGGTACTTTTAAGAAAGTGCGTTCCATCTTAGGCCGCATCTCAGCTTACCATCAAGCGAGATCGTGGTGAAGCGCTTCCCTATTAATATTAAAAAAACCATAGATTTTTTATATTTATATATCATAGTATAACAAACAATCAAATGGTTGTCTCGATAAAAAGAGATATCCAATGCCTAGAAGCACTAAATATACTTATTAATGGTGCAAATCATGTGTGTGTTGGGGATGTAATATCACATGCATATATATTAACACCAAGCAAATTAAACAGTAAATGTAAACGCTAAGATAGTATCTAGAAGTCTGGCTTACTTCAGGGTAAATGTAAAAAGCCAGTAGGCTTAATAGCAGCTGTTTCTGATTACAGGGTGACCATTGTTTGTATCGAGGACTAAGTTTCTATATGATTTCAAGTATTTCACTTAGATACACGTTCCGTCGGATTAACATATGAAACTCGAGATAATGACGCGTTACATCGTGACTTCCTCGCGGAAGAAAAACCGTTTTATCTCGGGATCGGGAAATACCCGATTATTCATGAAGTCACGAGAAAATGAACTATGGCCTATGGCCACCTAGTAAGTCGGTATGTAAGAAGAAAGAGACGACGTAGCAGAGGCAAGGATAGGACGTAGGCAAGAGTTTGAAAGCTTAATAATTTATTTTTCCTGCTTCATTTCTTTAGCTGTGGTCTAGTGGTTAGCCTATTCGGCTTAGTTCATTAAATTTTAGTTTTAATGCCCGCGGCTAATGAAAGTGCTTTAGGTATAAATATTTAACTCCCATTAGAACAAACAGTAAAAGAAAAAAATTGTTAGGAAAAACCTAAAGTGCACGCCTCATAACGCTCCTTTGATTGTAAAAATGAAATATATTAGAAAAACATTTTTTCTTCAGAAGCTAGATTTCAGTAAGGCGAGAGTAGAACATTACTGCAACTGCTTTGCGTTATCTTTATACATCGCGCGCTTACGGCGTAGAGGAGCGTCCTCCGGGCGGCGGATGGGGGAGTGATTGCTAGTACAGCCAAGCTAACTAGACGGTTAAGCCCAATGGGCTCGCTGACCAACGAAGGGTGTGGTCCTCCCGCAATATGGGGATTGTGCGGGGAGCTAAAAACTCCTCCACGGAAAAAAGTGCTGTTACGAAACCGAATAAAGAGAAAATTGGCAAGAAGTAGCGCAGGACAGAGAAAGATGGAAGACTTTTAATTCGGAGACTCTTAATTAAAAGATCCACTTCGGGTCATCCACATGGGATACAAATTTTTTTAAAGTAAAAAACGATCATACACGCCTAATTCAGACCAATACTTACGATGAACTATTATATAATCTGTGCCAATACAAATTAAAAAATCTATAAACTGGTTGACCCTGCAAGCCAGCCCAGGCTCAAAGAAGAATTTAAAAATTCTTATGTATGTTAGAAATGAAAGCATGTTAATTTTTCAAACGCTGCATACCTATTTACTAAATGATGATCAATTTTAACTTTTCGAATGGCATTCAGTATTGTCTTCGCTATAAAATCGACAGGTTTAAAAATATCGAAATATGTCTACTCGTGACCACGGTCAATGTAACTTGGTCGAAACGTCGAGATTTACATTACAAGTAAGTTCTACATATGTGCACGTTTAAAAATTCATAATTTAAAAAAAAACACTTATAACAAACAATTTCGTTGTTAATAATTTCTGAGCAAATCAACTGATTTTGAGCCGATTTACAGTAAGTATATGAAGCAGTCTTTAAGGAAGAAGAGCAGATTTTGAGATGAATCGATTGGTATATTGTCTGAAAGTTAGTATTTTAAAACTATGAAGTTTGTTGTAAACGTCATTTTAATACATCATTTCAGCATAACTTACATCATTTGATTCTCCTCTGTGGCCTAGTGATCCGGTTGACCACATGAGGTTTTAGGTTCGATTCTCGGGTCAGGAAATTCAAACTGATTTTCGAAAGAGTTTTCTGATATAAACAACGTTGCCCGGGATTTGATAACTGCCCCGTTGGCTTATAGGTTTGCCACCTATCACATTGTGGGACTAAGTATCTTACGGCTAACTCTAGGTGCACTTGTTGTACTTGAGCCTACCTCTTCAGGGATGTGGTCGGGAAGATACACTGTTATAATTAAAATGCTGTAACTTTTGTAAACTTGATTCGATTTTCATTTTTGAAACGGCATTCGACGCTTTGATTTCGATTGAATTTCCTAAGTGCTTAAATATTGTAGAAAAAAATGTATTTTTCAAAATTCGTCAACGATAACTTCCGAACGGATAAACTGATTTTGATACAATTTACGGCATTAGAGGCAGTTGCAAAGTTTTAGTAAGAAAAATAATTTACATAAATATCTTTACCCCGGAGCCCTTATAGGGTAGGTAGAGAGTACATAGTGCCAAACATCACGATCCTTGCAGCCTTGTTTCGCTTCCTCGTCATTCATCACTCTCTTCATGTACACACGCCGGTTGCGAAGACTCTTGACACCACCTTCGGACTTCGCAACCTGATCATGGTATGCCAGTCTTAGCCTTACCCGGTACTTCTTAGGGCGAGAGTACCTACCTCAACCGTTTTGCGTTGAGGCGTCCAACATTAATTTTCATGGTTATCTTTGTATATGGGATACAATTTTTTTCCTTACTACAATTTCTTCTTCGAAAAAGAAGTTGTAACTTAAGGAAAAAAGTTGACTAGATTTTGTACTCAGTCGGTTCACCAATCTGAAAGTTATTCAAAAACATTGTTTCGCAAAAATGTTTTTGTGGATTTTCAAAACTTCTCAAAATCTAGGCCAGATCGGTTCAAATTATTGGGAGGTCTATTTTGTGGAACCCAATCGAAAGTCATCAACTGCGTTTCGATCGGTCAAACCGTTCAAAAGTTATGAGAGCTTTATGTATAGACATATTTACTTACATACATACACCATCAAGAAAATGATTGAAAAAGGTTCCTGGGACCTCAAAACGTGGAGATCTCGAGAAATCTCGATTATCGAAAATCGGGGCAAATTCAGTAACTTCCTTTTACTACTTATGTAGCGGGAAGTAAAAAAAATCCATATACATATATAGATATACCAAGGACTAGCCGATTTGTAGTTTTGTAGTAATTATAAGTAAATAACACGGAATTACACAGTCTTTTGCAATAGGAAACTGCGCGCTGTAATTTTGAAGCTAATAAAAAATATCTTTATATGTTAAGTTTTCGGGCGTAACCATGCCATATCCGTACATAGAAATAGTGGGACAGGCTCGGAGTTTTTTTTCAACTAGATTTTTTACACTAAGTACAGAACGTGTTTTTTAAAATTATCAAATACTTTTATCGCACGCGTATTCATAACCTTTTTTAATAGCATGCACCGTTGATTAGAAAATGTAGCAAGAACGCCATATAAAATGATATACAGTGCGAAGTGCGAACAAGGAAGACCAAGACTGATATGCCATAATCAGATGGATCAGATGCTATCCGGTGGTGTAAGAGGCTTCGCAACCTGCATGTTTGTTTGAAAGATTGTGACATGTGGCATTTGGGTATCTCTGCCTACCCCGTAAGGGATCTGGCGGGAATGTATGTATATTACAAGTTAATATTTAAAAAAATGTGATAAAAATATATTACAAAATTCATGGTCACCGATCTCACTTTCTTTCATTATTTCGTAACCACGTATTAGTATACTGGCGTTCCCATGCGGGCGACGGCCAGTAATCGCAAACATCGCCCTTCGCGCCTTCGTGCTTCACTTGTAATTATATGATCGTTGTTGAATAAAAACAGCCTAAGTAATACGGTCCCCACCAGTCTAACATTCCTGGGATACATCCATACTAATATTATAAATGCAAAAGTAACTTTGTCTGTCTATATGTCTGTCTCTTCTTCATACCTTAACCACGGAACCGATTTGGATGAAATTTGGTAAGTAGATAGTTTGAGACCCGAGAAGGACATGGATAGTTTTTATCCCGGAAACCTACGGGAATGGGGAACTATGCGGGTTTTTACTTATATAATGGAAAGCATATATTTTGTTCATTTTTGATATATATTAACGTCTTCACATAAATAGAAATAGTCTGTGTGTTGATAGTTTAATCAGTTAGTTAGTCTGTCAGCCAGTCAGTCTATCAATAGAAATACGTTCCATTCTTATATAAAAATGTTAAAAAACTATCCAAATGTTAAATGTACAATCTAGTTTGTTCACAATTTTTCATCATGAAGCCGACCTATATTTTAAATTAAATCCTGAAATTCTGTACTATTTATGTTTTGTTTTCAAATTTAATCTATAATATGACTAAATATTTTTTTTATTTCAATATTTTTATATTATATATATATATATATATATATATATATATATATATATATATATATATATATATATATATTTCTTTTTTATTTATATTATATTTCTTTTTATTTCAATATTTTAATATTTTTATATTGAAATAAAAAGAAATTTCGAATTACGATTTTCAGTTTTACAGCTGTGCCTTGTCGGCCGTTGTAAAGTTAAATGTGGTTTTTTTTCATTTTTTTGTAACAAAAACTGTACAGATTTTCATCTAATTTATAGTTCTCTCCGTTTCTCCCCGTTTTGGTCCAGGTCACTTTGAAGAAAAGAACATCTGCCATTTTGCAAAGCAGTTTGTAAAAAGCGAACGATTGGCTATACTATTTGCTACCATCGTGATCCTAGTAAGGATTAGAGTTTAGCAACGTCTCGCCCAGGTCAGGGCCTTACCTATTCCCGTTGTAATAGCGTCAAAGCTTGTGCCTGTCATGTTCCAGTTTGGAGGGTTAGGTAGCCGGTAAACTTATGCATGTAGTATTAAAGCCCGCATTGTGAACAGTAACGTACCATTAACAACTTTGGTGTTTACAGGTGATGGTTATCTCTTTCTATCAGAAGAGCCATCTGCTTGTTTGCTATCTTCTGATATAAAAAAAGTTTATATTGGACTTTTACTTATTTTTTTTAGTTAGCAAAAATGGGTGCCATATTTAAGGATATCCTTAAATTACAGATTTGTTGGTATCCCTATAACGAGACATTAAGCAGCTCATTAGCGTATTAACCGTTTCGTATTAACCCTTTCTTGTGTTGGCAGCATTCAAACGGACGTGCCAACTTTGCAATTATTTTATAAATAGTAAAATAGATACATTTTTATAGCATAACTAGCTGACCCGGCAAACGTTGTTCTACCTTTTTAGGTACTCTATTTTTTTCTATATTTCCTCACCTTTTAAACCTTCCATGGACTTCAACAATTAATTCAAAACCAAAATTAGCCAAATCGGTTAAGTCGTTCTCGAGTTTTAGCGAGACTAACGAACAGCAATTGATTTATATATATATATATATATATATATATATATATATATATATATATATATAGATTACTGTCAATGTATAAAGTAAAATAATACCAACGTTATCACGTTAGTTTAATATACATAAAATATTAACAATTCGATACCCCTGTAGGGCAAGCTGCGTAAACCTAAAAACTATTAGACCGCCCCGCGTTGGTCGAGTAGTTAGCGAACCTAACTACGAGTCGATGGGACTCGGGTTCTATTCCCGGGACAAACACTTGTGTGATGAGCATAGATGTTGGTATTTCTGGGTTTGGGTGTTTATTATGTATGTAACAGTATTTATTTATTTGCATTCCACAATGTTTACAAGATGTTAGATTAAAATCATCGTGGATCCTATCGGCTATAGCAATGGGAAGCTAGAAAAGGGAAATATACTTATATATCTTATTTAATTATTATTATAATAAATGTAACTATTAATAAGAAATGTTTTATTAGAATTGAATTAGATTTATTATTTACATTTTTTATTTTATAGAAATTTATCACTCAAATATTCATTTATATCATAATAGCATTTATTTATCAATAGATTTTTTAATTTTATTACAAATTGATTAAATTTCGATTCATTTTTTATTAGTTCGGGTAATTTATTATAAATTTTAATTGACATGACGTAAGTACTCGAAGTGTAACGTTTTAAACGGGAAGTTGGCAAATTTAATCTATTTTTATGTCTTAATTTTTTGTCTGACTGTTTGTCTTCTCTTTTTGTGTACCAATCTTGATGGTTTGCTACAAACTTGCATATTTCTAAAATGTAAATACACGGTAGCATCAGTATTTTTGTTGTTGGAAATAAGGCTTACAATTGACGGTATGGTCTTTATTCGCTAAAAATCTAATTAGTTTTTTTTGAAGAGTGAAAAGTGTTGTCGCATTTGTGCTGTTACCCCATAGTATAATTTCTTAACTGAGTCACGCATATGCATATGCGTAATAAGTAGCAAGGGCAGTTTATAAATCAGTGGTTTTTTTAATTTCTCGTAAAGCATACATAAATTTTAATAATTTTGATTTGATTATATTTACATGTGGTTTCCAATTTATATTTGTGTCTATTGATAAACCTGGAAGCGTAATTTCTGTAACATGTTCTATTTTAGATCCCTGGTATTTTAGATTAAGGTAAAGCTAATGAGGATTTTTGGTGAGTATGAAAGGACATTATTTTGGTTTTCGACCAATTTATTTCCAAGTTATGATCTGTCATCCAATTAACAATTTTGTCAAATATTTGGACGAGATTTTCCTTTGGGTTAGTGTAGGCCTGGCACGATGTGAGAACAGAAACATCGTCCGCAGATAGGAAGCATAGCGTGTTTATGCTTGTCGGGAGGTCATTTATGTAGATAAAAAATAGCAGGCATCCGATTACGCTGCCTGGTGGGATTGAAGCATTAATTATTTTTGTGCTAGATCAGATCTTTTCTATTTCCCTTGTGTTGCAGATGCGATGTTCAAGTTCCACTTGGTGTTCTCTATTTTTTAAATAAGAACTAAACCATTCATGAGCCTTACCGCGGATTACTAGACCTTCTAATTTATTTAATAATATATATGTTTCATACATAATAAACACCCAAACAACCTGTTTCAGTTCAAGCCCCATTTAAAGAATATTGCTTAACAGGAACTAAAATGCCTAGCAGGAAGAAAAGTCCTCTGCCTTTCTGATAGGTACTTCATAAAAGGCGAACGACTGGCAAAATATTTCACTACCATCTTAACTACGAAGACAGTAAGTGATAGAGTTCTTATATTATGAGATAACAAAAAAGCAGATAGGTCTCCTAATGGAAAGATACAACCACCGCCTATAGACACCAAAGATGTTAATGTGCGTTGCTGTTCTTGTGGCGGGATGGTGATAACATGTGCATAAGTTTACAGGCTAACTTACTCTCGTGACAAGCGTTGACGCTATTGTGGCAGGAAAAACCCGGGCGATACATTTCAGAACGCTACCATCGAATGAAAGGCGAAGGATTGGATATACATGTCACTGCCATCGTAACTACTTTACGATGGTAGTGACACGTATAGCCAATCCTTCGCCTTTTCCGAACTGCCTGGCAGAATGGCAGGTGGATTATTCTTGAAAGTGGAGCCGGTCGAATAAGTTCTCCTTGTGTTACGTTACGACCAACATTTTACTGTGTGTCACTTGTATGTGTAATTACAATAGAGAACCTAACCATTAATTATAAAGTCAATAATATTTTATTTAATTAAAGAAAACGTACGAGGCATACCTTGACGTATCAGTCCAGATAGATTATTATCCCTACATTAGTAATTATTGTTGTTTCTATGAAACGGCGGAGCTATAAGGAGTTGTTAATGAGGCTTTTGTTTAATATGTTAAGTGCAGATGTGTGTAATTACCTGATTATCATATTCAGACCCCTACAGTTTGTGGCCATTTACGATAACGCTGATAGGTAGAATACACAATAAAGGGTGTAAGTGGGTGAAAGTCTATTGTATAAATACATATCTTTACGCTATTGTCCTTTACGGGGTTGGCAGAAAAAGTAGTAAGTCGTTGTACGGTTTGTCAAGACTTTTTTGTTGCCTAGTGTCGGGTGAATTAATATATTCGATATAACGAGTCTATTGTTATTGACATAGCTGCACACCTCAAAGTAATTACTTGACTTAGAAATGAAAAATAAATTATTCAGTTTTTAATTACAAGTATTACTATGCGATTTTAAACAAAAAAGAAATGGTAAAAGAAATCACTGTTTGTAAACGATGAACTTCTACGTGTCGTGACGTCGTCGTTAGCTTCATTACAATTTATTACTGTCACAATTTTTTTCTCATTCCCAAAACCAACCGTTAAGCCTACATGTTTGGATGGGAGGGGAAGGGGCACTAATCAAAAACTTGCTTTCATACAATACTTTTTAAAAAACTATCCAACGATATCTCATACAAAGGGTACATGAGTAAAAAAAATAACATCCCCACGTTACACGTATGGGAATTACCCTGAAAAAAATTTTTTTTTCAAGATTTTATGTTACAACTTTGTTGACGTGACTAATGTTAGTCACGTCAAAGTGGTAAAGAGGTATGAAAGCTGTAATTTAGTCCGAATATACACATGTATATTCGTACAAAATTACAACTTTCTAGTAAGCTCTGAGCTCTGAGCTATCGTGCGGACGGACGGACGGACATAGCGAAACTATAAGGGTTCGTAGTTTACTTCGGAACCCTAAAAAGTATACATAGAGTAGGCGAGCGAGGCAAAAATTAGTCCATCGATAGAGAGAGAAAAAATGAAATTTGGTACTCGTTTCTTTATCTTTTTTATATTTTTTTAAATGAAAAAATAAAAATGTCACTGGACAAATTACATGAATTGCTCTAACACTAAATTATTTGCTTGTGATATGGGTCAACGATACCAATAAACAGAAATATATATTATATAAATACTCAAATATATTATTTAATAAAAACCCAAAACAAGAAATACAAACGTCTGTGCTCATCACACAAATTATTGTCCCTGTCAGGAATCAAACCCGACCATCAATGCGTAGTCAGGGTTGCTGACCACTCTACCAACGGGGCAGACGACTCTGTGTAAACACTTATACCAAATGTGTACTTCTTCATTTTCTCTCTATCAACGGGAAATTTTCACTTAGGGCTCGTCTACACAGTTCATATAAATTATTTCTATGGTGCGAACATTGATGTAATTGTGTGGGTGTGAATGGCGTTAAACCGCGTTAGTTCCGGCCTCCTTTGAAGAATAAGGTCAACTGCCGTTCTGCCAGGCAGGTCGTAAAAGGCGACCGATTGGCTATCGATTCACTACCATCGTGGCTACTAGGTGGTAGAGTTCTGCATTGTTTCGCCCGCGTCTGGTACCACCGCCTTACCTATTCCTGCCGCAATAGCGTCAGTGCCTGTCGCTGTCGTGTTCCGGTTTGGAGGGTAAGGTAGTCGGTAAACTTATGCATGTGGCATTAGACCTCGTCACAAGAAAGCAACGCACCATTACATCTTTGGTGTCTATAAGCGATGGTTGACTCTTAGGATCAGGAGACCCATCTGCTTGTTTGTTATTTTACGATATAAAAAAAACCTGTGTTGTTCTAGGTCCCCTTTTGAAGTATAGACCATCTGCTATTCTACCAACACTTCTACCGTAATAGGCGAACGATTGTCTATACCTGTCACTAACATCGTGATTTTATTTATTTATTTATTTAAATTTATGCATAAAAAATTGTACAAAGGTGGTAGAGTTCTGCAATGTCTTGCCCGGGTTTTGGTAAAACCGCCTTACCTAATCCTGCCGCAATAGCGTCAATGCTTGTCACTGTCGTTTTTCGCTTTGGAGGGTAAGGTAGCTGGTAAATTTATTACATGTTTGGTGTCTATAGGCGAAGTTTATCTCTTTACACTAGGAGAGTCATCTAATTGTTTGCTATCTTTTGATAGCTACAACAAGACAAATGAAAAATCTCGTTTAAGGTGCCTTCATATACTGCATGCTAAAGACACGTTTGACCAAGCTTTCGCTTGTACGAAATGACAGACAGGAAGGTAGATAAAATTTATTCTTCCAGAGATGGGGAAATTATTTTTTGTATTTGAATCAATGTACGAATAACCCATTAGATTACATTATACTATAAAACCTTTACGGTAATTCTAAGAACACGTCCAAGTAATTAGTTTCCATGAGAACCGGTTGCTCGAATCGCCTTAGATCTAGCTAGATATTTTATAATGGAGTAATACGAGTACTACTGTAATAATTTATTCACTTCTATGTAATACCCTTCTATATTTATTAATCTTCTTAATGTATGTAATCATATCACGTAGCTACATTGAATCATAGATGTTTATTTAATGTAGGGTAGACATGTACTTTCAGAAACGCCTTACATGCTTGTGTGGTTTGCCTGATGAATTTTATAATTGAACTAGCTTTTGCCCGTAGCATCGCACGCGTGTAATTCGGAGTCAAAAAATTTCCCTTTCCCTATACCGTGAAGATTTTCTGTTAATATATTTATACATATAAACCTTCTTCTTCAATCACTCTGTCTATTATAAAATACCGCATCAAAATCCGTTGCGTAGTTTTAAAGATCTAAGCATACATACGGACAGACAGCGGAAAGCGACTTTGTTTTATACTAGGTAGTGATTTATTTTGTCTGTATGAATGAAGAGCTTACTGAAGGTTACAAATTAGATTATACTAGTGATCAAATGTAGTCGAAAACCGCAAATGCCACACAGTAAAATATTTTCTACTAGCGACCCGCCCCAGTTTCGCACGAGTGCAATGTAAGCGTAAAAAAACATGTTTTTACGACAAATCTTTGAAATTTTCGGGTTTTTTTTTCCTACTATTATATGCTAGGTTGGGAACCTTGGCACTATCAACAATGTTTTAATAATTTAACATGCTTCTCTTTGTGTCAACTGTCACTTTTATTTTTTGACCGACAACATTTAATTGACTGTGACAACGGCTCAAATGATATGTAACTTTTAAATTAATTGTACCGTTTGTTGTTTAAGTACATGTCTGCGATAAAGTTATACAGTCAACGATTTATTTTTTACAAAATTAATATTTATATTACCAAAAATAAATAATAAACCCTTAATTGATTAACATCATTATTTATTTTCAAACACTGAATTTTTGTGAAAATTATTTAGGACTAAAATTTTTGTTAACATTAAAATATATTATATATTTTAGGGGTGGGGGGATTAGGATCACTTCGTTGACCATCTGTCACACTGTTAGACTCTTTTTCTCAGGAACGCGTTACTGGAGTCTTGAAATTTATGTGTAGCTAAGTTTTGATACAAGTAAGTACGGAACCCTCAGTATGCGAGTTCAACTCGCACTTGGCCGGTTCTTTTTAATTTAATAAATAGTGTTTTATAAACTTTAAAACGATTTTTTTATATCACAACATAGCAAACAAATAGGCGCCTTTTCTGATGAACAGAGACAACTATCGCCTATAGACACGTTTATGATAACTCCGAGAATTTTCCCTGTGTTGGTCCCGGGCTCCTTTGAAGACCTGCTGTTTTGCCAGGCAGGTCGTAAAAGGCGACCGATTGGCTGTACGAGTGGCAACTAGGTGGTAGAGTTCTGCATTGTCTCGCCCGGGCCTGGTACCACCGACTTACCTATTCCTGCCGCAATAGCGTCAGTGCTTGTCACTGTCGTGTTCTGGTTTGGAGGGTAAGGTGGCCGGTAAAGTTAAGCATGTGACATTAGACCTCGCCACAAAATAGCAACACCATTAACACCTTTGGTGTCTATAGGCGATTGTTGACTCTTTTCATCAGGAGACCCATTTGCTTGTTTGCTATCTGATATCTGATGTTATTGGTTCTTTGCTATTCGTATGGCGGGATGGTAATGCTATGTGCATACCTTATCCACCAAATTAGAACGCGATAGTGAAAACAGTGACGCTTTTGCGGCAGGAATAGGTAACACGGTAATACCAAAACTGGGGCAAAATATTGCAGAACTCCAAGTATTTACGACGGTAGTGGCGCGCATTGCCAGTCGGTCGCTTTTATGAACTGCCTGGTAGAATGAAGAACAATAGGGTCTTAAAACTCATTTCTTTTATTCGATGATTATCATGTTATAAACTTTATAACATTCTAATTCAATTTGAGTCTATGATTTAAAAGTGGTTCATTATTACAACATAAATACGTGTAGGTAGGTACATACACTAATAACAGCGACCATTTGCTCGTTGAGCTCATGAGAGCGGAACAAATAAACTTTACACCTTCCTTGACGTAGTTTGCTCATTTTTATATACAATAACTTTAATAAAATAAAAATAATATTACTTTAATAATATAATTAAAAATAATTTATTTTGAGGAGACATTCTTATGTGTGGAGGATTTATTCTCGCAGTTATCGTAATATAGTAATTTTAATGAGATTAAATTACACAGGAATAAATACCTATGTATCTAGTTAATTAGTGTCTAAAATGCACTGGCATATGTCCCACAACATAATATATGGCCAGGCATTTTTCATATCGTGTATATTAAAAGATAATTCAAAAAATACAGGAGGATCACATGCATCTAAATTGAGAGTAGAAAAATTGTTAGTTTTGGTCGTATTTGGAAGGTAGACAATGTACCTTCGTGCTAGGTATTTCTTAAGAGGTATTAAAGGCGAACTAGATCATTAACGTAGATATCATTGGATGGTTGAGTTTGGAAACCACTTACAAGTCGGCATCCATTACTTAATAAAATATTTAATAACTTAGTACATAACTAATTATTTAGTTACTAGCCTTGATGATGCGTTTTAACGGAAAGCACACAGGATGTTATTATTTTTTTTTTACAAAAAATCTGCAATATTAAAAATAAATATTTTTAAACATTATCAGTTCCCTTGCGGGGTAGGCTCAGTAAACAGTTAATCGACGATTCGAGTGCTAAGTGTGAGTTTTTTTTTTCGCATTCGATCGTGAGCGCGTTTCGTGTTTACTAGGAATTGTATGTGATTTGTACAGCGCCACCTAGTGCTAAACGTGAGAAACCAGTTTACAAAGCAGTTGCGAAAAGAAAAACTCACACTTACCCTCGTATCTATAAACAAGTCATTACTTATTTCTTAGTAATTACTGAACTAAGCAAGTACTTAAGAAAACTTTTAGTAAGTAAAATATTCTATTTCATACTGAAGTAATTATCATTACTTACTTGAGCAAAAGAAACGAGTAAAACATATATATAATAAGCGGGCAACAAAGCATTCCAGATTCTATAATGTCTTCTAAGAAACGCATTCATAAATTTTTTGAAGCTTTTAGATAATTGTGTTACTGTTTTTATTTTAGTATGAGTCTCTATATGACGAGTAGGTACGTTATTTTAGTATTATTTTATTTTATAACTACACCCGAAAACTTGAAACTGGCTTAAAGAAAACCAATTTGTAATACTTTTGCTACAGCGGATAGTTTCCCATATGAAAATAAAAATATTACCCGGAACGTCGCCCAAAGTTGAGGTTCGGTCTCACAGGAGACATCCCTTAGCTACGGTGTTAGTGTCCAAACTTAACTTATTGCTGAGAATTTTACTCGCCTGAATAGTCAAAATGTCAAATTTAGGGCGCGTAGAGGCTACTGTAAAAAAAAATTCGAAAAAAAGCATATCACGGTTTCTAATGTTCCATTTATCACAAAAACAAAGAAGTATAAGAAAATTTAACTTCACATTTATTTTTGTCTAAATATTTTTTTTTGCATTTACTCTAGGGGCTTACATTACTTAAGTAATGAAATTGGTGACTAGTACTTCGTGGAGTATTCTAAATTTTGACACGTCTCACTTCATGCTATTTCTTGTCTATTGCATAGAATAGTTGCTTAAGTAATTACTTAAGCTCAAGTAATTACTTTAACTTGACTATAGATACAAGTGTTAGCACTCTGATTTACCACGTTTCACCCATTCGTCGGTTGTCGAATTCAGTGGTGATCGTTACGCTCGCATTTTTTCAATCTAATACTGCTGTGGCTTGTTTCTTGTGATAACCAATACGACCAGCTTAACTAAAGGCGGATATGGAAGTTACTAAAATTTACACTTAAGCCTTTACATAGAATAGTATACTTAGTTTTGCGGACAAAATATCAAAGTACAATACAGTAAATCGAAACTAAATTTGCCAAGTAATTGCCAATATAAAATGTTTTGATATAAATTATCTCCAGTGAAAACTTGTTGAGACCTTATCGAAGTGCAGTCGTCAATGCTTAGTGTCATTTAATCGGTCCACTGTAGTAATACTCATATTTTGCAAGAAACCGCTATAAACTGCTTATAAAATAAGAGACATGTCGCCCCAAACCACTGATAAGCTACAGATATTAGTGACAGGTGAACCGAGTTATATGTACTGTCATTTCGAGTACTTAATGCCAATCGAAGGGAGATTAATAATCGCATAGCATTTCGAATATTTTAGCCCACACGATCAAAAGAAATGCCCCGGCCTCCTTTGAAGAATAGGCCAACTGCCGTTCTGCCAGGCAGGTCGTAAAAGGCGACCAATTGGCTATCGAGTCACTACCATCGTGGCTACTAGGTGGTAGAGTTCTGCATTGTCTCGCCCGGGTCTGGTACCACCGCTTTACCTATTCCTGCCGCAATAGCGTCAGTGCTTGTCGCTGTCGTGTTCCGGTTTGGAGGGTAAGGTAGCCGGTAAACTTATGCATGTGGCATTAGACCTCGCCACAAGATAGCAACGCACCATTAACATCTTTGGTGTCTATAGGCGATGGTTGACTCTTTCCATCAGGAGACCCATCTGCTTGTTTGCTATCTTATGATATAAAAAAAAATAGCAGAATTGTAACTATTAATATATTAAAAAAGTGAACAATCTCTTAATACTTGAAATAACTGTAAAATGTATTAATCTGATATAATTTTGCACCTATTAGACTTTTACTTATATTTTTAATCAGAGTAATTAAATTTTCTCTTATTACGACGATAAATAAATATTTATACATTTGTAACATAAAACCCCTAACTATAAATTTCGGACAGTGTTTGTACATCTGTAGTACATGTCTCGACCTAGTTTAGACTTTCAAAAAGACATATTTAAGGACATAATTAATAATCATCGTCTTCAAATATCATAATAAAGAGGTCAGTTAATATAGGTTTAAATATTGTGCCACCACCCGCTTGGCACAGGTGAAATGAACTTACATACATTTACTACCTTGCTCTACAAAACAAACAAAATACGGTACTATTCGTAACATGCGCTGGTAATATTAGCAGCAAATATAGATAAGGTAGTTTTAACCCAGGCAAGACATTGCGTAACTCTACCATCCAACACGATAGGAAGGATATGCATGACCAATAACTTGACTTCTATTAAGTGCCTGGTAAGAAAGCAAGAGTCTATATACAAGTCGCAAGTCAGGCCTCATATGGAGTACTGTTCTCATCTTTGGGCAGGAGCTCCGCAGTACCAGCTCCTTCCTCTTGACCGCATACAGCAAAGAGAATCTCGTATTGTCGATGATCGGGCTCTTTCCAGTCGGCTTGATCCTTTGGCGTTGCGAAGAGATGTTGGTTCTCTCTGCATCTTCTATCGCTATTACCACGGGGAGTGTTCCGAGGAGTTGTTCGGCACCACTCGCTCAATACCACCCGCTGATTTCCACCATCGGACATTACGCCAAAATTCTAAATTCCACCCTCACCATTTGGATGTCTGCAAGTCCACTACAGCGATTTTCAAGGCATATTTTGCCCCACACGACTGCTCTGTGGAATCAATTACCAGCAGATGTGTTTCCGAACCGATACGACTTAGGGGCCTTCAAGAAAAGAGCGCATTCATTCCTTAAAGGCCGGCAACGCACCTGCAGTACCTCCGGCGTTGCAGTTGTTCATGGTCGGCGATGATCACTCATCATCAGGTGAGCCTCTTGCCCGTTTGTCCGCTATTCCATAAAAAAAGTCTAATCTTTAAGAAGTCTTGGTAAGTCTAGGTAAGATAGTCACCGTTCCTGTACTCTATCTGTACAGGAACCGTGATTATCTTACCTATGCTTGCTACTTACGAGCAGCCAGGCTTAAATAAAACACAAGTTACTCATTTGATTATTAGTTTGTCTTATAATCTGCTCAATTAATTAGCTTTAATTTAAAGTTTTACATATATAATATGTTTCTTAAATGGATTTGTTTAAATTAATTCACAGCCTTCAAAATAGTAGGCACCTTACCATTGCTTTGTGTAATCGGTAACAATTACTTTAGTTAAAAAGTATTTGTACACTCATAAAAAATACTACCTAATTCACTTTATTTTACTTTTTTTTTACTATAAAACTTTTGTTGATGATTATACATAATTCACCTAATCGATCAGTTCTAAGCCAATTCATCCAGTTTACAACACAGGCTTACAGTAAATTATCTTGTTACTTATGGATAATAAGGCCCTATTAATAAATATATTTGATCAATACTTTATCTTGCTGCTCTTTCTGTCATTGATCTAATACTGTGTGACGGTAATTTAATCATATTCGCCTGTGATATGATCCAAATACAGACAATTCATTCTTGAGCATGAATCTTCTTTACAACAGATGACATACTTATCAGAAGTGCCAGAAATGTATAAAAATGAAATTATCAATGCATGAAATTGTGATAAATTTAACTCTGAACCCAGCAAACCACAAACATTCGCCAAATTCTAAGTATGATTTTTGAGGTCTTTAATAATATATTTATAATTTTTTATATTTCGCAAACTTAAAGAATGCACTAACAATTTGTGAGTTGGATTAAAATTCAATCGTGGTATTTCCACAAAATAACATGATTTATTAAATCATGTTGTTTTGCCTAAAGTTCCAGGCTTTGCCCACACTAGAAAAATTCTAAGAAATTCTAAAACTTGTCTACGTAAATAACATAATTTTGTCCTGCCAAATAACTTTTTGACATTCATTCACGGACGTCATTTTTACTGAAATATACAACTATCTTAAAATTTACCTGCTGACTGACTGACTAAAATCCCAGTTCAGGTCATCATGCGTAATTTTTTAAATTAATTACGCCATAATTATCTTAAATTTAAATAGTATTATTTTCTGTCATGTTACATAATAGTAATAATAATAAATATCACCGGACGAATTATACAAATTGCTCTAATCCCAAGGTAAGCAAGTTATATATTGCGATTTTTGCGAAACAGTATTTTAATAATATAACTTCCAGATAATATTCCTCAAAACCTGCGTCCAATGCATGTATTGGATCAAAATCGGTTTATCCGTCCGGATCGTTGACGAAAAAATTTGAATAAAGTGTTTTTTCGATATAACTTCAAGATTTATATATTATTATAACTAACCATTTTTTGACCCTTTACAAAATTTAAGTAATTATAAAACTACAAGATAGCAACGCACCGTTAACATCTTTGGTGTCTATAGGCGATGGTTGACAGGAGTCCCATCTGCTTGTTTGCTATCTTATGATAAAAAAAACTACGTCAAATGCAGTTTCAAAAATCAAAATCGAATAAAGTTTTCTCTTGTTAGATTTATTTGGGATTTATCAATTAAAAAAGTTTTTGAAAATGTTTTTTTTATATTACGAGTAGGGGAACGAGGGGTATTGAGAGCGGTCAGGCAAAGGGAGCTATGGTGATTGAACATAACGCACGCATATTGGCGTGATCGTAAGCACTTGACTGCTTTCGTCAACCATCGGCAAACTTCGTCTGACGAGCTCGAACCGATACTGCCATTCATTTAATCACGGGGGCCAGTTGTGTGTTTTTTGCTCCACGCTTACAAAAATTGCCACTTGCCAACATCAAGGTAAGAATGAAGTTATATTTTCATTTTATTGTATTTATGCTTATTATATTCCTAGATTCATTTACTAACATGTCCAATTAGTTGAATTGTGATTGAAAATAGAATTACTTATTTATGTTATTACTTTTCAAAATGGTAGTCGGCGGCTAATGGTAGCCTAGCTTGGCTCTCATTAGCCGACATAGCTCCCATTACCCCATTTAGTTATTTTAGAGACATAAAGTACGAAACTTTTGTTTTAGATGCCACGTAAAAGAAATCAGACAACCAAAAAAGCTTTTTAGACGGAGGATTTATTAGATATTGCGGCATCTGTTCTGAATAGAGGAGGAGGAGTACAAAGTACCTCAGCAAACTGGTATTCCTTACAGCACTTTAAAGAAGAGATACAATTTAGCGAAAGCTGGTGATAGTAGCTACAAAAATTTGCCTAAGCTGGGAAAACGTACTGAAATACTGAGTAACCATCTTTGGACTATGTCAAATAAATTTTATGGTTTGACAAGAGAACAGTTTCGCAAAGTATGTTACAGGGTAGCTAAACAACTTGTTATTGAGAAACGATTTAACCAAGTCAATCAAACTGCAGGAATGGATTGGCTAGCTGGATTTTGCAGTATCATCCAGATTTGAGAATAAGAAAGCATAAGGGAAAATGTACTAAAGGCAAATGTATTAAAAAGAAACATACCAAGACTAGAAATTAGAAATAAGATGACTACAGCCAGAAACACAAGGACAGAAACACAACAAAATATTTATTTAAAGATGAAAATTCATCTACTGATGAAGATGAAGTAGACGAAAAGCTATCTGCGATATTGATTCGGAATATTACAAAAATGATAATTTATGTGCAATAGGATAATAAGGAAAGGATAATTTATGTGTATTCTGACAGTGACAGTCCAACTTCTTATATTTGTGTATTCTGTTTGGATCCGTAAAGTCTGGATCTTTTGTTTTTTATTATTTATTTCATATATATTTCTCCGTTTTGTTTGAAACAATATTTTTTAATCTGAGTTACAAATAGGTTATTGTATTAATAATTATAATAACTAAGATCTCATTTAAAGTACGTTTTGTTATTTGTTTGGTTTAAGAGTAATGATAATGGTTCTCATTTCCCGTATGAGCGTTACATCGGCTCTCATTATCTGCATTTGTCGGGTAATAGGAGCGATTGACTTTTTTTGTAAAACTGTAATTGTACCTAAATACATGCCAATAGTTGATTAAACTGTGATTAAAAGTATTCTTTAATAATTAAGGTAAGAGTAAATAATAAAAAAATTAAAAAATTGATAAACTTCGTTTTTATCAAAACTTTCCCTTAGTAGGCTCTCATTGCCCTGTTCTCCCCTACTTCGACATTTTTAAACCTATAGAGTATGTAGCTAAGAAAACATTTTAGAGCTCAAACTTTGCGTTGAATGCCATTTGAAAGACCAAAATCGATCATCGTTTCAAAAATATACAACTTTTCAAAAATGAATTTGCTGTCATTTATAACAAAATTTAGATTTTTGAACTCGGAATAAATTGTATGTTTAGTTATACAAAATACCTTAATTTAGCAGGAAGCTTCAAGGAAGTCTGCAGGGTCAACCGGTTTACAGAGTTTTTAATAAATATTACTTGAAACCCCAGTCACATAGATAGCATAGACAAATTTATTTGCCACAAAGTAACCTAACTACTCGGCCAAAGTAGCGGATTACTGTACTGAACTAAAATTCGTTTTTGTGACAATTTTCTTTATGATTATACCTACATTGCCTAATCGATCAGTTAGTTCTATATCACTTAAACCAGTTTACAACGCAGCCTCACAATAAATTATCTTGTTATCATTACATATTATATCATTAAACGTTATTATGGAACTGTTTTAATAACACGTTTCACAGAATTATGAATAAATAAGTTTGTAAAATATCCTTGTATCATTAATGACTCATTATAATAGACGTTGTTGTTAATTGCAATTATAATAGACATAATTACCCCTTTTTAAATAGATTTAGTGGCCTAATTAAAGGTAAAAAATAGAATTTTAATTGTATATTGGAATTTTTAATTATATTTGTCTCTTCTATGGCTAGAAATTCGAACCAACGATCCAAAGCCGGTGACACTGGTTTCGGATCATTGGTTCGAATTTCTGGTTAATTAATTCTAATTTATTGGAAATATCAATTGCCCGAGACTGGATATGTTAGACACTAGATTGGACACCTACCACATTATCGGGCTTAATAATTTTCAGTAATTGTGGGTGCATAAGTTGCCTCTCTGCCTACCTCTTCTGGAATGTGGCCGATTTATTATTAATTTTATAGTAATTTTATTTTAAACTAGCTAACCCGCGTCTCTTCGTTTACGAGAAAGCTTATGGATAGAACATAACCACGGGTTATTTCAAGACTTTATTTATAACTAGCTGTTGCCTGCGACTTCGTCCGCGCGGACTTCATTTACTCCGCACAGCTCCTCCCCCCTAGATGATAATTTGTAGGCGTGATAATACGTAGCTTATATGTTGACCCGACCTGTTAGTAATATTCATGCAAAATTTGAAGTAAATTCATGCGGTACTTTTTGAGTTTACCCCGGACATACATACAGACAAACAGACAAAAATTCTAAAAACTATATTTTTGGCTTCGATATTGATTGTAGACCACGCCCCAAGTATTCTTTTAAAAAAATATTCAATGTACAGTTTTGACTTTCCTACGATTTATTATGTACTTATAGATAATTTAGTATGTATTCTGAAAATTATACTGTATTTTATTACATAAATATATTATTAGCGCGTAATAATACGCCGTAATATTTTTATGTCTGTTTAATCTTATATAATATAATATTTATTTATAAAATATAGTTAAGGTTGTCCAGTCTTATTACAATAAGATAGTTTGTGTTATCGAAAACAGTTTAAAAGTACCCATAACACCTACTAAACAAGTCGAAAAAATGAAGTGTTATTTAAGAATTCACAAAAAAGTTAATAGACCGAAGAAGAGTCTTACAATTATTAATGATGAAGTCTTAAGCAACGAATTAGTTAAGTGAACAATTTATTATTATTTTTTCTATTGTACATAAATTTCCTAATTAGTGAATTAATCCTTGCTCAATAATTACTTGTATATGTATGTTATGATCCACGCATGGATTGTTAATTTATTAATTAGTGTTTAAGTGAAAATGATATTTTGTTGTAAATATAAGCGCTTTCAATTAGCGTTAAATAAAAATGCGTGTGATTTTAGTTTAATTAATATTTTTCTATGACTAGTTATTTAGGCGCCTATTATCTTTACTCCAAGTTAGTAATTTAGTTAACTATTTGGAAGAGCAGCCGACACTACTCATTACATGCGCACTGAAAAGGGACGTCATCTCTCGGGTTTTAGTTAGGTACATTATGAAGGTCACTCTGGTTCTGGTTTACTTTCGCATTAATAATATTAGTGTGGATAAAGAGCAGTTGACATTATCAATTGAATTTTATAAAATCATTCACTAGTTCATATAAATACAATGTAATATTGAAATAATTACTTTTATGGTGCAGCTACACATGTCGGGCTACGGCGAAGGTTCGCGCTATCCCGAACTACATCGCGACACCGGCTTACGTCATAATGACGTCGTATTATCACTGGTCATCAAACCGCGGCCCGCAGGTTATATTTGTGCGCCCCGCGACAAAGTAAACAAATTAGAAGAGGCCGTTCATTAAACTCTTTAATTTTATGTAACTACTAGCTGACCCGCGCAGCTTCGCCCACGAGTAGATAAATATGTCGTCGAAATAGCTTTTAATACAAATGTCATCCCCTATTTCAGCCCTTCAGGGTTGATTTTTGAAAAAAAATTAGCCTATTTTGACCCCGGATCTTCAACTATTTTCATGCCAAATTGCATAAACGGCTGGACCGATTTTGATGGAACTTTCACTGAAAGAAAAACGTTAAAAATTTTTTTTCCACGCGGACGAAGTCGCGGGCTCACCTAGTATATTATAAGTACTTGGCCGAACGACAGGGGTGGATTGGTCATCATAATCGTAATGCAAGCAAACGGGTTACACTAGGAAATTTATATAGGTATATCTAAGTATTTATTTTTAGTTGACTTCATGTGCAAATTACAGTTTGCTATTATTATTATTGTTTATCATAATTATATTTCTATTGTGTTGGCCGCGCTAAATATATCACCCACGGATCGAAGTTTGACGCCCACTGCAGTGACGCGTCAAGGCTCTTCGCGAAGCAGTTCGGGATATCGCGATAGCACGAACCTTCGCCGTAGCCCGATATATGTAGCTGCACCCTTACGTGAAAAATATTAAAATTAAAAAAATAATATTAGTTTTATATCATATAAAACTTGAAACAATTTTTGCAATATTTTTTTACTTAGGGGCAGCGACGTCGCTTACGATATGTCATTTACTATACTATTTAACACGCCGTAGTACTAGAATGTAAGTGAATAATTTAGTGCCATTGCCTGATTCAACGTAATACTATGTATATGAATTACTACGAAATGACAACGTTAAATGAACAATGTGTAAAAGTTAAAAAATCAAAAAAATGTATCCTGTGTCTAAGCTAGTAATTTTTTGTGTCCAGTCCAAACTTAATATTTCCAAGATGTACTAATTAGTGGATACCGTTTCCGGTAATCTATATGTTTTGTATCTTTTAATAATTCAAAGAATTTTGCTGTGTTAGTCCGGGCTCCTTGAAGAATAAACCAACTGCCGTTCTACCAAGCAAGTTCTAAAAGGCGTCCAATCGGCTATACGTGTCACTACCATTGGCTATAGGTGGTAGAGTCCTGCAACATCTCACCTGTGTATTTCGTACCTCCGCCTCACCTATTCCTACCGCAATAGCGTCAATGCTTGTCACTGTCGTGTTTCTGTTGGGAGGGTATGGTACCCAGTAGAGTTTTGCATGTGGCATTGCCATTCCGTCACACGGATAGCAACACACCATTAACATCTTTGGTGTCTATAGGCGATGGTTACTCTATAGTGATATAGATGGTGTCTATAGGTTCTTGTTAGCTATCTAATGATGCAAAAAGAAATCCGCCCTCATCATCTCGATGTTTGGAAATCCACAACCGTGCGATTCTCTAGGCACATTTTTACCTCGCGCTTCTTCTCAAGCTACAAGCGATCTGTGGAGTCTCGTCTGTATTCTTTCTTATATTGTTAACCTGGATCTGGACCCGCGAAGGAATAACAAACTCCTCCGCGGGCGAAATTGCACTGGTTAGCTAGTTTATTATAAAAAAATCTGCAAATTGTTGATCCTGCAGGCCATCTCCGAAACTTCACGCTAAATTGAGATATTTTAAACTCAAAGGAACAGAAACTATACATAAGCATCGATTTTTTTAGAGTTAAAAAATCTAAATTTTGTTATAAATAACAGTACTTAATTTCATTTTTGAAAAGCTGTATATTTTCGAATCGATGATCAATTTTGATCTTTCGAATGGCATTTAACGAAATATTTAAGCTCTAAAATATTGTCCTAGCTACATAATCTATAGCCTGAAAAATATCAAAGTTCGACGTTTTTGAGCCTTTAAATAAGAAAAAATTTCTCTTTTTAATTTTTGGTATTGATAAATCCCAAATTTTAAATTGGATCAAAAAAGTCGATTTTTGATGCAGTTTTTAGAGAGAAAAGCTGATTAGATTTTTGAATAAGTCGGTATTAGCCTTATTAGCCTAAAAATTATTTCAAAAATATTAAGTAAGTTTGCTGTAAACAACTAAATATTAGATACATTATTATTTTGTTGTTTACAGCAAAATTAATGACTATGAGATACTTAATGAGCTGACTAGATTTTTTATTCCATCGGTACATTAATCTGGAAGTTATATTAAAAAATACCATTTTGCCAAATTTTTAAGGGCTTTTTCGAAATTTCTTAAAATCTCCTGGACCGAATTGGTTGATTTTTTCAAGAAGTCTGAGTTGAGCGGAATCCAATCGAATGCCACCATGACCGATCGAACTGCGTTTCAATTGATCAAGCCATACAAAAGTTATGAGATGCTTACATACACACATACACACACCCATACATACATTCAAACATACTGACGTCATCATAAAAATAATCGGAAAAAGATCCTAGGATCTCAAAACGTGGAAATCTGGTGAAAACTCGATTTTTGAAAATCGAGGCAAAATCAATAGCCTATCTACGTACGTAGCGGGAAGTTAAAAAATATTCGCATATATGCAAAGTAACGGACGACACCTAGTGTATAAAAAATTGACCATTTATCTCAAAGTTTTTCAATTAAGTTTCGCTTCGATAATTACGATTACATTTATTAAGTTACATTGAAAAGTAACTTAATTGAAACTCGTTCAGTTATTTGCTAGCCTTCGCATTTACTAGGCCATGGAGGTTTTTTCGCAATGGAAAGTAACATATGAAAAATATTTGTAGAATGTGTTAATGATTGATTGTAAATTCGAAAGGTTTTAACATCGTGTACGAATGTCGATATAAATGTGTAAGATTATTTTAGTGAAGAAATTATACGTAAAATTATTGGTACTGTCGTTTACATAATTTAAATGCAGTAATAATGCAACAAACGATTTACAATCTCCATGTATCTCTGGAACGTGAATCAGATCTTCACCGGTATATGGGATTAAATGGGGAATATACTCTTCCAAACAAAATATGAATTTTCCTGATTGATTAATTAATGACCAAATTCTGAAGTAACAAACAAAAAGTATAGTCGAATTGAATACCTTCACTTTTTACCGGACTGTTTGTGGAGTAGGTTGATAATTTTATAAGTTTTATGACTATACAGCGTTTAAGGGATGGTCTATTGAATATCGAAACCACGGATTTGGATCATGATCCTAAGATGAAAACCGTTGAAATTTGTGTTGGAAATTTTTATTTTAAATTGACTGACTTAAACTTGGTATATTTTGGTTTATTGTAATAATCTTTAATCTTTAATGCTTATTCTAAAAAAATAGTAAAATTTAAGAAAATACACAAAATAAGTAATGTATTATGTGCCGCATACCACTCAAAATAAACGGCCTTTGATTTG
This sequence comes from Apodemia mormo, assembly GCA_036924255.1. Taxonomy (NCBI): domain Eukaryota; kingdom Metazoa; phylum Arthropoda; class Insecta; order Lepidoptera; family Riodinidae; genus Apodemia; species Apodemia mormo. Next base: position 9,696,521 of record JAUPFN010000003.1, read on the forward strand.
AGTTCCACATTCACGTCGAATTAGAGTAATGTACGCTTTACATTGCGTGGCATAAAAATTTCAAAAAAAATTATAAACGCAAATTTTGCATTTCCCACAAAAAAAATATGAATAGAAATCAGAAATGTAATGTTTCTTAATTTTTCGGTACACTGTCCCTTATACGGTATATGTATTATGTGTGTGTATTTTTATATTATCAAAAATATTGCGTCTGTGTCAGTGACTGTACATAAATTATATTAATAAGCTTTTTAAGTTCCATGTCATTCCAATAATGGCGAAGTTGACATGTCTAGTTTCTTTTAAACGGTATAATCATTTAATACGTTGTAAACCGGAGAGGAACTCGGCCACTTCGCGAAAGAATCCGTTCGCAATTACGCCAATCAATTATAATGGAAGAGGAAATTACTTGTTTTCTCGGCCTCCTCAGCTATAGACGACGAATTTGGTTTAAGCTACGAGATATAATATTATCCTAATATTATTCCAAATGCAAAAGATTATATTTACATGTTTATGGTGTGGCTAACGGCTGGTTGGATTTGAATGACATTTGATACACTTGTATAGAAGGGCGTACCCAGGTTTTGGGCTAGGGGGAAATCAGATAATAAATAGTGACCGACCGAAAATAATCAGATAATAAATAGTGACCGACCGAAAATAAAATGCATAAAATATGATCTTTTTGACGTGACTAAACACAAGTGTACAAATATGTAGAATAGGTAGTAGAGTTCTGCATTGTCTTGCCCGGGTCTGGTACCACCGCCTTAACTATTCCTGCCGCAATAGCGTCAGTGCTAGTCACCGTCGTGTTCCGGTTTGAAGGGTAAGGTAGCTGCTAAATTTATGCATGTGGCATTAGAACTCGCCACAAGATAGCAACGTACCATTAACATATTTGGTGTCTATAGGCGATGGTTAACTCTTTCCATCAGGAGACCCATCTGCTTGTTTGCTATCTTATGATATAAAAAAAGGCAGAATACGAATGCTCTTTAAGAGAACTTATTGATATGATGTGCAATAAAATATTTCTCTTTGCTTATGTTGTTTGGAAGCTTACGAAAACAGTGTCATCGTGCAACCCTACAAGCATATCTTGGGTATGTTTCATCGTATCTTAGATATGGAATTATCTTTTGGCGAATTTCGTATGAAGTAAATAAAGCATTTACCTATATGTGTTAGGATCATGAGCAATGTCAGTTTATAAACAACATAGAAGCCTCTATTCATGAAACTGAATTTATTTACGGACCGTTAATAAATTTAGTTTCATGTTCTTTAAATATATGCGAAGTTTGTCTCTTTTTCAAATCACAGATTGATGGGGCTCGGGTTCGATTCCCGACGGCGACAAATATTTGTGTGATGAGCATAGATATTTGTTATTCTGGGCCTGGGTGTTTATTATGTATGTAACAGTATTTATATATGTATTAGAATCGTTGACTAGCACCCATAACACAACTAAAATATTAATTGTATATTTTGGGGTTAGATCGATTTTGTAATTTGTCCAGCGATGTTATTATTATTAAATAAAATTTTGACTTAATACATTAGATCAATCGTGAGTTCTTAACACACTGGACACTGGACAGTGTGTTAAGAACCTCGATTTTGTTTCACTTTGTTTTTATTCGAAAATACTATAGTCAATATCATTACATACGTGTGTCACCTCACGTCACAGCGCACTGTAACGTGAGGTGATACACGTTACAACACTAGTTGCACCGCTGACTACTATATGGAAACATTATCATATTATTTAAAATCAACATTTTAAGATTGCGTTGCATCTCTTTATGATTTTTCTTTATTTATATATTAATAAAGGAAGCGAAAATTTTGTAACCCTTTTTACGAAAATTGTGTGGAATGAGGAGAAAGAAGTTTGATACATTTTAAGTTTGTATGGAAAGAAGTACAGAAAACTAATATTTTTATGTAATATACATTAAAAATAAATAAATCAAAAATAAATTAAATTAATGAGAAAACTTAATATACTGCATTTGATACACACACGTGTATATATTATACTATTTTGTTTATGGTTAAGTCTGATATCAAACTTAAAAAAGATTTTAATGTAGTCTATGATTAAACTAAGACATCCTTTAATTATCCTTTATTTTGTCTAATAGATATTTTTATTGTAACATTATTAGAATTATAATATATATTAAATAAATATTAATAAATAAGGGTCGCGTTTCGACTATAGTACGATACTTAGCGAGGGCGACAGGGTACATATTACCGTAGTATTAGCAGATTGAAACCACGCATAAGATTAATTTAATATGTACTTTCTATTTATTTTCAAGTAGAGAGCAAAATAGTAATTAACAAAAATCCGGGTGCGATTCGATTCGAAAAAACGTAACTCTCCGTTTAATGCAGTCGGGTAAAAATTGTATAGTGTATGGCATTCTGTAGGCTACAGAGCGTGCCAAAGAATTTTGCATATACCGGTTGACTGATAAAAGATTTTTACGTATACTGAAGCACATCAGTCACTCGATTCTGATACCTGAATATGTTAAAAAAATAGATAATAAATTTTGACCTGATTTTCCAATAAAAATATTTAGTACACACACTCGCGCACGACGCGTAGAAGTTCATTGTTAAAAACGTCGATTTACCAAACTCGCGATTAGACTCGTTAGTACACAGTGCGGTGACCATACCTTACATTTTTGAATATTACTACACTAATTTTGTCGAGATTTAATATGTGGTTAAACAACATTCTCTTTTTATTATATTTTTTATTGCTTACTTATGATCATTATCTATCTAAATCATGTCCTTTAATATACAAATAGACTTAAAAATAGACATTTAAATTTTGACCTAATTTTCCAGTAAACATGTTTAGTATAGACATCTGCGCACGGCGCGGGTTCAGAAGTTCATGTTTACAAACGGCGATTTACTGAGCTCGCGACTAAGTCCGGTAATAGAAAGATAGAATCTTATTGTGGCAGCTCATGAAGTAATTTACAAATATGTATTTATAAATTCAATATTTAAATATTAGTTTATTTAGTTTAATTTATTTAAAATTATAATATTATAATGGCTTTATTTCGTTATCTACAACGATTGGTTTCTTGAAAAGCAATTACCGTAAGCAATAAATTGTTATTTATACTTTAATCTAGTAATACCGTTTATATTTGACAAACAGAGTATCTCCTATTTACAAACGCTATTACTTATGACTTGAGGCAAGTCATAACGATAGTTAAGCACGCGACGGAATAAGTTTTATGAGATCACGATATTTTACCATCATACAAATAAAATAAACTTAAATCAAACGTTCTAAATGTAAAAAAATTTGATTGAGAAATATAAGAAATGAAATGAAATGAAAAATATTTGCAAGAATATGGGTGTCACAAGTTCACAAGCAAGAAACTACCTGGGGCCTAATTCACGTAATCAAGCGGCAAGCGAGTCGAAGGATTTAAGACACACATTTTCTTACATATTATGCCGCGTCGCAGCACGTCTCGACGTTCTATCGTGTTTATGTGTGTGAAAGCCCTAAGCGCTTTGACTCGTTTGACAATTACGTAAATTGGGGGGCCTGACCCGCGCAGCTTCAGCCGCGGATAAATTAGTATGTCGTCGACGAAGTTTTTCATACCGCCGTTCTGCCAGGTAGAACCTAAAGGGGCCGATTAGCTATACATGTCACTATTTAGAGGTAGAGTTAGTGTTAGAGTTTTTTTTTTATTATCGATAGGTAAGCGCTTGATCTCGATCTCGCCTGATGGCAAGCTAAAATGAGGCCTAAAATGGAACGCGCTTCCCTAAAAGATACCTGTTCACTCTTCTCTTGAAGATCCCCAGATTGTACTCGTCCGGGAACACAGACTCAGGAAGCATGTTCCAGTCCTTTGCAGTTCGAATGAAGAATGTTGAGTCGAACCGCTTTGTCCGGGTACGTGGAACGTCCAGTTCTGCAACGTTTTGCTTGAGTTCATGAAAATTGGTTTAGTGACTTAGTCATGAAAGTGTAACAGACATACATACAGATTTTACATTTATAATAATATATGTAAAGTATAGTGAACAGTATGGTTAAAAAGCGTTAAATGTTTCGGATACTTGTAAAGAAAAACTATCATAATATCCTAGCCGCATCTTGCAGCCCGCTGCATTATAACAGTTTTTGGAAATCCTACGGGGATAAAAAAATTCCGACATAGATGTACTCCATGTACTATTCCAAGTCATCATCTACTCGTGTGCTAAATTTCATCTAAATCGGTCCAGCCGTTTTTGCGTGATTAAGAAACAAACCTCCATACATCCAACGATGCAAACTTTCATATATTTTATGATATGCATGGAATTGATAGCTTAATTCGTCCACAGTCTGTGGCCGCCGTGACCACAGAATAAATAATATATTATTATTTATTACATACCGTGGCTCAGTTATAATTCACTCGGAAATGTTTAGAATTTTCTGGTTCCGTTAGAACTTCGGAATAAAAAGTATATAAAAACACACTCCTGTTCAATAGCTGCTCGTGTGTTGTAAGTATCAAGTCCATCTATCGGCTAGTTTTTGAGTTTTGAAGACACAAATATAAGGAACCTAAAGGGTATTGTCCATTACAGGCTATATGGTGACCATGTGTTTTTTTAAAAACCATTTATACCAATAATCATTATTTTATTTTTAAAACACGATGGTACTATTTTAAGAACTGGAATTTAAACTTAATTAGAAAATAAAATAAAAAGTGATTAACGTTAATTTTTCAATTCTAAAGTGTCATTGCGGCATAGGTCTGTGCCACGTTGATTGTAGAATTTAATCGATTTTAACATATAATCGATTCGCATTGGTGTCGATTATAATATCGTACATAACATACCTAAACATGCATATTTGTTTCTTTTCTTGTTTTCTTGTATATTCTGCTTTTATTTACAGACTTGTGTTTATAGATAAAACATAAATAACTAACAAATACTAAACTAATAAAATACAATCGTGAAAATAACGAGTTTATTTAATAAACGAACAGATAGATTTTGCTCGTTATAGGCAGTAAAAGTACTTTTTTAATGTAATTGATTATCATCTCTTTTAGACAAAATGACTGAAGAACTATTTCTTAGATGATAAAGTAGTATCGGATTATTTGTACAAATCGATTGTTTTTGCAATCTAGGACATTCAATTTGAGATGGGTGGTATAATCGAATGACTTCACTAATATTAACATTGATAGTCTATTAACAGATTCAGTAATCGGGAGCCCAAGTCATTTTTTGGATGTTACATGGAACAGATCTTTTTTTGTTCTAGTGGTATGAGTTTGGTCGCATTATTGATATAGTGGTAACATTAAGTTTACATATTTTAGATTCTTAAAAATACATAGAAAAACAAATAAAAAACATAAAAACAAATGATTATAATATGAAAATATATTTTTTCTTAGATTTTTACTTCTTCAACAAAAAGAATCAAGCTCCATTAACCTTACTATCTTGTGAATTTAGTGATTTGTTTAATTTATATGTCTGTTTTAAATATCTTATCATTCACACTATTAGTTTGCTAGCCGGTTTCAATTTTTATCGATCTCATTCGCGAACTACGATTCTTAACTAAATTAACAACTAAGAACGTATTTGTCCAATCGAAACATCCCGAGACGAGAGATTATAAAAATTAATCGAATGATTTCGTTAGATGTCATATTCACCCACCGCTACACTAATAAGCATGTGTCAAAATTGACATTAAAGGAACAAATAAACAGTAAACACGAAACAAACACGAAATAACAAATAACAATAGCTTATTTTCAATTTGCGATCTAGTATTCGGTTAATGTAAATGATTTTCCGGTTCTTTTTCTTGTCGTTTTGAATTGTTAGTTATCAACCGCTGCAAATGATGAACAGTTTTTACTTTTGGACTTGTAATCTGTTTGTAATTTTGACCCCGGCGTTATTTTAAACACTAAACCCACCGATCAATCGGACCTGGGCATGTTATTGGATTTGGATTCAACTGTGTCTGCGCCTTCTGTTAATTTGACTAACAATTGATGGCATTGATGTTTTGCATCGCAGGAGACGAAATCTGGAGCTTCTCGTAGTTCGATAATTATCTATGGATTGCTCCCCATGTGGTAAGACAATTTTTATTAAGATTACATTATTTTAATATAACAGGGCGAAGATCTTTGTAATATTGTGCTTATATATAATATAATATAAGTGTGATAAGCAGTATATGTTCACTTTGCAGGTGACAAATCAAAGTGCAGTCTGTCAATTTTACTGGATGTTGGTACTTCACAACTCAACATTTCTAAAATCCAGCCCAAGTGAAGAACATCCTCGACAGTTGTATGGGAATTGTATGTCAATATTACACAGTAGAAATCATGTTCTCAATGCAACTACACCGAGAACAATACACATAAGAATTGTGATTAATGAATGGATATCACCTTGTCCGGTAAATTAATAACAATCTTGACATATTCACCTAAACATACCTTGTACTATGTGTACTAAATATATAGGATAATTATATATTTAATAGAACTCTTTCACACACACAAATATATTTTATCCAACTGTTATTTTAAACAAAGACCCTTAGCTTCATAGTAAGGAGCTGAAGTCAACTATTGAGATAGCATTAATAATTTGAGTTTGTTTGTTTGTACATGTTCAAAAATACCAATAAAATGGAAATAAATGTGCAGTTAGTAATGACTATAAAGAGCATGGGGACTATAAAAGTATAGGTTTGTTAATAAAGATATTCCAAGTAAATACTTGCTGCTAGTTCCGTGTAATTACCACCTATCTTAGTTAGTTTATTACACACAAACATGTCTCACATTTTAAAAGTTAATAGTTATATTTTTAATGAATTTTATCTGATGAAAATTCAAATTGTTACAGATCCATGAAACAGATCACATTTGCTATCTATGTTGGCTCCCTGTAAATAGAATACCCGTTTATGGAGTCCCAGCAAATCCAGTACAGGTTCAGGAATTATGGTTCCTGTATTAGAGAGATATGTAGATCGAGCCAGCAATCTACTTGAAGAAATAAGCATATAGGCAATTGCACATTCTCAAGGGGAATAATACAAAGCAACCACATAAGCCATAATATATATTTGTATTTTATATAATAATAATATATTAGACAGAAATGTTTTATTACAATATTGTTGCAATTATCATGTGTAGGAAGAACGTAGGTTGCTCACGTAATGACCATTATCTGGTATCTTCTTTGGACAAGGCATGATAATTATATACAGCCCCCTGCCTAGTTCTTATAAAGTATATTAATAATCTAAGATGATTTATAAAACCATTACAATTCCTTATGTGAGTTTTATTTTAGAACATACTTTGTTTGATTTTGTGTTAAAATCTTATGATATTATGATATGCTTCAATATATAAACATAATACAACATGTGTATCATATTATAAATGTAAGTAATTGACATCATAATAGAAGAATTTGTTTTTAGCATGTTGATAATTATAAATAAATACACTTCTGCCGCACCAAGACTACAACTTTTACCATGCTGAATATGACATATTTTTACATTTTCCTGTTATTTTTTTATTATAAATAATTTTGTTTAGATATCAAGCATGCAAAATACTAGTTAATAAATAGCTGAGTTAATGGTCACATGTAGCCGAACAGTCCATACAAAGTGGTCGATTCCCTTTATATATAATAAATATAGCTAGATGAACCTACACTAGTCACGCTTTGTTGTGAACCTCGGAAAAAAGTAGCGGAAAAGTAAACCAAATAAAACCTTGGACGCGAATCGCGATTAATACCTTCGCTTTATGAATAAAGCAAGTAGCAATGCAATTTCATTATAATTCATAGTAAGAGTGTAGCTTCGTCTTTATACTCTCAAAGAAATACTAGTAAACCCAAATTTATTTTATCGCCTTCAAATGTGTTTCAGAAACGATTCACTTACGCCAACGAATAATCCAGTCATCAAAATATTTTTAAACGCTTTTTCTGAAATTGAGTTCAGTTCTCTTTATGTCTTCTATCGTATGAACTGTGCCACAAAATGGTAGTTTGAGTTTAAGAAAAAGAAAGAAGTCAGCTGGAGGCATATCTAGTGAATAAGGTGGTTGCTCGATGGTATTTCTTAAAAATTCGTTCACAATGATTACCTTGTACGAAGGCGTATTATAATTTTTTCCGTAATCCAAAATCTAAGAATGTTTTTTCACAAATCTGGCATTTTCCGTCGAATTCGCTTTCTTAAACGCCACCTAACGCTCAAATAATATACTTTATTTTCCGTTTGACATTCCGGCAAGAATTTTAGGTGCACAACACCGCGACAGTCAAAGAAAACAGTCAATCGTCAATGATCTAAGTAAAACCAGCACTATATTCAATTTTAATAACGGATGTAACTCATTCCTCTGTGCCAAAATAGATAACAGTTGTGCTAATTTAACAATAAATACAAATGAGTTTAAAACTATAATAAGTAAGTCATCCATACCCGATACATTTTTTGACTGAATGTAAAACACTCTCGTGTTCAATAACTATGTACTATTAAGCAAACAAATACCAAACCAATCATCCAATCAAGTTTTTTAACATTGTAAACTCAACTCAAACACACGGAAGCTATATTCTTGTAGATAAATAAGAAAATTCACTACTAACTTCTCGCACGGGCTTTGTACCAATGCATTACTTATTTCTGTGCTTATCGCAGCCATGTTCGTGGATGGTATAATAGCCGACATATGTATACATGTTGCATTATAATGCATGGTGTATACACCATCACACGGATGACAACATATCATTAACACCTTTGGTATCAGTCTCTTCCTGTTAGAAGAACGATCTGGTCGTTTGTCATCTCCATGTGGATATATCTCCATCACAAATTCTTTCCACCGCACTTTTTTATCCGCACCGTTTTTGCGAAGAGAAGTAAAAAATTTCGCTCCTTGTATCAGTAGGTATATATTAATTTTTTTATTTAACTATGAATATTCATTTTCAATACGTTGGTAGTTAGTACCAGTAATGGCAACATTGTAATGTGTGTTTATTTTATAGCATAACAACGATTTTATAATTGCATTCCGCACGTTAATAATGTCAAGCAATGGTGATAATAAAAGCAAATGTCAATTCTAAAAGAATTGTTTAGACTTTTATTTATACACACGTCCAGATAGGGTAATTTTAAGCAAATGACGTTTAAAAATGTTCTTAGAAATATCCATGAAGCTGTATTATATCTGGAGGCAATACTTCTAATACCTACTTAAAACCAATTTCAAATACTGCTGTCATCTTGTGATGTCTAACCCTCTCTTTCTAACATAGCTATATAAATAGAGATGGGGAGACCTCATAGACAGAAATGTAACGTAAATATTTGTTTCAATTGGTTAATACGAGTGCTAGCTCCACCTATACCTAATACTTCATGGAAATATCAGATTATTTGACGTGTCACTTGTGCATTTACGGTAGTCAAACTGTCGCTGTGTGCGTGGTTTGTGCGCCTGCTCTAATGTTTTAGGTATCCCTGCTTTCAATATAAAAAGGTAAAAGTTAAATTAAACTTAATATATTAGTATCGTATTTAAATATGTACAACAAAGAAAGTGTGTAAAAAAGTATACGATTTGGGTTTTGACGTTTTTGCAAGAAATGTAACTTAAACTTCACGTTATGCAAAAGTTTTGGTAGATTTAAATAGCATCATATCCACTCCCTTGCGAGATAAGTACTGTGCGTTCCAGCTGAGAACAGGACTGTCAGGATGACATATTGCGCGTAAGGTGTGCAAAAAAATCTAACAAAGAAATACTTTAAAAAAAATATTTTGATTCTAATTGGTATATTTTTTATTTAGATTCCTATCAGATCATGTTACATGAATATTATTTTTAATACTTTAGCCTATTCTGGATAAAGACAACCCAAACTCACAAAAATCACAACAAAATTGGCCCCGTCGTTTCTGACTTATAAGTGTTGTAGCTAACACGACTTATTTTTTATATAGATAGATGAACAGCTAGACTGATGTTTTTTGCTAATTTTTTATTCATGAAAATAATATTATTAAAACATTATTTGTTCTTCAATAAATCAGCAATATTTTTTAAACAAATATTTTTTTTTGACATCACTAATTTCACACTTGTGGTATGAAATTGAACAAGCGCGATCCTATTCTTATTTGGAACACATAGTAAAGGGAAACATATATACCTGTATATGTTTCAGACTTCAGTTAATCAGGATTTACCAACGGCATTTATTTAATTCCTATCGCCTCATTTTTAGAGACGTTTTCTTGCAATAATTGGGGACAGTAGCTTTAAAAATCATAATCAAATATAAAAGTATCTTCACGCCCGTAGCCCCGAAGAGGTAGGCAGATGTACAATAAGTGCACCCACGATTAGCCGAAGATATCTCTCCTTGGTCTCACAATGTGACAGGTGGCAAACCTATCGCCAACCGGGCACTTTCCAAACATTGTTTTTATCCGAAAACTGAAAAAAAACACATTTTAGAATTGCGCAACCCAGGAATCGAACCCGGGACCTCTTGTGATCAACTCCGACACCAGACCACTAGACCACAGAGGCGATTATTTAATCTAATGAAATGTAAAAATATTTTTATTTAAATAAACCTCTTACCTCGTATTGGTCTCGACTCCTTTGAAAATAGACCAACTACCGTTCTGCCCGACGTCGACTGACTGGCTATACGTGTTACACCATCGTGACTACTAGATGCTAGAGTCCTGCAATGTCTCACCCGGGTATTCGGAACCACCGCCTTACCTGTTCCTGCCGCAATAGCGTCGACGCTTGACACTGTCGTGTTCCTCTTTAAAGAGTAAGGTAACCGGTAGACTTCCCGCCACAGGATAGAAATGCACCATAAACATATTTGGTGACTATAGGCAATGGTTTCTCTTTCTACCAAGAGAACCATCTGCTTGTTTGTTACCTTATGATATATACAAAAGGTACTTTTGATATATCGGCATTTTTTTAAATTACTGCTGAATTGTAACGCGGTTGGCGAGAGAAACCTAGCGTGTTTATCTTTTTCTTTCATAATTAATACACTTATTACACGAATTATTACAAATTGCAAAAAAATGAGATTGGTATGTGAAGCAATAATAAATATTCCACGGTGTTTTATCTTCTAAATAACCTGAGATTTTAGCTGTTTTAGCAAGGGATTACAATGCAACTTAACCATCCTTGGTGTAATGTCTAACCATTAGGGCACTCTTATTTTTATTTATTTCAAAATTTTTATCAAAACCCGGATTATTTTTGTCAAAACCCGGTTCTTTCTGCGATGAATTTTTGTTTTATTATTTTTCTACAATTCAGTACTGTTATAAGTAATACATTGCAAGAGAAGAGGAATTTAAAGGAATCTATATTTATGAAATACAAAAATGTCTCTATGTCCGTTATATACTCGTACTTTGAAACCATCCAACCGTTGGGCCTTAAACCGATTTTTAGTTTTAGATACCACCATAGGCTACTTTTCTACATCTACTCTTCTAAGCTAAAGGAAGTAATGTTTTTGGCTCTCACGAATCAGGTTTAATATAATGTGAAATATAACCGACATATCACTTGTTAACAACTAATATATAATCCTTATGAAGAAAACAGATTAAGCGTATAGATATTTTGAATGACCGAAAGATAGAAATATAAAAATATAAAAATTACAAACTTAATTTTAATCGAAACGGTATTAATATTAATGCGTTAATTTTAATGTGTTATGACTTGCAGCACAAAAACAATTATTCAAGCAAACGTATAATTAGGCACACGTTGTGCTTGCTGGATTATATTTAATATTTTTTATATATTTAATATTTTTAGAGTTCCATAATCAAAAAACAAAGATACAGATCTTATATTATTACTGTCTAACACAAGCTCGATAGATGTAGAGCAAATGTAAATGTTACTGGAAAATTACATGAATTATTTTATTAAAGCAAAGTGAGCAAATTATTTCCCTGTGATTTTGGTGTTAGTGAACGATAATAATTAGGATTTAGGTGGTTTTGGTGTTAGTCAACGATAATAAATAGGTTTTAGGTGGTTTTGGTGTAATTCAACGTCAATAAATAAGGGTAAGTCTCGTGTCTCGAAGTCTCAGGATTTTTTGTAGAGTTAGTTGTCTCGGGTCCCGATTTTTTTTTTCCCAAATGAACTTAAGCAGTTGGTCCAAATAACCGCTACTGCGAAACCGGGCTTTTGGGGCGAGGAAAGTGCTCAGCCAGAATTTAAGTTAAGTGGGCTAAGAGCCCGCCCTAAGGTTGTCTCCTGTGAAACCGAACCTCGGCTTAGGGCAGTATCTTGACGATTGGTGGGAGAGTAAGTGGCATCAGGATTTCGACTCGCCAACGGCTCTTGACCGGAGTCTCGAGTGTTGGCGGGCCGAAACAATGGACCGAGTCGCCGCCGGCGGCGACTTTGGCGTGTGCGTGTGCGTGTGAATTGTGAAGTGTTTTTGTGATGGGATCGTCAGGATCGGATAGGATGGGTCCCGAGACTTTCGCGTTGAGATTCGAGGTGAAACACGGTTGACGAAATTGTATTGTAAAAATCATTGAAAGAGCCTAGCGTCATCTAAGAATTTATTGAATAAATTTACAATATTTAACTACAGAATACACACTAAATGCCTATGTCGTGTCGCTAAATGAGTTATTTTGTGATGGTTGATCACGATTGTGTTTACTCAGCACAGTCAGCGTCAATTTCATTTTATTAATCTATGATAAAAAGTTAATCTATGATTATCCCTACTAATATCATAAAAGTAACTGTTTGTCTGTCTCTTCTTCACGCCTAAGCCACTGGACCGATTTGGATGAAATTTGGTACAAAGATAGTTTGGGATCTGAGAAAGGACATAGGAGTTGTTATCCCGGAAATCCCACGGAAACGGGAACTATGCGGGTTTTCATTTTAGAAATTTTTCCACGCTAAAGAAGTCGCGGGCACAGCTAGAAAGAATAAACTAAGCAATTATTTAGACTTAAAAAACGTAAAAATTTTTAGGACTTCATTTTATGTTAATTTTAATTTATACAAAAAATTGCCATTTTTTCAGAAATTTACTCGGTTCTAATTTTATTATAAGAAATCTTAAGGTCGTGGTACGTCACAGGACTTTGTTCGTAGGCTGTCTCGTGTCTAAGGACTTTGAAACTGTCGACACTTCCCTATCCTTAATAATAATCGTAGAAATCCATATAGGGGGATAGGAGTTTAAGCGGCTGTTTTTCAGTCATTCCGAAAAATCAGGCTAAACGTGATATTTCGCTAGATTTTTTATTCGACATTTGACTTACCGGTGTAAGTCAAATGTCGAACAAAAAATCGTTTCAGCTTAGTGAACATAATATGATCGAATTGTAACTATGTCAATTCAATTCAATATGAGAGGATTGATATACCCGTAGCTTCATAATATCCCATATTATATAGTATCCCAATCTCATAGTATCATAGCATAGCATAACAAATTATATTTTAACGGTTTAATTAATGTATTAGGTATTTCCGAACGGATACGACATAGGGACCTTCAAGAAAAGAGCTTACTCATTCTTAAATGCCTAAAAAAATAATATAAAAAAAATAAATAAAAAATAAAGACCGGCAACGCAACTGCAAGACCTCTGGTATTGCAGATGTCCATGGGCGGCGGTGATCACTTACCATCAGGTGCACCTCTTGCTCGTTTGCCCCCTCTTCTATAATATATATATATATATATATATATATATATATATATATATATATATATATATATATATATATATATATATATATATATATATATATATATATATATATATATATATATATATATATATATAATTATTCATTTGCGTAAGTCAACGTTAATTCCGTTACATTCATTATCACGTATTGATACTCGTATGTCAGTGTCGATGCAATAGAAGGAGCGCTAATCTACACGCATGCCCAAAGGTGTATTAATAGCACCATCAATATTTGTAGGCACGCACCTGTTTTCTCTTAATATTAGAAGACTGCTTGTTTTTTATGTTACAAATATGATTGCTTTTGATATGTCTTTAGAATATTTTGTTTTCCATTAGAATCGCAAAGTTTTAAATGTTTAAGTCGAAATTTTATTTACAAATCTAAGTAATTTTTACATTATTCGTAGATGTTTACAAATTTAAGTATTTTTTACTTACTGTCGCCTCTGTGGTCTAGTGGTCCAGCGTTGGCGTTGACCACATGAGGTCCCGGGTTCGATTCCTGGGTCGGGCATATAAGAAAGTGTTTTTTCAATTTTCTGAGAAACACAAAAGTTGCCCGGGATTGGAAAGTGCCCGGTTGGCGATAGGCTTGCCACCTATCACATTTGTGGGACCAAGTATCTTCGGCTAATCATGGGTGCACTTGTTGTACCTCTGCCTACCCCTTCGGGGATATGGGCGTGAAGATACTTTAAGTATTTTTTACATTATTCGTAGATGTTTACAAAATAACTAATTTTTATATTATTCAAGAACCAACATTAATGTTACTAAATTTTATAATTTCTATATCTAATCTGTATATAAAATTTTTATATGTAACTAGCGATCTGCCCGCGGTTTCACCCACGTAGCTTTTGTTCCCGTGAGAATATCGAAAAGATTTATATACTAAAACCTTCCTCAAGAATCAATCTATCTATTAAAAAAACCGCGTCAAAATTCGTTGCGTAGTTTTAAAGATTTAAGCATACATAGGGACAGACAGAGAAAGTGACTCTGTTTTATACTATGTGTAGTGACTAGCTAACACGGCAAACATTGTTCTGCCTTTTTAACTACTCTTATTTTTTTTCTATATTTTCTCACCTTGTAAACCTTCCCTGGACTTCAATAATTAATTCAAAACCAAAATTAGCCAAATCGGTTCAGTCATTCTCAAGTTTTAGCGAGACTAACGAACAGCAATTGATTTATATATATATATATATATATATATATATATATATATATATATATATATATATATATATATATATATATATATATATATATATATATATATATATATATATATATATATATATATATATATATATATATATATATAGATTATTGTAGTACCGCTGAATGTGCAAAATGACATAAACGACGGATCAAACTGTATACTCCTTTCTAGGCAATTTCTTAGTTTATCAATGTCGCTTGCATTTACACACAGAAATACAGAGTTAGAATACTTACCGATGAAATAAAATTTACTCCAGAGGTATTTATTAAGCCTTATCTTTTTATTTGACAAGAATAAATAGCACAATATAGCATATTTCACTATTTTTAAGATATACCTGTCATGGCCAGATCGCAGAATAGGCCACGTCATGAAATGCTCGAGAATTTCATGAAATTATGACATTTCATGAAATTGTTTATTGTCCATTGCCCACATCATGATGTTCTTTGATCCGATCAATAATTTTGTCGATATGGTTAACTAAACGCGCGACTACTTCATGAAATGGTCAAAGTAGGGACAAAATTAATTGATCATATCGTAAAATAGTTACATTATCTACCGATAGAGGTGCCTAAAGCGCTTTGTTTATGTGTCAATATGGCGGCACCCTTTACCGTATGTTATTTAATAATGACCTAAAAACTATGTTGAAAGAAATTTAATATTTTCTAGCGTTCCTAGTTTTTATATCTGTCGTACTCAAAAACAATAAACAGTCACTAATATATTCTGGATTTTTATGAAATATCTTATGGACATACAATTTTACGACATGGCCAATCGTGGACGATAAAATCGTGAAACGTAAACGATTTAACGATCTAGTCGATTTCAATTTTATTGCCCACATCATGAAATGCCACCATTTCATGAAATTCTCGAGCATTTCTTGATGTGGTCAGTTCTGCGATCGGGCCACGACATATCTACAAGTGTTTGACATTTACATACATTTGCTCATATGAACGGCTACGTATTTTGCACGCAACACCATGTCTATTAGTATTTGTGTGGTCTGTGACAAACAGACTGAAGGCTGATTTTGAAAACGTTTGCAGTGTTTCAGTTTGGAGGTTTCCGGCTACATTTGTTGGTAAACTTATGCATGAGACATTCCAACCTCATCATACGGATGGTGATCGTTGACTCTCCGTCAGGACAACTATCTACCTATTTTCTATCCTATAAAATATATGAAGAAATAAAGAAAACAACTAAACGTGTAGGACACAAACTTCATTTCGACTACAGAACCCATCATTCTGTTTAGTCCGACACGCATTTGGCCGGTTTTCATACAAGCCATTACGATGCCAATTGCTAATGTAATTCATAGAGATGTCTCTTTTGATTTACCTTTTTATGATATCCTATTTGTTTTTGTTTACAATCATTAGGTCGCGAGTTTCATTATCTGTACGTCTTACTCGTATTTCCCTCATAATCTGTTCACACTTAGAATTAAATGTATATAAATTATACAGACGTACATTATTGAACGAGCGGGCGAAGTTCTCCGAGCCTAGTGAAACGATTCGGCGTTTATTTGTTTGTATGTATGACGATAACTTTATATATGTAATACAAAATTTGTAAATTGTAAACGGGAAAAATGACGAAATTTTGTTAAAGAAATGTAATGATAATTATTTGTTTAATACACCTAGTAATCAGTACATATTGCATTTGCCTTCTTCATGTATGACGGGAGTTGCCATTCAGAGGTTGTAAAGATACTTGTATTTAATAATAATTTACTCAGTATTTAAGAAAAGTTAAGTTAAAAATGTATAAAAGAAATGTCCTTTTACAAGGACTTTAAATATATATATATATATATATATATATATATATATATATATATATATATATATATATATATATATATATATATATAAGAGGAAAAATTGTTAATTAAATTTATTTAGAATCTATAATTTTACGTGTAGTTTTGCAAGTCAGCCGTGATCAAATGATCAAAAGATTTTTGATACTATCAGTGAAACATCTGTACATGTGCAATATTCGTTGCAATAAATCATTGATTGACAATTCAATTAATGATAGTCGGAACGCCGTAAATTATGGTAGACAAACTATTTAGACAAAAATTATCAATTTCGAACATAAGGGAAATCGTTCAAGGAGTTACCTAGGTATCTAGTCAAGTCGGGATGAGCATGACATCTAATCTAAGACACCAGTGCATAGCCAATGTTTTTATATATTTACCCCCACGAATTTGTTCTCGGCAGAACCCATGATTTTTAGCCAGGAAAATTAGTTGAAAAAAATGAACGATTTTGTTGAGTTTTTTTCTTTGAACCTGTTTACCGAAGTAGGTATGTTTGTTATAAACGTTTTATGTCAACATATCTTCTACAAAAATCAGTTCTATGGAAAAGTCACGTGAGATTGTTAGCTTAGCAAAAAAATTGGTTAAGCGCTGGTGTATTAGAATAGAATTCGGTTGAAGTTATGTATATACCAACTGGGCTAGTAGGGATTGTAAAAAGCGTGAAAGAATCTAATCTAATGTTAATCAAAATTATACCATCGCAAATCACAGTTCGGGATTAACCACCGCCCCGTTGGTGGAGTGGTTAGCGACCCTGACTACGTAATCGACGGAACTCGGGTTCGATCCCCGACGGGGACAAGCATTAATTGTGTGAGAGGAAAATATATTTCCGGGTTTGGGTGTTTATTAAATATATTTCAGTATTTATATATGTATTTTTATGTATTAGTATCGTTGACTAACACCAATAACACAAGCAAAGAATTTGCTTACTTTGGGGTTAGATCAATAGGTGTAATTTGTCCCGTGAATATTTATTTATTCAATGAAAAAAAAATACACTCATCTAATAGGAAACAAACAAGCAGATGACTTCTGAAAAAGACACAGATAACGATTGTTTATAGACACCAAACATGTTAATGAAACTTACCATCCGTATGACCAATCAAAATGTCATTTGTATAAGTTTAAAGATATAACCAACGTCTATAGAAATCAAATATATAAATAGAGCGTTGCCATTTGTACGGTGGATGTTCCACGTTCATAAGTTTACTGGCTACCTTAGCCTCCAGATCGAAACCCGTTAGTGACAAGCACTGACGTTGTTGCAGGAAAATGTAAGTCCCCTATTTTAGTTTCTGCCCCTTTTGAAGAATAGACCAACTGCCGTTCTACCAGATAGGTCGTAAAAGGCAGCCGATTGGCTATACGTGTCACCACCGTCGTGACTAGTACTTGGTAGAAATCTGCAACATCTCGCCCGAGTTTTTTTATATCATAAGATAGCAAACAAGCAGATGGGTCTCCTGATGGAAAGAATCAACCATCGCCTATAGACACCAAATATGTTAATGGTGCGTTGCTATCTTGTGGCGAGGTTTAATGCCACATGCGGCAAAAATAGGTAAGGCGGTGGTACCAGACCCGGGCGAGACAATGCAAAACTCTACCACCTAGTAGCCACGATGCTAGTGACTCTTATAGCCTTTAGGTCGCTTTTTACGACCTGCCTAGCAGACTGTCAGTTGGCCTATTCTAAAAAGGAGTCCAGAACCAACACGGAGAATATGATAATGGTATATATAACCAGGTATATGGTAACACCGCCTTAGCTATCCATGGCGCAATAGCGTCAATGCTTGTCATTGTCGTGGTTTGGAGGAAAAGATAGCTGGTATACTTATGCATATGGCATTACCACCCTACCACACGGATAGCAATGCACCATTAATATCTTTGGTGTCTATAGGCGATGGTTTCAAACTTCTAAGCATATTCACTTTTATCAAGAAAACCACCTGATTTGTTGCTATCTAATTATCTATGTTTAATATTATAAATGCGAAAGTTTGGATATTGGGATGGATGGATGGATGTATATTTATTACTCTATCACGCAAAAACTACTTAACGGATTTGGATGAAATTTGGCATGCCTGGAATAGCATATAGGCTACTTTTTATGGCGGAAAAAATGGATGATTCCACGGGATTCACCAAAAACTTTTATAATGCAGCGGGCTGCACTTTGCAGCTAGTACAATACAAAACATGTTAGGAAAACGTCGCCAATCTCTCTCACATGTTGCAGAGACCTGTCTTTTTCTCCTAGTCATGATGGTCGTGACAGTTTTAACCTTCTCGCGCCTTTTACAAGCGGTTTAACGTGATGATAGATGGTTTCAAAGAGACCCGAACCACCATGATTAAAAGGTGCATTTATAAGTCGTTCTAAACAAGTAATTATTTATTATTTTATAATTAAGATCCACCGGAAATAGTTTTCTTCCCGCTGTGTAACATTTGATATAATATTCATATCGCGATAGTTTTACAGTCTGGTAACTTACAAGTTAATTCTCACAAATCCTCGCCCATCAAGAATGTTGAGTTCATTTAAATACAAAACACATTGTCTGCAGAATTTTAATGAGTTATGTTTATAATATTTTAATTAATATCGTAAAGGTACACTAATTAAATATCCCTCCCTATTACCTTTATGTGATTTTCGTAAAGGTTATTTTCTTTTTTTAATAATACAATATGCTGGTCTGAGATATGATAATATAATTATCGTATTAATAACAAAGAATAATTACTATTAGGGTTACTTAAGTAAAAAAGTAGTTTATGTTGGCCTAAAACCACCTTCGCATTATTGCCTTTCAAATGAAACTGGTTTGGGACGCATCTGTTGGATGGTTTTAGAGTTTATTACAGGCATAGGTAGATTTTTGTGTTTTATATATTATATTTAATATTTACTAGTGACCCGCCTCCGCCGGCGTTGCACGGGTGTAATGTAAGCGCACATAAATAAGTTTTTACGCCAAATCTTTGAAATTCTTAGTTTTTTTCTACAATAATATGCATGTGTTTTAGAGTTTATTAGTTTTAGAGTTTATTACGGGCATAGATAGATTTTTGTGTTTTCTATATTATATTTAATATTTACTAGTGAACCGCCTCCGCCGGCGTTGCGCGGATTTAATGTAAGCGCACATAAATAAGTTTTTACGCCAAATCTTTGAAATTCTTAGTTTTTTTCTAAAATAATATGCATGTGTTATACATATAAATCATGCTCTTGAATTACTCTGTCTATTGATTAAAACCTCATTAAAATCCGTCGCGGAATTAAAAAGATACCAATAAGCGAATATACAGTGAAAGCGACTTTCGTTTTATACTATGTAAATATTTACATAAATATTGTTGAGTCGATTTAACCAAAAGAAAACTAATTTGCTTGTGATTTGGGTTATATCTATTTATACTAATACAAAAACAGAAATACATAAATAAATAATGATATACATTTAATATACACAGAAACCTAGAAATACAAACACAATATATGCTAATCACACAAATGTTTGTCTCTGCCGAGAATTGAAACCGATCCCCGTTCGTTGATTTATGAGGGCCACTAACTACTCGACTAACGCTGTCATTCATATAAAAATTAAAACCATATAAATTATACGGAAAAAATATCAAAACCATACCCTTAAACTGGTAGTCAGAGGTCCAACTAGTGCACCTACTAACTACTAGCTAACCGGATTAACTGCCACGAATGGTCCTTTGTAGTGGCCCGCCTCCCGGACAACCGAACACATTGCATGCCTTGTTTAAGGCAAGTTTCCAATAAAACTGAGAAAACAATATCCTATCCTATATCATATTAGTGTCATAAATGTGAAAGTGTGTATGCTTAGAAGTTTGTTACAACTTACCTCAATAAGCATTTGGTCATACTATCGTCCTTGACTAACATGCCGCCAATATCAGCTTTCTGAAACCTGCTAAATTAGAAATAAAAATTTATTGTTCTCTCTTACCAGAAGATACACTAAAATTCTAGTAAGGCAGATCGATAAATATTTTTCTTGGTGAACTGCCTGATTGGTAGTGCGAGATACATAGTAATAAGACAGTTGATTATTTTAGCTGTCATTCTCCGCAAGATAGACTCACTCAGTTGGTCGTTTATGTCTTCGATGAATATTATTCTAATAAAATTTAAATTAAATCCGGTCTTCACATTAACCTCCTAAGTACATTGAATATAGAATGTATATGTATTATGTTATCTTTATGAGTATATAATATTATGTATTACGTATACATTATATATTATGTATATTTGTATAGAACATAAAATCTGAAATAGGAAACATTAATTTATTACATGTAATGCATTAATTATAAATAAATAAAACAAATAAATAAGTATTCACGAGACAAATTACACTTTGATGTAACCCCAAAGTGAGCAAATTATTTACTTGTGTTATGGATGTTAGTCAACGATACTAATACATAGAAATACATATTTAAATACTGGAATATATTTAATAACCAAACCCGAAAATACAAACATTTATGCTTATCACACAAATGCTTGTACTCGTCGGGAGTCGAACCTGAGCCCCGTCGATTGCGTAGTCAGGATCGCTAACTACTCGACCAACGGGGCAGTATATTAATATATTATAATTAATGCATTAGGTACTGATTGAGACAAATTTGTTAGTTTACAAAAAAAGTTAATAATACGAGTACGTAAGAACTCTTTGCTCATTCTCAGATTAAATAGATGACACTTGTTTTTTTTTGTTACTTTAGGATGATACTTTGATTAGCTTGTTTATACAGCCTTCTGTGTTTTATAAATAATTTTAATTTTTGTTGCATTTTATACAAAAGATTATTAAATATTTAGTGTCTTATCTGTCCGACATTTTTTCTTATTTGTTTGGTTGGTTATAAATAAAAGAAAGTGTTAACTTTATGGCAGAAAATAAAAAGCTTTTCTTAATTTAGCAATCAGAAAAATCGTACAAGTTTGATTAGTTTCATAACCTCTATTTTCCTTTTTTAAATTTATTTGCTATTAAAAATTGTCCATTAAATTCTATTATGGGCTTATTCACAGAAATCATATATAGGGCTTATTGTACAAGTACATTAAATTAATTTGATTATTTTGACCGACATTATATTCTTGTAACACTTTTTAGGGTTGTTCCGTATTCACCCTATGACGTCTCATCCCATTTCTTCACTCATCCTAAACTAGTATTCTTCACTCATCCTAAACTCAACCTGTAAAATTATTTTAGTATATTTTCTTAATTTAACCTAAATGTAGTCCACTTATCCCAAGATGAATATTTCAAAAAAGTATGGATAGCAAAATAATGTTTAATATTTTTTTTAAAAGTATAGTATTAATAGATTTAGCACTTGCAATAAACAGTTGTAAAACGTAAGAGAAAATAATGAAAACTGTTTTATTTGCACCTATTGAGAGTTACCACGTGTATTATTAACTATCACCTGTGTCCAAAAGTGAAAGAGATAGAAACCTTTGTTAGAAAGATATAGATACATATTGTATCCATTTGCCCCGTATTTATCACTCTTAAACCGGTTTTAATTGTTTTAACTATATTGCGAATTAGCTTTTATCAGTTTACCACTAACTGACAAGCGGAAAGTATCTCGTGCATAAAATGCAAAATAATTGTGATGGTGACTTGCGTTATGTGGATTCGCAAAGAGGCCGTAAATTAATGTTATATAACCGTTTTCAATTCCATAAAAAAAAAAAACAAAATAAAGACGGTAGTATAATGTGGCGTTGCATAAAAGCAACAGCTTGTTATGGAAGTGTAAGAGTGTTGAACGAAGTCGATCTAAAAGGAAGTTCCCATAGTTGTGAACCTAGTGAAATTAATAATGCTGTGAAAGAAGTTTGCACAATCTCAAGGACAGAGTGAAGTCAGGTCAATGTAAACCAATACCAACATTATATCAAGAAACTATATTGTCATTACATGAGCAGTGTCTCAATTTAGTAACAAAGTTGCCAGACTTCAAAAATATTAAGATTGGTCTCTACAATATTAGCAATAAGAGCCACGGAGTAAAAAAACAATACTTAAAACTGGTGCTGAAGTAGAAGTTCTTAATGCATATCAATACTTTTTACTTTTTGACTACCAACAAGATGAAACTCGGATACTAGGTTTTGCAACACAGGAAGGGCTGTAAAGAATGGCAACAGTTTGAGTCTATTATGCTGATGACACATTCAAATGCTGCATCAAACCATTTTACCAACTTTATATTATACATGAAGATATGGGTGATGACTATGAAAATACTAATATTATCCCGTTAGTATATGTTCTCCTTATATCAAAGACTAACAAGACCTACACTACAATGTTCAGTGTTATCAAATCTCAAATACCGAATTGGAATCCTAATAAAATATTAATTGATTTTGAAAAGGCTGTGATAAATTCAATCCAAACTATTCTACCAAATACAGAAATTAAAGGTTGCTATTTCCACTTTACTCAAACTCTTGTTAAACGCGCAAAAAACTAAAACTTACCAAAAAAGAAGCCAGCTCAAACATCTTGCCCTATGCTTAGCTTTGTCGTTGTTACCAGAAAATTTGATTGACGACGCTTATCTCTACATTATGGAGGACTGTCCGACTCGAAACAACATAACGAAATTCAATGACTCTTTCATGCAGACATGGCTAGAAGGGGGCAAATTTCCACCATCTATTTGGAATGCCTGTGGACGAAAACAGAACGACGAACGCGGCCAAAAGCTGGCATGCAACTTTAAATAGATTTATTCCAAACAAGAAAGTAAATGTGCTGCAAATACTAAACATTTTAAAGCTGTTACAACACGCAAGAATTCTGCAACATCAAAATGGTGCGTCAACCTCTTCCTCAGTAAATGAAAATAACGACAGAATCAACAGTGATATTCAAGAGTTACTTGATGGACAAATAGTGTTAGGCCACTGTTAAGAAAAATTGTCTCCATTTATTTATTTTAAAGCGTAAACGAAACTAGTTTTATTTAATTTAATAATACCCCTCAATCTGTGATTTAAAAAAAAAATTAAAATGTACCTTTATATTTTCTTTTTTTTAAAACTTATAAATGATAGCTATGATGATAATACTTATAAGAAAGATTTTATTTTTATGTAAGCAAATTATTTGTCTACGTAGTTTCTTATTCGAAGTGATTATGTTGTTACCTATGTCATGTTGCATGTAAGTTAATGGTTCCTCTTTAATCTGTGATTTATAAATATAAGTTTTTATAAATTGGACACCTTCGATGATAATAATAATTAATAATAATTCACGGGACAAATTACACTTACTGATCTAACCCCAAAGTAAGCAAATTATTTGCTTGTATTATGGGTGTTAGTCAACGATACTAATACATAGAAATACATATATAAATACTAGAATATATATAATAAACACCCAAACCCGGAAATACAAACATTTATGCTCATCACACAAATGCCTGTCCCCGTCGGGGATCGAACCCGAGTCTCGTTGATTGCGTAGTCAGGGTCTCTAACCACTCGACCAACGGGGCGGTCGAATGATGATGATGATTTTAAAATTAAGTATGATTGTTTCTTGTTAGCCAAAATTTAAAAATTATTGTCGTGTTGATTTTATGAAAGATATACCTTATCACATAATTTTCTTAATTTTAAGTTCATTTTATACATATTAATCGTTCAACATTTTTAAATTTGTTATATTTATATTTGTGTGTAAAATTATTTAATTTATAAATATAAGTTTTTATAAATTGGACACCTTCGATGATGATGATTTTAAAATTAAGATTGATTGTTTCTTGTTAGCCAAAATTTAAAAATTATTGTCGTGTTGATTTTATGAAAGATATATCTTATCACATAATTTTCTTAATTTTAAGTTCATTTTATACATATTAATCGTTCAACATTTTTAAATTTGTTATATTTATATTTGTGTGTAAAATTATTTAATTTGTGCCTTATTGTAAAAAAAACATGTTTTTTAAATGAGTATATTATTTTATGAGAATTCCTGCAGTTTTATTTTACTGAACGACCTTAAAGAAATGGTTAACTGAGCTTAAATCTCCAAAAAAAATATTTGTTATTTCTCTTATATTTTTAAAGAATTAATGTATTAGATTTAGATACGAATGTTTTTGGTATGAATAAGGAAATTCAAATATTTTTTTTGTTGTGGTTAGAGTAAGGAAAATAACTAGGCTGAGTAAGGAAAAAATAATGAGTAGGGTATAATAGGATGAATATGGAATCTTTTTTTTCTTGTTTGAAAATTCTCATCAATCTCCTTTTAACTCAAAACTTTGTTATTCAAATCCAAAAATTTCAATTCCATTCGATACTACAAAAAAGTTTTCACGAAATATTGTTCTCTTAATTGTGTGCCACATTAAATGGTTACTTTTTGCAATGCATAATCTAATGTCGTCGTCAAGTTCTTGTAAATAATCGTCGCCTAATTCACACACAGATTGATTGCTTTGAATGAAGTGATTTGATCTTCTCAACATCGGCTCAAAGCTGCCTTGTGCATGAAAAACAAAACTGGCTACATTAAATCGTTCGCGGAATCGGTAACTTCATTTCTACCAGTTTTTGTTTCGAATCCTCGAGAATCCTCATCCTTGTACTGTTCAAACATATAAATTTATGTCTAAAAGGTCGTAACCACGAAATGATTATTGATTTCACTTTTAAATTTCATCAACAAACAGGCTTTTCAATATTAAATAGCGTCATTTCGAGGAGGGTGGCAAATTGCCCCTTTTTCCCCTGTTTCCATCTTACTGATGCAGGAATGTATATCATGCGAAATGTCCACGTTGGTAAAAAATGAATTCCATTTAATTATGGACGATTTAAAAATCTGTGAACAATGCGAACGATCCTTTGTAGCGGCCAGCCGGTTTTTATTAATGATAAAACTAATTTGATAATTCCTTATTAAAATTCGAAGCAGGCCTTTCTTGAAAGGGGAGATATTCTCAATGTTTATACGTGTTTTTGGACGTTTATTTAATTAATATGACTTGAATTCATAAAAAGATAGTTTTAGTATTTATTATTAGGGTTTTTGTTGTAATTAAAAGTATTTATATTTTATACTTTTCGTCATTGTGTTAAAATGCACTTTTACTGCTTCACAAAACATTCTTTATTTAGTTCAAATCTCCAACGTGATGCCAAGTCACGTCAATATAATTAATAATTCAATAAATAAGCTTCAAATAATTGCTATGGTTTCTGAATTACTATTGACTAACTATTTATTTTATGGTCAAAATGCTCAGCATAAATCCATTGCTTTCAACCAAAATTCTCACCGTATTTATATTGTTTATGAAGTTAGTGCTAGATTAGGTGATGGCGAATTGTACTCGCGATGAAACTTCTATAAACACATTTTTGGTAGCGGCCTAGGCAGGGTAAATGGGAC
Source organism: Apodemia mormo (assembly GCA_036924255.1). Classification (NCBI taxonomy): domain Eukaryota; kingdom Metazoa; phylum Arthropoda; class Insecta; order Lepidoptera; family Riodinidae; genus Apodemia; species Apodemia mormo. The sequence goes on from JAUPFN010000003.1 coordinate 9,723,070, forward strand.
GTCTATAGACCTTTTGGTTCACCATGGTTCAGCTGTTTGTCGGTTGGCGAAAGAAGTGAGGATTCCCATCGCTGCAATACATTTAACTAAGAGTCAACCATCGCCTATAGACACCAAAGGTGTTAATGGTGCGTTGCTATTTTGTGGTGAGGTCTAATGCTACATGCATAAGTTTACTGGTTACCTTACCCTCGAAACCGGAACACGAAGCACTGACGCTATTGCGGCAGAAATACGTAAGGCGTTGGTACCAGACCCGGGCGAGACAATGCAGAACTCTACCACCTAGTAGCCACGATGGTAGTGACTCGCACAGCCAATCGGTCGCCTTTTACGACCTGCCTGACAGAACGGCAGTTGTTCTATTCTTCAAAGGAGCCCGGAACCAACACGGGCGTAAATCATGTAGAAAGAATGGTAGATGAAAGGTTAACAAAACATATATACAATGCGAATGTGGAAAGATGTAGCTACCGGGGAAGACCAAGACTGACATACCATGATCAGATTGATCGAGTATTGTCCGAAGGTGGTGTCAAGAGTCTTCGCAACCGGCGTGTGTGTATGAAGAGAGTGATGAATGTGGAGGAAGCTAGACAAGCCTGCAAGGAGGAAGCGAGAAAAGCCTGCAAGGATCGTGATGTACGGTACTCGATTGTCTCTGCCTACCCCGTAAGGGATCTGGCGTGAAGATATGTATGTATATAATTTGTCAGATGTCATTAACAACATGCACACATCAACATGTAAGATCATAAACAAGCAGATCTATGAACATATACAAAATCGCTCTATGTTTATTTTCCCTTTTGCTACTATTATTTTTTCTTTTCATTTTATATTTTGTTTATTTGTTAGTTTTATTTAGTTTATCGCCTCTGTGGTCTAGTGGTCCAGCGTTGGCGTTGACTACATGAGGTCCCGGATTCGATTCCCGGGTCGGGCATATAAAAAAGGTGTTTTTTCAGTTTTCTGAGAAATACAAAGTTGCCCGGGATTGGAAAGTGCCCGGTTGGCTATAGGCTTGCCACCTATCACATTTGTAGGAACAAGTATCTTCGGCTAATCGTGGGTGCATTTGTTGTACCTCTGCCTACCCAGTCGGGGATATGGGCGCGAAGATACTTTTTTTTATTTAGTTTAATCTTTTCTAATACTTTTTATTGTGTTATTATTAGTTTTGTATGAGTAGAATTAATGGTAAAATATATTTTATTCATTAAAATAAGAGGTTAGTTTAAATAACAAGTCTATCAAAACTAACAAGTCTATAGTGTTCGGTATCTGACTCATGTATTCGCAATTAATATTGGAGACACATTGGTCGGCCATAACCCGGCGTCGGAACCATAGATATTTCAAGATTTATGTGTTTAAGCGACGCTAAAAGGTTTCGGAGAGTCACCGAACGATAAGTAGCCACCATAATTAGTAGCCACGCGACCACCGAACGTGGTTTCGAAGAATTGGGACGATTAAAATATATTACCAAATTAGTGACGTAAAATTAGTTACATCACATGTTTTTTTCTTAAATTCCTTTTCTATAGTTGTGTAAGGAATAAATTCAAAAACTACCAAATTGATTAATGTATCTTAAAGTATCATCACTCCTGGTTCTTTTGCGGGGTAGGCAGTGTAAACCGAACGATTATAGAATTTGCGACATATGAATAGTAGTCCCTGTCGCAGCATTTTACCGATAATATAACGATTGGTCTGAGAGTCGGTGGGAGATCGTCCTTCACCGATCTGATAACCAGATGAGACGTATATTTTATCAAATATTATTTATAAACAAATATGCCTATGATTACTTGCCTATTCAAAAGTGCTCATGGCAAGTTTTTAGCTTGGCAACAACAGTACTTTGAGTACGATTTTTATAGGCAAGTATATGTGATTGATTTTGTAATAAAATAATCTAAAATTTGATATAACTTTTGTTAAGTTAGCAGGTCACCTATATTCTCTGTTCACACATGTTTGCCAGGTAGCCATACACAGAAATGAGTAGGCAAGCCTACCTAAGCATATTCTGTGTGTTAAAAATTATCAGTGAAATAAATTTCATTTGGTTATCAAAAGTATTAAAAGTGATGAAAAAAATTGGATTAAAATTAATTTAATTAAAAATAGCCATGAGCACTTTTGGATAGGCAAGTAATTATAGGCATATTTGTTTAAAAATAATATTTTATAAAATATACGTCTCATCTGGTTATCAGATCCGTGAAGGACGATCTCCCACAGTCTCCTCTACTAGATTATCCATTATTTCTAGCGATAACCGGTACCGTCAGTTTTACGCGCTTATCAAGACACGAGATTGGTAACACAACTCCCACCAAACTCAGAGCTGCTTCTGAGATTTTGGATTTTTAAGAAAAGCTTCGAAAAACCTTAATAACACTTTTGTCCGTCACAGGAATCGAGCCCGGGACTTCATGATCTGAGCCGAATAGGCTAATTTCTTTACCGCCAATTTTTTTTATTATTGTTTAGGTAATAATTTAATAAACGATTAGTGTAAAGTATTAAGTCAAATAATAATAATATCGCTAGATAAATTACACAAATCAATCTAACCGCAAAGTAAACAAATTATTTGCTTGTGTTATGGGTATTAGTTAACGATACCAAGACATAGAAATACTGTTACATACATAATAAACATCCAAAACCAGAAATACAAACATCTATGCTCGTGACACAACTATTTGACCCTGTTGGGTATCGAACCCGAGCCCCATCGATTCGTAGTAGCTAGGTTCGCAAACAAGTCGACCAACGGGACGGTCAAAAAAGATGCCATGGCTTTATTATTTTATTTTAAATAACCGGGATTCCTATTATATAAAATCTCCATACTCAAGGTGTAATTAAATTACCTATAATATCCTTACAACATTACAACAGGAAAACTTAAACCGACTTCAATATGTTAACTAAACCACATATCTCAAAAACTACAAACATAGATTTTGATAAAACTTGGACTGTTCCCTGAGTTGAAATATACCTAATTTAAATCAAAACGTTCATCTCTTAGCCTAAATACGAGTAAATCATCATACTTATCCAATCCCAAAATTATAACATACATACAAGTCAAACTGATAACGTCCTTTTTTGAAGTCCGTTAAAATAAATTAAAATGTCGATAAGAACCATGTAAAGCTTTCCTACGAGTATAAAATATCATAAATTTAAAATTGTTAAATCAAAACATAACAAAAATGAGCACCATTGTATTTGACTCGAGCGGTGCCTATGCACCGCGCACGGGGCTTCACCATGATGATAGAATTGAATGAAATACAACAACTAGTCTATGTATATTTTACGTTGTATATATTTTTATATTTGCAATTGTTTATATATTTTTTTTATTAACTATACTTTGATTCTGCCTGCACCAATATATTTAAATACTTTTTAAATTAATAATAATTGATTTCAGCGATCAGAAATTAGAAGAACTTTATTCAATAAAACTTTTTACAAGTTATTTTGACACGTCAACATTTTTTAAAACTACTACGGATCGGACTACTATGGATCGGAACGGAAAGCGATGGTTCTTACTTCCACCAGGAAGACCATTGGTATGTATGCTATCCTATGAAACTAAAACTCAAAAAATATAATATTTAAAATATAATATTTTGAAATTTAAAATGGTATTCGACGTAGTTTTTTGAGATCTAAAAAATAATGTATTAGCAAAATTGATTGGTTGAAAAATCCCTACGTCATGTAGGAAAAAACTTTTCGTCAACGATTATTATACTCCCAAAAGGATAAACCGATTTAAAACTAATTTACGGCATTTGACGCAATATTTATAGAAGAGTTTTTTTAGAATTGTGTACATTAGATACAATAACCTACAGATATTAAAAAAACACTGTCCGAAATAATATTTTTTGAGGTGTTTTTCAAATTTCTCAAATATGATGGACCAAATTGTTACAAATTTTCAGGAAAAATAAGATTAGTGAAACCCAATCGAATGGCTTCAAATCATCAACGTCAAATTAAGGTGGCTTTTTCCAATAAATAGTTCCGCAGAGGAGTAGTGTAGTAGGCTTCTATTCGAAGTAGTAAAAATCTAAATAAAATGAAAAAAAAGTAATCAAAATATATTTTATACTCATTGATATTCCTGTACGTACCTGTAACAAACAAAATATAAATAATTAATATTAAGAGTATAAAAATTGTTAGTCGAGTGATGAGCGATCCTGACTACGCGACAGCTCATGGGGCACGGTTTCGATGGACGACAAGGACAAGCACATTTTGTGTGGCGAGCTTAAATATATGTCAATGTCAATTTGAGTAATATTTCAATATTTTTATCTTTCAATATTTCAGTATTAATATGCATTGATGGTCCGAGCCCCCTATGAAAAGTACACTATCTGCCATTCCGCAAGGCAGTTCGTCAAGGGCTAGGTGGTAGAGTTCTGCAACGTCATGCCCGTGCCCGTGTCCGGTACTACCGCCTTATCTATTCTTCAAATAGTCTAAAACACCTAGTTACAGATGTATAGAGTTTATTACAATTTTTACCAAAACAAAAAGTACCGGAAATCTAGTATCGGAAATTTAGTTCTAAATGAGTTTTTATGCGAAACTTAAGCTCTGCGGGAGATATATATATATATATATATATATATATATATATATATATATATATATATATATATAAGTTTACAAAGCGGTTACATACCTAAACCGATTTGTCACCTTTTTTTGGTTGGCTGACTACCTGTTATAAATCGGGACTTAATGCAGTTGATTAAACGTCGGTGCATTGAACGGTATTTATTTTATCAATATAATCAACAAACAATAATATCATTTAAAATAATCTGATTCATAGACCACATGAATACTAATAGACACGCAATTGAGAAGGAAACTTATTGCCGCGCAAACGCTCCTGTCAACGTCAAAAATGTCACACATTTAAAGATATATTATTTGTGTGTGTAATTGCAAGTTAAACTGACAAACTAAGAAATTGTCTTGAAAGGCGTATCCGTTTAATCCGTGGTCTGATTAAAATGTTTTGTAAATCCCACTGGCATAATCTGAATATATACTAGTAATCTGTTTAAGCCTAGTTCGCACTATGTCATTATTTTAATTAAATGAGGAAGACTTAAACATTCGCTATTTCCAAAAAATCGCATTTTGGTTGAAAACAGTTCACAAGCGAGTTGTGTTTTGCAAGATGAACATCCTACAAAGCGACAGACGCACGGAAAGCAGCGTAACATGCCAATTAACTCGAATAAACGAAAAGCTTACACTCATTTAGTCAGTGTGTTTAGTAGGCGCATGGTGGGGCAAACTACTCGCCCGAGAAAAATATGATAAATGGATCCTCTCGACTAAATTTTACTAATCTATTCGATTAAAATTTTGGTGTTCAGGCATGTTTTGTTACCAAATTACTACCAGTGTGGACTTACTGAAATATTCGTACAGCTGCTGTTTAAGAGAAAAAAGCCTGCCAAGATTCTTGTAAATCTATCCCGTTGAGTTACAATATATTTTTATGTGGGTGCTTCAAAATATATATACACACAAACCTTCATGTTTAAAATCTTAGTGGCATGATATTCATTTTAATTATTACTTAATCCAATTTAACGCTCAAGAATTCGAGTTCAATGCTAACAATTCAGCATCAAACGGCTGCCTGGCATTCCAGAGACATACTCGAGGCCTTTGGGACTAAACAGTACCTTTATCTTAGGCGCCTTGGACAAATTACGTCGGCTCCAAAAAGTTACCTTATCACAATACGTTACCTTGTGTTAGTTCGATGTTACTTTTAATTTCGCTCGTATAGTTTTTCTGACGTCCTCATTTTAGGGTTATCTCTTTCGGTATGGCTGCATGCCTCTGTCACATATCTTCTCTTGGTCTTTTTATAAGCTTTCGTTGTAAGTGCCCATGTCAGATTGTGGCGTGTTCTGTGTTTATCGTTGATGAATGTTTGTTTCGAGTTGACATTGTTTTATATATTGTGCAAACGCGTGACAACTTAAGCCGTTTTTATATGTAAGGCTTTAAAAATCTGACAAATAATACATAAATATTACTTTGCAAATTACACGTGATGGTCTAACGTCAAAGCAAGCAAATTATTTGGCCCCCCCGTTGGTCGAGTGGTTAGAGACCCTGACTACGCAATCAACGAGGCTCGGGTTCGATCCCCGACGGGGACAAGCATTTGTGTGATGAGCATAAATGTTTGTATTTCCGGGTTTGGGTGTCTATTATATATATTCTAGTATTTATATATGTATTTCTATGTATTAGTATCGTTGACTAACACCCATAACACAAGCAAATAATTTGCTTACTTTGGGGTTAGATCAGTTAGTGTAATTTGTCCCGTGAATTATTATTATTATTATTATTACTTGCTTGTGATGTGGGTGTTAGTCAACGATACTAATACATCTATAAATGCTAAAACATATTTAATAAACACCCAAACCTATAAATATGGTTTATATTTAATAAACACCCAAACCTATAAATATGGTTTATGTGCGCATAAATGACGCTCACCATACAAATAAATGTTCTTTAGCGCCGTTACTACGCAATAAATGGGGCTTGGGTTCGATTCCTGACAGGGACAAACTTTTACATGATGAGCATCGATATTTGTGTTTCTGCTCTGAGTGTAGGTATATCATTACATAATATAAAACAAAATCGCTTTCCGCTGTCTTTCCCTAATCCCTATGTATCCTTAGATCTTTAAAACTACGCAACGGATTTTGAAGCGTTTTTTTTTAAATAGATAGAGTGATTCAGGAGTTAGGTTTTTTTTATATCATAAGATAGCAAACAAGAAGATGGGTCTCCTGATGGAAAGAGTCAACCATCGCCAATAGACACCAAAGATGTTAATGGTGCGTTGCTATCTTGTGGCGAGGTCTAATGCCACATGCATAAGTTTTAGGTTTATATGTATAATCTATACATATAATAAAATTGTAGGAAAGTCAAAACTGTAAATTGAATATTTTTTTAAAAGAATACTTGGGGCGTGGTCTACAATTGATATCAAAGCCAATAATATAGTTTTTGGAATTTTCGTCTGTTTGTCTGTATGTATGTCCGGAGGAAACTCAAAAAGTACAGCATGGATTTACTTCAAATTTTGCATGAATGTTACTTACAGGTCGGGTCAACATATAGGCTACATATTATCACGCTACCACCTACGGGGGAGGAGCTGTGCGGAGTAAACGTAGTCCGCGCGGACGAAGTCGCGGGCAAAAGCTAGGATTTTTATAACAAAACAACGTTTGCCGGGTCAGCTAGTTAAGTATATTTTAGTATTTATGTATGTATTTATATGTACTAGAATCGTCGATTAGCATCCATGTCACAAGCAAATACATTTCTTACTTTGGAGTTTAGATAATTCGTCCAGCGATATTTATTATTATTATTTATTGACTACCGCTATTTATTATTGGTCTTTTTCGCACACCTCAACGCAAAACGTGAGGTAGTACTCTAGTCTCGCAATTAAATATTCATATTGCACTTACAGAATGATATAAATACATGTGTGTCAAGAAAAACCTTCCAAGTGCGAATCGGAGAGAAGGTTTACGTACCATCAAAGTAAAAAAAGTACGAAAAAACACGTTTATCGTATGGAGTATAATATTTTATTTTTTTATTTTTAGTATTTGTTGTTAAGCGGCAATGGTAATACAGAATTTGTGAAAATTTCAGCTTTTAGCTATCAAAGTTTATGAGAACCTGGTGACAGATAGACGGACAGACAGCGGTGGCTTAATAATACGGTTATGTCTTACCTTTTCGGTACGGAACACTAAAATCTCTCGTTTTAACGCATGTGATATTTTCAAAAGACAATAATTTTATTTAGTGTAAAAATACTGATTGAAAAAAATCTGAGTCTGCCGTCCGTATGTACGAATCAGATACGATTACGTCCACAAAACTTAACATATCGAGATAAAAATATTACTTTCCTTTTGCAAAAGGCTGTGTAATTCGATGTGGTTTAAATATAATTAATAAATACAAATTAGCAAAGTGCGTGGCGGGCCACGCGCAATTAGGGTTCCGAAGTTGCCTTTCACAATAATGCGGACTAAGAAGAAGACTTTCATAGTTTACATGTGTTAACAACACTTAACCTATTTAACGTCAAAGACGGATATATCCACACAGCAGATTCACCGCCTTCAGAACCTTCTCTAAGTACATTTTATAAGTTGGTCGACTGTTATTCAAAAACTTCTATAGCCTTCTAAGTCGTGATTGTTTTAATTTTAACTTCATTATATTTACTACTGCCGTGAATTCTTTTCCACCCCCAACACTAACCGTTTAACCTGCAGGGGGGGGGGAATAATATTTATTTTAAAACTATCAAACGATACCCCAGACTATGAGGTACACGAGAAAAAAAATTTCATCTCTATTTACATGAAGAAGAGCTAAAAATACCTAAAAATAATATTTTTCAAGATTTTATGTAACCATTTTGTTGTCGTGACTAATATGTATATTCATGTCAAATTACAGCTTTCTAGTACTAAGGGTTCCTAGTTTACTTCGGAACCCTAAAATAAAAAAAACTAGATATGGGGGACTGGGATATTTAATGCCTTCTTTTAAATTTATTAAATATCTTTGAAAATAATAATTTATATCATACTTCGAGATCGAAGAAATAAGAAGGCATAAAATAGGTTTAGTTATTTTTCTTAAATACGATCGACGAGGATCGAGTATCCCTTATTCGGGGAAACTACTACGCTATAGGGTAGACTAGAATAAGTCTGTCCAAGAGCATATTTGAAAAATTAAAAAGACAATTTTATAGTCTAATCAAGATAATCGCCTCTGTAGTCCGGTCCGGTGTCGGAGTTGACCACATGAGGTCCCGAGTTCGATTCCTGGGTCGGGCAATTCTAAAAAATGTGTTTTCTTCAATTTTCTGATAAAAACAACGGTGCCCGAGATTGGAAAGTGCCCGGTTGGCGATAGGCTTGCTACCTATCTCATTGTGGGACCAAGTATCTTCGGCAAATCGTGGGTGCACTTGTTGTACCTCTGCCTGCGTCTTCGGGGACGCGGGCGTGAAGATACAATTTTATAGTCAATGCCTATTTAAGATTTTTTCTCTATAGCAAAATCTTATGCTCTTAAAATATTATTTTCAGTTTTTCTCAATGTTTTCCTTTACATTAAAGACAGCATTCTGTATATTAGTAGGATCTACAGGAATTCTTTGGTTTTGGTTCGTATTTCCTTTGCATGATCTTCAATAGAAAAATATTCATTGTAATTAAAATCATAATAGTTTAGGATTCGGAAAAACTTTATCTAGTGATACTTGAAATCAAGTGGGTACACTTGATCCAAAGACCTACTTTTTTTGTAGGTCTTTGACTTGATCCTTCTGGATCACAAAGCGGTTCGACTCGACATTCTTCATTCGAACCGCAAGAGACTGGAACATGCTTTCTGCGTTTGTGTTCCCCGGCGAGTACAATCTGAGGATCTTCAAGAGAAGAGTGAACATATACCCTCTAGGGAAGCGCGTTCCATCTTAGGCCATATCTTAGCTTACCATCAGGCGAGATCGTAGTCAAGCGCTTCCCTATAGACACCAAAAAACATTACCTGTTCCTTAATATAGCATACGTTTAATAGGATTACAGTCTCGTGCTCTTTTATATCTATACATATAATAAAATCGTAGGAAAGTCAAAACTGTACATTCAATATTTTTTTAAAAGAATACTTGGGGCGTGGTCTACAATCGATATCAAAGCCAAAAATATAGTTTTTAGAATTTTTGTCTGTTTGTCTGTGTGTCTGTGTGTCTGTTTATCTGTTTGTCTGTATGTATGTCCGGGGTAAACTCAAAAGTACTGCATGGATTTTCTTCAAATTTTGCATGAATATCACTAACAGGTCGGGTCAACATATAGGCTACATATTATCACGCTATCACCTAGCGGCTGGGTGCTGTGCGGAGTAAACGAAGTCCGCGCGGACGAAGTCGCTGGCAACAGCTAGTAGGTACATAAAGTTGAGAATGATGCTTTTTAGACTTACAAATAATAAAATAATAGAAAATATTATAACTTTATAATTTGTAACTACCCTTGCTTAATCATGTAATATGAACTTTTAAACTAACGCGTTCTATTTTTAAAAATAATCATGTAATGTTATAATCATAACTAAATGTTTTATATTTAACTTTAATGCAATAGTATCACAGTTCAAAATGTAACCTCTGTACTTTTTTGTTTAAAAAACCTACTACAGGATATTCATGCAAATACTGCATAACTATCTTAATATTTCAATTACTAAAAAACATATTTTTGCACCACATTCTTAAAAAGAAATATAATTAAAAGGAATTTATCATCAACCATATACGGGCAACGTGGCATATAACAGGAGTTATAGACTATAATATTTAAGGTTAATGGCAATTAAAGTCTAAGGCTAGGAGACATACATATTAATGAGAATATACTTGTTGACTTCTTAGAATCAGCACAGGTGAAGTGCCGTTATGGATTTTTGCGATAAATACTAGAGAGAGAAAGAGAGACAGTGGAGACACTCCGGGGTAGAGAATACAACTCCTTAAGAAATCTTAAACCCCGGTACTCACGGCGCTGGACATTTACAATTCAATCCAAGAAAAGTTTGCTGGGTCCTGCTTGATTTGTAAGACTACGCAAATAATTTATGAACATGTTCAACCGTTGAAGGGGTTTTCTGATTTTAAGCATAAAACCTTTCAATAATATATTTTAAAGACATTTTTGCAATTTTTTTTTATTATTTATTAAGTAAAAAAAATATTTGAAAACAGAGAATAAAAAATTATTTTACAAGTAGCTTTTCAAAACCATTAATGTAAGTAATGTTTCTCCCCCTAAACGGCTCCTGACTTTGCATATTATACCTACAATCAAATGCGAAAAACTGAAAGTGATCGCCGCATACTGCTTTGTAGAGCACAGTTAGCATGTTTTTTGTTTTTTCAATCCCGCCAATGCAAACGTAAATGTTGGCATTGTAAATACGTGTCTGGGGGTTATGAGGTTTCTGGTTAAAGGATGTATTTGAACTCCAATTAATACAATTATCTACGTTATGTTCATCACACAAGCCTTTGACTTTGTCGGGAATAGAATATCGTTACTTAGGTCATTTATATTGTAAGAATAAGATCATTCATCCTGTCATAGGTAAATATCCTGGTAATCCAAAGTTTTTAATAACTTTCGAATGTACCTTTTATAAGGGGACAATATCTGCAAAAATAAGTGTCTTTTACGGCAAAATAAATATTTATTAATTTGAAGAAGATACCACATGAACTAACTCAGTTTCTTTCAGTTAGTTTCTGGAGCCTTTATAATAATATAAAATAATATAATAGAACTATTCGTAGGGTAAGTATTTAATGTGCTTTTTTGCGTACTTCTAACTGCTGGCTGGTCGAACAGGACAGGACAGTAGTAAGTATCTACTGCGTTAAAAAGTCTGCTCTAACCCTTGTCAATACCCGTGTTAATTAAATTATATATAGATTATTGCCACTTTCATATCATGAAATAGAAAGAAATTAGTCATCTCCTACTGAAAGAGAACACCATCGCCTAATGCCTTCAAAGATAGAAATGGTGTGTTGGTGGAAATGGCATAAAATAATTTATGCATAAGTATGGCATATATTTCTAGCGCTTCTAGGGCGTTGAGTCTTCTTCCTTTGCTGCAAAAATGTAATAGTCTTAAATTTGTTGTCAAATCAAAGGTATGACCCTCGGTATTATTATTAGTATTATGTGTGGTCAACATAATACCCACATATTATGTGTGGGTATTATGTTGACCCGACCTGTTAGTAATATTCATGCAAAATTTGAAGTAAATCCATGCAGTACTTTTTGAGTTTACCCCGGATATACATACAGACAAACAGACAAAAAGATAAACAGACAAACAGATAAAAATTCTAAAAACTATATTTTTGGCTTCGATATCGATTGTAGATCACGCCCCAAGTATTCTTTTAAAAAAATACAGTACAGTTTTGATTTTTCTACGATTTTATTATATGTATAGATTGGTTTACATTTCCGTTCTTCCTGTTTCATTTGCAACAACAACAATCAAACACCGAGTGCCACTACCAGTTTTTTGTGCATAAGCCAAAGTTGATAACCCTAGCGCAGCCGCCAGGCATAGGTATAAAAAGTAAAGTATTAACATGAGATTGACTTCTGTACCTAATTATTTTGTGATAGTACTAACTACTAACCGTCTTACAACTTCCTGTATTTCTGGAAACTTGGATTAGATATTCATCAAATTTATGTGTCACCAAACGAGTATTATAAACAAAAACTTGTAAAAAGTTTTATTGATTAAAGTACTTCTGATTTCTGAAAAACAAATTTTTTAAATCGGTCCACGCGTTTTTTGGAGACTGTTACTATTTCTTTCTTTTTTAAAGTCGGTTAAAAACCGTAAAATGCTAGCAGACGTAATTATCTACATCGTATCGTACAACTTAACTAAATTGATACAAATAATCTATTATCTTTCTTCTGTGTTTAAACTTTGTAAAATGTCAATATTTTAATTAAACAAAAAATTAATTTTGTAATTCATAGAAATAAGTTGTGATGTCAATTAATGTGTGTAATTGTATCATGTAACTATAATTTTTTAAAAAAAACAAGCCCGCTGAATTTCTTCCGCCGGATCTTCTCAGTGTGTGGCCGCGTTCCGATCCGGTAGTAATTGTAAAAATCGACTCACAACATTTTTAGTTTAATGATAAATAATTATAATTTTAAAATATTTGCACACCATATCATGGTAAAATATGTTGGTAACTTAATCAAATTTTAATAACTTGTAACTCCCATATTCTGGCAAATAAATGATTTCTTTCTTTCTTTCTTTCTTTCTATCCTTAAATGAGGAACCTACAGCCGTGAGTTGTACTCAAATATGAATTATTATTATACATGTTTTTAAATGAAGGTGTACCGGTTACACATACCTAAATAAGCGGTTGACATTAAAATTCACGATTTAATTAACTCCTTAGTTATGGAATGTTTTTCAGTTAATTAATTATTAATTAGATGATAAGTTTTTATCAATGTTAGTTTTCATAATTAAATGTCTGTTAAATTAATCACAATGTTAACGGATACGGTATGATTTTAATTAAATTTGAAAGGCAGGAAAGACTATTTTAGTTAGCATGATTAGTCAGAACAAGATTTGTTTCTATGAGCGGATTCTTAACTTAATGAAGTCGTGCAGTTAAGTTAATATCAAAAATACGTTAAGAGTAAATACGATTGAAACGAAAAAATACTCTTCATAATATTTTATCTATTAAATAATAAATAATAATAATAAATATTCACGGGACAAATTACACTTACTGATCTAACCCCAAAGTAAGCAAATTATTTGCTTGTGTTATGGGTGTTAGTCAATGATACTACCGCGTAGAAATACATATATAAATACTTTTACATACATAATAAACACCCAAACTCGGAAATACAAACACTCATCACACAAAAGCTTGTCCCCGTCGGGGATCGAACCCGAGCCCCATCGATTCCGTATTCCGTATTCAGGGTCACTAACCACTCGACCAACGGGGCGTTCATACTATCCTATTCATTTTTACCGATACGATAGAGTTAAAGAAAAGAGCATACTCATTTATAAAATGCCAGCGACTTTCTACAAGACCGCTGTTGCATCGGTTCACTTTTTTATTAGGTGAGAGTTATACCTATTTGCCCATTCTTCTATAAAAATATTAAGGATTAATAAATAATTAAATAACACCACACATCAACGGGGGCAATACTCTAATTATAGGATAACCAAGCAATATTAGGTACCAAGGCGACAGATTGGCTATTCGAGTCACTAACATCGTGGCTACTAGGTAGTAGAGTTCTGCATTGTCTCGCCCGGGTCTGGTTACACCGCCTTACCTATTCCTGCCGCAATAGTGATAGTGCTTGTCACTGTCATGTTCCGGTCTGTAGGGTAAGGTAGCCGGTAAACTTATGCATGTGGCATTAGACCTCGCCACAAGATAGCAACGCACCATTAACACCTTTAGTGTCTATAGGCGATTGGTGACTCTTTCTATCAGGAGATCCATCTGCTTATTTGCTATCTTATGATATAAAAAAATAGACCATTTACCACTTGAACAGTATTCTCATGCCTATAATGAGCACGTAAATCCGTCGGTCCCGGTTATCGCAAGAAATAGTCGGTAATCGTCATCAGGTTTGCAAAATAAGAAGATGAAGAGCACCACACCTACCGACAAACCGGTGAATCTTGGTGAGCGAGAAAATATATAGACGTCTGGCTTACTCTGCCTACCACGCAAGGGAGCCGGGCGTGATGATAATAACATTTACCATACTGCCGGCAGTTCGTAAAAGGCAAACGATTGGCTAAACGTGTCACTTACATCGTAATTATGTGGTAGAGTTCCGCAAAATCTCGCCCGGATATATGGTACCACTGCCTTAACTATTCCTGCCGCAATGCTTGTCAATTGTCATTGTCGTGTTCTGGTTTGGAGGATAAGGTAGTTGGAGGATAAGTAGGTTTATGCGAATGGCATGGACTCCCGCCACACGAATAGCACACGCCATCAACATTTTGGTGTCTATAGGTGATGCTTTCCTCTCCATTAGGTGAGCCATCTTTTTGTTTGCTATCGAATATATATTATGTTAATTTGAGATATATAAAAATATATCTTAACTTATTATAATAATACACAAATTATTTCAGGTCTCTTAAGGTACTTCCCTTACCGTGTTTGTATATTTTGGAGGTAGGCGTTTTTGTAAAAAAACTCGTATTTTAGGAATAGTAAAAAGTGATATATGCCTAATCAAAAACTTAATTTTTACAAAAAATGTGTATTATATGTCTATTAATATATGTGTACAATCATATTCCTGGCAGTCTTAAATCATTGCCTACAGATATACTACGCAAAAAATTGTTTGATTTGCTAATAAATAAAACATAGATACTATGATATTAGAGAATTATTAGCCGATAAAATTAAATGTAATAAAAATTTTATAATAAAACTTCGTAATTGGTAAAAGAACTGTTAATTGTAAACATTTTGATTAAACAAATAATGACATTTTGTAAATTATAAAAATAACTTTTGTGATGTGAAATAATTCTTGTATATTTGTAATAAGTACATAAAATAGAAAAAAAAGACAAGCTCCCTGAGTTTCTTCCGCCGGATCTTCTCAGTGTAAGGTCGCGTCCCAATCCGATAGTAATTCAAAAATAAAACGACCCACAAAATTTTTAAATTTAATAGAATAATACCTGGATGACCGAGCTGTGCTTGGCATTTTTTGTGGTAAAAACGAGTTTTCTAAAAATTAAACCTACCTAGATCGTTTTATCGCCTCCGCGTACAAAATACCCTTTGCATACAAAATTTCATGAAAATCGTTAAGGCTGTTTCCGAGATTTAGATTATATATTTTTATACATATACCTGTACAAGAATTGCTCGTTTAACTGTATTAGATAAAACGATATCTTTTAAATATTTTCACACCATATCATGGTAGAATATAAATAAATAAATATCACTGGACAAACAACACGAATTGATCTAACTCCATAGTAAGCAATTTATTCGCTTGCAGTGTAGATGTCAGTCAACGGTACTAATACGTAGAGATACATGTATGAATAACCAAATAGATGAAATAAACATCCAAACCGAGAAATACAATCATCTATGTTCATCACATAAAAGTTTGTATCTGTTGGGAATCGAACCCGAGCCCCATTGATGTCAGTCAGGTTCGCTAACCCCTCGACCAACGGGGTGGTCAAAAATATGTTGATAACTTATAATTTATTTTTAATAACTTGTAGCACCCATATTATTTTCTTAAAAAAATTAAACCGAGGCATATTATTAAAGGTAGGTATATCATTATTAGTGTTAATTGAGAACTATTATAGTAATATTGGGTATTTCAATTTTGATACTATATATTATAGCTAAGGATCAAAGGCATTAGAATCAAAATAATACTGAAGAAAGATGACATGGTAAAATATATAAACAGTCACATAAGTAGGTACCATGTACCATAAATAAAGAACTTTAAAATATTGTAACGTGGTTAGAAAAACATCAAAGAGCTTGTTAAGAAGTATTGTTTAATTGCAATTATTATATTGCAATTAGGGCATTAAGAGAAAAGTAATGTTGCATAAATAATACTGTAACAGTGGACCTAACAAATCACCCAATACCTAATAGTAACATATTGGTGAAATAGTAGATTCACAACCACTTACAACATATCAAAATAGTACTCAGAAATATCTTTTAAATATACCTATTAGAACAATGAACCACAAATAATAAAAATACTAGTTACTTACTTTACATATTAATTTGTACCATTTAAATACTGTTTGTGTTTTTATTAACGCCTATTAGCTGTTTTACGGTATTGGGAATGACCTTAACTAAATGTTCGGAAATAGAGACGTTTTTGCAATTTATAATTCTTAATACCCAGCTGTACTCCCAATTTACCTATTAAATACACGAAAATTACATATTAGTTTTTGTAAGCAAACATACTTAACAATTTAGTTATTGTTTGACTTAATTCAATTTGGATAAAGAGCTATAGTGTGTTACTTAGTTAATATTATGTAACATACAAGTCAGTGATTTAATGTTAAAACAATCAAAAAAGTTATACTTACCGTGTTAAAGTGAAAAGACCGCATAGCTGACTACTTTTTGTCACATAAATTTAAATGCTTTTGTAATCATAGTAGGTACCTACGCTAATGAAAGTATTGATTAATTGATAAAAGCTATACAGCAATTTGTTTATTTATTTAGAAAACTCACAGTAATTTTTCACAATAATGTAAATCTAGGTAACAAAATAAGCAAATTAAAAGTTTCCATAATAAGACAGCAGTATAATTTCAACAGACACAATGTGTATACAATATACAAATTTGACTTGAAAGTTAGTTTTCAAAAAATAAGTTTGAAAGAATACGCCTTATTTGAGTTAGTTTCATGTGGAAGATATCGATATCGCTATTAACTTTATTAAGACTATATCAGTAGCTCTTACCTATTATGAAAGTGTTTTTTCGACAGTTTGTAGAAGTAAAAGGTACATACAGTAAAGTTGGATTACGAAGGGATCTATTGGGAACATTAAACAATATTCTGCTCAGCAACTCTGGGCAGTCAACAGTACCATTGAGAATGCCTACAACATAATATGTCTTTTATGTCTCTCCTGGTGGATAATAGTAAAAGATGTTGTGTTTTACAGGCTTCTAAATAATAATTTACCTATTAACTACACGAATATTCTATATTAGTTTTCATAAGCAAACATACTTAAAAATTTAATTAATGTTCGGCTTAATTCAACTTGGACAAAGAATAATCGTGCGTGTAAATTAAGTAAATATTATGTAACATACAAGTTAGCGGTTTAATGTTAAAATAATCAAAAAGTTATTCTTACCGTATTAAAG
Organism: Apodemia mormo; assembly: GCA_036924255.1. NCBI lineage: Eukaryota > Metazoa > Arthropoda > Insecta > Lepidoptera > Riodinidae > Apodemia > Apodemia mormo. Next base: position 9,740,770 of record JAUPFN010000003.1, read on the forward strand.
TGAAAAGACCGCGTAGCTGACCACTTTTTGCCACATAAATTGAAATGATCTTGTAATTATAGTACGCTAATGAAAATATTAATTAATTGATAAAAGAGAGGCGAGCGGGCGCGAAGCTGCAACTCTCACAACTGGTTTTAAGAAACGATTGCCGCGTGTATCATCCATAATTCAAATCAAACATGGGATCCGGACCCCGCCCCTGTGGAATACCAACCAATAGCTTATACAACTTGTCCGCGTAACCAACTCCGCCTGTTGTAAACTTATTTCCCCTCCATTACTAGTGTAAAATTAGCCCTATTCAATTTTATTATCAAAGAAATACATGGCAATGTTATTATCCGTGCTATGGTAGACTTTATCAAAGGCCGATGTGTAATTGCTTTTGCTGATTGATTATTTCTATATCCAATTAATATCCAATTAAAAGTGGTCATGACTGCAATAGTCACGATTTAATTGTTATCAGACAGAAAATACTAAGCATGACAAATATATCATCTCTGTTGACTGTCTCGTTGGTCGAATCTGTACTGAGCTTGACTATACAATGGAGAAGCTGCAGTTCAATTTCTGATATAAGCAATAATTTATGAAATGACCATTTTATATTTGTATATCTGAATAGTCATTAATAAAATGTGGCCCAGTATTTATTTGGTTATACCTACTCTCATTATATATAATTGATTTTTTCATGAATTAACGTCATTGTTATATGTATAATAAAGATGTATCAAAATATTCGTTGAGTTGTTATTTTTTATAATTTTAATTGTAATGATTATTTAATATTATTACTGTTGGTTTATTAGGTAAAAATAAAATATATTTGTTTAATCTAATATTACTATATTCGTGTAGATGGGGTTATAAATAAAGTACAAAATAGGTGTCACAAAGAGCTCAGATCAAGTCAAATTCCATTTATTCAAATTTCAAAGTACATGTCTTGTCGACATCATTTAAAAAAATTCAACATATAATTTATGGAGTAATTGTAACTAAGACACAGAAAACGTAAAGAGATAATAGTAATGTTCTTCGTGTTGGTTCCGGGGTCCTTTGAAGAATAGACCAACTGCCGTTCTGCCAGGCAGGTCGTAAAAGGCGACCGATTGGCTATGCGAGTTACTACCATCGCGACTACTAGGTGGTAGAGTTCTGCATTGTCTTGCCTGGGTTTTGTACCACAGCCTTACCTATTCCTCCCGCAATAGCATCAGTACTTGTCGCTGTCACGTTTCGGTTTGGAGGGTAAGGTAGCCAGTAAACTTGTGCATGCGGCATTAGACCTCACCACAAGATAGCAAAGCACCATTAACATCTTTGGTGTCTATAGGCGATGGTTGACTCTTTCCATCAGGAGACCCATCTGCTTGTTTGCTATCTTATGATATAAAAAAAAAAGATTTAACAACCATATCAAGTTCATGTCAGTATAGCGATTTATTCCTCAGAGAGCGGATTAAGCTGTCGGTCGCGGTTATTATACTAATATAGGTACTCGTAGGTATGATAAATCGTAAGCAATCTTGTGTAAATAGATAGTAGATTTGTCTCTCTCTCTCTCTCTCTCTCCCTCTCTCTTCATGTCTTATAAGGTATACCTATATACCGTGAATATATTTAATTTAATACTTTTATTATTATACTATGGGACTGGCGCGTTGCAGCCGCAAAAATACTTAGCTTAGTAGGCAGAGTAGACCGAACGTCTATAGACATTCCGGTTCACCACAATTCACTGGTTTGTTGGGTAGGCGAGATAAGTGGTAAACCTCATCTCCGCATTTACCGACATATTAACGATTACCGACTATTTCTAGCGATAAATGCGTACCGATAGCTTTACGTGCTCATCCGAGGCACGGGGAGATTAATACACCACTTTACCAGACTCCGAGCTGCTAGTAAGATTTTATAGTAGGGAGCCCAAGATGCTAAATGGGTAGTTACTCGAGCGTCGTAGGGACCTATTGGATTTTGTAGATTAAATTAGAGGAAAAATAAAAGGTTATATAAAGTTTTTCATTTCAATGATGGGGAAAAATACAAATAAATTTTTTTTTTTTAAAAATATGTGCCATGGTAACACTAAATCGCGTCAGATTAAGGTATGGCAGGTTAATTTCCACCTAAAATTTGGAAAATCTGCCGATTCAAGTGTAGCGTAAGGGAGTAGGAGGGTCAAAAAGTTGTAGAGAAAACGTTGTATTTGACGTTCTCGAGCGCGTCTGAATTCTCTTTTATTATATAGGAAATGATGTAAGAATAACGAAAAAAATATAATCTGACAATTTCCACAAGCCGAAGTTATCTTAATTTTGTTTTTTTTCTGCCCTAGTTACCCCCTGTATAGAAATGGCTTATATTTGGTGGAGAGCCTCAACATTATACGAGGTATCTTCCTTATTTTAGTCTGACGCGCTCGAGTAAATACGAAAATCCCCTCTTGGGCTCCCCTACTATTAGATTTTTCGAAAAAACATCAAAAAACCTTAGTAACCTCGTGATCTGAGTCGAACAGGCTAAGCCGTAGACTACGAGGTACTTTTTCGAAATATACATTTACTTGTACAACACTCAAGCCACCTACACAATAATAAGTAAATTCTCTATTTCTATAACTTTCCCGCAAATGCAATCAAAATATTGTTAAAGTACCATCTTAATTAAATGAAAGCTATAGCAGTGCATTAAATACGCATAAACTTTTTATAGTTGAGGGGGCAAACGAGCAGGGCGTGCATCTGATGATAAGTGATCACTGCCGCCCATGAACATCTGCAATACCATGGGAATACGCTCTTTTCTTAAAGGTCCCCAAGTCGCATCCGTTTGGAAACACCCCCGCTGGTAATTTGTGGAATACAAAGGAGTAGTGCGAGGCAGAAAGTGGCGAGAAAAACGCATGGTTGTGGATTTCCAGACATCTAGGTGGTGACGATGAAATTTTAAACTTTGGTGCGATGTCCGATGTCGGAATTTAGCGGCAGGAATTAATCCGAACAAATCGTCGGATAAAGGTTTGTATTATAATATAATAACATTTTATAAGATGTTTTTATGTTCATTAAGTAATTATCACTCAGTCATGCCGCACCGAAAGTAAGTTTTTTTTAACATATGGATTTAATAATTTAATACTAAAATACGTGAATAGAAAACTTTGAAAAGATTTATACGAAAATTGCGCAGACAAAGGATGATGAAATATGGCATTAGGTTAAAGTTTATATGAAGGAGTGCAGTAAGCTAATATTTTTATATAATATGCATCAGAAATTCATTAAATTAATAAAAAAATATTAAACACCTTACCATGCATTTAACACAAACACACATATTTACTATTATATATTTAGTATTTATTATTATAATAGTAATTTTGTAAAATTTAAAACAGATATGAATATAGTCTGACTCAGTGGCGTAGCTTACCCTAGGTGGCACCCGGTGCGGAAGTTGGTGGTGTCACCCCATCGAAAGTAAAAAGCAATAAATTTTATATGATATAGGTCATGGATCATTTAATATTTATAATATTGAAGAAAGAATAAAAACAATAATAACTAAGACAGAAAAGGAAGTGTTATACAATTAAAATTTCTTCTTTCTAGCTCTGACAGCTGCAAACTCAGTAATAACTTCGTCCAAACACAACACATTTCACAAAGCAAGTGAGAAATGTTGGGGAATCCCCCACGACAGCGTCAGGCTTTTTTGCGGGAATCCCGAATTATACATAGAGCCGAGCTAGTGCTAGTGGAGGAATCCCCGAAAAAGAATTTTTTGTGTTAGCGATTTTTGTTTGCTTGTACATTGTTCTTAAAGTTGAGAGACAGGGTGGGTGATACCCCAAAAAGTGACACCAGGACCCCGGTGCGGCCCGCCCCCGTCGCCCCCTTTGCTACGCCACTGGTCTGATTGAGTCATAGTTCGTTTGCCCTATAATTTGTGTGATAGGCATTTGTGCTTTACTCTAATAGATTTATGGTCGAGTTTGGATCAGAGGGCGGTCGCTAGTAAATATAAATACACCAGCTTTCTGCAGTGTAGAAAAAATGAACTGGATGTCTGTCCGCCTATAGACTTTCTGATTCATCATCAGCGAAATGGCTAGTGATTTCCATTACCGTATGCGGCGCTTTTGTTTTCGACTATCGTTTTTTGGTCAATATTGTGATATGCGGATACGTCGATTGTTAATAGACCACCAGACTTTAAGCTGCAACTAGATGTATTCAGATAAAAATCTAATAATATTTAGCCCGACCTGAAGATCAAATCCAAGACTGAAGGAATCAAAAGTCCGAATGCGGAAATGCCAAACGAGCAGGATATTCACCGAATGGTGAATCGGCAGCAGCCATGGATATCCACAATACTAAACGTGAGTGAATCAAACTGCGCTTTTCTACTTTCGTAGTCAACTGGCTTTATTTAAATCATTAAATTCACAACAATATCTGCGTCTCCTGATGAAAGACAACAACCATCGCCTATAGACACCAAAACTATTGATGGTGTCCGTGTGGCGGAGTATTAATGCCACTTGAATTACCGGCTATGTTACACTCCAAACCAGGAGACAACAGTGACAGTAAAGTTGACGCTACTGCGGCTAGAATAGGCAAGGCGGTGGTACCAGAGTGCTAAGTGTGAGTTTTTCTTTTCGCATTCGATCGTAAGCGCGTTTGGAGTTTACTAGAAATTTGTATGTGATTTATACAGCGCCACCTAGTAGTAAACGTGAGAAACCAGTTTACCACTAGGTGGCGCTGTACAAATCTCATACAAATTCCTAGTAAACTCGAAACGCGCTCACGATCGAATGCGAAAAGAAAAACTCACACTTAGCACTCAGACCTGGGCGAGACGTTACAGAACTCTAACACCTAATGGTAATGATGGTAGTGACACGTATAGCCAATCCTTTGCCTTTTACGAACTGCCTGGCAGAAAGACAGACGGTTTTTACGATTAATTCTTATTTTCACGCGCGCCACGTATAAAGAGTGCATTGCTCAGAGTCGTCGCGCCCGCAATAGTCTCGAATCGGACGTTTATGTTTCGTGGTATTTGGCGCAAAAATAGATTGCTTATTTTGTGCATTTTATTTTTACTTTTTTTTAGAAAAATCACTGTAGAATACCTAATAGAATTAATCAAATTATACAAAGTCAAAATTAAAAAATCATGAAAAAAATCAAAACTTTCCAACACAAACTTTTAATCGTATCAACTCAAAATCATGGTCCAACTCTATGGTTTCGACTTTGGTAGACCATCTCTTATAAGCTGTATAATTTGTAAATATTTTTTTAAATTGAATAAACCTTCAAATTGATTGATTAAATTAAAAGGACAAGCAAGTTTATTTTTAGAAAAACATTTTTCTTTGCGACAATTCCGAGATCAATTTAAATGAGTGGTACTTCCAAGAATTTCTACTCAATTTAATATTTAAGGATAAGCTTACTAATGATCTCGAGTTAAATGTCAAAGACCAGACAAAATATACAAAAACAAATAATTTAGACAGACATGATCGTGACTGTGACGACATTGAACCCGGAGTCGCGACGAAAAGCCAGGTTTATCTCATCGTCATTTGCGAGTTATTGGCACTGATAAAACAATGAATGCTAAGGCATTTCCTGTTTAATATACCTATCCGTGACTAGCTGTTAGTTGCGACTTTTCTTACACGAATTTCGATTTTACCCCCTTAAGGCACATTCTGACTGAACTAGCGAACCTAACTACGAATCGATGGGGCTCGGGTTTGATTGCCGACAGGGATAAGCATTTGTGCGATGAGCATAAATGTTTGCATTTCTGGGTTTGGGGTTTATTATGTATGTAACAGTATTTATCTATGTATTTCTATGTATTAGTATCGTTGCCTAATAATTTGTTTACTTTGGGGTTAGAACAATTCCTGTAATTTGTCCAGCAATATTATTATTATTATTTTGGTCGAGTTGTTAGTTGCAAGTAATAAAATAAAATCAAAGTTGCAAAGATATAGTGACTAAATATGTTTGAACACTAAAAATTTAGTTGAGTAAATTAGTCCATAATTTAGTTAAGCCTATCTATTAATTTTATATTCTCGGGTGAGTAGCGTCTTCCACCATGCGCCGCGCATACTGGCTCACTTACAAACCAAGTGTACAAGTGTAAACCTCTCATTTTAGTCCAGTTTATTAGTTATTTAACGGTGTGTTTTGTGCGCGCCTGTTGTTTAATATGATGTTCAACCTGCGTAACACAACTCAGTTGTGAGCTGTACTTGACCAAAGTGCGAACCATTTTTCGACAGTAGCGATTGATTTAGCCACTAAAGTACTCTCGAGTAAAATATTTCCGAAAATTTGTATTAGAGAACATCTCCTTTATTATCTATTTCACTATACACCTACTTAATGCTTTCTCCAGCTACCTCATTCTCCAAACTGAAACACGGCAGTGACAATCACTAACGCAATTGTGGCAGAAAACACGACATACCTAGATTTTTTAATAACACAACATTCACCCGGATTATTTTAAATATCACCTTACCCATTCTAGCTGCAATTACGTTAACGCAAGTCCCTGTAATATTATGTTTTGAAGAAGTAGCTCTCCATAAAGCTAGCAACGCATCATTTACATCTTACGGGTCTATGTGTGGTTGTTGTTGTGCGGTGCTATTTCCAGCAAGAGAATAACCTGCCTGGTCACCTGATTGTAGTATGACATTTACCTAAATGTTGAAAGCATATTATAACCTTTTAATGTATCATAACTCCTATATTTCAGCGTCTACTACCTCCATCAGTACGCTAAAAGTCTTATTGTAATTGAATGGGTAAGGCTTTAAAACGACCTTCTTTACTACTAACGACCTAAGCACCTACCTACTATCTGTGTGTGTGTGTCCTGTTTGTTGTAGATGTTGCCTTGAACACCTTTTAATCACGATGGTATTGACACGTTTGGCAAATCGTTTGTTATTTACAAACTGCCTAGCAGGAAGCTAGACGGACCATTCTTTCAAGGGGATCGGCTCCACACGATCTTTACAAATTTAGTATTTAGAATTTAGATAGTATATATCCAGATTTAATATATAGAGTACAATTTATCCAGTACAAGTACATTGTTTTTTAATATCATAAGATAGCAAACAAGCAGATGGGTCTCCTGATCGAAAGAGTCAACCATCGCATATAGACACCAAAGATGTTAATGGTGCGTTGCTATCTTGTGGCGAGGTCTAATGCCATATGCATAAGTTTACCGGCTACCTTATCCTTCAAACCGGAAAACGACAGTGACAAGCACTGACGTTATTGCCGCAGGAATAGGTAAGGCGGTGGTACCAGACCCGGGCGAGACAGTGCAGAACTCTACCACCTAGTAGTCACGATGGCAATTACTTGCATAGCCAATAGGTCGCCTTTTACGACCTGCCTGGCAGAACGGCAGTTGATCTATTCTTCAAAGGAGCCCGGAACCAACACGGGGATAAGTTCCCGTGTGATACAAACTTTAAACTACTGTTGTATAAAAACAATACCTATATGAAAGGCTTATGATATGTTTATGAACCCCCTTAGGGTTACTTTTAATTAACATCGTGGGAAGCCATTCAAAGTAAGTGTATGGATAATTTAGTTATAGAAACCTACTCGTTGATAGATTTGTTCATTTTTAATCGCTTAACAGTATATATTTAAATATTAATTTAATGTTAATAGGTAGGTATCTATGAAATTATGTAAAGGATATTCAAAAGAAGACGCAGGTGCTGGGTAACATTTAAATTAATGTGGTAATTTAAAGCTAATCACTACGTAAGTGGGGTGAGCTAGATACCTACAGAATGTAGGTATAAAATTTATTGTTGTAGTTTTATTCTGCAGATTTAATCTTTGTTAATAATTTTTCTTTTTAAATATTAGATATGTTCTTGTAAGAGTCGATAAAAAACTTTGAGATTTTTAAAGTTTTTTTCTATATCTAATAGTTTTATTTTGATTATTTATTATCTATAAGTACTTATATTATGTATGTTTGTTTATTAATATTATAAATAGAAAACGTTTGTATGTTTGGATGTTTGTAACGAATAAACTACTAAAACCTACTGAACCGATCTACTTTTTTTGTGGAATAGAGGGCAAACAGGCAAAAGGCTCACCTGATGGTAATCGATCACCGCCGCCCATGAACAGCTGCAACAATGGCTAGGTTGTAGGAATGAGTAGGTATGCTAAATGATGAGTACGCGATCTCTATAATTACTTTACCATCAGAAAGCTACACTATCCAGAACCTCGCTACACGATAGCAACGCACCATTAACATCTTTGGTGTCTGTAGGCGATGGTTGACTCTTACCATCAGGAGACCCATCTGCTTGTTTGCTATCTTATGATATAAAAAAAAACATCTGTGGCGTCTGTAGGCAATGGTTGACACTTACCATCAGGAGATTCATCTGTTTGTTTGCTATCTTAGTATCTTATGATATAAAAGAAGAGAAATTTACATAGATGAAATCGCCTCTGTGGTTCGGGATCGGTGTTGACCATATGAGGATTGAGGTCTTGGGTTCCATTCCTGGGTCGGGTAATTCAAAATTGAGTTTTTTCAGTTTTCTGATAAAAACAACGGTTGGCGATAGGCTTGCCACCTATCATATTGTGGGACTAACTATTTTCAGCTAATCAAGAGTGCACTGATTCTACCTCTGCCCACTCCTTCGAGGATATGAGCGTGAATCTACTTTTTTACATAGATGACTATACATACATAAAGGATGACGAGTAAAATATTGTACCTTATAAAGAAGTTGTTCAGTACTCAATTCTGATACCGAATATGAATATTATGTAAAAGAAATAGGTAGCAACTTAAATTTTGACCTAAGCATCCAATAGAAATATTAGATGCAGACACCCGTGCATATATATCGAAGTTAATTGTTTATAAGCAGCGATTTGCCACCGCCATATGTGTAAGTCAAGGCTCGCATCTGTCGCCCGCACAGTGATCATATTTTTTAAATATTATTACACCAGTTTATCTGAAGTTAATTATGAAGACTACTAACTTTTTCACTAAGAAACTATAACAATATTCTCTTTTATTAAGTATATTTTTATTGGTTATATGTTATGATTTATTACCATTAACTGTCGTATACTACAATATAATATACAATATTTTACCAGATAATCTGTATATTTCGGAATAATTGAGTTAGTTTATTTGTAAATAGGCTTAAGAGATATAAAAACTGTATCGTTTGAGTTTCAAAGTATTGACATAAGTAAGTTTTAGGTATTGGTTTTTCATACTCACAATTCAAAATAGTTTTAATATAGTTTCTAATCCAAGTTGACTAAAGCAGCTTTATACATACAGAAGCAGGATTAAAGATAATAATTCCTAGTACCGTGAAAGTGTTTAGTAATACAATAGGAACACGGTAGGCAATTACATTTCCTTAAACCCCTTTATTGTTTACTCCTAATTCATCTCTTATTTCGGGTCCCTTTTTTCCTTTGAGTATTGTTGCCATAATTTGTCAGTTTGTTGTCCTTTGAGAGTTACCGCTAGACAGTGCAAAAACAAGTCCGTTTTCGGAAGTAGCTAATAGAAAGGCGCCATCGGTAGCTTTGAGTTTTTGTGAATGGACGATCCGGGGTTTGCAATTTTATCTGTTTCACCTTTTTTATTGTCACGTGTCGTAAGATGGTTTGGTGTCTATGTTACGTCATGGTGGTCTGAAGATTAATATAATCTTTTTTTTTGTATCATGTTTTATTTATAGTTTCCGTATATTGAATAATAAACATATTATAGATACGGTTTTCATTTAGCTGCGAAATGGTATTTTTCTAAATTATGCCCGCGGCTTCGCTCGCGTAAAATAAGAGACAAAAAGGAGCCTATTTCACTCTCCATCCCTTCAACTATCTCCACTTAAAAAATCACGTCAATTCGTCACAAAAGACGGACAAACAAACATACAGATACACTTTCCCATTTATATTATTAGTATGGATTTGTAATTAAATTTATACAAGATTTTTTTAAATATTTAATAAGAACTAACGGTCGCCCTGTTCGAAATTTAACCATAGACTAAGCTATAAAATGTTATTTAACTTTGGCAACAGACTTTAGCCGAAAAGAAAAATAGTACACATTTGTGTGTATATTATCATATACGTTACAAGCTTGTAGTGTGCATAATATTTCTTTTTATTAATTTAATGTATCTGAAATACATATTATATAAAAATATTGGATTTCTACAGTCCTCCGCATTGTAAATTTTAACTGTGCCAAAATTCATACTCCACCGTTCACGCAATTATCTTAAAAATGTAAACAAAGTTTTTGCCTCACGTATTAGTATGTAACAAGGAAAACTGTTTAATTTAAATGGAGAAAAAAGCGGTGTAAGAAATGGAATAAACTCACCGTAGGCCTGAAAAATAATGAAGACCCCAGCGGGGCACAGTTATCCACCCGTCCACCACACTTCCCACCACAACAGTAATACTTCGGCTCGAGTTGAATGAAGTAGTTTTTTTTTCTTAATATCATAAGATAGCAAACAAGCAGATGGGTCTCCTGATGAAAAGAGTCAACCATCGCCTATAGACACCAAAGATGTTAAAGTGCGTTGCTATATTGTTGCGAGGTCTAATGCCACATGCATAAGTTTACTGGCTACCTTACCCTCCAAACCGGAACACGACTGAGACAAGCACTGACGCTATTGCGGCTGGAATAAGTAAGGCGGTGGTACCAGACCCGGGCGAGACAATGCAGAACTCTACCATCTAGTAGCCACGATGGCAGTGACTCACATAGCCAATCGGCCGCCATTTACGACGTGCCTGGCAGAACGGTAGTTGGTCTAATTCTTCACAGGAGCCTGGAACCAACACGGGGAAATGGGGACGGGGAAGTAGTGTACGTTTCTCGTGAAGATGCTTCGATTGCGAAGTGAAACGTGCATTGAGTGCGTAAACTGTGCTTTTGTGCTTGCTACTGTCGTGAAAAATTATGGTGGACGAAAATAACTAACACATTTGACAGCTTTTTTATTTTTCAGGCCTATGATGAGTTAGTTCCATTTCTTACAGTGTTTTTTTTCCTTTCAGTGGCAACATAAGGGGACACGTGAACAATCGCAAGCAAATTAAACAGTTTTCTTCGTTGAGTTATGGATATCCTCAAAGTAAGCCTGAGTGTTATCTATATAATATAAAATTAAAAGTCCTGCAAAGTTTCGTTCGGCGGAAATTTGCCTTGCTTAAATTATTATTTGTTTCCGTATAGTCTCGGTTTCCGTTAAAGGACAAATCATTTGCGCCATCTTGCCAAGGAGTTTGTAAACGAAAAATGATTGGCTTAACGTGTTATTATCATCATGACTGTAGTAGAGATGGTAGAGTTCTGCATTGTCTTGCCCGGTTCTGGTATCACTACCTAAACTATTCCAGCAGCAATACCGTCAGTGCCTGTCATGTTCCAGTTTGAAGGATCAGATATCAGAAATCATTAATATTTTATTCAATAAAACTTTTTACAAGTTATTTTGATGCGCCAACATTTTTTTTAACTATTACTGGATCGAAAACGCGGCCATACACTGAGAAGATCCGATGAAAGAAACTCAGTGTATATTGCGAAATTACAGTTAAAATATTTTTTGATTTTGATTTTTCTCTCAGGGAGGTCCAAGGGGCTGAGGTTGTAAAATGTCCATATACTTAGCCTTTTTTTGTAATACAAATATTGTGTTTATTTCCTCCAGAGAATAATTCCATAAGGTATGACGCTATGAAAGTAATTAAAGTACACAAGGCGCCAGTAAGCTGTCTCATTTTTTTCATTGTGAATGCTGCTGAACTAAGTCTTTTGGCCAACTTCTCGATATGTGGTCCCCAAGGCAGTTTTTTTATCAACCGTAACTCCTTAAAAATACAGTGGAGTCCACAAGAATAAGGCACTATACCGCTACATGGATAGCAACTTACCATTAGTAACTTTACTCTTTAACGGCTATAGGCGATAGTTTATCTTTCCACCAAGAGAGCAATCTGTCTGTTTCTTATCGTATGGTGTATGTATGTAAATAAAAGTAAAGAAGTACCTACGATAAATATATTTTTTGTTTAATCATGATAAGCTTTTCTCGTATTTGTCTGATGAGTACAATTCGTAGATTCTATACTAAAAACTGATTAGAAAAATTGCACCATTTTCTAAATAATCTAAATAATTAAAAACGGTCGCACTTACGTTTTTTATCGGAATAGGTTCCGACTAGTTTCGGACCTATATGAGGTCCTTCTTTAGGGTGAGTTTGACGTTTGCTCGGTAGCGACCCATCTCGAACTGCGGGTCGACGCTCGAATTGCACGGCTTGATAGCATTGTGTGTGTGAGCAGGGGCCAGGGAGGTCGAGGTGGTTGGCGCGTTCATATCATTAGTAGAATTTAAGTGCGCACAGAATATACTCACCATTTTCATTTTTAGCGACGGAAGTTAAATTCGTTTTTTAAAAGTTCATTTATTGCTAAGTTTCGGAATATTTTTGCTGTGTCGGCACATACATTTTACCTCACACTTATCTTCCGTTCCACTAAACAAACGTCACGGTAAACACTAAATCAATTCGGATCGACCGTATCCATAATAGGAAATTATTTTTTGCTCTCTCACATTGTTGAGAAATCGACTATGAAATTATACCATCTCACCTAATTGTTTACCTTCCTATCCCAGAAGATTTGGAGATCAACTAGAAATTTATCATCCCATAAACTTATTATCCCCAAATCCGTTCTGCATTGTTTCTATTGAACATCTTTGTCTTCGAAATTGCCGTGATCCAATTTACCACGCGTAACGGTAAAACGGTATCGGTGAATTGCTAAATTTTACAAATTCGGAACTAATTGATTGGATATCTACTCATTTAAAATAGAAGGAGGCTATGTTTTTTGTGAGAAGGATCAAGTCAAACGTTCTTTGTCTAGTTAATAGTTAATTGTGTTGAGTCAAGGCGATTGAAAATTGAAAATCAAGTTCAACGAACTAGTTTGGTTTAAATTAAGAAAAATATCTGTCTTTAGTTTAAATGTTCATTCAGTTGCTGTGAAATCAAGCGACGCGCACTCAGTACTGCCACGAGCTGCGTACCTATCAATCAGGAGTTGTCAACAATTTGTAAAAATAATTTATGATTTTTTTTGTAAATGAGATAATTATTGCCACTGGACACCAAAGACGTTACTTCATACTACGAAAAGTATGACAGTACCAAACACCGACGCTTCTGCGGCAGTGAAACGAAAAACCTAACCTGGGCGAGACGTTGCAGATCTCTACTACCTAGTTGTCGCGATTATTGCGACATATTTGGCTTTTACATTATTACATTTTAAGAGCTGCCTCGCTAAAAGTCAGTCTGTTCTTACAAAAGAAACCTTGACTCGAAGATCTAATCTTGACTGACACGGAAAGATCTAATCATTCCGACTTACCTACCTACCGTGACCTACCGTGCATTACTAAGGACTACAATTTTTCATTACAATACTTTAAAATAAAAAAATCTAATTGTTTTGTAATATCCTAAAAAAACATTATGTCGTTTCATTGTTATAAACCCTAAAGAAACAAAATCGAATTCAACGCAAGCGAAGCACCTAGTCCTTATTATAAATAAAAATACTAAATATTTATTAATGTACGCTTTTTAGGGATTAGAAATATGGCAAGTAATTAAGTATCTAATAATTATGAAGTCTTGAGGATAACATATGATTGAAGCGTCAAGCGCTAATAGAAGTCTTATACTTGTATCATAAAATATGAAGTTTAAACACTCATTACAACATCTCGTACAAAAAAGTCAGGTATATTTCTTCTCACATCTATCAATTAACCATTGCTACTTGACAAATGAGGGATACAGTTTTTATTTATTATTAATTTCTTCCTCGTGTTGGTTCTAGCCTTTATAAGAATAAACCATCTGCCTTTTTGTTTGTTGTAAAAAAAGAGCGAAGGCTAGCACGTGTCACCCCCATTGTGACTATTATCTTTGTGACAGAGTTTTGGAATTTCTCGCCCGAATTTGGTACAGCTGGCCCCTACATTACCTATTCCTGCCGCAATAGCGTCGATTGTTGTCACTTTTATATTTTTGGTTTGGACAGTAAAGTAACTGGTAATTTTATGCATGTAGCATTCCAACTCCGCCACTCGGATATCAATTATCAACGCACTATGAACATTTTTGGTGCCTATAGGCGCTAATTCCACCAGGAGAATCATCTGCTTGTTTACTATGTGTAACCCATACCCATCGCATTGCACTGATTACTCGGTCGCAAATAACTGCAACGTCTTGTCTCGGATTTCTTGTTACAGTCGTGTTACATTACAGTGAATGTAGTATATTATTACAATAATGTCTATAAAACTTACTATTAATATCTTTGGTAAATAACAGTTATCTCTTTCAACCAGGAGAGCCACCTACTTCTTTTCTGTCCTACAACATTACAACATATATAATAAATTATATATGTTGTAACGCTGTATCCTACAACATTACAATATATAAAATAAAACATAACATATACCTATAACAATTTACGTATTTTTCTGAATATATTAACTTTCTCGATTTTACTGTTTTGTATTTTAAGTGAATCGAACCTATCGATATTTTACTAAACTTTATTGTATTACGAGTAGGTATAATATAACTATTGTAACAGCTCTGTTAAATTTGCACAACTCTTTGATATCCAACCGTATCCACTAGCTATATGTTATATGAAAAATATAGCAAAGATTATTATTAATATATCTGACTTTTGATCGCCCAGTGGTAGACATTCAATTGTAGTTCATTAAATTATTTATCACTGCCTGTTTGTATGTATTAGTTTGGCTTTTCGCCCCATTCTTCATATAAGCCTTCTTTACATAATATTCCAAAAACACTTCATCGCGCGTACAATATTATTCAAAAGGAATCAGCAATTAGCGCTTTACATTTTAATATAGTTATAGTAATTGTTCAATTGCGGATAAAACTCGACCTTTATTCATGCATAAATTGTACTTTTCCGCACTTCGCCGTATAAACTTTAGCGAGGTCAAATTATATCTTCCTGTATATTACCTACATAGATATTCGTAAAAAGAGATTCCCAGTTTCTGTTTCACGTAATAAATTATAGATATAAGATGAGTTAGATGTAATAATTTAAAAGTAAAAAAATATTTTTGAAAAGTTTACAATCTCTGAACTGAAATTGAAATGATTATAAGTTATTGACCACGAGCAACGCCAGTAAAGTCGATATTAGACCGATAAATAACATTATTGGCAATAGCAAATAGGCGACGCGCTGGTCGTTTGCGGTTTCCGCGGTCGAAGATAGTTTTACGGTTTTTGTGCGCGTGCGCCGGATGTGGAATAGAATCAAGGGCAGTGGCGGTTGACTCTTTAATGTAAATATAATTTCATTGTAATTGTTTGCTTAATAACTTTATAATATCCGCCATTTTGTACAGTGATTGTATCGCGTTCTAGAAAGAGAGAGTCTAGTGAAATTCTGAAGTGAATGAAAACTTTTTTATTGTAATTAAAATGTTAATAATATGCAAATGTGTAATTATTTGATATTTTTGTTAATTAACAGATGGTACGACTTGTTGTGTTATTTACTTATCAAAACTAAATTAAAATATTAAATTTCACGATATAATTTATTTACGAGGCATCATTCGTATAATTAAGACCGGGCCAATAAATCATCACGTATACTATATACACTTTTGTGCATCACAGGACGATAAACCAGCTATCTGGTAACCAGCCTTTTATGATAGGAAGAAGTAATCACCGCCTATAGATATTTAAATATTAATGATGTGTTTTCATTTATTAGACAGGCATGTAAAAAAGGTAAGACATTATTAAATTCTGCCACCTAGTAGTCGTGATGAAATTAACTACCCTAGTATCGATGGGAAGTTTCCTGCTTGGCAGTTCGTATACTAAGTTCGTAGAGTCAGTTTTATAACAGTCGTGTTTCGTGTTGGTAAAATGAAAATAGTATTGATACTTTTAATATTTTAATTATTACTACACGGTACTAATTTTGGCACACGGACGCAGCAGATTTTATAGTATCTTCACGCCCGGGGATATGGGAAGGGGTAGGCAGTGGTACAACAACTGCACCCACATTAGCCGAAGATACTTGGTCCCACAAATGTGATAGGTGGCAAGTCTATCGCCGACCGGGCACTTTAGAATCCCGTGCAACTTTGTGTTGCTCAGAAAACTATATATATATATATATATATATATATATATATATATATATATATATATGTATATATATATATATATATATATATATATATATATATATATATATATATATATATATATATATATATATATATAATCAAATATTGATATTTTCCTATAGAAATTGGCACAGAATAAAACGATATTCTATTTTTATGCAAAAATAAGTCACTTAAATAATATACATTTATTTTCTATTTCAAAAATAAATAAAAGAGAATACTATAATATATATATATATATATATATATATATATATATATATATATATATATATATATATATATATATATATATATATATATATATATATATATATATATATATATATATATATATATATATATATTATAGTATTCTCTTTTATTAATAAAAGAGAATACTATAATATATATATATATATATATATATATATATATATATATATATATATATATATATATATATATATATATATATATATATATATATTATAGTATTCTCTTTTATTTATTTTTGAAATAGAAAATAAATGTATATTATTTAAGTGACTTATTTTTGCATAAAAATAGAATATCGTTTTATTCTGTGCCAATTTCTATAGGAAAATATCAATATTTGATAACAAAAAACGCAGTTAATTTAGTATTTTTATAATTAAGTTTGTTGATTCTAGCAGTAGCAATATCTTTTGGAAAAATAGCTTCCTTACGTAATTGTCGAAACTTGATTTCGGAGAACATTTATTATAAGAAATACAATTGATGATTAAAAAATCTGTTTCATTGAGGCAATATTTAAAAGATTAAACTATCTATTGGTACCATTTAATTAAATAAAAGTACCTTATAATATGAAAACTTAGGAGTTCGAACATTTTGATTTCTCTTCAAAAGTTGGTCTAAAGTGTGGACTGCCTCTTAAGGCTGGGATGTAAAACTTTACCGAAAAACAGCGGCA
Organism: Apodemia mormo; assembly: GCA_036924255.1. Taxonomy (NCBI): domain Eukaryota; kingdom Metazoa; phylum Arthropoda; class Insecta; order Lepidoptera; family Riodinidae; genus Apodemia; species Apodemia mormo. Next base: position 9,758,138 of record JAUPFN010000003.1, read on the forward strand.
AGCGCTGGCATAAAGTAAGTTTGATTGTGAACTTTTTCAACAATTTATTCTTCGCAAAGCGCTGGCTTATGTCTAACTTATTCTAAAAGTTGGAATGTAAAATAAAACCTCAAACTCAGACAAGCATTGGCATTAAGTTACTTTACATTATTTCTCCTCACATTCGCAATTTGAATCCGCGGAAACCGCTAGTTTATATCTACTATTAGTGTAATAAAAGTTGTCATTATACATCTATTACCTACAGTCAATAAAATCTTATATACCGATAGACCATAAAAAAACTTTTCCTTACCTAAATATATAACTTTATTACGAGTCTATAATACGCTGAAAAACGTGACGTCTTACTTTTAAATGAGGGAATTTCGTGAAGGAAATTATTTATTTGCCATTAGTGGCCTTAAACTGAACGATGTGGTCGGTGGAAAGGGATTGCGAGTGTTTGTTACTATTTATTATTGTAGTTTTCAAGTTACGGATCATTGTAAAGTGTTAAAGTTTATTTATACGGCAATTACCTGGATATTTATTCATTTAATTTACATTTGCTAGTAAATAATGGACACAAAAAAGATAAAGGTCTCTTATCAAAGCGGGCTATCACTACATAATGGTATAAAAGTCGCTTACGGCTGTCGGTCCCTATGCATTTTAAAACTACGCAACAGATTTTGATGCGGTATCTTTTAATAGATAGAGTAGCATAGAGATAGATATTATAATAGACGTTAGTAAACAGAAGTATCATTTATATTAGACAGATAAAAATTTACAATTTTTACCTTGATATATGTATATTATTGCCCTATTTGATTTTCGGATTAACACTGACATTTAAACTAAAATTCAGTTATTTTACGGCCAAATAGGTATTCTACCTTCTAAAACAGACCCAGTAGTAATGCTATTGCTGGAGGAGAACTTGGTGGTACCAAACCCAGGCGAGAGGTTAAAAACCCCTATTGCATTAATAGTCATGATTTTTACATATTTGGCCAATCGTTTTCATTTGGTTTTCCTATTAGGAAGCAGTATATTTTTGAAAAGGGACTATACTAACAAGGGAAATTCTGACTTATTTCATGGCTTTAGTTGTTGGCATTTAGTAAACTATATTTTAATTTACTTTAAAAAATAACACTCACAATTAATATACTCTTTAATATTAAATAAATCCACGTTCTAAAGTTTTCGTCAATTTTTCGAAGGAATAAATCCGAATTAATATTCAAAGGCACATCTCACATTTTTTGCTTCTAAACAGTTATTCTACTTTCGAAAGGATTCCTAGTAATAATTAAATATGTTTATGTTGTTTTTTAAATATTTTATTGTTGTTTTTTAATTATGTTGTTTTTTAAAATGTGATTTTGAAATTTCATACACATTAATTAAATATGAATATCGAAATATGAACTACGTAATTATAGAAAAAGTTTAGACAAAAGTCCCCCAATTCACGTAAATTAATATCAATACAGAGCGCTTAGGCCTCTTACACAAATAAACACTACAGGTAGACACGCGCGCCAAGTCGCGTCAAGCTACGACGTGGCATAATGTGAAAAAAAAAATGAACCGATCATCATGAAATTCATATAAATGTTTTCAAGGTTACAGAAAGACATAATGTAACTTTTATACCGACAAAAGTACCTATCCAAGGCATATAATAATAACTATTACCGCGTACGAAGCCGTGAATAAAAGCTAGTATATTTACGATAAATTTTTGTAATTGTACCTCTTCAGTATTTTTTAAATACATATTCATTATACATACATATCCATTTACATTTGGTTAAATACTATTACATAATTAATTATTAAACACAATTTCAACCCTCGCCAGTGTAAAAATTGCGTGTTTTATGCGTGATAAAAATAATTAAATTATGGTAATCAAATTACGAAATTTACCAAATAAACATAAGCATTCACAAAATTAATATTCATGATTTTATTTAACTTTATATGAATAAGAAGCATGCAAGAAAATAGAGGGTGAAAATTAAAACTAAACCATTATGGCTGCCATGTTCATGTTTTGGGGGCGGAACACGGCCTGTTTAATTTTTCCTTCCGTCCTGAACAAATCTTTATTGATTAAACTCTATAACACTTTCGTTAGACATGATTAACTTAATGATTAAAACGGATACACTCATTTTCAAACTGTGCAGGTTCCGACTAATTTTGGACCTGTATTAGGATGAGTAGAATAAGTTCGCTGTAACCTCTCGTCTCGTAACGCCTCTTTCTTATGCTGGGCCTCACTTGCGTCTGTCGTCATGGGCGCCGGCAGGGGGGTGCTAGGGGGTGCACTTGCACCCTTTGGGAATCTCGAAGAATTATTGAAATAAAAAGCCGTTTGTTGGAAATGTATGTAGGTCTGTACACACGGCTCACACCTATTTCAAATAGGTGTGAGCCGCGACGACTGGGTACATATAAAATAAATTCATAATGAATAGTCAGAAATTTGTAAATATCTCGAACATAAAATAAACCAGACTATAGATGTTTGTTTCCGAATTTTCAATTTTTTATTAACAATCATTTACGGCGAAGAGTGTAAGAAAACTAAAATTTGCACCACCTGGAAATTATTTCTGCCGGCGCCCATGTCTCTCGTCACAAAGCTTCGTGAACTAACACGATAAAAGGTAGAGGTCACATCTGCATTTATCGTGTCATTGCCAGAAGCTTTGTGACAATAGGCGCAAGTGCGGCTGAGCCATTATAACAAAGTGACGAAAACGATATATCATAGGATAACACAAGCAGATAGCTCTCCTGACGGAAAAAGAAACGTAAACGTAGAGCTATCAGTCTCCGTTATTGAAAGAAACAAGGGGTAGTTGACCGCCCCGTTGGTCGAGTGGTTAGCGACCCTGACCACACAATCGACGGGACTCGGGTTCGATCCTCGACGGGGACAAGCATTTGTGTAATGAGCATAAATGTTTGTATCTCCGGGTTTGGGTGTTTATTAAATATATTCTAGTATTTGTATATGTATTTCTATGTATTAGTGTCGTTGACTAACACCCATAACACAATCAAAGAATTTGCTTACTTTGGGGTTAGATCAGTAAGTGTAATTTGTCCCGTGAATATTTATTAGTTGTTACCAAATCACATAGGGAGTACTACGTACTCGCCAAGAGACAAATCGGTTAATTGCCGACTCGAGACGTGTATTGGAATTTGACTCCCCTGCTTACGCCAGAAGTGATCCAACCTAGTGATATTTAATATTTAACATTCGTTTTTCAATATAATATATATTAATGGATCAAATGTAATCATTACATAGTATAAAACAAAGTCCTTTTCTCTGTCTGTCCCTATGTCCTTATGTCCCTATGTATGCTTAAATCTTTAAAACTACGCAACGGATTTTGATGCGTTTTTTTTTAATAGATAGATCGTTATATCGAATAGGAAGGTTTAAGTGTATAACCCTTTCCGATATTCCCACGGGAACAAAAGCTGCGTGGGTGAAACCGCGGGCAGGTTGCTAGTATTATATAATTACTAGCTAACCCGGCAAACGTTGTTCTGCCTTTTTATACTACTCTTATTATATTTTTTCTATATTTTTTCACCTTTTAAACCTTCCCTGGACTTCAACAATTAATTCAAAACCAAAATTAGCCAAATCGGTTCAGCCGTTCCCGAGTTTTAGCGAGACAAACGAACAGCAATTGATTGAATGATTTTTATATATATATATATATATAAATTTACACACCATATAATGATAGAATATGTTGGTAACTTAATTAATTTTTAATAACACCCATATTTTTGCAAATAAAATATTTTAATTTCAGTTAAAATTGGATATTTGGATGGATGGAAACGGCTGAACTTAACTGAATGAATTGGCACACATGTAAATGATGATCACATAGAATACTTTTTATCCCGGAAAAAAGGTCCCGTGGATTTTTTTATAGTATAAGATCGCAAACAAGCAGATAAGTATTCTGATGGAAAGAGTCAACCATCACTTATAGACACCAACGGTGTTAATAGTGCGTTGCTATCTTGTGGCGGTCTTATGCCACATGCATAATTTTAGCGGTTACCTTAACCTCCAAACTGGAAAACGACACTGACAAGCACTGACGTTATTACGGCAGGAATAGGTAAGGCAGTGGTACCAGATCCGGGCGAGACAATGCGGAACTCTACCACCTAGTAGCCACAATGTTAGTGACTCGTATAACCAATCGGTCGCCTTTTACGACCTGCCTGGCAGAACAACAGTTGGTCTATTCTTCAAAGGAGCCCGGAACCAACACGGGGAAAACATCTTTGATATCTGTTTAAATATATATACTATACCAATATACCTATAGATTACATTTCATTTTATAATATAAATTCAGTCAATGATTACTACTCCCAAATTTAGTAATCAACTTGGAAACAAATTCAAACAAGCCTTGAATATTGGTTTAACGGTGATGTAATGGCGTCGTTACCATTCTTTATTTTATTTCCATTATTGGATTAAAACGTAATCGAAGTTGCTCACTAATGCCCGACAATTGTAGTAAATGCTGGTTAGCTTTTTGGGTAATGACATTCAACGTAATCAACCATAACTAGATCATTTATCATGAGTACAAGTTAAAATGATAACCGAAGCTTTAATACTTTTCAAAGTTTTTTCTTTTATGTGTCTTAGGACAATTCGAAAAATTGAGTACTCGTCTTGAGTACTTTAGTCTACCTTTGAGCAAACAGTCCTGATATTATGTCCGCCTTTTGTACAAATTTATTTAAGGTGTACAATAAAATTAAATAAAAAAAAGAAATAAATAAATAAACTATCATGTTTTTTAATATGTACAATCTTTTACCAAACAACCTTTATATGCCCAGGACGATCATTAAGCGACAATTATACATTATTTTAAATTGAAAGTTAATTTTAATGACATTTTTAATAATAAATTTAGTTGATTTACGAAATATAATTATTCTGAATTACATTGTATATTGAAAAAGCCTAAATATATATGTATTTCTATGTATTAGTATCGTTGACTAACTATCATAACACAAGCAAATAATTTGCTTACTTTGGGGTTAGATTAGTAAGTATAATTTGTCCCGTGAATATTACTCATTTGAATGAATATTTTTTGTGTTAATAGTATGTTACAAACATTTGTACTGTTTTACTTACTACTGAGTATCGACTTATTGCCCTGATGAAGCGTTAAAACGCGAAACCGGTTGGTGTTTATTAATAAAATCTAAGTAAAACAGTACAAGTGTTTGTAATATACTATTAACACAAATTAACACGGAGTTTTACCAAGTGCCGACGATATTCAGTGTTCAAAGAATGAATATTATGAATTAAGTCTCTGACTCCATTGGATTCGATTAGGTAATATAAGTTTGAAATATTTTAATAAAAATTTTTACTAATCGACCGCAAGGGTCTTTTCATTGAATCGACGTTCAAAATATGTTTGATTCAATTTATCTTGGGTGATTAGGATGATAAATATTTCTTTTGCGCTTAACTTTTACAGAGGAATACAAATACAATATGTAGACCCTTCTTCCACTTTATTTTACAGACAAACAACCTGCATAATAGCGCTGTTCCCTCGATTGTACACATAAGTGTAGACTTTTTTTTATTATCGGTAGGTAAGCGCTTGACTTCGATCTCGCCTGATGGTAAGCTAAGATGATTTCTAAGATGGAAGGTACCTATTCACTTTTCTCTTGAAGATACTCAGATTGTACTCGTTGAGGATACAGACGATAAATAAATATCATCACGCTAGTAACCTTGAGTAGTAAGCAGATTAAACTGACGTTTATTTATAGATCAAATTCATCAAACTTCACCAGTTTTGTAGATGATCGGAATTATCAGCGATTACCGGTCGCAGCATTTGTTAGTTTTAATGTCTATCAATTTTTGTATGTAATAACCGAGGCCAACAATTTTACGTGTTTTCCTGAGGTACGGTGGTTTTAAGACATGGGGCTTAGAGGAGTCACTGAGATTTATCTACAACCTAAAATATTATTCCATACATATTACAAATGTAAAAATTAGTAGTATCTTCACGACAGTACTTCTGAAGAGGTAGGCAGAGGTACAACCAGTGCACCCACGATCATCCGAAAATACTATGCCCCACAACGTGATAAGTGGCAAGCCTATCGCCAACCGAGCAGTTATCCAATCCCGGGCACCGATGTTTTTATATAGATTTAAAATTGTTTTTTCAGAAAACTGAAAAAACAATTTTAAATCTAGCTCGGGGCCTCATCGCTACCGGACCACCAGATACAGGCGATTTGTATGTTTGGATATATATATATATATATATATATATATATATATATATATATATATATATATATATATATATATATATATATATATATATATATATATATATATATATATATATATATATATATATATATGTTTGGTTACTCCACCACGCAGAAACGGTTAGACCTTTTTGGATGAAATTTGGCATATAGATAATGACAGGAAATAGCACATAACATAAACTTATCCTGGAAAAATGAGTTCTTTTGAAATTCACGAAATACTTTTATATAGTGCAGCTCGTAGATATATAAATATAGTAATCACTAAAAAGTACACTATTATTTTCGTTACGAGGTCTAAATACATGGGAAACAGAAGCTTAGCGGTTAATCACCAACTGTCACCCACAGCGGCGTCACCTAATGTAGTTTTAATACTTTAGACGTCCCGGCCAATTTGGCAGGTAGCAGCGAAAAAAAGCCATTTGTTCGTTCACCGTGTGTGGCTTGATGTTAAACTAATTTGGTGAGTTTTTGGTTGAAGTGTTTCGTGTAAAAAGTGGATGTACGGCGTACGAATGTTTATTTTAGGTGATGATACTTTTGTCCGCATGCTTTGAATTTGTGACTTTCAAGCTTTGTATGTAGTGAGCATCTTTTTGAGAAATATTGCCGAATACGGAAAACGTATGTTTTGATACGAGGTTCCGCATCTGTTAAGTTTTTTGTGTATACAATGGCTTTATTTAATCGATTTTATAACAACATAACAACTACAACAAAATACGTAATAAATATTCTTTGTATGACTAACTAATATCAACGTTACCATTTTGTAATTTTTGTCTGTCCAAACCAAAAAATCGAGCAAGCCTTCAAGTAGTTTATTTTTAAAGGTGCACATTATATAAATATATATGTAAGTACATTAGTCTACCCGTAAGTTAAGTTAAGATAAATATATTTAGTCTCTTTTCTTTATGCAAAATGATTCACAAGTGTTCCATAAGACATCTTGTGCACTATTCGTTATGACAATATTTCTACAAGAGCAAGGTTAACTGGTAGAAAATGAAGAAGAAAAAAAGTATTTAGACGTTAATAGCCTTATGTATATTTTGTGTAATAAAAAACCTGACATCTAAGGAATTAAATTGGTACAATCTGAAGGCTGGAGTACCATCGCGCATACACTAGGTGGTAGAGCATCACCGCGCGCGTTCATTTATAAATTCAAGTAGCGCGCACATCCCCGGCTTCCTTTGACACACTTTCGTTACATTTCATGAAATCACTCCAATAAGTTGCAGAAAAGCGAGAGAAAAGATGTCACATATCGAAAATTTTTAGACCGCGGTCCCAGGAACATTTTTATTTTTGATTAATAACAAGCAGAATTTTTGTAAACAGCTTCGTTTTGGCGAGGCTCTCATTTTTTCTCTCTTCAGATTTTTCGAAGTGAGAAAAATAGATCTTTTCTCTCTTAGAAAAAATCTCAAATCGGATAACTACTAATAAATGTAAGTAAAAAAGAAAATTGTAGCCGTAAAATCTACAACTTCAGAGTGTCAGACTAAGAAAAGTTTCCACTTTGCGTGTAGGACAACGTTACCCTTGAATTATAATATTAATTACCAAGCTATTGTTAGAAAATTAGGTTGTTATTAATCAGTTTAAAAATCTCATAATTCCAATATCTTTAGAGTTTGATGAAAAATAAAATGATCAAGGAAAAATAAAAAAAGCTTAAAGTAATAAACTAATTATTATTAATCAATGTTTTTCCTTCGCCAAATTAACATGTTTGAAGCCCCCTAACTTTATTAGTTACCCGATATAAGATTTTCAAAGAGAGAAAAGAGAAAATTTTTCTCACTTCGAAAAATCTGAAGAAAGAAAAGATGAGAGCCTCGCCAAAACAAAGCTGTTTACAAAAATTCAGCTTGTTATTAATCAAAAATAAAAATGTTCCTAGGACCAAGGTCTATTAATGTAACAGAGAATACGTTTGCATGTCCCGTTAGTCGTAACAACTCAAGAAAGATTAGATCGATCTTGATGAAAATTTGTATAAAGTAGTTGAAATACCTACACAAAATTTCTTATCGTCACTGAATGTACGCCTAACAAAGCGATTGTATTAATTCAATAATTGTGAAAGTATTATATAAAACTTTAAAATATAGTATACATAAACATTCTTGTAACTTATGCATATTACAACATAACATTAAGACTCCGCCACATGCACCATTAATACCTTTGGTTCTATGGGCGATGGTTGTCTCTTTACATCAGCTTAGCCATCTGCTTGTTTGCATCATAAGACAATGATATAAAAAATCTATATATAAGACATACAAACCCCATAGCTTACATAATAGAACGGCTGTCGCAACCAGTTTATAAAAAGGGTTAAATTAAGGATGTGTGATGCGCTTAACGTGACGCTACAAATTGATTTTTATTATAGGTTTGCTTCACTACTGACGAAGTTAGGAAGGGTTGCACCGTGTTATTATAGATGGATCGTTCACACTTTTCTACCAGCTTTGGTAATTATGCGTTGTAAATTGTAAGCTTTGGTATCCATATGTGTGCTTAGATACCAATCAGTGATATTATATCGCTCATTTTCTACAATATCGACATAATTCAAAATTGACGATTTTTAAGTTAATAATATAATCGTGTAAAAAATAGTTCTTAGTAAAAATAGTAAAATGTCATTTCCTTAGGCTCCATAGTATATATTGTATCTTTCATTTTGGTGACTTGTGACAGTAATGGCTTTTCGCAAGTTAGCGATATGATTAAATTTACATGTATGGTACCTATAACCTACTGTATTTACAAAAAATGCTGCCTGATCCTAACTTTAAAACAGCTTATTGTCTGGATATCCTGAATATGTCGTGGGAGATCATTCCATAAATTAGCTGCATGAACGGTAAAAGACTAAGACTTGCTTAAAAAATTTGTATTGCACTGCGGGAAAATCTATACCGCACTAACTTTTGGTCCTATTTTGAAAATTTTGTGAAGACTGATATAGAACTCTAGAGATACAGAAGATTAGAAGTTTGTTGTTGCTTTATATATTTGTTTTAATATGGAAACATTAAGAAAAATACTTAAATATTATTTTTAAGATGTTAGTCGATTAATACATGTAGAAATAGACTTTATTGTTGATGTTAAATGAAACAATCATACTAAAGTCCAATTAGTTACGAACCAAAATAACAGTAAATTATCGGAAATGGTCTAATAAGCTTGCTAATTGGCGGCAAAACTTCTGCAAAAATTACACGCATGCGAAATTTTGGACAGAGTTAAACTAAACGACTGAAATAATAGCATGATCAAATAAAGCCGCACAGATAATCCTTCTTTCCAAAAAGTTGATCAGAAAGTAAAATCAACGTTATTTAACGTTGACAACAGTAGCGATTTTAAGCCATTTCCACGAAAAGAAATAACAATTAACTGATAGAGATCGAAGTGAAGTGACGACATAATAAGAGGCTTATGTTAGTGTTGTGCCAAATCGTATTTTAATTAGCTAGATAAGGCAAGTCATTAGCGAGCGAATTACTTGAGCCGTTTGTTATATTTTTTGTTCTTATCTGTTAATGTCAGATCTTGTCCATAATTTAATGGGAAGTAAGGTAGTGTCTAACTGCAAGCGTATTTCGTTTATTTACTAATTAAAGTAGCACTAGCTGACCCGCGCAGCTTCGCCCACGAGTATATTAATAAGTCGTCCAAATAGCTTTTAATAAAAATTTCATCCCCTATTTCAGCCCTGCAAGGACTGATTTTTGAAAAAAAAATTAGCCTATGTTTGACCCCGAATCTTCAACTATATTCATGTCAAAATTCATGAAAATCGCTCCAGCGGTTTAGCCGTGAAAGCGTAACAGATAGACGGACAGAGAGATAGACAGACTTTCACATTTATAATATTAGTATGGAGTATAGTATGGACTAGTATGGATTGGAAAAAGTCATAATCAAAAATTAGTAATCAGGAGTACTTTATTCAATAAAACTTTTTACAAGGTATTTTGACACGTAAAACATAACATTAAAAATAAGCATATGCATTAATTTAAGCTGTTTTTTAAGTTGCACTTTGAAATGATCTATTATTTTTTCAAAGTTTTATAATACTGTAGATGTAAGATGAGTATTAAAAAAAAATATGAAAAAAATTGTAAAATACATAATATATAAACATGACGAGATTTATTTCTTAATTTCAGATCTTCGTCAACCGCTGCCTTCGCTATATCCTCGGTATATACGGGCCCGAGAAAATCTCGAACAAACCGCTGCAATGAAACCCTGGTCGACCAGCACATCAATCGTCGCAAGTGTAATTGGATTAGCCACATTATTCGAAGGCTTCTGATCACATCCCCAAACGGGCACTGGATTGGAATCTCCAAGGAAAAAACGCAAACGTGGCCGTCCCAAAAAAATATGACGATGAACAGTAACAGACGGAGCGAAATTAAATTTGAAGCTTAAAATTGATCGCGCCCCACCCAGAGGACATAGGACAATAAGTCAAGTAAGTCACTATAAGATTAGGTATATTAATATTAATTTATTTATAATGGTAACATAAACATATAATTCGCTAACAGTAGCGCCAACGCGTGTGTACGTTGAATTTAAAATGATCAAGTGTACTCATTTAATGTTCTTAGTCTTACCAGGTAGTTTATTTATTTCACACTGTAATTGTTTACCATCGTCATGCAAGCTGAGCTAAGTATAATGGCGGAGTTTGAAAATTATACCAACTCAAATTGGAACTATTATCTTGATTCGAGAAATATACGATCTTAATATATAATTTAGTACAGCGATAATAAGACCATCTTACCACCAGTGTTTAGCTTATTTGGCTTAGATCACATGGTCCCGGGATCAATTCCCGGTTCAAACCGAACCAGGATTATCCATCTATATCAAGATAACAAATGAGCAGGCAGCTATCTTGGTGGAAAAAAATAACAATTGGCTATACTTAGATATTAATGATTTTATAGTAAGTAATACTTATATATGTAACCTTTCCCGTGTTGGTCTGGACCCCTTTTGAAGAATAGAACATCTGCCATTCTGCCAGTCAGTTCGTAAAAGGCGAATGAATGGCAATATACTAATTTATTTGTTTATTTAACTTTATTGTACACATTAAATAAATTTGTACGAAAGGCTGACATAATGCTATTGGTATTCTCCTCCAGTCAACTTTGGGCAAACAGAAAGTATTTTAACGGTGCCTCAGAAAATATATGTCATATATATATATATATATATATATATATATATATATATATATATATATATATATATATATATATATATATATATATATATATATATATATATATATATATATATATATATAACCAATATCATTGTGACTTCTAGGTAGTAGAGATATGCTGCGTCTCGCCTGGGTCTGGTAAAGCTTTTCACTTTCTTGTTCCGGTTTGAAGGGTAAGATAGCCGGTTACCTTATGCATGTAGTATTAAGGCGATCCTTAGGCGATGATTTTCCTTTTCTGCCAGAGTCATTTGCTTCTTTGCTATCTTATGATATATAAAAAACACACTACCTTACCATCGACTACCTCGTGGTCTAGTTGTGAACCTATTCGACTCAAGTCCCACTCCCGAGGGGCTATTAACTCCCAGTTTTTATCCCTAAATCAAGCAAAAGTGTGTTAATAAAGATTTTTCGGGGTTATCCTTAAAAAAATCGGAGTTGTCGCAGCAGCTAGAAGCTGTATACTCGCTAAAGGAATCAGTGTGATGATATTTATAAAAATTTACATTTTCTGTATTAAAAATAGACATAGCTTAATATCTAAATTATTCAAATCTATAACCGATAAATTATTTTGATATCTCAACGGCGTTATTAAAATCTGGAGTGAAACAATATGTTAAGAGATCCGAGGACATAATAAAATTAAAATAAATTTGAATGTGGGCGTTCACAACTTAACCTTACATATTTAGAGCGGCTCTTAAATATATCCTATCTGTTATGTTACGGGAACAAAATATTTAGGGAATTTCAAAAAACATCCCAGCTGAGAGTTCAACATTCCGTAAGTTGTCGATAAGTGAGCAAGCCAGGAGTCACTCCATTAGAGTTTACCGGCGTGACATTATTTTTACGATGTCCAATACATTTCGCTTTTTAGAGTTCCCTATTTTATGTTTATTATTTTTTTTCAAGGTTTTTGATAACTTAACCGCACGTCAAGCGTATTTTTTTTAAAATAACAAAGTCCAATTAACATCCATAATCCAACAAAGTGATAAAATTAAAACAAAATAAAAAAGGTTATTATTACTGTTATGATTTTCAAAAACTAAAACGAATAAATTAAAAATATTATTATATTGTTTCTCTTATGATATAGGCAGAGTAAATGGAACATAAATAGACTTTCCAGTTTACCACAGTTCACCGGTCTTAACCCATCACAATCACAGTATTTTACCGATCTAATAACAATTATTGCTTATGCTTTGCGATAGTAATTGATGAACGATGACAGAGATAGCCATACACACTATTGCGACAGGAATAGTGGTCATGCCAGCTTATGAAAGTTGTGCCAAATACGGCCTAGACGTTACAGAGTCTACCACCTAGTGGTAAAGGTATTGTGGTGATACGTTTGGCCAATCGTTTGCCTTTATGACCTTTTGGCTGTTTGGTAGAAAGCCAGATGGTCTATTCTTCTAAAGGGTCCCGAACCAACATAAAGAGAAAGAAAGAAAGAAAGAAAATATTAATTTGCACGAATATGGGTGTTACAAGTTTTTAAAAAATAATTAATCTTACAACATATTCTACCATTATATGGTATGCAAATTTTTAATAAAGGGAAATATAAAATTCTCAAATATACAAATACACCCTGGATTTGGTATAACGATATACACATAAGACTGCACATAAGATGCTTTTTATTTGAACAAAATCTTGAAAGATGGATAAAATGTATTTTTCCATTGGGATTCGAAAAAATCTTTTCACAATACGCTGTGGACCGCTATAGACTAAAAATATTTGTGTTCTGAATGGTCTTTTTTTCTGTGATAACATAGCGAATAAATTGGTAAAGTGCATGTCAGGCCACGGGCAATGTAGGATTCCGAAGTTGCCCATCATAATTATGCGGACTAAGAAGAGGGATTTTATAGTTTCATACTATGGACATTTAAGTTATTCAATGTCCAATATATATCCGTGCCACAAGTTCACCGCTTATAAAATCTTCTTTAAGTACATTTCAAAAGTTAGTCGACTATTACTCAAATCTTGTAAACCCTTCTAAGCTATGATAGTTTTCCTTTTAACTTCACTATATTTACTACTACCGTGGTTTTTTTACCACCCCCAAAACCAACTGTTTAGCCTGCATTTGACGCTAACAAAAATCAGTATTTATTGGTTTATTATTTTACAAACGAGTCTCTTAATCAAAAACTTGTTGAAGCAAACCTATAATATTTTTTAAAAACCTATCCAACGATTTTCCACACAATGGGGTACTTGAGAAAAAAAATTAACATCCGCACTTTACATGTCGGGAGCTACCCTGAAAAAAATTTTTTTTCAAGATTTTATGTTACCACTTTGTTGCCGTGATTAATATGTATATTCGTGCCAAATTACAGCTTTCTAGTACTAAGGATCTCTGAGTTATCGTGCGAACAGACGGACGGACGGACGGTCAGACATAGCGAAACTATAAGGGTTCTTAGTTTACTTCTGAACCCTAAAAAGCAGCTGGTTCTCCTTATGGAACAAAACAACCATCACCTATAGGCGCGCTTCTGAATGCGAGATGTAACCAGATGAATATTTTTATCGACTGCCTTACTCTTCAAACCGAAACCGATAGTAACTAACATCGACGCTATTGCGGTAGGAATAAGTAAGGCAGTTGTACCAAATCTGGGCAAGACATTACAGCACTCTATCACTTAGTAGTGATCATGGTAATGAGGCATTTGGCCAATAATTGGACTTTCACCTAATACGTGGTAGGAAGGTAGATCTAAAAACAAAATTAGGTTATTTAATTCGCAAAATTTCTATTAAATCTTATATGGTGGTATAATAAGCTTCTGTGGTGCAATCGAAATAAAAGGTAGTGAATGAAATGGGGCAAACCTATAAAATATCTTAAAAAGGTAGATGATCTGTTTTTCATTGCATTTTAGAGGTGGGGTCTTAGAAAAGTTTTATCGGTGTAAAGATGAGAAAGGGCACGCTCCGTCGGACATGTAGAGAAAATGGTGGATGAAATGTTAACAAAACAGACATACAATGAGAATGTGGAACTTGGAAGAATGTAGGTACCGTAACAAACCAAGAGTAACATGATCAAATTGATCGAGTACTGGCTGAAAATGTGATCCTTGCAACCGGCGTGTTTGTATGAAGAGAGTAATGATTGTGAAGGAAGCGATAAGCGATATCGTGATGTATGGCACTCAGTTCTCTCTGCCTACCCCGTAAGGGATCTGGCGTATATCTTATATATAAATTTCTCGTGTCACAATGTTAGTTCCCGTATTCCTTCGAAACGGCTTGACCGATTTTGATGAAATTTCGTATGCATATTCAGTAGGTCTGACAATCGGCTACTATCTATTTTTTTATATTCCTAAGTGATAAGGGTTGTCTACCCTTAAAAATATTTTTCTTTATTTTATGGATTTTTTTTTAAATTTTTTATTATGATTCAGCATTGAAAAATAAATACAACTCTAAATTTTAACCCTTCTATCACTAACCCTTATTTTTTAGTTAAATAATTTATATGACAAAACAACGTTTGCCGGGTCAGCTAGTATATGTATGTATAAATGTATCTATTTTTCAAAAGAGGCCCGAAACAAACTAAAAACAAAATAAATTTAGTAAATTCTTTATTTAGTAGTTTTGCACAGCTGGAGAATGGTTCTAATTATGACATTATTACAGCTTATAAAATAATTTTCAACGAATGAAAAATGCGGATTGCGTCATTTATTTTGTATCATTGTTCACTTGCGTGTGTTTTTGTATAAAGCATTAAGTATTGCATTAATTATAGCATATATTAAAATAATCATATAAAAATAACTCGTCTTCAATTATGGCATCGTTTTATAGAGGTTTATATTTTTTAAATAACAATTCATATTTAAGCAGTTCAGATATGATTACTTTGTTTTTGGGATATTTACGTAAACAGTGTGGTATAACATTTTTTAAATATCTATGTCGGTATGTAGATTTCTTACGAATTTGTAACGTTTTTTTGTATCTTTCTGTTACAAAATTATATCTTGAACACCACAATTTCTAAGTAATACGGTCTAAATATTTCAATTAATCTATTATATTTATATATTTCCTTATTTTTGCTAATATTATGAAGAGATAAATTTGCTAAGTTTGTAGGAAGTTTTTTTCTTTTTATAATATAAAAACCCATCTGCTTGTTTGCTATCTTATGATACAATAGCAAACAAGCAGATGGGTCTCCTCGTGGAAATAGTCAACCCTTGCCATACCTATAGACACCAAATATGTCAATGGTGTGTTGCTATCTTATGGCGAGGTCTAATGCTACATGCATACAGTACCCGGCGATAAATATTGCACATCGACCTTTGGAAAGAGACAATTGGCTAATTTCAGCTTCGTAGAGCGTTATCTCTGTCGCACAAAATACAAACAGTCCGGTACCTATTAGGAGCTGTTAAAACAAGTATGATTTGCTTCTTTTGATATTTTTATTCTTTGTATAAAATACACTAATTTTTCTATAAGTGATGGCTTTAGGTTGGGGTAAAATAAAATAAAAAAACATTTTTACATTATGTTTACGTATTTAATTATTTTGGAACATTACAGCTTTAGTGTACATAATAAACACCATTATACCTATTGCTAAAATGAGACATTGCAATAAAAATAATAATAATTCTAATTCTCAATTACTTCCATTTCACTATCTGTGCTCTCAAAGAGGTCAATATCACTGTCACTATCAGCCGTATTTATTACTAATCTATCAGTGTAGTTGTCTAAACTGTGTTGAATGCTTCTATATTCATTCTCACATTTGATTGCATGATCGCAAACCTTTTTCCACTCTTCAGCGCCGATCATGTTTACTTTTTCAGTCAATAATGTTTTTACTGTAGTTAAGTTCATACCCACATTTCTAGAGGCTACATAGCCTTTCAGTTGAGACCATATATTTTCAATTGGATTAAAATCCGGATGATATGGTGGCAATCGCAACACAGTGTGCCCATGTTCGGCAAGTATTTTGTCCACAGAAAACTCTGTATACCTCTCCTTGTGCTGACATATAATAGCGTAAATCTGGGTTTTTGTTAATTTTGGATCAACTGGAATTTCATGTCTGTTTAACCAGTTGATCATTTCCCGTTTAATGGTGTTTGAGTTGGGGGGTCTCTCAACATACTTGTTGTGATAGGGTGCGTTGTCGATAACTAGAACAGAATCACTGGGTATATTTGGGATTAATTGGTTAACCAGCCATTTCTCATAGTTATCGTTATTCATTTCATTGTGATAGTCACCTGTAGTGTCCGTGGATTTATACGTTAAAAAAGCACCGGGTACAAAGCCTTTTTCATTTCCTGCATGAACTATTATCAAACGTTGACCTTTTGAAATTGGCTTTTTTACTCCTTTTTTCTTATCGTCACTCCAAGATTTCCCTTTAGTGTGGGATGCATGTATATATGACTCATCCATGTAGACGATATTTTTTCCTGTTTCGCGAAATTTGCGTATTTTATCAAGGTATTCCATTCGTTTGAGACTAACGTCGTGCTTTTCCATTAGAATTTTTCGATTATCTTCCATTTTAGTGAACTGAAATCCCATGTCATGAAGTATTTTTCTCAACGTTTTTTCAGACCCATTGTAATTAATAGCTTCAGATAACTTAGCTTTTAATGATTTTATTGTTGGCAGTTCATTAAATCGTAAGTGAAAATCATACACCATTCTTCGAACAACATCGTAATCAAAATCGTCCATATCCAAACGAAATTGCTTTTTTGGTCTCCCTTTTTTTGGAGTGCTGAACTTAATTTCAGTCGAATGTGTTTCAGTACTGACTTCGTTTAATATATTGTTCAAAGTTCTTCTTGAAATTCCAGTGGCATTTGCAACTCGCTCTTGAATCTTATTTATTTATTTATTTATTTAATTCTTTATTGTACACAGTAATCACTTAACATAACAATAAAAGAAAATAAGTACAATGGGCGAGCTTATCTCTAGTAACAGAGATTTCTTCCAGCCAACCCGTAACAAGGAGATGTTATAAACAAAGATAATTATTAACTTGGTGTACAATTCAAACAATAAAATTAAACACTATAATATGGAAAATAGGTTAACGCAAAATATACATGCACACACATACAAACATACACATATATAAATACATATATACGTACAAACATACTTACATGCATACATACAGACCGTAAAAACCATGACTCTTCATTTGACAAAAAAGCGAAAATATTAAATTATAATAAACATTCAGAGCGAAAGAAAAATAAGACAAACAGAAAGAAATAGAAGTTAAATTTGCATCAAATATAGCTCCTTTAGACGCTTCTTAAAAATAGACAGACTTTCACAAGTTCGAATATCTTTAGGTAGGAAATTCCAAAGACTAACAGCATGGACGGTAAACGAGTGAGAATAAGTGGCAGTATTACTGGTTGGGAAATGCAAAAGGGTTTTAACGTTGGAGCGACAAGGCGAGTCAGGGGAATGTAGAAAACGGAAACCATCGAATCTTCTTAAAATAACAACTTACATTTTCATCTACTTTTTTTTTTAATCTATCAGCTTCGCTTACAAAGTATTTATAAACATTGTAGATAATTTCACGTGACTGACCTCGTAAAGGTTTCCCTCTTTTTCCGAAAGATGCCATATTACAACTTTAAATTATTTAAATTTGTGGGTGTTATCAACTCTAAATATATATTTTGATCGGGACGCGACTGCACTCTATCGTACTTGAACAACGACTGACTAAACGTCACATAGGTAG
Organism: Apodemia mormo; assembly: GCA_036924255.1. Lineage (NCBI taxonomy): Eukaryota > Metazoa > Arthropoda > Insecta > Lepidoptera > Riodinidae > Apodemia > Apodemia mormo. The sequence goes on from JAUPFN010000003.1 coordinate 9,776,623, forward strand.
TGTGGGACAGAGATAACGCTTTACGAAGCCGAAATTATCCGATTGTCTCTTTCCAAAGTTCGATGTGCAATATTTATCGCCGGGTACTGTAAGTTTACCGAGGAGGAGGAGTAGGCGTAGTAGGAGCCAGCTCCAGTCTTACAATAATAAAAATAATAATAATAAATATTCACGGGACAAATTACACTACTGATCTAACCCCAAAGTAAGCAAATTATGTGCTTGTATTATGGGTGTTAGTCAACGATACTTATACATAGAAATAATATATATTTAATAAACACCCAAACCCGGAAGTAAAAACATTTATGTTCATCCACCGACCACACAGCCCATAGACACCTAATAATAGACGAATGACTTGTGTCAACACATCTGACTTATAGTTCGGATGTAAATGTCCACGCGCCAATGAGTAGTGATTGAGTAATCAGTGTCGACCAATCAGATGCTCTGTACATTACTATCTTTCACTGTGGCCTTGAGTTAGCCAATTACGGCGTTGCAACTCCACTTCGTCTTACCTCAGCTAGTTGCCAGAATGCATTCAATACGGAAAATCAAACATTAGCCGTCTATAGGCTGTGTGGTCGGTGTGTTCATCACGTAAATGCTTGTCCCCGTCGGGGATCGAACGCGAACCCCATCGATCGCGTTTTTAGGGTCGCTAATCACTCGACGAACGGGGCGGTCAAACAATATTAAGTATTAATAAAAAAATAATTAAATGTAAATTGTATTCTACTTTTTCAATAGGTCTTCTGCTAAAGAACCGGACAAGAGCGACTTGGAATTGCATACCGAGGGTTTCGTGCAAACTTTTAGGTTATCTTCCCTGCACATTCTAGGTTAATGGGAAGTACCCTAAATGGTTTAGATTTTCTTGTGAAATCGCAAAAAATGCAAAATATGCGATATAAGTGGTCATATCTTTTGATCAAAAAACAAAAAACAGTCATCACAATATATATATATATATATATATATATATATATATATATATATATATATATATATATATATATATAATTTCATATATGGTTTTTAATGGATGGTATTTAACTGTCAATCAAAAAATTTGCGATTTTTAAGTTTAAAAAATCCCTTTTTAAAGCAAAAATACTGATTTTACATAAAATTGGTAACTCATACTAATGTGATTTTGGCAACAATTAAAGTACGTGACGGAACTCTATTTATTTAAATGTTAATTTATGAATGCTTTTTTATGAATACATATCGAATAATTAATAAATAGTGCATAAGTATATTGTTATTTTTTACTTAAATTTTACTAAATCAAACACCATTTTATTTATCGTAAGAATCTAATTATTTATTAATTATAACAAATTGAGATCAACAATTAAATACAAAATCAGATTCTTAATAATAGTTTTTATTGGATTATATTAGGGCTGGTTTTAGTTTCGCGGAACGTTCGCGTTTTGATTTTTTGGCTAGTATGTATATTTTTGGCCTCTGCGGGCGGTGTTACATATTTGAGTCGAATCGCGAGCCCGATGACATGCTTGCATATATAGTTCCTTAATAAATCGGGGCAGGTACATTTACCATTCATCCAAGCGCTTCTTAGCGCGGGTAAGACTACTTGCCAATAAGCAAACGTATATTTTTATAGTCATCGAAAGTGTCCCAATCTTGGCCAAGTGGAATGATGTTAGCCGTAGAGCTTGCCACTCTATAGGTATAATTTGTTCGGAGTCCGATTCTATGAGTTTGGTTCCTGTCACTTTTAGCCCATTGACAGGCATCAATCCAGTGTTTCAGTTCCACACCAGGTACATTTAGAAATATTTTTGTTTGATGAGCCTCAGACCATTCTTTGAATGGTCTCAGACTATTCTTTGAATGGTCTGAGACTATTTTCGTTGCGACTGTCAGAAACCGGGCCAGTGGAAGTCGTTCTCGCATAGAATGTCTGTCATGCAGAAATACATTTTCAGTAAATTAGATAAACTTTAGAAAATAATGCTCTAGGAAGAGCATTATTTTGTTATAACAATTAGATAAATTTGCGGAATGCGTTCTCTGAAATTTTAAGATTTATTTGTTGAGCTAGTTTTTAAATATATAATAGAAAATATGTTTTATAAATATTTGTTTTGTTACCAATGTAAGTATTCCGTATGTACGACCGGGTCAATTTGATGTACATGTACAATCAGTATTTTTGGTACAAAATAAATATTATGGTAAATCAAACAGCTTTTAGGTGCGTATTTGAGAAAAATGTATTAAAAGCTATTGATGTATGTCTTCTAATTATTTATATTACTAGTTTTCATATACAATTAGTTTATTTGCAGTACAATAATTTATTAGATGTAAAAAAAGATTAATTGATAGGTGACAAGTTATTTGATGTATACTTAAAAGTATCCCGTTTTTAATTGGATGTGGTTAAACAAGAACTCCTAAGGAACCCTTCCTCAAAATAAGTTTCAATTTGTACAAATTTATTTCTACTTATTGTCCGTCTGTGGGGCCGCGCGTGCGCCCTAATGGTCCCCCGTGATAACTCTCACTTTTAAATCCTTTTATTGTATGTCACCCCTTAAGAGGTTCTAAACTTGCTAAATTTATAAGAATTTTATATCAACGACGTAAGTCACAATTTTGATTGGCAACGTTTAACCGGTGATTCCTGGAACATAATAAGTCATTTGTAAAGTTATCTGCGCTTTATTTAGAAGCAAGATTTGTTTGTATTGAAGGTTGTTTTACCCTTTTTATGACAACATACTTGAAATGTCTTCGGTTTTGATAAGTTTGTTTATTTATGATCCCCTGTTTATGACGCGCTTATTTGACACTGAGGAATTAGTACACTTCACGTGAATTAATGAATAAAAAACATGGGACATGCTGTGTCGTGGACACAGCCGTGTGTGTTTCACGTGAATACATCTACATAACAAGTAATATTTTGCGATAGCAAGCTTTTTCACTCGCTGTCATCGTTGACCGGTTCGGACACCTTATTCTTTTCACGTTCTCACCCCTTCTTCAATCTTTCATAGGTATATGATAATGCCTTTTAGAAACCTTTTCTAGTGTTATACATTCCTCCTATTTTGATTAAGCTCTTTTAAGAGTAGGTATAGACTGAATATTTTTATATCTTAAACTAAAGATAATTACTAAACCTTTTTAAAACTGCATTTTTATTTACACGACCGATAAATCTTTACAAGAAGTAAGGACGTATCTTCACGCCCGTATCCCTGAAGAAGTAGGCAGAGATACAACAAGTGCACCAATGATTAACTGAAGATGCTGTCCCATAATGTGATAAGTGGCAAACCTATCGCCTGCCGGGGACACCTAATCGCGGATAACGTTGTTTTTATCAGACAACTGAAAAAACACATTTTTAATTGTCCAACCCGGGAATCGAACCCGGGACCGGACATCAACACCGGCGCCGGACCACTATACCAAAAAGGCAACAAAAACAATGTACAAGAGCTGTCAAATAAAACTAATCAGTCGTCGTAGCTGCTCCGAGTAAAAATATATAGGTACCACACATAAATTCTGTAATGCAGCGAAATGACCTCAAAATGGAGGGTAGCACTTCTCAATCCACCCTCCGCGACACATCGCTATCCATCTGCAACTAAACAAAGTCTTTGATTTTTTAGCTATATAGTGGTGTAATTAGATTTTGGATGTTGACGATGGATATGATAGTAAGCTGTAACAGCAAACTGTATCCCTAGATTTCGTTTACTAGAACGTTTTTTGAACTGTTCCCACTGTGAAAGCAAATTTAAAGATGTAGGGCACATCATAAAATAATGGAAGAAGTGGCTTTCAAGCCAGATAGTAAAGAAAAACTAAATGATGTGGGACTTTCCGTGAAATGTTAAATGTAACTTCTGCAATGATAATTTGTGTAAGGAACTCACCGAAGGTCAGCAAATTTCAGGAGAATCACAGCCGCCATACATTTACCTCACGTTAATATCACAAACGAACATAGTTTTTCCCCGTGTTGGTCCGCGCTCCCTTTAAAGAAATAGACCATTTGCTATTCTGCCAAGTAGTTCGTAAGTGGCGAGCAATTAGCTACTCATGTCACTATTATCATAACTACTAGGTAGCAGAGTTTTGTTACATCTCGCCCCGGATATTTGGTACCACCGCCTTACATTCTTGGCGCAATAGCGCGATGTTTGGCTTAGCATTGTTGTGTTCCAGTTTGTAGGTAAGACCAGTAAACTTATGCACGTGCTAATAACACTTCGCCGCACAGATAGAAATACATTTTAATATCTTTGGTGTCTATAGGCGTTGGTTGTCTCTTTCCATCAGGAGAGACATCTGTTTGTTTGCTATCTTATAGTATAAAAATGTACTCAAAGCAAGTTTCACTTTGTAACCGAAGCATCTTCAGGAGAGTCGAATACTACTTTACTCAGTCTTATAGAGTGAAGTGATATTGCGTTATTATTGGTTGAAAGAAAATGTATGGCTCAATCAACTTCAGTCACTCTCAGTATTAAATTCATACACTAATTTGATATAAAAAGTACATGATTATAAAGAATTACATTTATTCTTCAAATTTTGTATAATTTTAAGCCTTTGAAGAGAGTTAATTACTGTAAAAATATCGTTAAAAAATTCAATCAGTTGATTATTTTGTGTCTGTAAACACGAAATAGCTTTATGAATTCACTTTGTTTTATTATTAGTATAATCTAATCCACTCAGAATAGATCCCTACTGAAAATCACTTCATTCGGATCTGTTTTTTTTTTATAATAAATAATTTAAAGAAAAAAAACGTTGTGTGTGCACTTTTGGATTTTCCAAATTTTTTGAGTCTTTGTTCATTTAATTATTCTTTATTTTGCTTCAAGTGGCATTGAAGAAATCACATTTAGGATTTCGCGGGCAGTGGCAAATTAATACCTTTTTCTTATTTGAATTATGATGTGATAATGCCACATGGATAGCAGGACAACAGTAACATCTTGGTGTCCATAGGCGATTGTCATCTCTTTCTATCAAAAGTACAATATGCTTGTTTGTTATTTTATGCTGCAAAAATATGCTGTTTTATTGTTGTTCTTATTATTCCTACAAGCTAATAGGAGCCTAGCTAGGCGAGCGAGCTTAACTCGAATGATAATTTTAATAACAAAATGGACTACGGCACAGAGATGACACTTTCCTAGATAAGTTTTAATAGTAAAAGATTATATAAATACAAATTTTCGTCAAAATCATTTGAGTTTTGGAGAAACCAATTATATAAAAATATATAAGGTAAGACGCAAAATGTTAAACTGTTGTATAAAATGCAACAAAAATATTTATTACAATAGTCGAAACTTACAATACAGAAGGCTGTATAAACAAGCTACCAATATCATCCTAAAGAAACGAAAAAAACAAACGTCATCTATTCAATCTGTGAACGAGTGACAACAAATATTTTATCGTTGTAAGCAAACGTCCTTCATCTTAACTTTTTAGTTATTAAAATCAAATAATCTTCATGATGAGAGATACAATAACGTATTATATATATAACTAGCTGTTGCCTGCGACTTCGTCCGCGCGGACTTCGTTTACTCCGCACTGCTCCTCCCCTGTAGGTGATGGCGTGATAATATGTAGCCTATATGTTGACCCGAATGGTTAGTAATATTCATGCAAAATTTGAAGTAAATCGATGCAGTGCTTTTTAAGTTTACCCCGGACATACATACAGACAAACAGACAAACAGATAAACAGACAAACAGACAAAAATTCTAAAAACTATATTTTTGGCTTCGGTATCGATTGTAGATCACGCCCCAAGTATTCTTTTAAAAAAATATTCAATGTACAGTTTTGACGTTCCTACGATTTTATTATATATATATATATAGATGTTGATAATATATTGCGACGTGAATGGCTCAAAATAGTATGTTACAATCGTAAATTCAAGTAATATTAATCTATAAAAGTTTTTAACGTTACAAAAAAGTGTCCGTGATACATTTTGCATTTCAGGAGAAATTAATAATATAATACGATAAGCATCTATCTATCTATCAACAGGCGATGCATTCGAAGCGAACTTTGTATGTACACTCAACATTCTCCCTTCATTTCAGAAGACGGCTTCACTTTGGCGGCTTACTATTTCTGTTGCTGATGTCCATGGGCAATTGTGTCTGCTTTTCATCAGGTGATCACTTGTCCGTATTTGTTCCATTTCAATCTATAAAAAATTCTTACCAATTGCTTAAAAGTTTTTTGGCTTGGCTTTAAGTCATATTAAAGAACTGTCGCTTATCAATAGCATAATAATATGTCCTTTAGCTCAGCTAGTAGAAATTGATTCTGCGGACGAAGGTGGATTTGTAAAGAACTTGGTGATACACTTTTGTTGCAAATAAATGTTTATGTTCCGTTGTGAAACGTGGACATTAATAAAAAAATCCTTTTGCTAGTTTGAATTTCCCTTGTGTAGTAAAACAAAAAAAGTATAATCACTTAAGTTTCTTTTCCCGGTAGGCAGTGTGAACCGAATATTTGTACATATGTACAAGTAGAGTGAACAGAAAACTTTTCGGTACACCACACGGTTGGTCGGTTGGCAAAGTTGGTAGCAGGAGTATTTAACATTTTGCCAACCGACAAACTGGTAAATCATGGTGAACTGGAGCTTATGACTTTAAATATAAATAAAACGGTGACGATAACTTCACCGTTCCGGAGCTAACATAGATTACTATGTAGAAATCAATGTAGTTATAACCAGGTATATCGTCTCGAATGGCGACTGAAAAACTTATGAGAAAGAAGTTGAATCCTTTTTTTATACAAAAATGGAAAGCCGTAAGTATGACTAGCTATACCTATTGATTACATATTATAAAAGAACACCATAACTCTTTAATAAAACAATAGCTATTAAATTGTAATTGGCACTATTTTTTGTAAACATAAGAATAAACAGGGCAATGAATTATTAATAAACTTATTTGTCGAAGGCCTACCTGTATTTTTAATTCACAGGCTTACACTGTTATAACTTTTGCGAGTTAATAATGGGTTAGGAAAATAATAATACAGGTTTAAATGAGAAATGCTTATAACATGCGTTTATTTATTGCTTTAACGCCATTACAAACATTTGCATAATACACGGCTAGTGAGAATTAAAAAATAGTAAACGCTATATTTTCTGATTACGTGCTTGTAGACGAATGCTTTTTTGTTCTTACCGTGACATGCTCGAATGCGTACCTTTCGATTAAATATGAAATGTATATAATACTAGCAAAAAGCAGATCTTTGTAAGGGCTCGCAAAGTTATACTATCTAGTAATTTTGTTAGAAGAATATTTTTATGAGAATTACATCTTTTAATGTATAGACTTTATTTATAATAATAAAGTCTATAATCTTTTAAACTACAGAAAAATAAATAATAAAGTTTTGCATCTCTCGCATTGTATATCTGTTTTGTTAATCTTTCACCTACCATTCTTTCTACATGTCCGAACCACTGGAGCATGCCCTTTCTCATCTGTATACCAACACTTTTTTCAAGCATAACTTCTCTCTCACTTCAACATTACGAACCTGGTCCGCGAGAGTTACGCGACATATTTTTTATAGCTATTTGTTTCATCGACTGCGTTGTTTATACTTTCATGTCCTTCTAATATACCCAACTCTCACTTTCATACAATATCGTTGGGATAGGCACATGATTATGCAGGGCAAGACGGGCGGGGACCCTGACTTAAAACTGGGCTTTTAAGTAATCTCTTTAACGCTCTATTCACTCTGTTCCCCGCATACATCCCTGCTCTAGACCTAAAACCCCCTTGTGCCTAACACAACATTCCTTCGGACTTCCCTTGCATTCTCCTTTCCATGTTTTACTATACACCTTCGATGCTAAGGTGATCAAACTGATGGCCCTATAGCTATTTCAGTCTATACGTGAACCTTTGCCTTTATACAAGGGCCAGATGACCGCGCGCCGCCAGTCAAATATAAAGAAAAGTATTTTGTGAAGTAGTCTCTTAATAAGTACAAAAATCATTAATAAAAAATCTTTAAACTGGATGATCCTGCAAGCCATCCCTGAAACCGTCTTTAAAAGGATAGGTACTGTTTTAATTTTTAAAACTTTCGAATTTGATTATTGATTTTGATCTTTCACCGCAAACCGTTTTTCGATCAGCCAGGCCGTTTAAAATCTGTGAGAGATTTAATCACGTGCGCACATACAGATATATACTGACGTCAATGAAAAAATATAATCACGTTTCAAGAATCTCAAACCATAGAGATCTGATGAAAGCTCGATTTTTGAAAATCGCGGTTAATAATTATAATTTCCTAAGTAAAGTTTTAAAATCTTTTAAAAATATTTTTAAACATGTTATTTAAAATTGCTCTAATAATACTATACAAATATAAGACAATTTAAACGCAGAAATCTTGCAAACAGTTGATTTCCCACTTCCATTATCTCCCGTACTCTGCATCAGATCTTCGTCAAATTAAATTTAAATAACCCGAGAAGTATCTAGGTACTCACTGAAACAAAAAAAAATCCTTATTGGTTCAGGCGTCTTCGAATAATCAGTGAACATACTTAAAAAAAGATTCCGACCAAATAGGAACCTCCTCCTTTTTGGGTAGTTGGCTGAAAATAGTGAGTAGCAAAAAATGCTTAGGTACCTAATTGCTGGAAAAGTTGAAACCGTTTTTTTTTTAATTTATTTTTTTCACGGGACAAATTACACTTACTGATCTAACCCCAAAGTAAGCAAATTATTTGCTTGTACTATGGGCGTTAGTCAACTATACTAATACATAAAAGTACATATATAAATACAAGAATATCGAACCCGAGCCCCGTCGATTGTGTAGTCAGGGTTGCTAACCACTCGACCAACCGGGCGGTCAAGAGTGGAGTTGGTGTTACAGAAGAGCAGCGCAAGGTAAAAATTGTCTCCAGAAAACATCAAGATGGCAAGATTTAAATTTTAACATAATCTGTATTATTAGTTACAATTTGCTTACTTATTTTTTGTATCACTAATCTGGAAAAAGTGATGACTCAAAATTCGGAGGCGCCTACCCTCAATCGATTTAAACTCGTTAGTTTTATAATAGATGGCGTTACTAGAAATAAGTTTCGCCGTGTTGGTCCCGGCCTCCTTTGTAGAATAGGCCAACTGCCGTTCTGCCAGGCAGGTCGTAAAAGGCGACCGATTGGCTATCGAGTCACTACCATCGTGGCTACTAGGTGGTAGAGTTCTGCATTGTCTCGCCCGGGTCTGGTACCACCGCCTTACCTATTCCTGCCGCAATAGCGTCAGTGCTAGTCGCTATCGTGTTCCGGTTTGGAGGGTAAAGTAGCCGGTAAATTTGTGCATGTGGCATTAGACCTCGCCACAAGATAGCAACGCACCATTAGCATCTTTGGTGTCTATAGGCGATGGTTGACTCTTTCCATCAGGAGACCCATCTGCTTGTTTGCTATCTTATGATATAAAAAAAAAATAAGATTCTAATACAAAACATATCTTCTGTCGATTTTAACTCATTAGTTTTATAATAGATATCGCTATTAGTAATAAGATTTAATAATAATAATAATAATTCACGGGAGAAATTACACTTACTGATCTAACCCCAAAGTAAGCAAATTATTTGCTTGTGTTATGGATGTTAGTCAACGATACTAATACATAGAAATACATATATAAATACTAGAATATATATAATAAACACCCAAACCCGGAAATACAAACATTTATGCTCATCACACAAATGCTTGTCCCCGTCGGGGATCGAACCCGAGCCTCGTTGATTGCGTAGTCAGGGTCTCTAAGCACTCGACCAACGGGGCGGTCAGATTTTAATACAAATTGTATCTTCTATTTTTTTAAGGTCTGTAAAATGGTATTTTCATGGTAGATAACATATCTAGACATGAATTTAAACTACTACGTCGAAGCACAAACCTAAAAGTCCGATAATTTTTCAGTAAAATGTACCACAAAAGTGCATAGAAAGTGGCCTAGTGTAGGGCTCGCTTCGCTCGCCCTAATGAGAGTGTTAGCTGAATGGCGCAAGCTCGCTCACGACTAGAGTTATGTTATCTATATAATCTTTCATACAAACTTTTTCCCCGTGTTGGTCTTATGAAGAATAAACTAACTGCTTTTTTGCCGGGCAGGTCGTAATAGGCAACCGATTGGCTATGCGAGTCACAACCATCGTGGCAACTAAGTAGTAGGGTTATGCAATGTATCGCCCGGGTCTGGCATCACCGCCTTACTTATGCCTGCCGCAATAGCATCAGTACTTGTCACTGTCGTTATTCGGTTTGGAGAGTAAGGTAGCTGGTAAACCTTTGCATGTAGAATTAGACCTCGCCACAAGATAGCAACGCACCTTTAACATCTTTGGTGTTTATAGGCGATAGTTGACTCTTCCCATCAGGAGACCCATATAGTAAAATGATAAACTCTACCACCTAGTAAAATGATGTTAATGGTGCATTGCTATACGTACGGTGAGTTTAAATGCTAAATGCATGAGTTTACTGGTTATATTGAAATATATATGTGCTTTAACACTTATGCTATGCTTGAAAAAACTTTGTGATCGACGGAATTGATCACTAAGCAAAGATGAATTGCGCCACGCTCGTGAAAACGATTATTATCGACTATTTCTGTCGTATGGGGTGTGGTGCGTCGTGAGGTTCCCGGAACGAACCCGGGACCTCACGATCTAAGTCGAATAGGCTATCCCTTAGATCACCAGGCAGTTTATATTACGAGCATATAACTAGCTGTACCCGCGAATTCGTTCGCGATTGCCATCCCAGCAGAGTAATTTTGCGTATTTAACCACAGCACTTCTCATATTTAGCAATACTTTGGACGGCGAAGCAATTTGATCAAGAAAAAACCTTTTTAGTGTGGATTTGATAACAGTTGACTTTGACATCTTGTGCCTTGTAGGGCTTTAGACAGTGTTTAACTGAAGTCACCACAAAACAACATAAACCCCTGATATAGGCTTGTCATAACGTCTTATATTTACTACAGTCAAGCTTACAGTTTTCTTTGTCTGTCATAATATACTCATCCTTTATTTGACTAAACTACATATATGACTAAAGAACATTTTCGCAAAACCTATTTTTTACTGGGAGATAGGTCACATACCGGTGATGCAAATGTCTAATTGTATTGTCATCTTAAATATGGCTGGGGCTATCCTTCCACCGAATAAAAATGGCGCAACTAAACGACGCCACTGCCAGGGCTTTCATAATCAGCAAAGGGGCTACGAATTTAAACCTTATTTGTGAAAAAATGTTTTCGTCTACCTCCAAATCTGTTCAAGAAAAGCATTTCCATTCCGAGAGATAACGGCGTAAACAGCCGTTATCACTGTTTAACGGCTGCATGGTTTATTTTATATTTGTTATATTATATAGTTGCAATGTCTGTCACGTCATACCCAGTTTCAGAGCAGTAGATCCGGTCACCATTAATTCAGAAGTTCCCGTGTGCGAAAAATTTTGATAAAATTGTTTTTCACCATAACTGAGATTTTTCAACCAGTTAATTTTGTTCTAAGACAATGTTTTTAGAATTTGCTAAAACTGCCGCTAAAGCTGTTTAAACAATAAAAATCGATAAAATCGCGTTCAAAAGTTACAAGCTTTAAAAAAATAAAATACTTAGGTATTTTTGGTGTCAACAAGTTTAAATATTATTATCATAACAACTTAGATTTTTTGGGGGGGAAAAGATTGAAGGTGAAAGTATTAGCTTGTACCTAGAGTTCTTAATGGGCAACTGAATGTTTTTTAAATTCCATGGTCTTTTTTTTTATTATTATTGAGCCTAAATCTTGACCTTGAAGGAGGTCAGGAACATTTTGTTTATAACAAATAAAAAAAGGACTTTTTGCAATTTTTTGCCAATATTTCGAAGAATATTGCGTGTTATCGACATGAATATTAACCAATGTTCCCTATGAAGTTTCACTTAATGGTAGGCTAATGTGAAAATTCGTAATTTTGTTTTTTTGTCGCAAAATAAGCCTACAACTTAGTTTTTAAAATGATATAAATCTTCAACTTTTCTAATAAGATATCTACATGATAGAAAAAGTAATCAAGAGGTAATAAAACCTTTATTTAGTGAATATAAAAAAAAAATTAACACTTGGCTTTCTAGTTTATTATTAATTAGCTGTTGCCAGCGACTTCGTCCGCGCGGAGTTCATTTACTCCGCACTGTCCCTCCCCCGTAGATAGCGTGATAATATGTAGCCTATATGTTGACCCAACCTATTCGTAACATTCATACAAAATTTGAAGAAAATCCATGCAGTACTTTTTGAGTTTACCCCGGACATACATACAGAAAAACAGACAAAAATTCTAAAAACTATATTTTTGACTTCGATATTGATTGTAGATCACGCCCCAAGTATTCTTTTAGAAAAATATTCAATGTACAGTTTTGACTTTCCTACGATTTTATTATATGTATTGATAACAACATAAATTAAACATTTCAAGAACCCCCGACACATCCACAGACCGCCGTTCTGCTACATATGCATCATTTTGAGAGCAAAACGTAAAAGGGCCTAATAATCTTCAAAAGGGGATCTTGTAGCATCAGGTTAAGTTACCACGGTTCCTTACTCAATGAGTTTAAGTTGTATTACACTGGTCTGCAACAAAATCCTCCTTTAGATAAAAAATAGATTTCTATAAAGAGTTAAACGCGCTGAATCCAAATCTGCTTTCCTTTTTTTTTCTGTCACGTACATTTTTTTTTTAATGTAAATTTTAAGATTCTTAAAATTCCTGATTTTTTTCTTATCTTTTTTGTATTCTCTGCTCTGCTTCAATCAGCTTATATCGCATATGTATATGCAAAACTGATACATAGAGTTAGAGGGAGATAGAATGATATTGTCTGACATTATTTTTGAACCATTGCAAGCGTCTGCGCAGTTCTGAATGTGACTCCGTGGCGCTCAGTTCGTTAAAAAGTTGTTAAGTGATTGTTTTTGTCTCATACGAGTTATTTTGGTAATTATAAAATTATACTGATGGTTTTAGTAAAAATTAATGTATATTCTGCAACACAAAATAAAATAAAATAATATGATTAAAAATACTTAAACATTATTCTTATTTTAAAATAAATTTAATTTTGTTGTAGGTGTAAAATGCCAAGAACTTGCAAAAATTCGCCAAACGCATTTTGCTACATATGTTGTGAATTTGTTTCCAAATCCCAACAGAAAGCATTGTCAAACCTAGTTAAAACTGCCTAGTTAAATCAAAATCCTCCCGAATCAGGAACCAAAATTGAAAGAAGGCATCTTTGTAGGTCCCCAAATAAGAGAGCTCATGAAGGACCAAAATTTTAAAATCCAGTTAAATGACGCTGAAAAAAGAGCTTGGATCGCTTTTGTAGAAGTATGTCAAAATTTTCTGGGTAGCAAAAAAGATGAAAATTACAAAAATATTGTCCAAGAGCTTCTTGCGTTGTATAAAGCGTTAAAATGCAACGTGTTCTTTAAAATTCATTTTCTGGACTCTCATCTAATGGATCTCTTCCCCGCAAATCTTGGTGCAGTATCAAATGAGTATGGTGAAAGATTCCACCAAGATATATTACACATAGAGAGATGTCATACTGGTAAACTGGTCAGAAGCAATGCTTTCTGGTCAATTCGCAGCGAAACTCCTATAGAAAAATATAAAAAGAAAAAAAACTACGAAGTAAAATGTAATATTTTTCATAGTAGTTTTTTTCTTTCAGAATTAGATATTATAATTAGATATAAGATAGTTTTTTATTGATGTTTTGATACGAGTTATATGTAATATTTTAACAATTATTAAAGTCACTATTTAAATTTCAAGCAAAAAGAGTTTTCTTTATAAATTCCTTCATAAAAAAACTGTACGTGATACATAATATTAAAACTATTTCCCTTTTCAGGAGTATCAAATCTATAAAATCCATCACAATAATAGAAGGAGGGCAATTTTTTTTGCAGACCAGTGTTATTGCAAAACTCCCATGGCCTCCAGCTTTATTATATAACCCTGGAAGTTATTTTGATTCAGAGTGTATGTAAAAATATAACATATGAAACCACACTCAATGGGCTTATTTTGTTTAGTGCAGGAGTTCCCTGGCCACTTTCTAGTTTCATTATCAAACCCTGCAAATCTCCTATCAATAAAGGCCAAATATATCAGCCTAATCTCCGATGACCACCTTCCAGTTCCATCATTATTATATCTTAAAAAATATCCGGCACCTAAGTGTTTGCCAAGATAACCCGAATTAGCCCACATTTGAAGGGTTTATCTAGATTAGCATAGACGTTCTCATGGGCTTCTTCGGGTTTTATTATTAGACACTAGAAAACATCCTGCTCCAAATATTTTGGTATAAATTTACTCCATTTTATTCCAAAGTTCCCATGCTCCATCATCAGCTCTATTATAAGATCCCGAAAATCGTATAGCACCAGGATGTTTGTTAAAACAGAACAAAGAACCCCAAACTCGATAGGTTTATCTTGTTTACTTTAGAAGTTCCCATGACAATCTTCCGATTCTATCATAAGATACTGAAAATCGTCCAGCACCAAATTATTTGCTAAAACAAACCGAAGGAGTCCCTACGTGATGGATTAACCTGGTTTAGCTGAAGAGTTCTGGGGCACATCATCCAGCTCTATCATCAGGCACTGGAAGCTATTCCGCTCCAAAGTCCTTATAATAACAAATGACACCAAAGTAGATGGTGTTTCTCTATTTTAATCCAAAGTTCCCATAATGTACTCCCAGCTCTATCATGAGACTGTGCAAATCGTCTAGTACTAGAGTGCTTGTCCAAACAGAACAACTGAGTCCAATTTCGATTAGTTTATCTTATCTAATTAAGGAGTTCTCATGGTTACTTTTCAGTTCCATCATCAGAGCCTGCAAATCATCCAGCACTTGTGTTTGCCAGTCAAGAAAGTTAAGTGCTAATTCAAAAATACTACCTCATTTAGTTTAGGCGTTCATTGTAGTTGTATTTTGAAGCTGGATTCTTGGAGTTCCAATGTCACTTTTGGCTCAATCGTCAAAACCTTATCATCATGAGAAAGAACCTACTATAACAAATTAAATGACTCCAAACTCCACTATATTAGGAATTTCTATCTGCGAGTTACAATGACACACTTACGGCTCCATCTTCAGATCTCTGACATTATATATAATGGAAAGTACGAGTCATCAAAAATCCATCGAGTCCGAACTTGAATCTTATCTATTTCATTCTACGCGTGGTTATCGGTACCACTTTTCCAGCTCCAACTTCAGATCCTCGTCAACATGAGCACTAATCAAACTTTGTACTTTTAGCAACAAAACCAATGAATTCAAACAAGGTTATCTTGTTAAAACTCTGGATCAAAGAGTTCCAGTCCCTACATAATGAGCTTTGTTGGATGGTACCATACTATTGCATTGTCCCTGAGCCTTTACAAGTCTGTCAAGTTTTTGTACAAACGATATCACAAAGTCGTTAAAAAGTTGCTTACAATATTTAGAAAATCTGTTATTTACATACGCAAATTGCCAGTTAAATAGATGCTGATGATCTTTGAATGAGGATCTCAAAGTATCATGTCACGGTTACCATGTAATTGTAATATCAACAAAGTAAGAGAATACAAAATTTAGTATAAATAAAGCCATTACAAGTTGTTTAATTCCTTTCATCAATTAGAAAAGAGCTGGTGATCTTGAAACGGCTGAACAGATTCTATTGAAACATAGCTAAGAATCATCTCCCAAAGCAGGGCTTTCAAGTAAAAAAAATCGCAACTAAATCGGACCATCCGCCAGGGCGCTACGACGCCACGGATAGACACACAGATACATACATACACAAATACACAGATACACAGATACACATCTGAAACTTATAACACCACTCGTTTTTCGTCGGGGGTTAAAAAAGAAAACAGCCTTACATTAAAAATCTTATATTGTTCATTGAAAAAGATTTGCATTCTAAAATTTATTATTATTTTTAATTTCTAAAAGACGGTTTTATATAAATCTGCTAAAAAACTATTAGCAGTCAAGGGCTTTTTGTTTTTTTTTTTTATTAATAATAATTAATAACAAACTAAAAAGCTATGTCTTAATTTAAAAATTGTTGATTCTCACAAATAAAGGAAAATTAAGTATTTTTTAATTACTTTTTGTCTAATGTTCTTCTATTAGATGTTGATCTTATCCTGAACTGAAGTTATACTTACACGTTCGTATTTACTACTTAACGATTTTTCAAAAATTCACCACACTGCTTATTGGAGTCTGACTATTGATTATACTAAGTATTATAGGCACTCCAACATCTAGGTACACTTTACAGAACTTTCATTCTTTTTAAAGAAAACTGGTTGATTTATCTAATTTTTAAATTATTACCTTTTTTTACATTCTAGGCCAATTTTGCAACATAAAAACAAAATTGTGAAGAAGAAGGGAATTTTTGGGCCTAAATGTAAAAATGGCACTATTTTTCTATTTCAAAGTTCAATAAGTTTGTGGTACTATAATTGTATAATAAAATTGTAATCGATTCATGTAAATAATTTTAATCAAAATGGAAGCTCGTAAGTATATGTAAAATTGTAATCTTGATTAAGATTTAGTTTAATCAACAGTAAGTACTTAATTATTTTACAAACCCATTATAATATAAAAAGAAAAAAAATAATCGATACAACTTAAATAATCGATTGATTACATCACATCGAATTTGATACGATTTAATGTCTGTGGATAAAGTGACAATTACAACTGACACCACTGATGGTATTGTACACTCTTTGACTGATGGTTCACAAGAGTCGCAAGTCGCGGATTTCACTCTTCGCTATTTTACGTACTTACAGGGAGGCATCCTTTAATATATAACAGCTAGTCTGTTGCCAGCGACTTCGTCCGCGCTGATTTCGTTTACTCCGCACAGCACCTGGCCGCTAGGTGATAGCGTGATAATATGTAGCCTATATGTTGACCCGACCTGTTAGTAATATTCATGCAAAATTTGAAGTAAATCCATGCAGTACTTTTTGAGTTTACCCCGGACATACATACAGACAAACAGATAAACAGACAAACAGACAAAAATTCTAAAAACTATATTTTTGGCTTTGATATCGATTGTAGATCACGCCCCAAGTATTCTTTTAAAAAAATATTCAATGTACAGTTTTGACTTTCCTACGATTTTATTATATGTATAGATTTAATATGTGGTTTCCAAAAATCTGTGTTTTATTATTGTGCCGATTTATAAACATGAACCATAGTTGTCTGTATTATAATTATCAGCTGTTCATATTAATAGTAAACGGTTAAACAATACCGTAGTACATAGATAAATCAATGGTTTCGCGGCGCTTCGCAGCGAGACCAATTTTTTTATCCAAGCCTTAGTACCGTAACCTTACTTCTAGTAAATATATTATTATATCTCTTATCAGACTGCTAAAATCTGTAAAATTTTGAGTATTTATATAATGTTAAACTAGCTATTAATTAACATAATTTTCATCCTATTACAAGAGGGCCCAAGATTGTATGGAACGGTATCAGTCTCCTTTTCGCAATAGCGTATTCTTACTTGAAATTTTATAAAAAACAAATTCTATTAGAATACCTAATGTCGATTAAACGCATATTTATTGAGAAATTGGTACAAAACTGAAAAATGAACTGATCTATTTTCTTATAAATAAATTGTTCACGGCCTTATAAGAGGTTAAAATTTTAGGCATAATATATTGTACACATGTTTTACGTATTTTTAAGATAGTAAAATTGCAATTATAACATTTACAAAAAACGGATAAGTATGTTCTAAAACTAATTTTCCCAGGTTATATTCATTAAACAAACACCAAGAAATGCATTCACTAACTTATAATGAGCCGAACGTTCAAAGGTTTCTATACATTCCCGGTGTCAAGTTTAACTGGATTTTTCACGCGGAAACCTTTGAAACTTGTGATGTCTGTAACTTCTGAATTACAAAACTGATGACTCTGAAATTTTTAACGAACAATTATTATAGTATCTCCTTTCGAACAAAATAATATTAAAAAATTTCAGACGACAGATAATGAATTAAAGCTAAATATGTGTTTTGACTTTCATCCCCTATCCCACGGGAATGGTGCTGAATTTTGCGATAATAAGTATCTTATATGTTGCTACAGGCTTTCAGCTATTATCATGCTAAATTTCATTATTTTCTGTCAGGTAGCTTTTGCGTGATTGACGCACAAATTAACAGACAGACAGACACACAGACAAAAATTCTAATAATTAGTGTTTTCGCTTCTTTTATCGTTCATTTAACAGACTCATTAATATTTTTCAAAAAACTTTTATGTACAGAAATTACTTTTCTACACTTTTATTATATGTATCGATTATATGTATAGATAAAAAATAAAATAGACAAAAAACCTTAAAAACAACAAAGAAAAATATCGACACGCTGGATTTGAACCTGCGAGCATTTCCCTAAAGCCTGCTCTTCCACTGAGCTAGTGTCGACAGGCTCGAGGCGGTGAAATTATTTTTTGCTATATGATAGATTACGTCGATGCTATAACACAAAAATAATAAAATAGACAAATTTGAAAAATATATGCTGCGTAATATATCATCATATTTGTTAAAATAAAAAATACTTTAAAAAATTACTACAAATGTTTAATCTTTTTCAAAAGGTGCACATTTCAAAGGGTATTTATTGATCATCAATCAATATTATACAGGTGATCGAACTACAGCAGGTACGTGTTAATGAAATAAATTCATACATATTCCTCTGGCATAAACACGTAGTATTGTTAACATGAGGGCGATTGGATATAATTTTATCGATAAAAACATCGATACAAATTTTTTGCAACAATTCATGCTACAATAATTGTGGTGACAACATTCTTAAAACAAAATTCTCAAAAAAAAACAAATAATTATTATAGAAACAAAAAACCCGACTGCGACCTGATCTAAAAAAATCATGTAACGCTTTCGATCTTATTGACAGTAGAGTTAAAATTATATAGCCTGTCTCTCACAATTAAGACGAATAAAATGCCACCTCCCTAGCTTAAATACATCAAGTCGTATACATACGGAGCGTACCAAATAAATATGCATACATACACACACTTGAAAAACGTAGTCCTCCTCTAGCACAGTCAGGTTAAAGCTTAATATATAAGTTAAACTTTTGTACGCTCCTAACTAGTTCACGTCAATGGCTAGCATTACAGCACATGATTAGTTATATGGGCTTCATTATAGCTTGAACTTTTGACCCAAATATACCTAGTAATTTACTTTGGTTATCACGTTGGAGGTGACTAATTTGGCCCTTGCTAACCTATCACGAGCTGCATGAGATATTAAACAAGATGGCTCTCTTGACGGAAATAGAAACCATAGCGTATAGACACTAAAGATGATAATAGTACTTTGCTATCCGTATAGTGGAATGGCAATGCCTCATGCATAAATCTACCGGCTACCTTATCCTCCAAACCGGAACACGATAATGACAAGCATTGACTCTATTACGACAGGAATACTTGAGGTCTACTACATAGTAGTTACGATGGTAGTTTCACGTTTAGCCAACCGTTCGCCTTCGCAATCGCGTCGCGTCAATACGTGGAAAAAAAATTCCCAAGTTTCGCTGAAATGTAAGTTTTTTTTATAGGTATATAGAAGAGAAGGCAAACGAAAAGAAGGTGCACCTGATGGTAAATGATCGCCGCCGCCCATGGACACTATCAGAGGTCTTGCAGTTGCGTTACCGCCTTTTAAGAATGAGTAATCTCTTTTCTTGAAGGTCCCGAAGTCGTATCCGTTCGGAAACACCCCTGCCAGTAATTGATTCCACAACAGAGTAGTGCGAGGCAAAGGAAGAAAGATGGAAGGATCTTATATAAAAGTATTATAAAAAATTATATTTATCTATCGACAACTATATTCAACAATCGACACTTATATTCAACCACTAGTAAACACCTGATACTTGTAATAGATTGTGGGATTCAAGAAATTGGACATAATTGCGATAAATGTCACACTCGCCTCAATATTGCTGGTTTATGATCAATTCAATTCTTTAACTGGCAAATACCACAATATCATCCAACTATAACTGGCGTCAATATATAATGTATAAAGGGGTGCATGTATAACTAATAAGCAAATAACGGGAATATTTTCTGCTTGTTTATATACACATTTAATTTATAGTTTATTAACGCAGTAAAACCGCAGTAACTGACTTCCCATTTCGTTTATTTCCGAAACCCTGCGTCAGATCTTCATCAAATTCAAATGAGACTACACGGAGAGTATATTCTATCAAATAAAATAAGAATTCACAAAATCGGTTTATAAATGACCGAGTTCTGAGGTAACAAACATAAAAAACTAGATGGAAACCCGGCTTCGCTCGGAAGTCTCATAATACGCAATCTTATATACTAACTCAAATAGTAGAACATTAAAAGTAGCAACACTGTAGTGACGTCTTCTTTCAACTATTACGTTGGTTTAATAAAGTCAACTCTATAGTGTTGCTATTTTTTAATTTATACTCTTTTACGATAATCTGCGCTCCGTGCTACGATACTTTAGTCTTTAATAACCACCACAACTCACGCCATCTACACCACATATTTGTACCTTTAAAGAAATATGGCCGATTTGTCTGTCAGCACGGTTAGAATTTTTAATCACTATTTTAACAAAATACTCGATAATCCGAATTTTGCGGATATAATATGTTGTCGACTCAAAATTATTATTTTTTTTACGCTTTATAATTTAGGTAAGGTTTCGATTGAGTCTACCGTAACCCTTGACGAAATTATTAATTGTTAATATAGAATACAGCCGAATTTAAAAACCTACTTTTGGGAAGTCGGTTAAAAACAGTAAGCCCTGTGTTGTTCTCGGCTCATTTAAAGAATAGATCATCTGCCATTTTGTCAGACATTAGTGTTCACACACCGACACCAGACTCTAGCTAGAGTATTGTTATTTCGAATTCCAAAGAAACCTCGAAAACTTACTTCGAAATATAAAAAAGTAGACATTACATGAAATTAATTTTTAGTTAAACTGATTATTTATCATCAACTTAATGAAAATTAAATCTTTATTGACAAGTAAACAATTCATAAATTTGTAGGTAGAAAATCTACAAAATTACAACATGGAAAGTTAGTTACGAGTAAAAATACAATGCGTCGCCACCTTCTAAAATAGCTGTTGTAAACAACTCTAGTAACATGTCTTATAAATATTATATTTTTAGTGAGAAATATATATTTTATGATTAATTAATGATCAAATACAACATGAGAGGTTAGTTAAAAGTAAAAATAGAATGCGTCGCCATCTGCTAAATAGCTGTTAAAATTGCAAACAACAATAGGAACATCTATCTATACATATAATAAAATCGTAAGAAAGTGAAAACTGTACATTGAATATTTTTTTAAAAGAATACTATAATATCTATAATCGATATCGAAGCCAAAAATGTAGTTTTTAGAATTTTTGGCTGTTTGTCTGTATGTATGTCCGGGGTAAACTTAAAAAGTACTGCATAGATTTACTTCAAACTTTGCATGAATAATACTAATAGGTCGGGTCAATATATAGACTATATATTATCACGCTATCAGGAGGGGAGCTGTGCGGAGTAAACGAAGTCCGCGCGGACGAAGTCGTGGGCAACAACTAGTAATTTATAAATATTGTATTTTTAGTGAGAAACATTTATGATTAAATAATGATCAAATTACAACATAGAAGGTTTGACAAGTGAAAATAGGTAATTTATACATTTTGGCATATCATGAGTCGTGACGAAATGTGGTTGGAAAGAAATTGGAAAAATGTACTCGTGAGATCTTATGTATTCACATTCTTGCAAATCAATGAATTTGAATTTGAAAAAACTACAAATAATTATCTAACGCAAGCATACAACCCAGGATCTCATAATCAGAGCCGAATAGCCCAACCGCCGCAATGTGCCACTAGGCAGTAAATATGGCTACTACTGAAATTAGGACTATCAAAGCTAATTAAAAAAACAACTAAGGTATACTTATGTGACACGGAGATCGAACCCAGGACCTAACGATCTAGTCTTCCCACTGCATGAGACCACGAGTCCGTAAATCATGAAGCAACGGTCAATTATTCGTAGTCTTAGTTATGTATTTTAAAAATTACCGACATTACTATTCAAGGTGTAAACTGGTGTTTTTACAATACAATGTTACCTTGTTAGGTATTGTATGTTAATTATAAAATGAAAAGCCTAGGCAAAATGCAAATGAAATGTTCATTATTTAATTTGAATACATAATATTTGGCATTAAAATTATGGAACGAGGCAAGGCGAGTTTATATAAATCAGATAAGGTCTAATGGACTAATGTACAGTGAGCTTTATAAATTTGAGCATAATAATATATAGATACGACATTATTATTTGTATATAAACATTACATTTAGTGCGGCTTTTTGCATATTGTAATTATGTTACTGAATGATAATTAAGTTAACACAAAAATTTATTGGTCCATTGAAAAATTACTTTTGGGGTTGCAAAAGCAAGAGTAATTTTATTTTCGAAATATCAAAATAGTCTAGTCGGCTTTCAAAGTCAATCTTACTTATTTTATTTATTACTAGCTGTTGCCCGCGATTTCGTTCGCGCGGGCTTCGTTTACTCCGCACAGCTCCTCCCCCGTAGGTGATAGCTTGATAATATGCAGCCTATATATTGACCGGACCTGTTAGTAATACTCATGCAAAATTTGAAGTAAATCCATGCAGTACTTTTTGAGTTTATCCCGGACATACATTGACTTTCCTACGATTTTATTATATGTATAGATTTTTTATATAGAAGCTTAAAATTTATTGTTGGTTTGAAATTATTAACTATTTGATGTTTGCCGGAGAAGTCTGTCTCATGCTCGACATCTGACGTTTCTTATCTTAATAACTAGGTAATGTAATAAAAATATTTTATTATTATTTTTTTTTTATTATCGATAGGTAAGCCCTTGACCTCGATCTCGCCTGATGGTAAGCTAAGATGAGGCCTAAGATGGAACGCGCTTCCCTAGAAGGTACCTGTTCACTCTTCTCTTGAAGATCTCCAGATTGTACTCGTCCGGGAACACAGACTCAGGACAAAGTTCCAGTCCTTTGCGGTTCGAATGAAGAATGTTGAGTCGAACCGCTTTGTCTGGGTACGTGGAACGTCCACCATATAACGATGCCTAGATTCTGTGCACCTCGACGATCGATAGAAAAACGGGGATGGCGGAATTAAGTCGTGCAATTCCGCAGCGCACTCTCCAAAGTGTATTCGATAAAAAACCGATAAACTAGCCACTCTGCGGCGATGAGCGAGGCTCTGGAGTTTTTTGCCTACCATCATCGTCGTTTATGAGCCTCTTGGCACGCCTCTCGATGGCCTCAAGTGTCTCCAGCTGGTATTTAGCGGATCCATCCCAGAGATGAGAGCAGTATTCCATACACGAACGGACTTGTGCTTTATAAAGGTTGAGCAACTATCCCGGACTGAAATACTGTCTCACCTTCGCCAGAATACCAAGCTTTTTTGAGGCAACTTGGGCTTTAGATTCGATGTACGAACCAAAGTTGAGAGTAGGCGTTAACGTGATACCAAGGATCTCGAGGTGGTCATTTATCGGTGGTCATTTTAACTTTTTAACTTTTAAAACGTCATCTTGTTGAGTGTATTTGTAAAAAGGGCTTCAAGAAACAAAAATCTCATAGATTAATTATCTAAACTTTTATACTACAAGACAAACGAGTGGAAAACTATTAATTAACAATTCAATGACTTTTCGAAAAATGGTGATAAAACTTTTATTATCACGGAATCATATTCGTTGAAGTATCTAGATGACGCCAATTTTTTTTTTAAATATTAGAATTTATCTTTGATAGCATAAAAAAACATTTAAAACCTACGCTTACTACACTGGCGGCGCTTGCATGCCGTAACTGCCGCGCGAAAGCCAATTTTTAACATTAAATTAAAATTATAAATATTGGACCTACAATTCCGAGAGTCAAGAACTTTTATAATAAAATTTCCTGTTCTTTCAGAAACTTTTATAATATTTTAGCTATCACTTAAAGGTTTTGAGATTTTGGCAAAAAACTGGACGGTTATTTTTTCCAGTTTTTTGTTAATATAATAATAACATATAATTATTATATAATAATAACATATAATAATATAATAATAACATATTCATTCCGGATCGTTTAAGCCATCAACCATATTTTGAAGAAACTTGTAACTATTATTCGCAGGAATTTAACTTCCCGACTAGACTAAGAGGGATTAGAGTAGAGTTAAATCCAAGTTTTGAGGTTGCTTGCAACCCTTGTCCAACGTTGTTTGTAATTTTTTTTTTATAATAAGCTTAAGAGTTGTTCTAGAAGACTATTATTGCGAAAACGGGCGTTTAATGATTTTTACGCTTTAATATAGATAATAATTAAATTTGCAACAAAATCGCCTATGTGGTCGAGTGGTTCCTGCGTTAGCGTCGACCACATGAGGTCCGGGTTCGATTCCCGGGTCGGGCACTTAAAAAAAAAAGTGTTTTTCAGTTTTCTGATAAACACAAAGTTGCACGGGATTGCAAAGTGCCCGGTTGGCGATAGGCTTGCTACCTATCACATTTGTGGGACCAAGTATCTTCGGCTAATCGTGGGTGCCATTGTTGTACCTCTGCCTACCCCTTCGGGGATACGGGCGTGAAGATACTTTTTTTTGCAACAAAAAATAGAAAGTAAGAACATTTTTTTGTTACAATTTTAATTCTAAATTAAAATGTAACGTTAGTTGTCTATTTTTTAGGTTTCTGACTAAGAACGTGACGCTTTTAACATAAAAAGCCAAATTTTAACTAAAACAGATAAAAATTTGTTGACCATTAAAATGTTAGATTTTTTTGGATGTTAAAAAGGGATAAGTGCTAAGTTAAATCTAAGTTCGAGGGGTTGCAACCGTTTTATGTGGCTGCCATCTTGTGTATATATATATATATATATATATATATATATATATATATATAAATTTGTTTACAAATTCTACTTATCTAAAAATAAGGAAATATTTTTTTATATTAAGATAGCATACAAGCAGATGGGTCTCCTGATGGAAAGAGTCAATCATCGCCTATAGACACCAAAGGTTCTATAGGCGATGATGATTCCTGCCGCAATAGCGTCAGTGCTTGTCGCTGTCGTGTTCCGGTTTGGAGGGTAAGGTAGCCGGTAAACTTATGCATGTGGCATTAGACCTCGCCACAAGATAGCAACGCACCATTAACATCTTTGGTGTCTATAGGCGATGGTTGACTCTTTCCATCAGGAGACCCATCTGCTTGTTTGCTATCTTATGATATAAAAAAAAAAGTTGTTAATGGTGCGTTGCTATCTTGAGGCGAGGTCTAATGCCACATGCATAAGTTTACCGGCTACCTTACCCTCCAAACCGGAACATGACAATGACAAACACTACGCTATTGCGGCAGGAATAGATAAGATGGTGGTACCAGACCCGGGCGAGACAATGCAGAACTCTACCACCTAGAAGCCACGATGGTAGTCTCTCGTACAGCCAATCGGTCGCCTTTTACAACCTGCCTGGCAAAACAGCAGTTGGCCTATTCTTCAAAGGAACCCGGAAACAACACAGGGGAAAAAAAAGGAAAAATAAGATAGTAAATGTTGTTAATGTATACCTCAGCTCAGCTAAAACATACATTTAGCTAATCGCAAGTTTCTCCTATAAAGTAGAAGAAGAATGTAAATAACAACGAAAGTGCTTACATGGAAAAAAAGCGAAAGAAAAACAACTAAAAAGTGAACAATGGTAGAATTAATTTGTACAATAAGAACAACATATGACTTCTGAACAGTGGAAAGTTTTATTTTCATTTTCAGATAATATTTTGTAATCAAATTGTTATATTCATATGAACAAATATTTTTCATTTTATGATATCATAAGCAAGCTCTTGACGGAAAGAGACAACCATCGCACCAAATATATTAATAGTGCGTTACTGTGGTGGGATGGTAATGCCACATTCATTAATTTACTGCAGGTTTTACCGACTATTGTGGCAGGAATAGGTTAAGTGGTGGTACTAGACCCGGGTGAGACAATGCCGAACTCTACCACCTAGCCTACGAAGGTAGTGACATATTTGAACAACGTGTCACTACGTACTGCCAATTGTCCGCTTTTTACGAATTACCAGGCAGAATAGCAAATAGTTTTTAAAAAGGACCCAGGCCAATACGCGGACCATGCTTTTATACTCATTATTTACGTTTAGCTGTTTTATTTAAAAGTATAAGCATAATAACCGAAGTAATTACATTTAATATCAGCATCGCTTTCTTTCACGCATATCGAAAGTAAAAAAAATACCAAGCCCTTGTAATAAAGGTCAGCCTAGATGTAAGCATTTCGATATCGATAATTTCGATATAGCCATTTGTTGCACCTGCCCGATGTGTGGCGTTTTAATTAGAAAGTAGGCGGCAGTGCTTAAAAGGAATAATAAAAGTTATGTAAGGAACCGACCTACTTTATAATCATCACTTTTTATCATACTTTTTATCATTTTCGCCGTGTTGGTCCCGGCCTCCTTTGAAGAATAGGCCAACTGCCGTTCTGCCAGGCAGGTCGTAAAAGGCGACCGATTGGCTATCGAGTCACTACCATCGTGGCTACTAGGTGGTAGAGTTCTGCATTGTCTCGCCCGTGTCTGGTACCACCGCCTTACCTATTCCTGCCGCAATAGCGTCAGTGCTTGTCGCTGTCGTGTTCCGGTTTGGAGGGTAAGGTAGCCGGTAAACTTATGCATGTGGCATTAGACCTCGCCACAAGATAGCAACGCACCATTAACATCTTTGGTGTCTATAGGCGATGGTTGACTCTTTCCATCAGGAGACCCATCTGCTTGTTTGCTATCTTATGACATAAAAAAAAATACACTGTGTTGGTTCCGGCCTCTTGTGAAGAACAGATCATCTGCTTTTTGCCAGGTTCATTAAAGGCCGGCAAAGGCCAAACGCGTCTTTACTATCGATAATACATCCTAGTGTTGTTTTTAGTTTCTTATGACGTTTTAATAAGTAATATCATGCCCAGTTCCCTTTCGGAGTAGTTCAGTTCACCATCATTTACCAGTTTGCCGATTGGCAAGATGAGTCAACGTAGAAAACTAGCTAATTTGCAAATGAGCGGTGATCCGCTCCACAATTTACTGGCCTGTTAACGATTATTGACTATTTATAGTGATAACTGAAACCGAGGCATGGGAGTGGTAACACACCACCCGCCAGACTCCGAGTTGCTACTGATATTTTGGATTTTCCAGAAAAAACTCGAAGAAAATTATAGTTGTTTATACTGTAATTTTCTCTTTGATACCGATACTGTAAAATCTCTTTGATATACAGATAGTGTTTTTCTAAATGCTGACCAAATAAAATTATATTCCACAATCAAATTATCGAACACTAACACAAATATAATAGATATAGATTGATAGTTGGGCGATAAAAAGTGTCCCCAGTATAAGTCTACTAAAGTAAAATAGCATCAGTATACGTTACCGTCACTAATGGGCCTAAAATAAATTATCTCCTTTGGTAGACTTGGGTGATACGTCAGATAGTCACTTTTTAACAATCATAGGAGAAAGAGCTGAAGGAAAATTATAAAATATGCCGGTTTGTAATGACAAAATGCTGTCGCAATTGTCTTGAAAAATCTTATAATAGTTTGAACACGTTTTATGAGCAACATTTGTTCTACAATTACAATGATATATGAAAAATGGAGTGACACGAAGGTAAAAAGCATTAACGCTTGTGCGTCATGAATCAGTAGACAGCTCTTTTGTGGCAGCTCGGGTGAGACGTTGCAGAACTCTAGCAACTAGTAATCTCGATGTTAGTGACTCGTTGAACCCATCGTCCGCCTTTTAAGAACTGCCTGGCAAATTGATAGATGGTATATTCTTCAAAGATGGGGGGAGGGGGGACGATTTAACACACTCGTGCCTCGAAGTAGCATATTTATTTATATAAATATATAGACATATATATTTGCGGTTATCACTTTAATCTTATTCAAAGTGAAAAGAAGAGATGTAAAGTATGATGAAGTTAATAATGCAGTTTCAAAAGTAGTACACTGATTCAGCACAAATACATTTTATTAAATGACAACAAAATCAAGAATAATAAATTCTCATTACCTCATGTAAGGCACGTAAATAGCAATGTAAAACTGAATGGAAATGATCTGAGTCTACTACGTACCACGTTTACTAGGTGGTACAGTTCTGATTTGTCTCACCCGGATCTGGTATCATAGCCTTACCTATTCTTGCACAATAGCGTTAATGCTCGTCACTGTCGTGTTCAGGTTTGGAAGGTAAGGTAGCCAGTAAACTTATGCATGTGTCATTTAAGACCCTGTCGCAAGATAGCAACAACAAATTAACGGCGATGGGTGACTTTCTATCAGGAGGGAGACCCATCTGCTTGTTTGGTATCTTATGATATAAAAAAAAGTCAGGTGGAGTCCGCCGTGTTTTTAGGTATATGTCTAGATAAAATTACAATAAGTAAGCAAATAATTTTAGTTCGGCAGATTTTGCAGTTAAAATGGGACAGTTAAATGATGTCAATACTGTATGAATTATATACTTTAGTTAATTCCACCGCACTATTTCATATATACGATTTTTCGGTGGGGATATTCTGCTGAAATAAAAGCTATATTTTGTTTTGCAGAAAAAGCTATAAGACGAACTAATAATCTTTACTTTCCCCGCGAGAAAAATTCAAAGAAATTAATATTATAATTTGCATTTGAGAACTTAAAATAACATCCACTGTAAAAACATTTCTTAAATTAAAAAAAGTGGTTATGAACACTCGCTAAATACAAGGAACGAAACCAACTTTGGTGCCTATTGGCGATGGTTTCTCTATTCGGAGTGCCTTCGCTTGTTTGCTACCTACTGATATAAAAAAAAACAAAGGCGATCTTATCACATAAAAACCGAAATTTTAAGATGATTTTAACAATGTTGGTAGAATTGTTATTTTAAGAACGACGATTTTTCCATGCTAGCTGGAGGTTTGCTGTTTAGCTCTTTCACATACGCGTACATATTATGTATGAGTTATAAGTATGACACGCGCGATTAGGGTGGCCAAACGCCCCGTACTTTACGGCTTACAAAAGGAGACTGATACCGTTGCATACAATCTTGGGCCCTCTTATAATAAGATGTAAATTATGTTAGTTAATAGCTAGTTCAACATTATATAAGTACTGAAGATTTTACGGACTTTAGCAATCTGAGATTAGAGATATAAGATATTCACTAGAAGTAAGGTTATGGTACTACGATATACATTAACTCATTATAACCGTTTACTATTATATAAACAACTGATAACTACTTGTAATACAGGCAACTATGTGTTATGTTTATAAATTGACACAATACTAAAATACAGATTTTTGGAAACTACAAATTAAAGGATGCCTTCCTGTAAGCTGTAGGTAGTAGGTAGGTAAATAAAATAACGAAGAATGAAGTCCGCGACAGTGATGTCAGTTGTAATTATCACTGTTAGCTGTATTAAATTCACAGACACTAAATCGTATTAAGTTCGATGTAATGTAATCAATCGATTATTTCAATTGTATCGATTATATTTTTTCTTTTTATATTATAAATGGTTTGTAAAATAATGATGGTACTTACTGTTGATTAAACTAAATATTAATCAAGAATATACTTTTACATACACTTACGAGCATACATTTCGATTAAAATTATTTACATAAATCTATTATATCGTTATCGATTATACGATTATAATAGTACCGCAAACTTATTTTCGTGATTTCTTTTTTCTCAGAAAGCGGATGAAGCTCATATTTTGAACTTTGAAATAGAAAAATAGTACCATTTTTTGTACCACACTTCAACCCTTTACATTTGGGCCCAAAAATCCCCTTATATAATTGAATTTGAATACGGGGAATTTGAATAAAGAAAGTTCCCGTATTTTTACAAACTCCGTCATGTCTTGGCAACGAAGCTTAACTCGAGCGTTCTGTTTAATGTATCACGGCTGTTTGACTTTAAATTGGTTCGTTCGAGTTGTTTAATTGACATGTATTACATTTTTATTCAAATTGTTATGAAAATATTTTGAACACTATTTTCTATGCCAAGGAAAAGTCCTTTAGTTTTAAGTTTATATAAATTTAAAAACTAAAGATCCTTAAGGTTTTGTTTGTCTCGCGTAAAAAATCTAAAACTTGTATTTGTCATGTCGGTAACCCTTAAGAGGCATTTCACAGAATCGCCAGACTGAAATTTAGATATTTTTTAATCGATGCGAGAGCTCGACGTCATCGTCCATATATTGCTGGTAAAATGAAAACAGTATTAATTTTAATTATTACTACACGGTTTTAATTTTAGCACACAGACGTAGCGGATTTTATAGTATTCACTTTTATTTATTTTTGAAATAAAAAAAAATATTATTTAAGTGGCTTATTTTTGCATAAGAATAAAATATAGTTTTGTTCTAAACCAATTTCTATAGGAAAATGACATTATTTTATAATAAAAAACCCAGTTAATGTTTCGTTAATTTTCGTTGAAATATTTGCTTAATTAATTAGATATAGTTATAGATCTTTCAGGAAAAAAGAAATCCAGGCAATCAGGCACAATGGTTGGATGTTTCTGATAATTTAGTATTTTTTCTAATTAAGTTTGTTTATTCTAGCAGTAGCAATACCTTTTAGAAAAATAACTTCCTTGCGTAATTGTCGAAACTTAATTTCGGAGAAAATTTATTGTAAGAAATACAATTGATGACTACAACATCTGTTTCATTGGAGCAATATTTAAAAGATCAATCTACCTAATGGTACCATTTAAATTAATAAAAATACCTTATAATATGAAAAATTAGGAGTTGGAAAATTTTGAATTCTCGTCAAAAGTTGGTCTTAAGTGTGAACTGCCTCTTAATCAAGAAGAGGCAGGTGGCAACTCTACGCGCGCTACATTACTGTTAGTTAACTGTATCGTAAAACCAATCAATTTCAGAAATACGTTTAAAATACTTTTAATTTTTTATCTATATTAATATTATAAATGCGAAAGTTTGGATTTGGATGTTTGGATGGATAGATGTTTGTTACTCAATCACGCAAAAAGTACTGAACGGATCTGAATTAAATTTAGCACACAGGTAGATGATGACCTAAAATAGCACATAGGCTACTTTTTATCCCAAAAAAATCAGAAGATCCCGCGGAATTCGCAAAAAAACTTTTATAATGCAGCGAGCAGCACGCTGCAGCTAGTATTCTATAAATTACATTATTTTTCTTTCTAATTTTTGAACGACTGGACCTCACGTATTAAATGGATACACGTTTCAAAACAATTTCTTAAATTGTTAGTGTTGTACTATTAAGCATTCTGTGGTGTAGCTTGGAATAACACACAGAAATACAGGGTTATATCTACTACTTACCGATGAAATAAAATTACTTCAAGGGTAAAATTTAAACTTTGTCATCTCATTTGGTATGATATAACGATACATCTACAAATTAATGACATTTTTGTTAGTGATAGGAGCGTTTGCTCATATGCGCGGCGATACGTTACCTTCTCAATGGCGAGTCTATTAGTTCATTTGGTCTGTGCTGGACAGATATTTGTCTTTGAGTATATAGCTCCAGAGAGAGTATTCCTAAGCAACTGACAATTAAAAATGGCCTCAGCAAAATTTGCTTGTGCGAAATGTCAACGAGGGTCACTTGTGTACTGATAGTAATCAAGCCACGCACACTAGTGTGGTTGGTGTGCCCAACCTTAATTTTTTGTTATCCCTACTTTCAATATAAAAAGTGAAGGAAATACTATACGAAGTGAAATTAAGTACGGAGGGATTAATTTAAATTAAATATTTTCCATGCCTATTTAACTTAAATAAATACAATTACGAAGAACGCGTATAAATTATTATACGATTTGGAACTTGAAGTTATTGCAGGAAAAGTAACTTAAATTTCAAATGCGAAAAATAGATAGGTAGGTGTAATAAGTGCAAATACATCACGCTCATTTCCATGCGAGTGTAGACGTTTTCTATTATTCAGGATTTAAACCGATCTTTAATTTATTCAAATTAACTTTTATACATACCTTTGGCGATTTGACATTCATAGAATTACTACCAAATCGAAATACGGCCCTACATTGAGTTAATCCGGCGGAAGAAACATAGCGAGATCATCTTGTCTTCTATTATTATTATTATATCATATAATATTTCATAGCACTAATAATTTTTTCTTAACACTATAATATATAGCACTAATAACTTTCATAACACACATAGTGAGTTGCTATCCATGTAGCGGGATTACAATGTTACATAAGTTTACCGGCTACCATAGCTTTCAAACCGGAAATCGACAGTAACGAGCATTGGAACTGGTAAGGCGATGGTATCAAAACCTGTGCAAGACGTTACAGAACTATACTACCTAGTAGTCGCAATGGTAGTGATATTGTAACGTTAGAGCCTCTGCCCCTATGGAGAACAGACCACTATCTATATACAAACAATTGACACACATTATGTCGTAATGAACATCCAAACACTAAAATAGACAAAATAATGGACTGAATGGAATGAAATAAAGGAATGGAATAACATATAAAAAATACATGAATACAGCATAAAATAAAAAGGAAAAGAACACATGACTAAAGTATAAAATGTAAGTAACCCTGTAATTATTCTCCTAAGACAAATTTTAAATACAGAACCATGAATTTAACAAAAGTAAGGAATTATTACATTATGTACTGCCAACCCTTTTACAAGCTTTTTACGAACTGCCTGGAGAATAGCAGATGTAAACTCTTGTAAGGTGGCCGTCCCAACTCCCAATAAGAGGAATCTTAAATGTATCGTTATTATTATTAACTTGTACGTCATGTTTTTGCCGTGTGTTTTTGGTACACAATAAGTAGTTATTATATTACATAGTATCAAAAGATACCAGTTTCTTAATTAAATATTAGATAAGTTCAATTTGGGAACCTTGAAATATATAAACTCATTTTATTAAGACGTTGCTCCGGTATATAATAATTATTTAATTATCTACTTATCTGCTGGTTTATTATTCAGGAATTATTAAAGCAGTGCTTCGCATTATTATATATTTTTCGTGTTAATTGTATATTTTAATTAGAGTATCTTAAGTTTATTATCCTTTTAATGGCTGTAATTAAGTATCAGGTGTACCATTTTACTAGGTGGTAGAGTTCTGCATTGTCTCGCCCGGGTCTGGTACCACCGCCTTACCTATTCCTGCCGCAATAGCGTCAGTGCTTGTCGCTGTCGTGTTCCAGTTTGGAGGGTAAGGTAGCCGGTAAACTTATGCATGTGGCATTAGACCTTGTCACAAGATAACAACGCACCATTAACATATTTGTTGTCTATAGGCGATGGTTGACTCTTTCCATTAAGAGAGCCATCTGCTTGTTTGCTATCTTATGGTATAAAATAATCTTCACGCCAGGTAGGCCAGGTATCTTCACGCACGCTTCACGCCCCGAAGAAGTAGGCAGAGGTATGTATACAAAAAATGCACCAACGATTTGCCGAAGATGTGATAGGTGGCAAGCCTATCATCAACCGGGCACTTTTTCCAATCCCGGGTAACGTTGTTCTTGTCAGAAAACTAAAAAAACACATTTTTGAATTCCCCGGACCGGGAATCGAACCCAGGACCTCATGTGGTCAACTCCGACACCGGACCTCTAGACCACAGAGGCGGCAATGGCTGTAATTATCTAATCTAATATAATATAAACACTGTTTGTTTGTTAATATTTTCTGCATTGCTGTTAGTCTTGTCAAGAAGCATATTTTGGGTGAATGTCCGGCCATTAACCAAAAATAATGTTCATAATTGATGCGGAATAGCACTTAGTAATTTAAAAAAAAGCAAACGAAGCTGAACAAAATATTGCAAAGTTATTAAAAATTTACAAAGCGATTCCACGAATTAGATTTTGCAATAATCTCACTAAATGATGTAAATACCTACCGTAAATTGAATAATTTTCTTTTTAACTTTTCAAACGGGATTTTAATTCATTTGAAAATTAGCTCCAAGAAGTGAAAAAAATGCCAGATGAAAATTATATTAGCGCTTTGGCTTTTAAAAAATATCGATACTTTTTTATATCATAAGATAGCAAACAAGCAGATGGGGCTCTTGATAGAAAGAGTCAATCATCGCCTATAGACTCCAAAGATGTTAATGGTGCTTTGCTATCTTGTAGCGAGGTCTAATGCCACATGCATACGTTTACCGGCAACGACCTTACCCTCCAAACCGAAACCGACAGTGACAAGAATTGATGCTATTGCGGCAGAAATAGGTAAGGCGGTGGTACCAAACCCGAGCGAGATAATGCAGAACTCTAACACCTAGTAGCCACGATAGTAGTGACTCGCATAGCCAATCAGTTGCCTTTTACGACATGCCTGGCAGTACGGCAGTTGGCCTATTCTTCAAAGGGGGCCTTTGAAGAATAAGCTAACTGCCCTTGCCCTTGCCTTGCCCTTGAAAACTTGCTAGGTATCTAATATAAAAGATCGATACCTGCTCATATCAATCGATTTTATAGGTAGGATTTGGAAATAGTAATTAAAATTAACACCTAATGCCTAAATTGTTAATGGAGATTATATGGAGACAAATTACTTTTATCCTTACTGTTACTAGGTGGTAAAATTCCACAAATTTCTCTCGAGTTTCCTACAAACGCCTTGCTTATTCCTTTCTCAATACCTATTATCAGTGCTTTTCGTTGTCGTCTCTTTTAAAGGTTATAGCGGAACGTTAACTTTTGCAAGTGGAATCACATTATTGTCATACATATGTATGTTAATACACTATTAACACCTTTGTTGTCTAAAAGCAACGGTTATCCCCTATCAGGAGAACCATCTGCTCACTTGCTTTTCTATAATATAAATGTGCCGGCAGTCGGCACCCTATGTTATGGCGAATCCCTTATTTTTTGTTGTACATGTATTACCTTTTATAGTTCATGTAATTGACAATTTTTATATTCCGCGCCAAGGGAAAGACGATTTGCAAAGCAAATCCAATTAATACGAATCGGCTTACATTTTTATATGTATATGTTAAGCGCTTTTTGTGAATTGTAACCGCTGCGGCCACTTATAAACAACTGTAATACCAAGTGTGAATTGATATAAACTAGCGATCGTCGAGGGGACAAAGACAATTTAACAGCGCTTCGTAGCGAAACTATTTATATTATTTACTAGCTAGTAGCCAGCGACTTAGTCCTCGCGGACTTCGTTTACTCCGCACAGCTCCTCCCCCGTAGGTGATAGCGTGATAATATGTAGCTTATATGTTGACCAGACCTGTTAGGCACAATGTTAGTAATATTCATGCAAAAGTCCATGCAGTACTTTTTGAGTTTACCCCGGACATACATACAGACAAACAGACAAAAATTCTAAAAACTATATTTTTGGCTTCGATATCGATTGTAGATCAAGGCCCATGTATTTTTTTTAAATATTCAATGTACAGTTTTGACTTTCCTACGATTTTATTATATGTATAGATTTTCATCATCGTCTCTGAGATTACGAATAAAGTTTCCTATCCAATGCGACACCATTGTGCGATTGTTGTGTTGAATTGTTTTTGTTAACAAAAAGAAGTATCGAAAATTTAGCCGTCAGTGTCAATCAAGTCAAATTCAAAGTCTTAATCATTTTTATTCAAATTATCATTTACAGGTACTTTTGACGAGTCAAAATTTTTTCATCATTCATTTCATCGCCTCTGTGGTGTAGTGGTCCGGTGTCGGAGTTGACCACAGAGGTCCCGGGTTCGATTCCTAGGTCGGGCAATTCAGAAATGTGTTTTTTCAGTTTTCTGATAAAAACAACATTGCCCGGGATTGGAAAGTGCCCGGTTGGCGATAGGCTTGCCACATATCACATAGTGTGGGACCAAGTATCTTCGGCTAATCGTGGGTGCACTTGTTGTACCTCTGCCTACCCTTTCGAGGATACGGGCGTGAAGATACTTTTTTTAAATTTTTTCATCAGTATCAAATCCAATTAAATCGGATCAATCGCGAAATGGGAAATTATTAAATGAGTTTTATGAATACGTTTTTAAAAATAAAAACAATTTTTTGAGTGTGTGTATGTGGGTAAGTAATTAAATTCAACAACATAGTCTGCTATACTAACATAGTCAGCAATTACCTACATTATAATTAAATTGGTTTATTATTGTAAAAGGAGAGGGGAATTTTTGGGCCCAAATGTAAAGGGTTGAAGTGTGGTTCGAAAAAATGGTACTATTTTTTTCTTTCAAAGTTTACAATATAAGCTTCATCCGCTTTCTTAGAAAAAAGAAATCACGAAAATAGGTTTGCGGTACTATGATAGTATAATCGATTTAAGTAATGTATTCTTGATAAGTAATGTATTCTTGATAAAAAAGTGTATTCTTGATTAATATTTGGTTTAATCAACAGTAAGTACCATAATTATTTTACAAACTATTTATAATATAAAAAGAAAAAATATAATCGATACAATTTAAATAATTGATTACATTACATCGAACTTAATACGATTTAGTGTCTGTGGATTTAATACAGCTAAAAGCTAAAAGTGACAATTACAACTGACATCACTGACGGCTCGCAAGAGTCGCAAGTCGCGGATTTCACTCTATAATTATACAAGATACTCTGTGCTTCACTCTTCGATATTTTACGTACCTACAGGCAGGCATCCTTTATGGTTTCCAAAAATCTGTGTTTTAGTATTGTGTTATTATAAACATGTGTTATTTATAAACATGAAACATAGTTGCCTGTATTACAAGTATCTTTTGTTTTATAATAGAAAACGGTTATATAGTGAGATAAACCATACCGTAGTACCGTAACCATACTTCTAGTGAATATCTCTGTTCTCAGATTGCTAAAATCTGCAAAATTTTCTGTATATATATATAATGTTAATCTAGCTATCAATTAACATAATTTTCATCTCATTACAAGAGGGCCCAAGATTGTATGCGACGGTGTTAATCTCCTTTCTTACCTTTATTTCAGGGAATTTCAAGAAAACCTTTCAATCCGATATGGACTTTTAGGCCGTCACATAACTGCCTTAATATTATTTTGTTAAGCCTAAAATGATGTATAAACAACAATTTTGGCATATTCTCATTTTTTCTAATTACTGACGTAATTTACGTCAATGAGAATATCTTTACGTCAAGAAAAAAATGAGAATATCGCTCCCTTATAACCCAGGTGTTTTTATTATGTGCAGCCCGCAATAACCGTAGCCAATTATTTGCTTGTTAGTCAACGATACTAGAATCAAACCCGAACCTCATCGATTGCGTAGTCAATATTGCTAATCACTCGACCAACGGGACTGTCAAAAAATCTTTGATCCGTAATTATATAACCAGTCAAAATCACAGCCGCTGAATGAAATCGGCCATATAGCGTGGCGACCTATACCGTTTTAGCAGTCGATTCGTTATCTTTTTTAACAATCGTGATCAAAACGAAGGCGATCATTAAAAGTCCTGCTTGTTTACACAATTCTATGGGTTTATGCGTTCAAACAATTCGTTGTTTATGGTTATCATAACATTCTTTACCAATTTGCGATAACAATGACGACTGACCACGTGATTTAGCGCGGTTTATGACAATTCGATAAGTTTTATTTATTTTCTAACTTCGTTATAATTTTTATATCGTTACTTTATCTAAGCCCCCTGGCCGAGTTTCCTTGACTGCTGCTTTATATCAATAAACAAACACATTCACGTTAAATCACAAATATGTTACTAGACAAATTATATCATAAACAAACTATGACTCAGTTTGACCATAAACTCTGTAAAAATCTCTTCTAAAGGATAATGACCGCCCCGTTGGTCGAGTGGTTAGAGACCCTGACTACGCAATCAACGAGACTCGGGTTCGATCCCCAACGGGGACAAGATTTGTGTGATGAGCATAAATGTTTGTATTTCCGGGTTTCGGTGTTTAATATATATATTCTAGTATTTATATATGTATTTCTATGTATTAGTATCGTTGACTAACACCCATAACACAAGCAAATAATTTGCTTACTTTGGGGTTAGATCAGTAAGTGTAATTTGTCCCGTGAATTATTATTATTTATTAAATATTAATGATAAGTGTGATACGAAGTTCGCCCAGAATCCAATACATGTTGATAGATAATTATTATTTTACTTAGTAATTTCCTTGAAATGTAAATTGTGTCATGGACACATTTTTATATGCTATAATTCATAAAAAAAAACCAACAAGGATTAGGGTAACTTAAATTTGGACAAATCGTAATTTATTACATTGTATATTGTGTAATTTAACCATTCACGTCTTATCATATAAATATTTGATACTATTAAAAGTTCAGTATTGAAAATAATTAAAAATTGATAAAGAGCGTGTCGGGCTACTAGCAATGTAGGGTTCCGAAGTTGCCCATCACATTAATGCGGACTAAAAACTACTTACTTAATGTAATTTGTTAAACGTTATTTAAATTATGTTTTTTATATTATGTTATTTATTACGAAATTTTTATCTTAATCAGCTATAGGTATATTTTCTTATCTAATTTCACATAAAGTTCGTAATCAAATTACCATGACTTCATAGTGGAACTAATGAATTAATGGAAAAACTTAACGCCAAGTTTAATCTAAATTTCATTTTAATCTTATTTTCTGTATTATTCAAGCTTTGTACTAAATAAGGATGATATTTACATTTAGAAGTACTCGGTTTTACGATGCGAAAAGTATAACATTATAATACAACCTAACATATATTTTTCAACTCGTTTTGCATTTTACAATGATAAACCGTCCAGCTAGAATTTAAATATTGCTTTGAATAATTATCACAACCTTAATTTAAAACACCAGCTAAGTGCGATCGGATTCATACGAAGGGTTCCGGACCACGGTATTCAGTTAAAAATACTCGTTATTTTTTTTTAAATAATACTAGTCAGTCTTTTTTTATATTGATAACAATTTTAAGTGTTCTATGTTATACACGTTAAGAATAACGTGGAAATTCAAATGAAACATTTCTGTCAAAAATTATATCGAAAATTATAAAACAAACGATGTCTAGGTTTCCTTTTTTTTTCCTTTTAGCTAATGTGCAAGCCCACCCGCAAATATTATTTTATGTAAAAATCTTGTTGTGTATCGGTGTTATGAAATAAAAATTTATTATTATAAAAAATCGGGACCGACAAGTAAGTTTAGCCTAACTAATAGGACACTTTTCTTTAAAAAAACTTAATCATACGAAGTTACGCTATTAGTTTTTGTCACAGACGTATATCTGAATATTTTATTGTATATTTATTTGGATTTTCTTGAAAGTTATTTTATATTAGTTAGACTATAATTTAATTTGTCTATGGTACGACAAATGTCTAATATGCACTCCTTAATTAGTGATTAATTGCCTTTTTTTACTTTTTGGTGCAAATAAACCACAAATATAACAAAAAATATTTGTAGAATATCCACAAATATGAGAAATGTGGAGCGATATACCATATACTAATTTTGTAAAAGTGTTAGTGAAACAATAAACCTATAAAAGGGGAATGATGAGGGACCAAAAAGTTCGCCTAGAAAATTTAATGGTTAAAATAATTAAAGTTAATGGTGCGTTGCTATCTTGTGGCGAGGTCTAATGCCACGTGCATTTATAATCTGTAAGATGTATTTTTATGACAAGACATCAGTATTTTGGGGTTCATATTCTAGCGACGTTCTGTAACGCTGTTTCATATTATCTAGATTCTAAGATTCTGGGGATGTCAAATCGTGTAAGGTACCCCACAGACCTACAATAATATTGCGCAATATTTTTATTGTGTAATAATATTGAATATCCCTTTGTTTCTAGACGTTCAATAATATCACTCAAAAAAATTGACAAACCAGTCTGATCAATATTTTCGTGCAAGTAACATGTCTGACGACGAAATTTTGGCGGCAATCATGCTGGTAATTTTGTTAAATAAATTCTATACGTTCAAGTAAAAACTCCCGTTCTTCATCTTTTACTGATTGGTTTTGTTTCCATCAACACTTATATTGATTAGTGAATTGGTCTGAATGTCGAATTTCGGCCGAATGTTGAGTTTCGGCCGAAAGTTAAATTTCGATCGAATGTCGAAATTCGGCAGAATGACGTATTTCGACCGAGTTACATGTTCAATTTCGACCGAGTGTCGAATTTCGACCAGTGGTCGAAATTTTGGTCCATTCTAGTAATGAACTATTAACAAGATGAATAAAATTACCGCGAAGTGACGAAAATTTCTTGCTCGTCATTTCTTAAATTTACGACACGACCATACATTAAACACCGCGACTGGCCGACCACGACCGTTCCAAGCTCTGAAGTGTAAAATATTGTGCAATATTAAACCTACACAGTGCAAGAAAAAAATATTGTACAATAAAAATTAAACCCGCTCAAACTTTCGTTCAATCATTTTGCAATCTTCAATATTAACTCTAAACGGTCAATAATATTGTACAATACGTAATATTGCACAATATTATTGTAGGTCTAGGGGCCGCCTAATGCAATACAATACACTCAGCGCTAGACAAACACTGCCAAGCCCAGGTAAGGCCCCACATGGATATTAGACACTATTACTGTTGCTCTTGTACTAGAGTTTCACTTTTAAGGCTCTTTAAGCCGCCTATCGTCTCAATTTGTTATTTCGAAATTGTATGATTTAGGCTAAGGTCTCACGAAGCGGTTGGCGGGCGACCGCAGTAACAGCGGGAGGAGGGGTGGGGGGGGTGTACCGAAATCCGACGCCATTTTGCAGTGACTTGTTATTACTCGTTTGTCAACAATTATGATATCCATTTTGTTGATTCTTCTTTAGCTCATTAATAAGAGTAACAAATAGTAGAGTGACCCAGTTCCTTTTAGGCCTTCTTTTTTTAATTCTTCTGTGAAGTAAGTATAACGTAACAGCTCGTTTCTGGTGTGTGTCCATGGCGGTCTGGATATCAACTCATCGATTAACTGCCCGTATTGCGATAATCAACCGCCAAGTTTGCGAGTGATAATCGCAACCGCGACGGCTGTGTAACCGCACAAAACTCCGGTCTCGTGAGTTTTGAAAATAAAACTCCATACCGCCACCGCGGCGGGCGCGGTTGAAAACAGCTTCGTGAGTCCTTAGCCTAAAAAATACAGATATTTATGCACATTAAAGCACATTTCACGACGCGTTTTACGCCCGCGGCGTGTGCGTTTATTTGCGGGTTCCGCTGCACCGGCGGTCATCTTGTACCGGCGGGCGCGAGACGTGGTCCTGCAGCCGCGGCGGGTTGCACCCGCTTGCTTTGCGATCGATCTTGTTTTTGCTTCGTCAAAATTTTGATGAAGCAAAAAAATACGATTTCAAATAGCATTTCTACAAACTATTGGTAATCTTGATAATCTTCCAGCATTTCCATCT
The DNA here is from genome assembly GCA_036924255.1 of Apodemia mormo. NCBI lineage: Eukaryota > Metazoa > Arthropoda > Insecta > Lepidoptera > Riodinidae > Apodemia > Apodemia mormo. Next base: position 9,818,619 of record JAUPFN010000003.1, read on the forward strand.
TATCAATATCTAATTTCAGTCAAGAAAATCTATCGTACTTATTCTACTTCTGAAAGCAATACCCAAAGTCCAAAAAAACCTTTCATCAGTCTCTTCAGGCAATATTAATTTGTCAGGTGATGTGATGTGATGACACAAAAACTGGGGTATTATAAGTTTGTCCATTATGTGTGTGTATGTGTGTGTGTGTGTGTGTGCGCTCGGATGTTTTATTATTAAAATAAACTTACACACCTTAATGTTACTGCCAACGTTTCCTCTGGTGATATAGGGTCTCGCATATTAGTATGCTGTTTTTATAGAGTAGTTTCTGTTTTTTTAAAGTTCTAAATAAGTAGATACGGACATTCGAAAATAAAGAACTTTTCTTCATCCCTCTTTAACTCATTAATATGAGTAACAAATAATCCATAACGATCTCTTTCCGCAACCGAGGGATGTACCCAGAACCTTTCAGGCCTTCTTTTTCAATTCCTCTGTGAAGTAAGTATAACGCAACAGCTCGTTTCCGGTGTGTGTCCATGGCGATCTGGAACTCAACTGATCGTTTAACCGCCCGTATTGCGATAATCAGCCGCCAAGTTTGCGAGCGATAATCGCAAAGGCGACGGCTGCGTAACGGCACAAAACTCCGGTCTCGTGAGTTTTGAAAATAAAACTCCATTCCGCCATCACGGCGGGCGCGGGTGAAAACCGCTTCGTGAGTCCTTAGCCTAAGTCTCTACCACTTTTTGCTATCATATCACTCGATGCAGTAAAGATTTTACCAACAAAATTGATGATTAATTGTTTTCGATCAGATTCTCACGTACTCTTGCTGATATTATTTTATTTTTATTATTTCATAAGATGGCAAATAGAAATCGGATGATTCTCCTAATGGAAAGGGATAACCTTCACCTACAGACACCGAAGACGTTAACAGGGCATTGTAATTTATGTGAGGGGTTTGAAATGTCACTACTCTTTTTTATCATAAGATAGCAAACAAGCAGATGGGTCTCCTGATGGAAAGAGTCAACCATCACCTATAGACACCAAAGGTGTTAATGATACATTGCTATCTTGTGGCGAGGGCTAATACCACATGCATAAGTTTATAAGCTACCTTACCCTGAAAACCGGAACACGACAGTGAAAAGCACTGACACTATTGCGGCAGGAATAGGTAAGGCGTTGGTACCAGACCCGGGCAAAACAATGCAAAACTCTACCACCTAGTAGCCACGATGGCAGTGACTCGTATAGCCAATCGGTCACCTTTTACGACCTGCCTGGCAGAACGGCAGTTGGCATGGGCAGTAGCCCGGGACCAACAAGGGGCCAACTCTTGGCATTGCTCTCCAAACTGAATCACGACATTGACAAGCACTAAAGCTATGGTGGCTCGAAGAGTTAAGGCAGTGATTTTATACCCGGTGGAGATGTAAGAGGCAAAATTCTTCATTAAGATGCCGATTTCACGTCAGCATCTTAATGAAGAATGGCGGTAGTAACTGCCTAACATCAGGCAGCCTTCTTATTAATAATCTGGCAGTCTACAAAAAAACTCTTGCGACTTGCGGAACTTACAATCTTAATTAATATATATTGTCAGTACATTTTAAATGGAAATTAATGGAATTTACATTAAATTACTGACTAAGATTTTACATTTTTAAGCATATAATTGCGGAAGCGAAAAATTTTAAATGCAACATTAATTTTCACGAATATATATAATTATGATTTTATTAAATTACCGTGAACTGTTTAAAATATATTTTAATTTACGTAGAGAAACTCGTTAACACACTATTGTTTAAAATATACATAGCTAAGACTGTACAAGCCAGTATTTTACAGGTTCATTCTTGACAGTAGTATATTATTTACTAGCTATTAGTCGCGACTTCGTTCACGTAATATAAAATCATTAATTCGTTTTGGTCACTCGGGTAAAAGGTAGTCTAATCCTGTCCTATAAACTCTCTTCTTATAAAATATATTTCAGTTAAAAGTCCATCAAAATCAGTCGAGCCATTCCAGACATTACTCTGTACAAACAGAATAACAAACATATAACAGAATTTAAAAAATTGGATGAGGTCCCGGGTTTGATTCCTGGGTCGGGCAATTTAAGAATGTGTTTTTTCAGTTTTCTGATAAAAACAACATTGCCCAGGATTGGAAAGTGCCCGGTTGGCGATAGGCATGCCACCTATTGCATTGTGGGGCCAAGTATCTTCGGCTAATCGTGGGTGCACTTGTTGTACCTCTGCTTGCCCGTTCGGGGATACGGGCGTGAAGATACTTTTTTTAGGTACAGTAAAAAAATACAAACTGCACTTGAAAAAATTTAGTTATTTTGTAATCACAGAGAGACATTTTAATTTTATTCATATTTATAGATTTGCATGTTGTATATTATACGGGATATCAAATATATATATACAAATCAAGACTACAAGATAAATTGAAAAAAAAAATGTGTAAACGGTTGACCCTACGGGCCATCCCTGAAACTGCCCACTAAATTAAGGTATTTTAAGCTCAAAAGTGTAAAAATATAAGCATAGATTTTTCAGTTCAAACATCTATTTTGGTGAAAATGGCAGTATATTAATTTTTGAAAAACTGTATATTTTGAAAACGATAATGGCATTCATCTCAATTTTTGAGATCTAAAATATTGCTTTAGCTAAATAATCGATAGGTTGAAAAATTTCGATGCAATATCAAAAAATATTTTATTTTTAAATTTCTTAATATTTATAAATCCCTAACAAATTGACCGATTTTGATTAAGTTAACGGTATTTGACGCAATTTTTAAAAGAGAAAAGCTGATAAGATTTCTAAGTAAATCGGTGAATTAACTTGAAAGTTATTTAAGAAAATATATGTAAGTTTGCTAAAAACAAAGTAATTTTAATATTTGAAAAGCTATAAGTTTTGAGAATTAGATTTGAATTTGATTTTTGAAACAGCATTTGACGTAGTTTTTTTAGTACTAAAATATCATAGAATACCAAAATATGATTGGTTGAAAAATTTCGAAGATACGTCGAAAAAATACTTTTTTCAATATTTGTCGTCAACGATTACTCCCAAACGGATGAACCGATTTTGATGCAATTTATGTATTAGACGTAGTTTTTTGAGGAATAGAACTGATTAGTTTTTGTACTCAATCGGTGCATAAATCTGGAAGTTATATTAAAAAAATACTGTTTCGCCAAAATTTTTTTTTCAAAATTTCTCGAAATCTTCTGGAACGAATCGGTCCAAATTTTCAGAAAGTCTAAGTTGAGCGGAATCCAATTAAATGTCGTCAACCACATTTCGATCGGTTCAGCCGTTCAAAAGTTATGAGATGTTTACATACATACACACACACACACACACACGAACACACACACACATACACACATACATACATACATACAGACATACTGACGTCATCGTGAAAATATGCGGAAAAGGTTCCTAGGACACCTGGTAGGAACGAGGACATCTAGTGAAAACTCGATTTTCGAAAATCGGGGTAAAATCAATAACTCCTTATCTACACGTAGGTACGTAGTGGGAAGTTAAAAAAACTATAGATGAAAATGTTAGTAATGACTAAACAAACTAAAAATAAAAACAATATTTAAATTATTTCATCTGTAGAAAATTTGATAATCCAGCCCAGATTTAATTTATATAATAAACTAGCCCTTGCCCACGACTTCGTCCGCGCGGACTTCGTTTACTCCGCACAGCTCCTCCCCCGTAGGTGATAACGTGATAATAGGTAGCCTATATGTTGACCTGACCTAGTAGTAATATTTATGAAAAATTTGAAATAAATCCATGCAGTACTTTTTGAGTTTACCCCGGACATACACACAGACAAACAAACAGACAAAAATTCTAAAAACTATATTTTTGGCTTTGATATCGATTGTAGATCACACCCCAAGTATTCTTTTAAAAAAAAATTCAATGTACAGTTTTGACTTTCTCACGATTTTATTATATGTATATTATGTGTAGATAAAATAACTAAATTTTCGTGTCACAATGTTAGTTACCGTACCCCTCCGAAATGGCTTGATCGATTTTTATGTAATTATATATATGCATATTTAGTAGGTCTTCGAATTCACCAAGGGTTCTCCACCCCTGACATTTTATTTTTATTTTTTGATTTTTTTTATTTTTATTTTTTTATGATTCAGCATTGAAAAATACATACAACCCTAAATTTTCGCCCTTCTAACATCAACCTCTATTTTTTGATTCAATCTTTATTAATTAGTTTTAATATTATAAATGCGAAAGTTTCGATAAATGTGTCGATGGATGTTTGTTACTCAATCACGCAAAAACTACAGAACGGATTTGAATGAAATTCGGCACACAGGTAAATGATAACATGGAATAGCACATAGGTAACTTTTTTTCCCGAAAAAATTACGTAATCCCACGGGATTCGCCAAAAACTTTTTTAATGCAGAGGGCTGCACGCTGCACCTAGTAATTTATATGGCAAAACAACGTTTGCCGGGTCAGCTAGTATAACTAATATAATAAATGAATAAATCTGTCTGTATGTCTGTTATGCTTTCACGGCTAAACCACTGAACCGATTTTGATGAAATTTGCTATTAAGACATTTGAAAATCCGGGGTCAAACATAGGCTAACTTTTTTAAAGAGCTAAATTAAGGAATAGAAGTTTGTATGAAAAGATTAACTGGTAGAAAATGTCTTTAGACGTTAAGTTCGCTTTTATATTTTTGTGCAATAAAGTTTGTGCGTTTAAATAAACTAAATAAACTGCATGTCAGGTACTATTCACAACGACCGGCTCGCATCACTGCGGCACGCGTACGGCTATCGTGGAAGCCGTACGCATCAACAACATGAACTGTGATTCCTGTTTACACGTTCTAGTAGGGGAGCCCAAGATGCTAAATGGGTAGTTACTCGAGCGTCGTAGGGACCTATTGGATTTTGTAGATTAAATTATAGGAAAAATAAAAGATTATATAATGTTTTTTATTTCAATAGTGGAAAAAAAAATATACAGATAAAAAAATGTTTAAAAAACTCAGTGACATGGAAACACTGAAGCGCGTTAGATTAGAGTATGGAGAGTTAATACTGCCGTGCTTAGGAAAAAGGCAGTAATGTGCAAAAAGCCAAATTAGAGAAAAATTGAATTTAAATTGCAGATTATTTAAAACTTAATAAATAATATTAATCTTCTATAATTATGATTAAATGACCAATACTATTTTGCATGGCTCTATGAGAAGTCATTTTTGTATATTTTTAAAAAGTAATTCATTGGCGGGCCGAAATAAATGACGTACTGTCTTTTATTGCTGCAAGCAAAACGGCAGTAACTTGAAATTTACTGCTTTTTTACTCTGTAACACATGATTACTGCTTTTTTCCATTTTTTTTTTTTAATTATAATATAAATTATTTTGTATATAGAAGTGCAGTAATATGGAATAATTTTTTTTTTTTAACATATTTTGTTGTTAAAAAAATAAACACAACTGGGTACAAAAATTATTATCTTATAAACGTTAAATCACAAAATATAAAATACTAATTGTAACTTTCTAATTTTTTTTACAAATTTTAATACTTATACATTTACAATACGATTAATACTTTATATAACAATAATTATATTGTTATTTATACAACAATTAATACAAATATTTAACAATTATTTAATCTTTTTAATTTTTAGAATTATCAACTAATGAAAAACAACAGTCTTAGAAATTAAACAAAGATTATTTTTTTAAATTTTTGGAAAAAAGAAACGGAAGTTTAATCACATAGAAAACTTTTTAAATAAAATGAAACCTCAACAAACTGTATTTAATAACTGAAAAACAAATGAACTTTAATTTTAAAATTCATAGTTATTTTTCTGGTAAATTTTGCCAGAAAATTTTATGATCATCAGGTATTAAAGGACAAATATTTTTTAAAATGGCCTCTTTCTTGGCTTTACTTACCCCATTTTTTTTTCACATTGAATCGGATCAGGAATACCTTTTTTGGCAGCTTTAACTTTCAAATAATTATTTAATATTTTAAAATCTCCGTTGTAATCAGTCTTGTATTTTAAATCAGTCGTTCCTCTGTTAACTTCAATTTGTACAATATTTGATAAATATACTTTTTCAGTCTTATCATGATTATAATTTCTGTTTTTTACAGAAGTATGATCAAGGAAATAATAAAAGTCACAAATATCCATAACTTTTATGTTGACTTTCTTTCTTGCTCCTTCAACAGTCGAGGTGAATTCAGGAAAATCATAAACTTTACCCTTCTTCTTCATCGCAAGTTCTATTTGATGGTGAAATAAGTCTGCTGACATAAATGTGTGTCCTGGTTCAAAGTAATTAACTTCAATTACTTTAGCTTTTATCAAAGAAGACAATATTTTACTTTAAAATGTCAACAATGTAACAGAAGAAAGCAGTAAAATGACAATTACTGCTTTTTTCGTCGGTAAAGTCGATTATAACATAACCATATGACACTCAATAAAGAGTAAAAAAGCAGTACTTATCACTCTCAGAAGATAAAAGCAGCATAATTTGAACCATACTGCTTTCTTCCTTTGAGAAATAGATGTACTGCTTTTATACATAGGAAATGTAATTTTTGTCGAATTAATAAAATTATTATCTTACGGAAAATAACAATATAAATGTAATATTGTATACTAGATAAACGTAAAATCATTGAAAAAACATATTGGCATTGAAATTTCAAAAAAGCAGTAAGTGAACATTACTGCCTTTTTCCTAAGCACGGCAGAATAGGCAGCTAAAATTTAGAAAATCTGACGATTCAAGTGTAGTGTGAAGGAGTGGGTGGGTCACAAAGTTGCAAAGAAAATGTTGTCTTGACAGTCTCGAGCGCGACTAAATTTTCTTTTATTATGGAGGAAATTATGTAAGAATTACGAAAAAAGTATAATCTGACATTTCCTTAAGCCGAAGTTATCTTAATTTTGTTTTTTTTTGCCATAGTTACCCCTTTTATAAAAAGGGCTTATATTTGGTGGAGAGCCTTAACAGTATGTGAGGTACCCCCTCCTATGTTAATCTGACACGCTCGAGTAAATACCAAAATCTCCTCTTGAGCTCCCCTACTATTCCAATTTCTTTTATCGTATTGTAAAATGTCGTCCTGGCCAAACCGATGCGAACCGGTCGGTCTGAATCGTAGCTTAATCTACTCACGTGCGATGCTGCGCGGATCAGGGCCCCAAGTCTGCTAATTAAAAATTGGATCAATAGCATCTCGATTGGGTCGTGTTTGAATAATTTGACACATTTCGTATTCTGTTAATTATTTAAGACCAATTGCGTTTCATTGACACACCATCCAAATACGATTCAATCGCTATTGAAAAATTCGCTATTCTGCTCCATTTCTACCTTTCAATCGCGTTACAGTTGTCCCTCGATCGCGCACTAAACGGTAGTCTGCTCTGTATTTGACGTATGTTTGACATCTATTTCAATTGCCTTTCAGTGACAATCTTACTATTGAAGTACAATTCAACAACAATAGCTTTTTTAAAACTGTTTCTTTCAATTTTCTTGAAATTATTAGCAAAATACATGAGAGAATGTAATGTGCAATTAGAAAAAATTGAATTAACATAAGATATATACAAAAAAACGTCAGCCAAGTGAAATTAGACAAAACCGACCCTGAAATAAACATTTCTAGAGGTATAAGACAAGGAGACCCGTTATCGCCCACATTATTTATAACTGTGCTGCAAATCACCATGAAACAACTTAAGTGGTCAAATAAAGGCATAAATATTAAAGGAAGATACCTTAGCAACTTAGGTAAACAAACATCTTTTTCAAAATCCAGACACAGACGAATTGAAGAGGAGATTAGTTCTTGTCTTGGCATAACAAAGAGGTCTTGAAATATGATTTACCCTTAACAATAAAAAAGAAAGTCTGACTTGTGTATCTTACCTTGCCTCTCTAATGCAAGCCAAATGTGAATGTATAATAATTACACGGGAAGAAAAATTGTAACATGTCAGAGAGCCATGGAGAGAAGTATTTGAAACTAAGAGACAAAAAACGACATAGTGAAATAAGAAAAAAGACCAATATTATGGATGCTTTGACCCACTGTAAGAAATTAAAATGGAAATGGGCTGGCCACGTAACATGTCAAAACAAAGAGAGATGGGCTAGAAAAATCATTACATGGGCTGCCCCCCCCCCCTGTTCAAGACAGAGTAAAGTGGAGAGAGATGGAGAAGGTCTATATTCGTCTAGAGGTCCTAAATAATTAGAAGAATTTTAAAAACTAGTGAAAAATAAATTCTTTATATATTATATATATTATATTATTATCTATATAAAATTTTCGGTTCACCACGATTCACCAGTTCGCCTGTTAGCAACTAGCAAGATAAATGGTGATCCTCATTGCTGTTTTTTATAAACGTAATAACGGAGTATCGCTTCATCCAAAACACGGTGGTGCTACCACATCACCAACAGACTCCGAGCTACCAAAAATATCTCATTTACACTAATTTTGCCCGACCCGAGAAAAGGACCCAAGATATAAGCTAAATAGGTTAATCCCAAAACCACGGTGTAATTGTTAAATTGTGAATTTATGTAAATGCTTTTCACAATCTTAGCAGTAGTAGCATTTTGGTAAAGTTTCCCACTTGGAAAAGAACTTCCAGAGCAAACAATTCCAAAATTCAATTAAAATCTTGCACAATGGTGTGAATATCAGCAGGTTAGTATTTATACTCGGATCAAAAGACAAAATCATACCCTATCTATTCTGATAATCTTTGCCACTCAGAAGATACTCTGAACAGATTTTGTTGCGTTGATTTTCCGTTTCAGATACCTAATATTATACTTATTACTTAAGATGAAATATAATGACCACCAAAAAAAAATTGTAACCATAAAATGTCTCACCAAAAAAATTAAATCTGTACCAAAAATAAGATACCTTAAATAACATCTATCTAGCTATTTAAGTCATGCCTGCGCTTCAAAATGTATTCAATACCCAAAATTAGTAAACAATCACCAAATAATAAGCATTGTGTTATTACTACCCGGTACCCAAATATATCACTACTTTTGCTTTAAAATGTACTACCTGTCTGTTTAAAATGTGATTTCATAATTTTTGAAGACCGATTCTTCATTATGATTTTAAAATAATTATAATTAAACAAAGAGGACTGAGTATTAAAGTTTTTGAAGATTGATCCTTCATTAAGATTTTAAAATTACAAGAAAAGACTTCCTTATTAAGTTTTAGGTTCATTTTTAAATAACATGTTGACTGTTGTATTTATTAACAATTTGAAAAAGATTTAATAAATACTTGAACAATAATATTGTTTTAGTAGCCATTATTTTATTTAAAGCTCTAAGGTCAGACTTTAATAGACATTTTCAGTACCATAAGTTAAACTTTAGAAAATCATTTAAAATTTTTGAGAAAACAATTATTTATCTACATTAAATGTAGATTTTGTTTTCTTTGTAGGATAAAAAATATGTCACATACTTGGATAAACTTTCAAATTATAATGCGGTAATATTTTGGTGATTGTTTACTATATCTGGGTTGTTCAGCAATTACTTTGGAGATACAGAATTATTTTGGATATAAGTTAGCAGGCTTTAAATTTATTGGTTACAATTTCATACTAAAAGGAGGATTAAATTCTGGTACTTACTATTTTTAGTAGTTTATAGTGATTTTTTTGGCATTTTATTTAATTATATCTAGTGATTGTTTAAACATAAACCTATTACTACTATGCTAAGCAATTATGTTAACATTTTAAGTAACTGGCACTTGCTAAATGTCCGTTGGCAAGAGTGCATTTCATAATGTATCTCAAACCAAGTTTCAAGGGAGTTCAAGTTTCTACTTAAGTGCGCACCTTAGAGCACCACACACAACCTTAGAGCTTTAAATAAAATAATGGCTACTAAAACAATATTATTATTCAAGTATTCATTAAATCTTTTTCAAATTATTAATAAATTCAACAGTCAACATGTTGCTTAAAAATGAACCTAAAACTTAATAAGGAAGTCTTTCCTTGTAATTTTAAAATCTTAATGAAGGATCAATCTTCAAAAACTTCAATACTCAGTCCTCTTTGTTTAATTATAATTATTTTAAAATCATAATGAAGATCTTAAGAAGAAAAGTCTTCAAAAATCATGAAATCACATTTTAAACAGACAGGTAGTACATTTTAAAGCAAAAGTTGTGATATATTTGGGTACCGGGTAATTACTACCCGTAACACAAAAATTTGCTTATTATTTGGTTTACTAATTTTGGGTATTGAATACATTTTATTTTATTGCATGACTTATGCACATGCACAAACTAATAAATAGCTTCAACTGTCCTCCCAAATAGTCAAAAAAACTTAAAACTCAGAGTAAACTCATTTCTATTGCAGAAAATGATTCACTATAATATGCCTAAAGAAGTAGTCATAAAAACAAATAAATAAAGCTTTTTATTTTAAAGTAAGAAAACACTTCCATTTAAAAAATATAATATTTTTCACTCAAACATTATTTAATAAATTTCAAATCATTTATGTCTATATATTAAATACACAAATCATCGTTCAGCAAGACTTTATTCACTAAAATGCAAATTCATGTGTACAATAAAATAAATTCATTCTTCATTACTCTAGATTGGACTTCATCATTTGTCTCTTATTCGTGTTATTTTTTCACACATGAAATAGTGTAGCATTTCCTTTGCTGCCTTTATAGTATCTACCTATGTATTACAGCTATATTTTAAGCTATTTTCGATAGAATAAAACTACATAATTATAATTGGACTGAAACTTGATCGTGTTGATGGATAACCGTATTTTGGCGATTGTGTTATACGATATTTCTAGATATCTTGAAATTTCTTCGTCTGTTTGTGGAGAAACTTGAATGGGTTTTTTAAATATTTTTTTCTGTTTTCAAGATGAAGGCAGCCCTGTATCTGTGATTTGACTTGAATCGTATGCATAATACTATAATACATATTTAAGTTTAAGTAAGTTCGTTTGAAATCGTTTTAGTTTTTGGTTGGTATCGTCATTCGAGGATTCTCACGTCTATTCTTATGAGCTTTTCTTTTTGAAGATCATGAAAGGCAGATTATTTTATATTCGATTTCTAGTAATCTTTCTTCGGTGCAGTTTCATTCTTGGCAGGCCTATTTTGTATAAGTACATTATATGATTTATTATAAAACAGTCACGGAAATATACGCAGTATATATTATTACGCTGTAATATAATTCTTTTAAGGCAATACACATCTTAATTTATGATTTAAGTTTATTTTTTTTTAAATATTTACTTAGGTTGACCTTTCCAAAACAGATGATCGATTGGCTTTTTACTTTTCAATTTTTCGATTTGGCATGGATAATCACTATATACAGCCAACGTATTATAAATAAAGTGTTTTTAAATAACCCATAGTTATGTTCTATTGACTAGACATTCAATATAATAATAATTACTTCGAATTTGATCATAGAAAATAAAAAAGTCGTCGTTTCAAAATAAAATAATCATTCATGTATTAATTCAATGTAATGGTAGATTTTAGTAAGCAACACTTAGAATAGTATCATTGAGATGCTATTACAATCCAATTGTGATACTATTACGATTATGGTTAAAATTTAGCAGAATACCAAATTTGTCACAATCATAATCGCGTCGTAATAGCCTGGCAGTTGAATCGTAATTTTACTTAAATAGCAGACTTGGCCCCCTGCTCGCTCGTAACTTGTATGAGCATTATTTTTAATAGCGTAGTAGATTTTTAAGTAATTATTCAAAAATTAAATGTATAACTAAAGCAAATACGAGTGCATATATTCTGTGTATCAAATTACTGTACTATTTCTCAACATAATTATTGAATTTTTAAAGATTTATTAAATTTTCAAGGCCTAAAACAATTTTTGTGATAAAGTTGTAAGCTCAAAAACTCGTCCCAAAATTAAATCTCAGTTGGGTTATCAGATTTTCTACGGACGAATTTATAATTTAAATATTGTTGTTATTTTTAGTTTGTTTAGTCATTACTAATATTATCTAGTTTTTTTATTAAATTTTTAAGGCGCGCAAACTTTTCACAACTTGTGATATGTACAATGTACATATAATATAAATTTTTCCCGTTGTTGTTTCGGGTCCCCTTCGAACAATCGACCATCTGCCATTCTGCCAAACAGTTCGTAAAAGGCGGAACGATCGACTATACGTGTTACTTTGATTGTACCGTCGTGACTTTTAGGTGGTAGAGTTCCGCAAAGTATTGCATTTCACCCGGGTATTGGTTTGGTTATTGGGTAACCAACGCCTTTGGTGTCTATGGCTTCTTTTTCGATCAACAGAGCTATCTGTTTGTTTGCTATCAAAAGATGCATATATATATATATATATATATATATATATATATATATATATATATATATATATATATATATATATATATATATATATATATATATATATATATATATATAAAATGTTCAACAAATGAAACTACAAAATTAAAACAATTGAATAAATATTGAAGTATATCTGAATTAACTAATTACGGTTTCATTTGAAAATGCATACTGGTATTAGTCAGAAAATTTAATAATGTTAATAGACTTTCCTCTGAACTAGCGATACTACAGTTTTAATGTTAGATTTAGGGATCCTCTCTTAAAATGGATGATGTTGAGGCTCATGTTTGAACTTAAAAAAATCCTTTTGCCTCATCAATTCACTTATTAAACTTAACGATGTTCTTATAAACGATACCCGAGTTATCATCAAATATACATTTATACGTATACACAAACGCCGAATTCTTCCAATAGATTTGTAAATTTTGCTCGCTTGTTCAATAAATCTTTATTAAGGTGAAAGCACATTTATCCGAGTCGAACGCGTCGAACGAGTCGTCGAATAGACATCGAATTCATGAGATTTCATATACAGAATTCTAAAATTCGTTTTGTTCGACGCGTTCGTCTCGAATAAGTGAGCGTTTACCTTTATAAGGAAATGGTAAGCAGTTTTATACTTTTATGGAAAAAAGTAATTATTGTACGTTGTAATAAAATTTAAATTTTATCTTTAATAATACGCTTACATTTGCGTCATAACTTCTTGTAATCTTAACAATGAAACCGTACTTAGTTAATTTGAATAACAAAGAGAATTTTAATTAATAAGTTTAATTAAGGCACGAAGTTCTAAATTACGTGCTGTCGAAATAGCGGTGCTAGATGTTAAACAGTGTTGTGAAAGACTCGAATATCTTGATTTTATTTATTTATTTTACTCTTTATCGTACATATACAAATATTATTTAAAAAAAAAACAATTAGTACTTATGGCGAACTTAAATTCAAAGGCCAAATTTCATTTCTAACTAGCTGCCTATTAGAAATATGTCATGTTGTCTATAGGTCAACCAGGGTAATTAATTATAAACGCAATATTTGTTAGCTGATAAAAGAAAGATTGAAGAAGGCAGAAGATAGACTCCATGTGGAAGATGCAGTGAACAAAAAGCCATTCGTAGCCCTCAAGAATGTACTTGAGAGCAATACTGATGTAGATATTAAATCAACTCTACAAACGCAAAATCAGCATTCTTGAGGGCATTAAGGAAGACACTGCAGTGAACATTTTGTTCAGAAAATAGAACAGGAACCCCAAGTTAGCCACATAGTGGCTAGGGTCGCTCCAACGCTATTGAGGCGTATGATTGCACATAGACCTGCAAAGAGTGAGAATGGAAGACCAATCTCCATTCATCCAATGTTCTATGTTCCTCGGTTACGGACATAGCAAAAAAACTATGCAAAGAAATCGTACCGAGGTGTAGCCACTGTGGGAGTCCCCACATGAGGGCTAAATGTGGAGGACGGTTATCGAGCGCGCCACCAACGTGCACCAACTGTTCCCTCGCCAAACTTGAAAAGTTAGATCATAACGCCTTCAGCGAATATTGCCTGATTAGAAATAAGGGGAATCGCTAGCCAAAGCTACAATTATCTATGGCTAACGATGTCACTTTTCCTATCAACAATAGAGTAAATAATCAAATAGTTAATAAATAAATAAAGTACATAAATGGGAAGCGGACCAATTATGATGGAATTTACTTCTTAAGATATAAAATTTAGCATATGAGGTCCGAAGACTATCGCAATATATAAACATAAATAGAAAATATACATATGTGTATATAAAAAGTATGTATATTTTAGTAACACTATATATATATATATATATATATATAACATTATGTATAGATGCGTACATATACAACCACAAATTTTTAAAATAGCTATATAACATAACAATAGCATTAAAATGGAATAATGGAATAAAAATTATACAGAGTTATTTTTTTATCACCTGCCTAGGTGCTGCCTGCATATGTTTTTTTTTTTATAGAAGAGGGGGCAAACGAGCAAGAGGTGCACCTGATGGTAAGTGATCACCGCCGCCCATGGACATCTGCAATACCAGAGGTCTTGCAGTTGCGTTGCCGGCCTTTTAAGAATGAGTAAGCTCTTTTCTTGAAGGTCCCTATGTCGTATCCGTTCGGAAATACCCCTGCCGGTAATTGGTTCCACAACAGAGTAGTGCGAGGTAAAAAGTGTCGGGAGAAACGCACATTTGTGGATTTCCAGACATCGAGATGGTGAAGATGGAACTTCAAGTTTTGACGCGATGTCCGATGATGGAATTCGGCGGCAGGAATTAATCCAAACAACTCGTCGGAACACTCTCCATGATATATACGATAAAAGACACAGAGAGAACCTACATCTCTGCGCAATGCCAAAGAGTCAAGCTGTTTCGAAATGGCTTGGTCGTCAACGATTCGAACCGCTCTACGCTGAATGCGATCAAGAGGAAGAAGCTGGTACTGAGGAGCTCCGGCCCAGAGATGCGAACAGTACTCTATGTGAGGCCGAACCTGTGTCTTATAAAGTTGAAGCCGATGGACCGGCAAAAAGTACTATTTCGCTCTGCTGAGTACACCGAGCTTATGTGGTTATTATTATTATTATATATGTGGACAGACATGAAAATAAACAACTTTCCCAAAGAAACACGGGTCGAAAAGTGAAAAAAAATTCAGACGATACGAAATCGACCACGTGATCGAGCAGTTTTCTATGGGAGAGTCGAATTTTTTTTTCACTTTTCGACCCATATTTCTTTGGGAAAGTTTTTTACTTTCATGGTCTGAACCATCTATTTAAATTTGGCAGGTGATAAAAAATAACCCTGTATATGTAATTACATAATATATGTAAAGAAAACCATAATAAGGTTTTATTTAATTATGTTTATTTATATTGCTGCGCTATGGCCAGTTCCATAGTGGGCCGTGATAGCTTCTGTCAGCGGATTTGTCAATAAGTTGAAATTAGAAGGAAATTATATTTTATTGTCAAGAATTTTGTAAAAAGATAGACCCGAAAATAAGGGCTTTAAATGTTGTTTCTTTTAATTACAGAAACGCAATTGAGTCTTTGTTTTACTTATAAATAGAAATAATATCATTATAAAACAACATTTTTTGCTAAATAATTCGGCACGATAATGGATAAATTGAGGTTTGATTTCGCTGTAAAGACAGCATCTGATGGAAAAACCAACATTTTATGCTTAAACTCAATTGCCACGCCTATTGGGCAGGTTTATGGAATACCCCTAGATTTTCAACCAGCAAATCAACATCAAGCAATTACCAGTACTACACATTATGGCAAAATAAAAAAATCATTGCAAAGAAGACACCAAATAAGAAAAGTCTGGATAACTTTGACAGATAAAATAACAGAAGCATATTTGGATGAAGAACAAAACTTGCAATTTAATGATGTATACCTAGAAGAAATCACGGAAACTAAAGGTAATCCAGACGATATGCCTAGTTCTAGTAGCTCGAACAATTCTTTGGAAAAATTGTTAGAGAAATTACTCGAAAAAAAAGGAAAAATCGCCAAAGATTTTAAGATCGAAAAGTTCACGAACAAAATTTCAAATGCCTACCAATGGATTAAAGCTTTTAATAAGGAATGTGAACGTTTCAACATTTACGAGGACAAAAAGAAAATAGAAATTTTGAAAAATTTTATGGAGTCTTCAAGTGTACATTGGTACGACTGTATGCTAATAAAATACACTGTGGAATTAGAGTGGAACCAATGGGAGAAATATTTTTGTGAGACATTTGGAAATAAAGGTTGGTCACCCATTAGATACGCTCTTGCCTTTAAATATCAAGCAGGTTCATTAATCGAATATGCCCTAAAAAAAGAAAAAATATTATTGGAAGTTCGGAAGCAAATTAATACCGGGACTCTTATTGATCTTATTGCATTTGGTTTGCCCAATTTTGTGACTGATAAAATTGACAGAGAAACTTTGCAAGAAACAGAAGATCTGTACCATTAAATAGGAAAACTAGAATATCTTGTTGAGAAAAATAAGTATGAAAAAAAAGTATACACAAATTCCAACATTAAATCGGAAAAAATAATCGAGAAAAAGCCATGCCCAATTTGTATCAATGAAAAAAAAGGGAAACGTTTTTAAGGAAAAAAGGGAAAAAATTGCTGGTTTAAAGGTACAACTCAAAAATCAATAGTAAAAACAGTAAATAACTCTGAAATAGAAACAGATCTGAATAACATGGATCCAAAAAACTTGATGTGTCACCATTAATAAAAATAAATTTACTATTAAATGACACTGTAGAATTAACTGGAATTTATGATTCGGGTTCAAACGTGTCATTAATTAATGCTAAATTATTAAACATACGAAAGAAAGAACGTACTACGAATAATACAAAAATAGTAAACTTAAAGACTATTAATGGTGAGAAAAAAACGAAAGGTATAGTAACATTAAAAGTTAAGATATATAATGTAGAACAAAATATGGATATTTTTGTAATAGACAAAGAAAACTTTAATTATGATTTCCTGATTGGTTTAGACTGTATAAAAAAATTCAAGCTCATGCAAAATAAAGATTTGAAAATAATACAAAAAGTCAAAAAAGGAGATGAGGCCAACTTTTTTAATGCACAAGGAGAAAAAACTAAGCAAAGCTTAAAAAGTCCTGAAACGGAGAATGTGAAACATGAAATAAACTTCAATGAACACATTGAAACTGATCAATTTGAAAATATTACTAATCATCTAAATAAAGAGCAACAATCGGAGATAGACAAGCTGATAGAAAAATATAAAACTGTCTTTGCCAAAGATAAATATGATATCGGCACTGTACGAGATTATGAAGCTCATATTGACTTGATGGTGGATAAATACTGCTGCAAACGTCCATATAGATGCACAACTGAAGATAGAAGAGAAATAGAAGACCAAATATCAAAACTGTTAGAGAAAAAATTGATTGTGGAATCATATAGCCCGTTTGCTGCTCCAGTAACTCTAGCTTATAAAAAAGAAGACGAACGAAAAACAAGATTATGTATAGATTTCAGAGAATTGAACAAAATAGTAGTCCCACAATCACAGCCATTTCCATTAATTGAAGATTTAATGATGAAAACAGTGAACTGTAATTATTTCTCAACATTTGATATTAATTCAGCATTTTGGTCAATTCCATTAAAAATACAAGATCAATACAAAACAGCTTTCGTAACTCAGGAAGGACAATATCAGTGGACGTGTCTGCCATTTGGATTAAAAACTGCCCCAGCTATTTTCCAAAGAATACTAAGTAACATCATAAGAAAACATAAGCTATCTGATTTTGCAGTAAATTTTATTGATGATCTACTTATTTATTCAAAAACCTTCGAGGAACATGTATCACATGTATCAAAATTATTGGAGGCAATTCAAACAGAGGGGCTTAGACTAAAATTTGTCAAATGTATATTTGCAAACCATTATGCCAAGTAGTTAGGTCATATAATAGAAAACAATTCAGTAAAACTTCTTAAAGATTACCTAAAAGCAGTAAAAGGTTTTCCAATACCAGAGACAAGGAAAAATGTGCGACAATTCCTAGGAAAAATAAATTTTTATCATAAGTTTGTGCCCCACAGCGCAATCATCTTGGACCCACTGCACAATTTATTAAGGAAAGACGTGAAATTCGTGTGGACCGAAGAATGTCAACAATCATTTGATAAAATAAAAGCACTACTGTGCTCAAAACCGATTCTGAGAATTTATGATCCACAATTACCAATAAACATTTATACGGATGCAAGTATATAAGGAATGGGAGCAGTGCTAAAACAGACCGATGAAAACGGAAACAATAAAACAGTTGCTTATTTTTCAAAAAAATTAACAGATTCACAAAAAAAGAAGAAGGCAATATACCTAGAGTGTTTGGCAATAAAAGAAGCTATAAAATATTGGCAACACTTACTTATGGGAAAGGAGTTTACGGTGTACTCAGATCATAAACCATTAGAAAACATGAATATTAAAGCAAGAACTGATGAGGAGCTCGGAGATCTAACATATTATTTATCCCAATATAACTTCAAAATTAAATATAATCCTGGAAAAACAAATCAAGAGGCAGACTGCTTAAGCAGAAATCCAGTTCTAAACCCAAGTGAAAATACAGATGACGCTTTGAAAGTGGTAAATTTAATTACCATAGAAGACATAAAAATTGATCAAAACATAAATGAAGAAATACAAAAAAAGAAAAAACAAGTTTATACTGAAAGATGAAATATACTACAAAAAATTTAAAACAAGAAACAAAATTGTGCTATCAGAAGAACTAAGCAAAACATTAATAAAAAATGTACACATTACTTACTGCCATCTGGGAACAACTCAAATGATAAATAAATTAACTCCATTCTTTTCAGCAAAGAATATCATAGCAAAGATAAAACAGACTTGCGAAGAATGTGAAATATGTATTAAAAATAAAACAAGAAGGAAACCAAAATATGGTTTAATGTCACATTTGGGACCAGCAAGACAACCTTTTGAAATTGTATCAATTGATACAATTGGTGGATTTGGAGGGTCGCGGTCGACTAAAAAATACCTACATCTTTTAATTGATTATTTCATTAGGTATGCTTACATTTTAACGTCAAAAGATCAAAGTTCTAACAATTTCATTAAACTCATTCAGAAAGTGACAGAAGGTCATAAAATTGATATGATATTAACGGACCAATATCCCGATATAAACTCCAAAGAATTTAAGGAATTTCTGAAAGATAACAATATAAACATAGTTTTTACTGTTCTGGATACTCCTTCTTCAAATGGCCTGAATGAAAGGCTTAACCAAACCCTGGTTAATAAGATAAGTTGCAAAATTAATGAAAGAGAAAATAAAATTGCATGGACAACTATTGCACAGAGATGTGTTGACAAATATGAGACGGAACATACTGTTACTAAATTTGCGCCAAAATACCTGTTGGAAGGAGAAAATGTAAATATTCTACCACCAGAATTAAAAATAAGATGTTCAAATGAAAATTTAACAAGAGATAGAAAATTAGCATATGAAAATACAATTAAATCCCATGATTATAATAAGAAAAAATATGACCTGTCAAGAAAAGAATATGATTTTAAAGAGGGAGATAGAGTTTATGTGGAGAATGGAAATCGTCTTAATAGGAAGAAAACAGATGAACTAAGAATTGGACCCTACGACATATTGAAAAAAATTTCAAACACAATTTATAAAGTAAATGTTGGTCACAAGAAAGAAAAATCAAATTTGTACCACATATCAAAACTCACACCCTTATCGGTTGACAGAAGAACAATTACGTGCAATTAAACTTCTAATTGTTTTTCTCCAGGAGGGGAGATGTAAAGAAAACCATAATAAGGTTTTATTTAATTATGTTTTTTTATATTGCCGCGCTATGGCCAGTTTCCATAGCGGGCCGTGATAGCTTCTGTCAGCGGATTTGTCAATGAGTTGAAATTAGAAGGAAATTATATTTTATTGTCAAGAATTTTGTAAAAAGACAGACCCGAAAATAAGAGCTTTAAATGTTGTTTCTTTTAATTACAGAAACGCAATTGAGTCTTTGTTTTACTTATAAATAGAAATAATATCATTATATACATATATATATATATATATATATATATATATATATATATATATATATATATATATATATATAAAATTCTCGTGTCACAATGTTAGTCTCCATACTCCTCCGAAACGGCTTGACCGATTTTGATGAAATTTCGTATGCATATTCAGTGGGTCTGAGAATCGGCCAACATCTATTTTCATCCCCCTAAATGTTAAGGGTTGTCCACCCCTAACATTTTTTTTTTTTACTTTATGGACAATTTTTTGAAGTGAAAACTTCTTTAGGCGCGTTGAGCGTTTTGGTAGAGGGTAAAATCCTCGGTTCGCGTCACCGACATGCTAATGATAATAGTATATCTATAGCTATGGAGAGCCAGACTAGCGCACGCGCAGTAGCCTGTGTACACGTATACACTAATACATCGACTATTTCTGACTGTATTTTATTATTTAACCCATCATATGTAACTAATATATAAAACATAAAAAATTTCATATAATTTTTGCATATAGTTTTAATTACTCTCAACTTAATAGTTTTTTATTTTTATTTTTTTATGATTCAGCATTAAAAAATACATATAACTCTACATTTTTACCCTTCTATCACCAACCCTTATTTTTTTATTAAATAATTTATATGGCAAAACAACGTTTGCCGGGTCAGCTAGTATATATATATATATATATATATATATATATATATATATATATATATATATATATATATATATATATATATGTGTGTGTGTGTGTACTTAGTATATATTGAAAATAAATCCTCCCTCTTTAATCAATTCATAGAAAGAAATAAAACGCCGAATAAAAATGAAAATAATGTTATTAAAATGGAAAGAGGGACAACGTTGGATACCTATATAAGAAAGAAGAATAAAATCAATAAGATAAAAAATATAAAATAAGTTAAATGTACAAATATAGAAAATAATAGAGGAAATGAATATAGATAAAATAAAGTGTAGAACATATGAATCGAAATAACTTAAGATTATCTATAATATCTATACATATAATAAAATCGTAGGAAAGTCAAAACTGTACATTGAATATTTTTTTAAAAGTATTCTTGGGGCGTGATCTACAATCGATATCGAAGCCAAAAATATACTTTTTAGAATTTTTGTCTGTTTGTATGTTTGTCTGTTTGTCCGTTTGTCCGTTTGTCCGTTTGTCCGTTTGTCCGTTTGTCCGTTTGTCCGTTTGTCCGTTTGTCTGTTTGTCTGCATGTATGTCCGGAGTAAACTCAAAAAGTACTGTATAAATTTACTTCAAATTTTGCATGAATATTACTAATAGGCCGGGTCAACATATAGGCTAGATATTATCACGCTATCACCTACGGGGGAGGAGCTGTGCGGAGTAAACGAAGTCCGCGCGGACGAAGTTGCGGGCAACAGCTAGTCAGAAGTATAAATGTAAAATTAAAATATTATGCAAATTTAAAAATGATTGGAAATGTAACTAAATTAGAAAATAAAAAACAGTTAAACTTTAACTTTAAGTTAGAAAAAGGCTCTGATTAAGTTAGAGGGACTAGATATAAGATATAATGTGTGATATCAACAATATACTCCCCCAGGGGGCGGATTTACCCTCCTGGGGAATAGCTAAAAAAAACAGTTGTACTATTTCACAATAAGATAATTATATTTAACTAGCCACCTGCCCGCGGTTTCACCCGCGTAGCTTTTGTTCCCGTGGGATTATCGGAAAGGTTTATATATTAAAACCTTCCTCAAGAATCAATCTATCTATTAAAAAAACCGCATCAGAAGCCGTTGTGTAGTTTTAAAGATTTAAGCATACATAGGGACAGACAAAGAAAGCGATTTTGTTTTATACTATGTAGTGATTTCCGACCTCTTTCGCTTACCCAAGCATTATTTTACAATTACTAATAAAAGCAAGCAAAATAATAATTGTAAATACCCTGAGGATGCTTGTGTAAGCGAAACCGATCGGAAATTGAATTATAATTATCTTGATTTTTAAATATAATTACTATGATTGATTGATTGAATTATCTTATTATGAAACAGTACAAATGTTATCAGCTAACAAATATTGTGTTAAGATAGAGTTTCACCAACTGTCGACGATAAAAAGTGTAGAATATAATTATAATTATTTTTTATCTACCATCAAAGACATTTCATATCATAACTTTTTCATTTATTTTTGTTAAACACAAGAAAAGCGATGTTATTATGTAATGATATTACTTTGGCTGTATTGTAATGTAATCACTATAAGTATAAAATACTTACAAAGATTACACAGGCCAAAAAATAAATGTTTGTGAAAACTTTATAAACAAATTTACCTAAATCTTATATATTTTTGTATGCTAAAATCGTATTTCATAAAAGTTTTTTTATCGCCCGTCATTTTTTCGCAATATATCAATTTAGACGTTATTATGTAATGATATTACATTGGCTGTATTGTAA
This sequence comes from Apodemia mormo, assembly GCA_036924255.1. NCBI lineage: Eukaryota > Metazoa > Arthropoda > Insecta > Lepidoptera > Riodinidae > Apodemia > Apodemia mormo. The sequence goes on from JAUPFN010000003.1 coordinate 9,841,288, forward strand.
TGTAATTACTATAAGTATAAAATATTTACAAAGATTATTAACCACAGTTTACGATTTTATTACACATTACTTTTTTTTAATTTTTGAGGTTATTGGAAACACCTAATTATAGAGCTGTAAGCGGCACAATTACAATCATCACTATATTTAATAGGTTTATAACTTTAATTAAATTACAATAGATACAAATTACACTAAATCAGGGGGTCATTGTATAATATTTGTTTTCATTCATATTTATGGCATAGAAAAACGTCCGGGGTAGAAAGAATAAAGCATCAACCTATAAGGAAATTGTAAACAACCTGGATTAATTCATACAAATTTTATGTGGTAAATGGTAACAAACTTAAAATACTCATAGAAAATATTTATTTGCCTATTAATGCTTTAATGCATTAAGGAGAGACGATAATCACAATAACACAACACAACACACCTAAACTGTTAAACGTGTTTCAGAAAAATATTTATTTTTTAAACATGATTAGATTATTCTAAAATGCAGTGTCACCAAGTGCCGATGATGGAAATATACATGTCTTTCCCATTGAAGCTTTAGGTATTATAGTTTTAATTCATTTGCTTTGCCATGCTAGAGAGATATGATCGTTATTATTGACCATGTCGATTGATGTCATAAAAGTATAGGTTATTATTTCTTGTATTTTAACCGGTTTGTTACCCGGTTACAACACAAGATATCGTCGAAAATATTTAAATGCATTTTTATTTTTTTAAAGAAATGAAGAAATGTTACCTTTTAGTAAATTTTCCTATCTTCTCAGTATTAAGAGTACTTTAGCTTCAAATGGCGTTGGAAAATTCCGTTCTGTCTAAAAACTCGTGCTACGTTTACGTCTAGGCATAGGATACCTTGTACAGTATATCGTGTGAATCCCTTGTCGTTACCAGAGGATGCTCACCACCCCTCTTTGTGCATTGACGTTGGTATTGATATTAATCTGCAAAACTTACGTCCAGCAGCACGTGTTGTGCGTCGTTTTCATGCTGCAGATTATAATAAAATTAATATCGATCTGGCAAAAATTGATTGGAAAGTACAATTGCCAACTGATGATGTAGAAATTAGCAGTAAACACTTTTTATAATATTATTAATAAAATAATTGATGATAATGTTCCTACTAGGTATATTTACAAACATGCTAAATATCCAATTTGGTTCAATAAAAATTTAATAAAAACAATAAATAAAAAAATGAAATTGCATAGGAGATGGAAAACATATGGTAGAATAAATGATTATCATCAGTATTCGGAATTACGTAAAGAAGTGAAATCATTAGAAATAACGTGCTATGAACTATTTATAAATCGCACTGAGGAAAATATAACATTAAGCTCAAAAAATTTTTGAACATGTATGAAATCAAAACGTAATGTCAGTGATATTCCTAATGCACTTTATTTAGATAACATTCATGTCACGCACGGTCAGGATATTGCAGACTGTTTTAATTCATTTTTTCTTTCGGTCTTTGAGCCAAACAAAAATACTTACATTGACAACTGTAATAAAAATAATAATAATAATAATAATATACTTTATTTCCAATTTTACAATGTACAATATATGAAATACTCTGACTCCTAAAATAGTAAAAACTGTGTTATAGGAGCCAGTTCTTCTCAAAATTTTAGCCATACTAATTATATGATTGCATGTATATTTTGCCTTTCTGAGTAGTGAGTGTATAATTAGTTACCTACAGAACATTTGTATTCACATAAGGAATATATCAAATATAATTAATGATAAACTAGTACTTTAAATGAAACATAAATATACTTACACATACATATCCATACATATACACATATATATATATATATATATATATATATATATATATATATATATATATATATATATATATATATATATATATATATATATATATATATATACATATATATATATATATATATATATATATATATATATATACATATACACACATATATATACATATATATACATATATATATATACACACATACACATACATATATATATATATATATATATACACACATACACATACATATATATATATATATATATATATATATATATATATATATATATATATATATATACATACACACACATACACATACACACACACATATATATACACATACATATACTCGCACACATACATATATACATACACATATACATACATATGCATACTTATATAAATACATATTACATAACGTTGATTAGTCCCTTATAATTACTTCTATTTGGTTATAGTAATGACTGTGTTATTAGTACAGTAATTATTAACGAACAAATTGTTGATAAATATTTAAAAAAATATTGATATAAATAAAGGTTCCGGGCCAGACGGAATTCATCCAATATTTTTAAAGCAGTGCAGAAGACAGTTGGCTGAGCCACTGTCTATTTTATTCAATCTTTCACTAAAAAATGGCATTATGCCTCCAGTTTGGAAAAAATCTATTATAGTACCTATTTTTAAAAACGGAAACAAGCATAATATTACAAACTACCGTGGTATCTCTAAATTATCAGTAATACCAAAACTTTTTGAAAAAATAGTCTATGATTCATTATTTTCAGTAATAAAGCCACTAATTTCTTGCAATCAACATGGTTTTGTTCGCGGCCGCTCTACTGAATCCAACCAGTGTGAATTTCTTGATTTGGTTCTAGAAGCTATGGATAAGGGATACCAGGTGGACGCCGTGTACACTGATTTTTCAAAAGCGTTTGATAAAATTAACCATAATCTGCTCATTAAAAGGCTTGAAAGTATTGATATACACGGCGATTTACTGAGGTGGTTAATATCTTATTTACGTGACAGATCTCAGGCAGTAGCAGTAAAAGGTTATACTTCTAGCTTTGTACCCATAACTTCAGGGTTCCCACCTCGGTCCATTGCTTTTTAATATTTTTATTAATTCAGTGATCAATTGCTTTCAAAATTCTAAAATTATACTATAGGCAGATGATACAAAAATTTTTTCCATTATAAAATCCATCGACGATTGCATATTATTTAAAAATGATCTAGCTAATTTTCATCAGTTTTGCATTAATTATAATTTAAAATTAAATATTCAAAAATGCTATTCTATAACATTTTCTCGTAAAACGAATAAAATTGATTATGATTATACTTTAAATAACAAAATTCTAAAAAAAGTGACTGAGGTGAAAGATCTAGGGGTGCTTCTAGATAGTGAGCTTTCTTTTGCGTCTCACATTAACAAAATTACTGCTAAAGCTTACAAAATGTTAGGATTTGTCTTTCGACAGTGTAAAGATTTTAAGAATATTAAAACATTATATTTTATATAACTCGTTAGTCAGAAGTAATCTAGAGTATGCATCCATTATTTGGAATCCCATATACATAGTATATAAGAATCAAATAGAAGCAATTCAAAATAAATTTCTTCGAAGGTTAAATTATATATTTGGTAACCGAATCAAATCACAACCTGTGTCGTTAGAGTTGCGCCGTGAACATAGAGACCAAATTTTCTTATTTAAAATAATAAATAATTATATAGACTCTACTCCTCGTACGCATTCTGTTTAATTGTCCTCGTCTGACTGTTCGCTCCAAAATGGTGTTTTATGTCCCTATTTGCCGAACTAAGTATGCCCAGAATCGGTTCTTGATAAGAGCTTGTAATACATATAATAAATATTATTCTCACATTGATATATTTTATTATAAACTAAAAATGTATGTATCTCTTGTTAAAAAAGTAGTACATGATCAAAAACTTTGTTAAATAAAATAACGAAAGTATTAATATTTATACATAACATTAGTCTTTAACGTATCAAAATTAATAGTAGTTTTTTTAGTAATTATTGTGGGTTTTTTTTTCATTTTCGATTTTGTATTCTTTTTATTTCTATAGCACACACGCTGTATTAACTAGTGGTGAAAACTTTTTTGGCTTAAGAACTAACCTAAAAATGATTGTAATCACGTGTGTTATAGTAAGCTGTATGTTTTCCTTAATAAATAAATAAATAAACACTAGCGTGTACTGATAAGCCCAAACTGTTCATTGTGATATCAATTTTGAGACACATAAATAATTGATACTAGAGCAAATTAAATTTAATTGCTTTTTTAGAATAAAAATATAGACATTAAACCTGACTGCTTCTTTACACGGTTAAGCACATTTAATACATTGCTGCTTATCAAACAATGCTTGATGTACTCGATGTTTTTTAATGTAAAAGTACACTGCCATTTGACGGAAAGGACAATAATACTTAATAAGATACATCAACAGTGAACACAACATTAGGTACATGGGTTAATAATAAATGTTTAATATCAAAATTCTGTACATTACATATCTGTGAAAAGTTCTAAGATCTAATTATTTTTAAAAGTAAGCATTAGCATAAATAATTATTAAAAAATTTAATTATTACATTAAAAATCTTTTACCTAAACTTTTACATAAATAATGGAACTACATAATAATCAAGTCTCAACTTATTTTAATAATTAATTATAATTAACACTATTTCATATAATTAACTATTTTTATTAAATATCTTAGCGAGTTAATTGTATATTTTAATAGCGTTGGTATTAAATTAAGAAAACTTCCGCGAATTCTTATTTTAGTTACCAGTGAACTGGTTTTTTTGCTTGCTATTGTTGTTTAAAAAGCAGGTAATAAATTTTGGAAATATTTTTTAATATCCTTATATAGAAAACCAACAATTGGCTCTCTTGATGGAAAGAAAAATCATTCGCCTATTAACCAATAAATTTTTATGGTGCATTGCTATACATTTGCTGGTTTTTGTGACACTTGCAGAGTATTACTAAATAAATATAATCACGCTTATATCACCGAAAGGGTAGACAAAGATGCAATTGTTGACCGCCCCGTTAGTCGAGTGGTTAGCGTAACCCTGACTACGCAATCGATGGGCCTCGGGTTCGATTCCCGACAAGCATTTATGTGATGAGCATAAATGTTTGTATTTCTGGGTTTGGGTTTTTATTATGTAGGTAGCCGTATTTATACATGTATTTCTATGTATAAGTATCGTTGACTAATACCGATAGCACAAGCAAATATTTTGCTTACTTTGGGGTTAGATCAGTAAGTGTAATTTGTCCCATGAATATTTATTACTTATTATTTAAAAAAAAAATAGTACACATACGGTTTCTGGTTTGTGTCGGGTGCCCTTAAAATAAATAGGCACATGACAAGTCTTTGAAAAGCACCTTTTCTCGCGTGTTGGTCCGACAGATAGTCTATTCCTCCTTTGTGGCATAGACCGTCTGTCATTCAGCCAAGCATTTTGTAAAAGGCGAAGGTTTGGCTATATTGTGTCATTACCGTCGTTATTGGTGGTAGTACCAAGGTGGTAGCGTTCTGCAATATCTCACCTGAGTTTTGGTACCACTGCCTCTCCTATTCCTGCCTCAAAAGCGTCTGTGTTTGTCGCTGTCGTGTTCCGGTTTGGAGGGTAAGGTAGCCTGTAAACTTATGCACGTGACATTACCACCCCGCCTCATTTATATAGTTGATTTTAAAAAGCATTGTACATATTGAAATATAGTAATAATATGTCAATGATTGTACAAAAAGGAATAAAATTGACAATGACGCGATCGACGCGATTCTATTTCAAATGAGCGCACAATTTCAAATTGTGCGCTCATTTTTGAGGACGTTTTTGCGACACTGCATATTGGGTTTTTTATATCAATGCTTTTCTTCTTATTTGGCTCGATAAAATAGCATAACATACATATATTACAATTTTTTTTCACGATTTAATCTACATTAGTATTATAAATGCGAAAGTTTGGATGTTTTGATTGAAGGATGGATGTTTCTCACTCAATCACGCAAAATTACTGAACGGATTTAAATGAAATTTAGCAGACCTGGAATAGCACATAGGCAGCTTTTTATCCCGTAAATAGTTTTATATTATTTAATAGTTAATTATCGCCTATAGACACCAAAGATGTTAATGGTGCGTTGCTATCTTGTGGCGAGGTATTATGCACGTGGCATAAGTTGGTCGACTACCTTTTCTTCTAGTTCCTCTGACTAAGAGTTTTTCAGACTTTGTTAGTCGTTATTTAATTGTTTGCTTTATTTGATAAGGGTCAACATAACATATATTTAAAATTTAAATATATATGTAACGTATATACTAAGTTAATTATTTACCTGTTTTGTTACATTTTGTTCTATTATTATATTTATTACAATTACAATGATTTATTTACTACTCTATATAATTTTCTATTTTCTCTTCTCCTTTTCTTTCTTTCTTTTCTCAATCTTACGTTAATCTATCTAATCGATGCTGTGATTTTTTTTTATTCTTAAAAAAATATTTTTCGACTTTAACCGCTTGATATTATGAAAAATACGATGAAACTTTTGTCCTATACATTCGATGGATTTTCTGACGAGTCCTCCATTCTAAAGTTTAAGAATTATAAGATTTATTAATTGATATTAATCAATTTAAAACAACCTAATTTTCTCATAACAGCTTGGTAATTATTATTCTAATTCAATGGTTACATTATCCTGCACGTAAAGTGAAAATTTTTCTTAGACCGACCGACACTCTAAACATTTCTTTTTTGAAGTGAAAACTTCTTTAGGCGCGTTGAGCGTTTTGGTAGAGGGTAAAATCCTCGGTTCGCGTCACCGACATGCTAATGATAATAGTATATCTATAGCTATATTTTGCATATAGTTTTAATTACTCTCAACTTAATAGTTCCGTTTTCACTTCTATCGGCAGTCCCACGACTGCTACTGTTTTTTTTTTCTATCGTTTTTATTTCCCCGATTCGAATTTTTTCAAAGATAGAAAAGGTGATTGTTTCGTCAAAACGAAACTGTTCATAATAATAATTCTTATCAAAAAAAAAACACACAAAAAGTTTGTTCATGGGTCCACAATCTATAAGTAGTAATCATAGCAGGAAAACGATATATTATGAAAAAAATTCACATCTTAAGTGTGTACACTATTACACACACCCTTTTAGTTAGTTTAGTTAGGTAGTTTAGTTCCGCAACGACTCGCACAGGTACATATATGGTACTACCGCCTCACCTATTCCTGCTGCAGTAGCGTCAATGCTTCTCTTCCTCATTGTTGTGTTCCGGTTTTGAGGGTAAGGTAGCCTGCAAACTTATACACGTAGCATTACCATTAAGTATACCACTCGGATAGGAACACGTCAATAATATGTTTGGTGTTTATGGGCGATGGTTTTTATTGACATCAGGAGAGCCATCTGCTCTATCTAATGATATAAAAAATAGTATAGGTAGTATAAATTATTTGTGTTTTCAAAATACTAAAGTTCACATTTCACTACTGTTTTGGTTTCAATGGCAAAGTTTCTTCTCACATCCTTCCCCGCATAACATGGTAACCACAAAACAAATATGTACACAAGTAAATCTTCATACAAAAGGCAAGGCAATGTACACATAGACACCTTTCAGGGACGCGATATCTCGGAATGGTTGGGAATAGTGCAAGCGCGAGTGCCACCCGCTTGAGACACGCGCCAGTGAACTTTTTTATGCAGAAAATTTGTAATAGGTATAACAATAAAATTAAAATGACTTAGTTATTATTGGTTTACATTTCCGTTCTTCCTGTTACATTCTTAACAACAAATCGAACACTTAGATACGAGTGCCACTACCAGTTTTTTGTGCTAAACGCAAACGTTGATAACCCTAGCACGACCACCGAGCGTAAGTATAAAAGTTGAAGTACATAAGTGCGTTTGATTCTTGTACATATCAATGCCACAGGAACACTGCAACTACTTAATTTTCAACCGACGAACAAACAGAGGAGGTTCTCCACCATGCGCCTAATAGCAGCCCCCCAAATTCTCGAAACAAAACGTCAATCGTCAAGCTTTGGGCACAGAATACTTAGAAACTAACAGAAATCAATGTTACATACAAGTAATATTCGAACATAGCACGCACACATAGACACCTCTCACGGACGCGATATCTCGGACTGGTGCGGAACAAACTGTCCCAAACCATTGCTCGAATATCACATGTATGTAGATTGACTACTGTTAGTCTCCAGTAAACTGTGCTTTAGGCTCTTACAGAATAAACACGACACAGCGTCGCGTCGCGCTACGACGTGGCGTAACGTGTAAGAAAAAATGTAAGAGCCCTAAAAGTTCAAAAAAAAAGACACGATTGATGTTTTTTTATATGAATCGGTCCCCTGTTTTTCGACTATATTTCCTTTCCTACTCATTTTGCGATAGGAACAAATTTTTAACCAGAGAAAATTTTCTACAATTTGTAAGTAAAGTGTACTTCAGTGTACGTTTCGGCTAAAGAACATGATTTCTCCATCGCCTTGAGGTAAAGCAAGCAGCAATTTTTTGTGGTTTTCCTATTTCCTAAATTTAGGGCTGTTTTCTTCGCTTACGTTATGATCTAGTCGCCGGAGAATGATTACCCCGGCAGGGGTAAAACAGTTATTTTTAGAGGTAACACAGTTGGTTCTTAGGACTATGCGTAGAACGATTGAATAAGCGTACATTCAAAACAGTATCGACCTTCACACTAGCTAACTAATTTTAATTTTAGAACTAATATAGTCAGTATATTAAAACTATTTATAAATTAACTAACTACGTTATAATTGTAATCATGTAATAACTCACACAGTAATTTGTAGATTAATAAATATATTAATTTTTGTTTTATTGTATGTTTGAAATAATTTTTAGTTGGAAGTAAAGTCTGTTTCTTTGGGCCGGATGTAACCTTAGTGCCTAGAGCACAAGTAAATACTCCACCCTATCAAAACCAGTATTATAAATACGAAAATCTGTATGTCTGTCTTAACAGCTGACTGATTTATATAACATTTCCGATTTATATAAGGTTTGACAGCCTTTTTTTATTTTATTTTATAACAATAATGTACAGAGTTTCTTATTTAATTTATATGTGCCAAACTGTAGGTCAGTTTGTCGGCATCATTCAATACACTTCTTGGGCATCTGCTCAAAATTAAACTTATAAAATAATGTTGATATTCCTAACTTTACAATACTATATATTTTTATATTTCTCTTCACTATGCCATGCCTGATTGTGTGAACCGATTTATATTAAATTTTCGATTTATTATAAGCTTTCACAGCTGAACCTACTTAAATAAAATTTAGCAAGCAGGGAGTTGAAACGTCGGGGTCAAATATAGGCTAATTTTTATTATAAATTTGCCTCGAGGCGTTAAAATAAGGATGACAGGTTTTATGAAAGATTATACTGATATATTCTACACTTTTTATCGTCGGCACTTGGTGAAACTGCATTTTAACACAATATTTGCTAGCATATAACACTTGTACTGTTTCACAATAGGATAATAATACTTAATTTCCGACCGGTTTCGCTTACACAATACACAAAGTTAATAATTATTGTAAATACCCTGAGGATGCTTGTGTAAGCGAAACCCGTCGGAAATTAAATATAATTATCTTATTGTGAAACAGTACAAGTGTTATATGCTAGCAAATATTGTGATTATACTGATAACCAATACTCGAAGGTAAATCTGCGCGTGTTAGCCGAAACGTCCAGTTATAGGTACAACCTGATAACTCTCCTACTTGTTAGAGGTAACCATTGCTTATAGACACCAAAGACGTCAATTATGAATTGTGTGGTGCAGATGTTATGCATAAGTTTATCGACTACCTTAACCTTCAAACCAGAATACGACAGTGTATTGATGATATTGAGACAGGGATAGTTAAGGCGGTGGTACCAAACCCAGAAAGGCGTTGCAGGCCATTATTGCCCTAGATGCCAATGGGCCCACCTCTCGTTCCCACCACTGTAACAGCGGCAACCGTCCTGATAACCACTGAGTTGCGAACTCAGGGTTCCCTAGGGAAAAGCTAAGCTGTTTTGGAACCCGTAACGAAAATAATTAGTAGGTAATGTACAGAAGGAGTAGAAAATACATCCGGCTTATAAAGTGTGATTAATCAATTGCTTATAATAAACTGCCTGGCAGAATCTCTTACCTGGTGATTTTTTTTAAAAGAGGCCTGAACCAACATTTCGAAGGTGACCTTTTACATTTTTATATCTTAATATAGAAAACTAGCAGAGGTCTTTTCTGATGGATAGAGACAGCCATCGGCCAAGACAACAAAGATGTTAATAGTGCGTTGCTATTCGTGTAGCGGGATGTTCCACATGTACTCGTATTAATGAAATAAAAATGAAAATGAAAAACAATTTATTTGAAAAATATGGGTGTCACAAGTTATTAAAAATTAATTAAATTTCCAACATATTCTACCATAATATGGTGTGCAAACATTTAAATTTCATGGATTACCTTATAATTACTACCGGATCGGTACGCGGCCTCATACTGAGAAGATCCGGCCAAAAAGCTCTTATTGGTTTAAAATTTGAGACCGACTCAATATTCACTTTTATGCTCTGAGCTGTCTCATGGTCAGACAAACCGAAAGAACGAGTGTAAGACTGGCCATGTTCCAAACTGCTAGCAAAATACATCTAAACATGCATGCTTCCTAGTGAGTTTAAGTATGTGCTGATTGGGTAGGATGCTTGTTAACTGCTTATAAGTATTATTAATTATCCTGCATTAGATCTATATTCCAATCCCCACATAGTATTATTTTCTTTTTAGAGTTTTTCATGTTTTTTCTAACAATAATTCTTAATCATAAAGGAAAATTTCAACATTTGTATCGGGTGTGCGGCATATACAAATTATTGATAATTTATAATCTATAATTTCAACAGCTCAGCATTCAAAAGAGAATAGTAAGCGTATTTGCAAATCAAGAGTTTTAAATTGTAGATCAATTCTGATCAGAATATAAGGGCCACCCCGACGCTGGTTTTTACGAGAAAAATAAGATGCCTAGTGTAACCTTGTATTTTAAATTTCTGTTCGGAACCTTGTTTTAGTTTACCAGCTACTTTACCCTCCAAACCCGAATATGTCTGTGACTAGCTTTGACACTAGAATAGTGAGCAAGAATAGGTAAGGCGGTGATATCAAACTTGTCCGAACGCAGATATAACTTTGCGAAATTATCTCAACGTAACAACAGAATTATTTTTATTATTTCTATTATTACTTGTTCTAGATAACTTCGAAGATACAAGTGTTTGGGTGTTTGTATTACATGTGTTAATGATATCGTAGATGAATCCTGAACGTATATCATTTTTAACTATCACATCATAATGCTAGTTCCACATAACCTAATTCATATGATAAGTATTATTCCCACGTTTAGGTATATGCAAACACTGACAAAAAACTGTCAAATAATGATATGAATGTAGGTATGATTTTATCGTTTGATAAAATCTCTTTGTCACTTACACTATTTGATGCTAATAATAAAATCAAGTATATCTTTATTATGAAATATTATTAACATTCTTTCAGTTTGCATAGTCGGTTAAAATTATATAGTTTGCCAGTTTTGACGTGAATACGTCTTTAAATTTGCCGTCATAGTAAGGACAGTTCAAAACCGGATGATAACAAAATTGAGGGATACAATTTTGTGTTATAGCTACAGTATTGGCCTATAATAGGTGAAGAGGAAACCCACTACACGGAATTGAAATCGGCGGCTGGTTAGGTGCTGTCGTATGATGAGTACGAGTCTGTTTGGTGCTCCCATTTGGTATACTTTATATATTAGGCCATTATGCCGCCTTATCTAACGCCTTCACGACGTCGAAAAATTCAGCACCGGTAGGAATTTCGGCCTTTGGGCTGCATCTAAGCCGTTTAAAGTATTCTCTGTGAATCGGTGCACTTGATGAGTGCAATATTGAGCTGCTTAAAAACCGAACTATTTATTATGAGACCTTTCTGGCGAAAAAGTGCCTTAAGGCGAGATAGTATGACTTTTTCGTAGATTTTACCTAAAGTATTGATTAGGCTAATTGGACGGTGACAACTGATGGTTTTTTGGGGTTTTCCCGATTCGTGTATTCCTATGACGGTGGCTTCTTTCCACTCGTACGGATGGGGGTGTATTGAAGATGCACACTAGTATGTATATAAGGGTGGGAGAAAGGTATTTAACTACCTTATTTGCGATTTTATAAGCCCTTAAGGCTGTTTTATTGTTTAGGTTTTTGATTATTTCACCTACTTCTTCGGTATCAGTCACGATAGCAGGTCACCCTCTGGTAGTTGCGCCGCCCTACGCTCCACTTCACTATCCACAAGATGGACGTGGTCCAGGTCCGTAGGCTGGTTTGATGAGGAACATTGTGATTGGAACGACGAATGAAAAATGTTACCATCGTAAGATTACCCGTGACGTAGACGTTTCCACGTAAAAGTCGTCGTCCATAACTCAGCCACAACCGCTTTTTTCAATTAAGAAAAACACAGTGACGCTTCGTAACTTAAAACACGTCAAACCATCACTTTATAGCGTGCGAAATAAAAACGTGACATGCTTACATACATATAAATAAAATATAATACTGGACAAATTACATAAATTGATTTAACAAAGTAAGCACATGATTTGTGGTCCTAGCGTTAGTCAACGATATAATCTATACATATAATAAAATCGTAGAAAAGTCAAAACTGTACATTGAATATTTTTTAAAAGAACACTTGGGGCGTGATCTACAATCGATATCGAAGCCAAAAATATAGTTTTTAGAATTTTTGTCTGTTTATCTGTTTGTCTGTATGTATTTCCGGGGTAAACTCAAAAAGTACTGCATGGATTTACTTCAAATTTTGCATGAATATTACTATTAGGTCGGGTCAACATATAGGCTACATATTATCACGCTATCACCTACGGGGGAGAGCTGTGCGGAGTAAACGAAGTCCGCGCGGACGAAGTCGCAGCTAGTCATGTAATATAATAGTTACTACCGTTACTATAATTATTACGATTGCGCACACAAGATCATAAATCTTGCTTTAGTATAGCGTGAAGTGATATTTATGCGCGCGCACAGCGACAAAATGACGATACGAAAGAACACGGGCAAGACTTCATACATCGCTTTTTTAGTTATTATCTTAAAGTTTAATATATTCCTTATTATATTAAACTTTAACATATAAACTAAATTTCTCCGTGTTGGTTCCGGGCTCCTTTGAAGAGTAGACCAACTGCCGTTCTGCCACGCAGGTCGTAAAATGCGACCGATTGGTTATGCGAGTCACTAACATCGTGACTACTAGGTGGTAGAGTTCTGCATTGTTTCGCTCGGGTCTGGTACCACCGCCTTACCTATTTCTGCCGCATTAGCGTCAGTGCTTGTCGCTGTCGTGTTCCGGTTTGGAGGGTAAGGTAGCCGGTAAACTTATGCATGTGGCATTAGACCTCGCCACAAGTTTGGTGTCTATAGGCGATGGTTGACTCTTTCCATCAGGAGATCCATTTGCTTGTTTACCATCTTATGATATAAAAAAAATTCTATATCAACTCCTTAACTTATCCGCATTTAATAAATATTTTTTTAACTTGGGGAATAGTAGCTAAATAAAGTTGGAAAGTAGGTAAGGTTAACGTAAACAATCAGTTCTTTTCTTAGTGTTCTGTGGTTAGGTATTTATCTTGTCATTTGGTGTCTTCAGTACAACAGCTGCTAATCTCGGAAATCTAAGTTAGATTGACATAATTCTGAGCTAAGATTTTGCAAAGACACTTTAGAGGTACTTAAAAGAACAAAAAATAAATAAGCATTAACTATCCTTTAATAGAAAAACAGGGAGAAATTTTATTTGATACTAATAATGAAAATTATGATATATAACCTTATTGCTGTTTTAATGAAAATGTAATTAAAGTTTTATACAACGGTAAACACTAAATATGACAATAGAATTCAATCAAATTAAAGTCTCAATATTTTTTAAATGATTAGCGATATATTTTATTTAATTGATTTAAGAATCGTAGAATATTATTCTAGTTTATCTAATATTCGTCACTCCGAAAGACACGCAAGGGATGCGCAAAACCAAAATGGCCTGTGTTCTTTGCGGCATGCAGTTAGTCAATAAATGTCGCTTTAGTATAGTCACAGATTAACTAAATAGTTACTTCGTAAGTATAGTGTTAAATATAGGCTATATTCAAGATTTTTAAGTTTTTAAATATCGATAAAAATAAAATCTGTTTATTATTTTGTTACATCTTCAAAGTAGGTATAACTTTTAATTGGAGTACATATTATGTAAATACCAGTGATTGTGTTTATGTACGACACACACACACACACACATACAAATTTTTATTTTTTATTACTTTATTTTATGTTTATAATACACGTGTCCCTGTTTTTCCAAAAATCGATCAAATTCTCAACGCGTACTTGACCTCGAAGTAACGATTTTAGTACAAAGTACGAAACTAGTTACTCAAGAACAAATTAAAAGACTTCACCTGCCAACAACTCACCGTATTGAATTTACCACGTTATAATCGTTTACTAGTCCAATTTAACTCCGGAAGGGAATTGTTAGGGGCAAGCGACGTCACGACCGGCGCGGCAGCGTCGAGGGTTGGCGTGGGCTGTTACGAGATTTCACTATTGTTTTAAAAGTATTATTAACAAAGAGTTTTATTATTATTGGTGTTATTCGTTAAATAAAAGTCACTTCTATAGGCAAGCTTTATTTTTATTTAACGACTAGCTGTTACCTGCGGCTTCGCTCGCGTATATTTACTTTAGAACTTATTTAACCTACCCTTATTTTACCCTCTTAGAAATCGAATTTTGATAAACGCTTAAATACGTAATTTATTATTTTTTTTCTACTCAATTCATACGAAATTTAATGCAAATATGTCCAGGGAATAAAAAGTTTCATAAAAACGTTTATCGCTTATTTTACCCCTTCGGGATTAAATTTTGAAAAATCGTAAACACGTGTGCGAAATTTTAAGTTTATAACCCTGGCTTTAACCTGTACGTTGATACATCAGTCAGACACTTTGCCTTTTATATATATAAGTTTTTTTGGTGGCATGTATATATATATGTATCTAATTGGCTCTAACGATTTTGACGAAATTTTGTATTTAGATAATCTTTTACTGATCTTGATAAACCGTTTGCATTTTGACAATTATTATATTTAATTTATATATTTTAAATTACAATTTATTATTAATAATTACAAAGGTATTGTATTTAGACAGTATTTTACTATTAAAATTAATCTAGTTAATGTAAGAATCATCTCCGTGATTATTCGTTTTGACTTGAAAAAGTATCACCTAAACAAAAGTTCGAATCAAACAATTTGTAATTTTTTTTTATATCATAAGATTAAAAACAAGCAGAAGTCATCTCCTATAGAAACCAAAGACGTGTATGGTGCGTTTTTATCAATTATTTAAAAAAAAATTCTGCTTATCACATACAATAGGTATACAATTTTAAACTTAAAGTGAAATAAAGGACAAAGAATTTTTTTTCACTAAAAATGTACAACAAGATAAATGTTAAAAGTATGAAAGATGCGAATTTCAGTATTTACTTATTTCTATTCATTTTAATTTCAGTTATATTAACTTTCACATAATTGTATTTTCATAATTCTCAATTGCAGCATACTCTCCGGTATTTCTGTGTCACATAAATTTGTACCGGAATAAAACAACATCTTTATTATATTTTATAGATTCAGGCGTTACTTTGCGGAAATCCATTGTTCAGACGAAGAAAAGTAGTTATTTTGCAAATTTCCGCGAACTTATCTTATATATAAAATTCTCGTGTCACAATGTTCGTTCCCGTACTCCTCCGAAACGGCTTGACCGATTCTCAGGAAATTTTGTGAGCATATTGAGTAGGTCTGAGAATCGGCCAACATCTATTTTTCATACCCCTTAGTGATAACGGTTGTCCACCCTTAACATTTTTTACTTAGAAATAATTTATATGGCAAAACAACGTTTGCCGGGTCAGCTAGTTTAATATAAATTAGTAAAAATACGTTTGGATTGTAACTTGCAATGGCCAGGTCATTGAATTTTTTCCCTGCAGAAAGCTTATTTTTATTAACCCCGCGTAACGTGTAACGGCTTTGGATATCTACTCCGTGACATATCTATAACAATAGCAGCATGATCCGTCGCAAATAACTGTTTAGAGCTGCTCAAAATCAAAGATCAAAAGTGAGTTCAGTTTATCATTAATATCAAAATAAAAAGTATCAAAAGGAAAACTTTTGCTGTCCTGCTGCAATAATCGATTTTCTACTCTGTTCTCCTTTTCGAATAGCTTACGAAATATTTACAATACCTACATATTAATCTTCATGTATTATACTACTTTTTTATATTAGTAGAGGAGACAGTGGGAGATCGTCCTTCACCGATCTGATAACCAGATGAGACGTATATTTTATCAAATATTATTTATAAACAAATATGCCTATAATTACTTACCTATCAAACAGTGATCATGGCTCTTTTTAATTAAATTAACTTTAATCGTTTTTTTCATCACTTTCATACTTTTGATAACCAAATGAAATTTATTTCACCGATAATTTTTAACACACAGTATATGCCTAGGTAGGCTTGCCTACTCATTTCTGTGCATGGCTACCTGAAAAGCAGGTGTGAACAGGTAAGTCAATATAGGTGACTCCATCGATCTGCTAACTTATCGAAAGTTATATCAAATTTTAGATTATTTTATTACAAAATCAGTCACATATACTTGCCTGGAAAAATCGTACTCAAAGTACTGTTGCCAAGCTAAAAACTTGCTATGAGCACTTTTGGGTTGACAAGTAATTATAGGCATATTTGTTTATAAATAATATTTGATAAGATATACGTCTCATCTGGTTATCAGATCGGTGAAGGACGATCTTCACCGGCTCTTAGACCATATCATAAGAAAGCAAACAAAGAGATGGGTCTCCTGATAAGAAGAGTATGTATCGCCTATAGACACCAAAGATGTTAATGGTATGTTGCTATCTTGTGGCGAGATCTAATGCCACTTATATACGTTTACCGGCTACCTTACCCTCCAAACCGAAACACGACAGCGACAAGCACTGACGTTATTGCGGCAGGAATAGACAAGGCGGTGGTACCAGACCCGGGCGAGACAATGCAGAACTCTACCACCTTGTAGCCACGGTGGTAGTGACTCGCGTAACCTGCCTGGCAGAACGGCAATTGGGCTATTCTTCAAAGGAGCCTGGAACCAACACGGAGAAAATTTATTTATGTAACTACATATATATAGTTCCCGAGTCTAAGTATTATGAAAGCAAAAGTAAATTTTTCCCATATGAAATGTAGCAGTAATAAAAAGTGATAGACCAGATCAAGTTAAAAAGTAACATTTCTAATAGAGCATGACCACCCATTAGAATTGATTAGTATAACCAATAGCTAATGTTATTGTTAAAACCCTTTTATAGTGTGTCCTATTCCTGCAGACAGACAGATTGTTTTCCATTTTTACTTTTACTTAACATTTCCAATAGAGCAGAACACCAACTATCGGAATGTATAACTAATATTAGTCTTAGTTACTATCACCACAGATTATATAATAATTACTATCACCACAGATTATATAATAATTACTATCATTATTATCACTATATTTGTTGTGTGTTTTTCCTATGAAACATGTCTAGTGTTTCGTAGGAAAAACACAAAACAAAAAAAATATAATATACATAAATCAAAGTAGGTAGGTATAAAGCGTAGATACATTTATGCACTTCCGCTAGTTTGTAGGTGGTTCATTCATCTTGTTAGGGTGATTTTACTGTCACGCTGACCACACGCTGTCGGTCTACTATGACTACATATATATTGACCCATCAGCGCCGACCGCCAGCTTGCGATCAGCGTGACACTAAAACCAGCCTTAAAATAATTTTGGGAACGAGAATCAATAAAATTCGTTGACCTCAGTGGAATAATCATTTTTTCCCTGCAAGATATTTTCTGAATTTCAGAAAAAAGTGGTTCATTTTTCCCTTGCAATATATTTTCTGAATTCCAGAAAAAAGTGGTCATCTGTTAGAAAGAAGTCCGCAAAGTCCAGTGAGAAATGGTGGGGCTCGGTATCTTTTGATTTAGTGAGTATATTGCACAGGGTGTGATCTAGCGTTGTCCTGAAGCAGCAGAGGAGAACAATAGACCACTTTCTGTCGTTTAATTGGAAATTTTGATTTTTTTTTTCATTTATTGTCGCCTCTGTGGTCTAGTGGTCCAGCGTTGGCATTGACCACATGAGGTCCCGGGTTCAATTCCCGGGTCTGGCACTTAAAAAAGTGTTTTTTCAGTTTTCTGATAAACACAAAGTTGCCCGGGATTGGAAAGTGCCCGGTTGGCGATAGGCTTGCCACCTATCACATTTGTGGGACCAAGTATCTTCGGCTAATCTTGGGTGCATTTGTTGTACATCTGCCTACCCTTTCGAGGATACGGGCGTGAAGATACTTTTTAAGTACTTTATTTTATTACGCAGTTCTTTTTGATGAAAATGTGGTTTAATAGAAGGAAGAGTTCTGCAACGTCTCGCCCGGATCTGATAACGCTTTACCTATTGCTGCCGCAATAGCGCCGGTGCTTGTCACTGTCGTGTTCTGATTTAGATGGTAAAGCCGCAAATCTTACGCAAGTAGCATTACCATCTCGCCACGAGGATAGCAATGCACCATTAACATCTTCAGTGTATATAGGTACTGGTTGTATTTTTGCATCAATAGAGCTATCTGCTTGTTTACTATGTTTTGATGCAAAAAAAGAGATAATCATCGCCTATAGACACCAAAGATGATACTGATGTGTTGCTATCCGTTTGGTAGTAATAGGTATATCTATATCTCTATATATATAAATATCAATTGCTGTTCGTTAGTCTCGCTAAAACTCGAGAACGGCTGAACCGATTTGGCTAATTTTGGTTTTGAATTAATTGTTGAAGTCCAAGGAAGGTTTAAGGTGAGAAAATATAGAAAAAAAAGTAAGAGCAGTTCAAAAGGCATAACAACGTTTGCCGGGTCAGCTAGTAAGTAATAACATTTACTTATCAATAAGTGTTTTGTCTACCGAAGGGAGGGATTTTGAATGTGGGATGTACCGTTAGAACATCGACAAACTGTCATCTCTCGCTATGACATATGTATATTCAACTTGTTAGGGTGATTTGACATATGTATATCACGTTGTCCTAGAGATGTTAAAAAACAGTACATACTAATATTCTTATCAATAGGATTGGATCAATAGGACGCTATTGCGGCAAGAATAGGTAAGGTGATGGTACTAGACCCGGGCGAATCAATGCAGAACTCTACCACCTAGTAGGCACGATGGTAGTGACTCGCATACCCAATCGGTCGCCTTTTACGACCTGCCTGGCAGTTTGCCTATTCTTCAAAGGAGCCCGGGACCAACACGAGGGAAAATTGGGGAACACGGAGAGACTATTAGACTTTTACATGATATAAACGATTTTTGAATTTATTAAAAAACAAGCCTAGTGATAGTTCAACGCTAACTAATGGTTCCGTAACACAGTATTATAATACTTAGACATTTTTATGTCGGTATTTTTGCTATCATCACATGGTACGCCGAAATATACGACTCATGCAAAGGGACTCCTTTAATTTTTATATAAGTTTATTTGTTACTAGCTTTTTCCCGCTACGTCGTTTGCATAGTGCAATGATAGTGTAGCTTTTTAATGATAAAATAATTGTTCAAATTGGTCTACTAGTTATTGAGTTTATTCGTTACAAACATATAAAAATGCAAATATTTTCTCTGTATAATATTAATAAAGATCTGTTACAGCTTCCGTTAAAATTTCAAGTGTTTATATTTTACGAACACAACACTATGAAAAATAGACGATGGAACTACAGTAACAATCAATAAAGTCTTATCCACACTATTACATATCTTAGAATTAGGATACAGAACCCTAATAAAATATTTTACAAGCACTCACCCGTAGTAGAATTTGTGTTGTCAGCTGTTCTATCCAATACTTCCCCGCCGACCAAGTTCCTTATACTGAAGGAGTTCGCCTTCCTAGAACCCACTTCCGATATAACTCCATCAATCCCCTGTGTCCCCTCACGGCACTGACCTGTACCATTCACAACCATATCTCCGGTCCCTTCTTCACGCCGTTTCGTCAAGTCCATTTTCAAGAGTTAACTCACGTTTGTCCAAAAAAAAGTGTCGCATTGTCACACGGAATGATCAAAATCCATTTTTAAACATGTCACAGTCAAAACAATATAAATAAATATAATATAAGGCACATTTCTAATTCGCGAATAGCACGATGGCATCGGAACGCGCGATAACTTCGCCGCTATAAACGCGACTGGCCCTCTTCCCTCCTCTGATATTGCGTACCATGTCCCTCCCAACGCCCTCCGAGGCGGAGCGAACGCCCATAATACATTACAATGACAAGTTTAATAAGAGCCATGCGACTTTTTAGTCGTCAATTATTGTACGTGCGACTTTTTCACACGATCGATGTTTTAATGAGTTGTAATTGAGTTTATCGATATCGGATTTCCCGTTAACATATTTTACTTTCTTTTAACAATTGCTCGTTTTTCTAAGAGTTTTGTTTTCAACAGTAATTGATTTATAGTATTGTCACTTACTCTGTAATCTATATATATATCAAAATCAATCGCTGTTCGTTAGTCTCGCTAAAACTCGAGAACGTCTAATTTTGGTTTTGAATTAATTGTTGAAGTCCAGGGAAGGTTTACAAGGTGAGAAAATATAGAAAAAAATAAGAGTAGTTAAAAAGGCAGGACAACGTTTGCTGGGTCAGCTAGTTTTTTTTAAATATAAATTAAACTAGCTGACCCGGCAAACGTTGTTCTGCCGTAGCAATTTATCTAATTGTCATCCATACTTCATTACATAGCTGTCATTATACGTCAATTACATAGCTGTGATTTGCGTTTTGTTATTCCAAGTCTGATTCTTTTTTGTTTTTATACCACGTTTTATAATGACTGACGTTTCATATCGAACAGGATAAAAAGTATCCTATGTGCTTCTCCTGGCTCTAAACTACCTCCCTGCTAATTTTCAGCTAAATCGGTTCAGCCGTTCTTGAGTTATAAGTGGAGTAACTAACACGACTTTCTTTTATATATATAGATATAAGATATTATAGTAGAGAGGTTAATTCTAGTTTTAGTATGGCCGCCCTTTGAAGAATAGAATATCTGTCATTCTGTCAGCCAGTTCGTAAGAGTCGAACGACTGGCCAAAGATGTCGCTACCATCAAGTCAATCAATTTTGTTTCTTCCAGATTGAAGGATATGATAGGTCAGTGGCCATTCTGGCTTCTATAATATCAGAATCAATTTTGTTTTTTCCAGATTGAAGGATATGGTAGGTCAGTGGGTGCTACGAACCAAATGAACGAAGAAAAATGACGAGTCAAGCTGCCCTTTTTATACCAGCAAACAAGAAGATGTCCCTCCTGATGAAAGAGACAAATATCGCCTACAGATAACAAAAGTGTTAATGTGCGTTCTTATCCGTGTAACAAGATGGTAAGCCATAAGCATATGTTTATCGGCTACCTTACCATCCAAATCGGAACACAACAGTGATAAACATTCATGTTATTGCGGCAGGAATAGGTAAGGCAGTGCTACCGAAACCTATGCGAGACGTAGCAGAAGTCTAACAATTAGTAGTCATGAAAGTAGTGACAATAATATCCAGTAGTTTGTCATTTACGAACTGCGTGGCAGAATGACAGATGGCCTATAATTCAAAGGCGGCCTGAATCAACACGGGGATTGCAACAAGCTGCAAAGATTTATATGAATAAAACATTAATTAAATATAAATAAAAATATAAATATGTATGGGACAAATTATACTTATTGATCTCACCCCAAAGTAAGCAAATTATTTGCTTGTGTTATGGATGTTAGTCAACGATATTAGAAATAGAAATACATATATAAACACTGGAATATATTTAATAAACACCCAAACCCGGAAATGCTCATCACACAAATGCTTGTCCCCGTCGAGGATCGAACCCGAGCCCCGTCGATTGCGTAGTCAGAGTCGCTAACCACTCGACCAACGAGGTGGTCAATTGATTTATTTTTAAACTACCATCTTTCCAGTAGTACGTTCCAGTAACAGCAACATATCATACACATGTTATATGTTATGTTATGTAACGTCTGTGTAGAATTGGCTTAACGTTGTATCGTATACTTCATCAAAATCGATAGAGCGGTTTAGCCGTGAAAGCTTCATAGACAGACATGCAAAATTTGTCATTTATAATATTAGTATGGACTATAGACAGGAGTCCCAGGAACAAACTTTTTTTGATTAATAACAAACTGAATTTTTGAGACGCCCATCTTTTCGGTCTTCGAAAAATCTCGAATCATGTAACTAATAAAGATAGATAAAAAAGAAAATTTTAGAATTTAGGACCATGGGCGTACCCAGGTTCTGGGCCAGGGGGGGGGGGCAACCGTAACATATAAGGCTATATTTTTATCTTAATATCAACAACAGTATATAGTTAGTAGAGGTAAACAAATTCCAGGGGGGGGCAGCTGCCCCTCCCTGCCCCCCCCCCTCGGTACGCCCATGTTTAGGACTAAAAAAGTTTTCACTTTACGTGGAGGACAAAGTAACCCTTATATTATAAAATAATTATTGTTATTAATAAAATATTTTACCTTCACCGAATCAAAATGTTCCAAGCCCCCTAACATCATTAATTACCCGATTCCAGATTTTTCGAAGATTTTGTGTCTCGTCAAAACGAAGCTGTTCACAAAAATTCAGTTTGTTATTGTAAGGAACTAATGAAATGTACGGCTGGTTTTAGTATCACGCGGGGCGTCAATACAGATTGCTCCGTGCGTACCGATCTGTATTAAACTGTAGGAGCGTTTTAAAGTAATGCGGACGGGTCCGTACCGGACCATTACACATTACTCTAAAACGCTCCTACAGTTTAATACAGATCGGTACGCACGGAGCGATCCGTACCGACGACCCGCGTTAAACTAAAACCAACCTAAAAGTTTGTTTCTAAATTTGAATTGTACCAATATATTTACATAGCAAATACTGGATCTCACTGGATGTTGAGCAAATTGTAAGATTTCTAATCTCTGTGGAGATTGACTAGGAATAATTATTGTCAATCCGTTAATCACAATTTGAGCGCATAAATTGAGATAGCCTTCTAGCCCTTAGCGAAATTAAGGCCGACTGTAAACATTATTATTAGGGCTGTCCCTAATAATGTTTTTTCATTTGGTAAATAAAAAAACTAAAATCTGTGTTCATTAATATGATAGTATTACAGTTAAATATAGATTTTTATAAAACTTATATAATTTAAACAATTAAGTTGTAATAAAACGTATCATGAGATCGGTAAAATAAACTGAACATCAGTAGAAAGTCCGGCTCATTACGATACGCCGATCTATCCGATCCTGATGATCTCATCAC
Source organism: Apodemia mormo (assembly GCA_036924255.1). Taxonomy (NCBI): domain Eukaryota; kingdom Metazoa; phylum Arthropoda; class Insecta; order Lepidoptera; family Riodinidae; genus Apodemia; species Apodemia mormo. The sequence continues at coordinate 9,864,927 of JAUPFN010000003.1, forward strand.
AGTTCATCACACACAAACATCAACTATTCTACTACTACTACTACTACTTACTAGATATTATATATCAGAGAGATGTAATATGTTGTGACGCCAATCAATTACATTCTTGTAATCTATTTACCATGCTTGTATTCATAAAAAAGTGTCTGATTTACTATTAAATAAAACTTAGGTATATTAGAAAATATTAATGTTACTAACGATCGCCGATCGCCTGTGGCCGTAGACTAATATAGGCCGTAGATATATATATATATATATATATATATATATATATATATATATATATATATATATATATATATATATATATATATATATATATATATATATATATATATATATATATATATATATATAGTCATGTATGTAACGTAAATATAGTGTGTGTAATGTTTATTTTTATTAATTTAATATATTTCTAATGCATTTTATTTAAAACTATTACTTTTCTGCAGTCTTCCGCAATGTAACGGTGGAAATTTCATGCTCTACATTTTATGAAATTTCATGTTCAGGCAATTGTTTTTAAAAAAGGATCCAAAGTTTTTCCTTCACGTATTAATATATAGATTACACAATTGTTTGCCGATAAAACCAAATGTTAACCAGTTCATCACACACAAACATTAACTATTCTACTACTACTACTACTACTTACTAGATATTATATATCAGAGAGATGTAATATATTGTGACGCCAATCAAATACATTTTTGTAATCTGTTTACCATGCTTGTATTCATAAAAAAGTGTCTGATTTACTATTAAATAAAACTTAGGTACATTAGAAAATATTAATCTTACTAACGATCGCCGATCGCCTGTGGCCGTAGACTAATATAGGCCGTAGATATATATATATATATATATATATATATATATATATATATATATATATATAGTCATGTATGTAACGTAAATATAGTGTGTGTAATGTTTATTTTTATTAATTTAATATATTTCTAATGCATTTTATTTAAAACTATTACTTTTCTGCAGTCTTCCGCAATGTAACGGTGGAAATTTCATGCTCTACATTTTATGAAATTTCATGATCAGGCAATTGTTTTTAAAAAAGGATCCAAAGCTTTTCCTTCACGTATTAATATATAGATTACACAATTGTTTGCCGATAAAACCAAATGTTAATAAAAAAAATATAAATTGTATACTGTTCATTAATGTTGTAGTTATTGGAGCGCAATAAAGTGTATTCATTCATTAATTTTTAACTTTCTCAAATTTACCTTAAAATTTAAATGTAATTAATATAAGTTAATGAAATTTTGTAAATTGTATTTTTTTATATCATAAGATAGCAAACAAGCAGATGGGTCTCCTGATGGAAAGAGTCAACCATTGCCTATAGACACCAAAGATGTTAATGGTGCATTGCTATCCTGTAGCGAGGTCTAATGCCACATGCATAAGTTTACCGGCTACCTTACCCTCCAAACCGGAACACGACAGCGATAAGCACTGACGTTATTGCGGCAGGAATAGGTAAGGCGGTGGTACCAGACCCGGGCGAGACAATGCAGAACTCTACCACCTAGTAGCCACGATGTTAGACTTCTGCATTGTCTCGCCACTCGATAGCCAATCGGTCACCTTTTACGACCTGCCTGGCAGAACGGCAGTTGGCCTTTTCTTCAAAGGAGGCCGGGACCAAAACGGCGAAAAATTTTGTAATTTTAGATATGAGCATACCATAGTATGGAATAGAATAAGCTGGTGTCTTTGAATTTATGTATTAACTTTTAACACCCATATTTGTGCAAATAAAAATTATTTTCTTTCTTAAAAGCTTATTCAAACTAGTATAAATAAATATTGTTGGACAAATTACACGAATTAATTTGACCCTTACTTTGGGGTTTAAGCAGTGTAAGCTAAAAACTAAGCTTTTGAAATAGGTGTTACGATGCTAACATTCAAATATATGTTAAATAAACACCCAGTTATAGAAATATATGGGCGTATAAGTTATCACTCAAATGTTTGTCACTGTCGGAATCGAAACCGAAGCCATTTGACCGCATAGTTTGGCTCACTAACCACTCATCTAAGGAGCAGTCATTAGCTTTTTAAATCACTATATTTTTTTACGTCAATAAATAATATTTATAGACAACACCAACCCTACCAATCCTCTGCGTTCAATAGTCCTAGTTTCTCGTTTTGTCCTTATAGCAATACATTCTAGTTAGTGTTCAATCTCCAGCATTGCTCGCGGCGGCACCCACCAAATTTATTATTTCACTATTTGTGTAAGTTTGTTAGGCTGAGTTGTATTTATTTAGAAAGATTGACGATATTTGTTTTATGCCACTTTGTTAACTTGTAAGCTTTGTAAGCAAGATCCTATTTATTTTAGGTAGAACTTGTCTAAAAACCTACGAGAACATAATAGATATATCTTCTTACATTGTAACAGATATTTCTATACTATACAAAGATGTTATCGTGCACACATTTACATAAAACAGTATACGTGTACATATTATACTAGACAAAGATGTGCAGTTGTATCACAACTGCACATCTTTGTCTAGTATACACACAAATCAGTGTGTCGTATAACAAAGCATATTATACGGTACGGTGCCGGCTTTGATAATATACAGGAGGTCCGGCCAAACTTTGACACCAACTGTCCATGCATTACATGTAATGCACTGAAGACTTTACTTGATACGTCTGTGCATGACATGTAATGCACTAGTGCAGTTATCATCCTGTAAATAACACCTCAACGAGATAAATAGATGTCGTAAGAAACTAAATTAGAACGTATAGACGGATTAAAATGATAAAAAGGAAAAAATATTTTCGTGACCTCGTAATAACTTAAAATGTGTTTTAACGTGTGTCTTCGTTCTTTTAACCGGGCCCTTAAAAGTAACCCTGTATAAATAAATAAATAATAAATATTCACGGGACAAATTACACTTACTGATCTAACCCCAAAGTAAGCAAATTATTTGTTGTGTTATGGGTGTTAATCAATGATACGAATACATAGAAATATATATATATATATATATATATATATATATATATATATATATATATATATATATATATATATATATATATATATATATATATATATATACTTTTACAAACCAAAATACAAACATTTACGCTCATCACACAAATGCTTGTCCCCGTCGGGGATCGAACCCGACATGCACGTATTAGACACATGAGATTCGTTCTAAATATTTTTTCAATTTTTCTGTAAAAACTAGTCAGAGCCGTAAAGTACCTACCGTATAGCGAAAGAAAAGAATAATTTCATTATTTTTTGATAATGTCATCATCAATCTACGAGATTGATGACATTATCAAAAAATAATGAAATTATTCTTTTATAAAAAGTAGCAATCGCCCTATGGTCAAAATTCGCTATAGACTCAACAATAAATTATCTTTTAAGTTTAACAACGGACTTCAGCCGTAAAGAAAATAATCGGTTCATGTTTGTTTAATTATTTATCATGTATGTCACACAAATCGACGGTCCCTACGTATATAAGGACATGTCAAAAATGTATTTTTTTAATTATTATTATTTATTTAATGCTTTATTGTACACAATTAAAAGAGAAGTAATACATAGAGACTTATTAAAAACAGATTGTACAATGGGCGAGCTTATCCCCAATAAAAGAGATTTCTTCCAGAATTACATATATGGCTTTAAATTGTCCAAACGCTCATACCTATCTATATAAGATTTTTTTATTTTATGTATTTCGCTCTTTATATGAATCGAATAAGAGAACAAGTTTAATAATTACAAACAATAAGTGTCGTAGATGCGGATATCTGTACTTATCGTTGAGTAAGGTGTTTTAAAATGCGCGTTTTAAAATTTAAAATGTCGTATTAAGAGAACATGTCTTTATTAATGTGTTTTTAATATTTTTTGGGCGGTGATCTTAAGTGGTTTAAGGAATGGTATTGAATATGAAATAAGGGCGGCTTGCACCAAATTCTATTTAAATATTTAATACGTAAAATTAACTAAATATGATTTATTTATTTGATAGTTGTCTTGCACCAAGAGCTTCAAATGTCAGTTTAGTTAAACTTAATTTTCGCGCCTTTACATTAATTTACACGATCCGTTTTTTAATTATGTCACAAGGCAGCAACATTTTAACAGAAACCACGAAAATAATAAAAAAGTATGCGTTTAACAAAACGTGTCTGGCGCTTTGTTTATATTTGAGTTTTGACACATGAAAAAATAATTTAAATTATTGCATTTTATATTTGTATTAAACGTAATAGAAGTAAAGTATACATTGCATAATATTAGAATCATATTACCAAAAAATAAAACAGTGATTTCATGACAAATGGGAAATTTCAATAGTTACTCGGATTCTGGTAGTGTGTTGAAATATCGGGGATATTACTCTATTTATACTTTGTGTGTTGTTTTTTTTTTGTAATACAGTTATCTACATTTATTAAAATGTAATAAATTCGTCAGTATTATAATATTCTTTTTTGAAATTATTCCACCGCTGCAGTCAGTCAAAAAAAGTGGTAGTGCCATGCTTAGCTGAATGTGTCGGCACGACCGGGGCGATACAACTACCTCACTTAAAACCAACGTAAAGTAACAGCTTTGCTGTTGCATTTCGTTTGGGCTATTGAGGTTCCCGGAGGCCCTTTCCCCCCTCCCCCTAACACTATGGAAGCGCAATTTAAGGTAGTAGTTTACTCCAGGGGGGTACCACTAGCGTAAGCGGTGGAGAATCCCCCTCTGGACATCCATGTTCAGGGGTTTGTAATCAGCCTAATGATGCCCAGGCTGCCCTGCGTACTCTGCGCATAATTGCGCTCTCAAACTTCGCATTCATTTGTACCCTGGGCGGGAGTTTGTGCTTATGTGAGAGAGGATATCTGCTCTCAACGTCTCAGCAGCCTTGAAGGCTATAGGGACCTATCCATCCTCTGGCTGCGTGTAGGCTGCGACGACCATCCCCGCATCAATGCGTGCCTCTACAGGTCCCATAGCGGAAATGCTGAAGTCGACAGGCACGATCATACGCCCTCACTGCTGGACCTTCTGCTGACCTCCCATCGGGACAATTATCAGGTATCTGTGGACGTCCCTCTAGGTACGTCAGACCACTGCCTGATCCAGAGTTAAGTGTTGGTTACGCGCCTATCACGGCTTCCTTTTGCAGGCTGTCGTCGCGTTTGGCACTATAGGTCAGCAGATTGGGACAGGATGCGGTCTTTTTTTGCGTCCTACCCATGGGGGCGGATGTGCTTCTCGCTGGATGATCCAAGTGTCATCGCTGACTCTATCGCTGATGTGGTGCTGCAGGGCATGGAACTTTTCATTCCATTTTCTGCGGTACCAGTTGGTGATAAGTCTCAGCCTTGGTTTGGTCGCTCCTGCAAAATGGCTTGACGCCGAAAGCAGGAATGCTACCGGGATTGGGCTGCAGCGTCGACATCTCGTGATGAAAAAACCAGCGCGTTACGTAAGGAGTACAATTCCGCTTAGAAGTTCTTCAAAAGAGCTATCGCCAAGGCAAAATCTGAACACATTGGCAGAATTGGTGAGAAATTAGTTCGCCTTTCTTCGGGAACACGTGCGTTCTCGCGTCTCTCGCCAAAGCTGTCTTGGGGAATTTCTCACAGCCCTCTCTTCCACCCTTACACGGAGATGATGACTCTCTGGCCCATGCAAGGGAGAAGGCCGATCTTCTGGGCTCGTTCTTTGCGGTGACTCTGGACGACCAAGGAAATGCACCGCCTACCATCCCGCAGTGCTATAGTTCTATGACGGAATTAAAATTCCTGCAGTCTTCCGTACGTAAAGCACTTTTTTCCTTGGACGTCCATAAGTGGAGTGGACCGGATGGCATCCCTCCGATTGTACTTAAATCGTATGCTCCAGAGCTGGCGCCGGTACTAACACGCCTATTCCGGCTCTCCTACTCATTCGGCGTAGTACCAATTTCATGGAAGACAGTTTTAGTGCATCCCGTCCGTGCATAGTGCCCCGTCGCGGCCGTTCAGCTGGTGATCTTCTAGTATACTTAACACATCGGTGAGCGGAAGCAGTTGAGTCCAAGAGGGAGGCATTGGCAGTTAGTTTAGACATAGCGAAGGCCTTTGATAAGGTATGGCACAAAGCGCTTCTGGCGAAGCTGCTTTCCTATGGGCTTTCCGAGAAATTATGTGGATCACCAGTTTTTTGGCTGATCGGGGCATCAAGGTCGTATTTGACGGTGCGCGCTCTGACTTTAAATCTGTTCCTTCTGCATATCAATGACATGATGCGAATTCGCAACATACATTGCTATACAGATGACAGTACTGGTGATGCTACATACTCCGGCCGAAGCGGTATTTCTCGGGAATACGTCGAAGAGAGCCGAAACAAGCTTGTGTCCGAAGTTGAGAATCGAATAACCGATGTATCGGAATGGGGTCACTTTTAACCCCAAGAAGACACAGCTTTGGGTGTTTTCCGCTAAAAAGACACCCTTTGTCGTGTCACCTCGGTTTGGGGATACTCTCCTGACAGCCTCAGCTAGTATCGGGATTCTGGGAGGGAGGAGACATATCGAATTACGTTCAGTTTCGCGGTCATTTGGAAGGTAAGGCTAAACTAGCCTCCAAAAAGCTCGGTGTACTCAGCAGAGCGAGACAGTACTTTTTGCCAGCCCATCGCCTTCAACTTTTAAGTTCTTCACATGGAGTACTGTTCTAATCTCTGGGCCGGAGCTCCTCAGTACCAGCTCCTTCCTCTTGATCGCATTCAGCGTAGAGCGGTTCGAATCGTTGACGACCTTGTTATTTCGAAACGGCTTGACTCTTTGGCATTGCGCAGAGATGTTGGTTCACTTTGTGTCTTGTATCGTATCTTTCGTAGGGAGTGTTCCGACGAGATATTTGGATTAATTCCTGCCGCCGAATTCCATCATCGGACATCGGGTCAAAATTTGAAATTCCATCCTCACCATCTCGATGTCTCCGTGAAATCCACAACTGTGCATTTCTCTCGACACTTTTTGCCTCGCACTTCTTTGTTGTGGAACCAATTACCGACAGGGGTGTTTCCAAACGGATACGACTTGGGGGCCTTCAAGAAAAGAGCTTACTCATTCTTAAAAAGCCGGCAACGCAACTGCAAGACCTCTGGTATTGTGGATGTCCATGGGCAGCGGTGATCACTTACCATCAGATGCACCTCCTGCTCATTTGCCCCCCTCTTCTATAAAAAAAGTATTTCTTATTAATTGAAATTTAACCTGTCCTTATGAATAGAAAATACCAAATGTATGTGCAAAAACGGCATGTGAATAGCCGAATGTGTAACTACTAGGTTTTTTACAAAAAATTTGGTGTAAGTTCCTTCAACACCGCACTAATGCTTAATACCACCATCTTATCTTTTGTTAACGTAATAACGTCAGTACTTATCGTTGTTTTGGTTTAGTTTAGAAGATTATACTAGTCGGTCAACTTATGCATGTGGCATTACATACACGCCTCAAAAATAGCAACTCGTAATAAACGTATTCGTATTTCGTTTCTGTAGGCGATGTCGTTTTAATCAAGCGAACCGCCTATTATTTATTATATAATAAAATTAGGAAATTTCATATTATTTTTCAAAATAAACATGATACGATTACCATGAAAATAGTGATTTGACACTAGCTAAATATGTTTAACGGTGCTAAATAGGACCGAGCACGGGACCGACAGCGTATTTAACTTTGACAAATTGATAAATGTATTTAGCACTTTAAATATGATGGTGCAAGACAAAAATAATGTATTTAATTTAAATTTCATTTAAATAAAATTTAAACAAATTTATACTGTTGGTGCAAGTGGTCCTTTTTCATAAAACATTTATATTTTATGAATTCATCTAATTATGTTTTTTTTTTCAACGTATAAAGAGGTATCTACGACTTGTCTGATACGTCAATATAGAAACAGTTATATATCAGTTTTCTCGGGAGAATATTTAAATACTATTATGGACTCTCTAAATCTAATAACTCATTGTAGAAATAAAATGCTTATAATTATGAATAGAACTATTTCAAGAGAGATTTGAACGTTAATTAAGCTCTCCTGTAAACCTCATTTTTGACATTTCCCTTTATGTAGTCGAAATGTAGCTTGTGTAATGTTTACTTTTACTAATTTAATGTGCATATTATTTAAAAATATTAAATTTTAAATGCATACTATTTAAAAATATTAAGCTTCTGTAGTCCTCCGCAATCCAAACTTTAACTGTGCCAAATTTCATATTCATTCGCGCAATTGTCTTGTACGTGGTGTTAAGGGATCGTCGCCGTCCTTAAACAGTTACAATACAAAGGGTTTTTATTTCTTTATTCGATACTTTTTGTATGCACAATTAAAAAGAGAAATACTTAGTCTTATTTAAAACAAAAGTACAATGGCCGAGCTTATCTCCAAGAAAAGAAATTTCTACTAGCTGACCGGAAGAAGTGAACATATAACATTAAAATAGTGTACAGTAATTAATCACTAATCATAAAACTAGATATGAATATAACTACAGTTTTTTATATTAAATTGAACTGCGTACGAGTATATCAAAATAAATTATATCCATACATATAATAAAATACAATTAACATATAATAGGAAAGTCAAAACTGTACATTGAATATTTTTTAATAGAATACTTAAGGCGTGATATACAATTGATATTAAAGACAAAAATATAGTTTTTAGAACTTTTGTCTGTTTGTCTGTATGTATGTCCGGGGTAAACTCAAAAAGTACTGCATGGATTTACTTCGAATTTTGCATGAATATTACTAACAGGTCGGGTCAACATATAGGCTACATATTATCACACTACCATATACAGGGGAGGAACAGTGCGGAGTAAACGAAGTCCGCGCGGACGAAGTCGCAGGCAACAACTAGTATACTAATAAAGACAAAACTTTTTAATTTCCTGCTACGTATGTAGATATGAAAGTTATTAATTTTGGCCCGATTTTCGATAATCGAGTTTTCACCAGATCTCCACGTTTTGTGGTCCTAGGAACCTTTTTTCAGACTATTTCGCGATGACACCAGTATGTCAGTATGTATATTTGTGTGTGTGTGTGTGTGTGTGTGTGTATGTAAACATCTCATAACTTTTAACGGCTTGACCGATCGAAACGCGGTTGATGGCATTCAATTGGATTCTGCTCAACTTAGGCTTCCAGTATATTTGAACCAATTTGGTCCAGGAGATTTTGAGACATTTTAAAAATACCTCAAAAAATGTTTTGACTAAACGGTATTTTTATAATGTACCGATTGAGTACAAAATCTAATCGGCTCCTTTTTTTCAAAAAACTGCGCTCAATGCATAAATTTCTATAAAATACGTTTATCGGTTTGAGAGTAATCGTTGAAAAAAAAATTTGAAAAAAGTGTCTTTTCGACCTAAGTTCGAAATTTTTTAGCCGATCATTTTTTGATCTTCCACATAATTTCGACTTACTTAAAAAACTATGACAAATGCCTTTTTTAAAATTGAAATCTAATTACATTTTCAAAAGTTACAGCTTTTCAAATATTAAAATTACGTTGCTTACAGCAAACTTACTTCATATTTTTAAAATAACTTTCAGGCTTATCTAACGATTTATTAAAAAATCTAGTATTATATATCTATTGATTTTGTAGCTAAATAAAACAACTTAGAGCTAAACGCTATTCAAAAGATCAAAACCGATCATCATTTTGAAAATTATACATCTTTTCAAACATTAAAATATTTACTATTATTTTTACAAGTTTTAGATTAATCTTTCTTTATAAGTCTATGCTTCGATTACCTTAAAATATTTTAATTTAGCGGGAACTTTCAGTGATAGCCTGCAAATTCAACTGATTTACACATATTTTTTATAGTACCTGCAGGTATACGAGCAAGTCGGCTATCTGATGGAAAGCAACATTGGACAAGCCGGTATCACATTGGCTAAAGGTTCGGTGCCAATGTGATGCCGGCTTCTAAGAGTTTTATTGACCCTCCTCTTAAAAAATCTAATATCAAAGATACTCGGAAATACCACGTGAGGCAAACTGTTCCAGAGTTTGACTGTTCGTATAGATATTCGTATCGAATCGTTCGTATATATAAAGAAGATAAATCGAAAAGTCGTGGTTGACCGATCGTCGGTATGATGTAGGAGGAATCTCTCACTAAGGCGTGTGGAGTGATGGCGGAACGTGGATGCCGGCACTAAATTAAATAACTCATCAGAACACTCTCCGTTACGCAGATGGTATAACAAACATAGAGATCCATTGTCTCTCCGGAGACTAAGTGATTCAAGATCGCTGGTAAGAGTATTTTTGGATTTTTGTATGTTTGAAAAGAATAAAACTCGAAAACTACTAAAGCGATCTTAAAATTATTTTATAAGTAGTAAAGTTACATTATCAAAAAAAAGCATCATCACGCCCAGTTCTCTGCGCGGTAGGCAGAGTAAACCGAACGACAATAGATCAACACAATCCACCGGTTTGTCGGTTGACGAGATGAGTGGTGATCATCATACATTATTCAGAAGTGACATAAGATACTTTTTACCCGACTGAGCTGAAGGAAATAATGATTTTGGGTCGCCAGAACGAAGTTGCGAGTAACAGCTAGTCCACACTAATATTATAAAAGGGAAAGTATGTTTGTCCGTCTTTCACGGCAAAACGGAGCGACGAATTGACGTGATTTTTTAATTGGAGATAGTTGAATGAATGAAAGTGACCTAGGCTACTTTTTGTCTCTTTCTAACCCCCACTTCCCTAAAATAAATTAAACGCAAGCAAAGCCATGGGCAAAAGCTAGTAATCAATAAAAAACTATTTACTTAGTGACTAAAGTTTTTGTGCAGTTTAATCTTTGAAAGACAGTGCGTTGATTAAATTAAAAATAACAAGCATCTCTTAATTAGAAAATTAATTACAAAAGCCATTACTTTGTGTTAATCAAAAGAAATATAAACTTTGTGTAAATACCGAATCAGGTTAAGTTAAAGCCTTATGATCTTAACATGTATTTTAATGTGAAACTTAATAAGCAGTTAAAAGTACTTAGAACTATAAAATGAAAACAGCGGGGTTTCGCGTGATCACTTATATTGCAATCAAGACGAAATTCATTAAAACTGGGTCTTTTCGCTAAAGGTAAGGTCCTGATCCCGTGAGAAAATAGAGAGAAATTGTAAATTATCTAACTCAGGAGTAATTAGCATTCTATTGATGAAATAATTATCAAAATCATTTTTCCCCGTGTTGGTCCACCACCATTAACATCTTTGGTGTCTAATGTCTATAAGCGATGGTTGACTCTTTCCATCAGGAGACACATTTGCTGAAAAAAATCAGTTCAATAATTTCAGAAATTACTTTCTACAAACCATCTCACAAATACAAACTTTATTCTTTGTATTTGTAATATGTACTATAATGCTGCCTCTGTCGTCTAGTGATCCTATGTCCAGGGAGATCTCGGATTCAATTCCCGGTTCGGACAAATCAAAAATGGGTTTTTTCAATTTTCTGATAAAAACAACGTTGCCCGGGATCGGAAAAGTGCTCGTTGGCGATAGGCTGGCCACCTAACACATTGTTGGGACAAAGTATCTTCGGCTAATCATAGGTGCAAATGTTGCAACTCTGCCTACCGCTTCGGGGATACGGGCGTGAAGATACTTTTTTTTAGAATAAAAGCACAAATATGTACGATATACACTAATGTCGGCTTGCAACAAATTATTTAAATACTTTTTAAATGATTTTTACTACGTTAAAGAGTTGTAAGTATGACGACGTCTGAAGATAGAGGATTAAAATTTCATTGCCACTTACTCATTACTGGACGAACGTTACATCTTTCCATGTTGATCCGGCCGCGTTTGAAGAATAGATAGCCATTCTGCCAGGCAGTTCGTAAACCTCTCTCCGGGGTATATGCCGTCTGTCCCTGCTGCAATAGCGTCAATACTTGTCATTGTCATGTTTCGGCGTAAAAGGTAAGATAGGGGTTATAAATAAATCAATCACTATCATCGTATCTAGTACTATGCGTTCATCTGAGAATAGGACTGTCATGATGACATATTGCTCCGCATTTATCTCGTAACTGCATTTACAGTACCCGGCGATAAATATTGCACATCGACCTTTGGAAAGAGACAATCGGCTAATTTCGGCTTCGTAGAGCGTTATCTCTGTCGCACAAAATACAAACAGTCCGGTACCTATTAGGAGCTGTTAAAACAAGTGATTTGCTTCTTTTGATATTTTTATTCTTTGTATAAAATACACTAATTTTTCTATAAGTGATGGCTTTAGGTTGGGGTAAAATTAAATAAAAAAACATTTTTACATTATGTTTACGTATTTAATTATTTTGGAACATTACAGCTTTAGTGTACATAATAAACAAGCCGTTTCGGAGGAGTATGGAGACTAACATTGTGACACGAGAATTTTATATATATAGATATATATATATATATATATATATATATATATATATATATATATATATATATATATATATATATATATATATATATATATATAATGATATTATTTCTATTTATAAGTAAAACAAAGACTCAATTGCGTTTCTGTAATTAAAAGAAACAACATTTAAAGCTCTTATTTTCGGGTCTGTCTTTTTACAAAATTCTTGACAATAAAATATAATTTCCTTCTAATTTCAACTCATTGACAAATCCGCTGACAGAAGCTATCACGGCCCGCTATGGAAACTGGCCATAGCGCGGCAATATAAAAAAACATAATTAAATAAAACCTTATTATGGTTTTCTTTACATCTCCCCTCCTGGAGAAAAACAATTAGAAGTTTACAGTACCCGGCGATAAATATTGCACATCGACCTTTGGAAAGAGACAATCGGCTAATTTCGGCTTCGTAGAGCGTTATCTCTGTCGCACAAAATACAAACAGTCCGGTACCTATTAGGAGCTGTTAAAACAAGTATGATTTGCTTCTTTTGTTATTTTTATTCTTTGTATAAAATACACTAATTTTTCTATAAGTGATGGCTTTAGGTTGGGGTAAAATAAAATAAAAAAACATTTTTACATTATGTTTACGTATTTAATTATTTTGGAACATTACAGCTTTAGTGTACATAATAAACACCATTATACCTATTGCTAAAATGAGACATTGCAATAAAAATAATAATAATTCTAATTCTCAATTACTTCCATTTCACTATCTGTGCTCTCAAAGAGGTCAATATCACTGTCACTATCAGCCGTATTTATTACTAATCTATCAGTGTAATTGTCTAAACTGTGTTGAATGCTTCTATATTCATTCTCACATTTGATTGCATGATCGCAAACCTTTTTCCACTCTTCAGCGCCGATCATGTTTACTTTTTCAGTCAATAATGTTTTTACTGTAGTTAAGTTCATACCCACATTTCTAGAGGCTACATAGCCTTTCAGTTGAGACCATCGCCGGGTACTGTACAAAAAAAATTACGAGGAAAATTCACAAACATATCTGTTGTCAATAGTTATGCTCCGACATAATGACAAGAAAAGGAAAATTTTCATGATGAGTTGGACTCTGTTTACGATCAGATATCCGGTTTTTTTATTAAAATTATTCTTGGAGATTTTAACGCGCAAAGGCAAAAGGAGGCCATATTTAAACCGGCCATATTTTATTAGTCTCACTTCAACGATAATGGAGGGAGACTAATAAGTTTTGCCACTTCCAAGGATATGGTGGAGAAAAGTACAATGTTCCCACATAAAGATGTTTACAAAGACACCTGGAAGTCTCCAAGTGTGTTTGTTACGTATTTATCAAATAGATCACGTCCTGGTAGGGGACAAACAAGAGTTCTATACAAGATGTCAGAGTATTTAGAGAAACTGATTGTGACAGTAAGCATTATTTGTTAGGTGTGAGGTTAAAAATAAAACTTAAATCATATCACAGGAAACACTAATCTGCAGAAAAAAATATAGACACGGGAAATTTAAAAACTGACAGCATTAGAACGAAATTTGTGATCCAACTTAATAATTCATTTAATAAATTAGGAATAGATGACGAAATTGATACAGTTTTGGAAAACATGAAATCTAAAACAAGAGAAATGTCACTAAAAGTGGTAGGACCAAAAAAGAAGAAGAAGAGGAAAATGGTAGACTCCATAGTATGAAAGAATGGTACCAAAGAGATGGAGGCTAAAGATCCTGGTGGAACAAGACGACCGGTGGAGAAAGAAAAATTATCACGGCTTAGAAGGCTTTACAAGTGTTTGAGTAATAGTCGACCAACTTATAAAATGTACTGAGAAGTTTTTATGGGCGATGAATCTGTGGTGCCGATATATGTTTGTCATTGGCGTTAAATAGGTTAAATGTTCATAGTATGTAACAATCAAAGCGTTCTTCTTAGTCCGCATTATTGTGATGAGCAACTTCGGATCCCTGCAATGCGCGTAGGCCAACACGCAGTTTACTAATTTTATTGTCATCATTAGATAACAAACAAGCAGATGGCTCTCCCGATGGAAAGAGTAACCACCAAAGATGTTTATGATCCTATGCTCTCCGTGTGGCAGGATAACAATGCCACATGCTTTTACATTCTTTCATAAAATTTTAGCAAAAGTTTCGATTGAAAAATGATTAAACTATGTAAACGTTGATCTTTTATCATAAAATCGATACAGCCAAGGTAACTGGCAGCCTGTTTTCTACGTTGCTTTTTTTATCATAATATAGCAAACAAGCAGATGGGTCTCCTGGTGGAAAGAGTCAACCATCGTCTATAGACACCAAAGGTGTTAATGTTGCGTTGCTATCTTGTAGCGAGGTCAAATGCCACCTTACCCTCCAAACCGGAACACGACAGTGACAAGCACTGATGCTATTGTAGCAGGAATAGGTAAGGCGGTGGTACCAGACCCGGGCGAGACAATGCGGAACTCTACCACCTATCCTAGCCACGATGGTAGTGACTCGCATAGCCAATTTCGCTTATATCGGCCAGCCAGGCAGAACAGCAGTTGGCCTATTATTCAAAGGAGCCCGGGACCAACACGGGGAAACCAATTGTCGAAATAATTATCTTATTGTTTTAAATAATGATTCGATTATGACGCTATTTAATTGCTCATTATATATCGATACTTATTATACAGCGAGATGATGATTATTTAAATATATTTTTAAATAATGCTAATTAACTGTGCCAAGGAGTTCTTAGGGGTTACAGAACAATACAATTTTAACATAACTGGTATTATGTTAATAGAAGGCAGATAAAATTAAAATTACGTTTCATAAAAAATATAAATAATAAATTCCTAGTCTCTGGGGACTATTGGCGCGGTGTCGGTATTGACCACATAAGGTCCTGGATTCGATTTCCGGTTTGGGTAATTCAGATGTGTTTTTTTTCAGTTTTTTGATAAAAACTTTGCCCAGGATTGGATAAGTGCTTGCCTGGCCTCATTTCCTCTTTATTCCTATAAACACTCCATATATATATATATATATATATATATATATATATATATATATATATATATATATATATATATATATATATATATATAAAAATAATAATAAATCGCCGATTCCTGGGTCGGGCAATTTAATATGTGTTTTTTCAGTTTTCTTATAAAAACAACACTACACTAAAATGTTTTTGTTAAACACTTCATCGGATTTACTTCATTTGTTTTTAATCTGTAATACTTTGGTCACTACAAAAGTAGCTAATATTAAAAATGTTTTCAACTCGCCTGCTCAAATATAAATAGCTGTATCTTCCCGTTTGGCGCCGGCGCATACAAAGAAGTAAAACCAGCAGGGAGCCTTTCTCAATTATAACGAAGGCCCAAACTGATTCTATTTGTATGGTAATACTCTCATTACCAGAGACAAAAAGGGTGGAGGGTGAAGAAAATCTATCGATTTATGGATATGTGTCTAAAAAGTGGACCTCTAAAGGATTAATGTTTGGATTCATCGGCTTAGTAACTGCTGTTCAAGCTGGGTTGAGCTTTGTATTTTGATAAACCAATTTAATTTAATATATAAAAATAGTATAATTTGTTTTGTGAGATAAACTTAATTACATTTCTTACCCATATGGTCCCGAGCTTTTCCCCGTGTTGGTCCCAGGCTTCTTTGAAGAATAAACCAACTGCTGTTCTGCCAGGCAGTTCATAAAAGGCGATCGATTGGCTATACGAGTCACTAACATCGTGACTACTAGGTGATAGAGTTCTGCATTGTCTCGCTCGGGTCTGGTACCACCGCCTTACCTATTCCTGCCGCAATAGCGTCAGTGCTTGTCACTGTCGTGTTCCGGTTTGGAGGGTAAGGTAGCCGGTAAACTTGTGCATGTGGCTTTAGACCTCGCTACAAGATAGCAACGCACCATTAACACCTTTGTCTATAAGCGATGGTTGACTCTTTCGATCAGGAGACCCATCTGCTTGTTTGCTATCTTATAATAAAAAAAAATATGGTATATAACTTTTTCAAATATCATTAGATAGCAAATAAGCAGATGGCTCTCCTTATGGAACTAGAAACCATCGCCTATAGATACTAAAGACGTTAATAGTGTGTTGCTATCCGTGTGGTGGGATTGCAATATCACTTGTATAATTCTACCGGCTACTTTAATCCCTGACCGGAACACAACCATTTGAAGTACTGACGCTATTGCGGCAGAAATAAGTAACGCGGTGGTGCCATATACCTGGAAGAGACGTTACGGACCTCTACCACCGAGTAGTCATGATGGCAATGACCCATACAGAAAATCGGTCGTCTCTTATAACCTACCTGGTAGGAAGACTGGTTGCCTTTTGCAAAGGAGGCCTGAACCATTACGAGGAGAAGACGGGAAAAAGAAAAAAAGAGAAGATGACTGGGTAAGTTATAATACTATAAAATGTTATTTTTGTCCCTGGTCCTAAGAGTAACAATGAGGCATGTCCGAATCCATTATTTTTTAATTGTGATGTATGGCGCACAATCCTGTCTACCTACTCTGTAAGAAATTTTGTGTGATAATATGTGTATATAATTTTCTTATCCTTCGTATTCAATCTAATAAGATATCTATTTATATAAGCAGTTTGCTTCCGTATGTCCACAAAACTTAAAAACTTAGAATTATATAGTTCACAACATAGTTATTGAGAGTTTTATATAATTTTTATTCCGAAGTTCCAACAGGAACAGAAAATTGTAAGCATAAATGCGCAGCGAGTGTAGGCTGCCATGGCTTTCTACCCTGATTGATCTGCTGTGATTGCCCCAAGAGGATTGTCATATCCAAAATATGTTGAATGTTGGATATCAGAACCTATGATCTTTCGGTTTAAGGAATCCAATGCAAAGATGCCTAGGAAGGATTCTCCACCGCTGGCGCAAGTGATACGCCCTTGGGGTAGAAATCTTTTTTCACTGTGCGTTTATAATGTGTTCCGAGTTTGAGGGGTTGAGGTATTAGGCATCCGGAATTCTCTAAAAGCCACCAGTGGATGGTTGCCGCATAACGACAAACACTGACGTTAATGCGACAGGAAAGGTATGGCGGTGGTAATAGACCAAGGTGAGATAATGCAGATCTCTACCACCCAGTAGCCACGATGGTAGTGACTCGCACAGCGAATAGTTCGCCTCTTACGAACTGCCTGGTAGAACGGCAGATGGTTTATTTTTCAACGGAAGCCCAGACCAACACGGGGTAAATAAATAATTCGATTGTGAAATGATTAATTAAAAATAGTAAAAGATTTAGAAAAATTATAAATGTGGAAAACCTCCAGAACTTGTTGATGTACGTATCGTAATAATTAAAATTTATGAGAAAATAACCGTTTGAATCTTTGTTGGTTCAGTCATTTTTTGCTAGATCTTCAACTAAGTTAAGTAATTAGAAGTAATTAATGAACATTAACTGTTAATTACAGGAGGAGTAGAGGTTATTATTTTTTTAGGATTCCGTGCACCTAAAATGAAAACCACTACTACAGTATACATAATATTTGTGTTAATGTACCAAAACTGGTTGCAGGCTGCTGCTACACATAGTAAGATTTTTTGCCTACACTATCTTAGTGTTAATTAAACTCGGGATTTCATTCTACAAGTGGATTGTATAGAACTGTCTATTTTATTTTTGCCGCGCTTCGCGCGTGTCAAGTTGTCTGTAGAAGTCGGTAGAGGGTGCATCGTTCAAAGTGATTGTATTCTCTTGGAATTCAATTGTGGATGAGGTTCAAATTATTTTGTGCAATTTATTGTTAAAAATTTGTGATTTATATAGAGATAAAAGGATATAATTGAGGAAGCTATGTTAATGAACTTTTAATTGTCGTTTCTTTGTATTTTCAGAGAAACAAATCGTGGTTTAACTTTGAAAATCCATAATAATATATCTTGTACTAGCTGATCTTGTACTAGCTACTAGCAAACGTTGTTCTGCCTTTTTAACTACTCTTATTTTTTTATATTTTCCCACCTTTTAAACCTTCCCTAGACTTCAACAATTAATTCTAAACCAAAATTAGACAAATCGGTTCAGCCATTCTCGAGTTTTAGCGAGACTAACGAACAGCAATTGATTTTTATATATATAGATGTATAGGTTCGTTATAAAATGATAGAAAATTCGTCGTATCAATATTTAAAATGTTGATGTTTATAACTATAAGCATTTGTGTATTTAGCATAGACCTCTACAATTTTGGGGTTGGTTGCTTAATTTGTACATTAACAGTCTGTGGAGACCGATCAATTCATGTCATAAAAAAGAAATTAAGGAATCCTGAGAGTTTTTGTAAGGAACCAATTATACTAATATCGACTCATAGTCAACCTTTTTTATATGTTAACAAACACATTATCTTAAAACAACTTATGTGTATTCAATTGCACGTATTTCCAAGTGTGTGATTACTATTGTTTGTTACGTTAATCAAATAACAAATCTACTTAATTATTTAATTCTTCTAAATTATACCGTTTTAAAAACGTTACATATTTTTTAATATTAAGTTATTTCCATATCTAATACCTTTAAACGAGTAATTCTTGTAAATATATTGTACAATGTCTACAGGTGCCAATTTCCTTTTATAATAAATATATTTGCCGATCAACCTATTTTTTAACCTTGAAGAAAAAAACAGCTCTTAAGAAATAACAATGTGTCAATTTTACCAATTTACCTCGTAATTGTGACAGCGGTTTGTCTTTTCCTCCATATTCTTGAGGAAATATATCTTTAGGAATTTGCTCGTACACTGTATCCATTGTTTTATGAAATTGGATTCTTTCACTTAATATTGGTCCTACTATAAGCTTAAAAAAGGCTACAAAATTTTCAATTATTTTTGAAGAGTGCACAATGTGTATTGCCTTTATCCTCATGCTAAATCCCACCTAAAATAAAAAAGAAAGGTTTTTAACAACTGCCTCGTTGATCAGGTATTTGTTCTTTTTAACTGTAAATCAAGTACTCGTATAATATAAGGCACCAAGCTTAATTCCCATATTTGAGTTAAAAATATTACATAGAATTTGATTAGATTAGAGTAAATAATAACTAGCTGCAGCGTGCAGCCCGCTGCATTGTAAAAGTTTTGACGAATCCCGCGGGATCACCCAACAATCTTCCGGGATAAAAAGTATCCTATGTTCTATTTCAGGTCATTATGTACTTGTGTACTTTTGGTTGTGGTTTTGGTTCAGATCATTGTGTACTTTTGCGTGATTGAGTAACAAACATCCATCCACCCATCCATCGAAACATCCAATTTTTCGCATTTATAATATTATTAATTAATAATTAATATTTTTTAATATTTTTATTAAATTAATTAATTAATATTTTTTAATATCACTGGACAAATTACACAAAATCGACTTAAACCCAATGTGATCAAATTATATGCTTGTGTTATGGGTGTTAGTCCACGATACTACTACATAGAAATACATATCATGTATAAAAACATACATAATAAACACCCAACCCAGAAATACAAAACATCTATTCTCATCACAAATGTTTGTTCCTGTCGGGAATCGAGCTCGAGCCCCATTGATTCGTAGATAGCATCGCTAACCACTCGACCAACCATTATTTAATTATATAATCTGAATCTCGGCAACGGCACCAACGATTTTCATGAAATTCAGTATGCGGGGGATTTCGGGGGCGGTAAATCGATCTAGCTAGGTTTCATTCTTAGAAAACGTCATTTTTACCAAAAAAAATGCTAAACAAAGCTCGGCCATCCAGATACTATCTTTTAATCTGAGTATTTTCGTCTTTTTTTTAACGTAACCCGTTATGGGTAACATCCTAATCACAAAGGTACCAGAATTGTTAATATCAGAATCGTACCAACTAAAAACCCACGATTACAGCCATCGGCGTCTATGAGGAAACCCGCGGAATATCTAAAGAGGAACTTATGCAGTGCTCCTTCACGCACTTTATGCGATGCGTAGCTCTTCCCAAAAGCATAAGATAAGAAGGGAGCACATAAAAATTTTCGCACTTCCACTTCTGGGTTGCCTTGTTTCTTGGGATAACCGGGATCGATAATTTAGCATGCTCATTCGACAAGAGAGAATATTAACACACCACCACCACCACTACGGGACTCTACAGGGATTTTCTTAAATAAAAACAATAATACTTTGTGCAAATCGGTAATCGAACCCGGAATATCAAAATTTAAAGCGAAAAGACAGATTACTAGATTTGTCTAATTTGTGTTAAATATTTTTTTTATTTCGTTTATATAATATACTTAAAATATTAATGCTAATTTATTGAAAGTTTTGTAAGTATATTAACGCCTAATAAACTAAAGTTTATGGTATATTTTTTTTACATAAGAGGACTCAAACAGACAGAAGACTTATCGATGGCAAGTGATTAATTGTAACCCGTGAACATTTGCTTTACTAGAGTCTTGCATTTGCGTTATGTGTCTGTGGAGCCCTTGGGTTGCTAAATAGGAACTTACTCTTAGTATATTAAAATAACTAGGAATTTTAATTTTAGCATTATAAATTATAAAAAGTGTCCGTCATACAATTTACATTTCAGAAGAAATTAATGAGGTATTACAATATGGTAAGCGTTTATCAAAATGTATTGTTTTGAGGCCAACTTTAGATAGATCCTCATCATTCTTTACAACTTTTTAAATGTTAAAATTATGTTACATACAACAAACTTACTTCATATTTTTTTAAATAACTTTTAGACTAATATTAAGATTAAAAATCTAATCAACTGTTTTCCTTAAAAAATTGCGTTAAATATAGTAACTTGGATCAAAATTGGTCGGTTTATTACGGACTTATTAATAACGAAAATTTTTGAAAACAGTATTTATTTGACATTACTTTGACATTTTTTAATCTAGATCGTTTGTGTAGCTAAGACATCACTTTTGATCTCAAAAATGACATTCAAAACCATTTGAAAGATCAAAATCGACAATCGTTTTCAAAATATGCAACTTCAAAAAATCAAAATACTGTAATTTTTAACTATTTATATCAATGTTTTTAAGTTTTTAAATTAGATTTTTGTTAAAATCCATGCTTAGGTACAGTTTTTGGTATTTTGAGATTAAAAAATACCTCAATTATTTTTGAAAACCTGTAAACGCATTTCCCACCACTGAAATATTTTTCACATTAAATAACCTTTTATGTTTCTTATCATGTAATTAACAAAATCCAATAGGTTCACACAACGCTTGAGTAAATTCCTATTTAGCATCTTGAAAATACTGAAGCGTATCAGATTAATGTGTGATGGGTTAATTGCGAGCTAAAAAGTGTAGGTACATTTATAAAATCTGATTAGAGTGTAACGTAAAGGAGTGTGAAAATCACTTAGTTGCAAAAAAACATTGTATTGATATTCTCGAATGCTACTGAATTTTTTTTTATTTTAAAAGAAATTATAATAGACTGACGAAAAACTTATAATCTGCCAATTTTCACAAGCCGAAGCCGAATTTATTGTCTTTTTTTTATTCTGAGTAGCTGCGCTGAATAACCCGCTGTATATTATAAAGGGCCGGGCATTTAGGGCACCTCGTTGTCAGATTCTATACATTTGATGGAGAGCCTCAACAAAATGCAAGGCACTCTACATTAATCTGCCGCGCTCGAGTAAATCCAAAATTCCTTATTGGTGTCCCGTAGTATGTTGTTTCAATATTATGAACTGTAAATTTACAATACATAATAGTTAATGAAACTGCTTCATATTGTTAAAAGTCCCCAATTTTCATTCGTGCCATCAGTTAAGTAACCAAATCACTAAACAAGGCATGCTTGCGGCATCCAATATCACAAATTCAAATAACAAGGCGTGTACCAAAATCATAGTAAGAGAAATTCACGAGTCATCATTTACATTTAGTTTTGAGGCCGGCACAAAGATACCGACTTATTTCTCGTCCTACTGTTGTTTGCTCATGACTGGAAATACAATCATTATTACAATAAATAGATTAAGCTTACTTTGTAAGTGATACGCCGGCAAATTTAGGGCTGCTACTTTCGGATTTATTTATTAAGACATTTATACGTGAAGTAAATACTTTGTACCCCTTTTTGTAACAATTACGCTAACAGAGGAGTATGAAATTTGGTACAGTTAACGTTTATATTGCGGTGGGCTGCAGAAAATTAATATTTCTAAATAATATGTACTAAAAACCAATAATTAATCCATTAAATGAACAATTTGGACAAATTATACGAATTGATCTAACCCTGAAATAAGGTAATTATTTGCTTGTCATATGGGTGTCAGTCAACGATACTTATACATAGAAATCTTCTATATATATAAAAGGCAAAAGTGACTGACTGAGGTATCAACGCACAGGCTAAACCCTTAAGTCTAGAAACTTGAAATTTTGCACACGTGTTTCTTTTATGATGTAGGCGTCTAACAAAAAAGGATTTTTTCAAATTCAACCCTGAAGGGGGTGAAATAGAGGATAAAATTTGTATGAAACTTTTTATTATTTGGACATATTTGCATCAAATTTCGTATGAATGGAGTACAAAAAATATGTAATGAAATGCGTGTTTAAGCGTTTTTCAAAATTCGATCCCTTAGGGGGTAAAATAAGGGAAGTAGCTTATAAAGAAAGGTTAAATAAATTCTAAAGTTAGTATGCGCGAGCGAAGCCGTGGTTAACAGCTATTTATATACCTATAGATAAATACTCATATATCTATAGGTATATAAATACGTAAAGGAAAAACTTTGGACCCCTTTTTAAGACAATTACACAAACGGCCGAGTATGAAATTTGGTATAGATAAAGTTTATATTGTGGAGGACTGAAGAAACTTAATGTTTTTAAACAAAAACATTGGAAATACATTAAAATAACTAAAATAAACATTACACACACGACGTTCATGTGACATACATAATATTATACAAACATGCATAGATAATGTTTTCTTTACAGCTGTCAGTTGTCAAACTTACAAACTTAATTGTATACTATATGGTCGAATTTCGGTCAAAGGCGATCACTAGTATTTAATAAATACCCAAACCCAGAAAGACAAACATCTACGCTCATCACACAAATGTTTGCCCCTGTCGGGAATCTATTCCGAGCACCATTGATGTGTATTGTGTAGTTAGGTTTGCTAACCACTAACAGAAATACATTAATTTTTTTATATCATAAGATAGCAAGCAAGAGATGGGTCTCCTGATGGGAAAAGTGAAACATCGCCTATAGACACCAAAGATGTTAATGGTGCTTTGCTATCTTATGGTGAGGTCTAATGCCACATGCATAAGTTTATCGGCTACTTTACCCTCCAAACTGGAACACGACAGTGACTAGCACGGATGCTATTGCGGCAGGAATAGGTAAGGCGGTGGTACCAGATCCGGGCGAGACAATGCAGAACTCTACCACCTATAAGTAGCCACAATGGTAGTGACTCGCATAGTCAATCGGACGCCATTTACGGCCTGCCTGGCAGAACGGCAGTTGGCCTATTCTTCAAGGGAGCCCGGACCAACACGGGGAAATAGTGGTTGCGTTGGCACAGAGCACATGTTATTTACTCTGTGGTTAAATTAATAAAAATAAACATTACTTACACTACATTCATGTGACATTCATGACAATATATGTTATCTTAGAGTAACTAAACCATACGTTATACTATTTTCTTTATATCTAAAGTCTGTTGTCACATTTCGAAGAGTTTTATTGTTTAGTCTATGGTCAAATTGATCGCTAGTTGCGCATACATATTACGTGTGACAATTTTAATAAATAAATAATAAAATAAATTTTTGACAAACTAAAAAAATCTGATTATTTGCTCCCTATAGTCCTTAAAGTTACAAAGTTAAACTGTATACATAAATTTATCGCTATGGAAACATGTGGAAGAATATTTTTTTATTTAAATAAGTATCACAGAATGCCCGATTTGATGCTAACTTCAGATTTTGATGTGGATTTTGCATGGCAAAACGCCAGATTTGTTACAAACTGAATAAATAATACGTTGTAATTCAACATATTCTATGTTGCCATACCAAAACCTCATTTTTGAAGAAAAGGACAGATTGCCGCCTTTGAAATTAGTCGACTCAAATATCAAACGCTTGTTGATATAATATTATATCGTAAAAACATAAAAATAAGCCTTCTTGTGCTATTTGCTTTATTTATTTGTTTAAACTTTATTGTACACCAAAAATATACATTTTCGTACAAAAGGCGTACTTAATGCCTGTTGGCATTATCCACCAGTCAACCTTTGGGCCAACAGAGTGTAGCTGTGAAGGTGCCACTGAGCAACTTAGATTACATGAAATTAATATATGTTATAGGACTTATACATCCATATTATAATACTTATATACATACATACATATATATAAATAAATACCTAAATATACATACATATATATACATACATATACTTACTTAGACATAAATTACAAATATATTTATACAAATGTACACATTTGTCTCATAATATATCATCATAATATATGGATTCTAATGTATATTTATTAAAACAAAATAAGATTGGACACATATATACCATATTATTGCATAAGAAGAAATCACGCACGATTCAGCAAATGGGCTTTTAGATGCTTTTTAAACAGAAACTTGTTATCAGCTTGTCGCAATGTTAAAGGTAAACTATTCCACAGTCGCCAGGCGTGGAATGATATTGAGGCAATATTAGAACGATGTAGTGTATCAGCAGATCGAAAGTTTAATTAACGAGTTTTAGAGAGAAATTCGAATTTACATTTTAAGTATGAGGGTGATAAGGGATTGAAAAGAATAGAATACAATGTACTCAAGATCCTATGTTTACGGCGTTCAGGAATTGTCAGCCACTGAAGTTGATTACGGTAAAAAGAGATACGGTCAAACTTACGTAAACAAAATATAACATATTTATCTTTTCGAATAAAAAGCTAAGGCTTAAGGAATACCTCTGGAGTGATTTTATTTCATCTGTAAGTATTATAATTCTGTCAATCTCTGTATAAATGCAAGAGACGTTGACAACCTCAGAAATTTTTGGTAAATTTGTGTCCTTGTGAATAAAAATGCACAAATAATATATTTGGTGTCTGTATGGCCTATATTATAGGCGTTGCTTGTCTTTTTGTATCAGGAGAACCTTCTGCTTGTTTGAAAATGAAAAATGAAAAATGAAAATGAAAAAATATTTATTTGCAAGAATATGGGTGTCACAAGTTATTAAAATAAATGAAATTACCATCATATTCTACCATGATATGGCGTGCAAATATTTTAATTTAAGTTAGGTGTTATTTTATAATTTAAAAAATAATCGTACCTTTGATTTTATAAATTACTGAATATGTTTTCTTCTAATTCATATTCGATACGGAACCAACTACTTGAAGTGTGTTATCCCCAATTACACGGTGAACCTGTTGGTCTCCAAAACGCAAGTCACCCGCGCTCAATCAGCCGCCCTCGTCTTTGTTCTGAAGCTACCGCCCATCTTATTCGCGTCTAACTCAACCTTTCTTTTATAATTATTATGTGTCGCCTCATTTGTCTGGTCGTAGTGAAGTTAGTGCAAAGAAATAAAAGTCTTGGGGTTTGTTTTAAATACATCAATACGTCCAAAAGCCCTTAAAGCTCAATATGTATTGATAATCGTTGAGGTTGCAAATTTGGCAAAAAATAATATCCTACGAGGTTAGGTTCTCTCTGCCTTTAGCAAGAAACCACTTGTCACCACGAATACTTTTTAATTAATTTAATTTACATGCAAATTTATATGTACCAAATTTGTTAATAAGTTGCTTACCTGACACACTATTGATAGTATGATGTAGATATGTAAGTTTCTGAATAATTGTGGTAGTCTGGGGCAAAAAATGGATCGAATTAATAAATGATACCTAATTGATCCAAACATTTCCTCAAAATTTCTCTTGGCAGATGCAATAAAATATACAGAATGATTTCACATCTCTACGCAACACCAACGAATCAAGCTGTTTGTTAGTGTTCCCGTTGTTTTTACCCGCTCTACGTTAAATACAGTAAACACGAAGGAGCCAATATCCATTGCCATTCACAGATATTTTAATAAAACGTTCGTACGTTTTAGATGATTTTAATTAATAATAAGTAAATGAATAAAATGTATCATAATCATGTGCACGCCGCTGAAATCTATAAAAGAAAAAGTTTTTGTGGCCGAGTACTCCGCCGCATACTTAGTATCATAATCCTGTGCACGCCGCTGCTGATATTGGCCTGCTCCCACTCAGAGATAAGAATATTACTCTATATAAGGCCAAATTTGTGCCTTATAAAGTTATGGGCAATGAGCTGATATGAAATACACACTTTAGTGTACCTTCCATGTGATTACGGAACGATATGTTGACTCCTAGAATTCCAATATTGGCTAAGGCCGTCAGTGTAGTTAGTATTTTTGAAAAGAGCAGACATGATAAAGAGTTGCTCTTTTCAAAAATACTAATTAAGGTAATTGTGAAATCTCGCATTTTCTTGGGGTTAAACTGGACAAAATATATTCAACACCGAGAGTTCAGAAAATTGTTTCTTGATATCTGATACCTACAAGTTTGTTCTTTATAAAACACTAGCTGACCCGGCAAACGTTGTTTTGCCATTCATATTAGGAATCTATAGCGGACAAACAACGTGACACGTAATTTATATAAGTCTACGCCCTACGGGATTGTCCTTCCACGCAGCTAAAATGGCATTAAACTTTATATGGTGGTTAAGTATTCTTAAATTTTCTATTTTTCCGCGCAATTTTCTTAATATTTTCTTTTATAAGAACCTTCTCCTTACAATTATAAACACAACAAAAAAAAATTACCCAAATTGGTCCAGCCATTCAGGCGTGATGTCGTGACCAAGGAAAATAGGGATTGATTTTTATATATATATATATATATATATATATATATATATATATATATATATATATATATATATATATATATATATATAGATAATATTCTCAAAACAACATACCTAACAAATAAATAAATAAATAATGTATTTCATTCAGGTTATCAACTTGAGACGTACATTAGCATGATGAAAGGCCCAATAAACTAACAAGCTCTTATTAATACCTAATTTATGTTCCATTGCTATTTGGGTGGAAACGTAACTGGTTCTTTACTAGTGGTACAAACAAATTTACAATATTTTCAATGCTGATGTTATTTATACTTTTTTGCAAATATAAATAACTTTACGGGACTTGGACGAAATGAAAGTGAATGCTTCTACGCAATTTTCATAATTAAACTTTTCCTCCGTGTTTACCCAAACCTCATACGAAGAATAGGCCAATTGCCTTACTCGTGAAAGAAGAGAGAAATCCAAAAACGTCATTACCTTTATAAAATGTTGTTGAAAGATATCTGTAACGTCTTGCTTGAGTTTAGCATCATCGCCTCACATATTTTTTTAAAACAATGATATAAGCACCTATTATACAGGCTGTTTTAAGACAATAGACCTGTTAAAGGTGAGTACTCAGTATTCGATTCTGAGCCCAAATATATATATATATATATATATATATATGACTTTAAAAGTCATATATAAAATATATGACTTTAGTTTTGACTTAATTATCCCATAAAATACGTTAATCATATATATCAAACGCAAAAGGACGAACAAAAAGACGAACAAGCAATTAAAATAAATTGGATACACGTATCGCACGCGGCGACGGCAAAGGCATTTGCCGGCGGTTCTTTTGCGGGTGCGGGGTGCCGCACAGTCTTCAGTTTGTGCAAGTACACCGCAACGCGCGGGTGTGTATTTCCGCGTCATGTAATACACTTCCCCGCATATTTTTCTGCTAGTGTTTGACTAATCACATCATTTTCATCATATCACATCACATCTTACAATCAACACGATTTTAAATTTCTTATTATAAGCATTTCTTATTCAAAACATTTCTTATTATTTAGTAAGTATTTGCGTCTGTCCTAAGCCAGGGGCGCTAGATTACATTTACATTGTCTACCTACTACTGATGTTATGACTCATGATGCTTAGCCCAAGGGTGGCCATAAATTATGAGACATTTTAATAACTGTTTTCTCGGTTAGTTATCACTTTATTTTCATATATTTTTATTTGATATAAAAGCGTGATTTTTATTTATAGGTTTAATTCCGTATTTCGTCTAAACAAGATTATTATAGCCGGTAAACTTATGCATGTGGCATAAGACCTCGCCACAAGATAGCAACGCACCATTAACATCTTTTGTGTCTATAGGCGATGGTTGACTCTTTCCATCAGGAGACCCATCTGCTTGTTTGCTATCTTATACTATAAAAAAGGTCTAATGCCACATGCATAAGTTTATTGGCTACCTTACCCTCCAAAACGGAACACGACAGTGACAAGCACTGACGCTATTGCAGCAGGAATACCAGACCTTGGCGAGACAATGCAAAACTCTTCCACCTAGTGGCAACAATGGTAGTGACTCGCATAGCCAATCGGTTGCCTCTTACGACTTGCCTGGCAGAACGGCAGTTAGCCTATTCTCAAAGGGGCCTAGACTAACAAGGTAGATTTTCTATCAAATCATTGTAAATATAACGTAATCTAATAATTGTATACAGGTTTCACGTCATATGTATGTATCCATTAGTATAACTAATAACATGAATACGGCATATTTGCTTTAAACAAGTATATTGGCAATATTTTCATTTATATCATAGAATAACAAACAAGCAGATGGATCTCCTGATGGAAAGAGAAACCATCACCTATAGACACCAAAGATGTTAATGCTGCGTGCTGCATGTAGTGGGATGGCAATGCCACATGCATAAGTCTGCCGGCTACTTTACTCTCCAAATCGGAACATGACAATGACAAGCATTGACGCCATTGCAAAAGGAATAAGTAAGGCGGTGATAACAAATACCCGGGCGATACATTTCGGAATTCCAACACCAAGTAGTCACGATAGTAGTGAGACGTATATCCAATCGGTCGCCTTTTACGAACGGCCTGGCAAAACGGCATAGACATTCTTCAAAGGAGCTCGGATCAACACGGGGAAAATACAGTGAAATATATAGTTATTCACAAAACTTGAAATAATATTCTAGTTTTAAACGTTAAAGTCACCAAGTCTCAAAATTTATAAAAGTACATGTGCATAAAATGCACACATTTACACACAATGTTTAAACCATCGAATTAAATATACTTGTACATATTAACTCAATGGCTTAAACTATTAATTTAGTTAAATGTTAAAGTCACCTCTATTTTTTAACAATTTGGAGGAGGTACTCAATTCAAAGAACAGGTCATCTGCACTTCTGCCAGATAGATAGTACCGCCTTTGTGTACCCACTATATACATAATTATTAGCTATAAGTATTTTACATAATCTATCTTGTTAAATTTGGTGCGCAATAAAGAGTATTCATTCATTCATTCATAGTTCATAAAAGACGAACGATTATCTAAACGTGTCTACCTTTCTAGGTAGTAGAGTTCTGCATTGTCTCGACCGGGTCTGGTACCACCGCCTTACCTATTCCTGCCGCAATAGCGTCAGTGCTCGTCGCTGTCGTATTCCGGTTTGGAGGGTAAGGTAGCCGGTAAACTTATGCATGTGGCATTAGACCTCGCCGCAAGATAGCAACGCACCATTAACATCTTTAGTGTCTATAGGCGATGGTTGACTCTTTCCATCAGGAGACCCATCTGCTTGTTTGCTATTTTATGATATAAAAAAAAACCACCGTGACTACTAACTAAGCAGTAGAGTTTCGCTTCTTACATATCGTCGTTGAAGTGACAATACCTCCTAACATTTTTAAACAAATTTACTTTTTTATTGCAATAGACATAAAAATCAGTATAGCATTTATAGAATTTTCTCTTATCTTTTAACAATATTCAGAAGAAAGATTAGAGCTTTGTGCAAATAGCTTTATATTCAAAGCAACACATTTAAGACTAGATGTCAAACGTTTTTTTCCTCTCCTGTAAAATTCACATTTATACAGTTAGGAGGTATTGTCACCGATATAGCGTCGATGCTTGTATCTCTCGGGTGCCGGTTTGGAAAGATGACTCAATGTATGTTCGTAAAAATATTTTCTTGCTTAAAAAAATGGTGGTATACATTATACACTCACTAAATACCAGGAACAAAAACAATCTTGTTGTGCATGCACCTCGTTTCCATAGAATAAGTTATGTTTATGGGTCAATTTACCATTTTACGATAAACTTCCTAGTGCTATAATGGCTCTCCCAGTATAAAAATTTTAAAAAATGTGTTAAAACAGTACTCTTAAATTTTGAAATCTTAGATTATTGAGAAGATAAAATTTAGATTAATTAATTGCTCCTCATACAAAGCGCTTACAATTTTTGTAATATGAAATATTTTTTTTATATTGTTATACATTAATTATTAAAAAAAATAGACTAAAAGACAAGTCCGCTGAGATTCTTCCTGGATCTTCTTGATCTGGTAGTAGTTCTCAAAATGTTGACTTGTCAAAAATGCCGGTAAATGCTTACTTAAATTTAAAAAAATGATTTAATTTCTATAAATTACGTGGCATTACACACTTGCAACATGGCTTACAATGCACTATTAAGATTTTGCTATCTATAAGCGACGGTTGTCTCTCCATCATTGTGGTCATCCGTTTGTTTACTGTTGTTGTCCCATCATAAAAAAAGTTATGCCAAAAAAGGTAGACGAACTACTTTATCTAAGACTTAGTTCTAATATACATAATATATAAATGGAAAACGATTCGCGCCTTTTTTTTCATACACTACGATTACCTTTTTTTATAACCCTGACTTGCTATTGAAAATAAAATAAAAACAATGTTATTCATTATTTTAATAATATTAACATATAGGTCCATTAATCTATATATATATATATATATATATATATATATATATATATATATATATATATATATATACATATATATATATATATATATATATATATATATATATATATATATATATATATATATATATATATATATATATATATATATATATATATATATATATATATATAGATAGAAGGTCAAAACTGTACATTGAATATATTTTAAAAAGAATACTTGGGGCGTGATCTACAATCGATATCGAAGCCAAAAGTATAGTTTTTAGAATTTTTATCTGTTTTTCTGTATGTATATCCGGAGTAAACTCAAAAGGTACTGCATGGATTTACTTCAAATTTTGCATGAATATTACTAACAGGTCGGGTCAACATATAGGCTACATATTATCACGCTATCGCCTACGAGGGAGGAGCAGTGCGGAGTAAACAAAGTCCGCGCGGACGAAGTCGCTGGCAACAGCTAGTACATAATGTATTAATTTAAAGTCAAAGAATACTTTTTAACCTTTTACATTAAGGGCACAAACTGGATCGCGGTGATCTGCGGCATGGTGGCTCAACCACTGTGCTCGGCGGTGCGATCTAACACATAGCTTCTTTTAAAGTGAACTGGATGACAGCGGCGCGACTGCGACGCGGACATTTTATTTTGAAGTTTAAATTTACTTCTTGTTTACGCGCTTCCATATGTAACGGCAAAGGTCGACAACTATATACAGCCAAATACCGAGTAGTTAGAAATTGCTTAAATATAGATGGCAAAGAATTAAAATACGAGTGGACAACTCTTGTGTCAATATCAAACAGAAATAATAAGATAACGGTACCAATTCTACACGATATAAGGGACAAGTTTGCTAATCTTCGCATTTTATAAATTGGAAATGAATTGGAAATGACTGGAAGGCATGTGGCATATTCTTCAAAAGCGGCCTGGACTGTTGGCATTATGAAGAAACAAACAATCAAAATCTTCTGAGGTATTGAATGTTGCTCTCAAAAGGTAATTAGCTCAGCAGTTTTTATAGTTTACCTTATAAATAATACAGACTAATTTAAATCCAATTACGATTATTATTTAAAATTGTATGAAGATAATTACGGAAATTGCATTGAAATTCAAATTAAATGTAGATATAATAACGTCCTTATACCTTGAATAGTTAAAATGTTATCTTTTAAATAAATAATTAAATAAACATTTATTTAAAATATAAAATTTCATTAGTATCCACGAGATCAAACCGTGCATTTTTATTTATTTAGAAATGATTAAATACCATAATTTGAGTCTGTAAAATTTTAGGCCGTTATTACGAGTAAAACCATATTATGGGCTTTACGCCAATATTGGTTAAAACAAAACCACTAATCAACACTATTTGATTATTCTTATTTTAATACCATAAGACATCAAACAAGCAGATGACTCTACTTATGCAAATGCACAACGAATGCTTTTAAATAGCAAATATATAAATGGTACATTGCCAGCAGCGGGTCCAAGGGGCTAGGGGACTCAATTCCCCCTCAAACCTCGAAAAACTCGATGTTTGTCTTGATAAACTCCACCTTTAGCCGAATCAAGACTTTAATGGGGGGTATTAAAATTTTGCCACTGTGCATTGCTATCTGTGCGGGATGATAGTGGTACAATAAAACGCCGAAATGCCGGAAAATAAAATAAAGTACAAAAGTAAAGTACAAGTAAAACAAAGTAGTAAACTGCAGCAGGAATGAGTTAGGCATACTTACAAGACATTGCAGTACTCTACCACTTAGTAGCCATAATGGTAGTGACACGTATAGCCAATCATTCGCCTTTTACGAACTGCTTGGCAGATGGTTTATTCTTCAAAGGAAGTCCAAGCCAACATGTAATATTCAAAACTTTTAAAATGCATAAAAATAGTATAGTTTCCCAATGTCTCGCCCAGATCTAGTAAAGTCGCTTTACCTAATCCTGCCTCAATGGGGTCAATGCTTGTCATTGTCGTATTCAAGTTCGAAAGGTAAGATAGCCAGTAGTCTTATGTGTGTGGCATTACCATCCTACTACACAGATACAAACGCACTATTAACATGATCGGTGAAGAATTCCATCTAAAAAAATAATTCAGAAAAATATACTTTTTTATAGAAAAAGGGGGCAAATGGACAGGAGGCTCACCAGATGGTAAGTGATAACCGCCGCCCGGACAACTACACTATCAGAAGACTTGCAGTTGCGTTGCCGGCCTTTTAATCTTATTATAAATACATATCATCTCGATGTGAAATAGTCATAGTAGGGCAAACGTCATCTCATTTTGTGAAGTAGGTATAGTAGGGCAAACGTAATAAGACGTCGCCCTGCTGGTGATCTTTAGGTCTACCTTACCCATCGCTGGGACGCAGCCATTGAGGGCAAAAGGTGGTATTTGCGGTCAGCCTCGATGTTGCTAAGGCATTTGATAAGGTTTGGCATATTATGGTATTTTTGTCAAAACTGACATCCTTAATCCTATAACCATATAACGGACTTCCCTCGAAACTATTAATGTATCTACGGTTGTAGTTTCGCCAGCCTTTGGAAAGCCATAGCATCAAAATCGTAGTTGGTGATATATGTTCCAAGACGGAAACAACTAATGTTAGTATCCCTCAAGTTTGAAAGATACTAGCGTTATCTATGCTATCCCCCGTGTTGGTTCCGGGCTCCTTTGAAGAATAGACCAATTGCCGTTCTGCCAGGCAGATCGTAAAAGGCGACCGATTGGCTATGCGAGTCACTACCATCGTGGCTACTAGGTGGTAGAGTTCTGCATTGTCTCGCCCGGGTCTGGTACCACCGCCTTATCTATTCCTGCCGCAATAGCGTCAGTGCTTGTCGCTGTCGTGTTCCGGTTTGGAGGGTAAGGTAGCCGGTAAACTTATGCATGTGGCATTAGACCTCGCCACAAGATAGCAACGCAACATTAACATCTTTGGTGTCTATAGGCGATGGTTGACTCTTTCCATAAGGAGACCCATCTGCTTGTTTGCTATCTTATGATATAAAAAAAAATATCACCTACATTGTTTCTTCTGCATATCAATGATATGCTGCCGCATAAAAATAAAAGCATTAATTGCAACGCAGACAACAGTATAGGAGATGCTCTATATATAGGCCGTGTCGAGAGTCGTAATAGGCTTGTATCTGAAATTGGTACATCTCCGGAGGGGGTCTCAGAGTGGGGCTAGCAAAATCTCATATCATTTTACTCCCAGAAGACTCAAGTTTGTGCATTATTTACCAAATCAAATCCCTTTATCAAAGCTTCTCTATTCCAGAACAATTTCTTTACCATCTATGACAGCATTAACATTTTAGGTATAAAAATAGCATGTGACGTTCAGTTTCATAATCAAGGGTAAATCTAAGTTAGCTTTTGCTTCTGTTTGATTTGCTCGTACTTTCTTTATACAAATAGTCAAACTTAGGAGGAGCAACCCGAAAAAAATCACACACAAGAAAGATTTTTTCGAGCAGGTTTGATATTGAAACTTTTAACGGGTGGGTCAATCAAATTGTCAGAAGTCGGCATTGCATTGGCTGCTAAAATTTTCCTTTGCAAATGTCAATGACAGTAGTAACCGCTCTCTATCAGGTGGCTCACTTGTACATATGACTGCATAATATACTATATAAAAAACTGCAAACTGATTGACTCTGCAGACCCCTCAAACTTCCCGCTAAATTGAGTTATTTTAAGCTCAAAGAAGCAAAAACTATACCTATGCATAAATTTTTGAGCTCCGAGTTAAAAAAATTAAAATTTGTAAAAATGACAGTATTAAAACTTTTAAAAAGCTGTATAGATAAAAAAAAGATAATCGATTTTGGTCTTTCAAATGGCGTTGAACGCAAATTTCGAGCTTTAAAATGTTTTAATAAGTACAAAATCGATAGGTTGAAAAATGTCGAAAAAATGTCAAAAAAAAAACTTACAAATTTTTGCTATCAATAAATCTCGAATGAGCTAACCAATTTAGATACAATTTATAGTTTTTGAAGCCGTTTTTGAAGTAAAAAAGCAGATTAGATTTTAAAAAGATATTTTAAAAATTTAAGTAAGCTGGCTATAAAATTGTATTAATTTTAATATTTAAAAAGGACTTTTCTTTTGAAAACTTGATTTGATTATATTTTTCGAAACGGCATTCGTCGCAATTTTTTAAGTACTAAAATATTGTATAAAGTATAGTTAGTTAGTAGTAAAAACACTGGTTCAAAAATGTTCATCAACGATAACTCCCGAATGGATAAACCGATTTTGATGCAGTTTGCGGCATTGGACGCAGTTTCTTAAGGAAGTAACTGATTAGGTTTTGTACCTAATCGGTACATTAATTTGGAAGTTATTTTAAAGAACATTGTTGATTTTTTTTAATTGCTCAAATTATCATGGGCCGATTCAGATTTTCAGAAAATGTTAGTTTGGCGGAACCCAATCTAAATCAAACCTCGTATCGATCGATCAAGCAGATCAAAAATTATGAGATGTATACATACATACAGATATGCTGACTTCATCGTAAAAATAGGTGGAAAAGGTTCCTGAGACCTAAGCGGTGGAGATCTGGTGAATACTCGATTTTTTAAATTGGGGACAAAATCAGTAACTTCCTTACACTACTATGTAGCGGTAAGTTAAAAAAATCGAGCCATTGGTATGTTAAGTTGGAATTGATCGGATTTGATTTAGCATTTAATCAAAACTTGAATACAATGTCTTTTTTAATAATTTTATTCCAAAGGTTTTGAATATGCCCGTTCACCGTTTAGCATAGACAAGAATCTACATAACAAAATACGATTTAAATATCATTACTTTGCATAAAACTAAAATTATATATCTTTGCAGTGTCAAATTTAACTTAAATGACGGTATAATTATTAACATTAAAAATTTAATGCATATTTTATAACTCGACTATAGATTTTAGTTTGCATATTATAACCTTAACAATAAAACATGCATATTATTCATTATTTTAATCAGGATACAGGAGTCTTAATATATGTCTCAATTGATGGTATTTATTTTTATTAGGTTATCTTTCTTTTATTAAGTTATTTAAGAAAGATACCAGGTTTAATATATTAACTAGCTGTATCCGCGACTTCGTCCGCGATTGGCTGATTATGACAAACTGGTCAAATGCGGGACCACTTTGTCTCTTAATGCAACGTTATAATCTGCGATAAGATGAGAGCACTTGTTCCTTAGCACACCCGATAATCTTCAGTCAGTCAGTCAATGAATGAGAAGATTTTGGTTTTGAAAAATACTACAAAATTATTAAGATCAAGTTTTTTGCAAAAGAATTTTAATGACTGCCAGAAAAATAAATTTTTATTCATATTTATTTTATTGATAAATATCATAATTTATTACTTACTAGTAGTACAAATACCAAATATTTTTTATGGCAAACGTTGTTTTCTCATAAAAAATATTTGGTACTTGAGCGGACTTGAGATGAGGCTAACTGAGATATAAACTATCCTATCTTTTAAGTTGGACCAAATAAAATTTTATTAAAATTGGTTCAGTAGTTTTGTAGTCAATCGCGGACCAACAACGTAACACTTACCTAATTTATATACTAAGATTACCCTGTTAGACTTATGTTGTTTTGAAACCGACAGCTTAATATGTTTCTCTAAGGCATAAGGGTTTTAACACATGCCATTCAAAATATAGGCTACTACTAATTTTTTTCCAAAATGTCAAATTTTAATAAAACGCCTGAAAACCTGTCTGTCTTATTTTACAATACAAAATCACATTTTATGATACCAACCTTAATATTGTGTATAACGATTAAAATTATTAAATTAAAAGTTAGTCTATGACAACAATATTTCCAATTCACACAGTGGATTTCGATGTAACCGTTAAAACCGTTAAAGATCTGGAATTGCCAAGCTTAACTAAGAATTTCAAGATATTTCCAAAAGATATTTCAATCGCACCAACTCATACCATAACCCACTGTGGCAGACTACATCCCAGATCCTAATCCCGATTCGATCTTACGTAGGCCTCGCCACGTTCTCATCGATACAGACGACCTGATTACTGTGGCTAACGAAACATACCAAAACACTACACACCTACACACGCGGTAATGCCGCTAACACTTTTATTTATCAAAAATCACCACGCCACCCCTATGCCGAGGATCGATCTCACAGGAGACTCCCTTAGGGTGGAGAGCATACGACCCCATATCTTTAACCTCTGGCTGAGCACTCTGCTCGCCCCCACGACCGGTGAAGCTGTAAAGGCCGTTAAGGCCAGTAGTGTACAGGTGCCGTCGTTGATTGGTTCGGACGCCTTCATCTTTTTGCGTTCTCGACACTTCTACACTTTTTCATATGGGGGTTCATAGGTGTCATTAGATTGCTATTTAAAATCTCTTTCAGACGTTATACATTCCTTGAATTTTATATGGCTTCTAAAAGATTTTTTGTGGTTGATTACAATTTTGCACTGAATTTTTCAATTAAATGCCATATATATTTACTATTAGCGTTGAAAACTATTTTTTGAAATTATACAATCTTTACAAGAGCTTTCGAATAAAGCTTAATCGAATTTTATTTTTGCTCTGAGTCTAAAGATATACCATATTATGCAAAATATGTAACGCAGTTAAATTTACTAAAATGGCGACACTTTTTACTACACTATTCGGAAAGCATCGGAGTTCGTTTTCAGCTTATGAAATTCTTTAATTCTTTAGCTATCCAGTGGTATAATTAGATTTTAGATGTTGGTGATAGTTACGTAGCTATAACACCAAACTGTATACCCCAATTTTGTTATCATCTGTTTTTTGAACTGTCCCCCCTATGTAGGCAATTTTAAAGACGTATTCACGTCAAAAACTTAACATAATTTATGTAGAGCTAACCTAAAAAAATGTTGTCGTGACTAATATGTATATTCATGCCAAATTACAGATTTCTAGTACTAAGGATTTCTGAGCTAGACTACAGACGGATAGACAGACAGACGGACGGAAGGACGGACGGACGGTTCCTAGTTGGTTGGTAGGTTCCTAGTTTACTTCGGAACTTTAAAAAATGGTCCATTACGTAGACATATTCACGTAAAACATATACGGCAGTGTCCACAGAAAAATGACCCATTTTTTATCATTGTTATTAGTCAGTATAGTGGTATTTGTGTCCCATAGCTCCTGCAGCTGCTTCTATATTAAATCATATATGGAGTAATATTTTAAAAACCCAATAATGTAGTAATAACGTATACAAAGTCGTCAACAATGGAAGGGCAAAAAGTTAATGAAGATCAGGTTGGATAACTCAATATAGACGTTCTAAAAGGCCTAATAAAAAATGGATCAAACATTTTTGGGTTCCCCAGTGTAAGGTCGGATATTTTTCGGTTTGTTTAAAATAACCTATATTTGGGATGTTTTTAAGTAAATAGAAGTCTATAAAATTGCTTTGGATCTGCTGGATGCTGTAGGCAGTACCTGCCACGTATCCACTGTCCGTCACAATTCGTGTCGGCTATTTTTCACATTCATAACTATTTTTGGAATAAAGTTTCTTATCGCATTACATGGACGGATTTAGAGGATAGGGGGCTAGGCGAAAAAAGTATAAGAATTTTCTGCCACGAGTTTCCATCACGAGTTTGTCTTTAGTTTGGCCGTCCGTCCGTCCGTCTTTAGTTAGTCGAGTGGTTAGCGACCCTGACCACGCAATCGTCGGGGTTCGGTTTCGATCCCTGACGGGGACAAGCATTTTTGTGATGAGCATAAATGTTTGTATTTCCGGGTCTGGGTGTTTATTAAATATATTCCAGTATTTATATATGTATTTCTATGTATTAGTATCGTTGACTAACTCCCATAACACAAGCAATAATTTGTTTACTTTGGAGTTAGATCTGTAAGTGTAATTTGTCCCGTGAATATTTATATTTAGTGTTGTGTCTGATTTTTCGTTTAGTGTCTTTCTTTAGTCTTAATTTTAAAAAGCTCCTAAATAAACTTGTAACATGAAATAGTTAAATAATAATAAATAATAAATAGTTAAAAAGGGCCATCTGAGAAAGGGGAGTGAGAGATGAGGGTGAGATGGGGAGAAGGGGGAAGGAGAAGCTGTGAGTAGGGGAGGGGAGAGCAAGAAAGAAGGCGAAAAGAAAAAAAGGAAGAGAGAGAGAGAGGAGCGGGATGAGGCGGAGAACAGAAGGGATAAGGATAAAGAGAAAAAGGGGAAAATGGAAGGAAATAAGGGAAAAACGGGTAAAAGGACGAAACGGAGGAAGGGAAAAAGAAGTAACGGGGAGGAAAATAAAAAAAATAGGAAATGAACATTTTTTGGCGTATACATGTATATGTATATGTATGTATATGTATATGTATGTGTATATATATATATATATATATATATATATATATATATATATATATATATATATATATATATATATATACTTGGTATTTTTGCGTCAGGAATAGGCATCCAGTGGTATCTCTACAATCTGTAAAAAAAACACATTGACTTAGGCTTAATAGGAATTCTTTTTTATTGTAAAGAATATTTGTCTCATATAACTTTTAAAAAAATAAAATCCACCCAGAAGGGTACGAAAACAGAGATGACAGATTTTTCACTTACTGATTTTTCGTCGGTTTAATTTTTTGTTAAGATATTATGAAATGCCATAATTAATTAAAAATAAACGAATTTCAAATAATTTAGAGGACGAGTATAATAAACAAATAAAATTATAATAATTACCGAACATTAAAAATAAATTAATTGAATTTCAAAATAAATTTGTTCTATTTTAAATGAATTTGAATAAATTTTAAATTAGTAAAACTCAATATTTAATTAAATACGGATAAATTAATAAAGAGTTGTCATAATGTCATTTATGTTTTTTTCATCTATGATGACTGATGATGATGATATTGTACCTAGTACTTAAACTGTGGCAGATTCGGTCATCTCATAATCTAACGATTGCAATCAACTGCTAATTTTACATAAACATTCTTGAACTGGAGAATTCTTAGTGTCACATAAAAACAAAAAAACATTGATCCTACATTTACATTTGCTCTACATTTACCAATATGAATATATTTTTACAATTCCTCTCTTTATCGTCGGCACTAGGAGAAACTCTCTCACAATGATTATTTTAAATTTAAACATTTATACTATTTTACAATTCACAAAATATATATTGTTTTTAATTAAATAGCCGACCGGTTCCCATTTTGTTGCATT
Source organism: Apodemia mormo (assembly GCA_036924255.1). Lineage (NCBI taxonomy): Eukaryota > Metazoa > Arthropoda > Insecta > Lepidoptera > Riodinidae > Apodemia > Apodemia mormo. Next base: position 9,905,846 of record JAUPFN010000003.1, read on the forward strand.
TTCAGGGCTAAAAACTTAAATTGTTAACAAATATTTTGTGTTGTAAGCGTTAATAATAGTCAATAGATGTTAAAATAAGGATAAATTTCACCAACAATTATTATCACAAAAGTATAAAGATACAATATTTTTTTAAAAGCCCGTTGTTCCCGTGTTGGACCCGGGCTTAAAGAATAGGGTGACTTCCGTTCTGACATGCAGGTCGTAAAAGGCGACCGATTGGCTATGCGAGTCAATACCATCGTGGCTAGTAGGTGGTAGAGGTCTGCACGGTCTCGCCCGGTCCGGTCTGGTACCACCGACTTACCTATTCCTGCCGCAATAGCGTCATTGCTAGTCACCGTTGTGTTCCGGTTTGGAGGGTAAGGTAGCCGGTAAACTTATGCACGTGGCATTAGATCTCTCCACAAAATAGCAACGCACCATTAACATCTTTGATATCTATAGGCGATGGTTGAGACTTTCCATCAGGAGACCCATCTGCCTGTTTGCTTTCTTATGAGATAATAAAAAAAGCAGTAAAACTGAAGCAACCGACTTCCCATTCTCCATATCTCCAGAACCCTGCATTAAAAGGGTTTTTGGCGAATCCTGCGCAATCACCTATTTTTTTCGGAATAAAAAGTAGCCGATGTGCTATTCCAGTTCATTATCTACCTGCGTACCAAATTTCATTTAAATCCGGTTAGTAGTTTTTGCCTTATTGAGTAACAAAAATCCAAACTTCCGCATTTATAATATTAAATGATATAAATAATATAATACTATCGCTGGACAAATCACACGAATTGATCTAACCCCAAAGTAAGCAAATTAATTGCTTGTGATATGGGTGTTAGTTAACGATACTAATATATATATATACTGTTCAATACGTTATAAAAGCCCAAACACAGAAATACAAACACCTATTGCTCATCACACAAATACATAGTTATCCCTATCGGAAATCGAACCCAAGCCCCATGGATTCCTAGTTAGGTTCGTTAACCACTCGACCAACGGGATGGTCAAATCCGGTCCGGTCCGGTATTTTTTTTATTTTACCATTTATTTTATACTAGCTGTTGCCAGCGACTTCGTCCGCGCGGACTTCGTTTACTCCGCACAGCACCTCCCCCGTAGATGATAGCGTGATAATATGTAGCCTATATATTTACACGACCTGTTAGTAATATTCATGCAAAATTTGAAGTAAATACATGCAGTACTTTTTGAGTTTACCCTGGACATACATACAGACAAACAGACAAAAATTCTAAAAACTATATTTTTGGCTTCGATATCGATTGTAGATCACGCCCCAAGTATTCTTTTAAAAAATATTCAATGTACCGTTTTGACTTTCCTACGATTTTATTATATGTATATAGATTAGCAATAATTTAAACCTATAGGTTACCTATAGCTAATACCGGATCGGAAACGCAGCCACGCATTGATTAGTTTGTCTCTTAAAATATTAATGATGATAAAAACACAAAGCTTACACTGAATAATATTCAATTTTTATAACAAAAGGCAGCCACCGAGGTCACATAATCACAGTTATTACAGGTTAGTTCGGAGTTGTTACAGTGTAACCGCAGCCTAATCGTCTCTAACGACTATCTCCCGTAATTTGGGCGGACAGACCACAAAGTCCACAACCTTTCTTAGCAAATTAGGCGAAGTTGACTCACGAATTTACCCACTTATTGCGCAAGTTGAAATGAGCTTAAGTAGGTTTGACGCACTTAAGGCGAGGCATCGCGACAAACGGGAAAAAACTGATTTGTTTAATCACGTTTTTTTTTATATTGATTGTTAAATAACAATTTTACAAAAATTACACGATATACCTGAAGATATTATCTAAGGAATGTACTAACGTATTACATGATCGAGTGTACTTAACTCGATCATATAAAATTCCGAAAACAGGCTAAAAAATCTCTAAAACAAATAATGTGTTAATCATATTTCTAATCTTCCACATGATTTTTATATGGTGATATTTAGTTATAAATACAAAAAAGAATGTGCTAAATTTTGGTTTTCAGGTGATATCCTATATTTATTTATCCGAAAATTAACACGTTTCTCAGCGGTTTCAGAACATACTGCGCCACCCATTTCGTATAGAATTGACGCGTGTCGAAATACCTCGCCTTAAGAGGAATATTTAAGAAAAATATTACGTTACAATGTAATTTAAGTGTAGTAAACTGCTTTAGATTCTGAATTCAGGATTCGAGAGATATAAGAGGTTGGTTGGTTCCTGATCTACTTCTTGACCTGGATTTTAAATCAGACCTTCACTAAACTTATATGGTACCAAATAGAAAGGTGTGTGCAGACCACACGACAGAAGTGAAAGCTTCATGATAGGTTAATAATAATTAATTTACTTTAAAAATTAGTTTAATTAACATTAATAGTCATTATTACAAATGAAACCGTCACTAACGAATATAATAATTACGCGGTGACTATATCTCTTTTAGTCAACTCGGGCCGACTTAGCCCGAACAAGCGTTACATAGTCGAGCGTGACGGCTCAGTCAATGCAAACAAAATGAAGAGCTTACTGCGCCTGAAGAAGTTTTTCACCCCCGGTTCTCGCGGGGTAGGCAAAGTAAGCAAAACGTCTATAGACTTTCGAATTCACCACGATTCACCGGTTTGTCGGTTTATGTGATATGAGTTTGATTCCCATTGCCGCATTTTACCGACCTGATAACGATTATCGATTATTTCTAGTGATAACTGGGACCTATGACTTTACGTGCTTATTCCAGGCACGGGGATGGTAGCACACCATTCGCCGAACTCTGAACTGATACTGAGATCTTGGTATTCAAGGAAAACCTGAAAATAAATCTCTAACACTTTTGCTCTACCCGGGGATCCAAAGCGGGACCAGACTTGAACCGAATAGGCTATCTATCCTATATGCCGAATATCCTCTAGACCACGACACAGTCGAAGAAACCAAAAGAAGTTTTCATTTCCACAAAAGGCATTTTGCAAATTCCATACATAACGGAGTTATGCCCATACATAATCAAACATAAACATTAATATTTAGGGACTCTTCTTTATTATTATCTTTAGTTGGACTGGGCTCCATTTTAAATTCGACTTTCTACAATCCCACCAAGCAGTTTATAAGAGGTGAACGACGGACGAACATTACCAATATAATTACTAGGTAGAGTCCGGGAACCGGCTCAGTTTTGACGCCACCGCTTCACCTATCCTTACCGCCAGAACTTGGTAACCGTTAAATTTTCAAACCTAAATCAACGCAAGTACATATAGAGCGTTTTATAAAGGTTTGGTTCTACCTTAACCTCGAACGGTTTCTTTATGGAGCAAAATTGTAAGGGTTTTGAATCAATAAAACAATTTATAGATATTTTTCACAAATATTCCTTTGTAACATCAAAGGAATATTTGTGAAAAATATCTATAAATTGTTTTATTGATGTTAGCCGCACCCAATTTCGTCTGCACTGTGTTTGGGGCCATCCATAAATTACGTCACACGAATTTCATGAATTTTTTGACCTCTCCCCATCCTTGTCAAAGCTGGTTACATTTGCGAGACCCCCCCCCCCCCCCAACCTACTGTGATGTCACATATTTTGCAATTTTACATTTAGAAAAAAGAATGATAAGGGTCCATACTTTGACCTCAAACGCAACACATGATGATAGCTGCTTACCGTATTGTTATACATTATTAATTTCTTCTGGAATGTAAATTTGTATCACGGACACATTTTTAATGTTAAAATTCACGAAAATCCTACAAATATTTTTTGTATTATTTTTTGAATTCACAATAATTATGAATTTGTAATTACATTCTATTTAAACAATTCACGTCGCATTTTATCGTCACCATAGATATAATACGTTTTTGTATCTCTCATCACGAAGATTTAGTTGATTTTAACCACTTAAAAGTTAAAGGACGAACAACTTCTGTTTACTAGTTTATTGGTCTTTTATCGCATACATTTTGGAGAGTGCGCTGCGGAATGGCACGACTTAATTCCGCCGTCCCCATTTTTCTATCGATCGTTGATGCGCACAGATTCTAGGCATCGCCATATGGAGGACGTTTCAAAATTTTTTATAATGACTTCCAAAATAACGTTTCAATTGATTACAATTGCTAAAAATCTAATCAGCTCTAAAAAAACTGCGTTTGATGTGAAAGCGGCGAGGGATTCCGAGTTCGTTGGTATAAAGTAAAAAAATGGTTTAAAATAACTTTTAGATAATAATTGTTTAAAATAACTGATTGATTTCAAAACCTAATCAGCTCTTCTGTTAAAAAACTGCTTCTAATACGGTAAGTTGGATCAAAATCCGTTGATTCTTTCAATAGTAAAATTTTTTGATAAAAGTTTTTTTTTATATTTCTTCGAAATTTTTTAACCTCTCAATTTTGAAGCCACTAAAACATCTTAGAGCTCCAAAATTGCGTTAAACATAATTGGAAAGATCAAAATTAATCATAATTTTAAAAATAAACAGCTTTTAAAAAATTAAAATACTGTCCGCCATGTGTGGCCGCGTTTCCGATACGATAGTAATTTAAAAAAAATGTTGACGCGTCAAAATAACTTACAAAAAGTTTTATTAGATGACGTACTTCTGATTTCTGATTTCTGTCATTTTTACAAACTTTAGATTTTTGAACTCTGAGCTCAAAAATCTATGCTTAGATACAGTTTTACTTGTTTGAACTAAAAATACCTTAATTTAGTGGGAAGTTTCAGGGATTGCCTGCAAGATCAACCGGTTTATAACGTTTTCTTATTGTATTATATTTATACCGATTACTCAAAGGCGCTTAAATCGATTTGGATTTTTTCCATTTTAATTAAGTGTAGTGCTAATTATTAGCAGATTTAGATATATACAGAATATTGGGAGTTAATTATATGCAGAGCATTACTGCGAGTAAATTTTTATTGTATACAAAGTACCAATTGTCGCTAGTTTATTTTTTGTGTGTTCAGATGTAGAAACATAATCGCCGCGTTACATAAACTGTTGCGATAAACTTTCTTTATAATAAACCAGAAAATCAATTCGTAATTGTCTCGGATGGATTCACAAACTGAATATCGGAGTGCGGTTTTCTTAACTTCAGCTTACGTGGAACTAGGTGTACAAATAGACTCGATACTTTTTTATTTAAAATCGATTTCCGAATGAAACTAAGCCATTAGGTGCATATTTTTGTTGTCTTATTAGTCTAATGGTAAAGGCGTCAACAGAAAAAGTATCTTCACGCCCGCATCCCCGAAGAGGTAGTTAGAGATACAAAACAAATACACCTACGATTAGCCGAAGATTGTTCCACAATGTGATAGATAGCAAGCCTATCGCCAACCAGGCACTTATCCAATTCCAGACAAAGTCGTTTTTATCAGAAAACTAAAAAAACTCATTTTTAATTGCCCGACCTGGGAATCGAACCCGGACCTCGTGTGGTCAACACCGACACCGGACCACTAGACCACAGAGATGATTAATAATATGTACTTTAGAACGGTTCCTGGGTTCGAGATCCCGGATCCGATTATCCATACTATCCATACTAATATTATAAATGTGAAAGTCTGTCTGTCTTTCTGTTACGCTTTCACGGCTAAACCGCTGGACTGATTTTCAAGCAATTCAGCATGGAAATAGTTAAATATCCCAGGTCAAACATAGACTATTTTTTTTTCAAAAATCAACCCCTAAGGGCCTGAAATAGGGGATGAAATTTCTATGAAAAACTATACCGACGACATATTAATCTACTCACGGGCTACGCGGGTCATCTAGTACTTAATATTGTAAATGCAAAAGTCTGTCTGTTACGCTTTCAGGGCTAAGTCGTTGAACAGGTTTTTAAGATAAATTATAAATAAATAAATATTCGTGGGACGAATTACACTTATACACACCTACTGATCTAACCCCAAAGTAAACAAATTATTTGCTTGTGTTATGGATGTTAGTCAACGATACTAGTACATAGAAATACATAATATATAAATACTAGAATATATTTAATAATTAGATAATTTTCCAGAAGATAGTTAAATACAAGGGACAGGCTACATTTATTTCAAAAATCAACACCCAAATTTTTTTTATAAGATAGCAAACAAGCAGATGGGTCTCCTGATTTTTGTTTTTTACTATCGATAGGTAAGCGCTTGACCTTGATCTGAGGCCTAAGATGGAACGCGCTTCCCTAGAAGGTACCTGTTCACTCTTCTCTTGAAGATCCCCAGATTGTACTCGTCCGGGAACACAGACTCAGGAAGCATGTTCCAGTCCTTTGCAGTTCGAATGAAGAATGTTGAGTCGAATCGCTTTGGAACGTCCACCACATAATGATGCCTAGAATCTGTGCGCCTCGACGATCGATAGAAAAACGGGGATGGCGGAATTAAGTCGTACAATTCCGCAGCGCACTCTCCAAAGTGTTTCCGATAAAAACCGATAAACTAGCCACTCTGCGGCGATGAGCGAGACTCTGGAGTTTTTTCCTACCAGATCATCGTCGTTTATGAGCCTCTTGGCACGCCTCGCTATCGCCTCAAGTGTCTCCAGCTGATATTTGGCGGATCCATCCCAGAGGTGATAGCAGATGGAATATACGAACGGACTTGTGTCTTATTAAGGTTGAGCAACTCTTTCCTGGTGGAGTCAACCATCGCCTATAGACACCAAAGATGTTAATGGTGCGTTGCTATCTTATGGCAAGGTCTAATGCCATATGCATAAGTTTACCGGCTACCTTTACCTCCAAACCGGAACACGACAGTGACAAGCACTGACGCTATTGCTGCAGGAATAGGTGAGGTGGAGGAGGTAGAGGAGGTGGAGGTAGGAGGTGGTACCAGACCCGAGCGAGACAATGCAGAACTCTACCACCTAGCACTTGTACTGTTTTACTTCTTTTTTTTACTAACACCAACTGTTTTCCGTTTTAACGTTTTTTAGTAATTAGCCACCATATTTAGTGTTCAAAGTAAAACCTAAAGGGCTAAATCAAGGGATGAAACTTTGTAAGGTTGTGTTAATGACATGTTACTATACTTGCGGACGAAGCCGCGTGGGGTAACTTAGTATGTATATATTTTTTGGTTAAAAAAGCTACTTAATCGAAGTAATTCTTTCTTTGAGGGTTTGGTTACATATACAGGCTGACTGGTAAAAGATTGTACATATTAAAAGGGGGTAGAGGGGGTTAAGTACATAATTCTAATACCAAAAATGTATTAAAATAGGTACTTAAATTTCGAACTAATTCTCCGTCTAAAATTTTTAATATTGACACCCAAGCACGACGCAATAGAAGTTCATTCGATTTACTAGACTAGTACTCGTGCAGTGACATTACTTTTTGAATATTATTACATTAATTTCGTTGAGGTTTACTGTATTAAAAAATATCTTCAAAGAAGTAAGTAGGTAGGTAGAAGTTCATTCAATGTACTGGACTAAAGAGTGTTAGTACATCGTGCAGTGACCATGCTTTTTGAATATTATTACACTAATCATTGAGGTTTACTGTATTAAAAAAAATATCCTCGAAGAAGTAGGCAGAGGTACAACCAATGCACCCACGATAAGCCGAAGTTACTCTGTCCACAATGTGATAAATGGCAAGTGTATCGCTAGTCGGGCACCTATCTAATCCCGAAAAACGTTGTTTTTATCAAAAAATCAAAAATCGACCGGAAAATGAACCCGTGACCTCATTTTATCAACACCGTCACGGAACCACCAGACCACAGAGGGATTATATTTCTATTTCTTATTTATACTTATGTAATTCTTCTTACGTCTTTTAATATATACAATTTTTTACCGGTCACCTGTATTTGGCAAAGATATCCATTCCAGAAGTACACGAGGTTGGAAGTCGATTGCTTCAACTGCGTTTAAATCATATTTATCCGATCGCTTTTTCGAACATCTACGTAACATCTCGTTACAATTATGATTGCCCTATCGAAGCACGCGACTAGGAGCAACCGCAATGATTTCCGAACAATTGGAACTATCACTTGTTTGTTTGTTCTTAGTTACAATTATTGTTTGCGGTTACATTGGCGATTACGATTAGACGCTTAAAGTCAACAATCTAATCTAATGTATAAAGCTGGGTCTGTGGTGTGCCTTCCTTTTGAGAGACGATGTTATTTATTTATTTATTTAAATTTATGCACAATTACAGTACAATGGATGACTTAATGCCCATTGGCATTCTCAAACAGCCAACCCAAAGCAATAGCAAGAAAATTAGGGTGCAATCTGATAATTAAAATGTATAATACCTATAATATACAGTGTACCCCAGAATACCTATAAGAAGCCGGGGCGTGGCGGTCGTACACATTGAGTAGCTGATGTAAAAAATATTTAGAATCGATTTAGAGTCGAAAAAAAATTGTATTTGTGTAATACAAAATTAAAAAAGTTATTAAATATGTTATCGGTATTAGCAACCCTAATTTACCGAACGGCGTCGTCATAACAAAGATTATGCTTCTATCTCACTCATTCACTTTATGTCCATTAATAAAATTTTATAACTTTTTTTTTAAATTTTAGTATTAAACAAAAAAAAATTTTTTTCGACTTAGATTTTTTAAAATATTTTTACATCAGCTACTCAATGCGTATGACCGCTACGCCCCGGCTTCTTATAGGCATTCTGGGGCACACTCCACAATAATATATAATGAAATAAAATATATACAGATAAGCACAAAGATGCGTTCGCTTTTGGGGTATTTTTACAACTGTATACCCAAAGCCGAAGTTACTTAGTCCCATATTGTAATAGGTGGCAAGTCTGCCAACCGGTAATTCATGCAATCCCAGGAAATGCTGTTTTTATCAGAAAAATGAAAAATGTTGAAATGCCCGACCTGGGAATCAAACCCGAGACCTCATGCGATCACCACCGACATTAAACAACGAAACCACACAGGCGACAACGCTTTTGAGGTTCTGTATTCAAACGGTAAGAGTGGAAGCCTATTATAAGGGCTCCCCGTCCCAGTTATCGCAAATTATCGTACTCCTTATGATTGCTAAATTCAACGACGAAATCACCACTCCTCAGCCGACACGTCAGTGAGTTGTAGTTTAGTGATGTCTAACAACGTTTCTATTATCCTCTGAGTATTAAAAGACTAACTGCTGCACGCGACTTCGTTTGCGTAAAGTAAATCGATTTTAATTATCGTTTGCGGAAGTTTTGACCGCCCCGTTGGTCGAGTGATTAGCGACCCTGACTACGCAGTCGACGGGGCTCAGATTCGATCCCCGATGAGGACAAGCATTTATGTGATGGGCATAAATGTTTGTATTTCCGAGTTTGGGTGTTTATTAAATATATTATAGTATTTATATATGTATTTCTATATATTAGTATCGTTGACCCATACCACAAGCAAATAATCTGCTTACTTTGTAGTTAGATCAGTAAATGTAATTTCTATGTTATTACTGGAAATCGTATATTACAATAGGTTCCAAATTAACATCCTGCAACGGATATTTTGCCCTCTCCTACGGTAATAACGTAAAACAGTAATGGAATTTCATGTGTTTTATCATAGGATAGTAACAGGACAGTGTCACTCCCGATAGAAAGTAATAAACATCGCAAACAAACACCAAAGCTATTAATGGTACGTTTCTGCTTGACGTTATGGCTGTAAGAAACGTTGCAGAACCAAGTAAAAGCGACATTTGTGAAACGTTTAAGCTAAGTAATCTTATCGCAATCACAGAAAGCCACTTTGGTCACAGTATACTGGAGACTAACAGTAGTCAATCTATGTACATGTGACATTCGAGCAAAGCACACACATACACCTCTCACGGACGCGAAATCTCGGAATGGTTCGGGACAGTTTGTTCCGCACCAGTCCGAGATATCGCGTTCTGTTAGTCTCTGAGTATTCTGTGCTTTGGTCCTCTATCTTCTCTTTACATTTTTACTTTTTTGTTTATTTTATTAACACAAATTTAATTTTTTTTAACCTCCAAAAACTGATTGTAGTTTTGCAGATGTTACCCGCTTCACAACAGACATCGATTTTTTAGAGAAATACAGTGGATCCTCGAGAACACGAAATTTTATTGTAACGCAATCCTCAGTAAATCTAAGTGTACCCTGAAAAACTTTAAAAACAACTAAGCAAAAATATCGACACGCAGTATACATATACAGTATACGTATGTATACCTAGCGATCAGTACAATCGTCGGAATCGATCATATGGCAAAGAAGAATTTCACCACGTGGATCCTGTCGACACTAACTCAGCGGTAAAGAACCTTTAGTGTCTTCTAATCGTGTGTATAGATAGGTCATATTATGTAGGTTTAGTACATACTAGCGACCCACCCCGGCTTCGCACGTGTAATAGTTCATTTTTTAGTCGCAGTTTAGCATCGGTTTGTTGCATCGAGCATATGAATTAAATTTAAATGTAACACCCATCGGTGTACCGTTTGAATTTGATTTCTCGCACGTTAGTTTTTATATTGGACATTCATATAAAATTAATGATGTAAAAGACTATCATAATGTTCATGAAGTTTTTAAAGTAACTAACATATTTAATTTGATAAGAATAATCAATACCGAATCTATCTAAATAACTCTTCAGTTACCACAATATAAGTGACCATATTTTTAGAAGTTAAAATGGGTGTAGTGAACTATCATCAAGAGATAAACATATACCATCGCAAAGTTTTCTATAGACCTATAAATTTTGAATAATCCCACCATACATTGTTTTGTTATATCACAAAGTGATTTGGCAGCGTATTCGATAAAAACTCCCAGTCTAGTCGGCTTAATTTTTTCTGACTTTTTCAACAATAACTGTCGTATTTTAACCAATTTACATCAAATCTCAACAAATTATACACTGAAAACTTCCTCATGAATTCGTATTTTTAATTTATGAGATGAGTAGAGACGAAAAATTACCCATAATGAACTGTAAAACACATATTATAAAAAATATAGTATATTACCACTTCACTGAAATTTATTGATAGAAAATAAAACCACTATTAAATTATAATGACGTATTTAAGGAAAAAGTATCACAAAGAAAACCAAATTCACAATTGATAATTTATATTTGAAGTGTAGGTAATCTCGATACTACGGAACGTCTTATCACCTCCAAGTCTAGACGCCATTTATGTCGTCGTATGTCTGAGACGTTCCAATTTCAAAAACATTCAAATCGTATTCTTTTTAAATGTCATTTATTTGACCACATCAGCGCGTGCCTGCTAATGGAAAGCTTACGGAACCGTTCTTCCAAGTACTGCCACGATTTGAGATCGACATGCAATTCTCATATTTATTAATATTGTGATAAAAACTGTTTTTACGTGCATGTTTTTGGGAATCGAATCTGACGAAAAATTGTTTTGACGCTATCGCTTATCAGTCAGCATTATTAACTCGGGGGTTTCGATGTTTTATCCACTTATCTTGTTTCCAGTGTTCCGAATTAAAACATTAGTTTATGTTTTAAGCTTAAAGAATTCGATTATTGCTAATCGATTTCCGAATACCAATATATCAGATGTGCCTAACGGTTGAATAGTGTGTTAATACTTTTCTATTACGGATTCAATCAACATAAATTAGTTTTAATTTGGGCGATGGAATTCATCTTGACTTGTTATGCGTGAAATGATGATCTATTCTTTTGATTGCCGAGACTTCATTTTGTTTATATTTCAATATTGAAATAGCTTCTAATAAGGCTTATAGACAAACGGGTTTGACTCTGATTATGTTTTTTCTAAGGGAATGAGAGAAAGTTTTTTGGAGTGGCTTACGTTTCGTTACGGTACGTAGATGCGTTTATTCTGCTATTATTATCATACGGATTCCTAATAATTCAAGTAGGTACTTTAAAATTTAAAGTACCGCCACGTAAAGAAAACCTTTCCCTGCTGAGGAAAAAGATTATTAATTGATGTGGTTTACTATAATTAATCTTGAGTTCACCGTTTTGTCGACTTTCAAGAGAAACAAAAACCATATTTTCTAACCTTAACGGCAATCGTTCATTTACATCGATAACAGAGAGCCATCTCCTTTATTTTGTTTCTTCGTTCTTACGTTCGTTCTTCTAAACCTACCAAGTTTCACTTTAAAAACTTCGTGATCTACAGCTGGAGCAGCTAACTCCTAGGTTTACGTGACAATCATAACTGACTTAAGGCAGTTGTCAAAACTTGAATAGTTAGGTAACTGTGCCTAAAATAAATTGATGGACGTTAGATTTCAATTAAATAATATATGAGTAGCTAAGAACATAGAGTGGAAAAACAAAAATTGATTTGTGTTAAAAACAAACTTTAGTTTTTGAGTTTGAATATAGTTATGTGGTAATAACTTGTTACAATTAAATGCAATTAAAAAAATCTCAAAAAAAAATTCTAAATTAACAACAAGGACTATAAGCTTCAGCATGAAACTATATATGGCTTTGAATGGAGTATCGTGAAAATTTTAATTTGCATATACGGCTTCACAATCATTAAATAATCACTTTGCCGGCAAATAAGCCAAACTGCATAAAGTGCCGTCTCGGTTTGTTGGAGTTTCAACTAGGCTAGATGTCGGGTTCCACAAATATCTGCGGAGCGACAACATTCCTTTAGTATAGTAAGTAATTTACCTGACTTGAACACACGATCAGAAACTGCGGGTTTGAAATCAATCAATGCCATCTACTCTGTTTCATAACTTCGCAAGCAAGTGTTAACTATGCACATTTATACCATATACAAGAAAATTTTTCATCCCATTGCAAGAAAGAAAACGGTGCCTGCAAGGTCCGAATCTAGTAGGTAGATTAACTTCACCTATGTACTGGTTGTAAATATTACAGCTTGAAGGGAGTTATATTTGTACAGATTTTCCTTAGATAGTAATCTTATAGGTGTACCGAAGCCTTTAGCCTTTTGTTTAGCCTCCGCGTAGCCTGTAAAAAGCTGGAAGTTCTCAGCAGGGTCAAGCAACATTTCACACCGGCACTCTAAATAAGGCGTTAATCCGGCCTCATATGGAATACTGCTCTCATTTATAGGCGGAGGCTTCTCAGTATCAGCTCCTTCCTTTTGGTCGCATTCAACGTAAAGCGGCTGAAATCGTCGATAACAGGACTATTTTAAATCGGCTTGATTTTTTGGCGTTACGTAGAGATGTGGCATCACTCTGGATCTTTTATCGACTCTATCGTGGGGACTATTCCGAGGAACTGTTTGGATTAATTCGTGTCACTAAATTTCTCCATCGAACATTCAAAGTACTCACCATCTCAATGTCTGGAAATCCACAGTCGTGCGATTTTCAAGGCATTTTTTGCCCCATACTACTATTCCTATGCGTTAGTTATCGGCAGATTTTTTCCAAACGGATGCGACTTAGGGACCTTCAAAAAAAAAGTTCACAAGATATATAGGTATAACATATTTTTATATATAACAGATTTATTATTTTTTTTGGTTTAGGAGGGATTTGTTTTGAATTCCTGTTTGGTCCTATTTAAATTTAATAAGATCTGATGTAGGGGTTTAAAGTTAAACGAAATTGGAAGTCGGTTGTTGCAATGTTACGGTGCTTAAAATGTAATTTTTGTTAAAAAAATATTTTATTACGTGTTGACCATTAAAATAAATTTTCTATAATTGCAATATTAAAAATATATAATATTTGAATTTGAAGTCTTTTTAAGTAATTTAAACACACTTTTTGTTCTATGTTAACTATCCATAATTTACTCATATTCTGTAATTTTGTAACTCATTATATTGTAATTTTACTCAGTAAGTTTAACAATAATTGTGTAAAAAATTAGCATTGTTCAACTTCATCTTTATCTTTTTGTGTGCTAGGGTGACTAGTCGTATTTATACATCGTGTAAGGGACGGACGGTCTACCGAAAATCAAAACTATAGATTTAGACAAACGATTCGGAGATAAAAACCGTTGGAAATTCGTATGGGAAAATTTTGATTTTTTTGACAAATTTTTTGCCTCAGTTTTGTATAATTTGTTGTATGCAAATACTACAGTGTTTCTTTCTAAAAAATAGTAAAATTTAAGGAAATGCACAAAATAAGCAATGTGTTATGCGCGACATACTGCACAAAGTTCACAGTTGGTTTCCGTAGGTTCAGGTTCAGAGTTCCGCAGGCGCGACAAGTCCTAGCAATGTAACTAAAAATTTACGGTTTTCGAATTTTTACCTTTACTGTAGAAGTCGTAGGCTTGACCTCTGGGGAGCTACTCCTTGGTAGCGATTAAATTGGTATCGGTGCTCAGTGACTTCATTTACTATAAGTACTAATTTTAAAAAGAAAAGCTATTTCTTCAAATAATTTTGTTTATTCCGTACCATATCCGCAAATTTGACATACATTTTTCTCCTCTTTTGTAAACAATACACATTTTATAAATTCAATTTATATTAAAATATAAAATCTGACAAGTGGTTTGTAATAAATTGTAACACCAAATCAGCTACTTCCCAAGGTTCCACGGCTGAAGCTAGGCCGTCCCTTGTCTAACTTTTATAAGAACTGCCTACTCTTAACCACGAGATACGAATCTAAATTCGACAAGTGATTTTTTCTTTTACATTTGAGGAGGTTGTCATTTATTGAGTTTGTCACAAGTGTAGTATTCACATTTTTTAAAATAAAACAATGAACATTCCATGATTACTACCACATCATGTCGCAAACTTCGATGTTCCAAAAACCCAACGAAAAATGGACACTACGTAACACTCTAACCTAGACTTGGATAACACAAACATTATTCGACAAACTATTAGACTGCAGCCTGAATGGATCTAGCAAACATCTATCTAGCATTGGGTGAATAGGCATAACAATTCAACAATAACAATTTCCCCGTGTTGGTTCCGGGCTCCTTTGAAGAATAGACCAACTGCCGTTCTAGCAGGCAGGTCGTAAAAGGCGACCGATTGGCTATGCGTGTCACTACGATCGTGGCTACTAGGTGGTAGAGTTCTGCATTGTCTCGCCCGGGTCTGGTACCACCGCCTTACCTATTCCTGCCGCAATAGCGTCAGTGCTTGTCGCTGTCGTGTTCCGGTTTGAGGGAAAGGTAGCCGGTAAACTTATGCATGTGGCATTAGACCTCGCCATAAGATAGCAACGCACCATTAACATCTTTGGTGTCTATAGGCGATGGTTGACTCTTTCCATCAGGAGACCCATCTGCTTGTTTGCTATCTTATGATATAAAAAAAAGTTTGATTTCTTTTCTTTGGCGGGCTCAAAGAAAAAAGATTGAAGTATTAGATTATTTCGTCATTGAGCTCGCCCCGATAGACATCCGAAACGTGACAATCTTGTCACTAAGAAAAATGTCTATTTATACCACGGACTAAATGGATACGCCTTTAAGACAATTTCTTAGTTTGTCAGTGTAGCTTGCGTTTACTCACAAAAACACAGAGTACTACACTACTTACCGATGAAATAAATTACTTCAAGGGTAATTTTTAAACCTTGTCATCTCAATCTGTACAATAAAACCGTACAACATGGTTTAATTATATTTTTTCAGATATAGATTCTATTTTTCACGATATAGATTGCCTCTGTGGTCTAGTGATCCAGCGTTGGCGTCGACCACATGTGGTCCCGGGTTCGATTCCCGGGTCGGGCACTAAAAAAAATATGTTTTTTCTGTTTTCTGATAAACACAAAGTTGCCCGGAATCGGAACGTGCCCGGTTGGCGATAGGCTTGCCACCTATCACATTTGTGGGACCTCTGCCTACCCCTTCGGGGATACGGGCGTGAGGATACTTTTTTTTCATGATATAATACATCTACAAATGTATGACATTTTTGACAGTGATAGGAGAGTTTTCTCATATACGCGGCGACACTAAATAAATACAAACATTTATGCTCATCACACAAATGCTTGTCCCCGTTGGGGATCGAACCCGAGCCCTGTTGATTGCGTAGTCAGGGTCGCTAACCATTCGACCAACGGAGCGGTCAATGGCGTGTCTATTAGTATTCACGTGGTCTGAGATTTATACCATCAAAATTAAATCTACGGCCATGTGAGTTCGTAAATATACAGATATTCTTTGCATCGACTATGTAGTACTACAAAGTTGAACTCTCACTCCCATATACATATGTGAACGCAATGATATTATATGTTACTATTGTTATAAGCTCATTGTGTGAACTAAATGGCTGAACCATTTTTAGTGAAATTTGGCATGGAGATACTCAAGACCTAGGGTCATAAGCTAACACAGGAGAGACTAAAATATGTGATGAAATATTATATCAATAAATTGGATTGTTTCCATCGTCGGCACTTGGTGAAACTGCATTTTAAATTATGTATTACAAATAAACTCACTTGTACTTCCAGTTCACGTATATTTTTAATTTGTTACTATTCACATCCAACCGGTTTCGCTTATTAAAGCATCATCAGGGATGTTTTACAACAGGGATGTGTTAAAAAATATGTTAAGATATTATAAAATATGTGTAAAACATCCCTGATGATGCTTTAATAAGCGAAACCGGTTGGATGTGAATAGTAAAAAATTAAAAATATACGTGAACTGAAAATACAAGTGAGTTTATTTGTAATACATAATTTATTATATCAATGACACGTTACTCTACTCAAGAGAGAAGCAGCGTAGGCTTTTTATATCATAACATAGCAAACAAGCAGATGGTTCTCCTGATGAATAGAGACAAACATCGTATATAGACACCAAAGATGGTAATGATGTGTTGCTATTCTTGTGACGGGGCTTAATGCCACACGCATTTGTAAGTTTGCCGGCTTCTCACCGTACAAATCGGAACACGACAGTGACAAACACTGACGCTATTGCAGCAGGATTAGGTTAGGCGGTTGTACTAGACCCGGGCGAGACGAAAGCTAATAAATAATAATAATAATAATAATAATAATTCACGGGACAAATTACACTTACTGATCTAACCCCAAAGTAAGCAAATTGTTTGCTTGTGTTATGGGTGTTAGTCAACGATACTAATACATAGAAATACATATATAAATACTAGAATATATATAATAAACACCCAAACCCGGAAATACAAACATTTATGCTCATCACACAAATGCTTGTCCCCGTCGGGGTCTCTAACCACTCGACCAACGGGGCGGTAAATACAATAAATCTACATGTACGTCTCAATCCGTAATTTAAAGACACTTTTGGCGGTAGCCAGCACTACCGTCAGCTACCACCAAATGTCTAACCACGACGGTCATCTCTCTCTAACCGCGTGGGTTATCTCTCTATGACCATGTCGGTCATCCTAAATGTCTAACCACGACGGTTATCTCTCTCTAACCGCGTGGGTTATCTCTTTACGACCTTGTCGGTCATTCTAAGCGTCTACCTACGATGGTTATCTCTTTCTACCTACGATGGTTACCCTCTAGCGACCTTGGAAGCCGTCTCAAAGCCTAAACACGATAATTATCTCTTTGTCCATTTAAATCCCTAACCTTCCTTACTTCCCTTTCATACGTTTTAACCATAATAGTTATTGCATCCAATAGCTTCTAACCATGATGGTTAATAACACATAGAACCTCACACTTAGATTTCAACCATAATGGTTATTTTATTAATCTCTAACCATGATGGCTAAATAAGTTATATTTTTTGCATACTTACGATACTTACGCCTTTCCGATTCTCCTGGTACCGTACCTCCTTGCACCACCAGTTACCCATGAACCTGAACCTATGAACCTTGTTACCTTTACCTCACAACAAGAAGAAACAAACACAACAGAGGAAAACTAGCTACGGGAAGAATCACAATCAAACACCAACAACACGCACTTTAATTATCACTGAACAAAGAAACGATGGCGGCGGACACCGTTTCACCTTAAGAGCACTTTAATCACTTAATTCACTGAAGAGGCGCAGCCGTACCAGCCCGCAGATGCATCGGCCAGGACCAGCAGCCAGGGCAAGGCGATTGACGAAATGCCCAGCAGCCAGGCTCTTCGTGAACCAACCCGGTGAGACGTCCTACTAACAAGTGACCACTAATACCGTGCAGCCCTGAAAAGGACTAATGATGACGAAGACCCGATCACCATGCCGTTCCTATAAGAACGCAACACGGCAACCGTTAAACCAAGCGAACGATCCAGAAGGAGCGTCCGGCCGCAACGAAATAGGTCTGCGTCCAACGCCGCCGCTGCGTGAGCGCAGACTGATGACATCAGACGCCGCGCTACGGCGCGAGCCCGCGCGCTGGGTGGAGCGCACTCCCCGCGCGCACCGCTCGCTTACGTCGACCGTCGCATGAAAGATTTCGCCTCGATTTTTAGCGCCAGGCAAGCCGTTTTAAAAAACAATTTCGGTTCTAGCAACAAATTATTTAACTTGAAATATTGTAAATGCGTAGGCTTTCTCTCTTTAATTTAACCGTTAGACATTTTGAATATTGTATAAATATAGGGCAAAGAGATCAAATAAACACACTTTGTAATTTTCCATCAAACGTGAACTAGTGTTTCATTTCTCCAAAAGTATAATCGAGCCAGCTGCCGCAAAACCTCTGCCGAGTCTCCAGACGCCCTGCATCGCCTGCAAAACTGGTGAGACCTTCTGAAAACATTTACAGGAGTTAATTGCTAGCGGACACAGCCATCCGCTGCAGTACGGACCGCCGCTACAGTGGTGACCCGCGACTGAACAGGAAACGCAAGCAAAATCCGCCAGTCTGAACAAGTCCTGCAGAAAAAGACGCAGAATGTCAGAAGACGTAGAAACTCTCCTCATTGAGATCAAGAGGCTGTCCGCAGCAGTCGCCGAGCTGAAAGCGCAAAAAGCTAACTCGGCAACTCTCCACACACCTCGCACTCACTCTCATCATCATAGTCACAGCGCAGACAGATTATCGTTCCACCAAAGCGCAGAGAGCTCACCGTACTCGAGATCCCGCTACGGCAACTACGGCAGCACCTACCGATCCCGCTGTAACAGCACCTACCACACAAGCACGGAGAGAACACGGACGCAGCAATGCCGTTATCACCGTCGCTTCGGCGCCAGAGCCTACAGGTGCACAGAACCCTGCACGTTCAGCAACAGCAGCCCACGGCAAGTTCAAAATCAGCTCCACGCAGCTCAATCAAGAGCAGAAGGTCAGTCACACCGCTTATTCGTTAAAGACAGAAAGACCGCACTACAATTCCTAGTCGATACAGGTGCGAACATATCAGTTTTACCACCACCAAAAGGGACAAAACTGGAACCTACAAAATTCAATTTATACGCAGCAAACAACACCGTAATTCCCACATACGGCGAACGAACAGTAACTCTGGATCTAAACCTGCGAAGACCATACACCTGGAAATTCATCGTTGCAAAGGTCAGCAAGCCTATAATCGGGGCAGATTTCCTCAACCACCACAACCTTATAGTCGACATAAAAAACAGGAAGCTTATCGACCAAACAACGAAACTCGCAACAAGTTCTTACGTCACACAATCAAATTTACCTACAATTTCAACTATTAACAATGATAACGAATATCACAAGATACTAGCAGAATTTCCCGGCATCACCAGACTGACAGCAATGAAGCTATCGCCGAACACAAACGTCGAGCACTACATTGAAACATCAGGCCCACCACTGCATTGCCGCGCAAGACCTATTCCACCTCACCTATACAAGGAAGTCAAAGCTGAACTCGAAAACATGATGGATCAAGGCCTATGCCGACCAAGCAAGAGCCCATGGTCATCACCGTTGCACATAGTGAAAAAGAAGACAGGAGGAATAAGATTAGTTGGTGACTATCGCAGACTCAACGCCATCACAACGCCTGACCGTTACCCAATCCCTAGGCTGAAAGACTTCACTAACCAGCTTCACGGCAAGACCATATTCACCACTTTAGACCTAAATAGAGCATACCAACAGGTCATGGTGCGCAAAAGTGATATACAGAAGACAGCGATCATCACACCCATGGGATTATACGAATTTCCACGAATATGCCCCGGCCTGAAGAATGGGGGCATGACTTTTCAAAGATTCATGCACCAGGTACTCCAGGGGCTACCCTTCACCTTCTGTTTTGTTGATGACGTTTTAATCGCTAGCGCTGATGAAGACCAGCACCGTCAACATCTCCGCGCCCTACTAAAAAGATTCGAAGAAAATGGCATAACTATCAATCCATCAAAATGTGTGTTTGGACAAGAAAAAGTCAAATTTCTAGGCCATATAGTAAGTAAGGACGGAATCCTACCCTTACCAGAAAAGGTCATCGCCATCACGAAGTTCCCAAAGCCCACAAACGTGCAAGAACTACGCAGATTTCTCGGCATGATCAATTTCTACCGCGATCACATACCGAATGCAGCAATGATACAAGCACCTCTACACGCATTTCTACACAATTGCAAGAAAAAAGACAAAACAAAGATCACCTGGAACGAAGAGGCAATCAACGCTTTCGAAGAAAGCAAAAAGGCTATTCAAAACGCCGCACTATTAGCTCACCCATCGCACGAAGCACCACTAGCTATTTTTACAGACGCTTCCGACCTAGCAGCAGGATCCGTACTGCAACAACAAACAAAGCAAGGATGGCAACCGCTAGCTTATTTTTCAAAAAAATTTTCACCAACACAACGCAGATACAGCACATTCGACAGAGAATTGTTAGCTATCTACATGTCTATCAAGCACTTCCGCAAGCTATTCGAAGGAAAACACGTAACAATTTATACAGACCACAAACCACTTACATACGCACTGATGAAGAAATCATCACCGTCGGAAACGCCAAGACGCGCAAGACAGCTAATGTTCATAAGCGAATTCACAACAGATATCCGACACATCAACGGAACCCTAAATGTCGTCGCAGACTCGCTCAGCCGATCCCCAATCGACGAAATCAACACTATACCTACAATCGATTACGAGAAAATCGCAGACGCACAAAACAACGAATTAACCACAATTCAACAATTAGCAGCACAAGAAAACCTAAAAATAAAAAAACTTAACATTCCCAACACGCAAAGACAGCTATTTTGCGAGATGTCTACGTCAAACATACGACCTTACATTCCGCAACAATTCAGGGAAGAAATATTTTTTCAAGTACACAACTTAAGCCATCCAGGTATAAGAACAACAAGAAAACTAATAACACAACGCTATTTCTGGCCAAATATGAACACAGACATCAACCTATGGGCAAAGCAATGTATTAAGTGTCAACAATGCAAAGTACAGCGACACACACGTTCTCCCACCGGAACCTTTCCACCGACGGACAGATTTCAACACCTTCATGTAGATATCGTCGGACCTCTGCCTACCACGCAAGAAGGATACAGATACCTCGTTACGATGATAGACCGTGTGACCAGATGGACTGAAGCCATACCTACAGATAACATAACAGCCGAGTCAGTAGCAAAAATAGTTTATGAAAACTGGATATGCAGATTCGGATGCACCTCAACCATCACGACAGACCAAGGCAGACAGTTCGAAGCACAGCTATTCAACAAATTATTACAAACAATGGGAATAAAACGGATTCACACAACACCAAGACACCCACAGAGTAACGGCATCCTAGAAAGATGGCACCGAACACTAAAAAACGCACTGAAAGCACGCCTATCACAATCTACATCGTGGATAGATCAATTATCAACAGTTATGTTCGGCCTACGCGCATCGCCACGCACTGACACAGGTGTAAGCGCCGCCGAATTAACTTACGGTATGAACCTACGGCTACCCAGCGATTATTTCAACACAAAACCTAAGACGGGGCTAGAAACGGATATCGACTACGTAAACAGACTACGCGAAATAATTAATGCAGTCAAACCACAAGAAGCAAGTTCGCACTCAAACTGCCTCTCAACATTCATTCACAAAGAGTTGCAATCAAGCGATTATGTATTCATCCGAAATGACGGTGTCAAGAAACCCCTACTACCGTCATACGAAGGGCCGTACAAAGTATTAGAGCGAAACGACAAATGCTACAGAATATTATTGCCTGAAAGGCGCTCGCAATGCATTTCAATTGATCGCTTAAAACCAGCCTTCGTATTAAACGAAGCAACCGATAGCTTGCAAACGACTTGCACAAACAATAACACTCCGATGACGTCTAGCGAACCACCATCACCACCAGCTCTGGTACCACCTGAGAAACGGACCAGGTCTGGAAGATTGGTTAAGCCACCAGTACGCTTCACTGGGCCGGCAGTACTTTGGCGGTAGCCAGCACTACCGTCAGCTACCACCAAATGTCTAACCACGACGGTCATCTCTCTCTAACCGCGTGGGTTATCTCTCTATGACCATGTCGGTCATCCTAAATGTCTAACCACGACGGTTATCTCTCTCTAACCGCGTGGGTTATCTCTTTACGACCTTGTCGGTCATTCTAAGCGTCTACCTACGATGGTTATCTCTTTCTACCTACGATGGTTACCCTCTAGCGACCTTGGAAGCCGTCTCAAAGCCTAAACACGATAATTATCTCTTTGTCCATTTAAATCCCTAACCTTCCTTACTTCCCTTTCATACGTTTTAACCATAATAGTTATTGCATCCAATAGCTTCTAACCATGATGGTTAATAACACATAGAACCTCACACTTAGATTTCAACCATAATGGTTATTTTATTAATCTCTAACCATGATGGCTAAATAAGTTATATTTTTTGCATACTTACGATACTTACGCCTTTCCGATTCTCCTGGTACCGTACCTCCTTGCACCACCAGTTACCCATGAACCTGAACCTATGAACCTTGTTACCTTTACCTCACAACAAGAAGAAACAAACACAACAGAGGAAAACTAGCTACGGGAAGAATCACAATCAAACACCAACAACACGCACTTTAATTATCACTGAACAAAGAAACGATGGCGGCGGACACCGTTTCACCTTAAGAGCACTTTAATCACTTAATTCACTGAAGAGGCGCAGCCGTACCAGCCCGCAGATGCATCGGCCAGGACCAGCAGCCAGGGCAAGGCGATTGACGAAATGCCCAGCAGCCAGGCTCTTCGTGAACCAACCCGGTGAGACGTCCTACTAACAAGTGACCACTAATACCGTGCAGCCCTGAAAAGGACTAATGATGACGAAGACCCGATCACCATGCCGTTCCTATAAGAACGCAACACGGCAACCGTTAAACCAAGCGAACGATCCAGAAGGAGCGTCCGGCCGCAACGAAATAGGTCTGCGTCCAACGCCGCCGCTGCGTGAGCGCAGACTGATGACATCAGACGCCGCGCTACGGCGCGAGCCCGCGCGCTGGGTGGAGCGCACTCCCCGCGCGCACCGCTCGCTTACGTCGACCGTCGCATGAAAGATTTCGCCTCGATTTTTAGCGCCAGGCAAGCCGTTTTAAAAAACAATTTCGGTTCTAGCAACAAATTATTTAACTTGAAATATTGTAAATGCGTAGGCTTTCTCTCTTTAATTTAACCGTTAGACATTTTGAATATTGTATAAATATAGGGCAAAGAGATCAAATAAACACACTTTGTAATTTTCCATCAAACGTGAACTAGTGTTTCATTTCTCCAAAAGTATAATCGAGCCAGCTGCCGCAAAACCTCTGCCGAGTCTCCAGACGCCCTGCATCGCCTGCAAAACTGGTGAGACCTTCTGAAAACATTTACAGGAGTTAATTGCTAGCGGACACAGCCATCCGCTGCAGTACGGACCGCCGCTACACACTCTTTTTGTTCTGGGTACTTAAAGGTTAAATATTTTTAATAATATTCTTTATTGTATGATTATTAAGACACATTGCAATTCTTAACATAATTTATTACAGTGAATTTGCATATAAAATCGTCAAAATTAAACGGAATAAAATATAATACTATATTTTTTATCAATATTTGGTAATCGCTTTATATGTTTAAGGTGTAATTAGCATTAAATGTTTAAATAATGATTTATTTTAACAGTAGTATAAACGGCCAATTTGTATTTTTATGATATTTAAATAATTTGTTATGTAATTTCAGTATGAAACTATCAAGATTATTTGATACGGTATAATTATATACAGCTTTATAAACATAGATAATAGATACCGAGGGGTCCAAGACTGACATAAGGCGGACGCTTTTTGAAGTTTGTGTCAAGAATCTTTGATAACGGCGTATCAACATGAAGAGCGTGATGATTAATGAATGTAGGAAGCAAGGAAACAGCAACAACACTCAAGTCCATGGGCGTATATAGAAGGGGGCCGGGTGGATTGTGCCAACCCCAGCATGGTCTAGTGTCCACCCCAGGATGTTGGGTTACTGATTCGAAATTCTAGGCTGGACACCTAAAAAACTTCACACAAAAATCATTGAAATCAAATAACTAGGTACCACCGAGAAATCTATGTAAATAGATTGTTTTTATTATACAGTGTGTAAAGAAAACCCTGTCCGTTCCGAAAGAGGCATATAGGTTGATTAAAGGCGTTACTGAAAAAATATTAAAAAGTTTTTATTTCAAGAAATAAAAAGATATAGTTTCTTTAATATTCGTATTTTTACTTATATTTCCTAAGCTATAAGCTGTGGCTCGCCGCACATTCTCTGTCCGACCGCCGAGCGAGTAACTGTTCAGTGGAGATTACTTGTATTTTATTGGTGCATATACCAAAACGTTACATTCATAATGGACAAAAACATTAAACAAACAGGTTGTCTTAAATTGTCCTTGAAAATATTACAGAAGGTTTACAGTAAATCGACTTTATCAAAAATACGTGCTAATGGGTGGTACAAAGGGTTCAAAAGCATTCGAAATTTAACGGAAGATGAGTCTTGCTCTTGTAGGCTATCAGCGTCTTCAACTAAATATAACATGACAAAAGTGAAGGAAATAGTATCTGAAAATCCTCATAAGTTTAAGAGAAATAGCCGCTAAACTTTCTGTGTCTCACGAGTCTATCCGTTATGTTTTAAATAATCATTTGGGTATGAATGCTGCCACTGTGCTCGGCTAGTCTCAAAAGACATGAATTTTCTCCAAAAACTCAAAGAATATTATTTGAGCTTTATACGGCATGAAGAAAGAAAATTTGACAAAAAAGGCCAGACTTGTAAAAGAAAATTGTTTTTATGTGATTTTGCTCTATAGTAATGCGCCTTTGCACTTTGTGAACGATTTTTGAGCAGATATTGCTTTAGTCGGTTTCTTTCTTTTTGTTTAACTCAAATTACCTATTCATGGCACCCGTTTTTATTTGGTAAAAAAATAATGGAAGAATTTTCGGCGAATGAACTCAATTCCGGAAAAAGCGTTAATATTTTGATGATTGGATTATTCCAATTTCCAAAGCCCAGACTTATGCGTGTATATATTATAGGCTACTTTTTCCCCAACTATCTAAAAGAAAATAAAGTGTAACTAATGTGTAGGTTACGCAAATGAAGTCCCGGGAAATAGTTCTAGTATTATATAAAATAAATATGTACATAAAAATATAATAATAACAATGATGTATAAATTATTTGTAATTTACATATCGTGCAAATTATAAATAATTTATGGAAATAATCGCCGAAAATCACTTTAAATTGTAGTTGCTTTTACTAGCTCTTAACCTATTTCCTAAAAGAAAAAACTATATACTCGTATTAGCACATCAGATACGTAAATGGCAGATTTTTATCAGCAGTTATGTCTAAAAATAGATAAATAAAAAAAGCATATTATTATATTTTTAAAAACTTAGATGTGAGACTTGACGTTTCAGCCAAAACTAGTTTAAAAAAATACGCGATGTCGATTTGTACTTTTCTCATTTATACTTTGAATTTTTTAGTTATATCCTTGTAAATTATTTTTTAAATGCTAAAAAACTATTTTTATGATATTTTTGTATAATTTATTAGGTCTGTAAGGTAGTATGCATATTTGTAAAAAATATTAACATTAGTTTATAACAAATGTCCATGGAAATTTATGACTTAAAAACAGTAGAAATTGGCTAACGAGGAAAACCCTACTTTGTACAAAAAGTGCAAGTTTTATGTCGATTAAGCAATACGATCGTTTTCCTGATAATCTTTAAATAAATTTCCAAAAATTATGAAATCACCAAATGTGTTGATTTATTACTTAATTGTGTATAACATTTAGTATAATGTAAGTAAAGTATTTATTGATGAAATTATATGTTAAATCAAAAATTGTTGTACGTAACTAAAAACCATACATTTTATATGGTTTTCGAAAGACAAAATATTCAGGTCATATAGTTAGACTATTTGAATAAGATCATAAACACCCGGACTTATCAATTTTGAATTCGGGAACTGCTATTATGTTTTCTATTTAAATAAAAACGGGTAGTAAGTAGCATAGAGCCTAGTGCTAGTATTTCTGCACATCAGTGCTGAACTATTATTAAAATTGAAGTTCCAGTTCACGCAAATAACAAGCAATAATCGTAAAAATAAGTGCATGCTGCAATAGCCGTCTAGGTCCACTACTCATACCATTAGCCAAAATAAATGGTGAATGGTGGTGAGCCAAGAGAATGTTTAAACGTTCAGTACACTCAATTACGCAAAGTAATTAAAGTTATAATGTTTATTTACTTAAATAAACACTCACTTTTAGCCAACCCGAGACTTAAATTGATCACAAGACCAACAAAGCCGTCAACCAAAATATGCAAATAAAACCTTCTAAAGGGTAAACCCATTGACAACCACTTCTTCACTGTCTTGTTATTTAAACCTGGTGAATCAGACGGACAAGACCAATAAGGTCGTCAACTAAAATATGCACTTAGAAAAAAACCTCTTTACAATTATTCTGACCCGATATTTAAATCAAGTCAACCAAACTTACCACAAATTCAAGAAGGCCGCCAAATTCCATATGCAATTAAATAAAAATTCTTAAACTACTGAAAGAGGACCCGGCGCATGTGTAGCAAAAACTACTCCAACTCAATTTTTTTATATAGTCCTCTTCAAATAGTCCTACTGATACAAACGAATGTTGCTCATGGAGCAACTCGGTGCCATATTGTTTAAACTGATTTTTTTAATTGGCGAAGAATTGTTACTTTTATCCTGGACAAAACAAAATACACAAAAAAGATGACTTTTTACTATTACGTTAATATTTTTAAGGCTATGAATTTCGAAAAATCCCAAATTAGAATGGTATTGACCCATTAAAAATATATCAAGAAAAAGATTAAAACATACAATATGTTTTTAAGGTAAATTCTTTATTCAATATTTAATTATATCCTTAATATAATAATAATATAATAATAATAATAATAATAATAACTTAAGCAAGCAAGCAACTTAAGCAAGAATGAAAAAATAACATTTTATATTGCTGCTTTTAATAGCCCGTTAAGGGTGAAAACGGTCAAAAATAAAGTTTTCATCAAATCTCCACATTTTGATGTCAATTTTGATGTCAAATAGTTTTCGGTACTTATACGCCGATTCCTCCTGCACTAAATGGTGGATCCCGTCATAAATATTCTCTGACTAACCCGAGATTTCAAAAAGATCAACCGTACTGATCACAAGACTAACACATCCTTTAAATAATATATCCAATTAAAGAAAAAATTGTAAAAAGGGTTTCATGTGTATATGGTTTCAAACCACTTTTTAACTTACTCAAGATTTAGTCTAGCTCAACTGACCGCAATATCAACGAGATGTATAAGATCCTATGTATATATCTAAAGTATATGATATCCTGTAAAAAGCTCCACTACTCCCTCGAACTATTACTAATATTGTACCTTAGCTACATTCTCGTCCATATTTCTATAATTATTCGTGTTTGATGCTACATTCAAGCCATAAATATCTAATTAACGAGCGAACATGTGTGCTATGGAAAACTAATGATGCTAACAATTTGTTTATGGAGTTCCTGTTTATGTTTAAATTTATAATGATGCCAAATGCTCTTAGTTTTTATACATAAATGAGTAAACAAGTAGATGGCTCACCTGATGGAACGAGACAACTATGTAGGAGGAAGGAATGCGTAGTTCACCGGCTACCTTCTACTTCTAACTGGAACACTACAGTGACAAACACTGATAGTTCTTAAGCAAGAAAATATATGGCAGTAGTACCAAACTCGGGCGAGACAGAGCAAAGCTCAACCGTCTAGTAGTCTCGATGATTGTTATACATTTAGGTACTCAAATGGAACTTGGATCAACCCGTAGAAAACTATTTATCTCATTCTAAATTGGACACTTAAGGTCCCACTAGCAGTTCCTTGTAGCTTTGACCGCACTTACATATTATTTCACAGAAATTTAGGAGCCTCTTTTTTATAAAGTAATATTTCTTTAAGAAATAAAGTTAATTAGTGGCTTTAATGAGAGTTACAATTGTATATTTATTAAGCCATAATGACTTGAGTGGTACGATAACTGCTCATTAAAATAGGAACATCATTATAGATCTCCTCCGCTTTCTTTCTAAATTTCTTTCGTTTATTATAGACCAGTCAAATGATAGTCTAGGAATGAAGACGAAGTTATAACCCATTTCCTCACTCTATTGCAGTGCCCGGATATGTCTCTGATTCTCTTAATAAGAGTGGCGTGTTTGGTGTAAGTAATATTGTAAAAAAAGGAGCAAATGTCAGGAGCTTACCAGAAGGTGAGCTATCACCACTGTCTATGAAGAGCTACTACATCAGGGGTCTTGCAAGATGCCTTACTCGCCTTGAATAATCTCTTTTCTTAAAGTCCTCCAGATCCTATCGGTTCAAAAATATTTTGCTGTCAATTGGTTCCAGACAAAAATGTCTTAACTTATATGTAGTAGGTAACTTCCTGACATCAAAATTCTTAGGGTGAAATTTAAGTTTTGAGTTGGAAGCTTTAAGCAACTTTAGAGCTGATAGTCGATAAAAAGCTATTAAATCTTTGAAAAAAGTGAGTTTAAAGATATGGACTAATAATTGAACGGATTACATCACAGGATAGCAAACAAGCATCGTCCTGATGGAAAGATAATATGTTCATCACCTATGGTCACCAAAGATGTCAATTGTACGTTGTTATCTGTGTATCGGGTAAATAACAGATTGATGATTCTATCAAGCCTGTGCGGCCCGAAGAGCTTCATGTTACCACTAAGGTTTTCTATGAAACAATTGAACCAAAAGCATTGCTTAAATCCTATTTTGGCTTTAGATTCGAAAGATAGTAAATTAAACTTAAATAAGTTATTTAGATCAAAAAGTAGAATCAAGAGTCTTCTTAGAAAGTGTTGGATAAAGATATACAAAAATGTCTACTTGATAAATAACACTCAGTTCTCTTCACATGCCGCGTATATATCATTCAAAGCGCATTATGGTGATTCAAATGATTAAAAGCTATAAGTAAGAAAAAGTTATTGATTGAACAACTCAGTTACTACGGTATGTGACCAAATACAAAAGACTCCAAACAAAATTATTTATGGTTATACAAATTCAAAAGATAAAGTGAACGAGTAAAATCAAGTAAAATTATACAATTAAAGATAACGGTCTCGAAAATCGATTAATTTCTCTACAACTTAATTTAGTCATCAAGCCGGCGGCATGCTTGTTATACTAATCAATGGATTACCTCATAAAAGTTTATGTCGGCGATACAAATAATTTCACGATTAATTGGCGAAATAAAATATCGATAACGTTATTGTTTATTATATCGATTAAATTTTTAAAAGGTTTTTCTGTAAAAGGCACGAGTGGGAGACTCAAGCCCCTTTTCTCTTATTGACTCATTAATTTTCCTTACAGCATTTTTAGGGTTCCGTTTCACACTTTGTGCCAACTTTATTGCGTATTTGTCCTATTTGAGTAAAAACAATAAAAATAGAACACATAGCACGATAAATTTATTTTTATGTATATATGTGTATTTTTTTTATGGAAGAAGGGGCAAACGAGCTGGAGGTGCACCTGTTGTTAAACGATCACCGCCGCCTATAGACATTCGCAATACCAGAGGTCTTGTAGTTGCGTTGACAACCTTTTAAAAATGACTGAGCTCTTTTGTTTAAGATCCCCAAGTCGTATTTTTTCGGTAAAACCTCTGCCGGTAATTGATTCCACAAAAGAGTAGTGCGAGGCATATAGTGCCGGAAGAAGCACACGATTATGGATTTCCAGACACTGAGATGGTGGAGGGTGGAAATTCAATTTTGACGCGATGTCCGATTATGGAATTCAGCAGAAATTAATCCAAACAACTCGTCGGAACACTCTCCATGATACATGCAATAAAAAATACAGAGCAAACCTACATCTCTGCGTAATCCAAAGAGTCAAGCCGTTTCGAAATAGCCTAATCGTCAACGATTCGAATCGGTCTACGTTGAATACGATCAAATGGAAGAAACTGGTTCTTGGGAGCTCCGGCGCAGAGATGAGAGCAATACTCTATACTATAGCTTATAAAGTTGGAGACGATGGGCCGACAAGAAGTACTGTTTCGCTCTTCTGAGCACACCGCGCTTTTTGGAAGCTAGTTTAGCCTTACCTTCCAGATGATCGTGAAACTGAACGTTATTCGATATGTCTACCCCCAGATTCCGGCACTGGCTGAGGCTGTCAGGAGAGTAAGTATCCTGAAATCGAGGTTGTACGACAAAGAGTGTTTTTTTTTTGCGGTGAACGGCAAAGCTCTGTGTCATCTTGGGGTTACATAAGACCAAGTTTTGACGACCCCATTCCGAGACATCAGTAAGTCAATTTCCGGCTTGATAATAACTTCTTGATCTGATTTATGATTATTTAAATTTAATTTACAGAGTCTTTCGAATCTAAAGCTAAAATTAAGTCTAAGTACTTCCTTATTTCTACGAAACGCAAAATAGTACTATTGTACTCCTGGTACTGGTACACAAGCTTGTTCCGCCACTCTTCCACATGTTCCAGAGAAATATCACTATGGCCGGAGTATGTACCATCACCAGTACTATCATCTGCATAGCAACGTATGTTACTAACTATTGTAGTATTTATAGCTGCATCCGGCAGCCTACTAGGTGGTTTGAGTTTTTTGTCAATCGCATGGCACAGAGTTCGTGAATATAAAAACTTATGTCAAATTTTAATGCGAAATGCGTAACAAACGGACACACGCACACACACACAAACACACACACACACACACACACACACACACACACACAAACTTTCTTAGTTATAATAGAAGTGGTGTTAGAATTATTGAGATTAATGAGATATATGGATAATGCAGCTATTAATAATACTATTTGATTTTGTGTATAGATTAGTTCTCATTCTATCGTATCAGCTACGACGGCGACGTATACGTCAAAATTAACGAGACATGGACGCTGATTTAAGCACACGATCAAACTTGTTTATTAATAAGACCGTTATATTGGATTAAATGTTATTTTCTTTCTAAGCATCTTATACCACCGATTATAAATCACCATACTAACGTGTCAAGACGAACAGAAAACGTTTGCCGTTTGCCGAAACGTTTTACCCCGTGTTGGTCCCGAGCTTCTTTGAAGAATAGGCCAACTGCCGTTCTGCCAGGCAGTGACTATGCCTGTCACTACCATCGTGACTTTTAGGTGGTAGAGTCCTGCATCGGCTCGACCGGGTCTGGTACCACTGTCTTACTTATCCTGCCCCAATAGCGTCAGTGCTAGTCACTGTCGTGTTCCGGTTTGGAGGGTAAGGTAGCCGGTAAACTTATGCATGTGGCATTAGACCTCGTCACAAGAAAGCAACGCACCATTACATCTTTGGTGTCTATAAGCGATGGTTGACTCTTAGGATCAGGAGACCCATCTGCTTGTTTGCTATCTTGTGATATAAAAAAAGAAAAGCATGGCTTTATTATAAGTCGATAAGTCTGTAATTATGATTTTTCGACATGCCCAACCTGCTTCCCGGTGTATTGTCTCTGGGGTACTGCCCCAAAAAGTTACTGTTTTTATATATTTATGCTAAAATACGACAAATACACTTATTTTGTATCATCACATTATGTACTTAATAACCAAATTACTGTTGCTTTAGAAAAAAAACACTTTTTTTTATTTTATTAAAATTAAAAAAAAAAGTTTTTGAGAGACTGGCACTTGAGATAGATTTAAAAAAATTATTAAAATTTAGTTTTGTTGTAGTTCATAAAATATATGACGCGTTATTGTTTTGCTAAATAGTACCTAATAATTGTACAATCTGATTTTAACTGATTTTAAATAAGTGAAGAGTTTCTCAATTTGTCGGAATCTTTTTTGTGTATGTTACTCGATCACTCGGACGCCAGGACCCATTTGGAAAATTTGTCTTCTGTTTGAAAGAGCTTACTTTCTTTTCGGTTCCATATACATTTGTCGAAGATCTAATAGGCTCCAAAGACTATGCTTGTAAATAGTGGATGTCAATTGTTGTATTTTTACTGCGTTTAATTTATTTGTTTGCTAGTTACACTTAAGTGTCTGCTAGTTATGGTGTACCTCACCACAACTTCTAAACTAGGATAAGGTAA
This sequence comes from Apodemia mormo, assembly GCA_036924255.1. Classification (NCBI taxonomy): domain Eukaryota; kingdom Metazoa; phylum Arthropoda; class Insecta; order Lepidoptera; family Riodinidae; genus Apodemia; species Apodemia mormo. Next base: position 9,938,565 of record JAUPFN010000003.1, read on the forward strand.
AGGTACTAAGGCTATTGCGGCAGGAATAGATAAGATGGTGGTATTTTTTTCAGGAGTTACTTGCGGAAATCTGTTATTAAAATAGTGAAATTGATTATATTTACTATTATCCGCGAACTGATAATTAATATCAAATTTAATCAATTACGCCTTGCCTTTTTTTATTAATTTTAGTTCATAAATAATTGCAAATTTATTTAATTTCACGTTTTTAAGATGGTGGTACTTAACTCACGCGAGATAAAGCAAAACTCTTTCACCTAGTAGCTACGATGATATTGTCATATTTTGCCATTCGTTAGTCTTTTCCAATCTGGCTAACAGGAAAGCAGATCATTAACAATTGGACGGAGTTACACTAAAAGGATCCAATCCACACAAAATCAGTTTAGAAATATTGAAGTTTGAAGTTAGATATTTTTTAATATTTTAACGTGCCATACATGGGGACTAGTTCTAATGTTGAATAAAGTAATAGAGAGCTATTTTTGCTTAGATGATTTTTACTGACCAATTGTATGGATGTTTAGCATCAGTTTGGTGCACTTAACTCATTTTTGACAATTTTTTGGATTGGATCCTTTTCGTTTAACTACGTCCAATTTATCTACGTCCGGGGCCGACATTGAGAGATGTCAAACGTATATCATTCATATCCGTACTAATGTTATACATATATATATATATATGTATATATATATATATATATATATATATATATATATATATATATATATATATATATATATATATATATATATATATCGTTAATTGTTTTATCCGCAAATTCGTCCTAGTGGAAAAATTTCTGAAATAAAAGTAGTCTAAATAATTCATTATTATATCAACTATCTATCAGATCGTAAAAGTCGACCGATTGGTTATACGTGTCACTACCATCGTAACTACTTGGTGGTAGAGCTCCGTAACGTCTCGCCCGGGTATGATACCAACGCCTTACCTATTCCTGCCGCAATACCGTCAAGATTCGTCATAGTCGTGTTCCGGTTTGGAGGGTAAGGTAGTCGGTAAACTTATGCAAGTAGTCTCGCCACACGTCTGATGCGTTACTGTATCATTAACGTTAAGTTGGTGTCTATAGGTGACGGTCGTATTTTTCCATGAGGAGGCACATCTGCTTGTTTGATACTCTATATTATATACATTGTTGGTCTTTAAAGCCAAGGGATTCGTAGTTGACGATGTTCCTCCTGCATCTCTTAATGGAGTTGCACTAAAAAGAGTGACACAATTCAAATATTTGGGGTACATTGTTACGAAAGATATCATTCATATCTTTCGTAACAATGTACCCCAAATATTTGAATTATATTGAATGTGAATAATATTGAAAGGGAGCGTAGGGCGTTGTCAGTCCGATACAATATGTTAGCCCGTAGAATTGAACGATATAACAACGAAGTAAAACATACACTTTTTAAATCGTATTGTCAAACGTTTTACACGTGCAGCCTATGGGTGACCTATAAGCGAAAGGCTTGCAACGACCTACGCATTCAATATAACAACGGTTTCAGAAGCTGATGAGGTTGCCACGCTTTTGAAGTGCATCACAGGTGTTGGCTGAGGCTCGTATCGATGACTTTTACAGCATCATTAGAAAAAGAACTGCATCTGTGATGACTAGAATGCGTGGGAGTTCCAACAGTATTCTAAAGATACTATCTGAAAAATGGGAAAATCTCTTTGTTGAACACTAGCTGTTGTCTGCGACTTCGTCCGCGTGGACTTCGTTTACTCCGCAATGCTCCTCCCCTGTAGGTGACAGCGTGATAATATGTAGCCTATATATTGACCCGGCTTGTTATTAATATTCATGCAAAATTTGAAGTAAATCCATGCAGTACTTTTTGAGTTTACCCCGGACATAATACAGACAAACAGACAAAAATTCTAAAAACTACATTTTTGGCTTCAATATCGATTATAGATCACGCCCCAAGTATTCTTTTTAAAAAAATATTTAATGTACAGTTTTGACTTTCCTACGATTTTATTATATGTATAGATTGGACACACTTGCATGTTGCTGTAAGAAATTTAAAATATGTGATATGAAATGATTTTTTTTTGTGTAAATTATGTAACATACTAACATTTAGTTAGTTATTAAGAAATAATACTAACATTATATGGATTCGAATGCCTGAAATAAAATTTATTATTATTATTATTATAAAAACAAAACATATGTAGTCTATAAGTTGGCGCTCTCGCTGGTTAACTAGTGGTAAGTATATAAGTTGATCGCGAAAACTTTGTTAGTGTATCAAGTTAAAATCTTCATAGTTTTCTCCTCACACATGTCTATTTGTAATGTCAAATATATAAAAGAATGCAAAGAGCATGTAGTTTATTTATTGCATAGATGTTACATTTGTTCCACTTTTAAATGGCATCGAGATTATAATCGAGTTCAAATAGCAAAGTTTAAAAATATTCGTGTTTAATATTAAATGTTTTTGTTTAACAGCCTGTAGATGAAAGAAGATATTAAATCTAAAACATAAACTGTTTACGAGTGAGTGGTAGCTTTTTACAATTTTACATATAAACTAGCCTCGCCGGTTTAGTATTTTTTATTGTGGATTTGCACATTGTTGATTATTATTATTTATTTATGCGCAGACATAAATTAAAAAACGTTTAACTTGAAGCTTAAGGGCACTGGTTGGTTTAATTCTCTTCATTCTGCATTCATTGGTCAAAAATGCTGATGTTGAAAATGAGTTGAGTTGAGAGAGATGATATGCAATCTACAGGAACGGGCACACCGAGGCGAGCTGCAACAGGCCAGGCCGTATCACAAAATTACATTTGATAGGTACATTTTATATAAACTATCGCACACTACGGCGGGGCGCATCGGTGCGGATATTTGCTCCGTGGATTTCGATGAATGCGATGCGTCCTGCTCCGACCCGTGGCCATAGCACACTAGCTTCCTCCGCGTTTTGAGTATTAATTTATTAAATTACTTAATTATGGATGAAATAATTTTAGTTCAAAGCTACAAAGAGTAATATGATTTGCAAGATCCACGTTATAATGGTCAACAATCATCAACATAATTTGCTTATTTCTTTCCGTTTGGCAAGAAATTCAGAAATACACTGCGGTCTGCCCTAATATGCTATGTAAGCATTTTTCGTTGCGATGCGGTCCGCCTTAGTGTGCTCGATCCTTAACGGAGCACACGTAAGGTTATCGCACCGTAAATAAAATCGCAACAAAAGTGCGTATATTATAAATATTAATAATAATAAATATCGCTGACTGATTTACACGAATGAATTTTATCCTAAAGTAAACAAATTCAAGCAAAAAGTAAGCAGTCTTTTCTCAGTCCATCTCCAGTGCTATTATTTCAGATGAAAAACAAGTAAACTTTGTAATTATTATGTTATAATTAGTTAAGGAAGTAAATTAAAGAAAATTAAAACAATTTATTCAAAAATCCAATAATAAATTAAGCTAAATACTAATTATTACAGTTAAAGTGACATGTTACATTAGACTCTAAAGCAAAATTTATGTATTAAAAACTATTATTTGTATGTATCGTTAATATTTTAATAATGCGAATTTATTATACGCGACCTATTAATGAAACGATATGTTATTATTGTTGATTAATGTCATATTAATATATTATTTTAATAATAGGTATAAAAGTGATCGGGGAGGCAGATGTTAATTGCTAGAGGCAGGTGCATCCCTAATTCTAATACATGTTGTACACTAATATTATTAGTGGTAATAGCATATTATAATATATTTAAGCTGTAATGCAATATGGTATTCTTTATATAAATCGACACTTTACTATAAAAGTAAACGTTGACTACCGGAAGAAAAGAATGGGGTCGCACATTGCTTGACATTTTGCATTTTCTTTCGAGAAATAGTTAAAATATTTAATGTAAATTTTTCTTTTGTGTAGGTGCGGATTCTTTTAAACATAAACCTGGAGCTTCTGGCTTTTTTATATTTATTTATTTAAATTTATGCACAATTACCATACAATGGATGACTTAATTCCCATTGGCATTCTCAAACAGCCAACCCCAAGCAATAGCGAGAAAATTAGGGTGCAAACTGATAATTAAAATGTATAATACCTATAATATATAATAATATTTAATGAAAAAAATATATATCAATATATAGATAAGCACAAATATTATAATAAATACAATATAATATAATCCAGCAGAAATCAGAAATCAGAAGAACTTTATTCAACAAAACTTTTTACAAGTTAGTTTGACACGTCAATTACAGGTATGTGATATATTCTCTAAATAAAAAAAATATATAGCATAAAAATGCTATGGATCCCAGCAATAAGTGATTAAATTTAAAAGAAGGAGAAGGTAAAAAAAGAAATTAGTAAATATTCGAGGTGACATAATAATACTTAGTGAATACATACAACATAAAAAAATGCCATCTTATATCATAAAATGGCAAACAAGCAGATGGCTTTCCTGATCAAAATTTTTTTGGTGCATTGCTATCAGTATGGCGGATTGGCAGAACCACATTTATAAATCTACCAGCTACCTTACCCTCCAAACCGGAACACGACAGAGACAAGTACTGACGCTAATGCGGCAGGAATAAGTAAGGCGATGGTGCCAGACCCGGACGAGACAATGCAGAACTCTACAACCTAGTAGCCACGATAGTAGTGACCCGCATAGCCAATCGGTCGCCTTTAACTACCTGCCTAGCAAAACGGCAGTTGGCCTATTCTTCAAAGGAGCTCGAACCAAAACGGGGGGGCTTGTAAAAGAAGAAGAATATTAAACTTTTTTTTATCACAAAATAGCAAACAAACAGATGACTCTCCTGATGGAAAGAGAAACTATCTTCTATAAACCTCAAAGATGTTTCTCCAAAGTGTAACACGACAATGACAAGCATTGAAGCCGAAGAAAAGTAGTTATTTTGCAAGCATTGAAGCTTTTGCGGCAGAAATAGCTAAGGCAGTGGTACCATATACCCGGGCGAGATGTTGCAGAACTCTACCATCCAGTAGTCACGATGTTAGTGACACATATAGACATTTGGTTGTTTTTTTACAATATGCCTGGCCGAACAGTAATTGGTCTATTTTTCAAAAAGAGCCAGACTAACAAGGGGAAAATAGAATTGGGACTACTATATCATGTGTCACAACAATCGTAACTACTATATTATGACATAGGGGGGTTATAACTTATTTTGATGAGATTACATATGCTATTCATTTCTTACCTACATTAAATTACTATTAGTTCACGGGATATTACACTATTTATTGAATGTTTTTACGTGTACTAACACTCCGTATGTGGCTTCCATTTGCCCAGTCTAACAAACTATAAAAACTTTTTCGAAGATGCTACAAAATAGAAATCCCGTGATAACTTCATATACTCGTGGGTATACGAGTATATAAAGTCTGAAACAATGCAGTCTATTTTTCAAAAAGAGCCAACAAGGGGAAAATACAATTGTGACACTATATCACATGTCACTACAATCGTAACTACTATATTATGACATATGGGGGTTTAATAACTTTTTTTGATGAGATCAGATATGCTATTAATTCCTACCTACATTAAATTACTATTAGTCCACGGGATATTACACTATTTATTGAATGATGAATACGTACTTGAAACTCCGCACGAGGCTTCCATTTGCCCAGTCTAACGTCAGTCTAACAGGACGTCAGTTTCTCTCTCTTTCTCTCTCTCTCTCTCTCTGTGTGTGTGTGTGTGTGTATTTGTATGTGTATGTGTTTTTTTATATTATAAGATAGCAAACAACCAGATGGCTCTCCTGATTGAAAGAGAATTCATCGCCTATAGACACTAGAGGACGATGCCACATGCATAGGTCTACCGGCTACCTTACCCGCCAAACCGGAACACATCAATGACAAGCATTTAAACTATTCCAGCAGGAATAGGTAAGACGGTGGTACCGAATATCCAGGCGAGTCGTGAACTCTTCCACCTAGTAGTAACGATGACACGTATAGCCAATCGCTTGTCTTCGCGACGGCAGTTCGTGTATTCTTGAAAGGAACCCAGACTAACACAAGCTCTCAATTCTCGCTAACCATATTTCGTTGCAAAAATATAAATTATTTGAAAATTACATTACAATCATATTGGGCTGGACACTTTTTTCACTCATTTATATTAGAAACTTGTGAGTGAGTAATATTTTTGTACAAAGGCAATATGCATCTACTTGATAATTTGAATTGCTTCCCACGAATAAATCTAAAATTATGAACAACAAAATGATTGGATAAAATCGATAATATTAAATCAATATCTAATGTCTACTAAATAATTTAGAGTTGGTTCATTATATATTAAAAGAAGTAAATATTATTAATACAACTTTTAATTATGTTGAGTCGTAAAAAACCCATAAAAATGTTGATGCCCAACACTAGCCGACAGAACTCGTAAAAAGTTACGAGTGCCGTCGTAATATCACAAGGAAAGCGTGTAATTGTTTGTCAAATAAATATTATATAAAAAAGGCTGTGACTTATCCCATGGATAAGAGAAGATACTTTTACGCTGTCTCTTACGAGGAAGACATCATCCCAGTTTAGACGGATTAACCCACGGATTAAATGGATGCGTTTTTGGAGACAGTGTCTTAGTTTGTCAGCGTAGCTTGCATTTACATACAAAAATGAAAAGTTATCCTACTTACCGATGAAATAAAATAATTTCAAGGGTAATTTTTAACCTTGTCATCTCATTCGATATGATAAAACAGTACAACATGGTTTAATTCGATTTTTCCACAATATAATATAGGTAACGTACAACATTTGTATAATAATATAATAATAATAATAATATAATATTCACGGAACAAATTACACTTATTGATCTAACCCCAAATTAAGCAAATTATTTGCTTGTGTTATGGGTAGTAAATACTAATACATAGAAATACATATATAAATACTTTTACATACATAATAAACACCCAAACCCGAAATACAAACATTTATACTCATCACATAAATGCTTGTCCTCGTCGGGGATCGAACCCGAGCCCTGTTGATTGCGTAGTCAGGGTCGCTAACCACTCGACCTACGGGGCGGTTACATTTAATGTATGACATTTTTGACAGAAATAGAAGCGTTTATTCGCCGATACGTTTCTTTCCCAATGGCGTGTCTATTAGTATTCATGTAGTCTGTGGATTGACTTTATTTTCTCCACTTTCAAACACGGCGTTTCAAATACACAGTTTTAAGACAGGGTGTCCGCATTTCTCTGCATGGTTACATGCTTATCCCAACTCTATTGTGTTGATGACAAAGTTGGGGATGTCATAAAGGATATACTCGTAAAAGTAGAATCAACGTGGCCGAGCCGAGATCACCGTGGAAAATATATGGCGTTATACTTAATGCTGAACTTAGAACCTCTTTAGTTAGGCCTAATAAAAAGTGTAGGTATAAAAATTAGAAAGGGCACAGTTCGACGGTTTTACCAAACTGATAAATAAGGCGAATGTGAAAGAATGTACGTTCTGAGGAAGATTGACTCATCATGATCGGATAGATCTGATCCGATCATAGTAAGTATGAGGAAATGAGGAAAACCTTTGATCACTTCCAGTAAATGTGTCGGGTTCTGGCTTATTGGACAGGTTTTGTGCTCTGCAAGTGATGCAAATGAATCAAAATACTACCCGGATAACAAAGGAATATGTCAGTTTTTAAATTTTGTAGTTTAGAGTCGTCCGATATTTTTTATACTCAATCACCCTCATATATATATCTGGTATTACAAACGCCAGAGCTAATTGCTATCATATCATATTTATCTTATACCTTACGCTAACTGAAGTTACTTAATTTACGCCAATTTTCGAAAATTAAGTTTTCACCTCCACGTTTTAAGTCTTAGGAACTATTTTCAACTATTTTCAAAATGGCGTCAGTATATCTGTGTGTTTGTATGTGTGTGTGTGTGTGTTTGTTTGTGTGTTTAGGCGTGTATGTGCGCGTGTGTCTGCGGGTGTATATGTAAGTACTGATGCTATTACGACAGAGAAAATAGAGTTTAATTACCAAAACCAGGCGAGAAATTCTATCTCTACCTCTAGAGAACAGAACAACAGAATTCTATCTCTAGTACTCACGATAGCACTGACAGATTTTACTTTTAGGAACTACCTGGCAAGATGGCAATTGGTTTTTTAAGTTTAAGCCAAAATTGGCAAGTAGTTATTTATTTCCATTCACGTTGTGGCTAAATGTTGTTTTTCCCATGTTGGTCCGGGCTCCTTTGAAGAATAGGCCAACTGGCCAACTGCCGTTCTGCCAGGCAGGTCGTAAAAGGCGTCTGTTTGGCCATGCAGGTCACTATCATCGTGGCTACTAGGTGGTACAGTTCCGCATTGCCTCGTCCGGGTCTAGTACCTAGCCTAGAGCTAGTAAACGAAATGTACCTATAACAAAATATGATTTGTTTCTTATAATATTAATTTGTAAATGCGATATCATTTAGATAATTATATACTTATATAGGTACAATTTTCATAGAAATTGTTAAATAAAGTTACCTCGAATGTTAATACAATACAAATACAAACACAAATAATTTTATTTGGAACCAGATCAAGCATAGGTACATGAATAATATGAGTGTCGATGACATACGCAGAAGTATATAACTGTGTTGCGTATATCAACGCCCTCCTCTAGAAAACAGACTCAATGTTAATTTTAAACTAGAGTACTTAGTCTACAAGTATTAAGCATAAAAGGGATTGATTTCCACTAAATTATAACATGAACAGATATTTGGTAAATTTGGATTTGTGTGTGTGTGTGTGTATTGTTGTGTGTGTATGGGTGTGTGCGTGTATGTGAATGTGCGTGTGTGTATGTATCAGTATGATGTGTACGAAATATGCAAAAGTTGGAAACCGGTATAATAAAAGAGCGGGACCTCCTACTGCAAGATTTTTGTAATTAAAAGAAATGCCCCAAAAACTATGTAATTTAGTGTAACTTGAGTAAACGATATTTTTATTATTATGTCCGGTTTGGAAGGTAAAGTAGCAGAATAGCTAAATTTCAACTATGTAGCAAACTTTGCGAACTATTAGCGATTAATTATTGTTCGTTCTACGCGATAATTTAAACCGACAGCTTTAGATAACTATCCAAGGCACACACAACGAGATTTCGAGCTGCTATTGAGAGGTTTTTTCAAAAAAAAAACGCCAATTTTTTTTCCTAAACAGGTATCGAACACAGGACCTTTTGATTGAAGCCGAACAAGCTAATCACAAAGCGATTTGTAAAATAATACTTAAAAATCTAAATGCATTTATGTATTTGCGTTGTGTTGTGATATCAAAAGTTTTGGTGGAATCTGACTTAACAAATGGCGTAACAGGTAATATTCACGTAATTTGTAATTATGATAATAACATCGAGGTATCCTAAGTTCCATCCAACCGCAGTTTTGGTCCTGTGAGGTCAAAAGACCAATGTAATTCGCACGTAGGAGATGATAATATCCCTTCACCCGGCCTTGGTGGCGCCAAATTAGTGAGATGATTCGACCTTACGGTGAGTCATCTACATCCGACAGGTATAAGCATTTGAACTATTTGTTAGCGAACCAAAAGGCGGGGCTGATAGCGATTTTAAAAAGCTACGATATCTGTATTTTTACATCGAATATATAAAATTCTCGTGTCACAGTTTAAGTTACTATACTCCTCCCAAACGGTAAGACCGATTTTGATGAAATTTTATATTTATCTACAGGTCCAAGAATAGGTTGTTACCTATTTTGTATACCCTATGTGATAAGAGTGGTCAACCTCATTTTTTTTTATGTATACCTAAATTCTATGGAACCAATTATCGGCAAGAGATTTCCGAACAGATACGACTTTCAAGAAAAATGCTTACTCATTCTTAAGCCCCGTTTTCACTTTCATTAGTGCAAGTGCAAGTGTTTAATGCAGGTGCTAAGTATTAAGGAAAAAAATATGTGAACACAGCATTTGATCAGTACGAGTGATTAGTAATCAGCGTCTATTCACTTTTACTACGCTGAATACTAGTCACTCACACTGATCAACGGCTGTCTCACGTATTTTTTACTTAGTACTAAGCACCTGCATTAAACACCCGCACTCGCACTAATCAAAGTGAAAACGGGTCTTTAAAAGACCGGTAACGCAACTGCAAGAGCCCTGGTAGTGTAGTTGTCTATGAGCGGGCGTAATCACTTTTCTAAAGTTTGAGTTCTTTGACCCAAATGAGAATATTTCCTTTTGGAATTCTTCAAACAAAAATCCTTTAAAGATAAAATTATTCGATATTAATAAGTAAATTGTGTATCCTAGATATTCACAATACAGTCCCGTTATTTTTCATCATATTTTCCTTTATTCTCAAAAATAATGATTGTTTACAGTGCAAGTGTATGATTTATGTTCCTCGCTATCTACTCCGCTCTTAGTAACGCTGATACTTGCACCGTACGCTGAGAAACGCAGGTTGATCTCTTCCTTTCAAATCACATTTATTTGTAACCTAACATCGTCTAGATGTAACAAGCAATTGACAGAAACATAGTAGTGCTAAAATATTGTTCTTAAGTACTGTGAAGCGATTTTTTTTTCATTAAATATTACTACAATAAGTAATATACTCGTATAATTACTATAAGTTATTACTAGCGGTTGCCTGTGGCTGAAATTCAACCATAAACAAAACAATAAAATATCTTTTAAATAGTAAAGTTTAAGTAGTAAATAAAGGTATGAAAAATGGCACAATAACTGCAATATTTTATACTTTGAACACTAAATATCCTCGGCGCTTGATAAAACTCCAGGAGTTCGTAAGATATGCACGATTGACTATGCGAGTTATACCATCGTGGATGCCAGGTGGCAGAGTTCTACATTTTCTTGCCCGGGTTTTTGGTTCCACCGCCTTACTAATTTCTGCCACATTAGCGTCATTGCTTGTCATTGACGTGTTCCGGCTTGGAGGGAAAGGTAGACGAAAACGTATGCAGATAGCGTTAATACCTCGTCACACGGATAGCAATGCACCATTTATATCTTTGATATATAGAGAAGCCTATAAATGCGATGGCTGTCTCTTTTTATTACGAGAGCCATGAGCAGAGAGCTTGTTTGCTTATCTTATAAGATATAATTAAAAAAAAAATGAAATAATTATGTTTATAAAAATAATAGTATTGTTTTATTTTATAATATCAAAATATTTTTTTGTATATCATGGCTTTGGCTTTTGTTTTTTTCATATATATTTTTTTACTATCGTCACAAATGTATCACTCCACACTCTCTACTTTTTCAAGTTATTAACCACTGCAAGCCAAAATGTTCCTAATTACTGGAGTGTCAAGTAATTATTGCTTCGTAACTGCGCGGGTCCCGCAGAAACTAGTCCTAAGTGACCCTCCCTAAAAGTTACCCTCCAAACCAACATGACAATAACGTGCATACGATTTACAATTCTTTAACGACAGCGATTGCCTAAAAATAATTCTTAGAACTGTCAAATATATATATATATATATATATATATATATATATATATATATATGTGTATATATATATATATATAAATATATATATGCACGTTATTGTCATGTTGGTTTGGAGTTTGGAAAATTACCCTTGACAGTACTTTTGACGGTTCAACAATTTTATATCTACTGTGAGGCTACGCTCCGATCATCGACCTCAAATAAAGATCACTTATTCTAAAGTCTAAAAGAATAAACAAATATTATGAAGGTTATCATTCGACACTCGTAGTGTTAAATCCGTATAATTGCCTAGCGTCGTTTGTTAGTTGCTGTTGCCGAGTTGCACTTTTAAGGATTGAGCACATTGAGGTGGGCCGTAGCATGTCGTGCGTGTCGCATCGCAAAGATCCGCCTAGATCGCTTTTATACATTTTATATAAACTATTGCACACAAGGCGGCGCGCGTCAGCACGGATTTTTGCTCAGCGGATTTCGGTGAACGCGATGCGCTCTGTCCGCCCCATCTTCAGTGTGCATTCCTCCATGTTTTGAGTATCTTTTTACTAAATGACGTAATTATGGATGAACTACGATTAATAATTTTAGTTCAAGGCTACAAAGAGCCATATGTGCAAAATCCACGTTATGATGATCAACAACAGATGTGGCCCATCTCATCCCACTCATCTCATGTGTTCGATCCTTTTTTGAAAAAGCCTACTGTTTTTTCGTTTACGTTGAATTTAATGTCGCTTCCTTAGGGGTTAAATTTTGAGGTACTCTTTATTCGAAGATGTCTTCGTCATAATAGGGGGACGATTGAGAAAATAGTCTAGACAAATGATTACATAAGTAAAGATAAAATAAATTAGTCACAATCTATATACATATAATAAAATCATAGGAAACTCAATGTATGTCCTGGGTAAACTCAAAAAGTACTGCATGGATTTACTTCAAATTTTGCATGAATATTACCAACAGGTCGGGTCAACATATAGGCTACATATTATCACGCTATCACCCACGGGGGAGGAGCTGTGCGGAGTAAACGAAGTCCGCGTGAACGAAGTCGCGGGCAACAGCTAGTATTACATAAATAATTAAGTTAAAAAGGTCAGAGTAAGATAGGTCAGATTATGATAGGTCAGAGTAAGGTAGGACGCAGGTACGATATAATAACTCCAAAATGTTATTTTAGAGAAGAAAAAACAAAAGTAATCATTAAAATAGATTTATTCATAAGTCATAATATTATACATCTCTTAATGGACGGAGCCAGAAATAACAATTTGGAACAAATTAAGCTAAATTATACTGGTATTTAACAAAATAATTTACTTACAAAACATTTTAATTAATATCTACATTTATAACGTTAAGTCGAACCTAAACTGTCTTATTAATAAACATTATTACTTACAACTTTTCGTATAAGATGATTTTAACATAGCTTGCAATTTTAAAAGAGACCATAGATTTATTTTAATTAAAATCAAGTTTAAATGATAGAACGATGATATTATAGTTTTATTTCGGCTGAGTTGCAATTTACATTTCTAATACGAAGCGCTTATTTACAAATAATTTTAAACTTGATAATAATTAAAGTGAAATCACTGATTTAGATTTAAATTTGAAATTACAGATATTTAATTGTAAATTTTCCATGAAAATTCCTTGACTTTTCAGTACATACATTGCTTAAATTTTTATGTTGCTTTTTGTTTAAAAACTCAATGTTAGTGCCACGATATACTATTTATAAAATTCACGAAAAAATTGAATGCACCTTTCTTGTGTATCGTTTTAATCACAACATTGTTAATTTTGCTTCTTTTTGTAGAGCGCATTGAACGAATTTTTAAAAATACCAAAACTTCCTGTTAATTGTATACAATTACAAGTGAACTAATTATAAATAATAATACAAATATTAAATTGGGATAAAATAAGAGACAACAACTGCTTCATTAATTAATAAGAAAAGCTACACATATGTGGTAGCATTTTGGTAATTATTAAATATATTAATATATTAGGTATTGTATCATTTGTTTGAACTATTGTATGTATCAATATTATAATAGTTCGTTATTAACGTCAACGTTATATTTTATTTACTACTTGTCTTAATGCTCAAAGTTAACGTTATTTATTAACCTTAATAAAGGTTATCAACTTAGTAAATAAATTTGTTTATTATTTATTTATTTGAGTCAATACTGTAGACGGCCATTACTTAAAACACAAACTTATAGTACTTACATTCTATTTTTATAAACATTTTGGAATGATTTCTATGATACTTATGTACAATTATTATACAATTAATTAGTATATGAATCGATTGGAAAGTCACCAAAACCTTAGTTCAGAAAGAAATACCAAAGAACCATAGATAATTTAAAAAATTAGGACGCTACTCTGACCAGAAGTTAGAACGCTCTTGAATCAGGATATCTTATACGATATTATACATATATTATATATATACATATCTTATACATACATATCTTTATGCCAAAGCCGTTACGAGGTAGGCACAGAAAATGTGATCCATTACCATTGCGTCTACAAAGTAACATATCAACTGCTGTTTTGTTTTGCATTCAGTAAATATAAAGTGCAATGAAAGCGAATCGCGCGTCATGGACGTCGCATATATGACATTGTATTCTTATACAAATGTTCAAACATGCTTTGTCTGATACTTTTTAATATACTAGACTCTTTAATTGCCTAGTTTTTAATACAGTCAACAAATCAAGTCTGCCCTTTGTCTAAGTAATTCTAGTCTAAGCTCGTGTTCTCTTGCTGCCAATCTTAAAGCAGCTATACTCGAACTTCTCATGTCTTCAGGTTGCGGAGGTAAAGTTTCACTGCCAGGAGATATTGGAGGTGAAATCGAGGGTTCTGGAGACCTGATCAGCTCTGGCGATATTCGAGATTGTTCTGGTGAGACACGTGGTGGCTCAGGCATTGATAGATTTGCGAAGAGGGAGTGAAAATGTGCTGGTGACGCATAGAGTGGAGCTCCAAAGATAGGTGGCCGCGAAAGTGGCGGTAAATATTGAGCGCCGAATAACGGGGTACTGGCGTACCTATTGATAGAAACAAATTAACATTAGTACACCATTAATATATATTCTTTGATTTTAAATCACAATACTTAATACTTATGTATCTTCTAAAATTTTGTTAAAATTTGTAAGTTTTTTGTTTAAGAAATGATTACTGAACTATCCGCAAACTTTTACATTGGGAAACCCTTTATAGATTCCTCTCTCCCTTTATAGGTTCGCTCTCTTGGGTACCTTTGGTTGGACGACGAAAGCCTACCTGGTACCTATATTAACTATTTTAATTGTAGTTAAAGCAATAAATGTTAAATTGTAGTTATCTCTTTCATCAAATGGTATCGTTCTTGGTGTAGGATAATAAGTTCCTAATTGTGAGCCTAACACTATATTAATACGTGACGCAAAATGTACTCTGTGGTCTAGTGGTCCAGTGTTGGTGTTGACTACATGAGGTCCCGGGTTCGATTCCCGGGTCGGGCACTTAAAAAAGTGTTTTTTCAGTTTTCTGATAAACACAAAGTTGCCCGGGATTGAAAAGTGCCTGGTCGGCGATAGGCTTGCCACCTATCACATTGTGGGACCAAGTATCTTCGGCTAATTGTGGGTGCACTGGTTATACCCCTTCTCTCTGCCTACCCCTTCGGGGATACGATCGTGAAGATACTTTTTAAGCAAAAACTTTATACACCTTTTTACGTGAATGTCGGAGTATGATATTTGGCACAGTTTATGTTTAAAAATTTAATTATGCATTAGAAATACATTAAACTAATAAAATAAACATTACACACACTACATTCATGCGATATAATTACATAGTAATATAGACACATGTATACTATTTTTTTTACGGATATGGTCTGTTGTCAAGCTTAAAAAGAGATTTCATTGTTTAGTCTATGGTCGAATTTCGACCACAGAGCGATCGCTAGTGTATATTATTATTTTGTGAATTTAGATAAATTTGCCCCAATAAAAATAATTAACCTTTAATTATATTTTAAATATTAGTATGGTAACACAAAATGACTACAATTTCAGACAGACCAATCAAAGACGCTACGGGCGCTGACTTAACGTGATGTTGGCCAGTTTAAAATATTCACCAATTTTTAGCGAAATTGAAGATAGCGAAATTAGAGATTTGATTAATCGCAAGCATCTTAAGAGACAATCATATTTTTTCATGTTCATATTTCAGATTGGTTTTTGTTACTCATTGTACATGTTTTTTTAACATTATATAAAAAAAACTTTCTTATTCTGATTGGTGAATAAATTTGCTATACCTAGACATGATACTGTTAAAATAATCATACTGCGTTAATATGTTACTATCGCTTTGAGGCACAAGAAATAACAATTATTTTTAATTATCTTATTAATTATTTTTTTTTTAAAGTTCTGTGAGAATTTAATGAGACTTTTCGTAAACGTTTAACTAGTAAATGATAATCGTCGTGTTCAACGAGTCTTTCACTCGTTGAACAAGTAAAAATATTTAAAATACAAAAGTATACACACCTAAAAGACGCAAGCGCATTATCAAACGGCTTCCGCAGACCAAAGCTGAGCTGTGATAGTGGATGCGGCGGGGCAGGCAACGAGGAAGGCGGCGGGAGCGGCTGCCCTCCGCTTAAATACCCGCTATAGGGGTGTGCATGAGGTCCGACCTTCTCTTGTTTACGCCATTTCGCCCGCCGGTTTTGGAACCACACCTGAGAACAAAATTATACTGTTATATTTTTTTCTTATTTTTTTCCAGTTATATTTTTTCTTTTTTTTTCCACC
Organism: Apodemia mormo; assembly: GCA_036924255.1. Classification (NCBI taxonomy): domain Eukaryota; kingdom Metazoa; phylum Arthropoda; class Insecta; order Lepidoptera; family Riodinidae; genus Apodemia; species Apodemia mormo. The sequence continues at coordinate 9,955,034 of JAUPFN010000003.1, forward strand.
AGCATCGATTTTGACTCTACCAATATTAGTATGTAGTTGTTGGCATTATGAGTTACTATTATATAATCTGCAGAATTGTTGCGAGGGTTTTATATTTGTTACCACTAGCTTGTTAGCTATCCTATGATATAAAAATCTGCATGGCTACTGATATATATCTATATCATTTTTATGTCATAGGATAGCTAACAAGCTAGTGGTTCTCTTTAGAGTTTATACCAAGGATATTAATGGTGCGACCGTGCAGGGCACTATGCTACTTGCATACGTTAACCGGCTACTTTTCACTCCTAATGGAACACACAGTGACAAGTACTTACTCTATTGCGGAAACAATAGATAAAGCGATGGTACCAAATCCCGAGCAAGACGTTGCAGAACCCTTTCACTTAATTAGTAGCCACTTTAGCCCTCCCTCTTTTACAAAATATCTTATTGTTCTATAAAAATGACCCGGGTTAGTACTGGAAAGGTTTATAAAAAAAAATCAAAATCGTTGCATATCGTGCGTCTGTATGCTGCAATAGCATATCGCAAATAAACCCAAGTCCTTTTACCGCAGTAAATTAATTGAGGCCGTATATGGAGTAACAGGTATGACGCAAAAACTCCAAGATACGCTAACATTCGAGATATTTATGAGAAATGTATTTTATGTCTCTATCAAGCAACATTAAATGCTTAACGTTATTATAAGTTATGTGACATTATTTATCGGTGAACATAATTGTTTTTTGCTTTAAACGTGGTTAAGATCATTAAAATATACGATTTCTTTAATACTTTAGTTGGATTAACCGCCTACTGAATTTTACAGCATCCACTTCGGACAAAATTGGTTTGGAATCGATTGAGAAAGTAAGCTTATAAGAAGTGGCTTTTGAGAGACCAACATTTATAGCTTTATACTACTTGTGCCCCGCGGCCTGGTGCGTGTTTAAAAGTTTCTTGTGAATCCTACGGGCTTATTCTTAAATTTGTCACAAATTCTTCTAATTGTTGAGGTATGGAAGAGTAACATAAGAGTTCATACATGTACAATACATTTAAAACTTCGCACTCAAAACAGTAGCAGGATGGAAACAATCAGTTAATTTTGAATATCGAACGTTGTTTATGAAATTAAATGTGATTTTGAGACCTTTCATTGAATCTACAGGTCTGAAAAATCTATTGAATCATCGGAACTGCAAAGAGCCTAGCAAACTAAATAATCTATTGCATTTTTAGAGGTAGGAGCTTTTCAGCCATGTATAGATATCGTTCAAGATAATGCTCTCTTTTAATACTTTACATATGTCATAAAGATGATAACTTTGCAAAAAAATAGACAAATATATAATTATTATAATATATAATAATAAATATATAATTATAATAATTCCCTTTCCACGTTTAAGTATAATACTTTCATATAATAGACTCCCTATTAACCACCCGCTTTACTAGTCGTACCTATATACACTAACGATAACAAAATATATAAACAGACAGACAACAATATATCGCGCAATCATGTTCTAACTAGGTATATACCCTACCAATTTTCCTCAAAAACGGTCAAGCCATTCTTCAACTATAACTAGGGCTTAAAATCGTGATCGGTCAAGCTGTTCTCGTGTTGTAACAGCACATACAGACATATAGAGACATTTATCATGTTATCAGAGAGAATATAGATAGATATATGAGAATATTTATCAAGAAATTTGGGTAAAAATTATAATGTAAATTTTCATGTAAATTTTTGTTTATATTGTGAATATCAATTTTAAATAATATAAATATATTATGTTATGTAATTTTAATTTATACGTTAAATAAAATATAATATTTTTTTTATTTTTACTGTAAAAAAATAATTTACAGTCGCTACAGTTTTATATAGTAGTAAACTACGTATTTGTCGAGTAACATTCATCTAATTACTAATTTATCGTATTTCATTTAGTGGAGAATCACTTAAGTCGGCTTTAAAACCAGTTTTGCTATCTTGTTCGTCGTTAGCACATATTTGCAACACATGTTAGCACCAATACGCCACTCCATCAGGCCTTATTTGACCCTAACCTGTCAATATCGATGTGTAAAAGGTCATATTTAAATCGATTTCCGCATTAATTATACTAATAGAAACAATATAAGCTTATATATACAATTTATAGCTATCTAAAACATCAATATTTTATATCATAAAATAGCAAACAAGCAGATGGCTCCCCAATGGAAAAGACAACCAACGCCAAAAGGCATCAAAGATGTTAACGGTGCGTTGCTTTCTCTGTGGCAGGGTCTTAATAGCACATGCATAAGTTAGGCTACCTCAATCTCCTAACCAGAACACGAAAGCGATAAGAGACGCTATACCGGCGGTGGCGCTGGTGCCAGACTCGGGCGAGACAATGCAGAACTCTACCACCTAGTAGCCACAATGCTGACTCACATAGGCAATCTTTCGCCTCTTACGAATTGCCTGGTAGACCAGCAGATGATCTATTTTACAAAGGTGGTCTCCTTTTGGGGGACCAACACGAGGAAATAATTTTATTTTTATTAAGAAACTAGCTGACCCAGCAAACGTCGTTCTGCCTTTTTAACTACTCTTATTTTTTTCTATATTTTCTCACCTTTTAAACCTTCCCTGGACTTCAACAATTAATTCAAAACCAAAATTAGCCAAATCGGTTCAGCCGTTCTCGAGTTTTAGCGAGACTAACGAACAGCAATTGATTTTTATATATATAGATATAATATTATACCAGCTGTGCCCGCGACTTCGTCCCTCTGGAAAAAAATTCTAAAATAAAAGTAGCCTAAGTTACTCCTTATTACATCAGCTATTTGTCAGTGGAAGTACCGTCAAAATCTATTCAGCCGTTTCAGAGATTAACCGGAACAAACAGAAAGACTTTTAGAGAAAAATTGGTTTATGTACCTTATATACATTCATATGCATTTAGTAAAAAGCGAATATATTAATATTACAAACAATAACAACATACAACATATCTTCACGCCAGTTCCCTAACGGGGTAGGCAGGGAGAACCGAGTGTCATACATCCTTGCAGGCTTGTCTCGCTTCCTCCACATTCATCACTCTCTTCATACACACACGTCGGTTGCGAAGACTCTTGACACCACCTTCGGACAGTACTCGTTCAATCTGATCATGGTATGTCAGTCTTGGTCTTCTCCGATACCTACATCCCTCCACATTCGCATTATATATCTGTTTTGTAAACCTTTCATCTACCATTCTATCTACATGTCCGAACCAACGGAGCATGCCCTTTCTCATCTTTACACCGACACATTCTTTCAAACCTAACCTCTCTCTCACTTCCACATTACGATTATTACAGACACTCCAATTTTATTTATTTGTATGTGTTTGTTTGTATGTACAGACATAAGAGTTTGCATAATGTTGCAAATTAAATTTATTTATTTCTTGTTAGTTCTGGATTTCCGTAAAATAACACCAGAATTAGTAAAAAACATTCTATGATATATAAAAAATGATTAATTGTTTACGACCGCACTTGTTTTATTTCCACATTCTTTTATAACTTGAGGTGAACTTAATTGAGGTTTTTATAAAAGTACCTGGACCATGACAAATTAAGATAAGTAAAAATATTATCCTGACTTCTTTTAAAACAATAGGTGATATAAAATGTTCCGTAGTTGTCATATTATTTAAACATTTTAAGTAGTCCAACTGCGCCAACCGTCTTTCAACCCCTTAGATGTCTGGAACACTGAATTTGAGGGCCGTACTTCATTTGTTTGAATTAATAATAAGTACATTAATTATAAAAAAATGATGATAAAGTAGAATGATGAGTTAGAATTTTTGTCTGTTTGTCTGTTTGTATGTTTGTCTGTTTGTCTGTATGTATGTCCGGAGTAAACTCAAAAAGTACTGCATGGATTTACTTCAAATTGTGCATGAATATTACTAACAGGTCGGGTCAACATATAGGCTACATATTATCACGCTATTACCTAAGTGGGAGGAGCTGTGCGGAGTAAACGAAGTTCGCGCGGACAAAGTCGTGGGCAACAGCTAGTTATATATAAATTTGAATTTATATTATATATAAATTTGAATTAAATCTGAATATAATTAGAAAAATTCTTTGTTAATCTAATAGTAAATTTTGATATTGCAGATTGCAACTTGCAACAATCTATGTAAATTAAATCTTATAAAAAAATCTATAATATGCGCTATGTATTGAAGAGCGGGGTCTCCTAATACAGGCATTTCATGCTTAAAGGGAGTGCCCCAGCCACAGCTCAAAATGTAATTAGATATTTCAGTTACGAAATAAATTATTATTATTATGATTATTATTATTATTAGTATAACTTAAACGCGGTAAAACTACAAAAAGTCGATTTTTCACATCGCACTGGCTCTACAAATTTTGAGTATAATAATTACAATATAATTATAATTATTATACTCATATTATGTAGAATAGAATTAGCATTATGCTGCGGCTGCTCTTGCGTCTATCGTCCCGAACATATTAGCGCGCTAAGGCACACGCAGTCGCACGCACGCAGGTAATAGCCGGTCACATCTACGTTTATCGTGTCATTGCACGAAGCTTTGTGACGATAGGGCAAGTGCGGCCGAGCCATTACTGAAACGCAATAAAACTGCAAGAATTATGTATTTCACTCCGCACTGGCATTACAAATTAAGAGTGTGTATTTTTTACACTCGTATTTACTACGAATACAAGCTTTTCACTCCGTATTGGCGTTGCAAACTACGTACATAATAATTATTTGTGGAATAGAATTAAACGCAGTAAAACTACATAAGGTCGGTTTTAGTCCGCATTGACATTACAAACTACGAGCATAATAATAATTATATGTAGAATAGAATTAGCATATTTGAAACACAGTAAAACTGCAAAAAGTCGGTTTTTCACTCCGCTTCGGCATTACAAACTACGAGTACATAAGTAGTACTTAAGAGTAATTATATGTAGAATGGAATTAGCATAATTTAAACGCAGTAAAACTACAAAAGATCGGTTTTTAGTCCGCACTGACATTACAAACTACAGTATAATAATAATTATATGTAGAAATAGAATTAGCATAATTGAAACACAGTAAAACCGCAAAAAGTCGGTTTTCACTCCGCTTTGGCATTACAAACTACGAGTATAATTATATGTAGAATAGAATCAGCATAATTTAAACGCAGTAAAACTACAAGAAGTTGGTTTTTATTCCGCACTGGCATTATTATAAACTACGAGTACAATAATAATTATATGTAGAATAGAATTAGCAGTCCAAGTCCAAGAAATGCCAGTACAAAATGAAAAACTTATACTCGTAGTAACTACGATTTAAGTTTTTAGTTTCGTACTGGCATTACAAAATACGAGTATAATTATATAATTATACTATTAATATACATATGTAGAATAGAATAAGCAGAATTTAAACTCAGTGAAACCCCAAAACGTTGGTTTTTCACACCGCTTTGGCATTACAAACTAAGAGTATATTTTTATTATACTCGTAGTTACTACGAGTATAATTATATTAAATATAGAATAGATTTAGTATAATTTAAACACAGTAAAACTGAAACAATTGCCTTCCCAGGGTATACTACTCTCTTAAAAAGAAGAAAATTTCCAAATTGTTAAATAACTAAATTTTAAAATAACAAACATAAAAATACGAATCATTTTTTGAAGTCGTATAAAAAGTGGGTTAAATTTTACTATCCAAAAAATCGTCTATTTGTTTTATTAAAAATACACACAAACTCTAAAATATGCTGCTTATTCTTGGTGTACACTGTATCATCATCATTTATCACGCTTGCATTAATTTAATTAACGTTGACTACTTAATTAATACATTAGAAAATATCTTTATTACAGAAAAACAACAGCTATTTATTATTCTCTAAATTGTTCCCCCTGTATATTAGATACAGGCGATTCCCGTTTTAATGTCTTAATTAAAAATTAATGTCTACATGTGACCACTCAAACGGACATACAATATCGCCTGTTAAAATCATTGAAATATTATAATGAATCAGTTTGATAACAGCTGTGCTCTAAATTATGTGTACTTTAAGAATTAGACCAACTGCCGTTCTGCCTGGCAACTTGTAAAAGGCGACCGATTGACTGTATATGTACTAAGATAGTAAATCAATAATACTAGGTATAATATTTAATTAATAAAAATATATTAATTAATATATTAATAATAATTAATTATTAATAAATAGTAATTAATTATTAATAAATAATAATTAATTTATTATTATTATTTTAAAATAATAATTTATAAATTATTTATTAATACAATTCAAGTTATAAAAAAATAAAAAAACCCATATCTCAACAACTGCTAAACCGATTTTTATGAAATTTGGACTGTTCCCTAAGCTGGAATGTACCTCTTTTAATCAAAGAGAATTATCTCGATATGGCTTTTAACTCCCGAGAAATTCGTGCACCGTGCTTGAACGCCTATATACCTAGATCATCATTCTCAAATATTATCCAATTCCTACGATATTACATTCTTATACGTCAAACTGATAACTTCCGTGTTTTCGTCGGTTGAAAAATTAGATTTGATATTTTGAAAGACCATAATTATATAATATAAAAATCTTCTATACTGAACCTTTGAAGATGTCGACATTGATATTAAATATTAATAAATGGCCAAATTTGAAATCAAATTTACAATTATACCGGTTCCTCATAAAGATTTAAATTTGTTTTTACGTCACTTTACAGTTGAGGATAATTAAATTGCCCTTGTCATGATAATTAACTGATGTGAGGATATGTATCTGTCAAATCATCATCATAAACTCTAACTTAAATTTTAAAAAAATCTTTAAAAGACCAATTATATAATAAAATTATATAAATGTATTTTTATACGCAGACTAGCTCAACACTGGCCTGCTTCGCAAGGCGTATAGTAAATTGATTGAAGATTTAAAAAATATACTAATTTTCATGAGATCACCAAGTGGTTCTTGAGTTATATTGGGGCGTGTAAATTGTAAGTATACAGGGGGCTGGTAAGAAAGACTGTAAGTACATATTGATGGGCATGATAATTAACGGTCATATGTAACCACTAAAAATGTAATAAACTGCTTAACTACATAGTAAACCTCAACGAAATTAATATAGTAATATTCAAAAAGTATGGTCACCGCACGTTATAAGTACTAGCGAGTCTAATCGCGAGTTACGTAAATTACTATCCGTAAACAATAAACTGCTATACGCTGTACGCGAGTATCCGTACCAAACATTTTAATTGGTTAATGAGGTAAAATTCTATTACTTAGTATTTAAATAAATCGAGCACTGAACACCCTCATTGATTTTGTAGTTTTTGCCGGTCTCCCTGTACGGACAGACAACACTATATTTCATGATAAGATTGACATCAGCAAGTCATAAATCAAGTAATAACTGAACAGACGAACACTGCAAATTTATAATATAGTAGTATTTATAGTGCACAATCACGCGTTCTTACTTTATTTTTTATCATCAAGCTCTGTCAAGCTGTTCTTGAATTATAATTCGACATTACAGACAGACGGAAAAAATCCTAAATGGAAAAATTGTTGCCAGTGAGGTATAAAGCTAATAGTTATTACCAAATTTGACATAAAAATAAGAAGTAGGTAACGTTCGTACAGCCACTATGAGATTTATGTGGTAGTGTATCATTGATACACTACCACATAAATGCACAGTGAATCATTATATATCAATGTACTGTATATACAAAGCTATCAAAAATACATATACGTTATAACTGTGGTAATAGCGTTATAATCAGCCTTTGTTATAAAAGCTACCGAATCTACTAGATTATTGATATTTACATTTTGATAATATTTTAATATTCATTCATTCATATTCATTCATTTGTTTACTTATGTATGCTCTATTTTATTAGGTATGTTATAAAATCTAAGGGTCAAGAGCCAGCAACAATATCATAAGGCCAACTTAGTATAGGACATATAATTCTGCAATGTATAATCGAGTTAGTATCACCGCTCCATTTTTTTCTTTCGCAATCGCATCAGTGCTTATCATTGCTGTATTCCAAGTTATTGATGCCGCGTGATTTTTGGTAGGAGAAAAACTTACCTATCGTAATCATAGACGAGTGAGCCATATTTACGGTGAGGCGGTTAGCGGAGCGCTACTTAAAAACGGGGCGCCGAAGTTAAAGTCTAGTTTCTTCTATGCATATTATTGCAGTATTTTGTCGAGTGAAGAGTACTGATAGTAGCTAAACACTCGCTACTGTCCAAAAATCGTTCGTATTTTGAGTGAGTATAGTTCACAAGTGTGTTATGTTTCGAAATATGCATTTCCTACAACGCGATAAGCACGCGCAAAACACAGCGTACTAATAATAAACTCGTCCAAAACGAGAGGTTTACACTTATTGAGTCGGCGAGTCAGTAAGCGGGGCGCTAATCGCCCGAGAAAAATAGAACATAAAGGCTAGTTTTTTTGTATCATACGATAGCAAACAAGCAGATGGGTCTCCTTATGGAAAGAGTCAACCATCGCCTGTAGACACCAAAGATGTTAATGGAGTGTTGTTATCTTGTGGCACGGTCTAATGCCACATGCATAAGTTTACCGGCTACCTTACCCTCCAAACCGGAACACGACAGTGACAAACACTGACGCTATTGCAGCAGGAATAGGTAAAGCGGTGGTATCAGACCCGTGCGAAACCATGCAGAGTGGTAGACCACCTAGTAGCCACGATGGTAGTGACTCGCATAGCCAATCGATCGCCTTTTACGACCTGCCTGGCAGAACCGCAGTTGACCTGTTCTTCAAAGGAGCCCGGGACTAATACGGGGGATCCCTCTATTCTAGTATTTTAGCCGAATGGAGAGTAATTAAATAGCTAAAACACTCGCTACTGTCCAAAAATCGTTCGCATTTTTATTTATTTATTTATTTTATTTCCACACAAAAACAAATACAATAAAACATGCATACAAGAGTGTAAACATAAATACTTACGAATTTTACCGTACACCCTACATCATCATAGTCGATGATGTAGGGTGTACGGTAAGTAAGGTAAGACATAATGTTATCGATAACGCACAGCTAATACAAAAAATACAATTAATGTAAACTGTACTCGACCAAAAATGCGAACCATTTTTATTGTGTTGTCTTTCGAAAGATGAACTTTCGATAACACGATAGGCATGCGTAAAACACAGCATAATTTAATACGACTAATAATCTCGTTACTCGACTTAAACGCGAGGTTTACGCTTGTTTAGTGGGTGAGCCAGTAAGCGAGGCGCATGTTGGGGGGGAAGGGGGTACTCACTCACCCGAAAAAAAATTGAATTAAATGGATTGACTCGACTAAATTGTGCACTAATCTAATCAAAATTTTCGATATTCACACATATTCAGTTACTAAATTACTAATCGACAAAAATACTAGCCTAGTCAGAACTAGGCTTAAAGAAACTCAATGATTCTTAAAATAGAGCTGTCATATAAAAACATTTATAAAGCTTGACGTTAAATTTTAAAACCAGTCTAAATATAATAAAAGCAAATTCACGAGCACGGTTTCATCAAAGGGAGTGAAATTCGTTTTTACATCCCCACAACGTTGACGATATAATTAAATTGCCTTATGTCTCAAATATAGTCACGTAGGGATATGTTTTTATATAAACTCATCATCTCGACTTGTAACTCGGAATCCAAAAGGTGCCGATAAATATTTTCTCACTAAACTGTAGTAAAGAGTGTACATGTGTGTAAATAGCGTCGTAACATGTTTTTCTCTACATAATTAATGATGTTTAACTTAATTATTATCGCTATCATTTTGTTTAATGCGCCAATTGGCGTACGATGAGAAACTGTTTGTAATACTTGGTTTTTATTGCTTTGTTCAGTTTGTGTTGCTTTGTATATATTTAAGTCTTGCAGTCTTATTAATTAATATGTTTGTTTATCTGCATAAGTCTACGTTCATTATATCTCGATCATTTTTTTAAAGTTAAAATAAAAAAGTGATACTATAGTAGAAAGAAAATACTCATTAAATATACTAAGGTAAACTAAATTCTTCTGGTACAAAGTCGCGGACTACGTTTAGTGTTATATACTAAAAAAATATCTTTTACCTATTTCGAACTAAAGGTGGTAGATAATATAAAACTCACTTGTATTCTCGCCTCGGTTAGTCCAATTTTCATCGCTAGCTCCTCTCTATAACAAAACAAAACCAAATTTACTTATGGCGTTATTAATAAAACTGTACAATTATGATTCTATGATCTTATGTTTTTCTTTTTCAGGTGTCACTTGTTACGATAACGAGACGATGAAAAGACGAGCAATAAGTTGTATACGAATATATTTAACAATATGGATCCAATAATTTAAAGCAACGAAACTGTATTGACTAACATTTATAAAAATATAACCTATCAAGAATCTAATTGTAACCATTTGACAGTTTGAATTTTCTTATTGATCTATTATCTAAAATATCTATAGATATAAGAATACTTGAATAAAAAATTTTGAACCCTCTTTTAAGATAATTGCGGAAATGATGGAGTATGAACTTTGACACATTTAGAGTTTACTTTTCGGTGGACTGCAGAAACCTAATATTTTTTAATATTAGTAGAATTACGTTTACTACGCATTCAACATACATTAAATCAATAAATATAAATATTACTAAACACCGTATATTAGATCTTAAAATGTATTTAAAAAATGTATCATCTATGCCCCTATTTATTCACCTATTTTTTTTATTATTTCTAAATTCTGTATCAACGATGTGTGTAACACGTATTGGAATTCAATTTTATTTTGAAACTACTATAAGAATTATGTAAGTGCTAAAAATTGTTTTCTGTAGTTCTACTCGTACTTTTCAATAAATAAATAAATAAACTACATACACTGTTTTCATGTGATATTTAACATGATAATGTACAAACGTCAATACTATTTTCTTTACATCTAAAGTATGTTATTAAACTTAAAAGTGATTTTATTGTATAGGCTGTAGTCAATTAATAAAAAGCTATAATAGTAATTAATAAAAACGCATATCCAATAAACGAACTGTCCATTTTCCTCTGTCGAAAATTGAAAATTTAAAAAATATGTAGTATGTATATGTTTTAAAAAGTATGTATATATGACAATACGCCGAAGAAACTCCAAAAATATTTAAAAAAACTTCCTTTCCTTAAAAGTTTTGAGTTTCTTAAGGAAATACATTTTGTAGAGAGTAACAACAAATAGAAATGTTCTGTTTCCACCACCGATTAAATGGATACGACTTTCAAGGCAATTTCTTAGTTTGCAAGTGTAGCTTGTATTTATACACGGAAATACAAAGCTTTACTAAGTACCGATGAAATAAAATCACATCAAGGGCATTTTTCATACCTTGTCATCTCATTCGGTACGACAAAACAGTACAACATGTACAACATGATTTATTTTTATTTTTTCTGATGTAATTAATATATCTACAAATGTATGACACTTTTGTCTGTGGTAGGAGCGTTTGCTCCTATCTCAGACAAAAGTGTCATACACAATAATAATAATAATAAGCGCACATATGTGCGACGACACGTTTCCTTTCTAATGACGTCTCTATTAGCATTCAGGTGGTCTGTGGTTTCCACCCTTGTTATCTCTCTACACCCACTAACACACAACAGTAACTACCTACAATGTAATATATGTTAACACTCTTTGAACTTAACCTTAACTTAACCTAAGGATTTATAGCAGGTTTCTTTGACACTGCGATGAAAGTAATACGTTATTACTAACAGTAATTTAATCTTAAAAGTCATCTCAAAAACTTGACCGATTTTGATAAATCTTGGATTGTTTTCTAAGCTTCACTTGATTTAAATCAAAAATAATTATCTCGATATGGCTTTTTGTTTCCGAGAAATTCGTGGACAAATATACAAATATATAAACATACATACAGTCACGAAATTTAGTACATGTGCTTAGACGCCTAAATAGACCATCATACTCAAATATTATTGTAGTCGAACACTATCTATACTTTCATACTATTATTATAAATGCGAAAGTAACTCTGTTTGTCTGTCTCTTCTTCACGGCCAAATCACTGAACAGATTTGAATGAAATTTGATAAAAATATATTTTGTGACCCGATAAAAAAGGACAGTTTTTATCCCGGAAATCCCACGGGAACGGGAACTATTCGGGTTATATTTTAGAAATTTTTCCACGCGGACGAAGTCGCAGGTACAGGTAGTTACAGATATACATGTCAAACTGATACCTTCCGGTTTTTTTTCTGTTGAAAACAGAGAGGAGTCACCTGACGAAAAGCAACAATAGGGGATATTATTTCCTATGATAAGAATATAGCATTTATTTTATAAGGATAAGATAAATAAAATAAAGTGACTACAATTAAATAGTCGTGCCTTCGAAACTCTTGAATCAAACGTACCTTGTAAACACATCAGGATAATGAGTTCTTCCAAAAGCTTTTTCGAGCTCATCGAGTTGGTAACTAGTGAAAGTTGTCCGATAGCGCCTTTGTTTCCTTCGGGGAATGTCTTCATCATCCACACCACTGCCTGACCCTGGGCGTTCCGGGTCATGAGGCGGCAGATCCGGAGTGGTAGAAGATCCAGGTTCAGAAACTCCCATTTCTCAAATTTCTTGTACCTGCAACAAGTTTATAATACTAATCCACACATTTTTCAAAGGTGTTTGTTTAAACAGAGAGGGAACAGAGATCATCTCCGGTTCAAATAATCTTAATCCTGCTTGTGTTTTTTTTTAGTTTTAAAAGTAGAAGAAAGAGGTGAAAAAAGATATATAAGGATAAGAAGTTATGGAGACTGCCGAAAAAAGTAAACCTTTAAATATCCTACGCATCTTTATACATCATCGGCTGGCCCGGCGAACTTCATTCCGCCTTACACTCAATGAATGAGCAGTTTAGGATTTTAAAATTAATACAAAAATTTTAAGTTCCATATTTCATCATAGCAACGCACCATTAACATCTTGGTGTCTAAAGGCGATGGTTTTTCTTTCCATTAGATGACTATATATAAAAATAACAAAAGATTATTTCAGTAACATTGTTTCACTAAATAAATATTTAAAAATACAAACAGTAATGACAATAACAACAAACTAATAATATTTAATATTAAAGCATGAAAGGGTAAGAGAAACCCATCGTGTGCGTTGCAATTTAGATGAGGAAATGCGATACAATGGTTAATTGTGCCTGACGATTGCAATATGCTTTTAGGTCAGCTGTCATTACTGGTATTGAAAATTAATATATTTATTTTATATATAAATGTAGCAAACAAAATCCAATTAACTTTGGAAAAACACATAAGTAAAAGACCACGTAAGTCCGCTACCCATCTATGTATTTATGTACTAGCAATCACTCGCTGGTCGAAATAGACTAAACAATAAACCCTATTATAAGTTTTACATTTATAAATGTGAGTATATTATGTACATCACATGAATTTAGTGTGTGTAATATTTATTTTCATTATTTAAAAAAAAATAATGAAATTTGATAAAATTGACGTTTATATGCAGAAGTACAGAAAGTTTAAATTCATATAATAATAGGCAAACGATTTGCAAAACACGTCATTATCATCGTGACTACTAGATAGAGGTCTGAAACGTCTCGCCCGGCTCTGCTACCACTACTTTTCCTATTCCTGCCGCAATAGCTAGGAAACTTAAGCATGTGGTATTACCACCCGCCACATGGATATCAACGCTCTATTAAAATCTCTCTTTCTGCTCTATATAGGTGATAGTTATCTCTTTTCATCAGGAGATTCCACCATCTATTTGCTTGCTTTCATATGATATAAAAAACTATATATATAATGTTCCTTTTTGTTGTTGTTTTAGAACTAGAATACTACCCGACTTGTTACATAAATATAAATAAAGTAAACTTGCTAGGCTCAATACTCAATCATTTATTGCATTATATGTTACAAACAATTTTAGGTATTACAATAATAATTAGTAGATGGTGAACATATACACCTTATTAGGGTATTGCAATGTAGGACTGGACCGATCCTTTTCATGAAAGATTTATGTGATTGTCATTAAGAAAGTCGTTAACAGTGTAGTAACATTTTTCTATCAGGAGATTTTTCACAAGTTTTATAAATATACGGTCATTTTCTTCTGATTTAATTTTATCTGGCAATTTGTTATATATTTTCACACACATTATATTTGGTCCGGAACTATGCATTCTTAATTTTGATAGTGGCAATTCTAAATTATACTTAAATCTACTTTCAAAGCGTCGTGGAATATCCATTTGATTTTTAAAATATTGAGGATATTTTCTTTTAAATTTAATTGCTTCCAAAATGTACATTGACGACAGCGTTAATATTTTCAGGCTTTTAAAATATGGATTGCAGCTTTCCGTGTCTTTGATATTCTTGAAAATACGTATATATTTCTTTTGGGAAATAAATATATCTTGTACTTTCACACTATTTCCCCATAGCAGAATGCCATATGTAAGCCACGAGTTTGCATATGCATAATATGCAGACAATGCGGTGTTAAGATCCTTTGCTTTGCGAAGTTCTCTTAAAGCATAGGTAAAGCTCGACATTTTTGTTTTAATTTTTTTTATATGATTCTTCCAATTTATGTTTGAATCTATGTCCAAGCCTAATAATGTGAATATATCAATGCATTCTATTTTTATATTATTATATTTAAAGTTAATGTCAAGGGGGATATTTTTGATATGGTCTGAATTGAATTAGTTTCGTCTTTGAATAATTTATGTCAAGGTTTTTGTTTTTCATCCAGTTATTTAAATTATTAAAAATGTCAGTAAGATTTTGAATTAAATTTATATTATTTTTACATGATGTCAAAAAGGAAATGTCGTCCGCAAATAGTACACAGTATTCATTAATTATTTTTGGAAGGTCATTAATATACAATAAAAATAGGATACATCCCAGTACACTTCCCTGTGGGATAGAATTTTCTATTTGTATCATTTCAGATTTTGTGACATCAATTTTACTGTTTTTGATATCAAAAGCTTCCCTTAGGTTTCTCACCTGGACAAGGAGCCGCCTTCTACGGTTCTACCAGACTTATTTATTGATACAAATTATATTCATCAACAATCTGCCCACAGCAATTTATATTAAACGTTTATCTTTATAAAATGACAATCCCTTTCGAATAACGCAAAATATATAAACCGACTGCGACATTTTACAGAGCATTTAAAATGATCACAGTTAATTTTTTAATATAACAAACTATAATGTAGTCTTTAATTATCTGTGGCTTTCCAATTAGCGAACGTTAATTACATTTGAGTGCCAATTTAACGGTGGATTGACTTAGTCCAGTTAATTACAAGCATTTAATTAAAATACCGTACGTATTGAATTACTCATTGGCATGGGAAGATCTGCCTATCTGGCTGAATGGCTAGTCAGTTTTAGTTTGAATTTTAAATCGGGCAATTTTGTTAAGTGGGATTACGGAGAGCGTGAGATTTAAAATATAGGTACGTATTTGTAAAATCTATTGCTCTCTTTGATCACTTGCCAAAACACCATTTTAGAGTGCAAGAGAGCCAGCCAACTGCAGTCTGGACCGACAATACAGATGAAAATTACACGAAAAGAAAGTTTCGTTATCTCCTGTTTCTTCCTCCAAAACTAAACCGATGTTATTATTTTTTTTTATTATAAATTAAAGAAAAGCTTTCGCTGTTTTCCTTTTTAAGGTTCCGAAGTAAACTAGGAACCCCATATAGTTTCACTGTTTGTTCGTCTGGATGTTTTCCTCCGTTATTGAATATGTGCCCGATTTGCCAATCGGTCGCATTATGGGTCTTAATATCGTTAAATATTGATATAATGTCGTTTAATAAAATTTAATTTAATTTGCTAACAGCAAGTGCACTAGTGCACCGTTGCATTCCCCTGCAGGCACAGGAGTGTGACGACTTTTTATATTGGTTTATTTAAAAACGTTAATAATTGAAGTTAGTTTTCCTCTTGTGGTCTTTTTATTGGTAAATTATGTGCGGCTTTGATTACTAAGCACTTCTCGTAAATCAAATTGAGCACTTTATATTTTGACACCAGTACAGATAAGAATATGAATAATCAGACTCTTATGACTAGGTTAGTGACACTATGAAATATTACTCAATTTTTATCGGAATTTAAAGATAAAATGGACTTCCATGAGTCATTCAAAATATGAAGCATAGTATTTTTTGTATATTGATGACTAATTTAAAAAAAAAACAGACGATTTGTCTCGAATTGTAAACTTATTTTTGACCGATTTGACTCATGTTAAAAAAAATATTTTTGTCTCATTATTTCGCCTATCTACTTTCGTGTCTTTCCGTTCAACGATACTCGAGGTATCATCAAACATACATTAATACATTTTACCCCGTGTTCATCCAGACTCCGGATCGGACTAGGCGGAGTGACAAGTGCTGTTGCATTGCGGTAGGAGTAGAAAAGGTGGTGGTACCAAATCTGGATGAGCTTTTGCAGAACTCTATCACTATTAGGGACCTGTTTGAAAAATAGTCCAACTGCCATTCTGCCAGGCAGGTCGAAAGAGGCGACCGATTGGCTATGCATGTCAGTATCATCGTGATTACTAGGTGATAGAGTTCCTCAACGTCTTGCTGTACCCATTCCTGCCGCAATAGCGTTCATGCTTTTCATTGTCGTGTTCCACTTTAGAGAGTGAAGTAGCTTAGACTTATGCATGTGGCATTGCTATCCCGCCACATGGATAGCAACGCACCATTAACTTCTTTGGTGTCTATAGACGATGGTTTCTCTTTACATCAGAAGAGCCAATTACTTGTTAGCTATCTTAGAATAAAAAAAACATACGTACACACATACATAATACGCCAGATGTTTACAGTAGACTCGCAGAAATTCGCTTGCTCATTTAATCAAATATGTAAAATGAAATTAATAACTTAGATGAAAATTCACATAAGTCAAAATTAATAATCTTATAGTAGTAATAATAAATTATTAATCTTATAGTCGTAATAACAAATTTAAATAAATATAAAGCTAATTCAATCTTAAATATCTGCCAAACAAAATCGAAATATACTGGAATGGCATAAAGTTGATTCTCTATTAACCTTATTTCTGATTGATAACAGTTTTATTTAAATCAATGTAATTGAGACTGTAACGGTGCTGATTATAAAAAATAGAGTTAAGGCGAGGTATTTCGACGCGCGTCAATTCTATAGAAAATGGGTGTCGCGGTATGTTCTAAAACCACTGGGAAACGTGTTAATTTTCGGATAAATAAATATAGGACATCAGCTGAAAACTAAAATTTAGCACATTCTTTTTTGTATTTACAAATAAATATCACCATATAAAATCATGTGGAAGATTAGAAATATTATTAACAAATTATTTGTTTTAGAGATTTTTTGGCCTGTTTTCCGAATTTTATATGATCGAGTAAAGTACATTCTATCGTGTAATGAGTTAGCACATTCTTTAGATAATATCTTCAGGTATATCGTGTAATTTTTGTAAAATTGTTAATTAACAATCAATACAGAAAAACATGATTAAACAAACCAGTTTTTTCCCGTTTGTCGCGATGCCTCGCCTTAAGATGTTATGCTCTGCGATGTTGTTACTAATTGAAGTTTGAAAGTTCATTTCTCATAATATGCCAACGATGATACCTTCAATTAATATTAGATTGTCGGACTGGACTCCTATTTCAATTTCTATAGGTATTTCAGCAATCTCTCCATCAATTTGGCTTATGGTCACACCCAAAAAATCTTTATCTCATTAACGCATCTACCAACCTTCACAACAAAATTTTTCATAGTCGAACAAATATTAATACATATTTAAATACCACAGACCAAATTAATACTAATAGATATGGTGTTGGGCGGAATATGTGTAGCCGCTAAAAGAGCAAATGCTTGTAAAAATCAAACGTTTTCTGTTCTCATCCTATCATATCGTGAAAAAATAGAACTACGCCATATTTTGCTATATTATTGTGCCGAATAGGAAGCTAAGTTTTAAAAATACGTTGGAGTGATTTTATTTCACCGGTAAGTACTATAACTTTGTATTCCTGATTGTAAATGTAAGCTACACTAACAACCTAAGAAATTGCCTTGAAAGGCGTATCTAGTTTATTCCGTGATATAGGTATACAAACGCCGAATTGTCCCTGTATACTCTGAAAGCTTCGCTGGCTATTTCAATTATAATCCATACTAATATTATGAATGCGAATGTAAGGTTATCTGTCTGTTACGATTTCACGGCTGACCGATTTTGATGAAATTGGAGATAGTTGAAGATTTGAGGTCAAGAATAAGCTACATTTTTAAAAATTAACCCCTAAGGGGAAGGAGATGAAATTTTGTTTAAGAAACTGTCTCGAAATGTTAATCTATTCGCGGGCGAAGCTGCGCAGGTCAGCCAATTAAAATAAAAGGTTTATGAAATATATTTTACACTTTTTATAGTCGGCACTTGGTGAAACTCCATTCGTAATTTTGTTAATACACTTGTACTGATTCACAAATAATTGTTTGGTTATGAAATAGTACCTCCCTCACTAACTCAATGGATCTTTAGTCAGTAACCAGATAAAAATCGGGGATTTTATTTTAATACTGTTTATATTTCCAAATAACTATGTTACAAATCTTTTAAGATGGGTATTATTTGATCAGTCGTTTTATAATTTTAAGTACTAGTATTTAGCCACTTTATAATCTTTTATTTGACTTCAAACTGAAAGTAATTGCAAGGTAACATGTACTTAGATATAAGGAATATTTTTATAAAACTTTTAGGAATCGTGCCTTGAAAACACGCTTTAATTTTAATCCGCCATTAGATTACATAATGCGAAAAAGATAACTAATACAAGCTAATAAGATATAAAGTTGCCAAACACGTACTTGAGTTACTAATTATGGTTACTGTGAAAACATATACTACGAAGACTGAACGTGACGAACAAGTATTAATATGAAATAGTGTTGAAATGTGATTTTGTTATTAAGGGGCAAATTTTCAATGGGAATAATTATTATATTATTTGAAATTTATATTTACATACAATGTGCAAAGGTGTTTTAACTAATTAAGTCACAGAGCCTACACTTCGACCGCCCCGTTAGTCGAGTGGTTAGCGACCTTGACTACGCAATAGACTGGGGTCGAGTTCGATCCCCGACGGGGACAAGCATTTGTGTGATGAGCATAAATGTTTGTATTTCCGGGTTTGGGTGTTTATTATGTATGTAAAAATATTTATATATGTATTTCTACGTATTAGTATCATTGGCTAACACCCATAACACAAGCAAAATAATTTGCTTACCTTGAGGTTAGATCAGTAAGTGTAATTTGTCCCGTGAATATTTATTTATTTACACTAATGATTGTTACTAAACAAAACTGACAATCATAATATGAATTATTTTTTAGTAACAAGATTACGAGCTGGTAATTCCCCATAGTATTATTTTAAAAAAAATCGTGAATATAGCCGTATTTTTTGATGAATATTAAGCTTTATAAATATTGTAAAAATTTGTTATATTTGTAATATTTGGTAGAAAATTACGTTGCTATTTACATTATTTGTAATAATTTGTAACATTCATTGGAATCAAAAGGTTTTCCTTTTTTCTTTCTTTTGGGCGAAGTGTCAGTCAAACTGGAATATGAAGTGTTACATAACAATACACAATATATAGACGTTTATACGTACATTTTGCTGTAATATTATACAAAAATAATATTTTTTCTTAAGATATCGTGTTTTCAAGCTAAAAATTTTTGTTACTGCTTGACGGTATGATCACTTTTTAAAACGTCAGAAGATCTACTTAATTTTGTATATGTGTGTATTTTATATTATGTTAGTGTGTAAATGTTATAAGCATGTTTCTATAATAACTATTGAATATCGGTTTATATATATATATATATATTATATATATATATATATATATATATATATATATATATATATATATATATATATATATATATATATATATATATATATATATATAATTAGTAGTAAATCTGTATTTAATTATTGTGTAGAATGTATGTATTATTTACACTAATGTTGTTATGAAGCTTACTTCCTTTGTTGTAGTATATCCTAAAAATAGGTTAGTTATGATAGTTTAAAATCTAGTGTTTAGTTTTTATTGATAGCTCGTAATTAATTTATTATGTACCACCCAAGGTTTATATCTCAGCATTACGGAAGGTAAACTGAGAAAATGCTTAATAGCATCAAGTTACGCCGTTATACCATTTTTGTGCATTAAGTATTTAAATAAATAAAAAATACAGGTTCTGCATCGCCTTAAAAAATCGACACTCAACTGTCCCAGTATCAATTTAAAGTTAGTTTATGGACAGGAATAAATTAATAGACAAATAATTGGGCCAATTGAACTATCTCAAATTTGAATAGTGATGATAATGTACATGTTTTTTTTACAAATTGATTTGCCGACTTTATTAGAAGACAGAACTTAACATTTACCGAAACACGTGATTTCAACAACATGGTAGCCCGGCACACCATATTCGACTTGTACGAAATTGCCTTGGTGGGTTGGGCGCTTAGATTCAATTTTGGGGCTTCCTCGACCTGTGGACCTTAATCCCCTTGTTTTTATTGTGGTTACATAAAAGAAAAAATATTAAGGCCTCTGGCCTATTAAATTGGATGTCAGCGATCTGTGGCGCGGCGACCAGAGCGGCGCGTAGCGCTGTGATACAACTCTCCGCGCCACCGTCGCGCCGCTGTCATCCAGTTCACTTCATTAAGAATCCATGCGTTAGATCGCGCCGCACTCACCGCCGCGCCGAAGATTGCTGACATCCAGTTTGAAGCCTTAAAGCCAATCCCTGATTCAGCTGAACACACACACTACAATAATAATCATCCCGAAGACGAAGCACAGATGCCATTTCAAGAATATATTTTCTAGACATTTTTTCAATTAAATTTTTTGTTTTAATAATGGATCTTAAGGAAGTTAAATCCTTTTGTTTTAATTTTCCGGTTTAATTTTAAAATTAATCGATTGTACAGTACTAGATACAAGGTAGGCTTTGAGAGGCTATGAAGCG
Source organism: Apodemia mormo (assembly GCA_036924255.1). Classification (NCBI taxonomy): domain Eukaryota; kingdom Metazoa; phylum Arthropoda; class Insecta; order Lepidoptera; family Riodinidae; genus Apodemia; species Apodemia mormo. Next base: position 9,976,385 of record JAUPFN010000003.1, read on the forward strand.
TAGCGCCACCTGCCGACGCATCTGCCGCACGCGCTAATAATCCTGGTTGACCTGGCTTAGCAACTTTCAGTATCATTCAATTATTTTAAAAAGTATTTTAGATTATTAGAATAATGGATGTGGAGGAATCATGACAAATCTGCTAGGATCGTGTAGCACTCGCTTCTCTCTGCCTATTCCGTAAGGCATCCGTCGTGAAGATGCATTAATGTATGTATGTAAGGTAATTTGATTTAACACTTTGATCTGTCTTTAGTTTTCGCGCTTTTCTCCATTGGTGTAAAGTTGTGACCACAGCTTGTGGAACATTTTCCGGATGTTTCGGCGCTGCTATCAGCACCATTTACTTTTACCCGTAACTAGAACCACAATCTAGTATGAGTAGAATGTTGATGAACAAGAAATACAAAATTGCGACAAAATCACGGCCAAATATTGGAAATTAAAACTAACCACGGTAAAAAAAAACGTATTTTACAGACAGTACTTTTTGCATCGAAATTGGTTGAAAAATAAATATGGTTCGTAAATCTACTTCATTACAATAATTACAATACAATATAAATTGAGTATTTTCCCATTTTTTCATTAAGTAGACAACACGTGCAAAACCGGGGTAGGCAGTTAGTAATATACATTTTCCTTAATATATAACTCGGTAACATTATTTAGGGACCTGGTTTGAATGACATGCTTTGTTGCTTTACTTTTTACCTCCTCGTCGCCCGGTTGTACCATTGGACTAAAGCTTGTTTGCCACACCTTACTTACTACGCAACCGGTGAAGCTATGAAAACCCTTAAGGCCAGCAGTGATTCAGATATTCCGAAAAAACTTTACTAATGTCGATATTACGTCATCGATGTAAAATTCAGAGATAATGTGATCATGGTGTACGTGAATTAAGATATCTTTGATAGAATTGAGCATTTTTAAAATATATTACAGATTATAAAAGACTTTGTTTTATCAAAACAGTGACGTTAACGATTTCGCGGTTAGACTTTTTGCGAATAAGTATCCATGAAAGTGGCGAAAATTTAACGTTTTTATTTTTACACTTGAGTTACCAATACTTTTTTACTCTTGTCAGTTATTCTAGTTACCGCTCTATTAGAGACGTATTTAGTCCACTTTCATTTAACAAAACTAAATCAACTTTAAAATTCTAGTAAGTATCTATATATAGGGTATTTTTTTACAATCTGGCTCGCACAACTTCAACGGCGAGAAAATTAACGAAGTATCAATATAAGAACTGTCATACACTATTTCATTCATTATTTCACAATCTTAGGGGATGAATTTCAAAAAGTCCGTTCTTATTCCTCGTTTCCATCGTAAGTACAATCTCTATGAAACATTTCAGCCAATGTGACAGGGGAAATGTTTTTGGGGCATTATTGTGCCCTTCAAACCGAAAAACATGTGTGAAAAACTAAGTTTGACAAATAAAATAGTACTTCCTTGCTTTCATTTGTTACTATTGTTTTCTAGTTTAGTGGGTAAGGCTTTATAAGGTGTAATTTTAACTAATCACACGGATGCCAAAGAACTATTAGTATTATTTTCATTTAAAGACCATGTTTGTCTCTCTGTTTGGTTTGTTTGTTTGCTCGCTCTTTGCGTTTGGTTTGGTTGCTCTGAGTATTCCTAGGTGGTAGAGTTTTGCAACCTCTAGCCCTGGTCTGGCACCAGAACTTTAGTTATTCCTGCCGCAATAGCGTTAATACTTGACACAGTCGTGTTCACATTTGGGGCTAATGTAGTCAGTGAACTTATGCAAGTGACATTAACACCTCGCCACACGGATAGCAACGCACCATTAACATCTTTGATGTCTATAGGCTTTGACTGTTATGATATTCATCGAAGAACCATCTGCTTGTTTGCTATCTTATGATATACACTATATAACTAATGCATTCTACTGTCATTTTTAAAAATATATAAACTGGTCAAAAACGCGTACATATGTAGAACTTACTTGTAAAGCTCGACGTTTCGGCCAAGTTACATTGACCGTGGTCACGAGCAAACTCACTTATTTTCTTCTGGGGGAATTTATTTATGAATATTATTACAATATTCTGGAGGTATTTATGTTTTTGACCCGTTTATATATTTTAAAAATGATAGTAGATCGCGTTAGTTTAAAAGTTCATATTGCAAACCGATACGGGCCGGATATTGTTAAGTTAACACGTCCGCTCGTGACCACGGTCAATGTAACTTGGCCAAAACGTCGAGCTTTACAAGTAAGTTCCATATACATATGTTCGCGTTTTTGACCAGTTTATATATTTTTTTAAAAAAAGTTCAGATTTTTACCATGCCAGTGTAATAAATGAATTTATTCAATTTTAAAAGTGACAAAAAAGTATGCAATTCAACGGTGCATTTAATTGTTTCTTCATTTATCAATTCAATTCATTTTGTTTAACTTTTAAAATTTCTTGCTAGGCAAGTCAAGCATGTCATTTGAAGCATATTCCCCTAACAATGCTTTTTTATTTTCGTTAATATAAGGTAGTAACAAATTTTCTTTTATTACGCATGTTGTAACAATGGTTTTAAGAAAGGTAAGATAGGCTTGTGTCTGAAATTGAGACATCTCTGGAGTAAGTCACAATGGGGCGAGCACAATCCTGCTATATTTAACCCACAAAAGACTCAAGCCTGTACGTTTTCCACTAAAAAGAACCCTTTTGTAAGAACTCTTCTATTCCAGAGCACTCCCCACATCATCTCTGACAGCATTAATAGTTTAGGTGTTGAAATCGCTAGTGATGTCCACTTTCGTAATCATTTGGAGGGTAAAGCTAAGTTAGCTTCCAAGAATTTGGGAGTACTAAATCGTGCGAGACAGTACCACACGGCTGGCCATGTACTAATGATTTATAAAGCGCAAGTTCCGATACTGTTCACGTCTTTGGGCCGGTACACCCCGCATGAAACTCTCCAATTTGACAAAATCTATCGTAGACTAGAACGCCTTGTCGACAACCCTATTTTTACAAGCGATCATGAATCCGTACTTACCTGAGAGATGTAGAATCATTATATGTGTTCTACCGTCTATATAATGGAGAGTGTTCTGATGACCTTTTTGATTTAGTGTAGAATCCACGTTCTCTAATTGCATTAACCGCCGTAGTGAGAGGGTTTCCACCCACACCATCTTGACGATTGGTCATCTACGACTGTTCGATTTGCACGTACCTTCTTTATAAGAAGTCAAACTGTGAACAGTCTACCACTCACGGTTTTTCCGAGTGGTATTGATATTGGAATATGTTAGAGATGAACCATCCAAAATATCAGTAACTTAGAGGGTAAGGTAGCTTATACATTAGCGCATGTGGCTTTACATTTCCGTCGCGCAAATAGCGGTATATCATTAACACCTTTAGTGTCTGTAGGCAAAGGTTACTTATTATCAGGAGGAAAGTCTTCTTGTTTTCTTATCCATAAATTAAATTCACTAAAAAGGTAAGGAAACATTAGATGGGTGAGGCTTAATTTTGACACACAGATATATTTTTCATATCAAAAGATAGCAATCAAGCGATGGTTCTCCCGATAAAAAGAGTCAACCAACCATATATATATATATATATATATATATATATATATATATATATATATATATATATATATATATATATATATATATATATATATATATATATATATATATATATATATATATATATATATATATATATATATATATATATAGACCCAAAAAATGTTAATGGTGCGTTGTAATGGTGGGTAATAATGGTTCTATGTGGCGGAAAGTAAGAAGCTGACTACGTTAAGTATGTATAACTTAACGTGATCAGATTCTTCGCTGACCTGATGAGTACCAGATAGTACGAGACGTTTAATGGCGGATCTCTGAAACCTGCCTATTGCAAGGAACAACTAAAGAAAACTTAATGGATGGCCTTTCCATGCCTAGTCCTGCGACTGGATTGTGGATTGAGTTTTTGCTGATGTATAGATATCTGCTTGCTTAATGAGCTTTTACTAATACATACCTACTTAGTCTCCTACCAATCTGCGCGGTTGACGATGATGGCGTTGGGAAATTGTTTCTGCGACAAGTAGTTTTGGGCTTTGAATGCGATGGATCTCACACCAATTCGGTGAGTCTCGGGCGGACCCTACTTGAACTGTTTCGACTTCTGTTCGTCTCTTCAGGTACGGAAGTATCCGTACGACAGTTTGTATATTGAATGCGTCTCAATGGACTACTGTGCGTATCTATGAAGCATCGATCTCTAAGTGGAACTTGCTCAATACTTATGAGTTTCGTCTTCTGCGTCAGCCTCTTGTCCCGCAAGACTGCAGTGTAGACCCCCTTGTACCCCGCAAGGGTACAAGGGGCTGACGCAGAATACGAAATTCATAGGTATTGAGCAAGCTCTACTTAGAGATCGATGCTTCATGCTTCATAGACACGCACAGTAGTTCATTGAGACGAATTCAATAAAGTATGTATAAATTTAAGAATAGGGTAATGTAGCCGGTAACCTTATGGTTACCGGCTACTTTACCCTTCACGCTGGAACATAACAATGAAAAGCATTGACGCTCTTACGGCAGGAATAGGTAAGGCGATGGTACCAAAGACCCGGGCGAGACGTCGCAGTACTCTACTACCTAGTTAGTCACTATGGTAATGCAGAAAGCAGATTATCTATTCTTCAAAGGGACCTCTATAAGTGGTTAAAGTTCTACAAAAAGCTCACCCGGATTTGGTACCGCCACCTTTTCTACTCCTACAGCAATGCGTCAGCGCTTGTCACTATCGTGTGATGTGTGATCACTATGTCGTTATATCTCTATGTTAAGACACGTGTCACTACCATCGTGACTACTGGGTTAGAGAGTTTCGCAACCTGGATGAGCCAGGTATTTGGTACCACCGCCCTACGTGTTCTTGTGGCAATAACGTACTTATTGCAATACTTGTCGTTGTTGTGTTCCAGTTTGGAGGGCAAGGTTGCCGGTAGACTTACGCATGTGACGTTGCCATCCAGCCACACGGAAAGCAACGCACCATTAACATCTTTGGTATCTAAATGCGACGGTTCTCTTTCCATCAGGAGACCCATCTGCTTGTTTGCTATTAAATGATAAACAAAGAGTTACAGGTGTCAAAATACCATTAATATATTTGATGTTTTATATTTTAACCTCTTTCCATAAAAAAAAGAAAATCATGTGTTTCCTATAAACTATATAAATATATAAAAATCAATCTCTAATTTCCATGGTCACGACATCAAGCGTGAATGGCTGGAACCGATTTCGCTAATTCTTTTTTTGTTGTGTTTGTGAGTGTCAGGAGAAGGTTCTTTTAAAATAAAATATTAAGAACATTGTGCGGAAATTAAATTTAAGAATACTTAACTACCGTTTAAAGTTCAATGCCTTTATGGCTTCCTGCAAGAAAAATCCCGTATACTCATTACAAAATTACGTGTCACGTTGTGTGTCCGCTATAGATTCCTAATATGTATGGCAAAACGACGTTTGCCGAGTCAGCTAGTATTACATAAAAAAATCCAACCCTAAGGGGGGACAAAAGGTAGTGTGCGTAAGTAAAGCTGCAGTCAACAATAGGTACAACATAAAATACCAGCTATAAACGTTTTTTGAAACTAATAAAATATAAATACAGTCAGATCCATTTGCGTAATGCTTTCAATACGCGTTCAGTGATATTGATAATTGTTTCTGACTGTATTGAAGTGGTTGTATTAGATTACAATTGTAATAGGATTAATAGTGATAGGATCGGCGCCCGCGGTTCTTGCTCCATTAGGTACTAATCTTTCGTTTACTCCTCGGCTACTTACAATTGTTATCGTTTTTACCTGACTGCGCTCGAAGAAGAGTTATGTTTTTGTAGTGTATGTATGTATAGTATATTTTTTCAGCCCACTCTCTAGCCTAAACGGGTTGATGGGTTGCTCTCCTGATGGAAAGAGAAACCATCGCCTATAGACACCAAAGATGCTAATAATGCGTTGCTATCCGTGTGGCGGAACGGCAATGCCACATGCGTAAGCCTACCGCCTACCCTACCCTCCAAACCGGAACATGACGAACAGCAAACGCTGTTCTGCCTTTTTAACTACTTTTATTTTTTTTCTATATTTTCTCACCTTTTAAACCTTCCCTGGACTTCAACAATGAATTCAAAACCAAAGTTAGCCAAATCGGTTCAGCCGTTCTCGAGTTTTAAGGAAACTAACGAACAGCAATCGATTTTATATATATATATATATATATATATAGCGGAAAACGCTGTTCTGCCTTTTTAACTACTCTTATTTTTTCTATATTTTCTCACCTTTTAAACCTTTCCTGAGCTTCAACAATTAATTCAAAACCAAAATTAGCCAAATCGGTTCAATTGTTCTCGACTTTTTAACGAGACTAACGAACAGTAATTGATTTTTTTATATATAGATAGGTAAGGCAGTGGTACTTAATACCCGGACGAGACGTTGCCAAACTACCACATAGTAGACACAATGGTAGTTACACGTACAGCCAAACGGTCGGTTTTACGACCTGGCTGGCAGAGCGGCATGTGGTCAATTCGTTAAAGGAGCCCCGACCTACACGGGAGAAAACGAGGTAAACATAAAGTATCACATCACGCTCGGTTCCTTTACAGGGTGGGAAGAGTACACGGAACGTCTACAGACTTTCCGGTTCACCTCGATTCACCGGTTAGTCAGTTGGCATAGAAGTTTACTGGAGGTGTTTCCATTTATTATTCTTTATAATGAATTATGGACTATATTACAATGCATTCACAGCCACAGTAATGAATTACTGTAAATTTAGGCGCGTTCAGGTTCATAAAAGGCGAAGTATTGGCTGACACTACTATCGTAACTATTATGTGATAGAGTCCATTTTATATTATAATATATAGGTTGGTGACAAATACTCGAGATATAATAATTTTGATAGTACTGGAAATAGCTAAGTAGAAATAATAGGTCTAGTAACACCATTTATATTATATTCAAGATTGCTAAGTAGATGTAGTAGTACATGCACACATGGTTCTCTTGATGGAAAGAGACAACCATCGCCTATAGACACCAAAGATGCCAATGGTGCGTCCTTGTGATAGGGTTTTAATGCCATATACATAAATTTACCGGCTACCTTACCCTCTAAACCGGAACACGACAGTAACAAGTATTGACGCAATTGCGGCAAAAATACAATGCAAAACTTTACACTACCGCCTACCGCATCTTCTCACCAGAGTTTGACACCACCGCTTTAAAAGGCAACTATGGTGTTTAATTTGCAAATTTTCCGCGAAATGTTATATGGAACTGCTATGATGCAACAGAAATTAAAGGTAGTGTAAATGAAAGGTAATAAAAAGTAGGAATGGGGTAAACTTATCCAAAGTCTGTAATAAGAGAAGACCACAGCGGCGCAATAGTCCACCCACTTCCACCACACTCTTCCACGTTAGAAGCCAAGGCACATATTATGTACTCAACGCACGTTTCACTTCGCAACCGAAGCATCTTCAGGAGAGTCGAATAGCACTTCACTCTATGAAGGGTGAAGCATTAATGGCGAGGAACGTAATTTAATTCTATTATCTATACATATAATAAAATCGTAGGAAAGTCAAAACTTTACATTGAATATTTTTTAAAGAATACTTGGGGCGTGATCTACAATCGATATCGAAGCCAAAAATATAGTTTTTAGAATTTTTGTCTGTTTGTCTGTTTGTCTGTTTATCTATTTGTCTGTTTGTCTGTATGTATGTCCGGGGTAAACTCAAAAAGTACTGCATGGATTTACTTCAAATTTTGCATGAATATTACTAACAGGTCGGGTCAACATATAGGCTACATATTATCACGCTATCACCTAGCGGCCAGGTGCTGTGCGGAGTAAACGATGTCCGCGCGGACGAAGTCGCTGGCAACAGCTAGTAAAAAATATAAAAATTGAATATTAAATGTATTAAACCACCGCTTTAGTTTTTACTGCCCAAAATATCGCGTGGTCCTATTTTAATACGGTAAAGATCTTATGTACAAAGTTTCTGAGATATAGAAAATAGGGAGTCAGTTGCTGCAGTTAGACTGCGTTAAAAATATTCTACTTAGCTATCTTCAATATTACCAAAATTGGCTATCTCGAGAATGTATCACCAATGTTACCTAGCAATTGCGATATTTATTCCTTGAAATTTTGTGGTATAAGTATATGCATAAAAACGTACATAATCCTAATGCTAACGAGTTGTATTGTATTATATATTTCAAGAACCAACGATTAGCAACGGATTACATTCTTCTCAGAGATAGCGATCCATTATAATACGTACTTATATCCTTATACATAATATCCTTTCGAAAATAACAATAAATAAAGTATGATTGTAACAAAAATAACCCAACACAAAATAGATCCTGAATATGAGTTAAGCCGCCTTAAATATGTGCCATTCATTTATTAGTATAATTTTACAAGTTTTAAGTATCTTAACTAGCGTAAAATTAAGATAAATAGTGTCTAGTTTAAAGATAAATGCCTAGTTTAAAGTTAAATGCAGATTCTAATATAAATAACCTGATAAATGCACCGAAAGTAAAATAATTAAAACTTAAAAGTAGTAAATTTTACTGACAGCTAATTTTTCCCCCGTGTTGGTTTCGGGCTCTTTTAAAGAATAAGCCAACTACCGTTCTGCCAGGCAAGTCGTAAAAGGCAACCGATTACCTATGTAAGTCACTACCAGGCTACCAGGTGGTAGAGTTCACGGATCAGGGTATCACCGCCTTACCTATTTCTGCCGCAATAGCGTCAGTGCTTGTCGTTATCGTATTCTAGTTCGGAGGGTAAGGTAGCCGGTAAACTTACGCATGTGGCATTAGACTTAACCACAAGATAGTAACGCACCATTAACATCTTTGGAATCTATAGGCGACGGTTCACTCTTTCCATCGGTAGGCCCATCTGCTTGTTTGCTATCTTATATAAAAAAATATTCTTACATATTGTTAAGTTTATATTATTTTACAAAAAAAAATAGAAAACGTGTTTTTTATAATTAACTAGATGTTACTCGCGACTTCTTTTACGTGACTCAAAATCATGACTTCCTATAGCGCAGTCGAATAAAAAAGTAGGCGTGTAAGTCCTGAATAGTGTAACTTTTTTTAAGATAAGTCCAGTAGTTTTTGAGTTTAAAATACAAAAGTTTCCTCTTTCTAATATTAGTTTAGATAAACTGAAAAACCTAAATTGTTTTTTAATTTTCGTAAATATAAATAACTACTTTACAATATACAGTTACATGTTATGAAAAAAAAATAATTTCGCCGCTACATGGAAATCACAACTATCTATTAGCGTGGGGCGAAATTCTCGGCCCTGATCGACGGGCGAGTAAAATCGAGTTTTTATGGCTCAGCAGTAGGTACTCGCGGGTGTATCATTGTAACACCGTGGTTTTGAATGTATATTGACGAGTCTGTCTTGAGGCTCGTCATGTTTCGTACATTTTTTCCGGGATTCTTTAGACACGACCGTTTTGGTCAATAGTTGAACTGCACCAACGAGCCGCTAGTAAAACCGTCGTTTATTATAGGCTCGTAAGTTAATCGGGGCCTTAATGCTAGGAACTAATTAGTGTAACTAATATTATAAATATGCGAAAGTTTGTATGATCTGAATATGACGCAAGTAATTTTTAAATTCAATCGACGTAAAAATCGAAACAAAAAATGTTTAAGACGAAAAACGTTTCCAATCGACGACACTAAGACAAGTGACTATTTTTAGTTAATTGAGGCAGTATGTGGTTAATTGGATTTGTATGAAACTTAATACATAAATAGAGTATGAGTGTAACTTATGCTTCTTTTTACCCTAGAAAATGTAAGTTATCTACTCGGATAACTATATTAAAAAATAAAAAGGTTCAAAGAAGCACCACTAAATCAAAACTAAAGCAGCTGTATAATGAAATTATATTAAATAGAAATATTCTATTCATATTCTACAAAGAAGCCCGAAGAACCAACACGGGGAAAATCTTTACTTGTCTCTTGTGGATGTCATTTTAAAAATGAAATATAAAAGACAAGTAATACAATATAATGGTTGTAAAATACATTAAAATAAAATAAATTCTAGTCGACTAGAGACTTTTCTCCGTTGGTCTTGGGCTCCTTTGAAGAATAGACTAACTGCCGTTCTGCCAGGCAGGTCATAAAAGGCAACCGATTGGCTATACAAGTCACTAGTATCGTAGCTACTAGGTGGTACAGTTCTGCATTGTCTCGCCCGGGTCTGGTTCCACCGCCTTACCTATTCCTGTCGTAATAGCGTCAGTGCTTGTCACTGTCGTGTTCGGGCTTGGAGGGTAAGGTAGCCGGTAAACTTATGCATGTGGCATTAGACCTCGTCAAAAGATAGCCATTAACACCTTTGGTGTCTATAGGCGATGGTTGACTCTTTTCATCACGAGACCCATCTACTTGTTTGCTTATGATATAAAAAAAAAACTAAAGAAAAATTCTTTGTCTACGAAATGACAAATATTTAAAAAAATATATGTTATATAAAAATTGAAAATAAATATATATATACCAAATATAGAAACTAAAAATATTAATGGTGCATCGTCACCCGTGTGACTGAAGTGTAATACTATATGATACGGAGAAGAACTGACAAGCACTGATGTTATTGCGACAGGAATAGGTAGTGTTGGTAGTTAGTTAGGTCCCTTTACAATAGTAGTCGCATATTTGGTCACCCTTCGCCTTATTATCTATATTCGCCTTATTATCTACTCAAAAGTGGCCTGAATCAACATGGAGAAAATTTTTAAGTTGATAGATTTCCATAAAAAATATAAAGACTGTCCACCATTTTGCAACACAACACATGCCTTATCAAGGACAGAAGTGGTGGATTAGGAGTTTTTGTCCATTAGGCTTAAGTGTTAATGGTGTTCCGGATTACTCTAAACCTCTAGATAAGAACAAAAGTGTCTGACTCACCCACCCTTGACTGTCTGTAAGATAACCTATACTCACGACGCTAGAATTATTACTCTATTACTTCCACATAGAGTTCTTTTTACCCCACCTCAAATTCCGTTTATCACTAACAACGGACCAGCATAGGTATGCAACTAAATTAAACAGTTTTACAACCGTAACGTGATTTTATTTTCCAGTTTTGTATTATTAATATACTTTACTAAAAACTCGTCGCGTTGCTTTATTTAATTATATAAACTTTCTGCTCATTTGAATTAAGACAAAGATTTTTACTTCTCTGATTTAGATTATTTTGCAAGTTGCCCAATGACGACATTGTTGTTTTAAAAGAAAAATTGCAATATAACTTATGAAAATTTTTACGTTTTGATGCTTGTAGTCCTTGACAAAAAGTATGTAACAGGATGAGCAGTAACTTGCAATGTTGTTTTAATAACTTCATTTATAGAGATCTAATATATATTTACAACATTATTCGCTACAGATCATAAGACATCTGTTTTATTTGTATATTGCAGTATAAAATGTATTATTTTAATATGTATTAATTACGTGATCAACATTTTTTTATCTGGCATTTGAAAAAATGTAACATTTGTATAACAATAATTAAATATCATATAATTTCACTACATTTAACAAAGAACAATAAAATACATAAAAAAATGATATTATCATAAAACTATTTTTTATCACTAACTTCAGCCAGCTACCCGTAAAATATCCATTATAATTAGATCATGGCTTTGCCACCGCAATCATTACAACAAATCTCAATGTAAAATATTAATGAAACAAAAACAGATATTCAAAACATTGATATGATCTAATAGAATCGGCTTTCTTATTACACACTCCGCTGGTAGCTTCGAGTAGCGTGTAATGAGAAAATCTAAATGTTAATTAAGATCTAATTAAACTAATATACTCAAAGCTTTTCGAGTCGACTTCCGCAAGTCATCGCGGTCTGAACAAACGATAAAAGACCGATAGCCCCATAATCATTCACAACACTATTAACAATTTTAGAAGGACAGAGAGACTATCGAATTGGAAACTTTAATCGAATTGAGATATAGCAACCCTTTGATAAAAAATAAGAATCGCTCGAAAAGCCATTGTAATGTGAGAACTCAATTTAGGTAACAGTAGGAATACGTGAGATTGCTTCCGAGCATGAAGAAGATATCTAGCTATCCAATTACTATTTTAGTTATCTTGAGATTCTGGCGATTGAAACATTTTAAATTAAATTAATAATACGGGATTTTATTCCTACATACATTCCTACTTACTGGCTACAAAAGGCATTTTTAGATTTTCCCCACGTTGTCTATGGCCCCTTTTAAGAAAAGTTCATCTCCCTTCCAGCCATGCCCGGCAGTTCGTGAATGGTAGAATTTTGCAACATCTGGTCCCGGCTTAGTACCACTGCCTTAGTTATTCTTGTCATATAGCATCAACCCTTATCACTTTTGTTTTCCAATTTGAAGTATAAGATAGCCCGTTAAGTTATATATGTGACATTTTAACCCGTCACATGGATGGCAACGCACCTTTTATAACTTGGTGTCTATACGTGATGCTTGTCTTTTTCCACCAGGGGAGTTATCATCTTGATTGCTATCTTACGAGATAGAAAAAGTCAACACATATTTGGGATGATTAAGTATGATATTTATTAAAGGAAGTATATGTAGGTGTAAAAATGAATTTAACATTAAAAATAACTAATTTATTGAAATGTTATAAGGATGATGTAGTTTACTTGTAATTTGTTGTGATGACTTGATATTGACAATTTAATTTCCAGTGTCTTTGAAGGTGAGTATATTATGAGTTTGTTATTGAATACCTTCATGTTCATTTTCTTTTTCAAAGCTAATGACCTAATAAACATGATCTAACTAAAAAGAAAATTGATATTCTGATACAAGTATTTAGTTTTCTATATATTTTGTACATTAACCAAAAAACTGATAATGTTGAATAGACAATAAATATAAAATTTTAAAAAGCCGTAGATACGGATTGGGGTCTCTATTAGTTTACAACTAGTCAATAATCTCGAAAATAATAAGTAATATTATGCCTACTTGTTAAATACAAATAATAAAGGATTAGTGAATATTATAAGTTACACATCCGACGGAACTCAAACTATAGATTTTTTATAGAAGAATAACTTTTTTCCAAACCGATACTTAAAGCAGTTTATACTATTCGTAAATTTAAATTCCTAATAAAATCTGAATATTTTTATTACGGAACTATTAATATATAATAGATATTCAAATTAATAAAAATGAATATCGTATCCCATGATCCCATCTAAAATCAAATAAAGGGTCATATAAGTGGTATCGAAGATTTATAAACAAAATTAATGGCGTTTTTAATAACTTTGGTTTATAATATAAAGTCCAATAAAATGGGTTCAATAATAAAAATGTGCTATTGTTGTCAACTCGTACCACATCTAACAACGTTTAAACGTTTGACATACGGGGATAACCTTTAAAACTGACTATAATACAAGCTATAAACAAAATTAACAACACAAGGACCCCTGCTGCTTCCAATTTTGGGTCTGACATCGGCCTTAATTCAATAAAGCAATAAAATTCACCTAATTATGCAAATGCCTTTAAAATATCAAACATTATACCTTTTTTGGCTCCAAAATATGATAGATGCCGTCAAACGTCTGTTGTTGTTTGCTTTGATTAATGAGTTTTGGGTTCGATGTTATCAGATGTTTTAATTAACGTATTAGTTAATTACTTACAGTTAAAATTTGTTGGACGACAGGTAATTTATATTATTTAATAAATTTAATCAAGTGAGTATCATTTTACCTAATTAGGAAAAATATATGGCTATTGAAATTTTATATTTTCATTAAACAAATTAATAAAATGAATTTAAATTATCTTATCTTCAAAATTGTATAATATATTTTGAATTTGTAAATAAAAAAATGTAGTAAATATTATTAAATAAGTATTGGTGAAATAAATTCTTTATTTGTTAATAATATGTAGATACCTACGAGTACCTACGAGTACATTTGACCAATCGAACTGAATAATCTATATTAATATTACAAATGCGAAAGTTTTTAGGTATGGATTTTTGTTACTTAATCACGCAAAAATGGCTGAACCGATTTTTACGAAATTTGGCACACATGTAGAAACTTATGCATGTGGCATTATACCTCGCCACAAGATAGCAACGCACCATTAACACCTTTGGTGTCTATAGGCGATGGTTGACTCTTTCCATCAGGAGACCCATCTGCTTGTTTGCTATCTTATGACATTAAAAAAAAATGATGACCTGGCATAGCACATGGGCTACTTTTTATCTCGAAAAATTAATTGTTTACGCAGGATTAACCAAAAACTATTATTATGCAGCGGATTGCACGGTGCAACTAGTGCCTAGTTAATAAAATACTATCATAATAACCTAAGCTTAGCTTTCATTTCAAACAATTTAATTAAAATTTAAATATTTTTATTTTCTCATTACGATATGCTGCGTAAAATTAATTTTATTTTAATTTTAGATTTAAGTATTTTTACAATTTACGTATAAAAGTTATTCTTTTTTTCACCAAATGTATTTCACTAAATAATATCTTACTTTAAAACTTAAGTTATTTTATCTTTATTTTCATCTCAACCAAACCAAATGTATCTATAATTCATATATAAAAACAAATAAAAGAAATATCTTAAAGAAAATAAGATTATAAAGAATGGAAATAAAAAACAATTTATAACATTAATTAGTAAAAACAAACCACTTACCTGCAGTTATTTTATTTGATATATGTAAATAAGCTCCAAATGAACAATAACAAAGTCTATAAATGTCACAAACAGAAATGTTGCCACGAACGATTTATAATAAAATAAAAGTCACAATATACTTGATCCGCCGTAATGTTAAACACAACAAAGTAATAAACTATGACACACCAACGCCTTCAATCGACTGGTTGAGAATAAAGTGGACAGCTTGTGTTTGCTAACGCATGGTTCATAAAAGTATAATAAAAAATGTAGCGGTCGCAAGCTCCTCCCTTGCGACACGCCTGGCCAATGGTAGAGCGTTGATACGGCGACAGGCGCGAGGGTGGGCCCGGATCAGTTGATACGGGTCCCTGCTTCGATACCGCTAATTGACTTTATCAACAAACCGACTTTACTGGCTCGAGTCACGATATATGAGTTTGTCTGCCGCGTCAAAAGCCTAACTGCGGTCCACTGACGCTGTAATTAAATACACCACGAACTAATGGGTGATTTGATCTCGTGACCTGATCTTGCATCTTATAATCAGTTCATTTATTTTAAGAAGTAAAAATGTTGGTGATGGACAAGCATTATCAATAACCAAGACAACTGAAATTAATTTAAAACCACATTGTCAGCCATTAAATTGTTTTTATGTAGATGTGTAATTATTCCATTTGTCCCTTGGTCATTTTTGTTCCTTTATATATCGCAAAAAAACATTAATTTATCATTTCACATACTTTGTAGATACCAATATGATAATGAGGCAATTATTCAAAAGTAAAAGCAGTTTAATCGATATCTTAATATATATAAACTACATATATAAATTACATGTCACGTTGTTTGTCCGCAATGGACTCGAAAACTACTAAACCGATTTCAATGAAATTTTGTTGATATCTACTGTTTCATGTTTGGTCCAACTAAAAAGATAGGATAGTTTTTATCTCAATAACTCCCCTCCCCTCTCAAGTAGGTACCCCACCAAAATATTCAATACTAAGTACCTACGGCAAAACAAAGCTAATAGGTGTACACATATACGAGTAGGTACATAATTGTATAAATACGCAGAAGTACTTTACGTAGGTCGTTTCTTGTCAAAAATGTGGTGATGGAATGGTGACCATTATTGGTCATTTGAAGTTCTTATCTGAGGCACGGAGTTGTCATCACACCAACACCGCACTTCGAACTGCTGTAAACCCTAATTATAATTATTGGGAATAGCCCCGAAAAAACTCAATACCACTTTTTCTCCACTGAGGGACCTCATCATCTACTTTTATTTTGTTAAACTGAAATAAAAAATGTAACTTACGCTCTACGCCTAATAGGACAATCATTAAACCAGGAGGCTATCAACCCTGTAATTTAGTAAAGTTTTTGTTAATAGTAATAATTATTATTGAAGTGGGTATAGTAGGTACCTACAATAAAGATTTTTGGCGGGCATGTGGGTAATTAATTAGTTCAGAATATCTAATTTTTAGTAACTAACGATATTTCCTAATATTAAATAATAACAATTTGATAACTAATTGTTGCTCGCAGCTTCGCCTAAAGTATGCAAAGTCACAGTAGATATTGATTAATGAAAATACTTTTTTAAATTTACCTACCTATTTTTCTTCTTTGGAGGTACCCTCCATCGTAAATTTTAGTTTTGGTTAATTTTAGTTATGGTAATTTTTATCACTTAGCTTTCGTAGAATTTTCTCTTGTTCGTCTAAATTAATTCAATTTTTGAATCTGTATTTCATAATTTTGTGAATAACATATCCTTAGGCTATTCCTGAAGCAATAGCGTCGGTGCTTGTCGTGTTCCGGTTAAAAGGCTAAGGTAAAGGTACTAGAAAATTTAGGCATGTGCAATTCCATATCTACCACACGGATCTCAACGCATCATTACCATACATATTTGGTGCCATTACATCGGGAGAATCATCTACTTGTTTCCGACGATAAGTAAAAAAAAATCTTTTTAGGGCGCAACTAGTATGTAGGTATTAATCCACTAACACGAAAACATATTATGGATAAATATTAACATTCTAGCTGTATTAGCAACTGTTTTAATATTAGAACCTCAAAACTGATTTTAAAAATTATTACGTGTTCAATTTTGTTTTGCTTGAATAAGAAACATACAAACTGTCATATTTAGGTATACGGTGAGTAAAAAACTCTTCCCGATACTTAATGCCATTATAGTTTTGTAGCCTAATATCACAGATTAGTAAATAGTTACTTCGTAACTAATACGATCAAG
Organism: Apodemia mormo; assembly: GCA_036924255.1. Classification (NCBI taxonomy): domain Eukaryota; kingdom Metazoa; phylum Arthropoda; class Insecta; order Lepidoptera; family Riodinidae; genus Apodemia; species Apodemia mormo. Next base: position 9,993,556 of record JAUPFN010000003.1, read on the forward strand.
TCCGTGTCATTATTTTGTGTATATTAATAAAAAAAATTCCCGATTAAAATAATTAATCTTAAATTATATTTTAAAACATTACCTATACAAAATGTGACACATGTTGTTTCAGTAAAAAGGGTATATATATATATATATATATATATATATATATATATATATATATATATATATATATATATATATATATATATATATATATATATATATATATATATATGTGTGTGTGTGTGTGTATATATATTATTATTATTTTATTTTTATTGAGAATCCTACGAAAACAACCCATTTTCCGGGTTTAAAGTGTCTATTATTCTGAAGACACTTCAAACCCAGAAATATAGTAAGTCTTTTCTGCTGCAACCATGAGGTCACGAAATCACGAAAAAGTTGTATGGATATGTTTTCGGAGTTTCCCTTAAAAAAATCTCAGTAGCAAATCATGGGGTAGTCATGTGTAAACATGACCACCACCATGCAGTCAAAACATGCGGTTGTCATGGGAATCAAATCCTATCTCGCCAACAGACAAACTATTGAATCATGGTTAAACATAGAAACTAAAACGCCTATTGACTTGACATCAATCCTCTTGCTCCCTCTGCTTTACTCGAAAGGAAACTGACATGATAATACCTTTTTCATAGACTACCTATATATTAAATTTCATAAAAATCCGTATTACTGTTTCAGAGTGGAGAAGTTTAACAAGTATAGACCATCACGCATTTGTACATACACCCACGCACACTCACATAGAATAAGATAGAATACATTTTTGTTAAAAATAAGTAATTAAATACATTTTTTAAATTCAGATATTAGACAAAATTTGATATTTAGAATACTTTAACAGAAATTTATAATATTTAGTCATACATTATATTAATGATTATGTAACCCACATAGTATTTTCGTTTAAATATTCATTAGTATCGTAACAGGTCTTTTTACAGAGAACCTCTTTTATTAAATATGTGTACTCCAACACCTATAAAACATTTGGAAGACTTTCTTAAGCCCGCCATAGACGAAGCTATAATATATATTAATATGAATCATAGCAAGACATATTACGATATATTTTCTATATAAATTTTCGACTGACCGCACACACAGCGATAATATATATTTCTATGACGTCGCCAATGTTATTTGGTACCGTAATATGGTTACATATGTGTAATTATTTTATGGATTATTTTATGGATATGGATAATTAGTTTTCCCAATAAAAAAAGTAATCTTAAATGGTTTTTTCATAAATTAAGTATGAAAACACCTACAAATAAGTAAATTGTATTATCAAAGAATGCGCGCAAGTCGGATGCTACCGAACGATATGCGGCGCGTTTAAAGTTCGTTTGTAAAAAGCCGAACACCGCGCCTTCGCACGACGTTCGTTTGTGCGAAAACCGCCAAAGCGAAACCACGCAACAAACAGCGACAAGGTGTTGTCATTTTTAAAATATTTGCTTAGCTCTAGGGAGATATAAGTAAAAATACGAATATTAAAAAAACGATATCTTTTTTATTTTCAGAAATAAAGTCATTTTAATATTTTTTTTTCAGTAATACCTTATACCTACCTATATGCCTCTTTCGGATCGGACAGGGTTTTCTTTACAAACTGTATTTTATAGCTACGTCTGTGATGGGCTTAATTCTATATTATGTTGCTAGTTTTTTTTCACAGTCACACTCATACAAGAAAGCTTTTGCATTTATGTATAATATTATTAAAAGTGATAGAATCATGACGCTTGACATTTAAACAAGTATTTTAAAGCTAATAATATACTAACTAAATAGTTCAGCTCAAATCATGAGGTCCCGGGTTCGATCCCCGAAACGTGAAAAAATATTATTAAGGATTTTTCGAAGTTTTTCTAGAAAATCCAAAATCTCAGCAGCAGCTCGGAGTCTGGCTGGTAGTGTGGTGTGTTACCACTCCCGTTCCTCGGATGAGCAGTTAAAGCCGTTGGTCTCTGTTATTTCTAGAAATAATCAATAATCGTTAATTAGCTCGGTATAATGCGGAGGTGGGGATCACCACTCATCTCGCCAACCGACAAAACGGCAAAACGTTTTGAACTGGAAAGTCTATAAACGTGTTTACTCTGCCTACCTCGTAAGGGCGTGCGTGATACATTTTTTTAATATACTGTTTTAATTTAAAAGCTTCAAGTCAAAATTACGTGCGTGTCTTCGCAACACGTTACTATGGGGCTTAAATGACTTTGTTGCAATAATTATTGTATGTCAGATAATACGTTATTAGTTCGACTGTGCCGTAATTAGAACAATTAAAATGACATTTGACTTAAGATTACACCTCGCAATTAGTTATAATTTAAATCATGACATAAGTTGATTCGTAATTATATTAATAACAATGTTTCTGTTAGCACTCATACAAATGTTATTATTTCTGAGAAATAACATGTAGATGTTAGGATTATCCGCAAATTGATGACTTTAATAATGTTAAAACAGTAAAGTTATGTGTTGTTTGTATGTTTATATGTATTATTTTTTACTCGACGGCGCTAAAAGGAGGGTTATGTTTTCGAGTGTATATTAGAGATGAAACGGATCTGTTTAGTAGTTCAACCGTGAATAGACAAAAAGACATATGTACCCATTTATAATATTAAAAAGAAATAATGTAATGTGAAAATAAGAAATTAAATACAGTAATTCCGCTATCAATATTTGCTTGTAAACACTGGATTAAATAAAAACAGTATATATTATATTAAAATGTACTTGTACTGTTTTACAGAACACTTTTAATTTAGTTTATATCGCCAACCGGTTTCCCATTTTACGGCGTTTTCGTGGATGTGTGTAAATTGTACTCAAATAAAACGTGTTTGTGTGAAGTTCAAGTGCATTTTAACATTATTATTAATGGAGTTTCACCAAGTGCCGAATACGAAAAGTTTAAAATGTAGAAACAACATATTTTTGTGGTCAATGAAACTAAAACATGATCAAATCACATAAAAGCTGTGTGACAGTAGAATAACATTCATTGTAACGGCAAGGCGGTTACATTAATGTTATCACAATTATTGTTACAGCGACACTCAGAATTATTGGTGTAACACCTGTTTTTCGGAAATTAGCTGGAAATGACAGACAGATAGATAAATAACCTTTATATTTACTGATTAGGCTTTTTTGTAAAAATTAAATTATTTTGAAACGCTATTTGATAATTATTGTGTCGTTTATTGTGTTGTATAAGACCTGCATATATAATGTAAATCCATAACTGGCCGTAAGCCCAAGTTACGCTTTATATGTAGGTACATATTTTGTTGTTAAGCGCAGTGGATTTTGTTAAATAAATAAATAAATCACTTGTTTGAGTTTGTTTCAAGTGAATACCAATGCATATGACGGTCTATGGCCGTGGTCTCAGAAACATGTTTTTTAAATTAATAACAAGCTGCATTTATGTGAAAAACTTCGTTTTAACAAGACGCCTATCTTTCTATCTTCGAAAAATCTCGAATCGGATAACTAATAAAGGTAGGTAAAAAAGAAAACTTTAGAGTGTCGGACTAAGAAAAGTTTCCACTTTTCGTGTAGGACAAAGCTTTTTTTATATCATAAGATAGCAAACAATCAGATGGGTCTCCTGATGGTAAGAGTCAACCATCGCCTATAGACACCAAAGATGTTAATGGGGCGTTGCTATCTTGTGACGAGGTCTAATTCCACATGCATAAGTTTACCGGCTTCCTTATACTACAAACCGGAACACGACAGTGACCAGCACTATTGCGGCAGGAATAGGTAAGGCGGTGATACCAGACCTGATCGAGCCGATGCAGAACTCTACCACCTAGTAGTCACGATGGTAGTGACGCGCATAGCCACTCGGTCGCCTTTTACGACCTGCCTGGCACAACGGCCTCGCCCATTCTTCAAAGAAGCCCGGGATCAACACGGGGAGAATGAGGGGAGATGTTGCGCTTTTATTACTAAACCCTACAGCCCGGTGCATTATATAAGTTTTTAGTAAATCTCACGGGAACAACTTATTTTTCCGGAATAAAAAATATGTTATATGCTATTCCAGGTCATCATCTACACGACTGCCAAATTTCATCCAAATCGGTTCTGCTGTTTTTGCGTTAAAGAGTAACAAACATCTATCCATTCACCCATCTTCACAAGCTTTCGCATTATAATATTAAGTAGTAGAGTAGGATAGCATGCGAAGGATAGAAATGACAGCTTCGGCTCTGTCTGTTATGCTTTTATGGCTAAACCGTTGAACCGATTTTGATGAAATATAGCATAGAGATAGTTGAAAATATGGGGTAAAACAAAAGCTAACTTTTTTTCAAAAATCAAGTCCCAATGTTTTGAAATAAGGGTTGAAAGTTCTGTATTAAAAACTATATCGACGGCATGTTAATCTGCTCGCGGGCGAAGCTGCGCAAGTCGGCTAGTTTATCGGACACGCATCAATAGCCTAGGCTGTACCAGTTGTGGTAAAAATAAAAAAATCCTCGTCACTTGATTTAGAAAAAATAGAAGGATTTTTAAATATGTTGAAAATCTACATACACCGTAGACGAAATATTTGGATACTAAGATAACAAATTTCTTAATTTAAGAGTATTTTTTTCTATGTTAACCTAAGTGCGCTATTGTTTGTAGTTATACCAGTTCTGCTTATCTTATCAATCTTAGGCTATACCAGTTCTGGTAAAAATAGGATAAAATCCAGTTCACTTGGTTCAGAATTAATAAGTATATTTTTGAAAAATGCTGAAAATCTGTACCCTACACGACATTTTATGGTACTATGCTTACAAATTTCCTTATGCCTTACCTTTTTTATGGCGTTAAGTCTTTATTGTATTGTTATATTTAATATACTAAAATTTAAATACTTAAATGAAAGTGCATCATTATTCTTTTAATCCAATAATCCATAAGACTTCTTAAACTTAAACAATTTTTAAGAATACTTATTAAAGGTCATTGAGGATTAAAATTCTATAGCAGTTCTAAAGAAACCTTAGCTTAGAAATTCTCTATAATTCTTAAAAATGTATAAAGGAATGTTAAATACACGTAATTTCATATTTAAGTTAAAAATTATAAATGGCTGATGTATAATTGTAATCATACTTATAGTTTACATTAGAAGAATTGCATTTACTTTTCTTAATTGTCAAGACATCCCTGTACGCTCGTCTAAAACACTTCTATTGAAATTCCCTCAGTACCATTCTGCATTTTATAAATTTTCTTTCACAGTCCAGGCTATCAAACTATGGATTTCGCTACCCGTTAACATTAGGAAGGCTAGCAGCAAATCTATGTTCAAAAAAATGGTTTACGAATTTTATTTAAATTCTTGTAGCTCATAAGGGGTATTATTTTCACTGTTATTATTTTAAGTAATTTTAACTTTGTGTTTTTGTCTGAGTTATGTATTTTCTTTTCTTATAGTTGTACCTTGTCCTTGTTGTATTTTATTGTTTATAATTTGGTTGTCTGGAAGAGATCGCCTGTTAGCGACAAGACCGCCCATTGTATTAGCTGTATGAATTTGTATACTATGTTATGTAATGTTTTTTTTATGTGGTACAATAAAGAGTATTATTATTATTATTATTATAGGTCAGTTTACATAACAACGGATAATAACATATTTTTAAACAAAGTCATCCGTATATTTGATATTATGCAAGACCGAATATGGATGGATATAGGTACCTGGGGGAAACCAAGACTGATTCTGATTGACTTGATTGACTGACTGATGATCAAATTAGTCAGGTGCTGTTCGGGGATGGTGTCAAAAGTCTCCTAAGCAGGCTTGTTTGCATGAAGACTATTATGAATATACAGGAGGCAAGGGAAGTCTGTCTGAACCGTGATATATGGCACTCACTCAATTCTCTCTACCTATGCCATAAAGGATTTGACGTGAAGATATGCTGTTATTATTTTATAAAGAGATAATGTTTTTTATGTTTTTCTTATGTTATTTGTAAAAATATGTTTATGAGATTAAACATATATTAATTTTTTTAAATATAAAATATTCTTTACTAGCTGACCCGGCAAACGTTGTTTTGCTAAATATATTTATAACAGTATTTATCTACTAAATAATGAATGTTATTATACATATAAACCTTCCTCTATCTATTAAAAAAATCTGTTTACGCAAAATCCGTTGCGTAGTTTTAAGGATCTAAGCATACATAGGGATTACGGACAGACAACAGTATTTTTTAATATAACTTCCAGATTAATGTACCGATTGAGTCGAAAACTGATTAGATCCATTCCTCATAAAATTACGTCTAATACATAAATTGCACCAAAATCGCTTTAAAAAATTTTTGAAAAAAGTGTTTTTTCGACATAGTTTCGAAATTTTTCAACCAATCAGTTTTTGGTATTCTACGATATTTTAATAGTAAAAAAACTACGTCAAATGCCGTTTCAAAAATCAAAATTGAATCTAATTCTCAACACTTATAGCTTTTCAAATATTAAAATTACGTTGTTTTTAGCAAACTTACTTAATTTTTTTTAAATAACTTTCAAATTAATTCACCGATTGACTTAAAAATCTTATCAGCTTTTCTCCTTTAAAAATTGCGTTAAATGCCGTTAATTTAATCAAAAGCGGTCAGTTTGTTTAGGATTTATCAATGAAGAAATTTAAAAATAAAATGTGTTTCGACATTGCATCGAAATTTTTCAACTTATTGATTAAAGCAATGTTTTAGATCTCAAAAATTTAATTGAATGCTGTCATCGTTTTCGAAATATACAGCTTTTTAAAAATTAATATAATACCACTTTTAACAAAAACGATGTTTGCACTGAAAAATCTATGCTGATATTTTTTACTCTTTTGACCTTAAATTTAGTGAGAAGTTTCAGGGATGGCCCGTCGGGTTAACCGTTTACACATTTTTTTACGTAAAAGTATTTTTGTTTGGGTGTTTGTATTTCTGAGTCTGGTTGGTTATTATAAGTTATATATTTTAGTATTTATTAAAGTATATATTAGTATCGATGAATAACACACATATTTCAAGCAAATAATTTGTTTAACCTAGGATTAGATTAATTCGTGTAATTTGTCGAGCGATATTTTTTATGTATATACAGTCAAAAAGTATTAGAAATGGACGATTTGTTAATAGTTCCAAGTTTGATTTTTTTGTTTATTATTGGTATGAGATTGGCAGACCCGTTTCCCATTTTGGTGTGGAGTTTGAGTTGCATCTGTTACTTAGATTAAATAATGTACTTTTTTAGTTAGACCATATCTAGTGTGTATTGTAAATTTCATTATGGACAAAAAATAGAACAATATTAGTCTGGGCATCCGATGAGAAACAGACCAACTGCCGTTCTGCCAGACAGATCGTAAAAGGAGATTGACTGGCTATAAGTGTCAATACCATCGTGACTACTAGGTGGTAGAGTTCTGCATTGTCTCGCCCGGGTCTTGTACCGGTCTGGCCTTACCTATTCCTGCCGCAATAGCGTCAATGCTTGTCACTGTCGTGTTCCGGTTTGGAGAGTAAGGTAGCCGGTAAACTTATGCATGTGGCATTAGACCTCGCCATAAGATAGCAACGCACCATTAACATCTTTGATGTCTATAGACTCTTTCCATCAGCTTGTTTGCTATCTTATGATATAAAAAATGGATTTTTTGTCGGAAGGTTGAACGCTAAATAAAAAATATTATTAGAGCGTTATACGGGGTTTCAGAAGGTGAATTCGACGAAAAAAGCCAGATTTGTGGCAAAAATATTTTTTGGATTTTGCACGACGATAATGTGCCTTCGCACAAGGCCATCATTGTGAACAAATTTTTGACCATAAACTCATAAAATACCATCGAGCAACCACCTTATTCACCAGATATGGCACCAGCAATTTTTTTTCGTAAACTCAAATTACAACTCGTCACATCCGTTTTCATTGGATAGAAGACATAAAATAGATTTCGCGGCGAGAACTGAACTCAATTTCGGAAAAATTGTTTAAAAAATGTTTTAATGATTTAATTATTCACGGGCGTAAGTGTGTCTTTGTTGAAGGAGCACACTTTAAACTAACATTGAGTGTATTATTAATTGTTTTCCGATACTCTCTTGACTTATTATACTATAATTCAGTATGAAAATTTTAACCTAAAATTTACAAAATAAAATTTGTATCAATAACCTAAAAGATCGAGCACGCGTCTCGGGCGCTTTCCATAATTAGCCTCAATATTCTTCTGTTCAAGCGTTTAATGGTGCGTCCCCGGCGCTGCGGATCGAGCGCGCGGCTCGGAAGTTTTCATGACTAGTTCCTTAAGCATGCCATACACGCTAGGGTGAACCTGACAGGTTTGCCTGGACAGTTTAAAACTGCACAGGTAAACCGAAATGTGTATGTCACACAACTATGCACGTTTTTTTCTCTACTCAGCTCAAGTTTACCTGCACAGATAAACCAGCTGTCCAGTACACCCTAGAGTATGCAGAAAAGTTTTATCTATTTGCCAGGTGTGAAAAATATATTTTATGAGTATTAAAGGTATTTACAATGTCACCAACATATTCATCTGTTTAAAGTTACTATGTAAGAATTTTCCTAGGAAAAACTGACACTTGATAGCGGAATGACATTTCACAAGATGGCGTCTGTAGTTCCGATTTTGTCTAATGAACAGAGAAGTTGGTGGCACTAGTCATTGTTGATGACATTTTAATGTATTTATTTTTTTAGTTTACCCAAGGTCCGAGTCTATCCAGCCTAATTTATGGCAGTGATGATTTCAAAAGTTTACATAATTACGATGTATTTAAATAAATTATTCAAATATGTTAAGATAAAAATATAAAAAAGGGTAGGTATCACAAAATTCTCGACACGTCGAATTATTAAAATACCACATTCTAAATGCTCGTGATGTTTACTACGCAATCGATGAGGCTCGTATTCGATTCCCGATACTAACAGGATTTTATGTGTGAGTAAGATTGTTTGTATTTCTAGGTAAACCGAAAGACGACAGCGACAAGCACCGACGCTATTGTAGCAGGAATAGATAAGGCGGTGCTACCGAACCTGATCCAGACGTTGCAGAACTCTACCACCTAGATAGTAGTCATAACGTTAGTGACAGAATTTCCTGAAGCGGACTGGATCAACTCAAACTTGAACTCAAAAATGATTTATTCAAATAAACTTTTACAGGAACTTTAATATATTACTCGACCGGTTTCACTTTTCAAAGCATCATCACGATGTAATATACTTAACTTAGAGTTAACTTTAAGTGCAATAGTAATAGTGTCTAATAACAATCTATATTTATTTTAATTTCTATCCAAGTCCTCATTAACAATAATATAAAGATTTAAATATTAAAAACGCAATTCTTGATTACACAATGAGAATACGCAATGGGAATTACATTGTTGTGTATCCCCTCACAAATAAATGTATTTAATGAAACACAATGATCGCGGCAGATAAGCGTAATCTGTGGAGCGACGCATTAGAAGCACAAATTACAAAATAACAAGGATTTCCTCCCGTAATTACACAAACTACGCAAATTACTCAAGTAATAACATATGAATAATAAACAGATACAGAGATAAACATACGTTTTTACATTGATATATTTTAAATAGATTTTACTTTTGTCATTGTTAGAGCGTTGATTTTGTAATGTATTGAATTGGGTGTTAGTTTGTGTGAATGTTAAACAATATGTGTAAGAATCTATATATTAATACGTAAACCAAAAACTTTGTACCTTTTTGGAAAATTACACGAAAAGATGAGTAAGGACCGTAGGTACTAAAAAGTACAAAAAAGGTACTAAAGTTTAGTATAATTTAAACATCAAACGTCGCTTGTGGTCCAGGGGTCCTAACACTCACGGAATTTGGCACAATTAATCTTAATTTATTTATTTATATATTTAATGCTTTATTGTACACAAAGGCGAAGTAATACATAGAGACTTATTAAAAACAGACTGTACGATGGGGGGTACAATTAACATTGCGGAGGACTGCAGATACCTAATATTTTTAAATAACATGCATTAGAAATACATTACATTAATAAAAATTAACAATATATACACTATATTCATGTGATATACACGATAATATACACATGTATATTGTAGGTAAAGCTTAATATGTGTATCTTTGCGGCTAAGCCTATGGGCTAAACTCTGTTGTCAAACTAAAAAGTTTTATTGTTTTATCTGTGGCCAAATTTCAACCACAGGATCATCTCTTACATGTATACACGGATAAGTTATTGGAATTATTGTAAGTAAGTCAAATTATTGGAATTAAACTGTAGGCTAATCATAGTTATATATCGGCTACATCTTACGGTTTATTCATTTATCGCAATATGTAGCTACTAAGTTGATTCAATAATTAACATAAACGATATAAATATTATTATTGCTATTCGTGAGTGCTTGTGTTAAAAACTTGACTTACTACAAATTTATTTTTTTACAGTTTGCGCGTCCTGCATCACAAATTACTATAGTTAAGTACAATATATTTTCAACACCAAGCAAAACTCGATCTCCCAGGTACTACATACTTTAGATTAATTTCTTTTTCAGAATCTAAAACAACAACCACGGAATGGGAGTGTCTGTTATATTATGTACAATCCATATAATATCTCCGATTGAATTTAAAACCTGCTTGATTTTGCTTATAAATAAATGATCACTAATTTTGGCACATCCATTTATAGGTAACATTAAGTTTGAATGATAAAGACGAAATTAACAGTAGGCAACAACGACAATCAAACAGGTTTATCAATAACACTTAAAACACTTAATTAATTACAAATAATGGTATTAATGAACCTATTTGAGGATGCGTGTAGATTAGCGCACATTTTATCAACTCGATTACAACGTAGCAATACGTGATAATGAACGAGACAAAATTAACGCTAACCTACACATTCGATCATACGATTTTCTTCGTGTTGATTCGAACTTCTTTTCAAGAAAATGTTGTGATCAAGTAATTTACGCTATAAAAAATAAAAAAATCGAGTAAATGCTAAATCGTGATATTACAATTATTTATATTGTAACACTACATACTTACATACCAACACTAAAATTTTCGACTTTTTTTCTGTATTTTTTTTATTACCGATAGGGAAGCGCTTAACCACGATCTCGCCTGATCGTAAGCTGATGCGGCCTAATATGGAACGCGCTTCCCTAGAAGGTACCTGTTCACTCTTCTCTTGAAGATCCCTAGATTATACTCGTCAGGGAACACAGACTCAGGAAGCATGTTCCAGTCCCTTGTCGTTCGAATCGTCAAAAGTGCCTGTAAAGATTAATTTGAATCAAAAAAACTGGCTTTGACCTCACAAGTTTCAATGCTTCTCCGACGAATTTCAACGCTGCAAAAAAAATTTAAAATCTAGTAAATCCTAAATCGCGATATTACTATTATTTATGTTGTAACATTACATACTTACTACTAAAATTTTCGACACGTCAAAAGTGCTGCAAAGATTAATTTGAATCAACAAAAAATTTCTTTTTCCCTACAAGTTTCAAAGTTTCTCCGACAGATTTCGGACTTCGGTCCCCAGAGAGTAACACCTTGACTAGCTGGGCTGGCTGGGCTAGCTTTTCTATCCTTGTGTGACGTCATCAACCTTTAGAGTAGTGCCGTCACCTCGTTGACCGTCATCCTGATAGTGAATTATGTAGTACATAAGAAATATGTATAAAATAGGTGTAGCTAATATAAGTAATTCCAAAAAAATGCTTGACCTTGACATGTTGAGAGTAGAGTACTACCTCAATGCTCCGCTTATGAGGGGTGTAATAAAATAAAATAAGAACAAATTTGAAATCAAAAGCGAAAGATATACATTTTTAATTTACATCTTAAATATGAAAACTCAGCTATAACATCATCAAAATTTCATCTATAAGGCAAATAAATGACGTAATTCCAAAGTAAATTAGCCTATATTTAATTTTGGGAAAATATAAAAATAAACGTTTTTATTTGTGTAAATAACACAATAAAACGACCGCCACTATTACGGCCGCACGAAATTAGTAAGCGCGCCAAATTACACAGATACGATCTGTGTCGCCATAATAGTTATTTTATGTCGTTAGCGTCCGGACAGTGTAAATTCAGTTAGGGGTTAGGTTTTTTCAATCCAACGTGGAATAGGGTTCGATGTGTTAACACTAAAACGTCATTTTTATTTCATACTAATAAATTGACAATCTAAAAGATTTTTGGCAAGTGGTAGAGTGCCTTTAGGTAAGGTCCTAAATAACCACGCGCGAATCCGAGGGGGAGGGACAATAGGTACAATTGCATCCCGAGTTACGTCCCCTCCCCCGAGTTACGTCCAATTCTTCAAATTATTGAAATTTTCTGAGATTTTGTTTTGTGTCATTTTTCTAGAAGATTAAGCTGGTGAAATGAGCTAACATATCGGATAGGATCCGCGCCTGTAGACGATAAAGCCCGTGAGGCTGTACTGTGTATGGGACCTAAAGATTACAATAGCAACTATTATATTATAATCTGTGTATAAAATCAAACAAACAAACCTATTTCATATTAATTTAAAAAGTCTTACTAGGTGGTAGATTTCTGCATCGGCTCGACCGGGTCTGGTTCCACCGCCTTACCAATTTCTGCCGCAATAGCCTCAGTGCTGATCACTGTCGTTTTCCGGTTTGAAGGTTAAGGTAGCCGGTTAACTTATTCATGTGGCATTAGACCTCGCCACAAGATAGCAACGCACCATTAACACCTTTGGTGTCTGTAGGCGATGGTTGACTCTTTCCATCAGAAGACCCATCTGCTTGTTTGCTATCTTATGATATAAAAAAAAGTCGAATGCCGGCTATCTTATAGCTACATATTTCGAGCCATATTCTAATATGACGCAATTTACGATACTAAAAAATAGTTTTCATTTAAGTGTCAGTTTTTTCGCTCCAGTGTGGAATAGGGTTACATTTAGTGCTAGATAGGGTTAACACTACAATGTACCTATATATTTATTCAATACTATAAGATTTTTAAGAATTACTTTCTATATACAAGCATTCAAACTTTGGAACAGCCTACCTCACACGGTTTTCCGGGGTAGCTTTGCTATTGAGATTTTTAAGAGGAGAATCAACAAATACTTTAGAAACTGGCATTGCACTGGCAACTATCCCTCTGTTGTAAATAGCGATAGGAATTATAACTATTTTTATTTCATTATCACTTCGTGAAATTATTTGTGTTTTGTCAGTGTTATATCACGGGCGATAAATCACGACCGTTATATTTTATTAGTGACGATTATTGTCACAATGGGTGCATTTTATTCCGTATGTTATATCGCAGCGCAGTAATTACTATTTATAAGTGACTAGCTGACCCAGCAAACTTTGTTTTGCCTTTTTAACTACATACTCTTATTTTTTTTCTATATTTTCTCACCTTTTAAACCTTCCCTGTTAGTAAACTGAAATAACATATTAAACATATTGTTACGAATAATCTAGAAGCGTGTAGAGTTGGAGCGCGCGCGCGCTAATTATCTAGAAATAAAAGAAAGAGATAGCTACTCCTATTGACAAACAAATAGTTGACCGGGGCTATGCCATAATGGACTTTGTGGGATATGGCATAAGGTTGAAAGTAGCGTGTACTAGGATTTATGACTCATAACATATTTACGATAAGAAGTGATTCATTGTTTCCCGATACATTTAGATTTTTCTGGATCCAGCTAGGACCTTTCCCTGCCTATAGATACAGAGATGTTGACAAACACAAGGCAGTTTTTATCAAGCGATCGAGAGCGATACGTCAAGTGCGAAGCGAGAAGTGTTTTATTGTGTAGTGTTCTAAGTTCAATGATAGTACAGCAAGTGACTATTGTGTAAAGTGTATTTTAGTATTACGTTGTGTTGTGTTGTGTAAATACACGGATTTAATATAAGTGGTGTTTTCTTACAATTGCGAACCCGAGTACGTAACAATATTCTCTCTTTTAGCCGGTGTCACGGTGTTGCTCAAATTTTGTCCCTTTCGCATGATGGATTTCGGCGAATTATAAGCATAGGTAGTAGCTTCGCCCGCTTGAAATTAAATCACGCTCGCGTTATACATATATAACGGTCAGTTTCGATGCATATGACTGGTGTGACACATGAATTATTTTATAACGAGTGTTATAACCAGTGACTCATGAAATGTGCCATACCTAGTTGTAAATGTTCATGGGCAGTGGCGACCGCGTTCCATCAGGTAGCCCATTCGCTCGCATGCTTTCAAATACAAAAAAAATAAGTTACGTAATTTATCAGATCATCGAGCAGTAAACTCTTCTATTGCTTTTAGCTGTAGAAAAGTCGTAACCGTAAACGTAGCGATTATAGCCCCGTGTTGGTTCCGGGCTCCTTTGGAGAATAGACCAACTGCCGTTCTGTCAGGCTGGTCGTAAAAGGCGACCGATTGGCTAAGCCTATTGCTATTCACTACCATCGTGGCTACTAGGTAGTAGAGTTCTGCATTGTCTCACTCGGATCTCACCGCTTTACCTATTCCTGCCTCAATAGCGTCAGTGCTTGTCGCTGTCGTGTTCCGGTTTGGAGGGTAAGGTAGCCGGTAAACTTATGCATGTGGCATTAGACCTCGCCACAAGATAACAATGCACCATTAGCATCTTTGGTGTCTATAGGCGATGGATGACCCTTTCCATCAGGAGACCCATCTGCTTGTTTGATATCTTATAATATAAAAAATCGATTGTAAACTTTCTAGCCAATGTAGTAAAGCTCATGAAAAAAAAATTGCATTCAATTCATGAATTTAGTGGAATATTTTCAAAGGAATATTTTTATATTATCTTGTAATAATTATACAATAATAATAATTAAAACGCATATTCAATTCAATATTCAGTTCCTAATTTTAAAATTTGGCGAATAACCCTGTATAACTTCTGAATTCTAGCGTGTAAAGTAGGCTTAGGTTGATAGTTTTAAAAGTCAAACAGCCGTTAATTTAATGTAAAATAAAGGTGTAAAATAATTGCGGAACCCGCATCTCGCCACTTACCACTAATTACTTTCCATAACCATTTCACTCGGACAGGAAGCGGACGTGTTAGAAAAAAAATTACGCGCATCCGACCGTCCCGTGTTTTCGTATTTATTGCAATAACGGCAATTACAGCGGTTAAAAAGGTTGCCGGTTCGAATCTGGTGACGAATGACTTATTTTCATGTGACAAATTATATGTTAGATTTTTTAAAACCGATCCTAGACGAAATCAGATTGATTTCCGACCAGTTTATGTCCGCGGCTTCACTCGCGTAAAATAAGAAACAAAAAGTAGCCTATGTCACTCTCCATCCCTTCTACTATCTCCACTTAAGAGACGGACGTAAGACGGACAAACAAACACACACATTTTCCCGTTTATAATATTAGTATGGATGTTGGCTTAGGCCTCTTTTGAAAAATAGACGAATTACTTTCCTGCCAGGCAGTTCGTAAAAGCGAACAAAGGCCACACGTATTAGTACCATCGTGACTACTACGAGTATGTAATAGAGTTTTGAAATATCTCATCCGTTTTTTTACTAAAATCTTACATTTTCCTGCCAAAAGAACGTCAGTTTTGGTCACTGTCGGGTTTCAGTGGGTTTCAGTTTAGATGACAAGTGAGTCGGCGGACTTATTCAAGGGCGGATACAGAGGGGGTTCATGGGGGTCATGAACTCACCTAGACAGGGGTCTAGGTATGGATTTATTATAGCAAACATAAGGGTTAGAGCCTATCTTGACTGAATTTCAAATATGTGACCCCCCTGACTCGAAGTCTGGATCCGCCCTTGGACTTATTTGTATGTTACATCTCTACCATAGTAATTGTAGTGCTCCATTAACTTCTATACGTGATAGTTAACTTTTTCTGTCATGAGAGCTATTTTTTTTATATCATAAGATAGCAAACAAGCAGATGGGTCTTCTGATGGACAGAGTGAACCCTCGCCTATAGACACCAAAATTATTAATGGTATGTTGCTATCTTGGCGCGAGGTCTTAAGCATAAGTTTACTAGCTACCTTACCCTCCAAACCGGAACACGACAGTGACAAGCACCGACTCTATTGCAACAGGCATATGTTAGACAGTAGTACCTGAGCCGGGCGAGACAATGCAGAATTCTACCACCTAGTAGTCACAATGATAGTGATTCGTCTATCTTAAAGTGCCACATGCATAAGTTTATCCTCCAAACCGGAACACGACAATGTCAAGCATTGATGCTATTGCGGCAAAAATAGGTAAGGCGGTGATAACAGACCCAGTTGAGATAATGCAAAACTCTACAACAACGGTCAAAATGAAAATGACTCATATTGCCAATCTTTCGCCTTTTACGAACTACCTGCCAGGACGGCAGAGGATCTATTCTTCAAAAGGAGCCCGGCCCGATATGGGATAAATATTGTCATTGTGCTATAGAATGGGATACCAAGATGCTAAATGGGTCGAGCGTCGTCGTCGAGGGAACTATTGGGCTTTGTAGATTAAATAGAAAAAATAAAAGGTTTTATAACGTTTTTCATTTTAATGGTGGGGAAAAATCTACAGATAAAAAAATGCTTAAAAAAGCTGTGACATGGAGATCGCGTCAGATTAAGATATGGTTGATTAATTGTCGCCTAAAATATAGAAAATCTGCCGATTCAAGTGTAGCGTTAGGGAGTGGAAGGGTTACAAAGTTGAAAAGAAAACGTAGTTTTGACATTCTCGAGCACGTCTGAATTTTCTTTTGTTATATAGGAAATGATGTAAGAATAACGGAAAAAATATAATTTATATTATAACGGAAAGTTTTCACAAGCCGAAGTTATTGAAATTTTGTTTGTTTTTCTGCCTAGTTTCCCGCCTCTATAATATGAAGGGCTAATATTTTATATAATCTCAACAGTATGCGAGGTATCTCACCTATGTTAATTTGACGCGCTCATGTAAATGCGAAAATCCCCTCTTGGGCTCCCTTATTACTATGTTATGTACGCGGCTTCGCCTTGGTGTAAACTAACTGTATTTTTAAAATAAATTATAGTCTGTTACTTAATCATAATGCAACCTTTTATAAATAAAAGAATTTTTAAAATCAACCTCTACTCAACTATCATCAAATAGTTTTTAGATCTCTAATCAACTCTAACTAATAATACTCTAATCAACAATTATTTAATAAGTATAAGATAATTCATCAGTTTACCGAAAAAAAAAAACAAATCTTTTCTTTTGGTCATTTTAGTAAAGATTCGCAAGAATATTAGATTATCTAGACAATTTCCTAGAAGAATAATGAGCGGAACTAAGCTAAATAAATCTTAAGTGCCACCAACGTTACAGATGGAGCGTTACCTCCAAATCCGAAACGAAACTGTAACTCAATATTTGTTTTAATAAACCAGTAATTGATCTTTTACGGCGAAACCGTGCATCAAACGCTTCAGTACCAAAAACCATCACGACGTTCTCAGAGGGGCGTAGAGCTAACGAAATTTACTCGCTTTTGTGGCTAAGGCATAAAAAGCAAATCGAGTTACAGAGCAAAACGGACAAATCGACAAACAAATACCATTACCACGGCCATCTTCGGACGGTATCCGCTCGTGATGACGACGTTTTTCATACATTCTATTGATACTACTGTAGAGTTTATAAAGCAGTTTCATCGTCTTGTGGCTTATACATTGCTGGGTTACCATAAAGTGTATTGGAAACCTAAATAAAATATAAATTAACGTCTGGAGGAGTGAGGACTACAAAAAGTAATATTGTATGGAAGTACATTTTTAAAAGTAGGTTAGCTGATGTGTAGGGTAATTTTCCATTTCTTAGGGTTAGATTTATTAAATTCATTTTTGATGAATTTTGATGAAGACGCAAGTTAATTAGCTTATTTATCTCAATAATTTCTTACAATTTTTCTATCTCAATGTTCTTTGTCTAATTTTGACCCGACAAACTGTAGGAGTTCTTAAATAATACCTAATTATTCGATTAAATAAATATCAATAATTAAATTATTGTCAGTTAACGACCGATTATTACTAAACTCAATCTGATGACTAAGCTAATAATAAAACGAGATAATCAACTTAATATATTTTTATTAAATCATGACAAGCTATACAATTGGTTACTATTGGTTTATTATTAAACGTACGTATTAAAACTATGTTATTTTTATGTATAATATTTTTCTCAATACAAACTTTTATTTGTATTGGACAAACAATGTATAAGTTAAATTGAAACTATCGTGTTTATATTCTATATTGTAGTTCAGTGGTCCGGGATTCAATTCACGACTTTTCTTTTTGGACAGATTCGGTTGGACTAAACAAACTGTGCATCGTTGGCCCCGAATCAATTGGTCTCGGGCCGGATGGCTCAAATAGAAAGACATGACGTTATTACACGCATAAAGACCTTGCGAGAGGTGGGAAATACAAACATATCAGATTCCTCACAGCATATATTTTATACTTTTTGATTATATTATTTTTTTCATTATTACCTAAAGTTTGCCTCTTATTAGACAATGTGGTCTAGAGTTCGGTTACAGAATCAGTTAAAAAGCGTTCTTAATTATTTTTTTTCTAAGAAAATCACAGTAGCCCGAACATTAGAGAATGGTATCTCGTTGGAGATTTATATGAACCCATTCTCGTGTCTCAGAGATTATCTGACCTAGTCATTAAAACCGCCTAACGCAAGTAACATTCAATAGTCTTTATATATCAATCAGTAGCAAATAATCAGATTGTTCTCTTGATGAAAACATACGACTATCACCATCATCATCATCAAATATGTTAAAAGTGCATGTAGCAGGATAATAATGCCATTTTATATTGGCGTTATTGCGACAAGAACAGATAATCCCACCAAAAATATTTTGTGGCAGTCTTAATGTCATATACATAAGTTTATCAACTACCTTACCCTCCAAACCGGAACACGGTAGTAACAAGTTCTGACGTTATTGCGGCAGGAATAGATAAGGCGGTAATAACAGAACCAGGCGATACGTTGGAGAAATATACTACCCAGTAGCCATTATAGTAGTGACTTGTATAATCAATCGTTCGCCTCTTACGAATTGCCTGGCAGAACGGCGAATGGTTTTAAAGGGGGTCCGGACCAACACGGGGTAATAACGAGGTATTCTCCAAAAGAGGTCCGGATGTCCCCCGTGTTGGTCCAGGCTCCTTTGAAGAATAGGCCAACTGCTATTTTGCCAGGCAGATCATAAAAGACGACCGATTGGCTATACGAGTCACTACCATCGTGGCTATTAGGTGGTAGAGTTCTGCATTGTCTCGCCCGGCTCTGGTACCAGTGCTTGTCACTGTCGTGTTCCGGTTTGGAGGGTAAGGTAGCCGGTAAACTTATGCATGTGGCATTAGACCTCGCCACAAGATAGCAACGCACCATTAACACCTTTGGTGTCTATAGGCAATGGTTGACTCTTTCCATCAGGAGATCTATCTGCTTGTTTGATATCTTATGATATAAAAAAAGGATTTAGGTACCCTTTACGGTAAAAATACATGTAGATTATATTCATTATATTTAAAATATACATATAATAAATAGTAATGATTTAATGTAAAAATTCCCCACTTTATATTCAAGTACCTACAGCAATCATTACACCTGTGTTCGTAAATATTATAACATTAAAATACAATGTAAGGAAACGAGCTCGAAATGAAGTTATAGTTTACAGCGCGGCCATTTTCCTCAGCCGTAAAAATCATGCTCACGAAATAGATCTTAAAATATTGTGTAAAGGGGTATAAAGTTTTATAGCTTCATTATGCCGGATAAGTGAATGATTCCTTACCTTCGATACTAGGACTTGTTATGTCTTTATAATTTGCAACACTATAGAATATTTCATATAAATTTTACTTTTAGTATAAAACTGAAGGTTTTTGTGTACATGTTTGTGTATCTGTGTGTGTAAATTTTTTATCACATTCCGCTTAAATGGCTGCAGATTTAGTCACAATTTAGTTAATTAAATATTCATGCCTTTTTTATATTTTCAGGCGTTACTTTGCGGATATCCGTAATTCAAAAACGAAATTAGTGTATCCAATTTACAAAATTTTAGCAAATTCTGCTATAATGCTACTGAAACAAAAGGAAATGTAAGAATAAGGGCAAACTTATCCAAGGTCTGTTAAACGAGACCCCAGCGGTACAATAGTCCAACCATTACCACTAGATACACTTTTACCCAAAAGCAATAAGTAACACACAAATTATGTACTTAACGTCCGTTTTACTTCGTAAGTGTGTTCAGGATAGTCGAATAGTATTTCACTCTATAAAAATATAATTAATGCTCCACCCTTTATAGAGTAAAGTACTATTCGACTCTATTTTATTTCATAAGATAGCAAAGAAACAGATGGGTCTTCTGATGGAAAGATTCAATCATCGCCTATAGACACCAAAGATGTTAATGGTGCGATGCTATCTTGTGGCTAGGTCTATTGCCACATGCATATGTTTGCCGGCTGCCATACCTTCCAAACCGGAACACGACAGTGACAAGCACTGACGCTATTGCGGCAGGAATAGGTAAGGCGGTGGTACCAGAACTGGGCTAGATATACTATAAGGTGGCAGAGTTCTGGATAGAATTCTACCATCTAGTAGCCATTATGGTAGTGGCATAGCCATTCGGTCGCCTTTTACGACTTGCCTGGCAGAACAGCAATGGGCCTATTCTTCAAAGGAGCCCGGACCAACACGGGGGATATAACACGTACCTACTCTTGAATACATCGACCACACAGCCCATAGACGCCTAATGTTCGATTTTCCGTATTGAATGCATTCTGGCAACTAGCTGAGCTGAGCTGCAACATCGTGATTGGCTTACTCAAGGCCACAGTGAAAGATAGTGATGTACAGAGAATCTGATTGGTCGACACTGATTGGGTATTGGTGCATGGACATTTACATCGGAACTATAAGTCAGATGTGTTGACAGAAGCCATTCGCCTGTTATTAGGGGTCTATGGGTTGTGTGGTCGGTGCCTGAATATAACATAATACTTCGCGGAAATTTTGCAAATTAAATATCCTAATTTCGTTTTTGAATTCATGCCTATGTTTAATTTAATATTTTGTGTGTCTGTGATGCATATGTTAATAGACTTAATAGACTGCAGATTTCGTTACAATGGAGTCAATTAATTATTCATGTCTATGTAAAATTTTATAATGTGCGTATTTGTAGGTGCATGTTTGTTACTTCATTCAACTTAAATAGCTGTAGATTTAGTTACAATTGAGTCAAACAAATATTAGTGTATATTATTTTCAAGCTTCAAAGGCTACTTTTTATCTAGATATTTTTTGTTTTCTGCAAGATCAAGTTCCGTAATAGTGTCCCTAAGATGCCTTGTTTCGGTTTGATGCTAAGGTAGACAGTATATGTATCTTTATCTAAATGGTTTAATATAGATATATTGTTTTTAACACTTAATATCATTCCAGTCTCTTGCAGGGCAAGCAGTGTAAACTGATCTTCCTCTACCTCAGTTCATCAGAGCTTGTCATTTATTTGGTAGTTGGAATTGATAGTGATTCCCATCCATTTACCATCGATCTTGACATTCGATAGTTACTAGAACAAATGGACGTGCTCATCACAGCAAGGGAGTATTGATACATCACCTTCAACACAGCTGTTACCAAACACATGTGTTGAAGAAATTTTACTGTTATGTTTAAAATCACTAATAATAGTTTTGGTGGTCCCGAAAATCAAAGCCAAGGCCTAGTAAATGAATTTAGCCCAAGGACTTAATCACAAAATAATAGAGTTTTTTAATTTATGCTAAAAATGGTTGCCTCTCGTTTTAATAAATTTTCTCGTTTCTTACGAGACACTAGAGAGCCGCCGTGAAGGTATATACTTCATTATTCATAACTTAATGAATTTTAAACCCTCGACACCTAAACGAAGAAGGTTATAAGTTTTACTTGTATGTATATTAGTGTGTTTGTCTATGTGGTTAACCAATTTGAGTACAGCTTTTTTTAATCGAAAGATCTATTAGCCGAGATCGTTCATCTCGACGCGTCCCAAGAACAAAATCGTATGGAGAGATCAGACGAAATTGGTTTTATAATATAATTCGCATTAAACACGCATAAAGCCAAAAGACAATAATATATTTTTTATAGTTATTGGTCTTTTGTTTTTGGAAATACTCAAGTGAATATCATCTTATCTAAAATGTACTCCCACAAATAAATATTGTAATTTGATGGTTTTGCAGATACGATTTTGTTCTTGGGACGTGTCGATCTATCTATACAAATAAATTTTTTTGTGTTTGTTTGTAATATTATTTTTTAATGTTAGTTGGATAGGCAAACTGGCAGACGTGCCACCTGATGATGAGTGGTCGACTTCGCCAATGAACATAAACTAGTTTACCTGGAACTAGCCCAGGTAACTCATTTATGTGTTGCCTATCCTGAGATATAAGATGTTAAGTCCCGGTGCCAGTAATTACACTGCCTGTCTTGCCTTTCTCTCTGAAACACAGCAAAGCTGTTTCACGGGAGAAATAAGCAAGATGGTGATACCCACGCAGCCGGGAGCGCGGCACAGCGTATCCCTCCCACCGGAAAAAATAACCGCTTTTTACTAAATGCATATCATATGCCAAAATATACTAAACAACAACAACAACATATCTTCACGCCAGTTCTCTAACGGGATAGGCAAAGAGAACCGAGTGCAATACATCATCATCACATCACGATCCTTGCAGGCTTGTCTCACTTCCTCCACATTCATCATTCTCTTCATACACACACGCCGGTTGCGAAGACTCTTGACATCACCTTCGGACAGTACTCGATCAATCTGATCATGGTATGTCAGTCTTGGTCTTCTCCGATATCTACATCCTTCCACATTCGCATTGTATATCTGTTTTGTTAACCTTTCATCTATCATTCTTTCTCCATGTCCGAACCAACGGCGCATGCCCTTTCTCATCTTTACACCGACACTACTAAAATATATATACCAAAATAATATATATACACGGTACATATACCAAAATAATATTTTTTACATTTTTTGTCTGTTTATCTATCTTTTTGATCCGGTTAATCTCTGAAACGACCGGACCGATTAGAACTTTCATTTGCAGATAGTTGGTGTAATAAGGAGTAATTTAGGAAAATTTAAAAAATTTTTCCACGCGGACGAAGTCAAGGGCATAGCTAGTGATTCAATGAAATCAGATTAGCCGTTTCAAAACCGTCGGTTCTTTCAAGTGGTACAAAGAATTAAGCAACTTGTATAGGCCTGATTGAAACTGGACTTGGTATTCTGTTATTTCAATGATATTGCAATGACATGGTAACCTTGATCTGATACTGCAAGATTCCCATTCAGTAATCATCAGCTCTTCATATTTCGCTTTGAAAATAAAGCACATGAAGCAAAAAGGTGATCTGATGAAGCAACCTGTCAGGGTTTTGTAAATTTTTAACCTAGAGTTATTGACCAAATCGTCGGCCAACTAAAATAGACCTCTTCAATTTAATTATAAAAGCGGATGTGATATCTGATACATGTAAGTTATCGATACTTGCACGGAATTCGAATAAAGTGTTAAAAACAGTAATCGATTTTACGCAACTCGTTTATGAAGTATTTAAGCGAATCTTTCCACCTGACTGCCTCCCAGCGGATGCTCGCTTTCCGAACAAAATTGAACTAATAAACGACGTTCGTGAAAACAATATGCCGTGGAATCGATATCATACTTTTATTAAGTCACGCCAACCTTTTACTGGTATGAACATTAATATCACACTCCGATTCCCTTGCGGAGAACCATAGATGTTCCGTTTCACGACGATTCACATGTTAGTCGATTAATGAGATGGATAGGATAGTAATCGCTGCATGTTAGCAATCTGATAACGACTATCGAATGTTTTTTCTGAGAACCGGGACTGACTGAACTTTATATCTTCGTAAAGCTCAGTTCAAGACACACAAACATCTTCTTTTTAAGTTATTTCTTTCTTTTTATATCATACAATATAAAAATATTGTTTGCCTGGTGGTCTAGAGGATAACCTATTCGCTAAGATCATGAAGTCGATTCTTGTGTAGTGCAAAACTGTTATTGAGATTTTTTTCGAGGTTTTTTAAAACAAAAACAAAATTTCGTTAGCAGCACAGATTTTGCCGGGTGGTATGTTATCACTCCCGTGCCTCGGATGAGCACGTAAAGCCTTCGGCTCGGTTATCGATGAAAATAGTCGATACTTATTATCAGGTTTGTAAAATACGGCGAAAATATGCATTTTGAGCGCTAATTGTTCCTGTAGACCTTATGATTGTCTTAACTCTACAAATAATATTTGTAGCATAAGACCTTAATAAAAGCAAAGCGGTCGAAAATTCTAGTGACATGTCATTGAAGTGTAAATTTTTAAAAATAATTAGATTTTGAAATCAATCGATACGTTACACTGGAACTTATTTAAAAACATGTTTCACTGACCTTTTTTGAGTTTTATACAAAATATCTCATAAACGCGATCGATTCAAATTTTCAGAAAGTTTCAAATTGGTGAAACTTAATCGAATGACGTTCCGATCAGTCAAACCGTTCAAAAGTTAAGAGAAGCTTACATATACTTATATATGTAAGCTTCTTTTAACTTTTGAACGGTACGGTGGAACATAACCATACACACATATACATACAGGTAGGTATACTGACGAGAAAATAGTCGAAAAAGCTTTCTAGGACCGCAAAACTTAGAGATATGATGAACACTCGATAAAAATCGGAGTGAAATCTGCAACATCCTTTAACGGAAGTGGAAAAGACGCACAAGCACGTCGACGGATGCCACATTCATATGTTTACAGACTACCTAACTTTCCAAACTGGTACACGGCATTGACAGGCACAAACGCTATTACGGCAGGAATAAATAAGTAAGGCAGTAGTAAAAATGCGTGATTAGGTTTCATTGTTTTATTATCTGTATTCCTTTATGTATAACTGTCATTATTATCCATAACTGTCACTGTCATTAATCAACAGTTAAAAGGGATCCACCTCGTTGGTCGTGTCACTCCGGGGTCCGGTATAATGTAAGATTAACCGAGGCATTAGAAAGCTAGTGCGCTAAATCGACTTTTAATTATTCAGATAAGGGGCTCATTACACTGACATTAGTTGTGCCAACTAGTGTATTTTGAGTTATATAGGGTTCTGTCGGTTATATGGTTCTGAGATAATCACTTATTTTTTTCTTAGTTTTTATCATTGACTGCCTCTTTTGTTTAGTGGTTGATCTGTTGAGTTAAGGAAGTCCCGGGTTTAGTTCCCAGAATGTTTTATTGATTTTTTCTATATATCATAAGATAGCAAACAAGTAGATGGGTCTCCTGATGGAAAGAGTCAACCATCGACTATAGACTCCGAAGATGTCAAAGGTTCGTTGCTTTCTTGCGGCGAGGTCTAATGCCACATGCATAAGTTAACCGGCTACCTTACCCTCCAAACCGGAACACGACAGAGAAAAGCACTGACGCTATTGCGGCAGGAATAGGTAAAGCGGTGGTATCAAACCCGGGCGAGACAATGCAGAAATTTACCACCTAGTAGTCACGATGGTAGTGACTCGCGTAGCCAATCGGTCGCATTTTACGACCTGCCTAGAAAACGGCAGTTGGTCTATTCTTCAAAGGAGCCCGGATCCAACACGGGGGATAAGGATAGATAAATAGATATAAAAACTTCCTTTGCTTTGCCTAAATTTGTAGTGCCACTTATCGCAAATAACAAATAATGATATTCTACTGGTATACTACTACTCTCCATCGTCGGCGATTGGTGGAACTCTATCATAATTATTATTTTAAATTTAAACATTTGTACTATTTCACAATTCATAAACTATAATTTGTGTTTAATTAAATAGCCAAACCATCTCACATTTAACTGCATCGTCAAGGCTGAAATCATCGCCTCTCCTCCAGTGTTGGTTCGGGCTCCTTTGTAGAATAGGCCAACTGCCGTTCTGCCAGGCAGGTCGTATAAGTCGACTTGATTGGCTATACAAGTCACTACCATCGTGGCTACTAGGTAGTAGAGTTCTGCATTGTCTCGTCCGGGTCGGGTACCACAGCTTTACCTATTCCAGCCGCAATAGCGTCAGTGTTTGTTAATGTCGTGCTCGGGTTAGGAGGGTAAGGTTAGACCGGTACATGGCATATGACCTCGTTACACACCATTACCATCTTTGGTGTCTATAGGCGATGGTTGACTCTTTCCATCAGGAGACCCATCTGCTTGTTTGCTATTTTATGATATAACAAATAATCATCTATATAATATCTTCTTATATCATTAACTAAAACCCCTATCACAATAAGCAAGTAGTTTTCTTACCTTTCATTTGTCCAGCTCGTCCAATGACAATACAATTAGTCTAGTAATCTATTAATATTAAAATCTATTAATATTATTATTAAATATAGATATTTGGATGGATGAATGGATGGATAGTTGTTACTCAATCACGCAAAAACTATAGAACGGATTTTAATTAAATTGGCATACAGGTGATGACCTGGAATAGCACATAGACTACTTTAATCCCCGAGAAATGAGTTGTTCCCGTGGGATTTATAATGCAGCGGGCTGCACGGTGCATTTAGTATTTAATATTTTAATTTATACTAGCTGTTGCCCGCGACTTCGTTCGCGCGGACATCGTTTACTCCGCACAGCTCCTCCCCCGTTTAGCATGGTAGCCTATATGTTGACCCGACCTGTTAGTAATATTCATGTAAAATTTGAAATAAATCAATGCAGTACTTTTTGAGTTTACCCCGGACATACATTGACTTTCTTGCGATTTTATTATATGTATGTATATATATATTTATTATATATATATATATATATATATATATATATATATATATATATATATATATATATATATATATATATATATATATATATATATATATATATATATATATATATATATATATATATGATGCTAATCGTGAAAAGATGTTTGTATTTTCATTGTTCACATTCACGGCAATGGGTGGATGGATTTTTATAAAACTCTTTCCCTGTGTTGATCCGGAACTCTTAAGCTTAATTACAGGTTAATCTCATTAAAATATTCATTCATATAAATTCTAAATCTAAATTCCTGCATAATATCGTGTCTTTCGAGAATCAACAATAATGTTAAGATATCTCAATTACAGTATTGTTTTGTTAGACTAGAGTTTAAACTAAACCGTGCTACGGTTAAATATAACATGACTAATGCCTACAGAACCCGTTTTCCATAAACAACTCGATTTATCTGCAAATAATGCAGTAAAATTACAGAAACTTCATAACATTATCGTTTCGAGCGAGCCAAGCAAGCGTGCCGCGATTGTAATGTGGTTTTAACAGATGTTAATGCCATTCTTTCCCCGGAACTTACGTACCGTGGAAAATGCTAAGCGACATTTACACAATAAGCGTTCCGATTCTGATCACAGTAAATTGAAGTTTCGTTAATTATTTTGTAAGGGAAAAGTTTATTTTTTTGTAATTATTAATGGATTTTCTTTCCGTCAGGCAAACTAGATTACTCTCCTAATGGGAAGAGGCAACCATGGCGTATTGATACAAATGATTACTATCCAAGTCGCCTTTAGTCGCCTCTGTGGTCTACTGGTCCGGTATTGGAGTTGACCACATGGGTCCTGGGTCCGATTCTCGGGTCAAGCAATTCAAAAATGTGTTTTTTCAGTTTTGTGACAAAAACAACGTTACCGGAGATTGGAAAAAATTCCCGATTGGCGATAGGCTAGGCACCTACCACTTTTTGTACCTCTGAATTTGTACCTCTACCTACCTTTACGGGAGAACAGTTGCGAAGATACCCCAAAAGCGAACGCATAACATCATCATAACATCGTCTAAGAAATAGACAGAGGTCTGCCTATTTCTTCAGGGATACGGCCATAACCAAATGACGGGATTGTCATGGCTAGAGTAAGCGTTAAACCTACGCATATGTGTAGGTTTAATGGCGACTTTACTGACCGTTGCAATCATTAATACTATTGCTTTTAATGACTGTAGCAAGTATTGACGCTTTTGCAGCAGGTAAATGCAAGGATTTATAACGTTATAATATTGATATGTTTGCGTCGTCGTGATTGGTTATGGTATATAATATTATGACGTTGTCTTCTAGCGATACTTGGCGAACCAATCACGAAACAGCATGAAACGCGGCGAACCAATCGCGATACAGCAAACATATCGATATTTAAACATTTAAATCCTTGGGTAAATGTAAAACGGTGGTGCCAAACCCGGCGAGAAACGATGCAAATTCTACCACTTACCTAGTAGCCGTGATGATAGTGACACATTTTATTGTTCGCCTTTTGCAAACTGCGTGGCAGAAAGGCAGATAGTTTAACCTTCAAATTGGCACGGACCAATACTTAAGCTAAGAATAATTATTTAATTGTTGCCATATTCTTAATTTGAACGTTTATTTTATTATAATAAATTGACTGCCTTGTGGTCTAGAGGATAATCTATTCAGCTAAGAACATGAGGTCCCGGCTTCAATCCCAGGGTCAGTCAAAAGTGTTATTGAGATTTTTTCGAGTTTTTCTCAAAAATCAAACATTTTAGGAGCAGCTGGGAGTCTGGCGGGTGGAGTGTTATCACTCTCGTGGCTCATATGTCAGTAAAATACGGCGATAGGATCATCACTCATCTCGTCAACCGAAAAACCGCTTAATTGGATTTGACCAATTAAACTGCAAAGTCTATAGGCGTCCAGTTTACTCTGCCTACCCGCAAGGAAACCGGGCGTGATGATGTATTTGTATAAGGTGTTTTAAATTATGCAAATAACATAAATGTTATTTGCATAATTTAAAACACCATATATAAATACATCATTGAGAATAATCTCCATATTATTTTATAAAATATTATAATTGCGTTGGACAAATCACACCAATTGATCTAACCCCAAAGTAAGCAAACTATTTGTGTTATGAGTGTTAGCTAACGATACCAATAAATAGATAAAAAACACCCAAACTTAAAAATGGAAACATCTATGTTCATCACACAAATGCATGTCCCTGTGGGAAATCGAACCCGATCCCCGTCAATTCATTGTTAGGTTAGCGAACGCGAACGGGGCGGACAGCACAGACCACATAAATACTAATAGACAGGCCATTGGGAAGGAAACAGGTGCATATGAGCAAACGCTCCTATCCTATCAAAAGTGTAATACATTTGTGGATTTATTATATTGTGAAAAAACAGAAATAAGCCATGTTGCAGGTACTGTTTTATCGTACTGAATGAGATGGCAAGGTTTAAAAATTACCGTTGGAATGATTTTATTTCATCCGTAAGTAATATAACTCTGTATTTCTGACTGTAAATACAAGCTACACTGACAAACTTAGAAATTGCCATAAATGCCAATTGCCATAAAATAAACTTAGAAATCCATTTAATCCGTGATAGAGACGAACAATACACCTACATATTTATTGCAGAATGAAAGATGAATTACCTAATTCATTTTTCAATAATGGCGAAACCGGTATGGGCAACCGATATAATACTTACTCTTTGTAATGGTATTAGCTATTATTTACATTGAATTTAACGCAGGATTACTTCAATTAACTTATTGTTAAAATAAGAGGAAGTTAAAATATTAAATAATAACCTCAAAATACGATCAAATAATTCACTAAATCAATGATTACAACCCATTACCAACACTCATGACTCCAAAACGGACAAATGATACGTTCGCGTAGTCCCACGCCGGCAATCCAGCAACACATTATGAGACGATTTTCACGGCTAGCTATAATTTAATATAATCCAAAGCAATAGGTGCAATCGTCAAGATCATAAGCAAAACCCAACATTGATATCCAACACAAAGTCCAACGAGTTTCGACTTAAAATAATATTAAGGCTTCCTTAAACCTAATAAGGTTGAAATTTGAAATCGATGAAGTAATATATCAAGAACGAGAGCCGTGTAGGTCTGCGTACGGTTGTCGATTTTGTGTTTCGTTGTACACAAATAATCGTGATTTCGATACTCAAGATGGTACGTTATCGATCACGATGTTAAAGAATCGATTAGTTTCGATTGTGGATGGTTGTTTTGATTTCCAATTTGCGCCTGCTCCATTTGAGCGCTAAATAGCGGCACGTAGGACGCACTCTCATTTCGTACCATCGCGATTCCTTTTCAATTTCAAATTGTATCATACTGATACAATTTTATTGATACTCGTGTGGAAAATATTTTGCACAGATTAGTTTATAAGGCTCGTTTATTGCTTTTTTGATACTTTAAAAAATTCATACAAAATGTATTTTGGCATCATTTATTGTAGTCAGGTAGGCTCTACTCTTGGTGTATTTAAGTTATACAACTTACTGAAGTAAAAATGTCTGTTTTTATTTATGTTGCACTTTTGGAATAATACTAATACGCATGTATTAAGAAAAAATACTCATTTTAACGTATTTGATATTTTTAAAAGACATTTATTGTATTTAGTGCACAAAAAAATTGATAGAAAAAACATGTAAACGGTTGACTAAAGCTCAAAAGAGTAAAACTAGAGCATAGATTTTTCAGTTCAAACATCTATTTTGTTAAAAAAGGCAGTATATTAATTTTTGAAAAGCTGTATATTTTGAAAATGATGATTGCATTCAACCTAATTTTTGAGACCTAAAATATTGTTTTAGCTAAATAATCGATAGGTTGAAAAATTTCTAAGCAATGTCAAAAAACGTTTTTTTTTTTCAAAAAATTTCGTCATTGATAAATCCCAAACAAATTGACCGAATTTGATCTAATTAACTATATTTAACGCAATTTTTAGACGAGAAAAACTGATAAGATTTTAAGACTACATATATGTAGCGAAACCAGTTTAACTTTTTTTTTCCCCAGTAAGTATTTCAATAGAAACCTAAAATATTTAATTTTCATGTTAAATAGTTAATTTATATGTGAATTAAGGTAATGTTTAATATACTGATTTTTTTCAGTCCGTTATATGAACTCATTTAATTTAGAAAAAATATTTTAAAAACACTATAAACCCTCGCGCGCAATCGTTTGCCGATCAAATTTTGAACCTGCGGTAAGTCAAATAAACAAGACAATCTTGCAAGAACTGTAATATCCTTCGAATAATCTGCTCACATTATTACGCTCTGAAAAAACCTGAAAACATGAAGTTTTCGTTGCGAATCGAATACGCGCCGT
Organism: Apodemia mormo; assembly: GCA_036924255.1. Classification (NCBI taxonomy): domain Eukaryota; kingdom Metazoa; phylum Arthropoda; class Insecta; order Lepidoptera; family Riodinidae; genus Apodemia; species Apodemia mormo. The sequence goes on from JAUPFN010000003.1 coordinate 10,025,100, forward strand.
TAATGTATTAGCAACTTTAGGAAGAAGAAGAACAAAAGCATTACGCCTTAAATAGGGAAAGGTAACGGAATCTAATGAATAATTTATGACATGAGTTATAAGAGGAATGGCAAAGTTAGCAAGTAATTAAATCATATCACGGCTTATTTTATCGCAACCAACAGCTTTGGAATTTAGACGCAAGATCACTTTTAGTACTTGCACATCAGTTGCGGGTGAAAAATTAAAATTATTAATTATAGCCTGTACGTGCTATCCGATAGATCAGAAGATACAGATTGTCGTTATAGCTTAAATCATTTTACCATTTATTAAAGGTTAAGGTAATAGACATCCATAATTGGATGTCTATTTTTCATATCATTTATCATTTTGCGGGGTCACTTTAAAATTTATCGATTCCAAAGGTGCTAAATTGTGAAAGTTGCTATAACTTTTATTTATATATTAATTTATTCCATCTATAAAATTACACTTTACTACATGTGTTGGCGAATTACAGTTATATTAATAATCTACAAGACTGTAAATTCATCATTTGTTTTCAACCGAAGAAAAAACAGAGGTCAGTTTGATGTCGTTTGTGTATGTAATATTGTTAGAATTGAATAATACATGGGGCACACTAAAAGTTTTGCAATTCTAGCTAATCGGAACTATTTGAATTTCGTATGTTATATTTTTGAAATGTTGCAACCTTCTTAGTAATAAAAAAAACAATTGGCGGGAAATGATTTGTCCATTGTTTTTTTATCACACATCAAAGTTCTCCGTACGCAACGAAAATGGAATTAAGTCGAAAAGATTTTAGAGCGATGATTTTTTATGATTTTAAAAGTTCTCTTTCTCCGCAAGACTGTGCTGCTCGTCTTTAAAATGCTTTTGGAAGAGAAGCACCTTGTTTGAGCACCGTGAGGCGATAATTTGCTGAATTTAAGAGAGGTCAAGTTTCTTTACATGACGAATTTCGTGAAGGGCGGCCTTCAACTGTCATCAACGAAAATAATGTGGCTACTGTTAAGCGGTTAATTGAAGAAAACCCCTGGATTACCTATGAGACAATTCGAGGACTATTGGGGATTGGTATGAGCCAAATTCAGAAAATTTTACACGAAGAATTGAAAGTTCGGAAACTTTGTTGTCGTTGGATCCCTCATGAACTGACAGCGAAGCAGAAGCGGGCTCGCGTGGAATGGTACTCACAGATGCTACTGAAGTACGACCACGGATATTCTAATGCTGTTTATGACGTCACAGGAAACGAAACGTGGATTAATTATTTTAAACCCAAAAAAATAGCAATCTTGTGAATGGGTGTTTGAAAATGAGAACAGGCCAACAAAAGTGAGACAGGCGAGAAACGCTGGTAAAAAAATGATCGCGTTTTTTTCTCAGCTACGGGTCCTATCTGTACAATTCCACTTGAAGATCAAAAGAGTGTTAATGCCGAGTGGTATTCTACCATTTGTTTACCCAGGGTGTTAGAAAAAGTTCACGAAAGACGACCCAAAAGCCGCATTCTCCTACACTATGATAACGCTTCTTCACACATGGCCATTAAAACAAAGTCATTTTCAGCTTCCGAAAAAGCACATCTCGTCACTCATCCTGCGCATAGCCCCGACCTAGCACCCTGTAATTTCTGTATTTTCCCCAAAATCAAAGATTTGATGAGAGGTTTTACTTTTACCAACTCCGAAGAGGCAGTGATAGCGTTCAATCAGCACGTAGAAAACATGCCTTCAGATCTGTGGTCCACCTGTTTTAAAAAATGGTTCGATCGCATGAAAAAATGTTTAAAATGTTTTTTTTTTATATCATAAGATAGCAAACAAGCATGTGGGTCTCCTGATGGAAAGAGTCAACCATCGCCTATTGACACCAAAGATGTTAATGTTGCGTTGCTATCTTATGGCGAGGCCTAATGCCACATGCATAAATTTACCGGCTACCTTACCCTCCAAACCGGAACACGACAGCGACAAGCACTGACGCTATTGCGGCAGGAATAGGTAAGGCGGTGGTACCAGATCCGGGCGAGACAATGCAGAACTCTACCACCTAGTGGCCACGATGGTAGTGACTCGATAGCCAATCAGTCGCCTTTTACGACCTGCCTGGCAGAACGCTAGTTGGCCTATTCTGCAAAGGAGGCCGGGACCAACACGGCGAAAATTATTTGGGTATTTGAATATTATAATCTATTAAGACGTCCAAACACGTGTACTAAATTTCGTAAGTGTATATATAGTTGTATATTATTCCACGACTGATTCGGGAACTAAAATTCATATCGAGATAATTCTTTTTGCGACTAAACTACTAAACTTTTTACCTCGCAATTAACCCGCCATACCTTAATTTGGTGTGCTGATACAAATTATTTCCATGTCTCTGTCTTTTTACACTTTTGATAATCTGTAGAAGTTCATAATAAAATAAAAGAAAATCATAATATAACCTTTTATTTTTCATATCATCTAATCTACAAAATTCAATAGGTCCTCACGGTGCTCGAGCAAATCCCTATTTTGCATCTTGGACTCTCCTACTATTAATATATAATGAGTTTATTATGTCGCTTTGAAAATAGTGTACGTTTTTAGTTGGGTTGTATTCTTTTAAATATAATACCTACATATATTACCATATATATTTTTTCCCGCAATACTTCAGGGGTTTTTCCAAACGGATACGACTTAGAGACCTTCAAGAAAAGAGCCTACTGTTTGTTAAAAGCCTGGCAACGTAACTGCAAGTATTCTGAGTGTAGTTGTCCAAAGGCGGCAGTGATCACTTACCATCAGGTGAGCCTCTTGTCCGTTTGCCCCCTTTTTCTAAACTCGAAGATACTCTCTGTGGTTTAGTGATCCGGTGTCGACGTTGACCATACAAGGCCCCGGGTTCGATTCCCGGATCGGGCAAATCAAAAAACGTGTTTTTTTTTCAGTTTTCTGATAAAAACAACGTTGACTAGATTGGAAAAGTGTCAGGTTTGCGACAAGCTAGCCACTTATCACACTGTGGAACTAAGTATATTCGGCTAATCGTGGCACATGTTGTACCTCTGCCTACCTCTTCGGGGATACGGACGCGAAGATACTCATTTTTTAATACATATATTAAACCTTAAAACTTCATCATCTATATTTACATATAATAAAATCGTAGGAAAGTCAAAACTGTACTTACATTGAATATTTTTTTTAAAAAATACTTGGGCCGTGATCTTCAATCGATATCGAAACCAAAAACATAGTTTTTAGAATTTTTGTCTGTTTGTCCGTTTGTCTGTTTGTCTGTATGTATGTCCGGGGTAAACTCAAAAAGTACTGCATGGATGGACTTCAAATTCTGCATGAATATTACTAATAAGTCGGGTCAACATATAGGCTAAATACTATTACGTTATCACCTACGGGCGAGGAGCTGTGCGGAGTAAACGAAGTCCGCGCGGACGTAGCCGCGGGCAACAGCTAGTTTATAATAAACTGATAAACCGATTTTAAAATTCGATTTAAAAATCGCCTCTGTGGTCTAGTGGTCTAGCGTTAGCTTTGACCACATGAGATCCCGGGTTCGATTCCCGGGCACTTAAAAAAAAGTGTTTTTCAGTTTTCTGATTAACACAAAGTTGCCCGAGATTAGAAAGTGCCCGGTTGGCGATAGGCTTGCCACCTATCACATTTGTGGGACCAAGTATCTTCGGCTAATCATGGGTGCCATTGTTGTACCTCTGCCTACCCCTTCGGGGATACGGGCGTGAAGATACAAAAAAAGTTTTTTTTTTAATATAACTGCAACTCATTAGAAATACATAATTCACAGCTTCATTGAGCTACTCGTATATGGGTGCTGTACTTGATAAAACGTATAGAGTATATTATAGTAAATATTCATGATAATTGGATACTTGAATTGAATACCTTACGTCTGCAGCTATTGTCGTAGTTGTCGTCGTTTAGTTAAATGGTATCAATAAAATTACTCCAAAAAGTTCGACGGTAACACTTTATTTACGTTTTTTTTTTCATAATAAACGAGCAGATGGCTCTCTTGATGGAAACAGGCAGCCATCGCAAATGGAAACCAAAGACGTTAGTGGGATATTGCTGTTTGCGTGGCGGAGTGTTAATGCCACATCCATAATTTTGCCGGCTATCTTACCCTTCAAGCTGGAACAAGACAGTGACAAGCATTGACGCTATTACCGCAGGAATAGGTGCGCCGGTCGCGATAGTACCAGACCCGGGTGACACGTTGCAGAACTACCACTTTTTGCTGACCAAGATTTTTTACTTACCGAGATATTAAAATATTTTATTATCGAAAGGAATTAAATCAATACCAATATTAATATTATACTAGAAATACTAACACTAATAATATCATACAGAGAATATTTGTATTTTCATATTTATGTATGTAACGAATAAACAAAATTCTTTTACCGTTAGAAAACTTCAATATCCTGGAGTGACAGAATAATTTTATGCCCAAGTGAGAAAGGTAGTCATTATTTTAGTTCACGCGACTAAGTCGCCAGTAACAGCTAGATGTATATTTTATTTGTGGGCGGTGTGAAATTATTTAAAAAAACTACTCTTCTTACTAGCCAAAGACATTTTTTCCTTTACAGAAGAGTCGTTCCTTTACGAAAGATCCTAACAAGTGTAGAATCTAATTCTATTAAATTTTTTGAAGCTCTCTTTTTCGCACTAAAGGTTATTAGTACGAAAAAGTAGGCTTCAAAAAATAGTATGAGTCACATTTTAATCCTTAAGCAAATAAAAAGTTATTAAGGTTATAAACCTTCATTATTATAAATTCAATCAATCCTAAATTATATGACATTTATTTAGCAATAAGCTGCATTTGTTATTAAAAATACATTAAACACACAGCGCACATAGCGTTATTAAAGTCGCGCGTTATTTTGTTTGTAGAATTTGGTTTAATATTCATATAAACGATTTCGATTACGGCCAGCGGTGTTCACGATAACAGGTTAAGTAAATGACACAAAATGGCCGTTAAATGCAATAAAAACTATCCAACTTGGACCTCTCTTATTACTTTCCGAAAATTCAATTTCATTTCCATTCTCAGTTATGTTTTTTTAAGTTATCCTTTATTTTTATAGCTTTAGGAAACGAATGATGAAGTCAATTTAGTTTTTTGATACAAGTTAATTATTTAGGTACAATTTGCTAGTACGTGCTCTGTTGTATGCATCAACAATGTATGTAATTATTTCGTTATAATTTGATTGATCCGATGGTACGCATCGAGCCTGCCGCTCACTAATTATGCAATTATTTTATTATTCCTACAGACGTTGAATCATGTTTTATGCTCGGCTACAACGAAACCAATAAGCTCTTCGCACGTCACTAAATATTCGTTTTATGGTTGTGAATATTATAAAAAGGGTTTAAAGTCTAACAATGTTTAGTGATGTGAATCGACGAGGGCTATAACGAGTAAGTGAACTCATAAACAGGCTCATAGGTAGTTTAAGGCTTAAGTATGTTAGATACAAAAATATTAAACTGTCAGATAAAGTAACCGCCATTTAACCATATTACTATAGGTGTATTTATACAACCAATTACCGGCAGGGGTATTTCCAAGCGGATACGACTTAGGGACCTTCAAGTAAAGAGCCTACTCTTTCTTAAAACGCCGGCAATGCTATTGCAAATCTTCTGATAGTGTGGTTGTCCTTGGGCGGCGGTGATCGCTTGCCATCAGGTGAACCTCCTGTCCGTTTGCCCACTTTTCTATAAAAAAAAACAATAACACTAACTGTGCCCTGCAGTTCGCTGCGTTATTATTTGTGTTGCGATTTTTTGTGTTTTTTATATAATAAGATAGTAGTTACGATGTCAGTGATATAGTCCAGTAAAAAGTTTAATGAAACCATGATCTGACCAGTTTTGGCGCAATGAGTAAAAATGTGTTCATTAATACTTAAATAATGATATTATGAAAGAAATTCTGATTTAAATTTAGGGGAAAGTGATGAAAAAAATAAAAAAAGGGTTGAAAAATGCCTTTTTTTAAAATAACTTAATAACGGTAGGAAATAGAAAAAAAAGTTTCAAGTAAAAGTTGTAGAAAAAAAATTCTACACAAAAAAGTTCCTCTTCATTTTTTTGTTATCTACTTTAGTTTAGCTACAAAAAATAAAAATTAAATTAGTAGTAAAATATGTAAAAATATATAAATATGGGAAAACATATGTAGTAGTGTTAGTACATATTTATGTGATGCGCGCGCTGCATGGTACAGGGCCGTAATAATTCTGGTAAGTTTTTATAATTAATTGCAAAGCAAATTTAATTTTTATTTTTTGTAAGTAAACTAAAGCAGATGACAAAAAAATGAAGAGGAACTTTTTTGTGTAGAATTTTTTTCTCTACAACTTTTACTTGAAACTTTTTTTTCTATTTCCTACCGTTATTAAGTTATTTTTAAAAAAGGCATTTTTCAACACTTTTTTATTTTTTTCATCCCTTTCCCCTAAATTTAAATCAAAATTTCTTTCATAATATCATTATTTAAGTATTAATGAACACATTTTTACTCATTGCGCCAAAACTGGTCAGATCATGGTTTCATTAAACTTTTTACTGGACTAATATGTATAGCCAATTTTTCGCCTTTTACGAACTGCATGGGGCATAGTAAATCAATTCTTCAAAGGGGCCCAGAGTAACATGGAAAGTCTGCACAAGAAAACCGTCGTCTATAGACAGCAAATATGTCATTAGGGCGAGCGAAGCGAGCCCTACACTAGGCCACTTTCTATGCACGTTTGTGGTACATTTTACTAAAAAAGTATCTCACTTTTAGGTTTAAGCTTTGTCGTGGTGATTTAAATTCATATCTATATATGTTATCTACCATTAAAATGCTATTTCATAAATATTAAAAAATAGAAGATACATTTTGTATTAGAATTTTTATTACTGCTAACGCCATCTGTTACATTATATTACAACTAACGAGTTAAAATGCTACAAAGCTACACTAGGCGACGATCTGTGCCATTTAGTGGCACATTTAACTGAAAAAATATCGCACTTTTAGGTTTAAGCTTTGGCGTCGTAGTTTGATTTCATTTAATTAATTTTCATTCACTCCATTTTAATACAATATTAATCTATTAAAACACTTGTACTTTTTAACTTACCACTACGTATGTAGATAGGGAGGTTACCGATTTTTCTCCGATTTTCAAAAATGGAGTTTTCACCATATCCACGTTTTGTGGCCTTAGGAACAATTTTTGACTATTTTCGCGATGACGTCAGTATGTCTGGATATATGTGTGTGTGTTTGTGTGTGTCAACAACTCATAAGTTTTGTTAACGCCTGAACCGATCGAAACGCGGTTGATGACATTCGATTAGATTCTGCTCAACTTATACTTCCTGAAAATTTGAACCAAATGAGCCCAAGAGATTTTGAGAAATTTTGAAAAAACCCAAAAAAAGCATTGTGGTGAAACAGAATTTTTTTAAATATCTTCCAGATTAATGTACCGACTGAGTATAAAAACTAATCAGCTCTATTCCTCAAAAAGTTACGTCTAATGCATAAATTGCCTCAAAATAAGTTTATTCGTTTGGAAGTAATCGTTGACAAACATTTTGAAAAAAGTTTTTTTTCGATATAACTTCGAAATATTTCAACCAATCATTTTTTGGTATTCTACGATATTTTATGACTAAAAAAATTACGTCGAATGCCCTTTTAAAAATCAAAACCGAATCTTATTTTCAAAAGTTACAGCTTTTCAAATATTAAAATTACGTTTTCTTTACCAAAGTTACTTAATATTTTTAAAATAACTTTCAGGCTAATGTACCGATTGACTTCAAAATTTTATCATCTTTTCTCCTTCAAAAACTGCGCTACGTACCGTTAATTGGTTTAAAATTGGTCAATTTTTTTGGGATCTATCAATGACGAAAATTTTTGAAAAAAATGTTTTTTGACATTGCTTCGAAATTTTTGAACCTACCGATTTTTTAGCTAAAGCAATATTTAGATTGAGTTGAATGCCATTTGAAAGATCAAAATCGATCATCGTTTCCAAAATATACAGCTTTTCAAAAATCAATATACTGCCATTTGTATCAAAATAGATGTTTACACTGAAAAAACCTATACTTATAGTTTTTAGTTAGTTTACTATTTTGAGCTTAAAATACGTTAATTTGGCGGGAAGTTTCAGGGATGGCTTGCAAGATCAACCATTTACAGATTACAGACAGTGATAGGTGACCAGTCTATCACCAGCTGGGTACTTTTCCAATCCCGGGCAACGTTGTTTTTATCAGCAAACTGATAAAACACATTTTTGATTTGCCTGACTCAGGAATCGAACCCCGAGAGTTTCTCTGAGGGAAAAATTCATTCGCTGAGTTTCTACCGCCAATTCTTCGTGCCTGCGGTAAGTCCAATATTAATTCTAAAAATGTTGAAGGTTAATTAAATTAAATTTACTTTATAAGATCAACTTTTATTTTTAAAACTCATTTTTCCTAGAAAACTCTTTTACAGTGATGTGTACAGTTTTTAAAGTGGTGGTAGGTACTATATTATAGGTAGACCAGAAAATATGGTGTAAAATATGTAGATAATCATTATAATTGTTCTGTGTAGATAACATTGATAATTATAGAAATCGTGTTTTTAATAAATCAAGAAAATTGTAAAGAATTTTTCTTAAACATAAGTACAAAAAAAATGTATTAGAAACATTTTATTTATTATTTTGGTTTTATTTTTCTGCGCCTCTCTAGATACAAAGCCTGACGACGCCTTTGATGCGAATATAATAAATAATTTCCAAGATACATTAAAAGATGTTAAAGTCCATGATAAATTAAAAGATGTAATTCGGATAAAAATACTTTCCTAATAATATTACTAGGTAATATAACTTAGCGAGCCCTTACAAAGCTCTGCTTTTGCTAGTAAATATTACAATATGTATACAAATATTCGGTGTCTATAAGCGATGGTTACTCTCTTTCCAGTAGGAGAGCCATCAGCTTGTTTAGGAAATAAAATAAAACAAACCATAGGTATAAAAATAAACGGCGAAAATGTAATCAAAAAAATATAGAACGCAGAGCCATCTAGTGAATGCGTGCGTAAAATAACAAAAAAAAATAAAACTTGAAAAGACGGGAAAATACATAATTGAAGTAGAGAGATTGGTGTGAATTGGTATCCAACGACAATACAGGAAGTGCGCTCGCTTAGACCCAAATTACCCCACGTCTCTCTCATACGACCTCATTACAAATTGTTTTTTTTCACCAACCACATTAGTAAAAAACTGCGTTATATGACAGATAATAGATAGAATCAAGGTCAGTTTGATTTAATAATTATATTTCGTAAATTATACGCTATGTGTTGCCAGTCACAAATGATTAGCATGTAATAGTGTCAGAATAATATAGAATGCATTAACGACCAGAATAAAATTGACCGCCCCGTTTTTCGGGTGGTTAGAGACCTTGAGCACGAAATCAATGGGCTAAAATTTGATTTCCGACAGGACAGGACATTTTGTGTTACAAGCATTAATATTTGTTTTCCAGGGTTTGGGTGATAATAAATTTATTTCAGTGTTTATAATTTATATGTATTTTTATGTCCTAGTATCGTTTGCTATCATTTTTTATAGCATAACATTGCAAACAACCAGATAGCTCTCCTGATGGAAAGAGAAACCATCGTTTATAGACACCAAAGATGTTAATGGTGCGTTACTATCCGTGTTGCGGGATGGCAATGCCACATACATTAACTCTATTGTGTTAGGATATTTTTCATAACTGTGTGATTTACACACAGTTATTAAAAATATCCTAACACAATTGAGTATAAGCGTATTGTTGGCAATATTTTACACAAACATACATAAAATGAGTATGTGACACCATCAATTTCTAAATTGTTGTGTCAATATAAAGCTGAAGTATTAATTCTTTACTAATTATTAAAATCTTATGGAATCCTTAGAATTGTTAATTATTTAACATATAATTAGACGGTAGTCGAATAAAATAAAACACTATAGAAAGGTCTGTCAGATATGTTTTCGAGGCATTCGTGTTTGTGAAAATGGGAAGTAAAGTTGCTTAATATACAATAATAAAGTGTAATAAGTTCTGTATTTAATATTAATATAATATAATTCAATATTCCGTTATTTGGTGTTTAAATTAATAAACCTTATACCTTTTACCAAGTAGAGCGAACAGTATGATTTAATAGAAAATATATTGACTAATATTTTAATAATAACGGATGTTTAAATTTTAACGCTAAGGCCGTTAAAATTTAAACTAAACCGCGCCATTTGTCACCGCTTTGTCGGTTTGGCGGGAGTGAGACATCACTCATCATCTAGCAGTCGACTTGAACGATTCTATACTTGATGTGTAAATAAGTGATTATGTTGAATTTAATGAATAAGAACATAAAACGATGTTGAACGATGTTGATGTTGAACATAAAACGATGTTGAATCTATCGAAAACTTCTCGAAATGAAAATTACATTAAAATGTAGGGTATTATATGTATTAACGACTACAAACTGTAATAAATGTAATTATCAAGATGAATGTGTTTTTCTGGACTAGTTATTAATAGTGCGACTGGAACAGGTAGGGCGGTGGTACCAAATACTCGGGACATTGCGTTGAGACGTTGCGGAACTCTACCGCCTAGGAATCACTATAGCAATGACACGTAGATCCAATCGGTCACCTTTAACGACCTGCCTGGCAGAACGGCAGTTGGTCTATTCTTCAAAGGAGCCCGAACCAACACCGGAACATCCATATCACAAATAAATAATTTGCAACCCCGTTCGTGTAATTTGTCCACCGATATTGTTATTAGTCTAAGTGTGCGGATTAAATTGCAATTACACACAGGAATATAAAGTTACATTACTTACCGATAAAATATTTTTTTTTTAAATCTTGTCATCTCATTCGGTACGATAAAATAGTACAACATAGTTTTTTTCTATTTTTTCACGATGTAATATATCTACAAATGTATGACATTTTTGACTGTGATAGGAGCGTTTGCTTATATGCACGGTGACACGTTTTCTTCCCAATGGCGTGTCTTTTAGTATTCATGTGGTCTGTGGTGTGAACAATATCAGCTACATAATATAGGACGACCATGATGAAAGTGTCTGAAGAGATTAATAAGTGTGCGTGGAAAGTGATTTTTGTGGGCGAGATTCGGGATTTGTGAGTGTGTGTATGTATGTGAGAGAGAGAGTCAGACAGGCATATGCCCCACACAGCCTACGGGCTTAGATACAATGGCAATAAGAATGAACTCTTCCTGTCTAATTCCAATAATAATAGTCAACAGTAATAATAATAGTCAACCGCCCCGTTGGTCGAGTGATTAGCGACCCTGACTACGCATTAAACGGGGCTCGGGTTCGATCTCCGACAGGGACAAGCATGTGTGTGATAAGCATAAATGTTTGTATTTCCGGGTTTGGGTGTTTACTAAATATATTCTAGTATTAATATATGTATTTCTATGTAATAGTATGGTTGGCTAACACCCATAACACAAGCAAATAATTTGCTTACTTTTTGGTTAGATCAATAAGTGTAATTTGTCCCGTGAATATTTATTATTATTTATTATTATTATTAACAGTGCTCGTCCACCAGACATGCTTTGTTCAGCAAAATCTTTCAGCTGTCGCAACGATGACATTAGGTTCGCTTCCTAACCTAATCTTGATGGCAAAGTCCGCAATGTAACGCCTGGGGTTGATTCAACCGCTGTGTCTGCCAAATAGCATCAGTGCTTGCCAATGCCATGTTCCGGTTTGGAGGGTAAGGCCGGTAAACTTATAAATGTCCCATTACAATCCCGCTACACGAATAACAATTTATTGTTAAACACATATTTTGTGCTTATAGGCGTTAATTATCTTTTATATTTGTGTTTTAGCACTCACCCCGTGCTTGGGAAAACATGAAAAACTTTAAAAACAACAAAACAAAATATTTAGTTAGGTATGTATGTCTAAAAATCGATCGATCAACGAGAATTTCGCCACTTTGAACTAGTCGTTACTGACTCAGTTGGTTAGAGCGTCCCGGCATTCCTTCCCTCAAGAAGGTCGCAGGTGCAAATCCTAGCGTGTCGAATTTTTTTTGCTGTTTTTAAAGATATTTTATTATTTGTTGTAGTAATAACACACGGTAACACTCATTCTGAAAAAATAACAGGTGTTTGCCAATTTGCAGTCAAAAGATAGAACCTTGTAACAGACAGACATACAGAGAATGCATATTAATAGGGTTCCAATTGTCACCCCGTGAGTACTGAACCTTAAAAACGCCACCTTGCAATGGAACCGGCGTAATGAATTTCTGCATACCTTATTCAATTAAATTACTTCTTTATCTATATATTAATAAGTGAAGCAAAAACTTTTACCGGTTTTTATGACAATTACGCAAACGTAGGAGTAGGAAATTTCGCACAGTTCAAGTAACATGGTGAAAAGTGCAGAAAGTTAATATTTTTATATATTATGCATTAGTAACATATTAAATTAATAAAAATAAACATTACACACACTACATTCAACACACATAATATACACATGTGTATACTATTTAGTTTTTATTATATGATAAGATAGCAAACAAGCAGATGGGTCTCCTGATGGAAAGAGTCACCCCATTGCCTATAGACACCAAAGATGTTAATGGTGCGTTGCTATCTTGTGGCTAGGTCTAATGCCGTATGCATAAGTTTACCGGCCACTTTACCCTCCAAACAGAAATACGACAGTGACAAACACTGACGCTAATGCGGCAGGAATAGGTAAGGCGGTGGTATTAGACCCGGGCTAAACAATGCAGAACTCTAAATTGGATAGTTTCCATCGTCGGCACTTGGTGAAACTGCATTTTAAATTATGTAAATATCTTTGACAAATTTTTTATAATTTAAATTACATGTTACTTAAATTGTAAAAAATATGTTAAAGATATTATAAAATATGTGTAAAACATCCCTGATGATGCTTTAATAAGCGAAACCGGTTGGATGGGAACAGTAAACAATTAAAAATATACGTGACTGGAAGTACAAGTGAGTTTATTTGTAATACATAATTTAAAATGCAGAACTCTACCAACCAGTAGTCACGATGGTAGTTACTCACATAGCCAATCGGTCGCCTTTTACGACCTGCCTGGCAGAACGGCAGTTGGTCTATTCTTCAAAGGAGCCCGGAACCAACACGGGGAAAAACGGGGAAGTTTATGGCTAAATTCTGTTGTCAAACTTAGAGGAGATTTTATTGTTAAGTCTATGCTCGAATTTCGACCTATAATAACGAATTTCGACCTAGTATTTAGACCGAGAGCTATAGCTAATTTATTTTAAATGGATTCACTCTGTTATTCTAAAAACTCTATGTAAAAAGGTCTATATTATTATGTTATAACGTATTACACGACGACCTTTTCAGTATCAGTTAAAAAACGTGATTCGAGTTGTCAGTGAGTCGACGTGAAATGCCACGGTCTAGTTTCATGTCAGAAATAAGAAGCAGCTTTTTCAATATTTTTTACAACACGTACCGCAAGAAAATTACGACTTTATCCATCAAGTTAATTTTAATTGTAGACTACGTATGAATTAAAATTTAATTACTAATAGGATCAGTCCATTATACCTTTTTTATGTTATTTTTTTGCAGTAATAGTAAAATAACCTTTACTTCAAAATAATATTATTAACTAGTACGCAAAATAAATATTATTAAACAGGACGCAATATCAATGTTATTTGGAAAGTTTTAGGACCAAGAAAATTCTTTTCTAAAAAGTTTTAAGTTTTTCCTAGCACGAGATCAGTATTAAAACACATCTATCCTGCTATATAAATAATCTAGAACACAAACATTTACAGCTCACTGTAGATTTTTTCTGTCGCGAGAATAATGCATTTTCCTGGAATAACTAGTAACTTTTTTATGTTAAAACTGTAAGAAGACTACCTAAGAATTTTATTTAAATCCATGCAGCAGTTAAAGTGGTAAAATGTAAAAAAAATTGGCCAGGTGCAAATGAGACACTCGCATGTAGGGTTCCTTAGCGTCATCTATAAAAAACAGCAAAAATCACGTTTGTTTTATGGGAGCGCCCTTAAATATTTATTTTAATTAAATTATTTATTTTTAAATTGAATATATATATTTTTAATTATAACGAAATATTCGATGAATATTTCAAGCGTCTAGCAGTTGTCGTTTTTATGATCGAGAAAAAATTGCAAAAAAAGTCTTACGTAAACGTTTGTTGTATAGGTGCCCCCGTAAATATTTATCTTATTCCGATTTTAACATTTTTTGTTATAGAGGCAACAAAAGTACATCATCTGTAAAAATGTCAACTCCCTACTATCACGGTTCATGAGATATAGCCTGGTGATAGATGGGCAGACAGACAGACGGACGGACAACGGAGTTTTAGTGAAGTCTAACTAATTTTTGTTTAGACTATCACAGCAATTACGTCTTGTCGCGATAAAATCTACAAAATTAATCCTATTACTACATTTTCCTTGTCATTGGTCGTTAATCTTCAGGCTAGGTAAATGAGACATAACCAGATATGCGTGTAAAGATGATAAATAACGCGCTTTCTATTAGGGGGCCGATTTAATGGTGACCAGCACGCAACACTGTCAAACAGAGTGACGTGGTGATATTTGCAGGGACATTTTACTGTCACAGCTCATATAATATCTACATTATTAAAGTTTAGTTACTAGAGAAAACGACCTATAAATAGGTCTACAAGGAAACGTCTATATTTATGTAATTAGGGTTCCGTACCTAAAAGGTAAAACGGGACCGTATTACTAAGCCTCCGCTGTTTGTCTGTTTGTCACCAGGCTATATCTCATAAACCATTATAGCTAGAGAGCTGAAATTTTCACAAATTATGTATTTCTGTTGCCGCTATAACAACAAATACTAAAATGAAATAAAAAAAATAAAAATGTTGAGAGGGGTTTCCCGTACAATACTTCTTTTTTTATATCATCCGCAAACAAGCAGATGGTTGAAAGAGTCAACCATCGCATATAGACACCAGAAATGTTAATGGTGCGTTGCTATCTTCCACATCTCCACAGCGAGGTCTAATGCCACATGCGTAAGTTTACCGGCTACCTTATCCTACAAACCGGAACACAACAGTGGCAAGCACTGACGCTATTGCGGCAGAAATAGGTAAGGTGGTGGTACCAGACCCGGGCGAGACAATGCAGAACTCTACCACCTAGTAGCCTCGATGGTAGTGACTCACACAGCCAATCGGTCGCCTTTTACGACCTGCCTGGCAGAACGGCAGTTGGTCTATACTTCAAAGGAGCCCGGGACCAACACGGGGGAATACGTGTATTTTTCGTATTATTTTTTTGTCAATATTAATAAAGGTAACAGGTAGACGCTTAAAATTTTCATAGAATATGAAAAAAAAGTAAATATGAAATAGGCTTCCATACAAAAACGTAATTTTTAAGAATGTTTTTACTCGATCTTAATAAACAGGTAGAACTGGAATATTATATACGAGTTTATATGTATTAAAAGTTTTATAGTTTTATAGATGATGGTACGGAACCCTTCGTGCGCGAGACCGACTCGCACTTGGCAGGTTTTTTTCAAATAATATCACTCCGTTCTTATTAAATTCTTCTCAAATAAATCATCTGACAGATGATTTTTATATACAAAAACTAGCTGACCCGGCAAACGTTTTGCCATACAAATAGCTTGTATTGAATATTTTTGGTGGGGTACTTATAATAATAAATATTCAGGGGACAAATTACACTTACTGATCTAACCCCAAAGTAAGCAAATTATTTGCTTGTGTTATGGGTGTTAGTCAACGATGCTAATAAATAGAAAGAAATACATACATAAATACTAGAATATATTTAATAAACACCCAAACCCGGAAACACAAACATTTTTGCTCATCACACAAATGCTTGTCCCCGTCGGGGATCGATCCCGAGCCCCGTCGATTGTGTAGTCAGGGTCGCTAACCACTCGACCAACGGGGCGGTACTTGAGAGGGGGGGTGGTTATTGAGATAAAAACTATCCTATCTTTTAAGTTGAACTAAACAGTAGATATCTACAAAATTTCATTGAAATCGGTTCAGTAGTTTAGAAATTTATAGCGGACAAACAACGTGACACGTGATTTATTATATTAAGATGTTTATTCTCTTTATTAGACATGAATCTGGTAGTAATCTGAATGAAATTATATACCCCTTAACTTACTTAACTTAAATTTGAGAAGTTTCTTTAATTCCTTTTCCTATCTCATTGTCACACTTGGATTTTGATAAATAAATAAACACTAGGCTAATCAAATTACACAAATTAATTTGTATCTAATGTAAGCAAAGTATTTAATATGTTAAATAACATTACTTGTATTATGGGTGTTAGTAAACAATCCTAATATATATATTATTTGTTTTTTATATTATCTGTTTATTACACTAATTATCCTACCTGTCGGTAATTGAACCCGAGCTACATTTATTGCTTAGTCAGGGTCGCAACCAATCGATCAATGAAGCAGTAGAAGCCCAGTCTGAAATTATTTTCTTTTAAAATAGGAAAAAAAAATTGGAATAAAAATCAACACTGCTCTCTACTAATGGAAGGAAAAACTTTACCCGTAAATCTAAAATTTAAGAATTTCTAAATAAACATTGATTCAGAACATTGGTTCCGAATTAGAATAAGGTAATTTTAAACTCAAATCATTCAAAAACTTTTAGACTTCTCAATATCTTATGTTATATAAAATATTACACCAAAAATCCTCCACTCGTGTATGAAGTAGCTACTAGTGCGGCATTAAACAATTTTTGATGGGAAGTTGACTATAGAACGAATATTCAGTCGCCGAATATTCGGCCATCCGGCCTTAAAATTCGGCAAAAATTACCAGTAACCGGCCAAACAACTTCCCGTTCTTTTCTACTCCGTAAACTGTTGAATACTAATGAAATATTCATAAATAAAGGATTACTTTATACGTTATATAATCTCCCTTTTTAGTATCCAAGTATTTAGTTTGTAATTATAGGGCATCTGTAATTTCCAAGTCATGCCAATGATCGTTTAGACGAGCCTTAGGGCTGCAACCAAACTAGCGCGTACATACGTCTTTAAAATGAAATGAACGAACGTTTTGGTTTCGCTGTGGCTACACAAAGTTATAAAAACGTTTTTTAATTAAAATACAATAGTGTAAAGAGTAAGTTTTGTTAAAGTATAATAGTTGAAAGATATTTCAATCATACGAAAGCCTCTCCCCCCCCCCCCCCCCCAAATATATCGTAAATTATCATAATTTTACCCTGTGTTGGACCGGGCTCCTTTAAAGAATTGTTAAAGACAAACGGTTGCCTATACGTATCACTGCCATCGCGACTACTATTTTTTTGTGTCATAAAATAGCAAACAAGCAGTTAGGTCTCCTGGTGGAAAGAGATTATATACGCCAAATATGTAAATGGTGCATTGCCATCTTGTGGCGAGGTCTAATGCCACATGCATACGTTTACCGGCTACCTTACCCTTAAAACCGGAACAAGACAGTGATAAGCACTGACGCTATTGCGGTGAAATAAGTAAGGCGTTAGTACCGACCCGAGCGAGACAATGTAGAACTCTACTACTTAGTAGTACCTAGTCAACTAGGTACTACGAAATAGTAGTAGAGCTCTGCAACATCTCGCTTTTTCTATGATTTGATATGCCTTTACCTTTCTACTAGCTAAAAAGTGGCACAGCATCAGTGGTATTGTTAGATTGTTGAAGCCCGCTTGTACCAAGCCAACTTATTGATCACTAAGCAGGCCATATACTGGATAGATAATCTACTGTTATTTGTCACTATCATCGTGACTTTTAGGTGGTAGAGTTCCGCAACGTCTCGTCTGGGTTTGGTGCTACTGTTTTAGCTATTCCTGCCGAACTAATGTTAGTGTTGGTCACTGTCATGTTCCGGGGTGGAGGGTTAGGTAATGATAGGTTATGTAGAATTACCAGCTCCCCACGGACACGAGTGGCAATGCACCTTTTACATGTTTGGTGTCTATAGGCGATAATTTTTGTTTTCACTAGGAGAACCATCTGATTATTTGCTATCTTATGATATTGTAAAAAAAGCTTAATTTATATTTATAACAAAGATAGCAAATAAATTGTCGGCTTTCTTAAAAATACAGATATAACCATTGCCCCTATACCTAAGATGTTACCTCACCCTCTAAACTGGAACAAGACAATGACGAAGAGTGACGTTATTGTTATAAAAATAAGCAAAACAGTAGTACCATTACATACCCAATCGAGACCCTGCTAAACTTTACCAGCTAGTAAAAATTCAATAAGTGCGCGGTGATTCGCGTCTATTTAGCCCCACCCTAAGTCCCACGGGACTTATAAAACCCATTATTGACGTAGTTCTTATTTATAATCAATCATAAATACCATATAACTTTAATATAATTACACCATCAGCATTTGATAATATTCAATTTATGAAATTAACTTAATATCACACAACTTCGATGTATTTTAAAAAGGGGTAATTAATTAAATATTAAAAACAACAATATCAGTAATCACAAAAGGTTAACACTTTAAACACTATTCCATAACCAAAACCCGTGCAGTTTTGTAATATACTCTACAAATAAGGTATTTTTTTCGTGTTCGTCTGTAATAGGATACCCAACCATCCAGCACGAGGTGGGACGCCCCGTCACAATAGTCTAAATATGGCCTCCAGCAACACGTATTTGTGGGACGCTGATTGTCCCGTAACGTAAAGGTAGGTAATTTAAGGTAGACATACCTTTTATTAAATTACACCCGCCACACGGATAGCAATGCTTTCATTCATAATCTTTCTGTGGTAACGAAACTGAAACGACTAATAATAGCAATGCAATTATTGTAGTCTACAGGCGATGGTCGTCTCTTTCCATCAGGAGAAACATCTGCTTGTTTGCTGTCCTATAAAATATAAATATGTCATTTATTACTGTCAAAAATAAGACAGTAAACAAAAAAGAGTTAGGCACCGGCGAGATTCGAACTCACGATCTCCTGTTTACTAGACAGGCGCTTTAACCAACTAAGCCACGGCGCCGCGCTGCAGACTTGCGAAATTATTGATCAAATTGAATTGGCTGTTTCACTTAATTCAGCTTTGAAGAAACCCTAATATACTCGTATAAGCCGGTTAGAATGCCTTAGCCAGTATTCTTTCTAAATGTTGTAGTAAGTTCGAATGTATGGCCGCGTGTATTATTTTTATATCACAGGATTACTTATAGGAAGATAAATCTCCTGATGTAACGCTTATTAATCGTCAACAAAGTACATCAATAGGGTAGACCGTTGGTAACAAAACGTTGCTAACAAACCAAACTACAATCGCGGGGATGAACCAGATATTTTATAAATTCTGACCAAACTTTCCACATTCAAACTACTAATAGTCGTAGCAATGACGTGAAACTGACAACAAAAATATATGTCATGTAAGTTGTTCATACTTTTTTTTTATATCATAAGATAGCAAACAAGCAGATGGGTCTCCTGATGAAAAGAGTCAAACATCGCTTATAGACACCAAAGATGTTAATGGCGCGTTGCTAATTGCTATATTGTAGCGAGGTCTAATGCCACATGCATAAGTTTACCGACTACCTTACCTTCAAACCGGAACACGACAGCGACAAGCACTGACGCTATTGCGGCAGGAATAGGTAAGGCGGTGGTACCAGACCCGGGCGAGACAATGCAGAACTCTACCACCTAGTAGCCACGATGGTAGTGACTCGATAGCCAATCGGTCGCCTTTTACGACCTGCCTGGCAGAACGGCAGTTGGCCTATTCTTCAAAGGAGGCCAAGACCAACACGGCGAGAATTTCATAAAACTTTATAGGCATAGATAGTTCAATAAATATAAATGGCGCGAGTGGGACAAATTACCGAGAGTTACTATTGTATAATCTGTGCTAATACCATTTATATACAATACTGACTGCCTTGTGGTCTAGGGGTCTATTCGGCTCAGGCCGTGAGGTCCCGGGTTCGATCTCCGTGTCGGGCATAGTGTTATTGAGGCTTTTTCGATGTATTTTGAAAATCTAACCCTCAGTAGCAGCTCGGAGTCTGGCGGAGTGGTGTATTACCATTCTCGTGCCTCTGATAAACACGTTAAACTGTCGGTCCCGCTTATCGCTAGAAATAGTTGATATCACGTCACTAAATACGGCTATGAGGATCACCACTTACCTCATCAACCGACAAACCGGTGAATCGCGGTGAACTGGAAAGTCTGTAGACGTTTGGTTTATTCTGCCTACCGCGCAAGGGAACCGGGCGTGATGATACTTTTTTTTAAAATACCATTTGTTCATAGTGGGTATATGTGTATGTGTTTATATGTGTGTACTCACATATACAATGCACCCACGTGTACCAGTGATAAGGGTACCCTACACATGTTTACCTACCTCCATGGGAAATACGGATGAGAGTCAGTTATGTCAGAAGGTTCTTATTCTAATAAAAGTAGAATGAATATTATCGATATAACGCTACTCAAAATGCGTGGTGTAACCCTTGCGGACCTCTTACATAATACTGAAATAGGGCAGATGTTGGAACTGAAAGAACGTGAGATGAAAATATGAATAAGGGCATATGCTATGAATTTTTAGAAAAAATGGCAAATGAAATTTTCCTCCAAATAATGGCCCGAGCCCCCTTTGAAGAATAGACCATCTTCTTTTCTGACAGGCAGTTTGTAAAAGATGAAAAATTGACTATACGTATCACTACCATTGTGGCTACTAGGTGGTAGAGTTTCGAACCGTCTCTCGCGTGATTAGTACCACCGCCTAACTTATTCCTGTTGTAATAACGCCAGTGCTTGTCACTGTCGTCCGTATTCGTGTGGCATTACCATTCCGTCATAAGGTTAGCAACAACTCATGAATGTATTTGGTATATCTATATGCGATGGTTGTCTCTTTCCATCAAAAAGGCCACTTGCTTATTCGCTGTCTCGTGACAACAAAAAAATAAACCAGTGCGAGTCGGATTCGCGCACCGAGGGTTCCGTACAAATTTGTAGATACATTTTATAAAAATTCAGGAATAGAATCTCGCCCTTTTTTTCGAGATTAACTACAAATATACTAATATGTATATTTGTGCCAAATTACAGCTTTCTAGTACTAAGGATCTCTGAGCTATCGTGCGGACGGACGGACGGACATAGCGAAATTTTACGGCTTCCTAGTTTACTTCGGAACCCTAAAAAACGAATCATTAGGCTTAACTTTCTATTACATATATTTTTATTCATTTAATTTCATTTTCCTAATATTCCTATGTTATTATTAATTTATTATCGACGCGCCACCACCTATGAGTTAGATAGAGTCTGGAGGTGCGTTTTTACGTAATATAGGCCTAATCCTCCTCCTCCTCCTATAAGTAGGCCTAATCCGCAGACTATTTTTAGGCGTTATGATCAAATATTGAGCAAATGATATATTCAAAAAGTTGTTTTCCAGCTATTGTTTAACCATTTTCTTTGACCGTTTGCGATTCGCGATTTTGGGCGCGGTTTGCGATTATTTGTGAAATAACGGGAGTAACAATTTGCAACGTTGTGCGTAATTCATCTTGAATTCATTTTCTCCGATTAGTTTTGATATTTTCATGACGTTATTGCAGGTTTTTATCGGAATCAAACTATACATATATTACAACTTTAAATAAAGATTTAATTACAAATGTATAGTTTTAGTTCTTTCCCTGTACTTGTGGTATATGGCGATATTACTTGCCAAAGTTCATAGTTCTAGCCAAAGCAAAGTACCTACCTTATAATTTATTTTATAGATTCAGGCGTTACTTTGCGGAAATCTATTGACAGACGAAAAATACTAGTTATTTTGCAATTTCCGAGAACTTTTAAGTGTACCTTTGCGATGTCACTGAAAGGGAAAACATAAAAACGGTGTAAGAAATGGATGTGTTTGATGCTGTCGTGATATAAGGTGTGGTATAAAGTGTGGTGGACGAGGGTAGATAACGGTACCGCTGGGGTCTTCATTATATTTCAGACCTACGGAAAGTTTGTTCCATTTGTTATACCGCTTTTATATGTTTTCCATTTCAGTGACATCGCAAAACTACACTTAAAAATTCGCAAAATTTTGCAAAATAACTAGTTTTCTTCGTCTACCTACCCTATAAATTATGACTCCTTGAGCGTATCGAAATATACGTTTTGTGTGGCATTAACGGTATCTTATTTTACGATAACTAGAAATTTGATTTATTACAGCTACAAGATACTGTAGATCTCAGAATATGGTTTTAATTTTAACTCGATACCACCACGAGTTCCCGAGACAAAGGGTCTTGACAAACGAACGGACAGATACAGCTTAGAGTAATAACGCTTTATTATTCTATGAGATACAATACCGAAACTCTAAAAATGTCACAAAGCAATCATGCCACTTGCGGTCATTTCCAGATGTCGTACAATGGGATGTAATAATTATTGACGAAACGAAGGTGCAGTACTTGCACAATTACCTACCCCTATAAGGTATAAGGGCGTAACATAATAATTAATTTTACTTATACGGAAAATATGTTGCGTAAACCCAATCGCAAACCAAATAAATATGTAATACGCCTTACTTAAATAGTATCCAGAGAATATTTCACACACGAACATAACTTTTTATTTTATTGATTATTGCTTTATTTGTTTTAAAATATGACAATGTTGCAATAAAGCTTGCGTCGGTGTTTGAAGAAGTTACGTACGAGTACAAATTGCATTACAAGCGTTGAAAAAGTTGTAATTTTTACCTCCATCTTTACAAATATTGTAACGGTAACGTTTGTAAACTTATAAGTAAGTTTGTAGAAAGTAATCTCTAGAATTACCAAACAGATTTTGAAAATTCATTCACCAGGAGAAAAGCATATAATGATAATATTATAAATATTATCTGTGGACAAACTACAAGAATTGATCTAACCCCAAAGTTAGCAAATTATTTGCTTGTGTTATGGTTGTTAGTCAACAATACTTGTTCATATATAAATACTATACTACACACGTAATAAAAACCCAAACCCAGAAATACAAACATCTATGCTCATTACATAAATGTTTGTCCCTGTCGTAAATCAAAGCCCCATTAATTCATGATTAGGTTTACTAACCGTTCGACCGACGGGGCTATCAATAAGTACCATTTTTAAAATACATGCGACACAATCCAATTTTCTATTATATTATTATCTACAGATTATATTGCGGGAAACAGCTAGTCGATTTTAAAACTATTTTTATTTATTTATAAGACCATAACTAATTTGAGAACAAAATACGAATATCAATGTAATGATTTTCCAGGCGTGACGCGTTTTGAATGGATTTAATATCAATTTACTATGGTACGTTTGAAAAGTATCAAAACGCTTATATATCTGAAGATGCAGGCAGAGGAGCAACTAATTTGTCATATAACCAGTTTCAGACTAATTATTTTTCCAGGAAATCTGAAAAACTTACTGAAAACGAATTAGCCGACTCAGAATTCAAACCCTATAAAAAAAGTACTTTTAGATTCTTGAGTCTAAATCATTGAAGCAGCGTATTATAATAATCTATAATATACATTTTTTCCATGGGACTTGCTATTTGTCAATCGTTAGCCAAATTTCAAATTGGTCAATTGTTTGCCTTCTACGAACTACCTACTTACTTAGCATGGCATATAATATTCTATTCTTCAAATATTACTATAGCAAGTAGCAAGTAGTACTTGAAAAAAAGATCTGTCTGAATATTAAGACTCTATCTGTATCAGGAATATACACAATGTAAACCTTATTTATACTCCTAGAAATAATTTTATGGATTTATTTTCAAAATTACAATAGCTGAAAGCCTAAAGGGCTACAACATCGATACCAGACTTTATCGAGTATGACGACAAGGCTAAGATTAAGATCAAAACTGCCACCGGGTCATAAGATTAGTCATTAAATCGTGAGGTTGAGGATTCGGTCCCTAGAACAGGCAAAATTGTTCCTGAGGATTTTCCGAGGTTATTCTCGAATATTTTTGTAAAACATCTCTAACCTTCATAAGGGGCCCCAAACAAATTTTTATACGTAATTTTATACACAGTAACGGCTTTTAAGTGGTAGGGTTCTGTATTGTCTCACTCGGTTTTAATACCAGTACCTATACTTGAAGCAATATCGTTAATACTGTAGCGGTTCAAGCAATCCACAAACGCTACCAGAAAAAATAATAAAAAATGGAAACAACTGAAATTCAAAAATAAAATTCTGAATCGCGATATCACAATTATTTATCTTGTATATAGTGTATATACAACTTTCAACGCTTCTCAAATGGACTTTGGTCCCCAGGCAGCACACATTGCCTGGCTGGAAAGATGTTCCTTTTCCCCTTCCTTGTCCTTGTGTGACGTAATCAACCTCCAAAGTTATGACGTCACCTGACAAAAAGTTGGCCCGCTGGTTCCATCACTATGACCCTTCAGCGGTACGCACCAGCCGCGCCACAATACTTGACATTGTCGTGTTCCGGTCTAAAGGCTAAGGACCCAACCCGCCACTCGAATAGCAACGCATCATTTACATCTTAAGACATTTTGTTTTTCCATCAGGTTACCCTGTATGAATCGAAGAAAATAAAAACATTACCCATACTATCATGAGTTTGAGAACTACAAACGTATATAAATTTTTTTTTTATATATCATAAGATAGCAAACAAGCAGATAGGTCTCCTGATGGAACTCCTATAGACACCAAATGTGTTAATGGTGCGTTGCTATTTTGTAGCAAGGTTTAATGCCACATCCATAAGTTTACCGGCTACCTTACATTCCAAACCGAAACACGACAGTGACAAGCACTGACGCTATTATAGGAATAGGTAAAGTGGTGGCGAGACAATGCAGAACTCTACCACCTAGTAGCCACGATGGTAGTGACTCGTATAGTCAATCGGTCTGGCACAACCTGCCTGGCAGAACAGCAGTTGACATATTCTTCAAAGGAGCCCGGAAGCATGGGGAAAGAGTTTATGAGTAATTTCTGATGACAAACTTAGCAGAAATTTCGAAATAGTCTATACAGGGCGAGATTTGAAGTTCTGGAGGCCCTGGAGTAATGAAGTATATATATATATATATATATATATATATATATATATATATATATATATATATATATATATATATATATATATATATATATATATATATATATATATATATATATATATATATATATATATAATTTAGGGTGATTCATTTGCGACAAACATTTTTTTTTAGGTGCTCAAGCAAAATTTTGTTCTACATATTGAAAAAAAAATTTCCACCAAGTTAGAGCTCTTAATTCGAGTTTGAAGTGCTTGCCGTTTGCCAACAACAAAGTAATACCTAACTTATGTGAAGATATATTTAGTAAACAGAGCTTTCATTTAAAGTTTATAAAATAACAATTCATTTTCTTTCGGTTGTATTTCTAATAAAAATATAAACTATGATAAATTACAAATTTATTAAAATTTTGTATTAACTTTTTTGTTTCCCGCTTATTGTGTTATTTATTTATTTGTGTGTGTATGTGTGTCTGTATGTCAGTATGTGTAACATGTCAGGTATAAAAGTACAAAAAGTAAAATTGACAATGTAATGAGAAAAATAAATTTGAAACAAAAACTTGAATTTAAACATCATAATTTGTAATTTTTTTATCATTTTTCTACATTTTTAGTTACAAAAGTTACTGCAAGTTAAAAACTATGAGTCTGAGAGACTTAAGTTACGACCTTTTTTGAAGAGAATCAAATTTTTTATAAAAATATGTATTATTTTTTCCATCTATCAATCAATTTTCGCTGTAAAAACAAAAAAATGTGCATTTTATTCGAAAACATAACTTTGACAGATGGTACCAGTGGACCAAAGCAGGCGACATTAAAATTGACGAAAAGTCATTTAAAGAGCGTGGAATCCTGGATATATTTCAGCAATCAGAATGCCAATATCATTAAATGTGTCCAAGCATTAGAAATTTGAAAAAAAATAAAAATATTTACATGCATTTCTAATGGGAAAAAATCAAATTAAAACGGCAAGCACTTCAAACTCGAATTAAGAGCTCTAACTTGGTGGAAATTTTTTTTTCAATATGTAGAACAAAATTTTGCTTGAGCACCTAAAAAAAAATGTTTGTCGCAAATGAATCACCCTAATATATATATATATATATATATATATATATATATATATATATATATATATATATATATATATATATATATATATATATATATTATATATATATATATATGTATATATATATATATATATATATACTTCATTATGTAAATGTAATGTATACATAAAATAATTAATTTCTTTCTCATCTCTATATAGAGGTGAGAAATAAATTATATCACATTAAAGGTAGACATTACATATGTATCCTTACATATGTAAAGAAATCTGTCTATCTTTATTGTGATGTGGAGGCCGCGTATGCCCTTCTCCAAATCCGGCTCTGAGTCAGTAATCAAACTGAGATATCCTGGTTTAAGAATTTGTATTATCTCTCAAAAAGAATTTACATAAATTCACTTACTGAGAAAATATAGGTATAAACTCATTATTATCAGCGTAGGTACAGATAGGTACATATCGGATAAACGTAAGTATGTGGAAACGAGATGAATAAAATTTATAGAATTATTATTTTAAATATGAGATGTAGGGTATTAATAAAAAATGATTGTTGTTTCAATTAAACTGCGCGCGGTTACACGGAGCTACGAAAACGAGAGCTGGATATGGCATCGATGGCAGTAGTTCTATGAGGAGATTAAATTAGTCAATGTAAAAGACTCAGTAACAAAATTTTTTTTTAAAGATTTTTCTATTTTTTATATGATTTGTGTTTTTTATTAATTTTTTTTTTTTATTTTGTTTTAAGTATAGATATTGCCTATTATTTATCTAACAGATATTCGTGGTTTATCATTAATAGAATTACGGCCGAATTTCGATTAGCAGTCGATATGTATATAATATCGTCAGATCAAAAACTAAAATTTTTTTATTCAGCAATATGTTGAGAGAATTATGATAGAGCAATTACCAAACGAACTTTCAAATAGATACAGATAATAACTTTATTTCGATTAATTTAATCACGGCCACTTAATAAAAGATCCCTCAATAAAGAAACGATGTTCTATGCATTCGTTAAGGTTGGTTCGTTAGATTGGTATAAATTATGGGATATCATGAATTTCCACGCTGAATTAGTGCTTTGTTAGTAATTAAATCAATTTGTATAGGCAGGCGCCAGGCCCGATTTTTCTGTTGGCTATAAGATTGTACATATGGCGCCCAAATATTGTTGTCGTTATTTATTTTTAAGTATTAGCTGCTTCCCGCTGTGTTATTAAGTTGTTTCTTTAACCTACGGGAATACTGAATTTTCCGAGTCAAAAAAGACCATGTTTTAAATTTTTTTTTATCATAAGATAGCAAGTAAGCTGATGGCTCTACTGGTGGAAAGAGACTACCGTCCCCTGTAGACACCAAAGATGTTAATTGTGCGTTGCTATCTTTGTGCCTAGATCTTATTGTCACATGCATAAACTTACCCGCTCCCTCCAAAACCGAAACACGACAGCGACAAGCATTGATGCTTTTGTGCCAGGAATAAATAAGGCGGTGGTGCCAGACCCAGACGCGACAATGCAGAACTCTACCATATAGTAGCCACGATGTTAGTGACTCTATGGCAGAACAGCAGATGGTCTTTTCTTCAAAGAAGGCCCGGACCAACACTATTTTTGTCCCTGACTGTCTGTATCGAATTCACCCAACTGTTATAATTAGTATTAGGAAATTTTGTAAATAATTGATTAAGAAAACGGCTAAACTCACGTATAAATCGGTATAGGTTCCGACTAGTTTCGGACCTATATGAGGTCCTTCATCAGGGCGATTGCGACGCTGTTGCCGCGACAGTCGCGGAACCTATACCGATTTATACGTGAGTTTAGCCGTTTTCTTAATCAATTATTTAGTAAATAATGTCTCACGAAAGTTTAAGGAAATTTTGTCTAGGATCGGAATAGTCTTTGTGACAAATTTGAGCCTAGACTACCTTTATAACAAATTTCATCCTACCTTATCCAGCTGCTTCAACGTAAAGATTTAGCAAAAATATATACACAAGCTCACACATTCACAAACTTTTGCATTTCTTATATTAATGGGATAGAAATTATAAATTTTGGCTTCGTTGATTCCTCCCTTCCTTTTAAAAAATACTTTGATCGCCTTTTTATCAGACTTTTCATTAAATGAATGAATGAATGTTTTTTTTATTTCAGGTTTCAAGTCCCATAGATTACAGAATAATATGTCAAACAATACATATTTTTTAGATTAAAATTAAATGAAGGTATATTAACAATGTCAAAGTGATAAAAATAAATAAATAATAATAATTTACATGATTAATATTACCTACATTAAATTGAAATTAATATTATTTAAATTAAATTATATTATTATTATTATTCGAGACGAGAAAATTCTAAATATGTCATTACCATTCGAAACATGTCACCAGACTAGGTGGGTCTGCAAACTCTTTCTAGCTAGCTAGAGGCTAGCGGTCGGTGCTTGCCGTTATCGTGTTCGTTTTGATGGTAAGTCAGTAAACTTACTCATGTTACCCCTCGAACATTAAAATTTTACACTTTCCCAAACATGTGTAGCGAAAACTTAATACTTACCTTTATTTAAGAAGATTGTGCGGACTGAAGGGTATGGGCACATTTAAAGTGTATTAGCGTCCGCCCTCTGGTTGAAATTCGACCATAGTCTAAACAATAAAATATTTTCTAACTTTGACAAAAGACCTTAGCTTAAAAATAAACATTTGTTTTATAGATTCAGGCGTTACTTTGCGAAAATTCATTGTTCAGACGAAGAAAATTATTTACACTGATTTTATCAAGCACTTGTACTGTTTCACAAATATTTCACAACTAACATTTAATTATTGTGAAGCCAACTGGTTTCGCCTGTTACAGCACCATCGGGGCTTTTAGTTATTTATATATTATTTAAACATTACACACGCAAAGACATCAACTAAATAGTACAAGTATTTGACAAAATCCGTGTGATGCAGTTTCACCAAGTGCCGACGATGGAAAGTATAAATGAAAACTAGTTATTTTGCAAATTTCCGCCAATTTTTATGTGTACCTTTGTGATGTTGCTGAAAGGGTAAACATAAAAGTGGTATAAGAAATGGAACAAACTCACCGTAGGTCTGAAAACATAAAAGGTACCTAGACCTAAAAGTTCGTGGGAATTTGCAAAATAACTAATTTTCTTTGTCTAAGCGTGTGTTTTCTAAATTAATTGAATGGAATGTAGTGAGTGTAAAGTTTATTTTTTAATTTAATATATTTCTAAAGCATGATAAAAATATAAGATTTCTGCACTCTTCCGCAATGTAAACTTTAACTATGCCAAATTTTATACTGCTCCGCCAACGTAATTATTGTATGAGAGAGTTCAAAGTTCTTCCCTCATGTATAAATATGTAGATCTGAAGAAAACTACAGAAAACTAATATTTTTTTCAAAAGGTTAAAGTCCGTTGTCAAAGTTAAAATTTTTAATATAGTTTGTATGTAAATATTATGACTATTAAATATTATATTTAACTATTATAACTATTGAGTATCGGTTTATGTATATTTTTACCTATATAAGTAATCAACCCATATTTAATTATAGTATAGATTGTATGTAGTATTTAAATGAATTTTCTTATAATTCTTGTATGCTTTGTGTAAAATATTCTTAATAATTAATCGGTTAGTTATAATAATTCAGTAGGTATATAGTATTTAGTTTTATTGATAGTTCTTAATTAATTTATTATGCACTACCCAAGCTTTTTCTCTCAAGCATCACGGAAGGTAAACTGTGAGAAATGCTTAATGGCATTAAGTTACGCCTTTGTACCATTTTTGTGCAATAAAGAATTTAAATACAATAAATAAAAATAGTTTGTGATCAAACTGAGTTATAGTATGTAATATACAATGTACATTCTTACTTTTATTAATTCTGTGCATTGTTTGTATATCCTATAATTTGTCTTATAGATATTTAAAATTTAACAAAATTTAGGTAATATTTCAATAAGATCTTCAGCGATCAGCGATCACTATCCTTACAAAGGAATTCGAAATTTTCGTTTCACATATTAATAGATTTCATTATAGTTAGTTTCATATTCCAACATCTAACACCATTGTTATGTGAATTATACGAATTAATAAAAAGCATGGTAACTTTTATACCCCGTCCAATTATGAAGATTTAAAGGGACCGAATAAAAAATTATCCACTAATAAACACCGCGTCCATAAACAAATTTGTAACAATCAAATCGCTCGTAAAACCCAATCTAGGAAATTACATCACAATGGGAACATGACCGACTTTTATTGCCTAATTATTTTGATTTGTTTTCCCTAATGAGCTCTGTGTTCCGTCTCACCATTACGAAAGGCAGGGAAATAACAGTTCTACGAAAAACTAAGCGATTCAAAACCTTCTGACATTATCATAACATACATAAGGAATTTTTAATCCGAAAGCCAATGTTTTTTTTTTAATTTATCATTAGTTTTATTACCTCCTAATTGGGTGAAATGGGTGAAACGGTTACTTTGTTTATGTCAAATGCATTGGCCCTTTTCTGTTATTAACATAGTCTCTTGTTAGATAATACAGGTAAGCCGCTCGAGTATTTTGATTAATTTAAAATATTATTAGCGAACTTATTTAACACTAGCTGAGCCCGTGACTTCGATCTTATAGAAAAAAATCTAAAACAAACGTAAGTTATGTTACTCCTTTTTACCGTGGTTTCAAAGAGTTCCGGGGTTTTACCCGCAGTTCTCGTTTTCTTGGGATTTTCTGGATAAAAACTACCCTATGTCCTTTCTCGGGTCTCAAATTATCTTTGTAACAAATTTCATCCAAATTAGTGTAGTAGTTTAAGCGTGAAGAAGAGATATAGAGTTACTTTCGCATTTATAATATTATTCTGAATAGTATCTCCCTGCTGCCCCGGTGCCCTTGGAAAAATACGCCATTTGCTATTCTGCCAGGCAGTTCGTAAGATGTAACAATTTGTTATATAAATTAGTGTCAAAATGTCAATAGGTTATAATCCGTTATCAAACTTAACATTTTTATTATAGTCTATGATCAAATTTAATTATAGTAAGTATGTACGTAATATACATACCACAGGCCACACGTACTAAAAGACACGAAGTTGGACGCGAAATGTGTAGCCGCTTATATGAGCAAATGTATGTAAATGTCAAACAGATATAATATTAAATCGTAAAAAAATATAAATAAGCCATATTGTGCTATTTTATCGTGTCGAATAAAAAGCTAAGCCTTATGAAATACCTGTGGATTGATTTTATTTTATCGGTAAGTATTATTATCTTAAATTCAAGCGACACTGACTACCTAAGAAATTGTCTTGAAAAGCGTATCCCGTTTAAACCGTGGTACATATTACTATTTATTCTACTCGTATATATAGTTTGTTTACAACAACATCTGTGAGACAAGTTATAACTTGTCTCACAGATGTTTGAAATTAAACAGAATTAAGGTTGAATCTCAATCAGAACTGATCTGATCTGGACCACCGGGCTCCCTGTGAAGAATAAACCGTCTGCCGTTCTGCCAAGCAGTTCGTAAGAGACGAACGATTGGCTTAGCTTTGCGTGTTACTACCATCGTTTACTAGGTGGTAAGTGGTAGAATTCCGCCTCACGCAGTTATGGTACCTCCGCCTTATCCATTTTACTGTATGCTGTACTAGTGTCATAGACGTGTTCCGATTTGGAGGGTAAGGTAACCGGTAAACTTATGCATGTGGCATAAGCAATCTGCCACACGGATAACAACGCATCGTGAACTTCTTTGGTATGTATATAAGCGGTCTGTTTCCTACTACGTGTTTGCTACGTTATGATAATTGAAAAGCAAGAAATTCGCTAATAACTGACTTTCCATTTACTTTCCGCAACCCTACATCAGATATTCGCCAAATTAAAATGAAACTACTTGGGAAGTATAGAATAGTATATTTTTTTTGAAGAAAAAAAATTTGCATACATAAAAAGATTCCGACGAATTGAGAGCCTCATCTTTTTCAGAAAGTTTGTTGAATAAAAAAGGGCAGTTAAGAAACTACAGACATTAGTAAAAACTTTAAAAATACTCGGGTATTATTTAAGTTACCCTATCGAAAAGTACACATGTGTTTTGCTAGGTGGTAGAGTTCTGCGTTTTCTCTCTCGAGTCTGGTACCAGACCTTACACATTACTTATTCCTGCCGCAATGGCGTCAATGCTTGTTATTGTCATGTTTCGGTTTGGAGGGTTAGGTACTCTTTTGCATTACCACCTTTGGTGTTTGTTGTTTACATCAGAAGAGCCATCGGCTTGTTTGCTAACTTGATATAAAAATCTATTCTAGTGGTCTGGTATCGGTGTTGACATATAACATAAAGTCCCGGGTTCGATTTCCGAGTCGGGCAATTCAAAAATGTGTTTCTTCAGTTTTCTGATATAAAAAATGCTCAGGATTGGAAAAGTGCCCGGTTGGCTTGCCACCTATCACATTGTGGGACAAAGTATCTTCGGCTAATCGTAGGTGGACTGGTTGTACCTCTGACTACGTCTTCGGGGACACGGGTGTGAACTGTGAAGATACTATACTATAGATCTCTGCCATACATGCGGTAATGCATAGTATAGTAGTTATTTTTTTTACTGACGATAGGGAAGCGTTTGACCACGATCTCGCCTGATTGTAAGCTAAGATGCGGCCTAAGATGGAACGCGCTTCCCTAGAAGGTACCAGTTCACTCTTCTCTTGAAGATCTCCAGGTTGTACCCGTCGGGGAACACAGACTCAGGAAGCATACTCCAGTCCCTTGCGGTTCGATTTCGATCCCGCCTCACGAATATCACGCAACATTAACATCTCTGGTGTCTATAGGTTATATCTTACCAATAGGGTAATCTTTCGCTAGTCCTCTATCTTATATATAAAAAAACATTAGTAGTTATTCCTAAATATACTACTAGTAAAGCCCCATTTTCACATTGATTAGTGCGAGTGCAAATGTTTAATGCAGGTGCTTAGTATTAAGCAAAAAACACGTGAAGACAGCCATTGATCGGTGCGAGTGATTAGTATTCAGCGTAGTAAGGGGTCCATCGGTAAATTACGTCACACGTTAAGGGGGAGGGAGGGGGTTGACGAAGTGTGACATTGTATGACAAGGGGTAGAGGGGCTTCCAAATTTTGTGATGTCACATTTTTTCAATTCAAAAAGCCACCACTATAGATAAAAATAATCGATTGAGACCATTTTTCCAATGTAATATTGTAAAATATGTGACATCGCACTAGGTAGGGGGGTCTCACAAATGTGACCAGCTGTGACAAAGACGGGGGAGGGGTCAAAAAAATCATGAAAATCGTGTGACGTAATTTATGGATGGCCCCTAAAAGTGAATAGACGTTGATTAC
Source organism: Apodemia mormo (assembly GCA_036924255.1). Taxonomy (NCBI): domain Eukaryota; kingdom Metazoa; phylum Arthropoda; class Insecta; order Lepidoptera; family Riodinidae; genus Apodemia; species Apodemia mormo. The sequence goes on from JAUPFN010000003.1 coordinate 10,059,030, forward strand.
TAATCACTCGCACTGATCAACGGCTGTATTCACGTATTTTTTACTTAGTACCTGCATTAAACACTCGCACTCGTACTAATCAAAGTAAAAACGGGGCATTAAGAGAATGCCGCCATAAACACAAGTGAAACAAGGCGCGTATTAAACATTTATTAATTGCGGACGGCCCGCTGCGCGCACCAATTGCATCGTCAGCCAGTAAAATATCACTTAAAGCTGCTATCGTCTCATCGGCTCTTACCTACTCTGACAGAGGCATAATTAATTCGCATAAATTAATGGAAACTTAATGAAGTTCCGTGAATGTGACGTGTCGAAGTAAAATTACATTTACACGTGTATTTCTAGATATATTTAAAGTTTTGCAAAAGTTACAATTATATTTATGTACGTATTTATAGTTACTTTAATATTGGATATGATGTACACGTGTATTTCTAGCTGTGTTTAATCCATATTCATATTATAAATGCGAAATTATATGCTTATATTATATAATCAATAAATACGAAAGTTTGGATGTTTGGATGAATGGATGTTTGTTACTCAATTATGCAAAAACTACTAATCAAATTTGGATGAAATTCAGTACAAAGGTAGATGTTGATCTGGATTAGCACATACACTACTTTTTATTCTTAAAAAATTAGGGGATCCCGCAGGATTTGCCAAAAACTTACATAATGCAGCGGGCTGCATTATATAAGTTTTTGGCAAATCCTGCCAACAAAGCAAAAGATTGTTAATAGATAACCAGACTTAGAACTCATTCAATCAATCTAATTTATACATGGGGCACACTAAAAGTTTTGCACTTCTAGCTAATCGAAACTATTTGAATTTCGAATGTTATATTTTTAAAACGTTGCAACCTTCTTAGTGTTAAAAAAAACAATTGGCGGGAAATGATTTGACAATTTTTTTTATCACACATCAAAGTTCTACGTACACAACGAAAATGGAATTAAGTCAAAAAGATTTTAGAGTGATGATTTTTATGATTTTAAAAGTTTTTTTTTATATCATAAGATAGCAAACAAGCAGATGGATCTCCTGATGGAAAGAGTCAACCATCGCCTATAGACACTAAAGATGTTAATGATGCATTGCCGGTAAACTTACATATGCATGTGGCATTAGACCTCGCCACAAGATAGCAACGTACCATTAACATCTTTGGTGTCTATAGGCGATGGTTGACTCTTTCCATCAGGAGACCCATCTGCTTGTTTGCTATCTTATGATATAAAAAAAAACAATTATTGACTACACCTAACATGTGGTATATTAATACCCTAGGTATATTAACAATGCTATAGTACATGCTAGGTATAGTCAACTGAACGTCCTATCAGTTTCATCATGATTCATTTGTCTATTAACTACGTGAAATGGGCGGTTGTTGTCGCCTTTAGCTACTTTAACTTAATATTTACCATAAATATTATACATACTATTTCTCTGTGTTAGTCCTGGCTGACTTTTAAGCATAGACCAACTGCGTTTCCACTAGGCAGTTCGTTAATAACAGATGATTTGCAAAGCGCGTCACTACCAGCTTGACTACTAGATGTTAGTGTTTGCGACGTCTCGCCTAGGTCTGGTTTCACTGTCGTACCTATACCTGCTGCAGTAGCGTAATTGTCGTGTTCCAGTTCCAGACAACACGACAATGAGAAGCATTCAGAGACAGTAGACTAATGCATGCGCCATTAACAATTATATTAATATGTATGTTAGTCTATAAGGTATTTATGATATGGGCATTGTTGCCTGAATTAAATGGTAAAATAAAAATAAAATAAAATAAATTAACATTCAAAATAACAATAATGTTTTGTTCCGCCACACGAATAGCAACGCACTATCAACATCATTGGTGTATATGTCGCAGTGAAATTGTCAATAGCCGTTAGATTATAATCTACCTAGGGATTTTATAATTTGGTTAGGTTAGGTTAGAAGTTAAATTATAATATCACTTAGGTAAATTATAATCTAACGGTACTGACAATTTCACTGCGACATATATAGGCGATGGTTTTCTCTTTCCATCAGAAGAGTCGTCTGTTTGTTTGCTAACTTATAAAATAATATCTAACTAATAATAAAAAAGGTATCTGAATTGAGAAAGTTGGTTGAAAAGAGCAAAAAGCAGACCCACACATGCATTAAATAAAATTAATAGAATATTTCTATTAGCAAGCTAGTACATGTCAATTAAAGCATACAATATTACCATCAATTAAGGTAAAAAACAAATAGCTTTTTGACCGGCAAACAATAACTGGAAAAATTATGAGTACCGGTTCATATCTTAAGGCGAATGCTCACGAGTGAGTTATGACCCGTCTGTTCAGACGCCATTTTGGTATTGAAATTTAACCACAATATATTACATTTGTTTGTTAAGTTAATTGCTAAATGTGGTTCGTTATTTCTGAGCGTATTTTATTGGGCACTGGCGCTTACGTCGAATAAATTCTTTGATTGTAAAGGATGTTCGGGATTTGAAATGAATTAAATGCCCACGGCTGCTTGTTCTTTTCATTTTTTTTAATATCCTTTTAATAATTATCTCATTTTTTAACTAGAAACATTATTGTTATTTTGAATGATGATTTCTTTTTTTTTCATAGACAAGGAGGCACTTTATTTTTTATGCAGATGGTCTTCCTGGTGGACAGGAAGAACCGTCGCGTATAAAAATCAAAGATGTTAATGGTGCGTTGCTATCTGCGTGACGGGACGGTATTTTTATATGCAATCTGCATAGGCTACTTTATTCTCCAAACCAAAAAACGACAGTGACAAGCATAGATGCTATTGCGATAGAAATAGATAATAGAAATAGATAAAGCGTGGTACCAAACCCGGGGAAAACTGTCACCTAGTTATCACGATGGTAATTATACGTGTGGCATATCATTTGCTTTTTTACAAACAGTCTGGCATATGGTTAAAGGCAAATGGCAAGTCGGGCCGGACTGACCTACTTTACTGTTAATGGTTTTTACGCGAAAATGTAGAGTATTATACTCTATATTTTCGCGTAAAAAACATTAACAGTTTTACAGTAAATACATAAATTGTTGGTCTACTGGTTAGCCTGTTCGGCTCTAATCATGAGTTTGTCATTGTTTGTCATTGTCAGGTACAATGTTATTTGCTTAACAAATATCAAATCAGCCCAAAGTCTAATGTTGACTAACTGGTAATATCGTGTCGAAACAGAGAGTTATTATTGACATTCATGTCACTTTCAGTAATAATATTTTTTTAGCCAAGCCCTTGAACTTCAATAGTTTTATGCAAATAAGCCTGCACGTTAATCGAATCGAAGCGCTATGGGCTCTTACACACAAACACGATACAACGTCGCGTTGTGCTACGACGCGGCACATAATATGTAAGAAAAGTGTCAAGAGCTTAAACGCTTCGTCTCTATTGACGTTTATTACGTGAATCAGGCCCCAACGGGCTCTCCTATTGGAAAAGAAATCATTACTTATAGATCAAACTCGACACCCCAATCCCCCCTAAGAGCACAAAGAATTTTAATAAATATTTCCTTACCATAGAATAATAATTAATATATACGCAGTAATGCTGCAACAATAATCTTCAAATTTCCTGCATATCATCCTGCATTAGAACTTTATTAAACTTGGACCACAGTTTTGGTCCCGGGCTCCTTTGAAGAATAGGCCAACTGCCGTTCTGCCAGGCAGGTCGTAAAAGGCGACCGAAAGGCAATGCGCGTCACTACCATCGTGACTACTAGGTGGCAGAGTTCTGCATCGGCTCGACCGGGTCTGTTACCACCGCCATACCTATTCCTGCCGCAATAGCGTCAATGCTGGTCACTGTCGTGTTCCGGTTTGGAGGGTAAGGTAGCCGGTAAACTTATGCATGTGATATTAGATCTCGCCACAAGATAGCAACGCATCATTAACATCTTTGGTGTCTATAGGCGATGGTTGACCCTTTCCATCAGGAGACCCATCTGCTTGTTTGCTATTTTATGATATAAAAAAACGTGGGAGGTATACCCTCCCAAATAAAAAAAATTATGAAAATAGGTTTATAAATGACCAATTTTAACAAACACAAAAAATATACAATCGAGGAATTTTCTCTTTTTGGAGAAATCGGTTGAAAAGGCGCCATATCCCTACTGTTTAGAACTGTGGAATGCTCTTTCAAAAAATGTTGTGTTTCAAATGCATGAAAAAAAATCAACACCCTTTTACAACTGCTACTGGCAGTTTATTTGTTGTAAACGGTCATTTAAACTAATCCCCCTTGTGAACACAATAGTCGGTTTCCTAAGCCATTTGTTACAAGTTTACTGGACACAACGGCCAATTACCTGGTTGACAGAGGGGCATTGTTGTGGTCTCACTTTAAAAACATCTTTTTAGGCAACAACGCTCCATGTATCTTGATTAGAATATTTAAACTAGGAAAAAACACAATATATTTTTTAACTGTGACAAAATTGTAGCAGTCAAAACTAAAGCTATTATTTAAGACATGTTATTTAAAAACTCTATTTAAGTATACCTACTAGTGTTGCCCATCGATTGTGGATTATCGATAGGATATCGATATTCTATCGATAGTAGTCCGATAGTAGTACTATCGATATTATAATCGATAGTATCGATAGTATCGGTAGTATAGATACTATCGATTGTTGAAAAGGATACAATACTATTGGCAAAATAAAATACTATCGATAGTATCGTATCTCCCAGTCAGAAAAGTATCGATCCTATCGATAGTATCGATACTATTGAATTTCTAGGAAACGATAGTATCGGCACTATCAATACTATCGTAAATTAGCATAGAATCTATAGTTCAAAACAATCGATGGTATCGATACTATAAATTCTATCGCTACTCTTGTTTCCTAGACATGCAATAGTAGGTATCGATACTATCGACAGTATTGATTATTTTTTTAATTAGGAAACACGATACTATAGATAGTATCGATAGTATTGCACTTAGCAGATTGTATTGTATTCTTCTAAATTATCGATTGAATCGATAGTATCTATAAAATCGATACAATCGATGGTTGTATCGATGGTATAGGCTTTTTTAGATTAAAACTATCGATGGCGGAACTATCGATAGTTTGGCAACATTAATACCTACATTATTGAATTTTCTGCAAAAATGTGTTCACAATAAAAGTTTATATTGTTGTGGTATTTATATTGTTACCAGTGTATGATATAATCAACTGTTAAAAAAACTGTTGCCTTACATAAAAAAACTTTTGTTTATAAATTTTGTAAGATGGCGCTCGGTGAAATATTTCTATTTAATCCTCCATGTGCCGGGCTCTTGTGAAGATAGACCAACTGCCGTTCTGCCAAGCTGGTTGTAAGAGGCGACTGATTAGCTATACGGGTCACTACCATCGTGACTACCAGGTGGTACCACCGCCTTCCCTATTCCTACCGTAATAGCGTCAATGCTTGTCATTGTTGTATTCTGTTTTGTAGAGTAAGGTAGCCGGTAGACTTACGCATGTGGCATTGCCACCCTGCCACACCATTGACATTGACATCTTTGGTGCCCCATTGACATCTTTGGTGCACCATTGACATCTTTGGTGTCTATAGGCGATCATTTCTCTTTCGATCAAGGGAGTCATCTGCTTGTTTGCTATATTATTATTTCAAAAAATCTTTCTAAATAATACGATTTTACAAAATCGTCTCGACTGCCGGCGCTTTCTAAATAAATTACCGTCGATTTTTTTCCGCCGGGTGAATACTTTACTAAGTTGCTGATATGTGTAGTATTAATTGTAGTAGTAGTAGTGTAGTATTAATGTATGTAGTATTAATCTTTAGGGCGACGATTCTTTGTATCCCTAAATTCCATCCACTCAAACATTAACAAATAGTATCCCGGCCACCAGCCTCAGGCGTTCAATTTAATTATTTAACGGAACTCGCTTCACGGCATTTGCATAAAACAACAATAATTTATATATATAAGAAATTAACCTCCTACCTTCGACTCAATTAGGGTTGAACGTTACCGCACACTAAAACGATTTAATAAGTTTCGAACTTGAATTTGTTAATTTATTTTTTCTACTCATAAGTCAAGTAATCAATTAGTATCAGTCACGATGTTGAGAACCAACTTAATGTTAAGGGCATGATCCATTAACTGCAAGTTATTTAAGTATGTCTAGTGGCCATTTTCTGTTCCAATAAATATTAAAAAATTGTTAACCTTAAAAAATGACCATAAAGGATAATTTGAATAAAAATACAGATTTCTTATATATACGAACAACTGAAACCAAAAGGTCTAAAAGTTGCATTGCATAAAGTGCAACATGTTTGTCAAGAGTATAACGTGTTTGTCTGGACCACAGACCATATGGTCTGGACCCTATTGAATTAAACGGTAAAATTAGATGGCATAGTTCCACAACATGTTGCCCGTGTTTTGTACTATCGTTATTTTTCAGTCGAAATAATACTAGTTTTCGGGAAAATTTCGAGAAAAAAGCTTACAGTAACACCATGTGCTTTCAAATCTTGAATGCAAGTGAATCAGGTTCTTTAGAATAAACTAGCGTTTTCGTTGATCTCGTAGTATTTATATTTGTGTTTACATCGCTGTTTTTTTCTCATCTGTGAAATTTGTTTTGAATTCAAGATTATTTTGAACATACAAATTTAGAAAATTAATTATATTACCTACTAATTAAAAATAAGTAGGTACCTATATAATATTTTAAGATATTGACAAATTTTGCCAAAAATTGTCTAATTTATGCATAGACATCACGTCAAACCGATGGTTCTAAACCGATAACCACTGGTTGCCTCTAAAACGTAGTGATTTTATACCTACTCTTTGGTTGTCTCTTTCCATGCTTGTTTATATATATTATGATTTCACCCCAATATTTCTCTAACTCGTTTTCTTTTTAATAACAGCTACTATCATAAAGTTTCTTCACGCCCATATCCCCGAAGAGTTAGGCAGAGATACAACAAGTGCACCCACGATTAGCCGAAGATACTATCATATGAATTCATAAATGCAAAAGGTCGTGTTTGTGTGTGTGTTTGTGTATGTGTTTGTGTGTGTGTGTTTGTGTATATGTGTGTATGTATGTGTGTGTGTGTGTGCGTGTATGTAACTACATCGCTCTGAATCGCCTAGATGGATTTGGATGGAAATTTTAATATACAAGTAATCTTTGCTCACAGACTCTAGTATAACGATTAACGATCCACGAAATTAATGTCCTATTTTATAGTAAGTAAACAAACATACTTACATTCTAATGATAAAAAAAACCATCATTTTTATTGTTTTGTAATCATTGCCGATGTTTATTTTGTTTACCGGTTTGGAGGATAAGTTATTTGGTAAACTTTTATATGATGCCAGATTGTGGCACTACTTTATTGTACTGTCAATAAGATTGTGAAACTTAACACGTCACTATCATCGGTCGTTTCACACAAGTGACCTAACCATGACCTATATTACCATTTTTCATGGTAACACCTTTGCTGGTCACTGTTTACTATTTTGGTTTCAGTTAGTTATCCTGTAAGTATAATATACTATGAAAATAAATATAATAATAAATAATAATAATAATTAATATCTCTGGACAATTTTACACGAATTGGTCTAATCCCAAAGTAAGCTAATTATTTGCTTGTGATATGGATGTTAATCAACTATATTAATACATATAAATACATAAATAAATACTTAAATATATTTAATAAGCACCAAACCCAGAAATACAGATATCTATGCTCATCACATAAATGCCTGCTCCGGTCGGGAATCAAACCCGAGCCCCATTGATTGCGCAGTCAGGTTCACTAACCACTCTAACAACGGGGCGGCCATGTATGTAGACATGTAGATGATCAAGACTGGTTGATTATCAGTTATCAGTTGTAAGATCGGGCAGCGGATGAATGAAACAGTTGAAAATTATGCGATAGATAGGTAGTATGTGATCACGGTGTATGTGATGTTTTAGAGGTGGCAGTGAATATCAGTTAAATTAAATATAAATGTCGTAGTAGTTCACGACCCACGTATGGTAATTGTGACAATAGGTGTCAGCTGGTGACTGCGCCGCCATGCTGTGCGCGCGTGCGCAGAAACAACTAATTCAATCTTGCAATAGGGGGACCATTATTTTTATTTTGAACAGTTATGAACTTATGTATTTACTAAATTAGTCGAATAGTATAATAATGTATATTATGTGCATATACATAATAGCGAGAAATGTAGCATTAAAGAATTTAATTGTATAATATGGAGACCACAATATTAACCAAATATATAAATCACCACAAACAATCTTCAACAACAAATCAATCGTCGCCTCTGTGGTCTAGTGGCTCAGCGTTGGCGTTGACCACATGAGGTCCCGGGTTCGATTCCCGGGTCGGGCACATTAAAAAAAAGTGTTTTTTCAGTTTTCTGAGAAACACAAAGTTGCCCGGGATTGGAAAGTGCCCGGTTGGCGATAGGCTTGCCACCTATCACATTTGTGGGACTAAGTATCTTCGGCTAATCGTGGGTGCACTTGTTGTACCTCTGCCTACCCCTTCGGGGATATGGGCGTGAAGATACTACTACTACCACAAACAAACAAACTTATGACACAGACTTTTGACATATTCGCCCAAAAGAGTGACTGCTGACTTATTACAGCTTAACGCAAGTTTGATAATTTTAATACGATTTCAATTAAAGTAAAAAGAGAAGGACAAGGAATATGATTGATAAATTTTACTTTACACAGAAAATTAAAATAAAAACTAAAGTCAAAAATTAAAATTAATAATTGCAAATGCCCCGGATAATGTTTATGCAAGCAAAACCGGTTGATTGTAATTATCATAAATTAATTGTTAAACAGTATAAGTGTATTTAAAATAAATTTTTGCATAAATTAACATACAGACAAAAATAGTATTATTGAAAAACCTCGAAATTTAGAAGACGTTATCTTAGGTAAGTAGATAAGAATTTACCTTACCTATGTAAGTATATAAGTAAAGTAAGTAATTAAGCTAAGTAGTCTCTAGTTAATCCCTTTGCATACTTCCATTGAACTATCTGTTATTTATAGTAGTATGATTTATTTTTTCACCAGCGAGTAGGGTAAAAAATGGCTGCCTTGTTATTATTTTTGATTTAAGTCATGAGCGCCTGAGTTCTGTTCCAGTATGTAGCAAAATGTTATTTGATTTTTCTATTTAAATTTTCGCAATAGCAGCTCAGAATATGATGATGGTAAATTAATATCCCCGTATCTTGGAAAGTACCTACGTATAGCTTTTGGTATTTTTATATCATAAGATAGCAAACAAGCAGATGGGTCTCCTAATGGAAAGAGTCAACCTTCACCTATAGACACCAAAGATGTTAATAGTGCACTGCTATCTTGTGGCGAGGTCTAATGCCACATGCATAAGCTTACCGGCTACCTTACCCTCCAAACCGGAACACGACAGTGATAAGCACCGACGCTATTGCGGCAGGAATAGTTAAGGCGGTGGTACCAGACCCGGGCGAGACAATGCAGAACTCTACCAGCTAGTAAATTGGTCCCGATTGTCTCAGATAAATCTTTTTTATTGATTACAATATAAATAATAATAGTTTTATTCGCAAGAATAAGAATACAAATTGTAGGCGATACACGTTAAATTTGGCAAATATACCTATATTATCACACATATTATTATCTCTATCAAACGATAAGGTGAATCTTGAACATGAGCTTCTTTTGTTTTCCCTCGATTGACGGTTTACTCTGCTTACCTTGCAAGAAAAATGATATAGTTTTTTTTATATTATTAAATAGTAAAGAGGCAAGCTCTCCTGGTGTAAAGAAAACATCGCCTATAGAACCAAACCTTTTAATGGTGCATTGTTATCCGTGTGGCGTGTTGGCAATAACGTACCCTCCAAACCGGGACATGACAATGACAAACAATGACGCTATTGCGGTAGGAATAGGTAAACGGTGCTACCATACATCCGGGCAAGACTTTGCAAAACTCCACCACCTGGTTGTAACGACGGTAGTAACAATATACATGGGCGTACCGAGGGGGGGAGGCAGGGAGGGACAGCTGCCCCTCCCCCCTGAAACTTTTTTACCTCTCTACTAGCTATCTACTGTTGTAGGTATTAAGATAAAAATAGTCTTAAAATGTTATGGTTGCCCCCCCTAGCCCAGAACCTGGGTCCATGACAATATAGCTAATTATTCGCCTTTTACAAACTGCCTAGCAGAATAGCAGTTAGTGTATTATTCAAAGGAAGCTCAAACCAACACAAAGAAGAAGTATGTATTATTTTTTCTTATAACAGACTAAACTTTTCCAGTAATAACATGGTCACACTAGAAGTCTTCCTACAATGTGACAACAAGCTCGCCGTTGCCAGTATATCTCGGTACGGATCTATTGTGTAAACAGTTTCGTTTGCTAAAACAAATTTATTAGAACACAATGCAATAATGTTAACAGTTTACGGCCTCAGATTATCTCGGCGGACATTCAAACTTATTGGATTGTAACAATATTAGAATATAAATTGTAAATCTTCAATTTTATAGATGTGTTAGATTTAACTTCTATTTTACCGGATTAACTTTTTTAATACATTAGACAAATAAACGCTCAATAAGGTATAAAAATAATATTTGGACGTTGAAGGCTTTATTAACACTTAAATATATCTACGTTAAAATCACAGACCACATGAATGCTATGAACACACGCCATTGGGAAGGAAACGTGTCGCCGCGCATATGAGCAAACGCTCCTATTACTGTTAAAAATTTCATACATTTGTAGGTTATATTATATAGTGAAAAGTAAAAGAAAGAAAGTATCTTCACGCGCATATCCCCGAAGGGTAGGCAGAGGTACAAGAAATGCACCCACGATTAGCCGAAGATACTTGGTCCCACAAATGTGATAGGTGGCAAGCCTATCGCCAACCGGACTCTTTCCATTCCCGGGCAAATTTGTGTTTCTCAGAAAACTGAAAAAACACATTTCTTATGTGCCCGACCCGGGAATCGAACCCGGGACCTCATGTAGTCAACGCCAACGCTGGACCACTAGACCACAGAGGCGACCATGTTTTACTGTTTTATCGTACCGAATGAGATGACTTTTTTTTTTTCGGAATGTCTCAATTGCTGTTAGCCTTATGGGCTGTTACAGCTTCACCGGTCGCGGGGGCGAGCAGAGTGCTCAGCCAGAATTTAAAGGTGTAGGGCTGTACGCCCTTCGCCCTAAGGGTGTCTCCTGTGAGACCGAACCTCGGCTTAGGGTGGGGTCGTGATTTGCGATGAGAGGGCTAGTGGCATTGTTTTGTCCGTCCGCCGAACCTTGCCCTTGGGCTCGGTTCGCCGAAGGCCGAAACAGGGGTCCTCGTCGCCGCCGGCGGCGACGGTGTCGCGAATGTAGGTGTGTAGTGTTATCGTGTAAACCGTTGGCCAGAGTTATCGGGTCATCGGGATCGGTAAGAAGTGAGATGACAAGGTTTAAAATATACCATTGAAATGATTTTATTTCATTGGTAAGTAGTATAACCACAGAATACATAATAGTACAAGTATGGTATAACTCTGTATTCCTATATGTAATTGCAAGCTCCGCTGCCAAACTAAGAAATTGTCTTGAATGGCGTATCCATTTAATCCGTGATTAAAATCGATATGTATATTCAACTTCATTATCTTTTTGAGAGAAAAATTCAAAGATGAGAGAAAAATTCAAAGAAATCAATATTCTAACTGTTATATCCCAATATATATTTGAGAACTTGATGTACGTTCGTAAAAATATTTGCTTTTTTAAAAAAATGGTGACGTACACTCACTTAATACAAGAAACAAAAACAATCTTGTTGTGCATGCATCTCGTCTCCACAGAATAAGTAACTCTTTTATGGGGCAATGTATACGCTTTTACAATAAACTTCCCGAAACTATAAGAGATCTACCAGTCAATAAATTTAAAAAATGTGTTAAAACAAAACTGTGTAAAAAAGGATATTATAAAATCTCCGATTATTTAGAAGACAAAAAAGCCTGGGATTAATTGCTCCTCATACCGATCTCATATATATTTTTTGTAATATTGTGATAATGTAAAAAAATCAATGATATGAAAAAAAGACAAGCCCGCTGAGTTTCTTCCGCCGGATCTTCTCAATGTGTGGCCGCGTTTCCGATCCGGTAGTAGTTTTTAAAAAAATATGTTGATGTGTCAAAATAACTTGTAAAAAGTTTTACTGAATAAAGTATTTCTGATTTCTGATTTCTGATTTTGGTACACGTGGATTTTGTTGACAGATATTGAGGATGAAACAAGTTTTATTACGAATATACGTTTATACTTCGTACCCCCTGTTAGTCCGGTCTCCTTTCGACGAATATACCATCTACCATTCTGCCAGGCAGTCCGTAAAAGTAAATGATTGGCTGTACGTGTCACTACCACCGTGACTAGTAAGTGGTAGAGTTTTGCAACATCTCGCTCAGGTCTTTGGCACCACCGCCTATACCTATTCCTGCGGCAATAGCATCAATGCTTATTGCTATCTTGTTTCGGTTTGGAGGGTAAGTTAGCAGGCAAACTGTTTCTCCTGATCAAAAGAAACAAAACCAAATGATTGTTTCTTTTGATCAGGAGAGCTATCTGCTTATTTATTATCTTATGATATAAAAAGTATACAGTCTTTTTAAAAGCCTAAAGGAATTATTGGACTATTGGACGAAGAAGGGTCTTCGTAAAATGTGCCCAACAATTTTTTTATCGTGACTTGAAATGTCATGTAATTTAAACATGGTTGTTATCTATACATATGATAAAATCGTAGGAAAGTCAAAACTGTACATTGAATTTTTTTTTTTAAAAACACTTGGGGCGTATTCTATAATCGATATCGAAGCCAAAAATATAGTTTTTAGAATGTGTGTCTGTATGTCTGTATGTCTGTATGTCTGTTTGTCCGTTTGCCCGTTTGCCCGTTTGTCCGTTTGTCCGTTTTCCGTTTGCCCGTTTGTCCGTTTGTCCTTTTGTCCGTTTGTCCGTTTGTCCGGTTGTCCGTTTGTCCGTTTGTCCGTTTGTCCGTTTGTCCGTTTGTCCGTTTGTCCGTTTGTCCGTTTGTCCGTTTGTCCGTTTGTCCGTTTGTCCGTTTGTCCGTTTGTCCGTTTGTCCGTTTGTCCGTTTGTCCGTTTGTCCGTTTGTCCGTTTGTCCGTTTGTCCGTTTGTCCGTTTGTCCGTTTGTCCGTTTGTCCGTTTGTCCGTTTGTCCGTTTGTCCGTTTGTCCGTTTGTCCGTTTGTCCGTTTGTCCGTTTGTCCGTTTGTCCGTTTGTCCGTTTGTCCGTTTGTCCGTTTGTCCGTTTGTCCGTTTGTCCGTTTGTCCGTTTGTCCGTTTGTCCGTTTGTCCGTTTGTCCGTTTGTCCGTTTGTCCGTTTGTCCGTTTGTCCGTTTGTCCGTTTGTCCGTTTGTCCGTTTGTCCGTTTGTCCGTTTGTCCGTTTGTCCGTTTGTCCGTTTGTCCGTTTGTCCGTTTGTCCGTTTGTCCGTTTGTCCGTTTGTCCGTTTGTCAGTTTGTCCGTTTGTCCGTTTGTCCGTTTGTCCGTTGGTCCGCTTGCCCGTTTGTCCGTTTGTCCGTTGTCTGTTTGTCTGTAAGATGTAGTTGTAGGTAGACGTTTAGGAGTTGCAGAACTATAACTTATTATTATATTAGTTACAATGTTATAAGCCTCCCCTTGTTGGTTCCGGGCTCCTTTGAAGAATGGGCCAACTGCCGTTCTGCCAGGCAGGTCGTAAAAGGCGACAAATTGGCTATACGAGTCACTACCATCGTGACTACTAGGTGGTAGAGTTCTGCGTTGTCTCGCCCGAGTCTGATACCACCGCCTTACCTATGCCTGCCGCAATAGCGCCAGTGATTGTTACTGTCGTGTTCCGGTTTGAAGGGTAAGGTAGCCGGTTAACTTATGCATGTGGCATTAGACCTCGCCATAAGATAGCGACGCACCATTAATACCTTTGGTGTCTATAGGCGATGCTTGACTCTTTCCATCAGGAGACCCATTTGCTTGTTTGTTATCATATAATATAAAAAAAAGAAGTAAGGTAGTAGATCTATTCTTCACTTCACTTGTAGTTCCAGATCATATCTTTAAGCTCCTTAAATAACGTACATAACTGATCATTTTTATGATGGAAAAAAAAAACATTGCATATAAACACCAAAGACGTTAGTAGTTTGTTACTGTCCGTGTAGCGGGATGGTAATGTCACATACACAAGTTTACCAACACTAACCACCACCAACAGTTTACCAACAACACAAACATTAATGCTGCTGCGACAGTAATAGGTATCTAAGTGACACGGTGTTACCAAACACGGAGAAATTGTTGCGGAACTCAAACTTTACCTATAGTTTATTTATTTAATAGATTCAGGTGTTACTTCGCGGAAATCCATAATTTAAGAAGTAATTATGGTGTTTAATTTGCAAAAGTTTCGCAAAACCTTAAATGGAACTGCTACGATGCAACTGACATGAAAGGTAGTGTAAGGAATGGGGCAAACTTATCCAAGACCTGAAAATGGGAGAAGGCCAAAGCGACATAATTTTCCCCCCACCTCCACCACACTTTCTTCCACGTCAGAATCAAAGCAGTAAAACACAAATTATGTACTCAACGCACGTTTCACTTCACAACCGAAGCATCTTTAGGAGAGTCGAATAGCACTTCACTCTATGAAAAATGAAGCATTAATGATCTAACGTGGTGGTAAATGACACCTTTAGCTTTAGGTTCGCTTGTTACAAGCTGCTTGGCAGAATAGCAGATGGTCGACAATATTTATATTATTGATGCTTTAGTCTTTTTTAGTAAATTGAAAGAAGCTCTCCATTAAAAGAACTAATAAAAATAAAAATTCTCACAAGGAATAATGTAAAAAATTACCTATTACCTGTCAATAAAAACATTAACAGATTGAATTGACGATCCATTTTATACCTAACTAGCAGAACGTAGCAGTCAACAAACTATGTATTTCAAATAATAGGACGAAAATAATTACTTACACCCATATTTAATACAAAAACGCCCTCGTTCCTTTACCCTATTAAAAAGTAAGCAATTTTCCACTCGATTTACCAAATACATACCCTAGCAGTCTGTCACTAATATGACCATAAATTTTGTTTTAGATGAGATCGTCTCATTTTCATAGTTATTCAAAATTAAGTTGAAATAAATGTGAATTCGAAAAGAATATAAATATAATAAAACAATATAGTGATGCTCATATCCCTAAAGTGGTAATGGTATGATTACATCTCTTGCATCCACAATATGAGTAGCAAATCGATCGGCAAATTAGACACATATGTAGTATGAAATTAATCTAAATACAATCCATTAATATTCTAAGCAAATTTGTAATCTTTTAATATAATGTAGATTTTTAAGAATTAAGAACATGATCTGTTAGAACAGCTTCTTGGTATAATGTATGATCATAAATTGCAATAGGATGGTAATACCGAATAACTAGCTAGTAGATTAAGTTCAGCGGCACATGCCGTTAAAAAACGGCCTAAAGCTAGATAAGTAAGTCTATTTTCTCTATGAGGCGAAACCAATGATGTCGAAACAGTATATATTATACAAAAGACAACCATTTGATACATAAGCCCAAGGCAACTGCTTCGAAAATTTTTCAAAATCTTCATATATGTACTGTCAAGTCAAAAAAACATTTTTATTTTGACTTAACAGTACATATATGAAGATTTTACATGTATGAGAACATTTAAGTAATTTTGTAAAACATAGAATAAAACACACGCTAGAAAAGAAAATCGTTCCAAAACTGAAGTAGGTCAAATGCAATCGAATGTTTTTTTAGAAAATTACGTTAAGTTATACATTAAATGACTTTGGACTGCAGTAAGTTTGTGCGAAACAAATAACCGAATTAAGAGACATCACTAAGTAAATCATATTACAAAAAATAACATCAATACAAAGATGATAGGGGAGTGTGAAAATTCTGCACTAGCATTGCACATACACATTTTGCATAAATACTTGAACTTTTTCCGACTATACATTTTCCCGTGTGGTCCAGGTCCCTTTTGATTTTTTTTTGATTCTGTCAGAGAGTTCGTAAAAAACTTACGATTATACGAGTCACTACCATCGTGGCTACTAGATAGTAGAGTTCTACAACGTTTCGCACGGATCTATTCCAGCCATAATAGCGTCAATGCTTAGCACTGTTTTATTTATGTTGGAGAGCAAGGTTGGCATGTGGCATTGACACCCCGCTACACTGACAGTAACGCACCATTAACATATTTGGTCTGTATGCGATAATTGTCTCTTCGATCAAGAAAGGTCTCTTTCCGTTATGAGAGCCATCTGCTTATTTGGTATTTAATGATAAAAAGAATAGCAAATTGCAATTCGTTTCATAAAGTAAAACTTATACAGTACGTTCTGCTTATTAATATGACTGATAATACAAATATTGTAAATTATTGTATAACAATATAATCACTTAACAAATTACGCAAGGAGTACAATTTCGCCTCGAGGTACTTCAAAAGAGCTATCGCCAAGGCAAAATCGGAACACATTGGCAGAATTGGTGAGAAATTAGTTCGCCTTCCTTCGGGCACTCGTGCGTTCTGGTCTCTCGCCAAGGCTGTCTTAGGGAATTTCTCGCAGCCCTCTCTTCCATCCTTGCACGGAGACGATGACTCTCTGGCCCATACCGCAAAGGAGAAGGCCGATCTCCTGGGCTCCTTCTTTGCGGCCAACTCGACTCTGGATGACCAAGGGAACGCACCGCCTACCATCCCGCAGTGTGATAGTTCTATGCCAGAACTACAATTTCGGCAGTCATCTGTGCGTAAAGCACTACTTTCCTTGGACGTCCACAAGTCGAGTGGGCCGGATGGCATCGGCGTGGTACCGAATTCATGGAAGACAGCTTTGGTGCATCCCATCCCTAAAAAAGGAGATCGCTCTAACCCGTCTAACTATCGGCCCATAGCCATAACCTCTTTGTTCTCCAAAATTATGGAGACAATTATCAACTCTCAGCTCCTCAAGTATTTAGAAGAGCACCAGCTGATTAGCGACCGTCAGTACGGTTTCCGTCGCGGCCGCTCAGCTGGTGACCTTCTAGTATACCTAACTCATCGATGGGCGAAAGCAGTTGAGTCCAAGGGGGAGGCATTGGCAGTTAGTTTAGACATAGCGAAGGCCTTTGATCGGGTATGGCACAAAGCGCTTCTCGCGAAGCTGCCTTCCTATGGGCTTCCTGAGAAATTATGCGAGTGGATCACCAGTTTTTTGGCTGACCGGAGCATCAAGGTCGTTGTCGACGGTGCGTGCTCCGACCTTAAATCTGTCAATGCTGGTGTTCCCCAAGGCTGCGTGCTATCACCGACACTGTTCCTTCTGCATATCAATGATATGATGCGAATTAGCAACATACATTGCTATGCGGATGACAGTACTGGTGATGCTACATACTCCGGCCGAAGCAGTATTTCTCGGGAACACGTCGAAGAGTGCCGAAACAAGCTTGTTTCTGAAGTCGAGACTCGACTTACCGATGTCTCGGAATGGGGTCGCCAAAACCTGGTTACTTTTAACCCCAAGAAGACACAGCTTTGCGTGTTCACCGCAAAAAAGACGCCCTTTGTCGTATCACCTCGATTTGAGGATACTCTCCTGACAGCCTCAGCTAGTGTCGCAATCCTGGGAGTTGACATATCGAATTACGTTCAGTTTCGCGGTCATTTGGAAGGCAAGGCTAAAATAGCCTCCAAAAAGCTCGGTGTGCTCAGCAGAGCGAAACAGTACTTTTTGCCGGTCCATCGCCTTCAACTTTATAAGGCACAGGTTCGGCCTCACATAGAGTACTGTTCGCATCTCTGGGCCGGAGCTCCTCAGTACCAGCTTCTTCCTCTTGATCGCATTCAGCGTAGAGCGGTTCGAATCGTTCACGACCAGGCCATTTCGAAACAGCTTGACTCTTTGGCATTACGCAGAGATGTAGGTGCTCTCTGTGTCTTTTATCGTATATATCATGGAAAGTGTTCCGACGAGTTGTTTGGATTAATTCCTGCCGCCGAATTCCACCATCGGACATCGCGTCAAAACTTGAAGTTCCATCCTCACCATCTCGATGTCTGGAAATCCACAACTGTGCGTTTTTCCCGACACTTTTTACCTCGCACTACTTTGTTGTGGAACCAATTACCGGCAGGGGTATTTCCGAACGGATACGACATAAGGACCTTCAAGAAAAGAACTTACTCATTCTTAAAAGGCCGGCAACGCAACTGCAAGACCTCTGGTATTGCAGATGTCCATGGGCGGCGGTGATCACTTACCATCAGGTGCACCTCTTGCTCGTTTGCCCCCTCTTCTATAAAAAAAAATGTTAGTTTTTTTCTATCATTGGACAATAAACAAGCAGACGGCTCTATTCACGGAACGCCCGTCAGGAGAACTACTTGCTTGTTTCTTATCCTGTTAGTAGTGCATTGCCATCCAAATGGTACGTTTACCGGCTACCTTACTCCCCAAATCAAAACATGATAGTGACAAGCACTAACACTATGGTGGCAGAAACAAGTATGGCTCTGGCCCTACCAAACCTTGTCGAGACTTTGCAGAGTTCTACTAGGTATCTATTAAGTAATCACGATTGTTTGTGCAGTAAAAAATTTACAGAATTCCCATTTGAAACAATAAAAATGGTCACATTACATCAAATCTTCGCGTCACGGTAGAACAAATGTCGAACAATCCTCGAAGCAAACCTCATTGTGTTTAATTAATTACTTGTAAACAAGGGCGATGATTCTACTAAAAGTAAATAATAATTGTAGAAAGTCAACCTGCGTCTAACAATAGATTGGGTTTTGGTCAGCGAGAGTGAATGCTAATCCGATGTTTCCTTTATTTCAATGTGGTTATTGAGGTTTAAAAAGCAATATCTCTTTATTTTTTAATTATTTTTACTAAGCGCCTTATCATAGAAAACTTAGAGATTAAGGAATATTCACAAAAGGAGAGTTTATCCAGGCATACAAATTCTTCCAACTAACCGAAGATTATTAAACCGAAAATTATTAAAGTGGGTATGAAAATAATTACATCGTTCACTATCTACTTATATCGTAATCTACTTATTAAAAACTATCGCGCACGCGCTTCTTCGATTACGAGTATATAGTCAATATTAGAAATTTCCTTCTTAAAAGATGCAACGCAACTGCAAAACCTCTGGTATTACGGATGACCATGGGCGATGGTGATCACTTATCATCAGGTGCACCTCCTGCTCATACAAAACATACAAATCGTTGCAAAATATCATCAAAATTAGTTAAGCGGTTGAGCCATAACATCGTAACAGACAGGTAGACTTTTGCATTTATAAAATAAATATAGATTAAAAGTAAAGTATCATTACGCCGGTTCCTATGCTATGTAGTTAGATTGAACTGGATGTCCTGTTAAACAGCATCTATCGGTTTTTCAATTGGCGAAAGGTGATCCTGATCGCCCCCTTTTATCGATATGAAAGCGTGTTTTCTTGTGATAACCGAGACTAACAGCTTTATATGCTTCTCCAAAGTATAAGTTACCGCCCCGTTTGTCCAGTGGTTAGCGACCCTGACTACGCAATCGACGGGGTTCGGGTTTGATCCCCGACGGGGACAAGCATTTTTGTGATGAGCATAAATGTTTGTAAGGTTTCAGTGGTTATTAAATATATTCCAGTATTTATATATGTATTTCTATGGATTATTATCCTTGACTAACACCCATAACACAAGCAAATAATTTGCTTAATTTGGGGTTAGATCAGTAAGTGTAATTTGTCCCGTGAATATTTTATATTTATATGGATAGTATGGAACGTATGGATGAATTTTTTGACCCGAAAATAGAACGGCTTCTATCATTAACTTCCCTATAATAATGCGGATAAGTTCACCATGGACCACGAGACAATGAATTAATAATAGCAATTACATTCTATACATTCAAATAAGCAAACCCGTACATAGCATAAATGTAAAAGTTTGTATGTTTGGATGTTAGTTATTCAATCGTGCCAAAACGGTTAAACCGATTTGAATAAAATTTGGCACACAAGTAGATAATGACCTAGAATAGGAACCTTAAAAGATAACGTAATTAAAAGAATCACGAACGCCAATATGCTTACCGGAAAAAAAAACACCATCACCAGGTCTTTATTTTCAAAAAAAAAATTATCTTACACCGAATCTGATTATAGTGAACTAACGTGACTGATTGCAGATAAAAAAAATCCTTTGTTATTCCGGACCCCCTTCGAAAAATAAACCATCTGCCTTTCTTTCAGGCAGTTCGTAAAAGGCGAACGATTGGCCATACGTGTCACTACCATCGTGACCTACTCTGTGGTAGAGTTCTGTAACGTCTAGCCCGGGTATTTGGTGCCACCGCCTTAACTATTTCTGCCATCATTTATTTACATACCTATTACCAGATTTTGCTACTTTTAAATCTCATTTTTAGTAAAATGCGATAAACGGAATCAACAGTTATACGTGCTACTCCTAATAGTAGAGTATTATAGTATCGCCAATCTACCGAAACGGCGATACTATAATACTCAGACGTTACTTAATAAAAAAAAAGTATCTTCACGCCCGTATCCCCGACGAGGTAGGTAAAGATACATCAAGCACACCCACGATTAGCCGAAGATATACTTCGTCACACAATTGTGATAGGTGGCAAGCCTATTGCCAACCGGACACTTTCCAATTCCGGGCAACATTGTTTTTATCAGAAAATGGAATAAATACATTTTACCAAATTAAAAAATTCTTTAATAAAAAAATTACTACAGTATTTTTTTATTCAAACACGCGAGCTTGCCTGCATGTAATTAGCCACAACAAGTGGTATGATGAATGGTTGTCTAAAATCTGGCGTGTTCTCAACAGAAAAAGCACCTGGCGCCGAATCATAATTACCGGCGATGTAAGGCGTGGCTAGTAAGTTGCTAGTCAGCTTCCAGCGATTAAATGGGCCCCGCCCAGCGATCACTTACACTACACTACGCCGGAATTACAAGCATCTTTTGATAAACAGAAGCTAATAATATTTATATAATTTTATATGGCTTATACTATTTATTGTATGGGTCCGAACATCCTTTGAAGATTATCTGCCTAACCCCTAGGCAGTTTGTAAAATGCAAATTGACCAATCTTGTCACTTCCACCGTAGCTACTAGGTGGTAGGGTTCCGCAATGTCTCACTCGGGTTTGTTATACCACCATACTACTGCTTTATAGTTCTTGTCGCAATAGCATCATAGCTTGTCACTTTCGTATCTGTTTTGAAAAGAAAGGTAGCAGGAGAAATTATTATTTTTTTTTTATGTCATAAGATAGTAAACAAGCAGATGGGTCTCCTGATGGAAAGAGTCAACCATCGCCTATAGATACCAAAGATGTTAATGGTGCGTTGCTATCTTGTGGCGGGGTCTAATGCCACATGCATAAGTTTACCGGCTACCTTACTCTCCAAACCGGAACACGACAGCGACAAGCACTTACGCTATTGCGGCAGGAATAGGTAAAGCGGTGGTACCAGACCCGGGCGAGACAATGCAGAACTCTATCACCTAGTAGCCACGATGGTAGTGACTCGATAGCCAATCGGTCGCCTTTTACGACCTGCCTGACAGAACGGCAGTTGGCCTATTCTACATAGGAGGCCGGGACCAACACGGCGAGAATTATGCATGTGGCATTACCGCTCCGTCACGTTTATTAACGCACGTATTAACATCTTTGGTGTCTATAATAGTACTAGCTGACCCGGCAAACGTTGTTCTGCCTTTTTAACTACTCTTATTTTTTTCTATATTTTCTCACCTTTTTAGCCTTCCCTGGACTTGAACAATTAATTCAAAAGAAAAATTAGCCAAATCGGTTCAGCCGTTCTCGAGTTTTAGCGAGACTAATGAACAACAATTGATTTTTATATATATAGATAATAGGATTGCTTGACAAGTTACCCGAATTATTCTAACCCCGAAGTAAACAAATTATTTGCTTTTGATATGGATGTTCGTCAACGATATTAATACATAATGTACATATGTAATGAAATTATATTTTATTGATTCAAATTTGCCGCGCTTCGCGCGTGCCTAAATTGTCTTGGGAAGTCGGTAGAGGCCGCATCGGTCGAAATTACGTGTTATTCAATGGCGGATGAGGTTCAGATTATTTTGTGCAAATTATTGTCATAAAAAAATGTGATTTGTATAGAGATAAATAAAAGGATATAATTGAGGAACCGATATTAGTGAACTAGAATTGTCGTTTCTTTATATTTTCAGAGAAACAAATTGTGGTTTACTTTTGAAAATCCTTAATAATAATATATCTTATACATAAATAAATACATATATAAATATTGTAATATACATAATAATACTGTAACATTCATAATAATTCATAATTCTCGCTGTGTTGGTCCCGGCCTCCTTTGAAGAATAGGCCAACTGCCGTTCTGCTAGGCAGGTCGTAAAAGGCGACCGATTGGCTATCGAGTCACTACCATCGTGGCTACTAGGTGATAGAGTTCTGCATTGTCTCGCCCGGGTCTGGTACCACCGCCTTACCTATTCCTGCCGCAATAGCGTCAGTGCTTGTCGCTGTCGTGTTCCGGTTTGGAGGGTAAGGTAGCCGGTAAACTTATGCATGTAGCATTAAACCTCGTCACAAGATAGCAACGCACCATTAACATCTTTGGTGTCTACAGGCGATGGTTGACTCTTTCCATCAGGAGACCCATCTGCTTGTTTGCTACCTTCTGACATAAAAAAAAAACAGAAACAAAATTTGTGCTCACCACACGCATGACTATCCCTGTCGGCGATCGAAACGAAACCCCATTGACTGCGCAGTTAGAGTCGCCAATCACTCGACCAACGGGGCGGACAAATGTCTATATGCGATGGTTTTCATCAGATTACCTAAAACTTAATCATAAGTAACTAGCAATCAGCTGAAAAATAAGCTAGCTATCTAGTGGCAGGTCATTAATATAAGAATTTTTCCTAAAATTATTTATTCATTCCATATTTCAGCCTCGTAGCTTTAGCCATGGAAGTGCAACGGACATACAGACTTTTATAATGATAGTACGGACTTTACAAACAACACGTAGGTAGGTATAATGTTTTTTCTCCAACGTAGCAGCTCGGAGTCTGGCGGAGTGGTGTATTACCACTTCCCTGGCCTCAGATGAGCACGTAAAGCTGTCAGTCCCAGTTATTGCTAGAAATAGTCGATAATCGTTAACATGTCGGTAGTCACTATCGGTGAGGATCACTACTTATCTCGCCACCGACAAACCAGTGAAGCGCAGTGAACCAGAAACTCCATAGACGTTTGGTTTACTCTGCCTACTGCGCAAGGAAACCGGGCGTGATTATACTCTTACTGTAATATTAATTTGATTAATTATCAATTTTAGTATTTACCTTGTATATTTTGTTATAAATATATCGTTGATTCAGGTTTTTTTTTCAGCTGAATCAGGATAAGCAAATAGACAATTGCCCTACTGCTAAGCATCTCGTAAAAAGCAAAAAAATGCTCAGATTTGTCACTAACATCGTGATTACTGACTAGGTGGTTTAGTTCTGCGACGTCTCGACAGGATTTTGGTAACGTACTCACACATCCTCTATGTTGATTTGTAGCTCTGAGGACGCGTTAATACCTACCCTGTTGTCATCAAGCTCCCCTTCAAAATCATGTAAAGTCCAGCCTTATATTTAAAGGCGAACTGCAGTAAATGAAGAGATAGAACACTTTAGTTTTATAGTTTAATTTAGTTTTATTTGACTGGACTATATATACTTAAATACATAGTCCAGTCAAATAAAATTTTAACACTCTTTTTGTTTCGTAAGATAGCAAACAAGTAGATGGCTCTCCTGATGGAAAGAAAAACCATTGCCCATAGACACCAAAGATATTAATGATGTTGTTATCCGTGTGACGGGATGGCAATGCTACATTAAATACACAAGTTGCCCAGTTACCTTACAGTCCAAACCGAAACACGAAAGCATTGATAATATTAAATCCGGGCGAGACTGTGAATCTATCATCACCATAGTAGTGGCACTTTTAGACAGTCGTTTGCTTTTACGAACTGCCTGGCAAAATGGCTGACGGTCTATTCGTCACAAGCGGCGCGTACCAGTACGGGGACTCAAACTCTTCCAGATGCGCTAAATTCTTACAGAGATTGGACATTTTCGCTACCTAAGCTCGCTACACATAAAAGTTGTTACAGATTACAGCACAAGATACTAAAAAACTAGAAGTCTCTAACATGAATCCATGAAGGACATCTAGCTCCTTAGGGCGTCAAAGAAACAGCTTTCCTCTTTGCTAAAATTAGCGCACGATGTTGATATGGTGATTCCGTTCTAACTGTGATATTCAATGTCCTGTATTGTTTGTTCTCACAGGTCATTAATTAATAATTAATTTATGAAATTTTTGTGCTTATTGGAAAATTATAAACATATTTCAACATTATTTTCATATAATATAACTTGCCACTTACAGAAAACTTACAATATATCACTTAAATGTCAGTACCGTGTCATGTCCATTTCTAGAATTTATTTATAAATTGTTAGTTTTTTGTCGTAATAAATGATTTAAACTAATTACCTCATAAATTCTAATGTTTACGACAAAAAAAAACTAACAATTTATAAATAAATTCTAGAAATGGACGTGACACGGTACTGACATTATATCACAGTTAGAACGGAATCACCCATATATCCATATTATTGTCTATAATACTTAAATAAAACAATGTGGTTATGTATAATCTTTATTTTTATCTACATATAAACACATGGGTATGACAAATACTACATCATACTTATCTTGGGAGACCAGTGCATTACGCAAAAAACTTAATATACAAAGAAAAACCCTTCAACCATAGTCTTTGGCACGTTATCTTTGAAGAGGACAAAGACTCGATTTTACATTTCTCCAAATACTCTACCTAATATTATACATTCCATTTTCCTAAAAGGATTTAAAATATCGTCGTAAATTTTAAAGTACTCCGCTGCTCCACCTCCAAATTACCCATACAAGTATGTAGACAACATAATATACCGAATAGTGATCTTTATAGTCTCATACGTAGCTATCGCAAAAAGCGTAACTAAGTAAAAACACAAAAAAGGTTTAATTTTAAACGAAAAACCATAACTTCCTCGTTGGTCCATTGAGTAGCTTATTTGCACGAGATCATAGTTCAAGATTACAACCCTATATTATTTATCTACATACAAAAAAATGACCATCCAACCTGCCACACAGATAGCAACGGCTCTTAGCAGGGGCGTAGCTACCACCATATCTGCCGTATCAATTATAGGGGGGTCCCGGGCCAGGGGGCCCCCAAAGTGCTTAGCAAACATTAATAAAAACTTCCCAAACTGCAAAAGCCAAAGAAAGCAATTTCCCGCCAAAGCATGCTACGTCACTGTCTCATAGACATAAAATATGTCTATGAGACATTGCTATCCGTGTGCAGGTTAGTAATGCCCTACGCATTAAGAGAAAGTAATAGTATACCTATCTCGTTCAACAAAGTAACAAGCAAGGGCATAATAATTATTGGTGTATCAACGTGATCCATGACATGTGATATTTTCTTATAAACCGGCTATCATGAGCATTTATTTATCAGTTCATAATTTCTACCAAAAAACACCGTCGTTTTAATTTATATAAGAATGATCAATAATTTATTGCTATAAATAATACAATTATTACATTTGGTATTACAAGAATCAAAAAGAATAAGGAAATTTTATCTCCAGCATGTATAGGTAGATAATATGGATTTTATTTGGTATCATCTGAAAGAAATTGATTTAAATTTGTGTGAAAGACCTTGATTTAAAATTGTGCCTTATGATGATTTTTTTCTCTCATAAAATATGTGGCGGTTACATGGTGACAGCTGGTTGTAAGTGTTTATTAATTGAATAAAACAGATGTAAACAGAAGATTCATTGGATACTTTTTTGGAACTGCATCTTAAAATTCAAACAATTTGCACAAATCAAAACAACTCAAAAAAGCAACTACATAAAATTCAAGTAGATTCTCTTTCTGATGGAGGGGGGCAGCGGAAGACCTATTCATAATGTCAAATAGAAATCAAACCATTTTTTTAAAAGCTCCTACATTTTGATTAATAAAAAAATATACCCTATATTTTTATCTGTTACAATTATAACTATTAATCAAATACATACATACAGATAATAAAGTACATTAGACACTCTGTGGTAACACGATGTTTGTTTCTTTTGACTGCCGGAAAAGAAAAATACTTAGTACTCCCCTATCCTCAAG
Source organism: Apodemia mormo (assembly GCA_036924255.1). Classification (NCBI taxonomy): domain Eukaryota; kingdom Metazoa; phylum Arthropoda; class Insecta; order Lepidoptera; family Riodinidae; genus Apodemia; species Apodemia mormo. Next base: position 10,085,641 of record JAUPFN010000003.1, read on the forward strand.
TCCCTAAGCAATGTTTTAGTCTTCTTAAATTTTGATTTTCATGTTCATCATTTGTTCTTTAATGTTCTTCACAATTATTAATTTTACATAAACAAAATCTAAACACTCAATAAATTTAGACGGACAATCAAGAACAAGGATTTGTGAAAATTAATATCGAAATAATCTTGTTGAGATCAGGTTCAGTAATTCATAATACGTTACGTTTTATTTATGGACTACATAACTTGACTTGTAAGCTTGCTTGTTAAATACATCTTTTATTTATTTAGGAACATACTTTACATAACCGATTGAATTCTGGCTAAAATGATAAGTTGATAATTAGTACCACAAATAAAAAAGTGCGTGTGTACGCACATAAGAAGTTATACTTCTTTGGCGTAACAATACAAAAATCTTTCTAAAAATTTTATTCTTTGCGTTTTCCTATGTAGTAGTATCGTAAGTAGAGAAAACGATACTAATAATAGAAAAAAAATCATTGAAAGAAAGTTTTATTATAACGCATTATCTAGTTAAATAAATTTGATTTAAATATCATATAAGAATTATTGGTAAATAATTTAAAAATTGGACAAACTTTTTTTGAAAAACTAAAATGTTGACTAGCTGATTTCGTGACGATGTGCTTCGTAAAAATATACTCTCACCATTTTTCCCTAACGAGCCAAAAGAAGCTTCAAAAATACAAAACTACAATGGAATGGATCAACTACTTTTTATACAACTTTGCTAGAATACAGTAAATGATATACAAACGAATTGTCCTGTGTCGTCTGTGGACGAACATAACTAAGTTTGTTGACAAATTTAAAATTCATCAAGAACAAAGATCGTTTAAGCTTAAAAATCAAACTAACAAAATATAGAGTGCCGGAAAGTTCTTCTTGCTCTCAACAATAATTTACCCTAGAAACTCTCGTAGAGAGTATTAAGTGTTCTGTGCCCTAGAACGGCAAGACAAGAAAATTATGACAAAGCAGATTTTATAAAGTAAATGTATTTATTATATGGGGTGCCTACTTATAATAAAAAAATATTTAAAAAGTAGTTTATTTGTTGTTTACGCAGTCAAAAGATTTCAAACTTCGATTTTACTTTCTTATAAACTAAATATTTTCGGTGATGCTATAATGACTAAAATTTTATAATCACATAAATCAATAAATCATAATTAACTTAAAATATAGATCACAACAAAAATTACATTTATTATATACATTTAAATAGCTCGTGTTAATTGAAGTTGACTAATTATTGCAAGTGAAACAATCCTAAATAATTTATATTAAGCTACGAGTATTATAAGCAAAAGTAATCGAACTCGGTGGTAAATATAAAAACGTGATATTTACAAGTATCAATCGCCTAATTAATAAGCTGTGTTACTTAATGCATAGAGTGTTAACTTGTTCTGCCCGCATAGGATAAACCATAAAGCTGTATTAAACAGTGTATGACAATCGTGCGCGTTAAAAAAGAGATTTGACAAATAAGTAGAACTTGTCTCATCTAATGCCACGACAAACGTTCCTTCATCGCATCGCGTCGATTAATATATATATATATATATATATATATATATATATATATATATATATATATATATATATATATATATTTCGCAGAAGACAATAAATTATTATATCACCATAAGTCGTCTTATCACTGAATCAGTGCGCACGTTAAGCACGGTCGGTTCTCTAGCCGTGAGTCCTCTTATAAACCGATCCACTGACTCGGATTTCGTTACGACAGGCGATAGTTGATATATGCTGGCCGATGGATTACTGCTAAGATATAAAAAAATGACGTAAGTGACGTACGCAACGTATAAGTCGCGCTACGCTACCTTAGGTTGCAAATACTCTCATACTTCCTCACACACGTATATATATATATATATATATATATATATATATATATATATATATATATATACACATAAATATATGAGTTATTCGTATTGACCAAACCTCTCTTACATTACTCGCGACATATTCGTTGTTTATCCTATGCAGGCCTGTAATATTTAAAAAAAGTGTGATGTCTTCACTGCTATTCTAGTTTAAAATGTGCAAATTAAATTTCAATCAGTTCAACGTTCAAAGTTTGATGATTATGTATAATAATATAAAATTTAACAGAGAACTAGTGACCTGTCTACGCAGCCTGCCGCGAGATTGAAGTTTGTAGTATATATCAAGAAAACAATACATTTTCCGGATTAAGAAAATAGCCCATGTGCTGACTCTAGATATAGACTGTGTTAAAAACTCATTTATGCCGGAATCCTATAATCAACGATACGTCATTCGTTAGCGACAAATTTTATGATAACGAGACGTTCCACAAGTTATTTGGACATTTCGTAATTTGACATTCATAGGATCAGTTTTAGCTTACGCCTCATAGAAAATGTTACAACTCGTAACTAAAACGAGTCGTTTTACTGATATAAGAACCGGGCATTAGCCGTCAACGCGTAAAGTAAGAAACATACACAAAAACTTTCATATTTATAATATTAGCTTAGAGAAATGAATGGAAATATTGAGATACTCGTATATACAGAATATATTGCATACACACTCTATACGAGTGTATATTGTGTACACAAAAGATAAGCTGTAAATACGTTTCTCGAAACCCCACTTCATACTAAGGTTCTCTGTTAAGATGTATGGATTAAATTACGATTAGATTCCCTATAATTTTTTTACAAACGTGCCTCCTGATAGAGAAGTCCATCGACTGTAATGAAAGAATGCATGGCTGAGAAAAATCAAACCTCTTCAGAGCTGCATCCGACTTTGAATTTTGAATCTTTTATTAAGTTACAATGAATTCAAACAATAAGTTATATTCTAATTTTCACACAGCCATTTTCATGGTACAATATAAAAACATCAACATTGTATTATAAAGTAGCCATTAAGGTCAATGTAATTATTTGAGTATTTTTTAAAACATATACAAATAGTATAACATGTGTTTAAGTGATTTATCCATGCTAGGGACAAGTTTAATAACAAAGAAAATTTTTTGACGTAACTGCTTATTTACGTAAATTTTTAACATGAAGCGCCCTGGCCTTAAAGCCAAAAAAATTTCAGATTTCAAATTTTTTTATATGCAAATTGAACAAATAACTACTATAAAAACTCTCTACTTCAAAAATACATCTAAATTTTATAGTATATGCTCAATGTAAAAACTAAACCACGGCTTCAATATATTAAATTCTCTGAAGTAATAATTTAGCATCGCACCAATATTTCAGAAATGCAGACACTCTCACACAAATGTGCGCCTAAAAAATATTATTCATACCGTCTAAGAAACTTGAACAAGCTCTGTAATACAATCGATTAATTATGTCACATTGAGGCTAGATTAAAGGTACTTGTATGAAATTGTTGTAAGATCATTTTTAAGAAAGAGAAGCAATCGGACACAACGCTTATACACATCGTTCATAAACATCTGCAATATCAGAGATCCTGCAGTGACGACGTATTTTTCATAAGCTCTTTATTTTAGGGTCCTTCAGTTGTATTTCTTGCAGAAACTCCTCCGCTATACTTGCTCTAGGAGAGGAGTCTAGCGGAGCAAAATGTAGCTCAATGCGTTTACTTACAGCAATAAATATTAATTATTGAACTATGTGTGAATTGTTGGTTAATAAGTTGTTATTTTCTCTACAATTAAATTATTGTTGGCCTTTGAGAAAAATAAAGTCTTAAACCAAATCCAGATCTCCATTTGAGTATCTCCATAGTCATATAAAATTTTCCAAATAATTACATTGACTATTCTACACACACAACTTGATCTACAACACTATCTAGTGAACCAATATATCGAAAGAAGTTTCTAACTTAGGTACCTATATTTAATAACTATTAAAGGCGACTCTGTGCTCAAGTGTGCATACAAAATTTATCACGTGTTGTCTATTGTATCAATGGAAGTATGGCATCATGTTTAAATTTGTATATTCGAGTAATATCCTAAAGATCAGCCTTATAATCAAAACGATTCCTTAAAATTCTAAGTTCACTGCTCCCTTTATCATGTCAAAAATATTGCTCCTAAATTGGTCATTTGGATGACTATTTAGAACTACTAATCTCCTACTTTTTCCGATACATCGAATCCAAAATGTAACATTACAGAAACAAGCTTCTCGTAAGTTGTGTATAATAATCATTTATTAACAATTCCTCTTACTTATCTTAATATCACTAAAATTCAGACTTGTTACACTCTGAAATAGATGTATCGATATAATTATAGAATGGCATTTAATAGAATGCGTTTTAAACACCTGCAACACGCATGACTGATGTCAAAACTATATTTATTACAGTACGTCAAATATTACATAGAATGCATACAAACGCATTCTTAGCTTGCGTAATGTATTATGATATTTTATAAAAAAGTAAACGTTTGACAATAGTAAATAGTAAACACATCTAGGCGTTCTGAATGCATCTGATTTTATATTTTCTCTTAATTTTTCATTAAATTTATTAATGATTTATTAATATTATTTTTAAACCCATTACTCAATAAGTCACTTTCAAATATCAGAATGTTATTAAAAGGGTTATCGCTGAAATAGTATGGTCACGCATTCAAACTTTCGTCAATATTTTTTTTAATATAAAAAAGTCTGTCACATGACCAGAAATGCAGAATGTTTAAGCGCGTTATATCTTTCTGTCTTTAGTCTTTTAAAAGGCAAAGTTCATTTACATAACCAAAAAAGTATTTTTCTTTTACCTTCTTTTAATTCACTAGCATCGTGTTTATGGTAGCATGATCGAAATTTAATAGCTTACCACAGATAGGACAGTGTTAATTGACCATTTATACAGGTCAATTGTAATACTGTCTTAGTTCATAGCTTAAAGTTTAATGTATCGCAAGCCAAGATGAAACATACATTATAATAAAAGCATTTAATACATTTCTTTTATTTAAAACCCTTACTTGATGTGCCTTCCAAGTTCTAGAAGCTATTGTGATTAGCTTGGCTGAACAAAATATATTACCCAACATTATGATTTACTCATGTAAGTATAACTTTACCCTTAAAAAGAACTTGCTTAAGCAAGCTTTAAAAAAGGTCGGAATAGATTTGATTCTCTGTGTGTGTATGTCCACTCACACATAATCAAGTCTATTTCGACCTTCTATTATTCTGTCTATCGACTTATAATGAACCGGCTCTCTCACAGACTAAGCAAATACGCCAGTTCTTCACCCGTCAAAAATGTTGCAACATTTGTTATCGATGACATCGATTGTAATATTTTTCATAATTTTATAACAAAACACGGTAAGTACTGTTTTCTAATAGAAGATAATCAGTCTCGATACAGTAATAAAACAAGGCATTTCATGAACAACTGTCCGTAGTATATAATACCCTAAATAATACGCGAGTAATGATAAATCTACCACATGGTACATTCTTATGATTGTGTAGCTCAAGTAACTAACCCTTGCTTTCTGGAATTCAAGTATACAAACTTCTTGATGAAGTTTTACAAAAAAGTCGTATCAGGTATGTTTCTACCAATGTTAGCCATTTAGGTATACGTATATATACTATATACTGATTATACCTAAATCGTAAGTTGATGAGTTAAATCGTCTAGATACGTTGGGTTGTCACGTCACAGCTACTATTATTAGTGAACTACGAAAAACTCTCTAATATAATATCAACAATAGTTAAGGCTGTACATAGTTAAATTGTTAACTATGACTACAATAATAACCTACAAACCTTTCTACTTATCATTGGTTTCTCTAGTAGATTTAGATGAAGTAGATGACGCCTCTCTTAGTATGAAGAGGAGTAACAGCTATCGATGTAGCGTGACGTAGTGGCAGCTACTCGATGTGTATATAACACAAGAGTTAACTTTTAAGATATATCTCACGATATTTCAATAGCTACGGCTATTTCTAAAAAAAATAATGTGTTAATAAGTCCTCTAGGTTCTCTGTTATTTTATAGCATTGTTGAAATAATATAACTGCTCGATAATTAACGTTTAGGATTTCCGAATAAGGCAACAAGATGTTACATTTATAACACCGACCACACACCCATAGATGCCTGTTTGATTTTCCGTATTGAATTCATTCTGGCAAATAGCTGAGGTAAGACGAAGCGGGGTTGCAACGCCGTGATTAGCTAACTCAAGACCACTATGAAAGATAGTGATGTAGAGAGCATCTGATTGGTCGACACTGATTGAGTATTGACGCGTGGACATTTACATCAAGAAGTATAAGCCAGATGGGTTGACAGGAGTCATTTGCCTGTTATTAGGTGTCTATGGGATGTCTGGTCGGTGATTTAATACAATAATACTAATGGTTGCTCGGTTTTATTAAGATACAAACGCGCTATTCATTAAGTTAGATGTAAATTTAAGGTTATTATACATACTACTTCTCCAAGTAAACAAAAAATAACTAAAAACGTCGATATTTCTCACGTAACGATAACGAAATAACGTTTTCGAATTAGCGATAGAGCTTTACGACTCTGCATAAGAATTTCTTTCCTACAATTATATGCCTCCTTAAAAACAGATTTACAAGCCAAAGTATAATACATTTTTGTTACCACTTCTGTAAAGAAAGTAAGAAGTACACATTGTACGCTATGAGGTAAAAAGAAAAACTGTTATTTTTATTGACATTACTGCACTGATTTTTTATACGAAACATTTCCCGGTCGAACAAGTAGAAATTATATATTAAGACGTTTTCTTTGGTTAGACAGAAAATTATACCTAAGACCTTTAAAAGGTATCGGTACGATTAGGTATATTTATAAATCTAGAAGTAACTATACCACTTAGTTTACTTCTAGTTTTAATGAATGTACATAAACGTGTTTAAATTCGTAAATAATGTAAGGCATTATGATTGTGCTGTGTATTAAAAGAGATATTCGTCACTTGTAGACAGATGCTCCTCCAAAGTTGATAGATCTATTCAGACATATCTATAAATGTCCATTTCCATTATTTATCGGTTATCTTACTGGCTTGACAACACTGACGTTATGGCACGTACGACTTTTGTGGCTACTCCGAGCAATGGATACGTATACCAAAATTTAAGCCCGGCGACACCATTTTGACACTGAAGCGTCCAACCCACAAAGTAACTGTTCGCTTGGTGTCCAAGTTACGCTAAAGCGTCCACGCATCGTTTTTGATTTTGAACTTTAGTTATATAATATAAAGTCTACTTTTGTATAAAGAAGTTAAATGATACATGCTCTATGGTAAAAATCCTGTACTGTAAACACATTACATAATCTGCCTGTGAATAATTTATTTTGACATCCATCATAACCACTTGTCATTTTTGAGTGTCACTCGAATCATTTGTTTGCACTTTGCAGTATGTTTTCTTTTGGATTTATATAAAAAAGTGCAGTTTTTAATATAAGTGTTTACAGAATGATAAAATATAATGTGATAATACAGTAGTGTTTTAGAATATCAAAGCTCAAGGTGCTCTGCATGCAATTTATTGATTACAGTTTATATTTTATTTACTTGTGTTGAGTGGTTAAGTTAATAAATATTATACAACACTCTGAGCAATGTAAAATATATAATGTTAGGTACATTAGATATTTATGTATATACATACTTAATACAAAATGCCTAAAACATGGAAAGGTTTACACCAAAAATGTTTAAAAACCAATTTTTTAGGCAAAGACGACCGAGTATTGCAAAATACCCCATTATAATATAATAAATAATAAGAAATATGCACGGGACAAATTACACTAACTGATCTAACCCCAAGAAAGCAAATTATTTGCTTGTGTTATGGGTGTTAGTCAACAATACTAATACATAGAAATACATATATAAATACTAGAATATATTTAATAAATACCCGAACTTGGAAATACAAACATTTATGCTCATCACACAAATGCTGGTCCCCGTCGGGGATCGAACACGAGCCCCGTCGATTGCGTAGTCAGAGCCGCTGACCACTCGAACAACGGGGCGGTCCCGATATACGATTACATGTGAATTAATTAATCATTATGATACGGTAACACTTAGAATACTGTCCACGTTTAAAAATTCGAATAGTTTCGTGTCTTTTGATCGTAAATCATTAAACACGTCAAAAGACTACGGCGAATTAGATAGAAAGATCGAATACTAAAATCGACACTTTCTGGACATAGTTCCTCTACTAAGTCCTCCGGTATTTAAAACCTAATTTATGACGCTATTTATCGAATCCTGAAAGAAAGCAGGTATCAAAAAATGAAATCTAAAATAGTTCACGTAGGAAAAAAGGAAAATAATATTAACTAAGTTTTTAGTAAAAACTAGGTTGATGTTAGAGAGAGGTATATTATAAGTACGTAGTTTCTAAAACTATGACTAGAAATAATGATTTCATGTTGTTTGTTCGTGTATTTATGAATTCATCTCGAAAGTATCGAGTATCAATATCATCGCACAATATAACTTGCATCTATATTATGAACGTATTCAATAAATATAAAAAGGCTTAACGTTATTGGTGATTCCTGAATAAAAATATATTCTTCACAGTTCAACACAGTATCGGTAATCTACAAAAATACAAGGCGTGTTTAATTCTTGACTATATATTAGGGGCTCAGAACTAACAAGGCGAGCTTCGATCGTTTCATTTTACTTCCAAAAACCAACCAGTATTTTAGATTAAGCCATTATAGTACGTGAGCAAGCGACAGATTTTCATGACCAAGTTCCTCTCGGACAATGATTTTTAGAATGCTTCAGATCGTGAAGTTCTGTGAGCGTCAGCTGCGGCTCGGCGGTGGGTTCAGCAGCAGTAGCCCCTCAAACACGTTGAAAAAAAATATTAATTTAGTGATTTGCTCCCGAGTGAAAATTTGTCAAATTATAGCTTGTCCCATATCTTGAAGAAAACAAAAAGTCAGCTGACTAACTATATCGTGCTGGAAAATACGTCAGCTGGTCACAAGAACATGTAAAAAATTTTTTTTTTCAGTCATATCTTCTCAATTGAAAATTTGCCATATAAAAGTTATCATGATATTGTAAATAAATAAGTACGTCAGCTGGCTGTATCTTGGTGGGATAATTGTCAGCTGTTGCTCTAATTAAAAGATACAATATTTTTGTAATATTTCAGTTGAATCAATATTCTTTTTTTTACACGTTCGTGTGAACAGCTGACGTATTTTCCACCACGATATAGTCAGCTGACTTTTTGTTTTCTTCAAGATATTGGACAAGCTATAATTTGACAAATTTTCAGTCGGGAGGAAATGACTAAAATTCTTTTTTTTTTCGACGTGCCTGGGAGGCTTCTGCAGGCTAACCCACCAACCTAGCCGCAGCTGACGTTCACAAAGCTTCATGATACAACTCTCTGAAGCATTGTACAAGTTATCTTCCGAGAGGAAATGATCAACCAAATTGTCGTCTGGCTCGGGACCATTACCCTATTCTGACTGCGAAGTTATAAAAATATACAATAAATTATATAAAGTTCTGTCTTATAAAAAATAAATTCTATTTAAAATTGATGCCTCAACTTGTTGCAATTTTGTATTTAGGGCTAAGTTTTAACAGAAAATATTTCATTATGTACGTAAATGATAGCACAAAGTTATTTATACAAAAGTCTAAACTGCGAATAATTTGGTACATTTGATCCATTAAGTTAATAAGAGATATTTCTTGAATAATCCTCTCTGATTTCTAATCTAATCATTCATAATACGTCACGCCATTAAAGATACAATTGATTGAAAATTATCTATTAATATCATACTTATAGTACAAGCTCATAGTCCGTTTTCTTTACGATTTTTCTAGTGGTCCTTTGAGCTACTACTCTATAAAGATAAAGTTGATTGAGGAGCAACAGCTAATTTTGGGCGCTAGGTGGCATGAGTGGCTTGCATTGAAGCGACAGATGGTAATCCCGGAGATTCTTTTAATGTGGATGTATGCCGTCTGAGTAATTCTGTTACTGTAATAGCTACTTGAACAGTTCCCTTTCCCTCTAGGACATCAGCCGCACAGCACATTAATTTCTGCAAGAAAAATTCAACTGTAATACAAGTTAGCATCTTATAAAGAACTTATTACGTTAACACGAGTCACTTCGATCACATTTCACGTAGGTAGTCACTGTATCACATCATCCCTGTATGATGTGGTTGTGGAGTAAGCAGAGTGCAACGAATATCTATAGACTTTCCTTACGTTTGTTGGTTGACGAGATGAGTGGTGATCCCCACACCAATGACAAAGTAAGGTATAACAAAAACAAGGTAACGCGAATAGTATGGTGGTGGTTAACGCTTTCACTTTTACTTTACCTTTTACGAGCTGTATAACTAACGTGACCATACATCCCGTTTTGAACGGGACTGTCCCGTTTTCAAGTACTCCGTCCCGTTGGCCCCAAGTATATTTCAGGGTTATGAAAATGTCCCATTTTCCGAAAAATATACACAATAAAGGCACATGAAGTTTTAAATTGTAAACCAATTCGTCGAAAATCCTATTTAATTAGACAGATATTTCTAAGATATAAGTCGAACACAAAAATCGCGCTTAAAATGTTTAATTTTCAATAGGAAAATTATTTATATCCAAATATTCAAAATTTTTGGTAGATCTAACTTAACATAGATATTCAATTTCTTTCTTCATGTGAAAATATATACATCCTACAGACATTACTTCTATCATTCATTGTTTGTGTAATTAAAATAAACTTAGCGTTCCGTTTTAAGATAAAAACTATATGGTCAGTTTATGTATAACAAGGGAACCGACCAACACAAAAGAAACATATTTTATTGATGTCATAGTGAAAAAAAACTGACCCTAAATGATTAGTGCCATAGTAAAAATGGAAAAAGAAAAATCTCGAAAGTTGTCTCATCCAATCTAAATATAATGCACATATTAATTGCACAATAATATAATATTCATAATAAAATAAAGACCTAAATAGGTATGCATAACAATCAAAAATAAGAATATGAATAATTATAATATCACTGGACAAATTACACTTATCGATCTAACTCCAAAGTAAGCAAAATAAATTATTTGCCTGTGATATAGGTGCTAGTCAACGATACTAATACATAGAAATACATATATAATACTGTAGTACATTCAATTAACACCCAAATCCAGAAATACAAACATGTCATCACACAAACGCTTGTCCCTATCGGGAATAGAGCCCAAGTGCCATCGATTGTGTAGCCAGGATGGCTAACCACTTCGTGTTCAAGCTACTGCAAACTACGTGGCCACAGTACTCGTTGATAATAATCTATCTCGCGATGCGCACCAATGTAAAAGTGAAATGAATTTAGGAGGTATAAAACTGAAGAAGCCGAAGCAGCTCAAATCTCTGTTTGAACACTCTGCTCGCCCAGAAACCCGCCCGTAACGACCCGCAAGATCATCTGTAAATTATACATTTCGAAAAAAAAACGTCTCATCACGAATGTTCCATAATTAAGTGAATTCGTTGACCACATGCAACGCGGCTTGAACTTGAACGCGGCACGCCAGTCTTCCCCGTGTTTCGTATTGTAGTCGCGACGTTGTAAGTCTATAAATACGTACTTAATTATTCTCATAATACCCAATTATCAGAAGTCGTTTTATTATGGATATGACTGACACAATTTTTTATTATGGTTTGAAACACCACACAGAATAAGAAATAAAAAGCTTGGATGCCAATAAGTAATTTATTTTAAGTAGAGAAAAAACATTGTAAGTACAAAATATTTAATAGACCTGTTAGCCGAAAAACCTTCAAAACCTAAATAATATAATAAAAAAAACTTACTATTAACAATTCCAAAATGGTAAAAAAATTCAAAGAACACAAATAATACTATATTTATATAATCAACAGAAAACGATCACTTCAATAAAATAAATGTTTAATTTCCCATATGATAAATAAATGAAGAATATTGTTGACTGGTTAAAATGTACACCTCTTTTTGGCAAGATGAGTAAGTTTCCGCCGACCCGCGGCATAATTTTATTGATACAATATAGGCTTATAATATTGAGAGCTTTAATTTAATTTTTACTTCAATAGTTTCATATGGATATGTTGAAAGCCACTAGTTGATGCTATTTTCAGGTAAGGAAAAGTGTTATTGGTTTTTTCTTATACCTTAAATCATTTTGGTTACAGCTCGGAGATAAAAATGACATAAGTATTATTGCAAAGAAATTAAAGTGGACCTACATAGTAGCTTCCATACTTTCCTAATATTAACTCTGATATTACATTTAAACTAGTCAACAGTACATATTATATAGTTATTTATATACCCAAGCACCACAAGCAGATAAAATAATACTTAATCATATACGCATACAAGATATAATAATCTGTTTACTTAAGTGTATTTAATTGTACTTGCAAATTTAAAGCTCAAAAAACATCAAGCATTCATATTTATAAAGTGTAATGTTTAAAACAAAGGAAATAATTAAATGCATTTCATAAGTTAAAATAATAAGCATATACTTTAAAAACACATTTAAATACTAAGTACAGACAAATATAAAATACATGAAAACACAAATTAAATAAGTCTATAAGTCTTTGAATATAAACATCTTTGGAATGCTCATTTATTATGTTAAAACAACATGGCGCTAAAATAAGCCACCGTATAAAAAAATACATAAACAAAAATCACATCACTAACAACATTATTAAATGCAAAAATATTCGAAAGTTAGAACTGAAATAGCTTATAAGGATCGGTATATTTTTAATAATGTATTTTTATATAAGTTTTAAAATATAAATGTCTTTTCGTGTTACATATTGAACTCAATGTCAATGCATTCAACCGTATAGGCAAACCACGATTTATTTTTTCCCTTAAATCAATTATTCTTGAATGTAAAAAATTCATATAGTATAATCCGAATTTGTTAGATATTTAAAATTCATATATAATCTAAATTAATATCTGAAAAATCAATGAGCAATAAAACAAAAAAAATTAAAAAAAAACTATTATTTTTTTGTATTTAATGGTAGTGGTAAATGCCATTACTGTTTCAGTAATACGATCTAATAAGTTATAATAGCATAAATACTACTACCCACTACACAATAATAGTTACAATAACTTATTTTAAATTTTGAAGTGAAGTAAAACTAAAATATAAAAAATAATAGAAGATTATTAGGACAAAAATATTGTTTAAATTACTATTACTAAATCAATTATAACATCTGATAAGTAATAACTTACAACAGCATCAAAACTACTACTCACTACATAAAAATAGTCAAAAGTTTTTTTAAACTATCAAGTCGGGAAAAACCGGCAAAAATCTTATTAAAAATTTCGTGAAACATTATTAACGGTTACCACTCAAGTTATGAAGAAGAACCTCCGAAACTAGTCGGAACCTAACCAATTAAACGTGAGTGTAGCTTTTTTTAATTATTTAGGAATTAATCTTGTAAGGAATTGTGTCAAGGAAAAAATGTTGTAAATGTCATTACTATATCAGTACTAAAATATCATAAGATTAATAGCATAAATACTAATCACTACATTCAAATAATAGAAATAAAAGCTATTTTAAAATCATAAAGTCAAGAAAAATTAGAAATAATCTTTTCGTAGGAGAATACGTTAAGGGAAAAATGTTCGCAGTATTTCGAGATCTGGTCTGTTGCACTGACTTTGACCAATAGTAACAAATATCACCCAATATTAGAAAAAGCCTCATAACATATGATATCAAATACGTTTACAAATACAAGTTTTATAATCAAAAAAGCCTCAAAATAAAGCAAAATCACGCATCTTTTTACAACATAATTGAACAAGCAATCAAATTTCTCTGAGTCTACTAGTCTACTAGCAGAATTATATGTTTGTATGTATGTACGTATAAATGTTTATTCACCTATAACATGAATAGTTGTTCGAAAAATCGTGAAATTTGGTAGGCGAATTAATGTAGCCGAGTTTTCGATCCTATAGTAGAATGAAAAAATATTGACGCGTCAAAATATTTTGTACAAAGTTTTTTTTATAGAAAACAGGGACAATCGAGCAGGAGGCTCACCTGATAAGTGATTACCACCGCCTATGGACAGCCACAGCACCATAAGTCCTGCAGTTGCTTTACCGGCCTTTCCTAGAAGGAGTATGATTTTTTTCTTGAGGGTCCCTAAGTCGTATCCGTTCGGAAACACCCCGATTTTTGATTGTGGTTTGACTGAATAAAGGAATCGGTCAGGAAGCTACCGAGATGTAGGGGTTGTAAGATGGGGTCTAAACATTTAATGTTAAAGCTATGCTATCGTAAGTTTACAGCGGCGAACTTCTAGTTGAACTAATATAAATTAAATTTATTTTCAAACAAGAACAAATGTTCTCTGATTAGGCATGACGAATAAGAGCATATATAGCAGAATTGTTTGAATCTTGGATTGATTGTGTTAACTTTATTGATTATACTGTACACATGTGCTCAAATATATAGTGCTGAGGCCAACTATATGAGAGCAATGATTTTTTTGATCATAAGAAGTTGTGGGGAGTGGACTTGTCAAAGATTAACGTGTTTCTTTTCTTACACTACTATAAAAAATGTACCACGTAATCTGGAGAAGAAAAAGCCAGTCAAGTCCGAGTCTAATTCGTATACTTATGGCTCCACACGACCGAATGATATATAATGTCAAGACTTAAAAAACCAAATTTTTTAAGGTTACTTAAACGGAGACTACTATGGGGATGCAGCTTTCCCGGAATAAATGAAAAAGCAGGTGTCTACTTATTTTCGTTCAAAAAAATAGAGTCCCGTGACTGACAGATAGTGGAGACACATTAATAGGGTTCCGTTTGTCACCCTTCGGGTCCACTACTCTAAAAATCAGTGTTGTAAAAAAAATTAGGATAACATATTAAATTGCCAAGACAATGTAGCTAATTTAAGTATAATCTGTTGACCTTCAAACAAGTCTTTGCTTTTATATCTTATGACAAAAAACAGTAAGTTGCTTTCCTCCGAGTAACCGACGTCAATAGACACCAAAAATGATATAGGGGTGGAAATGTCCACGTGTATGAATGTAACGGATATTCTACCCTTTATAACGGGGCACGACAGTAAAAAGCACCGTCGTAATAACGGCAATAATTGATAAAGCAATGGCATTACATTGTTGAATGTTGTTTATTAAATGTGTAAAAATTGTTGCGAAAAGATGCGTATTTCCACACTTAAATATACAAATATTGAAAATTTAGAATAGCATATATGTTTCCTAAATTAATATTATGCAATTGCATTATTAATACAATAACGATATGAAGTTTCGATTAAGGCATACATTTCTTATTTAATAAGATATACTTGTATGGCTAAGTTTATGCACCTACCGAAATATATCTATCTACCTTCATTTATTTTCTCTCCAATATATTATTTCATATTATTGTACTTCAGTTTTAGTTGTTCATCATTCCAAGGAAGAACTTAGATTAGTTTTTTTTAATATTATAGTTTATGTTTAAGTCACTAGTAACTAAACTAGTAGAATGAACAGTAAATTACATAAATTAATACAATTTATATTAAAGTGGACTTAATAACTCAATATCAATGACAACCTACACTAGACTTATAATGTTTGATTTCTTGCACCAAATTAGTTGTCAAAAATCTGAGCGTAGGGGACTGGCTAATTCAATTATTTTTTTTCGTTCGTGTTTCGGTTGGGAATACTTATAAGATCTTATTAGCCTGAGGTGCTGACAGATCAGTTGGGCTGTTATTAGCTCTCTAGTCTGGTTACAATGCCCAATGTCAAATATTATAAAAGCAACATACACCTACTCAGATCTAAATGTTTCGTTTATTTTTAGAAAAAAAAATCTATCTATTGGCCAACTTATTTGAATAAATGAAAGAAATGAGTTATTAAGTCTACTTTAAATAAACACAAACTTTTCAAATGTCTTTCTCTCTGTCTCATGTTTTATTAAATGTCTTTTTTGCTTCTTTGTCGCATAAATAAATAGCACGATCTTCAAACATTTACTATTTTGTTAAATAATAAATGCTTGATGAAGCGATTCATTGTTAAATTTAATGTTGCTTGTAATATTTAACCGCTATTTCACACTATTATTGTTTCTCTTGCTTATTGAAACAAATTGTAATATAGAAATTGCATCACCCAAAGTACTTAAATTCAATAAATTCCTGTGTGTCTATCTATACTACATATTATTGTTAAAAGAATATTACAAGCCAAGCATTTTGTTTGGATTATCAAGTTCTTGCATTTTATAATACAACCTTGTTTTGATAAATAATGAAGATTTTGGAGAAAATTAATCCACTAAAAGGCAAGAACATTTGCAATCGATTTTTACAAATAATGTGTATAATAAAAATATATTTTTTTGTTACAAGAATAACGAAGACGCGACTTCTTTGCTGGATTAATAATACTAAGTAAGATAAAAAGAATATGCACAAGGTGAGATTAATATCACCGAGGTAAAAAACATTGCCAAGTGCAATAGCAAAATATTCGAGTAGATATGTATAAATGTGCGTCTAGTATAAGTAGTCTGTTAAAAAATAAACGTTACAATATTATTTTCTGTAGTTTGTGCTAAAGAGAATATCATCTTATTCGCGCTTAGGCGAAATGTAATATTGGAGTACAAAGAAATGACGTAGAAACGAACGGGTCCTTTGTCGATATACGATGTAATACGTACGTATTTATCTTTATTTGTATTAAGCGTTTACATACGTCACCGACCACACAGCCTATAGACGGCTAATGTTTGATTTACCGTATTGAATGCATTCTGGCAACTATCAACTAGGTAAGACGAAGTGGGGTTGCAACGCCGTAATTGGCTAACTCAAGGCCACAGTGAAAGATAGTAATGTACAGAGCATCTGATTGGTCGACACTGATTACCCAATTACTACTCATTGGCGCGTGGACATTTACATCGGAACTATAAGTCAGATGTGTTGACACAAGTCATTCGCCTATGGGCTGTGTGGTCGGTGACATACGTTAACAAAGAGTGTTTTCACGTTCGACTGAATTTGTTTTTTACTGAATCTGTAAAGCGACACTTACAATGTTATATTGTAAGGAGCGAATGTACAAAATGCGCGGTACGACTGTTTCGTAAATAGACAAACTCTATTTTTATTATGACCCAAGTGAATGTGTATATATTAGTATATATTATAAACATTGGTTTTCACTATAGACATAAAAATAAATAGCTGCCTTATACAATATAGGACAATTCCCAACAGTAAATACATCCAAATGAGTAAAACCTTATCAATCTACACGGACCATTCTTGCAAGATAAACTCCATAAATTTGGAGTTTTTTTTGGAGATACTGCTCGTTAACCGATTCGTTATATATCGCGACGCATATTTTCCAAAACTTTTAGTATTGGAGGTGTACAAATATTTCGTAACACGGCTGCCATGTCAAACGCCATATAAGATGATGACATGGTTAACGTGTCACCCGCCATTTTAAATGGGTCTACAATCTACCCTGAATGAAAGTTCAAGGGAGAACCTTTTAAAACACAATTGGAGGGAGATATAATCGATTTAAAAATGACACGACTCCCGTGTCATACGTCATACGTTAAATACAATTATGACACGGCTGCCGTGTCATCCATAACAAATCGGTTAACAAGAATTACTTTGTGTAAATTAATGATTTGTAAACAAAACGTGATTACTACTATCACAATGTTGAAGAGGATACATAATAAGAACTTCGCGTGCAAATATAGGATATGTAGTAAATGTCTTTTTTTTCATCAATGATGTCTACAAGGCTTGAAAACACGTCTAAATAGAAGGTTTCTCAAGCTCACTGTAATACAACAAGCGAATTCTCCCGTTAAGTATTATTAATACTATAATTAAGGGTTATTTTAAAACTAAAATTGCATCTGATATAATTTAAGATCTAGCAAGAGAAAGGCATAATTTTACTGCTTCCATAATCTAAATTACAAGTTTATTAAATGCGACAGTGTATAAACGAACAAAACAGCTACTTGATCTCAAATACTTTCAACTTCGTTTTCAGTCTTAACATTTCAAGTTTTGACAGTCTAATGGTGCAACCAAATGGAATTGTAGTTTTTGCACGAAAGGAGTCCCTCGAGTGCTACGCTATTGACTATAAAATTTAAAAATTGTGCCAAATTACATACTTATATAAAATCTATAAAAAGCTTAGAACCTACTATAAATTATTCGATCAATCTAATCGATTTGCGCTCAATTCAAATGTATCAGCCGAAACTGTAAATGGCATTTTTTATGTTTTGTTTATTTTAACACTCTAGGACTCGTTTTGTGTAAAATACTGCATCATTTGAATTCTGAACGTACGGAAGAAAGCTGCGAATGAAGTCCATCATAATGGCTCTATAATATCTTGAAAAATTAAGGGTATAAACTGATAGAATGCCTAACCCTTCTATTAACTTCCGTTCCGTAAGATCAGATACTCGCCATGTGATTGCTTTTCCAGTTCCCAAATTTAGAATCACAGTTTAACTGTATGATAAGGCATTTTGTGTTATTTTGGAATCCCTATTCACATACTTTTCGACTAAACTCTAATAATTCTAGAATATAATAATTTATTAAAACAATTCTAAACCTGTATCCTAAAATACTGTCCAATCCAAATACTTTTTACCACACACCACTTAAATCATAACAATGCTTAGAGCTGACTATAAGCGTCTAAATTGTGGCCTCTTGTTTTCAAATATTCGATTTATGTCTCAATTAAATACCACTACAACCAAAATGGAAAAAAATCACACGTCCATGTTTACCTGTATATATACCGCGCTGTGTACAGAAGCGCAAACTAGCGACAAACAATCGCTTTGATGTCTTCTCGACAAACCAACTCCTGGCCAACACGCATTGTCATCAAAACAAAATCACAAGGTCATGTTAGTGTTCTTAATGTTTTTCGGTTGTTGTTCGGTTAGTTTTGATTCAATAAGGTACAAAGACGGACCATTGTAAGGAGATCATTAGATAAGCAAACGCAAGCGACAAAAGATTTAGTAACGATTGACAATCGAACACAATTTGACAATTAATTTACTGGACAATATTTTTGAATACCTAAACCATTTGATAAATATTAGGTGACTGGTTAGTTTAAAGCCTGGTTGGTTTTATTATCAATTACGAACATTTGACACAAACATTAGGTCTCGACTGTATGCATTCTTTAAATTGACTACAAAAAAAAGATAAATAAGAAGTAATTCTAGTGGGGAATTTAGTTCACTCAGTTCTTCAACTTCATATAATATTTATAGTAAGTACATAGTTTGTAAATAAATATTAGAGACTATTAATACCTAGGACACGCGTTAGTTATTTAATGCAATTAAAATTCATAATTTCCCAATAAAAAGTACCTATATACTAAAACAATGCATACTGGTTATACAACATGTTATGAACTCCTTACAACTCCATATTTTTATCCTTTTATCCCCCTTCTGAACCCATCTACACTCTTCATGTTTAATGTAACATTACTCAGAAAAAATCATAATAAAACTTTGGCACCGTGACATTTTGTGTTTTAAAGCCAGTGTATGATCAAATAAAAAAACTACTAAATTCATGCGTTACCAGTCACCTATTTAACTTATACTTATTACAATGGGTATATTATAAGTAAAATAGTCGTAATAATAAAGCTGCCTAAGCACAAAAACGTGTAGAAAATTCTATTCTCTCTCTCCTTTGGCGACTCAATTCTATTCAGATCTGTAATATAATTCGTCTTTATATCGAGATTCATCTTTCCTCTGTCGTATCTTTCTAAATTTCTATCTTCTTGTAGTTCTATTGGAAAATCTACTTCATCCGTATCATAAATTTCTAAACTATCACTCTTTAAAACAGCCCCTTTATAAAACGGCGTTACAAATTGAATCCTATTCTTTTGATAATATGGTCCCTTTTTGAACTCATTAGCATAAACTGGCGAGTAGTGTAGCGGTTGAGTTGTATCCACGTTGTTATTTTCATAGTTAAGTTCATCTGATTCATCAAAGGTGTAATTTTGGCTACAGTCGAAATTAAAATTGCTAACACATCTATCTTCATGGTATCGGTTCCGGACTTGCCTTTGATAATTCACTTCAATAGAATCCATTTCGATTTGGAAGTTTTCGTGAGCGATATCGAATGGTTCTTGTTGGATATCCTTTGGCGAGCGTGGCGTGGCGTGTGCTAATAATGCCGCAATTGTGGAGGCGAGAGGCACGATACTGTGGTGCCGCTCTTGCCCGTGGTCCAGGATGTCGTCCGGCGAGCAGATGTCATCCTGGAACACACGCCATCCGTCTTAATTTCATATAATTATCTGTATCGCTCGCAAAAGGATATCAAACAAGATCTGTAACACTCGAAATTAATCAAGCATTTGATTACATAAAAAATAACAATTTTATCTGGTAATAATGGAGTAAAATTAAAAGTTTCTCTTCCGTAGAGTAAAAAAATGAAATCGTTGATGTTATTGAACCATTTTAATTTAGCGCGCAGCACAAGCCTCAAATAAAGTAACATTCTAATCAACAAATTTAAGTTTTATTATAAATTTCCGTATGCTAAGACTGCTAAAAGGCAGTTTAACTGTTAAACTAATCATTACTTTAATTGACAATTATCAATAAAACACAAAGTACCTCAAACAAATTGTACATCAGTAAGAGATATCCTAATGTAGTATAATGGCAAATTAATTGCACTATGTCAGGGTGTCATGAGGATAATAAATAACAGTAACATAAACAGTATACAGGGTTACTTTTAAAGTTCCAGCCAAATTTTAAAATTAGGAACTAAATATTTATTCAGTTAAAAGTGCGTTTTAATTATTATTGTAAAATTACAAGATAATATTTTTTTAAATTACAAGATAATTACAAGATAATATAAATATATTCGTTTAAAAATATCTCACTAAAATCGTCAATTGCATGCACCGAGTCTAGTGAATGAGTCATTTTACATTTACCTTTAATTACCATAGTAATTATTATGTAATCTGTCGCTCTAAGTATATTTTCCCCATCACTTTACATTGGTTAAAATATTTTAAGTCGAATTTTGCGGAATTGAAATCATATAATTTCTATTGCATATTCCATTATGTTACAAGGAATAGTATAATAAAGCTTAAAACTAATTAAAGCATTGTGGACCTTGTCGGGTACAGCAACATATAAAAGCAGAGGATGACTTTTCGACTTGGGAGTATTTTTATAATAGTATCTTTAGCATTGCCTAAATCAGGATTAGCTCAATTCTTGTAATTTGTCCATTGAGATTAATTTTATTATTATTTATATCAACATAAAATTAAAAATAACTGGCCAAAATACAGATGAAAATCACGATTATACCCTAATAAAAATCCAATACCACAAAAATAAAATAAAAAAATCTAATAGGAAATTTAAAGTTGATCCTAATTTTTTAACTAAAATAACTAGTGCTTACCTCTTCCACCCCAATTTTTCGACATGCTTCTAGAAAATTATCGACGTTCCGTCTACACCTTGCCATAGTTAGTTTAGGCTGTAAAAAAATAAAATAATATAGAATATTTAACTAAAGTTCTTAGGGCAAATACTTTTATTACTGTTATTAAGCAATATCCTGTTATTAAACAAATTAATTAAGTAGGAACATTTTCTTTTTCATTATCATTTTAATTGTGAATCAAACAATTTACAACAGTTTAATTGTTACTACGATCGCATGGTGAAACTGCCTGTCGAAATTCAAACGTAAGTTTAATCATAGACTAAATAAAATATTTTCTAAGTTTGACAACGGACTTTAACCAAAGATAAATAGTGTATGTGTGAATATTATGATATACTGTGTCATATACATAGTGTGTGTAATGTTTATTTTTATTGATTTAATATGTTTAAATGGATTTCATATAAAATATTAGCCCTCTGAATTTCTTCTACATATGTTTTACTGTGTTAAATTTCTTACTCTTCATGTGCCTTAATTTTCGTAAAAAGTAGCACCAAGTTTTCGCTTCACGTATTAATATATTGATAACGGTAATTAAATGTAATTTACACAGAGTTCCGTGAAAAAAGTATGATCTCATATAAACAAACACTTTAAAGGCTAGCAATGTCTTACAAGTACTAAATAAATCTTTTAGCACTTGAGCATAGTAATAAAACAGCTTTTTCGTTGGCAGATAGAGTTCCCAACGTGAAGCATAAACGGACAAGTTGACAGCGTAGGATTACTCCTACATTAATGTATGAAGTTAACAAAACCACTAAATTTAATTCGTTTTTTAAATTACATTTGTCATGTAATTACCTATTACCTTGTAATCTAGTACTTGACGAACAAACTTCATCCGATATTTTTGTAGTGAAAACCGCATTGCACGATTTCGTAGCGGGGTAAAATTTATGGATTTACGTGATTGACATTCTAGCAAAGTAAGCCATATTCATACTGAAGCAAAATGTGTTGTTTGTCAAAATTCTTTAGACAGAATAACCTTAGAGGTGACTTCCTAAAAATGCTGACTTGCAGTTAATGCGTAGTAGTCACGTAAGGTAGTGGTTAGCATGGTAGGGTAGAAAGGCTAGTGGAAGGTTAGGGTAGAAAAGGTAATCGAAAAGGAGCAGAGTAGAAAACTTAAGGAAGGATTTTAAAAGGATGACGTTAACAGAGTATTCATGGAAGGATAGTGTAGCAAGAGTAGGGTAGTGGAAAGGGTG
Organism: Apodemia mormo; assembly: GCA_036924255.1. Lineage (NCBI taxonomy): Eukaryota > Metazoa > Arthropoda > Insecta > Lepidoptera > Riodinidae > Apodemia > Apodemia mormo. The sequence continues at coordinate 10,108,613 of JAUPFN010000003.1, forward strand.
GGGCAGGAAGAGAAATAGAAAAGTTCCTTCCATTCTACCCTAAGTATAGTATATGACGCCACAATTGAGTTAGGATAAATTATAGAGTTGGTAAGTAGTGCATATTCTGTATTGCATCACTCACATAAATTACAAGTTACATAGACTGGTATATATCGCGTAAGGGCACGCTGACTGACGTCCCAAAATGCCTTTACATATAAAATTGCGTCAGCGCATTCAATACTGTGTGCCCACAAGTACAAGGGCAGGATACACCGACCACATAGCCCATAGAAGCCTAATACTTGATTTTCTGTACGTAACGCATTCTACCAACTAGCTGAGGTAAGACGAAGTGGGGCTGCCACCCACCGTACTTGGCTAACTCGAGGCCACATTGAAAGATAGTGTTTTACAAAGGACTGATTGGTCGACACTGATTATTTCCGTGTGGACATTTGCATCGGAACTATAAGTCAGATTAGTTGACATAAGCCATTCGCCTGTTACTAGGCGCCTATGAGCTGTGTGGTCGCTGGCAGAATATGAAAGGCAGTAGAAGAGTAGGGTAGGAAGGATAGTAGGAAGCGACGGCTCACGGGCGCACGTGGTTGACGAGGTGTGTATGTGTGTGTGTGTGTGTGTGTGTGTGTGTGTGTGTGTATGTGTGTGTGTGTGTCAGTGTGGGCGGTACTTGCGCGGGTGAGGGCACGTGCACGGAGGCGACGGCGCGCGGGCGCACGTGGTTGGCGAGGTGTGTGTGTGTGTGTGTGTGTGTGTGTGTGTGTGTGTGTGTGTGTGTGTGTGTGTGTGTGTCAGTGTGGGCGGTACCTGCGCGGGTGAGGGCACGTGCACGGAGGCGACGGCGCGCGGGCGCACGTGGTTGGCGAGGTGTGTGTGTGTGTGTGTGTGTGTGTGTGTGTGTCAGTGTGGGCGGTACCTGAGGGCACGTGCACGGAGGCGACGGCGCGCGGGCGCACGTGGTTGGCGAGGTGTGTGTGTGTGTGTGTGTCAGTGTGGGCGGTACCTGCGCGGGTGAGGGCACGTGCACGGAGGCGACGGCGCGCGGGCGCACGTGGTTGGCGAGGTGTGTGTGTGTGTGTGTGTGTGTGTGTGTGTGTGTGTGTGTGTGTGTGTGTGTGTCAGTGTGGGCGGTACCTGCGCGGGTGAGGGCACGTGCACGGAGGCGACGGCGCGCGGGCGCACGTGGTTGGCGAGGTGTGTGTGTGTGTGTGTGTGTGTGTGTCAGTGTGGGCGGTACCTGCGCGGGTGAGGGCACGTGCACGGAGGCGACGGCGCGCGGGCGCACGTGGTTGGCGAGGTGTGTGTGTGTGTGTGTGTGTGTGTGTGTGTGTGTGTGTGTGTGTGTGTGTGTGTGTGTGTGTGTGTGTGTCAGTGTGGGCGGTACCTGCGCGGGTGAGGGCACGTGCACGGAGGCGACGGCGCGCGGGCGCACGTGGTTGGCGAGGTGTGTGTGTGTGTGTGTGTGTCAGTGTGGGCGGTACCTGCGCGGGTGAGGGCACGTGCACGGAGGCGACGGCGCGCGGGCGCACGTGGTTGGCGAGGTGTGTGTGTGTGTGTGTGTGTGTGTGTCAGTGTGGGCGGTACCTGCGCGGGTGAGGGCACGTGCACGGAGGCGACGGCGCGCGGGCGCACGTGGTTGGCGAGGTGTGTGTGTGTGTGTGTGTGTGTGTGTGTGTGTGTGTGTGTGTGTGTGTCAGTGTGGGCGGTACCTGCGCGGGTGAGGGCACGTGCACGGAGGCGACGGCGCGCGGGCGCACGTGGTTGGCGAGGTGTGTGTGTGTGTGTGTGTGTGTGTGTCAGTGTGGGCGGTACCTGCGCGGGTGAGGGCACGTGCACGGAGGCGACGGCGCGCGGGCGCACGTGGTTGGCGAGGTGTGTGTGTGTGTGTGTGTGTGTGTGTGTGTGTGTGTGTGTGTGTGTGTGTGTGTCAGTGTGGGCGGTACCTGCGCGGGTGAGGGCACGTGCACGGAGGCGACGGCGCGCGGGCGCACGTGGTTGGCGAGGTGTGTGTGTGTGTGTGTGTGTCAGTGTGGGCGGTACCTGCGCGGGTGAGGGCACGTGCACGGAGGCGACGGCGCGCGGGCGCACGTGGTTGGCGAGGTGTGTGTGTGTGTGTGTGTGTGTGTGTGTGTGTGTGTGTGTGTGTGTGTGTGTGTGTGTGTGTGTGTGTGTGTGTGTGTGTGTGTGTGTGTGTCAGTGTGGGCGGTACCTGCGCGGGTGAGGGCACGTGCACGGAGGCGACGGCGCGCGGGCGCACGTGGTTGGCGAGGTGTGTGTGTGTGTGTGTGTGTGTGTGTGTGTGTGTGTGTGTGTGTGTGTGTGTGTGTGTGTGTGTGTGTGTGTCAGTGTGGGCGGTACCTGCGCGGGTGAGGGCACGTGCACGGAGGCGACGGCGCGCGGGCGCACGTGGTTGGCGAGGTGTGTGTGTGTGTGTGTGTGTCAGTGTGGGCGGTACCTGCGCGGGTGAGGGCACGTGCACGGAGGCGACGGCGCGCGGGCGCACGTGGTTGGCGAGGTGGCACAGCACCACGCCGTCCGCCAGCACCGGCGCCAGCTCCGACCCCAGCGACATCTTCAGCCGGCTCTCGATTATCTAACAATCCAAAATTATTTAATCTACAAAACTAAACTTTGTCTACTTGTTGCACCGACCACACAGCCTATAGACGGCTAATGTTTGATTTTCCGTATGAATGCATTCAATTCTAGCAACTACCTGAGGTAAGACGAAGCGGGGTTGCAATGCCGTGATTGACTAACTCATGGCCACAGTGAAAAATAGTGATGTACAGAGCATCTGATTGGTCGACACTTTGTCTACTTGTTTGCTACACTAACTCAAACACTACATTTCATTCATAAAAATATATTTATCTGCTTGTTTGCTACACTCACTCAAATACTATATTTCATTTATAAAAATTTACGTTGTCCACTTGTTTGCTACACTAACAAAAGCCATTCACCTGTTATTAGGTGTCTATGGGCTGTGTGGTCACTGGTCGGTGACTTGTTGCTACACTAACTCAAATACTACATTTCTTTTATAAAAATAAACTTTGTCTACTTGTTTGATACACTAACTCGAACACTACATTTCATTTATAAAAATAAACTTTGTCTACTTGTTTGCTACACTAACACAAAAATTTACTTTTCATTTATAAGAATAAATTTATCTGCTTGTTTGCTACACTCACTCAAATACTACATTTTCATTTATAAAAATAAATCTTGTCTACTTGTTTGCTGCACTAACTCAAACACTACATTTCATTAATAAAAATAAACTTTTCATTTCCACAATTTCAGTCACTGAAACACTACATTTCATTTATAAAATTTTTTTTTTACGTGTTTGCTACACTAACACAAATACTACATTTCATTTATAATAATAATAATAATTCACGGGACAAATTACACTTACTGATCTAACCCCAAAGTAAGCAAATTATTTGCTTGTGTTATGGGTGTTAGTCAATGATACTAATACATAGAAATACATATATAAATACTAGAATATATATAATTAACACCCAAACCCGGAAATACAAACATTTATGCTCATTACACAAATGCTTGTCCCCGTCGGGGATCGAACCCGAGCCTCGTTGATTGCATAGTCAGGGTCTCTAACCACTCGACCAACGGGGCCAAGACACACCAAATAAATTTTGTCTGCTTGTTTGCTACATGTACTCAAATACTAAATTTTATTTATAAACATAAATTTTTTCTACTTGTTTGCAACACTAACACAAATACTACATTTAATTTATAAAAATAAACTTTGTCTGCTCATTTGCTACACTAACTCAAACACTACATTTCGTTTATAAAAATAAACTTTGTCTACTTGTTTGCTACACTAACTCAAATACTACATTTCATTTATAAAATAAACATTGTCCACTTGTTTGCTACACTAACTCAAATACTATATTTTATTTATAAAAATAAAAGTTGTCCACTTGTTTGCTACACTAAGGGGGCGTCCACAAATTACGTGTGATGTTTAAGTAGGTGAGGGGGTCGAGTCAAATCTCATCTAATTTTACGTTGGGGAGAGGGGGGGTCTCGGCAAATATCACGCAATTTTTTTTCTGATTGAAACAGAAAAAAATATACTATTTTGGTCCATTATCCAGAGTGTACATGCTTAAGATTTAATCTTATGCGTAATAATAATAATAAATAATAAATATTCACGGTAAAAATTACACTTAATGATCTAACCCCAAAGCAAGCAAATTATTTGCTTGTGTTATGGGTGTTAGTCAACGATACTAATACATAGAAAATACATATATAAATACTATATATATATATATATATATATATATATATATATATATATATATATATATATATATATATATATATATATATATATATATATATATATATATATATATATATATATAATAAACACCCAAACCCAGAAACAAACATTTATGCTCATCACACAAATGCTTAATCGCAGTAATTACGATTTAAGTATTCTATTGTTAAATTGTTATGACATAACTCAGCAATATTGATTACTAGGTAATTTTTTTTTTCTTTTTATAATAAAAATCCAACGCGTTTACCTACATATTTAAGAAACCCAAATTTTGAAAAATCTCACGTGAGATTAGGGGATGGGGGAGGGGGTTGAATAAAATCTCACGACATCTCACCAAGGGGGAGGAAGGGACAGAAAATTAAAAAAACACCTCACGTAATTTATGGACGCCCCCTAACTCAAACAATACATTTCATTTATAAAAATAAACCTTGTCTACATGTTTACACTACACTACCTAAAAAACTACGCTACACTAACTGAAACACTACATTTCATTTACAAAAATATTTTTTCTACGTGTTTGCTGCACTAACTTAAACACTACATTTCATTTATAAAAATAAACTTTGTCTACTTGTTTGCTACATTAACTCAAATACTACATTCATTTATAAACATAAATTTGTCTACTTGCTTGCAACACTAACTCAAATACTACATTTCATTTATAAATATAAACTTTGTTTGCTTGTTTGCTACACTAACTCAAATACTACATTTCATTTATAAAAATAAACTTTGTCTACTTGTTTGCTGCACTAACTTGAATACTCCATTTCATTTATAAAATCAACTTTGTCTACTTGTTTGCTACACTAACTCAAATACTATTTAACTACTTACTACTCATTTACAAAAATAAACTTTGTCTACTTGTTTGCTACACTAACTCAAATACTACATTTCATTTATAAAAATAAACTTTGTCTACTTGTTTGCCACACTAACTAAAACACTACATTTCATTTATAAAAATAAATTTGTCTAGACACAGACATTTCCGGCAGATTTATATTGTCAACAATGGTAAGCTTTAGTAGAAAAGCTGGCGTTATACAATCGAAACTGGTCAACTACTCTAGCTCACTACTGTTTCAGGATAATAAGCTAGTTGACTAAATCTGAAAAACTGTTTAATAATTTACCTTATTAGGGATATTAATAAAAACTATTTATTTTTGTTAAATAAATTACATTTATAATAAAAGTTTTGCGTTTTAAAATTGAAATAAAATGCCGCGAAAACGTTCTGGACACTCATGGCGTCCAAACGACATCACGGCATGGTAATATTTACATTCTTTCTATAAAAATGACAACATCAAGATGACGTTTTACCACGGTGTGACGTAACGCTTCCAAAGTTGCATTTACTATCACGTAATTTTTAGGATGTAAATTCGGCAAAAATAGACATTAAGTCAAATACCTTTTTTGCCGAATTTAAATCCTATAAATATCATTAGTCCTTTGACAACAAATATTTTAGTTTTTTGCTATCATATCATAATTAATCATTAAAAACTACAATATATTCGATATGTTCTAAGTGGTCACAAGCGTATTTCTAAATTTTTGTTTTGAATTTTTGCAATGTTTGGTTTAGAATTGGCTAGAAAAAACTTCTACATATTTTGGTAATTGCATTTTTGAATTGAATAAGTATTGCAATCTTATTATTTAGCATAAGAATTGTCTTTGTCTGCTACCTTAAGCAAATTGTTGGCAATTTTGTTAATATGCTAAGATATCTTACCGTCCTTAATTGTTCCAATAATTCTGACTCCTCTTTCTGCTTGTCGAATTCCCTTTTCATAGTAAAGCTAAGTTTATCTGGCGTAGTGTCTTTGTTCCACGCCATCTTGCCCGGTGGCTTGGGAGCAGCACCTTTTAAGTACGAAACCGTTGTAGTTAATAACTTCACATCGCCGTTCACTGCTTGTCTCGGTATATTTGATCTCAAACTATTGTATCCTAGTGTGTTTGTTGGAGATTTTGTCGGTGAGTTTGGTTTTGTGTACGTTTCTGAACCGTTGACACGTGTGTAATCACAATTGCCATTGACATTATACATTTTGTTAACATTTCTCGAAGGTACAACTTTTTGAACAGGCCTTTTGGTTGGTTCTTCTGTTTTTTCCGTTACACCATTTTGATTTTGAAATCTTCTAGGAGTTGAATGTAGGAGGGGTGAGTTTGGCACGGTGGATGTGTTTGGCGATGAGGTAGTGTTGGAACTGGAAGAGAGTGATCTATTATAAGGTGATACGTTACTGTAGCCGTTGACGGGAGAGTGGGGTGAGGATCTTTGGAAGTGGACTGGACTTTGGTTTTGTGAATGCGGTGAGGAATCCACCTCCGGAGACGGTTGGTCGGTTCGGGGTCGGTAAACATCTTGCTGACGTTGTTGTCTTAAGGCTTCTTTGTATTGTCTGTAATTTATAAAAATACAGTTATTTCTGTACACATAAAACTAGTATAAACACTACTAAGTAAGAAACTATTTATTTTTATTGCTATTTTTGTATTATTTATTGTTATTAGTGATGTTGATTTTTTTAATAATTAAAAAAGCAGACTGATCTCTTACTGGTACTAAATAGTCGCCTTATATAGTAATCTATCAACAACAAAAAGGATACATGTGCGACTTGGAGAAAGGTATGTTAAAAAAGCCTTTGAGCAAGTTACTTTACCCATCTTACAATATTGTTTGTTTTTTAGTTGTTAATACTCTTTTAAAACATCAAAATAAATAGCATTCTAAATTTATAAGCAATCTATACCATTGAGTTTATTAGCATAGCTAATTAATTAATTTAAATATCTACTTTGTCTTTTGACCAATCAAAGAATTACTGAAATATAAATTTATACAATTATATAAATGTCAACTTTAAATATTTGTTTACCACTGTTAATTCATACAGTCTACTTCATGACCTGAACACTCTAAATTCATAGAAATACATTAGTTCGTTCATAACAAAGCTATTGTGTATTTAGCAAAGTTCTTTATTAAAACAGGTTGCTTCAGTTATATTTATTTCTCTACTAGCTGACTCGCGCGACTTCGCCCTAGCGCATGTGATTAATATAATATTTCATACAAACCTTCAACCTCATACCCTTATTTTAACCCCTTAGGGGTTTATTTTTGAGAAAAAAATAGCCTATAGCGGGTCAGCGGTATAGCTGTGAAAACAAAACGGACAGGCACCCCCCGTTTTATCCGCTTTCCCCGTGTTGGTCTTGGGCTCCTTTGAAGAATAGGCCAACTGCAGTTCTGCCAAGCAGGTCGTAATGACGACCGATTGGCTATACGAGTCACTAACATCGTAGCTAATAGGTGGTAGAGTTCTGCATTGTCTCGCTCGAGTCTGGTACCACTGCCTTACCTATTCCTGCCGCAATAGTGTCCATGCTTGTTATTATCGTTTTCCGGTTTGGAGGGTAAGATAGCCAATAGACTTATGCATGTGGCACTGCCATTTCGCCACGATGATAACGAAACACCGTCATAATCCTTGATGTCTATAGGATGTTTTCTGTTTCGATCAGGAGAGCCATGTGCTTGTTTGCTATCTTATAATATAAAAACAACACTTTCGCATTTATAATAGTAGTATGATTTAATATATACGACTTTGACGTAACTATATTAGCCATCAATCATCTAATAGACAGCCAGTTATCTCAAAAGCTGAAAGAACTGACAATAATGCCATACTTTCAAGATTCAATAAAAAATATAATTTCACAGACCAATGAGACTATGACCGGTAGGTAGAGGTATCAAAGAAAACGCCCTTTTTCGGAACTTTGGGAGTATTTAGTACAAGTGAATAAGAGAATCTTTATGATCAGAGTTTATTTCAGAGCACATACCTTGACCACAATCAGAAGCCCCACTCGATTTATAAACATCCAAGGAATCCCAAGTAAAACATTAAAAGAATGCACTTCACGTAACGAGCTCTGGAGGACATTAGCCATTAGCATTGAATTAGTCACAAAATCAATTTATCTGTGCAGGCAGGTACGTTAGATACTAGTTTCATAAGGCAGTCTTAGCAAACGAATTGCAAGAAGTTCTAAAGGTGTCTGGGCTATTTTTATTAATTGTGTAAATGAGCTCCGATTTTTCTGTCTCAAGTGGCTCCCTTACAAGGCCTTAATGCAGAATGAGGTCATCGTCAAGACTCCATATTAAAGTCCAAGCAGTCCTTCAAATTTAGTATGATGAAGAGAGATACAATGGAAGAGGGTATCAGTTACAGAGTCACCATATCACATCACCAAGAGAATATCGGGAGCTGATTATCTACACTACTCAAAAGGACGCAAGTATTCCCATGAGGGGGTAAAAGTTCCAAGGCCTAAGGCAACTGCATTTCAAACACAATTTATTCATTTGCTAGGCTTAACAAGTACTCAGTACTTACGTGTTAAGAGCGGTATTTCCATGATTAAGTCGGTTATTACCTCAAATTAATTAAATATTTTTTAATATACTGAAATTATTACTATTACTATTACTTATTATATTAGTTAGTAATATAAAATTATTTACGTAAAAAGAATTTTATTACCATAACAATGTAAGTATTTTTTGTGCAATATTTTGATGAGCTTTCTCTACTGCTATTCGATTATTTTCGTTCACAATAATCACATTTATTGTGTACAATAAAACCTCTTTACATCTTGTGAGGAAATATATTTCTTTTACAATATTGATACCTACTAAATATGTTCGCTTTCACGAACTATCAATATGAGGTTGAACTATCTTATTTTCTTACTTCGTCGTATTATGATCCTTTATCTTATTATAATAAGGTGCATGAGTTCTAGAAACATTCTTTTTCATGGATTTTTATAAACGGAGTACTTTTTTATCGTCAAAATATTGCTTAAATCTATAAAGCATTGAAAGCAAATACATTGTAGAATCCCCAAGAAAGCTCAAAGAAAAACTATTTACACTATTCTAAATGCAATGTAAAATGCATTTAAAATAGGTAAACTAGCAAGCAGTATTAATTTGTTAAATTATAATACAAACATTTACAAAACATTAACAATACCATAAACCGTGCTGTATAAAATGTGCTAAATGCCCGTGAAAGATGTGCCATGAGTGAATATACCTGTAGGTTTGTTGATGAGCTAATTTACTCTTATCCTCGCCATTGGAAATGTTCCCTTCGGGTGATATACGGAGGCTGAAAGGGACAACACCGGGGGTTAATTAAATAGGGAGAAATAAATAAAAAAGGAGGGTATGATGATGTCAATGACAGAATGATGGAGAAACTGTTTACCTCTGCATCAGCCAATGTAAGAGAAATAAAAAGAATAAATAGTTTTAAAAATATAATAAAACATATTTTACTTTGTTCCTCTATAATAATATATAAATAAAATATAATAAATATAAATGTACTATGTCATTAACTCGTGTCTTTTCACCTTAATCAGAGAGAAGTTTATTATAAGTAAGTGTTAGGTAAGTAAACGGACCGAGTTTTTTTTTCGATAATCACTTATAGAAATTTTCATAATTAATTTATCCGAATGCGTTATTTAACTGATCTATTTTAGTTTTGTGAATAAATAACCGTTTTTTTTTAAGATATCAAGATATAATAATGGGCAAAATGTATAACATTCGGAAAAACAACTACTTTACACAATATCATAATGCTTATTGCAGCGATTTATAATTTTTTGGAGATAAATTTTGACATAAATAGTTGAACATCGAATCATTTTGCAATACACAATAACTGGTTTCATATATTGGCTCATTCTTGAATGTTAAAAACAATACAACAAATACCAGTACAGATGCCATCCTGTAAACTACGTTGGATACTTTAATCGAAAGACAACATTTAAAATTTTTGCAATTCGATGCAATATAAGGAGAGGTCAAATCATATGTCTCAGTTCATTGTTATTTCTAAACTACTCGTAACAAACTATCTAGCCTACCACAAACTATAAAAGTGTTCGTGATTGTATGATTAAAAACTACTGACTCAAATTCATAAGGCTTGCATACATTATTGACAAATCTTAGAATGTCTATTAAATAAAATTATTATAAAGAGTTAAGAAATATAGCCAGACTAATATTACATTATGCAAATTTTTATTAAAAAATTATAGTTCATGATAATTCATGTATGTTTCATCATTACTTAACATGCTTACTCATTTAACTAACAGAGATTTACAATTACTGAGGTCGATTTTGATAGTAGATATTTTATTATTGTTAAACTAGCTGTTGCCCGTGACTTCGTTCGCGCGGACTTCGTTTACTCCGCACAGCTCCTCCCCCGTAGGTGATAGCGTGATAATATGTAGCCTATATGTTGACCCGACCTGTTAGAAATATTCATGCAAAATTTGAAGTAAATCCATGCAGTACTTTTTGAGTTTACCCCGGACATACATTGACTTTCCTACGATTTTATTATATGTATATATGTGTATATATAGATAATAATCTATAAATCGAAAATTAATGTTGGATTTTAGAATGTATACATACACCCTTCGTATGATATAGTATTGTAGGGATTGGTTTACACTTGCCCATCACAAAATAAAACACAATGCGATATAATAACCAAACGTAAGATACTTCTTCGAAAATATACGACACTTTGAAGAATAAAATTGCCCAAAAACACGTCTTTATAAAATTTTAAATAACAGATATACATAATGTCATAAGTTAATACCTAAATTAATTATTACATTAGGTACTCATATTTGTATTCGTACTTTCGTGTAAATTAGTATAATATTTATAAATAATACATTATATGATATACTTATTAAAGAATACAATAATAGTTAGTAAAACAGTAATGTAAATTTGAATTTAAACCCATAAAATGTTAAAAACATTCAAACTACTAGTATATATCAGTAACTAAATTTTATAGCAAAAGTAGATTATTTAGACTTGGATCTCCATAATGTACACCAGCCCTGCGTAATACAAAGTAACAGAAAAATAAAATAGATCTATCGAGAGAATCTAGAAATATTGAAAATACATGTCCTGGCAACCCAGCGCTATTTCTGCATATATAGTAAAAATTTGACAATACCGTTGCGAATGAAATTTTTATAATTTATTTTTATGTTTGCATTATGTTATTCTAAAACATAATTTTCTTTTTGTAGATGTTCTCAAAATTTATCATAGATTTTAAATGTAGTCATAAAAAGCATCATATTTTATTAAAATAATTTCCTCAAAATTATCCTATGGTTTTCCAAAATTTCTACATATAACCTAAAAAATATTTGAGTTTTTTACCCTTTCAACATTCGTTTTCACAATTTTAATTTACTAAATTAGTAGTATCTAACTGAAAATCAATATTCAATATGTTAAGTATTTGTATTACTTTTTATATTGACCTACATAAAACTGTATTGCGAAAGCGCAACGTCATAACAAGTTTTGATATACTAATTATCATATCCTAGTTTCTCTCGTAGATTTCAAATTGCTATTATTTCTATTACTATTTCAAACGTCTTATTTATTTTCAAAACTTACCCCGTTAATATAGGCGTTAAAGGGGCGAGCGGGGTTTCGCTGGACAAAGACTGTGCGCGAGATAACGCTGCTCCCGGTGACAATGTGGATGGTGTACTTGGAGTTGATCGCCCTGAACCTCCTCCAGCTTCACCGCCACCTATAAAATTATCGTTTTTTAACATCCCCATTTTTCCCGTGTTGGTCCCGGGCTCTATTAAAGAATAGGCCAACTGCCGTTCTGTCAAGCAGATCGTAAAAGGCGACCGATTGGCTATACGAGTCACTACCATCTTGGCTAATAAGTGGTAGAGTTCTGTTCTTGCCTCGCCCGGGTCTAGTACCATCGCCTTACCTATTCCTGCCGCAACAGCGTCAGTGCTTGTCACTGTCGTGTTCCGGTTTGGAGGGTAAGTAGCCGGTAAATTTATGCATGTAGCATTAAACCTCGCCACAAGATAGCAACGCACCATTAACACCTTCGGTGACTATAGGCGTTGGTTGACTCTCCGTCAGGAGACCCATCTGCTTGTTTGCTATCTTATGATATAAAAAAACATCAGTTTTTCATGGGACAGGCGAAACAAACCAAACATGAGCTATAGTCATCATTCGAAAGAGTGTAATTAAAATTATGAAAATTATGAATATTTATGTGTAAATTAATAATGAAAATTAATTTACATACAACAATTTATTATTTCGATTCTTCCAGGGAACTATGACTTTAGTGAATTTAAAAGGCGAAAAAAAAAAACACTTCAAAAGCCAGTATCACACAGGCAACTAACATTTACATATGATTCAAACCAAGGATCTCATATACATCCGAACATGTCAAACATTAGAAAAATGCGAAAATATATCGCCATTTACAACTAGTAATTAATCAAAAATAAATTGTAAAGGTCTATATCAACCAGACAAATTAGATACTAGAAACTAGTAATTAATTCAGAACATAAATGTAAAGATCATATCAAGCGACACATATTATAGTAGGTACGCGTAAAAAAACACGGATATTTATTTATGGGTACATAGACTGTTAAGACACAAATTCTTTTATCTTCATAATACCCAGAAGCAAATTCAGGTTAACAGTTTTAATTAAGTCGCTTGCCAACACCAGACTCATTATCGTTTAACCGCGCTATCGGTGTAATACCCATGCCACTATCGACTATGTGACGAGGCTTTTGACTCAGGCAGTCGTCGCGTCGGCAGGCAGGCAGTGGTCGCGTTATCAGACGTCATTGCCACTATTCATTGTATAAAAAAACGTTAGACTTACCATTCGACCATCGTTTATACATGCTATCCGTACAATTGTCGCTATTAACTACGTGACGAGGCTTTTGTCTCAGGGCAGTCAATGATCGCGTTGCCAGACGTGATTCGGAAATGGCCACTATACACTGTATAAATAAACTTTACAATCACCATCGTTCGAGCAACGTTTATCTACGCCATCCGAGCAATAACCGCTACCGACTAACATGACTCAGATTATGCATCAAACATTCAATAGTCGTGTTGCCTGATGTGATTTGATGATTGTCACTATGTATTGTACAAACGCCGCTGTGTATTGTATAAACAAACGTCCGACTTACCATCATTCGACCATCGTTTATCCACGCCATCCGTGCAATATCCGCTATCAACTACATGACGAGGTTTATGCCTCAAGCAGTCAATGGTCGCATTGCCAGACGTGATCTGGTGATTGCCGCTATTCGTCGTATTAATGAACGAGCTGTGTTTAGCCGACCGCCTCGTGTCTTCGACTCGCTTGTGTGCGGGTATCGAGTCCTTGTTCGCCATATTTTCAAGGTACTTGAAGATATGCACGCGCCCGCGCATGCAAATCTGTAAAGAGAATGAACTACATAAACAACGGCACATACATAAATGAGGTCATGATAATCTCAAGATGAAGGAAATACTTGGTTTGAATATACAGGGTAATTCAAAGGTTGAAACTGTTCAGAATTTACGTGTTCGATTTATGTAATAAAAAAAAATATTTAAAAAATTCAACAATTTATTGTTATCAGACACAAAAACAAAACGCATGGGTGTAATTTCAATTACGCAAAATTCGAACTAAAATATTTTAAAGCCTTCAACAAATTAAAGTGATTGGGAAAAATGTACTTGAGTGACAGATTACACAACAGTTACTATCGTAATTATATGTAAATGTAAAATCAACACTGCCAGCATTACCGAGTTCATTCACAGGACTCGGTGCATCTAATTCGTGAATTTAGTGGGATATTTTTAAACGAATATTTTATATCATCTTGTGTAATTTTACAATAATAATTAAAGCGCAGTTTCAATTCAATATTTAGTTCCTAATTTTAAAATTTGGCTGGACTGGATATTTTTAATTTTTTTACTCTGATTCTCTTAAATTTATTTAAAATGGATAGATTCCGCGTCTCTCAAAATCCTCTGTAATAATTTATAGATGTCCCCTAAGTATTTAATTAACGAGGTGTCGAGTACGATTGTCGTATACGTGAAGTAAACACTTTAATCTGATATTCATTAATACGTCCTAATAGAGTAACGGCCGGTTTCCCAAACGCAAATTAATTTTAACAAGCAATTAATCTGTGTTTAGCATAACTTTTAAAACAAATGGTCTGTTAGACACAGAAAACTTGCTTGTTAAAATTAATTTGCGTTTCGGAAACCGGCCATAAGTTGCGCAGGATAATTCTATAATTCTTCTGTATACTAACGGCGTCGCTAAAATGTGAATGTAATTTTTCGTCTTGATATTATAATATGCACTACATTTACCGCCTCCATTAACAAATTGCCGTGGCACATTGTTCGCCTCACTTGTAATATAAATGGATAGCTTGTTAAGAATTAGAACCCTACTCGACTTCCTACATAAGTATTTTTTTATATCATTAGATATCAAACAAGCATATGGCTCTCCTGATGGAAAGAGACAACCGTCGCCTATAGACATCAAACGTGTTAACGGTGCGTCGCCATCTGTGTGGCGGGATGGCAATACTACATGCATAAGTTTACCGGCTACCTTACCCATTGCATGTCTTGCTTCTTCTAATAAAAAACGCAGGTTGCGAAGACTCTTGACAAAATCTTCGGAAAGTGCCTTACCTGCAAACCGGAACACGACATTGACAAGCATCGACGCTATTGCGGCATGAATAGGTAAGGCGGTAGTAAGTACCAAATACTCGGGCGAGACAATTCCGAACTCTACCACCTAGTAGCCACGATAGTAATGACAGGTATAGCCAATTGGTTTCCTCTTACCAGCTGCCTGGCAGAACGGCAATGGGTCTATTCTTCAAAGGAGCTCGGAAAAGGGGGTTTTTGTTTAATCTACTAGAAAATTATAATTATTAATATAAAACAATGTTTTGTGGTCTAAGGATTATCCTTTTCGGCTCAGACCATGAGTTCGACCCCCGAGTCGGGCAAATCTTATAAAAGTATTAGTAAGGTGTTTAAAGTGTTTTCTCGAAAATCCAAATCTCAGAAGCAGCTCGAAGTCCTCTATTGAAATGTTAACGCCCCCGTGCCTCGGACGAGAACGTAGAGGTAACGCCCCCCGGTTATCGCTAGAAATATACGATAATCGTTATCAAGTTAATAAAATCCGGCGATGAGGATCACCACCCATTTTGCCAACCGACGAAACAGTGAATCGTGGAGAAACTGGAAAGTCTATAAACATTCGGTTCATTCTGCCTACCATACAATGGAATCAGCGCGATGATATTTAATGTAAGTATACACATAAAACAGGGCAGCAAACCGAATACTACTTGTCTTGATTACATATCACAATAAACATAACACAGTTACAGAGATAAAGTTAAATAAAATCTAGTTATAAATCCAGGACACTTACTGTAGTAGGTGGAGAGACTAGCGGATTATTATCCAGGTTGAGGGTGATAATACTCGACATGTTACGCAGCTCGAGGGGCAGCGACGAGATGCAATTGCAGCTCACGTCCAAATGTTCCAGTCGGAGGTATGTTATTTCTGCGAATACAATTATATTTTTTATTAACGTGAAAACTTTGTCTAAAAACAAATAAACCTCAAGGGTTAAGTGTTTAGCGACCCTAATATGATTACACAATCGATGGAGTGTGGTATGGACTTGGAGTAGATTTGGGTTGCAGCGGGGCTAAACATATGACTCGAATATAGGTCGATCTCTGTCGTTTAATACGTGGCCGCTAATCCAGAGCTCAAATAAACTAGGCTACAAAAACAAACACTAGAAATATGAACTCGCTATGAGTGAACTAACCCAAATAACGAAACTAATGGCATTCTAGGACAGCCTTAACAGGAGGTAGAACACACGTTATTAAAATACAAATCTATATATTAATATGTAAAGCAAAAACTTTTTACCCATTTATAAGACAATTACGCGAACGGAGGATTATGAAATTTAGCAGTCAAAGTTTAGGACTGCGTAAACCTAATATCTATAGATATAATAAAATCGTAGGAAAGTCAAAACTGTACATTGAATATTTTTTTAAAAGAATACTTGGGGCGTGATCTATAATCGATATCGAAGCCAAAAATATAATTTTTAGAATTTTTGTCTGTTTGTCTGTTTGTCTGTTTATCTGTTTGTCTGTATGTCTGTATGTCTGTTTGTCTATATGTATGTCCGGGGTAAACTCAAATAGCACTGCATGGATTTACTTCAAATTTTACATGAATATTACTAACAGGTCGGGTCAACATATAGGCTACATATTATCACGCTATCACCTACGGGGGAGGAATAAAATAATTTGCTGACTTTAGGGTTAGATCAGTCAGTGTAATTTAACCTGTGAATATTTATTTATTTATTTAACTAGTAATCTCGATGTTAGTGACATATGTTGAGTCCATCTTTCGCCTTTTAAGAACTGCCTGGCAGAATGGTAGATGGTATATTCTTAAAAGACGGGGAGAGGGGGAAAGGTTTAACACACTCTTGCCTCGAAGTAGCTATATATCTATAAATATGTATACATATATATTTACGGATGTCACTTCAATTTTATTCAAAGTGAAAGAAGATGTGGTAAGTATGTAGAAGTATTGTAAATTACAGCCAATAGTTTTTCAATCACTATAATTTTGTATTAATTTTACAGTAAACCAAATAACAGAATGACAACCAATCCATCCGACCGTCAGATATTTTCTTAACGTCGCCTCGCCGTCACAAGTATTCTTTTTTATAGCGCTCGATGTCATAGACTACAACAGCGGCGCGTAACAGTATTGTTACGAATAATCTAGAAGCGTGTAGAGTTGGAGCGCGGGCGCGCTAACTATGTATCTAGAAAACTCCTGTTGACAAACAAGTTGACGTGGGCTATGCCATAATGGACTTTGTGGGATATGGCATAAGGTTGTAAATAGCGTGTACTAGGATTTATGACTCATAACATGTTTACGATAAGAAGTGATTCATTGTTTCCCGATACATTTAGATTTTTCTGGATTCAGCTAGGACTTTCCCCTGCCTATAAATACAGAGATGTTGACAAACACAGAGTCAGTTTTTATCAAGCGATCGAGAGCGATACATCAAGTGAACAGTGCGAAGTGAGAAGTGTTTTATTGTGTAGTGTTCTAAGTTCAGTGATAGTACAGCAAGTGACTATTGTGTAACGTGTATTTTAGTATTACGTTGTGTTGTGCTGTGTAAATACACGGATTTAATATAAGTGGTGTTTTTCTACAATTGCGAACCAGAGTACGTAACAGTATTAACAATTATACATGAAGCAATATAAAACTGAATGGAAATAATCTGATTGTGCTACGTACTACGTTTACTAGGTGGTAGAGTTCTGCATTGTCTCACTCGGGTCTGGTACCGCCGCCTTACCTATTCCTGCCGCAATGGCGTCAGTGCTCGTGCCTGACTTGTTTTGATTTGGAGGGTAAGGTAGCCAGTAAACTTATGCATGTGGCATTTAAGGCTTCGTCACAAGATAACAACGCACCATTAACACCTTTGTGTCTATACGATCGAACATGAGCCCCGTCGATTGCTTAATCAGGGTCGCTAACCACTCGACCAACGGGGCGGTTAATTTAAGATACGTTTCCTGCAAAAACTTCCAAGTTCCAAATCGTATAATAATTAATGCGCGTTCTTTGTAATTGTATCTAGGTACTAAAATTAAATACGGATGTATAATATTTACTTTAACCTTCAGTTTTTATATTGAAAGCAGGGGTAACAAAAAATTAAGGTTGGGCATACCAACCACACTAGTGTGCGTGGCTTGATTACTGTAAGTACACAAGTGACACTCGTTGACATTTCACACAAGCAGATTTTTGTGAGGACATTTTTAAGAGGGCGTCAGAGGACACCGAGACGCGTGCAGGTGAGGAACCCGCTAGTGTTGCCAGCACGTCATTGTCATCAAGCACAGCCCCTACCGATCTTTCTGTCATCCTGGCAGCTATTCAACAACTGCAGCAGCATCAACACCTTCAGGAACAACAACAACTAAAGCTACAGGAACAACAACAAGAAAAGCTACGGGAACAACTTCAGCAGCAACAGCAGGTACAGGCACAACAATAAGAAAAGCTACGGGAACAACTTCAGCAACAACAGCAGGTACAGGAACAACAACAAGAAAGGCTACGGGAACAGATCAAGAACCATTTATCTGGTTTTGATGATAAATTGACTGTTATCTTGGCACAGCAAGACCAGCTTAAAAGCGATGTGGGCCTCGTCAAGCGTGACATGGTGTTGAGAAGAGGGTTGATCACTTAGAGGCCAGCTGCGACAAAATAAGTGAAAACGTGGACCAACTGGAGAGGGAGGTCATGAAAATGAAGATCACGGGAGTTAAGTCGGGTGCTGCCATTACAAGCTGCTCTCACCAGGTGGGTCCTCGGGTAAAGGTACCCACTTATGATGGTCTTACGTCATGGAGTGCGTACCGCACTCAGTTTGAAATAGCAGCGAAGGCCAGTGCTTGGACAGATGAACATTGCCTAACAGCTCTGAGCACGGCGTTACGGGGACAGGCGCTCTCTGTGTTGGATGCAATGCCTAAAGAGTATCAGTTCACTGATTTGATGGAGGCATTGGAAGCTCGCTACGGTAAGCGTCACTTGGAGCATGTTTTCCGTGCCCAATTAAAGGACCGTGTACAGAGGAGCGGCGAGGGACTTCAACAATGGGCCGTCGAAATTGAGAAGCTTGTAAGGAAGGCGTATCCTTCAGCCGACGCTAACACAGTTAATAACACCATCGTCCAGGCGTTTATTGATGGAATTAGAGACCTGGAAGTGCGTGCTACTGTTCGCCTTCAGCACCACGTGACAATGAAGGAGGCTTTGGCTCATGCGCTGGAGGTTGAAGCTGTTCGCCACGAACCTCGAGCACATAAAGTACGCGAGGTTACAGAAGTTGTGGCTCAAACAAAGGAAGTGGAACCTAGGAGACTGGGCCCCATGTGCTACGCCTGCGGTGGACGTGGGCACATTAGAGTTAGCTGCCCAGCCAAACCTATGGCTACAGGTTCCATGAATTGGCGACAGCAAGCGGGAGGAAACTCAGCAGCTGAAGAGAGCAGGCACGTCAAACAGCCTGTTGAACCAGCAGAGAAACGAGTAACAGCTAGGAGCAAACGGCAGGTGCTGGCTGGACGAGAAACAGCCCCAAAAGTTGACATATCCCAGGTGTGCGACGGCAACAGTTTATCCATTAAGGGAGTGATTAATGGCAAGAACTGCAGCTTAACGTTGGACACTGGAGCTACACGAACTGTGGTGCGACCAGAAGTAGCTGACAATGGCAACCTGAGATTGAGGAATTTTGGGCAAAGCAAGCTTCTGTCTGTCACAGGTCAGCCAATACCCGTCTTCGGTGAAGCATCTGTAGTGATGCAAATAGGCGACGAGGATTACACTCACGACGTCGTAGTGGCCGATATTATGGATAACTGTGTACTTGGTTTAGACTTCATGAAGAAGAATGCCTGCAAGATTGATTGCAAAACAGGAGTTTTCGTATGTGGGCTAGTAGAAATTTTCATGGATGGGGGATCAAAAGGAAAGGTAACAGTGGCCAGAAGAACCATCTTACCTTCAAGATCGAAGACATTGGTACGCGTGAACTTACCAGCCAGTTACAAAGGCCGGGGTAATAGGAGTGTGTTAATTGAGGACAATGGAGCAATTCCACACTGTATTACGGGCCGAAGTTTAGTATGTGACAAGGGCTTGGCAGCGGTGCAGATAGTCAACCTGAGTGACAGTGATGTAGTGCTTAAAGCAGGCGATGTTGTAGGACAAAGTGATGAAGTTATGACGTTAAGGAAACTGACATTAACAGGAAGTACAGCATCAAGAGACGTACCACAGGAACTCAAGGATTTGGTGAACAAGTGCAGCTACCTTACCACGTCACAACGGCAGCAGGCTAAGGATCTACTTTCACGTTATGCCAACATTTTTTCTAAGACTGATAGAGATATAGGCAGAACATCTATAGTCAAACATAAGATTGACACTGGAAATATGCAGCCTATAAAGCAGAAAGCTAGACGTGTCCCTATAGCCAAAGAGAAGGAGGTACAGGAGATGATAGATGAAATGAGAAGAAGCGGAGTTATAGAGCAATCTTCTAGTCCATGATGCTCTCCTGTAGTGTTGGTTAAGAAGAAAGACGGGTCTACACGTTTCTGCATCGACTATCGTCGGCTCAATGAAGTCACCAAAAAGGACAGTTACCCACTGCCTCGGATAGATGACACTTTGGACACTCTGGCAGGCATGTCTTGGTTCTCAACTTTAGATTTAAAATCTGGGTACTGGCAGGTTGAACTTAGCCCTAATGATAAAGAGAAGACAGCATTCTCCACAGAACAAGGATTATGGCAATTTAAAGTAATGCCGTTTGGATTATGCAATGCGCCGGCGACTTTTGAAAGATTAATGGAATGTGTCCTAGCAGGACTTGTAGGCGATGCCTGCTTAGTGTATTTAGATGACGTAATAGTCGTAGGAAAAGATTTTCAGCATCATCTGTACCAACTGGAAAGGATTTTTAACAAAATACAAGCTGCAGGGCTAAAGTTGAACCCAAAGAAGTGTCACTTATTTCGAAAGGAAGTCAACTATCTGGGTCACGTGATATCACAAAACGGCGTACAGACAGATCCTGAAAAGGTTAGTGCAGTACAGAAGTGGCCAACACCCAGAAACAAGACCGAAGTTCGCGCATTTCTAGGACTATGCTCTTACTACAGACGTTTTGTGAAGGGATTTGCTGAAATAGCAAAACCGTTGCATCGACTCACTGAAGAAAAGAAGAGTTTCGATTGGAATGACATGTGTCAACAAGCTTTCGATGAACTTAAGAAGCGTTTGTGTGAGTCACCAATTTTGGGCTATCCTGATCGGAAAGGGGAGTTCATCGTAGACACCGATGCAAGTAACACTGCAATTGGTGGTATCTTATCACAGAAGCAAGGTGATCAAGAAGTTGTGATAGCCTACTTCAGCAAATCATTGTCGCGGCCGAAACGAAATTATTGTGTTACAAGAAGAGAACTATTGGCAGTAGTGAAGACCCTTCGACACTTCAAGAAGTATCTGATTGGGCGACCCTTCAAGCTGCGTACCGACCATGCTGCTTTGAAGTGGTTGTTACAATTCAAAGACCCGGAAGGCCAAGTAGCTCGCTGGATTGAGCAATTGCAAGAGTTTGACTTTAACATAGAACATCGCAGTGGAAGGTTTCACTCGAATGCAGATGCGTTATCACGACGACCTTGTGCGGAAGATTGTAAACATTGTGTAAGGATGGAGACGAAGGGAAGGGTTCAAGTACTACGAGCTGAGCCTACGGATGACAGGTGGGAAACTGATGAGATGCGTGAGGCCCAGTACGAAGATAGAGATTTGCGGCCTCTAATAGATTGGAAGAAGCAAGACACGGGAAAGCCCGAATGGCAGGAGCTGGCTCCCTTCAGCGCCATTACGAAAAGTTATTGGGCGCAGTGGGAAAGCCTTGTGTTGCAAAACGGCTTACTGTACCGCAAATGGGAAAAACCTTCAGAAAAAGAACATCATCTACAGTTGGTCGTGCCAAGAAAACATATCAAGGACGTACTACGTGAGTTGCATGATGGGGTTTCTGGGGGACATCTTGGAGTACGACGAACATTGGTAAAGGTACGAGAGCGGTTTTACTGGTTGAATTGCCGAGAAGATGCGAGAATTGGTGCCGAAAATGTACGTCATGCTCAGCAGTGAAAGGTCCGCAGGTTAGAAGCCGAGGCAACCTTAGACTATACAACGTGAGAGCCCCCTGGGAAAGGATAGCGATTGACGTGGCTGGGCCATTTCCTAAGACAGATAACGGAAACAAGTATTTTATGGTCGTGATGGATTACTTCACGAAATGGCCGGAGGTGTTCGCAATCCCTAATCAGGAAGCCACGACGGTTGCTGAGAAATTAGTCAATGAAGTTATATGCAGATTTGGCGTTCCGCTGGAGATTCATTCAGACCAAGGCAGAAACTTTGAATCTAATGTATTCCAGGAAATGTGTAAATTATTAGGAGTGTACAAAACAAGAACAACACCTTATCACCCGCAATCTGATGGAATGGTCGAACGATTTAACCAAACTTTGGAAAGACACTTAGCCAAGCTGGTAGAAGATCACCAAAAGGACTGGGATAAATACATACCTCTGTTCTTACTGGCTTACCGAACAGCGGAACATGAAAGCATAAAAGTGACGCCAGCCTATGCCAACTTCGGCAGACAGTTACGTATACCAGCAGACTTAATGACTGGAGGCCCGCCACCGAATGCAGAGACCCAATTAAGTATACCGGAACATGTTGAAGACATTCGTGAGAGGTTCCGCGATATACACTCGTTAATAAGTGAAAACGCGTTGGAATCAAGTCAGCGGATGAAGACCAGATACGACCGAAACGCCAATCATAGAGGTTTTCAGGAAGGATCTCTTGTTTGGCTACATAATCCGGTTCGACGAAAAGGAAAATCACCAATGTTACAGCGACGTTGGGATGGGCCATACAAAGTAATCACACGGATCAATGACGTAACCTACCGAGTGCAGAAGCAACCAAGAGGGACCATGAAGATTGTTCATGTTGATCGATTAGCCATCTATAATGGAAGTAATGATGTTCGGGACGAACATAACTAAGAGGGGGGTAGTGTTACGAATAATCTAGAAGCGTGTAGAGTTGGAGCGCGGGCGCGCTAACTATCTAGAAAACTCCTGTTGAC
Organism: Apodemia mormo; assembly: GCA_036924255.1. Lineage (NCBI taxonomy): Eukaryota > Metazoa > Arthropoda > Insecta > Lepidoptera > Riodinidae > Apodemia > Apodemia mormo. The sequence goes on from JAUPFN010000003.1 coordinate 10,131,878, forward strand.
AAACAAATAGTTGACGTGGGCTATGCCATAATGGACTTTGTGGGATATGGCATAAGGTTGAAAATAGCGTGTACTAGGATTTATGACTCATAACATGTTTACGATAAGAAGTGATTCATTGTTTCCCGATACATTTAGATTTTTCTGGATTCAGCTAGGACTTTCCCCTGCCTATAAATACAGAGATGTTGACAAACACAGAGTCAGTTTTTATCAAGCGATCGAAAGCGATACATCAAGTGAACAGTGCGAAGTGAGAAGTGTTTTATTGTGTAGTGTTCTAAGTTCAGTGATAGTACAGCAAGTGACTATTGTGTAACGTGTATTTTAGTATTACGTTGTGTTGTGCTGTGTAAATACACGGATTTAATATAAGTGGTGTTTTTCTACAATTGCGAACCAGAGTACGTAACAGTATTAACAATTATACATGAAGCAATATAAAACTGAATGGAAATAATCTGATTGTGCTACGTACTACGTTTACTAGGTGGTAGAGTTCTGCATTGTCTCACTCGGGTCTGGTACCGCCGCCTTACCTATTCCTGCCGCAATGGCGTCAGTGCTCGTGCCTGACTTGTTTTGATTTGGAGGGTAAGGTAGCCAGTAAACTTATGCATGTGGCATTTAAGGCTTCGTCACAAGATAACAACGCACCATTAACACCTTTGTGTCTATACGATCGAACATGAGCCCCGTCGATTGCTTAATCAGGGTCGCTAACCACTCGACCAACGGGGCGGTTAATTTAAGATACGTTTCCTGCAAAAACTTCCAAGTTCCAAATCGTATAATAATTAATGCGCGTTCTTTGTAATTGTATCTAGGTACTAAAATTAAATACGGATGTATAATATTTACTTTAACCTTCAGTTTTTATATTGAAAGCAGGGGTAACAAAAAATTAAGGTTGGGCATACCAACCACACTAGTGTGCGTGGCTTGATTACTGTAAGTACACAAGTGACACTCGTTGACATTTCACACAAGCAGATTTTTGTGAGGACATTTTTAATTGTTAATTGCTTAGAAATACTCTCTCTGGAGGTATATACTCAAAGGGTAATCGATAGTAAATAGAAACACATATAAAAATTCTGAAATATATTTAAACAACACCCATACCTAGAAATCAAACATCTAAAAATTCGTTGCATTTGTTGTAACAGCTGTCTTTATATATGCAAATATAATTACCATTATGGCTTCTATTACATAATTCAATAGACAGTACTGCTATTTAAAATACCGAGTTGTAATTAAAATTACGATTTCACGAATCTTTACATGGATTCTCTTAAAATGTGCTTTCACTTTTCTAAATAACATTAGGACATTCTTCTTCGTCATTCTAGGCATCGCCATATGGTGCACGTTCCACGTACCCGGACAAAGAGGTTCGAATCCACATTTTTCATTCGAACCGCAAGGGACTGGAAAATGCTTCTTGAGTCTGTGTTCCCCGTAAAGTACAATCTAGGGATCTTCAAAAGAAGAGTGAACAGGTACCTTCTAGGGAAGAGTGTTCCATTTTAGGCCGCATCTTAGCTTACCATCAGGCGAGATCGTGGTCAAGCACTTCCCTATCGATTATAAAAAAGGACTCGCAAACTAGTATCATCTGTATTTTTTTTTTAATATTTGTTTTTGTATAATGTATATGTAGATATGTATACCGACACGCCCACATTGCAAATGAGAGTAGAGAAAGGTGAAACGTATCCACGTTTGCCTATGATATCCATGATGCGTCAAGTGCGACCAACCTATCCTCAAATCGGGTACACATCAAGTCCCGGGCACGTCATGTTTTCGAGAAACTAGGTGGAAGAGTTCTGCAACGTCTTGGACGGGTCTGGTACCAAAAGCTTACCTATTCCTGCTGCAATAGCGACATTGCATGTCACTATCATATTCTGATTTGGAGGGTAAAGTAGCCGATATACTTATTTATGTGGCATTAACACCCCGCCACACGGATAGCAACACATCATTAACATCTTTGGTGACTATAGGCGATGTCTTTTTCTATTAGAAGACCCATCTGCTTCTGCTTGTTTGCTATCTTAAGACTTAAAAAAGAAAGATAAACCGAAAAACTTATTTAGAATTATTTGCTTGAATCAAGAATCGAACCCTCGTTATTACATGATCCATTGTATAAGAGAAAATAAATATAATAAATGTATCACCTTATACCTATGTAAAGGTAGCGAAACGGCCAGCCACATATTTTAACTAACGTGTAGAGTTTGTTGAGTTAGAATCTTGGTCTACATGAAATCTGATAAATTTTTGACATCGCGGGCATTGAAATTTTTTGTTGGAATTTCACTTCTTTTTGTAAATTTTTTATATAAAAAATATACACGTATTATTTCATTTGTAATAAGAAGTCTATACCGAAATTCATTCATTTGTCTCGCCCGGGTCTGGTACCACCGCCTTAACTATTCCTGCCGCAATAGCGTCCGTGTTAGTCACCGTCGTGTTCCGGTTTGGAGGGTAAGGTAGCCGGTAAACTTATGCATGTGGCATTAGACCTCGCCAGAAGATAGCAACGCACCATTAACATTTTTGATGTCTATAGGCGATGGTTAACTCTTTCCATCAGGAGACCCATCTGCTTGTTTGCTATCTTATGATATAAAAAAAGTCAACGTGTTAGTCCGGACTCCCCTTGAAGAACAGACCATGTCTCATTCTACCAGACAATTCACAAGTGGCAAACGATTGGCTACGCGAGTCACATCCATCGTGGATACTAAATGGTAAAGTTCTGCATTGTCTCGCCCGGCAGGCGTATCACCTAACATTTGCAATCCGCCAGCGATCACGTATGACTCTTAAACGTAACGAAAAAATCATCAAAAACGTCGCCAACTACTTGCTGGTCACTAGATGCACATTTTGCAATGTTACAGCACTAAAATAATCAAGTGCCACCAATATACAACTTATACAAAGCTATTATGTGCCTTGCAATAACTAAACTCGCATGCGAAATTACGATAATTTTGCATGCGAGTTACGTGATAACCCCGCAGATCTGGTTCCTCCTGTCGCAATAGCGTCAATCCTTGTCACTGTCGAGTTCCATTTTGGAGGGTAAGGTAGGCAATAAGCTTATGTATGTGGCATAACGACTCCGACACAAGTTTAGCAACGCACAATTTACATATTTAGTGTCTATAGTTGATGGGTGTCTCCAACAGGAGAGTCACCTGCTTGTTTGCTATATTCTATGGTGTAAAAAATTATGTAAGTTTATGCAAATCCTGAAAATAAGCAAACGTTTAGATTTGCGTGAACAGCAAGTTTTGATTAGATTCAAATACAGGTCAAACCAATAAAATCGGGTAAAAATAACAAAAAAATTTCAAACGAATCTTCCTAATTATATTCTGATGTAGCTAACCTAAATTCATGAATGTTTTCGAATACCGTCTCCAGAAGAACATCTACGATTTTCTGAAGATTATGATCTAATAGTTGGCAACCTACATATATATACAGGTTGACTGGTAAAATACAGTAAGTATCTATACATATCTATACATATAATAAAATCGTAGGAAAGTCAAAACTGTACATTGAAGATTTTTTTAAAAGAGTACTTAGGGCGTGATCTACAATCGATATCGAAGCCAAAAACATAGTTTTTAGAATTTTTGTCTGTTTGTCTGTTTATCTGTTTGTCTGTATGTATGTCCGGGGTAGACTCAAAAAGTACTGCACGGATTTACTTCAAATTTTGCATGAATATTACTAATAGGTCGGGTCAACATAAAGCCTACATATTATCACGCTATCACCTACGGGGGAGGAGCTGTGCGGAGTAAACAAAGTCTATGCAATCAATCATATCTCTTTATTGTGCCTACACTAAAATGTACACATGCAAAAGATAAAACGTATACAATTTATCGGTCTAATCGCCTTCAGCGGTGTCTACCGAACAACCGCAGGGTAAGGATTACTCACAAAGGAAAAAAATGCAAGTTGTTGCAATTTTAGTTTTTTTTTTTTATATTATAAGATAGCAAACAAGCAGATTGGTCTCCTGATGGAAAGAGTCAACCATCGCCTATAGACACCAAAGATGTTAATAATGGTGCGTTGCTATCTTGTGGCGAGGTCTAATGCCACATGCATAAGTTTACCGGCTACCTTACCCTCCAAATCGGAACACGACAGCGACAAGCACTGACGCTAGTGCGGCGCTAAGACGGTGGTACCAGACCCGGGCGAGACAATGCAGAACTCTACCACCTAGTAGCCACGATGGTAGTGACTCGATAGCCAATCGGTCGCCTTTTACGACCTGCCTGGCAGAACGGCAGTTGTCCTATTCTTCAAAGGAGGCCGGGACCAACAGATGATTTGAATTTTAGATGATTTTAGATAGTACCAAACCAATATAGTATGCAATCTATTTACAATAGTAAATTACTTACGTAATGGCAGCAATCCCAATTGATTATTACTAAGGTTCAAACATCGTAGTCCGACGCAATCGCCCAGGGTCATCGGAACTTGTGTAAGTCTATTGTTAGCGGCATCCAGTTCTGCTAATGAAGTCATTTTGCCGATTTCCTTTGGGAGCGCTATCAGCATGTTGTCTGGCACCAACAAAACTTGTAGCGGCATTAAGCATACTTCACGTGGAAGCTCCGTGAGCTGGTTGCAACTGTAAATGAAATTGCAATATTCTAATATACATATAGAATAGGACATAGATAGGAAGACATAAGATATTATACATGGGGCACGCTAAAATTTTTGCACTTCTAGCTAATCGGAACTATTTGAATTTAGAATGTTATATATATTTTTAAAACGTTGCAGCCTTCTTAGTAATAAAAAAAAAAACAATTGGCGGGAAATGATTTGTCAATTGTTTTTTTTATCACACATCAAAGTTGTACGTCCGCAACGAAAATGGAATTAAGTCGAAAAGATTTTAGAGCGATGATTTTTTATGATTTTAAAATTTCATTTTCTCCGCAAGACTGTGCCGCTCGTCTTCAAAATGCTTTTGGGACAGAAGAACCTTGTTTGAGCACCGTGAGGCGATGGTTTGCTGAATTTGAGAGAGGTCGAGTTTCTTTACATGACGAATTTCGTGAAGGGCGGCCTTCAACTGCCGTAAACGAAAATGATGTGGCTACTGTTAAGCGGTTAATTGAAGAAAACCCCCGGATTACCTATGAGACAATTCGAGAATTATTGGGGATTGGTATGAGCCAAATTCAGAAAATTTTACACGAAGAATTGAAAGTTTGGAAACTTTGTTGTCGTTGGATCCCTCATGAACTGACAGCGGAGCAGAAGCGGGCTCGTGTGGAATGGTGCTCACAGATGCTACTGAAGTACGACCACGGACACTCTAATGCTGTTTATGAAATTGTCACAGGAGACGAAACGTGGATTTATTATTTTGAACCCGAAAAAAAGCAGCAATCTTGTGAATGGGTGTTTGAAAATGAGAACAGGCCAACAAAAGTGAGACAAGCGAGAAACGTTAGTAAAAAAAAATGATCGCGTTTTTTTCTCAGCTACCGGTCCCATCTGTACAATTCCACTTGAAGATGAAAAGAGTGTTAATGCCGCACTCGGCATTAACACTCTTTTCATTTTCAAGTGGAATACCACTGTATTTTACCATTTGTTTACCCAGGGTGTTAGAAAAAGTTCGCGAAAGACGACCCAAAAGCCGCATTCTCCTACACCATAATAACGCTTCTTCACACACGGCCAACAAAACAAAGTCATTTTTAGCTTCCGAAAAAGTACATCTCGTCACTCATCCTGCGCAAAGCCCCAACCTAGCATACCTACTGTGATTCAAAATCAAAGATTTGATGAGAGGTTTTACTTTTACCAACTCCGAAGAGGCAGTGATAGCGTTCAATCAGCACGTAGAAAATATGCCTTCAGATCTGTGGTTCTCCTGTTTTAAAAATGGTTCGATCGCATGAAAAAATGTTTGAAATGTAAAGGAGATTATTTTGAAAAGCAATAAACATAATATTTTGGTTATAACATGTTGTTTTTTTAAGTTACGCAAAACTTATAGTGTGACCTACGTAATATACGAGTATCAATACATATTACGACAATATGAGTGGCGCATCTGCGTCTGCGACCGTTCCCCCTACCCCCATGTATCCAGGGCAACAATGTTGTTACCACCGATTAAAAAACACTACAACCGACTTCCCAAAAAAGAGGAGATTCTCCATTCGAATGTTAATATTTTATATTAATTTTTGGACAGAACTCCAACATTTATATGGATTGTAAATGGGTTTGTTTACGGGGTTGTATTTTTTGTTTGAAAAAATATGCTTTCCTTATGCTCTTACATAATAATTCTGGTAAAGATTTGATTCAAGCTTCCAGAGGTAAAAAAAGGTTGGTAGTCTGTTGTTCCAGTTATGATGCTTTTAAATTACTGCATATTTACTTAATATTTATATGTGATATTAAAATCGATGTGTGTATGTATATATTTCGTAGTAGTTGCAGCGTGCAGCCTACAGCATTATAAAAGTTTTTAGTGAAAACCGCGGGAAGAAGTCATTTCTCTGGAATAAAAAGTAGCCTATGTGCTATTCCAGGTTATCATCTACCTGTATGCCAAATTTAATTTAAACCCGTTAAGTAATTTTTATGTGATTGATGAACAAACATCCAAACTTTCGCTTTTGTAATAGCATAAAGGTGGATTTTAAAATCGCTAAAGTAATTTTAATGGAACTTTAAGACAATCTTCAGATTAGTCTAGCGAGTAATCCTGTGAAGTCTGAGAATGACTAAATCAACAAAGTTTTTTGACGTGACAACGTCTTATAATTCGATAGAGCTGGCTGCACGCACGAAAAAACATGACTCATGCGGCGTTACCTCGCTCTGAGGCGTTCCGTAAAATGCTACCATTCCATTATTATTTTCTTAAGACGTTGTCACGTTCAACTATCATCTGTAAACCAACTTTACAGACAACCGATTTTTTTTTTTTTTTAGTTTTTCAGTATCAGTTTCAAACAAAGAATAATCCTTATTGAGGACTTAGTAAGATACAATATTAAATGGGAGCCAAATGAATAACTTTCCTAAGTATCTAATCTTCTTAGGTGCAAAGTCGACGTAACGAAAGTTCGTTCAAATCCAAACTTAGAACACTTTAAAAGTGTTAAATGTAGAAACGCATTCAGTAAATACAGACGCTTATGCTCTATTTTTAAACGCGGTAGTGGCACACCATACTTTTTGATATATGTGGACATAGTCATTTGTGATTTATACGAGTATTTTGATAAATTTCTAGATAAAAGATACATGAGTTATATCAATCGTTTTTAATGAACCATATAAGATAAATTATAAAAAAAATATTAATCGCAGTACAACTGCAAACAATCGAGTTTCCATTTCCTGTACTTCCGGAAACCTGCATCAGATCTTCAACAAATTAAAATGGGACCACATGGGAAATACAACACTTGAAAAACAATAAAGAATCTTCCAAATCAGTTCAGGCGTCTTCGAGTAATCGATAAACATACATAACTAAAAGATTCCGACTTTTGGGATTTCAGTTAATAAAGGAAAGTAGAGATATAAAAGCAAAAAGCTAAATTAAAATAATCTGAATATTCAAACGTTAAATGTCAGATGGTGACAATATCAGTCAGACTTACTCGCAGAGCAAATATTTAGTTATAGGAAGTCTATATCTTTGCAGTCTGTGCAATTTTTATATATTCTATACTTTCCATCGTCGGCAGTTGGTGAAATTTCATTGTTTTTTTTAAAATATTTTTTTTATATCATAATATAGCAAACAAGCAAATGGGTCTCCTGATGGAAAGAGTCAACCATCGCCTATAGACTGTGTTAATGGTGCGTTGCTATCTTGTGGCGAGGTCTAATGCCACATGCATAAGTTTATTGGGTACCTTACCTTCCAAACCCGAACACGACAATGACTAATACTGACACTATTGCGGCAGGAATAGGTAAGGCGGTGGTACTAGACACGGGCGAGACAATGCAGAACTCTACCACCTAGTAGTCATGATGGTAGTGATTCGCATACCCAATCGGTCGCCTTTTACGACCTGCCTGGTAGGACGGCAGTTGGTATATTCTACAAAGGAGCCCGGAACCAACATGGGGAGAATTATTAGCCACTATTACTATTGCACTTGTACTTAAATTTCACTTATCTATATTAATATCATATATGCGAAAGTTTGGATGTTTAGATGGATGTTTGGATAGATGTTTGGATGGATGTTTGTTACTCAATCACGCAAAAACTATAGAACGGATTTAAATGAAATTTGACACACAGGTAGATAATAACCTGGAATAGCACATAGGCTACTTTTTATCCCGGAAAAATTAGGCAATCCCGCGGGATTCACCAAAAATTGTATAACGCAGCGGGCTGCACGCAGCAGCTAGTAAACATATATTTTTAATATATTACTCGAGCGGTTTCACTTTTAAAAGTATCTTCAGGATGTAACTATATTAAAAGTATATTACATCCTGAAAAAAATATAGATTTCTAATTATTATGCTATAGACGTTACCGGGCCAACGTGGCAAACAGTACTAATTATTTTAAAAAAGGACAATCGATGCTTTCGTTTACACAAAGTTTGAATTCAACAAAAATAAAATCATGGACACCGCTGGATAAACCCACTTATCTTGTAGATATCGCAAGAGATGAAATGTAAATCGTTCCTTTCCTAACCTAATAGTCGATACGTGTGCCAACAGATATTGTAAATATTATTGATAATATATCCAGACATATTTTTAAATCATATTTACCATTTTTATATTTACACGAGACAAAATTATGGGATGTCATGAGTTTAACGCGTATCAGTGGCACAGTTAACTAAACTCACTTATCTTGTAAATATCGTAAGCGATGAAATGTGAATCTCATCTCTTCTAAACTAATAGACGATGTAAAAGTCAACAGAATATTTTGTGAACACTATGGATAATACATCTAAATTTATAACATTTCTAATAGTACATTATTTCAATCGCCGTGAAATAGGCAATTGCAGTGAGCGAGAGTGCATTAGTTTGAAGGCGAAGCCGCAGGCGATCTTCGATGATACGAAGTAGGCAATCGCCATTTCCACTATGGCATATGTAGTGCTACTCACAAAAAATATAAGGAAATAAAAGGCTTTATAAATAGTGGAATTACCCACGGTCCAATTATATTACTTCCATAAATTAAAAATGGATGTCAACCGAGTTTTTCACCATTGAAAACTTACTATAACCAGAGAGTTTTGTATATTACGCACCTGCCACCTACTAAAGAAGCTATGTTTAATAGAAGTCGTATTCCATTTCGTTAACACTCACTACGGCGCTTAAATTATAATAAATCGTCCAACCAACGTCAAAATTAAGCAGTGCTGCAGCGTATCTATTCTATACGTATAATAAAATCGTAGGAAAGTCAAAACTGTACATTGAATATTTTTTTAAAAGAATACTTGGGGCGTGATCTACAATCGATACCGAAGCCAAAAATATAGTTTTTAGAATTTTTGTCTGTTTGTTTATCTGTTTGTCTGTTTGTCTGTATGTATGTCCGGGGTAAACTCAAAAAGTACTGCATGGATTTACTTCAAATTTTGCATGAATATTACTGACAGGTCGGGTATATAGGCTACATATTATCACGCTATCACCTACAGGGGAGGAGCAGTGCGGAGTAAAGGAAGTCCGCGCGGACGAAGTCGCAGGCAACAGCTAGTAATGGAATATAATATATATTCGCGACCAAAAATCGTCACCGGCGGAATTTCACGGCGTTTAAACGTTTCATTCAACGAGCTGTGACGTAGGTGAACATAAGTGACGGGGCGCATGCCTTGCCTTGTATGTTAGTACATAGAAATCTGACTGTAACTAATGCGACATAAAAAATATGTCAAAAATCGAGATAGTAGTACACTGGAGACAATTAACACCGACGATGTTAATTGATCAAGTCATGTAACAATGTTACGTACTTCCTATACTATTTAACCTGCAATAGGTGTTCGATATATATTTTAATGCAGACACATTTGTAAAAAGTCAAAATCATTTGAACACGCACGATTATCTCCGCTCTGTTTCTCCCAACACAAACATTACGATTGACTTTTATGTGCGTGAAAGCGATTTAATGTCGCTTTACATAAAACGCAGGAAGTTCTTTCAATCATTACGCTCTTCAGTTCAGAGTTGGTAAAAAACGCACGACTTTATTTCCTATTGGCTAATGCACCTTATTTTTAATATATCAAACAAACAGATTTTTCTCCTGATGGAAAGAGAAACCATCGCCTATAGACACCAAAGATTCTGTCCGTGTGGACTGTGGACGGAGGGCAATGCAACATAATAAGTTTACCGGCTACCTTACCCTCCAAACCCGAACAAGTTAATGACAAACATTGACGCTATTGCGGCAAGAATAGGTAAGACAGTGGTACCAAATACCCGGGCGAGACGTTGCGGAATTCTGCCATCTAGTAGTCACGATGGTAGTGACTCCTATAATCAAACTATAATCAAACTGTTGCCTTTTACGACCTGCCTATCAGAACGGCGGTTAATCTATTATTCAAAGGAGCCCGGTACAATACGGACGGTATATATTATTTACGTTCAACTGAATATGTAAAAAATAATATTCCATACTAATATTATAGATGTGGAAGTCTGTTGTCTAGTGTGCTTTCACAGCTTACCCGTTAAACAAATTTTCATGAAATTTAGCAAGAAGATAGCACAAGCTATTTTTTTTAAGAATAAACCTCTAAGGACTGAAATAAGTGATGAAAGGTTGTATGAAATTTTTTATATTGCCGAAGACTCACGGGTGAAGCTACGCGGGGTCCAACTAGTATGACAATAAAACTGCATATTGACTTTAACTCCCATATGTCTATGAATTTTTGTTGTTTCTGTGTGCTAAAAGTAATAAATAAATAAAGGTATTGTAAAAATATTGGTACATATAGATAAAATGTTTACAATTTTCTATGTAAAGGTATTTAATAAATTAATAATTTGGTTAATGTAAAAAAAATTTCAAACGTAATTCTCAATTAAAAATCTAAGAACTTTCGAGTACCGACGAACACTAAAAACCCGGTTTCGCAAAAACTGTCATTTGGACCAACTCGCAAATTTCATTTAAAAAAAAACACAAATACATAGATAAGTCAAACTTATGAAGTTATAACACCCGCCATTATGTGTCGCCACAGACAGACACACAGATACACATATAAGTCAACTTTATAAAGTTATAACACCCGTCCGTCTTTATGCATCGGGAGTTAAAAAATACTTGTAAATAATCACCTACAGATAGCATATATGTTTATGGTGCGTTACTATCCTTGTGGGATCTTAATGTCACATACATAAGTTTACCTACTACCTTACCCACCAAACCTCCAGTTCCAGAACACTCCAGCGCACACCTTTTTGAGACAATGCAAAACTCTACCACCTAGTGGCTAGTAGCCACGATGATAGAGACTCGTACAGCCAATCGTTCGCCTCTTACATACTGACTGGCAGAACAGCAGATGGTGCATTCTTCAAAGGAGGCCCGGACCATTCTTCTAAGATAAATGTGTAATTAAAACGTAAGCAATAGAGAAAAAGAATCGCAGTAAAATCAATCCCATAGAAAAATAATTACACTAACAAGATAGTGTAACGAGACTCCGATGTGGTCCTGTTTTTGTGACATCTCATCGGTCGTCTAGACGCCTAGACGGCCTTAGGACTATAAAACAAATGGAGATCTTGAATTTATAATAGACGCGGGTCGGCGTACAGTACAGTTGAGTTCGAAACAGGTGCACAAGCTGTAAACTTTTGCTTGAAGGTTAGCACTTATTTACAAATCGGCATTTTATTAAGAGTTATAAGCCGTATAAGTTTGTCCTACACGTAAAGTGGAAACTTTTCTTAGTCCGACATTTTATTTTAGTTTTCTTTTTTATTGAACTTTACCCGATTCGAGTTTTTCGAAGATAGAAAAGATGGGAGTTTCATCAAAACAAAGCTATTCACAAAAATTCAGATTGTTATTAATCAAAAACAAAAATATTCCTGGGACCACAGTCTATTATGACTACAAATTTGAAATCAGTAAATTTTTAAAAGATAAGATAAAGCGAGATACTCGTAAGTTTTTCAATTTTTATAATTGGGATAGGATAGGATTTTAATAAAGACACCTTCCATACGAGTTTTGTTTTATCTGTGTATTAGAACTTGGAATGTAGTAAATGCAGGCCTGAACAAGCTTGAGGTGCTTGGGGCTTGCAAGCGACTGGAAGCGCACTGCAAAAGACCGGAAACAATGGCATATTCTCGTTTCTGAGGCCAATACTCACTGAGTTCTCAGCCATTGGAATAAGAAAGTAAGTATTAGAACTTGGAAGACCCATGTAAGCCCATCTCATTGATATAATATAGCGACAGTATACACTATTCCGTTTGACCATTTGCCTATCTGCCAGTTTGTAAAAGTGAAACGATTGGCCAAACCTTATACCTATTTGTTTTGTGCTTATACTATCATCGTGACTACTGGGTGGTAGGGTTCCGTAACGTCCGCCGCCGCCTTACTTTTTCCTAACGCAATAATAGCATTGGTGCTTGTCAGTGTCATATTCCGGTTTGTAGGGTAGGGTAGTTTTACCATCTTTAATCAGGTTGTATTGGAACGAAGTTCCTTATCGCGCGTTGTGAAAGGGGGCTAGACGGAAAAAATTCTTACGAAAAGTTGTCACGACACTTTTTGCTATATAGTAAGGTATTGTAAGCACAGAAATATCCAGCCACTTCCCTTTAGCTCGTGCATTGAAAGTGAAAGAGTCTTATCTACTATTTGATTGAGTTTACTTTTTTTCTAGTGCCAAATGTTCGACATTTATACAGAATTTCGGCTGAATGTCGAATTTCGACCAAAAGTTGAATTTCGACGGACAGTCGAATTTCAACCGGGTTCCGAAATTCGACCGGGTGCCGAAATTTGACCGTGGATCGAAATTCGACCGGGTGCCGAAATTCAACCGCGGGTCGAAATTCGACCGGGTGCCGAAATTCGACCGGGTTCCGAAATTCGACCGGGTGCCGAAATTTTATTTCGTATTGAACAGTGTGGTGTCGCGACGATTATTTTTGTTGAGTGTATACAGGTTTTTTGTAAATAATAATAAAAGGAACTTCGTTCCATCCGGGTGTCCCTTGACACCTCTCAAGTTTTTATTTTTTTAATCAGGGGAGTCCTCTGCTTGTTTCCTTTGATATATAAAAAAGAAACGAATAGACCTATCCGAGCGTTTAATTTCCTGAACCGGCCCAAGTTGCACTGTATGCAGTAAATTATAGGTACCACCGAAACGAACTAATAACGCAGTTATAATATTATAACAATGAAAAATTCTAAAATCAACGTTACAAATATCATAAACTACGCCCTGTATCGTGACAATATTAACCTAATTCCGAACAACGTCGTCTCATAACTCATAACATAATTGAATATGTTCCATGCTGCCAATGGCGATCGCTATGGGTCTCGTCGTAAATGGTGTCGCGATAAAAAATTTCACAAAACTTGAAGACGAACGGTTTATGATTGCAATCAGCTTTCTACTCTCACTGCCATATTGATACGTATTGGATGTATTTATTGGAATTGGATTTATTTCTTAAATGTATACGCTCGTGACGACCTATATACGTTTATCAATTTTTACGATTCTATGAAAATTGGAATTAATTTCTGTAATTGTACATTTTCACTATGTTATAATTTTTTTTTCAGAATAAAAAGTGAGGACTGGGTAATTTTTATTGTATACTAGCTGTGCCCGCGACTTCGTCGTAATTTCTAAAATAAAAGTAGCCTAAGTTACTCCTTATTACCGTGGTTTAAAATATAGAAATTCTCCGTTCCCGTTCCCTTGAGATTTACGGGATAAAAACTATCCTATGTCCTTTCTCGGATCTCAAACTATCTTTGTACCAAATTTCATTCAAATGGCTTCAGTGGTTTAAGCGTGAAGAAGAGAGAGACAGACAGAGATACTTTCGTATTTATAATATTAGTACGGATATATATATATATATATATATATATATATATATATATATGTATATATATGGATATATATATATATATATATATATATATATATATATATATATATATGCGTTGTTTATTGTATGAAATAGGCATTCAGCAAAAACTTTTATAATGCAGCGGGATGTCTATAGCTAGCGGTTGTCTCTTCAAATGAACACAACCGCCTGCATCTTTGCTATTTTATGCTCCAAAATATGATAATACGCATTTACCAATTCAACGCTTTACATGAAGATCAATAGGAACAAGTTCAGAAATCAATGTCTCATCCCGGTTTGGTACCACCGCTTTGCCTATTCCTACCACAATAGCGTCAATGCTTGTCACAATGATGTTCAGGTTTGGAGGATAAGGTAACCAGTAAACTAGTGCAAGTGGTATTACCATCCTGCCAAAAGGTTAGCACGCACATCTTTGGCGTCTAAAGGCAATGGTTTGAAGCCCTCAGCATTTTAACGATACTAAGCTATAAAAAATGGTAAAATTTACTGAAGATTTTAATGCTCCAGACGAAGTCACAATCATTGCAAAGTACCTATGTAAAGGTAGGTGTACACAGTATTAATTTATGAAAACTCCGTGCGTTGTGAACTCAGCAGACCTGAATCTGTGGTTACATTTAATTACGGTATCATACATTTTGAGAGAAAAATTTGTATTTACTTACATTATACTACAACACACTTTCTCATAAACATACACAACAAAACACCAGATAACACACTTCAAGATATTATTATTGATTCAGGCGTTACTTTGCGGAAATCCATTATTAAAAAGGTAAAGTTAATTAAATTCGCTATTATCCGCGAACTGTACTATGTACCTTCGCGATGGTACCGAAAAGAAAAACGTCGGTTTAATAAATGGACAAGACTCATCGATGATGCAATGGTCCGGACAATAAGAAGACCATGCTTGATGCTGGCGTGGGACGTGACACAAGTGTGATGGATGTGGGTGGATAATTGGCATAATAATTATCTGTCTGCTGGGGTCTTCTTTTTGTCCGGACCATGGGTGAGTCTTATTCATTTACTAGCTGTTGCCCGCAACTTCGTTCGCGCGGACTTCGTTTACTCCGCACAGCTCCTCTCCCGTAGGTGTTAGTGTGATAATATGTAGCCTATATATTGACCCGACCTGTTAGTAATATTCATGCAAAATTTGAAGTAAATCCATGCAGTACTTTTTGAATTTACCCCGGACATACATACAGACAAACAGATAAACAGACAAACAGACAAAAATTCTAAAAACTATATTTTTGGCTTCGATATCGATTGTAGATCACGCCCCAAGTATTATTTTAAAAAAATATTCAATGTACAGCTTTGAGATTTCTACGATGTTATTATATGTATAGATTAAACCAACGACTTTCTTTTCGATACTATCGCGAAAAATACATACAACAGTTCGCGGATAATAAGCAAATTTAATTAATTTCACCTTGTTACTAACACACGTCAAACCTTTCTATATGTCTACCCTAGGCGTAAATAGATTACTGTAGGTTCCTGTCAGTCCCCTACTGCAAATTTTAATGTTGTTCCGGTTGGGTGAATCAAGGTTAACGTATTGATCATTTCCTAGGGTCCGGAGGGTATACGGTTGGAAAAATGTCAAAACTTTTTCTTCGTTTCTACAGTATACATAATTTCCTGTTAAAATGTTGCCGAAGCAACAAATATGAGGAAATTATGTATACTGTAAAAACATATATTGTTTGGTCCGGGTCCCTTATATAGACAATAAAAAAACTACAATATCCTATATAGTTACTTCGTAACTATTTAAGTAATCTGCTTATAAAGGCGAAAGTAACTCTGTCTATCTGTCTCTTCTTCACACCTAAACCATTAAACCGATTTGGATGGAATTTGGTACAAAGATAGCTTGAAACCCAAGAAACGACATAGGATAGTTTTTAGATTAAAACGTACATTTACAATTTTACAAACATAATAACAAATACAACCACGCAGCTTCGCCAGCGAGAAAAGAAACAAGTCAATCAAATTTCATACAAACTTATTCACTTTTTCGGCCCTTAGGGACCGATTTTTGAAAAAACCAGCCAAGTGCGAGCTCGACTCACGCACGAAGGGTTCCGTACTATGCCTATTCAAGCTTCTACCTATTTATTAAGATCGAGTAAAAATTGCTTGATTTTTTACTCGATCTTAATAAATAGGTAGAACGCAGATTATATGGGAGCCCCCCTTGATATCTTTATATTTTTATTTAGTTATTTATTTTGAAAGGTTATATACAACTAAATATTTTGCGATATTTTACCGTTATTAATATTCAGCAAAAAATACAAAAAAACACGTTTATTGTATGGAGACCCCCCTCATTTTTTTATTTTTAGTATTTGTTGTTATAGCAGCAACGGTAATACATAATTTGTGAAAATTTCAGCTTTCTAGCTGTCACGGTTTATGAGATACAGCCGGGTGACAGACAGACAGACAGACAGACAGCGGAGGCTTAGTAATAAGGCCCCGTTTTTACCTTTTAGGTAAGGAACCTTAAAAAAACAAGAAATGTATGTTTGACCCTGGGTCTTCAATTATCTCTTGGGCTAATTTCATCTAACTCGGTTCAGCGGTTCAGCCCTAAAGGCGTAACAGGCTCGGATTAAATGGCAATTTCTTAGTTTGTCAGTGTAGCTTGCATATACACACAGAAACACAGATATACTACTTACCGATAAAATAAAATCATTTCAAGAGTAATTTTTAAACCTTGCCATCTCATTTGGTACGATAAAACCGTACACCATAGTTTGTTTCTATTTTTACACGATATATCTACAAATGTATGACATTACTAGCAGTGATAGGAGCGTTTGCTCAAATGCGCGACGACACGTTTTCTTCTCAATGGCGTGTCTATTAGTATTCATGTAGTCTGTGGTAACAGGCAAGACAGACATTACTTATTAAGAATAGAATGGATGTGGGTTCTACATTATTTTTCGTCAGCCTGATTAACAAGTGTTAATTAAGAAATAAATTAAGGTATCTTTTACTAAATTAAGTAAAAGTGGACTAGTTTTCGCTCATTAACCATAATAAGATACGTAAATTCTCATTATTTGCTTATCCGTACTAATATTATAAATGCGAAAGTCTGTCTGTATGTCTATCAGTCTTTATCTCTATTACGCTTTCCCGGCTAAATTGCTGAACAGATTTTCACATGTCACAATGGTATTGAAAATCGTTCGCCTTTTACGAACTGCCTGGTAGAATGGTAGATGGCCTATTTTTCAAAGACCGAATATATGCCTAAGCGTAGACTTTCGAGCCCGAAACTTTTAAGTTATCGAGATATGCAAGTTTCTACACAGGGTTCTTCAGAGGCCGCATTTAACCCATTTTATCGTAAATTAAATTTTTATTACATACTAGAAGCAGCGTGCAGCCCGCTGCATTATCAAATTTTTTGCCGAATCCCGCGAGATCACATATGTGCTATTCCAGGTCATCATCCACATGTGTGCCAAATTTCATTCAAATCCGTTCAGTGGTTTTTGCGTGATTGAGTAACAAACATACATCCATCCAAACATCCAAACTCTTGCATTTATAATTATAATATTAATATAGACAATATTTTGTTGTTTGATACAAAGCTGTTTAGGTTTCCGTACACAAAGGGTAAAACGAGACCCTCTTATTAAACAAAGCGCAGACGCACAGCGGTTTGTTTGTCTGTCAGTCTGTCCGTCTACATCTCATGAACCGTGATAGACATTTGATAATATCATAAGACAGTAAACAAGCGGCTGTCATGATGAAAAGAGAAGCCATCGCCTAGAGACACCAAATGTGTTAACGGTGCGTTGCTATCCGTGTGGCGGGATGGCAATGCCATTTGCTATCTGGTACCTTACCCTCCAAACCGAAACACGACAATTACAATCATTGACGCTATTGCGGCAGGAATAGGCAAAGCGATGTTACTAAATACCCGGGCAAGTAGTTGCGGAACTCTACCACCTAGCAGTCTCAATGACAGTGACATGAATAGCCAATCGGTCTGCTTTTACGACCTGCCTGGCAGAACGGCAGTTATTCTATTCTTCAAAGAAGTCCGGACCGACACGGTGGGGATAATTAGAATAAAATAAATATTTAAGGGCTTCCACACTACAAAAATGCTTTATTTTTATTTATATATTATATATATATATATATATATATATATATATATATATATATATATATATATATATATATATAAATCAATTGCTGTTCGTTAGTCTCGCTAAAACTCAAGAACGGCTGTACCAATTTGGCTAATTTTATATGTGGGCTCGCATACAATAAACGTAATTTTTTACTCTTTTTTATAGATGATGACACGGAACCCTTCATATGCAAGTCCGACTCGCACTTGAACTGGTTTTTTTTGTGTACAAGTGCTTCTATTTGCGTTGCATATATTTTTCTAAGATATAATTGTTTTATGTTACAAGATAGCAAACAAGCAGATGGGTCTCCTGATGGAAAGGGTCAACCATCGCCTATAGACACCAAAGGTATTAATGGTGCGTTGCTATCTTGTGGCGAGGTCTTATGACACATGCATAAGTTTACTGGCTACCTTATCCTCCAAACCGGAACACAAGCACTGACGCTATTGCGGCAGGAATAGGTAAGGCGGTAGTACCAGAACCGGGCGAGACAATGCAGAACTCTACCACATAGTAGCCACGATGTTAGTGAGTCGCATAGCAAATCGGTCGCCTTTTACGACCTGCCTGGCAGTACGGCAGTTGGCCTATTCTTCAAAGGAGCCCGGGACTAACACATGGGAACCCGGGATCAACACGGGGGAAAATTCATTTGCTTTAGTTTCTAACTTATTTTTTTTGCAATGCTAAAAAATATGGGAACATGATTAAAGATTATACATAGAAGTTAAGGATATAAATTTACGATAAAAATATTACTGTGGTAGCCACATGTTTGCACAAATGTTCGCCTTTTACGAACAATCTAACAAGAAGGCAGATAGTCGTCTATAAAAGAAATTCTTCAAGAGGTCCGACCCTAAAAGAGTGTGCATATTACTTTAACCATAAATTATTTAGATTTATCTAGTCTTCAAGAGATTCTTAACTACTTTCAGTTTTTTTACCGTTCGGAGTATTTCTATCCGCCATTATAAACTTCTAATGATGATGAAACCATAAACAATAGAGATACTTCATGTAATTTTACATAACGAGGTTGGCGGGCTTCTATTTTTACCTGTTGGTTATTTGGCGTAATTTGTGTATGCCGTCATGGCTGCAAGCGTACGCATCGTGCGTTACGGCCTATGGAATTTTTACGATTGTTTTGGTGTTCACAGTGCTAATCACCTATTCATAGCTAATTGGAGACACGGGCAAACGCAGTGCTATTTCAGCCCACTTAGGATATGCAACACGAGAAAGCTATTTGATTTGCGCTGTGATCAGCTTTGTTGATTCATTTTGTCATTGAAGATGTTATATTTACTTGTCTTTTTTATATATAATACGATAGCAAACAAGCAGATGGGTCTTCTATGGAAAGAGTCAAACATCGCCTATAGACGCCAAAGATGTTACTGTCTGCTATCTTTATTAACTCAATGTTACTGGCTGCTATCTTTATTAACTCAAGTAATACAAAAGTCATAATAATAATAGTAACGTTTACTTGTGAATGATTATTTTATCTACCGAAGAGAAGGTTCTCGTAGTTGAACACCATTAAGGCGCGTTTCCACCAAAATTATTGGTAATTTCAGTGTTTCCAATTGTTTGCAACTCTTCAGAAAATCGCCAACTTTTGTTCCATTGCGTCTACACCAAGTTGCCAACAATTTGAAAAACATTTTAGTTGACAACCAGCTGTCTCCACGGCAAAATATCTTCGAACGACGATAAAATTATGCTGGCAGCCGCAGTATTAATTATTTTATGCAAAAAGAAACGGAAGCATATATATTGGGCACGACCAAGCCTGGGAGAAAGAAAAGGACATGGAGGGATTGAACTATTAAATGCTTTGAGAAGACAATAATATGATGAGGATTGTTAGCAGGTCGCATTATTGATGGTCAAATCAAAAACTTTCATCATATGCCTCGCTTGTCGACCGCCTCGTTGGTCGAGTGGTTAGAGACCCTGACTACGCAATCAACGAGGCTCGGGTTCGATCCCCGACGGGGACAAGCATATGTGTGATGAGCATAAATGTTTGTATTTCCGGGTTTGGGTGTTTATTATATATATATATATATATTCTAGTATTTACATATGTATTTCTATATATTAGTATCGTTGACTAACACCCATAACACAAGCAAATAATTTGCTTACTTTGGGGTTAGATCAGTAAGTGTAATTTGTCCCGTGAATTATTATTATTGTGAATTATTATGAAAGAAACATTTTTAATTTCTCTTCGTTCGTGCAGACCCATAGCATCACTGATAGCTCTCTATGCATCCTTATATATAATTTTATTCTTATATTTTAATTAATCAATTAATCCCATAGTAAGGTTTATATATGCAATATAAATCAATTAACAACTCGATTGATGCGTTCGTTCACGCATCGGACATGATTGTTTCTTTTTGTTACAAACTACGCGTCTCCACAGAGCCAGTTAATATCTGCAACAAGTGTATTCTTTTGATGTTTACCGCCAAAAACGGATACATGGTTTCCAACATTTGTTTACAATTTTTGTTGCCAACTCAAGGAAATCAGAAAAACTTTTGTCAACAACACGTGTTGACAACACAAAAGTTGGCAATTTTTGTACGGTGGAGACTCGGCTTTAGATTGAAAGAATCAACAAGGTATTATCTGCAACGAGTGTATTCTTTTGATGTTTAACGCCAAAAACGGATACATGGTTTCCAACATTTGTTTACAATTTTTGTTGCCAACTCAAATCAGAAAAACTTTGGTCACCAACACGTGTTGACAACACAAAAGTTGGCAATTTTTGTTCGGTGGAGACTCGGCTTTAGATTGAACTCAACGAGGTATTAGTCGACTTCGGCAAAATATCTTCTCTCATATGCAACACTTATTGAATTGAATTAATATACTTTTTATTTTGTTTTTCCCTTTATTAGTTCAACAATTTAGTTTATTTAATTACCAATTAACTAGTAATAAATTTTCCTTTCATTTTACTAAAAAATTTCATGTCGTCGCATCGTAAGATACATATTTACATCGCTATGTTAATATCCATACTAATATCATAAATGCGAAAGTAACTCTGTTTGTCTGTCTGTTTGTCTGTCTGTCTGTCTGTTACGCTTTCACGGCCAAACCACTGAACCGATTTGGATAAAATTTGGTACAAATATAGTTTGAAACCCAAGAAAGGACATAGGATAGTTCTTATCCCGGAAATCCCACGGGAACGGGAACTATGCGTGTTTTAATTTTAGAAATTTTTCCACGCGAACGAAGTCGCGGGCACAGCTAGTTCAAAATAAAATTTAGTGTTACAATTATAGTCAACTTTATAATAAAAGTTATTAATAAAATAAATTAATATGTGAGAATAAAAATCAAACTAGATTTTATTAATCAAATATTAATTTATAATAAGAATCCAGTACAGATTTAAATTAAAGTAATTACCACCTAGGTTGAGCCAACCTAGTCTAAATTAATACAAAATAATAATTTGTTCAAACAGAAAGACAAAATTATGTGACTGCCTTCTTATCATTATATTATACAACGCCTGTTAATGATGTAGGCTCTTGTTCGTTAGATTACGTATTGAGTTGTGCATTATGCTACTATAGGTGCTTATTACATGAATCTTCGGTAAGAAGCAGGCTCTTCAACTTGCGCTAGTCAGCTATTTTTTCAGCGGAGCCATTGGGCTGTATAATTGAGTTTTAAGAGATACTAGCTAAAATTGTAAATTCATTAACAATTAAAAAATTGTATCACGTGCAAATACTGTATATATTCAAGCCAATATTGAGATATAACGGAACATTATACACAGGAACATGAGAAAAATTGGTGAAATGCGTCTCGGGCCACGCGCATGTAGAGTTCTGAAGTTGCCCATCACAATTATGCGGACTAAGAAGAGGACTTTTATTATTTCATACTATGACCATTGAACCTATTTTATCAATGACGGATAAATCACCAGTCAACAACGTCTTTAAAAACTTTTACAACTACATTTGATAAGTTGATCGACTATTACTCAAAAATTTGTAAAGCCTTCTAAGCAGTGATAGTTTGCTTTTTAACCCCATTATATTTACTAACGGCGTGATTTTTTTTCCCACCTCCAAAACAAACCGTTTAGCTGGTAGAGGGGGGACACTTGACTCAAACAAACATTAGCACTTTAAAGTTAATTATTTCAAAAAAAGTCCCTTAATCGAAAAATGTTTTTACAAACCTACCTACAATATTTTTTTAAAAACTTATCCAACGATACCCCACAATATGGACAACACAAGAAAAAAATTAACTCTAACTCACTTTACATGTAGAGGAACTCCCCTAAAAATATTTTTCATAATTTTATGTCACCATTTTGTTGCTGTGACTAATATGTATATTTATGCAAAATTGCAGCTTTCCAGTATTAAAGATCTCGGAGCTAGATACGGACGGACGGACATAGCGAAAATATAAGAGTTCCTAGTAGGTACTTATACTTTGGAATCTTAATAAAAAGCCAAGCGCGAGTCTGACTCGCGCACAAAGGGTTCCGTACCATCATAGCAAAAAAATACGAAAAAAAAACACGTTTATTGTATGGCGACCCCCTTAATATTTTCATTTTTCTTATTTTTAGTGGTTGTTGTAACGGCAACGGAAATACATAATTTGTGAAAATTTCAGGTTTCTAGCTATCACAGTTTATGAGATACAGCCGGGTGACAGACAGACAGCGGAGGCTTAGTAATAGGGTCCCGTTTTACCTTTTAGGTACGGATTTTTTCTTCTTGTATACATAGTAACCCTATGTGAAATACGTGTTTTCCGGGTATGTATACATAAGCCAGTAATGACACAAAGACAAAGGTTCATAAAGTAGGAATAGGAACAAATATGTAGGTATTAACTTAAAAAACACCAAATTTATTTAATTTATGTTCTCCATTTAGGCATTCAGTGTAGTAAAAATGAAGAAATCTATTAACAATTCACTAAGTAAAAGCTACAGGAATTAGTAACTGAAGAAAATAAATTATCATGTGAATTTTTTATATCATAAAATAGCAAACAAGCAGATGGGTCTCCTGATGAAAAGAGTCAACCATCGACACCAAAGATGTAAATGGTGCGTTGCTATCTTGTGGCGAGGTCTAATGCCACAAGCATAAGTTTACCGGCTACCTTACCCTCCAAACCGGAACACGACAGTGATAAGCACTGACGCTATTGCGGCAGGAATAGGTAAGGCGGTGGTACCAGACCCGGGCGAGACAATGCAGAACTCTACCACCTTAGTAGTCACGATGGTCATGACTGGCATAGCTAATCGGTCGCCTTTTACGACCTGCCTGGCAGAACGGTAGTTGGTCGATTCTTCAAAGGAGCCCGGAAGCAACACGAGGAAAAAAATCGAAACCTTATAGTTCAGACAAGCAAGAAAAGGTATAAACACTTATTATTATTATTTATGATGATTGCTGACGAATCGGCGCGTATAGGAAAATCCAGTTCACCATATCCACTCCGTCAAGGTTGCCGTCATGATGACAGACTTCTTATCTTCAAATTAAATGAGACTACAATAATACACTGTTCAGTATCCCCTTTTAAACCAAAGGATTAATCTGAAATGGTTCTCCGTTCTTACACTTCATTTTTCGTCTCCGTATAAACAATTATTATGTAACATCGACGACACCCTCGCATATACAATAAAAGATTCCGCCGAATTGAGACCTTTCACCTTGGAAATCGGCTGAAAAACGATGGCCACCGCTTTTAAAGTAAAAAAACTCCGATTTTAATTTTCCAATTTTGATACATTGCTATTTTTTTCTAATTGTTGCCCCGCAATAATTTGTGCCAGGATATCTCAAGGCCATCCTAGAGACGAGCCAGGCTAAATTTCAAAGAATTCCGATCACCCTGGTGGATGTAATTTGAAAAATTGTGGCGAAGAATTTCGCCCCTTACGATCTTAAAATAGCTGCTACTTTTAGCTGCTAATTTCAGGTTCCTCTGAAATACAGGGCTGACATATCAAAACATTCCCGGCGTGTAGCCCAAACGTAACTCCACGAGACCGTGACATCGCCGGTCGTTCACCCCGCCCACTGATCTTTACACCGACCTACAAACCGCTTAAAGTGTTATCTACAATGCGACGTATTTTTATTGTGTGCATATAAACATATGCATAGACTACACCCTCTAGGTGTGAGGAATTCCATCAAAACCAACCTCAAACTTACGGCCACATTTGTAGGTGTGCCCTAATTCAATTATAGTACATACCAGCCGCAAAAATGAGTGACGTTTAGATTAGATATACATAGTTAATACGTAATTCGTAATTAACCTGATAAACAAAAAATCCAAACAAATTTAAACAAAACCTTAATTTAAACACGAATTTTGAAAATGGCATTTTTTTTGACTATTTCAAGTTTCAACTCGTGTTTATTCCTCAATTTTTACCCGTGTTAATCCGGGCACTTTGAAAAATAGACCATATGCTGTTCAGGTAGGTCGTAAAAGGCGACCGATTGCTATACGTGTTACTAACATCGTGACTATAATGTGATAAGAGTTCCGCAAAGTCTCGTCCGGGTATATAATATATGGTACTATAAGCCTAGCCAATAGCGTCATTGTCGTGTTCCGGTTTGGAGGGTAGGTAAGCCGTCAAACTTATGCATGTCGCATTACCATCCCACTACACGGATAACAACGCACCATTAACATCTTAGTCGTTTATAGTCGATGACTTCTCTTTAAGAGGAAAGGCTTCTTAGCGCTCCGAAATAAACTAGGAACCCTTATAGTTTCGCTATGTCTGTCCGTCCGTCCGCACGATAACTCAGAGATCCTTATACTAGAAAGCTGTAATTTGGCACGAACATATTAGTCACGTCAACAGACAAGTTACGACACAAAATCTTGAAGAAATTAAGGGACTCGTTTGTAAAATATTACGCTTTTAAGTGCTAAGTTTTGGAATCAAGTAACCCCTGTGCAGACTAAACGGTTGGTTTTGGGGATGGGGAAAAAATCATGGTAGTATTATATATAATGAAGTTAAAAGGAAAACTATTACGGCTTAGAAGGCTTTACATTTACAAGTTTTTGCGTGATAGTCGACCAACTTATAAAATGTTAATTACCGGACCGTGGACATACAGAAGATTCGACGGTAGAAACTCGGTGATCTTTTTCATCAAATATTTTTTTATATAATAAAATATGTTAGATATTACAAGAATTATTTCATATTATAAAGAATATTGATATGGTGCGCAATTAATCCCAGCCTTTTTTGTCTTCTAAATAATTTGAGATTTTATACCTAATACAATTTTTTTACACAATGTTCTCTCTTTCTTACATTGCCCTATAAAAGAGTTACTTCTTCTATGGAGATAAGATGCATGTAGGTACAATTGTTTTTGTTCCTTCCATTTAGCGAGTGTAAATCACCATTTCTCTTAGACGACCAAATATTTTTACGAACATTTATATACTGTTAAACTATACTTGTAAATCTGTAAAAAATAATAGCCTCTAAGATAACAGAATTTTTGATTTTAGTTTTAATTCATCGGTGTGCATCAAATTATTAGTCTGTAGTCTGTGTAGCGAACACACGGTAAAGTAATTACACCACTAATTAGTAACGGAGTGGTGTTACAGCTGGTCTGTTTATTAATTTAACAAGAAACTGGCGAGTTCCGAGACGGCTTAGAAACCCTTTAAGTAAAGTCCGGGTTGGGTTTTAGGGTCATACTTTATTTTAAATAGCGTATAATATTTCAGTGGCATGAGTTGAGTGTAACATACATATAGCATCAAGCTACTCACATTACGAGCTGCGTAAAAAAGATCGACTTAATTTTAAAATACTGTAAGACTTTACAGTTTACGACCGCTTCGCAGCGTTTGGGAAAAAGGTTCAGTCTTCAACAGTGACAGGCATCTATGCTACGTGAAGCAAAAATATTGTACCCTTTTTTAAGACTATTACTCAACTATTTTTTTTATATCATAAGATAGCAAACGAGCGAATGGGTCTCCTGATGGAAAGAGTTAACCATCGCCTATAGACACCAAAGCTGTTAATGGTGCGTTGCTATCTTACGGCGAGGTCTAATGCCACATCCATAAGTTTACTGGCTACCTACCCTCCAAACCAGAACACGAAAGTGTCAAGTACTGACGCTATTGCGACAGGAATAAATAAAACGGTGGTACCAGACCCGGGCGAGACAATGCAGAACTCTACCACCTAGTAGCCACGATGGTATTGACTTGTGGCACCGCTGGTCCGTACCGCTGGAGGGTCATAGTGATGGAACCAGCGGGCCAGCTGCTTGTCAGGTGACGTCATTACTGTGGAGGTTGATGACGTCACACAAAGACAAGGAAGGGAAAAGGAAGATCTTCCCAGCCAGGCAAGGTGTACTGCCTGGGGACCGAAGTCCATTTGAGAAACGTTGAAACTTGTATATAGTGTTACAAGATAAATAATTGTTTTGAGCCGCTACAATACTCTCCCCCAAGACCGAATGTCGATCTGGTTGTGCCAGTGAAGCGTATGTGCCTTGAGTGCTCGAGTCTGCGGTGAGTCGAGACGAGCCGAATAAGCGCGGTCCTCGGTAAGTCTGGACGAGTGCGCCTCCGCTGTGGTTCGCAATGAGTCGGAACGAGCGGGACAGAGTTGCTGCTTGGAGATCCAGTGAACGTAGGCAGTTCGAAGTGGATTCCGGAAAGCGTAGATGAGGCGTAGCTTGTGAAGCTGGCTGATGCTGTTGGAAGCAGAGGGGGGTATCAGGAGTCGCTGATGGTCAGAAGGCTGATGCGTGTTGTTTTGCCGAGGGTCACCACTGTGGCATGTTGATAGCTGTTAGTGGTGATGATCTCGTCGGGATAATCACTGTGGCGCCGCTGGTTGCTACCGCTGGAGGGTCGAAGTGATGGAACCAGCGGGCCAACTGTGGAGGTTGATGACGTCACACAAAGACAAGGAAGGGAAAAGGAAGATCTTCCCAGCCAGGCAAGGTGTACTGCCTGGGGACCGAAGTCCATTTGAGAAACGTTGAAACTTGTATATAGTGTTACAAGATAAATAATTGTAATATCGCGATTCAGGATTTTATTTTGAATTTTATTTTTTCCATTTGTTATTGATTTTTGTCGATTTTTTATTATTTTTTCTTGTAGCGTTTGTGATTGTTTTGAGCCGCTACATGACTCGTATAGCCAATCGGTCGCCTTTTACGACCTGCCTGGCAGAACAGCAGTTGTCCTATTCTTCAAAGATCCGAGACCAACACAGAAAAATATTATTACCTATCGACCGCACCGCCCCAAAAGGTTGCGGAGCTCTATCACCTAGTTGTCACGATATTAGTGACACGTATGGCCAATCGGTCGCCTTTTACGACCTGCCTGGCAGAACGGCAGTTAGTCTTTTCTTCAAAGGAGCCCAGATCAACACTAAGGGAGGCACACCACTTGCTATTTTTTTAGGTGTCAATTAAATGGGGATACTGAATACCCGTATTGAAGTGGCACCAAGCCACAATATAATACTGAGTTATTCCCTTTTAATGGACTCAAGTTACCACGCGCTATCTCTATCTATTTTTGTTTTTTTTTCTTTTAGATATAAGTTTGTTAACATAAGCATTTTTTAACTTCCCACTACGTATGTAGATAAGGAAGTTACTGATTTTACCCCGATTTTCGAAAATCGAGTTTTCACCAGATGTCCACGTTTTGAGGTCCTAGGAACCTTTTCCGACTCTTTTACGATGACGTCAGTATCTCTGTATGTATGTATGTGTGTGTATGTGTATGCGTGTATGTAAACATCTCATAACTTTGAACGGCTGGATCGATCGAAACGCGGTTGATGGCATTCGATTGGATTCCGCTCAACTTAAACTTCCTGAAAATTTAAAACGATTCGGCCCAGGAGATTATGAGAAATTTTGAAACAACACCAAAAAGAATTTTGGCGAAACAGTATTTTTTTAATATAACTTCCAGAGTTATGTAGCGATTAAGTACAAAAACTAATCAGCTCTATTCCTCAAAAAAGTACTTCTTATACATAAGTTTCATCAAAATCGATTTATCTGTTTGGGAGTAATCGTTGACGAAAAATTTTGAAAAAAGTGT
This sequence comes from Apodemia mormo, assembly GCA_036924255.1. Classification (NCBI taxonomy): domain Eukaryota; kingdom Metazoa; phylum Arthropoda; class Insecta; order Lepidoptera; family Riodinidae; genus Apodemia; species Apodemia mormo. The sequence continues at coordinate 10,160,494 of JAUPFN010000003.1, forward strand.
TTTTTTCGACATAGCTTCGAAACTTTTCAACCAATATTTTTTTGGTATTCTACATTTTAGTGCAAAAAAAACTACGTCAAATGCCGTTTTAAAAATCAAAATCGAATCTGATTCTCAAAACTTATAGTTTTTCAAATATTAAAATTACGTTGTTTTTCGTAAACTTACTTAATTTTTTTTAAATAACTTTTAAGTTAATTCACCGATTGACTTAAAAATCTTATCAGCTTTTTTCCTTTAAAAACTGTGTCAAATATTGTTAATTTAATCAAAATCGGTAAATTTGGTTGGGATTTATCAATAAAGAAAATTAAAAATCAAATGTTTTTTGACATTGCGTCTAAATTTTTCAACCTGTCAATTATTTAGCTAAAGCAATATTTTTTAATCTCAAAAATTAAGTTGAATGCCATCGTCGTTTCCAAAATATATACAGCTTTTCAATAATTAATGTACTGCCATCTTTAACAAAATAGATGTTTGAACTGAAAAGTCTATACTTATATTTTTTATTCTTTTGAGCTTAAAATACCTTAATTTAGTGGGAAGTTTCAGGGATGGCCCGTCGGGTCAAAAGTTTACACATTTTTTTAATTAGTATGTAATTGGTTATGTTGGAAGTGTTAGTGCACCAATATATAATTTCTTATTATTATTAAAATACTCTCAGTCAGAAGTTTTCTATTGCTATTTTTGAGAGTCCATATAAATACATATTATTTGTATATTTGTATAATGCTTTTTCGTACTAGCGTTTAAGTGTTTTTTATTCTTAAGATTTCTTCGATAATTACGTTTTGTAAACTCCTGGTGGTTTGGTTTTACCCATATTTCAAGACGTTCTATCAACAATACTCGAGTTATTATCGAACAAACATTTATACATACATACAAACGTCGGATTGTTCCAGACTTTCAGCAGACAACAAGTAAGATTTCGCTTACTCGTTCGAATATTGTAAACTGAATTAACTTGTTATCGAACTCAAGACATGTGCTTCATAAATATCAAAGAAATTAAGTTTTTGTAAGCAAGAACCACTTTATCTGTTTGTTTCTATTATGCTTTGGAATATGTTTGAATGTACTTACTTAGACATAACAGTGGAATATCAAAGGGTTCTTCTCTCTCCCTCACAGAAAACAATACGAGGGACACTTAATAAATTCTAGATATTGAGGTATAAAATATTTAGGGGTGGTTTGAATTCGAGTATTCTTACAAAATGCGGCGGGAAAATTATAGTTGTTATGCAATTAAACTGCAATGGTCGACTACAAGTTTTGTATATTTGGAAATGTCCCCATCTTAAAAATAAACCAAAATGTATTCTGTACCTTAAGGCGAGGTAATTCGACGCGCGTCAATTCTATAGAAAATGGGTGGCGCGGTATGTACTGAAACCGCTGGGAAACGTGTTAATTTTCGGATAAATAAATATAGGACATCAGCTGAAAACTAAAATTTAGCACATTCTTTTTTGTATTTACAACTAAATATCACCATATAAAAATCATGTGGAAGATTAGAAATATTATTAACAAATTATTTTTTTAGATATTTTTAGCCTGTTTTCGGAATTTTATATAATCAAGTAAAGTACATTCTATCATGTAATGAGTTAGCACATTCTTTAGATAATATCTTCAAGTATATCGTGTAAATTTTGTAAAATTGTTATTTAACAATCAATACAAAAAAAAAACGTGATTAAACAAACCAGTCTTTTCCCGTTTGTCGCGATGCCTCGCCTTAAACCATAAAAAGCCTTTAAAAAATTATTTAGTAGCTAAGCTGCATGATATTGCGACAAATCAATAAGCCTGGTCTTGTGAGTCTAATGAATCCTGAAAGCCAGAAGGCTGGATGTGTACGACAACTATTATTGAAATTGAGACGTCTAGACTCTAGACATCTAACTTTTGTATGTTTTGAGTGTAAGTCTAGTTTAACTCAAGGAAATAAAATTAAATGGAAGGATATTTGGTTAAGGATATTGATAATATATAAACTTCGCTTTTTAAGGATTCATTACGACGATAGTTCAGAAAATCAGCACTTAACCGAGCGATTCAAAAAACATTTTTTTTTAAATTCAGATATACTTCGTTGTTTTAGATTTTCCAGGGTTGCATGCTAATGACTAAAGTGGTCAGTAAACACAGCCATTAATTAAATTTCACTATGTTTTCTTATTTGTATCAACTATACTTATGTGTATCGCCTCTGTGGACTAGTGGTCCAGCGTTGGCGTTGACCACATGAGGCTCCGGGTTCGATTCCCGGGTCGGGCACATAAAAAAAGTGTTTTTTTAGTTTTCTGAGAAACACAAAGTTGCCCGGGATTTGAAAGTGCCCGGTTGGCGATAGGTTTGCCACCTATCACACTTGTGGGACCAAATATCTTCGGCTAATCGTGGGTGCACTTGTTGTACCTCTGCCTACCCCTTAGGGGATATGGGCGTGAAGATACTTTTTTTTATGTTTACTTATAATTTTTTTTGTATGAATTTGCGAAACAAAGTTTATCTCCCCGTATATATTTGTTGGTCTGGGCCCCGTTTGAAGAACAGACCATCTGCTGATTTACCAAGCTGTTCGTAAGAGGCGAACGATTGGCTATACGCTCACTACTATGGTGGCTACTAGAGTTATCGGGTCGGGAGTCGGGTAGGAAAGCAATCTTCTTGTTTACTAATTATAGTATAGGAGCCCAAGAGGTAATTTTGGTATTTACTCGAACGCGTCAGATTAACATAGGGAAGATACCTCGCATACTCTTGGGATTCTCCACCAAATATAAGCCATTTCTATAAAGATAGGGGTAACAACGGCAGAAAAAAAAAACAAATATAAGATAACTTCGGTTTGTGGAAATTGTCAGATTATATTTTTTTCGTTATTCTTACATAACTTCCTTCCTAATATCAGGTTGACCGAGCTTTGCTCGGTTTTTCACATACCCATATTTTGGGAACCGAGCTTTTCTTGGACCTGGAACCTTGATAAATCGATTCCTTGACCCGAAAAACCCCTAATTTGTGACTTTCATGAAAATCGTTGGAGCCAATTCCGAGATTCCAATTATATATACATACATATATACATACACACATATATATTAATCTGACGTAATAGAGTGATTGAAATGAAAAACTTTATATAACCTTTTATTTTTCCTCCTATTATGCTCTCCTATTATGATATACTAGCTGCACCCTGAAGCCCGCTGCATTATAAAAGTTTTTAATGAATCCCACGGGAACAACTTCTTTTTTCGGGATGAAAATATCCTGTGTGCTGTTCTTGTTAATGTATTTTCAATGATTTTCATAGAAAAATATTACGTTTCTGCATTCCTCCGCAATATAAACTTTAACTATGCCAAATTTTATACTCCACAGTTCGCAGAATTGTCTTAAAAAGGGATCTAAGGTTTTTCCGTCACGTATTTATATACAGAAGATAATATAGTGTGTGTAATGTTTATTCTAACTAATTCAACGTATTTCTAATACATATTATTTAAAAATGTGAGATTTCTGACGTAAATAGTAAGGTGTGTGTAAAATGTGTCAAACTTCATACTCCACCGTTCGTGTAATTGTCTTAAAAAGAGATACAAAGTTTTTGCTATACATATTAATATAGAGCAGAGGTTGAATAGACATAAGATCTACTGTTTACTAATGAAACCCTGTGCGATCTACCACTTACATACTTCTTGAAATCTTAAATGAAGCAGCATAGTTTAGTGATTAGTATACAATAATGTAGTATTTTTTATTACACAGTCTTAGGAATTACTTTACATATCACATGTGAGATTGTTTCCTGAAAAATGATACAAGATGATGTTGTAGTGGTTGGTAATTACTTGCGCAGTCTACCTATTTATATTTTTTGCCTTGCCACGATCGACTGGGCAGTCGCGATCGGCCGGTCGATCGCGATCGACCGACTGACCACCGCTGATATAGAGGTATCATCACGCCGGTTCCTTTGCGGGATTAGTAGAATGAACCACTGACTGACTGTTGGTTCTGACGTTTAAATGCACGAAGATTTACCGATCCTTACCAGATTGATAATAAACGGCCATTGATTTATGAAGCATAGACTGATAGTTTCATATATCTTTTAAAGCATAGATACGTTCTTATTCTAAGTAAACGGCGGGGCGATCACTACCCACCTCGCCAGCCGACTTCTTTACAAACAATTAACCATATAAATTTTTACAAAAGAGCATTTGGACAACGTTAATTGTACAAATGTTCGTGACTTTTCACGTGTCAAATCGTACAAAGCTTTGGCGCATATTACTTAGGGACGATAGACGCTAATGTGGCGCCAGCGTTGAAATAACACATTGCACTTGAAAAATCTAGTCATTTTGAAATCACAGAAAGACACTTCAATTTCATTCATAATATGTATAGATTTAAATTTGGAGGTTAAAATACCACCTCAAACAGTATTAGCTCTTCAACTCTCACTAACAAAATCACATTTCACGACAAGAAAAAAGGTGTAGTCACGTAAGAAGAAACTTTTTAAAATATATAATTTTTCTGCTATTTGCTACTTCACAATTAACTTAAAACTAAATATAGAGAAAAATAAAAATTTGGATATTATTTACAGTCTAGACACATAAACAAGCAATAATCCGTCGAGAAAAAAAATACCGTTAAACTTCATTTAGTTATTTATGCTTTTCTTATTGAAATAATTTTCACTGATTACGAATCATAAAAACAGATAACTACTGAATAAAAAATTTAGACATTTTTCACTTCTTGGGACTTTTTCTAAGGATTTAAAAAATATGCCCGTTGGGTATATAAAAAACTTTCATTTTCTACTCTTAGACCTACCATTCTAAGTTGAATGACTAATTATAATTGTTAGTAAAGGTAGACGGATTTTCTCCCGAAAGGTGCTCCTTGATTAGACTGAGAGTTAACAAGTTGAGAACCATGATGCCATTCACCGACCATCAACATTTAAGATATTGCCCCGAGCCGAGATTTGGTCTCACCTTTGTCGGGCTCTATACGTAACCCAACTAAAATACTAACTTATATGGCTGAGCACTGTGCAAGTACCGGTTCTTTGGGCGAGCATAATGCAATCGCAGTAGCCGGTTTTCAGTGATTTCGACGAAAATTTAAAACGTTTATTAGAACAAAATAGAGAATTGTGTCGGTAAAGTGAGAGCGTACGAGAGTAACGTACGCCGTAGGCGTATCATCTAACGTTTGCAATTCGCCAGCGATCAGCGATGACTCTTAAACGTAATGAAAAAATCATCAAAAACGTCGCCAATTGCTTGCTGGTCACTAGATGCACTTTTTGCAATGTCACAGCATCAAAACTAATCAAGCGGCAACGACTACCACTAATGTACAAGGCTGTTATGTGTCTTGCAATAACTAAACAATCACGATAATTTCGCATTGCGAGTCACGTGATCACCCCGCCGCCGGTCGGCGGACGAATCGCGTCGCTCGATATTTTTTAATTATTGAATTTGCAGGCATACGAGCGAGTGGGCTACCAGATGTAAAGCAATCACCACTGCTCATGGACATTTACAACACAAAGGGTTAGTTGCAACGATACGAAAGCACAACATATTTCGATTAAGTTTGCCAGTCTGAATTCGACTTGGCAATCATTCTATAATGTTTTCCCACTCGCATGCATATTATGTATACATATTATACCTACAACGATGATATCGAATACCGTGCATTCATTCGTTTGCAGATCATAACTAAAGGGAAAGGTCAATAAAATATTGTGTTTACCACGTATTTGACTTCCAGTTGCCGGTATCCATTAGATACCGGCTCGGCTGTAGATCATAAAGTCTCTGATTAAATTCTCGAATTAGTACCTAAAAATGTTATTTGCCGAAAAATACGGCAAAACTAGTAATTTTTTTTAGTATGGATCCCTAGGGAAGCGCTTGACCACGATCGCGCCTGATGGTAAGCTAAGATGTGGCCTATTATGGAACGTCTTAATCTCAGCATTAGTGAGTACGAGTCTACAAAACTGTACCCTGTCTTTCGGAGAGCACAAGAAGCTGTCGGTCCTAAATAAAAATCGGCACTGACAAAGGGTTATAAATGTGTGACAGTGATCATTACTTGGGTTCAAAGTCCAAAGTACAAAGTTATTCGATCATTAATATTATGCATTTTTCATTGAGTTAATTTGGTGTGATACTATTCAATTATTTTATTGGGTACGTTTAAATTAACAACGCGTTTATAAGAACACTAGCTGTACCCGCGACTTCGTTCGCGTTTGGCCATCCTTGTAGAGTAATTATTAGTAATTGACCACAGTATTTCTCGTATTCAGCAATACTTTGGACGGCGAAGCACTTTTATCAAAGGAGAAATATTAAGAAAGGATTCTTTTAGTGTGGATTTGCAAAGACGTTCACTTTGATAACGACCCTTGTGCCTCACAGGGCTTTAAGCAGTGTTTAACTGAAGTCACCTCGCCTTTTATTTTCTACAGTCATGCTTGCAGTTTTATTTGCCTGACATTATATACTCATTCCATATGACTAAATTTGACTAAAGATCATTTTTGCAAAACCTATTTTTTATTAGGAGAAAGATCACACACCGTGAAGCAAAATTCTTTAACTGTATTGTCATTTTTAAGCATGGCTGGAGCTATCCTTCCACCGGATAAAAAATATTGAAGGTGAAATTATCGGCTTGTACCTAGGTTCTTAATGGGCAACGATGATTATTCAAGCTAGTTTGAAATCCGTGGCGTATGTCTGATAAATAACAATATCTGACTCCTTTGCAGTAGGCTAAATTTGACGACAGACCTATTAGTCAGGGAGAAATAAATAGTATTTGCTTTCAGTAAAGGTTATAATTGAAATGTTATTATTATTAAGCATAATATCTTGAACGTGTAGGAGGTTAGAAACATTTTTTTAAAACAATTAAAAAACGGCTTTTTGCAATTTTTTATAATATATATAATATATAATATGCGTGTTATCGACATGTTTTTTTTAATTATCTATAGGGAAGCGCTTGACCACGATCTCGCCTGATGGTAAGCTAAGATGCGGCCTAAGATGAAACGCGCTTCCCTAGAAGGTACCTGTTCATTCTTCTCTTGAAGATCCCCAGATTGTACCCGACGGGGAACACAGATTTAGGAAGCATGTTCCAGTCCTTTGCGGTTCGAATGAAGAATGTTAAGTCTAACCGCTTTGTCCGGGCATGTGGAATGTCAACCATATGGCGATGCCTAGAATCTGTGCGCCTTGACGATCGATAGCATGCATATTAATGTATTTGGTCTATAAAATTTCACTTAATGGTAGGCTATTCTGAAAATTTGCAATATTTGTTTTTATGTCGCAAAATTAGCATTCAACGTAAAAAGGTAAACTTTTCAAAATTATATAAATCCTAAAATTATCAAATATTCTAATAAGATATCGACATGAAAGAAAAAGTAATCAAAAGGTATTTATAATAATTTTATGTACTTAGTGAATATAAAAATCTGTATTACGGTTGACCCTGCAGGCCATCCCTGAATCCCTTCCCGCTTCATTGAAGTATATTAAGCTAAAAGAAGCAAAAATTATACCTAAGTATAGATTGTTGAGTTCGAAGAGTTCAAAAAATCTAGTTTGTAAAAATTATATTTAGGAAATTAATGGTTGAATAATATACATCATATTTTTTTTTTAAATTGATGATTGATTGCGATCTTTTGAATGGCATTCAACGCAATTTTTTAACTCAAAATTGTTTTAATAGCTAAAAAATCGATAGGTTAAGAAATTTCAAAGAAATGTAAAAAAAAACTTTTGTTTAAGTGTTCGTCATTGACAAATTCCAAATAAATCAAACGATTTTGATCCAATTTTGTTTGGTTTGTTGTATTTGCCGCAGTTTTTTAGAGGGAAACTCTTATTCGATTTTTATATCAATCGGTATATAAACCTGAAAGTTATTTAAACAATATGTAATAAGTTTACTGTATACCGACCGATTGATATAAAAATCGAAAGTCTAATTCGATATTTTATATCAATCGGTATATAAACCTGAAAGTTATTTAAACAATATGTAGTAAATTTACTGTAAATAACGTAATTTTATTGTTTGAAAAGCTGTAACTTTTGAAAATTAGATTCGATTTTGATTTTTGAAACGGCATTCAATGTAGTTTTTGGAACGAAGTTCCTTACGGCAGGCTTGGAGGGGATAGGGATTTTGCTGCGCGACCGAACTGAAAAAATGATGTGGTGTCGCGGGACACCAGGTAGGAATGAACTTCCTTCGGCTAAACGGCACTACTCGCTTGTGTACGCGACTGTCGCGCCTGCGCACGTCTCATTTAACGCTTTTATTCCACGCATTTTTCTTACGGTTTTACTATCACATTTTTTTCAGTTGGGTCGCGCAGCAAAATCCCTATCCCCTCCAAGCCTGCCGTAAGAAACTTCGTTCCAAAAATGTGATAGTAAAACCGTAAGAAAAATGCGTGGAATAAAAGCGTTAAATGAGACGTGCGCAGGCGCGACAGTCGCGTACACAAGCGAGTAGTGCCGTTTAGCCGAAGGAAGTTCGTTCCTACCTGGTGTTCCGCGACACCACATCATTTTTTTTAGTACTAAAATATTGGAGAAGATTAAAAATAATTAGTTAAAAAATTTCGAAATTATGTCAAAAATAACTTTTGCAAAATTTTTCGTCAACTATAAACTCCCGAACGGATAAATAAATTTTGATGCAATTTATGCGTTGGTCGCAGTTTTTTGAGATGTAAAGCTGATTAAATTTTGTACTCTATCGGTATCGGTACATTAATCTGGAAATTGTATTAAAAAATACTGTTACGCCAAAAACTTATGTGAGGGTTTTTCAAAATTTCTGAAAATCTCCTTGACTGAATTGGTAAAATTTTCAGGAAGTCTAAGTTGAGTGGAATCCAATCGAATCCTATTTACCGCGTTTCGATCGGTCAAGCCGTTCAAAGTTATGAGATGTTTAAATACACACATACAAACACACACACACACACACACACACACACACACACACACACACGCATGCATACGCACACACACACACGCGTCATCATGAAAGTAGTCGAAAAAGGTTCCTAGGACCTCAAAACGTGGAGTTCTGGTGAACACTCGATTTTCGTAAATCGGGGTAAAATCAGTAACTTCCTCATCTAGACACGTAGCGGAAAGTTAAACATATATACCTAGTTAGAAAGATGAAAAGTTATTTATTCAGTTTTATTTTTTGAATCATTTTTATTTAAGGCACTTTTTGTAGCAGGAAGTATAAAAATAAATTAATTAACACATGGCTTTGTGGTTTGTAGCTAAACAAAATAGCTTTTGACTAAGAAGCTTATCTTTGTTCATTGAAAACGATTTGCAGTAAAAAATCTTGTTGCACTTTTCTTAAATTTATTATTTTTAAATTTCTAAAAGATGTTTTTAATGTAAATTTGTATCATTTTCAATAAGCAGTCAAGGTTTTTTTTTATTAATAACAAACTACTCTGCCTCGTGGTCTTGGGATAGCCTATTCGGCTCAGATCATGTGGTCCCGGGTTCGGACAAAGGTGTTGAGATATTTTCGAGGGTTTTCTCGAAAATCTAAAATCTCAGTAGCAACTCGGAGACTGGCGGAGAGGTATATTACCACTCCCGTGCCTCGGATGAGCACGTAAAACTGTCGGTCCCGGTTATGGCTAAAAATAGTCGATAATCGTTAACGTGTCGGTATATGCGGCGATAAGGATTACCATTTATATCACCAACCGACAAACCGGTGAAACGCGGTGAACCGGAAAGTCAATAGACGTCCGGTTTACTCTGCCTACTCCGCAAGGGAACCGTGAGTGATGATATTTCAATAAAAAATAACAAAGCCACGTATTTTTTTTCTCACATTAAGAAAGTTAAGTAACTTTTTATTGAATTTGTTTTGATGAAGTTATCTTTGTCTAAAGTTTTTTCTGTAAGATGGTGATCTTATCCAGGACTGAAGTTATAAGTACATGTTCGTATATTCTACTTAACAATTTTTTTAAAAGTATTTTGGAGTCTTACTTTAATGAGTACACTAAGTAGTTTAGACACTCCAACATCTACACTTCGCAGAAGTTTCATTCATTTTCAAAGAATTTTGAAATATTCACCGTGTTGTTAAGTGGTGCGGTGTCATCGTTGACCATATGAGGTCCTAGGTTCGATTCCCAGGTCGGGCAAAACAAAACGTATTTTTAACTTTTCTGATAAAACAACATTGCCCGGGATTGGAAAGGGCCCGGTTGGCAATAGGTTTGCCACCTATCACATTGTGTGAGATAGTATATACGGATAATCGTGGGTACACTTCTTGTACCTCTGCCTACGTATTCCGGGTATGGGCGGTTAGATACTTTTTTTACCCTTTTTTACGTTATGCAATGTAAAAACAAAATAGTGAATTTTACCAATAGCCTATCCTTACGTAAAATTTTATAAAGAACAAATTCTATTAGTATTCTTAATGTCGATTAGATGCATATTTTCTGAGCTATTGGCAAAAAACTGAAAAATGACCTGTTTTATTTTCAAATATATTATAATTTTTATATAAATAAATAAAATGTTTAGGTTTACATTTTATACATATTTTACTCATTTTTAGGCTAGTAAAATTGCATTTATAACATTTTAATAAAACAGTATATATTCTAAACTGATCTCTCGGGTTATATCCATTATATATATACAAACACTATGAAACGATAACGCTAACTTATAATGAGCCGTGAGTTCAAAGGTTTTGTATACAATCCGGGTGTCACGTTCAACTGGACTTACCACCCGGAAACCGTTGAAACTTGTGATGTCTGTAACTTCTAAATTATAAAACTGATGACTTTGTAATTTTTAAGGAATTATCTTTATAGTACTTACTTTTGAACAAAAAATAATAAAGGATCTCGGACTGCAGGTTAATGAATTAAAGCTTTAATATAAATAAAATATAAATAAATACGTTTTTATATTCATCCCCTATTCCACGGGAACCGTATGGAATTTTGGGATAAAAAGTATCCTTTAACCTTCTTCGAAGTATGAATTTTAACCATGCTAAATTTCATTTGAATCCATTCAGTAGATTCGGCGTGATGCGCGGCCTTGATACAGACAGACAGACAGACAGACAAAAATTAAAAAAAATACATTTTTCGCTTCAGTGTCGATTAAAGAGTATCTTCAAAAAAAATATTTTCAAATATCTTCAATGTACAGAATTTTACCTCTTACAGTTTTATTATATGTATATATAGATAGATGTATTATAATTCTTATATAAATAAATAAAATGTTTAGGTTTACATTTTACACATATTTTATTCATTTTTAGGCTAGTAAAAATGCATTTATAACATTTTAATAAAACAGTATACATTCTAGAACTGATTCTCTCGGGTTATGTCCATTATACAAATACTATGAAATGATAACGCTAACTTATAATGAGCCGTGCGTTCAAAGGTTTTGTATACATTCCGGGTGTCACGTTCAACTGGACATTCCATCCGAAACCGTTGAAACTTGCGATGTCTGTAACTTCTAAATTATAAAACTCATGACGTTGAAATTTTTAAGGGATAATCTTTATAGCAGTTATTTTTGAACAAAAAAATAATAAAGGATTTTGGATGACAGGTTAATGAATTAAAGCTAAATATACGTTTTTATTTTCTCCCCTATCCCACGGGAACCGTACTGAATTTTGGGATAAAAAATATCCTATAACCTTCTTCGGAGTATGAACTCTAATCGTGCTAAATTTCATTTGAATCCCTTCAGTAGATTCGGCGTGATGCGCGGCCTTGATACAGACAGACAGACAGACAGACAAAAATTAAAAAAATTACATTTTTCGCTTCAGTATCGATTAAAGAGTATCTTCCAAAAAAAATTTTTAAAATATCTTCAATGTACAGAAATCGACCTCTTACAGTTTTATTATATGTATGTATAGATTCTTATGATAAGCGTGTATCGGTAAAAGTGGGAGCGTACGGGGCACGAGTCGGACGGCCGCCGCCCGCGCGGTTTCCCCCTCAGCGGCTCGAAAACGACGCAGCGCTCGATATGACGGCGCGACGGCTGCAACACTGTAACCACACCTTTCTGTTCAAGAACGAGGACAATCTCAGTCCTACAGCCTAGTATGTTATAAATTTAAAAGTTTGTACATTTGATTGCTTGTTATTTTATAAATAAATAAATAAATCAACAACTGGAACACGAATGTAGGGATTTAGATGAATATACATATACATAAGTTACAGGATTCAGAAGTAAGATGAACTCATAGAAATAAACTAAGTTTTACGAGAAACAATATATTTAATATGTATTTTAATCATATAACATTATAGTGTATAACAATACGTGAAATTATTTTTGGTAGTCTTTACCCTTTTTCTAGTTTTCCAAACAAAAATTAAATAAATGTTCATGTTTATATAATCTTAATTAGAATCTTTATCTGGAATTTTTAAAATGGTAAAACTGTGTCTAATGTTTTATAGTCTGAAAAAAAGCACTAGAGTGGGTCTATAGGACCATACCGTATCATAGTAATTTTTCGCCCGTGTGGTTTCCCCTCTACGAAATAAACGTAAAAATGTAGGTAGGTGTTTTACAAATAGGTACAAATTGAATAAAATGTACTTAAGCGAGTTCATTTAATTTTTCACAATTCTTACTATTACTTATATACGTACTACTTATTAGATTTACATCTTCTCAGCGCGGACTATAATCAGAAATCACTAATAATAATATTAATAATTTGTAAACGCGTAGTGCCAAAAAATTCGTAGTTTCTTGAATAACTTTACATTAAACAAAGACGTGATGCTTTTTTTAAGACAAGGACGAGTATCTAAGAAGTGAATCTAAGGACGAGTATCTAAAAATCGTGGTCTAAGGGTTAGCCAAGTAGGCTCAGATTGTGGGGTCTCGGATTTTATTCCCAGATAGGGCTCCGAAATCTAAACTATCAGTAGCACGTCGCAGTTTAGTGGTGTGTTAAACATTTCCTTGCCTGGGATAGGCACGTGCAATTGTCAGCCCTTCTTATCGCTTGAAATAAGCGATAATCGTTATCAAGTCAGTCAAATTTGGCGATGGAAATCACCACCCATCTCGCCAACCAATAAACTGTTAAATCGTGGGGAACCAAAAAGTCAATAGACCTTAGTTCACTCTGTCTACTCCTTAAGAGCACCGGCGTGAAAAAAATAGAACTTTAGAATAAAGGAATATCAAAAATTATAGGTAGGTACCTCCCCTACAGATTATAGGCGTGATAGACTTTATTTATATAAATATACACAAGTTTATACTGTTTTTATAATTACAAATCGCTCATTAATGTATACAATTGTTTAAAGCATACCATAAAATGAACAAAAACGTCCTACGTTTAATATATAACAAATTGGTAAACCCAGTAAAAGCAGTCGCCATTTTAAAACACGTCGCGTTCTCCCGCCCGCTCGCCGCCGCGGCCCGCGCGTCAGTCGCCCGGTGACTGCCGCTCGTGTCGACAGCCGCGTTTTTAACGCCAGTCTATTCAACCCAGTAACAACCACTCAATGACTACGGTACAATTCGAATACGATCCGGAACGGCTTATTGAAGAAATAAAGAAACGTCCAGGCTTATGGGATTTCGACCACATAGATTATAAATCAAAAATAGTAAGATATAAGCTGTGGAGCGAAGTTGTACAAGAATTGATGGGCAAAGATGTCAATATTACCAAGAGCGAGGTACGAGAACTAGGTACGGAAACATGTTTCTTTACTCGAACCATTTAACCGTTAGGCATGCTTTGCATTCCTTTGCAAGTGATTGAGTGATTGCTCATCATCAGGGATTGACGCACTTCAATTTGCATGACGGAAATAAGAGGGTTGCATTGCGGAATGCAGATTACATCAAGTTAATTATACAAGCACTTTAACTTTTTATAATATTATCTATCGTAAGGAATTAGCCGTGAAGATAATATTATGTTATGATAATTTTATTCCAGTACCAGCTTTGTAGGTACACATGTACCTCATCATGGGTTCGAATCTCCGAGCTCTTTAATTTTTCTGAAAACATATTTTTTCCGAAATTGAATGTGTGGCCGCGTTTCCGATCCGGTAGTAGTTTTTAAAAAAAATATGTTGAGGTGTCAAAATAACTTGTAAAAAGTTTTATTGAATAAAGTATTTCTGATTTCTGATTACCTAATTTATTAATAGGATAGCTACCTACCATATCATGGGATTTAATATCGCTGACTAATCAATAAAGCAATAGTTGCACCTTTGCTTTTTCGGGTAGATTCAGTGGACATCTATTTTTACTGTTTATCAGTATCGATTTGTGGTTTTGAGTCTTACAATTTAGGGAATGGGTTTTGTTATTTTACAATAATAATATTTGACCGGCTCGTCGGCCGAGTGGTTAGCGAACCTAAGTACGAATAGATGGGGCTTGGGTTCGATTCCCGGCAGGGACAAATCTACTTCGGCTTTTATCTACTTTTGATTATGCACAAAAAATTGGTAGTGGCACTCGTATCTAGATGTTTTATTTATTGTTGAAAATGAAACAGTAAGAACGGAAATGTAAACCAATAATAACTAAAATATCTTAACATTATTGTGGTAGGTATAAAAATAATATTAAGATATTTTATTAATATTGGTTTAGTATTACAAATTTTCTCCACAAAAAGTTCACTGGCGTGTGTCTCAAGAGTGTGGGACAGGGGACTCGCGCTTGCACTATTCCTAATAGGCATGGAAATTATTGTTAAATTACATTAACTGTTATGTTGTTAAAGTTAATTAATATTTAACAGTTATTTATTTATGTTATAATATATCAGTAGCCTATATATAATAAGTATTAGAAGCTACCAAAAAAAAGGTCCTCTAGAATAATCAGTCACGGTTTTTTTTTTCGAAATGAACTTAAGCAGTTGGTCCAAATGACCGTTACTGCGAAACCGGGCTTTTGAGTCACGGTCTCTCGAAATATTTTTAATAACATTATTATCATATATCAAGTTACTGGTAATTTTAGTAATGTATAAAAATTACTTTTAACAGTATTTGCTAATATAAATAACAGTTGTTAATTGTTAAAAAAAATTAGTACGAAATTTAATATGTTAACTGTTAAATGATCCATGCCTAATTCCTAACCATTCCGAGATAACGCGTCCGTGAGAGGTGTCTATGAGTCCGTTGCTCGAACGCCAATCATCTACGTCTCGAAAAGTCAATCAACATACATAAGTATGTAGATTGACTTCTGTACATATTTGTTTTGTGCCGTGACTATACACTTCTGTGCACCTGTTGATCTATTTCATGTGAGATGTCACAGCCATAATATTTATTATTAATACAAAATGTTTTGATACTTGTGAGTTTTGAACTCAAAGTCCAATATGATTTATAAATAAACATTTCATAAAATGTGTTAAGTATTTTAAAGTTACGCAAAAGTAATCGGGAATCTTGTGTGCCTTTCACCATATTATAATAATACAAAGAATAATTATGTACGCTAATAACTTCTAATAATTTAATTTTACATCGAAAGATAGTAACCAAAGGTTCTTCTAATAGACAGATACAACCATAGCTTACAGAAATAATAGATGTTTATGGTGCGAGCCCTCCGTATGGAGGATGTAGCGTCACATGTACACGTTTACCGGCTAACTAACCGTCCAAATCGTAACACGACAGTGGGAAGTGACAAACACTTAAACTATGGCGACAGGAAAAGTAATAGCGGTGGTACAAAACCCAGTCGAAACCTCTACATCCATACTTAATATTATAAATGCGAGAGTAACTCAGTTTTCTCTTTTTCACACAAAAACCACTGAACCACTTGGACGTAGTTAAACGAAAAGGATCCAATCCACAATATGGTCAAAAATGAGTTAAGTGCATTAAACTGATGCTAAACATCAACACCAAGTAAAAAACATCTAAGCAAACATAGCTCTCTATTACTTTAATCAACGTCAGTACTAGTCTCCATGTATGGCACGTTAAAAAAATAAAAAATATCCACCTTCAAACTTCAATATTTCTAAACTGATTTTGTGTGGATTGGATCCTTTTCGTGTAACTACGTTCAATTTAAATTGGTACAAAGATATTTTGAGACCCGAGAAAGGACGTAGGATAGTTTTTATCCCGCAAATCCAACGGGGACGGGAACTATGCGGGTGAAACCCAGGGACAGTCCCGGGGTTTCACCTTTTAAACCATGGTAATAAGTAGCAACTGAGGCTATTTTATTTTTTTAAATTTTTCCACGCGGGCACAGCTAGTATATTAAAAATACTATCTGACCCGTGAAGCTTCGCCCGCTATCAAAATATCATTTCACCCCGGATCTTTAATTATCTTCTTACGAAATTTCATCAAAATCGGTTTAGCAGTTTAGACGTGAAAGCATAACAGACAGAGACTTTCGCATTTATTAGTATATCGTCCTCACATTGGGAGTTGGGACATCCTCTTATTAAACATTTTTAACGAAGTAAGAAATGCTGAAAAAAAATAAAACCATTGATATAACAATGAATAAAACATAAACTTTGAATATTATTATATTTCAGAATTACAACTTCAAAAGAAATGGAAGAGTATGAGAGATTGCTTTCAGAAATACATATCGAACCCAAATAGAAGCCGACGTCCGTATGTATATACGAAACAATTAACATTTTTACTAAAGAATAGCCCGAAACCGATACCAAAACGCGAAGGTTCAAACGATTCGGATGATGGAAGAAAAAGAATGTGGAAAACAAAGAGAAAATTCGAACTCACCAAAGAGAGTTCTGAAGAAGACAACGTCAGCTTAGCTGATGATTCGAGGAATGAATCAGAAATCGTTCTAGATGTATCTAGCAAATTGGGCAACACAAGCACAGCACCGCCTGATGAATTTGTATTTGCGAATGTGGATTCATATGGATACGACGATCCCGACAAAATGTTCCTAGTCTCTTTACTCCCACACTTAAAAGCAGTACCAGAGGAATATCGTCTAAGTGTCAAAATGGAATTAATGCAAGTGTTAAGAAATTACAATGCACCAGACCAAAAAAATATTTTATAGGCCATTTATTTGTATTGATCTAAACTTAAGTAGTTAATTGATCTAATAATTTTACATTCCAAAACTAAATTGTTTTTTTATCTTCATCTACAACCTGCTGAAATCAATATTTTAAAGGGACAGTGATAAGCACTGACGCTACGGCAATAGGTAAGGCGGTTGTACACACCAAAACCGGACGTTATCTGGGTCCCGCAAATATTATTATAAATGCTATAGTGCCTGTTGTTTTATATCGTAAGATAGCAAACAGGCAGAAGGCTCTCTTGATGGAAACATAACCTTTAGACACCAAAGATGTTAATGGTGCGTTGCTATATTTATGGCGAGGACATAGTGCCACATGCATAAGTTTACCGGCTACCTTACCCTCCAAACCGGATCGCGTCAATGACAAGCGATGATGCTATTGCGGGAGGAATAGTTAAGGCGGTGGTATCACACCCGCGGGAGGCAATGCAAAAATCTACCACTAAATAGCCGCGATGGAAGTGACTCGCGTAGCCAATAGTCCGTCTCTTATAAACTGTCTGGCAGAACAGCAGATGGTGTATTCTTCAAAGGGTAACCTGGACCAACACGGGGGTGAGTGAATGTTTGTTACTTCAACACGTCAAAATGGCTAGACGGATGTTGACGACATTCTGTATATAAGCAGTCTATCTGGGCACTGACAACAAATTAGCTACTTGTTTTATGTCCGAACACTGCATTGTTCCCGTGAGAGTCACGATAAAAATAATGACGCGGTAGATTGGTGCATCCATAATATTTAAGAGCGCGGTTATTTTAAATTTAACGATTCGGTGATTGATGGCACCCAGATGACAACACAGCATTAATATCATTGGTGTAAAAAGGCGATTGTTGTCTTTGAGTATCAGAAGAGCCAGCTGCACGTTTCCTATCTTATCCTTTTGAACTTAGGATATATGTTTTTTCTGCAACAGAAAATCTCCAACCATTCAAATATCAGTTGCTTCGACGACATCATAAACGGTAAAAATGTTATTTTGGACTTACCTGAGATCCAAATATGTAAGGGACTGGAGTCCTCCAACCGAATCTGGTATATTTCGGATGATGTTTTGTGACAGCAATAACTTTTCCATATACACATATGTAGTCACTTCATCGGGCAGTTCACTAAACCTATTTTTTGATAAATCTGAAACAAAACAAGACATATATTAAGTTTTTTATTCGTAAATAAAATGAGCTGTAAACTAACAGCACGTTCTAATTTTTTAAGTAATACTTCTTAAGGCGCGTTACAAAAAAATGAGAGTGAAATATTAAGATACGCGCGCATCACCGTAACGCAAAAGTTACACGTTGAAGGTGTCCGCTAAACCGTTCATTACGTTTCAAAATCCATTTCCAGTCCTTTTATTATTTTATTGTAATTCATTATTTGCAAGCAAATAAAATCTATTTTAATGACGCCCAAGAAGTACTTCTCACGCGCGTACATTAAGTACACGCACCGATTTTTTTTAAATATTACTTTGATTGAATGGATCATCTTGACAGACGATAAACAGTACGGACTAACATGAGTTTTTGTACGACGAAATAAACTTCACTGTTACTTTGCCAAGTAAAAGTGAATTTTATTTTACAAAATATATGATAAAGTATTGACAAACAGTACGGTCTAAGATAGATAAAATAGAAGTTTTGCTCCGGGCCCCCTTTAAACAGGATGCTATCTGCCATTCTGTCAGGCAGTTCGTAAAAGATGAATGATTGTTTTTACGTGTTACTACCATCGTGACTACGAGGTGGTAATTCTGCATCGTTGACCCGAGTTCAATATTAGCGTCTTACCTTTATCTGCCGCAATAGCATCAATGTCCTTATAGTATTCCGAGTAACCAATAAACTTATACATGCTACGCCACACAGATAGCAACATACCATTAACATCTTTGGTATTTATAGGCGATGGTTGTCTGCTTTCATCAGGAGAGCCATCTGCTTGTTTGCTATCGTATATATCGTATACAATATATGTAATGTTCTAAACTATCTTTCTACAAAAAAAAAATACCTAACTAGAATATTACAGGACACATGAGAGGCGACATTTTTTTTTTCATTATACTAACTAGTACCAAGCGCGTTGGGTTTTATGAATGCTTTTTCAATTAAATTTAGCGGTAAGACTATTACGTTAATTGTACTACTCCTAGAATCTTTCAACATGTCTAAGCAAGAAGTTTACACAGTTTAATCTCAATAAGGTATCAGCAAGGCACTGCATTAAATCCGAACAAACAAATATTGATTTTTATATTTAAGGTAGCAAACAAGCACGTAGCTCTCTTGCTAGAATGAGATAATAGACACCAAAGATGTAAATGGTGCCTTGCACTTGGTGTGGTGGGGATGTTAATGGATAAACACTCCACTATGCTAGTATTCATTATAGCAATGACGAAACGTTTCCTTTTAACAAAATGCCTGGCAAGATGTCAGATCAGGTCAGAGGTCAGGCCAGTCTGCCGTATTTGACGCTCAAGTCTCTTGAAATATGCCATAACGTATTTGTGCAAACTTAGTTCAGTATGCTGTATATTTCTTACAGAAATAATACGAACACGACAGTAAATTTAAGAAGATAATGTCAAACTCCATTATGTTAGTATTCACTACGGCACAGAATATATAATAATACTACGGTAATGACACGCTTTTTACAATGTGCCTGGCAAGACGTCACATGCGAATTTGACGCGTTTGGCCAATCATTTGCTTTTATACAAAATGCCTGGTAAGATGTAAAATCCGTATAAACAGTGACAGTTTTTATTGACGCTCAAGTCTCTTGAGATATGCTGTAATGTTATTGGTGTAAAAATAATAGAATATACTATATATTTTTTAAAAAATAAAGTATACGACGGTAAATATAAAGGAGATAACGTCGAGTCGTAACGTTTTTCGCCGTGTTGGTCCCGGCCTCCTTTGTAGAATAGGCCAACTGCCGTTCTGCCAGGCAGGTCGTAAAAGGCGACCGATTGGCTATCGAGTCACTACCATCGTGGCTACTAGGTGGTAGAGTTCTGCATTGTCTCGCCCGGGTCTGGTACCACCGCCTTACCTATTCCTGCCGCAATAGCGTCAGTGCTTGTCGCTGTCGTGTTCCGGTTTGGAGGGTAAGGTAGCCGGTAAACTTATGCATGTGGCATTAGACCTCGCCACAAGATAGCAACGCACCATTAACAACTTTGGTGTCTATAGGCGATGGTTGACTCTTTCCATCAGGAGACCCATCTGCTTGTTTGCTATCTTATGATATAAAAAAAAAAAAAGAGTCGACTATATTAGCATTGACCATTGATATAAAAAGAGGAAGATATGTTACCTAGCCACAGCGCCTGGTCCTACAAAACTAGGTCCGTGTACACAGTCATTGTAGTATGCCAATCAGTCACACGCGGGATATCGTAACATGAAACGCTTCTACTTTCCGATTGTTTTTGCCATTAAACACGAATCAAAATGACTTCTTGTGTATTTAACCAGTGTTAAAATCATTCATGGCAAAAAATAAGACACATTGGATTACTTTCCATTCGTAAGTACAGCTAAAACATTAAATTTGTTTAAAAATAAGATTTTCTTTGTTTATCGGTAACCATGGCGATGAGTTGGTCCGTGGCTATTGACTAATAAAATTTCTCTCGTACGAGTGTATCCGGCCTATAACTGATTTTGTTTATCAGTAACCATGGCGACGACGCGCGCAGTGGCTAATACCATTTCGCTCATACGAGTGTATCCGGCCTATCTCTGTCTTTGTTTCCATGTTTATGATTGTGATAACAGATGTGTGTGAGTGTCGGTGTATACGTATTCTGCCGAGCCTAGTTTAGTGAATGCGATATAAGAACGTAACGTATCTTTCCCTTTTATATCAATGGCATTGACTATGGTAGTAACGCGTTTGACTAATCGTTCCACAATCACAAATTGCCAGACAAGAAGGCAGTTGCCTATAAAATTGCTAGTCTGTCCGTCTGTCTTGACAAGTCTATTGAAACAACCCATATCGTATTTAGTGTAAAGATAGTTCAGTATGCAATATATTTCTTACAGAAATAAAGTAACAAATCCT
Source organism: Apodemia mormo (assembly GCA_036924255.1). NCBI lineage: Eukaryota > Metazoa > Arthropoda > Insecta > Lepidoptera > Riodinidae > Apodemia > Apodemia mormo. Next base: position 10,181,872 of record JAUPFN010000003.1, read on the forward strand.
CAACGCAAACATAAGCATCTCTCAGAAGCTTTACAAACGTTAGATATTTATTATTATAAAAACTAGTTAGTAGGTTCGTTGGCACCGGCTTAGGTGTGTTTGTTGTTGGATTATATTACTGAAGTAACCGCAAGTATCGTTATACAAGACGAAGCTAAAAGTGAAGTTATAACTATCTTCATCATAGTATTAAATTACTACGAGTTGCATAATAAAAGTTTATGCCAGAAAATGTATAAACTATTATTAATATCAATATAATTATCGCCTCTGTGGTCTAGTGGTCCAGCGTTGGCGTTGACCACATGAGGTCTCGGGTTCGATTCCCGGGTCGGGCACTTAAAAGTGTTTTTCAGTTTTCTGATAAACACAAAGTTGCCCGGGATTGGAAAGTGCCCGGTTGGCGATAGGCTTGCCAGCTATCACATTTTGTGGGACCAAGTATCTTCGGCTAATCGTGGGTGCACTTGTTGTACCTCTGCCTACCCCCTTCGGGGATACGGGCGTGAAGATACTTAAATATCATTCATTATTAACATCATTCATTCGTTTAATTGCCGCAATAACGTCAGTGCTTATCACAGTCGTGTAGCCGGTAAACTTATGCGTGTGGCAATACTAACCCGCTACTCGGATAGTAACGCACCATTAACTTTGGCGTCCATAGGCTATGGTTTGTCTTTCTATCAGGAGAGCTATTTGCTTGTTTGTTCTCCTATTATACAAAAAATGATTCATTCATTCAATAAAATACTATCAACGTGTTCGAAATGATAACGTTACATAAAATAGTGGTATTAGTTTTGCAAACGATTTTTAATATCAAAGGATAGCTAATAAACAGCTAATAAATAGTTTATCCTGTTGTATAAAAAAACATTCGTTCATTCAGTATGATACTATAAACGCGTTCGAAATGATAACGTTACATAAAATAGTGGTATTAGTTTTGCACACGATTTTTATATCAAAGGATAGCTAATAAAGACAGTTTATCCTGTTGTGTAAAAATCATTCGTTCATTCAATATGATACTATAAACGCGTTCGAAATGATAACGTTCATAAAATAGTGGTGTTAGTTTTGTACACGATTTTTATATCAAAGGATAGCTAACAAAGATAGTTTATCCTGTTGTATAAAAAATCATTCGTTCATTCAGTAAAATACTATAAAAGCGTTCGAAATGATAACGTTACGTAAAATAGTAGTATTAGTTTTGCACACGATTTTTTTATCAAAGGATAGCTAATAAAGATAGTTTATCCTGTTGTATAAAAAAATCATTCGTTCATTCGGTAAAATACTATAAACGCGTTCGAAATGATAACGTTACATAAAATAGTGGAACTGGAACGGCTGGACTGATTTTTACGGGACTTTCACTGATAGATAGTTGATGTAATAAGGAGTATCTTAGGCTACTTTAAAAAAAACCACGTGGACGAAGTCGCGGGCACAGCTAGTTCATTTAATAAACTGGAAAAAACGCCTTCGAAATGATAACGTTACATACAATAGCAGTCTCTTTTTAGATCGCTAATAAACAGATAGCTTGCCCGATGGAATGAGACTAAATCCCCATCGCTTATAATGTACATGGTTTTTAAAGGTGAGTTGATATCCATGTGGTTCATAACAATGTAACGCACCAAACATCAGCATCTATACAGTACCCTTTCATTCTTTTCTTTTACATAATATGCAAATGTACCTAGTATACAGAGCACGCGGAATGATTTTGCCATGGGCATGCTCTGTTAGTTCACTTTTATTGAAAGAATGACACATATAAATTTGAACAAATTATGTGCAGATTCAGTTTTGATAGTTTTAAAATTACAAATCAATTTATTTATTAGGTACCTGCCTACTAGTTGCAACGTGCAGCCCGTTTATACATTATAATTTTTTTAACATATCCCGCGGCATCATCTAATTTTTTCAGGATAAAAAGTTCGATCCTACAGCATAGAAAAATTTCACCACGTCGAGCCTGTCGACACTAGCTCAGTGGGAGAGCGTCCCGGCTTTAGGTAAATGGTCGCAGGTGCAATCCCTGCGTGTCGATATTTTTCTTTGTTGTTTTTAAAAGTTTTTTCAGTTTTCCCAAGCACGGGGTGAGTGCTATAACACAAAAATAATCTACAACATTTCATTGAAATCGACTCTATAGTTCCGGAGTACATCGCGGACAAACAATGTCACACAGAATTTAGGTATTTCTATTAAGATTATATAAATATATAACTATAGATTGAATATATAAATTAGTATTTCACGAAAATAATTTGCTTACTTTGGGAATAGACAAATCCCTCTATTTTATTCAGTTATATTTATTTACTTCTAAAAAAGCATAAAATTATAACCGAGGCTGAATTGTCATTTTCAATAACAACGCGCACAATTGAGATAAGCTCGGATGTTTTAAAAATGGCTAGTGAATGCTAGGCGTCTCAATGTCGCATCCTAAGACGGAATCCTGCGCCACGTGCTTACCATGTCTAGAAACTAGTTAGACGAGTTGGTTAAGATGTGCCGGATGCGTCTTCAAATTAAAAAGGATTAAAGATCAGTACGTTACAACAACGGTTAAATACAACAGTTATTAAAAATAGTATCTTTACGCCCGTCTTCCCGAAAACATAAGCAGAGGCACAAGTGTACCCACTATTAGCTGAAGATAGTGCCACACAAAGTGACAGGTGGCAAGCCTATCGCCAACCGGGCACTTATCCAGTTCCGGGCAACGTTGTTTCCTATCAGAAAATTGAAAAAAAAATCACATTTTTGAATTGCCAGGCCCGGGAAGGGCCTGGCAATTCCCTCGAACCCGGGACCTCGAACCCTGGACCTCATAAGGTCAACACCGACACCGAACAACTAGACCACAGAGGCAACTAACAATTAATGCCATCTTTATATAAATATAATTCTCATGTGCTTGTATACGTCACTAAAACCATACTAATATTATAAATGCGAAAGTAACTCTGTCTGTCTGTCTCCTCTTCACGCCTGCACCACTAAACCGAATTGAATGAAATTTGGTACAAAGGTTGTTTGAAACCCGAGAAAAGACATACGATACTTTTTATCCCGGAAATCGCACGGGAACAGGAACTATATGGGTAAAACCAAAGGACTGTCTATCGTTTAAACCGCGGTGATAAGAAGTAAATTAAGCTTCTTTTATTTAAAGAAAAATACATGGGAACGAAGTCACGGGCATTTTGAACTAGGCTTTGCTAATTTTGATTAATTTTGCTGTGTGATTGAACGGATCCCTAGATAATTTGGGACAGAGACGAAACGGATACGCGTCAACTATCCGATATCCGGGTTTATTTTGCTATCCGATGGTATACTGAATAGTAACGCAATATTTAAAGGATACCGAATATTTAAAAAAACCTGTCAAGTGCGTGTCGGACTACACCTAAGTAGTTGCCGATCACAAATCACAATAACGTGAAATAAAAAGAGTTTTTACTTTTTTTATACCATTAACATTTGACCTTTTCAACACCAATGACCGCCCCTTTGGTCGAGTGGTTAGCGACCCTGACGACGCAATCAACGGGGCTCGGGTTCGATCCCCGACGGGGACAAGCATTTGTGTGATGAGCATAAATGTTTGTATTTCCGGGTTTGGGTGTTTATTATATATATTCTGGTATTTATATATGTATTTCTATGTATTAGTATCGTTGACTAACACCCATAACACAAGCAAATATTTGCTTACTTTGGGGTTAGATCAATAAGTGTAATTTGTCCCGTGAATATTTATTTATTTATTTAATGACGGAATCACCCGCTTTTACTTTTTCAAGTACATTTTAATTTTTTGACTATTACTCATTAAATAACAAGTATTGACTTGTAAAGCCTACTTAGCTGTGATTATTAATGTGGTTTGTGGCTGTGATAGTTTTCCCTTTACCTTGGTTAATTATACTACAAGCGTTAATTTTTCACACATCCAGTAACATCTATTTAGCTTGCGAAACACAGACTTGACTCTAACAAAATTGAGCAAACTTTATTCAAATTCAAATTGTTTATTTCACAAAACAAAGTTAACCTAATACAAACCGTAATGGTGATATACAATAATTATCAGTTGTGTTTATTACAAAGAAACTATAGAAAGTTATCTGACAACAATGATATGAACCAAAGACTAACACATGAACGATCAACTTCAACCTTCGTATTTATTATTTTATTCATGCATCCCTTAATCGAAAATTCAAAATATTTTTAATATCTATCCAACGACACACCACACCATGAAATACGCGAGTAAAAAGACATCCCTACTTTACCTATAGAGAAAGAACCTTATAGTTTTAGGGAAAACATTTTTTCCCTAAAACTATAAGGGTTATCGCCTCTGTGGTGTAGTGGTCCGATGACGAAGTTGACCACATGAGGTTCCGGGTTCGATTCCAGGGTCGGGAAATTTAAAAATGTGTTTTTTCAGTTTTCTGATAAAAACAACATTACTTGGGATTGGAAAGTGTCTGGTTGGCGATAGGCTTGGCACCTATCACATTGTGGGACCAAGTATCTTCGGATAACCGTGATTGCACTTGTTGAACCTCTGCCTACCATTTCGGGGATACGGGTGTGAAGATACTATAAGGGTTCCTTGCAAACTTCGGGAACCCTAACATTTTTTGTAATAAATTACATGAAACAATCTCCGAATACAAGCATCTGATTTTAACCAGTTTCATTCGGGATCACATCACTTCTTTTAAATTACTGATGTTATTATATCATCAGATTAGTATTCCAAAGAAAACAAAACTTTTCATTTTAAATAAAACAAAAAATTTTTTTCTATTTTGTAATATATTTAAGTGTTAATTTGCGGAAATCAGAAACAAAATTAATAGAGCGAATTTACATCTTTCCGAATAGCATAAATGAGCCATATTTGGCTTCAAATAAAAATATAAAAAAATATTAACACTCCTTATTCTGTTCATTAAACCCTTTCACAGTATACAAGTAAAACTATACATCACAATATTATAAAACTATACTCTCATTTCTTTAAACGTAGTTGGATATATATTGTATATAGTACTCAGCGATCTCAATCTACTGAATGATGAACGTCCTTTCATAGACTCGTCCTAAATTACCTCCGCAGTATAAATGTGGATTTTTAACTCGTTTCAAAAGAGGTTCATATATTTTATTAATTAAGCGCGTTCATGCTTCTCTATTCTTTTGTGTTACATTTATAGAATTGGGTTACGTGCGTGCGTTGACACGTGCCGTTTTGACATCGACGATCGGCATATTATGGCTGTCATATCAGTTGCAATGTAGAGTTCGATGAGATTTTTTTCTTGCAATATTTGGTGCTCACGTATTTATATAAAGAGAACGTGATTCATTTTATTTCGAATTTAGTTTTATAATAATGAGTTATTTAATAGGTTGCATTAAAAATGTTTGTGGCATATTAGTTAGCATATTTTTGCTTTCTTCATGCGCTTACAATACTTGACACTACCTGTTTGTTGTTCTTCTAAATAGGCAGAATCTATTATAACCATAAATGGCATTATAATATCAAAACCTTATTTCATACGCTAGCAAAGATGACTCTCCAGATAAAAAGAGAAAACAATCGCCAATATACACGAACGATTAACGTCCGTGCGGCGGGCGGGGTACATATTTTTATTAGCTACCATCCCTTGGAAACCAGTGCACGACAGTTTATGGAGTTCTAATGCACACTTTCTGAAGAATGTCCTATAAAAAAAAAGAAAGGCTTCTGCGAAAATGCTGAAGCTTAACCAATTGATTTAAAACATATCCGATCTAAGGCATACTATACTTTTTGACATAAAAACTTATATTTCAACTTATTTGTTCCTACACTTTTAGTTTTGGACCGAAAAAGTAGAATTATTTTGATAAAAAATATTAAAGAAAATGATTTGGTGTAAGCCAAAAAAGTAAGTAAATTTTAAATCAATTTCGACAAGTAAGCCTGTGTTCAATTATTGTTGCTCATAGCAATTTTCTAAAACTATTGTAGAATTATTGTAAACAAATTAGACATAAAAAAATTAAGTCCACCTATTCTTTGGCCGGATTTTCTCAGTATGTGGCCGCGCTTTCGATTCGGTAAGAGTACGAAGATTTGAAAAAGTTTAAGTTAATTATAGTATTTCTAATTTCTAGACTAAATGCAAAAAAAAAATCATCAAGAATCAACTTCAAAAAATTCAAAGTAAATCGATCGAAGAAACTGTAGTTAGTACTAAAGTTTTTTGAATAAAAAGAAGTATTATGACACCGCTTCCCTGGTTGATCGTCGATTCACTGGTCTGTCGGATGGCGAGATGAATGGTGAATAGTGATCCGCATTGTTGCATTTTTACCGATCTGATAACGATTACCGCGTGTTTGTTGCGATAACCAGAACCGACAGCTTTACAAGCACATCCGAGGCATTTTCTATTTTTCACTAATTCAGTGAGCCAACATTTATTTATGAGAAGTTTATATTCAATATGTAAAGTACATACTGGGATAAATACAGAATACTTGAGACCTAGCCATATAATTACACCCTTCAAGTTTCCGCTACACATCGTAAACACATAGCGGTTACCAGAGGCGTGACACACGTCAGACAGAGCGAGTAACCTTTTGATATGCCTATGAGTTCACATATCAATTCTAAACATAGGCGCCTCAACACTTTGAAGTATTCCTTGATTACTTTCGACCTAATTAACTTTATCGCTTGTTTTATTACGATTTTTACGCAACTTCTACATCAGCGCACATATTATACGCCGTTGCTTGAATAAATCTTAAGCCGAGGCATCGGGACAAACGGGAAAAAACTGGTTTGCTAAATCACGTTTTTTTACATTGGTTGTTAAATAACAATTTTACAAACATTATACGATATACCTGAAGATATTATCTAAAGAATGTGCTAATTTATTACAAGATAGAATGTACTTTACTTGATCATATAAAAATCCGAAAACAGGTTAAAAAAATCTCTATAGCATTTAATGTTTAATCGGTAACTCAAAAACATAAATTTAACTTTAATATCTGAATATTTGAGTGTCTATCTGTAGCATCATAGCGCTCAAGCTGATGGACTAATTTGAATGCGGTAATTTTTAATCGAAAGCTTATTATCGCAGGATGGTTCTGACGTTCTGATGTAATTAGGTCAGTAAGCCGATACCCAGAATCTTCAATTCCTTACATTAAATATCACGTGTTTGGGCTTATTGGATGCAAAAGAATCAGGCGAGACAATGCAGTACTCTATCGCCTAGTAGCCATATCTAGTAGTAGTAGCTATCTTATGATATAAAAAAAGTATAGTCCTTCAAATACCGTAATGATTATAACAGCGCCGAAATTTAAGGTGAAGAATATGAACAATATCTATACATATTATAATAAAATTGTAGGAAAGGCAAAACTGTATATTTAATATTTTTTTAAAAAAATACTTGGGACGTGATCTACAATCGATATCAAAGCCAAAAATATAGTTTTTAGAATTTTTGTCTGTTTGTCTGTATGTATGTCCGGGGTAAACTCAAAAAGTACTGCATTGATCTACTTCAAATTTTGCATGAATATTACTAATAGGTCGGGTCAACATATAGGCTACATATTATCACGCTATCACCTACGGGGTATGGGCTGTGCGGAGTAAACGAAGTCCGCGCGGACGAAGTCGCTGGCAACAGCTAGTAATCAATAATTCATTAACTATATAACCGTACAAACAAATCACGTGCTAATGAAATCAATCTTATTACAATATTGAGTGCATTTGCCACTGTGTTTTCTAATTCCATGCTATTTTTGTTTTAGTTTCAATATACATCCGAACTCAGAAACGACAAATTAAAATAATAATCTCAGAGGTTTATGGAAGTTGTTACATACTTTAAAACTGAACTTTATTATCTCAGCAATAAGACCAGAAAGAGTATTTATTCCTTTAACAGAAATAGTTGGCAACGAAGCAGCAACACCAGTGTGCTACTACTATCGTACATAATATATTATTATGGCTTAAACGCCGCCGCTGGCAATTTAAGATATGTGAGATTCTAAATAAGGAAATGACAGGGAAGTATACTGCAACTTTCCTAGCCTTCACCGAAATTTAAATTAAAAAATGTTTATCATTAGTTTCTTAAGGCGAGGTATTTCGACGCGCGTCAATTCTTTAGAAAATGGGTGGCACGGTATGTTCTGAAACCGCTGGGAAACGTGTTAATTTTCGGATAAATAAATATAAGACATCAGCTGAAAACTAAAATTTAGCACATTCTTTTTTGTATTGACAACTAAATATTACCATATAAAAATCATGTGGAAGATTAGAATTAGATTAGTTTTCGGAATTTTATATGATCGAGTAAAGTACATTCTATCATGTAATGAGTTAGCACATTCTTTAGATAATATCTGCATGTACATCTATACAAAAAAACGTGATTTAGCAAACCAGTTTTGTCCCGTTTGTCGCGATGCCTCGCCTTAAGTAATTTTTGTTTGGATACAAAGCGCCCGTGTACTAACAATGTGCTTGAATAAAACTTAATTCAAATATTTTTTTTAAATTTTGATTAAATTGATTAAAGATCGGTAGGCGGCCACACAGTGAAAAGATCAGGCGGAAGAAACTCAGTGGACTTATATTTTTTTTTCTGCTTTTTTCATTATTAATGTATTACAATATTACAAGAATTATTTTAGACTATACAAATAATATACGGAGATTGATACGACGAGCAATAAACTTTTTTTTTTCCTTCTAAATAACCGGAGATTAGATGAAATATAGAAAATCTGAGACTTTATAAATATCTTTTCTTTCATAGTTTTGTTTTAAACGTTATTTTAATCCTATTATCTATACCTATATTAATATTATAAAGGCGAAAGTTTGGATGGATGTTTGGATAGATGTTTGGATAGATGTTTGGATAGATGTTTGGATGGATGTTTGTTACTCAATCACGCAAAAACCACTGGACGGATTTGAATGAAATTTGGTACACAGGTAGATGATAACCTAGAATAGCACATAGGCTACTTTTAATCCCAGAAAAATTAGGTAATCCCGCGGGATTTGCCAAAAACTTCTATAATGCAGCGGGCTGCACGCGACAGCTAGTAATATTATAAATGCGAAAGTTTGTGAGTATGTATGTATGGATGTTTGTTACTCTTTCACGCAAATACTACTGAACCGAATACGATGAAATTTGATATATATTATACATCAACACATAGGCTATTTTCATCTCGGAAAAGTTAGGCGATCCCGCGGGATTCACTAAAAACTTTTATAATGCTGCGGGCTGTACGCTGCAGCTAGTATGTCATATATTGTTGTTTAAAGAGAAATAGGCGGTATATTCTTCCAAAGAAGCCAAGATTAAGACACTAACTTCGTAACCTGAAGAAATAAATTGAAATGCGCCTATGTAAAATTATATTTTATTGCAAGTTTGTTGAAATAATTAATGGGTCTAAAAGTATTAGACTCATTAATTATTTCATTATATTGATATATATAATATGGATTATATTGGCAAATTTCGACTAATACACCTAGTTACTAAGAAAAATACATTATAAAATAAATTATAAAATACAAAAATGTACGCGGTGTTTAGCATGTACATTGTACATCGTACAATGTGCATGCTTTACACCTTATATGTGACGCTGACGTGAAGATGTTTTTTTCTCGTTTGTCACAAGGTATGACGTGTCATCGTCGATGGGTATTTTAACGAATTTATATGAAGCCACTGCTAATTTTGATTTTGGTGAACGGTTCTCGTTGAATATGTGAACAAATTAACCTTATCAAAAAATTATATGAAGTTTTAACTTGGGTAATTGTGACGCGGATATCCGGAATACGTGTTATCCAAATAAAAAAAGTCTAACAAGCGTCGGACGGCGGACCCATAATTAAATCGTGATTTTAAAGACAACATATTATGAAACCAAGCATCTTTTGAGTGACGTAAGTGAGACCAAACAAACCAAGTAGAAAATTACACAATTTAAAATAAACCGGCCAAGTGCGAGTCGAAGTCGCGCATGAAGGGTTCTGTACCATCCAATCTATAAAAGAAATCACGTTTGTTCTATGATATGTTTTCTGTGGTTCTATGTATACTTAAATATTTATTTTATGTATTAGGTATTTATTTTTATAGTTAATATATTTCCAATTACTTAATTTTTTTAAATATTCAAATTTCTAACTGTTTATAAGATCGAGTAAAAAATTGTTTAAAAATTACGTTTGTTTTATGGGATCTCCCTTTAATATTTACTTTATTTTTATTTAATTATTTATTTTGAAAGGTAATATACAAATAAATATTCTGGAAAAATTTAAAGCATCTACCTGTTACCGTAATTAATATTGAGCAAAAAAATATGGAAAAAAACATGTTTATTGTTGACCTACCCCTTGATATTTTCATTTTTTTTTTTGTTTTTACTATTTCTTGTTATAGCGGCAACGGAAATACATAATTTGTGAAAATTTCAGCTTTCTAGCTATCACGGTTTATGAGATACAGCCTGGTGACAGACAGACTGACATACATACAGACAGCAGAGGCTTAGAAATAGGGTTCCATTTTACCTTTAGGTACGGAACCCTTAAAAGTCCAAATGCATAATAATTGAATTTGAAAAATTAAACCGACAATATCTCAAAACACCTGAACCGATTTTAATGAAACTGGACTGTTCCCTAAGTTGGAATAAACCTGATTTAATACAAAAATAATGATCTCGAAATAGCTTTTAGTTCCCGAGAAATTTGTGGACAAACATTATAAACATACCATACGTACACTTCCGAAATTTAGTATATGAGCTTTCACACAAAAATACATCATCATCTATACATATAATAAAATCGTAGGAAAGTCAAAACTGTACATTGAATATTTTTTAAAAGAATACTTGGGGGCGTGATCTAAAATCGATATCGAAGCCAAAAATATAGTTTTTAGAATTTTTGTCTGTTTGTCTGTATATATATCCGGGGTAAACTCAAAAAGTGCTGCAAGGAATTACTTCAAATTTTGCATGAATATTACTAACAGGTCGGGTCAACATATAGGCTACATATTATCACGCTATCACCTACGGGGGAGGTGCAGTGCGGAGTAAACGAAGTCCGCGCGGACGAAATCGCTGGTACCAGCTAGTACTCAAATATTATCCAATTTCAACAATTAATATATACATATCAAACTGCTGACCTCCTTTTTCGTCGGTTGAAAATAAGTCCAAAATGGTAAAAAGTAAGTGCTTTAGACACCGTAAATGAATGTCCTTAAAAATAGACAATAGCTTTAGGCGACCTACTTACAAGAGTGCTTTTGTCCGCAGTACTAACCTAGAGATTTATCAAAGCTAAGATAAATTACTAGTACGGAATTATATAAAATTCATCCCGTGTTGATCCGGTTCTCTTTTGAGGAATAGACCATCTGTCTTACTGCAAAAATATCACTACTGACTGACTCCTACTGAATGAGATTAGGATCACCGCGATACGTATATACAAATAGAGCTTGCCAACGTCGCGCTCGAGTTAAGTATCACCGACTTAACTTTTTCGTCCACAATGCTTGTCATTGTTTTTTTTTATATTTTGTTTTTCTTGAAGGGTAAGTAAGTATTCGCCCTTGTTGGTCCGGGCTCCTTTGAAGAATAGGCTAATTATCATTCTGCTAGGCAGGCGTAAAAGTCGACCGATTGGCTATACGTGTCAATATTTATATTTGGTACAACCGCCTTAACTATTTCTGCCGCAATGGCATCATTCTCGTGTTCCGGTTTGGAGGTAATGTAGCCGGGACACTTATGCATGTGGCATTGCAATCCCGCCACATGGATAGCAACGTACCATTAACATCTTTGGTGTCTATAGGCGATGTCAATCTATACATAATGTGCTTTTATCATTTTATTAAATACCCTTCTATCAGGAGAGCTATCTGCTTGTTTGCTATCTTATTACATTAAAAAAATAATTAATTATAGATTAAGCATATCACAAAATCCAAATAATATATATACGTCCCTACGACGCTCGAATTAACACCCATTTAACGTCTAAGGCGGTTACTATATGTACGGTTCACAGTATACTTTGAACCGAAACAAGCGTCTCATAACTATACGTTATCAACACTCCAAACCAGTTCCTTGGCAGTGTACAAACAAGCCGACGCGGACGTACCGACGTACTGACGTCCTAAACACTGCATTCGATGATGTAACGTAAAATCGGGAACGATCGTTAATCTAACTGGCACAAGTAAACAACCACCAACGTTTGTGGGTAAACTTTCTGTTGGGATACTAGATATAATCTGCATAATTACTTGTACCGATAAGGAAATTACATCAGTGAAGTATGCAAGTGTAATAACCAATAACGTTTGTGCTTGTGGTTATTATCTATATTTCTATACTTTACAGTTTTTTATCGTAGGATATTGAACAAGCATTTCAAGCAATCAAGCATGCTCTCGTTATGGAAAGAAACAAACCATCTATAGACACTAAAGATGTTAAATGTTCGTTGCTATCTGTGTGGCGGAATGGTAATGCCACATGCATAAGTCTACCGGCTACCTTACACTCCGACGAAACACGACAATGAAAAGCTCTGACGTTATTGTGGCAGGAATAAGGCAGTGGTAAAGGCGGGTGCGACGTTGCAGAACTCTACCACCTAGCAGACACGATGGTTTCGCGTGCAGCAAATCGTTCGCCTTTTACGAATTGCCTGGCAGAATGCAGAAGGACTATTCTTCTAATGGGGCCTGGAACTACAGAGGGAATGTTTGTTTTTAGTAAGTAATCTTTGCAAGTCCTAAACCAATTTTAATCCGATTTTACCTAGAGATCGAGACCTACGCCAGTTATAGTACCGCAAGTAGCGGCTGCCCCATAAATCCCATACATACTATAAATGTTTGACCACCCCGTTGGTCGAGTGGTTAGCGACCCTGACTATGCAATCAACGGGGATTGGGTTCGATCCCCGACGGGGACAAGCATTTGTGTGATGAGCATAAATGTTTGTAATTCCGGGTTTGGGTCTTTATTTAATATATTCTAGTATTTATATATGTATTTCTCTGTATTAGTATCGTTGACTAACATCCATAACACGAGCAAATAACTTGGTTACTTTGGGGTTAGATCAGTAAGTGTTATTTGTCTCCTTAATATTTATTTATTTAATGTGAAAGTTTGTAGGTTGATGTTTCTGCTATTACGCAAAAACCGTTGAAAGAGATTTGAATGAAATTTGACATACGGGTAGATAATGATCTGGAATAACACATAGAAAACTTTTTTTCCGGATAATAAAGTTGTTCCCGTGGGATTCCACAATTTTTTATAATGCAGCGGGATGAAGGGTGTAAGATTTGTAGGTTTGTAATGGATAAATAAAAAACTACTCGATCGATTTTAAAAATTCACCCTCCAAATCATTGAGTAACGTAGGCTGCTTTAAACCGGCTGAGTAAAAGGAAGTAATGTCATGCCATGTGTGAAGGTCATCGTCGAGTAAGTACAAGAAACCTAAGTGTTGAGAATCTAATTTTACACCAGAAGAAATAACTGTTATAAATAAGGTTTTATTTATTTTGATCCTTTTTATTAGTTACTAAGTTATGTGCATATGTTTACGTTTTATAGGGATTTAGTCACTTATGAGATATTGATTCTAGAAGTTGAAAGTCCACTTTGTGTAGTAGAGTGTAGCCGGTTATCGCTGCAGTTAGGAGATATTTCTATAAAATACATACGAACGAATGAATTGTCACTTCTATATATATATATAAAAATCAATTGCTGTTCGTTAGTCTTGCTAAAACTCAAAAACGGCTGAACCAATTTCGCTAATTTTGGTTTTGAATAAATTGTTGAAGTCCAGGGAAGGACCAAGGAAAAATAAGAGTAGCTACAAAGGCAGAACAACGTTTGCCGGGTCAGTAGTAAATATTTTCACATAGCTCAAGAAGCTTATTGGTAAAGAAGTTTTAGATATGAGTGGACTCAATCTATGCGAATATGAGTTTTATGTCTATTGTAATAAAAAAGTAACTTTGGACTAAATTGTTAGTTAGATTGGCACTTCATCGACGTCATGCGAATAAAGACGCGGGGAAAGGCTTGGTATTTAATAAAGTGATCAAAGCACATTATGTATAGATTGACATTGAACGCCTATTGATTTCCAGCACGTGAAGTTTATTTCGATACTCCTAGTAAGGGCAAAAGGGCAGAGGAACAAAGGACACGCGATAACAATGAACACTTGATTGATTTACTACAAAGGTTGCGTAAAAATAGAATAGCGCGAGAGCTTACGTATTTTATATATCCATTTTAGCATACATACATACATACATACGTACATTCATAAACACCCCGTGTTGGTCCCGGGCTTTTTTGAAAAATAGGCAAACTGCCGTTCTACCCTGCGGGTCGTAAAAGGCAACCGATTGGCTATTCGAGTTTCTACCATCTAGACTAATAAGTGGTAGAGTTCTGTATTGGCCCGCCCGGGTCTGGTAAGTACTACCGTTTCACTTATTCCTGCCGCAATAGCGTCAGTGCTTGTCATCGTCGTGTTCCAGTTCGGAGGGTAAGGTAACCGGTAAACTTATGCATGTGGCATTAGACCTCGCCATAAGATAGCAACGTACCATTAACACCTTTGGTGTATATAGACGATGGGTGAATCTTTCCATCAGGAGACCCATCTACTTGTTTGTTATCTTATGATTTAAAAAAAAAACAGTAGCAGTCGTGGGACTGCCGATAGAAGTGAAAACGGAACTATTAAGTTGAGAGTAATTAAAACTATATGCAAAACATAGCTATAGATATACTATTATCATTAGCATGTCGGTGACGCGAACCGAGGATTTTACCCTCTACCAAAACGCTCAACGCGCCTAAAGAAGTTTTCACTTCAAAAAATAGCTTCACGCCAGAACCCTGCCTATTGCGTAAGGGATCCGTTTTAGCATTTTACTTTATGCGTATTACATCCCTCTAACGAGAGCGGTGTAACACAATTATCATTCTTCTTGCCGCAATAGCATCGGTGTTTTTCCCTGTCGTGTTCCGGTTTGGAGATCGGTAAACTTATATATCCCATATAATGCCCATCCTGCCACATGAATAGCAACGCACTATTAACATCTTTAGAAAAAGTCTACCATCACCTAGGTACCTACAGGTGATGGTAGTATCTTTCCATCAGGATATAAAAATAAATCTATCCGCCCCGTGTTGGTCGAGTAGTCAGCGATTCTAGCTACGCAATCGATGGGACTCGGGTTCGAATCCCAACAGGGACAGATTTCGTGATGAACATAAATGTTTGTATTTCTGGGTTTATTAAATACTTCATTATTTATATATGTATTTCAATTAGTATCATTGATTTATACCGATAGTAACATTAAATAAGTAATTTGTTTACTTTAGGATTCAATCAATGTGCGTAATTTGTCCAGGAATATTTATTTTAATTATAAACTATCTGTGCCCACGAATTCGTCCGCGTAGAAATCAAATCTAAAATAAAAGTAGCCTAAGTTACTTCTTATTATTTACATCAGATAAGTATCTGTCATTTAAAGTCTCATAAAAATTAATCCAGTCGTTTCATAGATCAGCCGGAACAAACAGACAGACAGACGAAAACTAAAAAAAAATAATGTTATTTTGGTATATGTACGGGTACATATGCAACCATATATGCATTAAGTAAAAAGCGGTTATTTTTAAAACAGACACTCCAATTTTATTTATTTGTATATAGATCAAATAGATTTATAGATTAATGAATAAACAAAAGCGACACAAGACACTAGCCTAATAAGTGTGTACCGTTAATAGTTACCAAATAGCATGCATGGTACGAATGCCATAAAAAACTACATAGGTACATTTTAGTAACGACATTAAGCCACTATTTGGATTGGCGAACAATGACCTTTCATATCTAAGAGAGAATTGTATCAACCAGATGGTACACTTAGCATGTTAATAGATTCTTTGTTTTGCTTAAGATATTACTGACTGAGAGACTGAGCTTCGCTCGGATGATGTTTTTGTGTTAAAACAGGCGGCTATCACTGAGGTGACACCTATATTAATTTAAATGGTGAAATTCTATCTAAATGAAAAATTTTGTAAAAATCATTGGAGCCGCTTCGGAGAAACCAATTACATACAAATATACAAGAATTGCTCCTTTGAAGTATAGGATTTTACGTAGGTATGTATTACTAGCTGACCGGTAGGCGTATCACCTAACATTTGCAATCCGCTATCTATCAGCAATGACTCTTAAACGTAAAAAAACACTATCAAAAACGTCGCCAATTGCTTGCTGGTCACTGGATGCACTTTTTGCGATGTCACAGCACCAAAAATAATCAAGTGGCAACAACTGCCACTATTATACAAGGCTATTATGTGTCTTGCAATAACTGAACAATTCCGATAATTGAGCATTACAAGATACGTGATAACCCCGCCGTTAAATATTATTTTGCCATATTATTTATTGAACTTCTAATATCGCTATTAAAATAGTGGTTGATGGTAGAAAGGTGAAAATTTAGGGTTGTATGTATTTGTTAACACCACATCAAAAAGAAATAAAAATAAAAAAACTAATTTTTTGAGATAAAAAGTAGTCTATATGTTATTCCAGGTAATCGTCTACCTGTGTGCTATATTTCATTCAAATCCGTTAAGTACGTTTGACGTGATTGAGTAACAAAAATCCATTCATCCCATACATCCAAACATGTAACATTTTATATTTATAATATTAATATAGATAATAATAAGAAATAGATAATATAAATTAGTACAAAGTAATCGATTATAACAATCTACATTTTAATTGCGTTATTCATTATTTAGCAAATTTACCGAAACCGAAGTTAACACGAATTGAAAGGCAACACGAAACTGCATTGGTCTAGAGGTCTTGACATTTCATAACGAGAACTTAGGTCACTAAAACAATAGAAAGGAAAGCCAAATACATAAACAGTAGTCAAATGCAAGAATGGTATTAGCATATGAGAATTATTAATCAAGTTTAAGAGGATTAAACTGTTTTTCAGAATAGCAAATAAGCATATGACTTTCGAGGTGGAAAATAATAATCATCGCCTATACACAAACGATCTTACGTCTAGACACAAAAGATCCTAAAGATGCGTTGCTCCGTGGTTTTTAGGGTTTCGTACCTCATAAGGAAAAAACGGATCCTTATAGGACTACGTCGCGTCGTTGTTCATCTGCAACTCTGCTTGTCTGATCGTCTGTCCATCTGTCAAGACCCTTTTTTACAGGAACGCGTGCCAAGTTAAAATTTATATCAAATACTCGGGTTTACGGTCCTTCTCAGCTCCGAAAACATCAAATTTATAAGTCAGCACGATCAAAAGATATGAACATATTTTGTGAATTTGTGATTTCAAAAGAATTAAAAGACTGTAGGGTATTTCCCATTGACCTGAAGCAATTTGTTCAGTGTCGTTAGCAACACAAGTTATATTGAATTATTGTCTACGTAAAATTGTTATGGTGGCAGTCGGTGCTTGCAAGCGTAACGAGTGAGTTGGCTCCAGAATTTTGCACCGTCGTCGCTCGACTGGCCACCACTAAGTACCGTGTGACAATTATATGGTATCGCCGCTGATCCGGAGTTTTATTACAAAATATTACAGTGCACGAAAGAAAACCTCGCCAAGGCGAAGCGCGCGATATTCAGCACATGTAGAGGAAAAAAATCCGAAAGCCGCTAAATTTTTAATAACTTCACGAAAAATACGCAATCAAAAATTTATGTATAGCTAAGGTCTACCTACAAGCTTGTTCGAAACCCTCGATATGCGAGTCCAACTTGCTCTTGACCGGCTTTTATATCATATCAATAACAAACAAGCAGATGGCTCTCACGATGGAAAGAGAAACCACCGCCTACAGACCTCAAAGATGTAAACAGGGCGTTGATATTCGTATGCCGGGATCTTAACATCACATTTTTAAGTTTACCGGCTACTTATCCTCTAAATCGGAACACAACAGAAACAATCACTGACGCTATTGCAGCAGCAATAAGTGGTAATGCCAAACACGGACGAGACGTTGCGGAAATCTATCACAAGTCACGATTGTAATTAACCAGCGACACGTTTGGCCAATCGCTTGCTCTTTACGAACTGCCTGGCTAAATGGCAGATGGTCGATTCTTCAAAGGGAGCCGGGACCAACACGGAGAGGATTTATGCAGCCTTACAAACCATTTAATAATTAGGTATTCGATAATATATTTTTTATGTTACACGATACGGGTCGAAAGCCAAAAAAAGAGATAGTAATTTTATATCCTATGGCTAAAACAGTGAAAGTAAAATTGTAAGCAATTCTCCTTAATTCTTGTAACTTGGTTTAAATAGAAAGCTAAAAAAGAAATAGCAACTTTGTAGCGAAGCTCCAGGAATAACATAAGGCTAAAATAATGAAAGTAAAATTATAAGCAATACTCCTTAATCTTTATATACAGGAAATCGTCGGCTAAAGTTCTAAAATAGGTCAGACCTCCACTGGATAAATCGTATGGCGCATATGGTCTAGTCTGCTTTAAACAAATGGCTTGCAAATTCCAAATGTTAAAAAAACTAGGTATAATCTGAAAAAAAACTACACAAAAATGATAATAAAGATATTTGAGCATGCGTGTAGATTAGTGCTCATTAATTAAGTATAGTAGCAATACCTAATAATGAACGAGGTAAAATGAGCACTGACTTACGTTACACGATCAAACTTATTTTTATACATACAAATAAATAAAATTGTAGTGTCTGTTTGTTATATTAAAATAACCGGTTTTAATTAAATGCATATGGATGTATACACGGTACACATACCAAAATAACAGTTTTTACGATTTTTGTCGGCCTGTCTGTCTATCCGTCTGTCTGTTTGTTCCGGCAAATCTCTGGAAGGGCTGGACAGATTTTGACGGGACTTTTACTGATAGATATCTGATGTAATAAGGAGTAACTTAGGCTATTTAAAAAAAAAACCACGCGGACAAAGTCGCGGGCACAGCTATTTTTTATTAATAAGACCAAAAGTATTTTTTGTATTTGATTAAAGGATGGATCACTTTAAAAATTGAAACGGATCTACGATGTGCCCGTATTTCATCTGAGGTGTGTCCGAATTATAGTTTGTCAGTGGATTTAGCAGTAAATTGTTTTTTAATGACTTTTAAGTCATCGTGGTGGATCGCAACCATTTGATTGACTATTCCGATCCCGCAAAAAAAAGCGGCGTAATTATATCACGGATCGGAATAGTTAATCAAATGGTTGCGATCCACCACGATTTACCAGTTAGTTAGCGAGATGTTGGTAGCTAATCCCTATCGTCTCATTTCTACCTGATCTTCTCTGATACCGCGGCTATTTCTTGCAATGACCGGCACCGACGCATTACCTGCTCATCCAAGGTAAGGGGATGTTAACACACTACACCGACGTTGAGCTGCTAATAAGATTTTCATTTTCGAAGACGATCTAAGAGAGGACCCTCAACATTTTTACCCGAAAGAATATATTTGCCGAAAACGCAGACCCTCTCCAGGCAGAGACTCGACCACGACTTAAAACACTTTTTATACCAAATTTTTAAACTATAGAATAAGAAACAAATAGAGAAGTTATCCTGATAGTTTTATTTCTATGCACTTATGATTCATTTGTGGCGCTGTTTTTTTGTTTCATGGGCCTTCTTGTTTCACATTTACGGCGACTGGTATTTTTTATATCAAAAGATAGCAAATAAGCAGATAGGTCTCCCGATGGTAAGAGTCAACCATGGTCTATAGACACCAAAGATGTTAATGGTGCGTTGCTATCTTGTGGCGAGGTCTAATGCCACTGGCATAAGTTTACCGGCAACCTTACCCTCCAAACCGGAACACGACAGTGACAATCACTGACGCTATTGCGGCAGGAATAGGTAAGGCAGTGATACTTGACCCAGGCGAGACAATGCAGAACTCTACAAAGTGAGTAAAGTATAGTACCACTCATCATAAATTGTAGCGAAAAATTCCGGATCATATTACTTTTTTAAAAACAACAAAGAAAAATATCGACACGCGGGATTTGAACCTGCGACCATTTCCCTAAAGCCGGGAAACGGGAAATGGTCGCAGGTTCAAATCCCGCGTGTCGATATTTTTCTTTGTTGTTTTTAAGGTTTTTCCAGATTCCCAAGCACGGGGTGAGTGCTATAACAAAAAAATAATATTACTTTTTATTAATTGGTTTCTTCCTTTATTATTTGATTTACGCAAAATATACGTTAATCTATAAATTGGATTAAAAATTAGATGCGATTGCCTGGTCTACATATATGCCCAATGCCCATATATAAAAACCGTTGACTTTATTACGGTAGTCAACGTAAAGGAAATGTTATGTTTTTAACAGTCCATATAATATAGAAAAAATATATTGCGTTCAATGCCACGCTCACATGACGTGAGTCAATTAACCGTTTATCTGTGGAATTGGACAGACTTGTCAGATATTTCAAAACTTTATGGTTAAGATAGACATGCTCGACCATGTGCAAGAACTCGGCAGGAACACAATAAAGACAAGGTTGACCCTGTACTCACATTTGAAGCACATGAGGTAAGGTTTAATCTACAATGGTGTTAATAATCTAGTTACTTGGTCGAGTAGACAGGTCCCGGGTTACGTCCTCGGTAGAGACAAAAATTTGTGTAAAAAGCAAAGATATTTGTAATTCTAGATCTGGTTGTCAGTTAAAATATTTCATTATTTAATATCACTATTAAAGTAAATTATACTAGGTGGTAGAGTTCTGCATTGTCTCGCCCGGGTCTGGTACCACCGCCTTGCCTATTCCTGCCGCAATAGCATCAGTGCTTGTCGCTGTTGTGTTCCGGTTTTGAGGGTAAGGTAGTCGGTAAACTTATGCATGTGACATAAAGACCTCGCCACAAGATAACAACGCACCATTAACATCTTTGGTGTCTATAGGCGATGGTTAACTTTTTCCATCAGGAGACCCATCTGTTTGTTTGCTATCTTATGATATAAAAAAATACTATCGATTGTGTCCGAAATTGGACCATAGACTACACAATAAAATCTCTTAAGTATGACAACTGACTTTAGCCGTAAAAAAAACAATATTATGTATGTCTCATCATTTCTTAACATTTTATTTAAAAATATTAGGTTTCTGCAGTCCTCCACAATGTTAATTTCAACTGTGCGAAATTTCATATTTCATCGTTAGCGCAATTGTCTTAAAAAGGGGTCCAAAGTGTTTCTTTCACGTATATAATATATATATATAGATAGATATTATGTGAAATACATGAGTATCGTTGGTTAACACTCATATATCATAATCAAATAATGTACTAACTTTCGAGTTGGATCAATGTGTATCATTTATCCAGTGACATTTAGTTATTTATTTCATGATATAAGACTGCCAAGAGTTACAAGTAAGTACCATGTGGATATAGATACGCCCATCCAGCGTTGCCAAGACCGTTTTCTATTGTCATGCTTTTTCCTAATCAACTAATACATCTGCTATACAGCATACATGCGTGTCTTCGAATATAATAACTCATATCTGAAAAATAATAACACATATCTGAAAAGTGATGTAAAAACTTCAAGTTGTTTGAAATCATTCTATCGATTTTACTGAAAATGGGTTTTCTGTCAATTTCAATTTTATGTATTTTTAACAGTTCTAATTAGATTAGCGTTTGTTGAACACCAAGTAAAGCTTTTAGTTAGTTAAGAAACGGCCTATTTATGTCGATACCTATACTACTAATTAAGTTCGCGTACTTAGCCCGAAGAGCTTTATTTACAGCCTAAGTGACCAGATAAAATTTACCGCACCTACTTTTTATACATCTCAAATACATAAAGTTACCTTCTAAAGTTTCTGTCTCTATGGTTTTAATGTTCTCAATAGTCACGAGTGTGGAGCGCTATTTATAGCTTTGTAACTTTGAAACCCATGTGGCGCTAAAATGGGTAAGAATTGTTAGTCACTTTAGATTTTGCAAAACTTTCTGACATCAAAAGCAAACTATTTAAATATATATTTTTCATTTTCATAGAATGTGAATCAGCGCACTTTAAATACCTAATTTAAAGTGCGCTGATTCACACCGGGTATCACCCGATATCTTCAACTTTAAATGCTCATCCGAGGCACAGGAGTAATGACACACCACCACCAGACTCTGAATTGGTCTCAATTTTAAATTGAATTAAATTGATTTTTATGATTGTGTCTTTGTGAATGATCCACATGTGCATGTTTACCGTTTGCGGACTAACGCAGGGAACGTTAGTCCTACATTACGTTACGTAAAGCGACACTAGTAAAGTAGGACTAATATGTCTCTAGGTATGTCATAAAAAATTATACACATATTTTTATTTTTTTGTATCATAAGATAGCAAACAAGCAGATGGATCTCCTAATCGTAAGAGAAACCATCGTCTATAAACACCAAATATTTCAATGGTGCCTTGCTATCCGTGTGGCGAGACAGTAATGCCACAAGCATAAGTCTACCACCTACCTTACCCTCTAAACCAGAAGACGATATTGACAAGCATTGACGCTGTTGCGGCAGCAATAGGTAAGGCGGTGGTACCAAACATCCAGGTGAGACGTTGCGGAACTATACCACCTAGTAGTCACGATGATAGCGACACGAATAGCCAATAGATCTCCTTTTACGACCTGCCTGGCAAAAAGGCGGTTGATCTATTCTTCAAAGGAGCCCGGATCAACACGGGAAAATACATTTTAGTAATAACATTGATGATGGCGTTTGGCAACGTGCCATTGATATCTAGTTTCTAAAGGCGCTGGTGGTCTCTGCCTCTGCCATAAGGAGAAACTTCTGTTTGTTTGCTATTCTATGATATAAAAATTATAATTTAATGATACTGGAGACCTACTAATTATAAGTCATTTTTTATATATTCAACATTCGTATTGTATACTAGCTGAGCCCGCGACTTCGTCCGCGTGGAAAATTTTTGAAAAAAGTAGCCTAAGTTACTCCCTATCACATCAGCTATCTGCCAGTGAAAGTCCCGTCAAAATCGGACCAGCCGTTCCAGAGATTAGTCGGAACAAACAGACAGACGGATAGACAGACAGACAGATAAAAATTGTAAAAAATGTTATTTTAGTATATGTACTGTGTATGTATTTAGTAAAAAGCGGTTATTTTAACATTACAAACAGAAACTCCAATTTTATTTATTTGTATAGATTTGTATAGATAGTATATGTACTGTGTATACATCCATATGCATTTAGTAAAAAGCGGTTATTTTAACATTACAAACAGACACTCCAATTTTATTTATTTGTATAGATTTGTATAGATAGTATATGTACTGTGTATACATCCATATGCATTTAGTAAAAAGCGGTTATTTTAACATTACAGACACTCCAACTTTATTTATTTGTATGTATGTATAGATGTTTAGATAATACGGTTAATACCGTGCCAAGTCTAATGCGGACTGCGGGCCTCCACAACCTTGACCGCGTCTGTAATACCATTAGCAATCAAACTTTTTGCGCCACTTAATATCAGTCTATTGTCCAAACATTATCTTATATATTTTTAGAACGTACGCATTAAATTGTATTTAAAATAGAGTAGACTTTCTCGTAGTTTAGGGAATAGCCTATTAGGTTCGTGACATATGGGGCTCGATCCCGGGTCGGGTAAGAGTGATATTGAGGTATATTCGAGGTTTTTCTCGAAAATTCAATATCGAGCATCTCTAAGTCTAGAGAATGATTTGTTACCACTCTCGTGCCTCGGATGTGTGTGCAGAGTCATCGGTCCAGGTTATCGTAAGAAATCATCGATAATCGTTGTCAGATCGTTAAAATGCGGTGACGGGGATCACCACTCATCTCGCCAAACGACTAACCGGTGAATCGTGGTGATCTGGAAAGTCTATAGACGTTCTGTTTACTCTGCTACCCTGCAAGGGAACCAGGCGTGATAATACTTTTAAAAAAGCGGAAATAACTTACCAATGAACATTCCCTATACGTAAAATTAAAAGACCAACACTAGTCTACGAAAAAACGTGATTGCTTTATGCATCGTGTGAAATTGCCTTTACAAAAAAAAACTACAATAATAGCGTATTTTTTATTATGCATCTAGTTAGAAGGATCCTTAAATCTTTTTATAAACTCCAACTACTAAAACGCTAGAATTAATTTACCTATAAAAAATTAAGATGTCAGACTCACTGACATAGCGGCGGGATTACTTGAGGCGGTAGTGCCAAAGTTGAGTAAGGCGTTATGAAACTCTACCACCCAATAGCTACGATGGTAGTGGCACGTTTATCGAAACGTTCGCCTTTCACGAATTACTCATCAAAAAGGCAGATTTATCTCTTCTTCAAACCGATATCTTCAACTTTACGTGCTCATCCGAGGCACAAGAGTAATTAATGACACACCACCACCAGACTCTGAACTGGTCTCAATTTTAAATTGAATTAAATTGATTTTTATCATTGTGTCTTTGGGAGTCAATCTACATGTGCATGTTTACCGTTTGCGGACTAACGCAGGGAACGTTAGTCCCCACGTTACGTTACGTAAACGACACTAATAAAGTAGGACTAATATGTCTCTATGCCATAAAAACTATACATTTTTTATCATAAGATAGCAAACAAGCAGATAGATCTCCTAATCGAGAGAAAACCATCGTCTATAAACACCAAAGATTTTAATAGCGCGTTGCTATCCGTGTGGCGGGACGGCAATACCACATGCATAAGTCTAGCGGCTACCTTACCCTCCAAACTGGAACAAGACAATGACAAGCATTGAAGCTATTGCGACAGGAATAGGTATTAGGTAAGGCGGTGGTATCAAATAAACACATACCCGAGCGAGACGTTGCGGATCTCTACCACCTAATCACGATGTTAGTGACACGCATAGCCAATCGGTCGCCTTTTACGACCTTCCTGGCAGAACGGCAGCTAGACTGTTCTTCAAAGGAATCCGGACGGGTTTCCTGATGGAAAGTGTCAACCGTCGCCTATAGACACCAAAGGTGTTAATGGTGCGTTGCTATCTTGTGGCGAGGTCTAATGCCACATGCATAAGTCTACCGGCTACCTTACCCTCCAAACTGGAACAAGACAATGACAAGCATTAACGCTATTGCGACAGGAATAGGTATTAGATAAGGTGGTGGTATCAAATAAACACATACCCGAGCGAGACGTTGCGGATCTCTACCACCTAATCACGATGTTAGTGACACGCATAGCCAATCGGTCGCCTTTTACGACCTTCCTGGCAGAACGGCAGCTAGACTGTTCTTCAAAGGAATCCGGATCAACACGAGGAATCTATTTATTTAATTATCGAATTAGAGATCCGTAAGGAAATTCTCAAGCCACGGGTACGCCTGTGTTTCATCAATATGAAACGTTTATGTATGTCATCGAACGCATACTTCATCAGTTAGTAATGAAACCGGTCCCTAAACGTGTATTGCACCGTTTGTTACATAAACAATTCTATCAAGTAGAAGGCATGTGCCAATAGCAAGCGTGATGTAAGTGGCCTGCGGCCGTATACAATACGAATTAGATAAAATATTCTAGTGGTTACACTATTCAGTTAACAAGGTTCCAGGGTAAGTCCCCGGTTGGGCAAGTGTTATTGGGTTTTTTTCGGAGTTACGATCAAAACTTGGAATCAGCAGCAATTCTTAGCCAGACTACGTCTCGAAAGTATTAAAAATAATTTATAAAATCTGAGACTTGCACTGATGTAAATTGAAAATCTATAGCAAAAACCATATTAATCGATGTCCAAAGAACAAATCTGGCAAGATGCCTTATTTATTAAAAAATGAAAGCATATAGTGTGCTTTTATTTATAAGCGAAAATAAGTTTCAACTATTCATTCAGGTGTTCTACGATGTGGCGAAATTGGTGGTGTTGCTTAATGCAGCATTTGGCAACCTTATCAATCATCGATTGCTCGCTGTGATAAGCGCGACTGACAGCTGTAATCTCTATTCAAAACATGGGACTATCGCTACACTAACAGACTCCTGGCTGTTAAAGATTTTTCTATGTAAAAAAAAAAACAAAAACATTTTCGGCCGATGCGATTGGTGGCATATATATAACGGTTTAATGTCTATCGATAATTTAATAATTATCGATAGAAATTAAACCATTACAGCGACACTCGCGAGTCTTGTTCAAAAATATTTTAGAATTTGAAGTCATTAAAGTTCAAGATGTCTAAGGTATTTCATATCTTTGAAAGTTACAATCTTATCTTCCAGAATCCAACTTTCTCAACGGGATTTCCTCTGTAGATAACATCGCAAATATGCAATGTGATAAGGATTTTTTTAACTGAACAAAATGTTATATATTATTTGAAGAAAAATAAAAAATCGAGATAAAAAATAGCCCGTGTGTTTTATTTGGACATAGGTGACGTAAAAGCTGAACAAATTAATAAAAATTGGATATAACGCTAGTATAAACCCAGAGGAACTCATTAGTCACGACGATAGTGTTACATGTGTCCAATCGTTCCCACTTTTCGGACTGACTGGTAGAATGGTAGGTCCGTAGTCCTTACCAACACGGTGATGGTCGGAACTCATTTTACACATAACTGTGTCATTAAAAATTATCTATTAAACTATAATTAGAATAATTAATATGCACTTAATTTTATTATTAATGATAAAATATTTAAAAAAAGTATCTTCACGCCCGTATACCCGAGGATGTAGGCAGAGATACCGACACCGGGCCACTAGATCATAGAGGCGATATCTATACATATTTATAATAAAATCGTAGGAGAGTCAAAACTGTACATTGAATATTTTTTTAAAAGAATACTTGGGGCGTGATCTACAATCGATATCGAAGCCAAAAATATAGTTTTTAGAATTTTTGTCTGTTTGTCTGTTTATCTGTCTGTATGTATGTCCGGGGTAAACTCAAAAAGTACTGCATGGATTTACTTCAAATTTTGCATGAATATTAATAACAGGTCGGGTCAACATATATGCTACATATTATCACGCTATCACCTACGGGGGAGGTGCTGTGCGGAGTAAACGAAGTCCGCGCAGACGAAGTCGCTGGCAACAGCTAGTAAAATTATAAAATATTAAAGCTTTAGATGCTTGGGACAGAACTGTATCCTACTAATCCTACTAATATTATAATCCTACTAATATTATAAATGCGAAAGTTTGTGAGTATGTATGGATGTTTGTTACTCTTTCACGCTAAATATTACTGAACCGATTACGATGAAATTTGATATGTAGGTAGCAGAAGACCCAGAATAACACATAGGCTATTTTTTATCCCGGAAAAGTTAGGTGATCCCGCGGGATTCACTAAAAACATTTATAATGCAGCGGGCTGCACGCTGCAGCTAGTTATTAATAAATATATGTATTGAACATTATTATCGATTAAGTATTCAACTATTCTATGTAATATTTAGGACACAGAACTGTATAAATTAATACACTGACATTGCTTAATACAATTTAGGTAATGACAGTACTAGTTATGCACAACAAAACTGTCATTAAACTAGAATAAACTACAATTTGGGCTGGGCTAATCGACGGTAAGTAAAGTGATCGGCCAACACAACTCCCATTACGGTCACCTACATACATACTCGTTATACCGGCTGCTAAACCAACCCCTTGTAAAGAAACGATAATTTAATATTATCGTTTCTTTACGCAGTATTGATGTCTTAAATGGCTCATTTTTTATGATTATTGATTTACTAGATTAGGCAAACTAAAATACCCATATGACTTGCATGGGCTTCCTGTAACTATCTTTCATCAATCACCTATAAATAGAGCAAGATGTTAATATTTCTTTAGAATTAATCAAATGTCAGTCACTCATATTACTCAAGACCATAATCATAGCCTGTATGAGTCTTTTTTCAATGCATAAGCATATGCATATTTTCCATTAGCATATTTTCCGCCGTGTTGGTCCCGGCCTCCTTTGAAGAATAGGCCAACTGCTGTTCTGCCAGGCAGGTCGTAAAAGGCGACCGATTGGCTATCGAGTCACTACCATCGTGGCAACTAGGTGGTAGAGTTCTGCATTGTCTCGCCCGGGTCTGGTACCACCGCCTTACCTATTCCTGCCGCAATAGCGTCAGTGCTTGTCGCTGTCGTGTTCCGGTTTGAAGGGTTAGGTAGCCGGTAAACTTATGCATGTGGCATTAGACCTCGCCACGAGATAGCAACGCACCATTAACATCTTTGGTGTCTATAGGCGATGGTTGACTCTTTCCATCAGGAGACCCATCTGCTTGTTTGCTATCTTATGATATAAAATAAAAAATAAATAAAATAAAAATAGACACAAAAATTTCTTAAAAATGAGGTGCCTTCCTATATAACCAATAGTAATTAATCAAAGCTAACGTATTCAATATTTACATAAACTAGGGATCGTTCTCTGGTCGAAACTCAACCATAACAATATAATCAATATAATAAAAACAATAAAATCTTTTTTCCAGTTTGACAACAGACTTTAGCCGTAAAGAAAATAGTAGATATATTTTACAACTAGCTGACCCGGCAAACGTTGTTCTGCCTTTTTAACTACTTTTATTTTTTCTATATTTTCTCACCTTTCAAACCTTCCCTGGACTTTAACAATTAATTCAAAACCAAAATTAGCCAAATCGGTTCAGCCGTTCTCGAGTTTTAGCGAGACTAACGAACAGCAATTGATTTATATATATATATATATATATATATATATATATATATATATATATATATATATATATATATATATATATATATATATATATATATATATATACATGTGTGTATATTATCATGTATGTCACATGAAAGTAGTTTGCGTAATGTTTAATTTATTAATTTAGTAATGTATTTATAATGCATACTATTCAAACATATTAGGTTTTTGAAGTCCTTCATTCCGTTTCATACCGTTTGCGTAATTATCTTAGAAAGGATAGAAAGTTTTTCCTTCATGTTTTAATCCTACTAATGTCATCAATGCGAAAGTTGGTGAATATGGATGTTCGTTACTCTTTCATGCAAATACTACTGAACCGATTACGATGAAATTTGGTATGTAGATAGCTAAAGACTAAAGGCTATTTTTTATCCCGGAAAAAAACTTTTATAATGCAGCGGGCTGCACGCTGCAGCTAGTATTTTCATAAATATACCAAATATATATGCGACAAAGAAACAAACGCCTTATATCCGACATTTGTAAAATGTCCAGATCAACACTAGCCCGTGTTGGTCTGAGTCTCATTTGAAGAATATTGGAGTGCACTGGTGATGGCTGTCTTATTCCATCAAGAGTGCCATCTGCTTGTTTATTATGATACTAGCTGTTGCCAGCGACTTCGTCCGCGCGGACTTCGTTTACTGCGCACACTTCTCCTCCCTAGGTGATAGCGTGATAATATGTAGCATATATGTTGACCCGACCTGTTAGTAATATTCATACAAAATTTGAAGTAAATCTATGCAGTACTTTTTGAGTTTACCCCGGACATTTTTTACGCCGTGTTGGTCCCGGCCTCCTTTGAAGAATAGGCCAACTGCCGTTCTGCCAGGCAGGTCGTAAAAGGCGACCGATTGGCTAACGAGTCACTAACATCGTGGCTACTAGGTGGTAGAGTTCTGCATTGTCTCGCCCAGGTCTGGTACCACCGCCTTATCTATTCCTGCCGCAATAGCGTCAGTGCTTGTTGCTGTCGTGTTCCGGTTTGGAGGGTAAGGTAGCCGGTAAACTTATGCATGTGGCATTAGACCTCGCCACAAGATAGCAACGCACCATTAACATCTTTGGTGTCTATAGGCGATGGTTGACTCTTTCCATCAGGAGACCCATCTGCTTGTTTGCTATCTTATAATATAAAAAAAAAACAGACAAACAGACAAAAATTCTAAAAACTATATTTTTGGCTTCGATATCGATTGTAGATCACGCCCTAAGTATTTTTTAAAAAAAATATTCAGTGTACCGATTTGACTTTCCTACGATTTTATTATCTATACATATAATAAAATCGTAGGAAAGTCAATGTTGGCTTCGATATCGATTGTAGATCACGCCCTAAGTATTTTTTAAAAAAAATATTCAGTGTACCGGTTTGACTTTCCTACGATTTTATTATCTATACATATAATAAAATCGTAGGAAAGTCAATGTATGTCCGGGGTAAACTCAAAAAGTACTGCATGGATTTACTTCAAATTTTGCATGAATATTACTAACAGGTCGGGTCAACATGTAGGCTACATATTATCACGCTATCACCTACAGGGGAGGAGCAGTGCGGAGTATACGAAGTCCGCGCGGACGAAGTCGCAGGCAACAGCTAGTATGTAATATAGATAAAAATTAGGGATGGGCCGAAATTCGTTTTACATTCGGTTTAACCGAATTTCGGCAGCTTGAACCGAACTTCGACATTCGGCCGAAATTCGGTTTAAATGCCGAACATTCGGCACTAGAAAAAAGTATCTTGCACTATTTTGCTTGAAATCTACGCTAATGTTATAAAGAGGATAGATTTGTATTCTATATTTTTATATATTGAATCATCTAAACTCAAAAACTACTACACCGATTTGAAAAAATCTTTCACCATTAGAAAGATATGAAATCATCCCCGAGTAACATAGGCTATAACTATACTTTCGTAAATAACCCGTAAAACGGTTGACCCAGCAGGCCATCCCTGAAACATCCCGGTAAATAAAAAAACATTAAAACGAAAATGAAAAAACTTCAGCATAGATTTTTGAGTTTGAAGAGTTCAAAAAATATGTAAAACGGTTGACCCGGCAGGTCATCCCTGAAACTTCCCGCTAGATTTTTATCTATATCTTAGCATATCACAGATTTTTTCAGAGTTCAAAAATCTTAAATTTGTTACAAATATTCGTTAGTACATAGAAGTCGTTGTAAATGACAGTAATTTCAAAAATTTTGAAATGCTATATATTTTAGAAACGATGATTGATTTTGGTCTTTCGAATGGCATTCAATGCAATTTTTGACCTCTAAAATTTTTTTATAGCTACGTAATCTAGTCTCAGAAATGTCGAAGCAATATCAAAAAAAATTTTTTTAAAATTTTCGATATTACTAAATCCCAAAAAAATCGACCGATTTTGATGCAATTTGCTTATTTGACGCAATTTAGACTTTTAAGTCAATCGGTATATTAGTCTGAAAGTCATTTTAAAAATGCTAAGTTTGCTGTAAACAACAAAATATTAATATTTCAAAAGCCGTAACTTTTCAAAACTTGATTTAATTTTGATTTTTGAAACTGTATTTGAAAAAAATTCGAATTTATGTCTAAAAACACTTCCAAATTTTTTCGTCAATGATAACTTCCGAGCGGATTAACCGATCATGATACAATTTATGAATTAGACGCAGTTTTTTAAGAAAAAGAGCTGATAAAATTTTATACTCAATCGATACATTAATTTCAATTAATTAATTAAAAAAATATGTTTCGGCAATTTTTTGCGACTTTTCAAAATTTCTCAAAATATTCTAGTACGAATTGGATAAAATTTTTGGAAGTCTAAGTTGAGCAGAATCTAATTCAATGCCATTAACCGCGATTCGATCGGTCAAGCCGTTCAAAAGTTATGAAATGTTTTCATACACACATACATACAACCATACACTCTCTCTCATACACACACACATACATACAGACATACTGACGTCACGAAACTAGTCAGAAAATATTCCATACGTAGCGGGAAGTTAAAAATCTAAAGTTTGAAATAGATGAAGATGCATATATTTTAAAACACAATGATTTAGATCTTTTTAATTGCATTCAACGTAATTTTTACCTTTAAATGGTTTTATTAGCTCCAAAATCGGTACGTTAAAAAATGTCGAAAAAAAGCCGCGGTAGTACGTACTACCGAGAGCCGCGGTAGTACGTACTACCGAGAGCCGCGGTAGTGCGTACTACCGCGGCTCTCGTTGAGTGTAGTAGTGCTCGTGTCTCCTGAAGATGCTTCGGTTGCGAAGTGAAACGTGAGTTGAGTGCGTCAATTGTGTGCTTTTTTTTTTGTGCTGTCGTGGTATAAAGTGTGGTGTAAAGTGTGGTGGACGAGGGTGGATAACTGTGCCGCTGGGGTCTTCATTATTTTCAGATCTACGGAAGTTTGTTCCATTTCTTACACCGCTTTTATATGTTTTCCTTTTCAGTAACATCACAAAGGTACACTTAAAGTTCGCGGAAATTTGCAAAATAACTAGTTTTCTTCGTCTTACTAAATTATGTCAAAAAACCCTTTTCTAAAGTTTTTCGTCAACGATAGCTCTTGAGCGGAAAAACCGATTTCGATGCAATTAATGCATTGAACGCAGTTTTTGTAGGAATAGAGCTGATTAGATTCTGTACCTAATCTATACATTTATGTACTTAGATTATACAAAGTTATTTATTTATGTATGTTATTTATGTACAAAGTTATGAGATGTTTATAGATACACATATATACAGACATGCTGACCTCATTGTGAAAATAGTCGGAAAAGATTTCTAGGACCTCAAAACGTGGAGATCTGGTGAAAATTCGATTTTCAAAAATTGGGGCAAAATTAGTAACTTCCTTATCTATATACCTACATAGCAGAAAGTTAAAAATAAAAATCCATGCCTAAATTGGAACAATGTAACTCAATGTATCAAAATTTTGCTGTTACGTCATTAATTCACGTGCGTAGCGAAACCCATTAACGATATCCTATAAATCTATACTAATATTATAAAGTTGTAGAGTTTGTTTGTTTGTTTGGTTGTACGCGGTATTCTCGAAAACTGCTGAACCGATTTGATTAATTCTTTTTGCGTTGGATAGCCTGTTTATCGAGGAAGGTTATAGGCTATATAACATCTTGCTACGACTAGTAAGAGCGGAGTAAGTCCGCGCGGACGAAGTCGCGGGCAACAGCTAGTCCATACTAAAATTATAAATGGGAAAGTGTATCTGTTTGTTTGTCCGTCTTTCACGGCAAAACGGAGCGACGAATTGACGTGATTTTTAAGTGGAAATAGTTGAAGGGATGGAGAGTGACATAGGTTACTTTTTTCTCTTACTTTACGAGAGTGAAGCCGCGGACAATATAATAGCTAGTAGTAAATAGTAAAATAGGTAAATAACTAGTATTAAATTTTAAGCAAATTCTTAAAGTCACGACGTGTCGCTTTTAAGAAAGCTCCCCAAAATTAAACCGAAGTTCGGCCGAAATTCGGCCGAATTTCTTATTTTCACCGAATGTTCGGCCGAAGTTCGAATTCGATTCAAACCACATTCGGCCCATCACTAATAAAAATGTATCAAATGGTCCATATCGGAACGGCGAAACTTATATCGATGCAAATTATACGACTACTTTATTACGTAACATGACTGTATTTTTACCTTATCCTATACTTAATCTTAGCTTGTTTTTAATGAAAACGTTAATTTATCCTATAAACTTGCTCGTATCGTATTGTAATTATTTGCTTAAGTTAGGTTGAGAATGCTTACTTAGCAATTAATCCATCTTTGGTTCTTTTTTGTACACAAATTTAAATAAATAGGTACACTAAATTTTTAATATTTAAGAAATTTCATAGCAACATTATTTGTTCCATTCGCTGAGTAGTCTATATTAATATTATAAATGCGAAAGTTTGGATGTTTGGATAGATGTATGGATGGATGTTTAGATGGATGTTTGTTACTCAATCACGCAAAAACTACTGAACGGATTTGGATGAAATTTGGCACACAGGTAGGTGATGATCTGGAATAGCACATAAGCTACTTTTTATCCCGGAAAAATTACGTGGGATACGACAAAACTTTTATATTGCAGCGGGCTGCACGCTGCAGCTAGTTATATATAAAGCTGGCTTTACAAATATGAATAAGACGCGAATCAGAGACGCTCTCACAAGTTGCCATCTGGTCTGAAGGACTAAACAATTAAAGCTATACAATCAAAGACTTTTATAAACTTTAGAGCGGATAGTAAAATTAAAATTTAAAAAAAAATGTTATCAAGCCATATCCCTTGAGAGGTTCGTAAAGTGATCCGACAGTCAATAGACGTTTCGCTTCACCAAGATTCAACTTCGGTTGGTGTTAATAGTTATCAGTTCGTAAGATGTATCAATCGGGAATTGATACATCTTACCGAACTGATAACTATTATGGTTTGTTTCTTTTGATAACTGGTACCGAATGCTTTACGTGCTCATCTAAGCCAAGGAAAGGTATTACCTTTTGCTCGACCTAAAAATCAAACCCGAGACCTTTTAATCTAACCCTACCACTACTTATAAGACTAATCACGGGACTGTGGTCGTATATTTTAGACTAAGCAAATATATTATTATTTTAAAATAAAAAAAAATTATCTATCTACTCGAAACTATCAGCGATATAGTATTTGGTATGTGGTGGGAGTAAACATACATCCTCCACATCAGGCTCAAGATTGTCCTGATCCATCTCTTTCTTTGTAATTTAAAATAAAAAATACCAAGGCGAATAATAAATACATAAAAGGAGAAATATTTCGGGTTACGCGAGCAAAGTCGCAGGTTTCTTTTTTTTTATATTATAAGATAGCAAACAAGCAGATGGGTCTCCTGATGGAAAGAGTCAACCATCGCCTATGGACACCAAAGATGTTAATGGTGCGTTGCTATCTTGTGGCGAGGTCTAATGCCACATGCATAAGTTTACTGGCTACCTTACCCTCCAAACCGGAACACGACAGCGACAAGCGCTGACGCTATTGCGGCAGGAATAGGTAAGGCGGTGGTACCAGACCCGGGCGAGACAATGCAGAACTCTACCACCTAGTAGCCACGATGGTAGTGACTCGATAGCCAATCGGTCGCCTTTTACGACCTGCCTGGCAGAACGGCAGTTGGCCTATTCTACAAAGGAGGCCGGGACCAACACGGCGAGAACATAATAACATCGAGTATTACGTCAATGTAATTCAATGCAACATACGTTACCAACTGTATGTAATACGGTGTCATTAACAAGATGGGTCTGTAACGTAACAGTAAAATAACGGATGATCGCATTATCATTCTTTTATAGCTAGTTGACCTACTCAGGATGTAATTGTCATTCTTACTATACACAGAAATATGACGTAGTTGGGGTATGTACGAATGAGGTTATGAATGAAGGTAAGAAATCGTACATATTGGCCGCCCCGTTCGTCGTGTGCTAGCGAACTTAACTACGTAGTCGTAGGAGCTCAAGTGTGATGTTTTTATATCATAATAGTAATCTTTTTTCCCAGTGTTGGCCCGGGCTCCTTTGAAGAATAGACCAAATGCTGTTCTGCCAGGCAGGTCGTAAAAGATGACCGATTAGCTATGCGAATCACTACCATCGTGGCTACTAGGTGGAAGAGTTCTGCCCTTCCTCGCCCGGGTCGGTACCACCGATTTACCTACTCCTGCCGCAATGGCGTCAGCGCTTGTCGCTGTCGTGTTCCGGTTTGGAAGGTAAGGTAGCCGGTAAACTTGATATTGTGTTGAAACGCATGTGGCATTAGATCTTGCTACAATATAGCAACAAACCATAAACATATTCGGTGTTTAAAGGCGATGATTGACTTTTTCCATCTGCTTGTTTGCTATCTTATGATATATAAAAAAACTTGTGATATAGAAAATATCACATTTATAAAAACAAACATGCGGCTCTCCTGGTGGAAAGAAAAACCCATCACCTATAGACAATAAAATCTTTAGCAAATTTGCCAACTTATAATTTTCCCCCTTTTATATTTAAACCACTTACTGCGTATGATGTTGAGAAGACTGTATTGTCCGTTTCTTCGAATGCTATTGAATGCGATAATATTAGTCGTAAGATATATATATATATATATATATATATATATATATATATATATATATATATATATATATATATATACTTATTGACAATTTATCGCAATAATTATCATGATAATTATCTGATATTTTTATTTATCAAACAGATATAAGCCAAGATTTTTTTTAATTCGTATTACACATCAACATATTTGGGTCAATTAGTAAATTTACTTTAGAAACAAGTAATTTATTAAATAAATTAAACATATTTTACAATCAAGGTAATCTTTTACGAATTGTGTTCATAATTTCGTGGTTAAAAGTTGCAAACCAAAATATGAGAAGTTAGCAAATTACATTCTTCTTATTTAATTAAATTAATGAGAGGAATATCATCCTCATCGATATCAATTACTGCGTCAATTGGATGAGAATTGTATGTAGTTAAAGAGTCAAAATTCAAAACAAATAAACCAATGACAAACATTTTTGATTATACTTATCAAAAACAATTATCAACTTATCTTGATAATCATCATCATCAACTTATCTTGATAATTATCAATGATAATTCTCACTTCGAACCCTGCGAACATGTATAAGTTACCAACTACCTTATCCTTCAAACCGAAACACGACAGTGATACGCATTGACGATATTATGGCAGGAATAGGTAAGGCGGTGGAACTGACCCGGGCGAGGCGCTGCGGAACTCCATTACCAGTAATTTTCGATTTTCGATAGGGTTCGATTCCTCACAGGGATAAGTGCTGGTATTATGTGCATTACATTAGTATGTCTAACTTCTAGGTGTTTATTAAATATATTATGTGTATTTCTATATATTAGTATCATTGACTAAGACCTAGATCACAAACAGATAGTTTGCTTACTTCGCGGTTAGATCACTACATAGTATAAAACAAAGTCGCTTTCTGTCCCTATATCCCTATGTCCCTATGTACGCTTAAATATTTAAAACTACGCAACGAATTTTGATGCGATTTTTTAAATAGATAAATTGATTCTTGAGGAAGGGTCTAGTATATAAATCTTTCCGATATTCCCATGGGAACAAAAGCTACGCGGGTGAAACCGCGGGCAGGTCGTTAGTAGATCTATATGTGTAATTTGTCAGGCAATATTAATATTAGTTAATCTTTTTGGCACAGATCATAAAATCTTCACTTTGATTCCCAATTGGACAAAAACTTTTGTTTTTTTTTATCAAAAAATATCTAAGTAGCCTACAGTATGGCTAAAATGTGTGTAAAAAAGAAAATGATAAGTTGAAGATCACTACTCATTTCTTCAGATGACAAACCAGGGAATCGGGGCGCACCAGAAAAGTTTTTAACACTACGGTTTATTACGCCGACTCGCTACTAAATTAGTATGATCATATACATTTTTACAGTAGCATACAAAAAACCCTGATGGTCGAGTGATTAGCAACCTTAAACCCTTGTCTACCTTCAAGAAAAAAGAGCGAAGACACGGGTGAAAGCTAGTAATCCTATAAAGCATCCATCTATCTGTTTATTTGCTCAAGGCAATCAGGTTTTATTACTGAAACGCTTTCATCGTATCCGGTTATATATATACTCGTTCCATTCTGCAAACACTCGGCTATGTCAAATACGTGCTACGAATTAACTCATGCCAACTGCCATCTCGCCAGGCGACAAACCCATAAATATCTGTTGGTCGAATGATTAGCAACCAATACTAACAACGCAATCGATGGAGCTCGGATTCAATTCCCAATAGGGACAAGCAATTGTGTGGTATGCATGAATGTTTGTATTTTTGGGTTTTATTATTTATTAACTCATGCCAACCGCCATCTCGCCAGGCAACAAATCCATAAATACCCATTGGTCAAGTGTTTAGAAACCCTAACTACGCAATTGATGGAGCTCGGGTTCGATTCTCAACAGGGACAAGCACTTGTGGTGCGCATGAATGTTTGTATTTCTGAGTTTGGGTGTCTATTAATTATATTTAAGTATTTATATATTTTTATGGTTGTATTTCTGGTTTATTTGATTGTTAAATATATATCTAAATTTATGTACATAGTATGTATTTTTATCTACACAATCTACACAATCAACACCTATATAACCTACAAGCAAATAATTAGCTTGCTTCAGAGTTAGATCAATTTTCATGTATTTTGTCGAGCAATACATATTTATTATTATTAAAAGAGAATTTTTATAATAATTCAATCAGCCCGCCCCGCAAGTAAGCCGGCGTAATATTAATTACTGTAGCGACCTATTTGAAAAATCTTATATTAATTAGGATAATTGGAACATAACAAACAAACAGGAAAGTCCATTAATTCTAAGTGATTCAATTGATGAGTTCCTATGGTACTGATTAAATCGCAACGGACTATGAGTAAACAATACCTTGCAATAATCCCCGATGAATAATAATGCAATATTAATATGTATTTTATTATGTTACTAGATGAAAACCCGGCTTTGCATGGAAGTCTCATAATACGCAATCTTATATATTAACTCAAATAAAAAGTAGCAACATTAAAAAGTAGCAACACTGTAGTGACGACTTCTTTCAACTATTACGTTGGTTTAATAAAGACAACACTATAGTGGTGCTACTTTTTAATTTCTACTCTTTTATGAACGAAGATAAATAATTTTCACGATAATCTGCGCTCCGTGCTACGATACTTTATTAAATGCTCACGCCATCTACACCACATATGTAACCTTTAATGAAATATGGCCGATTGTCTGTCAGCACGGTCAGAATTTTTAATCACTATTTTTGCAAAATACTCGACAATCCGAATTTTGCGGGTATACATATGTTGTAGACTCAAAATTATTATTTTTTTACACTTTATAATTTAGGTAAGGGTCTATCGTATTGAGTCTACCGTAACCCCTGACTAAATTATTAATATAGATAAATTGACTGCTTTGTGGTCTAGCCGCTATTCGGCTCATATCATGAGGTCCCGGGTTCATCCCCAGATCCGGCATTATTGAGGTTTTTCTTGAAAATCTAAAATTTAAGTAGCAGCTTGGCGTCTGACGAATATGTGATACGGATAAGCATGTAAAACTGCTGATTCCAGTTATCGCTGAAAATAGTCGATAGTCGTTAAAATGTCGGTAAAATACGGCGATGGGGATCTCATCTCGTCAAGCGACAGCCTGGTGCATGGTGGCGAACCATAAAGTCTAAGAGCCACAGATAAATAAATAATAAATAATTAATATTCAC
The DNA here is from genome assembly GCA_036924255.1 of Apodemia mormo. Classification (NCBI taxonomy): domain Eukaryota; kingdom Metazoa; phylum Arthropoda; class Insecta; order Lepidoptera; family Riodinidae; genus Apodemia; species Apodemia mormo. Next base: position 10,221,372 of record JAUPFN010000003.1, read on the forward strand.
TTAATAAATAATAATTATACACAATAATAAACATTCACAAAACTAAGATATGATAAAAATGTGAATCCATTATGCTATAAAAAAATTATTTGATACTTATAAGAAATGACACAACACCTCGTAATAATGTATCATCGGGTCCTTACAAAGTTGTAAAAGACCAAACATAGAAATAATCTATACTAATATTATAAAATTGTAGTTTGTTTGTTTGTTTGGTTGTACGCGGTAATCTCGAAAACTATTGAACAGATTTCAATAATTATTTTTGAGTTGGATCGCCTGTTTATCGAGGAAGGTTATAGGCTATATAACATCATGCTACGACCAGTAGGAGCGGAGTAAACAAGGTTCGCGCGGACGAAGTCGCGGGGAAGAGCTAGTAAATAATATGGCAAAAAAGATTATTTTTATTTCATCTTACATTTACATTTATATTACACTATAAAAAAATTTGGCGAATCCCGCGGGATTATTCAATTTCTCCGGCATAAAAAGCCTATGTGCTATTCCAGGTCATCATCTACCTGTGTGCCAAATTTCATTCAAATCCATTTAGTAGTTTTTGCGTGATTGAGTAACAAACATCCATCCATTCATCCATTCACTTAAACATCCAAACTTACGCATTTATAATATTATATACATAATAAACTACCAAAATAAAATATATACTAAAATGACTTGTGTCTTAAGATAATATTATCATCATATAATATTTCCTCTTTATAATAATAGTGTAGATTCTATCAAAACACACAATATTATGCTATCATATTAAGTTAAAACTTTTGGTGAACTACCCCACGTGCACTCTAATCAATACGGCAGACGGGCCGACGAAGTGGGAGCGGTCTGGCGTATCACCCCAAACAGCTGATTCGATCACACTCCCCTCAGCTGATATTTCTCGCAATTCCACCCTCGCGTACTTTCTTCACAACAGTTTTAAGGAAGTATTTAATATGTGTTTAAGTAAATTATTAGGTACCATTGCGAAATCAGGTGTTTCTATTTAGCAAATAGTATTAGACATCAAAGATATTAGCAATACTTTAAATAGCTGTGGCTAGAATTTAACTCTTCATGTATCTTAAATTTAATCTGAAATATATACATAGAAGTATGTTTATATCCATACTAACATTATAAATGCGAAAGTCTGTCTTTTGGTTACGATTTTGATGAAATTTGTTGAAGACCCGGGGTAAAAATAGGGTACTTTTATTAATAACCCCATAAGGGGTGAATTCAATATTTGTTCTACAATTCAATTTCTCTCGCGGGCGAAGCTGCGCGGTCAGCTAGTTTTAACAATAAATCTGAAATACGACAGTTACCAAATGGATTAAGATATGGTAGTGATACAATACTCGGAGACTGACCTCTATCATATTGCTACCACGATAGCTGTGACACGTTAGGTAATTGTTTTACATGCTGATTACTATTACAGCCATAAGTTTATTCGATATAATGTGTTTGGACTAAAACAGGGAAGAGGTTACCTATATTTTTTTAAGTGTTCATAGGGAAGCGCTTGACCACGTTCTCGCCTGATGGTAAGCTAAGATGTGGCCTAAGATGGAACGCGCTTCCTAGATGGTGGTATTTGCAGCAGAGAAAGAAAGAGACAGGTATAACCACAGATATACGATTTAGGGACCTTCAAGAAAAGAGCCTAGTCTTTCTTAAAAGGCCGGCAACGCAACTGCAAATCTTCTGATAATGTCGTTGTCCTTGGGCGGTGGTAATCACTTACCATCCGGTGAGCCTCCTGTTCGTTGTTCCCTATTCTATAAAAAAAATATACATATATTGATATTTTTGTGGGAGTAATAGTAGCGATAAAATCAGTACTGCCCACGAAATTGAGCTTGATTTTTGCACTGGAATTACCACATAGTAAACTTTATATCTTGCTACAAATGTCATCACAATCCCGTTGGACATTGACAGATTTATTTCAAAACTAATTTGACTAAGGAATCTTTTAAGATAAGAATTTATTCTGTACTATAAATAAGGTCCTAGTTGTGAGCGATATACCCGAAATTGATGGAATTCAATAAAAAGTTTTTATTAGTGAACAATAGTCTGTAAATTGTAACGTACTCATTCTTCCTTCCCTTTATTAAGACTAGCCCTCCCAGCCTCGGCTGTGTGTGTGTGCGTGCGTTAAGATGTAACTAAAAACTCGTCTCTGTAATATTCCACCTGCATCTATGACATTGACATCTCATAACAGTAACAAACGATTAGTTATTGTGCAGCCTCTTTTACATAGAGAACTTTATTTGTGTTAAAATAATTTTATTCGTAGTTTGTATTATAGCCAAAAAATTGGTAAAATGTACGTACACTGTGCAACACACTGCTATTTCTATTATGTGTCTACTTCAAGCCATATTTCTATAGAAGTCTTTTGGCTGTTTTACAGTCCTTGATACACTAACTTCTAAAATAATGTACATTAAGGCGAGAGACCGGAGACAAACGAAAAAAAAACTGGTTTGCTTAATCATATTTTGATGTATTGATTGTTAAATAACGGTTTTACAAAAATTACACAATATACCTGAAAATCTTATTTAATGAATGTACTAACTCATTACATGATAGAATGTTCTTTACTCGATCATATAAAATTCCGAAAACAGGCTAATAAAATCTCTAAAACAAGTAATTTGTTCATATTTCTAATTTTTCACATGATTTTTATATGGTGATGTTTAGTTTTAAATAAAAAAAAGAATACTAAATTTTGATTTTCAGCTGAAGTCTTGTATTTATTTATCCGAAAACTAAACCGTTTCCCAGCGGTTTCAGAACATACCGCGCCGCCCACTTTCTATAGTATTAGCGCGCGTCAAAATACCTCGCCTTAAAACTATTTTGAGAATTCACGATCCAGATGGTCATGACAACAAAATACACATCATATTTCAAAATAAACCCATAATATGAGATTTTGTTGTAATGGCTAGCAGTTCAACATTTAATGGAGTACGCGATGGGTATACTGAACAACAGCAGCATCAATATCAGAAATATTTACAAAAACTCAAAAATGAATTCGAATCCCGGTACAATACAAGGCCAAAGTCAATATTGACATATGCAGATTTTGAGCGCATTAAAACACTAGGCACGGGTGCTTTTGGGAGAGTTCTTCTCATGAAACACAATAAAACTCAAAAATTCTACGCTATGAAAGTTTTAGAAAAGGTTAAGATAGTTAAAATGAAGCAAGTTGATCATACCCTTTACGAAAAACGTATTCTTGAAGCAATACGGTTTCCATTTACCGTGTCCATGGATTATAGTTTCAAGGACAATAGTTACATATACTTCGTAATGCCCTTCGTGCCAGGTGGAGAAATGTTCGGACATCTAAGAAGAATGGGGAAATTCGATGAGCCCCTAGCGAAATTTTACGCTTGTCAAGTAGTGCTTGCGTTGGAATATTTACATTTCTGCAATTTGATTTATCGTGATTTGAAACCAGAAAATATATTAGTAGATAAAAATGGTTACTTAAAGATTACTGATTTTGGATTTTGTAAAATACTGCAAGGAAGGACTTGGACGTTATGTGGAACACCAGAATATTTGGCGCCTGAGTTAATTTTAAGTAAAGGTTATGGTTTTTCAGTAGATTGGTGGTCATTTGGAGTACTTCTCTTTGAAATGAATGCCGGTTATCCACCATTTTATGCAAATGAACCAATGAAAACTTACGAAAAAATCGTAGCTGGTAGATATAGGTGTCCGTCTAGTTTTAATGCAGAATTGCGTGATTTAGTTAGAAACACACTTCAAGTAGACATCACTAAACGTTTTGGTGTAATGAAAAATGGTGTTATGGACTTTAAAACACATAGATGGTTTAAGGGAATTGAATGGGAAGCTGTATTAAATTGTCGGTGGTCGCCTCCATTTGTACCAAAATACAAACATCCAGGGGACACTGTCAATTTTGAAAAATATGATGAGGAACCAATTATACAAGAATCATTTTGCCGTTATGAATCTCAGTTTATAGATTTTTAATTAGTAAAATATCTGGTGTTTCCTGCTTCGTATATGCTTTACGTGGGTATTACCAATGAATAACAATAATTATTGTGATATTCTTATATATTTAAATAAAGTTAGTAAAAACTGAGTATATCTATTTAATTAGTTCAAATTAGAAGTCAATAGATTGAAGATTTTGACTCTTACAAAATGGTGTCTTAAATGTCACAGTTTGGAGCAATAATTCATAAACTTCAAAATTTATAATTTCTTCATTTATGTTCGGGATATAGGTTAATATATATAAATTACGTGTCACGTTGTTTGTCCAACATAGGATAGTTTAAATCCCCCCTCCACCCTGCCCCCACCACACCAAAATATTTAATAGAAGCAAATTTGACGTTTGCCGGGTCAGCTAGTAAACTACTGAATAACTGCTGCAATTTAGCTTATTTTTATGTGTGCGTGTCTTTTTCTTACAAGTGATTGGATAGTAAAAAAAACTGCATCCTACCTAGGCCTTAAAATGTCCAATGAAACGAACAAAAAAATCTTACCGATAAAGTTCAGATTAATTAAACAAAGTATAACAAAAAGTTTGAGAAAAGAGGCATCACAACAAAATGATCCCATATTGTACTTGATTTAATAAATTGCAGTCGCTTATGCTCTCACTGATTGTGTTGTTTTGTCACAAAATGTTCGTGATGCACGTGCGAGGGGCTCATCTCGTGACATGCGCCTGCGCAAATATAGAGGGGACTAGATAGGACACACGACAAACTTATTTTTAGACTGTCAGCGTGCGACAGTTACCATAATGTGTGGGAGAATCTAAGTGGTGGTGGTTTAAATCAAGTAAAAAGCAATTTGATTTAGAGACAAATTGGCGCTACTAAACTGTTTTACGGAAAATTTGATGGGGTAAGCGAAGTTCTACGAGATGCACATATGTGTTTATATATATAAATATTTGTTAAATGGTAACGATTATCGTTGATCGAAATATCGCGAAATTTGATTAGGTGTATTAATAGGACAAAAAGGATTTTTAAATTCGGACATAAGCCAAAGACCCGGTCAAGGGGTTGCCGAGATATACCAGATCGAAAAATCTAAAATCAAAACTATGCCGTTATCTGTGGGCAAAATGGACGGTGGACGTAGGTATCGACTATGCTTGTTTCATGCGTGTTGGACTTGTTTTTATAATCTAACAAGCCACAAGGGTGTTGGCATACCACCACCGGACCCGAGCTGCTACTGAAATGTTTTTCACATTTTTGTCCCACCAAGGGATCGATCCGGAATCTCATGATCAGAGCCAAATAGTTTACTAAATTACAAAAAAGCACTTTCAGTTTAAGGTACCTATTTAAGTGCGAATGAAAAATAAAAGTGTTGTTACAAGACCATCTTAATAAAATAAATAAATAATTACAATCACTTCCACATCCCGAAAAGGTGGACTAAACGAGGGTTTATCCCGTGTTGGTCCAGGCCCATTTGAAGAATAGACCATGTGCCATTGTGCCAGGCAGTTCGTAAAAGGCGAATGATTTGCTATGTACATGTCCCTACCATCATCACTACTAGGTGGAGTTCCGCAACGTCTCGCCCGGGTATTTGGTGATACCATCTGACATATTCCTGTCGGATTACCGTTATGCTTCCCATTTTTGTGTTCCGGTTGGAGAGTAAGGCAGCCGCTAGACTTATGCATGTGGCATCGTAATGTCGCCAAACAGAGAGCAACGCACCATTAAAAAATTTGGTGTCTATAGGCGATGGTTTCACTTTAAATCAGAAGATCCATCTGCTTGTTTGCTATGTAATGACATAAAAATTCAGAAAATATTTAAAAAACACTACAAAGAAATAGAAAATTATTACTAAAGAATTACCAACCTAGAAATATTACATTATTTCTTTATTGGTAATCTCAAAACTACTTAATTATAGTGAGGCGGTAAAACATCAAAACATAGAATTATGTATAAAAGGAAATAAGTCGGTTTTCGCAGCCATTAATATGAAACAAAAACAATAGCAAATAATTTAAGCTCTAGAGCCGGCGCCAGACATAGTTTCAAACATTTGAACACACGTTTGATTGCTATGTGTGGCACGGGACTTAGAAAATGTGTTCAAAGTTTGAATAAACTTTTGCCATTTGCAACGCGTTTTCGGTTTTTTAGCGCACCTCAAAGCGTTCAAAGTTGGAACGTGTTAAAATGTTTGAATAGCCTGCCACACTTGTGCAAAGATCACTTCAGTTGCGTGCGCGACCGCTGCTATGGCAAAAGATCGTGTCATGTCGAGATTATTTATTTCACATCCATTCGTGTCTTTTTCTTCGAGATTTTGGTAAATTTAGCAAAGGTACCATATAATTACAAGCACCTATATCATAAAGCATTCACAAAATTAAGGTCCATCTTGTTTGTCGTCTACCAGCATAATGTGGAGAAAAATGTTTGCAAAGGATGTCTGGCAGGTTGAGACAATATTGTCGCATTTCGTATTCAAATACGTTTTCAAGGTTTTCAAAAAGTGTTCAAATGTTTGAAGCTATGTCTGGCGCCGGCTTTAGAATATGTATCTATAGCAAAAATACTGTGAACTATTTTAATTTAAAAAATGACATTGTACTTGAAATGTTTTTGAACTCATTTGAACTTGATAATTAAACATAAATATTCATTCGAATAACAAAATACTACATATGTATAAAAATACTATTGTTATATGTGGGAATAGTGAGCGTTTTTATTATAATTAAATACACACAAAAACACATTTATTTCTGTTTAATTTTTCAATTTGTTGATTATTCGACTAATAATTACGGGATAAACTTTCGAAATTTATTTTATCATAGGATAACAAACAAGCTGATGGATTTCCTAACGGAAAGAGACCACCATCGCCAAGACACCAGAGACGTCAAAGATGCGTTGCTATTTGTGTGACAAGGATGGGACCATCTGTTTGATTGATATTTTAATGAAATATAATAATACCCTTTTCAACACAAAATATACCGACGAAAAGTTATACGTGCTCATGCAATAAAATTAGTGAGTGAATACTCAATCAGCCTTTGTTTTCGTACCCTTTAAGCGGTTTTCTTATATGAGACAACCATCGGAGTTTATTCCATCCAATAAAAGAATTATCGAAATCGGACGACTCTGGTAAAACTTATGCGTGGTTATACATCTTTATTATAATACTAGCTGTTGCCTGCGACTTCGTTCGTGCGGACTTCGTTTACTCCACACTGCTCTTCCCCTGTAGGTAATAGCGTGATAATATGTAGCCTGCGAAATTTGAAGTAAATCCATGCAGTACTTTTGGAGTTTACCACGGACATACATACAGACAAACAGACAAAAATTCTAAAAACTATATTTTTGGCTTCGATATCGATTGTAGGTCACGCCCCAAGTATTCTTTTAAAAAAATATTCAATGTTCAGTTTTGACTTTTCTACGATTTTATTATATGTATAGATTATAAATGCGAAAGTTTGGATGTTTGAATGGATGGATGTTTGGATGAATATTACTCAATCACGCAAAAACTACTGAACGGATTTGAATGAAATTCAGTACAAAGGTAGACGATGACCTGGAATAGCACATAGGCTATATTTTTATCTTGGAGAAATTAGATGATCCCGCGCGATTCGCCAAAAACTTTTATAAAGCAGCGGGCTGCAAGCAGCACCTAGCAAAAATTTAAAAATCAATAAGTGAACAATCAATCATCCCTTGCTTAGATACACTTATGGCTTGATAAAAAACTGGACCCGATATACTCATTCGAATAAAAAATATTGATCTAAATCAGACCACACTGTAAAAAGTTATTCGTGGTCTAAGTAACAAAAAAATATATCCGTTTTTTCGTCGGTTGAAATAATAAATGACATGTTGGGGGTAAACAATAAATATCGTGTCAAAACAGACGAAGTGTCAAGGTGTTAGAACTAAAATCCGACCTTCCCTGCGCGCTGTAACAAATTTACGACTTTCGACAATAACATCCGTCATGGACAATTCGTGAAAAGCGCTAAAATAATTTAAGTTTATTCGATACAACCGTAATTTTTTACTCATAAATCATTGCCATCCATAGAAAACCGTTTGGCTTAGATCACGTAGTCCGGAGGAGAAAAATGTTAAAGATAACTGATTTTGTAATTTTTTAATATCTAATAATAATATTTTCGCGATTTTGGCTCTGTAATGCACTTGGGGATCATATTTACTGTTGGAAAAACGTATTAAATAAAATATTATGGCACATTACAATAGTTGTAATGTGCCCTGAAATATAGCTCGCCTATTTTCGGAAAACACTTTGCAGGTATTGTCTTCGTTTTAAAAAACCGTTATCAAAAATTATATTCTTGCTCTGTAAAGCACTAAACAAAGGCTTAATCTTGCAAAAACTGTAATATCCTTCGAATAATCCGCTCACATTATTACGATATTGCTCTTGAAAAAACTTGAAAACATGAAGATTTCGTTGCAAATCGAATACACGCTCTTAAACAATGGCAAATGCGGCAATGGAGATCATAACGCATTTTGTCAGAAAACAAATCTGGCCAATTGTATTAAATTTTTCTTTTAGTACAAGGTGTCTGCCCAGCAAGAGAACCGGTGTGACAATATTTATTTAAAAATCTGGGCACTAAATATTTACTCCGCCAGTGGACAGTGGGTGTGATGAGTGATGACAGGCATAAGTAGACTTTGGTGTCTATGACAAAGCATTGTTTTGGTTTTTTTACGTAAGCGGAAACAAGGCAAAGACAACTTGATCACAAAGCTTTAAAAATAAACATAAATAATTTAAACGCCCACTTGACGTAGCATCATTGACCTAACACAATGGTGGCGCTATAGCCGCATAACGAGAGGGCTGTTGGAGTCATCGGAGTAGAAAATAAAGGAAGTTGAGTTCCGTTTCACGTACGACAGACATCCTATGCCATTAGCTGGTTTTAAAGATTTTTATATTTCAAAACAAAACGGTTTTTAATATAATATACACTGATATATAACCGGCACTTGGCAACTTAATTCATTTTATTAACTTTAAAACGTACAATTAAACTGTTTTACATTAACATGTTTGTATATTTACCAAACCGGTTTTAAATTTACAGCATTTTCAGGGTTATGTTATGAACGATTACGATAGATATCACGAGTACTGAGAATTATATTTAAATCCACAATTTTTTTATTTTACCAACTAAACAATATTTAAATTAGATTAAACATAATAAAGCATTGGATTTACATAAAATAATCATATTCATCAATTTAAATTGTATGAAATTTGGTCTATTGGTTAGCTAAGGGTATTAAAGTAGTGTAATTGTAGGTATCAGGATTTTTTTGATAAGCCCTGTAGGCTTAACAACTTGAAATAAATTGGTGAGGTGCGTGTCGAGCCTAGAAGCCAGAAAGCCTAGAAACTATGGTAGTTTTCCTCTTGACTTCATTATATTTACTACTACTTTGAATATTTTCCCACCTCCAAAATCAACCGTTTATCTGGTGGGGAGTGGAAGGGAGGGGTGGGGCAATTGACTAACAAACCAACGGTACCCCACAATATGGGGTTCACAAGAAAAAATGAACATCTTCATTTTAAAATATAGGGGAGCTACCCAAAAAAATATTTTATAAGATTTTATGTTACTACTTGGTTGCCGTGAGTAATATGTATAGTGATGCCAAATGACAGCTTTCTAGTACTAAGGATCTTTGAGCTAGACTGCGGACGCACGGACGTACGGACATAATGAAACTATAAGGGTTCCTAGGTTATTTCGGAACCCTAAATATAAATCAATAACAATGTTGACGATAAAACGATAATGACTAGTGACTTGCATCAACACTTAAACAGCAGATTCTGAAGCGTTTTATACACAACTAGCTGTTGCCAGCAACTTCGTCCGCGGGGACTTCGTTTACTCCGCACAGCACCTCCCTAGTAGGTGATAGCGTGATAATATGTACCCGACCTATTAGTAATATTCATGCAAAATTTGAAGTAAATCCATGCAGTACTTTTTGAGTTTACCCCGGACATACATACAGACAAACATATAAAAATTCTAAAAACTATATTTTTGGCTTCGATATCGATTGTAGATCACGCCCCAAGTATTCTTTAAAAAAAATATTTAATGTACAGTTTTGACTTTCCTACGATTTTATTATATGTATAGATTATACCATTTTTTAAATTTTTAGGTTAAAAATCGGGAAATATAAGTAAAACATTATTTTATAGCACAGCAAACAATCAAATGACTTTTTGGACCGAACGGACTTCATACGCTAAAGGTGTTAATGGTGTGTGTTCCTCTGTGGGAGGAATGTAAAGCCAGAACACAGAAGTGACAAACACTGATGTGCGATGTTAATATTAATATATCACTAGATGACCCGGGCAGACATTGTTTTGCTATATAAAATTTTATACATATATAAATCTCCTTTCTAAGCATACATAGGGACAGACAGCGGAAAGCGACTTTGTTTTATACTATGTAGTGATCACATAGCAAAAAAGCAAATGGCTCTCCTGATGCAAAAAGAAACCATCGCCTATAAAAACGAAAGTCGTTAATGGTGGAATGCTATCCGTGTAGCGGGATGGCAATGTCACATGCATAAGTGTACCGGCTAGCATACCTTCCAAATCGGAACGCGACAATGATATATTAGAGCAGGAATAAGTAAAGCGATGTTACAATATGTACCCGGGCGAGCTGTTGCGAAACTTTACCACTTAGAAAATCATGATGGCAGTGACACGTATAGCCAATCGGTCGCCTTTTACGACCTGCTTGATGAACGGCAGTTGGTCTATTCTTCAGAGGATCCCGGACCAACACAAAGTGTTAGTGACAGTAATAAGCAATTGATTATTTATGAAAAGTTTTTTTTTTATGTATTAGAAAAACCAAAAGAGCCGGACCTAAGTCAAAAATTTAATGACATGTCAACACCATACTTCCTCGAAGAGCACGTAATATTAAAGATTTCGAGTATTGCAAGTTAAATGCAAAGTTACTTTAGATTGTTATGCGGCAACGGAATCACCATCTCGCAAGTCGGTAGATTTTTTTCTATCATACAAAAGCAAACAAGCAGATGCGTCTCCTGATGGAGTTAACCATCGCCTATAGACACCACAGATGTTAATGGTGCGTTGCTATCGTACCTAATTACCGGCTACCTTTCCTTTCAAACCGGAACACGACAGTGACAAGCACTGACGCTATTGCGGCAGGAATAGGCAAGGCGGTGGTACCAAACTCGGACAGAGACAATGCAGAACTCTACCACCAAGTGGCCACGATAGTAGTGACTCACATAGCCAATTGGTCGCCTTTTACAGCCTGCCCGGCAGAACGGCAGTTGGCCTATTCTTCAAAGAAGCCCGGACCAACACGGGGAAAATCCTATTTCAACAATATTACATACGTATCAAACTGATAACCTCAGTTTTTTCGTCGGTTGATAAAATTATATAAATTTCATCGAAGTATATACATAAGAAACATGAATACGAACTAGATACATGAGCAATGAAACTTAATCCTATGAATGACCAGATCCATGAACAACTTGAAAGTAAACTTAGCCCGCAATTACGCAATTGGTCTAGACCGGTCGGCGTTAAATCTCACGCCAGGGAGTAACAATAACAATATTGTATAGAGTCAAGGAGAATATGTTTGTTATACGCATTAAATCTTAAAAGCTTGTTAGTCTAGGCCTATATAAACAACTAGAGTATCTTCACGACCGTATCCTTGAAGAGGTAAGCAGAGGTACAAAGTGCACACACGATTGGTGTGTGCACTTTGTACCTCGCGAAACGCAATTTAATTTTAACAAACAATTAATCTGTGTTTAACAGATTATTTTCTTGTAAAAATTATGTTAAATACAGATTAAATAAATAAATAAATAAATATTCACGGGACAAATTACACTTATTGATCTAAACCCAAAGTAAGCAAATTATTTGCTTGTGTTATGGGTGTTAGCATGTCAACGATGCTAATACATAGAAATACATATATAAATACTAGAATATATTTAATAAACACCCAAACCGGGAAATACAAACATTCATGCTCATCACACAAATGTTTGTCCCCGTCGGGGATCGAACCCGAGCCGCCCCGTCGATTGCGGAGTCAGGGTCGCTAACCACTCGACCAACGGGGCGATCAGATTAATTGTTTGTTAAAATTGATTTGCGTTTCGGAAACCGGCCGTTAGTACCACAATAAAAGGGACAATATATATATATATATAAATTACGCGTCACGTTGTTTGTCCGCTATGGATTTCTAAACTGCTAAACCGATTTCAATGAAATTTTGTATATATCCACTGTTTGGTCCTACTTAAAAGATAGGAAACTTTTTCTCAATTAACCCTTCTCCCCTCACCCGCAAAACAAAGTTTGCCGGGTCAGCTGGTATAATATAAAACTTACGTAACTAAAAGTAAATTCTTTAATTATAGTTAAGTCTAGAATCACAGCGAGAAAGTCGAATGCTAAACTTTAAAATGAACTACTAAAAATTCTAGTAATATACGATTTAATGCTTAGTTGAGAAACTATATTTACCAATTACTTAATTTAACCCAGTAAATTACATGGTATTTGCCGAGTCACCACCTCCCCCACTTAAGACTTGGCGAGATTCTGGTTGATATCCCCTCCCCACTCTCATCGTCAAAGGCAAGCTCTAGCCGAGCACTCTGCTCGGCTCGCCCAACAAGCCAACATGCGTAGTACCGGTCACACAAACTAACTACCAAAAATTATTTGACAAAAATAAACATTCTACGTCAGTTTTTTTTATATTCATCTATTACAAACATACAAAAATACATATGTAAATATTACGTACGTATATACCTAACAAACATTACATTGGTAGCCGGAAAGTAGGTATATATACATATATATATATTGTGTACAAAAATCCTTTAAAACACTGAAATAATATTGGTTTATGAGAACAGGATTGTTATTGCCAAACGTGCCAAGATTTATGATTTACAGCTCTTAAACTTTATTATAAAGCGTAGAAGAATAAATTGTCGAGTCGTTCACGTTTTAAATTATTTGCATGGACACCATTTCGCGAGGAGAACGTGGCATCTGTCCAATTTGCATATCAAATACCTATGTTAGGTTGCTTTTCGTAATATTTACGTAATAGATTATTTATGTTTGGTAAGATTGGGTCGTAAACGATGATATCAGGTGGTTTAAAGTTATTACTGACCGGCAAGGTTTAAAATTATCAGGATAAATAATAAATATGCTCCATGATAACAATCGCGATAATAATAAGATTATCAGATAATCATCACGATAATTATCTAACTATTATTATCTATACATATAATAAAATCCTAGGAAAGTCAAAACTGTACATGTCATTTTATATCGAAGTCAAAAATATAGTTTTTAGAATTTTTGTCAGTTTGTCTGTATGTATGTCCGGGGTAAACTCAAAAAGTACTGCATAGATTTACTTTAAATTTTGTATGAATATTAATAATAGGTCGGGTCAACATATAAGCTACATATTATCACGCTATCACCTACGGGGGAGGGGCAGTGCGGAGTAAACGAACTCCGCGCGGACGAAGTCGCTGGCAACAGCTAGTCAAACATATATAAGCGAAGCAATTTTTAACTTGTATTACATATCAACATTTACGTTAGAAACAAGTAGTTTTGTAAATAAATTATACGTATTTTACAATCAAGGATACCTTTTAATCATTTTTATTTTATGTTATGGATAAAACTTACAAACTAAAATACGGGAAGTTAAGCAACTACATACTACTTAGTAATTTAAAATAATGAGTGAAATATCATCCTCGTCAGTCTTTACTGCGTAAACTGCATAAGGATCGTGTGTATCCGAAGAGTCGAAGAGGCAAATATTTTCGATAATATATCAAAGATAATTAATTACCCAGTTCTATATATCTTGATCAATGACAATTATCATTTCAAACCCTGCAGGCCGGCTTTTGATATGTCAGTAGGTAGGTTAATTTTTTTTTATCAATAAATAGCAGTGGATGGATATCCTGGTGGTAAAAGATACCATTGCCTATAAACACCAATTATGTTAAAGGTGTGTTGCTACTCATACGGCGGGATGGCAATACCGCATGAATAAGTCTACCGGCTACCTTACATTTATAACCGGAACACGGCAATGACACAATGATGAACCGTCACCTATATAGACACCAAATATGTTATAGACTTATCATGCGTTGCTATCCGTGTGGTGGCATAAGTTTACCAGCTTTCAAACCGAAACACGACAACAATGCAGACGCTATTGTGACAGGAATAAATAAAACGGTGGTACAAAACCCAGTCGACAGGTTGTAGTTACCACCAGCAAGTACTAGTTTCTTCTTACGAGAATTATGCTTAATTATTATATTGACACTGTCGGGAATAATATACAATTAGACCAAGTGGCTATTAATATACATAAATAATAAATAAATTAATATTCACGGGATAAATTGCACTGATCTAACCCCAAAGTAAGCAAATTATTTGCTTACTAGCTGTTGCCTGCGACTTCGTCCGCGCGGACTTCGCTTACTCCGCACAGCACCTCCCCCGTAGGTGATAGCGTGATAATATGTAGCCTATATGTTGACCCGGCCTATTAGTAATATTCATGCAAAATTTGAAGTACGTCCATGCAGTACTTTTTGAGTTTACCCCGGACATACATACAGACAAACAGACAAACAGACATACAGACAGACAAAAATTCTAAAAACTATATTTTAGACAGAACTATATTGTAGATCACGCCCCAAGTATTCTTTTTAAAAAATATTCAATGTACAGTTTTGACTTTCCTACGATTTTATTATATGTATATAGATGTTATGACTGTTAGTCAACGATACTAATACATAGAAATACATATATAAATACTAGTATATATTTAATAAACACCCAAACCCGGAAATACAAACATTTATGCTCATCACACAAATGCTTGTCCTCGTCGGGGATCGAATCCGAGCCCCGTCGATTGCGTAATCAGGGTCGCTAACCACTCGACCAACGGGGCGGTCAAAAATAAAAATAAACATTACAAACACTAGATTCGTGTAACATACATAATATTATAAACACATATCTAAAAATTTTTTACGGAAAAAGTCAGGTGTAAAAGAGGTTTTATTGTTTAAACTATAGTCGAATTTCGGCCACAGGCGATCGCTAGTTTAAATAAATTTTCATACCTACCCCGATTTTATTAGAATTTGATTGCATAATAAGTAGGGGTACGTAAATTTCGTTTTTACGAAATAGATGCGATAAAAGCGAAATCTACATTTTATTTGCGATAAAAGCGAAATTTGAAAATTAAATACTTTCGCACCATTTTACGTTAGGTGCTTTCAAATGTTGATCAAACGCGCTAACAATTATGACAACTCTGTTCAAAACACACAGAGACGGCACTAGTTGTTGCGTAGATGAGGAGCGAACAAAATCTTGTTACCCTGGATTTACAAAAGCAGCTATTCAATGTCTCAATAGTGTCGATGCCGAGAGGTACGTTAGTATCTACAACACTGTCGTAACTGATCGCAGGCAAACAATGAAAGATGAAAATGTAGAAATTACAACAATGCTAGCCTTTAATTGAGCTTTTAACACTGTATTTTTTTTGCGAAATAAATGTAATTAGCACTGCTTAATGGTTTACAGTTAAGCCCATAAGTTTATTTAGGCCCGGTTGTACCAACCCACTAATTAACATTCTAAACATATATTTTAATAAAACTGGTGTGATACGTGTTTATAACGTTAGGTTTACTAGGTTTTTACGGCTAAAGGCATCATAGGGGTTTATTAGGTTAGGTTTAACGTACTTTGGAAACATTGGATTTATTTTATGACTGGCGGTAAAACGTATTTTTTGTTTTCAGAAAAAAGTTCGTTATGTTTTACATTTCGTACGCCGCGGCGCGCCAGTGCATATTATTATCGGTTGAAAGAAAATGTACGGTTCCACCAACTTCAATCACACTCAGACTAATTTGATATACAGTACCCGGCGATAAATATTGCACATCGAACTTTGGAAAGAGACAGTCGGATAATTTCGGCTGCGTAGAGCGTTATCTGAGTCCCACACTACCTATGTGACGTTTAGTCAGTCGTTGTTCAAGTACGATAGAGTGCGGTCGCGTCCCGATCAAAAATATATATTTAGAGTTGATAACACCCACAAATTTAAATAATTTAAAGTTGTAATATGGCATCTTTCGGAAAAAGAGGGAAACCTTTACGAGATCAGTCACGTGAAATTATCTACAATGTTTATAAATACTTTGTAACCGAAGCTGATAGATTTAAAAAAAAAGTAGATGAAAATGTAAGTTGTTATTTTAAGAAGATTCAAGAGCGAGTTGCAAATGCCACTGGAATTTCAAGAAGAACTTTGAACAATATATTAAACGAAGTCAGTACTGAAACACATTCGACTGGAATTAAGTTCAGCACTCCAAAAAAAGGGAGACCAAAAAAGCAATTTCGTTTGGATATGGACGATTTTGATTACGATGTTGTTCGAAGAATGGTGTATGATTTTCACTTACAATTTAATGAACTGCCAACAATAAAATCATTAAAAGCTAAATTATCTATCTGAAGCTATTAATTACAATGGGTCTGAAAAAACGTTGAGAAAAATACTTCATGACATGGGATTTCAGTTCACTAAAATGGAAGATAATCGAAAAATTCTAATGGAAAAGCACGACGTTAGTCTCAAACGAATGGAATACCTTGATAAAATACGCAAATTTCGCGAAACAGGAAAAAATATCGTCTACATGGATGAGGCATATATACATGCATCCCACACTAAAGGGAAATCTTGGAGTGACGATAAGAAAAAAGGAGTAAAAAAGCCAATTTCAAAAGGTCAACGTTTGATAATAGTTCATGCGGGAAATGAAAAAGCTTTGTACCCGGTGCTTTTTTAACGTATAAATCCACGGACACTACAGGTGACTATCACAATGAAATGAATAACGATAACTATGAGAAATGGCTGGTTAACCAATTAATCCCAAATATACCCAGTGATTCTGTTCTATTTATCGACAACGCACCCTATCACAACAAATATATTGAGAGACCCCCCAACTCAAACACCATTAAACGGGAAATGATCAACTGGTTAAACAGACACGAAATTCCAGTTGATCCAAAATTAACAAAAACCCAGATTTACGCTATTATATGTCAGCACAAGGAGAGGTATACAGAGTTTTCTGTGGACAAAGTACTTGCCGAACATGGGCACACTGTGTTGCGATTGCCACCATATCATCCGGATTTTAATCCAATTGAAAATATATGGTCTCAACTGAAAGGCTATGTAGCCTCTAGAAATGTGGGTATGAACTTAACTACGGTAAAAACATTATTGACTGAAAAAGTAAACATGATCGGCGCTGAAGAGTGGAAAAAGGTTTGCGATCATGCAATCAAATGTGAGAATGAATATAGAAGCATTCAACACAGTTTAGACAATTACACTGATAGATTAGTGATAAATACGGCTGATAGTGGCAGTGATATTGACCTCTTTGAGAGCACAGATAGTGAAATGGAAGTAATTGAGAATTAGAATTATTATTATTTTTGTTGCAATGTCTCATTTTAGCAATAGGTATAATGGTGTTTATTATGTACACTAAAGCTGTAATGTTCCAAAATAATTAAATACGTAAATATAATGTGAACATGTTTTTTTAATTTATTTTACCCCAACCTAAAGCCATCACTTATAGAAAAATTAGTGTATTTTATACAAAGAATAAAAATATTAAAGAAGCAAATCATACTTGTTTTAACAGCTCCTAATAGGTACCGGACTGTTTGTATTTTGTGCGACAGAGATAACGCTCTACGAAGCTGAAATTAGCCGATTGTCTCTTTCCAAAGGTCGATGTGCAATATTTATCGCCGGGTACTGTAAAAAGTATATGATTAAAAGAGAAACCTTAATTCTTCAAATTCTGTATAACTTTAAGCCTTTGAAGAGAGTAAATTACTCTAAAAAATCTCGTTGAAAAAAATTTTTGATGACCGTCAGTAGATTATAATAGGTTGATTGGCTTTATGAATTCGCTTTATTTTATCATCAATATTATCTAGATCAGAATAGATCCCTATTGAAAATACCTTCATTCGGGTCTGTTTTTTATCATAATAAATAATTTAAAGAAAAAAAAAACGTTGCAGCGTGCACTTTTAGATTTTCCAAACTTTTTCCTCTATATGGAAAGAGCTAACCTTGTGTATACATACGTATTTTAGCACTTATCTAGTATTTGGGAAAACTTTAAAAACTAAAGAAAAATATCTACATAACATGATTTGATTTTGCATTGCAAATTACGCATTCTTTCCTCTGGCCGGCACGCTCTAACTGAGCTAGTGCCGACTGGTTCAACGTGGCGAAATTCCTCTTTGCTTTGTAACCGATTCTGTCGATTTTACTGATCGCTAGATATAAATACGTATATGGGTGATTCCGTTCTAACTGTGATATAATGTCAGTACCGTGTCATGTCCATTTCTAGAATTTATTTATAAATTGTTAGTTTTTTTGTCGTAAACATTAGAATTTATGAGGTAATTAGTTTAAATCATTTATTACGACAAAAAACTAACAATTTATAAATAAATTCTAGAAATGGACATGACACGGTACTGACATTTAAGTGATATATTGTAAGTTTTCTGTAAGTGGCAAGTTATATTATATGAAAATAATGTTGAAATATGTTTATAATTTTCCAATAAGCACAAAAATTTCATAAATTAATTATTAATTAATGACCTGTGAGAACAAACAATACAGGACATTGAATATCACAGTTAGAACGGAATCACCCATATACTAGTAGCAGTAGCTCAGTTGGTTAGAACGTGCCGGCCAGAGGCAAGGTTGTCAGGTTCAAATCCTGTCAGTGTCAGTGCTTGTGTCGGTTTAGTCCGGTACACGATAGTTACAAGCACTGAAATTAATGCGCCAAGACTAAGTAAGGCGATGGTACAGGTACTAACTCCGGTGAGACGCCGTAGAACTCTACGACCTGATAGTAAATAATAAAATAAATAGATAAATTAACCTGATGAAGCTCTAACAAAACTTCAAAATGCATTAATATACTCGTTCTAAATAAAATTACCTGCAATTCTAAATAAATTAATCTATATATTTATAAAAATCAACTGCTGTTCGTTAGTCTCGCTAAAACTCGAGAACGGCTGAACCGATTTGGCTAATTTTGGTTTTGAATTAATTGATGAAGTCCAGGGAAGGTTCAAAAGGTGAGAATATATAGAAAAAAAAAGAGTAGTTAAAAGACAGAACAACGTTTGCCGGGTCAGCTAGTATTAGTATATATATCATAAATATATATATATATATATATATATATATATATATATATATATATATATATATATATATATATATATATCAACGATCACGGAAACGGCTCCAACGATTTTCATGAAAGTCACAAATTAGCTCAAGGTAGATATGGGTATGTGAAAAACCGAGCAAAGCTCGGTCGGTTTGATTCAATGTTGTTTAACTATTTTTTAAATAAGCAAGCGTTACGAGGCGTGCACTTTTGGGTTTTTCGAATTAATTTGCAAATATTGTAGGTATCTCTTACAGATATAGACTAATGTCTCTGGCTCTGTTTCTGTCTCGTCACTGTTTCTGTTCGCTACAATACAAGCGTTGCTAAACACATTACTCTATTCGGAGAAGCGTCGTCAAATTACCGGTACATTTTCCAGCATTGTTCGATTCATACAGTTCTATGACACGGTTGCGATTTTCTGACAGATTTCTCATAGACTTGCGTTTGCAAGGTTAAATAAGCATCAAAAATCTTATAATCAAATATATCGTATCCCATCTGATAGCAAACAAGCAGATGGCTCACCTGCCGAAAGGAAAAACCACTGCCTTACACCATAGATAATATTGGCGCGTTACCCTCTTTACGACGGGATGGTATTACCAATTAGATAAGTTTACCGGCTACCTAACCATCCAAGCCGGAGCACGACATAGTGATAAGCATAAATAAAAATAGCGATCGCTCTTTGGTCGAATATCGAACATAGACTAAAACAATAAAATATTACGTTTAACAGAATTTAGCCGTAAAGATAGTAGTATAAATCTGTATATATTATCATGTACGTCACATAAATGTAGTGTGTAATATTTAGTTTTATTAATTTAATTAGCTGAGCCCGCGACTTCGTCCGCGTAAAAAAAAAAAAATTCGAAAAAAGTTACTCCCTTTACATCAGCTATCTGCCAGTGAAAATCCCGTCAAAATCGGTCCAGCCGTTCCAGAGATTAGCCGGAACAAACAGACAGACAGACAGACAAAAATTGAAAAAAATGTATTTTGGTACATGTATCATGTTATAAATCCATATGCAAATAAGTAAAAAGTGGTTGTTTTAATATTACAAACAGACACCAATTTTATTTATTTGTATAGAAGAAGTATTTCTAATGCTGGGGAATGACATTTGCGTCTATCGTTCCGAAGTAGTATGCGTCGAAGCTTTGTACGATTTGACACAAAAAAATTATCGCGATAAAAGCCGTGGTCATATTAGCAGCGTGCGATAATCCAAGATGACTGGAATCATTTTCAAACGTGTAACTATGGACGACTCTTCCTTTATTTTTAACTATTAATTACTGTGTGCTAACAATTACCAAAATATTTTTTGACTCACATTTTTAAGATTCCGTATGATGGGCTCGGCGTACCATTTCATTGTTCTACTCCATTTTACACAACCACCCGCATACGTCCGAAATTATCGAAAACAACGGGTGAAATGAACAAAGCTAGTCTGACCTCGCAGCGCGATGTGTTAGCGCGCTAAAACCCTTTGACATTCCGTAACACACGTGATAACGTTCATGCAGCCTGAATGTTTGCGACGATAGCGGACAATAGCTGGTCACATCTGCATATATCGTGTCATTGCGCGAAGCTTTGTGACGACAGCCGCAAGTGCGGCCGAGACATAATGCAAGCTACTTAAAAATATTAAGTTTCTGGCTTCTGCAGTCCTCTGCATTCCACATTGTAAACTTTAACAGTGCCAAATCTTACACTCCTCCGTCCATGTAATCGCTGTAAAAAAGGATCCAAAAGTTTTCTTCACGTATTAATATATAAAAAAATAATCTTAATCAAGCTATATAAAAATAAAAGTTATATTAACAAGAAAATTCTTGACGTTACATTAAATTTAGTAACGTCGCCATAAAACTTGATGACACAAGAGAAGCTTTAGAAACATATGTCTATTAATAGATTACTCCAGCGTTTACTAGGGTTATCAAAGTTTTCTAAGTTTTATAGTAAGTTTTGCTCTTTAACTGCACTTCAATTTCTGCCGCAATAGCGTTAGAGATAAGTGCTTATTGCCATCGTATTCGGGTTTGGAGGGTAAAGTAGCCGGAAAACCTCCGGTATGCCCCGTGATGGTCCGGTTGTCTTTGAAGAATAACCCATCTGCCGTTTTCTATATGCGAGTCAATTTCATTGTGGCTACTTCTGCGGATCTCGACCGGGTCCTGTACCACCGCCTTACCTATTTCGGCGGTTTCGATTTAGAGGATAAGGTATCAGTTTTTAGATCCAAGTGAAATCAACGTGGTCCAGACAACATGACGTGATAATGTTTGGACAATTTCTTTTCAACTTTTCTCTTTTTTTGACGAGGTACTAAAATTTTGACCGTAGGTACCAAATAGTACAAAAACGGTACAAAAGTTTTGTATAATTGAAACATCAAATATCGCTTGTGGTCCAGGGCACCTGACGCTCATAAACTTATGTATGTGACATTAAGACTTAGCCACAAGAATGACAACTCGACATTGACACATTTGGTATTTATATGCGAAGGTTGTCTCTTTCCATCAGGAGAGCCGTCTGCTTGTTTGCTCTTTTATAATATAAAAAAGACATACCATAATCAAATTGATCGGATGAGAAACAGAACCATCGCATATGGTGCTATCCGTGTGGCGGGAATAAAATACCACATGCATAAAACCATCGCCATCCTTGCTTTCCAAACCGGAACGTGACAATGACATCACTGCCACTATTGCCCCGGTAATATTATCTATACATTACCATGCTATGCGGTATAAATATGTAAGGCGGTAGTAGAAAATCCGGAAAACTTTGCGCATTTTAACAGACAACCTCTTCCTTTTTTATATCATAAGATAGCAAACAATCAGATGAGTCTCCCGATGGAAAGAAACAACCATCGCCTATAGACACCAAAGATGTTAATGGTGCATTGATATCTTGTAGCGAGTTGCATGCATAAGTTTACCGGCTACCTTACCCTCCAAACCCGAACACGACAGTGACAAGCACTGACGCTATTACGGCAGGAATAGGTAAGGCGGTACTCGGTAGTACCAGACCTAGGCGAGAAAAATGCAGAACTCTACCACCTAGTAGCCAAGGTGGTAGTAACTCCTATAGCCAATCGGTCACCTTTTATGACCTGCCTGGTAGAATGGTAGTTGGCCTATTCTTCAAAAGAGCCCGGACCAAAACCTTATTTCAATTCGTACAAAACAATACGTTAGAGACCACCTTTAGACATCTGACCGACACAATCATTGTATTTCATTCTACCACATTAACATTGTTTTTATCATGTTGTGTGTTTATCTGGTATTTCAATTTTTCGTCTGCCACTCTTCATAAAGTAAAGGCAGTTTAACTAGTCTGACACTCGTAAACTCAATTGTATCACTCATAGATTTGGCCTTGAATTGTTTGATGCTTCACACAATGCTATCGCGCAGATCTTATCAGTCAGCGGAAATGTAGAGGTAGTCATCAACCTCTCATTGTCGATGTCATAATTGTGCTCATGTATACAGGTGGGAAAAAAAGAAAAATAAGTATCTTCACACCCGTATCCCCGAAGAGATATGCAGAGGTACAATCAGTGCACCCACGATTAGCCGAAGATGTTTAATCCCACAATGTGACAGGTGGCAAGCCTATCGCCAGCCGGGCACTTATCCGATCCCGGGCAACGTAATTTTCATCAGAAAACTGAAAAAACATTTTCGATTTGCACGACCCGGGAATTGAACCCGGGACCTAATATGGTCAACACCGACACTGGACCACTAGACCACAGAGGCGATAAAAAAGAAAATTGCCCTAAAGCTTAATTTACTAAAGAGAATCTATTGTACCTAATTGCCGCATTTCAACATAGTGATAACTCGCAGCCAGTACTAACTAGACTTTTAGCTTTTTTTATTACAAAGGATAACAAACAAGCTGATTTATCTCCTGATGGCAAGAGATAACCATCCCCTACAGACACCAAAGATGTTAATGATGGGTTGCTAACCTTATGGCGGTGTCTTAATGCCACTTGCATAAGTTTCCATTCCACCTAGACATTTTCTACAAATTAAATAGTAGTTCGCATTAGACCCAACCTTGCTATTTTAATTGTGTTGAATTTATTCCGATATGGTATATAGACCATAAATTTCTAATGAAATAAGTAAAACCTGTTCTAAATTAATATCTCAGGGCCAGCCATAATGATCTACACCACGCTATCCGCTCCCACGTGTAGGTTGCGATGACATTACTATAATTACCGGCATTCAATGAATGGAGCACTACAAATCGTTTCAACTTCTACGAAGTCATTAGTAATGACAAGTCATTGACTCGGATGATGCAAATTCCGACATTTCCCTTTATCTAAATTAGGTTTAAGTAGTCTTAAATAAAAACTCAAATGGCCACTCATCCCGCCAACCGACAAACCGGTGAATCGTGGTGAACTAGAAAGTCTAAGCACGTCCGGTTCACTCGGTCTACCGCGTAAGGAAACCGAGCGGGATGATACTTTTCTAAAAAAAATAAATGTCATCACGCCGCCGCCTATATACACCAAAGATGTTAATGACACCTTGCCATCCATGGGGTGGGGATGTTATACACCTTAAGATTACCAGGTACTTCACCACTACACCAAGTAAGCCGGTATGTAGGTTGCGGTAACATTACTATCTACCTAAACTAATATAAAGAAGACAGATTTGTTTTTTATTTTTTTTTTTGTTATCATTTAACTCAAAAACTACTAGACTGATTTTAAAAATTCTTTCATTTATATAAAGCCACATTATCCAGGAGTAACTAAGGCTACTTTTTTACCCGACTGAGCAAGGAAAATAATGGTTTTTGGTCACGCAAACGAAGTCGCGAGTAACTGCTGATAATTTCAGCACTGAGTTATAATGAATGGAGAACTACAAATCGTTCAGACTTCTACGAAGTCATCCATACTTATAAATGCGAAAGTCTGTCTGTCTGTAATGCCTTCACGGCTAAGCCTCTGCACTGATTTTGATGAAATTTAGCATGGTCAAACATAGAATAACATTTTTTTCAAAAATCTACCCCTTAGCGGGTAAAATAGGGGATGAAAATTTGTACAAAAAATTAAATCGACATGTTAATTCACTAGTTAATGATATAGGACGATACTGTTACAAATGCCAATAAGCTTTGTGTCCACTAAGAATAAATCGGATATATTGTGTTTTTTAATGACTAATTATGATATGGACATAAAAGCTAAAATAGCTATTTGTTATAAAATATAAGGATAATTTTTTTAGGATATAAATTTGGTTATCATCTCTGTGGTCTAGTGGTCCGGTGCCGGAGTTGACCACATGAGGTACCGGGTTCGATTCCTGGCTCGGGCAATTCTAAAATATGTTTTTTCAGTTTTCTGATAAAAACAACTTTGCCCGAGATTGGAAAGTGCATCATATTGTGGGACCAAGTATCTTCGGCTAATCGTGGGTGCACTTGTTGCTGCCTGCCTGGTGCAGTCTGTCCACCAATTCGTGAATATGGGCGTGAAGATACTTTTTTTTACTAAATTCGGTAAAATGGAGATTAAATCACGTGACAGCGAACGCAAATCTGGAAGCCTTACATCACGCCGTGGTAAAACTTCATCTTAATGTAGTCATTTTCTTGGAAACCACAGAGTATGTAATGTAGATAGGTATTACCACGACGTGATATCATTAGGCCGCCATGATAGTCCATAGCGTTTGATGATCCTCATCGACGGATTTGGCATATATTACAATTATTGCTCGTATAATCGTAAATAATGCAATTACTGTTATCACTACCACGGATGATTTCATGCATCGACATATTGATTTTGCTGATTTCATGGATCGATTATTCGTATGTAGTTTTACAAATTTTTAATTTAAATACATGATTTTTCTTAAGCCAGTGAGTCTATTGTCTGGACGGAATTTATCGTCTGTTATCATTTACACCTAATTAATTTTTACGAGTTGCCAGATAGTTGCCAAAAAGTTAGTCAATAATTTAAAATTATCAGCCAATTCCTGAATACTAAAAATAACCGGTTTTATTATCGCTATTATTACATGGTACGATTCACACCGTCCGCTTCGGATCGGGCCGGATCGGACGGCATTTTACAATGCGATAAAAGAATTTGAAATATGTGAACAGGAATTACAGTTTACATTTTCCGTCACGTTCACATTCACACACACACCACAGTCCGAACAGCTCCGAACTGCTCCGTGCGGCTTCGACCAGCCTCCGTCACAATGCGTTGGTTCCGTTCGAAGCCGTATGGTCGTCGCGAAAAGTAAAAAATTAGCGGTGTAGCGAGTCGAGTTATTCAAGTTGTAACGTACACATGCCGTAGCAGCTGTCGGTTGCCCCGGCAATTGTACGGCTCCGAAGTCCGAACGCGGACGGCTTCCGTGACATGCGTAAACATAAGATTCTTAACAGCCCGATTCGAGCTGGTCAGTCTGAATCGAACCTAAATTGGCTATCGGTTGCGACTTATTGAGCACCTCGTGGTATGTTGGTTAGTTTTTACGGTGCAAATCGTAAGAGAGTGGATTTGATTCCTGCAAATAATACCTAATAATATAATAATATTAGCGGGACAAATTATATTTATTTATTTAATTTTTTATTATTGCAAAAAAGTACAATGGGCGAGCTTATCTCTAGTAACAGTGATTTCTTCCAGCCAACCCGTTACAAGGAAATATTATAAGCAGAGATAATTATTGACTTGGTTTACGATGAATTGATTAAATTTGAAAATAATAAAATTAAAAACTACTTACTGAAAATTACATGACAAATGATACACATAAAATAAACGCAATATATACATAAATACACATACGTACATACATACATACACATATACATACATATATACAACACACATACATATATATACGAATCATATTTATACTAACTGATCTAACCCCAAGGTAAGCAAATTATTTGCTTGTATTATGGGTGTTAGTCAACGACACTAATACATAGAAATACCTACATACATATATAAATATTAGAATATATTTAATAAACACCCAAACCCGTCAAACCCGAACCCGAGCCCCGTCGATTGCGTAGTCAGGGTCACTTACCACTCGACCAACGGGGCGGTCAATACTGGAAGTAATAGTACAGTCTGGTGATGACGTTTTAGCATGAGCTCATAGTGCGACGGGCACCTAAAACTGCCGGGATAGGGATAGTCAAAAAAGTAATTCGTTGCAGTCGATAAAGTGTGATGATTTTAAGACAGAATGAGCGCTGACACGTCACACTTCAAACTTGTTTAATAATAAGACCATAGAATGTGTTTTGTTAATCTATATAATTACAGAGAGAAAGAATAAACTGAGGCAATGCGAGTACCAGATAACAGATTAAGGCCCGCTTGCAGCACCAAACTAATAAAATGCTTTTTAATGAATTTAATCATAGTAAAAATAGTTTTAACAAGTATTTACATACTTTGCGCAAGGATTTATATCTTCCGATAAATTAATCGCAAGTATAAGTTACACAAGGTATTTAAATAAAAATATCGTATAGAATGCCCACGGCGTATACTGTGGGCGTTCTATACGTTCTAAACCATAAACCAAACGGCTTTCTCTGCCAGCCTAGGTTAGTCAACGTGAGAAAATTTTGTAGATTTGTTTTCTCGTCGTTGCAAATATTATGACAACTTTTGTTAGTTCGAACTTCATTGAAGAATAGAACAAATGCCGTTCTGCCAGGCATGTCGTAAAAGGCGATCTATAGGCTATATTTGCCACTACCATCTAACTAGTATCTTCACGCCCATATCCCCGAAGTGTTAGGCAGAGGTACAACAAGTGCACCCATGATTAGCCGAAAATACTTGGTCCCACAAATGTGATAGGTGGCAAGCCTATCGCCAACCGGGCACTTTCCAATCCCGGGCAACTTTGTGTTTCTCAGAAAACAGAAAAAAAAAACACTTTTTTTTTGTGCCCGACCCGGGAATCGAACCCGCAACCTCATGTGGTCAACGCCAACGCTGGACCACTAGACCACAAAGGCGACTTTTTTTTACCATCTTACTACTAGGTGGTAGAGTTTTGCAATGTCTTGCCCGGGTATTTGGTATTCAGACAAACATTAACATGATGTTACTTGCGTATTGGTCATCCTTGGAAGAATGGACCCTCTGGCATTCTGCCAGGCAGTTCGTTAAAGGCAAAGGCTTCACGCTATACGTGTCACTACCGTCGTGACTACTAGGTGGTTGAGTTCTGCAACAACTCGCCCGGGTCTGGTGCCACCGACTGCCCTATTCCTATCGCAATAACGTCAGTGCATGTCACTGTCGTGTTCCGATTTCGAGGATAAAATAGCCGGTAAACTTATGCGTGTGGGATTAACTCCTCGTCACACGTATAGCAAGGAACAATTTTTGTGTCTATAGGCAATGGTTGTCTCTTTCCATCAGGAGAACTATCTGCATGTTTGCTATCTTATAAAAACGCATACCTTGGGTGATATCTGAAACTTTCTGTTTCTTTTTGAACAGTCAATCATTTTTGTGCATTATGTATAAGGAAGGATAGTAGTCTATACCACTTTTTACTCGACTCAACAAAATGATTAGTGGATTTTGGCCACGCGAACGCAATTGTGAGTAAAAGCTTATGCTTTATATAAAAGAAATCGTTAAAATCTTAAATTGTTTTAGGTTATGAAAATTCCTAAAACACAATTTCGAGGCAAAATTTAATTTTTAGAAAATAGAACACACTTCACCAACCCTATTTGAAACCGTTAAGCGTTCAACAGTTAACGTTTTATGTGGGTCAGTGGCGTTGCAAGGGCTGCAGTAAGCACTGGAGTGAAACAAAAGGCCAACATGAGAGCCATTAGCTTGAACCGTGAGTATAGCATGTCATGTAACTATTACCTATCCAACACATATTATAGAGGTTAGACTTAATTAGCTGTCAGAATTGGACGTAGTTAAACGAAAAGAATCCACTCTACAATATGGCCAAAAATGAGCTAAGTGCACCAAACTGATGCTAAACATCAATACAATTGGCCAGTAAAAACATTTAAGCAAAAATAGCTCTCTATTACCTTATTCAACGTCAGAACTAGTCCCCATGTATGGCACGTTAAAAAATTAAAAAATATCCAACTTCAAACTTCAATATTTCTAAACTGATTTTGTGTGGATTGGAACCTTTTTGTGTAACTACGTCCAATTATAAGCTACAAAAAGAGAAAATGCGAAATTAATGACGAATGTTGGTTCGGGCCTTCTTCGAAGAAAATACCATCTTGCATTCTCCCGGAAAGTTCGTAAAAGGCAACTGAGACCTAAGTGTGAGTTTATCTTTTCGCATTCGATCGTGAGCGCGTTCCGAGTTTACTAGGAATTTGTATGTGATTTGTACAGCGCCACCTAGTGGTAAACTGGTTTCTCACGTTTACCACTAGGTGGCGCTGTACAAATCACATATAAATTCCTAGTAAACTCCAAACGCGCTCACGATCGAATGCAAAAGAAAAGCTCACACTTAGCACTTTGTTTGACTTCACATGTCACTAACATTTTGACTACTAGGTGGTAGAGTTCCGTAACAACTTGCCCAGATATTTGGTAATACCGCCTTACGTATTCCTGCTGCAATGACGTCTAGTAGCCACTGTCGTGTTCCGGTTTGGAGGAGGGTAAGGTGACCGATAGATTTATGCATGTGGCATTGCCATTCCGCCACACGGAAAACAACGCACCATAACATCACTTTCCCCTTGTTGGTTCCGGGCTCCTTTGAAGAACAGACCAACTGCCGTTCTGCCAGGCAGGTCGGAAAAGGCGACCGATTGGTTACGCGTTTCACTACCATCGCGACTACTAGGTGGTAGAGTTACCACTGCCTTTGCTATTCCATTCGCAATAGCGTCAATGCTTGTCATTGTCGTATTCCGGTTTGGAGGGAAAGGTAGCCAGTAGACTTATGTATGTGGCATTGCCATCGGGTCAAACGGAGAGTAACACACCATTACCATATTATTTAGTGTCTACAGGCGATGGTTTCTTTTTCTATTTATTGTATCACATAGATTTGTGACTGATATAATTTTAAAGATCTTAAAGTACGTTGTTTCTACCATTTAAGGAAGAATTAGTTACTTAGTTCAAATATTGTTAAGATATTTGATTTTTGCAAATCCAAGCCAAATGTAATCCTAAGAAAAAATAGGTATTTTAAATGGCATTTAATAAAATTTCATCCTTTATTCAGAGCTAGCTGTTGCCAGCGACTTCGTCCGCGCGGAGTTGGTTTACTCCGCACTGCCCCTCCCCCGTAGGTGAAAGCGTGATAATATGCTATATGTTGACCCGACTTATTAGTAATATTCATACAAAATTTGAAGTAAATCCATGCAGTACTTTTTGAGTTTACCCCGGACATACATACAGACAAACAGACAAAAATTCTAAAAACTATATTTTTGGCTTCGATATCGATTATAGATCACGCCCCAAGTATTCTTTTAAAAAAATATTCATGTACAGTTTTGACTTTCGTATGATTTTATTATATGTATATAGATTTTGCACACGTGCTGAAATTTAATTATATAAAAGATCCGTTCAAGATCCGCCTAAAGAGTAACGAATACGAATCTTTCTCCTGTCATGGATAGGGATACGGATATACGGCACATCACTAGTACGTACGTAAAAGTTTTTACTTCACGTATTAATCATAATATATATTAACACGCTAAGGTTACGACGTTTGCCTCAATTTTTAGAGAAAATTTCGCAATTATTCTACATAAATTATATATCATTTTATAAATAACTCCTTGCTCTACGGGCACCCACGGCTAAAAAAATTATTAATGCTTTTATTTTAGCAAATTAATTAATTATTAAAATTATATAGGTATATAGATATGCATTAAGCCACAATACAGCAATACTACCATCTGACGACTTTAATTTTGAAATAACGTCAACATATCGACGGTCGGTAAATTTTTTGTTCAATTTCAAATCAACTCACGTGTAAATACGTTTCTTATAGTGGCGCTCTAACTCAACTTTTTTGATTTGGAGCGAATTATTCGCATGGGTATTGCTAGCAATCATGTAAAGATTGATAACTTGTTACTTTTCTCGCAGGCGAAGATGCACGCATCTACTAGTAAAGAATAATACAAAGACCTTAACATTATACTCCATTACAAGCTTATCATAGAGCTAATCTAATATTACTAATCAAAACAAAACCGCTTCCCACGGTGGATCTGCACGCAATCTGTTGATGCATCACTATAAGCATTCAATTCATATGTTTTGCTGTTTTCGAACATCGACATTCAAATGTGTCGTAAATTTGCTAGATATAAATCGGTGATATGTTCAGTGACTTTCACATTAGTTTCACATGTCGTGACATCCTTCCTTGTATTTAAAACTAGCTCTATCCGATAGATTTGATTGTTGAAAAAGCTGTTAAACCTGTCAGGTTTTCAACCCAGTCATTGAAAGTATATAACGAAAGTCTTTAATATATCAAAGGCGGCAAAGTGGATCACCACATCTTCATCTAACGCACGGTAGTGTACCAGGCCGAGTTCTAACAAGACATTGTGTAATACTTAATTTATAACATTTTGGTTGTATTTTACTGTAATAAATGATCTAGATAAGTAACATGTCCGTGATAATCCATTTTCACATGAAAAAATTCATTCGAGCGAAGGTCAGTCGCAATGTTAGTAATAATTTATGCCATCCATATTCTTGGACTTTTACCTGGATCTTACGAGAGGACAAATCAATTAAACATTTTTTTTTCGTAGCAGACCAAACTGTAGTGCAAGGGACTCCGAAATATTCTTAAAACGTGATCATATAAAAAGTCATAACCAAGGTAAGGCTATCTAGATCGTGATTTATGATGTATGACACGCATAGTCAATAAATAATATGTTGTGAAGATATGATATTTCCATGTTAAATTTTCTTAAATATTATTTTGTTTATCAAATTAACAACGCTTTACACGGCGGAGTTATAAATGTGTAATATATTTTCTTATTTTCATTCTTAATTTAAATCTTCCGACATTTAACTGAGTAAAGAGTTAGTATAAGTCCACCTGTGGCATCTTTAGTCACTTTCACGTCAGAATTGTACATCAGTTTTTTCTAGAAAAAAAAAACTTTAAACTTTGCATGCGGCACGACCCTCCCGCCAGAGGGACAGCAAGCTCTATGTTAGTCCGGGTCCAATTTGAAGAGTAGATCATCTGCCATTCTGCTAGGCAGTTCGTAAAAAGTCGAGTCACTACCTTCGGACTCTAGTAGTATTTAGTATAACCGGTCTCACCTTTAACGAAATGCCTAGCAGTTAGGCGGTTAATCTATTCGCCAAATTGGATCCGGACTAACACAGGGCTTACTATTCCTCTGGCGGGATAGTCGTGTCAACAAGTGGAAACATGCAAGTATATTAATGAACTATCTGAAGGTAACAATAAAAATTGTAAATAGAGTCGCCAATAGTGCGTGTGTTTAATGTTGGAAAGGACATGACCATACAGCTCCGTCGCGACACGAACGAGGCATTGTGAATTTTGCATACTAATATTTTAATTCTCCGAACAATCAGACCATTTTAACAGTCACTTCCACCTTAAGACATCATACTAAAGGAACTATCAAATGCATTAGCAGTATTATAATTCGGTATTCAGACAGTGTTCGCTGTGTATGAGCCGAATAAAAATGAGCTTTGTCCTTATTATTCGGAACCTCGCCAAAAGTATGGCGTCTTGCGGCGTTTAGACTATGCGTCGTTTACCGACATAAAAGGAGGAGGTTCTTAATTCTGGTACATTTCCTTCTTGCCTTAAAACTAAGTGATTTTGTACGTTTCTAAGAATCCTTTTTTTTGTTTCAAAAGTAGGTAAGTCTATTTAAACTTTTTCCAAACACGGCATAAATACTAAAGCTATATATAGTTAGCAATTCGTGTATTTGTCAATATTATAAATGTAAATTTCGTCTGTAACGATAAACTCATTTAACTAGTTACGTATGGATCTAGCGATCAGTACAATCGATGGAAACGAACACAAAGCAAAGAATAATTTCGCCAAGTTGAACTAGTCGACAACAGCTCAGTAGGTGAGAGCGTGCCGGCCAGAAGCAAGGTCGCAGGTTCAAATCCTATCGTGTAATTTTTTTACGTTCTTATAGTTGTAAAGATCTCTATCTATATTAATATTATAAATGCAAAAGTTTGGATGTTTGGATGTATGATGGATGGATGGATTGATGTTTGTTACTCAATCACGCAAAAACAGCAGAACCGATTTGGATAAAATTTGGCACACATGTAGATTATGACCTGCAGGCTTAGGATAAGCACCACGAGATATATATCGATCGAGAAAGTGACGTTTGCTTGACATTTATTAATATCTCGATGGACGTTATTAAGCATGCCACGATAAATATTTAAAACGTCAGAGATAAATTAAACAAAAGTTTACTCGAATAGAGAAATAAATGTTGTCACTAGAAGACATAGATATTATACTAATTCTGATTTTTAAGATACACCTTTGGTGCATTTAACTTGTGTTAATCATTATGAGCTTTTGTTTACATTTATAACTTCCTGTCATCATTTCTCTTCTTTGTCAGAGTCGAAGGAAATATAACCAAAGCCTAGTGTAGCCGTACCTATTTACAATTGTAATTAAAGATATTTTACAGGTTTTTGAATTATTCTCTCTTTTTAGTTTTGACCATCAAAACTAGTTTTTTATTCTATAAAACTGAAACAATGAATTATGATTCATAATATGTTTTAATGTAAAGGGCAATTAAGATGCCAGCGTGTATTTATTTCTGAATGTATAACTGCGTAACTAATTATGCGTAAAAGTGCGTAACAATTATTATTAACAAGCTATTTTTTTCCACTATAATTATTCCTTTCAATTATAATTCTAACATTATTGAGTAAATTAACATCTTCTTTTAGACTAATCAATCAACATTTTTGATTAATTTTTTTGATGAGAAACTTCCATAGAATTGTTGTGATTTGACAATGACACGAAAATGCATTACGATAAACAAACATAAATGTATAGTATTATGCCAACTAGAAAATAAGATAGAACAGAATACAATTCACAGTATTTTATGTTACAAATAATGTTATCTATTAATAGCTCATAAATCAGCCAGATGCAAGCAATCCAACCTAAGACTTACTGTTAGACCGTGGTCTCCAAGAACAAACTGAATTTTTGTGAACAGCTTCGTTTTGACGAGACAACCATATTTTCTATCTTTGAAAAATCTCGAATCGGGTAACTAATAAAGATAGATAAAATAGGGAAACTTTAGAGTGTTAGACTACGAAAAGTTTCCACTTTACGTGTATGACAAAGTTACCGTTGAATTACAATAATAATTAACAAGCTGTTGTGAGAAAATTAGTTTATTTTTAAATTGATTAATATCAATTTAAAAATCTCATAAGTGGGATTCTCAGAAAAATCATCAAATATGTAGGACAAAAGTTTCATCGTAGTTTTCATAATATAATCAAGCGATTAAAGTCGAAAAATAATTATTGTTATTAATAAATATTTATTATTTACCGAACCCAATATCTTTGCAGCATTAACTTTATTAGTTACCCGATTCGAGATTTTTCGAAAATAGAAAAGACGGTTGTCTCGTCAAAATGAAGCTTTTCACAAATATTCAGCTTGTTGTTAATAAAATAAAAGTTAGTTTGTGGGACCACGGTCTGTGATTTACATCTCAAGAACGAAAAACATTTTTCTTCGACTTGTCAGTTTATCTCTCTTTGATTCAAAGACTTACTCAAAGAGTATATAAATTTTATTTTATTTTGTCTTCTTACATTTACTTCTAACGAAAAAACAAGTGTGAGCTACACTCGATTTTTTTGTTATTTTTGATTGATTAATTAATATTTTGATTAGTATAATATGTTTTTATGTATTATTTTTCCCGAGTATATGTTATTAATAGTAACATTAAATAATACAAAATAAGCACCAGCTTTAAGTTAACATTTTATTTTACATTTAGTTTTCTACTGAATTTTGTAGAAAACCTTGTAAGTAGTTGTAATTTTGAATAGAGTTGGTAACACTGAGTAGCACGAGAATTCGTAGAATTATTTTCTCTATACGAAAAATTAAAATTTTATTTACATTACGTCAAAAAGTATTGTACTTTAACTAATTTGTATTTTGTAATTAATTATAAATTAATTAATTATCTAACCATTACGTACAAGGAATTATTGATTTATACTGTTTGGTCCTCACATCCTAAAATCATCATCATTCTTCCGATTCTAGTACAAAATTAAATTGTGTTAGGTATGTGAAATGGGAACACAAAATAAAACGTAAGTAGTGTACTTCTTTATACTTATATTTTTTAAAAGCCTATATAGGTTTTTAAAAATAATTATGATTTTCTTTTCAGGATAAGGTAATAAGCATAAATTAACTTTGTCACCATGGTGGATTCATGGACTAGACTTGTAGCACCAAAGATTAAAGTCTTTAATATTGGGAAAGCATAATATAACACCATATATTCTACAAATACTTCATACATTATAGTTTCTAGAGGAAGAAAGGAAAACAATGGAACACTGTGTAAGTATTTATTTACATACATATCTCCATGACAAATCATCTAACAAGGTAGACTGAAAGAATCAAATTTTAAACATATTTTAATATATTTCTTTCATTGTAAAAGTTGTGGTTTTTTACAAAATTAATATCATAAATTCAAGATTATATCAAAAACTTGATTCTTGTAAAAAAATCCTGAATAATATGAGAAGCTTTCTCTGGAGAATAGTGTAGGCTTCTTTCACTCCCTTTTATAAATGTAACCAATTGTTTTTTCGATCCCATTATATAATTTACAATGCAAATCTATATAACACTACACAAAATGCAACATGCAAGACTGGAGTCATGAGTCCTGAGTTAACTGACAAAAAAATATATTAAGTAAACATATATAACAACATTTTGATAAGATATATTTGTTTACAGGTTGACTAAACAGCGAGTAATGGAAATAGAATAAATAAGCCTTTCTATTTATTACATTTTTTGAAATTGTTGATTAAGAAGATTTATAAGTTAATGCTGAATATTATATTTTTCTTGCTGTTTTTAATGGTTGTGCAAGATTGAAAAATAAATTTTAATTTGTAGAAAACAATTAAGTTTATAACATGATAGTCTTAATGTACCTAATATGTGTAATTTTTAAAATTTAAATTAATAGAAAGTTAATGTTACCTTAGGAAAAAATATTTTACTTGTTGGTTTTTTATTTTCAAGTGAAATTCCATACTACTCATACTATATAGTAAACTAATTTTTGATATTGAATTTTCATTACTGATTAATTATGCAAGATAACAAGAGATATTTAAATTGTAGAAAACATTTAAATTTAAAATATAATAGCTTTAATATAGTGCGTGTAATCTTCTATAAGTTTGTTACATTAGTGAAAATTCAAAGATACATGTTAATAAATTTAAGTCATAAGGTGATAAATTGTGAAAATTATTTATCTATTCTGAGAAGTACAAACATTACTAATAATTGTTAGTTTAGTAAAGTAGATGTGTTTGTATATTTTTTAAAACTCAAATTTAATTTTCTTTACAAGACTGCTTCATATTACACACTTTTTATAAGTATTCATTTTGTATTTTGTGTGATTTATTCATTTTGTAACTTTATTAAAGAAAATAAAAATTATTTCTCAAGACTTTTCCATATAGTAAAATCTATGTTTGGCATTAAAACATTAAATACTATGAATAGTGTGTCATTAAACTTATACTTAAAATTAGCCATTGATGACTATACGTTTCATTTTTATTATATAAAATTATTTAATACTTAGATAGAAGGTTTGCCTAGAGTATATATTTTTTTAAATAAATCTTATACAACACTAAAGTATTTTATTATACCAATAATCCACTAAGTATTGTTACTACCAAAATCACTTCGATTAAAAAACAACAACAAAAGTAACAAAGTTAACACTTCTAAAAGAAAATACTTGTAATTATCATATCGAAGGGTCCTATGTATACTTGTGCAAGTGCAATGACACAACTTTACTGGAGGCC
Source organism: Apodemia mormo (assembly GCA_036924255.1). NCBI lineage: Eukaryota > Metazoa > Arthropoda > Insecta > Lepidoptera > Riodinidae > Apodemia > Apodemia mormo. Next base: position 10,258,254 of record JAUPFN010000003.1, read on the forward strand.
GGATTAAATGTTCTGTAGCTTGTAATCTATACCTTCATATAATAAAATCGTAGGAAAGTCAATGTATGTCCGGGGTAAACTCAAAAAGTACTGCATGGATTTACTTCAAATTTTGCATGAATATTACTAACAGGTCGGGTCAACATATAGGCTACACATTATCACGTTATCACCTACGGGGGAGGAGCTGTGCGGAGTAAACAAAGTCTGCGCAAACAAAGTCACGGGCAACAGCTAGTTTTGACATAAATCAATATTAGGACAAATATAAGGTAATTTTGAGGCAAGAAAATGGTTTCCGTTGTTTTGCAAGTTGCACCAGTATACATAGGATCCGTCAATATCTTCTATTGTGTAGTCTTCGCATTTCATCCATTTCAATTATGCCATATGAGGGCATCATTTGTTCTTCTAGCATATTTGTCAGTAATATTAAAAATTCTGCAGTTGAAGTCTTATCTGCAAATAATAATTATATTTTTTATTGACATATATTATTGTAATAAACAATAATAACAAGAACTGACTGCCTTTCTGTATAGTAAATTATCTTTAAATGTAGACAAATATAAAATAATAATGTTTACACATGTAGGTACCTAGGTAATTGAGAACTACATGTGTCATATTGGATATTTTAAGTTATGAATATTACAGAAAATAATACATCATAGTAGTATGTTAATCATACATGCAACTTGGTCTGAAAACAACCGATTAAAACAAATACTTTTTTTGACTAAATATAACGTGAATGGGTAGTAAAAACTCCTTAAATACATAATCAATGCAAGCCTTAGAGGAATAACACATTTGCATCATTATTCTATGATGTAAGCATTGTTGTTGTTTGTTGGTATGTGGCTGTAAGTATTGTGAAAAGTTGACCACCAAGAAAAGGATTATTACTTGTATCCAGCTGAAATTTAACATACACTTGACATGTATATGTAACATATTAACTGTTTAAAAAAGAAACTCGAAAAACTACAGATAACTTTTGAAAAAATATAACTTTATTGAGTTCACCTAAGTCAAATTAGTATTTACTACAAAGATATTCTGTTATTACAGTTAATGAAGTTGGATGGCTGTCATATCTACTAGAAACTGAATTACAAGTCTCTTATGTTCACTTACCTTTAATTAAAGAGGCATGCCTTGATCGGTGTGTGGCTCTAAACCTCAAAATTCACAAGGGTCTATATTATTTAGAGAGCCATGGTTATTGGGTTTATTGAAGCGCTATAGTGATTGGAATGCTCCGTCCGTTGTGTAAAAAGATCACACAAATTTCCTATGTGCCTTCTTTGTATTTTGCAGGCTTGCCGTTAACCGTAGATATTTAGCACATAATAGGTATAATATGGAACTGCCACCACTATTAAATACAATATATGGCATACTGCCTGCCTGCCATACATACTACTGCCAACACTGGACCGAAATCTATATTTAATAAAATGAATAGAAATCAAAAAGTTTTGTAATTATTGTATAATTAAAGTATAATAATATGAAATAGTGGATAAGGTTATCAACATTTTAACCAAATTTTAACGAAGTGTCAAATGACAAATCGATAAAATGACAGCAAGAATGACAGCAAGACGTTTCGATCCATAGAGAAAATAACTACCGTCGAGTAAAATTGATCATTTTCTCTTCCTTTGAAGTATCATGTCGAATCAAGTGTCAAATGCGTTAGCGAATCGAGAAAGTGACATAAAAGTCGAGAAAACGAGGTCGATAAAATTTTATCGTGTTGCTTATCCTAAGCCTGCTGGAAGGCAATTAGGATACTTTTTATATCGGAAAAAAGTTGTTCCTGTGGGATTCACAATAACTTTTATAATGTAGTGTGATGCAGTGAGCATCTAATAGGTTTACATTTATAATAAACTTAATATAAAATAAAAGTAGCATGGCAGTCCCATAGATCATCCATACATGAAAATTTTATTGCGTCCAGCGAGCTCCAGATGTTAACAAGGAATGTATTTAAAATATATATTTTTTAATTATAATTTTCTAAAACTACCTTGGCCTAGTTGTTAGCCTTTTCCGGTGTAGATTGTGAGGCCACATATTTGTTCCCAAATCAGACAAAAAATGATTAGATATTTTTTAGCATATAAATTCTATATACCAAACCTGAACCTATTAAGTATTAACCCGTCGTTTACCATCAAATGTTAAAGTCAGCAAATGAAACAGTTTCATAAATCTACACTAACATAGTGTTACGTACTTCGGGTTCGTAATTGTAAGAAAACACCAGTTATATTAAATCCGTGTGTAATCCAGTTATATAAAATTTACAATACAAGTACACAAAACAACACAATGTAATACAGTAAGTGACTAGTGTTAATCAGAGTATTTGACTCTGATTAACACTAGTCACTAACTGTACTATCACTAAACTTAACCGACTACACAATAAAACACTTCTCGCTTCGCACGGGTCGCTTCAAGTATCGCTCTCGATCGCTTGATAAAAACTGATCGCTTGATGAAAACTTGTATTTGTCAACATCTCTATTTATACCCAGGTTAAAGTTCTACCTGGATCCAGAAAAATCTAAATTTATCGAGTAAAAACGATGAATCACTTTTAGTAGTAAACAACTTATGATAAACAAGATAGTACACGCTATTTTCACCCTAATGCCATATACCAGAAAACCCATTACGGCATAGCTACTATTACCCCATACGGCCAACTATTTGTTTATAAATAGGAGTAGCTATCTCTTTCTTTTATTTCTAGATCCCTCCAGTGTTCCAACTCTTCACGTTTCTAGATTATTCGTAACAATAGTAAAGAGGTAAGATTTGATTATTGGTGAGTTTGTAAAATTTTTTTGCGATGGATAAACTCGAAACTTATTAACCGATTTTAAAAACTCTTACACCTATGGAAGCTACATTATTCCGAAATAACAAGGTACTTTTTCTACCCGATTTAACAGAAAGAAGTAATGTTTTTGGTCAATCGAACACAGTCCTGGGCAACACTGATATCACTACATAGTATAAAACAAAGTCGCTTTCAATGTCCTTCCCTATGTCCCTATGTATGCTTAAATCTTTAAAACTACGCTACGGCTTTTGATACGGTTTTTTTAATAGATAGATTGATTCTCGAGGAAGGTTTTACTATAAAAACCTTTCTGATATACCAACGGGAACAAAAGCTACGCGGGTGAAACCGCGGGCAGGTCGCTAGTTTAATAATAAATAAATATTTACTAGACAAATTACAATGTAATCTCGTCCAAATTTAATCATCACACATACAAGTCCCTGCCAAATCAAGCCCTGCCGGGAATAGACCAACCCCTATAATAAATAAATAAATATTCACGGGGCAAATTACACTTACTGATCTAACCCAAAAGTAAGCAAATTATTTGCTCGTGTTATGGGTGTTAGTCAATGATACTTTTACATAGAAATATATACTGGAATATATTTAATAAACACCCAAACCCGGAAATACAAACATTTATGTTCATCACACAAATGCTTGTCCCCGTCGGGGATCAACCCCAGCCCCGACGATTGCGTAGTCAGGGTCGCTAACCACTCGACCAACGGGGCGGTCTAATGGTTGCGTATTCGAGGTCAATAACTACTGAGGAAACTAGGCGGTCAATTTATAATAAAAACCTTCTTAAAAATTTCTTATGTACTTACTAAACTACAACTTTATTATTAACTTTTTAAAAGTTTTTATATTATAAAATAGCAATAAAGGAAATGGCTCTCCTGACTGAAAGAGACATCCTTCGCCTATAGACACCAAAGATGTTAATGGTGCATTGCTATCCCTATAGCGAGGTGTTAATGCAACATACGTAAGTTTAGCGACTATCTTATGCTCTCTAAACCGAAACATGACAATGACAAGCATTGACGTCATTGCGGCAAGAATAGGTAAGGTGGTGGTAACAAATACCCGGGCGAGACGTTGGGTAACCTAGAAGTAACGAAGGAAAAAAACAAATATCCAATCTTTCACCTTTTACGAACTGCCTATTCTTCAAAGGAGCACCGGGCAAACACGGAGGTTATGTCTAGAATCCAGATTTATTATTAAACCTTACTATTGGGACGAAAATATTTCAATACTTTAAGCGGCATAGAATTGTTTACTTCCCTTATCAATTACGAGAAATGGCAAGAGCAGTTAATCTATTTAAAGTCAACCTTTCTGCCTTCAGGTGACACTCAAAAAGCGATAGAATGGAAAATTTATCAGGGTATTATAAACTTCCCACGTGAACCTTGAATAGTTATTAAAAATAAACGGAGGCTTTCACAAGGTTATATTTTATTCAGGCACTCAAGTGGGATATTTCAGTACCTCAGCGTGGGCGCGGCATTAATGTTACAAACAACTTTCCTCGTTTGTAAGTGTGGGTAGATTGTACCCATATTTTAATAATGATGTTTCAAGATTAATATATTGTCAATGAGTTTAAACCTAATTTGAGATGTTTGAACATCACTAAACACATATCGATAGTGTAGATGTCTTAGTGGTTAGTGGACATTTCCTCATTTACAGAAGAGTCAAACATACAATATTTTAAACAAACACTAATTTAAATTGTTTTTATATCGACTTGGTTTAAAGGTCATACATAATATTTATAGAGTTAAAACGTATTTAATAATTAAATTTGACATCAATAGCACAGTTTTGATGTTCTTTATGCACTGTAATTTTGTGATCTTGTCCTTAAAGCCGAGCCACACTGTTGGAAACAAGCTCTCCACATCGGTCTCCATCGGCGGTTTACAACAGTGTAAACACTTGTTTGCAACAAAAATTCATCTGAACTCCACAAGCCTCCCACCAAAGTCACCCGTGTTGGAAGCTTGTTTCCAACAGTGGCTCGGCCATAAAACTAAATTTTTTAAGTACCTAACCAATATGTCGCAGGGTGCAAAAGACTACAGTAAGCATATCGATAAGTTTTAAAAGACATCCCAAAATTTTTAACCAATCTAAACATTCAAAAACTTCTACCAATCTCATATATTTAATGTAGTATAATTTTAGATAAATTATAAATATCTATTGTAATATTTTGTTAAAAAAGGGAAACTGTAAAAACAAGACAAAATAAATTTTCTCGTTTATTTTGACAGGATAGACGTAATAAAAACCGGACTATCCGCTTGTGAACCGGACACCTCTCTCTAAGTGAGCACTACATGTAAATGATTACATCTTTATTCTTTACAAGGTAATAAGTGTGAGAACGGCCAAATGAGCAGCAACACAATTTTGTTTACTTTTTGTAGCACAATACATGAGTAGAGATAGAAATGTGCTACCCACACACAAAACAGGTTCCCGGGTCTACCGGTTTAACGGCGCAGCGTGAGGTAAAAAAATACTAACATTGTTACTATTGCCGGCAATAGCGACTGTAACGACACAAATCTAACGACTTGATAATTGACCAATGTAAGTGCTATTATCAAGCACTAGCTATTACTCAGTACTTTGTTACCCAAAATCGTAAAATCTATTTCCATTTGATCAGTCAGCTATGTCAAAGCAGGATGGTGTAGATTTCCTATGGTAAAATAAATGTAATTTAAAATTAATGGAATAAAACAGTTACAAAAAAACTTGTAGTATTGGTATGCTCCTATGTTAAAAGTTCATAGCAAATATCAAACTGACCCGCGCAGCTTCGTAAGCGAATAAATTAACGTGTCATCGATTAAGTTTTTCATATAAAGTTTCATCCCCTATTTCAGTCCCTTAGGGGACGATTTTTGAAAAAAAGTTCGCTTTTTGTTTTGACCCAAGATCTTTAACTTTATTTATTTATTTATTTATTTTTATTTTATGTCATAAGATAGCAAACAAGCAGATGGGTCTCCTGATGGAAAGAGTCAACCATCGCCTATAGACACCAAAGATGTTAATGGTGCGTTGCTATCTTGTGGCGAGGTATAATGCCACATCCATAAGTTTACCGGCTACCTTACCCTCCAAACCGGAACACGACTGCGACAAGCACTGACGCTATTGCGGCAGGAATAGGTAAGGCGGTGGTACCAGACCCGGGCGAGACAATGCAGAACTCTACCACCTAGTAGCCACGATGGTAGTGACTCGATAGCCAATCGGTCGCCTTTTACGACCTGCCTGGCAGAACGGCAGTTGGCCTATTCTACAAAGGAGACCGGGACCAACACGGCGAACTATCTCTATACCAACTTTAATCCAAAATGGTCATCAGTTAAGCCGTGACAATGTAACAGACAGACTTTCGCATTTATAGTATTAAGTGTGGACATCATAGGTATATTAGCGTGAATATCCGTGTGGCAAGGATTATAACGCCGCAACAACGTCAGTGCTTGTCACTATCGTGTTTCCTTCCATACATCTAAACACACTTTCGCATTTATTATATTTGTAGGAGAGTAGGACTAGTAGGAAGTAGGATATTAGTACAGTCTATTTCTTTTTCCGTGTCTTTTTAGGTAAACAAAGTCCACTTGTTGTAAAAACACCAAAGTTTCACATCAATCATATACATTGAATTAAATATGATTAGATTATCGTATTCATTCATTGTAAACGGTTTGTTTGGCACTAAAAACTGTTTCTAATATATTATTTTATCATATTTAATTTACGAAAACTTATTAGAATACAAAATTTATTTCCACAGTTGAAAAATACCATGTGAACTTGACATGTCGAATATTCGATTGTCTATGAAATTGATAGACACGTGCAGTAATGAACGAATTTGAATGACTAATTGAATGATTCTTATCAAAGATAAATATTCCTAAACTACGACAAATAGGTTATAATAATATATAGAAAAATATACAAACTGTCTAAATGTTAAATACTGACTTGTAGAATTTAAAATATCCCCTTTATAGAATCATTATATTTCAAAGATTAACACTTTTAAAGTAATAATATAGTTTTTCAATCTCTTAAACAAGGATTTAAATATATAATCCTTGTTTAAGAGATTAATAATATATGTATTTTGTGGTAACGTTATTGCTTGTAGCATGACAAAACGTTATTTTCAAGTATAAAATTAACCAAAAATGATACAGAATTTGTTACTGTTTAATAACGTTATTCATTACACTCTGTTTATACACTACGAATTAACATTATGTATATGGTATTATGACGTTGCCTTCTAGTTCTAGAGCTAGACGCACCAATCACGAAACAGCATGAAACGCGGTGAACCAATCACAAAACAGTATCGGTATCATAACATTATTTATTTAGCGTTAACAATTTCGTTATATATATGAGTAGCGATACATATTATAGTGTTTAAAAATAATTTTGTAACTGAGTTATCGCTATAGTAATAACGTTAAGTATCATTAAATAAGTTCTGTTATCTGATAATGTTTTAAATCCTTGCTCTTAAATCTAAATAATTTTGTAATAGTAAAGTAACCTGCTGTTAATAAAATAAAATCTTATTTTTATTAAAGGCAGGTTATTTAATCATTGTATACTACAATAATTCGATGATCTTTTAACGCAAAAAAACGTAAATATTGTTTTTTGTTAATAGTTATATTTAAATTCACTTGTCCTATAATATTATAAAATTAATTAAATTATTTAGGATGTATGTATCTAATGATACTCCTCCCATCCTGCGAAGATTCCTAGTTTTTATACTTATTTTTCTAAACAATTTTAGTAATAAATGAAAACCGATTATTGATTACGTGTCTTTATTTACTAGAAAAAAGTGATTATTGTTTTATTAAATTATTCTTCTATTTAAATTCATCTGTCTTATAATATTAAATAAATAATTTAATTATTTAGAATTATATACAAATCCACCATTTTGCTAGCAGTAACAATGACACTTACGATAACAATAAAAATGACGCAACATTAACGAAGTTTGCACAATTTAAAATTTTGATGACATTTTAAATTAAGGTCTAAAAAGTGAAAGTAAAATTTACTCATTCCGTTTCCTTCTTTGTTGCGAGAATGTGGTTTCTGTGTTTTCGGCTGTTTTTCGTGGTTTTTTCGTGACCTTAGACTGTTTTTAGGATTGCGATCTCATAGGCCTTTTCATCACAAAAATTGTTTGTGCGCATGTGTCAGAATCAGCCATCTTTTTCGTACTGTTTTTTGTAAACAACCATGCTAAATTGTCCGCTATCCGTGTATCAAAAATTAAAATATAAATCAAAGTTGATTAATTGTAAAAAAAGTGAAAAAAAAAAAAGTAGTAAGTCAAAATAATCGGAAAAAAATTTTTGTACTCCATTATAATTATGTTGTCTGTACGAAAAGGAACAACAAAACGGTGTTGTTATGGAGTATGTAAAAGTGATACACGATACAAATCATTTAAAACCAATAGATTCTATTTTATAAATTTTCCAAAGCCTTGTCTTGAATATCGAAAAAAAATAATCAAATCATCAAGCAAATTACACATTAAAGCATGTGTAAAATGTGCGAAATGTGAGTTATGGGTGAAAAAATGTGGCAGAAGTGACCGAGATTTTAGATCTATTGATAATGTTACTAAGGATACTTATATTTGCTCACTACATTTTCTTGGAGAAAGTGGTCCAACTGAACAAAACCCTGATCCTTTAAGCTATCAAGAGTTTCAACATATTGATAAATCAATTAATAAGGTAAGGTATAAAATAAATTATACAGAAATACAATTTTCGGAGTTATAACCTCAAACCCATGACATTTTAGCCACCTTTTCAATTGTTCACAATTATGAGCTTCAACTGAATCATAAATAAGTGAAGCACCATCGATGGTTTTTTCCAATAATTTATTTCTTTGTGGAGATAATAGTCCTTGTCCAGCCATTGTTGATTAAAACAGTACGAATTTTTTGAATTACCGCCGTTTCAACATGGCGGCTACGCTTGCGCTCATCTGATGATGAAAAGGCCTATTCTCAACTGTTTTACTTGGCTTGGGTTTAGTGGATTTCGATTTCTCTTGAGTGTACTGACGTCGGCACAAAAATTTGAAATCGCAGAAAGTTCGATGTCTTTAGTGACAAGGAAAAATTCTGTGGTATCTACCAGCAAAAGTATTTTAGTTTTTTTACAGCATGGCAACAAGTTTAACTTAACTAAAAGAAACACAAACAAACAAACACACTTTCGCATAACATACTAACTGCAGCCCGCAGCTCTCTGCGTTATAAAAAAATTTGATGAATCACGTAGGAACTCGGTTTACCGGGATAAAAAAAAAGCTTAATGCTATTCCAGATCATCATTGCCGAATTTCATTTAAATCCGATCAGAAATTATTTCGTGATTGAGTAATAAACATCCATCCAAACTTTCGTATTTATAACTAGCTGCAAAGTGCAGCTGCTGCATTATAATAGTTTTTGGTGAATCCCACAGAGCAACCAATTTTTCCGGATTAAAAAGTGCTAATTCAGGTTATCATCTATATGTGTGCCAAATTTCATTCAAATCTGTTCAGTAGTTTTTGCGTGATTGAGTAACACGTCCATTCAAACTTTCGCATGTGTAATATTATAAATTATAATATGGAATATGGATAACATTAATATAGGTAGATTAAAGATTATAAAAATTATAATACTTTGTAATAATATAACAAAATGGATGGATAGTTGTTACAATAAATATCATTCATTCAATTTAGTTCGTCATACTTGTTCAATAGATCTTTTGATTTTTCACAACCATGTTAATTATCTATGACTAATTTAAGTCACTGATCCGCCATTATTGTTTACTAAAATAGACACGTAAAAAGAAATAGACTGTAGGAGTATAGATATCTCACCATCAGTTTGTTTGTTGTCTACATAAAAAATGGTTATGGTACACATAAAAAATTACTTATTTATTGCTTAACTAGTCGGGGTTACTAACCTCTCACCCAACGGAGCAAAATTATGAGAAAAGTATTATTAGGTAGCCTATTATCATTTTTAACGGCATAAAAAACAAACAAAGGATCCATGTGATGTTTTGAGATAAACAGAATTATCGTATCCAACTTGCCGATTTTAATAACGTTTTACCGGCTTAGAATTAGAATTTTTCATCGTAAGAGACACATATTAAACTGGATACTATTCTAAAGGCAATATCAAGGTTGTCAGAGTAGCTTGCCTTTATAGTTTATACTCAAAAACAACACACAGAAACTGATACAAGAGGGGGAAATGGGTGTGATTGCCCCTTTCCCCCCATTGAGTTACATTCAATTCTTCAAATTATTGGAACCATTTGAGATTTGTCAGTTTTTCTAGAAAATTAAGCAGGGGAAATGAGCTAAGATTGCCCCTCCCCTGAACTAAATCCAGGATCTGCGCCAGTCCGAATTAGCGTAAATGGTGGTTACCATCACCACATTTTACTAACCTGATAACGATTATCAACTATTTTTAGCGATAACCGGGATCGATCGATTTACGTGCTAACCGAGGCAACTTAAAAAATAAAAAACTTAAAAAAAAAACTTTAGCCCGATCCAGGGATCTAATCCTGGTGCACTGAAAAGTCTATTAGATGTTCGGTTTAATCTGCCTACCCCGCAATAGAACCGAGCGCGATGATATTTTTTTATTAAAATTAAAAAGCTTTTTTCATGAACCCGATCCGGGAATTTAAATATCTAATTAAGGTTCCGTTCACCAATATCAGCTAATTAATTTTATGAAACTTTTAATTACAAAGCGTCACCAACGAAGTCTAGCAATATTAAGATACATTCAGGATACTTTCACGTTCCAAATTTTAGAAATTACGATGACTGATGGTGAAAAGAATCGTCCTCTTTCGTATGCGGCAAAAGAATCGAAATGCAATAATGTTACATAACTTTTTCGTATTTATTTCTCCATACAACACTTTCTTTAACTCATTAGCCAATTTTATATTTTATTTTCTTCTTACTAAGATATGTGCTCAATTTTACGCAAATAATATTAAACTCTTTTGCAATGACATAAGAGTTAAATTACGCCAAGATAATACAAAAAAACATCATAACATGCAATCGCATAGTTCGTTTTTTATTACAGAGCGCGCACATCTTCCACGAGGTTGTCACGTTGTGTAGACCGAACCACATTCGCATAATATGCAATTATAAAAAAATAAGTTTTTATGAAACTTGTCTATACTTTTAGGTCTGCTTGTGTCAAACTATTTTTAAAATAATACCTCTTGAATAATTCAGTTCATCTTAAAACCGTGTGATCTTACTACCAATGCAGAGTTCAAACCTTTTTACGGTATGAGATATTTTTTTCCAATCAGAAAGCTTTTGTAATGTAAGCATTCGCTATAAAATATTTTTTAACATTTTAATCCTAAGGGAATAAAATTGAAGAACCAACAGATTACGACTTATAGCTGAGATTGCGCTTGTGAAAATCCCGGAAACAGTTTTTTGTCCTACCTTGGGTGTCCATTATATCGAAGTTATCCAAGTTAAAATTCAACACCAGACTTTTTAAAATTTCTATTAAATAAAATATTATATCGTCCCGGATTAAAAATTCTGCACCCAACAGACTATTTCAAGATTTCTATTAAATAAAATTAATAATAAATTTACCACTAAACTTGTTTGCAAAGCAACGAAACAAACACAAGCAACAAATTATATTGCCATGAAAATGATCAAATTTTAATTCATCAAAAAGTTTGCAACTTACAGACGTTGGTGCTCTTATTTATGTATGCTCTTAGGTCATATAGAATTGCGGGTGTTATCGTCCCCTTTATATCCGGAACGCTTTACGCTTGAGGAAGCACGCTTTTGCACCTGCCGGAGTATTACTATACTTTTCTATACAAAACTTTGTATAATATGGATGGAGTTTAACGAATTACTAAGTGTTTGTGTTAACTTGTAAAATTTTCACTAAACAATACCTGGGAGGTTCAGTATTTTAGCACCTATAATAAAAATAATACATCTGCTCATCAACAGAGTGTTAAGTGTGAGTTTTTCTTTTCGCATTCGATCGTGAGCGCGTTTCGAGTTTACTAGGAATTTGTATGTGATTTGTACAGCGCCACCTAGTGGTAAACGTGAGAAACCAGTTTACCACTAGGTGGCGCTGTACAAATCACATACAAATTCCTAGTAAACTCCAAACGCGCTCACAATCGAATGCGAAAAGAAAAACTCACACTTAGCACTCTGATGGCACGCTATTTTAAACTATCTAAAATGTATCTACTTACAATTAGATGCCTCGCTAATTAAAACTATTTGGAAGGCCTCTACTCATCAATGTATAACACTCAAATTTTCAGAAGGTAAAACCGTAATAAAAAGATTGTTAACCAAAAACCCCAAACTTGCACTTTTATTACAAAAATTGCTAACCTGTGTGACATCGACCGCGATAAGATTAACACGTCAATGTAGTTTTTCATACTTTCTTCCCCTATTTCCGTTTTTAGTTCTTTCGTCATCTGATAATTCTCCATCTTGTATCAGAGCTCTGTGGGCCATATGTAGCTGGCTAAATTATTCAAGCCATCCTAACTTTGAGATTCCTTTATACAAATAGTTCTTCTACCCCTACTTCGGAACATAATTTCTCGGAGTCGGTTACGTTACGGTCCGTAAAATTCATCTCGAAACCTGATAATACCAATGACTACTATTATATTTTCCAAGATTACTATAAAAACATATAAATAAATACTGCTGGACAAATTACAAGAATTAATCTAAACCCAAAGTAAGCAAGTTATTTGTTTGTGTTACGGGTGTTATAAGTCAACGAGAATAAATACATAGAAATACACATAGATTATAAAGAAAAACATATATAAATATATATGCTATAGAAATAAGTTTCTGGATTTGGGTGAATGGTGAATCAGAAATACAATTAATTGTGCTCATCTCACAACCACTTGTCCCTAGCGGAAATCGATCCCAAGTCCCCTTAATGGAGGTGTTCGTCACTAAACACTCAACTAATACGCTGTCATTAAATTTAGCCTTAACTTTATTGAGAGTGCAATATATCAAACACCTCAAAGTACCATCAATTAATACGTATAGCAAATATCAGTCACCACTTTCCTATCACCTTTTCCAGCAACTCGTTTATTTATGACTTTGAACTATACTAAGAAAGTGAATGTAAACATTTTATGTCAATAGACAACGAAACATTGAATGTTGGAAAACATTCGCTAATTGTGAAAACTTGAGACTTACCAGTTAGATGTTTATTTTGCTTGATGTAAGGATCAAAAGGTCTACCTACACCTTTTTAAGTTTCCGCAACTAAAGGGTACAAACGGAATCCTATTTTTATGACTTCAGTGCCCGTCCGTCTGTCAATCTGTCTGTCTCCAGGCTGTACCTCATGAACCGTGACAGCTAAACATGAATTTATATAAAAATAATTTAAAGAGCATTTAAATATTATTTAAATAGTTTGATGCAAGCGGACCTAAGGCCTCAAACTGGAGGATCTCGGCAATCTGTGGCGCGGCGGCGAGAATACATACCGCATGGCCAGCAGAAACTCACGCCCGCGATTTCTCGCGCGGCAGGAACGGCGCAGCGTCTAACGTCTAAAACAAATGTATGGGAAAGTACTAAACATGTCACGCGGCGCGGCGGAGTGAAACAAATGCATAAATCAGCACAGCGCATGGCGGCGGCATCAGCGAATTGTCTAGGAACCAGAATGGTTTAGTTGTAGTTGCCGAGAAATACACTATGAAAATTGTAACTTTAATTTTTAAATAGTTACTAGGCCAACAATTTGGAAGTATAGTCAACCGCAGTATAAATATAAACAAAATCCAAAGATACCATTTTTATTACTTTCCACAATGTTGAATATTCATAAGAACATAATTATAGTAGTGTAGCCAAAAATCGGTTTTAACCGCTCACACCACCAGCCATTTTCGTATTTTTTCTAAAAACACACGGACCTTTACGGGCACGCGTTTCGAGTCCGTTCCGGTGGACCGTGGTCACAAAAATGGTTTATGAGTTGTTTGGATTGAATCCGATACTGCAAAGCGTATATTTTTTAAGAGGTCTTGAGCACTGCAATACACTGGTGTTAGAATTGTTTAATTTAAATGGCTTAAGCTACAAAATAATTCAGGTGTAACACGACACTTAGAGAAAAATATGACTACTTGTTAGTCGAGGATTTTTAATTCAAAAAGTAAATCGATGACCCATGCTTTTTATATTTTTTTTATATAATTGGTAAACATATATATACGAAAAAAAAAAACAACATATATTATTGTACAAAAATATTAATTTACATAAATATTAATATCTTTTTTTTTCATAATTAATACGTAATTTTTTCCATAATTTTTAAATAATTTATTTCTTTTTCAATTTTACTGCTATGTTAATTTTTTTTTTTAAATATTGTTTAGGATATTTCACATTCACATCATATGATTTTTTTGAGATCATAGATATCAACACTAAAATTTACGAAAATAAATAAAAATAGGTACCGTCATACCCAAAGCGCTGATATCATTAAGTTAGTCATTAACGAAATATATGTTTTATTAATTGATATTTACGGTTTTTTGACAAAATTATTATCTAAACTGTTAGATCTTCAACTAATCTTGATTATAAATAAAGTTTACGTGTTGATTAATACGCCAAAACACTTTTAAATTAATCTGTATCGTAAAGTGCAACCAACACATAACACACAGCACGAATCAAAATAGCGAATTAAGTTCTTTTATTTTTCCCCAAGAGCGTATTTGAAAAAAGAATGCCAATTGGATGTTATTCTATACAATGTTTCGTTCGAAAACGATAAAATACCATAGAGTATTGTATTGAAACTGGTAAATAGTGAAAATGTTGTTTTTTGTATAAAGTTAGCGTTGGTCCCTATAGAGACTATAGTGTATTAACGGAATTTTAACAGAGGTCTCATTAGTTACCAAAGTGATGTGAGCTGTTAATCTAGAAACGAAATAATATCGATTTTAACGTCAATACTATCGATATTAGCAGTCGTTGAAGATAAACAACTTTGTTTATCTTCAACGATTGATACTATATCGATATTTTCGTCAGTTTAATTGTTAAATCATGAATACTACCGATGTTATCGATTGTATTGCTGATTAATGATAGTGCTACGAATAATCTAGAAGCGTGTAGAGTTGGAACGCGGGCGCGCTAACTATCTAGAAAACTCCTGTTGACAAACAAATAGTTGACCGGGCTATGCCATAATGACTTTGTGGGATATGGCATAAGGTTGAAAGTAGCGTGTACTAGAATTTATGACTCATAACATGTTTACGATAAGAAGTGATTCATTGTTTCCCGATACATTTAGATTTTTCTGGATCCAGCTAGGACTTTCCCCTGCCTATAAATACAGAGATTTGACAAACACAGGGCAGTTTTTATCAAGCGATCGAGAGCGATACATCAAGTGACTATTCCGAAGCGAGAAGTGTTTTATTGTGTAGTGTTCTAAGTTCAGTGATAGTACAGCAAGTGACTATTGTGTAAAGTGTATTTTAGTATTACGTTGTGTTGTGTTGTGTAAATACACGGATTTAATATAAGTGGTGTTTTCTTACAATAACGAACCCGAGTACGTTACAATAGTATTGTACTTGAAAACCCTATCGATAATGGACTATAAAGCAGCAACACTATAGACCAAAGGTTTCGACACACATTCCAAATATGTATGAAATTATGATATGAAATTGAACGTCTTTACTATACCCCGATTCTTATTTAAATCATGTACTACACATTTTCTTCCATATAGTAAGTGTTGAAGTACAAAACTACTCCTCTCCAAACAATATCGAGATAAAGTTGAAAAAGACATTCGCTCTCGGACTATTTGGTCGCGGCGATGAACGCTACTCCTCGTGGCCTGTAAATCCGCGCCGCGCGAATTTTCGCCTCACCCGTCGCGCCGCCATCGCGGTCGCTGATTCTTGTGGCCGGGCGGTTAGTTTCTTATTGAGATAAAATTTAAGTTAGACCAAACAGCAGATATTTATGAAATTTCATTGAAATTGGTTCATTAGGTTCTGAGTCCATCGAGGACAAACAAGATGACACGTAATCACTACATAGTACAAAACAAAGTCACTTTCTACTGTCTGTCCCTATGTATGCTTAGATCTTCAAAACTACGCAACGGATTTAAATGCAGTTTTTTTTAACGGATAGAGTGATTCAAAAGGAAGGTTTATAATTATATGTATACTAACATCCATTATATAGTAGAGAAATACTGTTATAAATATATTTAGCAAAACAAAAATATTTACTTTATATATATTCCTAGCTGACCCGACAAACATTGTTTTGCCATATTTTTGAATTAAAAAATTGGGGTTGGTAATAGAAGGGAGAAAATTTAGGGCTGTATGTATTTTTTAATGCCACATTATAAAAAAATGTCCAAATAATCAAAAAAAAAATTAAGTTAGTTAAGGAAAGACAATCCTTATCACTTAAGAGTATGAAAAATAGATAGTAGCTGATTCTTAGATTTACTGAATATGTATATATAAAATTTGATAAAAATTGGTCAAGCCGTTTCGGAGGAGTATGGTAACTAACATTTTGACACGAGAATTTGATATAATGATATAAAAAATACAGATATTATCTGCGAATCTCTAAAGAATCATACAACGCGCTGTTGTCTTTATCGACACCTATAATACAAAAACAAAACACGATCTTATACAATCTCATGATATAAAAAATTTAAAAACTTCCAGGTTCTGGTTTGGATATAAAAAAAGAAACTGCGTTTATTGTCGAACTATTAGTACATTTTATGATTGACAACATGCGATAGTATATCGTTATAGATTTCATGGCGCAAGATTAGATAATTCGCGATAACGTACATGGCATACCTGGAAATCGATATAGCATGACTCTCGTCCCAGATGATATAACGACGCTGACAGCAAGCATCTAACGTTGATTTGGTATCGTGGACTGAGAAAAACGGAATGTCACTAGATATTACTGAGCCCATTATATGGAAATGACTGTCGAAGATAGTCTAATAAGCCAAAATCACACATTGATGTTTTCTAGAAATAATACATATTTGCTTTGTGGTTATCGTAATATTTCACAAAGTACTATTAAAAATAAGCCACTTGCATGTCGGTATAAGTGATTTACACGTATACCGACATGCAAGGGGGGGGGGGCAACCGTAACATTTTAAGACAATATCTTATTATACTATGTCTTATATATTTATCTACAACAATATATTATAGATAGTCGAGAGGTAAGCAAATTCCAGGGGGCAGCTGCCCCTCCCTGCCTCCACCTTGGTACGCCCATGTTCATCAATTGTCTAATACAATGTTGTAGGTATTCAATTTTCTTTTTTCGTCTAGCATATTCTTCACGTTGATCGATTTTTAGACATTTACATGTAAACCTTTCTTAGTAGCGACAGTTTTTTGTAATCTTCATTATTATAAATGTTAAATTACACTATTGTTTTATATTATTCAGATATCTTAAAATAACCGTTTAGCTGGCAGTAACAAATACTTGAGTCTATGATATACAGCAGATTCCTGAACCAAAAAATAAACTCACAAACTTTTATCCAACAATACCACAGAAAAAAGATTTCATGGCCTTTGAGGCCTTATCTGAGATGCGTATTTAAGCTTAGAATATTTCTTCTCCTACTGTCTTATCTTCGCGAATATATATATATATATATATATATATATATATATATATATATATATATATATATATATATATATATATATATATATATATATATATATATATATATATATATATATATATATATATATATATATATATATATATATATATATATATATATATATATATATATATATACAGGGTATAACAAAAATAAGCACTAACTTTCAAGGGTATACGTGTACATGAACTAAACAAACACCTGGTAAAATATTATACCAAAAGGCACACATTTTTTGTTTCATATAAATTTAGTAAAATAAGAAATTAAAGTTTATTTTCACACCCCTACCTTGAAGATGGAAGTGATGTGACGTCAGCAACACGTTGAATGAATAGCGTGACGCACACATAGACATGAAGAATACCGCGTACTTGTACTTACACACATTTAATAAGCAATTTTTTACATATCACTTTCGTCACTGATTAATTATTATACATTAATCCAAATTCACTATTTACAGGCAATAATAAAACAACACTGTCTTCAAATTAATTTATAAGTAAGGTTCAAAATGACCACCACCCTTCTCAATGCAAAGAGCAGTTCTGCGTAACATTGATAACCTTACATTATGCAACATATGTGGGGTTATGGACCTAAATGCTGCATTAATTTTACCTTCCATCTCTTCACGTGTATGACATTCCACAGAGTAAACTTTATTTTTCACATAACCCCATAAAAAGTAGTCTAGGCACGTGAGATCTGGAGAACGAGGTGGCCAAGGCACCGGGCCACTTCGACCTATCCACTCTGCAAATCGATCGTTTAAATAATCACGCACAGGGCGTGCAAAGTGAGCGGGTGCTCCATCGTGCTGAAAAATTATATTACGATATACATTCAGTGGAAGATTTTCCAGATGTTCTTCTAAATCCTCTCTCAGGTGTTGTAGGTACCTTTGAGCGTTAAGACCCTGAGGTAAAATAGTCGGCCCCAAAACATAGTCCCCAACGATGCCTGCCCAGACATTAATTCTCCACTGGTGCTGAAAGCTACTTTCACTCGAGGCATGCGGGTTATTATGTGCCCACACATGCTCGTTGTGCAAATTGAGCACACCATTTCTTGTGAAAGAAGCCTCATCTGTCCATAAAATATTAAAAGCAAATTCGGGATTTGCTTCAGCACGGTTCTGGTACCACCTACAAAAGTCCATTCTGGGCATATGGTCTGCAAGTCCTATCTCCTGAGTCCTTGAAAAATGGTAGGGATGTCGTCCATCATCCTGCAGAGTACGCCACACCACCATATGGTTTACATTTAACATAGCACTGCATCGGCGTGTGCTGGTCCGAGGATTCTCGTCAAAATGATTTAGAATCCGAGTCTCAATAGCAGTACCTACTCTTGAATTAGGACGTCCAACGTTTCGTTCGCGGTGGAAGGAACCAGTACGCTGAAGTCGTAAACACATGTTACGGAATACTGAGTACGGAGGTAAATGACGTTGTTCTGCTGGTGGCCTTCCATCAATAAACCGTTGTCGGTAAATCTCCTTCGCTTCATTAATGCTACCATTCCTAGCAGCACCAACACATAGCATCATTTCGTAAAATTCACTATTAGTGTAAAGGTGACGGTCATTATTATTTCTACGTGGCATTTTTAAAATCGCGATTTCCAATCAATGGGTATTAAGTAAGATTCATAAAAAAATCGGCAATAATAGCAATAGTTACGCTCTCCAAAGACAAACGGCAACTGAATAAAAAAATAAAAATTCCTTTACAATTATCTAGGTACTTTTCCGAACTAATTAGGGTTCAGTGAAACAAATTTAAAAATAATCTTCTTCATCTTAGAGTTTATTCCGGTTATTCTCCACGCTTGCGCTAGGAACGAGTTTGAGTTTGCCGTAGCGACTGTCGTCTAACCTCCGAACCTCTCTGGAGGAAGCCGGTGCCAGGACCTCTTTCATTGTACAGCAGTCAGGTTGTCTTGGGTCCCGAAGGTGGTGGTGGGACCCCTTGCACCATAAATAAAAAAAAAACAGTAGCAGTCGTGGGACTGCCGATAGAAGTGAAAACGGAACTATTAAGTTGAGAGTAATTAAAACTATATGCAAAACATAGCTATAGATATACTATTATCATTAGCATGTCGGTGACGCGAAACGAGGATTTTACCCTCTACCAAAACGCTCAACGCGCCTAAAGAAGTTTTCACTTCAAAAATCATTTCCCGTGTTAGTTTGAGTGCCTTAAGAAGAATTACCCTCCATTCTACCAGGCGAACTGAGAATCGAACCCAGTACCTTACGAAGAAACGCCTAAACCGGCATCACTCTTATCATAAAAGTGACAAAAATGTTGACTAAAACTATACGGAACTACATATTAGTATGATTTTACATAAAAACAAAATGGCAGAAAAAAGGGAGTGTCTTGTCTCTTTCCGAAAGTGGTCTTTTCGCCAATCAAAGCGTTTCGTTGCACTTTGTATAAGCCGCAAAACACGTGTAAGTTCTAAAGGCCTGTACAAACGACCGGCGGCGGCTTTAAAGTTAACTTAATACTTTTTCATTTCCAGTATGATAAACAATATTTTGATGAAAAAGATTGATTTTTCTGAATGAATGAACAGGTTGATATGTAATCCCGGCAATCGCTAAAATTAGCAATAGTTTTCGTTGGTTTCGCTTGCGTGGTTTATTTTTGACATTCACAAAAAACTCTAACCACGCGTGCGAAGCCGCGAGCAACGGCTAGTATTTTATAAAATCTTTGATCTAAAATGTAATCAAAAAAACGTAGTCAAAAATTATCTTTTTCCTGAAATAACTACTACTTAGAAAGGTCTTGCCAATTTCTCCCGTGAAACAGCTTTGCTGTGTTTCGGAGAGAAGGGCAAGACAGGCACTGTAATTACTGGCACCGAGACTTAACATCTTATGTCTCAGGATCTTAACATCTTATGTCTCTAACACATGAATGGAATACCTGGGCTAGTTCCAGCCCAGGTATCCCATTTTTGTTCATTAGCGACGTCGACCACTTACCATCAGGTGGCACGTCTGCTAGGTACAAACTTTAGGTAGGTACTAAGTTCCATCAGCCATGTAGTGATAGTGACAAACGAGCCTATCAACTCACCGGGAACATTCCGATTCTTGACATTTTTTTAGCAGTGCTAGCCATGTCAAATTTCATATGTAACGAAAATTAATTTGCGCAATTAAAATTCCCGCGGAAAATATTCAGTAGTGTGTGTGAGCAAGGCCTTAAGTCGGGCGCTTGGTTGAGACCGCGTTGCGCCGCGTTGAGACGCCTAGCGCGATGTCGGTAATACTTCAAATCAAAGGACTTCTAGGCTAATCAATGCGTAGGTTTATTTGTCAAAAATGCTTATAAAAGGTTGTGTTGTGTCTTAATTCTTAATGATAATGCATATTTATTTTGCGAAGTGTCGTGTTATCAACGAGAAAGTTTTACTAAGTTTTTAGAATTGTGTGTAAAAAAAGTGATAATAGCTATGATTTACCTGCTCAAAAACTAATTACCTATTTAGACACCTTGTTATGTGAAGTTAGAAACAAACAGGGTAGGTACTAGAGGTAAGTATTATGCCATTAAAACAGTTTGTAAGTTGAAACCATGCCAGATAATACATTGTAAAATGCCTATGAATCACGGAATAGATTTAGGTACCTACACTGAAAACACATGTGAATAGTTGACTTTGAAGGTGGATATTGTGTGATGAAGTAATTTATGTAATGTGTTTTCATAACAAAAAGATACCTTAATTAGTTATATTGGATTATTTGCCACGATTGTTTTAGAATGTATGTACCAAACTAATAGTTTCACTCAGAGTTAGAAATAATAATCCAGGTCACAATAAATTTTAGGTACACAGCTGATATAATTTTGTTGCCAGGCGGGAGATTTTCCTGCATGAAATGCCTAATAGCCGCAGGTTTGCCTTACGTAAACTAGGTATGAGACTACTAGGTAGGTATTTACGATTAATAAAATTTTATGAGATTTTTTTTATTGAATATGAGTATAGTAATTAATAATTATTTTAATATGATCGTAATATGCTATCGAGTGACACCAATAGTCGGACAGTGTTTTTTTTAACATAATGTAATAATTATGGCTATCAAAACCCAGTTAAGTTACCTATGAATCAAATTGTCCAGCCTGGTAATCAAACTAAGGACCCTCATGGGTTTATTCCAACATCAGTCCTGGTAGAAAAAAATATAAAAAAACTCTTTAAATAATATCTACATTATTTACTCTGTCAAGTAATTAGTACTTTGTTGTGCGTCTAGCAGTTCATTGACATCTATCATATGATTGTGACCTTTCATAGCTGCGTAAACCGTGCGCGTACGTTACTGCGTGCTATACTTCAGGGCTGCCACAGATCATTTTGAAAAAAAACTTTGACATTCATTTTCTCAGAAATTTCATAGTTTTTATTTATTAAAAATGTATAATTAAAGAGCTAACCACACATCCTGAACGCTCCTTCAGTATTAGTGCTTATTTTTGTTATACCCTGTATATATATATATATATATATATATATATATATATATATATATATATATATATATATATATATATATATATATATATATATAGAGTAGACGATAGCACATAGAAGTCTGCTCTTCTCTTAAGCTAAAACATTTAAGTTGTAATAATAAAACAATTAACATCTGATTTGAATCTAAATCACACATTGTATAACAATAAAAGCTTCCTCAGCTGTTATAATATTTATCTAACATCCCACACGCAATTCAAAACAAACAAAATCGGTAGTCACCGCTCTTAAAAAAAAAACAAATCCACTTGTAACAGTCGTAATGACTGAGAGGGCACTGTTTTAACAGCTATCTTAAAGCCAAGTGACGCGCTATGAAGAGCGTAGCTGTTTGATTTATTATATTCGAGAAACAAAGTATAAAGAAAATAAACGACTATACGTCCATCGGTATTAGACATAAACAACTTCTATTTTTACATGATGAACAGGTCAAAAAGTCGAGGCTTTAAAAATTATTTGAGCGCAGTTGAATTAGGAGTTAGGACACGGTGCAGGAGTCGTGTGTTGATTGACATTACACAATTAGAGAAACGGTAAAGCGAACGTGGTTATATTATTAATCGTGAATAAATTCAATCTTCTTTGCCATAATAGATAATTTAAACGAAGAGAAAATTAATTTTTAAACAAGCGTCTGCCAATTCTCTGTATTACTGAATGTCATCATAAAACTTGGAACTTTAAATAGACATCTATTAAAAGTTCCAAGTTTCGGTCGCAGTGTAGATAATTCCGATATTTTTAAATAAATAAAAAATAAATATCGTTATCAGCTCACTGCAAGGAGATCTAGCAGAAAATTATAAGAAAATTCCAATATTCCAATAAACTGATATCCTAAACCATTTTAAATCAGTTGAAAATAAATACATGTAACATTACAATTAAATATATCGCTAGACAAATACTGTGTGTTCAATTTATCCATCCAATCAAATGTATACTTCTTTATTCCCACTACTCCAGGATGTAATTTTTTGAATATAGCTCCGATTCGTTTAACGAAACAAAGGAAACAAGTTCGTACTGCGCGTTGATAAAGTTAGTAACATGAAATGTCAATATAGGTAAAAAACGCACAGAGCACGAAACCATCAACCAGTACAATAAGCCCAACGATTGGTAAACCTAACACTGTCATCGACCATTGTGGCTACTAAGTGGTAAATTGGTAAATTTCCTCAACGTCTTCCTAGGGTTTTGTATTACCTATTCCCGTCCCAATAGCGTCAATACTTGTTGCCGTCATGTTCCGGTTTAGAGAATAATATAGCCGGTAAACTTAATCATGTGTCACTTGTACTATACCTAACGTGATCATACGTCCCGTTTTGAACGGGAATGTCCCGTTTTTAAGCGAATTTTTTCGAAAATAATTCACAATAAAGGCTCTAGAAGTTTTAATTGTATATCAATTCGTCAGAAATCCTTTTTAATTGGACAAATATTTGCTAAGATATGAGTCGACACACAAAAATCGTGCTTAAAATTTTTAATAACTAGGAAAATTATTTATTTCAAAATATTCAAAAATTTTGGTAGATCTAATTTAACACCGATATTCAATTTATTTCTTCTTATGAAAATACATCCTACAGACATTAATTCTATCATACATATATTGTTTTAAGATAAAAACTAACGATACCCTAACATTAGACTTATTTCCAGCTATAGCTTGTATTGATAGACGAGCTTCAATAAATCATAACACAATCCAATCGTTAAAATTGGCTCTGGTTTGTGCTACGTTAGGCTGTGTTTACACTTAAGCAAATTCACGTCGCATCCTTTTAGTAAAGGTAGATAATCATATTTCACATCGTTTATATTCAATCAAATAGGTCAGGGCAAAAGTAATTTTGAATGTATTATTAGTAATGAAACCTCTTTGGCTGTACTGAATGTAACTAGCTGGTTTAAATGCCAATAAATGTGACATTCTGAAGAGGCAATAAATTAAAAAAAACTAGTTCCCGCCATTTTTCAATACTTTTCAAGCAAGCAAAATGAACGTATGTGACGAAGAAATTCGGTACATTTTAAAGTTTTATTGCAGAAAAGGTTAAAACGCGACGACGAAGTTATTTCTTTTCATAGCAGGTTGATTGCTACATTCGGAACACACGGCAAATGCTAAAACCCAAACAAGCTTGCAGTAACAAAATATGTTATGCATTATACAATGCATAACATATTTTGTAACAACAAGCTTGTTTGGGTACGTCCTTTAGCACTGTCGCAGGATAAATACCGGCTCGGCTCGCAGGTGGTAAGCGATGAGCGATTTGACGAGCCGAGCCGAGTAAAAAATATACATAGAAAACATGACGAGAGAGAGATAACGAGAGAAGTCACGAGCTTGTGCACAAGACTTGTTGGTAAATAAAACTGCAGTATTGCAATGATACACCAGCGAGCTTAACCCACGAGCCATAAAATTGCGGTTTTAGTCGCACGTCGATCAAAGCCTGTATGCGTAGAAACCAGCCGCGTGATTTCGGGCGATAAAATTCGCGTCGTACTCGATCGTATAAATGCGCCTTTACAAATCGGCGCTTTGAAACTTGCAAGCATAAATAAACTTAAATAAGTTGCCTGATTATAAAAAAAAATCCCTTAACATACGTTGTATAAAGGCGGATGTTTGGATAGAAGGATGACTGTTACTCAATCACGCAAAAAAATTATAATCTAGAGGAATAAAATCGTAGGAAAGTCAAAACTGTACATTGAATATTTTTTTAAAAGAATACTTGGGGCGATCTACAATCGATATCGAAGCCAAAAATATAGTTTTTAGAATTTTTGTCTGTTTGTCTGTATGTATGTCCGGGATAAACTCAAAAAGTACAGCATGGATTTACTTCAAACTTTGCATGAATATTACTAATAGGTCAGGTCAACATATAGGCTACATATTATCACGCTATCACCTAGCGGCCAGGTGCTGTGCGGAGTAAACGATGTCCGCGAGGACGAAGTCGCTGGCAACAGCTAGTTGTATATAAATAAAAAACTAGCTGTTTCCCCACAACTTCATTCACATAACACACACATTACTACTTTTTACACAGTCTGGTTAAAAAGATAGCCTATCATAACCTATAAAATCAGCATAACTAGTAACTATTGATTAAAATGTATAATTCACGAGTAGTTATAAAATAATGCCAAAACAAACACAACATGATTAAATCATTGTCCTTTTTAGATACAATGATGACATTATTCCTTAACATATTAAAGTTGGACCTAACAATAGGCCTCTCATAAACTTCAAGTAGGTTATCAAGATAAAACACTCAATAAACTTGATTATGTGACATGTATAATGTTAGAAGGCATATAAAGACATCTTGTGTCATAATGTAAGTATAAGGGCCATCGCCCACGGCGGCGTTTTGTAGCGATGCAATACCGATGCTGTCGCGCGTCCGCATCGATACAGTCGCGAAACGATCGCTAGCTGTGTGCCCTCGCCAACGGGCCCAGATTCAGTCGCGATGCAAACGCGATACTATTGCACTCCTGTCGCGATGTAAACGCGATTCAGTAACAGTTCAGCACACACGCCACTGTCCCTCCGTTCTCTCCCCGATGTCGTCCGACACGGTCGCGCGTTTTCATCGATACAGTAGCGCGTTGGCATCGCTATTATAGCGCGTTGAAAATGTGACTAACACGCGTTAGTAGCGATGCTGTCGTGCGTTTAGCAGATGCGCGATGGCTTTTTTTTTTTTTTTTTCGGAATGTCACAATTGCTGTTAGCCTTATGGGCTGTTACAGCTTCACCGGTCGCGTGGGCGAGCAGAGTGCTCAGCCAGAATTTAAAGGTGTAGGGCTGTACGCCCTCCGCCCTAAGGGTGTCTCCTGTGAGACCGAACCTCGGCTTAGGGTGGGGTCGTGATTTGCGATGAGAGGGCTAGTGGCATTGTTTTGTCCGTCCGCCGAACCTTGCCCTTGGGCTCGGTTCGCCGAAGGGCGAAACAGGGGTCCTCGTCGCCGCCGGCGGCGACGGTGTCGCGAATGTAGGTGTGTAGTGTCATCGTGTAAACCGTTTTCCAGAGTTATCGGGTCATCGGGATCGGTAAGAACGTGGCGGGGCCTACGTAGTTTGGGATCGGGATTAGGGTCTGGGATGTAGTCAGCCGCGGCTACCACCAGTGGGTTCGGATGCGAGATGGCACGATCGAAGTATCTTTCGGAGATGTCTTTGAAATGCTTTGCTAAGCTCGGCAATTCAAGATCGTTATGGAGGTCTACGTTGCGCATATACCACGGTGCTCCCGTGGCAATACGCAGGAATTTATTTTGTACCACTTGCAACGGATGCAAGTCCGTACGGGGGAGGTGGGCAAACGCTACGCAAGCGTATGAAAGGATGGGGCGTACGCACGACTTGTAAAGTGTCACCTTGTGTCTAAGTGACATTTTACTGCGTTTATTGATAAGATGATATAACCGACCTACAACGAACTTAGCCTTAACTTTCATTCTTTGTATGTGCGGTTTGAATGACATTTTGCTGTCCAACGTTACCCCGAGGTACTTGACTGTCTTTTCCCACGGGATGACGTTTCCGAACAGGGTAATGTTGCCTAGTTTACGCAGACCGCGCCTTTGTTGTCGCGGGTGTTTACCGCGGCGAAAGTACACGGCTGCACTTTTTGAGGGATTTATTTCGATACGCCATTTTCTGAACCAATCACCGAGGGCGTTGGCCGCAGCCTGCAGCCGCTTGGTGATTGTTACTTCGGAAAAGTTGGACGTATAGAGGGCGGTGTCGTCGGCGAACAACGCGAGCTCGACGTGCGGCTCGCGTGGTACGTCGCACGTGTAGAGGGAGAATAATACGGGTGACAGTATGGAGCCCTGCGGGACACCTGCTGTAATCGATCTGTGGGTGGAGAAGGCTCCTTCCACGCGGAATTTGAATTGGCGGTTGGTGCGCGATGGCATCGCTACAAATAGTCGTTGTGGGCGAGGGACATAAGGCAGACAAATATAATTTTTTATTACAAGTAGACATAATATTTTTTGTTTTTTATTACAAGTAGACATAATATGTTTGGTTGATGGGAGTTACACAGGAAAATTATTCAAATCGACGCCCCCGCGAATATTCCGGTAATAAGCTATTACTGAGTTTTTCGTGTTACGTGTTTTTCATTTCAGCATTTCATTTCACCTTGTCAATTTTTTCCACAATTTTTCTATTGATATTTACAAAGACATGAGAATACTATTTAACTTTATATAAACGAACAATAGGGGTTTAATCTCCCATTTCACGCAAAAAAGGCGCTAGTCGTCGAGTTGCGGAGACCCGCCCACGAGAAGAAGAAGAAGGGTTTAATCTAATTTATACTCTCCATAGACGAAAAACATATCAAACTTTTGTAAACAAGTAGATTTAGCAAATTTTGGTTTTGAATTAATTGTAGAAGTCCAGGAAAGGTTTAAAAAGTAAGGAAATATAAAAAAAATAAGAGTAGTTAAAAAGGCAGAACAATGTTTCCGGATCAGCTAGTTTTTTTAATAAAAACATTGGAAATACATATAATAACAAAAATAAGCATTACACACACTACATTCATGTGACATACATGACATTATACCCACATGCATAGATACTATTTTCTTTTCGGATGTCAGTTGTCAAACTTAAGAGATTTTACCATATAGTCTATGGCCGAATTTTGGCCACAGGCGATCGCTAGTATGTAATAAATAGATGAATAACTAATTTTAATTTCTGCTCTATGGGGACAATTAGTTCTATCAGTAAAAATAGAGAATAAATTTAAGACTTCCAATATTTGTAAGGCTCTTGTCTAGTTGCCTCTATGCCATTTAAAAAATTAACATCCTGGATTCTTACCTAGGTCAGGCAAATTGTTATAAATATTTTTTTCTTGCAAGTTGTATTGCTCTTAAGCACAGATAACTTGCCCAAGACTAGAGGTATGTGAGACTGGAGACAAAAGATATGTGTTTGATTTGTCAATAGGTTGACCACCTGTCTCATCATGGGATTTAATACCATTTGGTAGTTAGTTATAGGTTTGTTGTAATACTACCCACTTTTTGGTGATTTGGGTGTTGACGGTAATTATTTATTTACTTTAATTTTAATTATTTATTTATTTATTTTAAAATACCCTCAAACTAAAATTATTTGAATAAGATATGGGTGATAATAAACAATACTGAAAGCTATAGGCTTAAGCTGTTTGAAAGAAGTGAAAACTATAGGCTTAAGCTGTTTGTTTTCCAAGAAATAAATTTAATAATCAACAGTACTGATAAAAAAATATGTATTTTACAAATATATGAAATAAATACCAAGAAATAGAAATACAAAAATCTATAAGTATCTTTACGTCCATATCCACAAAGTGGTAGGCAGAGGTACACCAAGTGTACCCACGTTTTGCTGAAGATACTTAGGCCCACAATGTGATAGGTGGCAGGCCTGTCGCCAACCAGACTCTTTCCAATCCCGGGCATTTTTGAACTGCCCGACCTGGGAATCGAACCCGGGACCTCATGTGGTCAACTCAGACACTGGACCACTAGAACCACAGAGGCGACGACGATACATAAATCTATACTAAATAGAAATACATAAATTTATGATAATGGTTTTGAGATTTACTGAGGGTACTTGTATAGGGATACACCCCTGTCGTACATAACTTTTTTACTTTTCTATTATTTGGTGTGATAGAAGCCCCAATAACACACATTCTGTGATAAACTTGGGTGTCTACCTATTTCTATTTGAGCAAGAGACCTGTGACAGACAGATGGCATAGATGTAGTAATAGGGTTGGTTCCATTTCTCCCCATTTTTTTTTAAATAAATTTAAGCAGTTGGTCTAAATGACAGTAACTGTGAAACCGGGTGAGCACAGTTTCATCCAGTGATTAAATTAAGAGTGATAAGAGCCATCCTTAAAGGTTTATTCTGTGAGACCGAACCTCGGCTTAGGGCAGTATCTTAATGATGAATGGGAGTGTGACATCAGGAGTTCAACTCGCTAATGAATCTTAACTGGTTTTTCAAGTAGTTATTGGCAGGCCGAAACAGCAAGTGTGAGGAAATGTGAAGAGCAGCCTGTGGCTTGACGCAGCCTTCTCAGTTTGTCATCACCTTTGGATGTTAACCTAATTCGAGAACCATATAAAAAAACCAGAAACAAAAATTATTGGTATTATGGAGGTCAAACTTTAAGTACTGTACAATCACAAGTATTTAAATAGGTACCTTATTTTTACTTGCTTCAGAATGTAATTTCAGTTTCTTTAACAATCAAAAAAGGAGGTTCTAGTGTTCTTATGCATATGTTTTTTCAATTATTGACATCACAAAATGGGAGTTTTCAATTCAGCTGATTTTTTATGATTGTGACCTCAAAACTAGGTCATTTAATAACCAATATGGAAAATTACTTTTTTGGTTGAGAGGGTATAATTCCCATTGGGTCCCATACAGTAACCAAAGATAGTAACACTGGTGTATTTGATCCAGGGTTCCAGAGATACAGGAGATTGGAATTCAGTTGTTGCAGTTTCAAGTTTACTGGCTACCTTACCCTCCAAACTGGAACACGACAATGACAAGCTTGGATTGTATTTGGGCAAGAAAAGATATGGCATCTTTGTGTTTCTAATGCGAGTTTTTAGTGTAATTAGATTATAACTAGATGTGGAATCTATTCTATATCTATATTTATACATATAATAAAATCGTAGGAAAGTCAATGTATGTCCGGGGTAAACTCAAAAAGTACTGCATGGATTTACTTCAAATTTTGCATATTACTAACAGGTCGGGTCAACATATAGGCTACATATTATCACGCTACCACCAACGGGGGAGGAGCTGTGCGGAGTAAACGAAGTCCGCGCGGACGAAGTCGCGGGCAACAGCTAGTACTGAATAATAGCCATACTTTTAAATAATTTAAAAAAAAATCGTAGATGTTTAAGCATTTACCCGCTGTAACGAAAACAGATATCAAGAGCAAAGGTAATAAAATATTATTAAATGAAAACCATCTAAACTAGAACTTGTCAAACGTTTAATAAAAATATCATGATGCACACATATTACCAATGCGGATTTTTTACTTATTGCGATAATAAGAAAACTAGTTTCAAAGAAATATTATTCAAGCTTCAAGCTGTTTTCGTCGACCGTTATCATTTACTATCGATCTAACGACCACGCCGGTAATAAGACGCGAGACCGGTAAATAAACAAACTTCACTGTATTAAATTTAACAATTAGTTCGAAGAGATGAGATAACATCGATATACAATTGTATAACTGATACAAATCTTATACGAATGTCGGCGATTTATTTATAAATTCGACTTACCAGCTAAAACTGTATCACATAAATCAAATTTCACTGGTTTCGGGAATTCTTTTAACTTTCGTCCGCTTAATTTCAATTCACCACTTAAATAAGCATCCTCTAATATTCTTTCGAGTGATTTCGTTAATTGACTATGAATATTACTATGTCCGTTCATATTTACACTTGCACTTGGCCCTAACACGGCCATATTCTTTTAGAAACTGAAGTCGGAAACTAATTTGACAGCAATTCCGTAACTGACTTTGACAGATGTCATTAGCTTATTGTTGACACGCTACTCGCGCACCAATTTATCATATTGACGATTTTAAATAAAATATAAAATACAGAAAAATACTTACGATATATCGTGAGTTGAAAATCAAAAAACTAAAACAGGCAGATATTATTTTTTAATCAATAACTAATCTAACAAAAAATTAATTCAAATCTATTATTTGTCAATTTATAAATTGTTGTTTATCAAAACTAGATGTAAAATGATAATTCTTGAGATATATTTAAATTGATTATGTGTATCATATTTTGCAATTTCGTAAACGAAAAGAATAGGTCAATTCAGTGTTACCAACCCTACTGTTTTAACAGTAGATTTACTGTTTTTGCCATTACATCCTTGTTTTATATTATAGTTCATTTTTATACTGTTTTTGTGTATCCAAATTTTAAACTTTGTCAAAAACAATTAATTCTAAATTGCATTGTGTTACAACCAACATATTAAACCTCTTAATGAAAGCAATAAAGATAGCTTTTGTATGCGTTGGTGACGCGTCATATCACAATTGATATCTTTAGCGGGCTTCCTTCGGTATAGGGGATTCCAAATTGAATGACGTTATACTTTTGACATCTAGTAGAACAGGATAGTTCACATGGTATAGTAATTAATTATGTT
This sequence comes from Apodemia mormo, assembly GCA_036924255.1. Taxonomy (NCBI): domain Eukaryota; kingdom Metazoa; phylum Arthropoda; class Insecta; order Lepidoptera; family Riodinidae; genus Apodemia; species Apodemia mormo. Next base: position 10,289,940 of record JAUPFN010000003.1, read on the forward strand.
ATTTAACAGATAGTTATAGTATGTCTTTGTAACCAAGGTGCATATGAAAAATTATAATAAAAGCATATGCGATTTTGACAAAAAAAATGAGTTCGAATGCGTAATGTTATGGGTAGTTTATGCATGACAAAATGATTAAGTATTTTTTTCATTTTGACTTTATTTACATTACGATTCCCAGAAGTTCCTTTAATTAAGGTACATTTTACATTAGTACTATAACTATTTAAGATTTATTTGGAATGTAAATTAAAAAACGTTTGTCATAGAGATGAGTCGTAAATACTAGAATAGGTACGAATACTAGGTATTTTACGATACTAGGCGGCACCTATTCCATTTTTCACAAGACTAAGTCCGTATAGTCCTGTAGTCTAGTAGTATTATAGTACTCATCGCATTCGCTGCACTGTTTCCTTTACTCTTTTGTGAAAACGTGTTTTGCTATCTTGCTCACCCATGACAAAATGCTAACGAGATGAAGCAATACGATTTGTATACTATTTCCCGCTCTCACAAGAGTGAGATACCGTTATACAATATATATGCTCCGTCCCGGTCTCTCGCTACGTATGGTCGACCGCCGAGCTAACAGCTGAATACCGGTTTATACGTCATAATACGCGATACTCGATCAAATACTTCATTGAGAACAGGTACAGAGATCGCGTCCGATATTGATCAAGTATCATAGTCTTTAAAGTATCTAGTATTCATACTTTGGAGTATCTAGTATCATAGACTAACCTAGTATCGTGGACGTGATTCGATTACGTGTTTGTTAAAGGCAGAAAAGGCTATTGTTAGTATTTAATCGGTGACTCTGAACTTTTTATTTTATAATTAGGTATAATAATGGTGCCTAAACGTAGCAATATCGTTTGGGAACATTTTGAAGATAAAAGGCAAAATATGGAAGAATGTAAAATATGTGAAGTATAATTAAGTTCGGTATTGAATTATAGAAATCGTTTAACGAAAAAACATCTAAAGTCGGGGTATAAAAATAAAAAAAAACGCGATACTTAGCTTAAAACCTAGTTTTATTTGTGTAAATGTCTTGCGTAAGTGTTAGAAAATATTATAATATTCAATTACTTTAAGAACACATACGTATACTTATTGTTCATAGTATCAATTTCACAAAATAAGATCATAGTATCGTTAGGACTAGGTGGACTAGGTGGAACAGATATTTGGATCACGTATTTTTACAGACTAGGAATAGATGCACCTAGTCTCTGATTTACCTAGTCCGACCCATCTCTAGTTTGTCAGACCTATTGCATCGGTTAAAATGATTTCCTTTGACTATGGTTGGGGCACAGTTCTCGACAAATTGGAATAATTTTATAAGCCCACATATAAGCCCATCTGATTTTTGACATTGACATTTGACAATGACATTCCATCTTAGTTTTAACCTCAAATTTGGAGCAGAATCTTAATTTTTATGTAATTAAATATAAATGTGTTAAATATACATTGCAAGCAATCATGACTCTTTTAAATATACTGCGAATATCGATTTTATCAAAGACTTCACCAAAAACTAATTTGTGCCGTCAAATAGAGGTAAAAAAATTTATTCATAAAATAGACTGAATTCCAAAAATTAATTCACGTGATCATTATTAAGATTACATATTTTTAAAAATGTTTGTAATGTTTACACAATAATAATGTTACATATTGTCATCTTTTTTGTCTGAATTACTTCTGGTCAATCAATTTCTTCTGGTCGGAGCGAGTAGCTTTCTCTATACTGTTCAAAATCAAACTACAAAGCAAAACAGATTTTAATTTAAATTTAATATCTTGTTACTTTTACTACTGGCTAAGAGGTGAAACATCCACAACAAACATCTCATTATATATTAATATAATATAAAAATGGGCAATCAGGGGTTTAACCAGGAGTAGTAATATATACCTATTAATTAAATAAAAACAATGTCTCTCCTAATGGAAAAAGATAAAACCTCACCTAGAGCCAAATATCCGTTTGATAAGAATGTAAAACCATGTACCTACAAAAATTTGGTAGGTATCATACCAGCCCTATTGGAACACAACAGTGATGAGCTTCTACATTATTAGGTTAGGCTCAGGAGTAAGGTTGTGTTGTTAAAGAGAGCTCAACAATCTAACCACTCGACTCTCGTAGAGGCATATATTAGACATGATGTATGACAATTGCGTGTACTGTCACTCTGAAGGCAAAATTTTATGCCGCTTGATTTTTTGAATTTAAACTTTAAATTTCTAATTATAAAGACTAATGTTGTATGAAAACGTCTTTGACGTTTATTCTATGATAAAATATCTGTCATGTCAAATTCATAAACTGACATCTGCTATTGTCGTTTATTATACTTCAACCACTTTTGTTCGTTCGACAGGACCGCGTGTGTGTTATCGATTTTTTAGTGGTATAAAACTGAATTTTGTGTTGTTTTTCAGTGCATTTCTCTCATGTAAGTATTGTTTTTATTAGAAAGGCCGTTTAATTATTCTATTTGGACAATTCGTTGTAAGAAATATATTGTGATAGCCAAAAATAAAGTCATTTAGAAAGTCATTATTTTTCACGTGATTTTTGTAATATTTGTTTGTAAATATAAAAATTACTTTGTCGATTACTTTATTTTGATCCTTAATAGACAGAAAATATATCAATTGATACACAGTCTTTTACAGAATGATAAAATATGGCTTAGTTGTAGGAAAAAAATATTTTTTTTCAAAAGAGTCGACTGAGTCACCATTCCCGCCAAAAGGCGAGTGATGAGACCTGGCGTTTTAATTCGCTCTTGCGTGTCAAAGTTTCGAGAGGTTAAAGGTCATAGTGGTAGTATCTTGGGGTTGGGCTTAGAAATCATTGTCACAGTCTTGATATAGGAAAGCCCAGGCTGTGCAGCATAATTCTAAACTCTTACCGTAGCATGTCGTGCCTTTGTTTGCTTTTTGCTAACTAGGAAGAAGGTAGTCTTTTCTTTGAAAAGGGTCAGAACCTGGACAGAAACATGTTGAATATGGCTTTGTAATAAATTGTGTTTAACTATTTCCAGAATTTTTCTTCGTATGTCAAATATGCAGAACACAAGCAATTGGAGAAAATAAGAAACATAGGTATATCAGCACACATAGACTCTGGCAAAACTACATTAACAGAGAGGATACTATTTTACACTGGCAGGATTGATCAAATGCATGAGGTATATTTATAAATTGTGTGTCTTCAAATATGTTTATTGACATAACATCTAATAATCTATAATCTATATTAATATTATAAATGCAAAAGTTTGGATGTTTCAATGGATGTTTGTTACTCAATCAAGCAAAAACTTACTGAATGGATTTTAATGAAATTAGGCACACAGGTAGATGATGACCTGGAATAGCATACCCAAGTAGCACGTTAAGCTGTATATAGGCTGCATTTAGGTTCATTTTTAAACTTAAAGCTGTATATGAAGCCGTACAAAGGCTGTAGAAGCGCTTCTACAGCCGATATAACACCAAAAAGGGCCCCAAGTTATACAGCTTATTGCGTTATATAGGCTGCACAATAGCTATACAAGCTGTTATAAACTGTACAATGGCTGTTATTTGGTGTATAATGAAACTATAACACTAAAGATACTCTCTTGTAACTGTCTTGTACAGCTAAGAGTTAAATAGGCTGCACAATAGCTGTACAAGCTGGTATAGGCTGTACAAAGGCTGTTATTCGGTGTATAAAGAAACTATAATACTTAAGATACTCTCTTGTGCAGCTAAATGTTCTTAATAGGTGTTTGAAAATGATAAAAAGTAACTAATCTGTTTTTGATATTGTATAACATTATATCTGCAGACGCCATAATTAAAAATATATTAATAAACGATAAATTTTTGGACTTGGAGTAGTATTCAAGGGTGTATTCAAAGTGCAAATTCTAAATGACTGTGAAGTCGTGTATGTTTTTCCTCAAAATATTCACGCGCCAACGAAATAATCAAGATAACTCAAATAAAATCATTGCGAAATACGGTAAGTGTTTGTGTTTAAGGTTAGAATATACAAGTATTTATGGTATAATATTGTATATAAAGGCATAATGATCATAATATAAGTTGCTTGTCAAGATATAGCTTTAGCTATTGCTAAATATATCTTTTATTTAACAATATATTTCTTTAATGTTGTTTTTAATACACAATAATGGCGGCGTTTTGTTATACAGCCTAAAGTGTATTTGGAGGGTGATATACTGCAAATAGCTGTACTGAATCTCTTTTTTGTTCTATTATATGGCTATTGGCTTTTAATCACAGTCCAAATACACTTTAGGCTGTACTAAGTCCCTATATAAATCTATTGTACAGTAATTGGCTTTTAATCACTTAACTTATGTTTAGAGATGCGTACAAAAATTAAAGAACCCTAAATACAAAACATATATTTGTCACTTGATTTCGTTATTGTGTTGTATTGACTTCGGTCGTTTGACTTTACAACTAAACCAACTTATTGTTAACTATAACTTATGAGACATGTATTTCAATCATGTTTTACTTTATTTTTCAGGGAAATATGCCTTATAAAATAATAAAAACAATTGAGAGAAGCCAAAACCGTATTTGTATCGTACCCAGTTTGTGGGAGGATAAAGGTGAATTATAATGACCAAGAAAACAACTTGATATAACTAAGTTGATCAAGAACGAAAAATCAAGCCCTTTAAATATTGGTCTATCACAAAAATATTTTTAAGAAGAATACGTTATTTCGTGCTTGTGATTTAATATTATTAGTTCTTCAAAGAGAAACACATACACACTTTTGCCTGTAATTGTATCTAAGTATATAATATTTTTAAAACGATTGTAAGTATACATATATACAGGGTGTTGCAAAAGTGGTACAGTAAGCCGCAAGGGGGTGGCTCAGGGGGTCATTCTTAACAACTTTTGTTTAACGACTTTTGGAAATTCGCGAAAAAAATATTGATTCTCCATAGAAACTTTGTTGGTCACGTGACTTTTCACAATGGAAAAACAAAATTGTTTTTCGGGAATTTTCACAAATCGTTGAACAAAAGTTGTTCAAAATGACCCTCTGAATCACCCCCTTTCGACTTACTTTTACCGCTTTTGTAAAACTCCGTATAGTAGCAAGTTAAAAATAAAAAAATACATATTTTCTCAGTGTAATGATTTTTATTTCTCTTTTTTATATATTCTTTGAAGAATAGACCAATTGTCTTTCTGCCAGGCAGGTCGTAAAAGACAACCGATGGGCTATGCGAGTCACTTCCATCGTGGTTACTAGGTGATAGAGCTCTGCATTGGCTCGACCGGGTCTGGTACCACCGCCTTATCTATTCCTGCTGCAAAGCGTCAGTGCTAGTCACTGTCATGTTCCGGTTTGGAGGGTAAGGTGGCCGGTAAACTTATGCATTAGGCATTAGACCTTGCCACAAGAGAGCAATGCACCATTTACATTTTTGCTATCTGTAGGCGATGGTTGATTCTTTTCATCAGGAGACCGATCTGCTTGTTTGCTATCTTATGACATTAAAAAAAATCAGTTATTGTAAATTACCAACCAAGTAACCTTAATGAAGAAGATAAGCCTAAAAAATAATAAATCAGATAACCTACAATCACTTTTTAATGTTTTTGTTATGGAACCCTTTTCCTTGAACATTAATAAAAATGACGATTGTAGGTTTACCTGAATTAGTAATTTTTCAGCTTTATCTTCATCACGATTACTTGGTTGGTAATTTATAATATTTAAATATTCCTTTTCAATATTCCTCTTGATTTTTTCCACATGATATCAACTATGCAGATATAAAAACAGCAAACAACAATTTTCTCAGTAATACAGCCTTGAGCTGTACTATAGCTGTATATGCAGATTTTTTAACACCATTGGCTGCATAACAGTCTACAATTACGCCATAAATATTAGCTGTAGAACGGTGATTGCATATCCCATTTTACAGAAACAAGCGTTGAGTGATACTTTAATAACACTTAAAGCTGTAATAAATTCCCGTGCTAAACAAAATACAGCTAATGTACAGCTTTAAGGATTAAAATCAGCCTAATGAGTTACAAATTGCTTAAAGCTGTACAGTAGTGTATTAATATTCAGATATAACGCCTAAAGCTTACGCGGAACTCTAAGAAAGGCCTTGTACAGCATTAGGCTGTATATAAACTCATAAAGGTCTCTTATACCGATAAAAGCATCTTTTTACACCATTGTACGGCTGCAATAGAACTTTAAGTTCTATATGAGCTGCTTTATGGGTATTAAACATGCTTGATTGCTGCTTGGGTATAGGCTACTTTTTATCCCGGAAAATTTAGTTGTACCCGTGGGGTTTTTCAAGAACTTATAATGCAGTGGGCTGCACGCAGCAGCTAGTAATATTATAAATGCAAAAGTTTGGAGATTTGGATGGATGGATGTTTGTTACTTAATCACGCCAAAACTACTGAATGGATCTGAATGAAATTTGGCACACAGGTAGATGATGACCTGGAATAGCACATAGGCAACATTTTATCCTGGAAAAACTAGTTGTTCCCGCAGGATTCACCAAAACTTTTATAATGCAGCAGTTTTAGTGGCTTTGTAAGTAGAACAACTAATTAATAAAATTCTCAACAAAAATTGAGCTACAACAATAATGGTGTTGAGTTAACTTGTAAAAAATGTTCAAATGACATTTTGTTATGGCCTGACTTAATTTCAGTTTGCACATATGCCTCCAGGCTATCTGTTCGTCATTATGTTGGTGTACCTGTATAAATTCCATAACTTATTTACCTAAAAAAAATCTTAAGTGTCCTCTCCTTATGCTCCCGATTTTTGTGTGCGTAATAAATCTATAATTTTTACAAATTGTGTAACCTGACTTCATTCAATAATTGCTAAATCCTTCTGCTTCAAATCCACAAAGCCTATTTATATTTAAAAAATAATAAAGTCTTTTAGTTCCAAGTACAATATACTGTAACATAGTGTACAACACCCATGTCAAACATGCAGCCCTCCACCCATTTGCCTGTGGCCCGATCTGAATTTTGGATGCAATACCAAAAAATACAGCAATTTTCATGCTAAATAATCCAAACGTTGATTGTTTGGAAGCAACTACAACTGTCAGCAATTATTTTTCTTAATGAAAGGAAACGAATCGCCCGAGAGATTAAGATTTACTAACACACACTTGGATGCAGTTTTAAAAATGATTTTCGCCTATAGGATTATCCCCAAAATTCGTAATTTAGTGAAAGTTAAAATATGTCAAAGTTCTGGAAAGTAATGTAATATTTTTATATTATTTTAGTAACTATTAATTATATTAATTAAACGATTACGACTCAATCTTGCTAACATTTTTTCTTTATGAATTGGTTTTGCGACCCACTGATTATACGGTCTTTCAGCATTTGGCCGACCAATGACTTTGAGTTTGACTCGCATAGTTTTTTTTTTTACCTAAAACATTTACCTAAAACTTGGAATAAAAAGGAATTGTTATACATTTCCTGTTTATTTCAATCAATCACAAGAAAATTTCTTAAAAAATGTATAGGATGTCCCACAACTTGGTGTGCCTCTTGGCAGAAGCCTCCTCCAACTCTGCATTGTTTGCTATCCTTTGCCACTCTAGTCCAATATGGTCTTACTGTTAGGTGGAGGTTGTCTTTCCATCTTGTTATTGAAGCCCTTGCTACTATTAAAAAATTAGGAAATCATTATAGCAACAAAAATACTGTGAGATAACTAGCAATGAAATAATCATTACGTAGTATAAAACAAAGTCGCTTTCTCTGTCTGTCCCTATGTATGCTTAAATCTTTAAAACTACGGATTATGATGCGGTTTTTTTGTAATAGATAGAGTGATTAAAGAGGAAGGTTTATGTGTATAATAACATTCAATATATTGTAGAGAAATACTACAATTTTTGAGTTTTCTGATGTCATGTCGTAAATAATTATATTTTTTTTCCGCTTATATTGCAAACGCAGGCTAAACCCTACGAGATTTATCAAAATAATGTACTAAGTATTTGTACACCTTGAAAAGGTCTACAGAAAAGTCCGCGATGGTATATGTCTAGCTCTTATGGATAACCCACAATAGCATGTTTTTGTCATTTACTTTTTACGAGAAATAATGGCTTTTTTCAAAGCAATTTTAAGCAATACAGCACTAATCCGTATCCAATTAAATACCTTTAATATATTGTTGATTTAATATAGATCAATATGGCCGTTTACAGCATTTAATTTAAATGAATATTTTCGAAGATATTACAGATTTAAAATGCAGGGGCATAGCAGTTGCGGGGTTAGCGGCCAGTCGGGCGGCGCGCGCGCAGTGTGTTCTGAAACTGCTGGGGAACGTGTTAATTTTTGGATAAATAAATATAGGACTTAGCTGAAAACCAAAATTTAGTACATTCCTTTTTTTAACTAAATATCACCATATAAAAATCATGTGGATGATTAGAAACAGTACAGTACCCGGCGATAAATATTGCACATCGACCTTTGGAAAGAGACAATCGGCTAATTTCGGCTTCGTAGAGCGTTATCTCTGTCGCACAAAATACAAACAGTCCGGTACCTATTAGGAGCTGTTAAAACAAGTATGATTTGCTTCTTTTGATATTTTTATTCTTTGTATAAAATACACTAATTTTTCTATAAGTGATGGCTTTAGGTTGGGGTAAAATAAAATAAAAAAACATTTTTACATTATGTTTACGTATTTAATTATTTTGGAACATTACAGCTTTAGTGTACATAATAAACACCATTATACCTATTGCTAAAATGAGACATTGCAATAAAAATAATAATAATTCTAATTCTCAATTACTTCCATTTCACTATCTGTGCTCTCAAAGAGGTCAATATCACTGTCACTATCAGCCGTATTTATTACTAATCTATCAGTGTAATTGTCTAAACTGTGTTGAATGCTTCTATATTCATTCTCACATTTGATTGCATGATCGCAAACCTTTTTCCACTCTTCAGCGCCGATCATGTTTACTTTTTCAGTCAATAATGTTTTTACTGTAGTTAAGTTCATACCCACATTTCTAGAGGCTACATAGCCTTTCAGTTGAGACCATATATTTTCAATTGGATTAAAATCCGGATGATATGGTGGCAATCGCAACACAGTGTGCCCATGTTCGGCAAGTATTTTGTCCACAGAAAACTCTGTATACCTCTCCTTGTGCTGACATATAATAGCGTAAATCTGGGTTTTTGTTAATTTTGGATCAACTGGAATTTCATGTCTGTTTAACCAGTTGATCATTTCCCGTTTAATGGTGTTTGAGTTGGGGGGTCTCTCAACATACTTGTTGTGATAGGGTGCGTTGTCGATAACTAGAACAGAATCACTGGGTATATTTGGGATTAATTGGTTAACCAGCCATTTCTCATAGTTATCGTTATTCATTTCATTGTGATAGTCACCTGTAGTGTCCGTGGATTTATACGTTAAAAAAGCACCGGGTACAAAGCCTTTTTCATTTCCCGCATGAACTATTATCAAACGTTGACCTTTTGAAATTGGCTTTTTTACTCCTTTTTTCTTATCGTCACTCCAAGATTTCCCTTTAGTGTGGGATGCATGTATATATGACTCATCCATGTAGACGATATTTTTTCCTGTTTCGCGAAATTTGCGTATTTTATCAAGGTATTCCATTCGTTTGAGACTAACGTCGTGCTTTTCCATTAGAATTTTTCGATTATCTTCCATTTTAGTGAACTGAAATCCCATGTCATGAAGTATTTTTCTCAACGTTTTTTCAGACCCATTGTAATTAATAGCTTCAGATAACTTAGCTTTTAATGATTTTATTGTTGGCAGTTCATTAAATCGTAAGTGAAAATCATACACCATTCTTCGAACAACATCGTAATCAAAATCGTCCATATCCAAACGAAATTGCTTTTTTGGTCTCCCTTTTTTTTGGAGTGCTGAACTTAATTTCAGTCGAATGTGTTTCAGTACTGACTTCGTTTAATATATTGTTCAAAGTTCTTCTTGAAATTCCAGTGGCATTTGCAACTCGCTCTTGAATCTTCTTAAAATAACAACTTACATTTTCATCTACTTTTTTTTTAAATCTATCAGCTTCGCTTACAAAGTATTTATAAACATTGTAGATAATTTCACGTGACTGACCTCGTAAAGGTTTCCCTCTTTTTCCGAAAGATGCCATATTACAACTTTAAATTATTTAAATTTGTGGGTGTTATCAACTCTAAATATATATTTTTTTTCGGGACGCGACTGCACTCTATCGTACTTGAACAACGACTGACTAAACGTCACATAGGTAGTGTGGGACAGAGATAACGCTTTACGAAGCCGAAATTATCCGATTGTCTCTTTCCAAAGTTCGATGTGCAATATTTATCGCCGGGTACTGTATTTACAAAATTTTTTTCCTGTTTTCGGAATTTTATATGATCAAGTAAAGTACATTCTATCATGTAACAAGTTAGCACATTCCTTAGATAATATCTTCAGGTATATCGTATAATTTTTGTAAAATTGTTATTTAACAATCAATGTAAAAAAACGTGATTTAGCAAATCAGTTTTTCTTTTTTTTCATTGAGTGACATAGGCTATTGGGAAAAAAAAAACTTCCCACTACGTATGTAGATTTTACCCCGTTTTTCGAAAATCGAGTTTTTACCAGATGTTGGTTTAGAGGTCCTAGGAATCTTTTCCGACTATTTTCATGATAACGTCAGTATGTCTGTCTGTATGTATGTGTGTGTGTGTGTGTGTGTGTGCGTGCGTGCGTGCGTGCGTGCGTGCGTGCGTGCGTGCGTGCGTGCGTGCGTGCGTGCGTGCGTGCGAGCGTGCGTGCGTGCGTGCGTGCGTGCGCGCGCGCGTGCGCGTGCGCGTGCGTGTGTGTGTGTGTGTGTGTAGGTGTGTATGTAAACATCTCATAACTTTTGAACAGCTAGACCGATCGATACGCAGTTGGATTCTGCTCAACTTAGATTTCCTGAAAATTTGAACCAATTCGGTCCAGGAGATTTTGAGAAATTTTGAAAAAACACCAAAATATATTGACGAAACAGTATTTTTTTAATATAACTTTCAGATTTATGTACCGATTTAGTAGAAAAACTAATCAGCTCTATTTGTCAAAAAACTATGTCTAATAAATAAATTGCATTAAAATCCGTTTCTCCGTTTGAGAGTAATCGTTGACGAAAAATTTTGAAAAAGTGTTTTTTCGACATAGCTTCGAAATTTTTCAACCAATCATTTTTTGTTGTTTCACGATATTTTAGTACTTAAAAAACTACGTCAAATGCCGTTTCAAAAATCAAAATCGAATTTAATTCTCAAACTTATAGCTTTTCATACGTTATTTTTAGCAAACTTACTTAAGTTTTTTTAAATAACTTTCAAGTTAATTTACCGATTAACTTAAAAATATTATCAGCTTTTGTTCCGTTAATTTAATCAAAATCGGTCAATTTGTTTGGGATTTATCAATGAAGAAAATTAAAAATAAAATATTTTTTGACATAGCATCGAAATTTTTCAACCTATCGATTATTTAGGTAAAACAATATTTTAGATCTCAAAAATTAAGTTGAATGCCATCATCGTTTTCAAATATACAGCTTTTCAAAAATTAATAATACTGTCATTTTTAACAAAATAGATGTTTGAGCTGAAAAATCTATGCTTATATTTTTTACTCTTGAGCTTAAAATACCTTAATTTAGTGAGAAGTTTCAGGGATGGCCCGTAGGGTCAACCATTTAGACATTTTTTTCCCGTTTGTCCTGATGCCTCGCTTTAATAAATCGCAGGGTCAAGCCTTCAACGTTGCAGGCTTAGATTTGAGCGTTGACTACTTTTCACATGGCCAACTATATATCGCTCTTTCAAGAGTAACCTCTAAAGAAAACATATTTGTATTGTCTAATGGCAAGAAAGCTGTGAACGTTGTATATAAAGACATTCCATAATATATTAATTGTAAAAATAAAAGAAATAGGTAAAAATGTAAAAACTAAAAATGTAGTACCTATATAATAATAATAATAAATAATAATAATTCACGGGACAAATTACACTTACTGATCTAACCCCAAAGTAAGCAAATTATTTGCTTGTGTTATGGGTGTTAGTCAACGATACTAATACATAGAAATACATATATAAATACTAGAATATATATAATAAACACCCAAACCCGGAAATACAAACATTTATGCTCATCACACAAATGCTTGTCCCCGTCGGGGATCGAACCCGAGCCTCGTTGATTGCGTAGTCAGGGTCTCTAACCACTCGACCAACGGGGCGGTCATAAACCTATATGAATTTAGATATTCCAAAGATAGCAGGAAATCTTCACAGGGAAAGGGGAATCGTTTTACTCCAAATTTAACGCGTGCGGGCTACGGGAAGTAATGAATAAATCAAAACTACTGGATCGATTTTAATCTTTTTTTTCCCGTGCGAAGCCGGGGCGGGCCGCTAGTATTGTAATATAATAAAAGGTAAATTCTTGTGCTAAATAAGTAATCCAAATTGGGAACTTAAGACTAATTATTCTATCTTGTCTCATTACATAAATGCCCTGGCTTCCAAATTTTTTTAATCTTCTTCAGCCAACTTATGGAATTTGTATAAGTTAAATAAAAAAAAATCCATAATTTGTATAAGTTACAAAGTGTAACTAGTATTCAGATATACAGAATGAAATTCCTATCAGACCTTGAAATATTAGGGAGTTGGGAGAGCAGGTTGTATCTACATCATGTCACCTTCATCTTAACCATGTGTGCATACTTGTCCATCTCAGAAAAATCTGGTTAATAGATCACTCTTTCTTTTTCTCCCTTTCTATAGCTTGGATAAGTTTAGAGTATATCACAATGTTTTTTTGCCTGTAATAATAATCAAATTCTTTAATACTACATTCTGTCACCACTCTTGCTATATTAATACTATTTTGTGTTTTAAGTTGTGAACCGCAGAGCAAATATCTGTAGGTATGTACAACACTTCACATAATGATGGGTCTGACCCGTTGAGGCCCACCTTAATGTGCTCGATCCTTTAATAACTAATACTCAATTGTGTAATTGATTAGTATTTTACAGGCTAAATACATAATATGTGATAATGTCATTTAAGCTTTTGACTATTGGTTGTTTGTTTATGGCCAGATACTAATTTGGTAGAATTGCTTTTATGTAAAGTAAGAGATAACTGTACTAACTACATCTCTGCCTCCTTACTTTATGTCTGCAATCTAATATATAAAAATCTTCTGTCACAGTGTTTGTTGGTGCATTCCTCCGAAGTGGCTCAATAAATGTTTATGATTTTTTTGTATTATATATTTATATTATTAATAGTATAAATATGAAAGCTAAGATGTTTGGATTATGTTATTCAATCACGTCAAAATTACTGAATAGATTTGGATGAAATTTCGCACACAGGTAGATGATGACCTGGAATAATATAAAGGCTACTTTTTATCCAGGATAATGAGTTGTTCCCATGGGATTTACTAAAGACTTTTCTAATGATGCGGGCTGCATGCTGCAGTTAGCAAAATTATTAAATTTTGCTAACTGCAAATATAATAAATAATACTGCTAAATATATAAAATATAATAAATAATAAATTATAATAAATAATACGGCTGGACAAACTACATGAATTGATCTAACCCCAAAGTAAGCAAATTATTTTTTTGTGAATTGGGTGTTAGTCTACGATACTGATACATAGATAGACACTTATAAATATACATAATAAAAACCCACACCCAGAAATACAAACACCTATACTCATCACACAAACATTTGTCCCTGTCGGGAATCGACCAGAGCCCCATTGATTTATAGTTAGGTTTGCTAACCACTACACCACCGAATTGAGAGATATGAGAATAGGTCGTAAAGTATATTTTATAGCGCTTGGTGATCAGGGTGTCCCTTTCCGGAATTATCAATTTAAGACACTTTTTTTCTAGTTTTTTATTGTTGGGCATCAAAGTTACCTCTAATCCCAAATTTTTACATTTCTACTTCCACACATTAAGAAACACCCCACCAAATTATACATTACAATCAATTTTTATGGCAGATCAATGTTTTCGAGATCATAGTAACATCGAAACCTGAGGTGGCATAAAAAATATTTTATTTTGTTTTTGTTGTATTGTAGGTGAAAGGCAAAGATAATGTTGGTGCTGTTATGGATTCTATGGAATTGGAAAGACAAAGAGGCATTACTATACAATCAGCTGCCACATACACAATTTGGAAGGATCACAACATCAACATTATTGATACTCCAGGCCATGTTGATTTTACTGTAGAAGTTGAAAGGGCGTTGAGAGTTTTGGATGGTGCTGTGTTAGTTTTGTGTGCTGTAGGTGGTGTTCAAAGTCAAACATTAACTGTAAACAGGCAAATGAAACGTTACAACGTACCTTGTTTGGCATTTATTAATAAATTAGATAGAATGGGATCAAATCCTGAAAGGTAAATTTTTGTTTGTTATTCTGTCGTATTATTAAAATTTATTTAAAATAAGAGTCACTAGTTTTAGTGATTTTGTCAAGCATATTTTTCAATTTTTTTTTGTGTTGTAAGATTACAAACAAGTTGACGGTATTGTTGGAAAAGGGCAACCATTGCCAATAGACACAAGAGAAGTTAATGGTTACTATCAATGTAATGGAGATGGAATACCAAATACATAAGTTTACAGGCTATCTTATCCTCCAATCTGAAACATGTCAGTGACAATCAACGATTCTATTGTAGCAGGCACAGTGAAAGCAGTGGTAAAGAAACTCAACCAAGATTTTGCAGAACTCCACTGCCTAGCAGGTCAATTGAAAGTTAGTCTTTTGCTTTTAAAAGAAACAACAAGGAATGGAGTTATGATGGCAATACTCGCTTTATTTAGATGTCTAAATTTTTTAATTTAATCGGAACAATACAATAATCTGGAATAAAAGTAACTACTTATTAGAGTCTACATATAGTACCAAGTATAAATATATAAACACACATACGCATGCATTGCACGCACAAAATCTTGTACGCACACAATAGCTGTAACTTAATGGTTGACTATATATGTATATATTTCACGCTAGAACCCTTATGGGGTAGGCAGAGAGAATCGAGTAACATATGTCACAATCCTTGCAGATTTGTCTTGCTTCCAAACGAAATGTTTTTCTATGGTATACTTGATATATACTATAGTAGTATGTCATATCATATATGTAAAAGAGTTAAGATAAATATATTATGTAAAGGGCCATCCATAAATTACGTCACACGAATTTCATGATTTTTTTACCCCTCCCCCGTCCTTGTTACATCTGGTCACATTTCTGAGACCGCCCTCCTACCTAGTGTGATGTCACATATTTTACAATTTTACATTGGAAACATGATCTTCGATTATTTTTTATCTATACAGGTATTACATTTTGAAAAAATGTGATGTCACAAAATTTGGGACCCCTCCCTACACCTTGTCGCACAATGTCACACTTCTTCGACCCCCACCCTCCCCCTTAACGTGTGACTTAAATTATGATGGATGCCTCCTAAACAACAGCAACATCAACAGTTTTTTTTTAATATCATAGATAGCAAATAAGCAGATGGGTCTCTTGATGGAAAGAGTCAACCATCGTCTATAGACACCAAAGGTGTTAATGGTGCGTTGCTATCTTGTTGCGAGGCCTAATGCCACATGCATAAGTTTACCGGCATTCTTACCCGGAATCAAACCGGAATACGACAGCGACAAGCACTGACGCTATTGCGGCAGGAATAAGCAAGGCGGTGGTACCAGACCTGAATCGAACCTGAGCCCCATCGATTCGTAATTAGGTTCGCTAACCACTTTATCGACGGGCAGTCATTATAGTATAGATTAGGATTGTTCAAACGATATAAAGCGCGTTATAGACTATAAACTATATTTTTCTAGCGTGCTACGTTATACACTATATTATAACGTGTGACTGGAACAGTGATCGCGCGACCCAGCCGAGATAGCGCATGACTTATCACGTCATTCAGCTAAAGAGATGAGCGAGCGCTATATTTTCCCCGTTTTGTTTCCGGGCTCCTTTGAAGAATAGGCCAACTGCCGTTCTGCCAGGCAGGTCGTAAAAGGCGACTGGGTGGCTATGCGTGTCACTACCATCGTGACTACTAGGTGGTAGAGTTCTGCATCGGCTCGACCGGGTCTGGTACCACCGCCTTACCTATTCCTGCCGCAATAGCGTCAGTGCTTGTCTCTGTCGTGTTCCGGTTTGGACAGTAAGGTAGCCGGTAAACTTATGCATGTGGCATTAGACCTCGCCACAAGATAGCAACGCACCATTAAAATCTTTGGTGTCTATAGGCGATGGTTGACTCTTTCCATCAGGAGACCCATCTGCTTATTTGCTATCTTTTGATATAAAAAAAAAATATATACTATTTTATAACATTTAGAGTCTATGGTCTAGCACGTTACTCGTTAGATCGCGTAGTTCGTTAACTTCGTAGGTTATATTGTTATAGTTTTGTTAATACACTCGTACTGTTTCACAAATTACTTTAAAATTTAATTAATATCACCAACTGGTTTCGCCTTTTACGGCATCTTCAGGGCTAAGCCCTGAAGATGCCGTAAAAGGCGAAGGCGAAACCGGAAATTTTGAAGTAATTTGTGAAACAGTACAAGTGTATTAACAAAACTACAAATGGAGTTTCACCAAGTGCCGACGATAAATAGTGTGAAATATATTGTTATAAGTACGGCCTACGCTAGCAGCTATGTATATAGCGTAGCGTTATGTTATTTAACGCGAATCTAAATAGCGTACGCTATACGTTGAGTATACACAGCGTGCTATAATTTAACGCTATGCGTTATATTAACCACCATTGTTTTAGATTATGAGGTATATACAAAATGTAGATCCCATTAATGTGAACTAAAACTTTTCAATTGTTTTCAGAGTGTTAAAACAAATGCGTACTAAAATGAAACACAATGCTGCATTTCTACATTTACCAATTGGGTTAGAAAAGGAATGTCAGGGAATTTTGGACCTTGTTGAGGAGAGAGCTACGTACTTTGATGGTGATTATGGTGAAATTATCAGATATGATGAGGTACCACAAGACAGAAGAACAGAAGTGAAGGAAAGAAGACATGAACTTATCGAGCATTTGTCCAATGTTGATGAAACTCTAGGTAATGTTAATGTAATTTTCGTGACATAATTAACAGTTATTATAAACATAATAATAATAATAATGCTGGACAAATTACACAAATTGATCTAACCCCCAAGTAAGCAAATTGTTTGCTAGTGTTATGGGTGTTAGTCAACAATACCAATACATAGAAATAAATATATAAATACTGTTGCATAGGTACATAATACATACCTAGACCCAGAAATACAATCATTTATGCTCTTCGCACAAATGTTTCGCAAATCGCCCCGTCGATTCGTAGTTAGGTTCGCTAACCACTCGAACAACGGGGCGGTCAATAATACAGTATTGGAACTGAATTTGGGGGTAATTACCTCGCCGTGGGTAAAACATATTCGAATAGCAGGAGTGATACCATCTAGGTAGGAATGAGTAAAATTTAAAACAATATCCACCTGCATACTAGAGTTTGGCTAATAAAAGTATAGACTGAAAAATCGCGACATATTTAAAAAATATCAGCATGGTGATACTCACCGACTAATGATAAAATAACCGAATATTTGGAAAGTGCGTTATAATTAAAGTGTTTAACTTAGTGGTTTAAAATAAAGAAATAGGTTTTTTAAACAAAGATAAATAAAAGTAACAAATTTAAACAAAGTATCAAATTGCGTGCGTGCGTGCATGCGTGCGTGCGTGCGTGCGAGCGTGCGTGCGTATGTGTCATATACCTTCAATTTATGCAAAATAATATTTTAGGTGAATTATTCCTTGAAGAAAAAGTTCCTACTATTGAACAAATAAAACAAGCAGTGCGCCGTACAACTTTAAAACGTGCCTTCACACCGGTTCTAATGGGAACTGCTCTAAAAAATAAGGGTGTACAACCATTACTAGATGCAGTATTAGACTATTTACCACACCCTGGAGAAGTCGAAAACACGGCTATCATCAATGAAAAGAAGGGATCTGAAGGTGAAACAATAGTCCTTGACCCAGCAAGAGATGGCTCTAAACCATTTGTAGGTTTAGCTTTCAAACTAGAACTAAGCAAATTTGGACAGCTTACATATTTAAGATGTTATCAAGGGATGTTGAAGAAAGGTGAAAATATTTACAATGCTAGAACATATAAAAAAGTAAGTAAATTTGTTTTACAAGTATACAAAGAGTATACAATCACTATTGTATGTGTGTTTTAATGACTGTTTTGATTTGGCCTAGTGGTAAGCCTGTTCGTTTGCGGATCATAAGATCCTGGATTCAAAATCATGGTGGGGAATAAATAAATTAGCTTTTTTAAAAATAATTTTTAAATAATGTTTTAAATTTTTGATGCCTACATGCGGCTATTTTACTACCATCGGACAGAACCATCCTTGATTCGCCTGAAATTGGTATTTTCGTTCTATTTTTTTTACAAGTATTTGTACATCTTGATGGCACATTTTTTAGTTGTTACTGGATCGGAATCGTAAAAATATCCATTAGAAAAAAATCAATGGGTTTTCGTCTATTTGGGATTGACTTAGAAGTTGGCGCGTCCTTAATGTCCGATCCTTAGGAGGTGAAATCTTAGTAGCAATCTGGAGTAGGATGATGGTATTGATGACCGTGTGCTTCGGATGAGTACATAAAGCTCCATCACAGTTTTCGCAAACAATGATCATTATTAAAATTATTGGTAAAATGTGGTGATTGGGATCACCGCATATCTCGCTAGATAACAGTGGTCAAAGTTCTCTTTAAAGACTAGACCGTCTGTCAGGCAGTTTGTAAAACGATTAGCTAAACTTGTCACCACTACCGTGACTACTAGGTTGTAGAGTTTTGCAACGTTTCGCCCGGGTTGGTACCACCTCCTTACCTATTTTTGTCGCAATAGCGTCAGTGCTTGTCATTGTCGTGTTCCGGTATGGAGGGTAAGGTAGCCGGTGTAAACTTATGCATGTTCTTATTACTATTCCGAGACACGGATATCCACACACAATTAAAATCTGTGGTGTCTACAGGCAATGGTTTCTTTTTCCATCAGAAGAGCCACTTGCTTGTTTGCTATCTAATAACTAAAAAAAGTCAACAAATGTCTTATTTAAAACAACATAACAAGGAAATAGAGCTTAATATTATTTTATTGCTAATCTTTTTTTTATATATATCACAAGGTAGCAAATAAGCAGATGGGTCTCCTGATGAAAAGAGTAAACCATCGCCTATTAACTCACATTCGAGCCTTTAGCGTTGCCGCTTATCGGTGGCGTTTTATATTTTTATTGCAAGCGGGTACGGTCCGCGCTACGCCGACTTTATTATTTCTCCCTTGCAATTATTGTTTAGAGAGGTCCGGTGCGACTGATCGCACGACTAGTCCATCGTATCGTATGCAAATCGTATGTACCTGGGCGGCCGAGCCTCGATTGCTATTTTTTTTTGTTTATAGATAGTTATATATGAAATTACATACTGACCAAGGGTGTTAATGGAGCGTTCATTGATATAAAAAACCCAAGATACACAATCAGTGTCTCAAAAACGTCCTCCAAAAATGAGCGCACAATTTAAAATTGTGCGCTCATTTCAAATAGAATCGCGTCGGTCGCGACGCTGTCAATTTTATTTCTTTTTGTACATAGCTTTGTAAAATCAACTATAAATCTTGCGCTTAAGGTTGGATATGCAAAGACATATGTTTTTGCCATATCTATAACTATTTAAATGAAATTAGGGACACTTTTGAGTATCAGTTTTCTTCGAGACTGCGCATCTTGGGTTTTTTTATATCAATGGGTGCGTTGCTATCTTGTGGCAAGGTCTAATGCCACTTGCAAGTTTACCGGCTACCTTACCCTCCAAACCGGAACAGTCACAAGCACTGTCACTATTGCAGCAGAAACAGGTAAGGCGTTATACTAGACCCGGGCGAAACAATGCAGAACTCTACCAGCTAGCAAATCGCAAAACTAATTACCTAATTATCCTATGATATAAAAAAGTTGACCTATGACCGATACCGATAGAGTGCCGCTAAATACTTCTTATATACGCGTAATTTTTTCGTATCGTGGTACATATGATTATAATATGTTCTAGGTAAAAATCTCTCGATTGGTTCGAATGCACTCAAACAATATGGAAGAAGTGAATGAAGTATATGCCGGAGATATTTTCGCGTTATTTGGAGTAGATTGCGCGTCCGGCGACACATTCATCACCGATAATAAAATGCAGTTGTCAATGGAATCAATACATGTACCTGATCCCGTAGTGTCTATGTCGATTAAACCAAAGAATAATAAAGATAGGGACAATTTCTCTAAAGCTGTTGCTAGGTAAGTGTTTTGTTACCGTAATTTAGTTAAGTCTTTTGAAATAAAGGGATAATTGCATGGATTTAACTTGATACGCCTTTGAAGGCAATTTCTTAAGTTGTCGTGTTGCTTGCATTTACATGCAGAAATACAGAGTTATAATACTTACCGATGAAATAAAATCATACTGGAGGTGAATACCTCTAAAGTGATTTTAGTATTAGCTTTTTATTCGAAACGATAAAATAGCATAATATGGCATATTTCTATATTTTACAATATATATCTAAAAGTGTTTGACATTTACATACATTTGTTCATTTGAGCGGCTACGAATTTTGAGCCCAACACAGTGTTTAGTATTTGTGTGTGGTCTGTGGATAATTGTTTCATTTAGACGTGATCCAAGTATCAATCATTGATTACGAATTAAGTTTTTCCGTCAGGGCTTTAACTCGAAAAAATGGGCTTGTTCAATTATTCTCGCTAAACATAAAATTTTGGCATAATTTACTAGTTAAATGAGTTCAGCATTGTGTGCAAATTGTATAGTGATACATACTTGAGATAACCACCCTCTCGCTAGTGGACAAACTGGCGAGTCATGGTGAACCTGCCGCGTTTCTGGATCTTTATTTTTTTAAGTAAAAGCCTCCTCCAACCCCTTCCAGTTCTTCCTGTTTTGGGTTATAACTATATCCATCCACTTCTGTCCAGCTATTGCACTTATATCATCTGACCATTTTTTCCGTGGTTTACCTCTAGTTCTCTCTCCTGCTGGTCCGGTCCATTTTATTTAATACTTATTGCATGATTTTCAGGTTCACAAAAGAAGATCCAACATTCCACTTCCGCTATGACACCGACAATAAGGAAACAGTAGTATCTGGAATGGGTGAACTACATCTGGAGATCTACGCGCAAAGGATGGAAAGAGAATATAACTGTCCCGTTGAGTTGGGAAAACCTAAAGTAGCTTTCAGGTATTTAGTTTATTTTCAAGTATCTTAAGGTACTTCCCTTACAATTTTTGTATATTTTAGAGGTATGCGTATTTGTAAAAAAACACTAAAAGTTATTTAAAACAAATGCTGAAGTCACTGGTAACTTATATTTTAGGAATAGTAAGAAACTATATGTGCCTAACTAAAAATTAAATATTTTTACAAAAAATGTGTATTGTATGTCTATTATCTTTTCTTTTTTATATATAAAATTCTCGTGTCACAATGTTAGTCTCGATACTCCTCCGAAACGGCTTGACCGATTTTGATGAAATTTCGTATGCATATTCAGTGGGTCTGAGAATCGGCCAACATCTATTTTTAATCCCCCTAAATGTTAAGGGTTGTCCACCCCTAAATTTTTTATTTTATTTTATGGACAAAAATTTTTATTTTTATTTTTTTATGATTCAGCATTGAAAAATATACACAACCCTTAATTTTCAACCCTCTCCGATCAACCCCTATTTTTTAAATAAATAATTTATATGGCAAAACAACGTTTGTCGGGTCAGCTAGTAGTATTATAGTATTATAGTATTATAGTATTATATACAATCATATTCCTGATAGTCCTAAGTCATTCCCTATAAATTAATTTCGCAACAAGTTATTTGATTTGCTGTTAAACTTATTATGATATTAAAGAATTTTAGCCGATTCAATTAAATGTTAATGCATAGAAATATAAGTTTGTTGATTGCTTTAAAAAAAAATTCAATGTAGTAAAATTTTGTAAGTGGGGAAACTTTGTAAATTACAAAAATCTTAGTCATACAAAAAATGAAACTTGTAATTATAAAAATAACTTTTGTAATATGAAATCATTCTTGTACATTAGTAATAAGTACATAAAGTAGGGAAAAAAAGACCAGCCCGCTGAGTTTCTTCCGCCGGATCTTCTCATTGTGTGGCCGCGTGCCGACCCGGTAGTAATTCTAAAAAATCAATACAGTGTTTAAAATGTTGTATTATACAATGATATTTTTTTAAATATTTGCACACCATATAATGGTAGAATATGTTGGTAACTTAATGTTTAACAACTTATAACACCCATATACTTGCAAATAAATATTTTCTTTCTTTCTTTCTTTTTTAGTTCATTAATCATGCAGTGTAATTAATAATAATAAATATAATATATTTATTTGCAAGAAATAGGGTTACAAAGATCTTATATCTAGTTTTTTTATTCACCTATTCCACTCTATATTAGCATGCAAATTCATTTACAATTACTTTGAATTACATTTAATTTTTTATGTATAAAAAAAGATATATATTAAGTATGACGTAAGTACATAACACTGGCGAGACTGAAGACTCCATACATCGTTTTCTTTAGTTATAACTTTACAGTTTAATATATACCGTAAGATTTTATATCAACTTCTTAATTTATCCGCATTTAAAATATAAGCTTGGGGAATAATATGTAGATAAAGTTGTTTTTTTTTTTATATCATAAGATAGCAAACAAGCAGATGGGTCTCCTGATGGAAAGAGTCAACCACCGCCTATAGACACCAAAGATGTTAATGGTGCGTTGCTATCTTGTGGCGAGGTGTAACGCCACATGCATAAGTTTACCGGCTACCTTACCCTCCAAACCGGAACACGACAGCGACAAGCACTGACGCTATTGCGGGAGGAATAGGTAAGGCGGTGGTACCTGACCCGGGCGAGACAATGCAGAACTCTACCACCTAGTAGCCACGATGGTAGTGACTCGATAGACAATCGGTCGCCTTTTACGACCTGCCTGGCAGAACGGCAGTTGGCGAATTCTTCAAAGGAGGCCGGGATCAACGCGGCGAAAAAAACCTTTAGGTTATATATATGTATATATATATACATATATATCTAGTCTTTTGTAAGTTACGTGTCACGTTGTTTGTCTGCTATGGATTCCTAATATGTAAGGCAAAACAACGTTTGCCGGGTCAGCTAGTTACTTATAAATATTGCACACTATTTTTTATCGCCTCTGTGGTCTAGTGGTCCAGCGTTGGCGTTGACCACATGAGGTCCTGGATTCGATGCCCGGGTCGGGCACATAAAAAAAGTGTTTTTTCCCTTTTCTGTTAAACACAAAGTTGCCCGGGATTGGAAAGTGCCCGGTTGGCGATAGGCTTGCCACCTATCACATTTGTGGGACCAAGTATCTTCGGCTAATCGTGGGTACACTTGTTGTACCTCTGCCTACCCTTTCGGGGATACGGGCGTGAAGATACATTTTTTAATTAAACTACAGTATTTTAGAAAATTCATATATTTCATATTTGGTAAGAAATTGTTTTGCCTTTCTAAGCTACAAATAGAGCTTTTTTTAGAGTTAAGTGTTGACGTAACCATGAGATGATAACACGTTCTATACTTTGCCACAGGACTTTTAGACAAGGATATCGTGTAAAATAACAAAAAGGGGTTAGCTTTAGACTATTCTTTAGTACAAAAACAGGGAGAATTTTTAGACTATACTATTATAATAAAGATTGAGATATTTACACTTATTAATGTTTTAATGTTAATAAAATTAAAGTTTTCTTCTCGTACATGTATACTAATCTGCGCTTTTGTTCAATGATAATACTTAAAAATTATACAGAAGTCAATCAAAATTTAATATTTTTTTATAATTATTCCTAGTGATACATCTTATTTAATTGATTTAAAAAACGTAGATGATTATTCCAGTGATTTTCACTCCAAAAGACATGCAAAAGATGTTAAAACTGTAAATCGACTGTGTTCTTTAGATGAAAGCCGTTTTCTTTATAAAGATGGTGCCATTTATCTATGCCTATTTATGTATTGCCATTTGTGATTAGATATCAAGATATAATTTGAAGGGCTATAGGTAATAAATGCAATGTTATAATGTGCTACTTGATTGAATAAATATTAAAAAGTCAAGAAATCCAACTGATTACTATAGTATTTCTAAGAAGGAATGATAATAATGTTTGTAATAATTTAATTGATTAACTAAACGCAATAAATTTAACTCTAATCTGTTTTAATGTAATTAAAAAAAAATATGTAAATTTTGTTAAACAATCGCCTCTACGGTCTGGTGGTTTGGTGTCGGAGTTGACCATATGAGGTCCCGGTTTCAATTCCCGGGTCGGGAAATTCAAACATTTCAGTTTTCTGACAAAAACAGCGTCGCCCGGGATTGGAAAAAGTGCCCGTTTGGCGATAGGCTGACCACCTATCACATTGTGGGACTAAGTAAGCGTATTTAGCTAATCGTAGGTGCACTTGTTATACCTCTGTCTACGTCTTCACGGCTACGGGCGTTTAAACGACAGAATAGATAATAGCAAAATAAATTATTAAATAAATTCATATTAAGTTTAAATCATATTCATTAAAACATAGATAATGTATGTATGTAAATGTGTTAATACATAGTAATAGTAGTTAGTCTATTGTCTAAATAAAAATATTAAATAAATTATTATATGTAAAATGTAAAATCACTGACATTGTGAGATCTAATATACAAATAACTTTAAATAAATAAATTAAAAATTTCAAAGTCGAATATAATGTTGAGATAAGATAGTAACCATAATAAACAACTATATAAAAAAAAACGTTTTTACTTAATATATTCTACACTTTCCATTACTGTTAGACACAATTCCTTTACTGTTAGACACAATTAACAATGCCTTGTACTTGAATTTCACTTGACAACATAGCTATATATTTTTAGTATTTTACTCCACCGGTTTCACTTTTAAGGATGTAGTTACATCCTTAAGATGCTTAAAAAGTGAAACCGGTCGAGTAATATACTAAAAATATATATGTTGTGAAGTGAAATTCAAGTACAAGTGCATTGTTAATTGTGTTTTTACTTAATCATGAATTAAATTTGTTATACAA
The DNA here is from genome assembly GCA_036924255.1 of Apodemia mormo. Classification (NCBI taxonomy): domain Eukaryota; kingdom Metazoa; phylum Arthropoda; class Insecta; order Lepidoptera; family Riodinidae; genus Apodemia; species Apodemia mormo. The sequence goes on from JAUPFN010000003.1 coordinate 10,315,447, forward strand.
AAACTATTTGCTTTCAAAAAATTAATTGAGAGATTGAAATTTTTTACTGAGCAGCCAAATTTTTCAGACAATTGTATTGTTTTATATTGGAAATTCTCTTATTTCTTTTGGTATTTTATTAAACACCTTAATACTTATCATATACTTTAATTGAATTTTGAAGTGAAACATAATTACAGTACGAGTAGATGCGAATTGAAACTCGATGAAACCAAAAAGTGACAGTAAAAAAAAACAAATTCATATATCTATAGAATTGAGGCTGCAAGAGAATGAGCTGGAATACATTATACAGTGTTTTAAATTGGTGGTTTTTGTGAGATGTCATGTAGCATTTTATTCTTGTAATTTTTTCCTATATGACTATATCTGATAGCCTGACGGGCTACAACAGCAACATTGCACTCGGACATAGGATTAAGCAGTGTACGTATACTTATATAATGCCTATATATAACCATATCGCCTCTGTGGTCTAGTGGTCCAGCGTTGGAGTTGACCACATGAGGTCTCGGGTTCGATTCCTGGGTCGGGCACTTTAAAAAAAAGTGTTTTTCAGTTTTCTCAGAAACACAAAGTTGCCCGAGATTGGAAAGTGCCCGGTTGGCGATAGGCTTGCACCTATCACATTTGTGAGACTAAGTATCTTCGGCTAATCGTGGATACACTTGTTGTACCTCTGCCTGCCTTTTCGGGGATATGGGCTATGGGGATATGGGGATATCAGATACTTTCTATATAAAACCAAGTTGACCCGAGAGGGTAGTATAGTGATTGTAGTATTTACACGTACTGTTTAATACTTGCTTAGTCTGACCCTTTTACGAGTGTGTGTGTGTGTGTGTGTGTGTTATTGTTGAAAAAAAGTACGGCTATGGTTTATGTATGGTACGTATTGTAAACTAATAGTACGATGTATTTTTAGAGAAACCATGATGTCTCCATGCAGTTTTGACTACCTCCATAAAAAACAGTCCGGTGGCGCTGGTCAATACGCCAGGGTAATGGGAATCATGGAACCTTTACCACCTACGCAAAACACAAGTAGGTATCACTATAATGATATCCTGTTTTATTTCATTTTTGAAGAGTAGCTCGTATTAGGACAATTAGGGGTAATTTAATAACCGGTTGGGAATAATGTGAGTATGGCAATATTTCAGAAATGTTTATTCGGATCAAATAACTATTAAAACGTTGAAAATCCACATAAACACAAAGCATAAGTGTGTTTTCACTTGTTTCGGACGGAACATTTTTGGGTACATTGTGTTAAAATATAACATCAATTCGGTTTGGATTGCAATTTTCTGGGTACACGGTGCTAAAATATTCTATCAATTCATTTCCAAACTTCGAAACTTTTGTATATCCACTTGAACGTCCACGTCGCGCGTTGTCAAATGTCTCCAACGTCCGAACGCAACCGACATTTAGCGCGACTTAAAACCGCGTTACGTTCCTCGGTAAAAACGTTTGTAAAAAGGAAATTTTATGTACGATTTAAAAATAAACAATATCATTCTTTACGTAAGTATATACAGAACGAATTTCAATGATAATATATGCTTTATACTAACATTTTCATACTCAAACCCAATATTAAACTCTGGATATTAGTATTTTCCCCCCATTTGATTGAGGAAATATTTTTTAATTAATTACTTGACTTTTAAAAATAAATTTATATTTAATTATTTAAAACATAATCATTTATTATGATTTAATGATAATATTATAATAATTAGATTTTAAAATCAACCAAAGGAATTTAAAACGTAATTACGGCGACACTCCCCGACATGTTCGCACGAATGACAATAATAAGTATTAATTTAAGAATTTGAAAATAGAGGGAAAAGTCTTATTATTTTGTATTAGATGCCATCTAAATTTCTTTACCTTAATTAAAAACCACAGATAATACAGGAAAGTCATAGATTTTTAATAACATCGCATTTTTCGAATGTTTCTCTACTGGGTACTGCAGTGCCCGGGACGTAAGAGGATATAAAATAATTGGGTACCACAGTGCCCTAGACGTTCAAGTGGCTAAATAGTATTAATATTGATTTTCACACTTAATCAATAATTGTATTCACATAAAATTAATTTTATAACAAATTTGACAATTAATGGCCACAAATAGTACAGTGGTCATAACCCGTACATCTACCCTAATCAATTCAGATGTAGTGGTCAATAAATTGAAAATATTGTAGAAAAAAAAGGTTGGATAGTATTTGTATTAAATAAAAATAATTTGTGTTATAAAAAAATGTATCTTCACGCCCGTATCCCCGAAGGGGTAGGCAGAGGTACAACAATGGCACCTACGATTAGCCGAAGATACTTGGTCCCACAAATGTGATAGGTGGCAAGCCTATCGCCAACCGGGCACTTTCCTATCCCGGGCAACTTTGTGTTTTATCAGAAAACTGAAAAACATTTTTTTTTAAGTGCCCGACCCGGGAAGCGAACCCGGGACCTCATGTCAACGCCAACGCTGGACCACTAGACCACAGAGGCGATTATAAAATGTGGAATAAATAGTTATAATGTGGTTTTAACTTTTATGTGAATGGGACTCCGGCGAGTCTCTATAACAAATATTTTACAATGTAAAAATACATTATATTCGTACATAATATACATTTTTAATTTTGTGACCGCTCTTAGTCTTGAAGTCTAGGTTAGACAGTTCGTTCTGAATAAGTATTACTCTAGATTGATTATGTACCTCAACAACCACACAGCCCTTAGACGCCTAATAACAGGCAAATGGCTCCTGTCAACACATTTGACTTATAGTTCCAGTATAAATGTTCACGCGGAAATACTCAATCAGTGTCGACCAATGAGATTAGTAGAGAGAGTACATCACTATCTTTCACTGTGGCCTTGATTTAGCCAATCACAGCGTTGCAACCCCGCTTCGTCTTATCTCAGCTAGTTGTCAGAATGCATTCAATACGGAAAATCAAATATTAAGTGTCTATGGGCTGTGTGGTCAGTGATGTACCTATTCGATTCGTCGATAAGTTAACCACAGGTTCCTGAGAGGGACTAAATGTTGTTTCTAATCTTGGATGTATGTACTAGTTTTCTGACGTTATATATTTTTTTTTTTATTTTAGTGCTAGAATTTGTAGACGAGACGGTAGGTACGAATGTACCGAAACAATTCGTGCCAGGTGTGGAGCGTGGATTTATAGACACTTGCGAGAAGGGATATCTATCTGGACACAAGATTTCTGGCGTCAAGTTTAGGCTACAAGACGGTGCTCACCATATAGTGGACTCCAGTGAACTCGCCTTCTTTCTAGCTGCCAAAGGAGCTGTCAAAGAAGGTAAATATTATTTTAGGTATATATTATATTTATTATTATGAAAATATACAGAAAGAATTTATTAAATACATTTGCTTTAAAACAAAACTTACTTATTCCTCGTGTTACTACTTATATCTATGTAAAAAATTCCACATTCTCCCTCTTAAGGTTAGACGTGAAATAGCGGATGTAATTTACCTTTCAAAGATAACTACAAATGTGGTTTATTGTCCCGAACTTTTATCTCAAATATCCATTATAGTTCCATAAAAGTCTTTCCGCAACTACCCTATTGTTTACTTACCTTTAGTCTCCACAAACTATAAACAAAATACATTTATATATCGAACTGGCAGCAAGTTCAACGCACTCCTAAGTAAATTTAATCTGGACTTGTTTAACACTAGCTTTGCGACTATAAGAAACTTAATTAGTAACTCATTCTTTAAGAACACCTAGTTTTGTAATTTAATAGTAAGAGATTCCTTGTCACTACTAGTGGGGAATTTGTTCAGCCTTCTGATGTTAGTTTAAGTTTTAATTATATTTTTCTTGTGCTGTTTCTTGTTTTGATTCCTCCTAAATAATAAATAAATAAAATAAATAACTAAAAACATTTAGTAAAAATTTATTACAACATCATAACTTTTTTTTACTGACGATAGGAAAGCGCTTGACTAGAATCTCGTCTGATGGTAAGCTAAGATGTGGCCTAAGACGGAACGCGCTTCCCTAGAAGGTACCTGTTCAAAAAAAAAAACTGGAAAAATATAACATAAATAAATAACTGAAAAATACTTCGTTTCTTTCGAAAATAATATTTATGCAAGTTCATGGGGCTGGCAGCAGGGTGCAGGAGGTGTACTTGCACCCCTTGCATGTGGCATTAGACCTCGCCACAAGATAGCAACGCACCATTAACATCTTTGGTGTCTATAGGCGATGGTTGACTCTTTCCATCAGGAGACCCATCTGCTTGTTTGTTATCTTATAATATAAAAAAAGAGTGTATCATCCTGAAACATTCAGGACAGGATGCAATATTCTAATTATTACGAGTGAATGTATCTATATTAATATTATAAATGCGAAAGTTTGGATGTCTGGATGGATGTTTGGATAGATGTTTGGATGGATGTTTGTTACTCAATCACACAAAAACTACTGAACGGATTTAAATGAAATTTGGTACACAGGTAGATAATGACCTGGAATAGCACATAGGCTAACTTTTATCCCGAAAAAATTAGGTGATCCCGCGGGATTTGCCAAAAACTCTTATAATGCAGCGGGCTGCACGCTGCAGCTAGTGAGTATATATGTGCTATTGGCGTGAGAATTATTGGAGCCACTTCCATTTTTTATAGCACATAAAAGCCAACAAATACATGATGGTATTTCTAATACCATGGGACAAACGTCGTTTATTTTAGGCGCGATTCGAGACAGTTAAATGCAGTGCTGTAGATATGCATAAGTTCATCTTTAGCGATAAATATTGTCCTTATTAAGGCAGATTAGGCAGAAATCAGTAAAACAGAAACGTTGAAGTATATTTTAAAATAACATCGATACTTTTGATCAAACTTCTCAGTGATTAAATCCATATCTAAGTATCGAGGCCATATTCACAGAGAATTTTTGATGGCTCAACGACAATACATCATCGTTCAAAATTTAAAATAATCAGGAATAAAAACTCCAGAAAACACCAAAAATATTTAAGCAGGATATTTAAAATATTAATCTTTAAATATCTTTGCGGCAAATTGTGTCTCGAGATAGTTTGAGAGCCTTTTCGGCGTGGTCAATGTATGCATTTGAATAAATTGTTTTGTTGTCCCATAGTCCGCTTAATTTGAGACCACGATTTTAGACTTAAATATTGGCTTGTTAGTCGTTAGTATTATTGTCTGTTCGATCTAATGTGGGTAGCCTTTTCAAGGGTATTGATATAACTAACACGACTGTTTTCTACCAGTATTTGAAGACGGTGCATGGCAAATCTTAGAACCTATAATGTTTGTGGAAGTGACCACTCCGGACGAATTTCATGGTACTGTGGTCGGACAACTTAACAAAAGAGGCGGTATTGTTACCGGTACTGAAGGCTCTGAGGGATGGGCCACCATCTACGCTGAAGTTCCACTGAATAACATGTTCGGATATGCCGGAGAGTTGAGGTAAATAATATATAACTTGCTTTGTTCCACAGCTTGCTTCTCGCTTAAAAGAGTTTCGGGAATTCTACAGGAGTAACGTATTTATTCTGGATCAAAAGTAAACAAATTACCTGTAAGCCACGAAATTCGTGCGAATCTTTTCAGTCATAGAGGCTCGACAAATAGGTCAATGACATTATCAAATATATATATATATATATATATATATATATATATATATATATATATATATATTTATTAAAAATAAGAAAAATATCGTAGTTTAAAAAAATTATGTATCAACAATATCCATAAAATAATGACACAAATGTGTTTGTATTAAGTTACCAAATAATACCTTTGACGATCGGACAGGGTTTTCTTTACACACTGTATAGAGAAATAATTTTATTTATAGAATATGTAGTAAATCGAAAGTAACATTCCTATTACTTTCGATAAAATAAGGAATAAAATGAAATTTGCCAATAACGGTAACCTTAATACTACTTGACGACGACCATCCGATGTCCTCGATAAGAATAACGTCAAGGAATATTTTACCGCGCTAAAATAGCGATTCATAAGATAGCAAACAAGCAGATGGGTCTCTTGATGGAAAGAGTCAACCGTCGCATATAGACCACAGATGTTAATGGTGCTTTGCTATCTTGTGGCGAGTTCTAACATGCATAAGTTTATCGGAGTTTTACTGTGTAGTGCTGACATCGAAAGTCTCTTGTGAGACCTGACCTTCCCTGAAACCTAACTTTTAATTTTTGAAGTTATACTTCTTTAGGCGCGTTATGAAAAAATGAGAGTAAAATTTTAATATGCGCGCGCATCACCGTAAAGCTAAAACAGGCTGAAGTTTTCCGCTAAATCACTTGACTATCCTATTCCACTCCTTTTATTATTTTATTGTTATGAATTATTTGTTTGCAATTAAAATCTATTTTTAAATGACGCCAGAGAAGTATAACTTCTGATGCGCGTACATAAATACACGCACCCATTTTTGTGGAATAGGTTAGCTGAAAACCAAGCGGCTTTTCTAATGGTAAAGACAATCTGTCTATGGACAATATAATTAGTAATTATGCACTGCTGTCCAAATGACTGAATTGCAAAGTTTGTCATCACCGCATTTGCCTTTTCTTACCGCAATAGCGTCAATGCTTGTCATTGTCGTGTTACAGTTTGGAGGGTAAGGTAGCCGTTAGACTTATGCACGTGGCATTGTCATGCAGCCACAGTGATAGCAACACAGCATTAATCAGGCTTGTTTAATCTCTAATAATATATGAAAAAAAAATCGGTTGTCTGTAAAGTTGGTTTACAGACGATAGTTGAACGTGACAACGTCTTAAGAAAATACTAATGGAATGGTAGCATTTACGGAACGCCTCAGAGCGAAGTAACGCCGCATGAGTCATGTTTTTTTCGTGCGTGCAGCCAGCTCTATCGAATTATAAGACATTGTCACGTCAAAAAAGTTTATCGGCCAACATCCTCCAAGCCTAAATGCTCCAATGATGATCATTTATCTTAGCGTATATTCAGTGTGTAAAATATATTTTATAGATCCATGACCCAAGGCAAAGGAGAGTTCAGTATGGAATACAGCAGATACTCGCCATGCCTGCCAGATGTCCAAGAACAGTTAATAAGAAAATACCAAGAAGAAATGGGCTTATTACCAGATCAGAAAAAGAAGAAGAATTGACAGTAGCGCCGCCTAGACTATAATTATTAGTGTATTTATTAATTTATTTTAAGAATAGTAATAAATGTTTATATTAATACACAATTATAAAATTGTTTTGTAATTCCTTATATTTCTTTTATATTATAGGGGAAAAACAAGCAAATGGCTCTTCTAATGGAAAGAAAAAGCGTTGCCTATAGACACCAAAGATGTTAATGGTGCGTTAATAAGTGACATGAATAAGTTCCGTTTTGAAGGGTAAAGATACTTTACCCTTCAAATCGGAACATGACAATAGAAAGTACTGATGCTATTGTGGCAGGAATAGGTAAGACGGTGATATGAGACCTGCGCGAGACGTTGCGTTTCGAACTCTGCCATATACTAATATTCAGGTTTAATAAATATTGGTGTAAAAATTAGAACAGTCATACTTTCATGCTTCGAATATGTAGAAAGAATGGCAGATAAAATATTGAGAAACGAAATGTAAGATGCAATTAGACTGATGTAGATATGCACCGGGAGAAACCAAGACTATGACATATCATGATTAAATCAGTCAGGTGTTGTCAAGTCTCTGAAATCGGCGTGTTTATATGAAAAAAGTTGTGTACGTGGAGTAACTTGTTTTGTTGCTTGTTCGGCACTCGGCTCTCCCTGCCTAATCCGGTAGGGATTTGGCGTGAACATGCATCTGTGTGTATTCAATATGATTGCTTTCCCCAGTGGCGTGCACAGGATTATGAGACTGGGTATGCGGCGGAGTACTCTTATATAGATTTTCTTATATAGATTTTTAGCGTAGCCTCAGCCACGCGAAGGATCTCTAAGCCAACAGAACATGTCTTCCCAAGTAGCACGTTAAGCTGTATATAGGCTGCATTTAGGTTCATTTTTAAACTGTGTAAAAGCTGTATACGAAGTCGTACAAAGGCTGTAGAAGCGCTTCTTCAGCCGATATAACACCAAAAAGGGCCCCAAGTTATACAGCTTATTGCGTTATGTAGGCTGCACAATAGCTATACAAGCTGTTATAAACTGTACAATGGCTGTTATTTGGTGTATAAAGAAACTATAACACTAAGGATACTCTCTTGTAACTGTCTTGTACAGCTAAGAGTTAAATAGGCTGCACAATAGCTGTACAAGCTGGTATAGGCTGTACAAAGGCTGTTATTCGGTGTATAAAGAAACTATAATACTTAAGATACTCTCTTGTGCAGCTAAATGTTCTTAATAGGTGTTTGAAAATGAGTTACTTTTTAAGTAACTAATCTGTTTTTGATATTGTATAACATTATATCTGCAGACGCCATAATTAAAAATATATTAATAAACGATAAATTCTTGGACTTGGAGCAGTATTCAAAGGTGTATTCAAAGTGCAAATTCTAAATGACTGTGAAGTCGTGTATGTTTTTCCTCAAAATATTCACGCGCCAACGAAATAATCAAGATAACATAAATAAAATCATTGCGAAATACGGTAAGTGTTTGTGTTTAAGGTTAGAATATACAAGTATTTATGGTACAATATTGTATATAAAGGCATAATGATCATAATATAAGTTGCTTGTCAAGATATAGCTTTAGCTATTGCTAAATATATCTTTTATTTAACAATATATTTCTTTAATGTTGTTTTTAATACACAATAATGGCGGCGTTTTGTTATACAGCCTAAAGTGTATTTGGAGGGTGATATACTGCAAATAGCTGTACTGAATCTCTTTTTTGTTCTATTATACGGCTATTGGCTTTTAATTACCGTCCAAATACACTTTAGGCTGTACTAAGTCCCTATATAAATCTATTGTACAGTAATTGGCTTTTAATCACTTAACTTATGTTTAGAGATGCGTACAAAAATTGAAGAACCCTAAATACAAAACATATGTTTGTCACTTGATTTCGCTATTGTGTTGTATTGATGTCGGTCGTTTGACTTTACAACTAAACCAACTTATTGTTAACTATAACTTATGGGACATGTATTTCAATCATGTTTTACTTTATTTTTCAGGGAAATATGCCTTATAAAATAATAAAAACAATTGAGAGAAGCCAAAACCGTATTTGTATCGTACCCAGTTTGTGGGAGGATAAAGGTAAATTATAATGACCAAGAAAACAACTTGATATAACTAAGTTGATCAAGAACGAAAAATCAAGCCCTTTAAATATTGGTCTATCACAAAAATATTTTTAAGAAGAATACGTTATTTCGTGCTTATGATTTTATATTATTAGTTCTGCAAAGAGAAACACATACTCTCTTGCCTGTAATTGTACAGTACCCGGCGATAAATATTGCACATCGACCTTTGGAAAGAGACAATCGGCTAATTTCAGCTTCGTAGAGCGTTATCTCTGTCGCACAAAATACAAACAGTCCGGTACCTATTAGGAGCTGTTAAAACAAGTATGATTTGCTTCTTTAATATTTTTATTCTTTGTATAAAATACACTAATTTTTCTATAAGTGATGGCTTTAGGTTGGGGTAAAATAAATTAAAAAAACATGTTCACATTATATTTACGTATTTAATTATTTTGGAACATTACAGCTTTAGTGTACATAATAAACACCATTATACCTATTGCTAAAATGAGACATTGCAATAAAAATAATAATAATTCTAATTCTCAATTACTTCCATTTCACTATCTGTGCTCTCAAAGAGGTCAATATCACTGCCACTATCAGCCGTATTTATCACTAATCTATCAGTGTAATTGTCTAAACTGTGTTGAATGCTTCTATATTCATTCTCACATTTGATTGCATGATCGCAAACCTTTTTCCACTCTTCAGCGCCGATCATGTTTACTTTTTCAGTCAATAATGTTTTTACTGTAGTTAAGTTCATACCCACATTTCTAGAGGCTACATAGCCTTTCAGTTGAGACCATATATTTTCAATTGGATTAAAATCCGGATGATATGGTGGCAATCGCAACACAGTGTGCCCATGTTCGGCAAGTACTTTGTCCACAGAAAACTCTGTATACCTCTCCTTGTGCTGACATATAATAGCGTAAATCTGGGTTTTTGTTAATTTTGGATCAACTGGAATTTCGTGTCTGTTTAACCAGTTGATCATTTCCCGTTTAATGGTGTTTGAGTTGGGGGGTCTCTCAATATATTTGTTGTGATAGGGTGCGTTGTCGATAACTAGAACAGAATCACTGGGTATATTTGGGATTAATTGGTTAACCAGCCATTTCTCATAGTTATCGTTATTCATTTCATTGTGATAGTCACCTGTAGTGTCCGTGGATTTATACGTTAAAAAAGCACCGGGTACAAAGCTTTTTCATTTCCCGCATGAACTATTATCAAACGTTGACCTTTTGAAATTGGCTTTTTTACTCCTTTTTTCTTATCGTCACTCCAAGATTTCCCTTTAGTGTGGGATGCATGTATATATGACTCATCCATGTAGACGATATTTTTTCCTGTTTCGCGAAATTTGCGTATTTTATCAAGGTATTCCATTCGTTTGAGACTAACGTCGTGCTTTTCCATTAGAATTTTTCGATTATCTTCCATTTTAGTGAACTGAAATCCCATGTCATGAAGTATTTTTCTCAACGTTTTTTCAGACCCATTGTAATTAATAGCTTCAGATAATTTAGCTTTTAATGATTTTATTGTTGGCAGTTTATTAAATCGTAAGTGAAAATCATACACCATTCTTCGAACAACATCGTAATCAAAATCGTCCATATCCAAACGAAATTGCTTTTTTGGTCTCCCTTTTTTTGGAGTGCTGAACTTAATTCCAGTCGAATGTGTTTCAGTACTGACTTCGTTTAATATATTGTTCAAAGTTCTTCTTGAAATTCCAGTGGCATTTGCAACTCGCTCTTGAATCTTCTTAAAATAACAACTTACATTTTCATCTACTTTTTTTTTAAATCTATCAGCTTCGGTTACAAAGTATTTATAAACATTGTAGATAATTTCACGTGACTGATCTCGTAAAGGTTTCCCTCTTTTTCCGAAAGATGCCATATTACAACTTTAAATTATTTAAATTTGTGGGTGTTATCAACTCTAAATATATATTTTTGATCGGGATGCGACCGCACTCTATCGTACTTGAACAACGACTGACTAAACGTCACATAGGTAGTGTGGGACTGAGATAACGCTCTACGCAGCCGAAATTATCCGACTGTCTCTTTTCAAAGTTCGATGTGCAATATTTATCGCCGGGTACTGTATCTAAGTATATAATATTTTTAAAACGATTGTAAGTATACATATATACAGGGGGTTGCAAAAGTGGTACAGTAAGCCGAAAGGGGGTGGCTCAGGGGGTCATTCTTAACAACTTTTGTTTAACGACTTTTGGAAATTTGCGAAAAAAATATTGATTCTCCATAGAAACTTTGTTGGTCACGTGACTTTTCACAATGGAAAAACAAAATTGTTTTTCGGGAATTTTCACAAATCGTTGAACAAAAGTTGTTCAAAATGACCCTCTGAATCACCCCCTTTCGACTTACTATACCGCTTTTGTAAAACTCCGTATAGTAGCAAGTTAAAAATAAAAAAATACATATTTTCTCAGTGTAATGATTTTTATTTCTCTTTTTAACTCTTTTTTTATATATTCTTTGAAGAATAGACCAATTGTCTTTCTGCCAGGCAGGTCGTAAAAGACAACCGATGGGCTATGCGAGTCACTTCCATCGTGGTTACTAAGTGATAGAGCTCTGCATTGGCTCGAACGGGTCTGGTACCACCGCCTTATCTATTCCGGCTGCAAAGCATCAGTGCTAGTCACTGTCATGTTCCGGTTTGGAGGGTAAGGTGGCCGGTAAACTTATGCATTGGGCATTAGACCTTGCCACAAGAGAGCAACGCACCATTAACATTTTTGCTGTCTGTAGGCGATGGTTGATTCTTTTCATCAGGAGACCGATCTGCTTGTTTGCTATCTTATGACATTAAAAAAAATCAGTTATTGTAAATTACCAACCAAGTAACCTTAATGAAGAAGATAAGCCTAAAAAATAATAAATCAGATAACCTACAATCACTTTTTAATGTTTTTTTTACGGAACCCTTTTCCTTGAACATTAATAAAAATGACGATTGTGGGTTTACCTGAATTAGTAATTTTTCAGCTTTATCTTCATCACGATTACTTGGTTGGTAATTTATAATATTTAAATATTCCTTTTCAATATTCCTCTTGATTTTTTCCACATGATATCAACTATGCAGATATAAAAACAGCAAACAACAATTTTCTCAGTAATACAGCCTTGAGCTGTACTATAGCTGTATATGCAGATTTTTTAACACCATTGGCTGCATAACAGTCTACAATTACGCCATAAATATTAGCTGTAGAACGGTGATTGCATGTCCCATTTTACAGAAACAAGCGTTGAGTGATACTATAATAACACTTAAAGCTGTAATAAATTCCCGTGCTAAACAAAATACAGCTAATGTACAGCTTTAAGGATTAAAATCAGCCTAATGAGTTACAAATTGCTTAAAGCTGTACAGTAGTGTATTAATATTCAGATATAACGCCTAAAGCTTACGCGGAACTCTAAGAAAGGCCTTGTACAGCATTAGGCTGTATAAAAACTCATAAAGGTCTCTTATACCGATAAAAGCATCTTTTTACACCATTGTACGGCTGCAATAGAACTTTAAGTTCTATATGAGCTGTTTTATGGATATTAAACATGCTTGATTGCTGCTTGGGTTAGATGTACTACTATTTATCTACATCTTCTACGGTAACGCAGAAAAAACAACGGTCGGTCGTCGCTAACTAAAATATAACAGGTAACTACTTTCCATGTTCAAGGTTCCTGTTATTTAAAATAGGTACTATTTCCCGATGTAAATATTTCGGCCACCTCAAATATCTTAAGCAAGTGAGTGATTGTTACAATACACGTCCCTTGCAAGATATCCGATGTGGCCTTTGAAAGGCCGATTTTCATGTGATTCGCAAAATATATAAATACACTTAATATTTCTGTATGGTCATGCTTCTTTGCCGCGGAATGGAAATGATTTAAATCTGAATATCCAGAATCAGTCCACACTGTAATAGAATTACTAAACAATATGCAAGGAAAACAAAATAATTTAATCGTATGAAGACAACCACACAGCCAGTCATACGTTTCATAACTTTTAACATGAAACGTGCGAGTTACATTTCCTTTTTGCTGGTTTAATTGTAATAACTCGGGTATACAGCTACCTTTAGATACGATTAGAATCTTTTCACTGAATGACAATTGTGAGAACTTGTTACTTTTAATTTTTAGTAAGCACACATTATCAAAACATACCTCACAATCAAATAACATTTTAAAAAATCAAGACACGCGCTAGATTAAACAAATCACTAATTATTTTAGATATATATATATATAACTGTTTACTTTATTTACTGTTTATTTAATTTAATTTACTCACTTTCAAATGTTAAAATAATAATATCATTAATATATATTTTAAGAAAACATATATATATATATATATATATATATATATATATATATATATATATATATATATATATATATATATATATATATATATATATATATATATATATATATATATATATATATACTACAATATACACATACAGTACCCGGCGATAAATATTGCACATCGAACTTTGGAAAGAGACAGTCGGATAATTTCGGCTGCGTAGAGCGTTATCTCAGTCCCACACTACCTATGTGACGTTTAGTCAGTCGTTGTTTAAGTACGATAGAGTGCGGTCGCGTCCCGATCAAAATAATTATTTAGAGTTGATAACACCCACAAATTTAAATAATTTAAAGTTGTAATATGGCATCTTTCGGAAAAAGAGGGAAACCTTTACGAGGTCAGTCACGTGAAATTATCTACAATGTTTATAAATACTTTGTAACCGAAGCTGATAGATTTAAAAAAAAAGTAGATGAAAATGTAAGTTGTTATTTTAAGAAGATTCAAGAGCGAGTTGCAAATGCCACTGGAATTTCAAGAAGAACTTTGAACAATATATTAAACGAAGTCAGTACTGAAACACATTCGACTGGAATTAAGTTCAGCATTCCAAAAAAAGGGAGACCAAAAAAGAAATTTCGTTTGGATATGGACGATTTTGATTACGATGTTGTTCGAAGAATGGTGTATGATTTTCACTTACGATTTAATGAACTGCCAACAATAAAATCATTAAAAGCTAAATTATCTGAAGCTATTAATTACAATGGGTCTGAAAAAACGTTGAGAAAAATACTTCATGACATGGGATTTCAGTTCACTAAAATGGAAGATAATCGAAAAATTCTAATGGAAAAGCACGACGTTAGTCTCAAACGAATGGAATACCTTGATAAAATACGCAAATTTCGCGAAACAGGAAAAAATATCGTCTACATGGATGAGTCATATATACATGCATCCCACACTAAAGGGAAATCTTGGAGTGACGATAAGAAAAAAGGAGTAAAAAAGCCAATTTCAAAAGGTCAACGTTTGATAATAGTTCATGCGGGAAATGAAAAAGCTTTGTACCCGGTGCTTTTTTAACGTATAAATCCACGGACACTACAGGTGACTATCACAATGAAATGAATAACGATAACTATGAGAAATGGCTGGTTAACCAATTAATCCCAAATATACCCAGTGATTCTGTTCTAGTTATCGACAACGCACCCTATCACAACAAATATATTGAGAGACCCCCCAACTCAAACACCATTAAACGGGAAATGATCAACTGGTTAAACAGACACGAAATTCCAGTTGATCCAAAATTAACAAAAACCCAGATTTACGCTATTATATGTCAGCACAAGGAGAGGTATACAGAGTTTTCTGTGGACAAAGTACTTGCCGAACATGGGCACACTGTTGCGATTGCCACCATATCATCCGGATTTTAATCCAATTGAAAATATATGGTCTCAACTGAAAGGCTATGTAGCCTCTAGAAATGTGGGTATGAACTTAACTACAGTAAAAACATTATTGACTGAAAAAGTAAACATGATCGGCGCTGAAGAGTGGAAAAAGGTTTGCGATCATGCAATCAAATGTGAGAATGAATATAGAAGCATTCAACACAGTTTAGACAATTACACTGATAGATTAGTGATAAATACGGCTGATAGTGGCAGTGATATTGACCTCTTTGAGAGCACAGATAGTGAAATGGAAGTAATTGAGAATTAGAATTATTATTATTTTTATTGCAATGTCTCATTTTAGCAATAGGTATAATGGTGTTTATTATGTACACTAAAGCTGTAATGTTCCAAAATAATTAAATACGTAAATATAATGTGAACATGTTTTTTTAATTTATTTTACCCCAACCTAAAGCCATCACTTATAGAAAAATTAGTGTATTTTATACAAAGAATAAAAATATTAAAGAAGCAAATCATACTTGTTTTAACAGCTTCTAATAGGTACCGGACTGTTTGTATTTTGTGCGACAGAGATAACGCTCTACGAAGCCGAAATTAGCCGATTGTCTCTTTCCAAAGGTCGATGTGCAATATTTATCGCCGGGTACTGTACTACAATAATACACAATGCATATCACGTATCACATAAAAATGGCTTCACTTTTTAAAACATTTCAACAAATAAAACCTTACTAAACAAAAATGCATAATGTGAACATACTGTTTGTCAATAATGTTTCGTCTATTATCTTTACCCGGATTATAGAACAAGCTCGCAGGAGTTGCTATAAAAAATAGCATGATTGTGTGAGTGAGCCAATACGTGCGGATAGGTAATTATGTCTCGCACACATTTACAATGTGAGGCAGAATCTTGGCGACAGGACTCTGCGTTCAATGTTATTTATCGTTTAATAAACGCCTGGCAAACATAATGTTTGAGTGCTGTGCTTGCAAATAGGTGCTATTTAAAAATATTAGGCGTTTTTAAGTTATTATATTTTGTTTATTCATTTATTTATAATTAATCATCTAAAACGTATGAACGTTTTATTAAAATATAGGTAAAGCAGTGCCTTTTTGCCTCTATACAGTGCACACCCCTGGCTTTCCCGTTAACATTTGTCGGTTGTTAGAGATAACTACAAAAAAAACTGTGTTCATTATATTTTGACATAAATTATAATGAGAAAATTTAAAGCGGTTAAAAGTATTAGGTTATTCGTACCACTCAAGTAGAGTCGAAAGAAGCACGAAAGAGATCTTTGTTTGTGTTGTGAGTGGTGCTTCATAAGCCGAGAACCAAAGAGGATACAATCACTACGTTTTAACGAGAATGGATTGAGCTAAGTGATGCTTATTTCATATAGACCACGTTAAAGTGTATGACGTATACCTATAGATGACGTAATAATATTTTATTTACAGCACCATTAAATATTTCCAACAGTATAATAGCAGTGTGTGTGTGTGTGTGTGTGTGTGTGTGTTTTCAATTTTCTAATAAAAACAAAGTTGCCCAGGATTGGATAAGTGCCCGGTTGGCTTGCCACTTATCACAATGTAAGACTAGGTATCCGGCTGATTATGGGTGCACAGTTATATCTCTTCCTACTTTCGGGGAAACTGGCGTGAAGATACAACAACAGCTGGTACATATAAAATAAAACACGCGTTGATACATTTATAAAAAATCATTTATTCATAACACTCCACAAAGATCTCCAAAACAATACAAATATGTATATAACAAACTATTCCGACGATTACAATTATAATTGATGTTTTTAATACACATTTTAATACACAAAATTACGAAATATCCTAAGTTAGGCTTGAAGGTGCTAATTATTACTATTTTATTTGGCGAGTTAAAATGTTTACTACTAATTATATACACCATACAAATACTCTTACAGGAAATTTAAAGAAAATATTAATTCAAAAAATACCAATTTGGAATAATAATTAAAATCCTATTTTTTACAGCTATATTTTAATCAGAACAATTTTTAAATTTATGAAATAGATGAATCTGCAGTCCGCCTCTAAATTTCTTCACTTTTTCAAGGTTCACATGTTCGCCATTTGATTATAAAGGTAAATAAAGTTTAGACCTAATAACGCATAATTATGACTTATAATTGGAAAAAAGTATTGAGTAATTAATCGGATAGCTGATCCTTATTGTACGATAGCTGACATGATGAAAAAATTCGTAACATTTTAAAAGAAAATATATTGAAATAACATCACGACTCAGCAAAATGTCATTATTGAGTCGGTATGGTAAATAGTATACCACAAATATTCTTTGCCCTTGTTGAATCAAGTCGACAGGTGTGTTTGGGTATAAAACTCTGTTTTATCGACAGATTTCATTTGCGTGGGAAAAACAATAAAAATGTTGCGTTCGCCATTTTTAGTGTTTTTAAGGCTAAATTCATACTAAAGGTAGAAAAAGACGACATCACCTTGTATAGCAGCAAGCGACGACGCGCAAGACTTGCAAGTTGTATAATTTAGGTATAATTTAGGTAGATACAGCGCTAAAACGTAGTGATTATACCTATTATACTCTGCACGTGCCAGATGGCAAGAGGCGATAAATTGTCAATATCAAGAAATAACCACAGACCACATGAATACTAATAGGCACGCCAGTGGGAAGGAAGCGTGTCGCCGCGCACATGAGCAAACGCTCCTATCACTGTTAAAAATTTCATACATTTGTAGTTATATTATGTCGTGAAAAAATAGAATAAAACCATATTGTACGATTTCATCGTACCGAATGAGATAACAAGGTTTAAAAATTATGAAATATTTTATTTCATTGGTAAATGGTAAGTAGTATAAATCTGTATTTCTGTGTGTAAATGCAAGCTACACTGACAAACTAAGATATTGTCTTGAAAGGCGTATCCATTTAATCTGCGGTTATAACTTATGTATATAAAGATATAGTATACACAGGTTCACTGGTAAAATACTGTAGGTATTAAAAAAATTGTTTTTCTTCTCGGAACCAGGCTCAAAATTTTCGTTTAGATGCCAAAAGAAGCCTCTGACAATATGAGTCCTTAATGTTAATACTAAGGTAGAGCGCATCGCACTTTTTGATTTTCCATATAAAAACCACTTCTGATTTTTGTAACTAATGAACCATAAACTTCTCTGTAATTTTCATCAAATATTTTTGTAGCAAATTGAACGCTCTACAAAAAAGTTCAAATATCATTTTTCGAAGAATCATTTCATTCAAAAGTTATTCGAGGTCAAAGTTAAATTTAGCCGTTTTCTTCCGATGTAAAGAAAATGGATAAATTGATATTAAAGTCAACTTTGACCTTGAATATCTTTTAAATGAGATGATTTTTCGAAAAATGATATTTAGAATTTTTTTGTAAAGCGTTCAATTTTCTACAAAAATATTAGATGGAAATTGCAGGGTGTGGCGCCGCTGGTTGGTAGCGCTGAAGAGTCATAGGATGGAACCAGCGGGCCAGCTGCTTGTCAGGTGACGTCATTATTGTGGAGGTCGATGACGTCACACAAAGACAAGGACGGGGAAAAGGAAGATCTTCCCAGCCAGGCAAGGTGTACTGCCTGGGGACCGAAGTCCATTTGAGAAACGTTGAAACTTGTATATAGTGTTACAAGATAAATAATTGTAATATCGCGATTCAGGATTTTATTTTGAATTTCATTTTTTCCATTTGTTATTGATTTTTGTCCATTTTTTATTATTTTTTCTTGTAGCATTTGTGATTGTTTTGAGCCGCTACAAGGGCAATTTATGGTTCATTAGATTCAAAAATCAGAAGTGTTCGGAAGAAGGAAAATCGAAAAGTACGATGCGCTCTACCATAATATTAATATTAAGAGCTCATGTTTTCAGAGGCCTATTATGCCGTCTAAACAAAATTTTTGAGCCTGGTTCCGAGAAGAAAAAATTTTTTGATTTTTTTTCAGTGCTCAATTTTGATACCGAATATATAATAGCTGCTTAAGTTTTGATTTAATTGTCAAATAAAAAATTAACTGTTTACTAACAGAGATTTGCCGAACTCGTGACTAGACTCGTTGGCGGGCCGTTATCGCCTGCGAGGTGGTAATAGTTTTTGAATATTACTACTCCAATTTCGTTGGGGTTTATTATGTAGTCAAGGCAGGGTTCGGCAACCTGCGGCTCGTGAGCCACATGGGGCTCTTTGGATGTGAAGCTGAGGCTCTTTAGTTCCATAACAAAACATTTAGAACTCGTTGTGAATGGATTAACTAAGATTATTCACCATTTCTTCTCTTAGCCAATTGTTTCACCCTCATATGCCCTCTTCTCCCGAATGACGCACTCGTCGGATGTTTCTTACTGTTTATTGTTGGCAAGAAAATTTTTGTGGCTCTTTAAAAACTTTGAAATTTTGTAATTTTTGGCTCTTCCGACTCAAAAGGTTGCCGAACCCTGAGTTAAGCAATATTTTCTTTTTATTTATACCTTCATATACTTTTCAATGTATAGTCTTTTATCACTCAACACGTATAAATAATAGAATTTTGATCGCTATCAAACAGTAAACAAAAGCACCTAGCTTCGTACTGGTATGTGCGGTAAAAACACGTCTCTTCTTATGTGAAAGTGTCGACTAAAGTGCGCTGAATATCAATAATCTTGATCTACTCTAATCAAGGGCTAGGGCCGTTTTTGTGTTTTTAAATGCAAGAACATGTTTTATGTTTGTCAGAAAAAAAGATGGCTTCAAAATCCAATAGCCGATGGCGATAGCGCTTTTGACTCCGCACCAGTCGCGAGCAGCTATAATAGCTGAAGCACAGCCGCCTTTTTAGCCGACCAATTGATTACTAGCATTTTAATAGCGAAAAATTTTAATAGAGTTTGGAATGCTATGCCATATGCATTACAAGTACCTACTCGCTGCGCGCCGTTCTTTAATTTAGCCTATCAAAATTTTTTTAACTGTATGTCGCTGTAATTTACGTTGTGGTATTTTATTATTATGCTAATATTGAGGGCAATTATTCTAAAAACACAAACTAATAGGAAAATCACTATTACACAATCATTTACTTTATATTCTAAGCTGAAAAATTAATAGAATTGAGATACGATTATTCTAAAAAAAATATATTAACAGGAAAATTATCAAATGAGAAGACGCATCCTTTTTTGATTGTAAAAGTTTTGAGATATTAAGAAAAAGAGTGACCCTGCCTACTGCCTATTGCCCGCGCGTTCAAAAAATTAAGTTATATATCGTGTTATAAACGCAATATTTTGTAATGTTAAAAAACTCTTCTACCAAGGTAAAATTAAAGTGATTAGAAAAATTTGCAGGCTATAAGCGGGGACATATGCAAAGATAAATAGCAAAAATTGAGAGGGATAAACAGCGAATTCACTAATTGTGAAAATTATATAACGTTTATTTACAATAGGTAGGTATATCATAAGCATTCAGAAGTAAACCACATTCGAGTTTGATAAAAAACAGTTGACGATACGACACTCGAAGTATACATATATACAGACTGACTGGTAAGTTACCTTCAATATTTAAGGACGTGATAGTTGGCGGTCATATATGTTGAGAAAAAATAACATTAAAAATAAATATTAAAATACTTCTTAGTAATCTTAGTAAACAGTACACCGAGAATCCTATATTTATTTACGCCATACTTGGACACCGCGTAGACGCATGTGTCGCGTAGCGCGCTATCAACACAGAATAGCGGGGGGTGGCGGCGGCGTATCCTTGATTTCGACTAGCGCGTACTAGAGAGTATAATATCCACATTTAATTTATTTTTACAGAAATATTGGTCAAAAATTAAGTTCCTAATTTTATTATTTCATTTTAACGAGAATCGAGTACCGAGTACTCTCCAGAAGTATCGAAGGTAACTCACAACATAGCAATATAGGAAATATAGGAATAGGATATATAGGAAAATAACGCAACAAAGCAATGCATGTTGCATTGCTGTGTTGTGTTATTATATTATTATGTTATAAGGTACAAGGACAAAAGTTAAAAAGCGAACTCGCTAATTGTTAAAATTACATAATATTAGTATTCAGAAGTAAACCACATTCGAGTTTGATAAAAAACAGTTGACCATACGACACTCGAAGTATACATACATACATATATAACACAACAAAGCAATGCATATTGCATTGCCATGTTGTGTTATTATATTATTGTGTTATAAGGTACAAGAATAAAAGTTAAAAAGGGAGAAAGGAAATCAAATGTTCATTTTTTTTCAAATTTTAAAAATGAACTAAGTATTGAATGGAAGGTGCGTTTAAATTATTATTGTAATATTATAGCAAAGTAATATAAAAATATTCATTTAAAAATATTCCACTAAATTCATGTATTGAATGCACCGAGTCTATTAGAACTATAGAGTCTATTAGACTGATATTATTTTATAATAATGGTTAAATAATGTAAATTAATTATAATGAAAATACATATTAATGGATGTTATAAATCGTAATACACAACTATTTCGAATTAACACTAATTTTCTAAAGAAAATGTAACTACAAAAATATACCTACCTTTTAACCCAAAACGTTAAATACAAAATATTTTTCTATTTTTTCAATTAAATATACTTAAATACTAACAAATGTAAAGCTACAGCTAAATGTAAAGATACATTACAATAAATGTTTATATTATTATTATCTGTGGTTATTAGCTATCTAGTTTTATGTTTTAATTGTGCCTAAAAAGTTAAAAGAAACATGTGAAACATGCATGTGGTAAATTATACTGTTCTCATATAGTAGAGTGACATAACATTAAAAGCATGCAAGTATACAACAATTAATAATTCTATTTTACGCACTTATATTAAATTGACACAATTTTACTGATTTATCGTAATGTGTGACTATAATTACGTCCATGGTACAGTCAATAAATATCCTATTTTTACTAAATTTAAGAGCTCTACCAGAGCGGCTTAGATTTTTTTCCAATTCTTTTGAATGCTTACTTACAATTCTAAATCTTAGTCGTCACTAGTACATGATTTATAGTTTCCAAAATTATAAGTTTAGAAATTTCAATATTGTATTTTTGCTTAAATTTTAAACTTTTTAGTCAATATTTTGCATAAGTTAGTTTAAACTCAAAATTTTATAGTTAATGTTAAAAGTAGGCAGAAGTACTTGGCAGTTTAGGTTAATTTTTTTAGAGTTGCCACATATAATTAGAGAAAGATGCAATATTAAGGGTAATTATAATTTCTGTATACTTAACTGCAATATTACTTATATTATTTCAGCAATATGCGCTAATTTAAGTGGAAAATATTCTACCATTTTCTAAATATATAAACAAATCACTTAGGTATTTGCTTCAAATTTGAAAATAAAATCACTTGTTTTAAAATTCATTTACTCTGCTAGTATTAACTTTCGAAATCTACTTCTGTGCCCTAAAATTAGACTTAAAATCACAGAACACATATTTTATTTACACGTAGTTAATTACTTTAAAAGTTACTATACGTACTATACGAATATATGGCCACAGGCTAAGAAGAATAAATTACATGAATAAGATTACATCTAAATCTCTTGTAAACGGACATGGAGTGCGATTTTTTAATACCTGATATGTCACTAAATTACAGGATGTCAGAAAGTTATTAGTGAAATATACATAAGCATCGATCATACGGGTTTATTACCTGTGCTTCAGGTATTTGAGCGGCAAAAAGATTTTCAGAGTTAAATAAGTCCGCCTTCAATCTTTTATCTTTTATTATTAGTTTTCATTAAAAAAACAAAAATTCTAATTCATTAAGGAAACGAAATGCAAATGTATGAAAAAATATTTTTTTAAAGGTAAATAATTTATTGAATATGTATTCGTATTCAAAATTTAAGTCAAAGAGATCAGTTTTGTTAGAAAATCAAACAGTGTTTTTGGGCGAGTAGGATATTTAAAATAAGTAAGGAACTACTACTACTACTACTACTACTAGGAACCTGTTTATGCTAAATAGGTTTACATACATACGTACATTTTCGGAAGTATCTTATGTAACCCCGATATTGTGAGCAAAAAATTCCATGGAATTTGTAGTTGATTTTTTTGTTGTGTTTGATTTGTGATTTGATTTAATTTTTTAATAAGTTTTTTAAATATGAATGTATTTATTAGGTTAGGGAGATATGTTCTTCTGACTAAGATATTAAATTACGTTAATTAAAACCCTTAAAATTTAACACGATTGCTTACATTTATATAATAAATTATACCAGGGACTAAAGGGATTGCATAAACACAAAGCGAAGCCATTCAAAGTTATATCAAACCAATATAATTTCTGTAATCTTCAATTACAATGTACGTTCAATTATTTGAACAAAAACTGATTTCAATTTAATGAATATGCTCACTTATACTATCTTTTTTGAGAATACCGTAGCAGCAATTGAATACCTAATTATGTCTTTACTCTTGACTATACCTAATCTTATTTATTTATTTTATTTATTTAATACTTTATTGTACACTTATATAATGACAAAAAAAAATTAAACGATACTTAAAATAATGCACAAAAGGTGAGCTTATCCCTAACGACAGAGATTTCTTCCAGCTAACCCAGAAAGTGAAGCTGGGAAAGGAAAGTGGAAGGCATCGTGCACAAGCATAAAGACAAACACAAATATATAAATTACATTGAAATTCTAATTATTCATACATTGCAAGGATAAGATTACACATAGATAAGAAAAGGCTAAAACGCAAATTGATGACTATAGTAAAGAGAAGTTAACACAGTAATAAAATAAATTGGACAGAAAAAAAAAACTACGACAATGACAGGTAATGCTCCTTAACCCGCTTCTTAAAAACTAGCAACGAGGGGCTACTGCGGATCTCAGTGGGTAGAGAATTCCACAACTTCACTGCGTGGTCAGTGAATGACCATGAATACGTTTGAGAATGTGACACAGGAAAACGAAGAAGAGAGCCAATATGAGAACGACATGGGGAATCGGAGGAATGCAAAAACGAGAAACGCTCACGAAGGTACTTGGGAGCAGCAGGATTGAACAATATATTAAACAGAAGGCAAAGAATATGCGTGTTCCTACGAAAACGGATAGGCAACCACCTGAGCTGGACTCTGAAAGTAGAGATGTGGTCGTACTTACGAAGACCAAAAATAAATCTTATACATGAGTTTTGAAGCCTCTCGAGTTTATTTAAAAGCACTTCAGTAGCGTCAAGGAAACAGGAATCTGCGTAATCCAGAATAGGAAGGACAAGATTTTGCACAAGATAAATTTTTGTCTTAATAGGCAGGAAATTTTTCAATAACTGTAAGGAGTGAAAAGTGAAACACATTTTTTTGCTAATGCTATTGATGTGATCATCCCACGATAGATCAGAGCTAAAAATAACACCCAAATTTGTTACACTAGATGAAAAAGGGATCCGAGTCCCATTATAAAGTAATGGTGGTAAATTTGAATGATCAATGGATTTTATCATCTGACGACTACCCACAATGATTGCTTTAGATTTAGATGGATTAACCATAAGACCGAAAGCTTCAGCCCAAGAATAAATTGCGCTAAGATCCTTGTTCAGCAAACCTAAAGTTTCTGTTATATCCCCGTAACTACAATGACGATATATCTGCAAATCATCGGCAAGTTAGAAGAGATAAACTTGGTAACAGTGTTAATAAATATAGAAAAAACTAAAGGAGATAATATGCAGCCTTGCGGAACCCCCGAAATAATGTCACACCAGTTTGAGCAAACTTCATTCAGAATAACATATTGTGTTCGACCCCGCAAATATGAATCAAACCAACCAAAAGCCGAAGGTGAGAAATTAAGAGTGTGCAGGACTCCAATCAATAAGTCAAAATCAACGGAGTTGAAGGCGCTACTAAAGTCCAAAAGCACTAAGATGGGAAGGTGTTTTGAGTCCATGGCCAACCGAATATCATCAGATACCTTGACAAGTGCTGTCACTGTACTGTGACCCGGCCGGAAACCTGACTGGAACTGACTCAAAAGGTCATTAGAGCGAAAGTAATTTGATAATTGAGAATGTACTATGTGCTCTAAGACCTTTGAGAGAAAAGGTAGTATGGAGATGGGCCGATAGTGAGAAGGAATTTTCGGGTTAGCGCTTTTGGGCAGAGGAATTACTTTGGCAGCCTTCCATATAGAGGGAAACGTGCTAGATGATAGGGAAAGATTAAATATATACGTAAGAACAGGAAGAATATAAGGGATAATACTGAGTAACATTTTGGAACATAAACCATCATTGCCAATCGCAGAAGATGAGATAGAGTGAATGTTGCCAGTGTTTGATATTTTATGATTTGGAAGAGTAAGGTAGTTTGTAGTAAATTTGCTACACGGATGGCAATGCATTGTTGGATTTTTTGGGTTCCGTGCCTGAAAAGGGACAACGGGAACCTTATAGGATCACTTCGTTGTTCGTCTCTTAAGACCCTCTTTTTTAGGAACGCGTAGAAATATCAAGTTGAAATTTATATGAAACTAGCTGACCGGGCAGCTTCGCCCGGGAGTATATTAATATGTCGTGGAAATAGCTTTTGATGAAAAAATTATCCCCTATTTCAACCCCCAATGGGCTGATTTTTGAAAAAAAAATTAGCCTATGTTTGACCCCGGATCTTCAACTATATCCATGCCAAATTTAATGAAAATCGGTCCAGCGGTTTAGCCGTGAAAGCGTATCAGACAGACAGACTTTCACATTTATAATATTAGTATGGATACTCAGGTCGACGGTCCCTCTCTGCTGTGAATCAAACTTGTAAGTGAACGTGATAAAAAACATGACTATTTATGTCACATATTTTACGATTTCAAAAGGGAATCAAAACTAAAGGGAGGTACCCTTTAGTTGACCAAGAATTATGATATTTGAGCAGAAGCAACGTGTTTCAGCACAAATATAGGAAAAAATCCGTATTTTTTTAATTACATAAAGTATTTTCACGCCCGTACCCCCGAAGGGGTAGGCAGAGATACGTCAAGTGCACCCCCGATTAGCCGAAGATACTTGGTCCCACAAATGTGATAGGTGGCAAGCCTATCGCCAAACTGGGCACTTTCCAATCCCGGGCAACTTTGTGTTTATCAGAAAATTGAAAAAACACTTTTTTGTGCCCGACCCGGGAATCGAACCCAGGACCTCATGTGGTCAACGCCAAAGCTGGACCACTAGACCACAGAGGCGATTTTAATTACATCACAAAAAAATACACGTTTATACGGAACCCTCGGTATGCGAGTCCAACTCGTAATTGTTCGAATTTTCTTTCAGAAGAGACATCTTTTGCTATCTTATGCTGCTAAAAAATTATTTAAGTGGCTTCCCTTTGTTGTTTAAATTGCCCCGTTTTAGTTGTTAAGTAAAATAGACAGACATAGAATACGTGTGAAAAACGCTCAGGAAAATACAATTTAGACCGATGTCTCAGCCGACGTGCTATTCTTTCTAGCATTGCTTCTCCCGCTACTCCAAGACGAGCGCCTTAGAAGATCGCTCTGAAAAATGTTGAAAAAGAAAACAATTAACAAAGACATTGACCGAATTAAAGAAAAACAAATGTTATCTTCAATTTAGACATGCTACTTGTAATATTAAAGAGTACAATGCACATAGAAATAAAGTATGTGTCTTTGTTAAATGACAGTGTAGGTAAAAATTAAGATAGTACTATCGGTTGTCATTGGGCTCTTTTGTAGACATTATAATTATTTGTATAAAATTCGAATACTGAAATTTTGTTCTACACGTTAAGTGAAAACAATTCTTAGTCCGACACTCTAAAGTTTACTTTTTTATCTAAAAAGATTAATAAAAAAGTAAACTTTAGAGTGTCGGACTTCGAAAAAATTCGAGATTTTAAAAATAAAAAAGATGGACGTCTCGTCAAAACGAAGCTGTTCACAAAAATTGTCTGAATGTAATTAATAAAAAAAGTTTGTTCCTGGCACCACTGTTTAGTAGAAAATGTGTATAAAATAATGCATTGTAGGAAATAAATATGACATAAAAAAAATTCATTAATTTTTTATATGATTCTTTTTTTGAAATGCATCTTTTAATTAATCTATTTATGATGCATCTTCTTCTTTAATTTTAGTTTATTTAAAAAAATACATAGTGTGTGTAGGAAATTGTATACAAACAATGATTGGATGACATTTGGCGTCACGGCCGGCATAGGACCCGATTTTACTGCCAAAGCACAACAATAGCTTATGTTTCACATCAATAACATTAAAAACATTATTTTAGCATTATGAATATGCCTAGTCAAACTAATAAAACGTTTAGAAGCGGTCTGTACAAGTATACACGAAGAAAACATTGCAATAAAGAACTCAGAACATATTATGTGGCATAGTCGTCGTAGTATAAAATAAAGTCGCTTTCTCTGTCTGTCCCTATGTCCCTATGCATGCTTAAATCTTTAAAACTACGCAACGGATTTTGTTGCGGGGTTTTTTAATAGATAGATTGATTTTTGAGGAAGGTTGTAGTATATAAACCTTTCCGATATTCTCACGGGAACAAAAGCTACGCGGGTGGTGAGGCGCTGGGCAGGTCGCTAATTGCTTTATAAGTTGCAATGCACGACTAAATATAGCATGAAACCTTATTTGTTTATCTATTATTAGAGAAATGTCGAGACATATAGTGCGTCACTATGCAGAGTTATTTCGATAGTTTATACAATCCGGCGCTATTTAAAAAACCTATTAGTCAAAGAAGAAATTAAGAGAAATACACTTGTCAGAGCAGCGCATTTAATGGAACCCTCTCACCAATGCAAGGAGTTGGAAGTCAAGGACGACTTCAATGTGGACGGATTAGGTTTGAAAATTGAAGAAAACTCTAAGATAAGATGTTTTCTTCTATTTTCAAACCTCCGATTTATACAGTAATCACACAAATAAACCGCGGAAAGATGCAAATTAAAGTGCCTTGATATCTTCTTTGTGTGATTTAGAGCTGAAATCGTTTTAAAGAAACTACTTCACAGCCGTATCCCCGAAGAGGCAGGCAAAGATTCAACCAGTGCACCCATGATTAACCGAAGATTGTTAGTCCCACAATATAATAAGTGGTAAACCTATTGCCAACTTATCCAATCGTGGCAAAATTGAAAAACAGATATTGAATTGCCCGACCCGGGAATCGATCCCGTGACCTCATGTTGACCACCGATACCAGACTAATAGATGAAAAAGGCAATTTTCTAATTATTAGTTTCAATTCTATACTTACAGTTTATAGTTTTCAAATTTTTTATTAGTTAGTACCGGTTATAGCCCGTCTACATAACATTTGTGGCTATTTAATGACAATATTTATAATATACTAGCTGACCCGGCAAACGTCGTTCTGCATTTTTAACTACTCTATTTTTTCTATATTTTGTCACCTTTTAAACCTTCCCTGGACTTCAACAATTAATTCAAAATAAAAATTAGCCAAATCGGTTCAGCCGTTCCCCAGCTTTAGCGACACTAACGAACAGATATATATATATATATATATATATATATATATATATATATATATATATATATATATATATATATATATATATATATATATTTATAGATAAAATATCAATATTAATTCATTTGAATGCAAAGGTTTATAAATGTAATAAAAATATTATTTAATATTTCAATTTTTCATACATTGATTCAAATTTCTAATAGCCAAAAACGATATGAAAATGGCCAAAACCGATATGAATATGGCCAAAACCGGTACATCTAGGTACTATACCTATTACACTTCATGCCTAAAAAGGAAAAAGAAAAAAGAAGTGAAACTCTTGTTTTGCTTTTAATTACTTAAACAGTATTATTTTATCATAATTACGCGGAAAACTATTCATTTGTTAGGGTCTCGTAATCAAAAGAAAATATAATGTTGCGCCATTCTCTGTCGGTCTTTCTGGAGGCAGAGTCTTAGTACTATAAAACTTTGATTTGGCATGAATGACTGCATTGTACAAATTAATCTCGTCAAAAAAGGCTACCTCTCTTTTTTTCTCCTATGGCCACTCCATATCCATATTGATTGTTAGATATAGGTATATGTATCTATGTATAATATCCAACGACATATGAACTAGATAGCCCGCATATTATGATGGACTAACTAAACTCTACACTGCGTGTAGCCTGACATGATTTCAGAGTTTTTTCCGAATAACTATTATAATTTCTAGATACTATTAACTAAATATAGTATGATTCGTATATAATCTGCTTTAGTGATTACTACTAATGTTCTATTTATGTATTGACTTTTTACTCGAAATAACTCAGTTACAATAATAACTCAGTGACACTTCTGAGTGCTAAGTGTGAGTTTTTCTTTTCGCATTCGATCGTGAGCGCGTTTGGAGTTTACTAGGAATTTGTATGTGATTTGTACAGCGCCACCTAGTGGTAAACGTGAGAAACCAGTGTACCACTAGGTGGCGCTGTACAAATCACATAAAAATTCCTAGTAAACTCGAAACGCGCTCACGATCGAATGCGAAAAGAAAAACTCACACTTAGCACTCTGAACATCCACACATTTGTACGTTGAAACCAAACGTCACAAAAATCGAAATTTTTAAAATAAACCAAACCGTACATGCAGATTCCATAAAGAATGTTCAAAGTTCTTTATATCTATCTACTTACTATTAAGTCTACACAAATGATCTAGGTATGTACATGTAGGTCACTATTAAGGAAATATGTATAATTGTTTGGTCCTTGTTTACACAGAATAAGAATAGCTTATGGATTTATAAACTAATTACACAATATATAATGAATAAAGAAAATAAAAAAAACAGCACGCAATACATTTTCTTTATATTAAAAGTTTGAGGTTTCATTAAACTGGGCTCTCCTGATGTAAAGAGGTAACAATCGCTCATGGACACCAAACGTATTAATGGTGCATTGTTATAAGTGCAGCGGACGTATTGCTACTTCTGCACCAGATACCACATTCTCCAATCAATACACGACAGTGAAAAGTATTGTCGCTTTTTTGTCAGGAAAGAGTAAGGCGGTGATACTAAACCCGTGTGAGACGCTGTAGGACTCTACCACCTAGTAGTCACGTCGGTAGTGATGGTTCCGGGCTTCTTTGAAGAATAGGCCAACTGCTGTTCTGCCAGGCAGGTCGTATAAGGCGACCGATTGGCTATAGAAGTCACTAACATCGTGGCTACTAGGTGGTAGAGTTCTGCATTGTCTCGCCCTGGTCTAGTACAACCCCCTTACTTATTCCTGCCGCAATAGCGTCAGTGCTTGTCACTGTCGTGTTCCGGTTTGGAGGGTAAGGCAGCCGGTAAACTTATGCATGTGGCATAAGACCTCGCCACAAGATAGCAACGCACCATTAACACCTTTAGTGATTATAGGCGATGGTTGACTCTTACCATAAGGAGACTCATCTGCTTGTTTGCTATCTTCATTACATAGTATAAAATAAAAGCCGCTTTCTCTGTCTGTCCATATGTCCCTATGTATGCTTAAATCTTTAAAACTACGCAACGGATTTTGATACGGTTATTTTTTAATAGATAACGCCTTCCGATATTTCCACGGGAACAAAAGCTACGCGGATGAAACCGCGGGCAGGTCGCTAGTAAACTATAATAAAAAAAGTCTTTTACGAACTACGTGGCAGAAAGGCATCTCCATGAGATACACTGAACGTATTGCTTTATACTCCATCCTCGGCGCATTGTGAAACTCCATCAAAATAATTATTAAAATTAAGACATTTGTACTGTTTCTCAATTCACACACTATATTACGCTTAGCCACACATCTCGCTAACGGAAAGCCCTGTGAAGCTGTGAAGCGTTTGAATGTTCAGTTTACTTTACCTACACTGCAGAGAAATTCGATATCAATTTCGAATACATTTTTGCTATTAATATTGGAAGATTACTAAAAGTAAATTCATGCAAGACAGGCTAACTATTTTATTTTAAAAAATCCATCGTCTCTACAAAGTTAAATCTACTTAAGTTTAATTTTAAAATAGAGAATGTTGTTTTAAAGAAAAACGTTTTTTCCACATTCTCGTCCGTGTAAGCAAGTCCAGGATAATGTAATATAAACATGCATAAGTGAAGGAACGTGCCATGCTGTGCCTCTCCAGGGTTCTAATGAGATCAACTCTCTTAAAATTTCGTATCCTGCACGCACACCTTCACACAGGGATCATCTTCTTCAACTTCATCCATCGTGGAGAGGCGCCTTTCGATTTCTGATTGTGCGGTTTTTGATATTAACTTCTTATGTTTGATACTGCAATAGATTAGATTTTTTAGCTATATTATATATCAAAATTCAGCTATTATATTTTTGCATTGCTTGATGTTTTGGCATGTTACAAAGACCATGGATCAAAATCAGATAATGTGAATGTGTAACCGCGTTTTGATCCGATAGTAGCTTAAAAAAAACTTCACGCGAAAAAATAGTTTGTACAAGTTTAATTTTATATAAAAAAAAGGTTTATATAAAAATCACGAATGATACCGAAGACAAATGTTCTGCATCGGCTCGACCGGGTATGGTACCACCGCCTTACCTATTCCTGCCGCAATTGCATCAGTGCTAGTCACTGTCGTGTTCCGGTTCGGAGGGTAAGGTAGCCGGTAAACTTATGCATGTGGCATTAGACCGCGCCACAAGATAGCAACGCACCATTAACATCTTTGGTGTCTATAGGCGATGGTCGACTCTTTCCATCAGGAGACCCATCTTCTGCTTGTTTGCTATCTTATGATGTAAAAAAAAGTACTATATATACAATAGTCCCTAATGGTGGATTTACCCATAGGCCCGTGATGCCCGGGTCTAGGGCGACATAATTCTAGGGGTGGTAATGCTTAATTTCAATAATCACTTCCTCATAAAGCAAAAAAGCGGCACATCAGTCGGGGCCTAGGGCGGCAACCAGCGTACATTCGCCACTTTTAATGATATAATAGTATGTATATTCGAATCGTTTACACCCATTATGCTAAAGGATAACAAGCAAATCGTGCTTCTGGATCCAATTTCCGTTTACATTTATAGAGGCTGTTGGCATTTAACGTACACTATGAGAGTTATGACTCATTTAAAAACTAATGATCTTTACAAAGATTTCAAAATGTATACCTATGTTTTTTATGTTTTTTATAATTGTCAATAATATATAAGTATAGACATTATTAATTCCAAAGATCAAAATCTAATTAAAAATTAAAATCGCATAACACACTTATTCGGGAGTTACAAAGAGACTCGCGGTATGACTTATATTATATATATTTTTTTAAAAGAATACTTGGGGTGTGATCTACAATCAATATCGAAGCCAAAAACATAGTTTTTAGAATTTTTGTCTGTTTGTCTGTTTATCTGTTTGTCTGTATGTATGTCCGGAATAAACTCAAAAAGTACTGCATGGATTTACTTCAAATTTTGCATGATTATTACTAACAGGTCGGGTCAACATATAGGCTACATATTATCACGCTATCACCTAGCGAGGAGGTGCTGTGCGGAGTAAATGAAGTCCGCGCGGACGAAGTCGCTGGCAACAGCTAGTTTTAAATATTTCTGGATATTTAACCAAATAATAAAAGTAGGAACGAGTGTTTGTTGTACAGAGGACGACAGGAAAAAGTTAGTATAACTCAAACTGTTTTTAATGCGGTTTAACGGGTACGAAGAGCTTAGCTTAAAACAGATTTAAAACTTAATTCATTTCATTTAAAGAAATCATTTTCAGTTAATTAAATTTTCATACAATTAGGTATATTAAAACAAAATTAAGTTTCGTTTTAATATAATTAAATGAAAGTTTTAATATATTTAAATGAAAAATTTCTTTCGTGTTGATTCAGGTTTCTATGAAATACCAACTGCCATTCTGGCCAGGCAGGTCGTAAAAAGCAACCGATTGACTATATGTGTCACTACTATCGTGACTTCTAGGTGGTAGAGTCGCTCGGGTATTTGGCAGCACCGCCTTACCTATTCCTGCCGCAATAGCGTCAATACTTGTTGTGTCGTATTCCGGTTTAGAGGGTAAGGTAGCCGGTAGGCTTATGCATATTGCACTGCCATCCCGCCACATTGATAATCTAGAAACATGAAGAGTTGGAACGCTGGAGGTATCTAGAAATAAAAGAAAGAGATAGCTACTCCTGTTAATAAACAAATAGTTGGCCAGTATAAGAATAGCTATACCATAATGAACTTTGTGCTATAAGGCATAAGGTTGAAAATAGCGTTAGAACTCATGAATCATAACTTGTTTATCATAAGTCGATTACAATAATTGTCTATTGTTTACGAGATGATTGCGGAAAATTCGCGATTGTTGAAGAACTTTACCCTGGGTATAAATAGAGATGTGTTGACAAATACAGAGCAGTTTTATAAAGCGATCGAGAGCGATACTTGAAGTGACCCGTGCGAAGCGAGGAGTGTTTTACTGTGTAGTCTTTTTTTTTTTATATCATAAGATAGCAAACAAGCAGATGGGTCTCCTGATGGAAAGAGTCAACCATCGCCTATAGACACCAAAGATGTTAATGGTGCGTTGCTATCTTGTGGCGAGGTCTAATGCCACATGCATAAGTTTACCGGCTACCTTACCCTCCAAACCGGAACACGACAGCGATAAGCACTGACGCTATTGCGGCAGGAATAGGTAAGGCGGTGGTACCAGACCCGGACGAGACAATGCAGAACTCTACCACCTAGTAGCCACGATGGTAGTGACTCGATAGCCAATCGGTCGCCTTTTACGACCTGCCTGGCAGAACGGCAGTTGGCCTATTCTACAAAGGAGGCCGGGACCAACACGGCGGAGTCGGTTAAGTTTAGTGATAGTACAGTGAGTGACTAGTGTTAATCAGAGTATTTAGTATCACACTGTGTTGTCTTGTATTGTGCGTATTTGTGTTGTAAATACACGGTTTAATAATTTCGTAATTGTAAGAAAATACGGTGGCATTTTCTTACAATTACGAACCCGAAGTACATAAATTGTTATGTACTTCGGGTATATTGCTATTGAGCAACGCAACATTAACATCTTTGATGTGTATAGGCGATGGTTTGTCTTTTCATCAGGAAAGTCATCTGCTTATTTTTTTTTTTTTTTTTTATATCATAAGATAGCAAACAAGCAGATGGGTCTCCTGATGGAAAGAGTCAACCATCGCCTATAGACACCAAAGATGTTAATGGTGCGTTGCTATCTTGTGGCGAGGTGTAATGCCACATGCATAAGTTTACCGGCTACCTTACCCTCCAAACCGGAACACGACAGCGACAAGCACTGACGCTATTGCGGCAGGAATAGGTAAGGCGGTGGTACCAGACCCGGACGAGACAATGCAGAACTCTACCACCTAGTAGCCACGATGGTAGTGACTCGATAGCCAATCGGTCGCCTTTTACGACCTGCCTGGCAGAACGGCAGTTGGCCTATTCTACAAAGGAGGCCGGGACCAACACGGCGGAATTATATTTGTTTGTTATGATATTTGTTATGATATTTAAAAAAATCTGTAAACCGGTTAACCCATCCCTGAAATTTCCCGCTAAATTGAGATAACATTTTGTTTACAGAAACTATACCTAGGCATAGATTTTTTTAGAGTCCATAATCTTAATTTTGTTATAAATGACAGTAATTTCATATTTGAAAATCTGTATATTTTGTAAACGATGATCGATTTTAATCTTTGGAATGGCATTCGACGAATTTTTTGAGCTCTAATATGTTTTCATAGCCACATAATCTATAGGCTGAAAAATGTCGAAGTAATATCAAAAACATTTTCATTATTGATAAATCCCAAATAAATCGACCGATTTTGACCCAATTTACGTTACTGCATGCTATTTTTTTGAGAGAAAAGTTGATTAGATTTTTAAGTCAATCGGTATATTAGCCTGAAAATTATTTTAAAAATATTAAGTAAGTTTGCTTTAAACAATAAAATATTAATATTTGGAAAGCCGAAACTTTTAAAAACCTATTTCGATTTTGATTTTTAAAACTGCATTTGACGTAATTTTTAATGATTGGTTAAAAAATCTCGAATTTATGTCAAAAAACTCTTTTCATAGTTTTTCGACAACGATGATTCCCGAACGGGTAAATAGATTTTGATGCAGTTTATGCAATAGAGCTGATTTAATTTTGTACTTAATCCGGTTTAATAATCTGGAAGTTATATTTAATGAATACTGTTTAGCCAAAATTTTTTTGGGTTTTTTTTTTAAATTTCTCAAAATCTCGTGGACTGAATTGGTTGGTGATCTCTAAATTCTGTAGTTGAATAAACTCGTTTGTGACGATCTATAATATAATAAACTATTGTAATGTACTTACATTTTCTTTCCAGATTTTGATTTAATTTCCTTTCCATCGGATCGATTTTTTCCTTTGTTATCATTATTTACTTGTTTCCATATCCCGGTTTTATTCATTTCTTCCGATATGTTTATTGATGTCAAGGGTATGTTCATAATGTTTCCATTTATTAGCGGTATTTGTAAGTTTTCTTCATATGCCGGTGGATTGGTTTTATTCATGTCCTACAATATTACAGCCTAAGAGATTTTTACATCAAACTATTCTTGAACTATATGTTTAATGCGAATATAGAGAAAGTGCATAAACTACTGAACTTGAGTCACTTGGCTGTGAAAATCTACATAAAAACTAGAGTAAATTTAATATAAATGTTACAAGCGTGTGCGATGAAAATTTAATGGTAAAACCAAAACCTATTCAGTCACAATGGATGATGTAAGTTTTGAAAAAAATAATTATAAAGACATGTATAAGATACAATGATTAGGTTATTGCATTACAATAAAAAATAGAAAAAATATTAATACTTGCTTGAGAAGTTACCTATTACTTATCAAGAGATCGAAGTGAAAACTAATTGATATAAATTTTGAGATAAAATAAGTAAATAGGTAAACAACTTTGATTTACATTTAGAAATTGTAATACATTTCCTCTTAAAATATTATGCTTATGAAATCACTGTGAAATGTTATAGATCGTTCAACAATGTATGGTTTCTACAATTAATACAAATAACTACTTATTATGATATCCAAACGAATTATGGAATGAAACTTTACTTGCATATGCAAATACCAAACATGTTTGCATGCCTTCCCACCTCAGCGTCGCCAAGTTCTCGAAATTCGTCTTCATTCCTCTTGGTCATTTCTGGCATTACGTCATCCAGAATTTTCAATTCTCTTCTCGTGAAAAATAAATCTAAAGATTTCCTTATCCCTATCATTACAACGAGCATAAGCGGGAATAATATTGATGTCATTGAAAAGGATTTAATCACCCAAAGGCAAACCAAACAAGCTAATTGAATTGCTGTAAACAAATGTACACGTCGAATTGGTACCTGTAAAATATAATGTGTTAATGTTATTTACCAGATGTACGTTCAATTTTACAGTTAAAGGTCATTAGGTAAGCGAGTAAAACAGGGCATGAAAATTGGATAAACGGAGTTGAGATGAGGCCAATACGGAAATGTGTAATGTACGGCAAACATGCAACAAAGACATTCGGCAGTGAAAAAAAGATTGGGTTTTCTCGAACAGTCACTGAAAATAGAATATCAGATTGAAAAAACAGAGAGGCAGTTGTGGAAGGCTCAAATCAAAGCAGACCAATCATGGTCAAATCAGCTTCTCTATGTAAAAGGGTTTGTGAATATTTATAATTTAAAATAAATTAAGCACGGCATATGTGCCTATAAATGTAATTTTGTTATGCATTTAGTCATTTGAATTTTTACTGAGATTCGCGGACCAGGGTGGGGTAGTCACCCTATCGTCCCCACTCTACGTACGCCTACATACGTTTGTTTAAGTGTCAGAATAATGTTTTGGATCTATAATGTTTAAAATATTTTATATATTGAACTGATTTCATTACACAAATTATGTACGATATTGTCATAAGTTGCTATTTATTGTTTGAAATGGAAATGACGTTGATTTTGATGGAAAAAGTAGATGAATATTTTAATGACGGGAAGAGATTACTAATCCTTTGACATCAAAAATGTGTGGTGCGAGGTTATCCTTGTGGCGAGCATAGGGATGTAATGCTTCATGCATTAGTTTACCTACTTTACCGTCCAAATTAAAGCACGACACGCTATTTTATACAAAAAAAAATCAAGTATTTCGACAATTTCAACAAGATTAGGTAAGGCAGTAAGTACGAGATCCGGATGAGATGTTGTAGAACTTTACCATAACTGATGTGATAGGTTTGTATAGTATAGTAATAAGAAAGAAAAAAGTATATTATTACCTGTCGTAAGAACATGTGATCGGGCTGATATTTCTGTGGCATAAACATTATTAATATTCGATCAAAGAATTGAAGCCCTTTCAGTGATGCTGCTCCCATGTATAAAAATACACCAAATAGTACTGGCATGGGTATGTGTCGCAATACAGGTGTCAGAATAACTGAGCATCCAATAGTCATGAATATTAAAATATGTGTAACTCTTTGTTCCCTCACTCCTAAGAATTGTGGCTTTTCTCCTGGAGCTGCACACTCAGATTCTACTTTCAATGAGTTAACATGGTTTATGCTAAGAACTGTTGCAGCGACGAACCATGGTAATCCCATTATTGAACAGATTTGTATTAAAATAGCCAATACAAACAAGTCTAGGTGATATCCACAACCTTTTTTCAGCTTATTTTCTTTACGATTAACAATAACTGCTGTTATCTGTTGATCCATAAATATAAGTATTGTTCCCAACAGTGCTGGTAATATAGCGACGAGTGCGGACCAGAATGGGTTACCGTTAAAAGGGGTTATTACCCAATCCCTGGTTGGTAATGTTGGTTTTAATTCTGATGGGACTTCTAATTTGGGCGTTTTGACTCCAACTTTGTAATCAAGGAAGGACATTGATAAAATTGCAATGATGACTGAAAAATCGCTAATGATTTGTCGTACCTGAAATAAATATAAGATTAGATTATATGCAGCATGTAAACATATTAAGACGTTTTGGTTCATTTTTACACTTAATAACATAGTTCATAGACCCTCACCTTACCGAATAAAAAGTGATAATGCTTCAAAAATATTGAAATTATAGTATTCTAGGTAAACCTACATTAGTAAAGTTTTGTAATAATTATATTCTATGCGAGTAACAAAGGGATCAGCTAATCTCTTGGTATTGTTGCAGATGTATCAATTTAATAACGATGAAAATGTGTTGTACGCCTAGAGTAACGTTTGAGAAACAGCTAGAAGGATTAGGTTGTGAAGTAGGTATGTGTTATTTTAAGAGTGTCTTTGTTTTTGGGTGTAACTCTAAATTTTATTGTTGCTATTAGCTTATTAGTATTAAGCTTTAAGTTCAAATAATTTCCAATAATAATTCCACCAGATATCTGAATTTAAAAATGAGAAGCAATATCTTAACATGGAAAATGTTTAAAAGCACTCTTTAGGAAAAGAAATATGCTCAGTTTGTTGACTTAACGTGATTTGCGTCCTCAAATATTTCTTGTAGTAACAAGTTTAGCCGTACCACCGTGATACTATTGCGGATTTAGTCAGTGGTAGCTTGACTTGGTTCCGGATTACTTTAAAGGTTTGTATATCGGTGTTAGTTAATAGCTTAAGATCTAGGAAATGACTAATATGTACTGTAAATTATTAACATCTTCAGCCTTCGATCTCTGCAGCCTTTTGCAACTCTATAATGGATATGTCGGCATCTATTCAAAGTTACATTTATACTAGCCGAAGCATGTACACTTTCTCACGAAAATATGGGAATTAAGTATAGAAAGAAAATATACAGATAATTAATCTGGACTAGATTGGCCTAGAATTAGCCAATTTACGTTATTATATGTTCACAAAAAGAAAAGATATTTTAATATAAGGGTATGTACAACTAATTAAGTGAGCTCATAAAATATGCGACAAGCTTTGATGTAGAATACCGAAACACACTTTTAACAAAGAACATATGCATAGCATTACCTTTGAAGGGAAAAATAAGGAATTTTTAAAATCTTTTAAGATTATGGATATTGTAAAAGTTCCGAGGAATAAAATAATTGACATCAAAAATACGTCCGGTACGTAAACTTTTGTATCACAAGTTTCTCCAGTCCAGGTCCCGTTAAAACCCTGAAAAAATATCATATTTCAATGTGTATTATCTATTTTCAACCGACTTCCCAAAAGGAGGAGGTTATCAATTTGGCTGTATGTATTTTTTATGTTTGTTAGAACTTGGTAATTTATAATTCGATTTTGATTTTTTTTTGTTTCAGAGCGTATGCTCGCCATGCAGTTCCAAATAAATTTGGTGAAGATCTGATGCAGGGTTCCGGAGATACAGGAAATGGGAAGTCGTTTGCTGCAGTTTTACTGCGTAAAAAATTACACTATCAATGTAATCATTGATATATTGGTAGTACCAATTAAACTTACATTTTTTTTACAATTAAATTTACAATTAAACTTACAATTGTGTGATGAGCATAAATGTTTGTATTTCTGGGTTTGGGTGTTTATTAAATATATTCTATATTTTATTCTTGTATTAATATGTGTATTTCTATGTATTAGTATCGTTGACTAACACCCATAACACAAGCAAATAATTTGCTTACTTTGGGGTTAGATCAGTAAGTGTAATTTGTCCCGTGAATATTTATTAATTTACATTTTCATTGATAATAAATATATTTAAATTTATACAAATTTAGTTTTGTGAAAAAGTTATCGTTTTTTTTAACCAGCCAGTAGGTAATTTGGAACAAAAAAGTAACCTACCTTTGGTAAGAAAATACAGAATGATTAACCAACATAATTTGTAGAAATTGTAACATAAGCATATTGCTTATACTATTTTGATGTTTATATTATCAGTTTTTAATTTACCAAATGCATTTTGTAAGATTGTTCTTTATTAAAATTTGGTATTGTTTAAATTTTATAATTTTAACAGAGTTTTAATTAGAGTTTTGGACAAAAACAAATTGTGAGACATTCTTTAGGTTACAATTTTCACTGCCCGAAAGCTAAGGCTTTTCCCCCGTGTTGGTTCCGGGCTCCTTTGAAGAATAGACCAAATGCCGTTCTGCCAGGCAGGTCGTAAAAGGCGACCGATTGGCTATGCGAG
This sequence comes from Apodemia mormo, assembly GCA_036924255.1. Taxonomy (NCBI): domain Eukaryota; kingdom Metazoa; phylum Arthropoda; class Insecta; order Lepidoptera; family Riodinidae; genus Apodemia; species Apodemia mormo. The sequence goes on from JAUPFN010000003.1 coordinate 10,355,964, forward strand.
TCACTACCATCGTGACTACTGGGTGGTAGAGTTCTGCATTGTCTCGCCCGGGTCTGGTACCACCGCCTTGCCTATTCCTGCCGCAATAGCGTCAGTGCTTGTCACTGTCGTGTTCCGGTTTGGAGGGTAAGGTAGCCGGCAAACTTATGTAAGTGGCATTAGACCTCGCCACAAGATAGCAACGCACCATTAACACCTTTGGTGTCTGTAGGCGATGGTTGACTCTTTCCATCAGGAGACCCATCTGCTTGTTTGCTTTCTTATGATATAAAAAAAAACCTCGAAGTCGACTACACGAGTACAGCCTATGAGGTGAGGCTAACCATGTGCCCATCTATACGTCACAGGAATTGTACATGTTGAAATGAGTGGTGTAGCGAACACATAACATTACCCACCAATATTTTGCGATAAGTCTTCGTTCAAATATAGGCCTAATACAAGAAGGGTAAGAGTGAACTGTTGTTCCGGCAATAGTAAAAAGCTGAGGAGCGTTCAGCAGGTTCATTGAGATTAATAATCTTATTGATTCTATGAATTATCGGTGCCGAGGAGTTTTCCGCAATAGTAGAGGCAGCACTTTTTATTAAATAATACCATTATCTAACAATAAATTATTTTTTTTTTGTATATAAATCTAATATGTCTCTAGTACAATCAAATTAGTCCATGTTGCTTAGACTTTATTGATGTGTGTTTATCCGTCATTAGCGTTGAACAGGTTATAAAATATTAAAAACCCTCTTCTTGTGATGATTGTGAGTTAGTACTTACGGAATCCTACATTTCGCGTGGCCCAACCTGCATTTGTTTAAATTGTTGAGTTATTGTATTGATCTATGGCACGAATATCAGAAGTAAATATTAAATGATTTGATAAATTGGAAAGAAAAAATTTTAAATTGAAAATGCCGAGTCCAATGAGATACAATATCTGACGACATTTGTTATTGCATATACCTAACTCAGATAATAACACGCATTCATTAATTCTAAAGCAGTACGACGTTCGCCGGATCAGCTAGTTAGTCATAAAAAAGTAATGTCATGAATTGACCGTTATAAATAATATGTTACCTGACAAGATTCTCTAGTAATTGCTGTCCAATTAAAGTGCTCGGGTACTCTTGAGTAATTGCTTGGTAAACAGTAGCACCCGTAATTGAAATCCTCATCAGGGTGTGTTCTTAGAGGAAATTTCTTTCCAATAGATATGACATTTTCTATTGCCTAGAATTTTAATTTACATCATATTTACATTAAAGTTTATTCAGTTATTGTGAAAAAGTAAAACCGTAATTATATATACCTTATAAATAAATATAAAGGCAATTAATGTAGCGAAGTTTTCTTCCGTGAACCTTGTAATATAACACACAAATGCGCTAGCATCAATCGCTACTAATGTTATTAGAATTATTGTTGTCCATGTTCCAATGCAGAATCTAAATGACATATAATTCCAACCGATGGTCTTACAAAATTCGAAAACAATTGTTTCGAATACAAGAACAGGACCAGTAGATCCTAAAATTGTAAGAGGCTGTCCTGAGAAAAATCCATAGCCCATGCCACATACAAAACCGGATATTAAGGACTCCATTGCTGCCATGTTTTTTCCTGTCGCTTCCCCTAATAACCCACCAAATGTAATAATAGGGGAAAGACAAGCAAAGTAAAGAAATATCCATGATGCAATACATTGTAAAGCAAGAGCATCTTTAAAATCTGACCAGTACCAGGGAATTTTACGTTTAAGATCATTCATTAGTCCTCCAAATAGTTTTCCACTTCTAGCTAAGCCAGATTCTTCTCTCTGCTTTTGCTCTTCTTCTTCTTCATCTAGTTCTTCTTTTGGATTGTTATCGTTGGGACGTTTACGTGGATCTTGGGATGGAATGGCTGCGGGAGGTTCGATACGTATTGCAGGGTCCCATTCACCTGGAGGTAATACTGTTACAGCATCAAGAAACTCGTCAATCCCAGCAAGCAGATGGTCTCTTTTCTTTGCCCGATAAGCAACTTCATGAAATATTTCGTCAGACATTAGTGTAGCCATAGCTCTACCAATCTCGTGAAAACTTGAATTGCTATTAGGTGGCCCTAATAAAACGAACATAAACCTGGTTGGAACAGGTACCTCAGTTAAATCTCCCATGATTGTTCCAGTCTTGAGCCTAACGAAGGCTGACAATGTCTTTTCTAGAAAATCAACTTCGCCAACCAGTATATTTGATGCTTCTGCACCAGGAGGTATTTTCCTCATAAAATGTGTGTTACATTTATGATTTATATCACCATTAAGATTGAGATCGCCTGAACTATGATTACGGTGCATCGATAAACTGCTTGGACTTTTAACTATGCCTTCATCATGAGGGGTACCTAAAATTAAATAAAGGGTTTTAACATATTTTATATTAATAATAAATTTTTAACAACAATGCATAACGAAACAAATAAAGTAGGATATATTATAAAATTAGGATGCAAAAAATTTGACAACCATAGTAAAATTAGCGAAAAATTATAATGATATAGTAAAAACAAGTAAACAAATATGACTACATATTTTGATGTCATTTTAATATTGATCACTTTACAATAATTATTTTAATAATTAGCGTTTAAAATATGCTTGTAAATCTAAAATGTTGTAGGACAGGTGATTAAGGCAAAGCGGATTTAGCAAATAGAGTAAAAAGTCACCAATAACGTGTATAAATAAAATAAAATATATGAAGTTTGGAAATTTATAGAAGAACATGAAAAAAAGTATAAATGTAGCATTACAAAACATTCATTCATGATAATATATATACAAGCGGTTACCCGCACTAGACAGGCCTAGGAATCGACCGAATTCCCCTTTTTGAAAATTTCCACTTGTGGCGCCACCCTCGTCCACTGTAAGTAATGCCAATTGTTCAAAATGTATAAAGTGTTTTGGATATTGTGACATTATACAAGAAAATTAGTTTGACACGATATAGCTTAGATGTGCTTGCGTGATTATTATCAGTCAGAGAGCGTGAGTATAGTGAAAAATTGTACACTTAATGAACTATTCACGCATTGCTGACCTGGTAACGCTAGATACGATCCTCTCGAATCAGCTGCTGGGAGAAGAGCCATGTTTGGTGATGATGTGACCCCTAAATAACTCTTCGAGTTAGTGCGTCGAGAACCACCATTCTGGAAATCTGATATGATATCGCCAGTCTCCATGTAATTTGCACAGTTAGTAATATGTGAGTGGTGAAATGATGGGATTTATTTAAATAAAGTTAAAAAGAAGAGTAATTAACTAATATAAAACTATACTCACTTTTACAGGATGAGTGATTTTTTCCAATATCAGCCAGCGATCGTATTAAAGGAAGTCTTGACATGTTATTGTGATTTCGTTTTTCATGTTGATGCCTATGTCTTCTTAATAAAGCATCTTTAACTCTTTCTCTTCTATCGTATGCTAAACAGCCGTCTACAACCATATTATCAAGTACACATTCTGCAACTTGCTCTAAGGAGTTGGCCTCTAAATCTAAAATCACTGATCCATTTAATATCAAACTTCTTAGTTCGAATAATGAGTGCAGGGATAATGTAGCAACATGAGGTTTTGACCATCGGTTCCCCCCTTCTTCTACGTCTTCTTCAAATTTAATCCATCGAGCTGTTTCTTTCCATTCCAACTCATCTCCCTCTTTTACTAATTCTTCCATTTCCGAAAAAAGTGGATGAGATTCAAGAGTTGCATCATCAACATCTTCTCCCAGTATAAATTGAACTCTTTGAGCAGGTGGTGTTACTAAAAAACGATATACATTAGTTTAATAGCAAAATATATTTTAAGCAAAGAGTAAAAGAGAATATATCATTAACATGCATGTTAAGATTTCAGGGTATTACCTAAGAAGATTGTGAAGTGAATGACGAATGACTTTTGAAACTTTAATTTTGTAAAGGCTTGGATGAAAAATCATTTTCAAACTTATATTTGCTTAATAAACTTTAACAAAGTATGTATGCATAACTTTTAACCAATCAATATTATTTTAAAATTGAGGAATAAACTATAATATAAGCAGTTAAGTAAGAACACTCATTTTGAAAATGAACTCTGATTTACAGCCATTTTTAAAGATTGACATACGCTGAATATTAAATTTAGCTCGACAGCCATCCTTACTATGACAATATGATATGGTAATGGGTAAATAAAAACATATAATGTCAAATTTAAAAATGGTCAAACCAATTTAATTCATCATGCATTTCATGGTTATGAGAAAATGAGATCGTCTGAAAGAGAAAAATGAAGAAGTAGCCGATAAAACGATATATCGCGTTTGTAATCTTACATGTTTCGCCATCATCCGTAACGCTTAATCTTCTCACTCGCGCCATTATTGGTGGGCCTAAGAATTTAAATTTTAATACTGATCAAATTTTATCTTAATCTATACTAAAATTATAAAGAGAAAACATTTACATTTTTGTATGTGTAGAATGATAAACTTAAAAACTACTGCCCTGATTTAAGAAAAAAATATACTATTAATAAGCTACCCTCTCCAGAAGTAACTTAGGTTATTTTTTTACCCGACCTGAAAGATGGTAATGAGCGAAGCCGCAATTAACCACTAGTTTAAACAAAATTCAGTGAGAAATAAATCGTGGATCCTTGTAAATCTATTGGGTGGTAATCTATCCTTGTAAATATACAGTTCAATAGTTTCACAATATTGGAGAAAATCCCTTTATAAAAGATTATGTGTATGTCAGTTGTGTACAAAAAAGCCTTTATAAAGGATTGCCAAAAAAGAACCGATATTTTTACCAAGAGAGTTATGTATGTTGAAGACATCAAGCAAGTATTTATGGATCATAATATAACATAAAGTTCATATCTGCAAATGGCTTCATCGCATAGTGAGAATATATGAATATGTGTAATATATTACCCCAAAATATCTTTAACAAATATTATTGGGTGATTCCGAAAAAAAAACAGCTGGTTGTTGAAAATACAGAAAATTGTAAAAACTGGTGGATTTAATTATACTATTAAATAACCATAAGGTGATCGTTATTCTGGTGGATTCAATAGTATATGAAAGCCAGGTTCAATAGTATATGAAAGAAGGTCAGGTAATATCTAATGATCAAAGAGATTAATTAATGTATTACTATTAAATAGAGGTTGTTGACAATAGTAGCCTATTGACTGGCCTATTGACACTAAGGATATTAATGGTGCGAATTTAGAATTGTGTCAAAAAAAATAATTAAAGTTTTTCCAAAAATTCGACGCAAAATTGGGAGTTGAGTTAATATATTATAAGCTTATTTGTTATTGTCGCCTCTGTGGTCTAGTGGTCCAGCGTTGACGTTGACCACATGAGGTCCCGGGTTCGATTCCCGGGACGGGCACATAAAAAGTATTTTTTCAGTTTTCTGATAAACACAAAGTTGCCCGGGATTGGAAAGTGCCCGGTTGGCGATAGGCTTGCCACATATCACATTTGTGGGACCAAGTATCTTCGGCTAATTGTGGGTGCACTTGCTGTACCTCTGCCTACCCTTCGGGGATACGGGCGTGAAGATACTTTTTTTTATTTGTTATTGTTAATTTTTTTTAATTGTTAAAGTTCACATTGCGAAGGATTGCAGAAAACGAATATTTTTAAATGATATGCATTAGAAATACAAAATAAACATTACACACACTACATTCAGGTGACATACGATATTATACATACATGTATATTGTATGCTATTTTCTTTACATCTAAAATCAGTTTGTCAAACTTTAAAAGAGATTTTATTGTCTACGGTTGAATTTCGGCCAAAAGCAATTAATTGCTATTGTAAAAAAACCGTAAATCAAAGTCTGTCCACCAACCAAAGTCCCGAAAAAACATTGATATAAAAAACCCAAGATGCACAGTCTCGAACAAAACTGACACTCAAAAGTGTCGCTAATTTTATTTACGTAGTTATAGATATGGCAAAAACATATGTCTTTGCACATCCAACCGCAATCTTAAGCGCAAGATTTATAGTTGTTTTTACAAAGCAATGTATAAAAAGAAATAAAATTGACAGTGTTGCGACCGATGTGATTCTATTTGAAATGAGCGCACAATTTTAAATTGTACGCTCATTTTTCGAGGACGTTTTTGAGACACTGATTGTGTATCTTGGGTTTTTTATATCAATGCGAAAAAATGATAAATTTATTTTGAAAATTTTTCTTCTTAGTTGTCTTGCAGGTGAAATCGGCTTTAGTTTGAAACACGTGAAGTTCAAATTGAAAATTAAGCAAATTGTACCAACCAAGTTTTTTAGTTTTTTTTGGTAAACGTAAGTTTCCATGTAAAGACATGTGTCCGATTTGTTGATATGTTGGTCTTTTCTGACGTCATAAGATTGAGTATCGTTGCCTAATCATGGGTGCACTAATTAAACCTCCGCCTAATTCTTCAGAAATATGGGCGTGACTTTATTTATTTTATTTTGTTTCATTTTGTGTTTTTTTATTTTTTATTTGTAATATGTTTTATATATCAAAAACATAGCGTAATATAATTTACATTTTTGTTAGTAATTTTATACTTGATATGTAAGTGATACGCTTTAAGGTCAACGAGACTCATTATATACTATAACTATCTTATTTCGCTCTGTGCATCTTCAAAGGCTAACGAGGCGTCTAATTCTTTGACGCTACCCTGAAAAGAAACTGATTTGCTTCAAAATTAAATAAATTCTTTTAAAGCTCCTGCAGAGAGAGGGATGTAACAAATAGCTAATTCACTTACACTATAATTTTACCTATTTCTTGGTAAGTTTGAGAGGTTTTAGGATTTATTGCAAAATTTCTAGCATTAAATTCGAAAGATTAATTAATTAATCAGCAATCATAATTTTTTATTTTTGTAGTTTTGTAGAGAACAATGAGTTAGACTGTTTAACATTAGCATGTTTATATATTAGCTAAAAACATATTTATAACATTTTATAATTTTATCTTATTTATTCACTACAGTTTAGGTACATTTAATTCGAATTGACAATCATTTATTCTCATTTTTGTTGTTCTTCATAGAGAACATTAAGATATCCATTTTTTTATACAATTAGATAGCAAACAAGCAGGCTCTCCTTCTGTCTGTTTTCTGTTTGCGAAACTATCGCCTATAGACACTAAAATTGTTAATGCTACATGCATAAGCCTACCGGCCACCTTATCCTCTAAACCAGAACACGACAATGACGAGTATTGATGCTATTGCGGCAGGAATAGGTAAATGGTAAGGCGGTGGTACTAATACCTGGGCGAGACATTGTGGAACTTTACGACCTAGTTAACATTTTTATATATTTTAGGTAAAATTTCGCCTTTTCAATAAAATAATTATTCATATTGGTGTACATACATTTGATTTGAAGAAATGAGACCCTTGTTTTCTTGTCGAACTTGTAAAATGAAAGAAGCGTAAGTAAATAGTCTATACATAATTATGACTGTAAAGATTATTTATCATTTAAATTGATGTATATATTGCAATATAAATATAGACATATTTACGTACTAGCGATTGTCCATAGCCGAAATTCGACTATAGACTAAACAATAAAATCTGTTTTAAATTTGACAATTGATACGCAATTGACTAATCACTTGTGCTTGAATTTCACATCAAAACTTTTTTATGCTTAAAAAGTGAAACCGGTTGAGTGATATACTAAATATCACTCAACCGGTTTCACTTTTTAAACATCTTCAGAATGTAATATTGACAATTCAATAATAATCAATTAAGCATATTACATCTTGAAGATGCTTAAAAAGTGAAACCGGTCAATTAATATACTTAATTGATTATTAGCGACACTTGACAATTCAATAATAATCAATTAAGCATATTAAATCCTGAAGATGCTTAAAAAGTGAAACCGGTTGAGTAATATTCTTAATTGATTATTAGCGACAGTTGACAATTGAATAATAATCAATTAAGTGTATTAAATCCTGAAGATGCTTAAAAAGTAAAACCGGTTGAGTGATATACAAAAATAAAGTTTTGAGGTGAAATTAAAGTACAATTGACAAGTAATTGTGTAACAATAATGGGATTCCACCAAGCGCTGACGATGGAAAGTATAGAATATATCTGACAATTGACTTTAGCCGTAATACATGCACACACATGTGTGTATATTATTATGTATATCTCGTGATTTTTGAGTCTGTAATGTTTATTTTTGTTAATTTAATGTATAATTCTAATGCATTTAATTTAATAATATTAGGTTTCTGTAGTCCTCCGCATTGTAAACTTTAACTGTGCCAAACATCATAATAGTTTGGAAAATTGTCACAAAAAGAGGGTCAAAGTTTATCCTTCACATATTAATATATAGATATACATAACTAAAGAAATAAGCATGTACACAAACAAGAATATATTTTTTTATATCATAAGATAGCAAACAAGCAGATGGAAAGAGTCAACCATCGCCTATAGACACCAAAGATGTTAATGGTGCGTTGCTATCTTGTGGCGAGGTCTAATGCCACATGCATAAGTTTACCGGCTACCTTATCCTCCAAACCGGAACACGACAGCGACAAGCACTGATGCTATTGCGGCAGGAATAGGTAAGGCGGTGGTACCAGACCCGGGCGAGACAATGCAGAACTCTACCACCTAGTAGCCACGATGGTAGTGACTCGATAGCCAATCGGTCGCCTTTTACGACCTGCCTATTCTTCAAAGGAGGCCAGGACCAACACGGCGAAATATCACATGAATCCTAATTTAAAAAATATATTGTGCTAGAAAAGCGCCGGAAAGTTATTCTGAAAATTTAGAAGAATATCCTAACATATGTATATGGGAAGAGTATTACAGCTTCGGGAGTAAAAGATTTACGTACGAAATCTGTTCGAAAGAGGTTTTGTAGAGTAAATGTATTTTGTAAATGGAATTGGGAATAACGCATCACATTCGGAATTGGAATTTTTAATAAACGTTTTGAGGTATTAGCGCGTTTATTTATTTCATAAGATAACTAACAAGGAGATTGTTTCTATATGAAAAAAACTATAACCTATAAAACCAAATATGTTATATGGTGCGTCGCTATTCTATATATTATTGGAATGCCACATGCGTAAGGTTACCGGCTACATTTCTCTTTAATCTCAAAACTTTTTTATTTGCGTATTACACTACAAATCCAGAGGTCCGATCGATACAGCGTCTGTACTTTACAGACGCTGTACCGATCGGACCTATGGATTTGTAGCATAGCATTGTAATACGCAAATAAAAAAAGTTCCTTGAATTCTACATATTGCAATAACATAAGTAATTTGTTCATGTACTAAGATATATTATGAATACTAGCGTTCGCCGTCTGGTCGAAATTCGACTACAGATTAAACAATAAAATTTCTTCTAAGTTTGACAACGTTTCTCCCGTGTTGGTCCCGGGCTCCTTTGAAGAATAGGCCAACTGCCGTTCTGTTAGGCAGGCCGTAAAAGGCGACCGATTAGCTATAAGAGTCACTACCATCGTGGCTATTAGGTGGTAGAGTTCTGCATTGTCTTGCCCGGGTCTGGTACCACCGTCTTACCTATTCCTGCCGCAATAGCGTCAGTGCTAGTCACTGTCGTGTTCCGGTTTGGAGGGTAAGGTAGCCGGTAAACTTATGCATGTGGCATTAGACCTCGCCACAAGATAGCAACGCACACGCACTATTGACATCTTTGGTGTCTATAGGCGATGATTGATCTTTTCCATCAGGAGACCCATCTGCTTGTTTGCTATCTTATGATATAAAAAAAACTACCCATAAATAAAATATTATAGATGTTCTCATATTATGATGTTTGCCAAATGATTAGCGTGTGTAATGTTAATTTTTACTATGTGCCATTTACCATTTCTAATACATGAAAAAAAAAATGTTAGTTCCATCCAGTTCCATTTTTAGGACAGCAGATTTTTGAATGTCTGTGATATGAGAACAAATATAGGATCATCATAATATGTGTAAGTTATCAACTGACTCTAAATGTTGAATCAATACTCACTAGGTCTTTCAGCATCTTTTTCCCCATTTCGGTGATGATGCTTGTGTTTTCGATGTGAATGTCGACGAGCTGGTACGTGAACCCCCACAAACACTGTGTGAGCTCGGTGTCCTGCAACAAAGCATTATCAGCATTAAATCCCTGACAAGCCAGAAATATAATCACACATTTTCTAATATCGCCGTTGTCAAATGAATATCTGATATGCTTTCCCCGTGTTGGTTCCGGGTTCCTTTGAAGAATAGACCAACTGCCGTTCCGCCAGGCAGGTCGTAAAAAGCGACTGATTGGCTATGCGAGCCACTACCATCGTGGCTACTAGGTGGTAGAGTTCTGCATTGTCTCGCCCGGGTCTGGTACCACCGCCTTACGTAATCCTGCCGCAATAGCGTCAGTGCTTGTCGCTGTCGTGTTCTGGTTTGGAGGATAAGGTGGCCGCAAACTTACGCATGTGCCATTGGATCTCGCCACAAGGTAGCAACGCACCATTAACATCTTTATTGTCTATAGGCGATGGTTGACTCTTTCCATCAGGAGACCCATCTGCTTGTTTGCTATCTTATAATATAAAAAAAATTCACTTTTTGGATATTGCTACATTTTTACTATTACGACTAGTTTACATATCGAATTTTAATGTAAAAAGACTGCTATGTTATTCTAACGGTTCAGTGTATAATACTGAACTGTGATTGCTAAAAAATATATGCCGAAACCTTGTGAATTAAAAACTACTATGTATCATAAATATATACTTTTTGCAAATAGCTATATTCATTTGACAAGGACGATATGTCACAATAATAGGTATATAAGTTTAAGCAATTTGATTTTAACTAGCAATCGCCCTGCGATGGAAAGAACACGGGCAAGACTTCATACATTGTTTTTTTTATTTATTACCTAAAAGTTTAATATATTCCATAAGATTCTATATCAACTCCTTAACTTATCCGCATTTAAGAAATATTTTTTAAACTTGGGAAATAGTAGCTAAATAAAGTTGAAATTTGGGTAAGTTTAAAGTAAACAATCAGTTCTCTCCTTAGTAGTCTATGGTTAGGAATTTTTCTTGTCATTGGTGTCTTCAGTGCAACAGCTGCTAATCTCAGAAATCTAGTTAGATTGACAGAATTCTGAGCTAAGGTTTTGTAAAGACACTTTGTAGATACTTAAAATAACCAAGAAATAAACTATTCTTTAATACAAAAAAAGGTAGAAATTTTATTTGATACTTATAGTGAAAATTATGATATATAAACTTTTTACTGTTTTTTAATGTAAATGTAATTAAAGTTTTATATAATGGTAACACTTAAATATTATGATAGAAGTTATCAAATTAAAGTCTCAATATTTTTTATATGGTCGTTCCTAGCGATATATTTTATTTAATTAATTTAAAAAACGTAAAAAATTGTTCTAGTTTATCTAATATTCGTCACTCCGAAAGACACGCAAGCGATGTACAAGACCAAAATCGCCTGTGTTCTTTAATACAATTTCTAAATTGTACACTCCATACATTGGTTAATTAGATATTTAAAATTGTCATATTATTATTGTATATTTACTCATGAGCAGTGAATAAAGAGTTATTTATAAAAATCACGTGACCAAAATAATATTTTTCCAGAAATTTGCAAATAGCATTGTTTTATTGTCTGTAGGTCTGTAAGGATTTTTCCATGACGAGATACGTAAAGGTGAAAATACCTCATAATAATGGGAATGATTTTTGTTGTCATTAGTGCATCTGACCAACACAATTTCTGCAACACTTTATTTGGGTTTGGTACTACAACCTTACCTTTTCCTGTCGCGATAGCGTGAGTGCTTGTCACTGTCATTTAGAAGGAAAGGCAGTAAACTCACGAGAAACGAATTGCAACGCACGCACGTCTGTAGGCGATGATTATCTATTTCCATCAGGAAAGAAATGTACTTGTTTACTTCACACCCGTGTCCCCGAAGAGATAACCAGATGTACAAGAGCACCCACTATTAACCAAAGATACTTAAAATCGCACAGTGTGATAAATGGCAAGCCTATCGCCAACCGGGCACTTATCCAATCCCGGGCAACGTTATTTTTAACAAAAAATTGAAAAAACACATTTTTTGAGTTGTCCGACCCAAGAATAGCAACTGGGACCTCCTGTGGTCAACGCCGACATCGGACCACTAAATTACAGAGACGGCACTTGTTTACAGTGGTGGCGCAAAATCATAATTGATGTGGGCAAGATACATTTTGTGAGGCCCTCTGCTCGCAAATGAAGACAGATTTTTAAAATAAAAATCACTAGTCATTATTATACCTAAAAATTGCCAACATTAGAAAATAATCATTAAAGGAACAGAATTTTTCTACTTTTCACACTGCTGAACTGTTTTATTACGTTTTTTGTTTTTTTTATAGCAGAGGGGGCAAACGAGCAGGTGGTGCACCTGATGGTAAGTGATCACCGCCGCCCATGGACAACTGCAATACCGGGGGTCTTGCAGTTGCGTTGCCGGTCTTTTAAGAATAAATAAGCTCGTTTCTTGAAGGTCCCTAAGTCGTATCCGTTCGGAAACACCCCCGAGGGTAATTGATTCCACAATCGTGCTCGTAATCCAGCTTAGATTCTATATCAGCTTCGATAGATAAAACTGCGACCGCAGAAAGTCTTTCCTGTAACATTGTACTCCTTAAATATAATTCTTAATTAGGTTTAATTTTGAAAAACTCCTTTCAGTGGAGGCTGTACTAATTGGTCAATAATAGATAGATACTAGGCTACGTATCTATTAATTTTGTAAGTAGGTATAGTTATAAAACAGCGTTTTTAAACAGTGAACCAGTTTCAATTTCTTCAATAGAATACTGTCACATAAAAAAAATCCATACTATCCATACTAATATTATAAATGCGAAAGTCTGTCTGCCTGTCTGTTACGCTTTCACAGCTAAACTGCTGGACCGATTTTCATGAAATTTGGCATGGATATAGTCGAAAATCCGGGGTAAAATATAGGCTAATTTTTTTCAAAAATCAGTCTGGAGGGCTGAAATAGGGGATGAAATTTTTATTAAAAGCTACTTGGACGACTTATTAATATAGCCGCGGGCGAAGCTGCGCGGGTCAGCTAGTATCACATAAGTACGACGCAAAAGCAAAACTAAGCACTTTTTTCGGCGCGTTCATGGCTTTTGAGTAATACATAAATCTACGTGGCGCGAGGCCGCTCTTACCGCGAGGCCGTGGGCTGTGGCCCACGTCGCCCACGCCTTAAGCCGCCTCTGCTTGTTTACTATTGAAACATTGTGCTTTTTAAAGTCGTGAATTAGGAGATAAATGTTTAGCTTACTTTATTCTGAATCTATATTATAAAAGAGAGATCAAGTGGGCAGGAGGTTTATCTGATGGTGAGTAATCACCACTGCTATGAATAGGTGCAACAATAAAGTCCTAATAGTTGTGCGCTGGCCTTTGAAGAACGAGTAAACTATTTTCTACCCTCAAGTTGCATCGGTTCTGAAACAGGTCTGTTCATAAATCATTTCTTGCATAAATTATGCATCCATTAGTGCACTAAGGTGTAACCGGCAAATTGTGTTTCTGTGTCGATCGTGATTCTAATGGATTGCTCTTGTGATTGGTTCAGTATATCTCGGGCTAAACTTCTATTAACACAATATTTGCTAGCTGATAACACTTGCACTGTTTCACAATAAGTGAAACAGTACAAGTGTTATCAGCAAGCTATCTAGCAAATACAGTACCCGGCGATAAATATTGCACATCGACCTTTGGAAAGAGACAATCGGCTAATTTCGGCTTCGTAGAGCGTTATCTCTGTCGCACAAAATACAAACAGTCCGGTACCTATTAGGAGCTGTTAAAACAAGTGATTTGCTTCTTTTGATATTTTTATTCTTTGTATAAAATACACTAATTTTTCTATAAGTGATGGCTTTAGGTTGGGGTAAAATAAAATAAAAAAACATTTTTACATTATGTTTACGTATTTAATTGTTTTGGAACATTACAGCTTTAGTGTACATAATAAACACCATTATACCTATTGCTAAAATGAGACATTGCAATAAAAATAATAATAATTCTAATTCTCAATTACTTCCATTTCACTATCTGTGCTCTCAAAGAGGTCAATATCACTGTCACTATCAGCCGTATTTATTACTAATCTATCAGTGTAATTGTCTAAACTGTGTTGAATGCTTCTATATTCATTCTCACATTTGATTGCATGATCGCAAACCTTTTTCCACTCTTCAGCGCCAATCATGTTTACTTTTTCAGTCAATAATGTTTTTACTGTAGTTACGTTCATACCCACATTTCTAGAGGCTACATAGCCTTTCAGTTGAGACCATATATTTTCAATTGGATTAAAATCCGGATGATATGGTGGCAATCGCAACACAGTGTGCCCATGTTCGGCAAGTATTTTGTCCACAGAAAACTCTGTATACCTCTCCTTGTGCTGACATATAATAGCGTAAATCTGGGTTTTTGTTAATTTTGGATCAACTGGAATTTCATGTCTGTTTAACCAGTTGATCATTTCCCGTTTAATGGTGTTTGAGTTGGGGGTCCCTCAACATACTTGTTGTGATAGGGTGCGTTGTCGATAACTAGAACAGAATCACTGGGTATATTTGGGATTAATTGGTTAACCAGCCATTTCTCATAGTTATCGTTATTCATTTCATTGTGATAGTCACCTGTAGTGTCCGTGGATTTATACGTTAAAAAAGCACCGGGTACAAAGCCTTTTTCATTTCCCGCATGAACTATTATCAAACGTTGACCTTTTGAAATTGGCTTTTTTACTCCTTTTTTCTTATCGTCACTCCAAGATTTCCCTTTAGTGTGGGATGCATGTATATATGACTCATCCATGTAGACGATATTTTTTCCTGTTTCGCGAAATTTGCGTATTTTATCAAGGTATTCCATTCGTTTGAGACTAACGTCGTGCTTTTCCATTAGAATTTTTCGATTATCTTCCATTTTAGTGAACTGAAATCCCATGTCATGAAGTATTTTTCTCAATGTTTTTTCAGACCCATTGTAATTAATAGCTTCAGATAACTTAGCTTTTAATGATTTTATTGTTGGCAGTTCATTAAATCGTAAGTGAAAATCATACACCATTCTTCGAACAACATCGTAATCAAAATCGTCCATATCCAAACGAAATTGCTTTTTTGGTCTCCCTTTTTTTGGAGTGCTGAACTTAATTTCAGTCGAATGTGTTTCAGTACTGACTTCGTTTAATATATTGTTCAAAGTTCTTCTTGAAATTCCAGTGGCATTTGCAACTCGCTCTTGAATCTTCTTAAAATAACAACTTACATTTTCATCTACTTTTTTTTTAAATCTATCAGCTTCGCTTACAAAGTATTTATAAACATTGTAGATAATTTCACGTGACTGACCTCGTAAAGGTTTCCCTCTTTTTCCGAAAGAATTTGTACAGTACAGTACAGTGTAATTTTTTTTGTACAGTACCCGGCGATGGTCTCAACTGAAAGGCTATGTAGCCTCTAGAAATGTGGGTATGAACTTAACTACAGTAAAAACATTATTGACTGAAAAAGTAAACATGATCGGCGCTGAAGAGTGGAAAAAGGTTTGCGATCATGCAATCAAATGTGAGAATGAATATAGAAGCATTCAACACAGTTTAGACAATTACACTGATAGATTAGTAATAAATACGGCTGATAGTGACAGTGATATTGACCTCTTTGAGAGCACAGATAGTGAAATGGAAGTAATTGAGAATTAGAATTATTTTTATTTTTATTGCAATGTCTCATTTTAGCAATAGGTATAATGGTGTTTATTATGTACACTAAAGCTGTAATGTTCCAAAATAATTAAATACGTAAACATAATGTAAAAATGTTTTTTTATTTTATTTTACCCCAACCTAAAGCCATCACTTATAGAAAAATTAGTGTATTTTATACAAAGAATAAAAATATCAAAAGAAGCAAATCACTTGTTTTAACAGCTCCTAATAGGTACCGGACTGTTTGTATTTTGTGCGACAGAGATAACGCTCTACGAAGCCGAAATTAGCCGATTGTCTCTTTCCAAAGGTCGATGTGCAATATTTATCGCCGGGTACTGTACAATATTTGCTAGCTGATAACACTTGCACTGTTTCACAATAAGTGAAACAGTACAAATGTTATCAGCAAGCTATCTAGCAAATATTGTGTTAAAATGGAGATTCACCAAGTGCCGACGATAAAAAGTGTAGAATATATAATTGCCTTATGTTTGTACTAGGTGGTAGAGTTCCGGAACGTCCTGCCGGGTATTTGGTACTACCGCCTTACCTATTCTTGCTGCAATAGCGTTAATGCTTGTCATTGTCGTGTTCTTGTTTTGGAGGGTAAGGTATCCGGTAGACTTATACATGTACCTAATTAGTACCTAATTACCATCCCGTCACATATAAAAAAATCTGTAAATCGGTAGACCCTGCAGGCTATCCCTTAAACTTCCCGCTAAATTGAGATAGGTATTTTAAGCTCAAAGGAACAAAATCTATACCTAAGCGTAGATTTTTTAGAGTTTAAAAATCTGAATTTTGTTACAAATGACCTGAGATAAATGAAATTAATATCATTTTTGCAAAGCTGTATATTTTGAAAACGACGATCGATTTTGAGCATTCGAATGGTATTCAACGCAATGTTTGAGCTCCAAAATGTCTACTTGCTTACATAATCTATTAGCTGAAAGATGTCGAAGTAATATCAAAAACATTTTTTTTTTTCAAAAATTTTCGTTATTGATAAATTCCAAATTAATCAACCGCTTCTGGTCCAATTTACGGTATTTCACGCAGTTTTTTTTAAACAGACTAAATGGTTAAATTTTTAAATCAATCGGTATATTAGTCTGAAAGTTATTTTAAAAATATTAAGTCTGATGTAAACAAAAAAATATTAATATTAGAAAAGCTGTAACTTTGAAACTAGATTCGATTTTGATTTTTGAAACTGCATTTGACATAGTTTTTTAAGTAATTAAGTAGAAGATCGAAAAATGATAGGCTGAAAAATTTCAAAGTTATGTCGAAAAAACACTTATTTCAAAATTTTTGAACCAAACCAATTTTGATGCAATTTATAAATTGTACGCAGTTATATTAAAAATACTCTTTCATCAAATTTTTTTAAAGTTTTTCTAAAATTTCTCTAAATCTTTCGGACCGAATTGGTTCAAATTTACAGGAAGTCTAAGTTGAGTTAAATGTTTACACACACACACACACATACTTACATACATACATACAGACATACCGACGTCATCGTGAAAATAGTCGAAAAAACTCGAGTTTCAGAAATCGGGGCAAAACAGCAACTTCCTTATTTATCTACATACGTAGCGGGAAGTTAAAAAAAATGTAGCTTTGAGATTATTACATAGGAACAGCGAACTCGCAAACCTAAGAAGATATAAAAATTAACAGTCTGTGGGTTTACCACCATTTTTGTAAAATGATCAATACATACTTGAATTTTTGTGAGTGGCTCCCTTTTGACGAGTCTACCAAACTTTCTATTAACGAATTTTTTTAAAGTGCTGCTTTTTTCCAATGAGCATTTTGTTATGTACATACAAATAATATAGCAGATAGCAAAAGAAACCATCGTCTATAGACAACAAACGTGTTATCGTGCGTGACTATCCGTTAGATAGGATGGCTATGCCACATGCAAAAGAACTGAAACATGGCAATGACAAACATTGACGCTATCGCGGCAGGAGTAGTAAAGGGGATGGTACCATATACCCAAATGAAATGTTGCGGAACTCTACCATCTAGTATTCACAATGATAGTGACACGTTTAACAACCAATCGTTTGCTTTCTACGAACTGCCTGTCAGAATGGCAGTTTGTTTATTCTTCAAAGGGACCAACACAAGGGTATAAATTCACTGTCGTGTTCCGTTTTGGAGGGTAAGATAGCCGGTAAACTTATGCTTGTGGTACTAAGACCCCGCCAGAAGGATAGCAACGCACCATTAACATCTTTGGTGTCTATAAGCGATGATTATCTCTTTCCATCAGGAGAGCTATCTGCTTGTATACTTTAACTGTGTTAAATTTTCAAATTGTGACCGCCCAGTTGGTCGAGTGGTTAGCGACCCTGATTACGCAATCGACGGGGCTCGGGTTCGATCCCCGACGGGGACAAGCATATGTGTGATGAGCAAAAATGTTTGCATTTCCGGGTTTGGGTCTTTATTAAATATATTCTAGTATTTATGTATGTATTTCTATGTATTAGTATCGTTGACTAACACCCATAACACAAGCAAATAATTTGGGTGCTTAATCAGTAATCAGTGTTATTTGTCTCGTGAATATTTATTTATTTTATTTACTTATTTCTTACCCCCAGTGAATGCAATTTTCGTATTAAGTAATATCTATACATATAATAAAATCGCAGGAAAGTCAAAACTGTACATTGAATATTTTTTTAAAAGAATACCTGAGGCGTGATCTACAATCGATATCGAAGCCAAAAATATAGTTTTAAGAATTTTTGTGTTTGTTTGTCTGTTTGTCTGTATGTATATCCGGGTTAAACTCAAAAAGTACTGCATGGATTTACTTCAAATTTTGCATGAATATTACTAAGAGGTCGGGTCAATATATAGGCTACATATTATCACGCTAACGGGGGAAGAGCTGTGCGGAGTAAACGAAGTCCGCGCGAACGAAGTCGCAGGCAACAGCTAGTATTTAAAATATAAATTTGAAACGCAGTAAAACTGCCACAACTGACTCCGAATGTTGGTCCGAGCTCCTTTAAAGAATATTTGAAGAATAGACCAACTGTTGTTCTGCCATGCAAGTCTTAAAAGGCGACCGATTGGCCATATGTGTCACTACCATCGTGACTAGTGACTACTAGGTGGTAGAGTTCCGCAACGTCTCACTCGGGTATATAATACCATCGCCTTCCCTACTTCTGCCGCAATAGCGTCAAGGCTTGCCATTGCCGTATTTCAGTTTCGAGGGTAAGGTAGCCGGTAGACTTATGCACGAGGCATTACCATCCCGCCACACGGATAGCAACGCATCATTAACACGTTTGGTGTCTATAGGCGATGATTTCTTTTTAAATTAAAACAGCCATTTTCTTGTTTGCTATCTAATGACATAACAAAATGCTCAATGGAAAAAAGCAGCACTTTATAAAATTCGTTAATAGAAAGTTTGGTAGACTCGTCAAAAGGAAGCCACTCACAAAGATTCAAGTATGTATTGATCATTTTACAAAAATGGTGACAAACCCACAAACTATTTATTTTTATATTAATATTTTTGGTGTCTATAGACGATGGTTTCTCCTTCCATCAGGAGAGCCATCTGCTTGTTTGCTATCTTATAATATAAAAAAACATAACTTTCAAAAATTAATATGGAACCACAGTATACCTTCTCAAACAAAATAAGAATTTTCAAAATCCCATGAAAATTAAATGACCAAATTCTGAGGTAACAAACAAAAAAATTACAGCCAAGTTGATAAGCTCCCTTTGGGAAGTCGCTTGATAAATAAAATACAAAATTCATAGCGTGTAACTAAACTTAATTGAAACATTTGTAAGTTCCAAGGCATAATTTATTCATACCATATCGTGCAGCGTTCTTCAAAACTATAGCGGTATTTTTACAGCCACAAAATAACCCCACGTCTTTTATTATACACCACTTCCAATCCCCTTAATGCTTTGAACCTTTGAATATCAAATATCGGATATTTGTCTTATTCGGAGTAGTGGAAAAAAATTGGATTATTTTAGTAAGTTTGGAGTCTTTGAAGGAATATCTTAGTCTTATTTGATTTGCTGAATATATTGCTTGCAAATTTAAATATTTTGCGGAAAATATGGCGAAAATGTTTCTTTGGATATGTAAATATTGTTCTTCTGCGAATTTTAATAATTCGATCCTTCGATCAAAAATTTCTCATCGAAGTTAAATACTTAATCCTCTAGGGTTACTTAATATGTGAAATATTTCACATAGATCATCTTTCTCCTACATAGATCATCAGAATGGAACAATTGAATCTAACATTTTTTTATAACATCAGTTAGCAAACAAGCTGATGGCTCTCCTGATGGAAAGAGAAACTATAGCCTATAGACATTATAGAGATGTTAATGCTGCGTTACGATTCATGTGGCGGGATGGCAATGCCACATGCATTAGTCTAACGGCTAATTTACGCTCAATACTGGAACACATCAATGATAAGTATTGACGTTAATGTGGCAGGAACTGGTAAGGTGGTGGTACCAAACCTGAGCGAGACGTTGAGGAATTCTGTCACTTAGTAGTCACAATGGTAGTGACACGTATAGACAATCATTTGGCGACTTTTACTATGGATTAAATGGATACGCCTTTCAAGGCAATTTCATAGTTAGTTAGCATAGCTTGCATTTACACACAGAAATACAGATTTATACTATTTTCTGATGAAATAAAATCACTTCAAGTGTAATTTTTAAACCTTGTCATCTCACAATAAAATAGTACAACATGGCTTAATTCTATTTTCTCACGATACCTATAACTACAAATGAATTTGACAGTGATAGGAGCGTTTGTTCATATGCGCGGCGACAAGTTTCCTTCCCAATGCCGTATCTATTAGTACCTATTCATCTGCTGTGTGGCTTTTACGAACTGCCTGGATGAATGGCTGATATTCTATTCTTTAGAGAGGGCCCAGGCGAATTATATTTTTCTTCTATGAATTTTAATATTTCTATCACCACAAGACTGAGCTGTTGAGTAATTATTTGATGAAATACTTAATCTTTAAGGGTTACTTAAAATGTGAAATCTATTTCGATAATCTCCGAATCCATCCGAATCATCAGAGAGGAATAGTTTCATCTTACAGTTATACCTTGATATGTTATATTTTCTGTCGCCTGGATTTCGTATCACTGCCTCACTTCCTGTCACAATAGCTTTACTGCTTGTCACTGACTCATGATTATGAAGATAATTCCGTACCACTATTATAAACGTTACCCTTTTTCGGCTAAACCACTGAACGGATTTTGATGAAATTTGACATGAAGATAGTTAATGATACGGGGTCAACATAAACATTTAAAAAAGCATCAACCACTAAGAGGCGGAAAAAGGGGATGAAAGATTGTATGAATAATTATATTAATAACAGGTTAATTTACTCACGGCAGAATCTCTGCGAATCAGTTAGTAGCTTAAGAGTTCACGCATGTGGCATAATATCACTGTCACATGGATAGCAACATTGTTGATGTCTATAGTAAAGTTCCAACCTCACCATCTTGATGTCTGGAAATCCACATCTGTGCGGTTCTCCCGGCACTTTTTGCTTTGCACTACTTTTTTGTGGAATCAATTACCTGCAGAGGTTTTTCCGAACAGATACGACTTAGGGATCTTCAAGAAAAGAGCTTACTCATTTTTAAAATAAATAAATAAATATTCACGGGACAAATTACACTTATTGATCTAACCCCAAAGTAAGCAAATTATTTGCTTGTGTTATGGGTGTTAGTCAACGATACCAATACATAGAAATACATATAAAAATACTTTTACATACATAATAAACACCCAAACCCGAAAATACAAACATTTATGCTCATCACACAAATGCTTGTCCCCGTCGGGGATCGAACCCGAGCCCCGTCAATTGCGTAGTCAGGGTCGCTAACCACTCGGCCAACGGGGCGGTCAATGTCGGCAACGCAACTGCAAAATCTCTGGTATTGTAGATGTCCATGGGCGGAGGTGATCACTTCACATCAGGTGAGCCTCCTGATCGTTTGCCCCCCCTTGCATGAAAAATGTAAGTAGAAAATACACACGATATCTTCAATCCGTTACATCGATGAAACGAATAGGTTCAAGAGAACTCTCTCGTTACTCCGGATGAACGGGTTAGGCTAAAGTTCCTGGTTATCGAATTGTCAAGTGATAGTCGTTAAGGTTTGTAAATTTTGGCCTTGAGATCACCACCAATCTCGACAACCGAAGTATTTTTCGTTCGTCTCACTGACTATCTGCCTGCAGATTGATTTTATTTATTTATTTTATGTTTTCCAATATCATTAGAAAAGATAGACACTATATTTACTACCAGAGCTAATACAGTTATCTCAATCTAAACATTGTATATAACACAAATTCGCTTGCATTTCCACGTAAGGAAACCAATCTACACTCAAATTAGAATACGATGTGCAGAAATATCAAATCGTAGCAAACGTGCATTTGAATTTCCATCGCTCGACCGGCGTTCCTCACAAATGTATCAGAAATTTCATCGACGAGGCTCTTGAGTTTTAGGTCAGGAACGAAAAGGGTGGAAAGAAATATCGGGTTTAATGTTTCGTGAGTTATAAAACCATTTACACATAAGATGTGTTCATTGTTATTTAAGATTAAATGACAGTTATTGTGGCTATATTTGTGATCGCCAAGTTTTTTTTTATATTAATACGTTGAGCAAAACCGTATCCGTTTAATAAAAATTGCGCGCATAGATAGAATAGAAGAGTATCTATGAAATTTGGCAGTTAACTGGTTAAAGTTTATATAGAGGAAGCTGTGCAGAAAGCTAATAATGTATTTTATACAAAAAATAAATAAAATAAATATTACTGGACAAATTACACGAATTGATCTAACCCCAAAGTAAGCAAATTATTTGCTTGTGTTATGGGTGTTAGTTAACGATACTAATCATTGATATAAAAAACCCAAGATGCACAGTCCCGAACAAAACTGACACTCAAAAGTGTCCCTAATTTCATTTAAGTAGTTATAAATATGGCAAAAACATATATCCTACCTTAAGTGCAAGACTTATAGTTGTTTTTACAAAGCAATGTACGAAAATAAATAAAATGACAGTGACGCGGCTGACGCGATTCTATTTGAAATGAGTGCACAATTTAAAATTGTGCACTCATTTTTGGAGGACGTTTTTGACACACTGATTGTGTATCTTGGGTTTTTTATATCAATGATACTAATACATTGAAATACATATATAAATACTGTAACATACATAATACACACCCAGATCCAGAAATACAAATATCTATGCTCATCACACAAATGCTTATCCCTTTATGTCGGGAATCGAATCCGAGCTCCTTTGACTCGCGGTTAGGTTCGCTAACCACTCGAACAACGGGGCGGTCAAATTATATAATTGTGTATAATATGCATTAGAAATAAATTGAATTAATATTAAAATAAAATGTACACACATTTCCATGCATGTTACACACATACACGTTCCTATATACAACTTTGTTTAAGTTATTGTTGTCGTACTTAAAGAAGTTTTATTGTTTAGTATATTGTTAAACTTCGTTAGACGCTTAGTTTGTTTATGCTATAAATTGTCTTACCGATGTTTTGTACTTTAACATAGTAAAATTACGAGAGGGCAATTGCTTATATATTTAGTTCTTTTTATAGCTTTGTCAGAGCTTTTAACGTAGCAAACGTAACGTAACGTAACGTAACGTAACGTTTTTAGCTGCAAAGGCCGAAAGAGATAACTGTCGCCCATAGATATAAAATAATTATGTTCATCCGTGTGACGATAGGATAATGCCACATGCATAAGTTCATCCGCTACTTTACCCTACGAGCGGGGATACGACAGTGATAGGCATTTACTGTTGCAACAAGAATCGTTGAGATGGTGGTAAAAGTTGTAGAACTACCACATAGTAATCATGAAGATAGTGGGTCATATACTCATTTTTTTCTACTTTTACGAATTACCCGGCAGAATGTCAGATGGTCTGTTCTTCAGCAAACCCGAGGGGGCGGACTCGAAAGTTTTTCTAACATGCACCTACAGATATATTTACTTCAGTGGGATTACCAAACAAAATAATCTCAGAACACATAAAAGTGTCAAAAATCCTTCGATCAAATATTTGTTCGAAGTAAAAATCCCATATTGGTAGATATAGAATCGTTTATACTTTATATCGGCGGCATTTGTTACACCGCATCATATTAATTATGTTAAACATTTGTACTATTTTACAACTGACATTTATTTTAAAGCCAACCAGTTTCGCCTATTATAGCATCATCAAGGCTCTCATATAAGAGTACTAGCTGTTGCCAGCGACTTCGTCCGCGCGGACTTCGTTTACTCCGCACAGCACCTCCCCCGTAGGTGATAGCGTGATAATATGTAGTCTATATGTTGACCCGACCTGTTAGTAATATTCATGCAAAATTTGAAGTAAATCCATGCAGTAGTTTTTGAGTTTACCCCGGACATACAAACAAACAAACAGACAAACAGACAGACTGACAAACAGAGAAACAGAGAAACAGACAAACAGAGAAACAGACAAACAGACAAACAGAGAAACAGAGAAACAGACAAACAGAGAAACAGACAAACAGACAAACAGACAAACAGACAAACAGACAAACAGACAAACAGACAAACAGACAAACAGACAAACAGACAAACAGACAAACAGACAAACAGACAAACAGACAAACAGACAAACAGACAAACAGACAAACAGACAAACAGACAAACAGACAAACAGACAAACAGACAAACAGACAAACAGACAAACAGACAAACAGACAAACAGACAAACAGACAAACAGACAAACAGACAAACAGACAAACAGACAAACAGACAAACAGACAAACAGACAAACAGACAAACAGACAAACAGACAAACAGACAAACAGACAAACAGACAAACAGACAAACAGACAAACAGACAAACAGACAAACAGACAAACAGACAAACAGACAAACAGACAAACAGACAAACAGACAAACAGACAAACAGACAAACAGACAAACAGACAAACAGACAAACAGACAAACAGACAAACAGACAAACAGACAAACAGACAAACAGACAAACAGACAAACAGACAAACAGACAAACAGACAAACAGACAAACAGACAAACAGACAAACAGACAAACAGACAAACAGACAAACAGACAAACAGACAAACAGACAAACAGACAAACAGACAAACAGACAAACAGACAAACAGACAAACAGACAAACAGACAAACAGACAAACAGACAAACAGACAAACAGACAAACAGACAAACAGACAAACAGACAAACAGACAAACAGACAAACAGACAAACAGACAAACAGACAAACAGACAAACAGACAAACAGACAAACAGACAAACAGACAAACAGACAAACAGACAAACAGACAAACAGACAAACAGACAAACAGACAAACAGACAAACAGACAAACAGACAAACAGACAAACAGACAAACAGACAAACAGACAAACAGACAAACAGACAAACAGACAAACCGACAAACCGACAAACCGACAAACAGACAAACCGACAAACCGACAAACGGACAAACGGACAAACGGACAAACGGACAAACGGACAAACGGACAAACGGACAAACGGACAAACGGACAAACGGACAAACGGACAAACGGACAAACGGACAAACGGACAAACGGACAAACGGACAAACGGACAAACGGACAAACGGACAAACGGACAAACGGACAAACGGACAAACGGACAAACGGACAAACGGACAAACGGACAAACGGACAAACGGACAAACGGACAAACGGACAAACGGACAAACGGACAAACGGACAAACGGACAAACGGACAAACGGACAAACGGACAAACGGACAAACGGACAAACGGACAAACGGACAAACGGACAAACGGACAAACGGACAAACGGACAAACGGACAAACGGACAAACGGACAAACGGACAAACGGACAAACGGACAAACGGACAAACGGACAAACGGACAAACGGACAAACGGACAAACGGACAAACGGACAAACGGACAAACGGACAAACGGACAAACGGACAAACGGACAAACGGACAAACGGACAAACGGACAAACGGACAAACGGACAAACGGACAAACGGACAAACGGACAAACGGACAAACGGACAAACGGACAAACGGACAAACGGACAAACGGACAAACGGACAAACGGACAAACGGACAAACGGACAAACGGACAAACGGACAAACGGACAAACGGACAAACGGACAAACGGACAAACGGACAAACGGACAAACGGGCAAACGGGCAAACGGGCAAACGGGCAAACGGGCAAACGGGCAAACGGGCAAACGGGCAAACGGGCAAACGGGCAAACGGGCAAACGGGCAAACGGGCAAACGGGCAAACGGGCAAACGGGCAAACGGGCAAACGGGCAAACGGGCAAACGGGCAAACGGGCAAACGGACAAACGGACAAACGGACAAACGGACAAACGGACAAACGGACAAACGGACAAACGGACAAACGGACAAACGGACAAACGGACAAACGGACAAACGGACAAACGGACAAACGGACAAACGGACAAACGGACAAACGGACAAACGGACAAACGGACAAACGGACAAACGGACAAACGGACAAACGGACAAACGGACAAACGGACAAACGGACAAACGGACAAACGGACAAACGGACAAACGGACAAACGGACAAACGGACAAACGGACAAACGGACAAACGGACAAACGGACAAACGGACAAACGGATAAACGGACAAACGGACACACAGACAAACAGACAAATAGACAAACAAACGGACAAACAAACAGACAAACAGATAGATAGACAAACAAACGGACAAACAAACTGACAAACAGACAAAAATTCTAAAAACTACATTTTTACTTCGATATCGATTGTAGATCACGCCCTAAGTATTCTTTTAAAAAATATTCAATGTACAGTTTTTAACTTCGTGCGATTTGTTTATATGTATAGATAACCACTCACCCATACGGTGTTTCATTATTGTTTGTAGGTTGAATGACAATTACTGAGGCTACATTTCTGACCGCCATTTGTGTCCTGAATTAGCTCGATACGAATGCTTTTAGCATTCAACTGAGTGGTTCAATGATTTGGGTCCAACCCTTCATATATTTACCTACAGCGCTACAAACTTTGTGCTGTCTAATTTTAATATACCTACCCCATAGCCGGCAAACAGAATCTCAAGGGACAATATGTTCCTTTGTAATGAGAGATAGCGTTTGTATAAAACCTGGATATATACTTACTAACTGTAGGTCAATTACTCATGTAGAGTTTTTGCTTAAGTATCATGAGCAGTTCACATTAGAGATCCGAATTGATGGTTTTGCCTGGCGGTACATGCTCATAATTAATGAGACTCTTCCAATATCCACCACACATAGCATCATCTTCTTGCGAGGTAATCCGGGTTTCGCTAATCTGCGGAGTTTGACTACCATTGAACATTGTCTTTTTCACATGCTCTGGTCAAAGATAATCCACTTTTCAACATCAGGGATCAAACTTTTCAAAAACGAGTCGGTTGCAATACATTTCAATAGAAAATCGCAAATGAGTACACGACTCGTTAGGTCTCTTTCAGTGACCGCGTGTGGCACCTAAATATCAAGCTTTTTTATACAACCAGACTTTTTATATGAGTCAAAATTCTATTGTGGTCAACCACAAGCTTTTTAGCTTCTACAATTTTTCAGAAAGGACTGTCTGTAACGGGTCAAATATTGCCAAAAATTTCCGGACTGAACTCACTTGAACTAATGTTTTGCTAGTTTTATGAACACTGGGTTAAATTCATAAACGCCACAAATATTTTTCGCGGCTTGTGTGGCTTTTTTCTCATTTTGTATTAAAACTTTAAAATGTACCTATCGATTTTTTTTTGCTAGACCAGTGAGTCTAGCAACTAGCACTAATACAGATTGAAAAACATTAGAGAAATGGTGGGAAAACATTTTTATATTTTATTTTACTGTTTCTAAACTATTTTCTATTTAATGTTGGTTTAATACTCCACGATTTAATGTTATCAAAACCAGCCAGATACAAGCAGTAAAACTAAAGGAATTTCTTTGCATAAAATAAGAAAAAAAAAACAATATTTTTCATATTTGATAAAAAATGTACTTGACAAAATTCTTAGTTACCTTTTTCTCTCTATACAAAGTCAGTGTTTGTCAATATCGTGATTTGGTTTCGAGTATAAGCATCACATCCTTGTCATACGGGTGGCATGATGTGTTCTATAATCAGAAGTCTAAAGATTTTGTTAATGCGCCGAAATAACTATAATGGGTATTATTTTATGCTGGAGTCACATTTGCGTCCATCGTCCCGAAGTTATGTGCGCTAAGGCACACGCAGTCCGGAATGTATACGAAAATAGTCGATAATAGCCGGTCACATCTGCATTTATAGTGTCATTGCATTGAGCTTTGTGACGATAGACGCAAGTGCGGCTCCAGCATTAATCGTCACGTTGCCATAGATCCCCGTCCCCGGTTGTCACTTCTTGTCACACTTAGCAAGACCCCCTCCCCCTTGTACGCAAACGTATTTTTAGAACGGCCCCATAGTACCTATTAAGTCCACCTTTTGTACAATTTTACTTGAGTTGTACACCCAATAAAGCTTAAATAAATAAATAAATGACGAGCATCGACGCAATTGCGACAAAAAAAGCTAAGACGACGGTAGGAAATCCGAGAGAGATGTTGAGGACCTCTACCCCCTGGCCTGTGTATTAGCCTTCTGTCACCTTATAGGTGATGCCTATTGTAGTGTATGTGTTATCTGTGGATCATACAATTCGTTATCTGTATTGTACGTGTGAGTAGGGGGGGCAGGCGCTTTTGTAAGTAAAATATGGTTTGGTATCACAGTACGATTCGGTCCGTCAGTAAGTGCATACGAGTGTATAGTGTTAGTGAGACTACGCCCAGGTATACCAGTGAACACTACACCTAGTAAGACAGTTGTTTGTTAAAAAACCCATCAATTGCGAGTTGGACTTGAATACCGAGGGTTCCGTGTACTTTTTGTAACCAAGAACTAAGTACTGAAATCGCATTGATATGCGATATAAACGGTCGTATTTTAAATCGCGTTTTTATATATTTTCCTTTACATGTGCTATAAGATAATTCATTTTGCCTTTCTCAATTCTAAATCAACGGGAAGCAGATAATTTATAAAAATCTATTATTTTCTTTATGACGGGAAGTACTCTACAGATTTTGATTCCCTTTTGAAATCGCAAAAAATCGCAACATATGTGGCGTAAATGGTCTTATCATTTGATCGCGTAGACCTGTGCTGTCCAAGCCAGATACCATCCTGGGCTAATATGAATTACCAAAGAGATTGGAGGAGCCGCAAAAACTCACTTTTCAAATAGGAAAACACACAAATACAAATACAGTTAAGAAAAATTTTAACAAAACATAATGCTGTAAAAGGCGAGCTTATCTTGTAGTGAGACTTCTTACATCTTACGTGCACGAAGAAGACAGATTTTTTTTTATGTATACTTTAGACTCTAGACATAATTACATAATGAAGAATGTTACTAGGTATGCCAAATCGCTTGCAATTTTGTCTCAGTAAAGCCTGTATGTATACAAATACACTAGTTTTTGTTGTAGTAAAAAATACCTAGTAGTTTTGATTTTATAGGCATTCAAAGTTTCGAAAAATATCAAGTCTCGCTAACAGCCACGTGACCGCTTTATGACGTCATGACACAACGCGCCGCGCCTCGCTTAGTATCAAATCAAGTCTCCAGCGGTTATAGCGTCAGCGTATTAATAGTAAATATTATTCGATTAATAAAATGAATGAAGGATTCGAAAAAGGGCAATCGGATATTTCACCTAAAATAGATGGATTAATGGTTGCGCATTATTTATCAACAAATAGTGATTAAATAAATAAATAAATAAATATTCACGGGACAAATTACACTTACTGATCTAACCCCAAAGTAAGCAAATATTTGCTTGTGTTATGGGTGTTAGTCTACGATACTAATACATAGAAATACATATATAAATAGCAGAATATATATAATAAACACCCAAACCCGGAAATACAAACATTTATGCTCATCACACAAATGCTTGTCCCCGTCGGGGATCGAACCCGAACCTCGTTAATTGCGTAGTCAGGGTCGCTAACCACTCGACCAACGGGGCGGTCATTTCGTTGGCGCCAAAATGCGAGGAAGAAAAATGCAAAGGTAAGAAAACTTTCCTTGCTACTACTTATGCTTAATAGTTTATCTGTTCTAAATTATTTTATCAAAACAAAATACCCAACTAATGTCGTAATGAAAGAATGCAACTCAAATAATAGAAGAACCTACCTGCCATTAAATTTTTACGTTAAAGACAACAAATATGTATTAGTTTTGTAGCTATAGGTAGGTACGTAGGACGTAGGTATATGTACGTGTATAGGTACCTACCGTTCTTCTTAATTTAAATAAATACCTCGGGAACTCCATCCTTTCATACGCTTGCGTAGCGTTTGCCCATCTCCCCCGTACGGACTTGCATCCGTTGCAAGTGGTACAAAATAAATTCCTGCGTATTGCCACGGGAGCACCGTGGTATATGCGCAACGTAGACCTCCATAACGATCTTGAATTGCCGAGCTTAGCAAAGCATTTCAAAGACATCTCCGAAATATACTTCGATCGTGCCATCTCGCATCCGAACCCACTGGTGGTAGCAGCGGGTGACTACATCCCAGACCCTAATCCCGATCCCAAACTACGTAGGCCCCGCCACGTTCTTACCGATCCCGATGACCCGATAACTCTGGCCAACGGTTTACACGATAACACTACACACCTACATTCGCGACACCGTCGCCGCCGGCGGCGACGAGGACCCCTGTTTCGCCCTTCGGCGAACCGAGCCCAAAGGCAAGGTTCGGCGGACGGACAAAACAATGCCACTAGCCCTCTCATAGCAAATCACGACCCCACCCTAAGCCGAGGTTCGGTCTCACAGGAGACACCCTTAGGGCGGAGGGCGTACAGCCCTACACCTTTAAATTCTAGCTGAGCACACTGCTCGCCCCCGCGACCGGTGAAGCTGTAACAGCCCATAAGGCTAACAGCAATTGAGACATTCCGAAAAAAAAAACCTCGGGAACTGTACATTTTCCCAGAATTAAAAGGAGCCGTGAGTTATTCCAGACTTCGTCCAGATCCGTTCAGTAGGCACAACTCATGATTTCCTAGTATTTGGATTGGACATTTTTTTTGGAAAAGTATTGAGGTGTAATTTTGAAGGCACGGGCGCGCGACCGCGAGCGCCGGCCGCCGAGCGAACTAGACTGAGCGTGTTGTGAGATGACGTCACAGCGTCAACGGCAGCCAGCGTCGTGCGGTTCAACTTATTTTACTTCTAAATCGGAAACTAATTGACGTATCGAAGTAATTCTTTCACTAGTATTTTTTATTTTTCACAGAGAATATGGGGTGCTAATAATCAAAATTTGTTAACATTCTTCATTTTACATAAATTTCAACCTGATGTCTCTAGGTATTCCTGAGAAAAAGGAGTCTCTACAGACGGACAATGAAAGATCCTATAAGGGTCCCGTTTTTTTCTTTTCAGGTACGGAAACTGAAAACTGAGTCCGGATTAAAATGGTTTACCATGATTCGTCAGAAATGACTGAATCCGTCAGAAACGATGGGGACATCGTCGTAATAATAATTATAATAGTATCAGTGGACTTAATTACACTAATTGATCTAGCCCCAAAGTAAGTAATTTATTTCAGAAATCAGAAATCAGAAGCACTTTATTCAATAAAACTTTTTACAAGTTATTTTGACGCGTCAACATTTTTTTAAACTACTACCTGATCGGAAACGCGGCCACACACTGAGAAGATCCGGCGGAAGAAACTCAGCGGGATTGTCTTTTTTTCATAACATTTTTTTAAATAAAATATTACTATATATTATTAATGTAACAATTAGATACTAATATTTAATTAGTATCTAATTGTTACATTAATAATAAGGATTGCCGATATGAGGAGCAGTTAATCCCATGCTTTCCTGTCATCAAGGTATTCAGATATTTTATAGTAACCTTTTTTACACAGTGTTGTTTTAACACATTTTTTGAATTTGTTAACTGGTAAATCTCTGATGGCATCAGGCAGCTTATTATAGAAGCGTATACTTTGCCCCATAAAAGAGTTGCTTATTCTGTGGAGACGAGACACATGCACAGCAAGATTGTTTTTGTTCCTTGTATTTAGGGAGTGAACATCACTATTCTTTTTAAATAAGCAAATATTTTTACGAACGTACATCAAGGTTTCGAATATATACTGAGAAATTACAGTTAAGATATTGATTTCTTTGAATTTTTCTCTCAGGGAGGTCCTTGGACTGAGATTGTAAATTGCCCTTATAGCCCTTTTTTGTAATGCAAATATAGTATTTATTTCAGCGGAATTCCCCCAGAGAAGAATTCCATATGACATAACACTATGAAAGTAACTAAAGTAAATAAGGCGTGCAGTATCAACATCAGTAAGCTGTCTCATTTTTTTTTTACTGCGAATGCTGCTGAACTTGGTCTACTGGCCAATTTCTCGATATGTGGTCCCCAATGCAATTTTTTATCTACAGCAACCCCTAAAAATGTAGTAGAGTCGTAGGTGATAGCGTGATGATATGTAGTCTATATGTTGACCCGACCTGTTAGTAATATTCATGCACAATTTGAAGTAAATCCATGCAGTACTTTTTGAGTTTACCCCGGACATCCATGATTTTGCTACGATTTTATTATAAGTATATAGATTAAGAAATTGTCATGAAAGGCGTATCCATTTAATCTGTGGTGTTAATCAACAATACTTATACATAAAAGCAAAGACCTACAAAAAAATATTTTTTGTAGGTCTTTGCATAAAAGGATACATATAAATAGTGAAACAAACATACTAAACCCCTAGACCTAGAAATACAAACATCTATGCTTATCACACAAATGTTTGTCCTTGACGAGAGTAGAATCTGAGCCCCATTAATTCTAAGTTAGGTTTGCTAACCACTCGACCGACACAACATATAAAATAACTACATTTAACTATTATCATTTATTATTATTATATTTGTTAAAGCGGGCCCTTTGAAGAATAAACCAACTGCCATTCTGCCAGGCAGGTGGAAAAAGACGATCAATTGGTTATTCCTGCCGCAATAGCTTCAGTGCTTGTCACTGCCGTGTTCCGGTTTGGAGGGTAAGGTAGCCGATAAACTTATGCATGTGGCATTAGACCTCGCCACAAGATGGCAACGCACCATTTGCACCTTTGGTGTCTATAGACGATGGTTGACGCTTTCCATCAGGGGACCCATCTGCTTGTTTGCTATCTTACGATATAAAAAAACGTGTCACTACCATTGTGACTACTAAGTTGTACAGTTTCGCAAAATCTTGCAAATAAACTATCTTTCTTTCCATCAATTATACCAACCCAATAATATTAAGGAAGTGTCTAGTCCGCCACAAGCGGCCTTTTTGTAAAAAGAAATATCT
Organism: Apodemia mormo; assembly: GCA_036924255.1. NCBI lineage: Eukaryota > Metazoa > Arthropoda > Insecta > Lepidoptera > Riodinidae > Apodemia > Apodemia mormo. The sequence continues at coordinate 10,389,594 of JAUPFN010000003.1, forward strand.
TGCCTTTAGTGGCAATTTAACAGTTAAAAATATTCTGCCGTAAAGTAATAATCATACAAATTTGGTCTTTATCATAGAATAATAAGGACCATTTACGGATAAACTGCTGTAGCTGAGTGAGCATAGCTTTATAGCGGCTGATTACTAGCAAAAGTTATTCCGCCGTAAGTAGTCGTAATTGTTGGATTCTGTCACTTCAAAAATGTGTTTTTTTTTCAGTTTTAGGAAACTAGACACTTCCTAATAGTCATTTTATTTTATTTTCAATAAATGATGTAACATTTTCAAGAATAAAGATTGTTTAACTCTAATCTCTTAAAAGCAGAAATTACGTCTTATTTTGTACAAAGGTTGTCGGAATCCTGAAAAGATGGCAGCATCTTTTATTTAATCATGTCGGGACGCTCGCCGGCAGTAGGTCAAGAGCAAAAAACTAGCTTACCCCTAAAGCCACTCGTGAACGTAACAAGCCGCTCTTGTAAAACATTTGTCCCATCTTTTTTCTTTTATTGTCATGACGTGAAATCTTTATCTATATTAATATTATAAATGTGAAAGTTTGGATGTTTGGATGGATGGATGTTTGTTACTCAATCACGCAAAACTACTAAACAGATTTGAATGAAATTTGGCACACGTAGTTGATGACTGATGACTTAAATATTCACGGGATAAATTACACTTACTGATCTAACCCTAAAATAAGCAAATTATTTGCTTGTGTTATAGGTGTTAGTCAACGATACTAATACATAGAAATACATATATAAATACTATTGATATAAACATAAAACCCAAGATATAATAAATATAATAAATCTATAATCAGTGTCTCAAAAATGTCCTCCAGAAATGAGCGCACAATTTTAAATTGTGCGCTCATTTCAAATAGATTTGCGTCGCTCCCGATGCTGTCAATTTTATTTCTTGAAATCAGAAATCAGAAGCACTTTATTCAATAAAACTTTTTACAAGTTATTTTGACGCGTCAACATTTTTTAAACTACTACCGGATCGGAAACGCGGCCACACACTTGCTTTGTAAAAAAAACTATATATGTTGCGCTTAAGGTTGGATATGCAGACATATGTTTTTGCCATATCTATAACTACTTAAATGAAATTAGCGACACTTTTGTGTATCAGTTTTGTTCGGGACTGTGTACCTTGAGATTTTTATATCAATGATAAATACCAGAATATCTATATCTATACATATAATAAAATCTTAGGAAAGTCAAAACTGTACATTAAATATTTTTTTAAAAGAATACTTGGGGCGTAATCTACAATCGATATCGAAGCCAAAAATATAGTTTTTAGAATTTTCATCTGTTTGTCTGTTTGTATGTATGTCCGGGGTAAATTCAAAAAGTACTGCATGGATTTACTTTAAATTTTGTATGAATATTACTAATAGATCGGGTCAACATATAGGCTAAATATTATCACGCTATCACCTACGGGGGAGGGGCAGTGCGTAGTAAACGAACTCCGCGCGGACGAAGTTGCTGGCAACAGCTAGTATTTAATAAACACCCAAACCCGGAAATACAAACATTTATGCCCATCACACAAATGCTTGTTCCCATCGAGGATCGAACCCGAGCCCCGTTGATTGTGTAGTTAGGGTCGCTAACCACTCGACTAACGGGTTGGTCAAATACTTAGAACTATACTTTAGAATATTCGCCAAAAACTTTTATAATGCAGTGGGCTGACGCTGCAGCTAGTTTATCTATATTTTTAAGCTGTTGCATAGCTTCTATCGCGGGCCTTGAGCGTGGAGACCGAATCCAGTAAATTCCGTAACGAAAAATACCTAACACCCCCACTCCGACCGGCACAGCAGTTTTTCCATCTATCGATAAATACCAGAACTTTTAATGACTTTTTGAAATATCACGCTTGTCTCTTTAGTTCAGCAACCCGCCTTTAGATGGCATTGGTTGTATTGGAAAACTACCGTAATCAGCTGTTTGTGAGAAAGTATATAGGTGTATAGGTATTTATCATCTACGTACAACAGAGAAGAAAGTGAGTACAGGTAGTACTCGTATAATTTGTGTACAAAGTGTTTTAAATATGAATAAACAAAGAAAAAAATACTGTATAAATAAAATAAATATATAATTGTAATTGCATAAGTTGATAAAATATGCTATGCAATATCTTTACCGCGGCAGTCTCCGAGTGCCACACGTCTTTTTTTTTTTAAATTACAAACAATACTTTTAATTACTAATAAATTTACACACACAAATAATAGTTTCGAATTTACTAGTCTAACAGTACTGGCCTCGGCATAGACGCAATATGACGAATCGTTCTAAATTAGCCTTTTAAAATATTACTTTTATATAATTTTAAAATATAACTAAAGGGCATGCTCCGTTGGTTCGGACATGTATACAAAATAGTAGATGAAAGGTTAACAAACCAGATGTACAATACGAATGTAGAGGTACCGGAGAAGACCAAGACTGGCGTACTTAATCAGATTGATCGAGTACTGTTCGAAGGTGGTGTCAAGAGTCTTCGCAACCGGTGTGTTTATATGATGTTAATGAATGCGGTGGAAGCGAGACAAGTCTGCAAGAATCGTGATGTATGGCACTCTGTTCTCTCTGACTATTCCGCAAGGGATCTCTCGTGAAGATATATATGTATGTATATTTGATAATCCTTTCCCCCGTTGGTCCCGGGCTCCTTTGAAGAATAGGCCAACTGCCGTTCTGCTAGGCAGCCGTAAAAGGCGACCGATTGGCTACGCGTGTCACTACCATCGTGGCTACTAGGTGGTAGAGTTCTGCATTGTCTCGCCCGGGTCAGGTACCACCGCCTTACCTATTCCTGCCGCAATAGCGTCAGTGCTTATCGCTGTCGTGTTCCGGTTTGGAGGATAAGGTAGCCGGTAAACTTATGCATGTGGCATTAGACCTCGCCACATCTTTGGTGTCTACAGACGATGGTTGACTCTTTCTATCAGGAGACCCATCTGCTTGTTGGTTATCTTATGACATAAAAAAGAAATAAGCATTGCGTATTTACCAAAGTATGAGATCTGCTTGTTTGCTATCTTATAATAGAAAAAAATATGCTCTTCACACAAATGTTTGTCCCTGTCGGGAATCGAACCCGAGCCCCTTGATTCGTAGTTAGGTTCGGTAATCACTTGACCAGTAGGGCGGTCAAATTTTTTTAAATAGCACAAACTGGCAATTTAACAAAGTCAAAACAAATTTGACTCATAAATCCTACAAAACAACATAATAAATCATAATATTCGAAGTATTTTTTGTTATTTGGAAGACAGACTTCTATTTCTTTAGAGAGAGTCGTCCGAACTTGCGCTTACATTAGTTAATCGATACCCTCACAAAATCCCCTTTGACCTACTTCCAGTAATTTATGACCTGTGTACTCCCCTATTTCCTGCATTGTCTAATAAATCAATACGTAAAAGATGTTGCAAAAAAATCTGCTAACTGAAACCCTATATGTTACATCTTATACCTACTATTTACAGTGAATTCTGGTGTATATATACAGCGTATCGTCTTTATACAGCGAGTGTAAAAAACCCGTGTTGGTCTGGACTCCTTTGAACAATAGACCAACTGCCTTTCTGCCAGGAAGGTCCTAAAACGTGCTCGATTGGCTATACGTGTCACTAACAGCGTGACTACTACTGGTCTCACTCGATTATTTGGTACCACTGCCTTACCTATTCCTGTCTTGTTCTTGTTGTGCTCCAGTTTGGAGGATAAGGTAGCTGTTAGACTTATGCATGTGGCATTGCGTTCTCTCTATACGGACAGCAACGCACCATTAACATCTTTGGTGTCTATAGGCGATAGTTTTTCTTTCCATCAGGAGAGCCATCTGCTTGTTTGCTATCTTATAATATAAAAAATCTTGTTCGACCTAAAAATACAGGTTGGTCGACGATATTATTATACATTACATTTTTATTTTTATATATTTATAACAATAAAAGTGTTATGGTATTTTAAATTGCTCGTATTCGTTCATCCTTCAATTTGCCTATAATTTTGCAAAAATTTTAACTTAGCAACACCACGTATATTCAACACTAGCTGACCCGCGCAGTTTCTCCCTCGAGTATATTAGTAAGTCATCCAGATAGCTTTTAATAAAAATTTCATCCCCTATTTCAGCGCTCTAGGAACTGATTTTTGAAAAAAATAGCATATGTTTGACCCCGGATCTTCGACTATATCCATGCCAAATTTTATGGAAATCGGTCCAGCGGTTTAGCCGTGAAAGCGTAACAGACAGACAGACAGACTTTCGCATTTATAATACATACATTAATATATATATATATATATATATATATATATATATATATATATATATATATATATATATATATATATATATATATATATATATATATATATATATATATATATATATATATATATATATATGGAAGTATGGAAGTATGGATATTCAAACCGGTCTTCGTTATAATAATTATGCCGAGACATAATATCCCGTATTTTATTTTTAACTATTTTAACTAGCTAGAAAGTTAGTGTTCTTTGGTGTTATTTGGCTCTGTACAGATACAAGTAGTTTATAGTTTAACTTTAAAAGATAGTTTGCTTTTGTTGTTCTTCCCTAGTTTGTAGATTGGTAGATAGCTTACTCTTACCATTTTCGTTAATTTGTACCTAGATAGAAAAATAGTTAATTTACTTTATTATGTTAAAGGTTAGTGTATGCAAATAGTTTATTCAAATATACTTAACATAAATTGTTATTTTTATTGTGAAGTAGCGGTTAGTGTTAAGTATGAAAGTATCATCATACTTTAGTACCTATTTATCTATATTAATGTAATATTATAAATGCGAAAGTTTCGATGGTTGGATGGATGTTTGTTACTCAATCACGCAAAAACTACTGTACGGATTTGAATTAAATTTGACACACAGGTAGACGATGACCTGGAATAGCACATAGGCTACTTTTTATCCCGGAAAATTAGGTGATCCCGCGGGATTCACCAAAAAACTTTATAATGCAACGGGCTGCACGCTGCAGCTAGTATTTTATATGCGAGACAAGCTTGCGGACAAAACGGGACACGGTTTTTGCGAAGCTTATTGTTATCATGTGTTATAATATTTGTATAAATAAATTTAAAAAAAGTCAAGTCAGAGGCGGCTGTGTCTTTGTGGCGTCTCTGTATCAGCATTTTTAATAATAGTCTCAACACACGTGTGTTTGTAAAAAGACCAATATCTTTGTTACCATAACATGTTCTATTTAAAATTTTATTTAAGACTAGCTGACCCGGGAAACGTTGTTCTTTCTTTTTAACTACTCTTATTTTTTTTCTATATTTTCTCACCTTTTAAACCTTCCAGGGACTTCAATAATGAATTCAAAACTAAAATTAGCCAAATCGGTTTAGCCGTTCTCGAGTTTTAGCGAGACTAACGAACAGCAATTGATTTTTATATAGATAGATAGATTAATAATTTTGATCGGGGAAAATTTGTCCATAAACTTGCTGACCCGCGCAGCTTCATCCGCGATTAGAGTAACATATTGTCGATATACTCTGTATGTGTTTTAGCACTTATCTCGTGCTTGAGAAAAATTGAAAATAATGTTATTAAAATTTTTCATGTCGTCGATATATTTTTTCATAAAAAAGTTCATTCCCTATTTCAGCCCCTTCTGGATTGATCTTTTTTAAAGTTAAAAAATCAACCTCTTATTAGGGGTAGCCTAGGTTTGACTCTGGGTCTTCAACTATGACGTTGGCAAATTTTATCAAAATCGGTTCACTGATTTAGCAATGAAAGCATTATATGGGATACTACCTGAACCCGATTGATCGAACATCGTACCTACCTTGGATGCGGTTATCGTAATGTCGGTAAAATACGGCAATGTGGATTGCCACCAATCTCGACAACCGAAAAACCGGGGAATCGTGATGAATAAAAGAACGGTGAAAGGTGAAAAGACGTTTGGTTCATTCTTCCTAACCCGCAAGGAAACCAGAGTGATGTTAATTTATTTTAATTTTTGCTATACTTCTCTATAAGAATTTTATAAATAGGTCAGGTAAAATTTAGGGGTTTTTAAAGAATACTCGTAAAAATATATTCTGTTTTTATAACATGAGCTCCAATATATACGAACTGGAATGAACAAGAACAATCAATGTTATAACGACAATATAAAATCATTTCATGGCAATGTTTTCACTCCATTGAGTTAGAAGTTCGAATTTGTTACAACCAGTCTCGCGTAACCGACCCTTGATATTTTCTCTCTTGATAGAACTCACAGTGTTTTTATTTACCTAAATATCACATTTTTCCTAAAACGAACAAACATTTTCAGGAACACACTTTTTGTTGTCATAAGAATATTGATATCTTTGTTTGTTTTTGCGAAAACGCTATGGCTAAGATTGTCAAGAGAATGAAGCTCTTTTTTGCAATACAAATTTAGTATTTACTTCTGCGAAATTCCCCAGAGAAGAATTTCTTGCGATACAATGCTGTGAAAGTTACTAAAATATTTACACAATTTTTGCAATGACGACATCAGTTTGTGGCACTTAAGTAATCTACAAACGCTACAAGAAAATTAATTAAAAAAAATATTCAAAGTATTCTAAATCGCGATATTACAATTATTTATCTTGTTCGAAGTTGGTGACAAGAGTCTTTGCAATCGGCGTGTTTGAATGAAGAGAGTAATGAATGTGGAGGAAGCGAGACAAATCTGCAAGAATCGTGATGTTTGATGATGGCACTCGGTTCTTTCTGTCTACTTCGTAAGGGATTTGGCGTGAAGATATATAAGTATGTATATATTTATTTTGTAAACATTAGGTATGTACAAGTTCCAACGTTTCTCATATGGATTTCGGTTCCCAGGCAATACATCTTGACTTTCAGGGAAAATCTTTTTTCACATCCTCGTCACGAGCGTGACGTCGTCAACCTCACAGTTATGACGTCACTCTGGCAGTTGTCCCGCTTGTTCTGTCGCTAAGCTAATTAGTGGTACGGACCTGCGGCGCCACAAATTAATTGTCTCATTTTTGTAACTGAATTAGCAGCTGAACTAAGTCTATTTGCTAACCTGTTAATATGAGGTCTCTGTAATCAGTTTGTAATGGTAATCATAAATGCTGTAGCCATTAGTTTGTAAATAATACCTATGAAAGATTTTTTTAAATATGTATGGTAAAGTTTGGGGCACTGCAGTAAACAAAAAGAATCAATGTTATAAAGGCGACATAGTAATCATTTCGTGGGAAAGTTTTCACTCCAATGAGTTAGAAGTTTGATTTTTTTACAGCCAGTCGCGTGTAACCAGCCCTTGATATTTTCTCCCTTGAACTTCTATATTGAACTTACAGTGCTTCTATTTAATACTAGCTCTGCCCGCGACTTTTACTATCACGCGTTCACGTTTGCTATCCATGCAGACTAATTATTATTCGTATTTGATCACAGTATTTTTCAAATTCAGCAAGCTTTGGACTGCGGTGAAGTACTTTTAAATTTAAAAACGCGTCACCACAAAACATAATTGAAACGCCTAACATGTAACGTTTATATTTTCTACAATTATAGTCAAGTTTACAGTTTTCTTTGTGCGTCATTGAATTCCATAGAGTCAAAGAACATTTTTGTAAAACGTATTTTTTATTGAGAGAAAGGTGATGATGATGATGATATCGGTGATGCAAATGTCTCTAATTCTGTTACTATCTTAAACATAGCTGGGGCTATTTTCCACCGGATAAAAATTTAGCCAAACGACGCCAATGCCAGAGCAATTATAATTACTCGTGGGACAGCGAATTTGATTGTTATTTGTAAAATTAATATCTTTTCATACACTTCCAAGTGCGTCCAAGAAAAATATTTCCATTTCGAGTTGTTTACTGCGTTATTGCTTACTCCATTGAAAGTTGTTCGCTGTTAAAAGGCAGCTAACGGTTAAGTTTATATTTGTTATATAGATGTGAGGTTTCAGAGCATTAGACTCGGTCACCATTAGATCAGCAGTAATCGTATAACATGTTTGTTGTAACCTAAAATTTAAAAGCCACATGGCTTGCAGAGGATTCCAAACTTTAGGTAACTAAATACTAAATCATAAAAAACAAACCTTCAAAATCTTGTTCAGTGTAGTCATGATGTGTGTGTTTTCTCGCCGCTGGGTCTGTGGGAGCCTCTTCATCATCGGCTCTTCCGTCCATGATCCACGGTCTGGAATACAAATACATTTAAATAATTTTGTACACTTGGTGTTATCACTTATTATGTTATGTCTGTGGCTATTCAGAATTGAAAAAGGGTAATGAGTTATAATATTCTATAATAATATTATAAATTGAAAGGGTATTTTGTTTGTTTGTTCACGCTAATCTCTAGATAAATCGCCAACCGACGAACCTGAAAACCTGTCGACACTCAGTTCACTATTCCAACCCGGTGGGCCAACCGGCGTGATGATACTTTTTGTTAGACACAATTGATAAGCACTTTTACTTTAATTTCACTTCTCAACATATTATATATTTTTAGTATATTACTCAATCGGTTTCACATTTTAATCATCTTCAGGATGTTATATATTATTATATCCTTAATATATAGTCTACAGATGTTTAACCGCTCTACCCTCTAGAAAAATCAAAATTACTAGGCAAGGCGCGTTGTCGCGTGATCACCTAAGTGGTAGGGCTATACAACGTTGCGTCCGGGTTCGGTACCACCACCTTTTCATTCTTGTTCCTGCCCTAATAACGTAAATACCTATCGCTGTCGTATTCCGGTTTGGAGGGTAAGGTAGCCGATAAACTTATGCATTTGCCTTTACCATCCTGCCATATGGATAACAACGCACCATTAGTATCTATGCCATCTATAGGCGATGATTGTCTTTATACATCAGAAGAGTCATCTGTTTGTTTGCTGAACTACGATATAAAAAAGTGTATTTCCGCGAGTAGAGTAACATGAAGGAGTACATCAGTATAAGAAATTTTATACAAACTTCTACCCTGTATTTCAATTTCTTAGGGGTTAATTTTTGAAAAAAGTAGCCTATGTATAACACTGAGCTTTCAACTATTTTTTTGCCAAACATCAAATGCGGTTTGTCATGAAAGTGTATCAGACCGCCAGACTTTCGCATTAATAATATTAGTAGAAATAGTACGGATATTATTAATATTTGTAAGGAATATATTATGGATACGAGTAAAATGCGTCATCGTAAATTGTAATTTTGCGAGGCTAAATAGTGTCGATTTTAACATTAATCCAATTATGATCAGTCGGTTTGACGTAATAAGCCGGATTGAAGCGATTATTTCATGCCTGTGCCAATGTATATTAATTTGAGCATCATAATTTAAATAATAATTGATTTATTCCGACTCGCCACTCTCAAAATTTCCGTGAATACTTGAGATTTTTATATAGTACCTACTAGGTATCCCGGCAAATGTTTAAGAAAGTAGATTAAAAATAGTTTCTTTTAAGTTGGACCATACAGTACTTAGATATCTACAAAATTTCATTGAAATGGGTTCAGTAGTTTCGGAGTCTACCGCGGACAAACAATGTGTTATGTAATTTACATATATTAAGATACCAAACACATGGCTTCGACATCGCGTATAGACTCCACAGATTTTAGTAGTGTTTAGTACAGAGAAATACATCTACATATATATATATATATATATTATATATATATATATATATATATATATATATATATATATATATATATATATATATATATAAAAAAATCAATTGCTGTTCGTTAGTCTCGCTAAAACTTCAGAACGGCTGAACTGGTTTGGCTAATTTTGGTTTTAAAATATTCATGGAGGTTCAGGTTAGGTTTAAAAGGTGAAGAAATGTAGAAAAAAGCCGGAAAAGTAGACACAAAGTTGGCAGAACAGCGTTTGCCGGGTCAGCTAGTAATATATAAATATTGGAGTATGTTTAATAAACACCCAAATGGGTTTGGAAATATAAATATTTATGCTTCTCATACAAACGTTTGTCCTTGTCAGGAATGGAACCCGAGTTCCACCGATTGCAGTCAGGGTCGCTAACTTAATCGACGGAGTTAGACGGAGTGATCAAATGCTAAAATCTAATACCTTTAAACGAGCAATTCTTGTATATATATATATATATATATATATATATATATATATATATATATATATATATATATAAATATATATATATATATATATATATATATATATATATATATATATATATATATATATATATATATATATATATATATATATATTTGGGATCTCGGAATCGGCTCCAACGAATTTCATGAAAGTCACAAATTAGGGGTTTTTCGGGTCAAGGAATCGATTTATCAAGGTTCCAGGTCCAAGAAAAGCTCGGTTCCCAAGATATGGGAAAGTGAAAAACCGAGCAAACTCGGTCAACCAGATATTGTCCCTAATGTAAGAGATGAACAACCACCTATAGATATAAGAAAAAAACGCTTTACACATATTTTTCAATTTTGTTATCTGTAAACCTATTTATTTCGTCATTGCATTTAAAAGTTGATATTTCAAAAATTGAATTCAGAATTAATGGATTTATAGATATTACAGTAGGTATTTTTTCTCAATGTTTGCTTTAATATAGAGGTATACAACTATATAATACACATACATAGTTTACATATTATAGATTACATAAGATAAATACATGGATTTGTTGCGCCGTAGGTTTTTTATAGTATAAGATAGCAAACGAGCAGGTGGCTCTCCTAATGGGAAGAGACATACATAAACTATAGACATCAATGGTGTTATAGGTGCGTTGGTACCAAGCGTATAAACGGCGAAACATGCAACCATCCAAACATCCAGTTATCCAAAAATCGAAACATCCAAACTATTTATTCTGTGTATTAAATAGGTCTGGCTTATTTAATCAGTGCCTTTAAATGGCGCCACGATAAATTAGACGTATTGATAACTATATTTTAAGTAATATTTAACGCGAAATTAATAATAGAATTTTAATATGTCAGAGAATTAAATATCAACAATAGTTTACTGACTCAATATTAAACCATTGTTTAAAGTTGAAAATGAGTTAATTACGAAATAAGCAATTTTGGAAAGACGTTCCTTTCATAAGGGATTATTTTGCCACAAAACTGTCTTCTAATCAAATTATTGTCCTCGTATTCATCGAAAATTAATTATGCGTTCGTTCAATTGATTAAAATATTATTTATGAATATAACGAAATATTCAAACGAAAAGCCCTCAAAACCTGCCTTCGTTTACCGACCTGAATAATTTAATAAAGCTATGAAGTCATACCGCAAGTCTCTTTGTAACTCCCGAATAAGTGGTTATGCGATTTTAATTTTGAACTAGATTTTGATCTTTGAATTAATAATGCCCATACTTAAGTAAAATGACCTTTGTATTTTGACGTACTTTATTATAAAACAAAGTATTCTTATATCTACCAGATAAGTATGTGTAATGGTATTTGAGGTATATAAATAAATATAAATATCACTCGACAAATTACACGAATTGATCTGACCCCAAAGTAAGCAAATTATATGCTTGTAGTATGGGTGTCAGTCAACGATACTAATACATAGAAATACATATATAAATAATCTAATATATTTAATAAACACCCAAACCCAGAAATACAAACATCTGTGCTCATCACACAAATGCCTGTCCCTGTCGGGAATCGAACCCGCACCCCATTGATTGCGTAGTCAGGGTCGCTAACCACTCAACCAACGGGGCGGTATATAAGGTATATCATGGTGTTTTAATAAAACGCTTTTAGTATAACGACCTGAGTGCTATGTGTGAGTTTTTCTTTTCGCATTCGATCGTAAGCGCGTTTCGAGTTTGCTAGGAATTTGTATGTGATTTGTACAGCGCCACCTAGTGGTAAGCTGGTTTCTCACGTTTACCACTAGGTGGCGCTGTACAAATCACAAACACATTCCTAGTAAACTCCAAACGCGCTCACGATCGAATGCGAAAAGAAAAACTCAGACTTAGCACTCTGTATCAGACTTTTTAGATCTTTATATCTCTAAAAAATAGGCAATAAATTGTTTTACATTGTTTAGCTTAATACAGATCGGTCTCGCATTCGGGCCAGGTAACGCTTTGCTAACTGAGCCACGTGTCACAATTTAAACATTATTTTAATCGTCGAAATGAAATATGAAATAAAATTTATTTGCTTGAATACGGTTACAGCAAAATTTTATGCAGTTATTAAAATTAAGAAGTACCACGCATTCTACTAAACGGCATGTAATATTTACAAATTATATTAAATTTTTATTAGGTACATTGTTTATAAAAAAACTTGTTTCTTGTTTCCTAACTTATTTACTTAAAATACCATTTAACATTCTTACTCTTAATATTCTGATTTATATAATTTATATAAGTACATATTTAAGTCATTAGATTTTATTAACTAAATAATTTTGCTTATTTTATATAAATTATAAATGTGTATATAGCAGAATGGGCGCATTAAAAAAGGACTCTGATACCATTTAAAAGCAGATGGTCTGTTCTGCATAAATCGTCTAAATGGAGTTAAGACAAATAAATATATCATCAACTGGGCTTTTAATTTATACGTATAATATTTCAAAAATTGTATACTGTACAGACAGAAAGATAATAATTAAATACAGGTAAACTCGAACAGAAGTACGTATTGTACTCGGCAATCGTCGAAAAAAGGAGGAGAAAAATTAATTTCGCCAGAATACCTTTTTTAGGCCATCCAAATCCATTGAGTAATTTTGGCGTGATTTAATAACAAACTTCCAGCCCTGCAAACAACCAAACTTTCGCATTTAAGCGTGCAGCCCTACTAGTAAATTCGAAACTATTATTTGTGTGTGTAAAAAAAGTAGCCTAAGTTAATCTGCTATATATTATTTATATATATATATATATATATATATATATATATATATATATATATATATATATATATATATATATATATATATATATATATATATATATATATATATATCTGCTAGTGAAAGTCCCGTCAAAATCGGTCCAGCCGTTCCCGAGATTAGCCGGAACAAATAGACAGACAGACAGAAAAAAAATGGAAAAAATGTCATTTTGGTATATGTATCGTGTATACATCCATATGTATTTAGTAAAAAGCGGTTATTTTAATATTACAGACACTATATTTATTTGTATAGATGTATAGATTAAAAGTATTGTTTGTAATTGAAAAAAATATATAGATAAACTATCTGCAGCGGGCAGCCCACTGCATTATAAAAGTTTTTGGCGAATCCGCGGGATCACCTAAATTTTTCGGGATAAAAAGTAGCTTTTGTGCTGTTCCAGTCAAGGAACTTATATATGATAACTGGAATTGTTACGAAGCAATATTTGAAAAATAAAAATGTATTTTATTTCGTTACTCATAAAGTTGACATTTGTTTCTTACATAACAGAGGAGAAAAACGTTCTGAGCAAGACAACGACATGAGTGGATGTTGTCCCTTTCTTGCAATTGCCAGTGTAAATAAAACTTTCGGATGGTAGATTTTTATATATTCGTTAATCGTTGAATACCTTTTATTCATACACGCCGATAGATACATTAGCATAAAATGTATTGTAATTAACATAGTGAGTTCTAAAATGTGCTTATTTTAATTATTACGTAATTACTTACGCATTGCAAAAACTGTTTCTCAAATTAGTAGAATTACTTAGTAGTAATTTGCAAACTACGCATGGCCACACTTATATATGGCGATTGGCGCTTTATTTAGTAGAAAGAGACACACTCCACTCATGTCGTGGTACTCTTCGGAACGATTTTGAAGCGCGTGTAGGCATTCCGGGTAGAATGTAACTTCCTTGGTTCCAGGTCATCTTCTACCACTCTACTCTATGTGACAAATTTCATCCAAATCATCACACCCAGTAACAGACACCCATATTCGCCTTTCACATCTAATATAAATTAATATATAAGTGAATAGAGTAAGAAGCTAATTATGCTTGCATATTTATTTGATCTATTAAGTGCACCAGGAACGAAGCCGTAACCTTAACATATCATTTTTCATATTCTCATTTTTCACCACAAGCTACGCATGTCGTGGCATAATATGTTAATGATTATACATCGTAAATTATATTTCATACTAGTATCTATGTATACATTAAACGTGAAGCGAAAAGTTTGTACCCTTTTGTTAAAGAAAATCACGTAAATTGAGAAGTATGAAATTTTGCACAATTAAAGATTTTAAGTCCAGAAAAATAAAAATATTTAATCTATCTATACATATAATAAAACTGTAAGAGATCGAATTCTGTACATTGAAGATATTTTGAAATTTTGTTTTGGAAGGCACTCTTTAATCGATACTCTAGCGAAAAATGTATTTTTTTAATTCTTGTCTCTCTGCCTGTCTGTAACAAGGCCGCGCATCACGCCGAATCTACTGAACTGAACGGATGTTACATAGCTGATCACTTAAATAAACATTGTCCATTGGGAATTCTAGGTAAAAGCTATCGGCTTTCACCTTTAATCTTTTTCCTCAAAAAGTTGTTATAATCTATACATATAATGAAATCGTAGGAAAGTCAAAACTGTACATTGAATATTTTTTTAAAACAATGCTTGGGGCGTGATCTACAATCGATATCGAAGCCAAAAATATAGTTTTTAGAATTTTTGTCTGTTTGTCTATCTATGTTTGTCTGTTTGTCTGTATGTATGTCCGGGGTAAACTCAAAAAGTACTGCATGGATTTACTTCAAATTTTGCATGAATATTACTAACAGGTCGAGTCAACATATAGGCTACATATGATTACGCTATCACCTACGGGGAGGTGCTGTGCGGAGTAAACGAAGTCCGCGCGGACGAAGTCGCTGGCAATAGCTAATATAAGGTAATAATATCTAAGGTTGTTGAAACCAAAACTACCTAATTTAATATTTTGAAGCTTTAATTTTAGAAAGGGATTTTATCGATTTTGATCTTAAACAGCATTAACTGCAGTCTTAGCAAGATCTTAAAAATGTTGTCTTGGTGCAAAATTATCGGATTATAATATAAATAATAATCGGATTATAATATAATGTATACGATATAACAAATATAAACTAAACTGTATAGGTGTTAAACCTTTCAATGGAGTAAGCGATAATGCCGTAAACAACTCGGAACCGAAATATTTTTTTGGCCCTACTTGGAGGTAGACGAAAATATTTTTTTTACAAATTAGGTTCAAATTTGCAGCCCCTTGGGCTGATTTTAATTGCACTGGCAGTGGTGTCGTTAAATTATAACATTTTTATCCAGTGGAAGGATAGCCACAGCCATAATTAAGATGACAATACATTAGAAACATTTGCATCACCGGTGTATGACCTTTCTCCCAATAAAAAATAGGTTTTGCAAAAACGTTCTATAATCTAATATAGTCATATGGAATGAGTATATAATGGCAGACAAAGAAAACTGTAAGTTTGAATATAGAAAATATAAGACTTTACGACAGGCCTATGTTAGGCGTTCCAATGTTGTTTTGTGGTGATTTCAGGTAAAGTGCTTCAACGTCTAAAGTATTGCTGAAATGAGAAATACTGTGGTCAAATACGAATAATTACTCTGCAGGTATGGCAATCGCGTACGTAGGCGCGGGTACAGCTAGTATTAAATAAACACCTTAATAGTCTTATCCAGAAATACAAATATCTATGGTCATTATATTAATGTTTGTCCCTGACGGAAATCGAACTCCGACCTCATCAGTTGCGTAGTCAGGGATACTAACCGCTCGACAAACATGGAGTAAATGCTGAAATATAATCATTAAACATACAGAATCAGAAATATCAAGATTTACTCGTATGAATAGAACCCGACCCTTATCGATAATGTAGCCGCGGTCGATAACTACTCAAGTTACTCGTTCCGAAGGGCGGTCATGAATTGTATCAAACACTTGCAAATTACTTTAGGAGACACACTTTATAGGCTGAAGAAAATATGTTCCAAGAAGATTAGTTTTTATATGGATGTGACATACATGATAATAATATATACATATGTATACAATTTTTATGGTTAAAGTCAGATATCAAATTTAAAAGAGATTTTATTGTTTAATCTATCGTTGAATTTCGGCCACAGGCGATCGCTAGTTATTTCTAAATATATGACGCTGACTGTACACTGTGTTTAATTAGATAGTCAGTTGCTTTACAAAGATCCGCTTTAATGCTTTCTAAAGCTTCTAATTAGCCGTTTAATCAGTTTTGCTACTATATTGCAATAGATAGAATATAGAACAAAACAAATTATTGTTAAACTTTTAGTTTAAAGACAAAACATTAATTTTATTTCATGTGATGTAAATTAAAAACGTTTTATAGCATGCGTGAACTAAACCCACGTTTAAGCCACGCTTTTTCGTGACCTTAATCGTTTTTACACCGAAAAGCGTGGCTAACGTGTAGATTTATGATATATGAGTTGTAAAATAATATAATATGATAGTGTGACTTTTGTCAGTTGACTACTAGGTAGTTGAGTTCTTCTACGTCTCGTCCGGGTAGGTATGTTACCATCATCTTACCTATACCGTAATACCGTCAATACTTTGCACTGCCGTGTTCCGGTTTGTAGGGTAAGTTAGCCGATAAACTTATGCATGTGCATTGCCATTCCATTATACGGGTAACAAGGCACCATGAAAATCTTTGGCGTATATAAGCGATGGTTTCTCGTTTCATCAGGAGAGCCATTAGCGTTTTTGCTTTCCAATGATAATAAAAATCAAGCAGGTTGGTGTTCTAATTAAAAGATATGCTACTGGTGGCTAACTGTGTGGATTGAAATGCCTCATTCATGAGTTTACCAGCTACTTTATTCTCTGAATCTGAACGCGATAACAACAAGCACCAATGTAATTGGAGAAGGAATAGGTAAGGCGATGGTACATCTGGAGACATTGCAGAAATCTACCAGCTAGTAATAGACTTAACTTGCTTCGTCTACACTCATAACTCTCTTTGTTGTTGTCTGGAACAGAACGACAGTATATGCAGAAGGCGGGTGTTTAGCAATCAGTGACGTAGGTAGTGAACATACACAAAAAAAGATTTTGATGAATTAACAACGTCATTCTTTTTGAGAAGTCGGCTATAAAATAAATAAATATTATTCGTGTTTTCGTGTATGTATTTCGATTCGTGGGGTAACCGGAATGGTGGCGTAGCTAGCATGGACGACACCCGGTACGGTCATTATGTTGTCACCTCTACCACATCTACTCAGAAAGCTTCTATTGTAGTATGATACGTTAAATAAACGACGGTGGCCGAGTGGTAAAAGCATCCAAGGTTTAAATTGTAATGTAGTAGCTATTCGTGCTTTCGAAAGCACATTAAGTCGTTATTCCTCGGCAATAATTTTTAGCCCAGGCGAAACAGCCCTCCCCCCCGCTTCCTAAATTGCGCCACTGGAACTACTGGAACAATAATAGACACAGATGTTTATCAAGATATGCTGGTTTACCGGTTAACGAGATGAGTGGAAATGCCTTCGCCACGTGCTGCTTGTTTTTTGCTGTTATTGGGATCGACAGCATTATGTGCTCGTTAGCACACTACCACCGTTATTCGAGATACAACCGAAGTCTGAATTTTCTGAGATAACCCTAAATAATGTTTTTGCTCAACTTGGGGATTAAACCCAGGACCACATAATCTGAGATGAACAGGTTCAACACGTCTAGATCTCAAGTGAAATTGATTAATTAGTTGATAATTTTAGTTAAAATTGTTTATAGATTTTTTAGTTTTTACTACTTGCTGTTATTTTAAGATGAAAACTTAATTCCGAATCGTATATTTCAAAATTAATATCTGAAGCGCTTCTCAGATTTTCATTGTATTTAGGGTTGCCAACTTTTTGTATGAGGAGAAAAGTAAAAAAAATATAATTCAGACAGATAAATAAAATGTTTATTTTAAAACCTAAAAAAGCGTAAAAAAGATTTTTATTATCATTTTTAAATTATTCGTAAGCTTCCCCACAAATTAAATCCAATCAAAACGGAAAGTATTTTTGAAAATATTTCTACCTTTACAGAAAGTGTTTTATTTCTTACATAAAACACTTTCTGTAAAGGCTGAAGTAGTAAAAACAGGTATAGGTATAGAGAAACCGAATTAATTTTAGATATATTTTTAAGTTTATTTAAAGTATTTCCTACCAATTACGTTTTGTTAACTAATAAATTATTCTGTTTTTGGATTATACTCATATAAACCAAATCTTAATTTTAGTATACAAAAAAATAGATAGAGGAAAAGAAAATGGAGAAAGCAAGTCAGTTTACTCTCGCATGGCATTTTCATTAATCGTCCATTATCACTGATGCCTAGATGCGTTCTCAAAATAGTTTGTTTATACATTTATGTTTTAGGTAGCTTTTATGACTCCTGATACCTTTGAGTATTAAACCTGATACCGACTGTAAAAAGTACTTTGAATACTTTTTTAATCAAAAATAAGAAATATATTTTTTTATAAAATAATAATGTCGCCTCTGTGGTCTAGTGGTCCAACGTTGGCGTTGACCAGGTGAGGTCCCGGGTAGATTCCGAGGTCGACTAACTTAAAAAAAGTGTTTTATTCAGTTTTCTGATACATATAACATGAACATAAAGTTGTCCAGGATTGGAAAGTGCCTGCTTGGCGATAGACTTGCCCAGTATCTTCTGCTAATCGTGAGTGCACTTGTGGTACCTCTGCTTGCCCCTTCGGGGATACAAGCGTGAAGATACTGAAGTAAAATATATATAATACTGATTTTAACAATATGGTCGGCAACCCTAGTTGGATAATCTCGTAAATGCTGTTGGTTACTCCCTATAATCGATTTTGTTGTTAAAGTTACGGAGTTTACACCACCAACAATCGCTTTAACTTTGAAAGCGATTAGTTGTTAGGCGTTATATTAATCAAAATTTTCCTATCCTCATCACACTATAATATGAGCTATCATCCTATATATTAAAATTCATATGCTCTGTTCATCTGGTTATGACGAAACGTCGCTTTTAAATTATTGCATGAATTTGCAGGAACTTTATAGGCATAGTATAATTAACTTACAACAGGCGGCCCGCGTGTTGGTAGGTTGTAGGTAATTGTATTTAGACCAGTTGCGGTATAATGTTATATGTTTATATTACCTATACAGTGTGTAAAAAAACCCTGTCCGATCGTAATAGGCATTATTTGGTAGCTTAATATACAATCATATTTTTGTCATTATTTTATGGATATTGATCATTGATATAAAAAATCCAAGATCAGTGTCTCAAAAACCACCTACCTATATAACTCTTTCGGATCGGACAGGCCCTTCCTGATGTAAAACTTTAGATTTTTGAACTATTTTTAATTAAAAAGTGACCGTATTTAAAATAATTGAAAAGCTATATAAAAATAATGATCGATATTGATCGTTTGAATGGTATTCAATGCAATTTTTGAGCTCTAAAATGTTGTTTTTGCTATAAAATCGACAGGTTGAAAAATGTCGAAGTAATGACAAAAAAACATTTAAAAAACTGTCAGTGATAAATCCCGAAAGAATCACCTTAAAAACAGCAAAGAAAAATATCTTTGCTGTTTTTAAGGTTTTTCCAGATTCCCAAGCACGGGGTGAGTGCTATAACACAAAAATAACCCGAAAGAATCAACCGATATTGATCCGATTAACTACACAGTTTTAAGGAGAAGAACTCGGTGTGTTAGTCTGAAAGTTATTTTAAAAATAAAAAATAAGTTTGTTGTAAACAACATAATTTGAAAAGTTTGTTGTAAACAACATGTTTGAGAAGGTGTAACTTTTTAAAACTTGAATCGATTTTGAGTTTTTAAAGCATCCCACCCAGATTGTTTAAGTACTAAAATATTGTAGAAGATCGGAAAATGATTAGTTGAAAAATCTCGAAGTAACTTTGAAAAAAACAATTTATTAAGAAAAAGAGGTCTTTTTCTTAAAAAAATGTTTTTTTCAAAGAAAATGTTTTTTGTCGTTACTTCGACATTTTTCCTCAAAATGTGGAAATTTGGTGAATCCTACATTTTTGACAATCTGGGCAAAATAAGTAACTTTCTATTACAACTAACGTAACATCATAATCATAATCAAATTACAACATATAATTAAACATAACAACATAAAATTAACATCATAATCATAATCAAACTATCCGGTACCGTCTGGAGGTGGTATCAAAAGACTCCGAAAGCTATAGGTTTATTATGAGAACGACATTAGTGGGATCCGTGGGATAAAAGGTAGGATAAGACCCTTTTTGTTAAATGTTAAATACTACTTGAAACTTCGTAAGTGCCTTCTTTTTGGTGAGTCTAACTTTAATTTTTAAGCATGATCGAAATACGCCAAATGTATTATGAGTTTTTATTTCTAGATGGATATCTTAATATATATAAATTACTTGTCACGTTGTTTGTCCGCGATGAACTCCGAAAGTACTGAACCGATTTGTACAAGAAAATTTGATAAGTAATTGAAAAAATGTTTTCTCTGACAAAAAATACTGCACTGACGAACTTCTCTACCACCTTGAACATGCCGTATTTAAGCATAATTGTTTGGAACAAGAATCAAGATCAAGATTTGAATGGGACGTTGCTATCTTGTGACGAGGTCTAATGCCACATGTACAGTTTACCGGTTGCCTTACCCTCCAAATCGGAAGATGACAGTGACAAGCACTGACGCTAATGCGGCAGGAATAAATAAGGCGGTGGTATCAGACCCGGGCGAGACAATGAAGAATTCTACACCCTAGTACTGTCTCGTATAACTAATCGGTCGCTTTTTACGAACTGTCTGGCAAAACGGCAGTTGGCCTTTTCTTCAAAGGAGCCAGAACCAACACGGGGTGAAATGTGACAGTGTCTACTGTATTTAAAATTAGTGAAGGTGGTAGGCGAATGCTGACATGCCTATTTTTTTCAACAAGAGAAAATAACTACCATTAAGAAAGTAATTCGCAAGCTCGAAAAACATTAAAATGATTTAGCCATACACACACACACACACACATACACACACCACACACATACACACATACACACACACACATACACACACACATACATACACACATCGAAGTCACAAAGATAATATTAATAAAAACTTACAGATGCGAAATTCCTTCATAATCATACACTTTGCTATATAAATCGTTTTTCACTGAAATAGTTTTTTTGACCATCGTTTAGTATAAGTAGTTAAGTCTTATTAAACAATATTCTTTATTTGCGTAAAAGTGTTTTCATATTTAATTGAAGCACTAGTTTTAAATTAAAATTCTATTTAAGGCCGTACGAAGGATAATTCAGACATTTTTTACAAACAAACAGGAAAAATACATGTGATATTGGCTGCGTAAATAATACGCAAGTTGTAAGCCGATAGATCCTTGTAACGATACTGAAGTTTAATCAAAGGAAGTTCTACGCCGCAAGTAAGTATTTGCTAATTCATCACGTAATATCAATCAAGTAACGTAACTTTATTAACTGAATACCCATGAGTTTATAATTATTATAAGTTTTAGAGCTCAACTAGATCTCTCTAATCAAAAAATATTTATATCGTAGCTTAGGCTTACGACAAATTATGGATTCACATTATGTAAGTTTTATAAAAACAGCAAACAACGTAGTTAATCTATTATAAAACTTAATTATCAGTGTCAAAATTATAGCATTTTGTCTGTGTCGAAATTTGACCATAATTACAATAAAATTTATATATAAAAACAATAAAAAATCAATTTTAAGTTTGACGCCTGAGTTTAGAAAGAAAATAGCATATTATTCTTGTGTGCATATGTATAACATCGTGTATGTCACATGAATATCACTACAGTACACGCGCCCGTTTTAAATACATGTTTGCTCGCGTGCTCTACCATGGTAGAAAAAGTTCATGTATTTTTTTCGGACTTAAAAGTATTAAAATAAATGAAACAAGATTAATTCAAGAATCTGGTTTAATAAAAAATACAATAATATAAAAATGAGAAGTTTTTAACAATTATAAACTATTTTAGGGACATTTTAGTAACAATTACGAAAAAAAACAATATTTTTGGCAAGTTTGGCAAGCCATTCAGCAGGTTAACCGTGAAAGATAAACGGGCAGACAGGCAGACAGACTTCGCATTCATAACAATCGAACTATCTTACGACATATTTACAGAAAAATTCATTTCACTGTATCATAAAGACTTTCCTAACGATGTAATAAAAGTTACAAGTTCGACGAAAATACACAACAAAACGGTACATTATTATTTTGGTATTGTTTTTGATATCTGTTATTGAAGTGAAGTCCAGCTTCTGAAAACAAATAGGTTTTTGATTGACATTCAAAAAGAAGGAGAATTAATATTTTATTTATTTACTAGCATTTGCCCGTGAACCTTTCTCGCATTAAAATTTATCGTCATCAGGAATAGTAGATATACTTTTTAGGTGATAGTAGATTTTTTTGGTGATTTTGCCCGTGGTATAAAATAAAGGGTAATTTTTTTAATAAAAGTAGTAATATAAAGCCTAACAAAATAAATAAACAATTAGGATGTTTTGCGTACGTCATTGACGTGTATATATACACGTCAATGGTGTACGTTGAAAACATATCCGTCAAACATTGCCCTGTTTTTTTAAATAAGTTGAAACAATCCAAAAGATTCCTTCTATGTCTAGATTATCTAATCTCTAGTGAATTTATATGAGACCAAGGTATAGTACCTTGGTCTCATATAAATTCACTAGAGATTTTATAGTACGAGATAACCAACTAATACATGGTCCTTATTAAAAAGTTAAAGAGATTATTTCTTTCCATTGGTAGAGTTATTTGCTTATTTGCAATTACAAATATAGTCTAGAAGGATTCAAAACAAGTAGTTCGAAGTTTTGAACACGAATCTGTAGATCTGAATCTCAGAGTCAAAGGTAGGGTTGTCATTTCAAAAATCTGTCAACCAGGACAAGAAACGTGAAAACCCCGGATTTTGGAACTTACAACACGGACATTTGAAAAGTATTTTTTGTGTTACCCAGTAGAATAAAACATAGTTTTACTGCCTTTTATTTGTTTTAATTGATTTTTTAACCAAATTGGGTCTGAAAAAATGAAAACAAAACAGAAGAACTTAAATTAAGAAACTTTTACTATCACGAGTCGCGCGCGTGACCTTAATAATACCTTGCCCGGACGCTCCCTGGACGACTCCTAAACAATGGACTATAGGGAATTTTCAAATTTTCAAAGGGGAAACTCGGACGGAGACCGAGTTATGGGAAACCTTCCCATGAATACCAGTATAAGCAAAAAATCTGTAAACCGGTTAACACTGCAGGCCATCTCTAAAATTTCCCGCCAAATCGAAATATTTTAAGCAAAAACTATACCTAAGTATAGATTTTTTGAGAATTAAAAATTGAAAGTTTTTTAAAAATGACGGTAGTTTATTTATGAAAAGCTGAGTATTTTAAAAATATGATCGTATTCGATCTTTTAAACGTCATTGGATGCAATTTTTGAAATCTAAAATTGTGTCTTAGCTACATAATTCATGGGTTGAAAAAAGTCAAAGTAATGTCAAAAAACACTTTTTTTTTCAAAAATGTTCGTTATAATTCAATTTGCAGTTTTTAAGAACAGCTGATTAGATTTTTAAATCAATCTATATAATAGTCTGAAAGTTATTTTAAAAATATGAAGTAAGTTTGTGTAAATAACATAACTTTAATATTTAAAAAGCTCTAACTTTTGAAAACTTGATCTAATTTTTGAAACGGCATTTGAAGTAGTTTTTTAAATTCTAATATATTGTAAAAACTTGAAAATTTATTTGTTGAAAAGTCTTGAAGTTATGTCAAAAAAAACATTTTTTCAATCAACGATAACGCTCGAACATTCGAGCCGATTTTGATGCAATTTGCGGTATTGCATCAATGAAAGAGCTGATTAGATTTCGTTATTAATTGGTACATTAATTTGAAAGTTATTACAATAAAAAAAGTTTTTCCAAATTTTTTTGAGGTGTTTTTAATATTTTTCAAAATTTCCTGAGCCGAACCGGTTCCGATTTTCAGGAAGTCTAAGTTTGGCAGAACTCAATCGAATTAAGCACGTTTTGATCGGTCAAGCCGTTCAGAAGGTGTGAGATGTTTACATACACATACATATATACATACAGACATATTGAGGTCATCGTGAAAATAGTCGGAAAAAGTTCCGGACCTCAAAACGTTAAAATCTGGTGATAACTCGATTATTGAAAATCGGGGCAAAATCAAAAACTTCCTCTTATCTATGTATGTAGCGGGAAGTTAAAAAATATTACTGGTCCTCAGCTACGCTGATAGAGTTTATAGTCCGGAGTTGCTTGCAAGAATTGTTCGAATCGTCCAAAGGGTGCAAAATCCGTGTGCAAGGTTTATTTTTTTACCCACCCACCACCCAGGTGAAATCCCACCAAACACATTTACATGAAAATGTTTTTGGTGGGATTTCACTTTTTTTTGTTAGTTGCTTAAAATAATTTTTATACACGTATTCTTTAATTTGTAATAAGCAGTCTGTATCTATTTCTACAATTTGCAATTAATTAAATGATTTTTCTATGGAAACACAATCCATACAAACTTCCATTCTCTAATTTTAAAGGGTGGTGTGTGATATACTTAAAATTTCTGATATACTTATTTTGCTATTTATAACAAGACGTCCTATATCCATTTTCAGACCTCTAGCATTAAAGCTTGCGGAAGTCTCATATAAAAATAATCCCCTATTTACGGGGTAAAAGTTTCAAGTTGTATAATTTTGTTGTTGTTTGTGTACTATCAAATTTCAGCTTTCTAGAACTTCAGCGAGTGAGTCAGTGAAGAAATCGGGTTTTTTTAGATATCTCTAAAATTTTAAATACTAGAGCTATACAATTTGAAACTTTATATATTTAATAAGTTCACTATTGGCATCATATGCCAAAAATTTTGTATTTCTAGTATAATTCAAATTCAAATTATGAGGGTTAAAAAAAATAACAAAGCTCTTCGTAAAAGGCTTTGCAGGATAAGTGACCTTGCGTTTAGCTTGGATTGTCGTGGCGGGACACTACTGTGCCCCAGATTAAAATCTAATCATAATTCACTTTCATCGAAAACGTGAATAAAGTCATACGGTATACAACGAAAAAATTTCGGCACTGCCTAGATTTGAATCAGCGACATTCATCGAAAATGCGAGTAAAGTCTAACGGTATACAATGAAAATATTCGTCACTGAAAGGTTTTGACCCAGCGACATTCGTCCTGAACGTGTATAAAGTCTAATGCCTCGGTCGCACTAGTGTGTATTGTCCCGAAGATATTAGCTCGCTAAGGCACACGCAGTCCGGAATGTATGCAACAATAGCCGATAATAGCCGATCACATTTCATTTGTCGTGTCATTGCACGAAGCTTTGTGACGATAGATGCAAGTGCCGCCGAGGCATTACGGTATAACAAAAAAATAAGACAGTGGCTGGAAGCGTGAACTATGCCGTGGTATAATTGTCCGTGCATAGGACAAATGCCGCTGATTCAAATCAGCGTCGATATTTTTCCTTTGTTTAAAATATGTTAAATCAACAAGAAAATAACTCTGTCTGTTTCTCACGTCCTAATTAATTTTATAGCCTTGTAATAACAATGTCCTAATAAACACTTATTGTTTCTTATCGTAACTTTATAAATGCGTGCAGTACAAGTAAAAATGACTAGTAAATTTTAAAAGTACCAGGCTGAATAAGTGATTACACATTCTATGGATTGGAAATATATGTTTACTAGCGGCCCGCCCCGGCTTCGCACGGGAAAAAATGATTAAAGTCGATCCAGTAGTTTTGATTTATTCATTACTGCCCGTGGCCCGCACGCGTTAAATTTGGAGTAAAACAATTCCCCTTTCCCTATAACATGAAGATTTCCTGCTATCTTTGGAATATCTAAATTCATATAGATACTACATTTTTAGTTTTTAAATTTTAACTATTTCTTTTATTTTTACAATTAATGTATTACAGAATGTCTTTATATACAACGTTCACAGCTTTCTTGCCATTAGGCAATACGAACATGTTTTCTTTAGAGACTACTATTGAAGGGGCGATATAAACCACGCCACGCTGAAGGCCACGTGAAAAACAGTCAACGTTGAAGGTTTGACCCTGCGATTTATTAAGGTGAGGCATCGCAGCAAACGGGAAAAATTGTGTAGATGGTTGACCCTATGGGCCATCCCTGAAACTTCTCACTAAATTAAGGTATTTTAAGCTCAAAAGAGTAAAAATATAAGCTAGATTTTTCAGTTCAAACATCTATTTTGTTAAAAATGGCAGTATTATTAATTTTTGAAAAGCTGTAGATTTGAAAACGATGATGGCATTCAACTCAATTTTTGAGATCTAAAATATTGTTTTAGCTAAATAATCGATAGGTTGAAAAATTTCGATGCTATGTCAAAAAACATTTTATTTTTAATTTTCTTCATTGATAAATCCCAAACAAATTGACCGATTTTGATTAAATTAACGGTATTTGACACAGTTTTTAAAGAAAAAAAGCTGATAATATTTTTAGGTCAATCGGTAAATTAACTTGCAAGTTATTTAAAAAAAATTAAGTAAGTTTGCTAAAAACAACGTAATTTAAATATTTGAAAAGCTATAAGTTTTGACAATTAGATTCGATTTTGATTTTTGAAACGGCATTTGACGTAGTTTTTTTTGTACTAAAATATCGTAGAACACCAAAAAATGATTGGTTGAAATATTTCGAAGCTACGTCGAAAAAACGTTTTTTTCAAAATTTTTCGTCAACGATTACTCCCAAACGGATAAACCGATTTTGATGCAATTTATGTATTAGATGTAGTTTTTTGAGGAATAGAGCTGATTAGTTTTCGTACTCAATCGGTACATAAATCTGGAAGATATATTAAAAAAAATACTGTTTCGTCAAAATTTTTTGGTGTTTTTTTAAAATTTCCCAAAATGTCCTGGACCGAATCGGTTCAAATTTTCAGGAAATCTAAGCTGAGTGGAATCCAATCATATGCCATCAACCGCGCTTCGATCTGTCTAGCCGTTAAAAAGTTATGAGATGTTTACATACACACACCCACACACACATACACACACACACACACACACACACACACACACACACATACATACATACAGACATACTGACGTCATCGTGAAAATGGTCGGAAAAGATTTCTAGGACCTCAAAACATGGACAGCTGGTGAAAACTCGATTTTCGAAAATCGGGGTAAAAGCAGTAACTTCCTTATCTACATACGTTGTGGGAAGTTAAAATCTGGTTGCTAAATCACGTTTTTTTATTAATTATTAAATAACAATTTTACAAAAATTACCTATATACTATATATATTTTTATACTATGTAGTGATACAGTTTTTAAAAAATCCCTGTCCGATTCGGAAGAGGTAGACGTAGAGGTATACGTGGGTCAATGACATTACAAAAAAAACAATTCTTTTTATTAAAATACTAGCGACCTGCCCGCGGTTTCACCCGCTCAGCTTTTGTTCCCGTGGAAATATCGGAAAGGTTTATACACCAAAACCTTCCTCAAGAATCAATCTATCTACTAAAAAAACCGCATCAAAATCCGTTGCGTTGTTTTAAAGATTTAAGCATACATAGGGACATAAGGACATAGGGACAGACAGAGAAAGCGACTTTGTTTTATACTATGTAAGGAAGGAAAACATCGTATTCTAAAATTTCTCAATTTAGTGCTAAAATTGAGCAACTTCCCTTTAAATCAAGGAAATATTTTGAAAATTTATCTATCAATATCCACAAAATAATGACACAAAAACGTTGATATTAAGCTACCAAATAATGCCTTTGACGATCGGACAGGGTTCTTTTACACACTGTATAGGTTTAAGTAAGTTTAGTAAAAGACCGCATGTAACTGCATGTAACAAAGGATGCGATAGTTAATGGTCAAATGTGACAAATAAAAATATAATAAAAGGACAATATTGTCTAACTCCATAGTAAACCTCATCGACATTAATGTTGTAAAACTTAAAAAAATGTGGTCACCACGCAGGCAATAGGCGCGCGCTTTGGCTGACAGGTATCGGGTGGCAACTTGCTGTTCGTAACCAATGAACTTCGATATCTCTACGCAGGTGTCCGTATTAAGCGATTTCATTGGATAATTAGGTCAAATTCTAAGAGTATTTTTCACATATTCGGTATTAGAATTGAATACTGAATTGTACGCACATCAAACGAGTTTCAAACGCGCTTCACACGCGCGATTGCATCTCGTTTTTTGCGCGTTCGCGCGCGCGCCTCATTGCGCGTTCGAAGCCATGAAAGCGCAAAAATTAGCATCTACGGCGCAGAAAATGCGTCTTCTGCGCGTTTTAAATACGCCATGTGCTAGGGATTTAAGTTGGTCAAACATCAAAGTACTTTAGCCGCAAAGAAAACTTTAATTCTATAAAACTTTCACGCATGCCAAGCGTAATATCTACAGACTTACAATAGGTACCGTAATTCTCCTCAGCATCTTATTACGATCCCTAAGGACTTGGTCTTAATATATTGTCTGATTCTATTAACATCGTGGGTAGTATGTTAGCACAGAATATTTGCTAAAGTTTAACTTCAACGACCTTCTACGAAAATTGTGTTTATTTGATCCTCGTTTTACTTGAAAGCTGATTGGAGAAATTGAAGAGGCGTTGATAAGATGTAAATACAAAAAGTATTATATAGTATAGTAGTAATACAAAAAGTATTAGAAATTTAAAGCGTATTTAAGGAATAAAAGTACAATAAAATAAATAAAAATTGGCAAATAACGTTGTGATATAATAGATTTTAATAATAGTTTTCAAAAATTGAAGAAACAAAGTTTGTAATATTGATCGACAGTAACGGTAACCTCTTTTGAACAAAGAAGAAAGTTTCAAATCATTGAACGGAAAACCGGGGAAGTATTAGTTATATTTTTTTTCTCTTTATTACACTTTCGTTGTATTAATAACTTTTAATATATTTCTTTTAGTACCCATAAACGTTGCAATGGATTTTACTTTTGAAAATGTTACTTTGAGAAGGAAAAATGTATCAATGTCGAACGCGTCAATCGAATCGTTTGAAACGACAACCTCAGACTACTTAGCCAGAAGTTTGCCGGATTTATCAGCCGTTAACGACAGTATCAATAAGGAATTGCGGGAAGAAATAAATTTTCTTAGGTGTCAATTAGAAAGTGCGCACAACGAAATCCAGAACTTAATATTAGAAAATAATTCTTTACGTAAAATAAACGAAGAACAATCCAAAAATATTGTAATATTGAAACAAGTCGCAAAAACCACACCGTGTAAGAGTTCTACTAAAAATAAAAACTACAAGTGTTCTACACCAAAAAATACGAAATTAAATAACAATAAAGATAGTGAGATTAGAATACAAAACTTAGACTACGAGGAAAATTCAAAGAATAAATCTAAGATTAATATTGGACTGTCTCAAAATCTAAAAAATGTATGTACGACAACAAAACATTCTTCAATAAATTGTAATATAGATCCCATATATAACCAGAAAAATAAAATCATAGTATTAGGGGACCAAAAACTACGTGGCCTATCTACCAAATTATTGGACTTTGGATCAAATAAATACACCATCGTGTCAACAATCAAGCCTAATGCGACCTCAATGGAAATATTACATAGTTATAGTGACTTTTCTAACTTAGGTAACAAAGACTATGTTATTCTTGGAATCGGTACTCATGATCGTGATCCTTATTCTGTTTTTAGCAATTTAAGTAATACCTTAGACAAACTTAGGCATTGTAAACAAGTGTTCTTGTTAAAAATTCAGTCCAACAGGTATTTAAATATAGGACTTCTTAATTATAAAATGAACTTAATTGTAAATCAATATAATAATTGTACTGTTATTGACTTGGATACCTATTTAACTAGATATAATCGTTACACACACAAAAAATATATTAAATGCTTGTATACAAAATTAAAAATTGAGATAGATTATCAGGAATATAAAGATAAATTTTTGTCATTTTCAAAATTAAAAGTTAGTCAACTAAATAACAATGTAACTGAGAATAAACTATTGAGCTCTAAAAAAATTACATACAGTGAATATATAGAAAATTTGGAAAAGTTGGTATCTAAAAGAATTAATCTAAAAAAAATTGTGACAAATCTATACAAAAGCCGAAGAAAGGTACTATACCATATTTTTTTAGTATTAAACCAAGAATTAAACCGGAAAATAATTCAAATAATCTTTTGTGTAATAAAACAGTCAGGAAGGTTACAATACCATACTATTTTACTTTGAAAACCAAAAGTCTATAAAGTATGAACAACAAAAACCAGCTTTTTCGTCAATATTTACCAATTTAAGCTACTTCACCAAAACATAGCAGGTGCATTAAAAAAGCGAAATTATTTGCAAGTAGCTATTAGTGAGCTTAGCGAAATACTAGGTAAAATTGATGTTATATGTCTTTCTGAAACTTTTCTTAAGCAAGGTTCTGAAACAAACTTTAAACTTGACGGTTACACTATGGCATCTCATTTTGCTCGTGACAATCAGCGTAGGGGTGGAACTTGTATTTTAGTGAGAAATGAACTTGATTTTAAAATGCTAGATTTACAAATACGCTTACCATTTTTCTTTGAAAGTTGCGCTGTTGAAATTATTAATTAAAATACAAATATAGTAATTTGTATTTATCGTACTCCCAGCTCAAATGTTGATATATTCCTAAATAAATTAGAATTATTATTAGAAAATATTATGTTAAATTCAAAAAAGAAAATAATTTTATGTGTATCATCCTTGTATATTTATAACAAGAACATAAAATAGAGAAAAAAGACCAGCCCGCTGAGTTTCTTCCGCCGGATCTTCTCAGTGTGTGGCCGCGTTCCGATCCGGTAGTAATTCTGAAAAATCGATGCAATTTATAGTTTTAAATGTAATATTATATAATGATATTTTTTTAAATATTTGCACACCATATATTGGTAGAATATGTCGGTAACTTAATTTATTTTTAACAACTTGTAACACCCATATTCTTGCAAATAAATATTTTCTTTCTTTCTTTCTTTCTTTTATCTTCACGCCCGTATCTACGAAGAGGTAGGCAGAGTGCCAGTGCATCCACGATTAGCTGAAGATATTTAATCCCACAATGTGATAGGTGAAAAGCCTATCGCCAACCGGTTACTATCAGAAAAATGAAAAAAAGTAAAATTCTTGTGTCAACGACAACAAACGAAGTCGTGAACAACAACTAGTTTATTATATTTACCTCTATATATAAATGCTTGTTTCACGATAACTAATTCAAGATAATCCGAAACATAGCACCGACAAGCGTTGATGCTAACGCGACAGAAATAAATAAGGCGGTGGCACCAAACCCGAGCGCGATATTACAGAACCCTACCCCCTAAAAGCTATAATAGTAAATTACCTTTGGCCTATATTCGCAATTTGACTTGTCGTGCGCGGTCAGTAATGAAACACTTGAATTCACAACCAAAAATACAGAGTTAGAGTAGATACTTACTGATTAAAGGTGGACTTTCGAGCCAAGCGTCAGTAGCGTCAGTAACACTGCGTTAGTGGCGCGGCGACAGAGCGTCAAATGTATGTACAATGTAGGAAACGGCATTCGTGTACGGCGTCCGATACACGCACACGCCACAGACGCACATTACAAACCATATTTTGAATTAGGTGTTTTTTTTTCCATCAAGAGAGCCACTTGCTAGTTTACTACCTTATAATATAAAAAATAGTTTTAGTGATGTAGTTTATGAGATAATCTTATCACTTCCCCGTGTTGGTTCGGGCTTCCTTTGAATAATAGACTATCTGTCATGCTGTCAAGACGTTTGTAAAAGGCGAACGAATGATAACCAAACTTGTTACTACCATAGTGACTATTAGGTGGTAAAGTTCTGCAACGGCTCCTGTGTCCTGGTACCACCCACCGCCTTACCTTTTCCTGACGCAATAGCGTCAGTGTTTGTAACTGTTGTGTTTGTGACTCTCTATCGCGGCACCACTAACGCAGTGTTACTGACGCTACTGACGCTTGGCATGAAAATCCACCTTAAATAAAATCACTCTAGAGGTAATTCATCAGCCATCTGTTAGCAACCGCGCTTGACGACAAGTAATAGCCGACCAGATGTGCGGCGCACCTGTGTTATGGACCTGTTATTGTAAGATAATGACGTCATTACAACAATGAACAACATAAAGAAGAATGGTATAAATAGGCGGGGAAAACATGTTTTCAATTCATTGTAATTCTACCGCTTCTTAAGGGCTCTGCCCAAAATTATAATGTACATGTAAAAGTGAATCAAATGTTTCATTCGGCCGAACTGCTTCTCGGTAATACATCACATCTATAGAAATATGTCATATTGTGCTATTTTATTGTATCGAATAACACGATATAATAGCACAACAAATGGCACAACATGGTATATTTCTATTTTTCCAAGATTTGACATTTAAAAGCATTTGCTCATATACAGGTTACACGTTTTCCGCCTAGCACCGTGTCTATTAGTATTTATGTGGTTTGTGGTTTACATACGTGTGTGTACGTGTGTGTATGCGGATACCCACATCCGTACACACATAAGCGTGCGAGCGTGTGTGCGTGGGTGCATATCGATGGATCTCACGCATAAAGTCGGAACACATTTTTTGAGTAAAATTATATTTTTGTCTGATTAGACCCATTTTATACCAAATTTAAATGTATGACCATTTGTGTTTTTTGTTTATATAGTGAAAAATTATTAAAAAGATAATAAAAATATTAATAATAGTATATTAATAATATATATTAATAAAAGTATATTATTATATATAATAATAGTATATTAATAATAGTATATACACAAATTATGTGTATGTAGTTTTGTACATGACAATGTTGGAAAGACCACCGACCTATGAGTGGTACGATGCTCTCAGTGTAGCAGGAATCTAATGCCACAACCAAATATCACAGTTCACAAGAAAACAATACAAATATATATTTCGTTGGTTGTGTTAGGATATTTTTAATAACTGTGTGTAAATGCGTATGATTTATTATGTAAATATATTAATTAATATTTTAATAATAACAGATGTTTAAATTTTAACGGTAAAGCCGTTAAAATTTAAACTAAACCGCGCCAATTGTCACCTGTTGGTGGCGTGATTAGAATCCCGCCTTAACCTAACGGTTGGCGGGGGTAAGGCATTCATTTTTACCATTCTATATCGGACAGTCCACGAGAACGGTTCTATATTTGATACTTATCGAAATATTAAGTCGTTATGTTGAATGTAATGTAATGTAATGAATAAGAATATGTGATTATGTTGAAAATACCGAAAACTACTTAAAATGAGAATTAAGAATAATCGCATGTAAATGGAGGATGTTGTATATAAGAATCAATGTAATAAATGATAATTCAACACTAATGTGTTTTTCTGGACTAAAAGGTAACAGTTGACAGCTTTGAGTATAAAACTTACTAAGTACAGTTTATACCGGTGATGTTAACTTTGATACAATATTATCAATCTAAACCTATTTTGACCTAGCAAAAGTCGCCAAGTCCCTAAACACATTTCGTAATGAGATATGAAGAGGAGAAACTTATTCAATACATTTCTTTCTAAAACTCGGACAGAAAATTATGAATGAAATGTCTATGTCTCTATTGAATGAAATTTTGTTACTTAAAGAGTTTTTCCTGTCATATGACGATTTAATAAATACTATAATGTATTAAGAGTTTTTTTTTTCTTTCCGTATGGCAACTACCGTCACTGTATTGGAGACGATTCTGCCAGTGTCAAGTGTATAATTTTGCACGTTTTCTTGTTTCTTGGATGTACTTAGTAGTTGCTGTGGTTAGTAACACTAGAACAACAGACACATATATATAAGTATATAGATACAGGTTAATGTTATGATAAATATGATGTAAAAAGTATTTTGTAGAAAGGCTTCATATAAACAGGACATCTAACATTAAACAACAAAATCTTATAGTTTAATATTATTTTTCTTGATGAATTTTATTAGGAGTTTGGTTAAATCATGAGAAAAGAAAGTAAGGAGAGCTGCAAAATTTATAGGCAGAGGTACATTTAGATGCGAGAGTTGTTCATATAATGGGAAAGATGGGTCATTATTGGGACAGGAAAAGAAAATATGTTCCAGTGTACCTTGATCAATACCACACTCACAAAGAGAGTTGTCACGGATTCTTATTTTATTTAAAAATACAGGAGTGCAACAGTGGCCAATCCTCAGTCTACATATTACAGACGCAACAGCTTTACAGGTATTTTTGTACTTGTAAAACCAAGGTTTACTTGGGATAACAGGCTGGATGGAGGCAAAGTGTTTGCCTTTACATACACTACTCTCCTCCCACCTTTGCTCCCAAAACTTTAGGAGATCTCTTTTAGAAAGGTTCAGTAGGTCATAGCATTGGATAACAAAATGGGATCTATCAACTAGGTGAGTGACTGAATGTTTTGCCAATGAATCTGCAGTCTCATTTCCAGGTATACCAGAATGGCTTGGGATCCATGCTAGGACTAATCATTTTATTGTTTTTGGTGCAAGTATATATAGTTTCCTTAATTTGTAATATAATCCCAGAATGCAATTTATCTTTATGAGGGTTTTGGTTTCGTAATTGTAGTGTGCTAAGTGAATCAGTGAATATGACTGCTTTTTGAATATTATGTGACTCAACATATTTACACGCTTCTAATATGCCAATGGATTCTCCTGTAAACACAGAAGACTCAGAGGGGCATTGAAATTGTAATAAAATCCTTGAATTTTGATAATATATACCTACTCCAGTATAGCCAGAAGGAGATAATTTAGAGGCATCAGTAAAAAATTTATGCCAGTCCTGCCATCTATCCTCTATAAAAGCGTTAAAATAGGTATTTGCAGCTGTAGCATCTTTGGGGATTCCAAGGTTTAGATGAATGTTTGGTTGAAATGTAATTGTGTCATATGGGAAACAAAATATTGGTAGTTTGGGAGATTGATTAATCTTAACATTAAGGCTTTTAATTTTGTTTAAAGCATTAACCAGCAAAGGGCTTTCTTTATTTTTCCAGTATGTGCAGCCTGGATTATTGACATAGTTACTTAATGTCTGCACTTTAGATACGAGTGGATGAGAAGATAAAAATATTGCTTTGTACATTAGTTTATCTGCAAAGAGTTGACGCCTGAGATCAAGTGGAGGTTCAACACATTCCACCTGTAGAGCATTTATGGGAGAAGATTTCATACATCCTAGGATAAGCCTCAAACATTTTGACTGGATTAAATCCAATTTATGGAGAGCTGTTTTACTACAGGGTGGGAACA
Organism: Apodemia mormo; assembly: GCA_036924255.1. Classification (NCBI taxonomy): domain Eukaryota; kingdom Metazoa; phylum Arthropoda; class Insecta; order Lepidoptera; family Riodinidae; genus Apodemia; species Apodemia mormo. The sequence continues at coordinate 10,425,332 of JAUPFN010000003.1, forward strand.
GGAATGTTCCGTAATCTATGATACTCCTTATAAGGGCATTATATAGAAGTTTCATAGTGCACGGGTGGGCGCCCCACCAAAATCCTGTGACTGCCTTTAACACTGGGAGGGACCTCTCGCATTTTTTTATAATATGATTTATGTGATCTGTTCCTATCAACTTTGAGTCAATTATTACACCCAGAAACTTTACACTATTTTTAATAGGTACTGTTTGATCCTGTAACCTGATAGAAATGGAAGGAATTAATCGACTTCGGCTAAAGATGACAATAGAGCTTTTGCTCGGGGACAGGCTAAGGCCATGTTTTAGGAGCCATTCATTCAGGGAGTTAAGAGAGATAGTTAAGGAAGTAACAGCATTCGATATGAGGGGTTCTGTCACGTATAATGCCAAATCATCAGCATATTGTAGGAGAGCACAGTTATCATTGAGACATGACTTTATATTATATGTATAAATATTATATAACAAGGGACTCAACACTGATCCCTGGGGAAGCCCCTTCCACAACAGTCTAGTTTCTGGTGCTTCTCCAGGGACCCTTAGGATAACTTCTCTAGTGTGCAGCATGTTGCATATACATTGTACTATTTTACGAGGGATTCTCAGATTTTGCAACTTTTGCCTGAGAACTGAAAATTGTACATTATCATAGGCTGTGCCTATGTCTAAGAATGCAGCAGCAACTGAATTATTATTACTAAATGCAACTCGAATATCTGTGACAAGAGTTGCTACACTATCCATTGTGCCGAGCCCTTTGCGAAATCCAAATTGGGTGTTTGGTAAGACGCTTCTATTTTCAATTATCCATTCCAGTCTATTTTTGAGGAGGTGTTCTAATAATTTTAAAAGGGTTGAAGAGAGTGCAATAGGACGAAGGCCATTTGGGTCATTATGATTTTTTCCTGATTTGGGAATTGGTATAATTATCTGTGTTCTGCAGGAGGGAGGGATATTGCCATCCTCAAATATACGGTTAGCTAAATACAAGAAATAATTCTGACATAATGGACCTGAATTGGTAATAAATGAATAAGGAAAACCATCCACACCAGGGGCAGAGTCATGGACTTGGGAAAGAACAAACTTTAATTCAGTAAGTGTAAACGGGGCTTCTAGGGGGTCCAGTATAGTAGGGGTAGAAGATATAAATGCAAATCCTACAGCTTCCTCTTTAGTTGGTACATATGGGGGGCCAATTTGTCCATAAATTCAGCTGCGACCTCCTTAGATATTGTGGCGATAGGCTTGGGGCAGAAACTTGATCTGAACCTTTTAATGCCTTTCCATACTACACTAGGTGGGGTGGTGGGGGAAAGAGAGCAGCAAAACTTTTTCCAGCCCTGGATTTTTTTTTTACGTAAAAACCTTTTGGTTTTTGCTAGAATCTTTCGAAATTGGATAAGATTTTCCAAATTCATGTTGTCTCTATAGATCATTTCAGCCTTTTTGCGGTCTCTAATAGCATCAGTACATTCAGAGTCCCACCAGGGGGGTGATATTATTTTGTTAACTGATGCATTTTTCAGTGGAAAGTTTTCCTTGGCTGTGGTTTCTATTGCATTGGAGAATGACAGGTAACATTCTTCTAGATCTTGTTGATTTGGTGTGTTTGTTAGAAGATTAATTTTGTGGTCTAATGACTGCGAATAGTTGGACCAGTCCTCTGCTTTTTCAGGTAGTCTGTATTTAAGAAAGGGTGCTGTTTGTCTGTTAGTCATATTATATTAAGGAATTTGGACAATTATGGGGTAGTGGTCGCTTCCATAAGTAGAGTTTAGCCTCTCCCAATACAAAAGAGAGGCTATGTCTGATGAGCAAATAGTTAAATCGACACAACTTTTGTTCTGAGAGGGAACTTCTAATCTAGTTGGTTTGCCATCATTCATAACACACATGTCAAAGTCATCGATCATGTCCACAAGCAGATCTCCTGAATTGTCACAGTGATCTGAGCCCCATCTATAGTGGTGGCAATTAAAATCTCCCATGATGATAAATGGTCTCTCCAAACCTTGCAGGATGGGCCTAAGCTGATTAATAATATGATTATTTGGATGGGCTATGTAAATAGAAACATAGGTAATGCCTTCCACTTTGGCTATGTTAATATTTTTATTTTCAGGAATATTATATGTTAAGAGAGGTGAAAACAGCGCCCTGCTAGTAACCAGCAAGGCACTTCCTCCATAGCCATCAACCCTATCATTTCTTAAGCAATGATAGTGTTGCAAGTTGAAATTAAAACTTGGTTTTAGCCAGGTCTCGGCTATGCAGCACACAGCCGGCCTGTATTTATTACAAATATTGATTAGGTCATATTTTTTATTGTTGATGCTCCTAATATTCCACTGCAGGAGCACCAGACCCATATTTAAGACTTTTAATTAATGATATCATATTGTTGGCAACGTGGTCAGGTACAGTTTGGGATGAGGTGATACAGTTAACTAAAATTCTAGCGAATGTGTTGTACAGTTCATTTTGAATTTGATTATTATGTGTGTGTGTTATTTACATGATGTAGTTCTGAGTCGTTATTTTCTACCAGTGCACATCCATTGTTTGATGGAGAGAATGTGATATCTTTAATTAGACTATTATATGCCTGTCTGTCATAACCCGGAATTACTGGGGCACGCGTTTTGGGCTTTAAGTGCATGGTTTTTTTATACGATTGTTTGGGAGCTGGTGGCATTGGTTGTGTGTCAGTTAAGTGTTGAGAGGGTCCTACATTATGGCTTTTCATAGCATCAGCATAACTACGGGATACCTTAGGATAAAGTTTACTGGCTTCTACATATGATATACATCTCTCAGACATTGCAATCTTAATGGCTTTCTGTCTACCCAGCTCCGGGCACCCTCTACTCGTAGCAAAATGGTTTCCGGAACAGAGAACACAGAAAGACTGTTCTTCAGGGACAGAGCAGCCGTCACTTGGGTGACCCTGACCACATTTAATACAGCAAGGTTTAGAACGGCACTGTTGTTTTGTATGACCAAAACGACAGCAGTTATAACATTGGATGGTTGGATAGCGATATGGTTCAACTGGTAATGCTGAATAACAGCAGAATACTCGTTTTGGTAGTACCTGTCCATCAAATGTAACAACTACTGTTTGGGTAGGTTTCCATTCATTGCCATGTTCAGACACAAATTTTCTATTTATTTTGCGCACTTTAAGGATGGATCCACAGCCTAATGGGGCTTTTATGTTTTCCATTACTTCAGTATCAGTCCAGTCTGCTGGAACCTCTTTAACAACCCCCATGCGTGTAATATTAAAAGTAGGGATTGATGTATCATAATTATTATTAGTAAGTATTGGATTGCTTAAGAAAGAATTTGCATCTTCTGCAGATTTAAACTCAACTGATATGCGGTTGCGTCCTACTTTCTTAATACCATCCTGCAATATGTTGTGGAAATTATTTTTCATTAAAAACAGACCAAATTTAATCGGGTGTAAAAAGGTGCCAGCAGATGGTTCTGTCTCTCTTTTCATGACATGTACCAGGTATGGAGGTTTATCTAGGGCAGTGTATGTTTGTCTTCCAACTTCATTGCGGGGAACTTTATTTGGTGGTTTGTCATTATTTTCACAAGGCCTCTTTCTATTCACTGATGCCTCCATCTCAGAAAACTTGGATAAAGGGCCAGACATTATTGGTGTAAACTCGAACGTATCTTCTACCATGGGTATTGAAGCAATAGGATCGGGAGGATGAGGGGGATCGGGAGGTTTTTCTTTGCTCATTTTTAGATTTTACTATTAGCTTTTCTACAAACCTTTTCCAATAACACAAAAAACAGTACACAAAACTACACAAATAACAACACTATAGCACTTATTTACTTTCTCAAACGTAAGAGAATAAAAACAAAGTCGCGTTTTGAGGTTATCTCACACCACCTTGTCAGCTGTCAGATCGATCTATGTATTAAGAGTTATTGTCTCACGCCTCATATGATGCTCATCGCTTATTCATATCGTAACTCGCATCGTGATATAAATTGAATATTCAACGAGTAACAAGATCTAGGTTTTAATTTTCACACAATTTAGGTTATATTCATAATAAACTTAATGAGAAAAACGAGTTTTTGATGAAAAACACTATGTTGATTTCGTTATTGGGATTTATCATCTATATATTTAGTTATCATCTATAATCCAGTGATTCAACCGCTAATGTAGGCTTTAAAATTAAAAATTGTATACAAAATTCTATTCAAATGTTTCAATGAGAAAAAATAAACACAAACACAGAGACACACAAAGTTTCACATTTATAATATTAGTGGATTTAAAAGCTATCTAAACGAATAAAAAATATTTAAAAATTATTGACACTGGTTTTATTTATTGTTAGGTTCGCTTTTAATAACAGACAGTTTGACGTACATAGATGTTTATACTTTTACGATTTACAGCAGAATGCTCCCGAGTACGACAACGTGTGGTCTTCTCGCGCCCCCAGCAGATGAGCGGGGAATTGACATCGGAGCTATTGGCCCCCTGGTCAAGGGATCAACCGCTAGCCCTAAAAAGGACTAGGTCTTTGGATTAGGAAGGTTTTCTTGATGGTATGCATTAGGAATTTTCGTGGTGTTTGTGTTGTGTGTAGTGGAGATGATAGGTACGTCCCTCACCCCCTCTGTTTCTTCACACCACCAGAGGCGATCGCCCCGCCGGGTTAGACCCATGGGGGAAGCCCAGCGAGGCGTCCTGCGACCCCAGTGGTGACTGGCAGAGGAGGGGAGAGGGGGGGGGGGAGAAGCAGGTAATGTATTTGGGATGTCCTTAGGGACCTGCGGTCCAAGAAGGGCCAGCAGGTTCGTTATCCCCCTAAGGATGGCCGGAACAGGGTCTGATCCTTCTCTTAGTGCCCCCAGCACATCTTGAAAAACCTGCAGTGCTTTCTCAAGCACCACAAGTTTCCCTTCGTCCGGGGACACGGAGCCCTCGAGTAGGCTGGTACAAGGTATTTAATAGTATCACAATTATACAATAGTTAAAAGAAGGGTAAATGTCAACTATGCGATATAATAGCTATAAACAAATATTTATATTTCATTCAAGCACTATTTGCAATATTGCGCAAAGGCTTGGTGGAACATGCTTCCTGAGTCTGTGTTCCCGGACGAGTACAATCTGGGGATCTTCAAGAGAAGAGTGAACAGGTACCTTCTAGGGAAGCGCGTTCCATCTTAGGCCTCAGCTTACCATTAGGCGAGATCGATGTCAAGCGCTTACCTATCGATAATAAAAAAAAATATTATTCATATTACAAATAAATATTTCCAACATTACTTATTATTTCTGTATGTGTGTTTGTTACTGTAACCGCTTTTAAATGGGTGGAATGGATTAAATTATTTTTGTGTGTAATTTGCAGCTAGCCAACTGGTACAAAACTCGGGCGAATCATTACAGAAATCTACCACTTAGCCTAGTACGAAGATAGTGAGACATATAGCCTCTTGTCGTCTTTTGTAGTATAGCTGGCAGCTAATTAGTTGAACTGTCCATTAAGAGAGTCTCTGATTAAAATTTAGCCATCACATTATTAAGTTCATTAAAAAATTCGAGAAAGGAAATAATTTAAGAAATACAATCGCAGTTCCTTTAAACAGTTTTAAACGGAAGAGAATGAGGTCATGACTCGTGACAGTTTAATTACGGATTAAGTTATAACTTATTATATTTACAAAGCTTGTAGATTCCCTTTTAATTCAATCAGCGAATAAATTATTCCCACACCATGCCATGTTGGTCGAGTTGGAAATCCATTTCTACTACGTAATCGATGAAAAGTTGCCTGTATTACACTTATTTTTTAAATAAGTTAAATAGTTCTTAAGTCTATTCATTACAAACATAGGTAAAAACAATCAAATCTTTTAGATTTTTATGATGAAAAAAGTGATTGTTGTTATTTGTCAATAAATTGCAGCACCACCCACCGAATCCGCATCCATTTCGTCAACCGATTAACCGGTCCAATAGGATCAGGTCTAATAGGCGTGAAGAAGAGACAGACAGACAGACAGATAAAGTAACTTTTGCATTTATAATATTAGTACGGATTTTAACATTAAAATATAGCCAGCATATCGTTTACCTCATAGAAAGAGACAACCATAGCCTATAGAATATTTGACCGCCTAGCGACCCTGACTACGCAATCGATGGGGCGGGTTCGATCCCCGACGGGGACAAGTATTTGTGTTATGAGCATAAACGTTTCTATTTCCAGGTTTTGGTGTTTATTAAGTCTATTCCAGTATATGTACATATGTATTTCTATGTGTTAGTATCGTTGACTAACACACATAATATAAGCAAATAATTTCCTTAGTTTGGGGTGAGATCAGTCAGTGTAATTTGTCCCGTGAATATTTATTTACTTATAGACACCAAAGTTAACTTGCTTGTTGTTACATTTATGTTGTCCGGTAAAATGTCTGAAGCCTAAGATTACCGGATACTTTATCCATCGAACCGGAACGCTGACACACACCGGTGCATGAAGAGACGATGGTACGAATACAGACTCGAACGAGAAGATGCAGAACTTTACCACTCTACCTCAGGGGTACTTCTGAAATGATTTATATTTTAAAATTACTTTTTCAGCAATAAACCATCTTAGTTGAAAGGAAAAAAGGTTATAAAACCGCACGTCCCTTTAGTCGCTTAAATCTAAAGAGAGCGTAAGGTTGTGACAGTTTAATTACTAAATAAATTGCAATTTTCTATAACTAAGAATCTTGTAGATTTTTATTAGATTATTTTATTGATAAAAATATATTTATTTTTGGTTCTCTACTGATCTTAAATACAATTACATAAATAAAAGTCTACAATACCAGGGTGGGATACATCCACTGAAATGAATACTTTATAATATCTATTACAATTAAATACTATAAAACCAACAAACCTGTCTGCCACCTAACCCAAGAAAAATATAAATACTGTTGATTAAAAATTATATAGCCAATTAAGACAAAACAAATGACACTGCTCAAAACTTTAATCCACGAAATCGTTTAGGTTACATAGCGTGTTAATAAAATATACATAGGTACATATCTACATTCACCCTAAAAACATAACCATTCTTCTAACGAGGAACTGCCAGGGCAAATTCCTATTTAAGCATCAGGCTTTCTGTGGGAGAAAAATACAAAGAAATCAATAAAATAACTGTGGTATGTATGTACTGTGGTATGTGGTATATTTGAGAACTTGATGATGTTCCCGGTAATGGTCCAAGCTCCTGTTTGAGGAATAGAACTACTACATTAATGTTAGTATTTTGTAAAAGGCGTATCTGTATCGGCGTTCTGCATCGTCTCTAACGTGTTTGGTACCACCGCCTTGCCTTTTGATGACACGATAGAGTCGCAATAACGGTTGTCGCTCTCATGTTCTGATTTGGAGGAATAGGGAAGGCGGTAATCTTATGCATGTGGTATTCCAATACCGCCACACAGCAATGCACCATTAACATCTTTGGTTAGGCTTGGTTATTTTATAACATAGCAAACAACTGCTTGTTTGCTATATTACAAAATAAAATAAATGCAAAATATATTCGTAATAATTTAAACGCAGTGAAGCGGCAAAAATCGACTCTAACTTTCTAGGAACCCTAAATAAAATCTTCTATATAAGATTTTAGACTTAGAATTATAACATACTCTTTTAAATAAAAAAGAATTGCAAATCGGTCTATATATTATTCACAACTAGTCCAGAAAAACACATTAATCTTGATAAATTACATTTATTCCACTTGTGTAGTATACTTCATTTTAAGTAATTATTAACGTTTCAAGATGCTTTCGATAGATTCAACATCGTTTTATGTTCTTGTTCATTACATTCAACAATCCACTTATTTACACATCAAGTATCAAATATAGAACCGTTCAAGTCGACTGCCAGAAATGGAATGAAATGTGAATCCCGCCAAACCGTTAGGTTAAGGCGGTATTCAAATCATACAACCGACAAACAGGTGCCAACTCGCGCGATTTAGTTTAAATTTTAACGGCCTTACCGTTAAAATTTAAACATCCGTTATTATTAAAATATTAGTTAATACATTTACTTAATAAATCATATGCATTTACACACAGTTATTAAAAATATCCTAACAATATGACGGAGTTAATAATAATATTGGTGGACAAATTACACGTATTGATCTAACCATTAGCATTATTTGCTTGTAATATGGATGTCAGTCAACAATACTAACACATAGATATACATACAAATACCAAAATATATTTAATAAACACCCAAACACAGAAATAAAACATCTATGTTCATCACACAAATGTTTGTCCCTGGAATCTAATCCGACTCCCATCGATTCGTGATTAGGTTCGCTAACCTCTCGACCGATGGGGCGCGGCGCGGCGGTGTAAAATTGATGTAAAAAAAGATATGTAAAAAAACATGTGAATTGAGAACTTTTCGAAAACTTTCCTTTTTGGAAAATTGGAAAATATTTGCTCATTTATATAATGTGGGATGCAAAATTTTAAAACACGAACTTCCCCTTTTATAATAATAATCAGAGATATTTATTTAAAATAAAAATATAAAAAGTTCTAAAGCATAATTTAATTTTAATAGGTACGAACACATTTTAAAGCAGAGAGAATAAATTATCCACAGCCACGAAACATTGTAATATCTAATACGAAGTGATTGCTTTCACGTTAAATCCCTTCGTCTAGACTTGAAATGATATTCGCTAACAATTTCCTTTGTAGTCTGTTAAAAGCTTTAATATTGGCCATTTCTATTTAAATATAGAAAATATTAAAATATTTGTATTAATATTGTACATAGTAATACTTTTTTTATATCATAAAATAGCAAACAAGCAGATGGTTCTCCTGATGGTAAGAGTCAACCATCGCCTATAGACACCAAAGATGTTAATGGTGCGTTGCTAGAAGGATAGATTTTGGAAAAAACTATGTTTGACCCCGGCTTTCCATGTATATCCATCAAATTTCATCAAATTTCAGCGGTTTAGTCATGAAAGCGTGATAGAAGGCAAGACAGACAGACCTTCGCTTTTATAATATTACAGAAATATGAATTTAAACGCAGTGAACTGCGATAACCGAATTTCGATTTTCCGTATCTTAACTTTAGATTAGATCTCAACCAAATTTATAGGAGATCAAATGGGAAGTACACCTTCTCATATAAAGAAAAATAATGTTCTAAATCGGTTATTAAACAGTCGAATTGAGAATCTTTCTTGAGAAGTTGACTAAAAATAATAATAATTATTAAGCTTATTTTGCGTATGGAAGTGAAGAAGACATGTTCAGCAGATTTACAATTTGTGGGGGATATGGTCTAAGTTAAGCGGAAGTCGTTATTAGTTAAAACTAGATTAAAATATACTTGTACTTTTGTTTTTTTTTTTTTTATATAATAAGATAACAAACAAGCAGATGGGTCTATTGATGAAAAGAGTCAACCATCGCCTATAGACACCAAAGATGTTAATAGTGCGTTGCTATCTTGTGGCGAGTTCTGATCCCACATGCATAAGTTTACTGGCTACCTTACCCTCCAAACCGGAACACGACAGCGACAAGCACTGACGCTATTGCGGCAGGAATAGGCAAGGCGGTGGTACCAGACCCGGGCGAGACAATGCAGAACTCTACCACCTAGTAGCCACGATGGTAGTGACTCGATAGCCATTCGGTCGCCTTTTACGACCTGTCTGGCAGAACGGCAGTTGGCCTATTCTACAAAGTAGGCCGGGATCAACACGGCGATTGCTCACTTGATTTCACTATAAGTATATACAAAATTATTTTAAACTAGCTGTTGCCCGCGACTTCGTTAGCGCGGACTTAGTTTACTCTGCACAGCACCTCCCCCGTAGGTGATAGCGTGATAATATGCAGCCTATATGATGACCCGTCCAGTTATGATATGATAATGAATATTATTATGTTATGATGAATATTATCACAGGTCGGCTGTTAGTAATGTTCATGCAAAATTTGAAGTAAATCCATGCAGTACTTTTATATTTTTATATATGTATATAGATTAATCGACCGGTTTTCTTTATAAATCATCTTCAGGAATTAAAATCCTTAGTTCTCTTTTTTTATTATTTTTCTTTTTGTCTAAGCCCCCAGGCCCTTCAAATGTATTTATTTACAATATTTTACTAATTTTCATCATTATGTGAAAATTTGTTTCGGAAGAATTTAATATTCACAGATTAATGTTTTTATTACTGCTGTTTTATGTTTTAATTAGATTAATGTTGTTATATTTGTTCATTATTACATGTAATTATTATATGTAATTTTTTATTGTTTTTTTATATCATAGGATAGCAAACAAGCAGAAGAGTCTCCTTATGGAAAGAGTCAACAATCGAATATAGACACCAAAGATGTTAATGGTACATTATGATATAAAAAACCTACATTACTTCGACCATATCGATATGCTTTAGTGACGTGATATTTTTCAAGTTGATTTTAGTTTATATTGATATACTGGCTGCAGTGTGCAGCACACTGCATTATAAAAGTTTTGGCAAATCTTGCGGGATCACCTAATTTTTGCGTGATAAAAGCCTATGTGGTATTCCAGGTCATCATTTACCCGTGTGCCAAATTTCAATTAAATCCGTTCATTAGTTTTTGCGTGATTGAGTAATAAAACTTCATGCATCCATCCAAACATCCAACCAACTTTTGAATTCATAATATTAATGTAGAATTATATAGAATAGAATTTAGTTAAGCTACTTTACTTCTATATAACAATAATTGTAAATCTTGCGTATTTGAACATAGAAATCAAAGGTTTTGCTTAATTTTCAAGACCAAATTCTATTTTATGAAAACAAGAACCACCAGTAAACCATTTCAGCATGCTTCTCGCATTGCTTTTAAATTCTAAAAAACTAATTATTTAGTTACGGAAAAAAAGATACTGATTTGATTTATCTGACATAACAAGAAACAAATTGATATCGATACTGTTTATTTGTCATATACTTACTGATAAACATAGGCATGAATCATTTCAGCACTGAACCGCTGTATTTGAGTTCGAATTGAGTTACAAGTACCTTTCAATTAATAGATTCTCAACTATTTCAATATAAACTGGGAACAAGCTAGCCGGTTAACCACCACACGATTAGAACGAGAATTATGAGCAGCAATTGTTAAATAATTTACCGACAGCTTTTTATTACTTTTATGTCCCAAATTAACAAACAAGTACACAGCTCTCCTGATAGAAAGAAATAACTATCGCCTGTGTTATACCAAATATTATGTTAATGATGCATTGCTATCCTTGTAGCGGGATGGCAATACCACATGCATAAGTGACAATAAAAAGCATTGACGTTAATGCGGCGGCCATCTTCGTTGGTACATACCCGGGTATACACCTGGACGAGATCTTGCGGCACTCAACCACCTAGTAGTCACAATTTTAGTGACTCACATAGCTACTCGTTCGCTTCTTACGAACTGCCTGGCAGAAGACAGACAGTACGAACTAATAGTTTAAGAATATTGCGAGGAGGCGTGTGAGAATTGCCAAAATTAAAGTTTAAATGTAGAAGGAATGCAGGTGCAGTCTTTTACCAACCAACCTGTATGTTAATACGTGAAGGGAAAACTTTGTACCCCATTTTACGTTAATTACGCGAACGGTAGAGTGTAAAATTTGGCACGGTTAAAGTTTATATTGCGGAGGGCTAGAGAAACCTAATATTTTTATATGATACTAGCTGCAGCGTGCAGCCCGCTGTATTATAAAAGTTATTGGCAAATCCCGCGGGACCACTTAATTTTTCCGGGATAAAAAGTAGCCTATGTGCTATTCCAGGTCACCATCTACCTGTGTGCCAAATTTCATTCAAATCCATTCAGTAGCTTTTGCTTGATTGAGTAACAAACATCCATCCAAACATCCATCCATACATCCAAACTTTCGCATTTATAATATTAATATAGAAATAATATAGATAATATAGATAACAATAATAATAATATCATTGGACAAATTACACAAATCGACCTAACCCCAAAGTAAGCAAATTATTTGCTTGTGTTATGGGTGTTAGCGATACTAAATAAAATATAAATAAAGTTACATACATAATAAACACCTAGACCCAGAAAAACAAATGTCTATTCTCATCATACAAAATGTTTGTCCCCGCTGAGACTTGACCCCGAGCCTCATCGATTCGTAGTTAGATTTGCTAACTATTCGACAAAAGGGGCGGCAAATATGTATTAGAAATACAAAAATATACATAACACACAATACATTTATTTGACATACACGATAATATACACACACAAATACTATTACGTTATGGCTAAAGTCAAACTTTGAAGGTTTATTGTTTAGTCTATAACTAAACTTACGGTCGAATTTCGACCAACGAGCGATCGTAATTAGTGTGTTTCAAATACATTAAATTACTATTGAGTACTTTTCCGGCTATTGTATAGACAATGTGTTCACGGTATTGTAAGTCCCTGATCCTTTTGTGACGGAAATAACTTGTTATTTACGACTTCTTTTATTTCAGACTGTTTACACTGTTACGGTATATTTTATAGGCCCTTCATCTCCTTGGCTACATGTATCGTTCGGATCTTATGTAATATTACAAATCCATTTATTGCGGACATACCTTACTAGATTTTTGTTCATTTTTTACCTACTCATTGGTCGAGTGGTTAGCGAACCTGACTAGCATATCTGGGGTTCGAGTTCGATTCCTGACAAGGATAAACATTTGTGTGATAGATATTCGCCTTTCACGCAAAATTAGAGCTGTAATTGGAAGGCCAACATGCGCTATATTCTTCTAATGTCGTTACAACAGACTAAGATTTTTTTATATAGTACTAGCTGACCCGGCAAACGTTGTTTTGCCATTCACATTAGGAATCCATAGCGGACAAACAATGTGACACGTAATTTATATAAGTCTACGCCCTACGGGATTGTCCTTCCACGCAGCCAAAATGGCATTAAACTTTATATGGTGGTTGAGCATTCTTAAATTTTCTATTTTTCCCCACAATTTTCGTAATATTTTCTTTTATAAGAACCTTCTTCTTACAATTACAAACGCAACAAAAAAAAAAATTACCGAAATTGGTCCAGCCATTCAGGCGTGATGTCGTGACCAAGGAAAATAGGGATTGATTTTTATATATATAGATTAGCTATATTAGTGCTATTTTTCTATATAAAAACTTCTAATAAGTTCATACAAAAATATGAAATCTATATCTGTTTTTCAATATTAATACTATAAATGCGAAAATTTGGATGTTTGGATGAATGGACGGATGGATGGAAGTTTGTTAGTTGTTACTTAATCACGCAAAAATTACGAAACGGATTTGAACGAGGCACACAGGTAGATGATAACCTCGAATAACACATAGGCTACTTTTTATCCTGAAAAAATTATTTGTTCCCGCGGGATTCACCCAATACTTTTGTAATGCAGCGGGCTGCAAGGTGCAGCTAGTCTATATTCAATACTAGCTGTTGCCAACGACTTCGTCCGCGTGGACTTCGTTTACTCCGCACAGCTCCTCCCCCGTAGGTGATAACGTGATAATATGTAGCCTATATGTTGACCCGACCTATTAGTAATATTCATGCAAAATTTGAAGTAAATCCATGCAGTACTTTTTGAGTTTACCCCGGACATACATACAGACAAACAGACAAACTGACAAACAGACAAAAAATCTAAAAACTATATTTTTGGCTTCCATATTGATTGTAGGTCACGCCCCAAGTATTCTTTTAAAAAAATATTTAATGTACAGTTTTGACTTTCCTACGATTTCATTATATGTATATATGTATAGATTATAAATGCAAAAGTTTGGATATTTAGATGGATGTTTGTTACTCAATCATGCCACAATTACTGAATGAATTTATAAAACATGGCGCAAAAATAGACGATGACCTGGCACATAGGTTACTTTTTATTTCGGAAAAATGAGTTTTTCTCATCGACATCTACTGACGTGTTGAAAGAGTGACTGCCTCGAATTGAACACATCCGGAGCGTCCCTCCCGCTTAGCTGTTTACTAACACTACTTACTGACTCTTCTGATTGAAAGAGACAAACATTGCCTATAGATATCGTCGTTAATTATGCGTTGCCATCTATGTAGATGTAGTAGTGCCACACTCATAATTCATAAATTAACCGGCTACCTTACACTCCAAACGTTTGTTAATAGTTATCTCAATGGTAGCATGTGATTGGACAATCGATCCCGTTTAACGAACATATTTACCAGCAATGCAGTTTGGTTTTTTCTTCAAAATGGGGGAGGAAAATAGCTTTATTCTGAAACGGTAGTACTCAGTATTATAGGCCATGATCCTTTTGTGACCTAAATACCGCTTTACATAGCCACTTTTATGACAGGCTATATAAATTTTACGGACATTTTATTACCATGCTTACAAGCACCTTATGGATACTTATCAGAGATATTATTAATATAATATATATTTATTGTGAATACACCTTACGTTGCGGCCATACTTGCGTCTATCGTGACAAAGCTTCGCGCAATGACACCACACATGCAGATGTGACCGGCTATTATCGGCTAACGTCGCAAACATTTCGAACTGCGAGTGCCTTATCGCACGGCTGGTGGTACGTCAAAGAGTTTTAGCGCGCTAACAAATAGCTGCGTGGTTAGACTAGCCTTGTTCATTTTGGCCGTTGTTTTCGATAAGTTCAGACCATGGATTAAACTGGATATTCCTTTCAAAGCAATTTCTTAGATTGGCAATGTCGCTTGCTTTAACATCCCGAAATACAGAGTTATATTTAATACTTACAGATGAAATAAAATCATTCAAGAGGTATTCTTTAAACTTTAGTTTTTTTTCGACAAGATAAAATGGCACGATACGGCATATTTCTATTTTTTCACGCTATAATATATCTACAAGCGTTTGACATTACATACATTTGCTCATATGAGCGACACAATTTCCATCAAACGCCGTGTCTATTAATGATTGTGTGGTCTAAGGTTCAGACGTATGTCGGTGGTTATGTATGTATAATGGAGCGGAAGGATCAAATGGTAAGCTGAGCCCATCATACAGGATCTAAAAACAGTGAAATATAAAATAAATCATTTTAGTAATTAATAGTTAGCACATATGTAGCAGTATAGATAATCGTCGTCCATAGTTTGGTAGCACGTTTAAAAATGATTTTAGCCATCTTGGTATATTTCATGATAGTGCCTGCAATATATCGTTGCTGCTAATATGACCTTAGCTTCTATCGCGATTTTTTAGTGTCAAATCATACAAAGCTTCGGCGCACATTACTTTGGGATGATAGACGCAAGTCCGGCCCCAACGTTAGTAACATTGTCGATCGCCCCATTGGTCGAGTGGTTTGCGAACTTAACCACGAGTCGATGGCCTCGAGTTCGATTTCCGACAGAAACAAACATTTGCGTGATGAGTATAGATGTTTGTATTTCTGGGTTTGGGTGTTTATTAGGTATGTAACATTATTTATAGATGTATTTCTATGTATTGGTATCGTCAACCATCGCCTATAGACACCAAAGATGTTAATGGTGCGTTGCTATCTTGTGGCAAGCTCTAATGCCACATCCATAAGTTTACCGGCTACCTTACCCTCCAAACCGGAACACGACAGCGACAAGCACTGATGCTATTGCGACAGGAATAGGTATGGCAGTGGTACCAGACCCGGACGAGACAATGCAGAACTCTACCACCTAGTAGCAACGATGGTAGTGACTTGCGTAGCCAATCAAAGGCGTCCGGATCCAGCACGGGGAAAAATTTGCTATGGTTCTAGGAATTTTGAAAATTGGAATTTGGATGCGTTTGTAATGTGTGATCGAATAAAACTGTCTCTTTTTAAATTGGATACTTTGTATCGTCGGCATTTGGTGAAAATGTATTTTAAAACAGTTATCCATACTAGTCCATACTAATCTTAAACTTTGAAACCACTGCAACAATTGTTACCGCTGAAAACAAAAATCACGTTAATGCAAACACTGATTCTCCCAATAATTGACTACGCAGACTCTTGTTTTCTTGATGCCACTGAAGGTTTAGTGGACAAACTTGAGAGGATGCAAAATTTGTGCATCCGTTACATTTTTGGCCTTCGTAAATATGATCATGTTTCAGAATTTCGTGCTCAACTTAAGTGGCTACCAATACGTCTTCGCAGGAATACTCATATTCTTTCTTTGCTTTATAACATTCTTCATAACCCTAGGTCCCCAAATTATCTTCGTCAGCGTTTTCATTTTCTTCATGCCCCGAGTAGTGATTGTCGCGCTAATGTCAGTTCCCTCTTGCGTTTCCCTTCCTTCAAATCTAATTTTTTTTCTGATTCCTTTTCTGTACATGCAGTTAGGCTGTGGAATTCACTGCCTTTTAACATTCGTTCCAGTGAATCGTTATCAATCTTTAAGACACGATTAAATAATTATTATCTGATGCAAAAGTAAAATAAGTTAATATATTAATTTTTGTTGTTTGTGTGTTATTTTTTTTTTAATAAGTTTTTTAATATGTAACTGTTTTATCTCTTTTCTTTTTACTTTATATTTCTTTTTTAAATAGCTTTAAGGCCACATTTTTTGTTTATGTTGTGCACAATGTCTGTGTTTATTTATTGTTTTCTTCATACGGGTTAGCTGGAAGAAATCTCAATATGAGATAAGCTCACCTTTTGTCTTAATATTTAATTTTAATGTTTACTGTAACTGTTTTTGTGTACAATAAAGTGTTAAATAAATAAATAAATAAATAATCCATACTAATATTATAAATGCGAAAGTAACTCAGTCTGTCTGTCTGTCTGTCTGTTACACTTTCACGACCAAACCACTGAACCAATTTGGATAAAATTTGGTACAAATATAGTTTGAGACCCAAGAAAGGACATAGGATAGTTCTTATCCCGGAAATCCCACGGGAACGGGAACTATGCGGGTTTTTATTTTAGAATTTTTCCACGTGAACAAAGTCGCGGGCACAGCTAGTTACAAATAAACATACTCGTGCTTCTAGTTCACTTATATTTTATGTTATTTTACACACTCAACCGGTTTCGCTAATTACACCATTATCAGGGATGTTTTGCATACTTATAATCAACCTAAAGTTTCTTACAGAATAAACACACTTGTACTTCCAGTTCACTTATATTTTAGATTATTTTATATATTCAATCAGTTTCACTAATTACAGCATTATCAGGGATGTTTTGCATAGTTATAATCAACCTAAAGTTTCTTACAGAATAAACACACTTGTACTTCCAGTTCACTTATATTTTAGATTATTTTATATATTCAATCGGTTTCACTAATTACAGCATTATCAGGGATGTTTTGCATGGTATAATCGACCTAGTCTCTTACAGAATAAACACACATGTACTTCCAGTTTACTTATATTTAAGATTTTATTACACACTCAACTGGTTTCGCTAATTACAGCATTATCATGTTATGCATAATTATAATCGACCTAAAGTCTCTTACAGAATAAGCTCACTTGTACTTCCAGTTCACTTATTTTATATTATTTTATACACCTAATCTGTTTTGCACAGTTATAATGTCTTTGAGACAAAAACATTACCTATAACTGTGCAAAATATCTCCCTGATGATGCTGTAATTAGCGAATCCGAAAATATAGGCATACTGGTAGTATACGTCAGTTTATTTGTAATGTCTACTTATTGCCTCTTTTTAATGAAACATTATGTAAATATG
Organism: Apodemia mormo; assembly: GCA_036924255.1. Lineage (NCBI taxonomy): Eukaryota > Metazoa > Arthropoda > Insecta > Lepidoptera > Riodinidae > Apodemia > Apodemia mormo. Next base: position 10,443,243 of record JAUPFN010000003.1, read on the forward strand.
AATTGTAATCAGTTTATTCAACCCTAACAATTGAACACGCGACGCTTAATTATTACCAAACGAGAAGGCTTCTACTTGTTCTTATAGCGAGAAAGCTATTAAGTAAACCTCATACACAAAGTTACCACCTTTTCAAACGTTACTTGATATTTAAACTTTCCTTTTATGTAAGTCTTAATTGAGAAACTTTTGAATGAACCCAAATTGTTAAGTATTCTGTTTATGTAACCGTCTCAAGTAACGTATTATGCTTGGTAATTTAAAATAATTTAATTTTATTATGACCTAATTTTCATCTCTATAAGAAGATACTTAATTATTCTCACTTTTCATCGGTGACCTTGGTGAAACTCCATTTAATAATACCTATTTATCAATGAACAGTAGCGGATTTACACACTTTCTGCCAGTAGGCTAATTCAAATTTTGCCACCCCTACCGACCACTACAAGTCACAGGTTTTTTTCATCATAAGATAGCAAACAAGCAGATGGATCTCCTGATGGAAAGAGTCAACCATCGCCTATAAACAGCAAAGGTGTTAATTGTGCGTAGCTATCTTGTGACGAGGTCTAATGCCACATGCATAAGTTTACCGGCTACCTTACCTTCTAAACCGGAACACGACAGTAACACAAGCACTGACGCTATTGCGGCAGAAATAGGTAAGGCGGTGGTACCAGACCCGAGCAAGACAATGCAGAACTCTACCACCTAGTAGCCACGATGGTAGTGATTCGTATAGCTAATCGGTCGCCTTTTACGACCAGCCTGACAGAACGGCAGTCGGCCTATCCTTCAAAGGAACCCAGGATCAACACGGGGGAAAGTCTCAAGTTTCTAGATTATTTTTACAACTCAACAAATTTCTTAACATTCTTTTAATATCAAGAAAAGCAAACAAGCAGGCGACTTTCCTGATGGAAATAGACAATTATCGCCTATAGACCCCAGAGATGTTGACTGTGGTTGCCATCCGCGTATTGGAATGGCAATACCATATGCATGCGCTTACCTGCTACATTAACCCCAAGCTGGAATATAACTGTGATAAGCATTGACGCTATTACGACAGGATAGGTAAGGCGGTGTTACCAAACCCGAGTAACCTGAGTTTCTTCCGCCGGACCTTCTCAGATGATGTTAATTGAGGTATTTTAAGCTCAAAAAGCAAAAACTATACCTAAGTCTATATTAATGAGCTCAACGATTCAAAAATGTAAAGTTAATAAAAATGAAGTAAGTATTTTAATTTTTAAAATCTATATATTTCTAAAACGATAATCGAATTTGATTTTTCGCATTAAATTCGTTATTTGACCTCTCTCTAATATTTTATTAGCTACGAAATTGATTGGTTGAAAAATGACGAAGAAATATCAAAAAAACTTTTTTCAAAAATGTTTGCCAGTTTTTTTTTTATATAACAGAGCTACTTAGATTGTGAAATGTTAGTCTAAAAGTTATTTAAAGAAAACTACGTAAGTTTAGTATTTGAAAAACTGTAACTTTTGAAAACTTGATTCGATTTTGATTTTTGAAATGGCATTTGACGCAGTTTTTTAAGTACTAAAATATTGTGAGTGGTGGGGGGTGTAGTCTGCTCGATAAGTTGAAAATGGTCTAAAATAGAGATACTGCTCTTAAAATTATGTGTGATAGTTCATTGGATCTGGAATGACGCCTAGAAAAATGTGCTAAAAGCGTATATTAGCACATAAAAAAATGCAAAAGTTATAAACAATTAAAGATGAAAAAAAGGCAATTCGTTTTTGTCAATATTTCATAAACTATTAATATTAAGAAATTTCAAAAAAAGATTCGGAAAGAGGAGAAAGTTTCCAAGAAAAAACTCTATCTTCGTTATTTATAATTTTAATTTAACGCTGAAAATGGGTCTCCGCACACGGCCTCAAAAGCGAGTACGATACATAAATTAATTTATTAAAGGTATTGAATATTCTTTTTTAAATTAAAGAAATATGGTGTATTTTGAATACTATAAATAATTTATTTCCGTTGGATATTTTACTTAAAATTAATTTTTCGACAAGTTAAACGATTGTTAACTAATAAAAATGTTTCGTACTTCCGTCTTAATTGTAAATGGAAAAAAAATGTTTAAATAATTATTGTAAAAATTTTTCGCTTCGTGGAGCTTTTCTTATATACATACTTAACAATATCACGCCATAAAAGTTAAAAAAATATTCATACTTTGCTTATAATAATTATTGTACTTTAAAAACATTACGTAGATTTTTCAGTTTTTGTCTTATCGGCTAAAAATCTCTAATATCATAGTATGTTTTATTTATTAGTAAATCGAACAATTTTTTGCGAAATTTATTTATAGGTAATGATTTTAGACTATCAGGAATAAATAAAATAAATAAATAAATATGAGTTCCCTAATACTTCAGCATTTGTTTTAAGGCGATTACACCTGCGAACGACCTTGAGTTAGTGACAGGCGCAGCGTAAGTAATATTCCGTACGCCGACATCTCCCAATGTCAAAGATTATAAACAGTGGACGCAGATACGTTTTAACATTTTTGTTTACCTGTATGAACTTTTATCATCATGAATCAAATGAAAACTCAAAACCCATAACCGATAATCGGTCATTTATCGATTCATTTTATAAAAACGATAAATATCGAAAGAAAAAACAGTAAATATGGAAAATCGACAAAAGAATTATATGACAATTTTGCACAATAATGACTGTTACGTATGCTATTTTCTTATAATATACGATACATCTCGTGTAGCACTTTATTTTAATACATACAATTAACAATTAATATTTAACAAAACCTTTGAAAACGTGATTTTGTAAAAAGTCATCTCTTAAATAACCTTTTAAAAATTTAAGTTTTTGTTTCAATATCTCGTAAGAAAAAGTAGAGATTTAATTTAATTGAAAGCATATTTATATGCTTTCAATTAAATTAAAAGGAAAGTATTAAACAGATTGATTAATTTAGACTATTTGTGTGTATAATATATTTAATTTATTTATATTTATTTCATTTCTTATGATAGCAAACAAGTAAACAGTTTTCTTGATAGAAACATATAACCATCGCCTATAGACACTAAAAACTTTAATGGTGCATTGCTATTCATGTAGCAAGGTTAGAATGTTACATCCATATCTTTACGTTGCCCTCAAAACTGAATCACGACAGTTAAAAACACCGACGCTATTGCGGCAGGAACATGTAAAGCGGTAGTTCTAAAACCGAGTTGATGTGTTGCAAAAACCAAGGTCGAAAAAATAACTAATGATTATAATAACTGCCTCGTACTCTAGGGGATAACCTAAAGTTTCGTTTAAGGTATTTTTCGAAAATTCAAAAATCTCAGTAGCAGCATGGAGTCTGGCGGGTGATGTGTTACCACTTTCATGCCTCGGATGAGTACTTAAAGCTATCGGTCCTGGTTATTGCTAAAACAACAACGATATATATTCACGCCAGTCCCCTTACGAGGTAGGCAAAGAGAACCGAGTGCATTATGTCCCGATTCTTGCAAATTTTTCTTGCTTTCTGCAAGTTCATTACTCTCTTCATACAAAGACGCTGGTTGCGAAGACTTCACCACCTTCAAATAGTACCGGTTTTTTATCTTTTTCTTCAGAGTTTTGCTTTTTAGTCACTTGAATTATATTTGTTGTTTATTTGTTTTATTTTTTGTACACTCATACAAAATATTTACACAATACTCATCCATCTATATAGCCATTAAAAACATTCAAGCATAAGCGTAGGTAAGTACCTGAATAGTCTCAAATATTATTCAGCTAGCTTTCAGCCCTTTTAATACCCTCTTTTACCTCTTTAGGAGATAAAACTCAAAGTTTCCTTACATGCACGTTTATGTAATTGAAGTAAAGAGCTTATCTAATAAATTTGGAAAGATTTTGATGAAACAAATTTTCTTTGTTATACAAACTTTATATTTTTGATCCTTTTAAGGGATGAAATTTAAAAAACCTTAAACTCGTATTCATTTAATTGTGTGTAAACATAAATACTAAGTTTTAAATAATTTCTACAATATTCTACAATAAACAATCTATTTTTCATACAAACATAAACGCTTTTTTTACTCTTTTAAGGAATAACATTTATGAAGTCCCTAAATATATATTATTTTTAAATTGTGTTGAAGAACATAAGTACCAAATTTCAAGTTATGTTGAACATAAGCGTTTAATTTTTCATATGAATTGTAAAACCCACTTTTACTCCTTAACGGCCCGGCCAACTTATGTAATTAAACTTGGCAAACTTATGTAATTTCAATGACAATGCAATATTATGGTACTATCCAGCTAATATCATGATGTAGCCTGGGTATAGGGACTAGAACTCTCAGATGTAGAGTTTTGACGAGGCAACCAAGTTTTGGGTCATTGGTTTTGTTGCTATAAATACTAAGTTTAATTAGTACTCATAATGACGTGAAATGGAACATGGAGCCGTTAGAGTGTTATTGTAAATAGAAAGTGTTAAGATAGTAGAGTTTGGAGTCGTTCGTTTCGTTGCAATAACATATTTTTCATTATTACGAGACTTTGAAGATGGAGCCAAAAAAAGTAATATAGAAACTTCTCACATCCAGATGCAAAATGCTTAGATAATAAACTTCTAAACTCAACAAGGTAAGTTTATTGAGTTAGCGCTCAATTGTCTGGTACTGACAAACATTTTGATGTTGGACGATTTCTAGGATCTGATGCTCATCATGACTTAGGATTTAACGATCAAACTCGAAGGTGGCTATGGTAAGTTATAAACTAAATAAGAAAAACCCATTTAGATTGGACTCAGTTGTTCTGTTTTGGCAAATACCCTGGTACTAAATGATTTACAGGGTCTTATGATGAAACAGGAAGGAGGTTATAAAAACTTTTAATTAAAATTGAGCAACACGATCAATTATGGATTCGTTTGATTTTTTATTTTAAGGAATGTGGAATAGGATAGCTTTTAGTATCTGATGATAGAGCGGAAGGAAGTTCATGTGATCTTCTAAGCTTGATCAGTTAAAAGCCACTGAGTGTAGGCTACTTCGTCCGATTTGTTTTGGCAAACACTTAGATGCTGAATGTTTTTTAAAATATAACGATGGAACTGGAAAGTGGACACTCGAAATTGGGCTGATATAGCCTTTATTGCTAGAAGATTCACATGGTTTGATAGAGTTACATGGCGGAGCTGAAAACCTCGGGAGCTTGGCAAGGTCAAGGTTACCTTTAACTTTATGCTGCAGGATCCTCTTTCGAAGATCATCAGCTCCTTTTACGTTTTGCGCTTAAAGTTATTGTGAAACTGAAGTAAAACGGTGGGCTGACAGTAAAAAAAGTGTCGGTTTTTTTAAATTTTAATTTAGAGTTAGTATGCTGATTTATTGATTAAATAAATAATTGGTTATTGACATATTATTTTAATATTATACTTAAAATAATATTAAATTAAATTTAGTATATACACCGAAACTTAAACTTAATCTAAAAAAACTTGAGAGGTGTCAAGGGACACTCGGATGGAACGAAGTTCCTTTTATTATTATTTACAAAAAACCTGTATACACTCAACAAAAAAAATCGTCGCGACACCACACTGTTCAATGCAAAATAGAAATGAAAATATCTGGCTTGCTTTCTATAAGAGAGAGAGAAAGAGAGAGAGAGAGAGAGTGTCAGAGAAACATCCGCACGCCGCACAGCTTACAATACCTTACTATAGCAAAAAGTGTCGTGACAACTTTTCGTAAGAATTTTTTTCCGTCTAGCCCCTTTTCACAACGCGCGATAAGGAACTTCGTTCCAAAACTTCACAGCATTTTCTCAATTTAATGTCGGCTTATGTTAAACAAAATTTGTTCCTATACATTCATCTCACTCATATTAATAAAAAATACATTCTTTCTACAGCCCACTACATCAAAAACGATCATAGTTACTAAAATTGCACGGAAAACGTCTACGTTGCCATACGTTAAAAAAATGGGTGCGTGTACTTATATACGCGGGTGAGAAGTTATACTTCTTTGGCGTCATTAAAAAATAGTGGCCGCGTTTCCGATCCGGTAGTAGCTTTTAAAAAATATGTTGACGTGTCAAAATAACTTGTAAAAAGTTTTATTGAATAAAGTACTTCTGATTTCTGATTTCTGATAGATTTTAATTGCATGCAAATACTTAATTACAGTAAAATAATAAAAGGACTGGAAAAGGATAGTCAAGGATTTCGGGACTTAATGAGCAATTTAGCGGACAACCTGTAACTTTTACGTTACGGTAATTTGCGTGCATCTTAAAATTTCACTCGCTGCCTAAAGAAATATTACGCGCCTAAAGAAATATAATTTAAAAAATCCTGAATGGCGGGATTAATGATAAGGTAATATATGTAAGTATCAACAATAATGGTATTTTTGCGTACAATCCTAACGTTACAAAAATATATACTACGCTTCAAAAGAATATAGTAAAAATAGTATTACAAAATCAGACCCTGGTACTAGCTAGTATAGGTGTGACAGCTCAGAGCGGCACGCCGCCGCCGTCGCAACAAGTCGAGCTGTGGCATACCCAAGTGATCGCGCGGCGACCGCGCCGCATTTCGCGTCGCAGGTCGCGCCGCGAGTAGCTGTGGCCGGTCGGTTAAGTGATGAAACTCCGAACTTCATTACACGTATGTTTCTTCAATTTGGATTGAATTGAATAAGTAGATACTAAATTTTATGAGAGTTTAGATAATATAAACTTTTTATTTTAGTATAAACTTATACACTTACCCTTTTAATGGATGAAATTAAAAGAAATTCTAAAATACGAATTTCTTTAATTGTATTAAAAAGTATAAATACTAAAGTTTTAGTAATTTTTACAACAAACATTTCATTTTTCATACAAAAATTAACTCTCCTTTTACCCCTTTATGCGATGAAATTCAAAAATGCGTATTTCTTTAATCGTATTGAAAAGCATAAATACTAAATTTTAAGTAATAAACAATTTATTTTAATACAATCATTAACGCCCCTTTTACCTCTTTAAGGGATAAAATTACATCATAAGAACAACCTCTGTAAAAAGCAGCCTTTCCGCTCCAAACTACTATAAAAAACGTTCAAGCGTAAGCGAAATGTTTAATTTTCAAACAGCACAACCTTATTACTGTGCCAAACGTACTATCTGTATTATTACTCTTTGACTCTAATGTGGAGTGCGGTGTATGTTGACGTGCGACATAGCCTCCCCGTACGAACGCTACCGGGAGACTGACTTTCGGAGCGAGCGCTATCCGCGAATGAAATAATAAGGTTTTTATTGATTTAATGGCACACTATAATGATTTTGTTAAATTTTGAACTTAAATTTTATTATTTTACTATTTTATGTACTTATTGCAAATGTACAAGAATTATTCACACCACAAAAGTTATTTTTAAAATTCACAGAATTTCGCTTTTGTTTCATAAAATGTTTACCTTGCCTTAAGCCTGGAAACGCTCATACTAACTAAGCTACATGCCGATGGTTCATCGTAGCGAAATTATTCTTTATTTCTTTGTTTAAAAAAGTGCTATGCGAGCACTCCATACCAATTTTAGATCTAACCTTCCACCCCTTCATAACCGTATAGTCCCGGGGGTATCATTAAGAGTTATTGTTGTTTACGGATACTCTTCACATCAGAGTCCATGAAAATTTATTTCGGATTGATATTTTGCATGTCTGATTTATTTTCGGTGCTAAAAATACATTCTAACCACGTTAAAACCGAATTTTTCAGGTGATTTATATTTTATGGCTCCAAAGGTGTATCGTCTTTACAGGACCGTCGCAAACAATAGACAAAACAGTTTTGAACAGAACAAATGTTGATGTTTTTTTTACAAATACGCATACCGACAGTACGTAAAGATAAGGTAAAGGTAGTATTTTAAAAGTTTTAAATAGGGGTTTACAAGAGTGTAGTTGATTAACCTTACATATTGCACTTATACTTTTTTTTGAATTCTGAAAATTCTAATTAAGTCAACTAAGTTTCCCCAAATAGAGATTCCATATTGCAAAACAGATGAGACATGTCCGTGATATGCTAGCAATGCAGTATTTAAGTTGGCTACTTCTCTTATTCTTTTCAAAATTTAGATAAATCTATCAATTTTTTTGCAAAGAAAATCAATTTGCGCTTTCCAATTGCAATGGTTGTCAATAAATATTTCTAAAAATTTAGTGTATTTAGTATTTTCTATATTTATAATGTTAAATAATATATTTGATTTTTAAACTTTATTACTGTATCATGTTTGAAATTCAAAATTTTTGTTTTAGTCAAGTTAATTTTTATATTTTGAAACTTTAAGTAAGGTTTCAGTTGTTTCTTTACTAGATGATTATTATTTTTACATTTAATGAGGAGTATAGTACCATCTGCAAATAAGAATGACTCGTGTTGCATAGTCTCTGGAAGGTCATTAATATAAATTAAAAAGAGCCATGGTTCTAAAACACTTCCCAGTGGTATTCAATTCACTACAATTATAATTTGAAGTATATATTTTCTTATGTGTCCCAGAAATTTTTGAAATTTCTACACAATTTTTCCTATTTTCTAATTAACTTTGTATCCACTCTAATGATTTTCATCTTATACTACGTTTTTCAAGTTTTGCCAACAGAATTCTATGTGAAACAAAGTCGAATGCCTTGCTTATATCTAAAGTACACAAAGGGGATAAGTTTTTGTATTCAGGCATTCCGTTATACTATTTACCTTACCTTAATACTGGATTTTAAGGATTATTCTGACGAGTTTTGACTTCAGCTACGAGTTTTTTTTAAATAAAAGGCTAATACACCATACTAATTCCATTCTACTTGTTAAGCCTAAATATCGACTAATTTCAAAATTTTAATGATATAGGCTGTACTAAAAGGTATTAACAAAAAATGTTACATTAAAATTCCAATAATTTGATTTGCGGCTTCATTAAATTTAACGCTTATTTAGTTTCCTGTAGTCTTGCACTTGGTTGCTTCGATCTTAATTACGTAGTAGATTAATTAAGCTAAACGTGCGAGTATATCATTAAATAATTTACAACGTAATCGTTCGAATACGTAATAGTGGAGCGCCTGGGGGTTTTCACCTCGGATTAGAGTTATAGTGAATGAATTAATATGATCGATGTGGGATATTGTTTTTTAAACTACAAATTGCAATGTTTACCCAAAATTTTTTTGCGCACTCCATTGTTTCATTGTTTAAACAAATTATTATGAAAAATTAATGTTTGACCATATATTTTCACTTTAAACTGTATTTTTTTTTTATTTATATGTTAAATCTTACCTGAGTAGACACATAAGAACATTCAAAGATACCTGTGTATAAAAATAGCAATAGGGATCTCGAAAAGGTAGAAATACGTGGAGGGGAGAGCGGAGCGACAGCTACTATGTACAATGGAATTTCTCGGCTAGTTCAGTTGCAAGTAACACGTGTTCTGTGAATATTGTGCTTCTATAACAGTGAAAATTTGGTTTTTTAGTAAAAAATTCTTGTATATTATTGTACTGGAAGGTGTATTGAAGATGACGTTTTTATATTGAACTAGGTGACCCGCGCAATTTCGCCCGCGGGTATATTAATAAGTCGTGCAAATAGCTTTTAATAAAAATTTTATCTCCTATTATCTTTCTATTTCAGTCCTCCAGGGACTGATTTTTGAAAAAAAAATTAGCCTATGTTTGACCCCGGATGTTCATGCCAAATTTCATGAAAAACGGTCCAGCGGTTTAGCCGTGAAAGCGTAACAGACAGACAGACTTTCACATTTATAATATTAGTAGGGAATGAATGATTTGTAAATTGTTTTTTTATCACACATCAAAGTTCTACGTACGCAACGAAAATACAATTAAGTCGAAAAGATTTTAGAGCGATGATTTTTTATGATTTTAAAAGTTCTCTTTCTCCGCAAGACTGTGCCGCTCGTCTTCATAATGCTTTTGAGAGAGAAGTACCTTGTATGAGCACCGTGAGGCGATGATTTGCTGAATTTAAGAGAGGTCGAGTTTCTTTACATGACGAATTTCGTGAAGGGCGGCCTTCAACTAACGTCAACGAAAATAATGTGGCTACTCTTAAGCGGTTAATTGAAGAAAACCCCCGGATTTCGTATGAGACAATTCGAGGAATATTGGGGATTGGTATGAGCTAAATTCAGAAAATTTTACTCAAAGAATTGAAAGTTCGGAAACTTTGTTGTCGTTAGATCCCTCATCAACTGACAGCGGAGCAAAAGCAGGCTCATGTGGAATGGTGCTCACAGATGCTACTAAAGTACGACCACAGACATTCTAATGCTGTTTATAACATTGTCACTAGAGACGAAACGTGGATTTATTGTTTTGAACCCGAAAAAGAAAACACAATCTTGTGATTGGGTGTTTGAAAATGAAAACAGGCCAAGAAAAGTGAGACAGGCGAGAAACGTTGGTAAAAAAAATAGCGTTTTTTTTCTCAGCTACGGGTCCCATCTGTATAATTCCACTTGAAGATCAAAAGAGTGTTAATGCCGAGTGGTATTCTACAATTTGTTTACCCAGGGTGTTAGAAAAAGTTCGCGAAAGACGACCCAAAAGCCGCATTCTCCTATACCATGATAACGCTTCTTCACACAAGTCCAACAAAAAATCATTTTTAGCTTCCGAAAAAGTACATCTCGTCACTCATACTGCGCATAGCCTTGACCTAGCACCATGTGATTTTTGTATTTTCCCCAAAATCAAAGATTTGATGAGAGGTTTTAGTTTTACCAACTCCGAAGAGGCAGTGTTTGCGCTCAATCAGCACGTAGAAAACATGCCTTCAGATCTGTGGTCCTCGTGTTTTAAAAAATGGTTCGATGGCATGAAAAAATATTTAAAATGTAAAGAAGATTATTTTGAAAAGCAATAAACATAATATTTTGGTTATAACATGTCGTTTTTTTAAGTTACGCAAAACTTATAGTGTGACCTACGTATACACCTGGGTTCATCTTCCGAAACAAATTTAGGTGAAATTATAAAAATTAATAGAGGAGTAACCTCTTATTATCAATAATAATAATGTAATATATTTAAATAAACAGATTTTGCACTAATTTTTTTTCTTTTCTTTAGTCGTAATTGATTACCTTATTTTTTTTAAATGTACACAATAGAGTACGTTTCATTTATAATTAAAGTGACCGAGAAATTCCATTGTACATAGCAGCTGTCGCTCCGCTCTCCCCTTCACGTTTTTCTACCTTTTCGAGATCCATATTGCTATTTTTATACACAGGTATCTTTAAAAAATGTTCTATACATACATATATATATATATATATATATACATATATATATATATATATATATATATATATATATATATATTTATTTATTTATATTAATGACATTCCAAAAACTATGCAACACGAGTCATTCTTAGTCTTAATAAAAATCATTAAGTAAAGAAACAACTGAAACCTTACTTAAAGTTTCAAAATATAAAAATTAACTTGACTAAAACAAAAATTTTGAATTTCAAACATGATACAGTAATAAAGTTCAAAAATCAAATATATTATTTAACATTATAAATATAGAAAATACTGAATACACTAAATTTCTAGAAATATTTATTGACAACCATTGCAATTGGAAAGCGCAAATTGATTTTCTTTGCAAAAAAATTGATAGATTTATCTAAATTTTGAAAAGAATAAGAGAAGTAGCCAACTTAAATACTGCATTGCTAGCATATCACGGACATGTCTCATCTGTTTTGCAATATGGAATCTCTATTTGGGGAAACTTAGTTGACTTAATTAGAATTTTCAGAATTCAAAAAAAGTATAAGTGCAATATGTAAGGTTAATCAACTACACTCTTGTAAACCCCTATTTAAAACTCTTAAAATACTACCTTTACCTTATCTTTACGTACTGTCGGTATGCGTATTTGTAAAAAAAAACATCAACATTTGTTCTGTTCAAAACTGTTTTGTCTATTGTTTGCGACGGTCCTGTAAAGACGGTACACCTTTTGAGCCATAAAATATAAATCACCTGAAAAATTCGGTTTTAACGTGGTTAGAATGTATTTTTAGCACCTGAAATAAATCAGACATGCAAAATATCAATCCGTAATAAATTTTCATGGACTCTGATGTGAAGAGTATCCGTAAACAACAATAACTCTTAATGATACCCCCGGGACTATACGGTTATGAAGGGGTGGAAGGTTAGATCTAAAATTGGTATGGAGTGCTCGCATAGCACTTTTTTAAACAAAGAAATAAAGAATAATTTCGCTACGATGAACCATCGGCATGTAGCTTAGTTAGTATGAGCGTTTCCAGGCTTAAGGCAAGGTAAACATTTTATGAAACAAAAGCGAAATTCTGTGAATTTTAAAAATAACTTTTGTGGTGTGAATAATTCTTGTACATTTGCAATAAGTACATAAAATAGAAAAAAAAAGCCAGTGGGCTTGTTTTGTTTTATTATCTTCCGAAGTATTTTTTTAATGTGTGGGCGCATTCTGATCAGGTAATAATTCTAGAAAACTTGACTCACAAAAGTCTTAAATTTAATAGAATATAAAATGATATATTTTTAATATTTGCATACCATATCATGGTAGAATATGTTGGTAACTCTTAATTATTTTTTAATAACTAGTAACACCCAAACGTAATGTAGATATATCATGACCTGAAAATGACAAGTTCGCGAACCGGTTGAGTAAGGTTCTAGAAATATATATATATATATATATATATATATATATATATATATATATATATATATATATATATATATATATATATATATATATATATATATATATATATATATATATATATATATATATATATATATATATATATATATATATATATATATATATATACATACGTATATATACTCGCTTGTACTGTGTCACTAATGTAATTATAATTTATTTCTCTCTATCTTATTATATATTTATAGGAGCCCGGATCCAACACGGGGATGTCCCCGTGTTGGATCCGGGCTCCTTTGAAGAATAGACCAACTGCCGTTCTGCCAGGCAGGTCGTAAAAGTGCGTAAAAAGCACCCAGTAGCCACGATGGTAGTGACTCGCATACACAATCGGTGGTATGCGAGTCACTACCATCGTGGCTACTGGGTGGACTACTGGGTAGAGTTCTGTATTGTCTCGCCTGGGTCTGGTACCACCGCCTTGCCTATTCCTGCCGCAATAGCGTCAGTGCTTATCGTCGTCGTGTTCCGATTTGGAGAATGAGGTAGCCGGTAAACTTATGCATTACTCGCCACAAGATAGCAACGCACTATTAACACCTTTGGTGTCTATAGGCGATGGCTGACTCTTTCCATCAGAAGACCCATCTGCTTGTTTGCTATCTTATGATATAAAAAAATACATAGGTATGCATTTATAACTGCATGTATAAGTGAAATCGGTAGGATATAAGTTATAGTTACATTATTGTAAAACAGTACAAATGTATTAATTGTTAAATATTACATAACCAAAAATCACTTTAGAATGAATAGAAATTCGAAAAAAAATAAATGAAAATAACTTTCATAATAATTCTAGAATACTAGTTAGTAGTGTCCAAGTTGTCAATCATTGCATTATTGCTGAATTGTTGTTACGACTGTATGTATAACAAGAAGTAAAAATATAAGTTTATTCAGAAATATTCTTCTGAAAGTGTAACGTATTTTCCTTCGAACAATACACCACCACCACCTTCGGTCACTACTCGATCAATCTGATCATAGTACGTCAGTCTTGGTCTTCCCCAGTAGTGTAATATTTGTAATATATTTTGTAAATTTCGCAATGTTTAACAAAATAAATGTAAATATTATAAAATATTTTGGGAAACCAATGGAAAAACAATTTGATAGTCACCATTATTTAAAATTGCAATGGCAGCAATCGCTTAGTTCTTTGTTAGTATTAGTCACCACAAAGCTTATTTTATAAAATAATACAAGACGACTTGATGACAGAAAAGTTAATTAATAAATTCATTATAGTAGAACATTGATACGGCCGAAGCTACACGAGCGGATCTTCCGCCGTAGAAAACCGCTTTCGAAACAATTATATATGAAAGTTGCATGCTGCATAGGTACTACACTGCACGTTTTTCACTGCACGTTTGTCACGGTTCAGAGGCGGGAGAAAATCGTCATAAATAGCGTCAAACCACCGCTAATTACCGCTGTTTGAAATTACTCGATAGCGGTTTTATTTTTATTATAATGGTTTGACTAATAGGCGCAGCAAGAGAAACAATCATTAGCGGATAAGTCTTTCTACTGCAAATTCCACATTCCATGTAGTTACAGGTAGGGAACCGTGCGTGTAGTAGGTTTCAAACTAAGTTTCGATTAATGAGTCTTCGTATTTACAAACAAGACCGTAAAAGTGGAACTTAACCTTCAGAAGAGCACTTACCGAGTGCGTGCCAAGGCATACAATAGTGCGTTCGCGGCAAGGCATGTAAAATTAATGTTTTTGTTAAAATCCCAAATAGAACTAGCATATTTTTAGTTTAATGTTAGCTCTCTGCTTAAATCGATCATTCTTCAAGTGTTCTTTTATACTTAAACGAGCAAGCTCAATATTAAAATATACTCTCAGTCTCAAAAGAGTCCTCTGTCTACAAGGAGGCTCGTTCCCTCATTCCGCCCGCCCATTGCGAGAGCTTAATATTGGGACCTAAAATTAATCTAGTTTATGTGACGAAACAGTACAGTTTGTCTACCGGATAACGAAGTTAATAAATTTTCAAGAGGCTCTTTTTATCGTACTAAATGAAATAATGAATGAAATTTTTTATTTGATAATTAAATAAATAAATTATACTGTCCTTTATTGTAATATTCGTACGGAGTTTTTGTTTTGCTAAAAACAATTCTTTACCTATCAATATGCATTTTAGGTTACTAGCAATCTAATGAATCATAACACACGAACATATTTTTTGAAATCAATTCGAAATTTATAAGCAGTTATCTAATGATACCAAAATACAGGAAACTTGATTATAAATATATTTTACAAATTAATGCTCTTTTTTTTCTTTGCAGAAATCAATAACTTCAACCTTTGCATCCTTCCACGGACTCTTACGTTTGACCTTTGCGATGCCAATAATTGCCATCCCATTCTACCACACGTTCCATCACGCCGGAAAAAACAAAAACAAAAGCGGATAATAGAGGATCCCACTATAAGATGACCTTCATCGAGCTGGTTAATGAATAAAAAGTATTTTATATTCAATAAAATATTTCCATAAATATATTGCAGATAATTAACAATTTTTTTTTAAATTTGACTGGTTTGGTTAATATATAAATTCCATACCAACCGAAAGTATGAACCTTATTAGAATATGCAAACGTTACGCAATGCAAACGTATGCAAATATTACTAGGTGGTAGAGTTCTGCATCGGCTCGACCGGATCTGACCGGACCGGACCGGACCGGTCTGGTACCACCGCCTTACCTATTCCTGCCGCAATAGCGTCAGTGCTAGTCACTGTCGTGTTCCGGTTTGGAGGGTAAGGTAGCCGGTAAACTTATGCATGTGGCATTAGATCTCGTCACAAGATAGCAACGCACCATTAACATCTTTGCTGTCTATAGGCGATGGGTGACTCTTTCCATCAGGAGACACATCTGCTTGTTTGCTATTGTTACGTACTCGGGTTCGTAATTGTAAGAAAACACCACTTATATTAAATCCGTGTATTTACACAACACAACACAACGTAATACTAGAATACACTTTACACCCTAGTCACTCCCTGTACTATCACTGAACTTAGAACACTACACAATAAAACACTTCTCGCTTCGCACTGGTCACTTGATGTATCGCTCGATAAAAACTGCCTTGAGTTTGTCAACACCTCTCTATTTTTAAGCAGGGTAAAGTCCTAGCTGGATCCAGAAAAATCTAAATGTATCGGGAAACAATGAATCATTTCTTATCGTAAACATGTTATGAGTCATAAATCCTAGTACACGCTACTTTCAACCTTATGCCATATCCCACAAAGTCCATTATGGCATAGCCCAGGTTAACTATTTGTTTGTCAACAGGAGTAGCTATCTCTTTCCTTTATTTCTAGATAGTTAGCGCGCGCGCGCTCCAACTCTACACGCTTCTAGATTATTCGTTACACTATCTAATGATATAAAAAAAAACGTTGAATATTCACACTCCTGGGTAATCAGGTTACTAGTATCGATTTACCTAATTATACCTACCTACTCAAGAGTTGTGACGGAAAAAACTAGTCGACGCTTACATATTCCATAGACTTCATATTTCCGATTGGTATAGAGTTTGAAAAATTTGCCAAACCAGCTGGACTGAAATTTTTGGTCAACCGATTTGCAATATATTTATTGACATTTTTATTGGATATAAAATATTTTCCTTCAATTAACCAGCTCATTGAAGGTCGTTCTATAGTAGGATCTTAGACTAATACCGGATGTGTACTCAACGCACGTATCACTTCGACACCGAAGCATCATCAGAGTAGAAAAATCTACTTCACTTTACAAGAGTCGAGGTTATAAGTACTCGTAATATATTTTTTATTTCTCCTTCGGACTATACTATTTAGATCCTTTGATCGAAGTAGCTACTCCGATATGTTGTATTATGGAGATAATTTTGTTCAATAAATAGCTGTGCTTAAATTATATTTAGATGTGCCCAATATCCACAATTTTAAAAAAAATGTGTTCCACTACGACGTACTTCTTTTTATTCAACCTTCTTCTATAAATATATTCGCTCAGGTATAATAATTTTAACATGGATTACAATATATATATATATATATATATATATATATATATATATATATATATATATATATATATATATATATATATATACATACTAGCTGAGCCCGCGACTTCGTCCGCGTCGAAAAATTTCGAAAAAAGTAGCCCAAGTTACTCCCTGTCACATCAGCTATCTGTCAGTGAAAGTCCCGTCAAAATCGGTCTAGCCTTTCTAGAGATTAGCCGGAACAAACAAACAGACAGACATACATACAAAAATTGTAAAAATATGCTGTTTTCATCCGTATGCATTTTGAAAAAAGCGGTTATTTTAATATTACAAACAGACACTCCAATTTAATATATATATATATATATATATATATATATATATATATATATATATATATATATATATATATATATATATATATATATATATATATATATATACACACAGATGTAAAAAAAAAATTGTTTGGCTGAGCATAAAACTAGTATTAGTTAAAAATATACTTGTATTCTAAGTACTCAAGTTTTTGCCCGACGATAAAAAAAAAGGTTGATATGTATGTATATAACGTTGTTGAAATATTTCAGTATTATTAATTATGATCTATTTATACGTAGCACATGTAATAAATTTCGTAAGTGAATGTATATTTCCACGGATTTCTCGGGTACTTAAAGCTATATCTAAATAAATCTTTTTAATTAAAATAAATCAAGCTCAGGGAACAGTCCAAATTTCATTAAAATCAGTTTAGTCGTTTTTGAGATATGGGTATAGTTGATAGATATTTGAAGTTGGTATATTTTTTTTATAACTTTTATTATATCGATGTTGTTTGATGGAAAAGTAGGATGAAGAAATTTAGATAGGCGTTTATTTATAAAAGAATGCTATTCGAGCTTATATCAAGAATGTCATCGAATATTTTTGTAATATAAAAACAAACGTGCTCTAGGTACTGATGGTAAAAGGATCTTCGAAACATTAAAGCTGTTATTAATGCTTTTTTTATAGAGGCGTAAAAGGCAAGTTTAATACTTTTTTAACCAGAACACAATAACTGTGACAAATACTGATGTTATAATGCAAAGAGGTAACTTGGAGTTTATTTCTGTAGTAATATCACATAGAGCAATGGTTCTTAATTTTTTTGATTTAATAGCTACAATGTATAAAGATCGCGAAAATTTAAATATATTCGTAGATGGAACTGTATCAAGTAGCACAGCAGTCGAGTGTAAATTTGTTGATAAATTTAATTATACCCTAATTTGATGAAACGAGTCTTTAAAGCAAGTTGTTGGAAATTTTAAACAACACTATTGAGTTAAAGACTTCGGATTTGTACTTTTAGTTTAATAGAAGACGACGATTAAATTTCTCTTAGAAGTCAAGTTAAAATTGTATTTCGTTCTTCCAAGAATACAGTTATATAACCTAGTTTGTGAAGACCGTGCCTACTTCAAATCAAGATTACCAGTAAATGTAGTCTTTTAAAACATTTCTCACTTATTTCGAATTCTGGTCTTGAGAAGTCTGATGTTTCGTAAGATAAATGTATTTTTCAAACATAGGTACGTACACTAAAATTATTAAAAATACACTTATTAAAAATCGGCCACAGAAACATATTGAATGTTTTATAGATTTAGATTATTTAATTACTGTTTGTTTAGTTTGTATTTCTTTCGTACGGTAAAAGTCTCAGCTTTTAATAATTTTAATATAAACCTAATTGAATGTATTTTCGTTATCTGTTAGGTAATTTAATGAAGGCTAATTTATTATTAGTTATTACTACAGAATACTATGGATAATTTGTTTTTCTTTCTTAATTTTTACCGTGATATTTTTATATCATAGGATAACAAATAAGCAGATGGCTCTCATGATTTCTGTGTGCGTTGCTGTTCGTGTGGTGGGATGATAACGACACATGCAAAAGTTTACGGACTACGTTACCCTTCAAATCGAAACATGACAGTGACAATTATTGATGCTGCTATAGCAGAAATAGTAAAAGAGCTAGTGTCAAACATGTAGTCATTATAGTAATGACCAATAGGCAATACTATCTTATACTGAATAATATACTTAAGAGTCAAAAGTCTATGAAGACCATTTTGCTTAGCCAGTATTATTTGTGGAGCCTAGCTTTTGCTCTACAAATTATACTGGCTGAGCAAAATGTTAAAGCTATAGGATTCGGCCAAACCAATTTTTAAAGTAAGTGAATAAAAAACCATAAACGTTAAAAATGCCAAAATTTTTGGTGCGTGTATGTTAATTATTCTTTACAATTTTACAGCTGGACGGAATTAGATGAAATCTGGTATGAGTATATACAAAACCGTAGCGATTTGCGAGTTATTGAAACAGTTAGCGAATTCTTATCCGTCGTAAGTAAGTTCTAACAACGGCACAAGACGTTCATTTGTTTTAGCAAAATACGCTGATACAACATTCCAATTAAGTGACTTTTGCATTTTTAAATGGCAATATCATTTTAACAGAATATGCGTTTTAGAATTATAATTAAGCAACATTAACTTCGACACCGTATAAGCTTGATCGACATTGTTGATCGATGAATATATAAACTGTTTCAACGACTACATCGCAGCGATATTACTGCAGTTTTGGAACGAAGTTTCTTATCGCGCTTTGTGAAAGGGGGCTAGACAGAAAAAATTCTTACGAAAAGTTGTCATGACATTTTTTGCTATAGTAAGGTATTGTAAGCTGTGCGGCGTGCGGATGTTTCTCTGTCTGTCTCTCTCTCTCTCTCTCTCTCTCTCTTATAGAAAGCAAGCCAGATATTTTCATTTCTATTTCGCATTGAACAGTGTGGTGTCGCGACGATTATTTTTGTTGAGTGTATACAGGTTTTTTGTAAATAATAATAAAAGGAACTTCGTTCCATCCGGGTGTCCCTTGACACCTCTCAAGTTTTTTTGTTTTGTGAATCGAGAAGCAGGTAGTAGGTATACACATTCGGATTTAATTATGTGTTTTTCACTGTCATTTAATAGATATTTCTTTCCAGCCACCATAGCACTGCATAGTTAAGTCCACACATTTTTGACATTCTATGTTATAAAATAAATAAATATAATTAAAAGAGCTATCAACATTTATATGTGCTGTTTTAATTGGTTTTTATTTACTAACACCAATCATTTCCGCGTTTTCGCATTATGAGGGCAACAGATCAATACTGTTTATTACAAGTTGAGAATTTGACAATTTACGAAGTTCATACTGTGAAGGTAATTTGAAAATTTTAAGTTAAAAAATATGTTTGACGTTATCTGTACTACGCCCGCATCAGAATAAAATTATCCTTTTAAGCAGGAAGAATTTTATATAGTAATTTTATAAAATGCAATAGTATGTCAATAGAAATGTCAATACTACGAATTATTTATTTATGTAATTAATCATTGAAAATATCATATAAATGGAAATTCAAATTAAAATAAACAAATGTCATGATACATTTTCCGAATAAAATTACTATAAAATACTTATTACAAATATAGATTGACATGAAGTTTTCCAAATGCCGATGATATTCAATGTTGAAAGTTAAATAAAAGAAACATCCTTTCTGGGTTGGTTGACTCTACAGATTTTTTTTAGATTGTCCGGTTTCTGTGTTGGCCTGGTGGGTTGTAATACAAAGATTGTCCGGTTTCTGTGTTGGCCTGATGGGTTGTGATACAAACTTTGTCCGGTTTCTGTGTTGGCCTGATGGGTTGTGATAAAATCGCCCCACTGTACCTAACGCTTAACTCGCTTATTAGAGGCATATAACACCACAGCCAGACTACTGTGCTATTGAAACATTTTTCCAAATAATATATTTACCCCGACTCTGGGAATAAACTTAAGACTTTGAACTCTAAGCCAAAATAGACTAAGCTATAGATGACGTAGCAACCGCTATAAATGTCAACTTTTAATACTTATCGAAATATATGTGTAAGTAGGTCAATTTATTTTTAGTTTAACATTTAAAGCAGATAAGCGGAAACAAGATACACAAGCACAAAAGAGGCGAATAAAACTCCAATAATCTTGTTTAACTTTTGCGTAAAGTTTGAAGTTCTTTGTTTATGTTAAAGCCTGCCTGTGATGTGCTTTTTATGCAATTGCGCAAAATCACTTTCAAGGTTTTTTTATTGATACATCATGAGATAACAAACAGAGATATATATATATATATATATATATATATATATATATATATATATATATATATATATATATAGTTGTTATCTATTTTTTATACTCCTAAGTGATACCCACTATTATGATACCACTAGTGATACAACCTATTTTTTTACACCCCAAATGCCACATTTTTACCATTTTTTATTTGTACCCTTATACCACTAACCCCCTATTTTTTAAAGGTGATATTAGTAAAAAATCAATCAAGTAACTAATCTTAGAAACCATCTTTCCGGACTTCATCAGAGCTGAAAACTGGCCGTCATCAAGTCCCGATTTTATTTCGCTGGATTATGATTTAAAGACAGTTTTAGAGAGTATAGCTTGCTCTACCAGACCACTTCGAATAAGCTTTATATATTTTTAATGGCTTTATAGGTTTTAGGTAGATATTAGGTCGATAGGTTAGGACTTAATATCGTTGCGCTAGTTGCACCCTTGTCTATCTCGTCCAGAATGAGCGTGACAGCATTTATTTCTATATTCACGTGAAATGTAACTAATAAATATCGTAAGCGTCGACAGTCTATTGCTTTCATTTTTATTTTACATTTATAAATTTTCACGTTACAAAAGAAGTATTTTTTTTAATAATTGCTTATAAAGCTTAGGTTGATTCTTCAAAAATGTGTTCTCCGTGTAATTTCCATAGTATTTTTGAAATCGCTTAATGAAAGTAAATTACACAAATATTTTAAAAGTTTATGCAAATTTAAAGAACATATAAAAGTTCGACACGTAGTGGATCTATACTTTTCCTAAAAAAATATATTGAACATTTGCGGTCCATGGAAATTTCATTACATCCCACGGAAATTACCCAGCAGGTAAAATTTTGCTAAATACCGTATCAGATATGAAAATAAGATTAGATAAAAGTGATTTGGGGAACTATGAACGGCTGCAATATATATTAATACGATATTAGGCAATTTTTTTCAGCAACTCTTTTTTTCTGAATCACCTCTCCGCTAAACTTAGATACAGCAAAACAAATTAGCGATAAAGTGCGTGTGCTACAAATGTGTGAAATGTGTATGTAGGAAGTGGGTCAGATATGATAACTAAAATGCGGATGTGGTAATATAACAACTCTTTATATTTTGTTCAACTTGTATAAAAAAAATAACATAAAATCACTATTAAAGCTTTCCATCACTAATGACTAGTTCTCGTTTAACAATTCCAAGTAACTTAATTATTCCTTATTACAAATAAGTCATAATTTAAGCAATAGATAGTCAATTATAAATTGTACTGCGACCAACTTATAGTTGACAATAATAATTAACTTGCTTGCACAAATTAATTATCCGAGAGTCAAGGATAAGCTACTAGCAAAATACAACAAGTGTACCGAGCCACGCCAGAGCCTAGACTGCCTTATCGGCGGGCGCTCAGAGCCTTTTATACAGGTAGCAAAACAAGTTGAGTAGTAGGGATATCGAACGATGCGCTTGCCGGCCCAGGCGGTGCATTTGTTGTTTACACTTTACAATATTCTTGCATTTGACGACGCGGACGCCGTCATGTACATTTCCTATTACCTTTTGATTTACTAAGCCATGCAATTGTGTGCAAAGTGTGTGAAAAACTTTGTGTTCGTATTTTCATAAAAATCATTACAATTGTAGCGACGATGTAATCATATTGATAGATAAGTAAGTAGTCGAGTAACGAAAAATTGCAGGATTAGCGAAAAATATGAATGTATGCTCAACCGAGCAGTTACCTAGCTTAGCTTAGGCGTGGTACTACATTTTACGTTGAATACGTTCTTTAACATCATAAAATTAATAGTAGACTCATTTTCGACACTTTGAGCATAATAATAAAACGCTTTAATGATAATAAGCTTCGGTTTAACAAATTTAAATAAAAAAGGCAGATTAAACTGAATGTATATAGACTTTCTAGTTCACCGTGATTCACCGGTTCGTCGGTTGGCGAGGTAAGTGGTGATCCTAATCGCCGCATTTACCGATATGTTAACGATTATCGACTATTCCTAGCGATAACCAGGACCAACAGTTTTACGTGCTCATCCAAGGCACGGGAGTGGTAATACACCACTCCGCCCGACTCTGAGCAGCAACTGAGGTTTAAGACTTTCGAGGAAACCCCGAAAAAATTTGAATAACACCTTTGCTCGACCTGGGGATCGAATCTAGGACTATGAGCAGTCTAAATGATAAGCTTTGGTTTAACAGATTTAAATTAAAAAAATAACTGACGGACAATATTCATCACTTAATCTGGTGATTGCATGAATTACAGTATAAACATTAAATATTTCATTTTAATTATTTCAAACGAAATGAAATAAAGTAATTTCCATGTGTTTTATGTAACTTTCATGTTGTTTTATACTTGGAAATTACACCATGGAAATCACCAAAAAGCATATATTTTGAAATTTCTCACCATTGGAAAGATAAAGGCTACTAGTTTGTTATTGGCTATCTACATTTGGGAGTTAGGTATAAGACCGCAATACCCAGTTACTAAAAATAGTACGAGTATATTCCGAAAATGTGACATGGAAATTCTTAAAAATTGAGAACCAAAAATTGGAAAATTGAAGAACTTACTCTTACACCGAAATTGAGGGATTTAGGGCTACGAATACCTGATCCATAAGCTGCAGCATAAAAGCAGAATCAGAAAAACCAATCCCAATACCTCTAGACCTCGCCAGTTCAGAGTAGTACCCGTCGCAATAAGCGAAGCTAAAATTTTGCCAAGCGTGTGACATACGTACTTACACTCATAAAATAAAAACTTTCACTGCAATTGGATTAGAAATTTGGCCAGGATATAAAATGATTTGAACTTTTAAATTTTGTGTATAAATCTGATTAAAAGCGTTAGTGAATTAAAAAATATCTGCGATTGATCAGAAGACGGAGCGCGTGTTACGTGTGTAAAACGTGCCAAATTAACCGGATTTGAGGTGTTGAGGGTAAATAACTCTTATATACATGGTTATTACATGACGAAATCTCTATGACACCATGCATATAGAATGTATAAACATGTTACAGTAGATTTATGTAAACATTATTTGTTTATATAGGAGATAAGAATCTGTTACGCTCAAAAATGGTACTCTGAAGAATGACCCTTAAACATTTCTTAGTTTACTTTGTACATTGTGTTTTATTGAAAGTTGTTAAAAAGATACAAAGGGAGGTATATTAAGAAATGTTTGATGTTGAAAAGCGTATGAATTGTTTCCTTTACGTTTATTGGCTCTTACTGAATTTAAAATGAAATATTAAGTCTTAAGAAGCTATTTAAAGATTTATCAGACTACATATAGTCTGATAAATATTTAAATAGAGTAGAAAAACTCACCCATCTAGAAATATTTTTTTAATTAACTGATAGATCACAATCTCTACTTATCTATATATATAAAAGGCAAAAGTGATTGAATGATGTATCAACGCACAGGTCAAACTCTTAGGGATAGAAACTTGAAATTTTGCACACGCATTTCTCTTAAGATGTAGGCAGCATCTAAGGAAGGATTTTTCAAAATTCAACCCCGAAGGGGGCGAAATAGGGGATACATGTTTGTATGAAACTTTTTATTCCTTGGATATATTTGCATGAAATTTCGTATGAATTGAATACAAAAAAAATAATTAATTACGTGTTAAAACGTTTTTCAAAATTCGATCCCTAAGGGGTAAAATAAAGGAAGTAGCTTACAAAGAAATATATTATATTATTTTACCAAGTTCTAAAATAAATATGCGCGAGCAAAGCCGCTGGTAACAGCTAGTTTGTGTAATATGATTATTTTCTTTTTTATGGAAATATCATGATGCCCGGTTCCCTTGCGGAGTAGGTTGACTAAAGCGAATATCTATAGACTTTTTGGTTCACAGCCATTCACCGGTTCCTCTGTTGGCGAAATGAGTGATGATCTCCATCGCCGCATTTTACTGACCTGATAACGATTATCAACAATTTCTAGCGATAACCAGGTCCGACCGCTTTACGTGCTCATCCGAGGTACGGGAGAGCTATCGCACCATCTGCCAGACTGCTGCTATTGGGATTTTGAATTTTAGAGTAAAACTTGGGAAAAACCTTAATAACACACTTGCTTGATTCGGGGACTAGTTTTAATTTAATATCCAACTGGGGATTCAGAAATCATTTAAAATTTGCGCCTCATAAAACGTTCTACTTAATACTAAAAGGTTCGCTTCTATCGTCTCCTAGTATAAAATTAAAAAATAGCACAGTAAAGAGAAAGGAGTCCGTAACATATTTAGGTTTAGTTTTAGAGAAAAACTATACTTTTATAAATCATATTAACTATATCAGTGAAAAAGCTAAACGGAATTACTTGTCCTTTGCCGGCATATCTACCCCAACGTGGGGCTTAACCTTTAACACTTTAAAGAAATTTATAACGCAACTTATTTAGGTTGTATTACTTATGCATGTTCAGCATGGGCTGATAAAGTTACAAGCGGCGCGACCCGGCGTAAATTACTTCAAAATCAGCGTTTGGCTTTAATATTTCTGTGTAAAGCATATCGCACTGTAAGCTCTGAAGCTTTACCCGATTTATCAGGTGTATTTCCATTAGATTTAGAAATTAAGCGTCGGGCCTCAATGTTCCTCAATTCAAAACTATAATTCTAAGAACTTTACTAGCCCAGAATTTATTAATCCGCAAGCTCAAACAAAAATACGTCGCCTCTTTAATCCCGTGATGGATGTTACTAATGAATTAATAAATGAATGGCAGTCGCGTTGGTGCTGCTCACCTAAAGGACGGCATTTATATAACTTTTTCCGCTGCGTGCTGCGGGAACGATTAAGTAAAACGTGGATAGAAATAGATCATTGTGTTGTACAGTTCCTTACTAGTCATGGTAATTTTAAAGCTAAATTATTCTCGTTCAAATTAGTTCCTTCTCCATTTTGCAAATGTTCCACCATAAACTGTAAATATGAACAAACTGCACATCATATTCTTTGGGAGTGTAATCTCTGGCAAAATGAACGTAGCCAAATGCTTGATAGTATACGATGTATATCCGGGCTAATCTACTATTCCGACCTTGTAGTAACACGTGGAAATTTCCGTGCCTTCAAGCGATTTTGTCATACATACTACTGGAAGCAGAATTAAGTAGGCCATTTTCGTAGGTCCTCAAATACCTAAATTACCGTGGTGCAATAGCAATCAGGCTTAACCTGATTCTAAACGTCTCATTTCTTAGCAGTTTTTGCTTTATCTTTACGCTGTCTCCTGCTGTAAAGGAAGGGAAACTGGATGTATTTTCCTACTCCTCCTATACTCTTCTGATTAAATTCGATGCGGGTTCCAAGACAGCTTAGCTTTTCCCCCAGGGCACCCTAAGCTCGCAACTCAGAGGTTATCAGGAAGGTTGCCGCTGTTGATTCTGGTTTACAGAAGTTACAGTGGTGGGAACGAGAGGTGGGCCCATTGTCCTTGCCTGATTCGGGGATCGAGCCTCTAGACCACGAGGTAGTCTTTTTTATGGTTTGCACAATGTATATACGCCTTTATTGCATTTTGAGAATATGCTGACAGATAAAAATTATGTGGGCCATTAGTTGCACAATAAAGTGTTCTCTTTGTATACCAATTAGGGGCCATCCATAAATTACGTCACACGTCAAGGGGGAGGGAGCAGGTCGAAGAAGTGTGACAATTGTAAATTTTGTGACATCACGTTTTTTCAAAATATAATATAGTTAAAAATAAACGAATGAGATCATTATTCCAATGTAAAATTGTACAATATGTGACATCATACTAGGTAGGCGGTGGCCACACAAATGTAACCAGCTGTGATAATGACGGGGAAGGTCAAAAAATCATGAAGATTGGTCCAGCTTATCATCAAGATTGGTCCAGCTGTTCTCGAATTATAGCTCGAGTTATAGCTAGCTATAGTCATAGACATACAGTTAAACAAACAGTTAAATATTTTGTTTAAATGTCAGTGAGCCATAAAAAAAAAATTTACGAAATTTGGTAAAAAAAGTTAATGTACAGACAGACGTTATATAATATTTATGTTTTCCCGTATTGGTCAGGGGCTCGCTTTGAAGAATAGACCATCTGCTGGTCTGCCAGGCAGTTCATCAGAGGCGGACGTTTGGCTGTACGAGTCACTACCATCCTGGCTACTAGGTAGTAGATTTCTTTATGTCTGGTACCACCGCTTTACCTATTCCTGCCGCAATAGTCTGTGCCTGTAACTGTCATGCTCCTCCAGCTTCGAGGGTAAGGTAGCCGGTAAACTTATGCATGTAGCATTAAGACCCCATCAAAAGGATATTAACATTAACATCTTTAATGTCTATAGGCGATGGTTGTCTCTTTCCACCAGTAGTGCTATCTGATTGTTTACTATGTTATGTAAAAAAAATTGCATTTAGACCCCGTTACAAAGATAGCAACGTACCGTAAAACGGGGTGAATAAGAATCACGGGCTGAATAGGAACAAAACCAAAAAGTTTTCAAGTCCACAGATCCAAGTCGTATTAGCGTAAAAATGCCATGTGTTTTTTTAAAATCTGAACATCATTATTTACTCTGTGAATTGGCAACACCTGATTGTCTATGGAATAAAAGACAAAAAGAAATTAACGTCTCAAAGTTGACTGTGTTTTTGCGAGGTTAATAGGCATACAACGGTGTGAATAGACACGAAGCGTGGGGTGAATAGTGTTTCTATTCACCCGTATACTGGGTAAATAGAACCAGTCTATATTTTGTCAATTTTCTTCTTCATGCATTTAAAACTACTAAATAAAATATTCGATAGAAAAATAGACTGGTAGACTCATCGAAAGAAACAGGGATAGTGGTATGCAGCCCTTGAAACTTATAAAGAAATACAAGTCTGAAGTTTCGAATTGTGCCTATTCACCCCATTTTACGGTACCATTAATGTTTTTGATATCTATTAGGCGATGGTTATCCTTTCCATCAGGAGAGTTATCTATTGGTTAGCTATCTTATGTTATATAAAAGTATAGATAAGTCTCGTTTTATATTGTATTGTTTTGAAATCTTCTATATTGATTCATTCATTCATCTATACATCTTCTATACAGATAAATAAAATTGGAGTGTATGTTTGTAATATTAAAATAACCGGTTTTAACTAAATGCATATGGATGTATACACGGTACACATACCAAAATAACACTTTTTACCATTTTTTTCTGTCTGTCTGTTTGTTTCGGCTAATCTCTGGAACGGCTGGACCGATTTTGTCGGCACTTTCACTGGTAGATAGCTGATGTAATAAGGAGTAACTTAGGCTACATTTTAAAAAATCCCACGCGGACGAAGTCGCAGGCACAACTAGTTAATAATATTATAAAATGCGAAAGTTAGCATGTTTGGGTGGATGGATGTTTGGATGGATGTTTGTTACTCCATCACGCAAAAACTACTGAACAGATTTGAATGAAATTTAACACTCAGATAGACGATGACCTGGAATAGCACATAGGCTACTTTTATCCCGGCAAATTTAGGGGATCCCACGGGATTCACCAAAACTTTTATAATGCAGCGGGCTGCACGATGCAATATTATAAAGCTTAAGAGTTTGTTTGTTTGTTTGGTTGGATGCGCTAATCCTATATGTAACAGATAAAACATATTGTTGTGTATGATAGCCATATTCACGAGAAAGGCTAGGCTAGCTTTTTACATGAATGAGCAAAAGTAAAATTTTTGGGTCAAACGAAGTCGCGGAAAACAGCTAGTATAACCATATTGTTTTGTAATTCAATCATCCGTAAGACGCTTTCAAGCCAATACTTATTTGTTTGTCCATTATTAAATTTGTTTGAAGCGATATTTTCGTTTCGATGAAAATCCAATTTGGTTTGGAGTATTCAGGTCTCCTAAATGGGTCGAACTGAACGTGGCTATATTGAATGAAATAAAAAAGATTTCAATCATAATAGATTAGCTCTAACTTAATATTGTACCTTTCTATTTTAGATCTTAATATTATCTGATTTCTTAGATAAAATACGCCGGGAAATTGTTTGTGACATAAAAAAGAAAAACTTTTCATATTTTTTTATTTTTAGGGTTCTGTATCTCATAAGTAAACCCCGTTATCTATGTTACATATTGGTGGGAACTGATTTTAGGGATGGGGTAGTTATAATTAAACAAATCTCTGTTTCCTTTTTTTATATACATAACAAATTAAATAATTAAAATAATATATTATTGACATTGATTTTAATTATAAACTTTTTGCCAGTGACGTTGGTAGAAGTTAAAAGATAATTTTCTTGCCTTAAATGGATATTTTAGAGTAGGAAATAAAGCCTTACTTCCGTTAATATAGAACGTATCCAAGTCATTTACTACGAGTGTCACATACTAAACAAATGCCATTGTCAATAATATATTATTGTTATTATTTATTTTGTTATGTAAATAAAAAAAGAAAACATATATTTAATTAATTATAATTACCCCATCCCTGAAATCAGTTGCCACCAATATGCTACATAGATAACGAGGTATACTCCAATACTCGGGCCGACGGTTTCTTAGCTGTGAAAAAATCAAACTTGTAAGTCATCGCGTTCAAAAATCTATAGGGTACGTCCCGTTTAACTAAAATTATGAAATTTTACAAAAAGCAATGTTTTATAGCACATATAAGGGTAAAAATTCGAAAATCGTAAATTTTCAGTTACATCATTAAAAAATGAGATAAAAAGATATGACAGTTTAAATGTCGCATATTTTGCGATTTCATGAGGGAATCAAAGCCCTTAGAGTACTTCCTGTTGACCTAGAATCATGAAATTTATGTATAGTTTGTACGGAACCCGACTCGGTATGCGGGTCCAACCCGCACTTGTCACTTTTTTTTTTCTTGAAATGTCAATCGACGATACCTTAAGGGTTGCAAAAACGACAACGGACTAGATTTAAAAAGAAATTTAAATCATTCATGCTTAGGAATCCGTGCTTAAGGAGTACCGATGTATTTTGATTACTGAGATTTCACTGTCCATGTTTCAGTTTGTCTGTTAAAGTCAAAGGACTGTATCTTCTTAAGTGTTGTAAGTGAATATTTGAAATTTTCACAATGTGTCACCTGTCAGTCTCAGTTTTCATAAGAAGGAAGCCATGACCGTTATCAAGTTGGTAAAATGCGGTAATGAGAATCATGGCCCGTTATGGCAATTGACGAGATAGAGTTAGGCCTCTTTTTTTTCAGAATGACTGCTTCTCTGCTGGCCTTATGAGCCTTCACTGCTTCACCGGGCGCGTGGGCGAACAAAAGTACTCAGTCAGAGTTTAAAGTTGGGTGGCTGTACGCCCTCTGTTCTAAAGAGTCTCCTGTGAGACCAAAATTCGTCTTAGGGTTTTTTTTTATAGTAGAGGGGGCAAACGAGCATGTGGTGCACCTGATGGTAAGTAATCACTGCCACCCATGGACATCTGCAATACCGAGGGGTTTGCAGCTGCGTTGCCAGCCTTTTAAGAATGAATAAGCTCGTTTCTTGAAGGTCCCCAAGTCGTATCCTTTCGGAAACACCCCCGCGGGCAATTGATTCCACAAAGGAGTAGTGCGAGGCAAAAAGTGCCGACAAAAGCGCACGGTTATGGACTTCCAGACATCGAGGTGGTGAGGATGGAACAAATTTTGACGCGATGTCCGATGATGGAATTGGGCGACAGGAATTAATCCGAACAACTCGTCGGAACACTCGTAATGAGAGATACGGTAAAAGATGTAGAGCGAACCTACATCTCTGCGTAACGCCAAAGTGTCAAGCGGATTAGAAATAGCCTGATCGTCTACGATTCGAACCGCTTTGCGTTGAATGCGATCAAGAGGAAGAAGCTGGTACTGAGAAGCTCCAGCCCAGAGGTGAGAACAATACTTCATGTGAGGTCGAATTTGGGCCTTGTAAAGTTGGAGGCGATGGGCTGGCATGAAGTACTTGCTTTGCTGTGGTAAGTACACCAAGCTTTTTGGAGGCTAGTTTAGCCTTTCCCCACTCCGTCCGTCCGTCGACTCCCAGAATTACAATACTGGCTGAGGCTGTCAGGACAGTGTTTTCGAATCGAGGTGACACGGCAAAGGGTGTTTTTTTGCGGTGAACGTACAAAGCGTTTTTTTTGGGGTTAAATGAAACAAGGTTTTGACGACCCCATTCCGAGACATCGGTTAGTCGATTCTCGAGTTAAGACACGAGCTTGTTCCGGCCCTCTTCAACATGGTCCCGAGAACTTCACGAGAAGCTCATGGGAAGGCAGCTTCGAAAGAAGCACTTCATGCCATACCCGATCGAAGGCCTTCGCTATGTCTAAACTAACTGCCAATGCTTCCCACTTGGACTCAACTGTCTCCGCCCAACGATGCGTCAGGTATACTAGAAGATCACCAGCTGAGCGGCCGTGACGGAAACCGTATTGACGGTCGTTCTATATATATATATATATATATATATATATATATATATATATATATATATATATATATATATATATATATATATATATATACTCTATCAGCTGGTGTTCTTCTAAATACTTTAGGAGCTGGCAGTTTATAACTGTCTCAATGATTTTGGAGAACAAGGAGGTTATGGCTATTGGCCGATAGTTTGACGGATTAGAGCGATCTCCTTTTTCAGGGATGGGATGCATTAATGCTGTCTTCCATGAACTCGGTACCACGCCGAGTGAATAGGAGAGCCGGAATAGGTGCGTCAATACTGGCGCCAACTCTGGAGCACATACTTCCGTCGCTTGATAACTTTTGCCTTTCCACCGTAAATAAATTCACGGGTATCTTTCAACAAAAAGCGCGCCCTAAAAATATACATTATTATGTTTTTAGGGCGTGCTTTCAGAATGTTTTGAAGATACGACCTTACCCTGTTAAGAAATTTATGTCGACATGGCACACCCATTTTATAGATTATGCTAACTAAATTACATTTTTATTACATAAGATAGCAAACAAGCAAATGGTTTCCTGATGGACAAAAATAACGAACGCT
Organism: Apodemia mormo; assembly: GCA_036924255.1. Taxonomy (NCBI): domain Eukaryota; kingdom Metazoa; phylum Arthropoda; class Insecta; order Lepidoptera; family Riodinidae; genus Apodemia; species Apodemia mormo. The sequence continues at coordinate 10,475,456 of JAUPFN010000003.1, forward strand.
TTTAAATACCAAAGACAAAAAGATGTCAGTGGCGAGGGAACGTACCGTCTGTGTGATAGTTCTATGCCAGAACCACAATTTCGGCCAGTCATCTGTGCGTAAAGCACTACTTTCCTTGGACATCCACAAGTCGAGTGAGCCAGATGGCATCCCTCCGATTGTGCTTAAAGTATGTGCTCCAGTTGGCGCCAGTATTGACGCACCTATTCCGGCTCTCCTATTCACTCGGCGTGGTACCGAGTTCATGGAAGACAGCATTAATGCATCCCATCCATGAAAAAGGAGATCGCTCTAATCCGTCAAACTATCGGCCAATAGTCATAACCTCCTTGTTCTCCAAAATCACTGTCTCAATGATTTTGTTCATACTCTACGTTCTAGTTTAGAGGGTAAGATAGCCGGTAATCTTATACATATAGCAATAATACACCGGCACACGGTTAGCAACGCACCTATTACCGAGAAGCAGTTCTCCGAGTAAAACACTTGAATCACTTTTACATGCACAGTATAATTTTCAAGCAGAGTAACGCTCCCAAGAAGTGATAGAATTACAATGAATCGAAACATGTTATCACCGCCTATTTATACCATTCTTCGTTATATGTTTTGTCCATTGTTATTATGACGTCATTATCTCACAATAACGGGTGCAGAACACAAGTGCGCCACACATCTGACCGGCTAGTACTTGTCATGAAAGCGCAGTTGCTAACACGCCACTGACATCTTTTTGTCTTTGGTATTTAAAAGCGTTCGTTATTTTTGTCCATCAGGAAACAATTTGCTTGTTTGCTATCTTATGTAATAAAAATGTAATTTAGTTAGCATAATCTATAAAATGGGTGTGCCATGTCGACATAAATTTCTTAACAGGGTAAGGTCGTATCTTCAAAACATTCTGAAAGCACGCCCTAAAAACATAATAATGTATATTTTTAGGGCGCGCTTTTTGTTGAAAGATACCCGTGAATTTATTTACGGTGGAAAGGCAAAAGTTATCAAGCGACGGAAGTATGTGCTCCAGAGTTGGCGCCAGTATTGACGCACCTATTCCGGCTCTCCTATTCACTCGGCGTGGTACCGAGTTCATGGAAGACAGCATTAATGCATCCCATCCCTGAAAAAGGAGATCGCTCTAATCCGTCAAACTATCGGCCAATAGCCATAACCTCCTTGTTCTCCAAAATCATTGAGACAGTTATAAACTGCCAGCTCCTAAAGTATTTAGAAGAACACCAGCTGATAGAGTATATATATATATATATATATATATATATATATATATATATATATATATATATATATATATATATATATATATATATATATATATATATTATATTCCCTCGGTCATCCAGAGTCGAGTTGGCAGCAAAGAACGAGCCCAGAAAATCGGCTTTCTCCTTTGCGGTATGGGCCAGAGAGTCATCGTCTCTGTGCAAGGATGGAAATGAAGGCTGGGAGAAATTCCCTGAGATAGCCTTGGCGAGAGACCAGAACGCACGAGTTCCCGAAGGAAGGCGAACTTATTTCTCACCAATTCTGCCTCGAAACCTCGAGGACGAATTATACTCCTTTCGTAATGCGCTAGTTTTTACATCACAGGATGCTGACGCAGCAGCCCAAGCTCGGTAGCATTCCTACTTTCGTGGGGTGGGGTCGTGATTTGCGACAGGGAGGTAAGTGGCATTGTTTTATCCTCCAGTAAAACCTGGACTTTGGTTTCGATTCGCTGAAGGGTGAAACAGGGGTCCTCGTCGCCATTGGCGGCGACGGTGTCTCCTGTATAGGTGTGTTGTGTGATTGTGTGTTCCGTTGGCCAGAATTATTAGTTCATCGGGATCGATGAGAATGTGGCGGGGACTACGTAATTTTAGATGGTGATTTAGGTCTGGGTTGTAGTCTGCCGCTGCTACTACCAGGGGGTTTGGGTGTGAGTTTGTACCGTAGAAATGTCTTATTTATTTATAAAACATGTACAAATGGCGAGCTTATCTCTGAAAGAGATGTCTACCAGCATACCCGAGAAGCGATAATGCACAAATATAAGTAAAATACAGTGTACAAGTGCATTATATCTTAAAACTATGACTACAATAATATAATAAATACATATAAAAAAAACCAAAACAAAACAGAAATAAAGAAGAAAGTTAATTTATGCCTTAGTTAAGTTATAAGCCAAGTTATCAATCAATGCCTTTCAAATTAAGAGGAAAGGTAATAAGCGTTATCTTAAAAATATGGAGCGATTCGCTATTTTGAATATTGGAGGAGAGAGTGTTCCAAAACAAAGAATGAATGACTGTAGAAATTAGAAGTTTCAGAAGGGAACTTTAAAATACCTCGAACTTGGGATCTACTGTCAGAGTCAAAGGAATGTTGAAAATTAAATCGCTCCCGGAGATACTGAGAGGAAATATCACTAAACAAAATATTGTACAGAAGTCTAAGCGAGTGTAAATTCCTGCGTGCACGAATGGGAAGCCACTTGAGTTTAGTTCTGAAATCAGAGACATGGTCATATTTTCTGAGACCGAATTTAAATCGTATGCAATCATCATCATAAACGTTCGAGTTTATTGAGACCCTCTTCAGTTATGTCCGGATAGCATAAATCTGCGTAGTCAAATATGGGGAAAATGAGAGTCTGAACTAAGGAAATTTTAGTGTTAAGAGGAAAAAATCTTTGTAAGCATTTCAGCGAACTTTTCTACACGCGTCAGATAAATGAGCAGTCCAGGAAAAATCATCAGGACTCCGACACTGGAGTAAAGAAAAAAGTTGGATGCTGAGGAGTAGGTTTTTGTGACAGAAATGATAACGTAATAAGTCTTACTCAGCTGATCTAAAGTAACCAGGGAGAGGAAAAATGAATGATCAGTAAATTTATATCCACACTATGATCGCACATATCCACAGAATTGCCTACTCCGAAGGTTTTTAAGAATTGCCACAAATTATTAGGACTAGTAGACTCCTTTTTCTTATTTATATAGTGATGACGAGCATCGCGGCATAAACGTGAACAAATATTGCGTAGGGATTTATGCTTACACAGATTTGCATCAGTTGGATTTTTGTTATACCAAGATTTTGCTTTATTGCGTTTCGTTATAATGGACTTAATTTTATTAGAAAGCCAAGGAGCAGGATTACCCTTTAATTTGATACGCCTCAGAGGTGCATGCTTATCATACAGCCTAAGTAATTCAGAATTCAAAATAGCTATTTTAGATATGACAGGTCTTACATACATCTTGTAAAGTGTCACCTTATGTCTAAGTGCATTTTACTGCGATTTTAATTAGGTTTATTAACCGACCTACAATTATTAGTTTAGCCTTAGTTTTCACTTATTGCATGTGCGGTTTAAAAGACATTTTACTATTAAGTGCTACCCCTCTCCTAATGGTAAGAGAAAACCATCGCCAATAGACACCAAAGATGTTAATTGTGCGTTGTTATATGTGTAGTGGGATGTTAGTATGCTACCTGCATACTTATACTACCTTACCCTCCAAATCGGAATCCGACAGTGATAATGGCTCTATTGCGGCAGAAATAGATAATATTCATAAATCGGGCTGGATTTACAATCCTACAAACATCGGGCTGAATCAAAAGGTTCACTCTTATCAGGCCGGAACGGATGCGTAGGTAAACATGACGCGGCAGCTCGTTGGTGCAGTACGCGTGCCGCAGCAGCCGTACGACATTTTAACGATTCAACCCGCTGCATCACTGTTATTTCAGCCGCCCATTGAACAATAGACGACGTGCCATTCTGCCTAGCGGTTCGTATAAGGCGAGCGATTGGCTACACGAGTCACTACTATTACGCCTAATAGGTAGAGTTCTTTAACGTCTCGCCTAGATCAGGAGCTATTCCGCAATAATGACACTGCCGCAATAATATCACCGGTTCTCATTGTTGTGTTCTAGTTTAGAGGGTAAGATAGCCGGTAATCTTATACATATAGCAATAATACACCGGTAAAACACTTGAATCACTTTTACATGCACAGTATAATTTTTAGGCAGAGTAACGCTCCCAAGAAGTGATAGAATTACAATTAATCGAAACATGTTATCACCGCCTATTTATACCATTCTTCGTTATATGTTTTGTCCATTGTTGTTATGACGTCATTATCTCACAATAACGGGTGCAGAACACAGGTGCGCCACACACCTGACCGGCTAGTACTTGTCATTAAAGCGCAGTTGCTAACACGCCACTGACATCTTTTTGTCTTTGGTATTTAAAAGCGTTCGTTATTTTTGTCCATCAGGAAACCATTTGCTTGTTTGCTATCTTATGTAATAAAAATGTAATTTAGTTAGCATAATCTATAAAATGGGTGTGCCATGTCGACATAAATTTCTTAACAGGGTAAGGTCGTATCTTCAAAACCTTCTGAAAGCACGCCCTAAAAACATAATAATGTATATTTTTAGGGCGCGCTTTTTGTTGAAAGATACCCGTGAATTTATTTACGGTGGAAAGGCAAAAGTTATCAAGCGACAATCTTCTTGTACCTTTACAGTAACTCGATATATATTTTTATTCTGGAAAAAGAAATCATAAATATTTCTTAGGCGTAGAGTAAGTAATGTTTTTAGAAAGCTTATCTTGTCATCTTTAGAATAAAATACAGTGAATGACTTTTATTTTACCTTACGAACGCCTCGCTGGTTAAATGTTTAGCGTCCTTGACTATGCAATCGACGGGTTCCGGTACGATTCCCGACAGCTACAAGCATTTGTGTGATGAGCATAAATGTTTGTATTTCTGTTTGGGTGTTTATTAAATAGATTCTAGTATTTATATATGTATTTCTATCGTTGACTTACACCCATAACACAAGCAAATAATTTGCTTATTTTGGGGTTAGATCAGTAAGTGTAATTTGCCTCGTGAGTATTTATTATTATTATTATTTATTATTATATTTTTGAAATTGATATTGCTTAGTGAGAAAATAATAAAATCACGGGCAGGCAAAAGTAGGCTTATCTACCGACTACTGATTTGAATTTTATTTCAGGATGAAATCCATTAACATTATATCAGGCTAGTTGACTTAATTTGAAAAGCTGTTTATTACTTAACCTTATGAGTAACCAAAAACTATATTTTTAAATATTGTACATTTTTATAAAAAAAATCTCGTTTTACCGCAAAAACGCTCTGGACTGTCATGGCGTCTTGAATGACATCACACCGTGGCTATTTAAAATAATCTTTTACTTATTTAACTCTCTTCTGTAATACGAGTGTCACGAGTTATTGCGAAACTCTACCACCTAGTAGTCACCTAGTTGTGACACATACAGCCATTCGGTCACCTTTCATGACCTGCCTGACAGAACGGCAGTTGGTCTATTCTTTAAAAGAACCCAGGCCAAAACGCAGGAATATTATAAACGCATTCACTTTTCTCCGATTTGCTCGCTTGAAGAATAGGCTATCTGTCATTCTGCCAGGCAGTCCAAAAAAGAGAAAGATTGGCTATACTTGTCATTAAATTGTGGCTAGGTGGTAGAGCTCTGCATTCTGCACCATGATACCACCGCTTTTCTGCCTATTCCTGCCGTAATGGCGTCGGTGCTTGTTTTTGTTGTGGTTCGGTTTAAAGGGAAAGGTAGCCGGTATAAACAAAATTCTCCTTACAAGGACATATTTATTGAATTCACAACAGGAATAAATAAAACATGAACTTTGTAAGCTTGATAAGCAGTGCTCATGGTCGGGGCACGGTCGGGGCCATTACATTTCCTGGGGCTCGACGTGAACTTTCCGAAGTTGTTTGCATTAGCCTTTAACCAGATAAACTCCGCAAGCAGGATTTTCTGTTGATTGGTTCTTTTATTCGACTAGTGTCCGTTCATTGAACGATATGTGTCACCTAAATTAAAATTTATCACAACCAATACGTGATTATGTTTATTTATTTTTCAATTTAAGATAAATAAATAAAAACACGAAAGGTGTCGTGGAATACCCAATTAATTTAATTTTACTAAAATATTTGCTTTTACTTAAAATAAAAAAAGCAAAATTCCAAACCAATAAATATTACATAATATAAAACTAAAACATTTTTTGCAATATTTGTTTACTAACTTTAAGGCGATAGGTAATGCCAAACTACGAAATAGACTCCTCTTTAAAAGCCTACTACTGCTAACCGGTTGGTTCAATAATTTAAAAAATACATGTATTATACGTATAATATAATTAAGTTTAAATTTTAAGTTCGTTTTTTCAAATTTTATTGTTATTTTTGACGGAAAAAAATCGAATATCTTTCTTATTTTTACACAAAAATTTGCTTATAACTTCCAAACTACTGTAACGATTTTGATGATTTTTTCTTTTTATTACAGACAATTTATTGCTTTATAAAATTTAAGTTCAAAATTTTACAAAATCATTATAGTGTGCTATTAAATCAATAAAAACCTTATTATTTAATTCGCGGACAGCGCTCGCGTTAAAGTCAGTTTCCCGGTAGCGTTCATACGGGGAGGCTGTGTCGCATGTTAGCGTGCTCCGCTCTCCATATTCGAGTCAAAGCGTAATAGTACAGATAGAACGTTTGGCACAATAGTGAGGTTGTGCCGTTTGGAAATTGAACATTTCGCTTACACTTGGATGTTTTTTATAGTAGATAATGAGCTTGGACCGAGAAGGCTGTTTTTTACAGATGTTGTTCTTATGATAAAGACAAGGAATAAGAAAGGTTTTTCTTTTAAGTTCATCCCCTAAGATGGTAAAATAGGGGGTGAAAGTTTGTATGAAACTCTGTCATTTTTGAGTTGTAATGAATGATATGCCGTAATTAAATTATCCTTTAACTGAAGAAAATTAAATACAAATTTAATATTTTTTTGAATTCTAGCCCATAGAGAGTTCAAAAGAGGCTTTAAAGTTTGTATCAAATATGAATTGTTTATTTATTGCATTACTATAAAATCTAAATTATTTTAATTTAGTATTTATGATTTTTAATACAATTAAGAAATACGAATTTTCGGATTTTTTTAGTACTTATGCTCTTCAATCGAAATTGAAGAAACATGCACGTAATGTTTGAAGTTTCATCCATTAAAGGAGTAAAAGTGTGTGTTACAATTTATATGAAAAATCAAACGTTTATGGTCAAAATAACTTGAAATTCGGCACTTATGTTCTTTAACACAATTTAAGAATCATATATTTGGTTTTTTTTTTTTAAATTACATTCCTTAAAAGGTAAAAAAAAGCATTGATGTTTGTATAAAAAATAGATTTTTTATTGTAGAGTATTGTAGAAATTATTTAAAAATTAGTATTTATGATTTTTAATACAATTAAATGAATACGAGTTTATGGTTTTCAAATGTCATCTCTTCGAAGGATGAAAAAAGTGGTAAAGTTTGTAGAAAAAATAAAATATGTTTTATCAAAATCTCTTCAAATTTATTAGTCATGTTCTTTAATTCAATTAAATAAACGTGCATGTAAGGATCCTGTGAGTTTTATCTCTTAAAGTGGTAAAAGAGGGTATAAAAGGGGCTGAAAGCTAGTACTTTATAAATAGTTTTGTTTGCGAGTAGACGCTGAATAATATTTTGAGACTATTCATGTAATTACCTACGTTTACGCTTAAATGTTTTATTAGCTATAGATAGATAAGTATTTTGTCAATATTTTGTATAAATGTACAAAAATAAAAAAATAAAAAATAAAACATATAAACAACGAAGATAATTCAAGCAAGCGAATAAAAAGCAAAACTCTAAAGAAAAACTCTAAATAAAAACGGGTACTATTTGAAGGTAGTAAGGACTTCGCAACTAAAAATAAATAAATTAAATATATTATACATACAAATAAACCAACTTATTTAGTAGTTTCCTCTATAAACATTAAATCAAATTATATATCTACTTTTTTCTTACGAGATTTTGAAACAAAAACTAAGAAGTTAGCTAGTTTTAAAATATTATTCAAGAGATTACATTTTAAAAAATCAAATTTTGAAAGGTTTTGTTAAATATTAATTGTTGATTGTAAGTATTAAAATAAAGTGCTACTTGGGATGTATTGTATATTACAAAACGTTCAAAGAAATAGGATACGTAACTGTTATTATTGTGTAAATTGTTATATAATTTTTTGTCGATTTTCGATATATTTTTTTTCTTTAGATATTTATCGTTTTTCTAAAATGAATGTATATGTAATCGATAAATGAGCGATTACTGGTTACTGGTTTTGAGTTTGACAACATTCAGCCGATTCATGATGATAAAAATTCCTATAGGTGAACAAAAATGTTAAAACGTAGGTGTCTGCATCCACTGTAAATACTCTTTGACGTTGGGACATGCCAGCGCGAAATAGTATTTGCGCTGCTCCTGTTAGAAACTCAAGTTCGTTCGCAGCTGTAATTGCCTTAAGAGCGCCTTCTCACTATAGACGCACGCGTCGCGTTGTCATGCCGTCTTTGCTAGACCACATGAGAATGCGGCGCATGCGCCGCGTTACTGCGATGTCATGTACAATCCTGTTCGTATCCGCTCCTCGCCTCCCGCGCCTCTGTGCACGTTACACGTGTTGATTCGTTCATTCCAATGGTTCATTCGAAGACAAGCGCCCGAAGTAATACGACGTAAAATGAGTTCAACAAACTGAAAGTACTTTTGATATCGAAATGTTTATTCATGCTATACAAAAACATCCTGTGATATTTTCTTTTTAAAAGCAAAGCCATCAATAGTGTTTCCTCGTCGGAATCCATTTTGTTAATGATAATACCGAAACGACAACGAAATTGTATGACGTCTGCGCCGCGCTAATGCAGCGTTCAATTAACTGCAGAGGAAAATTTGCGACAAGCGTCTGCGCTGCGCATACGTTCATCGAACGCCTACGCTGAACAAACGCTAGTGTGCAGGCGCTCTAAGTACAGCAATGTCGTTAACGTTACGTTATCATTGACAATATAAATAAAGAATGAATTAAATTTTCATTGATTGAACCAGCATAGTAGTAATTGTTAGTGAATGAATTATAACGAAAGAGCAATTAAGTTAGCAGAATATACAGGTGGGCTTTAGAATCGATGTACGAACCAAAGTTGAGAGTAGGCGTTAAAGTGATACCAGGGAGCTCGAGGTGGTCAGTTATCGGCACGGACACACCCTGGAAAGACGGAGATAGATAGAACGGACTCCGTTTAGCGGATAATAGACACACCTGGGTCTTAGTTGCATTAAACTTGACCAGATTGGCATTGCCCCAATCGGAGACTACCTGTAAGGACAGGTTCATACGATCAACCATTGCCTCTCTGAGAGACTGGATCTGTGCCGTACTGACCCGCGCATTGGATACGTAACTCTCCAGAACTGTGCTATCATTTGCGTACCCATAGATACCGGGCTTCAGCAGATTGTTAATGTGTAGCAGGAATAGAGTTGCGGAGAGTACTGATCCCTGAGGAACTCAGGCATTTAAAGCCATTTGGTCGGACGCGCAGTTGTCGACGACTACTCTAATCGACCGGCCACTCAGAAAATCTGAGATCCAGGCGCAAAGACTAGTAGGCAGACCATACAACGGAAGCTTGAGCCAATAAGACTAACATGCCAGACCCTGTCATAGGCCTTCGAGATATCAAGGGAGACAGCTAGTGCCTCTCCATGATTCTCGATGGCCGAGCTCAAGCTGTAGGTGGCATACGCTAGATCTCCAGTGGGCCGATTTCGGCGAAACGCGTATTGGCGGTCACTGAGTAGATCGTTTGCTTCTAGGTGTGCCACTAGCCTGCTGTTTAGTACACGCTCCATAGTCTTGCAGAGAATGGACGTGACCGAAATTGGCCTATAGTTGGAGGGGTCGGCACGACTGCCTTTTTTGGGCACAGGCTGCACGTTGGCAAGCTTCCATGATTTCGGTTCTTTTCGGTACATTTATTCGTAAATAGCTTGTATGTGTTGAAACTCCGTGATACGAAATGCAAATTACGATTAACAGAGTATTTACTGCATCTACATGCATTCGAAGCTTTAGAACGTTAACTGCGTCATCATTTCAGCGAGAACGCAGATAAATGAAAATAAAGATGAAGCACTATCATAGTGACGGAGTAGCCACTTTTTTGATATATTACTGAATTTACTATCATATGACGGCACGATATGCATTGACATGGATCAGCTTGGTTAGGAGTGTAAGTGTGCGCGTGAGCGCTGTATTCATTAACACGGCTCAGCTTGGTTTCGAGACTTCAATGAAATGTTCGAGGCGCTCTGTCATTATATTTCTTAGTCTAAAAGCGAGAACGGTATATATGTGTGCAACAACTATTTTAAGATGATAATTATAATGTGAAAAATAAATAACGTCACGTATGAAGGAGTAGTGAGAGTTGCAAATAATTAATTCATGATTAGCGAACGATACTTAGTTCCCAAGTGATAGGAAATGCAGTGGGATGGTCTTTCAGAACAATTAAAAATGTTTGAAACCAACTTCCAAAAAAAACGGACTTTTGAAAGAATATTACTGGATCTATCTAGCTTTAAAAATGCATCTGTGTGTACATTCAATTTTTTTTTGTCAAATTTCGTATTAAATATTCGTTTTATAACTCACGTCAATTTTATAATTTCGGAATTTATGTTCAGCGAAACGGGCGGGTGATAACTAGTGTGATATACAATTTGAAATACCATTTGCAATATTATGTAGCGGTCAAGCAATCTTCAATGCTACAATGGGTAAATCAAATTAAAAATAAAAGCAAATTTAGTACTTGCTTTTTGTGATATTAAAATTATATATCTTGTAACGCTATATACAAGTCTCAACGCTTCACAAATAGATTTTAGTGTCAAGCCAGTTCCGACACCTTGCCTGGTTGAGAAGAACTTTCCTTTTTCACTCTTTGCGATCACATCAACATCCACAGTGTTGAAGTGACATTACGATTAAGATTCAAGTCAGATTCTAGTAGTAAGACTCAAGTCGAAGATAAAGAGAAAAGATTTGTATTTTTGTGTGTTTGTATATTTAAACTTAATAGCTACTGAACCAATTTGAAAAAATATTTCACCGATTGAATGGTAAATTATCACTAAGTAGAATAAACTATAATATAAATGTAATAAATAATATCAAAATTCGCAACGTTTTATTGGCATTCATAATTTTTCTAACTTCATTGTGTGTATACAAGTATTGAAATAAAATAGGAATCCCTACGAAATCTCCAATAATGCGATTTAAGATATACCGTGTGACGAAAGGATTTATAAAAATCCATTCATCGCGTGCATTGCAGAAAACTATTTATGTTAAAATAAAATAATGTTCGACAGTTTTAGAAAACTCATAAATATCTACAAAAGATTAGTTAAACCATTTGTCTATTATACCTAGTTATATCGTTATAACCTCGTTTTATGTTTTAAAAGTTTAAAAAATACAGATTTAAGTTAGAGCACCGTGTTGATACACTGTTTGTTATCAATCGTAATCCAAATAAATTGTTTCGTATTGCGACATGTTTCAGTACCTGTAGATTTCTCTTTGAATTATTCAAATTGGTCATTCTATTCAAAAGGTATCACGAATATAGCAAGTGATATATGACTTGAATGATGCCCTACGCAGCGCCCATGGGGCGTCACCAAAGGAAGGAAGTGTGGAAGAGGGGAGGTAATTTTTATGAATAATCTTTTAATCTACTACGAGTTAGTTTATGGTTGGTAGTTGGTTGGTAAGTGAGTTAGGTTATGGTAACTATGGTTAGTTTATATATATAACCTACATTAGTCTATTTGAATCCTACTTGAAACAACCATTTTTAATCATCCCACGTGCAAATTGAAGTATAAGTACGTTATACGTGCCAAATTATACTAAGAGTAAGTACCATAATTGATAAATCTTAGAGTGGTCCACTTGAATCTTACGTGAAACTTAAACCCGAATCATCTGACTTAAAATTAATTGAAATATTAATACATTATACCTGATTATACTAAGAGTGCCATCTTAATATATATATATATATATATATATATATATATATATATATATATATATATATATATATATATATATATATATATATATATATATATATATATATATATATATATATATATATATATATATATATATATATCAAATATAAAAATCAAATTAAAAATAAAAGCAAATTTAGTACTTGCTTTTTGTGATATTAAAATTATATATCTTGTAACGCTATATACAAGTCTCAACGCTTCACAAATAGATTTTAGTGTCAAGCCAGTTCCGACACCTTGCCTGGTTGAGAAGAACTTTCCTTTTTCACTCTTTGCGATCACATCAACATCCACAGTGTTGAAGTGACATTACGATTAAGATTCAAGTCAGATTCTAGTAGTAAGACTCAAGTCGAAGATAAAGAGAAAAGATTTGTATTTTTGTGTGTTTGTATATTTAAACTTAATAGCTACTGAACCAATTTGAAAAAATATTTCACCGATTGAATGGTAAATTATCACTAAGTAGAATAAACTATAATATAAATGTAATAAATAATATCAAAATTCGCAACGTTTTATTGGCATTCATAATTTTTCTAACTTCATTGTGTGTATACAAGTATTGAAATAAAATAGGAATCCCTACGAAATCTCCAATAATGCGATTTAAGATATACCGTGTGACGAAAGGATTTATAAAAATCCATTCATCGCGTGCATTGCAGAAAACTATTTATGTTAAAATAAAATAATGTTCGACAGTTTTAGAAAACTCATAAATATCTACAAAAGATTAGTTAAACCATTTGTCTATTATACCTAGTTATATCGTTATAACCTCGTTTTATGTTTTAAAAGTTTAAAAAATACAGATTTAAGTTAGAGCACCGTGTTGATACACTGTTTGTTATCAATCGTAATCCAAATAAATTGTTTCGTATTGCGACATGTTTCAGTACCTGTAGATTTCTCTTTGAATTATTCAAATTGGTCATTCTATTCAAAAGGTATCACGAATATAGCAAGTGATATATGACTTGAATGATGCCCTACGCAGCGCCCATGGGGCGTCACCAAAGGAAGGAAGTGTGGAAGAGGGGAGGTAATTTTTATGAATAATCTTTTAATCTACTACGAGTTAGTTTATGGTTGGTAGTTGGTTGGTAAGTGAGTTAGGTTATGGTAACTATGGTTAGTTTATATATATAACCTACATTAGTCTATTTGAATCCTACTTGAAACAACCATTTTTAATCATCCCACGTGCAAATTGAAGTATAAGTACGTTATACGTGCCAAATTATACTAAGAGTAAGTACCATAATTGATAAATCTTAGAGTGGTCCACTTGAATCTTACGTGAAACTTAAACCCGAATCATCTGACTTAAAATTAATTGAAATATTAATACATTATACCTGATTATACTAAGAGTGCCATCTTAATATATATAAATATATATATATATATATATATAAATATAAATATATATATATATATATATATATATATATATATATATATATATATATATATATATATATATATATATATATATATATATATATATATATATATATATATATATATATATATATATAAAGGCTGTAAGGATAAACACCGTTGTCATTAAAACCATAGGTAGTTGACTTAAGTTTCTGTCCGACACCGTCCGTAAATTCATGGATACTGTGCGCAAAGGGCGCTGACCTGCCGCACTGTCCGTCTGGCCGGCTTGCGGTGTCTGATCAAGCGCTGTTTCCCGCGCTCCGTCCACTTTTCCGTGCACTTGTATAGGGTGAAATAATTTTGAGGAAAAATGGAGACTACTTAAAAAAATTTTTTTTTTATTAAATTTACGTTCTATAAATGAAACCAAACCACTGATTTTAAGGATAACGGTGTTTACACTAACAGCCTGTATATTGATTTAAATGAAATTTTGTGGATATCTACTCTTTGGTCCAATTTAAAAGACAGGATAATTTTTAACTAAATTAACCTCCCCCCTCTTAAGTACTCCACCAAAATATTCAATACAAATAATTTGTACGGCAAAACAACGTTTGCCGCGTCAGCTAGTAGTTTATATAATCTACATTGGTTCATTTGAATCCTATTTGAAACCACCATCTTCAATCATCCGACATGCAATTTTATTGAAGTATAAAATATATACTGTACCTACACATAACATTATTCGAAGGGGGATATAGCTTATATAATCTACATCACTCCATTTAAATCTTACTTGAAACCACCATCTGCAATAATACGACGTGCAAATTTATTTAAGTATATATTATACGTGTATATATCATATTATTATACTATACGCGTCACCATGTGTCACATTTTACTGAGAGTGCCATAGTTTGTATGAGCTAGTCCGTTTGAATCCTACGTGAAATTACGATATTTAATTATCTGACGGATAAATTAATTGAAGTATATCTATAGTATTTTATAATCTAGATTATCCCATTAGAATTCTACGTGACACTGAAATACTAGCAATGGCTACAATGTCTTTTGCCTTTAGGCAAAGGTTACGTAAGTTTAATTAGAAAAGTTCGCAATCCCCGGCGACTTAACTAAGATAATAAAAGTTTAAAGGTATAAGTTAGTAACAAATAATCCCCTTAGCGTTATTCCAGTTCCAACAATATTACATAATAGTCGTCTCATTGCTTCAACCTTCTCTTCGTTACCCTACGGAGAATGGGTGTATGAAGTCCTGGATTCGTATTCTTGTCAGGCAATTCATCTTAGCTAACATAAGTTTTCAGTTTTTGTGGAGAATATAACTTACTCAACATTGGTTACGTGCTCGATTCATCGATATGTCAGCCGCCTAACACGTCATATAATTTAATAGTTTGGTTAAATTGCTCAACACAATAAAACTTGCCTCAGATGGACTATGTGTCCAATTTATAGGTATGTTGGCCACCTGTCGTATTAATAAATTTGGCTAATCGTGGGTGTTGTAGATGAACCTTCACCAACTTCTTTAGGAAATGGGTTGCGCTTGCCGTTTTTCAATCATAATCTGATCGCATGTCTTGTCCACTGCAAGCCTCGTGTCAAGTAACGTCACGTCAGCCTCCGCTTATGTTTAAACATGCAAAGTAAGAGACAGAAACTTTGCTTTGAAATTTCTCGCAGTTAAAGTTTACGTTGCGGAGGATTGCAAAAACCTAATATTTTTAAATAATATGAATTAAAAATACATTAAATTATTAAAAAAAACATTACATACACTATGTTAATGTGGCATTCAGGGTAATATGTGTACTATTTTCTTCACGGCTAAAGTTTGTTGCCACACTTAAAAGCGACTTTATTGTTAAGTCGCTTTTAACTGTGACAACAAACTTCAGCCGGAGGTTGAAAGTTGGAACCAATTACCGGCAGGGGTGTTTTCAAACGGATACGACTTGGGGGCCTTCAAGAAAAGAGCTTACTCATTCTTAAAAGGCCGGCAATGCAACTGCAAGACCTCTGGTATTGTGGATGTCCATGGGCGGCGGTGATCACTTACCATCAGGTGCACCTCCTGCTTGTTTGCCCCCTTTTCTGTAAAAAAAAGTCTATGTTCGAATTGTGACCTAAGGGCAATATATCGCTAGTTCATATAAATTGGCATCGCAGAGTTAAAACCCAATCTGTGCGCCTCAATTTTTACCTGTGTTAAATAAATAAAGGGAAATAATGAGGGGCCAAATGATACCAGGTTGGGCTCAAGTGCAAAGCATGTTGATAGACGCTTACCGTATTGTAATACATTATTAATTTCTTCTGAAATGTAAATTGTATCACGGACACTATTTATAAGCTAAAATTCACAAAACATTTTTAGCATTATAAAAAGTGAAAACATTTTTAGCATTATAAAATTTTTTAAAGACACCTTTAAAGATTACTAATACTTGAATTCACAATTATTACATTCTATTTTAAGCCATTCACGTCGCAATATATCGTCAACATAGATATAACACGGTTTTGTATCACTAACGATGAATATCTGATTTTAAGCACTTAAAAGCAACGTTTGTTGTTTATGTACAATTAATTATTTTTTACTCGTTCACAGCTGACACTTGTCTTTTTTTGTTTCTATGAGATAATACTAAGAATAACTTGTTTATACAGCCTTCTGTGTTGTAAGTTTGGACTAATAAAAAATATTTTCATTTTTGTTACCTTTTATTCAATAATTTGTTTAACATTTTCTGTTTAACGTATACATTTTTTTTAATTTATTTGGTTTTTCATAAATGAAAGAAAGTGTTAACTTTATGGCAAAAAAGGAAAATCTTATCTTGATTTAGAAATAAGAAAAAGTGTACAAGTTTGATTAGTTTCATGACTTTTAACTATATTCCTTTTTAAAATATACTTTTATTTTATTAAAAAGTGTCCGTTAAATTTTAATACGGGGCAACTGTATTATGATTAAATTGATAATTGCTGCTGACGCTATATTCTTCTAGCACTCTGAGGCAGATCTCATCAATCTCCTTTACGAGTTAGTTTACGTCTTTGATTTTGATGAAGAATAATCTATCTGCCTTTTTGGCAGAAACTTAGTATGGCGTTAGAACAGGCATAAAATTTCACCGCTATCGGAGCTATTTGGTGACAGACTTTTGTGATGGCAGATTTACTTACTCCGATTCTCTTGGAGTGTTTGTCATTATCGTATTCCGTTTAAGATGGCAGGGTAGACGGTAAATTTGCGTATGTGATTTCACGTCCTTACCACGCAGGTAGTGTGTCATTATCATTTCTAACCGAATTACCAAAAAGGAGGTGGTTTGGGCATAACTCCGTCATTTATAGACGGATTTGTAAATTTTTTTTAAGAGAGTATATTTTTTATTTGGCCCCATATACATTTGGCGAAGTTCGGATTTAGGATTCCAGAGTAGTAGGAGGTTGGAAGTCGGTTGTTGCATTTAAATAATTGATTTGTACCAGCGAAATTTATATATCACCATCTTATTGTTTTTTCTCCTTAACATAGGAGTAAAAAAATATTTATTCAATAAAAAGTCTTCAAATATTCTATATATATATTATATATATGTATTGAAATAGAACCGTAAATATATTTTTAAGATATTCTGTACTAAAGTCGTCGTGGAATTGACATCCCTTTAAGACGATAACGATACTCGGATCATGTCTTCGTATTTGCGTAAAACTTATTTAAACTGTATTTTCATAAAACTTTTATAATTTTATATTAAGTAAAGATATAATGTCAATAGTTTTTAGAAAGGATCAAGTCAACTGAACATAATTTAAGTTTATATGAGTTTTTAAGTGAAACGCCCACTACCATCGTCAAACCTCTATCATGACATTTTCAGTATATTTTATTTCCAGTAGTAATTACGTGATGCGTGCACCATTTAAGTTTTCTATAATTCCCCTAAATTCTGCGTGATGCACATACAAATGCAGATTTATTTCATTTTATTTTCAGAAGTACTTACGTGATGCGCGAACAAAGGTGTTATTATTTTATTTTTATTTTATTATTTTATTCTATTATTTTATTTTCAGTAATTTTTGCGTGATAGGTACAAGCACGACGGCAGTATTCTATTATTTTGTTTCTAGTAGTAACTGCGTGATGCGCACACAACGACAGATTTCTATCATTTTATTTTTAGTAGTTTTTGTGTGATGCGCGCACTATGGCAAATTTTAATAATTTGATTTTCAGTAATTTTCGCATAGTGTGCACACCATGACAGATTTATATTAATTTATTTCCGGTATTTTTTGCGTGATGCGAGCACAACGGTAGACTTATATAATTTTATTTGCAGCAGTTTTTGCGTAATGCGCGCACAGCGGCGGATTTTTATCATTTTATTTGCAGCAGTTTTTGCGTGATGCGCGCACAGCGGCGGATTTTTATCATTTTATTTCCAGTAGTATTTAAGTGACGCACGCACAACGGTAGATTTCTATTATTTTATTTTCAGTAGTTTATGCGTGATATGAGCACCATAGCGCATTTAGGTATATCATTTCATTTATATAGATAACCACCAATTACTGTACGTAATACGAAATCAATAAAAACCGTACGTCAATTAAATTTCAATATTGTATGTATATCTCAATGTATTCCGTACATGGCTTCTACATTGTTCTGGCTTCATGTAATGGCTTGCATTGAATGAAGGACAAATAGATTCATGACAGAGACAACTAGGTCAAACCTTGCTGCGAAATCATTGACAATGTAACGTGAAGGTCGTGGCCGTTTCATGTCAGGGTTTCTAGAAGTTCTCCAGGAAATTTATTTATAGGCTCTTTTACGTATATTTCTAGGTGAACAATATTCTTCATTCTTCAGTCTAAAGTCTTGATATGTTATAAAATTACACAAATAAATTATTGTATAACTCTGTATGAACTAAACCTTTACTTTAGCTAAGCTTTACCGTGATCTAAATAGTCTTTTTTATACCAAAAGCGTGGTTTAAGTGCAAGTCTATGTTACATGAGTTACAAAATAATATACGATACAACTGACTGAAGTTGTCTATCATTTTGTCTATCAACCCGAGCCCCATCGCTTGCATAGTCTGGGGCGCTAACCACTTGACCAACGTGGTGCTCAATATTAAATTATATAATAAACTAGCTGACCCGGCAAACGTTGTTTTGCCTTACATATTAGGAATCCATAGCGGACAAACAACGTGACACGTAATTTATATAAGACTATGGGATTGTCCTTCCACGCAGCCAAAATGGCATTAAACTTTATATGGTGGTTAAGTATTCTTAAATTTTTTAATTTTCCGCGCAATTTTCTTAATATTTTCTTTTATAAGAACCTTCTCCTTACAATTACAAACACAACAAAAAAAATTTACCGAAATTGGTCCAGCTATTCAGGCGTGATGTCGTAACCAAGGAAAATAGGGTTTGATTTTTATATATATAGAAGATTATATTAACACTAATAAATATAAGCGCTGATTATTTTGTGGGATAAGTAGAGTGAACCGAACTTTTATACAAGACATGACATACTTAATTAATTTATATCATTAGATAGCAAACAATCATTAGATATTTTGTAACTTAATGTTGTCATATATTTTGGTGCGCAATAAAGAGTTATTGTTGTTAGATTGCTTTCTCAATGGATAGAAAAATCATCGCATATAGACACCAAAAATGTTAATGGTGAGTTACTACGCAAGTGGCGGGATGGCAATGCCACACATAAGTCAACCGGCTATCTTATCCTTCAAATCAGAATAAAAGATTGTCAAGCATTGACGCTATTGCGGCAGAAATAAGTAAGATAGTGTTACCCAATAAATTTAACAAGTTTCACCGTTTTGTCGATTGGCATGGGTGATCATCTCCGTCGCTATAGTTTACATTTGATAATGATTATCGCTTGTTTCTTGTGATAACCAGACTGCTATTAAGATGCAGCTTCGATTTCGAAAATAACTCCGAAAAAACACGATAAAACTTTTGCCTCACTCATAAATCCACCACTCGGCTAATATCTATTTTTTTTAAATCAGGATTATGTTACGGTCTTGGTTAAACATATTTCTAATTTGGGAATCTATATCGGTCGGTGTATTGATCTCCATATTTCTGGATTTAGGGCAAAACGTACCATACTTTATAATTCACTAGCGACCTGCCCGCGGTTTCACCCGCGTAGCTTTTGTTTCCGTGGGAATATCGGAAAGATTTATATACCAAGACCTTCCTCAAGAATTACTCTATTTATTAAAAAAAATCGCATTAAAATCCGTTGCGAAGTTTTAAAGATTTAAGCATACACAGGGACAGACAGAGAAAGCGACTTTGTTTCATACTATGTAGTGGTTCTTATCGTATAGGTTTTATATACTATTAGATAACCAACAAACATTTCTTTTCATGGGAAGAGAAACCATGACCTATATACACCAAAGATGTTATTGGTACGTTGCTATCTGTCTGGCGGGATGGCAATGCTACACGCATAAGTCTACCGGCTACCTTTCTCTCCCAACCGGAACACAACGGTAATAAGAATGGACGCGATTGCGGCAGGAATAGGTAATGTGGCGGTACCAAATACCCGGGCGAGACGTTGTGGAACCCTACTAACTAGTAGTCACGATGGTAGTGACACGTGAAGTTAATTGGCCGCCTTTTACAACCTGCCTGGCAGAACGGCAGTTGGTCAGTTGGTCTGTTCTTCAAAGGAGCACGGACCAACACCTAAGAAACCTTAGGATTTTATGTTTGGTATCGTCGATACTTATTGCAATAAGACTGATACTTTTAGCAAACAATTTTTGTATATCCGTATATAATTGGTTTTTCTGGTTGGTGGCACAATAATCCACCCACTGCCACGATACTTTCTTCCACGTCAGAAGCAAAGGCTTACTGCCTCACACAAGTTATGCACTTCACTCTATGAAGGGTGAAGCATTAATGATTAATGCTTCAACCTTCATAGAGTGAAGTGCTCTCCTGAAGATGCTTCGGTTACGAAGTGAAACGTGCGTTAAGTATATAACTTGCGTGTTACCGCCTTTGCTTCTGACGTGGAAGAAAGTATCGTGGAAGTGGACGTATTATTGTGCCGCTGTGGTCTTCCACAATTTCAGGCCTTGGATAAGTTTGCCCTATTCCTTACACTACCTTTCATTTCTGTTGCATCACGGCAGTTACATATAACATTTCGCGGAAATTTGCAAATTAAATTCTATAATTTCTCCTTTAGGTAGTCTTTTAAGTTTAAAATTTATTGAGATGTGTCGTTTTTAAATTAAAAAAATATACCAGACAAGCTCGGCTTCCCAGCTAGTAATGAGTTAAATAAGTTAACAAAGTGCGTGTCCAATCACGCAAAATGTAGGGGTCCGTAGTTACCCATCGCAACACTGTGGACTAAGAAGTATTATTTTTCATTGTTTTATTAATAAAGTTTGACTTTTATAACAACAATGACGGATATGTCAGCTGTTCTTCCCTAAGTACATTTTGTAAGTTTGTCGACTATTACTATCAAACTTGTATAACCTAGTTTTCCTTTTAATTTCTGTAACGTCTTATATATTTATACCGTGATTTTTTTAGTACATATATAAACACCTATATAGAAACAGCTATAATAGGATATTGGGGTCAAACAAAAATTAACAATTTAAAACTTAATATTTCATAAGCGGTTCTTTAATCAAAAAATTGTTTTCACAAATCTGCGATATTTTTTAAAGACTCGTCTATCGAAACCCACACTATGTGATACCTATGGAGTAGGTATGTAACACTAATATAATTTCTTTCTATAATTTCTTTTGCCGCATAGTGTCAGTTATTGTCGCTGTCGTGTTCCGGTTTGGAGGGTAAGGTAGCCGGTAAACTTATGCATGTGGCATTAGACCTCGCTACAAGATAGCAACGCACTCAATTGTCTATAGGCGATGGTTGACTCTTTTCATCAAGAGACTCATCTGGTTGTTTGCTATCTTATGATATAAAATAAACAGTTTTCCGGCGTGTCTTATATGTATATTCATGCTTCATCACAGCTTTGTAGTAGTGAGTCTCTGAGCTAAGCTGCGGATAGAGGGACGAATGGCGAAAATATAAGGGTTTCTTGTGGAGAACAGAGCCCTTATAAAACGTATGTCGCAGGTAAATTCTATAATCCATTCGTAGACAAAATACTTACGGTGGCGTCAGATTTTAAAGGTAAATAATAAATTCTTTATAAAATTACTGCCTCGTGGTCAAGGCATTAATGTATTTCTTATGCATATTATACAAAAATAATTGGTTTTTTGCACTCCTCCGCAATTTAAACTTTGAATGTACCAATTTCATGCTTCACCATTCGCTTAATTGTAGTAAAAAGGGATTTAAAGTTTTTGCATCACGTACTTATTAGTATATAAATAATCTGTAATATATTTCGTTATATCCATCGCCTCTGTAATCCAGTGGTCCGGTGTCGGAGTTGACCACATGAGGTCCCGGGTTCGATTCCCAAGTAGGGCAATTTAAAAATATGTTTTTTCAGTTTTCTGATAAAAATTACATTACCCGGGATTTGAAAGTGCCCGGTTGGCGATAGGCTTGCCACCTATCACATTGTGGGACCAAGTATCTCCTGCTAATCGTGGGTGCACTTGTTGTATCTCTGCCTACCCTTTTGGGGATACGGGCGTGAAGATATTTTTTTTTATTCCGTTATAAATGCACGCAAATTTATATTTTAGATCGTCAGTTTTCCCTAGTGTCACAAAGGTGAGTTTTACAAACAGCGCTTAGTGCAACATTGTCCCTTTGTGCTAGGCGTCTGTAGTTTATCCGTTCGAGGTTTCAGGTCTGAAGTCTAGATTTCAAGGCTTCATAAATAATGAACGCGACAGTCTGTATTTCAGTCGTTTAAATGTAGTTTAATGAAAATATTTTACATTTCACATCGAGAGTTCTTATTTGTTATATATTATGTAATAACAAACAAGCAGACAGTTCCCTGATAATAGATAACCCTGAGAAAAGAAAAGAAAAAGATAATCATTGTTCATAGACACCAAATACATTAATGGTGGGTTGTAATTCGTAAAGCGGGGGTGTTGTACGAACATGTTTACCGGCTTATCTTCTAAAGTAAAAAAATTACAGACTCTATGCTATAAAGAAACTATTAATTTAAAAAAATGTAAACATTTGTGAAGAAGTTTGGATTTGACTCAGAGAGACTCAGTAGTCAATCTACATACATGTGATATTCGAGTAACGCATACATAGACACCTTTCACGGACGCGATATCTCGGAATGGTTCGGTACAGTTTGTACCGCACCAGTTGGAGATATCGCGACCGTGAGAGTTATCTATGTGTGCTATGCTCGAATAATACTTGTATGTAACATTGGCTTCTGGTAGTCTCAAAGTATTCTGTGATGTTAGTGTGATTGTTTCTAAATCAAGTTTCATCGGCTGGAAGGCTTTGCAAAACGGTACTTTAGTGTACAATATAAAATCTTAACCTAGATTAAAAAAATAACCCTCTTTACTTTTGTGCCGAAAAGGGATTTTTCAAGAAAACTTGAAAAATATTGATATAGGTGTAATAGAATATATAGACGGTGTTGGAATAAACAAACTACTCGTACTATAGCAGTAGCAGGGAATCGCTATAAATGTGTTACATTGAATAAGTGGAAAGTTCATTGAATACATGAAAATCAGTGAACTATATTCGACAATACCAAATACAATACACAAAACAGAGCACAAAGAAATTGAACAACATTTTCGCATTGTTTTAGGGCTCGTCAAAAGTGAACTAATTAAGTGTTAATATTTCATTATTAATGAGTTCAGTGTTTTGTCTCATCTTATAGTGAAATGTTACGATTCCTAACAATGTTACATGAAGTAAATTCAGATTTAAATGATATTTCTGGTAATTATTAAGTATACACTGGGGAACAGTCATTTTGCGGCGTTTTTTCATACCTTAAGATAGCAAATAAGTAATAGCTTTGCTGATGTAAGGACGCTTATAGACACCAAAGATGTTAACGATGCGTTGCTATCCGTGTGGCGGGGTGGTAATGCAACTATAACTATAACACAAAAGTTTTGATCAATATTACAAATTTTAATATAATGAACGATACAATGATTGAAATTGACGATGAACTTATTTAATCAGTATATAAAAAGATATGTATAACTAGTGATCGTTACTATCGATCACTAAGCAAAAGAAAATTTTGCCACATTAAACCATCGAGACAGAGCTCGGCTGGAAGAACGAATTTTATATTTTACATTGATTAGATCTTAAAGGAGACTGATACCGTTGCATACAAACTTGGGCCCCCTTGTAATAGATGAATATTATGTTAATTAGTAGCTAGTTTAACGTTATATAAATACTGAAAAGTTTACAGATTTTACCAATCTGAGAAAAGAGATATAAGATATTCACTAGAAGTAAGGTTACGGTACTATGGTATAGTTTAACTCACTGTAACGGTTTACTATTATATAAACAACTGATACTTGTAATACAGGCAACTATGCTTCATGTTTATAAATTGACACAATACTAAAACACAGATTTTTGGAAAACACAAATTAAAGGATGCCTCTCTGTAGGTCGGTACGTAAAATAGCGAAGAGTGAAGTCCGCGACTTGCGAGTGCGACTCTTGCGAGCCGTCAGCGATGTCAGTTGTAATTGTCAATTTTAGCTGTATTAAATCCACAGACACTAAATCGTATTAAGTTTGATGTAACGAAATTAATCGATTATATAAATTGTATTGATTATATTTTATATTTTTATATTATAAATGGTTTGTAAAATAATGATGGTACTTACTGTTTATTATACTAAATATTAATCAAAAATACACTTTTACATATATTTACGAGCTTATATTTCGATTAAAATTATTACATAAATCGATTATAATTTTATCGATTATACAATTGTAGTACCACAAACTTATTTTCGTGATTTCTTTTTTCTCAGAAAGCGGATTAAGCTCATATTTTGAACTTTGAAATAGAAAAATAGTATCATTTTTTGAACCATACTTTAACCCTTTACATTTGGGCCCAAAAATCCCGCTCTCCTTTAGTGAGTGATTTTATTAAATCATAAGTCGTGCGTGTTGAACCCGATCGTAGCATAAGATCGTAGCACTTTATAAATAAAGAGTAATTAACGCTTAAATTCAGTGATTTTTTATGTAATTTTTTTTTCATTAATTCATTAGTCAGGCATTGTCCTGCCGGAACTCGATCGCAGAACCATCTTCCCAGTTTATTTAAAAAAAATGTTTGAGTCGGTGAGTGTCGATAAAATAAATTTAAAGTTAAAAATATTTATTGTTTTATTGTTTTAGTTTTTTATCCTGTTACTCAATTATTTTTTAATATCAAAAGATAGTAAAAAAAGAATACCTGTCACTGCATCTCCCTACAATGTTTACCCGTTTTTGTCAGCGTAGCTTATTTAATTTAACCAGTTATGGAAACACTTTTGCTGTAAACATTTAATCGTCATTGTTGGTTTTAATTTTACGACAGTTTTTCAGAGTAAAACTTTTTTAATTAATGCCGTATTGTTTAATTTATTTTGTGGCAAGCTTCGAGCAACGTAAAACTTCGCTCGTAAACCAGGGTCAGATAATTAAGTGAAGTAATATTTATTTCACCGCAGGTTTTCAGTATAATTTCTCTACATACGGTTTGTAATATGAAAATAATAAATATTGTTAAAAAATGTCTACCAACTATTTTACCAGGC
This sequence comes from Apodemia mormo, assembly GCA_036924255.1. Lineage (NCBI taxonomy): Eukaryota > Metazoa > Arthropoda > Insecta > Lepidoptera > Riodinidae > Apodemia > Apodemia mormo. The sequence goes on from JAUPFN010000003.1 coordinate 10,500,830, forward strand.
AGTTCGTAAGAGGCGAACGATGGGCTAAATACGAGACAGTACTAATAGCTACAAAGTGGTAGGTTGAGTTTTGTACCATTTTGTAGCCATACCATCTGTAGTCAGAGTACCATCGCCTTATCTATTCCTGCCGCAATAGCGTCAATGCTTGTGATTATTGTGTTCCGTTCTGGTGGATAAGCTAGCCGGTAAACTTATGCAATAGGCATTAAGACCTAGCAACAAAGACCGCACCATTATTATCTTTGATGTCTATAGGCGATAGTTGTCTCTTTCTATCAAGAGAGCTATCTGCTTGTTTGCTATCTTATAACATACAAAAAAAAACCGCGTTCGTCTCATCTCTTATGCGAAAGTGAAACAAGAAGTTTTTGGAATCGCTATAAAGAAAATAGAATTAATATAAAACAAAACTATTTTTTCTCTACAAAATCTGTTAGTTCAATATATTTAACATAATGCTTCTTTAACTTTATGAAAAAAATCACGATTCTCAAAAAAACTCCACTACGGCTTCCACAACTGCGTCATCGTTGTTAAATTTAGTTCCACAAATTTACTCTTTCAGTTTAGAAAATAAGTGAAAATCATTAGGATGAATGGAGAATATAATGGAAGGAAAGTATGCACCCACCGATCACACAGCCCATAGACACCTAATAATAGGCGAATGACTTGTGTCAACACATCTGACTTATAGTTCCGATGTAAATGTCCACGCGCCAATGAGTAGTGATTGGGTAATCAGTGTCGACCAATCAGATGCTCTGTACATTACTATCTTTCACTGTGACCTTGAGTTAGCCAATTACGGAGTTGCAGCTAGTTGCCAGAATGCATTCAATACGGAAAATCAAACATTAGCCGTCTATAGGCTGTGTGGTCGGTGTATGCACCTTTGGAAACATTAATTACACTTACGCCAATGAATATTTCAACCATCAAAACATTTTTAAACGCATTTTTTCTGGAATAGAGTTCAAAACGGGTGCCATGAAGTGGTAGTTTGAGTTTAGGAAAAAGAAAACATTCAGCTGGAGTCATATCTGGTGAATAAGGTTAAGTTGATCGATGGTATTTGTCGAGATTTTAGTCTAAAATTCGTTCATAATTATGGCCTTTTGTGGGAAGGCGCATTATTATTGTGCAAAATCTAAAATATTATAATATCTAAGAATTTTCTTTCCACAAATCTGGTCTGTTTCGTCGATTTTGTTCTCTTAAACGCTGCATAACGCTTAAATAATATTCTTATTTAACGTTTGACCTTCCGGTAAGAATGTCATAATACCGCGATAGTCAAAGAAAACAGTAAACATATGTTTGACTTTGATCGACTTCGGCTTGGTATTTTCAGTTTCGGTTCAGTGAGAAGGCGCCACTCCGAAGATTGTTATGTTTGCATGTCATACTCGTAACACACACGTCTCGTCACCAGTAACAATGCGTTTCATGAATGTTAGGTCGAAATTGGCTCGTTTTAGCACGTCCTATGCAACCCTTAAGCGTTTGAGTTTTGGGAGAAAACTTAGATCTTTTGGGACAAGCCAAGTAATGCAACATGTTAAAAATGGTATGGATCGACTCATGTGATACAGAAAGTTTAGCGGCTATTTCTCTTAAACTTTAATGAGGGTTTTCAATCACTATTTCCTTCAATTTTGTGAAGTTAACTTCAGCTGAATACGTTGATTGCCTAACAGAGCGAGACAAATCGTCCATCATTATCTGACCGCTTTTGTACGCTTTGTACCATTCATAAGTACGTGTTCTTGATAAAGTCTACTCAACGTAAACCTTCTGTAACATCTTCAAGGACTCGGAACACGAAATTCCTTTGGCGGTTCAAAATTTAAGACAAAATAATTGTTTGATGTTTTTGTCTATTATGAAATTCGTAACTGACTAGGTATGATCTAGGCCAAAGATTCCCAAACATTTTTCTCATAGAACACTTTCAAAATTTGGCTGGTTCCGGTTGACCCCCTGAATTTAAATTTCTACTATACGCCCAAAACTTAAGAAAAAATATGAAGATTAGATCTAACAATGGAAATTTGCGTTGCAGCTGAGTTCAACAGTTTTCGAAAATAAGTGAGAATTGAATGGATAATTCATTGATATTTTTACTTTGCTTACGAATTATGACTCCCATTTTGGTCACGCCAACGTAGACTCCCGCCAAGTCTCCTATGGACCCCTAGGGGTCGACCTGGATCACTTTGGGAATCAGTGATCTAGGAAAATCTATTTGTTATATGTACATATTGTTAATTCTATTTTATTCGGATCACTTATCAGTATAGTTCAAAATTTGTCCCATTATTCTATCGACAGTCTGTCAGAACAGTGTCAGTTCTGATGACACGTGATTTCGGTGTTTGTAAACGTGAGTATTAGTAAGATATTCCTACTTTAATTTCAGAGATTCAAAGTAAAAAGAGAATTAAAACAGGCCGTGAAACTGCGTTTAAATTATGTCCATCCAATATAAACGATATCGTTTCATTTTTGGTATTAAAACAAAGGTTTGTTTGTGGCAATACCGGCAAATTACCCACATTCAATTAAATTTATTAAAGCCAAATGAGTAGTAAATATTTATGTGGTCTGTGGTAGTGAATTTACGTTCATCAGACTTTAAATGTCATGTAAATCTGAGCCTTCACGAGATGAAATGACCCGAAACATGTTTGTCATTTAAGTAATTTTTTTGTCACGGAATACTAAACAAGGTAATGGTTCTCTTTCTAGAAAGAGATAACCATCACCCATAGGCATCAGGGATGTAAAATGTACGTTGTAATCCGTGTGCCAGGAATGGAATGCCGAATGCAAAAGTTTACCAGTTACTTTAACCTTAACTTCCAAACCGGAACAAAACAACGACAAGTATCGATGCTTTTTCGGTAAGCATAGGGAACGCTATAGTATTGAACGCGAACGAGAAATTGCAGAACTTTACTACCTTATTCGTATTCACGATGTTAGTGACACATATAACATCGGACAATAATAATATAACGTTGCTGGACAAATTACACAAAAAGTAAACTATTTGCTTGTGCTTTTCACTTGAATCTAGATTCTAGATGCTTAGCACACGGAGCAAATACAAAGCTTTTATCTGTTCCATGGCTTAGCATAAATCAGTTGATTTATTCTTCGAAAGAGGTGTAATTGGTGCGTTGCTATCCGTGTAGCAGGGATGGAATGCTAATTACACAAATTTACCGGCTACCTTACCTTTTAAACAGGAACACGACAGCGACAAGTTTTAGCGCCATTGCAGTGTGAATAAGCATGAAGCTGTATTATATCTGGATGCAACACTTCACCTACTTGAAACCAAATTTTAAATACTGCTGTCATCTTCTCAGGTCATCCTCTCTTTCTAACATAGCCGTATAAAAAGAGATGGCGAGACCTCATAGCCAGAGATATAATAAAATATTTGTTTCAATTGATTAATATGAGTGCTAGCTCCACTTATACCTAATACTTCATGGGAATAAGTAAGTATCACAGACCTACGTACCGACCGACCGACCTAATAGATACGGTAAAAGACAGGTGTCAAAATAACTTGTAAAAAGTTTTATTGAATAAAGTACCTACTTCTGATTTCTGATTTTTGGTGTTGGTCGCAAAATGAGTAGCCGCTCATACGAGCAAATGTATGTAAGTGTCAAACGCTTGTAGATATATCGTAAAAAAATAGAAATATGCCTTATTGTGCTATTTTATCGTGTCGAATGAGAAACTAAGGCTTCTGGCATACCTCTGGAGTGATTTTATTTCATCGGTAAGCATTATAACTTTTTGTAATTAAATCTTTGTGTAAATACTAGCGACGTTGACAATCTAAGAAATTGTGTTGAGTGGCGTATCTAGTTTAATCTGTGATTTAGTCTATAGTCTAATAGTAATAAAATTTTGATTACAGGGCAATTGCTAGTTATAATTATAGTGTTACGCAATATATGTACATATTAGATATTCTAATTGATCCCTGTACAAGATATTCCCATACCAAAGATTTATTTTACGTTAATGAAATAAAAATATAGTCACTCTTACATCACACGACCTTATACGCGTAGAATTATATTTATTAAAGGATTATGGGCAGTGAGTATGTTATTTATCTCAATCAGACTATAAATAGAGTGTTACTGCGAGCCTTCACGAGATGAAAAGACCCAAACCGCATATTTATCATTACTGTGACATATTTCATTAGATATTTTCTTATACGTGAAGCAAAAACCTTGTAAGTATTTTGAGGAAAATCGTTCGAACTGAGGATAAAATTTTTACGCACAGTTGATATAAAGAAGCGCAAAAAGCTTATTAATATTTTTATATAATACTAGCTTCACCGTGCAGCCTACTTCATTATAAAAGTTTGTGGTGAATCCCACGGGAAGAACCAATTTTTCCGGAGTAAAAAGTAATCAAATTGATAGCCTATGTGTTATTCCAGGTTATCATCTACCTGTGAGCCATATTTATTCCAAATCCGTTCAGTAGTTTTTGCGTGATTGAGTAACAAACATCTATCCATTCATCCATCCATCAAGTTTTATTACGGTTCTGTACCTACTACGACAACAGAAATCTAATCCGCGACTACGACGATACTGCAGTAATAATGCTACTGTGCTATCGCCCCTATATTATATTTAAATATAAATATAATTTAAATTGTTTATTTATTTATTTACTAGCTGTTGCCCGCGACTTCGTCCGCGTGGACTTCGTTTACTCCGCACAGTTCCTCCCCCATTGGTGATAGCGTGATAATATGTAGCCTATATGTTGACCCGACCTGTTAGTAACATTCATGCAAAATTTGAAGTAAATCCATGCAAAACTTTTTGAGTTAATCATAAATAATCGTTTAATTTAAATAAAGATTTTAAAGATAAAATTAACGTTTACAATCAAATGTTTTCAGAATAAATGTTTAATTTAAGTACATTTATAACTTCGAGAACCATCGACGAGTTTCAAGGATTCTTTTGTATCTAAATTAACGTTAAAATAAATTAATCTCTAAATTAACTTATCTTTTGTAAAACTTTTGCAAAAATTTAAACATTTAATGATTCAGATTCTTTAAAAAATCTTTTTATAAAGTTCATTGTGATTTAGTAGAGGTGACTTAAGAGGGTGAAACTGAGGTGATACATCCATTCCAAATGACATCGGGTTGAAACATGCTCTTTGTTAACCTGAAGATTCCGCCTCTTGTTGCTTTGCATTTGTTTTCGTGAATAAGAAATGAAGTTTACTCCGGGCTCCTTTGAAGAATAGTCCAACTCCGTTCTGCCAGGCAGGTAGTAAAAGGAACTGATTGATTATAACTATTACTACCATAATGACTACTAGGTAGTAAGATTACTATGTAAAACAAGTGGCATTGCCATCCCGCCATACGCACCATAGCAACGCACCTTTAATATCTTTGGTGTCTATAGGCGAAAGTTTTTCTTTCCATAAGGAGAGCCGTTCGCTTCTTACCGTAAATATATAAAAGTAAAAAGGATCTCTGAGCAACCGTGCGGACGGACGGACGGATATAGCCAAACTTGTATTTAAATTTGAAAATGATAGATTTCAAATTTAAATATAATATTTTATATACGTTACCGGAAATCTGTATAATTTAGATATTCTAAACAATACCTAGACAAAGTATACAATACCTAGGGCATCTAGGCTATGTATGTAATATTATGATTATTATTTTATTACATATTTTACCTAGTCATTTAATACAATTCCTAGGGATTATATAAATTACCTGCTGATCCACCGGAAATGTGGAAAATACATTGGTTTTTGCCTGCATTTCTTTATATTATTTATGTCTCTACCTACATATAAACTGATATTAAAATGATTGAAAGTTACTCTAATTCAACTTTCTTAAAATTACAATTAGGGCATTCATTCATCAAAAATAATCAGAAGAAAATAAGAATTAGCGCATTCGAAAATATATTTTTTTAAGCCCCAAAGTAAGAAAATTATCCGCTTGTGTTTTTTGTTAGTGATAGTCAACGGTAATAATACATAGAAAAAGGTACATATTATATAAATATTGATACATACATAATAAACACACACCCTTTTCATTCATTTCGGGATTCATAATTTCATTCAGTTCATGTCGGGAATAGAACCCGTGCCACGAACGAATGGGGCAGCCATTATTTATTCTTAGATTTACTAAAAATATCAGACATTACAAGATTTTTTTTGTTTATAATGATTTTTTATTATAATGTGTCAAAACTTTTGAACTAAATCTACTATTAAAGCACCGGTTATACTCGTACTTGGTGATCACATTTTTTGAAGCAATGGTAACACTTGGTGATCACATTTTCTGAAGCAATGGTAACACTTGGTGATCACATTTTCTGAAGCAATGGTAACACTTGGTAATCACATTTTCTGAAGCAATGGTTACACTTGGTGATCACATTTTCTGAAGCAATGGTTACACTTGGTGATCACATTTCCTATCTCTTCTACACTTTCCAAGTTGAGAGTGTCATCAAGAAAGAAAGATATATCAACTTTTATTTTAGGTCTGCAGAGAACGTCGTAAGATATTCTTTTAATATCCCAATGGAATGCTATATTCTTTATAATTTATACGAATTGCAGAACATCACTACAGCAAACGATCATTATCTTGCATCCAAGTTGTCAAAATATTTTTTACGTCGTTGGTTCGTTTAACATTCCTCTGAGATTGAGAATGTTTGGGCTTCCCATGTACATTTTTAGTGGGCCAAAATGTTTTAAGACTTTTTCCCGTGTTGGTTCCGGGCTCCTTTGAAGAATAGACCAACTGCCGTTCTGCCAGGCAGGTCGTAAAAGGCGACCGATTGGCTATGCAAGTCACTACCGTCGTGACTACTAGGTGGTAGAGTTCTGCATTGTCTCGCCCGGGTCTGGTACCACCGCTTTACTTATTCCTGCCGCAATAGCGTCAGTCGTGTTCCGGTTTTGAGGGTAAGGTAGCTGGTAAAGTTATGCATTTGGCATTAGACCTTGCCTCAAGATAGCAACGCACTATTAACATCATTGGTGTCTATAGGCGATGGGTGACTCTTACCACGAGACCCATCTGACTGATTGCTATCTTATGATATAAAAAAAAAACTGCTTGTGATTTGGTAAGGAGATTCTCTACCATTGTCAAATTATAGGATTGATGGTGAAGTAATCATGGTGAAAATGTCTAATAATATATGTAGTATTTTCTCCGGATATTGTTGTCAGTGCTCTTAATATAACAAAGCTTGGGATATGATCCCGTATGTAAGTTCGGGCTCGATAACGATAACATTTCTTTTAATTCCTTTTTGTTTTTGCTGGCACGGTTCGCAAAGATGTAGTCATAGTTCAATATTATGGCAAGTTACATTCTTGTACCGAGTAGAAAGCTTCTTCAGAATTCGGTCTTGTGCGCCATGGCGCTGATGATGCGTTACGAATTACACTCTTTACTGTCGTTTTTTATATACATTATCGGCTCATTCAGTATTGTATAGAATATCAAACTTAAACGTAAATCTGTCGGTCTCAGTTTTTAAATATTTATGTAGTCTGTTATAGTTAATATGTTTTTACATTAATCACGTTCTAAATTTTATGTAACAGTGAGCGTTACGGGATGAAACGACTATATACGTAGGTCACACTATAAGTTTTGCGTAACTTAAAAAAACAACATGTTGTAACCAAATATTATGTTTATTGCTTTTCAAAATATCTCCTTTACATTTTAAACATTTTTTCATGCGATCGAATCATTTTTTAAAACAGGAGGACCACAGATCTGAAGTCATGTTTTCTACGTGCTGATTGAACGCTATCATTGCCTCTTCGGAGTTGGTAAAAGTAAAACCTCTCATCAAATCTTTGATTTTGGAGAAAATACAGAAATCACAGGGTGCTAGGTCGGGGCTATGCGCAGGATGAGTGACGAGATGTTACTTTTTCGGAAGCTAAAAATTACTTTGTTTTGTTGGCTGTGTGTAAAGAAGCGTTATCATGGTGTAGGAGAATGCGGCTTTCGGGTCGTCTTTCGCGAACTTTTTCTAACGCCCTGGGTAAACAAATAGTAGAATACTATCAGTATTAACTCTCTTTTGATCTTCAAGTGGAATTGTACAGATGGGACCCGTAGCTGAGAAAAAAAAAGCGATCATTTTTTACCAACGTTTCTCCCCTGTCTCACTTTTGTTGGCCTGTTCTCATTTTCAAACACCCATTCACAAAATTGCTGTGTTTTTTCGGGTTCAAAACAATAAATCCACGTTTCGTCTCCTGTGACAATGTCATAAACAGCATTAGAATGTCAGTGGTCGTACTTCAGTAGCATCTGTGAGCACCATTCCAAGCGAGCCCGCTTCTGTTCCGCTGTCAGTTCATGAGGGATTCAACGACAACAAAGTTTCCGAACTTTCAATTCTTCGTGTAAAATTTTCTGAATTTGGCTCATACTTATCATCAATAATCCTCGAATTGTCTCTTATAATTTCAAATAAAGAATATGCAGACCCACTAAAAGCTACAGTTTTATAATGTTGAAATGTATTTGGTGCTTACAAAAAGTGTTAGGAAAAATTTTGCATGAATAAGTGTAACAGAAGTCCTTTCGTGGTTAGTTACAGTTTGTACAAAAATGTTTGTCCCTGTCAGGAATCGCGCCCGAGCTCCATCAATTCAAGGGCGGTCAAATTATTTAGTTATTATTAATTGTTTGAAATTGTTAAATACGAGTATTTTTAGCATGATTTATGTGTTTAATACAAAATAACAAAACATGCGCTTTTATTGAAGTTATATAAATAAATGATATTAATGAATGAAAGAGTTTTTTTAATTTAATTTATGTTAAAAAAAATTTCATTTGACTGTACTAGTTTTGGATTGAACAATAGATTTTTAAATTTATTTATGCGTGGTCCGAGTCGCCGGAAGAAAAATATTAAAATTAAATCAATCCGGCAACTGGGACTGCGGTTCCAGTTAATGCGGTCCCAGTCGCCGGAAACCTCTCATTAGTTCTATTTGTCCTTCCTTATCTGTACGTATGTTCGTAAGTACTGGTAGTGTTGCCAAACGTCTCACATGGATCAGGATGTCCCATTTCTATTCCTAAATAAAGCTCATCAATCATCACACATGGTTAAGATACTATAATATTTTTAGATACTCTAATATAAAATATTATAGTATCTTAAGGTATCACACACAGCTAAGATACAATTATATTAAAATTTGTTCACTTTATCACGAGTCTGCGTCGTTGCCTCACGTATTCTTTGTAGGAGTTCTATATACAGGTTGATTAGCTATGAGTGATACGGGCTTACTTCTTGATTTGTTAGACGTCTCCTCAGACGACGATTTTGTTATAGAATGTGAAATGAAAGTCGCAGTAGTTAGTAGTCGCACATTCCTAACAAAGTTAACTTTGAATGAAAAATTATTAAGTCATGTCAATCGTTTGGAGGCGGACACCTAGCTTATTGACATAAAAGACAACAGCTTTCGTGCGTAGTATTCCCCCCTCTCCTTCTTGCCTGGATGCGGCACGGAGCCGGGAGCACCCCGCACTGCTTACAATAGTAACTGTTATAAAATACTATATGCACCGTGGAGCCCGCTGCATTATAGAAGTTTTAAGTGAATCCCGCGGGATCACCAATTTTTTCGGGATAAAAAGTTGCCGAAGTGCTATTTCAGGTCATCGTCTACCTATGTGCCAAATTACATTCAAATCCGTTTGCAGTTTTTGCGTGATTGAGTAACCAACATCCATCCATCCAAACATCTCAACTTTCACATTTATAATATTACTAGCTGCAGCGTGCAGCCCGCTGCATTATAAAAATTATTAGTGAATCCCGCGGAATCATCTAATTTTTCAGAATAAAACGTTGTCTATGTGCTATTCCAGGTCATCGTCTCCCAATGTACCAAATTACATTCAAATCCGTTCAGTAGTTTTTGTGTGATTGAGTAACCAACATCCATCCATCCAAACATCCCAACTTTCACATTTATAATATTCTAATACTAGATGAAAACCCTAGGGTAAAATGTAAGATAATGCACTTCTTAATATAAACTATCTCAAATAGTAGAAATTAAAAAGTAGCAATGCTCTAGTGACGTCATCTTTTAAATATTACGTTGATTTCAGTTGATTTACATGCTCTTTGAAAGGGACGACAACACAGTGTTGCTATTTTTTAATTTCTACTCTTCAGATAAAATAAGTTAACTTAAGATAAAATAAGTTTCACGATAATCTACGCTCCGTTTAACGTTACTTTAATAAATGCTCATATGATACAAAATTATACTCGTCACGATTTTCTATAATATTAATATAACGTATAAGTTCTCGGTCTGTTTGTTACTGGCAACATGTATCGTGCTCCATACTTTGCAATTAAAAAATATATGCTCACGGGCTCTCTTAAGTTAGCGGGTAGAATATATTCTATACTTCCGTCGTCGGCACTTGGTGAAATTCCATTATTGTAACACAATTATTGTAACACTTGTACTTTAATTTCACATTAAAACTTTTATTTTTGTATATCACTTGACCGGTTTCACTTTTTAAGCATCTTCAGGATGTATATACTTAAATTGATTATTTATTATTGACCGGTCCGGTCGAGTGATTACAAAAATAAAAGTTTTAATGTGAAATTAAAGTACAAGTGTTACAATAATTGTGTTACAATAGCGGGTAGAAACTGATTTTTTAATACTTTTTTTTTGCTATTTCAATTGTTCGTTAACTGTTCTTAACTGTGCGATTAAATTTTTTTTTGTTCGTATTCAATTTTTTTTTTTTTAATTTTAAAAACTGAATCTTAATTTGCGGGGGAGAATTCATTTTTTGTTATTATTTTTTTGCTATTTCAATTGTTCGTTAACTGCATTTAACTGTGCGATCAAAACATTTTTTGTACGTATGTAGTTTTTTTTAATTTTCAAAAATTTTCTCAAGCTAGCACCAACTATAGATTTTTTTACTTTTTTTATTTTATTTTAATACTAAACTAAACAAAACTAAAAACTGTTTCTTAACTGTGCGTAAAAAAAATTGTAATCCCATGATGACCATACAGGCCATTCCTTCTCGCTAAGTTAATCATTTTAAGCTCAAAAAAGTATAATCTATTAACATAGATTTTTTCAGTTCAAACCTTTATTTTGTTAAAAATGGTAGAATATTGATTTTTTGAAAAGCTGTATATTATGGAAATGATTTTAACTCAGTTTTTGACATATAAAATATTGCTTTAGCTAAATAATCAATAGGTTGAAAAGTTTCGAAGCTATGTCGAAAAACATTTTTTCAAAAATTTTCGTCATTGATGAATTTCAAACAAATTGACCGATTTTGATACAATTATTGGTATTTAACGAAGTTTTTAAAAAGAAAAGCTGATAAGAGTTTTATGAGAATCGGGTATTAGCGTAAAAGTTATTTCAAAAATATTTAGTTAATTTGCTCCAAACAACGGAATTTTAATGTTTGAAAAGCTGGAACTTTTGAAAATTAAATTCGATTTTGATACTTGAAACGGCATTTGATGAAGTTTTCTTAGTTCTAAAATACCGTAGAATACCAAAAAATTATTGGTTGAAATATTTCGAAGTTATGTCGAAAAACACTTTTTTGAAATTTTCCGTCAACAACAACAAACGAATAAACCGATTTTGATGCAATTTATGCATTAGACGAAATTTTTTGAGGAATAGAGCTGATTAGTTTTTATACTCAATCCGTGCATTAATCTGAAAGGATCATGGCGAAACAGTATTTTTTAATATAATATAAAATACTGTTTCGCCATGATCCTGAAAGTGGCAGTCAGCTGCCAGAAAAAAATAGGGATATCTCTGCGTTGAAGCATTTTTATCACATGTACTAAATAGAAAATTATTTGTCGTCAAATTACCTCCATATGGTAATAAATTGAATATATTTTTTATTTCTGTATTTTTTTTAAACCACAAAAAAAATTAGGAAGCCGCCTATCAATAGAAATTTATCAAATTTAGTAACTGCATATATAACATTTTTTAGTTTCAAAAACATGGTTTCCATTATTTTTTTATTTTACCGCAGAAAATTCTAGAGCTCATAACTACTCTAAAATTCATTTTTTGGAAAATTAAAAAAAATATCATCGCTTTGTTTACAAAAGATCTAAAGATATTTTTTAGGTTTTGAAATTTTTTTTTAATTTATTAAATGAAGATAAAAAATTTAAAAAATACTATATATTTATTTCTGAAAAATCTAAAGATGGTATTTTTTGGATTTTGAAAATTTTCATTAATCTAATAAATATCTTCATTTTTTGGTTTCGAAGTGGTTTTGATTACATGGCGGCGCGTGCGGTAATGAGATGAGGTGGCAAAGTTGATATTCGGAAAGAGAACATCAAAATCTGTGAGTTTACCTAGTTTCAAAACTCCTGGAAAACTTTCGAGGTAAAACTACCAAATGATCGAATTAAATACCGTGAACTGGATCAAAATCGGCTTAAATCAAGCGAAATACCAAATCAAAATCCGTTTAAATCAATAACGAACATTTTTGCAATTTTTATTTATTTAATTTAAATATTTTTCAGATCAGCTAAAAATATTTTAGAGCTCAAAAGTTGCGTTGAATGTCATTCGAAAAATCACTGTTTCCAAAATATACAGCTTTTAAAAAAAGAAATAACTGTCATTTATAACAAAATTTACAAAAAAATACTTAGATATAGTTTTTGTTCCTTTCGAGCTTAAAATACTTAAATTTAGCGGGAAGTTTCAGGGATGGCCTGCAGGGTCAACCAGTTTACAGTTTGTTTTTGTTGTTGTGTTGTGGGGCGTGGATGTTTTTCCACTTAAGATGGAAGTACCGGTTGTAGTCACTGTGTCATTTGTGGCCATTTAATTATAATTTTTTTAACCTAATATATCTAAATTTTTATATATTTTTTATGTATAATTCTAAATAAAATATCGTTATAAATTTGTTTCATTTAAATAGGAAAGTTTCATTAAAAAGAAATACATATAACGCTCAAGTTTTTGTATATTGATTCAAATTTCAAGTGGTCAAAAGGGTACTAAGACGGCCGAAACCGGCGCTTCCACTTTATGTGGACCACAGACCACATGATTACTAATAGAAACGCCAGAGGGAAAGAAATATGTCGCCGCGCACATAACCAAACGCTCCAATCACTGTCAAAAAAGTCATATATTTGTAGATATATTATATCGTGAAAAAATGGAAATAAACCATATTGTACTGTTTTATCGTACCGAATGAGATGACAAGGTTAAAAATTATCCTTGAAGTGATTTTATTTCATCGGTAAGTACTATGTATGTTTGTGTATGAACTAGTACTACTACACTGAGTTGTCTAAGAAATTGTCTTAAAAGGCGTATCCATTTAATACATGACGTGGACTTGCTATTTTAAAATCGCTATACTAATGAAACATTTTGTAATATTAATATAAATAAAGCCATAACAAGCGTAGTTACATAAATAACAGCCGAAAAAATTAATTACTTTTACAGGCACTGTATGCTCTATCGTGCTTATTTATTAAAACTGTTTCCGGCCCTCGATTCAGGCTGAATTAATTCATCATGTTTACGTATATTAAACTATTTTACCCGTTATTACTATATTATATGGGGCATTCCACTTTTCTACTGACAATCTAAGTGACAAATTTTTAGATAAAAAAATAGAAGTGTATTTCTTTAATAAAATGTATTTTTGAATTATTGTCCAGATATATAGGCGTTCGGATCACTCTAACTAGCTCGCAAAGGAACCGGGCGTAATGATACTTACAATATATAAAACATTTTATGTACGAAAGTAATTAAGAAAATTTGTATCCAACTACAAAATAATAATCTTAATAACTAAAAAGAAAAAAAAATCAAACATCTGGGATTCATTGATTTTGTTGATTTTATACAAATGTGTTCCGATTAGTTATCGGTTTGTTACAATTATGTTTTTCAGTTATTACCATTGATCTAAAAAACGCAAGATACACAATCAGTGTGTCAAAAACGTCCTCCAAAAATTAGTGCACAATTTTAAATTGTGCGCTCACTTCAAATAGAATCACGTCGGTCGCAAAACTGTCAATTTTATTTCTTTTCGTACATTGCTTTTTAAAAACAACTATAAGTCGTGCACTTAAAGTTGGATATGCAAAGACATATGTTTTTGCCATATCTATAACTACTTAAATGAAATTAGGGACACTTTTGAGTGTTAGTTTTGTTCGGGACTGTGCATCTAGGGTTTTTTTATATCAATGGTTATTACGATAAATATTTTTTATTTTTATTATATTGCAACCGGTTTTTATTTTTGTTTATTTTTATACAATAGCAAGCAAATACATAGTTCTTCTATTGGAAAGAGATGACAATCGCCTATCGACACCAAAGATGATAATAATGCGTTATCATCCGTGAGGCGAGGATCTGGATCTCACAAGCATATAGATGCTTTTAAAGCATATAGATGATTAATATAGATTAATCTATATTAATTAATTAATAATATAAATGTGAAAGTTTGGATGTTTCGATGGATGTTTGTTACTCAATCACGCAAAAAATACTGAACGGATTTTAATGAAACTTTGGCGCACACGTAGACGATGACCTGGAACAACACATAGGTTACTTTTTATCCGGGAAAATAAGATCTCCCCGTATTAGAGTGGGCTTCCCTTTTGAAGAAAATACTATAAGCCATTTTGCCAGGCAGTTCGTAAAAAGCGAATGGTTGGTTGAATTCTTTAGTATCTGGCCCGGATCTGGTACCACCACTTTACCCATTCCTGGCGTTATAGCGTCGGTGCTTGTTACTGGCGTGTTCCGGTTTGGAGGGTAAGGTAGCCGGTAAACCTATGTATGCAGCATTATCACCTCGCTACACGCATAGCAACGCACCATTAACATCTTTGTTGTTTATAGGCGATGGTTATCAATTTCCACTAGGAGAGCTGTCTGCTTCCAATGATATATCTACATCTGCTAGCAACTAAAATGTTTTATATGATGCATAATTACGCCCGGTTTTCTTGTGGGTAGGTAGAGTAAACCGAACGCCTATTTATAGATTTTTCGACTCTTTCATCCATCGGTTTGTTGGTTGGCGAGAAGAGTGGTGGTGGTCCCCGTCGCCGCATATTACCGACCTGAATTATTATCGACTATCGTAGCGATAACTTTACGTGCCGGGCTTTACGTGCTTATCCGAAGTACGGGAGTGGTATCAAACTATCAAATACCCCACCAGACTCCAAGCTGCTACTGAGATTCTGAATTTTCAAAAATTTTTCGCCGTGTTGGTCCCGGTCTCCTTTGTAGAATAGGCCAACTGCCGTTCTGCCAGGCAGGTCGTAAAAGGCGACCGATTGGCTATCGAGTCACTGCCATCGTGGCTACTAGGTGGTAGAGTTCCGCATTGTCTCGCCCGGGTCTGGTACCACCGCCTTACCTATTCCTGCCGCAATAGCGTCAGTGCTTGTCGCTGTCGTGTTCCGGTTTGGAGGGTAAGGTAGCCGGTAAACTTATGCATGTGGCATTAGACCTCGCCACAAGATAGCAACGCATCATTAACATCTTTGGTGTCTATAGGCGATGGTTGACTCTTTCCATCAGGAGACCCATCTGCTTGTTTGCTATCTTATGATATAAAAAAAAAATAAAAAAAAAGCAGTAGTATCTCAGAAATCGAACCTGGAACTTCAAGATTTGAGAAAATTAGACTAAATAGGTTAAAAAGGGAGTTTTATACTAATTTAAAAAAACCAGAAGAAATCGTGTTAAGCGATTTGTGAATTGTTGAAATTAAGTCGCCATGAATGGGACACAAGTCAGGGCGAAAGCCTTTTGACAATATTAAATTGCTGTATTAGATACCTTATATCTAGTTATTGAACAAAGTAAGAAATAGAATCAAAGTACAATCTTCACTTACCCAATTCAACTGTTGAAAACACAATAACGTTTCTCTGCTATATGTTGATCACATAAATAAATTAGTATTTACACTAAAAAAACGTATTTCTCTAAATATTTCACTAAGAACCGGTAAAATAGCAATAAATTTAAGCTAAAAACATTAAAGATCACCAACTTTCATACATATTATGATAGAAATAGTAATGTTTTGAAGATTTACAGCAGGTAAGTGACCGCCTCGAGGAGAAACGAACTCGTCTGAATTAAGGGAGGTTGTTTGTGGCTTGTGACGCATGCGCGTGGAGCCCTCTGCGGAAATTTTTTATATTCCAATATTCGTATGTTGGATATTAATGAGTACCTTTCTGTCAAACATGTTAGTGTTATCGCCTCTATGGTCTAGTGGTCCGGAGTCTGCTTTGACCACATGAGGTCCTGGATTCGATTCCCGGGTTGGGCAATTCAAAATGTGTTTTTATAGTTTTCTGATAAAACAACGTTGTGTGGGATTAGATAAATGCGCAGTTGGCGATAGGCTTGCCACCTATCACATTGTGGGACTAAATACCTTTGGCTAATCGTGGGTGCACTTGTACCTCTGCCTACCTCTTCGGGGATACGGGCGTAAAGATACTTTTTTATATTAGTGTTTTTAATCCTCGACGTAAAAAAGAGTGTTAAAATTTGATTACTATGTTTGTTTTTATTTGTCTGTGGCACTGCAGCTCTTAATAGTAGGGGAGCCCAAGAGGGGATTTTTGCATTTACTCGAGCACGTAAATTTAACATAGGGGGTGGGAGGTCACCACGCATATTGTTCAGGCTCTCCATCAAATATAAGACCTTTATATAGAGGCGGGTAACTAGAGCAAATAAAAAACAAAATTCCAATAACCTCGGCTTGTGGAAATTGTCAGATTATATTTTTTTCATTAATTATCTAAGTAATTCCTTTATCCTATACAATAAAAGAAAATTCAGACGCGTTCGAGAATGTCTAAATAAGGTTTTCTTTGCAACTTTGTGACCCTCCCACTCCCTTACGTTACACTTAAATTGTCAGATTATCGAAATTTTAGCTGGCAATTAACCCACCATATCTTAATCTGGCGCGATTTAGTGTTTTCATGTCACTGATATTTTATTAATTTTATATGTAGATTTTTCCCCCACCATTGAAATGAAAAACATATATAGCCTTTAATTTTTCCTATAATTTAATCTACAAAATTTAATAGGTCTCTACGACGCTCGAGTAACTACCCATTTAGCATCTTGGGCTCCCCTATTATAAATGGGTGAACCGATTTATATGCGCTTTATTTCAAAATTTTACTTTTTATTAGATTTTTCTTTGTTCTCTGGTTCTTAGACATATTCATAATCAGTTCAACTATTTTAATATCATCCACTTTTTTACTTAATAAAAGGAATTAAGCATCTGACACATGTTTAATCGATACAAAATTTGGTAGTATGTTGCTTTTTTATGTTAGTTGGATAGGCAAACTGGCAGACGTGCCATCTGATGGTAAGTGGTCAACTTCGCCAATGAACATAAACTAGTTTACCTGGAACTAGCCCAGGCAACTCACAAATGTGTCCTATCCTAAGATATAAGATGTTAAGTCTCGGTGCCAGTAATTACACTGCCTGTCTTGCCCTTCTCTCTGAAACACAGCGAAGCTGTTTTACGGGAGAAACAAGCAAGATGGTGGTACCCATGCTGCCGTGAGCGCGGCACAGCGCATCCCTCCCACCGGTAAAACTTATTGATATCTATTGCAATAATATGGTAAATGACTTCCGGCTACAGGATTGCTATTCGAAAAGCTCATCCCATGTTTTGCACTAAAAATTATGTACACTAATCAGACATGACACTTTCATGCTTTTTAATTAGTAATAGTTCATACTTTTTATTCAAAGTCAAAGGCAACATTTTTTTATTCAAATTATCCTTTACACGAACTTTTGACGAGTCAACAATTAATAGTTAATGTTTTTTAATTAATAGCATTTAGCGATAAACGCGTAAAGTTGTGTCTTCTTTGGGTTAAATTTGACCAAGTTTTGATCACCCTACTCACAGACATCTGTAATTCGATTGTTGACCTCAGACACAAGCTTGTTTCGGCACTCTCCGATTTGTTCTTGAGAAATATCGCCCGGAGCAGGTAACATCACCAGTACTGTCAACTGCATAGCAATATATATTACTTATTTACACCATGTCATTGAGATGCAGAAGAAACAGTGTGGGTGATGGCACACAGCCTTGAGGAACACCAGCATTGACAAGTTTAAGGTTAGAGCACGCAACGTCGACTACGACCTTGATATTCCGATCAGCTAAAAAACTGGTAGTACACTCGCATAAAACGAATATTTATCCCGAAATTAGATAAAGAAATTAACGTACAGACAGAGGTAGTATAGACTCCTGTACAAATTAGCATAGATTAAATAAAATATTATATTAAACTTACGGCCGGTTTCCGAAACGCAAGCAATTAATCTGTATTTAACATAATATTTACAAGCAAATGATCTGTTAAACATAGATTAATTGCTTGTTAAAATTAATTAGCGTGTCGGAAACCGACCGTAAGTCTCTGATATTAGTATTGTTGTCTCACACATAAAACATTCCATTAATTTGCAAATTATTTGTAAGTTTTATTATGATTCAAATATCGCTGGACAAATTACAAATCTACAGCTAACCCCGAAGTAAGCAAATTATTTCGTTGTGATGTGGATTCTAGTCAACGGTGCTATTTAATACAAACCATTGATATGGGTATTTTATATCAATGATACAAACACATCTTAATATATATAAATTATGAGTCACAATGTTTGTCTGCAATGGATTTCTAAACTACTAACCCGATTTCAATGAAATTTTCTAAATATCTACAGTTTTATCCAACTTAAAAGATAGGATTTTTATTTCAATTAACCCCCTCCAAAAGTACTAAAGTAAAGTAAAAAAAAGGTAATGTAAAGTACTAAAGTACCCCATCAAAATATTCAATACAAGTAATTTGAATGACACAACATAAAGGATGTATTTTTTAATCGAAAAAATGTTTCTATAGGTCCTAAAATTTTGTATGAAGTGCTTATTTTACAGCGTGAATAATGCATGGCCTAAATTTTAAAACATTATTTTTTAATATATCAAGTAATGTCAATAAATAAACAACACAAATAAAATTTACTATAACTATAACATAAAAAAAACACATAAGTTTAACGGCTACCCTACAAACCGGAACACGAAAGTGTCTAGCATTTACGCCATTGCGGCAGGAATAGGCAAGGCGGTGACACCAGACCCGGGCGAGACAATGCAGAGCTCTACCACCGCGTAGCCACGATGGCAGTGACTCGCATATCCAATTCATCGCCTTTTTCTGCCTGCCAGATAGAACGGCAGTTGACCTATTCTTCAAAGGAGCCCGGGACCAGCACGGGGAGAAATTAAATATATATTAAATATTATCATTAAATTGGCTAAATGCATATAAATTTACCAAAGTCAATGACTCTATTGCGACAGAAATTAGCGATGCAGTGGTACCTGAAACGGACAAGACGTTGCAACTCTACCACCCAGTAGTCACGACGGTAGTTACCCAGATAGCCAATCTTTGGCCTATTATTTACATATTTATTCATCAAAGGGGGCCCAGATCAGCACAGGGGATTGCAGCATTATATTCAACAACAAACACTACTATTACTATTAAAAAATATATTTAATAAACACTCAAACCCAGGAATGTATAAACATTGTGCTCATTCTCCCTGTCACTCATCGAACCCCATCGTTTTGCATAATTAGGGTTACTAACCACTCAACCAATTGGAGGTAATTTGTCCAGTGGTATTTGTTTATTATTAAAACTTCTTCATCATAATATTACGTCAAGTCTCAGACAAATTTGCGCGTTCACCGTTAATAGTACACTATTTGTCGTATCACTTCTATTTAGGCACACTCTCCCGACAGCCTCAACTAGTGTCGGAATTCGGAGAACCGGCGTACTCGTATTAAGAAACAAAGTCACTACCATCCGAAAATTACTATGCGAAGTTACAAGTTAGTTCAGACATTATATACTGCTATATAAAAAATATTTTAAAGTAATATATGCGACGTTACAAGTTAATTAAGTCACACAGCATGTAATAGTTAATTGGTTAAGTTACCACAACTATAAGTTTAAATAAAGTTATTTAAACTTATAGTTGTGGTAATAAATTTGTATGAACTTTTAAAAATAAATTTGTAATATCAAAATGACAGCTTTTTACTTATATATGATGAAAATATATAATTCTCGAGGAATTTATGAAAACAATATATATATATATATATATATATATATATATATATATATATATATATATATATATATATATATATATATATATATACCAAATTATAAATGCGAAAGTCTCTCTGTCTGTCTCTTCTTCATGCCTAAAACAATAAACCGAATTAGATGACGTTTGGTACAAAGATAATTTGAGATCCAAAAAAGGAAAATGAATATAGAAGATTTTCGAAAAAAAAACTTATGGTAAAAACCATAAGATTTTCTTCGGAAATCTTATGGCAACGGGAACTTATGGGGTAAAACCCCGGGACTTTACAAAATTTTTCCACGTGGACTAAGTCGCGAGCACTGCTAGTGTGGTATATGTAAAAAGCCCTGAAATCGTAGCCCTAAAGATGCCGTAAAAGACGAAACCGGTTGGCGATATAAATAAATAAAAAATGTTTTGTAAACCAGTACATATGTCAGATAAAAGTCTCTAAAGTTAGATTACTAAAAGTTTCAAACCCTTAGAATAACTTCTGTAAGCACTGGCATGGAATAATTTATTTGTAAATGTATCATGCTTTGAAGGTGTAAACAATGGTAGATAAGCGGAAGCGGAAGCGGAAGCGAAATAATTACACGGATACAGAAAAGCTAAATTGTTAGGAAATATGTCAAATAATTACAGACATGCATACTTGATTTGGTTTTGTATTGTTTTGGACTTACCCCTTATTTTTCAATCAATTTCCCAAGACGGAGGAGGTTCTCAATCTATTATCTGTAATCTCAAAAAAAGTTGAATTTTTCTAAGTTTGTTACTTCAAAACTCGGCCATTTACAAACCGATTTGGTTTTTTTAGTCCTATATAAATTTGGTAAAGGTACAAATAAAACGACTGTCCCTTGTTCTGGCGATGATAGGGTTCATCGCTACGTACTGTTTCAAAATACGGGAGAACTGACATGCTACTAGATCCAGAGCTGCTCTTGAGTTAGGATATCCCCAAAAATTCTCGCTCAATTGAACGCTCAATCGATTTGAACGCGGGACCTCATAATTCTGAATAAGTAAGCGACTTGACAACGATGTAGGTATTAGTTTGTAAATTTTAAATAACATAAATAAATAAAAAAAAATACATTGTTTATATTTTGTGTTACATTTTAATTATTCTAGCAAAGCTTTGCTAGAATAATTAAAATGTAACACAAAATATAAAAGCGGTTTGCTTGAATATCCGCTAGCTGCTATCATGTAGACTCGACCTAATACTCACGTTTAATTTAATTATTGTAGAATGAAGGCGGTATATACGCACCTATATGCTGCTACTTTGAAATTTCTATGTAAATGTAAATTAGTGGCGTCAAAACATATAGCCTTAAGTTTGGGTTTTGCGTAAGTAGATCTAAAACAAATGTCAATTTAATCATCTGAAATACGTTTATAAGCTTACTTTAGAGCTCTTAAGGTTACTTTAGAGGTTTATTTTCCATCAAGAAAGCCATTCCGCCACACCGATAGCAGTGCACCATTAACATCTTTGGTGTCTGTAGGCGACGGTTTCTTTTCCATCGAGAGAGCCATCTGCTTATTCGATATCTTATGATATTAAAAAATATTATCAGTAAGCATCAGGTAAGCCTCCAGTGTGTCTAATAATATAATATACAAATCTTTAAACACCGTTGGTGATATTAATTCACTGATCTTTCGCCGTGTTGGTCCCGGCCTCCTTTGAAGAATAGGCCAACTGCCGTTCTACCAGGCAGGTCGTAAAAGGCGACCGATTGGCTATCGAGTCACTAACATCGTGGCTACTAGGTGGTAGAGTTCTGCATTGTCTCGCCCGGGTCTGGTACCACCGCCTTACCTATTCCTGCCGCAATAACGTCAATGCTTGTCGCTGTCGTGTTCCGGTTTGGAGGGTAAGGTAGCCGGTAAACTTATGCATGTGGCATTAGACCTCGCCACAAGATAGCAACGCACCATTAACATCTTTGTTGTCTATAGGCGATGGTTGACTCTTTCCATCAGGAGACCCATCTGCTTGTTTGCTATCTTATGATATAAAAAAAAAAAAAAGATCTCAAGTGTGAACCGATACCATTGACTGAGACGGCGTAGTACTAGATTGTGGGTGAATGAATTATAAAGGAGTGGTAATTTGACCGCCCCATTGGTGTGATTAAGCGATAACAAGCAATCAATCTGACTGCCCCGTTGGTCGAGTGGTTAGCGACCCTGACTACGCAATCGACGGGGCCCGGGTTCGATCCCCGACGGGGACAAGCATTTGCGTGATGAACATAAATGTTTGTATTTCTGGGTTTGGGTGTTTATTAAATATATTCTAGTATTTATATATGTATTTCTATGCAATAGTATCGTTGACTAACACCCATAACACAAGCAAATAATTTGCTTACTTTGGGGTTAGATCAGTAAGTGTAATTTGTCCCGTGTAAGGTAGCCGGTAAACTTATGCATATGGCATTAAGATCCCGCCATAAGGATAGTAACGCAATATTAACATCTTTGTTGTCTAGGCAATGTTTGTCTCTTTCCATCAGGACAGCCATCTGCTTGTTTGTTATATTGATACCTTACGAGCTAACACGGAAAATCTTCCTAAAGTGTTCCAAATAAAAAACAATTTTCAAAATCGGTATTTAAATGACTGAGTTTTGGGGTAAAATAAAAAAACGCTCGAGCGTGCGTAAAAATAGTGAAAAAGTAAAAAATATTCTATGTCTATAAACTTTTGGGTTCTTTGGGTTATTTTTTTTGTATACAGTCAAAAAACAATTATTATCAAGATATACCAATTAAGTAAATACTGTTTCTCTCACGCTGTATATATGATAAATATTTTGACTTGGGAAATAAACCGAAGGAACCACGTTTCTCTACCGACTCCACTAACAGTAGGACAATAAGTTGACCGCAATGTTTTTTTTCAATAGTTCGCATTATTTACGGAACACATTTTATAAAAGACACTAATACGGTCTCTCATTAGGTTTCGGGTTTTCAATTTACCGGAATCTTGACGTTAATCTTTATTCAGACCGAAATCTACGCTTGGATTATTGGAAAAAAATCTTCTTATTTACTTATTTATATAAATAGGAAAGTCTGTTTAAGAGGCTGACAAGACCTAATTTATTGAAATTGATGTTTTTAAGCAGTTTCTTTTTAAAAACTACTTGTTGTAGCACATCATAAAAAAATATATGTTAATCTTCATCATATGCCAAAGACCGTGGCTGGACCCGATACATAATTGAACAAAATTGGGTCGATAGAAAATAATTGTGAAGATTTGTCTTAAAATCATCGTAAACGGTTCGTTATCTTTATTTTTTTGACGTATGGGTCCTACGATTAAAAACATGAAGTCATCATATTCATACTTAAACCGCTACCGAATCATATTTGGCAAATAATCTACCTTTTTTTTTAAAATTCAATATTTACTTATTAGTAAGACCTAGCCGCCCAGTTACATTGATAGTGGGCTCTCGGTTACTCCGATAGAAATAGACAAAGTGCGCGATTTTGGTGTTGACAGCGTCTTAAGGCTCCATTCCTTGACTAAAAAACAGTGTTGCGGTTTTGAAAATTTCTCTAAGAATACACGGAATAACTTCATTAAACATACCGTTTAAAAAATCAATAATATAATTTTTCAAAATTAATCAAAATATAATTTTTAACAATTTTGCCAAGGTATTTCAGAAATGTTAAGAAACATCTGCTCTGTAGAAAAAAATTGTGAAAATGTGAAAAAAATTCAAAATCGGCCTTTTACGTTTGCAAAATTACAATATTTCCAATTATTGGAACGCGAGTTCCCGATGTGAATGACCATACGCCTTCACTGTTGGACCTTCTGCTGACCTCTCATCCGGACCATTATCAGGTATCTGTGGACGTCCCACTTGGTTCGTCAGACCACTGCCTGATCCGGAGTAAAATGCCGGTTTCGCGCCTATCACGGCCTCCTTTAGCAGGCTGTCGTCGCGTTTGGCACTATAGGTCAGCAGATTGGGACGGGATGCGGTCTTTTTTTGCGTCCTACCCATGGGGGTGGTTGTGCTTCCCGCTGGATGATCCGAGTGTAGTCGCCCACTCTATTGCCGATGTGGTGCTGCAGGGCATGGAACTTTTCATTCAATTTTCTGCGGTACCAATTGTTGGTAAGTCTCAGCCTTGGTTTGGTCGCTCTTGTAAAACGGCTTCACGCCGAAACAAGGAGTGCTACCGAGCTTGGGCTGCTGCGTCTGCATTTTGTGATGAAAAAACCAGTATATTACGTAAGGAGTACAATTCCGCCTCGAGGTACTTCAAAAGAGCTATCGCCAAGGCAAAATCTGAACACATAGGCAGAATTGGCGAGAAATTAATTCGCCTTCCTTCAGGGACCCGTGCGTTCTGGTCTCTCTCTTCCATCTTTGCACGGAGACGATGACTCTTTGGCCCATACCGCAAAGGAGAAGGCCGATCTCCTGGGCTCCTTCTTTGCGGCCAACTCGACTCTGGATGACCAAGGGAATGCACCCCCTACCATCCCGCAGTGTGATAGTTCCATGCCAGAACTACAATTTCGGCAGTCATCTGTGCGTAAAGCACTACTTTCCTTGGACATCCACAAGTCGAGTGGGCCGGATAGCATCCCTCCGATCGTGCTAAAAGAGTGTGCTCCAGAGTTGGCACCAGTATTAATACGCCTATTCCGGCTCTCCTACTCACTCGGCGTGGTACCGAATTCATGGAAGACAGCTTTGGTTCATCCCATCCCTAAAAAAGGAGATCGCTCTAATCCGTCTAACTATTGGCCCATAGCCATAACCTCCTTGTTCTCCAAAATTATGGAGACGATCATCAACTCTCAGCTCCTCAAGTATTTAAAAGAGCACCAGCTGATTAGCGACCGTCAGTACGGTTTCCGTCGCGGCCGTTCAGCTGATGACCTTCTAGTATACCTAACTCATCGGTGGGCGGAAGCAGTTGAGTCCAAGGGGGAGGCGTTGGCAGTTAGTTTGGACATAGCGAAGGCCTTTGATCGGGTATGGCACAAAGCGCTTCTCGCGAAGCTGCCTTCCTATGGGCTCCCTGAGAAATTATCCAAGTGGATCACCAGTTTTTTGGCTGACCGGAGCATCAAGGTCGTTGTCGACGGTGCGTGCTCCGACCTTAAATCTGTCAATGCTGGTGTTCCCCAAGGCTGCGTGCTATCACCGACTCTGTTTCTTCTGCATATCAATGACATAATGCGAATTCGCAACATACATTGCTATGCGGATGACAGTACTGGTGATGCTACATACTCCGGCCGAAGCGGTATTTCTCGGGAACACGTCGAAGAGTGCCGAAACAAGCTTGTGTCTGAAGTCGAGAATCGACTTACCGATGTCTCTGAACAAGGTCGTTAAAACCTGGTAACTTTTAACCCCAAGAAGACACAGGTTTGCGTGTTGACCGCAAAAAAGACACCCTTTGTCGTATCACCTCGATTTGGGGATACTCTCCTGACAGCCTCAGCTAGTGTCGGAATCCTGGGAGTCGACATATCGAATTACGTTCAGTTCCGCGGTCATTTGGAAGGCAAGGTTAAATTAGCCTCTAAAAAGCTCGGTGTGCTCAGCAGAGCGAGACAGTACTTTTTGCCGGCCCATCGCCTTCAACTTTATAAGGCACAGATTCGGCCTCACATGGAGTACTGTTCTCATCTCTGGGCCGGAGCTCCCCAATACCAGCTTCTTCGTCTTGATCGCATACAGCGTAGAGCGGTTCGAGTCGTTGACGACCAGGCTATTTCAGAACAGCTTGACTCTTTGGCATTACGCAGAGATGTAGGTTCACTCTTAGTCTTCTATCGTTTTTATCATGGGGAGTGTTCCGACGAGTTGTTTGGAATAATTCCTGCCGCCGAATTCCACCATTGGACATCGCGTCAAAATTTAAAGTTCCATCCTCTCCATCTCGATGTCTGGAAATCCACAACTGTGCGTTTCTCCCGACACTTTTTGCCTCGCACTACTCTGTTGTGGAATCAATTACCGCCAGGGGTATTTCCGAACGGATACGACATAGGGACCTTCAATAAAAGAGCTTACTCATTCTTAAAAGGCCGGCAAAGCAACTGCAAGACCTCTGGTATTGCAGATGTCCATGGGCGGCGGTGATCACTAACCATCAGGTGCACCTCTTGCTCGTTTGCCCCCTCTTCTATTAGTAAAGTACACATATATTTTTTTATATTAAAAATAGCAAACAAGTAGATGGGTCTCCTGATGGAAAGAGTCAACCATCGCTTATAGACACCAAAGATGATAATGGTGCGTTGCACTTGCGCTCACACGTGGTGTCGTATGCTGCGAACTACACTGGTGCAAGTGACTTACTTCAGTGTAGGTAGCCGCGAGACCTAAAATGATGTCAGTTACATCAATTTGTAAGTTTTTATCTTTAAAATTATTACATACTAGTTGTTGCCAGCGACTTCGTCCGCGCGGACTTCGTTTACTCCGCACTGCTTCTCCCCCGTAGGTGATAGCGTGATAATATGTAGCCTATATGTTGACCCGACCTGTTAGTAATATTCATGCAAAATTTGAAGTAAATCCATGCAGTACTTTTTGAGTTTACCCCAGACAGACAAACAGACAAACAGACAGACAGACGGACAGACGGACGGACGGACGGACGGACAGACAGACAAGCAATAAAAATATAAACAAATAATTAATAATATTTTATTAACTCACAATGGCATTGATTTTCTTTGTAAGAATAATAGCACCAATAAAGCATAGTTATGTTGTTACTATTTGAGTTTTTATTGTTTGTTTTCATTTACTCCTTTACCCATTCAAATATGTACTTTTAGTTAATAACAAAATAAAAATATAGAAAACTGTTGCACGTAGTTTTCTAGTACAAGTGTCGAAAAGTCCACAAAATAAATTATTTTTGTTAATAGTATATACTTATATTAGCTTAGTGAATTAAATAATGCATGTAAACAAGGTAATTTTCTTCAATTTTCCTAAATGATGTGCACAAACAAGTACACTACATACTGGTATAAGTCGTTACTTGTACCAGTTTACTGGTTCTATCATGGTAAACAAAATAAGATACATCAATGCGATTCAGGCTATTTTTTAAAGTATTAGAAAAAATGCAGCCTATTTCATATGATATTCAAATAAAAACGTACAAATTTTCAAATACTTTTATTGATTTATCTCAAAATTACAAGCTATAAAACCATTGATATAAAAAACCCTATATCAATGTATAGAACGTTTGATTCGCTCTCCTGTAAAGTTGTGTTATTGCACTTGCACTAGTATACATAGGACCCGTCGATATATGTATAGTCCTTTACTGTATATAATATAACATATTTACCGTCTTAGTTTTTAATGGCCCTATATATTTCTAGCTTTTTTCCGCGGCTTCGCTTGCGTAAAATAAGAAACAAAAAGTACCCTATGGAGAGTAAACTACAACCCTTCAACTATCTCTAGTTAAAAATCACGTCAATTCGTCGCTCCATTTTGCCGTTAAAGTCGGACAACCAAACATACACATGCACTTTTACATTTATAATATTAGTATGGATACCTTACGTATTAAGTTTATAATATAAGGCCATTATACCTTAGGTACTAGATAGGTTAGGTACCTTATAAAAAACAATTTATACGCAAACTTGTTTATTATTTTGTTCATCATTTTTCATACTTTATATTAGAATTTTATTTACAAAACGACAAATATTTTTTTCAAATCCATTCATAAATAATTAGTATTTTTGAAATTTGAATTGAAAGCGAGAGCACATCAATTTGAAATACATTCCAATTGGGTGAGTCGCGAACGTAATCGCCTCTGCTCGTTTAAACTCTGATAGTTTTGTAATGAGAATATTTTTCTTTTAGTGGATAAATTACAAAACTGCAGCTTTCAAAAATTGATTAGCCCTAATGAGCTCAATTGTACTATAGACTATTTTTATTTAAACACTGTAAATTTTAGTGTAAAGTGTTTAATAACACAGACCAGAAATAAATGTTGAATAAATATACTACAAACTAATACTCTGATAATAATAATAGACATTTTTTTTACGTCATAAGATAGCAAACAAGCAGATGGGGCTCCTGATAGAAAGAGACAACCATCGCCTATAGACACCAAAGGTGTTAATGGTGCGTTGCTATCTTGTGAGGAAGTCTAATGCCACATGCATGAGTTTACCGGCTACCTTACCCTCCAAACCGTAACACGACAGCGAAAAGTACTGACGCTATTGCGGCAGGAATAGGTAAGGCGGTGATACCAGACCCGAGCGAGACAATGCAGAACTCTACCACCTAGTAGCCACGATGGTAGTGACTTGCATAGCTAATCGGTGCCTTTTACGACCTGCCTGGCAGAACGGCAGTTGGCCTATTCTTCAAAGGAGCCCAGGACCAACACGGGGAAAAACGTTGTAGACCTTTTAAAATATAATTCTTAAACTGTTCAAATTGAAAACGAGTTGCAATGCATATAATCACTTATGCCTCGTTCATTCAACTGAGCATTGTAATACGAAAAAAGTCCTACTATTTCCCAATGTGTATGCCCTGTTTGTTCGCCTTCGTATTTCACGTCGCGGTGGAAGATTTTATCCACACCACCTTGAAACTTTATTATCTCCCATTGTTCATTTTACATGCTTATTATTGACCAGAACAGTAAAACTCTGGAACAATCTCCTTCACACTGTGTTTCCATGGAGCTTTGATATGCATATGTTTAAGAGGAGGATTAACAGTTTCTTTAAAGATCGAGCACACTGTGGCGGGATTTAGCAAGCCATGCCGCATCGCAAAAATTCGCCTAGATCGCTTTTACTACAGCGGGGTTCATCGGGAAGCAACGAGGCGGGTTTTCGCTCAGTTGAGTCGGCGCCTCGTCCCCAGTGTCCTATGGCGAATGGCGAGCGGAATTGGGCGCACGTGTTCCTCCATGTTTTGAGTATTAATTTATAAAACACGAAATTATGGATGAAAAATGATTAATAATTTTATTTCATGGCCACAAAGAGCTATATAATTTGCAAGATCCACGTAATGATAGTCAACAAAGGAAAATAACATTTGGAAAGAAATACGGAAATGCGTTACGTTGCGATGCGGCCCGCTCATTCCGCTGCAGCCCGTCCTAATATACTATGGTGTTTTTTTCGTTGCGATGAGGTCTGCACAGCTCGCTACTCAGTCTCAATGTGCTCGATCATTTTAAGGTCGGAATCGTATAATCGGCTAGCTCAATTTGTTGCTGATGTCCACTGGCAGTGGTGACTGCTTTCCATCCCCATTGTTCGTATGTCGTCAATTTCTATAAAAAATATTGCCAAGAAGATAATTAAAACCCGGGACCATTTTCTCTTTTTTAGATCTTTTTTTATCTTTTTTAGATTAAAAAGTAACCCAGAGCTGAAATAGAAGATGAAAGTTAGTATAAAATATTATTTTGTTGACATGTTACTCTACTCGCGGGTTTAGCTGCACAGGTCAGCTAGTTAAAAGCATAATTGAAACCAATTTACCAATTTACATTTATTAATCAAATTATTTAAGAACAAACATACATATGTTCACGCCAGATCCCTTACGGGGTAGGCTGAGAAAAACGAGTGCCATATATCACGATCCTTGTAGGCTTGTTTCATTTTCTCCACCTTCATTACTCTCTTCATACACACAAGCCGGTTGTGAAGACTCTTGACACCATCTTCGGACAGTACTCGATCAATCTGTTCATGGTACGTCAGTTTTGGTCTTTCCCGGTACCTACATCCTTCCACATTCACGTTGTATATCTATTTTGTTAACATTTCATCTACAATTCTTTCTACATGTCCGAACCAACGGAGCATTCCCTTTCTCATTTTTACAACGACACTTTCTTTCAAGCCTAACCTTTCTCTCATTTCCACATTACGAGCCCGGTCCGCGAGTGTTTCACCATATATTTTTTAAGAAACATGGTCGAATTAAGTATTCGACGGTTTATATTTTCTTAGTAGATATTAGCTGAGGTACAACGTAGGTGGTCTAATACGAGCCTTATCTAGCAATAAATCGCTCACGTACTTATGTTAGCCTAGTTCTACATCACCAGAAACATATTTCCTTACTTTATTGAGATATATCATGCAACCGAGTTTAAAACGTTAAGGTGTAAGACGTAGTGACCCATATTCCGATTTTTACTCGTATTAAATCTGTCAAGCAAATGTGTGGTGGATAGATAGAATTGATGGAATAATTCAAACTAGCAGTCGCCTGTGGCCGAAATTTGACCTACAGGTATTAATATATAGATAAATTATTATTTAAACTGCATTATCTCACTTTATATTTAGATCATGATATATACAAGGAGCAAGAATGCCTTTGCATGTTGATATGAACAAGTATTTCCCTAGATTTAACAATATCTATTGATGTCAATTACATAATTTTTAAAATCACTGATCAATGTACTTATAATATTAATTATACATCTATCTTGACTTCAGTACTACCCCTTTACCCATTTATTCTGCAATACGATGCTTATCCTTTATATTAGTTCCATTTTCACCACCCTGATCCCTCTATACCCGAGGTAGGTACTTGCGGCTCGCGAGCCATATGCCTGAAGTCGAGGATTTATTAAACAAAGTCTCGGAATGTTGTCGACTAAATTTAGTCCAATACAACCCAAGAAAGACACAAGTTTGTGCGTTTACCGCCAAGAAAGCACCTTTTTCCGTATCTCCTCGTTTTGAGAATACTCCTTTGATTGCCCCAGCCAGCATTGGAATTCTTGGTATCGACATATCGAATAACGTCCAGTTTCGTGGTCATTTGGAAGGTAAAGCAAAGTTGGCGTCCAAAAAAATTGGTGTTCTGAACAGGGCGAAACTGTACTTCACACTAGCCAACCGTTTGCGACTATAGAAGTCGCAAGTCAGGCCTCATATGGAGTACTCTTCTCATCTTTGGGCAGGGGCTCCGCAGTACCAGCTCTTTCCTCTTGACCGCATACAACGTAAAGCATTTTGTATTATCGATGACCGGGCTCTTTCCGATCGGCTTGATCCTTTGGCGTTGCGAAAAGATGTTGGTTCTCTCTGCATTTTCTATCGCTATTACCACGGGGAGTGTTCCGAGGAGTTGTTCGGCTTAATACCACCCGCTGATTTCCACCATCGGACATCACGCCAAAATTCTAAATTCCACCCTCACCATTTGGATGTCTGCAAGTCCTCTACAGTGCGATTTTCAGGGCATTTATTGCCCCGCACGACTGCTCTGTGGAATTAATTACCAGCGGATGTGTTTCCGAACCGATACGACTTAGGGGCCTTCAAGAAAAGAGCGTACTCATTGCTTAAAGGCCAGCAATGCGCCTGCAGTACTTCCGGTGTTGCAGCTGTTCATAGGCGGCGGTGATCACTTACCATCAGGTGAGCCTCTTGCCCGTTTGCCCCCTATTCCATAAAAAAAATTAAAACGCACTTTCTGAATTGAAAGTGCGTTTTAATTTTTTTTCCGTTCAGTTCAGAATATTCAGTTCCTAATTTTAAAATTGGGCCGTACCTTTAAAAGTGACCCTGTACATATTATACGCTTATATAGCGTAGCTCATAATAATGAGCTGCAGCGCTGCTTAATTTTGATTGGTTGAACAATTTATTATTATTTCAGAGTGTAGCATAAATTAGATTAACTAGCGCTCATTCTATTGTACTGATACATACTAATGGACAAGACAGAATGAGCGCTAACTTACGCACACAATTAAACATGCTTATTAACAAGAAAAGGAGAGATGCCTGTCCATAGACTCGGGCTTATTAATAAGCGAGTAGTTGGAACTCATTTAGCTTTCTCCCGTCTGTATAATTAGGTGTTATAACGAACTATTTATATTATTGCCAGGGTGCATCCACCATCGCACTACCGTTGAAGTAAAAGTCTGTCCGACACCATTTAGATATATTTTTTAGAAGCCGGCAGTGTGTTGACAACCAGTATCCTATGTTTCAAATTTCCAGGGGTGATGCTGGCTGCGTACGACCAGGTGGCCCACTATACAAGCTGCAGAGTGCAGCCCGCATAATAAATGTTTTTGGGGAATCCCGCGGGAATATCTCACTTTTCCCTAATAAAAAGTAGCCCATGTGCTATTTAAGGTCATCTAGTAATATTTAGTATCAATTTAGTAATATTTGTGTGATTGAGTAACAAACATCCATCCATCCAAACATCCAAACTTTATAAAATTTTCTTTCAAGTTACGAGACAATTTCTTGCATTTTGTGTACTTGATTTGGTGGCTTGGTGGTAGTTACGTGAGTTTTCATGCTTGTTGTTGACAATTGTGCCGTTCTAACTGAAAAAATAAATAATATTGTACGCCTTACGTTGCGCCGTTGCAGAATTTTGATGAAAAGTCTTTAAAATTTTTAGTCTTGTAAATTATACGAGTACAAGAGCCGTCGTATATTTATTTATTAATTTTTGAGCTTTCAGCTAAAATGTAACGATAAAATATTAAAAAAAATATATATTCATCTATATTCCCTGATGAGATAGGCTGAGTAAATTAACATTTTAGTTATATATTGAATGCACCGAAACTAG
Source organism: Apodemia mormo (assembly GCA_036924255.1). NCBI lineage: Eukaryota > Metazoa > Arthropoda > Insecta > Lepidoptera > Riodinidae > Apodemia > Apodemia mormo. The sequence continues at coordinate 10,533,943 of JAUPFN010000003.1, forward strand.
TGAATGAACTTTATGATGCTGGCAGTGTTTCATTTTATATTTATTTATAACTGTGATAGTACTTATTATGTAATCTGTTGCTCTAAGTTCATTTTTCCTGATCACTTTTAATTTTTTGTGTCGAATAAAAAAGAAACTTTGAATTTTTAAAATTGTTTTTTTATTACTTAAATACCATAAATAGAACATATCGATTCTGAGCAGCTTCTGAAAATTTGGTCGGACCTTTAAAAATAACCTGTGTAATAAATGATTATTAAATATCCCAATATTCAGTAGGTAATTTATTTTTACAGTAGGTAATTATTTATATACTTATTTATACATTTATACATATTTTTTATATAAAATTGAGATTTTATCAAATTATTTTTACTTACAGCTAAATATTTTAATACATTTTAATAATCAAATCAAAAATGTTTTATTCCTTGCATTCACTTATGACGGTGTGCCAATATTTATTCAAAATATTTTAGTATATTGCCTTCAACCCACTCAACCAAATTAAAAGTGATCAGGAAAAATTAACTTATAGCGACAGGTTACATAACAGTAACTATCGTAATTATAGTTAAATCACTGACATCTTTACAGAGTTCACTAACAAGACGCGGTGCATTCAATTCATGAATTTAGTGGAATATTATTAAATGAATATTTTTACATTATCATGTAACAATTTTACAATAGTAATTAAAACGCACTTTCAATGCTTATTTAGTTCCTAACTTTAAAATTTGGCCGGATTTTTAAAAGTAACCCTGTATATTATTTGGTTTATAATTGGTTAGTTGACTAAATTTGAAAAATTGTTTAATAATTTACCTTATTATGCATATTAACCAAAAAACTATTTTCGTCAAATAACGTACATGTATAACAAAATTTTCACGTTTTAAAATTGAAACAAAAAATTTTAAATTTGGAAGGAAACGGCGAAATATCTAGATTTCATGGTCGTTCTAATAACATCACGCCGGGGTAATATCTAGATTACATACTTTGTGTTCTCTATGAAAATGATATCAAGATGACGTTTTACAATGGCGTGACGTAACGCTTCCAGATTTGTGTTCACTGTCACTGTTCCAGATTTGCGTTTTTTGTCTATTTATATCCTTAAAATATTAATTAATCCTTATCTTTTATTATAAGTATTTTAATTCTTTGTTATCTCATGTTTTTTTAAATGTAAGATAGCAAACAAGCTGATGGGTCTCCTGATGGAAAGAGTCAACTATCGCCTATAGACACCAAAGGTGTTAATGGTGCGTTGCTATCTGGTCGCAAGGTCTTATGCCACATGCATAAGTTTATCGGCTACCTTACCCTCCAAACCGGAACACGACAGTGACAAGCACTGACGCTATTGGGGTGGGAATAGGTAAAGCGATGGGTGGTACCAGACCCGGGCGAGACAATGCAGAACTCTACCACCTACTAGACACGATGTTAGTGACTCGTATAGCCAATTGGTTGACTTTTACGACCTGCCTGGTAGAAGGGCAGGTAGCCTATTCTCAAAGGAGCCCGAGACCAACACGGGGGAAAATGTCATATCATAATTATTCATAAAAACTACAATATGTGCGATTCATTCTTAGGGGACATAAGCCTATTAATGTCTGTTCCACAGTCAGAAGAGATTTTATTTTAGTCAATGGTTAAATTAGGTTATGGTTTGTTTATCCGATGATTTGTCTTATAGATATTATTAGTGCTTTAATATTAATATTGTGGTCCCGTTTCGACCAGTGGGTGATCGTTAATTAAATTAAATTAATAGTAAAAGCTTAGATACTTCTGTTGTTATTTTACATACATATATAAATATTTTTATGCAGGACTCTATACGTAGAAGGGACATAAAACCGTGCGCCATATGCACAAAATTTAATTTAATTACTAGTTTTAATAAATTTAGGCTAAGAATTTGGTTGTTTACTGTACTTTTAGTCATGTACTTGATGGTAAAGCTCCGCATTGTGTCGCCCGGGTCTGGTACCACCGCCTTACCTATTCAAGTGGAAAATGTCGCTGTCGTGTTGCGGTTTGGAGGGAGGGAGGGAGGTAGCCGGTAAACTTATGCATGTGGCATTAGACCTCTTCACAAGATAGCAACGCATCAATAACATCTTTGGTGTCTACAGGCGATGGTTGACTCTTTCCATCAGGAGACCCATCTGCTTGTTTGCTATCTTATGATATAAAAATTATTTAGGCCGTCTCACAAAAACATATATGCAAATATAATTAAAATCATAACTTTCTTTATGTTAAAAAAAGAGTGACTGAAGGTGTTATCACAAAAATTATGTTCAAATATATTTTTATATCGCTAAGCTCGTAGAAAGCTGTAACAATTATTTGAAAGTTAGCACTTTGTTCGTTGTAAGGGCATTGCCTGTCTAGCCAAACGCTACCTACCATGTTTTTACTCCAGTGTAACTTTTAGAATGTGAGAGCAGCTGTCTAGATTTTATTGAATTCTTCACTTAACATTTTGTCTAATGGTACCTACTCTTGGAAATAAGAACATAGATTAAAATATTTCCGTTTTTTTCACTTCGAAATTATTTAATTTATTTAACACATTATACCTATTTAGTACCTGGAAAACCAAGTTTGCTTGATATTTTTTCTATAATTTAAACGGCATCAACTCACTTTAATTCTACCATTCATGTAAAATTCAGCGCCTAAATCTAAATCATATTGCTTTCGGATTGAACCCGCTCCCCTTCGAAGCCCATCTGCCCTCCTGCAGCTAAACAATTGGTTCAGACAGAAATTGTATAAAGAGTAGACCCCCACAGCAATTATTTTTATGTCACAAGATTACAGAACAAGCAGATGGCTCTCCAATGGAAAGAGAAACCATTGCCTATAGACACCAAAGATGTTATTGGTGCGTTGCTATCCGTGTGGCTCGATGGCAATGCCACATGCATAAGTTTTCCGACTACCTTACCTACCAATCAGAATGCGACAATGATAAGCGTTCACGTTATTGTGGCAGGAATAGTTAAGGCGGTGGTACCACATACCCGGGCGAGGCATTGCGGAAATCTACCACCTAGTAGTCACGATAATAGTGACATGTATGGCCAATCGGTCGCCTCTTACAACCTGCCTGACAGAACGGCAGTTAGTCTATTCTTCAAAGGAGTTCGGACCAACACAGGGAAGTCACTAAGGAGTTTTATTAATTATTGCCTTTCACTACTTTAATAACTTCACCATATCGAAATAACAGTAACAGAAATATTAAACTAAAATTTCCTTCCATTACCCTTAGACACAGTTAATAATGCACTTTAATTTCACTTCACAAAAAATATATTTTTAGTATTATACTCAACCGGTTTCACTTTTTAAAGCATTTTCAGAAGGTAATATTACATCTACTAAATATAAAATTTATTGTGAAGTGAAATAAAAGTACAAGTGTTATCAATTGTGTCTAACAGCAATGAAATTTTGCCAAGTCCCGACCATGGCAAGCTTAAAAAGTGAAACCGGTTGAGTAATATACTAAAACTATATATATTGTGAAGTGAAATTAAGGCATAAGTGCATTATTAATTGTGTCTAACATTTTATATAAATTCTTTAATATAATAAAGTTGCAACAATCTTCAAATCCCTCACTCATCTAGAACTCTGCTCCTAAATCTAAATTATTTTAATTCCTTCTTGGTCTGGCTCTCTTTTTTGGAAGAATAGACCATCTGCGCTACAATAAAATTTGTTTACAAGAAATTTAGAAATCCTATCATATAACATACCCTTAATGTCATTTACCGAACAGCTCCTGAATCTAAATTATTTTAATTCCTTCTTGATCTGGCTCTCTTTTTGAAGAATAGATCGTCTGCTCTACCGTAGAATTTGCTTACAACCAGTTGGAAATCATGTCATAGAACATACCCTTAATGCCATTTATTGAACAGCTTCTAAATCTAAATTATTTTAATTCCTTCTTGGTCTGGCTCTCTTTTTTTGAAGAATAGACTATCTGCGCTACCGTACAATTTGTTTACAATCAGTTAGAAATCATGTCATAGAACATACCCTTAATGTCATTTACCGAACAGCTCCTAAATCTAAATTATTTTAATTTCTTCTTGGTCTGGCTCTCTTTTTTTGAAGAATAGACGAAAATCCTAAAATAGAACATACCCTCAGTTTCATTTACCGAACCAATAACACTGAAATCAAAGGTCGTCCTTCCACTCTGAAAGCTGAATAAGAATTTATTTACTTATTCGTATAGTCCAATTATGCGACCACACTAATTGCGTAGATGTTTTACGCGTATACTTAGCTAATTAACGATCCCATGAACCTCCCAACTAATTTGTCTTGTCAATATGCATGAATTTAATCAACATGTAATTAGTGAATAAGCAAAGATATTCTAATAATTAATTATTAGAATATCGTTGTAAATAAGTAACCAAAAAAAATAAAGAACTCAATGAAACTGCTCCTTTAAATATTAGTTTTAAATAATAATAGCACGTTTATTTTTGTTTTATTTAACAACAACGTTAATAGAAAAAAATACATGAGTGTCGTGGAACACTAGGTTACAGAATACTAGAGACTACCAGTATTCTGTCATTTGGTTGGAACATTTTTTTTATTGTTCCAATTTTTTATTTTCCAGCTTCCCCCACTCTCCCCGTCTTTCTCTTCCTCTTTCCCCCCTCCCTCATTCCCTTTTCCTCTCTTCATTTTTCCTAATCTCGTTACTCTTTTTCCCGCTTTCGATCTCTTTCCCCCTCTTTTTGCCCCCTTTCATCCTCATTCGCTCTTTTCCCCCCTCCCCGCTCCCCAATATCTCCCAGTCTTTATCTCTCTCACCTCTATTTCGCTCTCTCCGCTACCTCCTTTCCCCCACACTCACTCTTCACAACATTGCAAAACGCTTTATCAATGGCCTCAAATGAGCGAACAAAGGTTTTGGTCTCGGTTATTGCAAGAAATAAGTCATAATCGTTATCAGCTCGCTTATTTGCGATGTGGATCATCAATAGTCGCACTAATTGATAAACTAGTGAATCATCGTGAGCTTGAGAGAGAGCGTGAGAGTGTCTATTATTCTCTTGGTTCACTCTATTTACAACGCAATACGATACTGTCAAGTAATGACGTTATAGCGGCTGGTACTAACTTTGGAAAGGACTTAGCAGAACTCGATCGCTTAGTAATCGCGGTGGTAGCAAAGCGAAACCTTTCTCTCACTTATTACGAGATGTTTATTGGGAAAGCAATTAATATTATCTTCAAAAGGAATCCAGACCAACGCGGGTTAATTATTATTATAATTAAAGCTGTTTAATATTTGAAAAGTACATAATATTAACAACAAGTACCTTCTTCGACCTTAATGTTACTCGTTTTATGATCAGTTACTACCAGTTAAACGAATTTTTAATTACGAGTAGGTAAGTAGCATATTGTATTGTAAGTTAAAATTCTTTCTATAAGTTCTAATTCCCAAATCTCCAAACAACTTATGGAACAACTCGTTATTCTTAAATTAGTTTCTAATGGTTAATTATGGCTACTGCTGTGAATAACGGATCATTGGTTGTAGAAACCTGGCATTAATGTTATAACTTTAATACAAAATACGTCTTAATCACTAACTTTGTTCTTGCTTTTTACAAATAATTATCTATTATTACGAACAGTTATTACAACTTCTACAAATATCTCTACAACTAATGTTTTTTATCAGGTATATACAAAATTATTACGTCTGTAATTTTAAGCTTTTCATTTTCTCTGTAAAATTATAAAAATCACATTTAGAAAGCACTTCGTAAACATTTACTACCTTATCCATTTGTAAAATAATTAGTTAATATTCTTTATCAAATGTTTAACGATCTGAAATAATTAAATAGAATTATTTAAGATCGTTAAATCTTTCTTGTAAATTACATTAATTTTGTCGTAACTAATTAGAGGTGACATTGCGTTTAAATAAAATATACTGAAAAATAGATAAAGAGAAATAGAGAAGGAGATGGAGAGGGAGGGAGAAAATAAGAAAGATAGAAGAAAGAAATAAAGAGAGCATGAATCATGATCAAATTGGTTTATTAACAAGGCCCTGACAATAGGTATATGCTTTACTTTTAGCTTAAATTATAATATTCACATTTTTTTAAATCATTAGACAGCAAACGAGCAAATGGCTCTCCTGATGGAAAGAGAAACCATCGCCTTAAAACACCGAAGATGTTAATGGTGCTTTCCTATCGGAGTGGCGGGATGGCAATGCCACATTTATAAGTCTATCGGCTACCTTACTCTCCAAATCGGAACCCGAAAATGACAAGAAATTACGATATTGCGGTAGGTTTACGATTAATTGCGGTAGGAATTACGATTATAGCTAATCGGTCGCATTTTACGACCTGCTTAGCAGAACGGGATCTGGTCTGTTCTCCAAAGGAGGCCGGACCAATACGAGGGATTTTTTTTTTTTTTTTTTTTTTATATCATAAGATAGCAAACAAGCAGATGGGTCTCCTGATGGAAAGAGTCAACCATCGCCTATAGACACCAAAGATGTTAATGGTGCGTTGCTATCTTGTGGCGAGGTCTAATGCCACATGCATAAGTTTACCGGCTACCTTACCCTCCAAACCGGAATACGACAGCGACAAGCACTGACGCTATTGCGGCAGGAATAGGTAAGGCGGTGGTACCAGACCCGGGCGAGACAATGCAGAACTCTACCACCTAGTGGCCACGATGGTAGTGACTCGATAGCCAATCGGTCGCCTTTTACGACCTGCCTGGCAGAACGGCAGTTGGCCTATTCTACAAAGGAGGCCGGGACCAACACGGCGGATATCTGAATCTTCACATCTCGATTATAAAAAAGTATTTTAACAGGTCCATAAATTCAAAGATTTCATGTGTAAACATAGATTAATTTAATAAGATATAATAATTAAAACAAATCTATAGATAATTCTTTAACTTCAAAGCTGACACAGCGTCATTACTCTCGAAGTTTGTTCACCCGCTTTAATGAAGGATAACTTGTAAATTCAATTTATTGTGTCCCTTCCAAATTGTAACATTTAAAAAGGTCTGCAAAATCAAAACTTTACGGTCATTTTGTTGTCTAAGTCTAATACCACAAATATCTCTAACACATTATTAGAATTTCAAAGTTAGTTTATCAAAAAAACATGAATTACATGTTATAAAAATCAGTCGGTTTTCATTATCGTAAGATCCATTAATTAATTAATTTATTATATATAAACAAAATATCCACAGCTTGATTTACAGAAAATACAATAAGTACTATATTCATTTTACATTAGCCAATCACGGATTTTCTCTTTGTTTTCTGATCACTTTATACACACGTCATAATAAAATATCGAACATATATTTTAAAAAAATCCTTTTCTGTTCATACAGTCCTTTGTATTAGCTCCGTGTTAAACTTGGAAAATGCTTCTATTTCAGTTACTGATTATACTGATCAGCTTTTTCCTAAAGCCTTTTATAATTATCCAGTATAAATTGTATTAAACTATCAAATAATACCTTTGACGATTGGACAGGGTCTTTGTTACAAACTGTATAAGTAAGTTTACTCTGCCCTTTAAATCGGAACACGACTGACTGAAACAAGCACCGTCGTTATTACGGTAGGAATATGTAATGCGGGGGCAGAACACCGGGCGAAAGGTTACAGAAATATATTTTTTCATACGTGCGCGGAAATAGTGTCATTAAGTTTTAAAAAAGAGCATGCGAAGTATAGTATTTACGTACTAAAGAATAGTCTTTGCCGACGCGTTTTTTGAATTTGGAGCAAGGAACGCTGGCAATGCAACATTGCCGGCGCGATTCCTGTTGCAAATTCAATTGTATGAAGAGATGTGCTGGGTTGTAATTTTAATTTTCAATTAAGAACTCTTTTATCGGTACAAGTTGTGTTTATGTGGTTGTATAACGACAAATTAAATTTATTACTTAAAAAGCATTTTTTATTTCCTTGCATTTTCTTGTTGCAAATTCAATTATTGTATGAAAGGGTGTGCAGAGCTGTAATTTGAATTAAGAACCTTTTTATCTTGGTACAAGTTGCATTCACGGGACTGTTTATGCACACATTAAATTTGTTAAATAATAAGTATTTTTATTTACTTGCATTTTTTTGAGAAAAGTACTGTATATTCCTCTGCGGAAATGACAATTGCTTGTCACGTTTCATTGAAGCCCTCGACTACGGTTCGGTCTTTAAACTTATACTCAACCTGCAAGTACCTATTTTCTGACCTTTGCAATAATGTACTATTACTTAATAAGCTTTTTTTAAGATAAGTAAATATATACAAATATTATAAAGGAAAACATTTCAGTTTGTTGTGTTTGTAACGAATAAACTCAAAAACTACTACGCCGATCTTAAAATTTCTTTTGACACTAGAAATTTACATTGTTCAGGAGTGACATGTGCTACATTTTTATCTGACTGAGCAACAAGAAGTAAAGATTTGGGGTCACGTCAACTTAGTCGCAAGTAACACCTAGTATATTGTAAAAAGCGCAAGTATTTCCGTGCTCTTATATTCCTACAAATATACCTGTGCTGGATTTCTAATATGCATGAGTCTATACACTACCATACCCTCCGAGCAGGAACAAAAGTAGCTAACACTTATGTACACTATAAAAACTCAAAATAAACATAGAAAAGACTTCTATTTTACTTACTGATTATACTCAGTTTTTTTCTAAAGCCTTTTATAATTGTCCAGTATTAATTGTAGCCTTGGACGAGTGGACAAAACCTTTATTACACACTGTGTATGTATCTAAGTGTACTTTGCCCTTTAAGTCGGAACACGTCCGAAACTAGCACCACGTTATTACGTTAGGAATATGTAATGCAGGCGGAGAACACCGGGCGAGAGGTTGCCAGAATCCATTTACTTAGTAAACTTTTCTTTTTTTAAAGTAAATAAATCTACACTAAAAGAAAGGTGAAATTAATTAAATTTGCTATTATATTATAATAGCTAATTTTTTTTATATCATAAGGAAAGAGTCAACCATCGCCTATAGACACCAAACATGTTAATGGTGCGTCGCTATCTTGTGGCGAGGTCTAATGCCACATGCATAAGTTTACCGGCTACCTTACCCTCCAAACCGGAACACGCCAGTTACAAGCACTGACGCTATTGCGGCAGGAATAGGTAAGGCGGTGGTACCAGACCCGGTCGAGCCGATGCAGAACTTTACCACCCAGTAGTCACGATGGTAGTGACTACTAGGTGGTGACTACTATTTAATTAACTAATTAATTATTATATCTTTTTAATAATGGATTTCCGCAAAGTAACGCCTGAATCAATAAACAATCTGTACTAATATTATAGATACAATATATATATATATATATATATATATATATATATATATATATATATATATATATATATATATATATGTATATGTATATATATATATATATATATATATATATATATATATATATATATATATATATATATATATATATATATATATATATATATATATATATATATATATATATATATATATATTGTGTTTTTGTATGTTTGTAACGAATAAACTCAAAAATTACTGGTCTTAAAAAATCTTTTGCCATTAGAAAACTATACTGTTCGAGAGTGACATACGCTACTTTTTACCTGACAGCAAAGTAATGATGTGGGTACACGCAAACGAAGTCTAGAGTTTCAAATGCAAATACTTTCGTGCTTTTATGTTATATTTATAGATACACCTGTGTTGTAGTTCCAATATATGTAAGTCTATAAACTACCTTACCTTCTGAATACAAAAGCAGCCAACACTTAAATTTGAAGTAAAGCTAATGCAGTAAGAATAGTAAGATGACGGTATCGGTCCGAGCAAAATGTTACAGAATTCAACCACATAATAGTCACTCTTACAGTGACACATTTGTCTAATATCGAAAAACTAATAAAGTTCATTTTTTTATTTCATAAGATAGCAAACAAGCAGATGGGTCTCGTGATGGAAAGAGTCAACCATCGCCTATAGACGCCAAAGATGTTAATGGTGCGTTGCTATCTTGTGGCGAGGTCTAATGCAACATGCTTAAGTTTACCGGCTACCTTACCCTCCAAACCGGAACACGACAGTGACAAGCATCGACGCTATTGCGGCAGGAATAGGTAAGGCGGTGGTACCAGACCCGGGCGAGACAATGCAGTACTCTACCACCTAATAGCCACGATGGTAGTGACTCGTATAGCCAATGGCAGTACGGCAGTTGGTCTTTTCTACAAAGGAGCCCGGAACCAACACGGTGAATTTTTGTTCTTATTCTGGATTACCACTCTTTTTGATGGTCCCCGCTTGGAATATAAAGCGCTGCTTACGGTAAGTTAACACGATCGCCACACCGATAGTTTTTATTTGCCTAATGTCGAAAAATTAATAAAGTTTATTTTTTGTTCTTATTCTGGATCACTACCCTTCTGAGGTCCCCACATGGTCTATAAATCGTATGTACATTGCTTACGGCAAGTTAATACGAACGTCAGACCTATAGATTATTATTTTTCTAATATTCACAAATTAATTTAGTCAATTTTTTCTTATTCTGGATTACTGCTCTCTGATCGATTTATAGTCCAAACGGGGACCCCGTTTGGACTATAAATCGTATGCACATTGCTTCCGGTAATTTGCATACGATTTATTACAAATTATTAGTTAACAAGAAGGCCAGATCGATGTATTATTATTATTTGTCTAATGTTCAAAACTTAATAAAGTTCATTTTTGTTCTTATTCTGGATTACCACCATTTTCTCCTCTTAGAATATAAAGCGAATGCGCATTGCTTACAGCAAGGTAACACGACCTCCAGACCTATGGTTTATTATTGTGTAATGTCCAAAGATTAAAAAGTTCATTTTTTTTCTTATTCTGGATTATCACCCTTTTTGACAGTCCCCGCTTGGAATATATAAAGCGCATGGGCGTTGCTTATGGTAAGTTAACACGATCGCCAGACGAATGGTTTATTACTATAGACAATGATGTCAGACCGATGGTTTATTATTACATTAGATTAGACAAAAATGTAAAAAAAATCTATTTTTAAAATAGAAAAATTTATTTTTTATTATTCTAAATTACCGCCCTTTTTGTCACTTCCCGCTTGGTATATAAAGTGTATGCACATTTGTTACGGAAACTTAACACGATCACTTAAAGTATCATGAAATATCATTGCAGTGTCACTTCTAACGTTTGATATCGTATCTAAAAGCAACCTAACAAGACTGCTGAAGTATAACAAGTCGGGTTGTGTTATACTTTTAAATCAACTTCCCATTTATGAAATAAGTAAAGACCTAGTCGAGCCCCAAGTGGAATATTCTTTCTCCGTGCTGGTCCGGCCTCCTTTGTAGAATAGGCCAACTGCCGTTCTGCCAGGCAGGTCGTAAAAGGCGACCGATTGGCTATCGAGTCACTACCATCGTGGCTACTAGGTGGTAGAGTTCTGCATTGTCTCGCCCGGGTCTGGTACCACCGCCTTACCTATTCCTGCCGCAATAGCGTCAGTGCTTGTTGCTGTCGTGTTCCGGTTTGTAGGGTAAGGTAGCCGGTAAACTTATGCATGTGGCATTATACCTCGCCACAAGATAGCAACGCACCATTAACACCTTTGGTGTCTATAGGCGATGGCTGACTCTTTCCATCAGGAGACCCATCTGCTTGTTTGCTATCTTATGACATAAAAAAAAAAGAATAGACCAACTGCCGTTTTACCCGGCAGGTCGTAAAAGGTAACTGATTGGCTAAATATGTCACTGCCAGCGTGACTCTTAGGTGGTAGAGTTCCGCAACGACTCACTCGGGTATTTGGTACCACTACCTTACCTATTCTTGCCGCAATGCTGTCGATGCTTGTCATTGTCGTGTTTCTGTTTGGACACTTATGCAATGCCATTGCCATGCAATGCGACGCGATGGTTTCTCTTTCCACAGGAGAGCCACCTGTTTGTTTGCTATCTTATGATATAAAAAACTAGGCATATAAGCATTTTTCTAGGGACATGACGTAAAGGTAACCTAAAAAAACTACTTCAGATTCATGTAACAGGTCGAGTAGCGACTAGTTAGTCGCTGCTCGATTCGCCGCAATCGCGTTTGTATTTCGAGCAGTCTATTAATATTTCGCAATTTACGGCACTACTACTAATAGCGATAAAGTGTTACTAGAGGTCGCGGTATCGCTGTAAGATATAGTACCACTGCAAATATAATGACAATTAAGAAATTATACAATGTAGAGTTCATATTTTTTTCAAACTGAACTACGGTAACACGCAGACTGCCGCGTCGCTCTATTGATCTGCGCCGGCCGGTTGTCCCAGAATTACAAAGAAATTTGGAGATTTATAACGTCTAATTCCCTTTTTTAATCTAACAGGAAGTAAACAATACTGATACCAAAGATTTTTTTTATTAACAAATCAGATTATATTTTTTCTCTTCGAAATACTACAGCGTTTTCAAATCTCTGTGTTTGAAAAACTTTTTGACTTTTTTGAGATACTGACTGGTTTTAATATTATTAATTCTTACGATTATTAGATCAAAACATGGATATTTTTATGCAAAATTTGCTCCGTAGATAATTAGGGAAAACTAAGTATATATATATGACATTTGGTTCTCTGAAAAAGAAAACACCTTCCGAGAGCTCCTGAATCCTGATCGATTTTATAATGTTACGTCAGTCTTGATCATTCAGTATCTAACATCCATCCTTGCTCGCACTGTAAATCTGCTTCGTCAGTTTTCCAGTTATCTTTGCTCATGTCTACTTTCTATAATTCTATGTTATAAGATTTATTAACTAAATTGTGGGTACAGGTTTCTAAATGAATATAAGATTTTGTTGATATAAAAATCATAAAATCTTTAAAAAAAATTAAACGCCCAAAAGTTATGCGTGGTCATAGATTAAACCAGGGAGTAAATAATCAGACATACTCTGTTTTTGTACCCCTTTGGGCGGAATTATCAGAGTAGTAGATATCATGATGCCGATACCCTGCATTGTGGACAGCGAACTGAATTTTCAGCGATTTGTTTGTTGGCAAGACGGCTGGTGATACATACCGGCGCATTTCAGCGATCTCATAATAATGTCTCTTGTTTTATCTCGATAGTCCGACATCCTTGTATCATGTACTTATACATGACACAGGGATGATAATACACCACCACTACATTTTGAGATGCTACTGAGATTTCAAATTGACTAATAACCTCAGAACTCAATAACACTTTTCTCCGAGCCGTTGTTCTTTTTTTGCATAAGATAGCAAACAAGCAAATGGGTCTCCTGATGCAAAGAGTCAACCATCGCCTACAGACACCAAAAATGTGAATAGTGCGTTGCTATCTTGTGGCGAGGTCTAATGTCACATGAACATGTTTACCGGCTACCTTACCCTCCAAACCAGAACACGACAGTGACAAGCACTGACGCTATTGCAGCAGAAATAGGTAAGGCGGTGGTACCCGACCCGGGCAAGACTATGTGGAACTCTGCCACCTAGTAGCCACGATGGTAGCGACTCGTATAGCCAACCTGTCGCTTTTTACGACCTTTCTGGCAGAACGCAGTTGGCTCATTCTTCAAAAGAGCCCGGGACCAACACAGGGACTCTGTGATTTCACAATCTGTGTTAAAAGAGCTAACCTAGTAAACTACGATAAAATCAACAACAATTAATCTGTTATACTATTAAATTAGATTAAAGTTGCCTTCTCCAATGAACATTTCACAGATCCATGTCAATGTTATCTGTCCAATGCGCGTTTGTTACAGCCCCAATACGCAACAGTGATTAATCCCTAACTCGGTTGACAAATATTTGTGCACGAAGACTCGTGGACTAACTATTTGCATGATAGAAACATAATATTTAATTTGTTTCCTTGAGCTCTGTTAATTAATGCTGTCTTCACTAATATGAAAATTTATACATTGTTATATTAACTTGTCCTTTCGCTTTTTTTGTGGCTCGCTGGTCTATTGCTTAACCTATTTATATATCTCACTAGAACACTTATATAAAATATAGTCTAAGCTTATGTTCAAAAATCTTGGACCTTAAAGAAGAGATAGGAGGCGAATATCAATAGGTGCTCAGTTTCTACACGATTAGTATAACTAGTGAGTTTGTCGACTAGAGAAATGGGTGGCGATTCTCACCGCCCATGTATTTTTGGAATTCACACAAAGGAGACTGATACCGTTCCATACAATCTTAGGCCCTCTTGTAATAGGATGAAAATTATGTCAATTAATAGCAAGTTTAACATTATATAAATACTGAAAATTTTATAGATTTTAGCAATCTGAGAACAGAGATATAAAATATTCACTAGAAATAAGTTTACGATACTACGGTATAGTTTAACCGTTTACTATTATACGAACAGCCAGCGGTGGATTTACACTAGGGGCAGTCGGGGCAAGTGCCCAGGGCGGCAAATGCTTTAGGGCGGCAAAATATTTAGTTATAAAAAAATTTTTTTAGTCTTATCGAGATTCCCCAATATAATTAATTAATTCTATTAATTTATAATTTCTTGCTTAATTGATAACACAGGTCAACATGAATTTTGAGTCTGAGTTCTGTACCTCTGATTCTGATTACTTATGCCTAACTAAAGAATGAAAAAATATTTTTATCTAATAAAGTTTGCTTTTGTAGCTACCAGCACGAAAATTCAAATTTTATGGAAAAGCTCTATTTTTAAATTTCAATTATATTTAAAAGGAAAACAAGTTATCAATTATACATTTTTATTAATTTAATTATAAAATACGGCATAACTAAACACAAAAATATAAAAAAGAATACAAAAAAGCTTTAGAAAATGAATAGTATTGGTATTTCCTTTATGAAAATCAAAACTTTCTTGTATGAGGCCCCAAAGTACAAAAGCAAAGTTTATTGATTGTTAATAGCGTTTCTGTTTACTATTCGATGTATATAATCAGAAAATGGTCACTAAATAACAGAGCCAGAAAAAAATTTTTTTTTGTTGACCTGTGTAATTCAAGAAATTCAATTCATTCATTATTTATGAATTATAATGTTGGCACTTTTTTAGTAAAAATTAATAATCAGTTTGTTTCCTTGGAGATTTCAAATAATAATCGATTTTTCTATTTTCTGGAATGAAAGAAATTTAATTAGTATTTATTTTTGAAAAATTTAAAAAAATTCGGAATTATTCTTTGCATTTCTTAAAACATCAACTTTAACAATCAATCAGTTAAAATTTTTTTTATAATTTATCGATTTCACCAATTAATTTTAATTTAAACGAAAAATCGTATATTTTTACACGCTTTTTATTAGCTTCACTTGTATGTATGTTTGTATGTTTGTAACCGACTTCTTTGGGCGCGATTTTGACCCACTTTAAACGGCCAGATTTCGTTCAAACTTTGTAGATTTATCGAGGACTGATGACAATATACTAATTTGATAAAATTATTCCATTTTTCAATTTGCAAAATATGATTTTTGTTAATTTATATAATTTTCATCTATAGTCGATAAGGTAAGAAACTTAATTTTATTTTTTTATAATTTTTCTTTACAGTCGATAAGACAGGACTTGATGTTAATTTTAATTTCCAATAATTATCTTTAGCCAATTTCTCTAATATTGACAAATTTTCGAAGACTAAGGAGAATTTTAATTCTACAAAACAAATAATTGTTAAAACAAAACTAAAAAATCACGCTTTTATAAATAAACTAAACTAAAAAGTAAAAAATAAATAATAGTTTAATAAAACTCAAAACACGCTTTTTATAGAAAATCAAACTAAAAAATAGAAAATAAATTTTAATAAATTTAAATTAAGAATAGTGTTAAAAATTTCAATAAATATAAATTAATAATAATATGAATAAAAATATACATTATATTCAAAAAAAAGCATGGGGTGCTTTTTAAGATATTATCAAAATGATAATATATGTAAATATATGTATGAAATAACCTGATAGTTTCAATATATAACATTAGTTTTCATACCTTAAAAAAATTAATAACAAATCAGCATGAAAACGTCTTTTTACACGTGTTTCCCCCCTTAAGTAAAATTATAGTAATAGGGAGGACTTTTTTCCAGTGCCCAGGAGCGGCATTGAGTTTAAATCTGGCCCTGCGAACAGTTGATACTTGTAACACAGGCAACTATGTTTCACATTTATAAATTGACACAATACTAAAACACAGATTTTTGGAAATCACAAATTAAAGGATGCCTCCTTGTAGGTACGAAAATAGCGAAGAGTGAAGTCCGCGACTTGCGGCTCTTGCGAGCCGTCAGTGATGTCAGTTATTTTCTTCTTTATGTATATTACATATACATATAGAAGCTCCTAAAGCTTCTATTTCGATTAAAATTATTTACATAAATCGATTATAGTTTTTTATCGATTATACAATTATAGTACCACAAACTTATTTTCGTGATTTCTTTTTTCTGAGAAAGCGGATGAAGCTAATATTTTGAACTTTGAAATAGAAAAATAGTGCCATTTTTTGATCCACACCTCTCAACCCTTTACATTTGGGCCCAAAAATCCCCATATCCTTTGGATGCTAAAGGTCTAAAAATTACTATATTTCGGGATTTTTCCTCGTCTTGAACCGGGCTCCTTTGAAGAATAGGCCAACTGCCGTTCTGCCAGGCAGGTTGTAAAAGGCGAGCGATTGGCTATGCAAGTCACTAACATCATGGCTACTAGGTGGTAGAGTTCTGCATTGTCTCGCCCGGGTCTGGTACTACCGCCTTACCTATTCCTGCCGCAATAGCGTCAGTGCTTGTCACTGTCGTGTTCCGGTTTGGAGGGTAAGGTAGCCGGAAAACTTATGCATGTGGCATTAGACCTCGCCACAAGATAGCAACGCACCATTAACACTTTTGGTGTCTATAGGCGATGGTTGACTCTTTCCATCAGAAGACCCATCTGCTTGTTTGGTATCTTATGATATAAAAAAAATGACCATAAAACACCAGAGATGTTGATTGAGCGTTGCCATTCGTGTGGCGAGATCGCAATGTTACATGTATAAGTTTATTGGCTTTATTATCCTCCAAATCGGAACACAACAGTTAGTAGCATCGACGCTATTGTAGCAGGAATATGTAAGGTGACCGTACAACAATCGGTTGAGACGTTGCAAAATTCTATCACCTAGTTAGAGGTTACGATGTTAGTAAGTTTCCTCGCTCAATAATAAGGTACTTACTTGAACTTTTCATAAAAACGTGGGCTGTGTCAACACGGGGTAAAATCAATAAGCAATAGCTATAACGTTTTTTTTATAAGTATATCATATTTGATCTAAGATGTGTTTTTTCAATTTTCTGATAAAAACAACATTGCCCGGGATTGGAAAGTGCCCGGTTGGCGATAGGCATGCCACCTATCACATTGTGGGACCAAGTATCTTCGGCTAGTCGTGGGTGCATTTGTTGTACCTCTGCCTACCCTTTCGGGGATACGGGCGTGAAGATACTACTATGTATGAGTACATTTTAACCGATGAAAGAACGCAGTTTGACATAGTTATGTAATATTGTTGGAATTGGATTATATTAGAGTATGATATCATAAGATAGCAAACAAGCAAATGGCTCTCCTGTTGGAAAGAAGCAATCATCGCCTATAGATAGAGACCAAATATGTTAATGGTATTTTGCAATCTATCCGTGCGACGAGATGGCAATACCACATAGATAAATCTACCGCCTACCTTACCCTCCAAACCTGAATACTAAAATGACAAGTTTTGATGCTATTGCGGCTGGAGTAGGTAAGGTAGTGGTACTAAATACTCGGGTGAGACGTAAGAAAGTATGGAAAATCCGGCAAATACAAGAGTTGTGTATCTATATATCTAACGAGCTGGTGAATCGTGAATAGAAATATCTATTGGTGTATATATGTCATGGTGCCTGTAATGGAGCTCTGTCTGAAGAATAGACCGTCTGCCATTCTGCCAGGCAGTTTGTAATAGTTAAACGATTGGCTAAACATTTCACTACCATCATGACTACTAGGTGGAGGAGTTCCGCAACGTTTCTGCCGGGTATTGTACCATTAATTTTTCCTATAATAATAATAATAATTCACTGGACAAATTACACTTACTGATCTAACCCCAAAGTAAGCAAATTATTTGCTTGTGTTATGGGTGTTAGTCAACGATACTAATACATAGAAATACATACATAACTACTAGAATATATATAATCAACACCCAAACCCGGAAATACAAACATTTATGCTCATCACACAAATGCTTGTCCCCGTCGGGGATCGAACCTGAGCCTCGTTGATTGCGTAGTCAGGGTCTCTAACCACTCGACCAACGGGGCGGTCAATTCCTGCCGCAATAGCGTCAAAGCTTATCAGTATCGTATCCCAGTTTGAACAATAAATAGCGTTTGCATGTAGCATTACCATCACTCTACAGGGATAGCAACGCACTTTAACATCTTTGGAGTTTACAGGCGATTTTTGTATCTTTGCATCAGGATAAAAAATATATTTATTCGCTATCCTATGATATTAAAAAAAACTAATCTTTGTATAAGATCTCATTAATCTTTAATAGTCCGTGTACAAAAGCTGCGAAACCTTAAAAGTGTATATTTATGTTTAGTCTGATTCTATATTCCTCTATTCCTACAACAGAGTGCTAAGTGTGAGTTTTTCTTTTCGCATTCGATCGTGAGCGCGTTTCGAGTTTACTAGGAATTTGTATGTGATTTGTACAGCGTCACCTAGTGGTAAACGTGAGAAACCAGTTTACCACTAGGTGGCGCTGTACAAATCACATACAAATTCCTAGTAAACTCGAAACGCGCTCACGATCGAATGCGAAAAGAAAAACTCACACTTAGCACTCAGATAACTAATGGGGTAATGAAGCCTTTAAGTTCATTGCAGTTAGAAGTCAATTATTTGTTGTATGTCTCCGACTAATACTTTATTTACACTGTTGTAGTTTACTTATACCATTTTTGGTCAAGTCCCACCCATATTGATAAACCCATTATCTGTTACACCTTTGTCTTTTGTAAAATATGAGTTCATTTTAGAATTGCATTTAAGAACGTCATCATTGTTGCATACAAACTGTGATCATGTAATTGTTTCGGCATAATGTTGAAAATCAGTGTGTTCACTATTTTGGTGTTTTTTACTGTTTCTATTTTTGCTGCGACTAATGTTGAAGGGTGAGTGATATTCGGTTTAGTTTGTTAAACACTTAATATGTTCGACTTTTCTTTCTCTATAATTATTTATCTGGTAAATTATAGGTTTTAATTCAAATGTAATTGTTGAGCATGTAACTATGACACCATTTCATAATAAATAATAATATTTACGGGACAAATTACACTTACTGATCTAACTCCAAAGTAAGCAAATTATTTGCTTGTGTTATGGGTGCTAGTCAACGATACCAACACATAGAAATACATATATAAATGTTTTTTCATACATAATAAACACCCAAACCCGGAAATACAAACATTTATGCTCATCACACAAATGATTGTCCCCGTCGGGGATCGAACCCGAGCCCCGTTGATTGCGTAGACAGTGTCGCTAACCACTCGATCAACGGGACAATCTTTTAATAATATTATAGGATAGCAATTGGGTTGGTGTCTTTTTTGAAAGGAAAATATAACCATCGTCCATAGATATGACAAATGATAATAGTTTACCGGCTATTTTACCCTCTAAACCAGAACATGTCAGTGCCAAGCATTGGCGCTTTTGCAGTAAGAATAAGTGAAGCGGTGGTACTGAACCTAGGTGATACGTCTCTACCGCCTAGTTACGATTGTAGTGATATGATTGACCAATTGTTCGCCTCATATAATTTGCCTGGCAGAATGTTATATGGCCTTTTCTTTAACTATCCGGGCCCAGACCTTTACGGGAAAAAAGAACAGATAATATACTTAAGTTAATAAAACAGCCTGTTTAAGGTTTAATTAATATGCTATTAAGTTATAAATATCATATTAATTAGATATATATTTATATCTTCAGAATTTTGTTACTATACTTAAATACTAGAGTACGTTAAATAAGTAGGTATTTAATATGTGTACTAAGAATGTTTAAAAAAAAACCTGTGTGTAGGTACTAACGCACGTAAGAAATTATATTTTTTTGAAAATTTTATCCCTCGCATTATCCTACGTAGAGAAAACGACACTAATAAAAGTAAAAGGTATTTAATATATTGAAAGAAAGTTTTATTACAACACATTATCCTCTAATTAATTAAATTTACTAAAAATATCACTTTTTTTAATTATATTTTGTACATGAATAAATGAACATACTTTTTTTGAAAAAACAAAATGTTGACTAGTTAATTTCATGGTGTCAGTTTTTCGAGACAGTGTGTGCGCCCATTGCAAAAATTTACTCTCATAATTTTTTCTAATGCGCCAAAAGAAGTATAACTTCAAAAACTATAAACATATAATATATATAATATATAATATATAATATAATATAATATAATATAATATAATATAATATAATATAATATAATATAATATAATATAATATAATATAATATAATATAATATAATATAATATAATATAATATAATATAATATAATATAATATAATATAATATAATATAATATAATATAATATAATATAATATAATATAATATAATATAATATAATATAATATAATATAATATAATATAATATATATATATATATATATATATATATATATATATATATATATAATATGATAAAAAAAAAACGTAAGATTATGAATAATATTGTATTTGCTCGAGTGTGTCAAATTAACATAGGGGGGGGGGATATCTCGCATACTGTTGAGGCTCTCCACCAAATATAAGCCCTTTATATAAAAAAATACTAGGGCAGAAAAAAAAACAAAATTCCAATAACTTCAGCTTGTTGTTTTTTCGTTACTCTTACATAATTTCCTATATAATAAAAGAAAATCCAGACGCGCTCGAGAATGTCAAAACAACGTTTTCTTTGCAACTTTGTGACCCACCCACTCTTTTACGCTACACTTGAATCGGCAGATTTTCTAAATTTTAGGTGGCAATTAACCCACCATACCTTAATTTGACGCGATTTAGAGCTTTAATGTCACAGTTTTTTAAACATTTTTTTAATCTGTAGTTTTTTTCTCCACTATTGAAATGAAAAACATTATATAACCTTTTGTTTTTTCTATAATTTAATCTACAAAATACAATAGGTACCTACGACGCTCGAGTAACTACCTATTTAGCATCTTGGGCTCCCCTACAACGAGCTTTTGCTGTGCAAAGCTCCTTTAATATTTCGCCATGGCCATCCGTCCGTCTGTCCGCAGCCTAGCTCATATATCCTTAGTACTAAAATGGCATGAACATAAATGAATAACACAAGGCGGCTGCCTTTTTATTTTCATTATGATTTTATTTGGTTGTTGAAAAATTGCATAATGCATTTAATTCTTGACATTAGTAATTTTTATAATAATTTAATATTTTTAATGAATTGACTAAAGATTTAAATTTGGACATTTAAGATGGGTTTGTTATGATTATCATATTTTTGTGACTTTATTTAACTACTAGGGGACGATTTAATTAATTTGTATTTAATTTTAATGACATTGGTAAGTTAATACGAACACGTCTGATTTCTCCCTACTTGCGGGGAGGTCATCATCCATAGTGCGGACAACCCTACATTGGTATTGCTATAAATATATCTTATTGAAGGTAGGATGTACTTTTGCCTTTAAATCTGTTATTTGTGATATTTAGATTTCGTTGTAAGTTAGCATCTGTAAATACCCTGAGGATGCTTGTGTAAGCGAAACCGGTCGGAAATTAAATATAATTACGTTATTGTGAAACAGTACAAGTGTTATCAGTTAATAAATATTGTGTTAAAATGAAGTTTCACCAAGTGCCGACGATAAAAAGTGTAGAATACAATAAAAAAGCCCTATTCTTAAGCCACATGTGTAATAGGCAACTACGGACGTGCACTTTGCCGGTTTATTTTAAGTGTGGCACCTAAGGTAACCTAGCAAAGCTACTTCAAAATTATGTTTAATCTACCAAATTAGCTAGTGCGACGCAACTCGCAAGAATTCAGGTATCTATATTAATACTTATAATAAATGCGAAAATTTGATTAGAGACGTGCCGGATCGTTTAGCTTTTGAACGTTCCGCGGATATGGATAAGGATACGGATAATTTTTGTTAGGATCCGCGCATACAGATATGGATACGGAACTTTCTTACAATTATTTTAATTCTCAGTCAGGCATTTAAATACTACGAATATCAAAAGATAATATCATTAATTTGTCCCGTGAATATTTATTATTTACTACTATGTTCTAGCTTTCAATAGTAATTATTATATTATGTCTGTAAGCCCTCAGCATGGTCCGGGCTCCTTTGAAGAATAGACCAATTGCCGCTCTGCCAGACAGGTTGTAAAAGGCGACATATTGGTTATACTACCATCACGCTTACTAGGTGGTAGAGTTCCGCAGTCTCGCCCGGGTATTTGGTACCACCGTCTTACCTATTCGTTCTGCTACACGGAGAGCTACACCCTATTACCATATTTGGTGTGTAAGTGATAGTTTCTCTTCCAGAACCATCTGCTTGTTATCTAATGATATTAAAAAAAAAACAAAGCACATGGACTTGTTATTGATATAATTTTCAAGATTTAAAAGCACCTCATTTCTACATACACTTTAAGGCAGAATTAGTAACTCAGTTCAAATAATGTCGAGATATTTGATTTTCACAAATCCAAGTTAATCCAAGTAATCTTAGGAAATAAAAGAAAATATTTTTTTAATTTATTTGTTTTGATTTTTCAGATCACAGCCAATTTTGCAAAGAACTGTAGAATCTTTATTTTCTGATAGAACAAATTCTGTTTACCCTGGTGCTTGTAAAGTTTTCTTCTCATCAAATCGCCAATCCAAAATGTGTAAACGAGAACCAAGATTATATAACATATTGGTGACAGCAAAACAACAAGCTATTACTTCATGCGAGGAACAGTTCAAATATGACAGATGGAACTGTTCACTAGTTTACAATAAGAAAATCAAACGTAAGATATTTAATAAGATTTATAGAGAGACTGCATTTGTTTATGCGTTGGTAGCAGCATCTCTTACTCATGCGGTAGCTAGAGGATGCGCATCTGGGGAATTGTCGAAATGTTCTTGTATAACTCCTAGGAGCTATGGAGATGACGATAATGAATCTTGGCAGTTGAAAGGGGGCTGTGGAGATGACTTTAAATATGGTAAAAGATATGCAAAGAATTTTATTGAATTTAAATCAGCAGGAAATGATCAAATCGCGGAAGTATTAAAGCAAGATGTGACTATTGGGATAAATTCTGTTGGTGAACAATTGAAAGAAGTTTGCAAGTGTCATGGATTCTCTGGATCATGCACAACTAAAACGTGTTGGAAAAGGCTTGGACCTTTTCACTCAGCAATGGGATTGCTCAAGAAACATTATCACCATGCGGTAAAAAGAAAGTTGGTAAATTTTACAAGTAAACGTGCAATCACACCAAAAGTGAGACGAAAGTTGGAGAAAGATAGAAGCAATTTGGTGTATTTTCAGAAGACCCCGAATTTGTGTGTCGGTACTAGAGGCAGATTTTGCAAAGATAGACCGAATTGTGCTACATTGTGCTGTGGGAGGGGTTATAAAGTTGCCCAAAAATCCGTCAGTTCTAGATGCAGATGCAAAATGGTAGACTGTTGCTTTGTTAAGTGCGATACATGTGTGGAAGAGGTTGAATATTTTATTTGTAAGTAAAAATACAGTCAAACCTAGATAAGTGCGAGTTTCAGAGACCTCAATCTAATTTTCGCTAATGGAAGTTTTCTAGATATAGGAGCAGAAATTGCCATTATCTCTCTTAGAGGTTAAAAAATTATATCACTAAATATATGCAGTGAATAAACGAATGTTATTTTATGACGTAAATTTTACTCATAAAAAATGAAAAAAATATATCTTACACATCTATTCAACAAATTTATTTTTTTGATTTTTGTTTTTACATTTTGTACATACTATTCATTTTAGTTCATAAATTTTATTCAATATTGTCTTATCAACAACCGATGAGTATTGAAAAAAAACTTGCATATGCATTCTCTCTATATGTGTGTTTATGGCATGGGATACAAAAACGGAAATGGAAATGATTCTGTTGAAAGTTTTTGATCTATTTTTAAAGGTACCTTTCAACATCAGGAAAATTTTCAATTCCATTTATCTGCATTTAGTCTTAAGCATTAAGTCTTTTGATGGCTTTATAATTTTTTAATGATTAGATTTTGGGATGACTAAACTCACTTTGAATATCATTACGCGATTTCCAATACGCAAACATATTCATGATTTTTGGTTTGAAATTTCAGAAATCGTCTTAATTAATCACGTGGTATAGGGAGGGGGAGTAGTCTTCAATCAGAAGTTATTTTTGATCAAACTGAGTAGTCTAAAACCTCACTACCAATGACTAGGGGGAAGGGGGGTGCCAAAAGTTGCTAAAAACATCACGTGATTAATGGACGACCCCTTAGAGAATAACACTTTAAGTTTTCGTAGAAAAAAATGCAAATTTGCGCAAAAATTTTACAATATAAATAATTAAATAAATAAATAAATTTGTACAAAAGGCGAACATAATGCCTATTGGCATTCTCTTCCAGTGAACCTTTGGGCAAACAGGAAGTATGTAAACGGTGCCTCAGAAAATATACGTCATATAAGAACACAGATCTTAATAAATTAAATACTTATACTATACACATATACACATATATATACATAAAACACACATATATAGACATATACAAAATACCTGACTTCCTCCAATTTTTTCTGAATTCCCCAATAACTGAAGCAGAACAGCTGCTGTTTATGACTCATTGTTAAGTTCAGAAAAAAAAAAATGAACATAAATAGCAACAGCCAACTGCATATTTTGTGCGTTCATGTTTAACTGTCGCTTATAGAGTTTTTTTTATTTATATTATAAGATAGCAAACAAGCAGATGGGCCTCCTGATGGAAAGAGTCAACCACCGCCTATGTTAATGGTGCGTTGTGATCTTGTGGCGAGGTCTAATGCCACATGCATAAGTTTGCCAACTACCTTACTCTTCAAACCGGAACACGACAGTGACAAACACTAGCGCTATTACGGCAGGAATAGGTTAGGCGGTAGTACCAGACCCGGGCGAGACAATGCAGAACTTTACCACCTAATAGCTACGATGGTAGTGACTCGCAAAGCCAATCGGTCGCCTTTTACGATCTGCCTGGCAGAACGGTAGTTGACCTGTTCCTCAAAGGAGCCCGGGACCAACAGGGGGAAAAATAGAGTTATGGATAAGTAGCAGTCTCTAATAGAGGTCTACGTACAAACATCTGGGTGTTCACGACTTTCTCTTATGATGCTTCTATTTCTCATACATAGAGGTTGTAGAGGCATAAAATTATAATTTAAGTCTTCGATCGTCTGCTTCCCAAACTCTTTCTATTTCGCTTCATCGCACAAATTTTATTTCAAACTCTTTTCTTTTGAGTGCATCTAGATTATGAAATAAACTACCTTTATCTATTAAACAATCTAGTAACAAGTGGCTATTCAAAAAGAAAGTACACGATCATTTACTTAACAATGATATATTTTAATTTGATTATCCACTAGTTGTTCCCGCGACTTCGTTCGCGTGACACAATTATATTATTTATATTTGCTCTGTCGAGTAAAAAGCTAGCCTAAAGCTTTCTTCGTGAATAGTATGTATGTATTTATTTTATATTATTTGTTTATGTAGTCTATACTATTATTACTTAATATTATATTAGTATATCCGTTTGTATAAGTATATTATATTAGTAGTAGTATTAGTGGTATTTATGTATTATTACTTATATAATTATTTAAATATGTATTCTTTTATAATTTTATATATATCTATATTTTCTTTGTACCTACACACTACTATTTCTGTTAGCCCAAAGGTTGACTGGGAGAAAATGCAACTAGCATTAAGTCCGCCTTTTGTACAATTTAACTTATGTACTTAAGTACAATAAAGTATAAATAAAATGAAATAAAATAAATTACTCTCCCTTACAGACATACTTTACGTCTCACTATTATCATGATAATTAGGTGGTAAAGATCTGAACGTCTCGCCCAGGTGTATGTTATCACCGTCTTTTCTATTTTTACCGTAATAGCGGGAATGCTTGTCATTATCGTGTTCGTGTTTGGAGGAGCAGGTCTTAAGCGTGTAGAATTGCCATCACGTTATACGAACGGCAAAGCACTATTAACATCTTTGGTGTCTATAGGTAATGGTTCTCTTTCCACCAGAAGATCCATTTGCTTATTTTGTTATACAGTAATACCCCGAACTTACGCGATAGGTGGGACTGAGCGACAACCGCATAAGTCGAATTCGCCTAAATCGGGGTATAATTTTCCAAAAAAAATATTTTTGATTAAGGCTTTTAAAAATACACGTAGACAAAAAATGTTTATTAAGATCTCAAACTATATAGCAGAGCATAAAATCAGCAGAGTATAAAATCGCCAGCCAAATTTATGTTGATATAGGAGGCTTCATAAAATCTAACAAAGTAGTTTGTCGACTTGATTTTTTTTCCCGCAAAATATCCAAACCCAAAAAAATATATATTCCTTGTTTTGTAGAAGAATTACGCTTTCATTAGAGTGCATATTTTCTACAATTTGTCTTTCAATTGTCTGAATACGTATATTGGCTAAGCAATAGTGTGGAGCAACTAAGTCAAATAAAAGATGAATCAACGAGATTTGAAAATCGCGTAACTCCGGGTTCGCGTAAGTCGGGGTAGCGTAAGTCGAGGTATTACTGTATAAAAATATATTTACGCCCGTATGTCCGAAGAGGTAAGTAGAGGTACATTCAGTGCAGCTACGATAAGCGGAAGATACTTGGTCCCACAGGCACAATGTGATAGGCGGCAAGATTCGTTAAAGCGGTGAGCATTTATCCAGTCCCGAGCAACATTGTTTTTATCAGGAAACTGAAAACAAAAAATTTTTTAATGTCCTGACCCTGGACTCGAACCCGGGACCTCATATAGTCAACACCACTAGAACATCCAAATTTCGCATTTATAATATTATTCTCTATTAATATTTTAATGCGAAAGTTTTGATGTTTGGATGGATGGATGTTTGTTACTCAATAATACAAAAACCACTGAACGGATTTAAATGAAATTTGGCACACACGTAGGTGATTACCTGGAATAGCACATAGGCTACTTTTTATCGGCAGTGGCTGCACGCTGCAGCTAGTGATATATAAAAAAAAGAGGAAAAACATCCAAACATAGAAATATTCAAACTTACACATTTGCAATAGGTTTAGAGTGTTAATAATACCAACACATAAAAATACAAACGAGGAGGTAAATTTATATGTGTCAGTCAACTGAGTGCTAAGTGTGAGTTTTTCTTTTCGCATTCGATCGTGAGCGCGTTTGGAGTTTACTAGGAATTTGTATGTGATTTGTACAGCGGCACCTAGTGGTAAACGTGAGAAACCAGTTTACCACTAGGTGGCGCTGTACAAATCACATACAAATTCCTAGTAAACTCGAAACGCGCTCACGATCGAATGCGAAAAGAAAAACTCACACTTAGCACTCTGGTCAGCACTCCTGATCGTGCAATCGATGGGGTTGATATTTTATTCCCAACAATGACGAGCACTCCTTGTATTCTATTTTTGTGTAACATCTTTCGCGCTTTCCTGCAATTCATAGGAGTGATTTCGTGAAATGCAACGGAAGAGTGTAAGTAAGTAAGTAAGTAAGACGGGGATGCGCGCGCTATTTGAACCAACAAACGAACGCGCGCGTGGTAGGCTTGGCCTGTAGATTGTACTTACTAATTTATAGTTTAAACTTTCCATCGTCGGCACTTGATGAAACTGAATCATATTGATTCTTTGACATAAACACTTGTACTGTTTGACAAATGTAATTTAAAAGTACTCGCATTTTACTTTTGTTATAGTCTTTGTGTCTGTAAAATGTCTAACAGGTCGGGTCAACATATAGGCTACATATTATCACACTATCTCCTACGGGAGAGGGGCTGTGCGGAGTAAACGAAGTCCGCGCCGACTAAGTCGCGGGCAACAGCTAGTAATAACATAATAGGGTAAAATGTTTATGTGAAAGAAATCCTGATGATGCTTTAATAGGCGAAACCCGTTGGCTGTAAAATTAAGTGATGGTGATGTAAATAAAATTTAAATTACATTTGTGAAACAGTACAAGTGTTTATATTAAAGAATCAATGTACTAATTTAATTACTTAGATGTCAGGTGATGTCGATTATTGTAAGCACAGACCATATGAATACACGGCATTGGGAAGGAAACGTATCGCCGCAAATATGAACAAACGCACCTATGACTCTCAAAAGCGTTAGATTATACATTTGTAGATATATATTATAATATAAAAAAATTAAAATAAACCATTTTGTATTATTTTATCGTATCAAATGAGATGACAAGGCTTAAAAATTACCCTTGGAGTGATTTTATTTCATCGTTAAGTAGCATAACTATATTTCTGTGTGCGAATGCAAAGTACGCTGAAAAACTACGAAATTGCTTTGAAAGGCGTATTCATTTAATTGTTATATAACTCCCATGTCATAATTAGTAACCCTTGCCTTAACAAACTACCCAATTTACCCATACCAAATTACTATTGAAATTACTCGTGAGTCCTATACGCAATGGCTAGTTCTTTTTCATGAGGTGAGCCATACTCTTATTCGCTACTTTAAGGTAATAGAAATTTGTTTTAAGTTATTGTAGTATGCTTGTAACCTTGGCGAAAGTGCAAGCAATGGTTGTTTTTTTATAGTCACAGTAGAGGGGGCAAACGAGTAGGGGTGCACCTGATGGTAAATGATCTCGGCCGACCATGAATATCTGCATTCTGCAATACCAGGGGCTTCGCAGATTCGCTGCCGGTCTTTTAAAAATGAGTAGGCTCTTTACTTGAGGTCCCCAAGTCGTGTGTTTGAAATGAAAGCACTATAATATTTCTACTGTTTCACTGCCACTGAATGACCCACGCATGAAAAATAATATAGGCAAAATATAATTAAATTACGAGTTTTATGATATATAATAAGTACTGTAAAATGAAGTATGTATGTACATTGTACATAATATGTTTTTTTTTAATATTAAATACTGTCCTACTAATCTTCTTATAAAATAATTATTATAGTCTGTGGTTATTTCAATACATTCATTGGCCGTTATTAACTGATACGTAATATACAATAACGCCATCTATCCATGTTTTGTGAAATTAAATTGGTAACATATGCACACAATATAAAACGAAGAAGTTAGTCACTACTAAATAGTTCAGTACCTTATATGATAGATGGCGCATACGGTAGCGTATATTTTTCGAAAAGTTATACACTTAATAGGTAGGTACTATGATTCAGAGTTAGTTAATAGTTATAGATATTAAGCAATTGGCATCTAGGTAAGTAGAATTCTCATAATTTACTCAGGAATTAGGTAACCAAACAGGCTTCTGAAGCAGCGTTGAACTTAGGCAGTTTTGTTTACAAAACTGCCCAAGTTCAAATTGAATTCCACATGATGGTTTTCGTATGTATAATATTATTGCTATTATTAATATGATGCCGAAAACATATGTTTCTTGTATGGAAGCCACAGTTTCATTTTAACTAAGTATTTTATTTTCCGTATCTTTTATCACTGTTCAACCTTTTGAAAGCCCGGATTGCAAAAGATGATATAGCCAAACTTATAACTCTCTAAATGGTAATTGCACCGCTATATTTTTTCTTGTCACAATAACGTCACTGTTTGGCCCGGTCGTAAAATCGTTTAGACTTTAGATGGTGAGGTTGCCGATAACCTTATACACATGGTATTAAATCTTAAACACATGGTAGGCAAAGCACCATCAACATCTCTGATGGCTAAAGGCAATTATTATATGTTTCGTTGGAGATTGCCACCTGTTCTGTTTGATTTCTATCCATTTAAAATATGGACATAGCAGCCAAAGTATACAGCCTTATGACACACGAATAATCCTAAAATCTACCTTAAATGATCGCACACTTTGAGAGGGGGTGCAGAGGGCCGAGGTAGCACGCAACGCAACGCAGCACATTTCCGTATTTCTTTCGAAATGTTAATTTCCTTTCTAGATCATCATAACGTGGATCATACGAATCATGTAGCTATTTGTAGCCTTGAACTGAATTTATTAGTATTTCTTTATCCGTAATTACGTTATTTAATAAATAAATACTAAAAGCATGGAGGAACACATGCACGCAATTTCGTTTGCCATCGCTCACTGCGACGGGTGAGGCGAAACCCACCGCATTTATCGAAATCCGCCTAGCAAAAGTCGCCTCGATGCAGCTGATACTTTTTTTTTGTACAAAATATATGAAAGCGATCTAGGTGGAATCTTACAATGCGGCCCGACCCATTTAGTGTGTTCGGTCCAAAAGGGCACAAAACTTTAAAACATTAGTAATCCAAACTACTCTTGGTTTAGGCTACTAAAGGGCGACTTGAATCGCGAATTTATCTGAATTGCATTATTGCATTTAGTGAGTAAAAGAATACCGTCACGGTCAATATGCATTATCTCTGCATTCCTGGTACTCAGTCAAGATAATGCGATTCTTATATTTTTGCAGCAACGCGCGAATGAAGATGCTTTAACGATAACATCAAACTTAATTCGTGTCGATCGCGAAAGTCTATACGCGTGGAAAAATTGTTTTGTATAGTAAAAAGTGGCATCGCAATCGCCAGTGTCGAAGTCCGTTTTCTTTGTGATGATATGAATGCCAGCTCTATAGGCTAGAAAAGGAACGTAATTCTAGTTTATTCTGTAACCAAATGTATTATGTACGGAATATTTAGCTTGATAAAATATTTACTGATATAAAAAGAAAATATTGGTTTGTTTGTAATGGTGAATTCAAAAACTAGACCGATTGTAAAAATACTTTCACCTTTAGAAACTTTACTTTATCAGTGAGTAATAGAGAGCATTAGTTTTACTTTTAATAAGTTTCAGATTTCCTTGCCGCAAATGAGACGCCCAGAAAGTATTTGATATTTTTTTATTAATAATGGATTCAAATTGGGGTTATTTCCTTTTTATAAACTTTTTGGAGATAAGTCTATAAACGGTTGACCCTGCAGGCCTTCCCTGAAACTTTTGCGCCTAAAATGAAATTTATTTTAAGCTCAAAAGAGTAAAAATTATAAGCATAGACTTTTTCAGTTCAAACATCTTTTTTTATAAAATGGCTGTTTTGTTAAAAATATCTTTTTTGTTAAAAAAACCACGTTTCGATCAGTCCAGCCGTTCAATAGTTATGAGATGTTTACATATGCACATACACACACATTCATACATACAGACATATTGTCGTCATCGTGAAAATAGTCCAAAAAGGTTCCTAAGACCTCAAAACGTGGACATCTGGTAAAAACTCGATTTTCGAAAATCGGGGCAAAATTAGTAACTTCCTTATCAACATACGTAACGGAAAGTTAAAAAAGTTTGATCGAGGTAATAGTTTCTATCGTTATTTGCGGTGATCTACCGTAAGTTGAGAATGGTTACTCCTTCTACAGTTACAGTTACGTAGATACAGTATTGAACTCTTCGACGACGGCTCCACCACTTGTGGAGATCCTCGAGCTCTAGGGGACTTCGCTTGCTGCGATTTTTACTCAATTAAATATGTACTGAGAGGTGCGCGGGATCTAAAACTGTTCTACAACTATTATATTAAAATAAGAAAATATATTTTCTAATCTTCCATTTATTTGGGCATACGTCTTAGCCCAGCGAAAAAACAAAACTATCTATTACAATTCTGAAATATATCAAAAGACTAAACATGAAGTCTACGTTTAAAAGCGGACAAGGCTGTCAGCATACATGTAACACCTCTATGGTATTACAGTATCATTATTGATGAAAGTTTCCTCGTGTTGGTCCCACGCTCCATTAAAGAATAGGCCAACTGCCGTTCTGCCAGGCAGGTCGTAAAAGGCGACCCATCGGCTATGCGAGTCACTACCATCGAGGTAGTAGAGTTCTGCATTGTCTCGCCCGGGTCTAATACCACCGCGTTACTTAATCCTGCTGCAATAGCGTTAGTGCTTGTCACTGTCGTATTCCGGTTTGGAGGGTAAGGTAGCCGGTAAAGTTATGCATGTGGCATTAGACCTCGCCACAAGATAGTAACGCACCATTAAGACCTTTATTGTCTATAGGCGATAGTTGACTTTTTCGATCAGGAGACCCATCAGCTTGTTTTCATCTTGTGACATTAAAAAACACATCATCGTCGCCGTATTTTATCAACCTGATAAAAACTAACGCTTGTTATTTTCAAAAACTATCGGTTTTTATCGGTAGTTTTACGAGCTTATTGATGTGGTTGGCGTGTGATATTTCCTGTGCCTCGAGCACAGGAAATATCACACGCCAACCATACTCTCAGATGCTATTGGAGTTTTCGAACATAACTACAAAAAAACCTCAACAGCGCCAATACCACGGCAGTTGGCCTATTCTTCAAAGGAGCCCGGGACCAACACGGGGAAAATGGTGTATGATATTTATTTTAACTCTGTATTTATTTTTTGATATAAAGAACGTTTAAATCATTATCAAATAAATAGTACATTCGTACATGCTTACGATCGGAGACTTAGAAATTTCAGAGTTGATTTTAATAACAAACCGATGAGAAATGACTAGCGCTCATTCTATATTTTTCATTCATAGGACATTCAAATGTTACATTTTTATGGCTAAGCATGTAGAAGTCAGAGCACGAACTATTTATTTAATCCCTTATTCTACACAACAGAACAAAATAAAATATTTCAGTAAACAAAATTTAAAAAGTTTAGTAATAGTAATGTATCATAATTCATAGTAGTTAAATCCATCCAAATTGTGGAGTCGAAACCTTTGTTCCGTAGCCGCCATCTTGTACAAGGACTTTTAGACTACAAACTGACTTTTTTTAAAAATAACTTATAATAAAGATCCAAAAAAAAACTAAGTTAGTAACAAAAATAGTTAAAATAATTACGTCCTCTGAAATTATTCTTGGGGTTGCAAAAGTCAAAGACCACCATTTTAGTTTTGGATGTCAAGAGTTTTTTTAACTTCCCACTACGTATGTAGATAAGGAAGTTACTGATTTTACTCCGATTTTCGAAAATCGAGTTTTTACCGGATGTCCACGTTTTGAGTCTTAGGAACTTTTTGGACTATTTTCATGATGACGTCAGAGATGAGAAATTTTGTAAAAACACCAAAAAAAATTTTGGCGAAACAGTATTTTTTTAATATAACTTCCATATTTATGTACCGATAGAGTACAAAAACTAATTTGCTCTATTCCTCAAAAAACTACGTCCGTTTCAAAATATATGCCGTTTCAAAATTCAAAATCGAATCTAAGTCTCAAAACTTATAGCTTTTTAAGGCGATAGGTAATGCCAAACTACGAAATAGACACCTCTTTGAAAGCCTACTACTGCTAACCGGTTGGTCCAATAATTTAAAAAAAATATGCATTATGCGTATAATATAATTAAGTTTAAATTTTAAGTTCGTTTTTTTAAATTTTATTGTTATTTTTGACAGAAAAAAATCGAATATCTTTCTTAATTTTACGCAAAAAATTGCCTATAACTTCCAAACTACTGTAACGATTTTGATGATTTTTTCTTTTTATTACAGACAATTTATTGTTTTATAAAATTTAAGTTCAACATTTTACAAAATCATTATAGTGTGCTATTAAATCAATAAAAACCTTATTATTTAATTCGCGGACAGCGCTCGCGTCGAAAGTCAGTGTGGTCAGTCTCCCGGTAGCGTTCATACGGGGAGGCTGTGTCGCATGTTAGCGAGCTCCGCTCTCCATATTCGAGTCAAAGAGTAATAGTACAGATAGAACGTTTGGCACAATAATAAGGTTGTGCCGTTTGGAAATTGAACATTTCGTTTACGCTTGGATGTTTTTTTATAGTAGATAATGAGCTTGGACCGAGAAGGCTGTTTTTTTACAGATGTTGTTCTTATGATATAGACAAGGAATAAGAAAGGATTTTTTTTAAATTCATCCCCTAAGATGGTAAAATAGGGGGTGAAAGTTTATATGAAACTCTGTCATTTTTGAGTTGAAATGAATGATATGCTATAATTAAATTATCCTTTAACTGAAAAAAAAATTAAATACAAATTTAATATTTTTTTGAATTCTAGCCCATAGAGAGGTAAAAAGAGGCTTTAAAGTTTGTATCAAAAATGAATTGTTTATTTATTGCATTACTATAAAATCTTAATTATTTTA
The DNA here is from genome assembly GCA_036924255.1 of Apodemia mormo. Taxonomy (NCBI): domain Eukaryota; kingdom Metazoa; phylum Arthropoda; class Insecta; order Lepidoptera; family Riodinidae; genus Apodemia; species Apodemia mormo. The sequence continues at coordinate 10,568,660 of JAUPFN010000003.1, forward strand.
ATTTAGTATTTATGATTTTTAATACAATTAAGATGTACGAATTTTCGGATTTTTTAATACTTATGCTCTTCAATCGAAATTGAGGAAACATGCATGTAATGTTAGAGGTTTCATTCATTAAAGGAGTAAAAGTGTGTGTTACAATTTATATGAAAAATCAAACGTTTATGATCGAAATAACTTGAAATTCGGCACTTACGTTCTTCAACACAATTTAAGAATCATACATTTGGGGATTTTTTTAAATTTCATTCCTTAAAGGGTAAAAAAAGCATTGATGTTTGTATAAAAAATAGATTGTTTATTGTAGAATATTGTAGAAATTATTTAAAACTTAGTATTTATGATTTTTAATACAATTAAATGAATACGAGTTTAAGGTTTTCAAATGTCATCTCTTCAAGCGATGAAAAAGTGGTAAAGTTTGTAAAAAAAAAATATGTTTAATCAAAATCTCTTCAAATTTATTAGCCATGTTCTTTAATTCAGTTAAATAAACGTGCATATAAGGATGCTGTGAGTTTTATCTCTTAAAGAAGTAAAAGAGGGTATTAAAGGGGCTGAAAGCTAGTACTTTATAAATAGTTTTGTTTGCGAGTAGACGCTGAATAATATTTTGAGACTATTCATGTACTTACCTACGTTTACGCTTGAATTTTTTATTATAGCTTTAGATAGATAAGTATTTTGTCAATATTTTGTATAAATGTACAAAAATATAACATATAAACAACGAAGATAATTCAAGCAAGCGAATAAAAAGCAGAACTCTAAAGAAAAAAAAAAAACTGGTACTATTTGAAGGTAGTAAGGACTTCGCAATAAAAAATAAATAAATTAAATATATTAAATATTTTATACACACAAATAGTCTAAATAAAACAACTTATTTAGTAGTTTCCTTTATAAACATTAAATCAATTTATATATCTTCTTTTTTATTACGAGATTTTAAAACAAAAACTAAGAAACTAGTTAGTTTTAAAATATTATTCAAGAGATTACATTTTATAAAATCAATTTTGAAAGGTTTTGTTAAATTTTAATTGTTGATTGTATGTATTAAAATAAAGTGCTACACGGGATGTATTGTATATTACAACACTTTCAAAGAAATAGGATACGTAACTGTTATTATTGCGTAAATTGTTATATAATTTTTTGTCGATTTTCGGTATATTTTTTTTCTAAAATGAATGTATATGTAATCGATAAATGAGCGATTACTGGTATTAGTTTTAAGTTTGACAATATTCAGTCGATTCATGATGATAAAAGTTCATATAGGTGAACAAAAATGTTAAAACGTTTGTATCTGTATGTATCTGCATCCACTAAATACTCTTTGACTTTGGACCATGCCACGCGCTAAATAATATTTGCGCTCCTCCTGTTAGAAACTCAAGGTCGTTCGCAGCTGTAATCGCCTTAAATACTAAAATTACGTTGTTTTTAGCAAACTCTCTTAAGTTTTTTTTAATAACTTTCAAGTTAATTCACCGATTGACTTAAAAATCTTACCAGATTTTCTCCTTTAAAATATGTGTCAAATACCATTAATTTAATCAAAATCGGTCAATTTGTTTGGGATTTATCAATAAAGAAAATTAAAGGTAAAATGTTTTTTGACATTGCATCGAAATTTCGACCTATCGATTATTTAGTTTAAGCAATGATTTAAATATTAAAAATTAAGTTGCATGCTATCATCGCTTTCAAAATATACAGCTTTTAAAAAATTAATATACTGCCATTTAAAAAAAAATAGATGTTTGAACTGAAAAATCTACTTATATTTTTTACTCTTTTGAGTTTAAAATACCCTAATTTAGTGGGAAAGTTCAGGGATAGCCCATAAGGTCAACCGTTTACACATTTTTATATATCATAACATAGCAAACAAATAGATGGCTATCCTGATGGATAGGGGAGTTATCGCCTAAGACACCAAAGATGTCAATGGTCGTTGCTATCCGTGTGGCGGGATGACAATGCCGCATGCATAAGTTTACCGGTTTCCTTACCCTCTAAACCTGAACACGACAATGACAAGCATTGATGCTATTGCGGCAGGAATAATTAGGGCGGTGGTACCAAATATCCGGGTGTGACGTTGCGGAACACTACCACCTAGTAATTTGTTTAGTGTAAAGTTTCAACAGTTTCCTTCGTATGAATGTATTCGTACTTGTTTGTGCCAAAATGTGCCACGGCCATTGATATAAAAAACCCAAGATACACAGTCCCAAACAAAATTGACATTCAAAATGTCGCTTATTTCATTAAAGTAGTTATAGAAATAGCAAAAACATATGTTTTTGCATATCTAACCTTAAGTGCAAGATTTACAGTTGTTTTTACAAAGCAATGTCCAAAAAGAAATAAAATAGACATTGTCCCGACCGGGGCGATTCTATTTGAAATGAGCACACAATTTAAAGTTGTGCGCTCATTTTTGGAGGCCGTTTTTGACACACTGATTGTGTATCTAGTGTTTTTATATCAATGGCCACGGTACATAGTAAAATATTTTTCTTGGTGTTATTTTTATTTTTATCATCTTATAATTATTTCTATTGAAATAATTTACTTAGTAATCGCCAATTAGTAAGCGCCATCGTAGATTTTTATTTAGCTAAAATTAGCATAATTGCGCATTTATTATATAGCATTAAGCCCCCAATCTTAATAAAGACGCGTTCATATCATTCCGATCCAAGGCGTCTATAAACGCAAAATAAAATAAAACATTATACTTAATAATCGCTAATGAATACCAAAGATAATGTATTACAATCGTAAAGATAGGACTACATTATTATTATGACGCCTATAATTGACCCATAAACCATTAAGGTTGGCCACAAAATATCGGTTTGTTTTTGATACCAGCGCACATAATTATGTGAGTGTTATTGATGTTAAAAGTTAAGAAACAGCAGCGCTGAGATTTATTTATTTATTGACCTCAAGTAAGGTTGTAACTACTACAAATTTTCAGCTTTATAATTGCAATAATGTCTAAACTCGATAGTGACGTGAACAATGTTTTTGTATGTAATTAGTTCTCATACTATGTATTTTGATTTTCACTATATAAATATACTAGCGACCTGCCCGCGGTACTATATAGAATATCACTACATAATATAAAACAAAGTCGCTTTCTCTGTCTGTCCCTATGTCCCTACGTATGATTAAATCTTTAAAACTATGCTACGGATTTTGATGCGGTTTTTTTAATGGATAGATTGATTCTTGAGGAAGGTTTTAATATATAAAGCTTTCCGATATTCCCACGGAAACAAAAGCTACGCAGATAAAACCTCGGACAGGTCGCTAGTTTGTAATAATTTTAAAATTCTATATTAAGGCAATGACAATTCTAAAATATTGATATGTAAGATTAAGATATTGGAATTGATTTATTTGAATAAACTGACAAATAAAAGCCACAAAAATTATAACTGTAGTTTCGTTAAAAATAGTGTAATTTTTTGTTTTGTATTTACCACACTTAACCTTTTTACCACATTTTTAACCTTTATCTATACAATCATTTGAACCTATAAATGATTTATAAAGTGTGAAAGCTCAAGTGTATACATATTTAGACTACCATAGCGATATAGCTTTAAGCCTTTAAGGAAGGCTCCTTATTTTAAAGAAATTTTGTACTCCAATTAACTGGAAAATTTTTACTCCGAATACTTAAATTACTCTTACATCTACAGCACATTCACCACCCTTTCTTTCTTTCACAAATTTGAAATTTTTATTAAATATATACTAGATTATATATTTACCTTATCTATTATAAGTAAAACACAATAATTATAGTAGAAAGCAGAAACCATATATAAGTTGTGGTATGCTATAATTTGATGTGATAAATAATTAAATTTTAATAAAATAAACATAATTATTCATTAATTAAGTAGACACAGCAAGACAGTATTATTAAACAAGCTTTCATACTTTTAACACTATTCGATTCTTTCTCAAAACCTGTATTTTTTGTCATTATTTGATAGTAATTTGGGGGATAAAAGATACTTCTAATAAAAGTTAAAGTAATAATTATTACTGACTGTGGAATTTGCTAATGCTGCAATATTTTATTGCTGAAGTCCCAGTGCTCACAAAGCCCATTTTCAATGATTCATTTTAAAACGAATATAGTGTAATTAAATTAAAAAACGCAATACAAAGTAATATTATTAAGAGTACTTGATTTACTGACTAAAACAATTATTTCATGAGCTACTTTCAGAAGAAATATTTTAGTTAACTTAAGAACAGCAAGCGGATAAATGGGCCACTATTTGACTACTTGGTAGAGTTCTAACTGTTTAGCTGTCAGCAGCGAGGTCCCGACTACCATTTCTAGGTTAAATTGAAATAAGGTATTGAAGTTTTTTTAGCAGCAGCAATAGTCACATTTCAGAGTCTGGAAAATGGTGATATGATTTTCCCCGTACCTGGGAACAGGTTTCATATTTTACCCGTGTTAAACTCAATATCCATATGAAGAACAGACCAATACGTGTCCTAAACACGGTTGTGTGAAGACTTTTATACTCCGACTATTAGCATCGAAAAACTCAACATAATTACGCGAACTGGAACCGGAACCTCTCTCTCGTTATAATAGTCTAGTGATCTATCCACTAGACTTTTACGAGATACTAGGCAAAGGCAATTGATCGAGTCTTCATTATTTTTTTAAATAGTAAAGCTGCAGCAAGCGCCATTCCATATCCTGTATCTTCAGAAATATGCATCAGATCTTCACCAAATTAAAATATGGACTACACTAGAAGTATATCCTCCTTAACAAAAAATAACTTTCAAAATCGGTTATAAACAAAACATATAAAAAGAAAAAAAGCCTTAAAAAGAAAACAAACAAAAAAAAAACAAAAACAAAAATAAAATAAAAATAAAATAAAAAAAATATAATTATAATTATATTTACCTTAATTTACGTTAAGTTTGCATACACACGTGTGCGTTATTAAACAATCTGTAATGTTATACCTACTAGTAATTATTACAATATAATAATATGAATGGAAATACATCATAGATATCAATGGTATACATAGATGAAGATGTACATACATGATTTATGTACATCTATGCCTACACATACTATATACAACAATAGAAAACACGATGTGAATAAATACAAATTTGCAAATAGGTACTATGCAATGAATTCAGAAAACCATTCAAATCAAAAATATTATAAAAAAATTTAATAACAGATCTAGGTCCATGGGGTGTATTCTATTTGCGCCCTTCTTTCTATAGCATATACACTTCGGTATACAATCGGTTCATAAATAACCGAGTTCCTAAATAAGACATAAAAATGTACATGCAGCCGAATCAATAATTTTCTTTACGAAAGTCGAAGTACGAAGTATTATAAATACCAGGCGGTGTATAAGAAATTCCTAATTCAAACTTATTTGAAATTTGGGCTTGTTTACATTTGTTTCTAATTTCTCTTAGTGAATTTGGCCTGATGATATTTTTTTTTATATAACATTGTTCTATTGGAAACAAACGTACATTACTAATATAACAGAAAAAAAATGACATAAATCAATTAAGTTTCCACTTACGACTATCACATTTATATTAATATTAATACTAGCTGTTGCCCACGACTTCGTCCGCGCGGACTTCGTTTACTCCGCACAGCACCTCCCCCGTAGGTGATAGCGTGATAATATGTAGCCTATATGTTGACCCGACCTATTAGTAATATTCATGCAAAATTTGACGTAAATCCATGCAGTACTTTTTGAGTTTACCCCGGACATACATACAGACAAACAGACAAAAATTCTAAAAACTACATTTTGGGTTCGATATCGATTGTAGATCACGCACCAAGTATTCTTTTAAAAAATATTCAATGTACAGTTTTGACTTTCCTACGATTTTATTATATGTATGGATAAAAGTTTGTAGCAGCATTTAATCTATACATATAATAAAATCGTCAACATATAGACTACATATTATCACGCTATCACCTACGGGGGAGGAGTAGTGCGGAGTAAACGAAGTCCGTAACAAAAAAGTAATGAAAACCAAATTTAACAAATAAGTATTTATTCAAATATCTCTTATAATTATATGTTTAACACATATAACGCTTAGGCATAAAACTGGCTCACATTTAAGCATATTGCCTATTAGATAATGGTATAATAATCATCAATATGGAGATTTCTTCATAATATAGGTTATTTTTACCTAAGGATCGCTTGTAATGTAAAAAATTAAATATCAAACGGAAATCAAACGTCAAGATCAATTATTTATGTTTGCTTAAACCGATGAAGTTGTCGATATCATGAAGACATAAATACATTAGAGTAAGTAATACTCTAGAGTACTTACGATTTTAACATGTTTTATCACGATAATATTGAGATATTTTATAGATTTAGGCGTTTGCGAAAATTCTAACGAAGAAAGATAAATTAATTTTGCAATTATCTGGCAACTCTTTGGTGTGTATATGCGATGGTTATCTCTTTCAGTTAGAAGAGCCATTTGTTTGTTTGTTATGATAAAAAAATTATATCTGACTGTAATTTCATTGAAGTAAGATAATAAGTGAAGTGTGCAGTAGTCAAGCGTTGCTCGATTTTCTAGTCGCTTATGTACGAGTTCTTATCTCTTATTAGTACAAGTTGTAAGCTGTTTAAATTGACTTCACTTTTTTAAATCGTACGTTTTCACTGAAATAAGACAATAAGTGTGCAGAAGTCAAGTGTCACTCCACTCATCTGAGTCATTTATCTGCGAGTTCTTATATCTTAATAGTGAAAGTTTGGGGGTGTTTATGAGTTAGGTGCTGTAGATGTTTGGAGGTACCGAACGGATACGACCTGGAGACCTTCAAGAAAAGAGCCTACTCATTTTAAAAGGCCGCAACGCAACTTTAAGACCCCTGGTATTGTAGTCTGCAGATGTTTATGGGCGGCGTTGATCACTTACCATCAGGTGTACCCCCTGTTCGTTTGCCCCTCTACTATAAAAAAGTTATATGCTGTTCAAATTGACATAATTTTTTTTTAATTGTTCGAGGTATAAATTGGTTGCAACTTGGACTCGTAAACTTTTCCGTAGATGCACAGATAAAATAGTTATGCCAACTAAGTCATTAATAGTAATACGCATTGTATATATGGTTGTTCATCTAGTATTTGTACTTGTGTGGGTTCCGATCCCTTAGAAGGAATAAAATATTTTTCTTCCTATATAAATTTTCATACGAGGGGAATAAAAGGTAAACTTGTCAACGCTATCGTGATTATTTGCACTACAAGAGTAGAATAAATTTTATAAACAACAACTTTTCTTACAGCTCCTTTGACTGCAAATAATTTGATATTATTCTATGTTATTCAAAACTTTAGAGTATTATATATTTTCACGCTCTATTTCCTTGCAATAGAAACAAATACAAACGGGTGCTAAATATTAAGATTTGTTAAGAACTTCTTGGTGTTTTCACATTAATTATACACTGAACAGATATACTTGTTTCAAATACTAGACGTTTGGAGAATAACCGACCAATTATTACTTATTTAACTTTATTGTACACCTTAAAATAAATTTGTGAAAAATAAGAACCAAATTCTTATTGGAATTTTCCACCAGTTAACCTTTAGGCCAATGAAACGTAAGTATACGGTACCTCCGAAAAGATATACCATACAGGAGATAGCTCTAAATCAATTAAAAAATATATTACGTATACAATACATATACTAACTTAAGCTTACATTTAATTAGATATAATATAATACCCGTATTATAATTTTTGAAGAATACAAAGCGTATTTTTTACAACACCCAATTATGGTTAAAATAGTATGCTGTTACCTACTAGGCATGGCTCATTTAACTATAAACATATTAAATTTCGTACTAAATTATTTTAAAAATTAACAACTGTTATTTATATTAGCAAATACTGTTAAAAGTAATTTTTATGCATCACTAAAATTAACAATAAATGATAATAATGTTATTAAAAATATTTGAGAGAGCGTTTTTTGCTCGCTAACTTGATTTATGATAATACTGTTATTAAAAATATTTTGAGAGACCGTGATAATAATAACTTTTAATAGTTATTAAAACTATTTTAGAGGACCTTTTTTGGTAGCTTCGTGTTTTTACTGCTTCTAATACTTATTATATACTAGCTGTGCCCGCGACTTCGTTCGCGTGGAAAAAATTCTTAAATAAAAACCCGAATAGTTCCTGTTCCCGTGGGATTTCCGGGATAAGAAATATCCTATGTATCCTATGTATCCTTTCTTGGGTCTTAAACTATATTTGTACCAAATTTTATCCAAATCGGTTCAGTGGTTTGATCGTGAAAGCGTAACAGACAGACAGACAGAGTTACTTTCGCATTTATAATATTAGTATGGATAGGCTACTGATATAATATAACATAAATAAATTACTGTTAAATATCTATTAACTTTAACAACATAACAGATAATCTAATTTAACAATTATTTCCATGCCAATTACATACCGATGTCCTATGTTTAATAGGTGGTACAGTTTTGTAACGATGTGTTTGTCGTTGTTGTATTCCGATTTGAAGGGAAAGGTAGCCGTAAACATATGCAAGTGGCATTACCAACCCGCCACACGGATAGCAACGTACTATTACTACTACTATTATTAAAATCTTTCTCTTCCTGTAGTTTCTCTTTCCTTAAGGAAAGCTATCTGCTTGTATGTTACGCTATAAAATAAATAAAATATATAAAAACAGACTCTATAATAACAAATTCTCCGTTAAAAATATTTTTTGTTTCGATCATCTGTCTGTTTGAGAGCGCTCGGTTTATTAATTATGTTAAATAATGTGATATTATGCATATCGCGTCACATGGATCGCTTCAAGAGGAATTCAAATAGATTAAGATTTCCTAATGCGGTTGAGATAGTGTGTTGATATAAAATGTTTCAGTGCGTTTTATTACCTTTTGTTAGGGTTCCGTACCTAAAAGGCAAAAAACGGAACCCTATTACTAAGCCTCCGCTGTCTGTCTGTCTGTCACCAGGCTGTATCTCATAAACCGTGATAACTAGTAAGCTGAAATTTTCACAAATTATGTATTTCCGTTGCCGCTATAACAAAAAATACTTAAAAAAAGATAAAATATTAAGGGGGTCCCCATACAACAGACGTAATTTTTTGCTGTTTTTTTATAGATGATGGTACGGAACCCATCGTGCGCGAGTCCGACTCACACTTGGCCGGTTATTAATACTAGCTGTGCGCGTAAGTGTAAGTAGCTGTAAGTGTGAGTCGGACATAGAATAAATAATAGAATAAATATTACATTACATAGGATTTGAACACAGTAGAGTGCATCAACCCCAGTAGACCGATCAGGTGACTGATAATGTTTAAGAATATAACACTTCTGTAATGTTTTGATCGAAGTACTGAAAGGTTGTCGTCCTGCTAGAAGACTATCACTCTTCCTATTTGTAGTACGCAATTGTATATGTAATTTTTTTTTTTAAATGTAATTATGTCTGGTCCTGCCAGCGACCAGTAGTAAGCATTTTGTTCGTATTATTAACTATACTTAGTTTTTCTGGGTAAATACTTATTAAATTACGATTTTATTACTGGTATATGTTAATTAGGAATATTTAAATATAAACATTTATAAATAATAACGATCTACATAACCATCTCCGAAATTAATTGTCCGACAAGAATTATTATTTTAGAAATATAAAACAGGTTTTTATATATTGTGGCGCGATTTGTGGTGCTTGAAACTCAATTAATTTTCAATACTAATGACTACTCCATTAGTATTAGAGATTTCAAATATATTTATATTAATAGACTGCAATATATAATGTTAAAGACAATATTTTCTCGCTCCCATTTTTATACAAATATCTATATGATATTTGTATAAAAATGGGAGCGATAATATATTTTTTAAATTACAGCAATTAGTCATATCGCAAATTAAGTAAGTTATTTGCTTGTGATAGAAGTGTTAGTCAACGATTTTAATGAGTAGAAACAAGCAAATAAATTTTCATTCTATTTAATACACATCCCGACTCAATAACAGGAACATCTACACTCGTCACACAATAATTCTCCTTGTCGGGAGCCGAACCCGAGCCCCCCTGATTGCCTAGTCAGAGACACTAACACTTGAACAACAGGGCATGTATATGTTAAAGGATTTTTATATCATACGATGAAAACAAATACTCTTAAGTACATGCTAACACTATATAACACATATTACAAGGAAATAATTTGCGTACCAACATGGGGGTTAGATTTTTCTGTGTAGTTTGACCAGCGACATATTTTTTGTGTACTTCAAGGAAAAAGGGCACACAGTACCTAATCTGAATGTGACTTTGTAAAATTCTACAGCGTAGTAGTCATGAATGTATTGACTATACTCATCTTGTTAAATATATACTATGTATGCTGTCCTACTGCTAAAGCTATCTCGAAGCTTATGGCAAGCTAAATCGCGACAGTGAAAAGTGACATTATGGCGACAAGAGTAGGCAAAAGTTGCGATACTATTATCAGGGTGAGCCATCGCAGAACACTACTATCTACTAATCATAATTATTATACTATTTCCATTTCTTTCTTTTCTCGAAGACAGATCGACGCCCATGTAATTTTGTGTTGTTTACGTTAAAATGTCTCACAAATAATACTGTACTTCATGGGCGAGTAGTGATGTGCTACACATAATGATTACGTAGCACGATAACAGACCCGTTTTTTTACAAAATGCAAGAAACTAAACTACTGCCGGATATTTTTCTACAAATTTATGAAATATATTATATTATATATAAGTATAATATTATATTTCATTACAAGATATTACACGTGTAAATTCTTGATTGATAACGCCTACTTTTTTAAAAATTTTGGAGCTGTTGTAAAATAATTACGTATAGGTATGTACTCGACAATGAAATGAAATAATTATAACGACAGGTAATCTTTATTTATTTATTTTAATCAAAATCTGATGAATCTTCACTGTCACTCGATGAGCTTTCCTCAACATTTATTATAAACCGCTGTTTTTGGACCTATATTATCGAATGCCACATGAATTTCCCAATACGACTCTATAATGTTTTAGGTTCTTTTCACAACTTTTTTCCAGTTTTCAGCAGTTACTTCCGCACAAGCATTTTTTAATAATTTTAACATCTTGTTTGCTTTATGAGGGGATGTGTATTGTTTCGAGCGGGGTGTCCTTTGACTTGTGCCCATATTAGTTCTATAGCATTGCACTGGCAATGACCAGGTGGAAGTCGAAGAACCCAATGACAACATTTGGCAGCTATTTCCCCGATAACATATCTTTTAGAGAGGTTTTTCTTCGATTTTAAAATATTCACTAATTGTACTTTTAATAAAGTACTATGCACATTTTCAATAATAAATATATGTAATCGATATCGTTACTTATTTGGTCACAACACTACAACTATCAAATTATAACTGTCATCGAGAAAATAAAGAAATGGAAATAGTATAGGTTATAATTTGCTCGCGTCTTACAAACTAGCTACCTGATATTCTATTTTTTATAATCAATACTTACGGGGATACACAAAAAGAAACAATTTTGAACAGAAGCAATGCATTCAGTACATAGAAGGAAAATGAGAACCGGTAATGATTATAAAGGTGACAATAATAAGTTTACGTTATAATTTGGAAACTAACGTGGATTTGATACTTTCTGAAACTCTAATAACAACTCAAAATAGAGTTGTTTCTGTTGCATTTTTGAGTTTGAGAGTCGCTATTAAAATTTTAGGAAGTAATAAGTCCCAGCTTGTATCCAAATTCTGGCATAATCAAATTATTGTCATTTTCTCATTTTCACCGCCCCGTTGATAGGCGGATATCGTACCTAACTAGCAATCGATGGGGCTCGGATTCGATTCCCGTCGGGGACAAACATTTGTGTGTTGAACATAGGCGTTTGTATTTCTGGGTTTAGATGTTTATGTATATGACAGTATTTGTTTATGTATTTCTATGTATTAGTATTGTTGGCTAACGCTCACAACACAAGCAAATGAAATGCTTACTTTGGGGTTAGATCAATTCGTGTTATTTGTGCAACGATATTTATTTATTTATTGTATTTTATTTTAAAATGTTGACGACCCCATGCATTTGCGGTATCCGGGGCATCGAAAATAGTCACGCACGCTCGAATCATTTTGTGCCCGAACCGCTGACCTTATATTTACTGATGTGCTATCGCCGGTCAAACGAAAGTTAGTTTTAATTTGGGCACGTATTGATCTAGGACTCTTTTAAAAAATATTTCGTAAAAGGCGAGAGAAGGCAAACATATACCTCGCTCTACCATCTTTACTAGATAATACCTGGTAAACCCTACCACCTAGTAAGTTAATATGGTTCTGCTACGTCTCGTCCAGGTTTTTATATCACCACCTAAACTATTCCTGCCGCAATAGCGTCAGTGATTATTGCTGTCGTATTCTGGTTCGGAGGTAAAGGTAGTCGATAAACATATGTATATGTCCCTGGCACTGTTCCACACGAATAGCAACGCACCATAAATAACATCTCTGGTGTCTATAGGCTATGGTTTTCTCTTTCTATCAGGAGAACAATCTGCTCGTTTGTTATCCTATGATATAAAACTAACGTACAGTCGTCGCCTCTTCAATGTGAAAGGGAGAGAAGTTTTCTTTTTTTTTAAATTTTAAGTCTTTAGTTTAAACTTTAAATTTATACTTATAAGTTTTGGCACTGATTCTGTTCTAGCTATACGTAAAAACTTTTTTGAAACAAAAAAGTTTTTTTTTATATTTCGACACAGCTGAATTTAAAACTTGAGAATATATTACTTTTAATTTTTAATTGATAATGTACTATATAATATTAAAGTAACTAAAAAAAGCAGCCTGCCAACTAAAAAAGCAGCAAAAATTCCGATCCAAAGGATCCCGGTGATCTCTATTAAATAATAATAATCATATGTAATAATGATGCAATGGTATCAAGACGCATGTTTGAGAAGAAGCCAACCTATATTCACATCGAGGACATATTCAATCCCAGGTAAGTTAAGTTAAAAAAAAAAAAGAAATTTCGCCTTCAGACCAAGCAACGCTCTAAACCACGTGTTACTGATTCAATGTAGCGAAATTCTCATTTGCTCTGTGCTAAAAAACAAATCCATACTAATATTATAAATGCGAAAGTCTATTTGTCTGTCTATCCATATTTCTGTATATGTGTCTGTTACGATGTAAGTACAATACATAAACTAGGGTAATAAAAATACTACGATTTTCGAATGCCCAAATAATATTATTGGTCATTAAACTTTAAAAAATAACTATCCAATATGCCAAAAAATATAAATATCCATTATTTTGAGTAAATATTCGATAGAAATGGGTAAAAACAAGCTATCATTAGCTATGACGACCAAACCGCTAAACGGATTTTGATGAAATTTGGCAAAGAGATAGTTAAAAACACAAAGTCAAACATAAGTTACTTTTTCGCTAAATATCAACTCTAAAGCGCTGTAATAGGGGATGAAATCTTCTCGCAGGTAAAGCTGAGTTGATCAGCTAGTATATAATAAAAAATAAACTGATTTTTAAATACTATTAGGTGTTAAAAGTAACCATCCAGATAATAAAAAGATAATAAGCATTCTAGCAGTAAAATTAGGCTTAGCTGAATACAAAAACCAGATTTAAATAGTTAAATAAACGCTTATAATCCGTCTACCAATTTCCAGAAACAAGCCACCTAAAACTCTACTATTACTATTAGTGAATAAAAAATGTCACAGACAGGATTATTAGACAATAGCATTTCTTAAGGACCATCTCAAACTATCACTTAACACTTGAAATCACAAATACTGATAATTAGGTAAACTCACACATACAATTTTTTCGGAAGTTAAAAGGATCCCTTTTCAAGATCACTCAATCGAGAAATTACTGGACATTCATAGATCTATTAAAATCAAGAGATTTGTATTTAATCTTTAAAAGATTTCGTTAAGTTCGATACTTAACGGTGTGGCATTAAATGGTTTTAAATACAAATTTTTAACTTGTTATTTGCAGAGATTACTTAATGTGCAAATTAATCTAAATTTTCCTATGACAATGTATTCTAATGAAAAGAAAAGGCATGTTGGTGTGAGTATTTATAGATAATTGAAAATTTTTCTACAGCCGATCTTCAGTGAATTTTTCATAACTTATTCAGTAAAAACGAGATTCTTGAAGAATAAGTTAGTAAATCAGGTAATTTTACACGCCATTCCTGAAATTTCCCGCTAAATTGTGACGATTTAAGCTAAAAGCTGTCAAAATATACCCAACTTAATAAACTTTTAACTTGAATAGTTATAACAATATTAATTATGTTGGAAACGACACTAAATATGTTTTAAAGCAGTAACTTTTGAACGCTGTGATCGATTTGGTATTCTTTAGAGGGCTTCATGTTTTCAACTATCACTTTGCCAAATTTCACTTAGTATTTACGATGTTAGTGACACGTATTAGTTTTATGTCTAGCAAATCAATTTTCTGAAAAGTGACTATACAGAGGCGTAGCTACTACCGTATCAGCTGTATCAGCTATACTCAACTTGCGGCCCATGGGCCGCATGCGGCCCGCCGGACCTTTTTGATTGGCCCACTTGGATCTAGGTATATGTTGCGAACCTTCTTTTTCTAAATTTAAATATACAAACTACTTTCCGCCGTGTTGGTCCCGGCCTCCTTTGTAGAATAGGCCAACTGCCGTTCCGCCAGGCAGGTCGTAAAAGGCGACCAATTGGCTATCGAGTCACTACCATCGTGGCTACTAGGTGGTAGAGTTCTGCATTGTCTCGCCCGGGTCTGGTACCACCGCCTTACCTATTCCTGCCGCAATAGCGTCAGTGCTTGTCGCTGTCGTGTTCCGGCTTGGAGGGTAAGGTAGCCGGTAAACTTATGCATGTGGCATTAGACCTCGCCACAAGATAGCAACGCACCATTAACATCTTTGGTGTCTATAGGCGATGGTTGACTCGTTCCATCAGGAGACCCATCTGCTTGTTTGCTATCTTATGATATAAAAAAAAAAAAAAAATACAAAGAATGTATACAGAAATAAACTCACAGATTCTCATCTGGATGGAAAATGCAAGCATTTTTCTTTCTTTTGTGAGAAATCTTTATTAATTTGACCTCCCAACAAATTTTTAAACGGGGCACGCTCCGCCCCGTTCCGCGTCGCTCCCTCATCACGGTACGCTACGCCACTGGGTCTATATCCACACAAGGATATTTACTTATTTTCACTAAAATATACAAGCACATTGTTTGTGGCTATTTAGATGTTTGTTTAGTTAGCTCTTTTTTTATTTTATTGCGCAATTCTGTTGGCGCCAGACTTTAACTGCGCGTAGATTTGATCTATTGTTCTTGAGTTTCATTTTATTCATTGAAGGAGTGTAGCAATAAAACTCATTCATATTTTAGGGCAAGCCAGTTAAAGTAAAATATTTTTTAAGATTAACGGTCTTATTTTTAAACAAGTTTAATCATGTGCATAAAGTGTTCCCCTGACAGGACAAAATAAGTATTATTACCTACTAAGTAATATTTACCTACACAGCTTAAAAGTTGTTTGTTTTTTGTTTTTTATAATCAGATTTTTGTTACTCTTATTTTTATTACCACCAATGTGCACTCAGTTTGGTTGTTTATAAAGTGAATCCATAATATATATATATATATAATAATATATATATATATATATATATATATATATATATATATATATATATATATATATATATATATATATATATAATGTGTGTCCATAATATATATATATATATATATATTAGTGAATCCATAATATATATAATATATATATATATATATATATATATATATATATATATATATATATATATATATATATATATATAATATATTTTTTTTATAGTTTGGCATTAAAATACATATACAAGTCTAACTTTTCACCCTTTTACTATCAACACATATTTTTAACAGCGATATTATATATATATATATATATATATATATATATATATATATATAAATATATATATATATATATATATATATATATATATATATATATATATATATATATATATATATATATATATATATATATATATATATATATATATATATATATATATATATATATATATATATATATATATACTAGCTGTGCCCGCGACTTCGTTCGCGTGGAAAAATTTCTAAAATAAAAACCCGCATAGTTCCCGTTCCCGTGGGATTTCCGGGATAAGAATTATCCTATGTCCTTTCTTGGGTACGCTAACTTCTCGACTAACGGGGTGGTCGGGCGAGTGAAAACTATGCTAATATTATAAACGGGATAGTGTATGTGAGTGTTTGTTTGTTCTTCATTTACTGCAAAACTGAGCGACGAATTGACGTGATTTTTTAGGTGGAGACAGTTGAAGGAATGAAGAGTGACGTAGGCTATTTGTCTCTTATTTTACTCAAGTGAAAACGCCGGTAAAAGCTAGTTTTATATAAAATTTCTTATAATAATAGCTCTGTACTCTTTTGCGAGCAAAGCTGCGCGTTTCCGCTAGTTGTATAATAAAAAACAGACTTTTAAATCACATTACTATATATATATATATATATATATATATATATATATATATAATACGGCTGAACCGATTTGACTAATCTCATACAGACTAACCGATAAGACTAAAGGTTTAAACGCTGAGAAAATATAGAAATGAAAATAGAATAGTTAAAAGGCAGAACAATGTTTGCCGGATCAGCTAGTAAATAAATAAATAAATTAATATCACTGGATAAGTTACACGAATTTATCTAACCCCAAAGTAAGCAAATTATTTGCTTGTGTTATGCATATTAATCAATGATACTAATACATAGAAATACATTTATAAATACTGTAACATACATATTAAATACCCAAACTCAGAAATACAAACACCTATGTTGATAACACATATGTTTTGTCCCTGTCTCCCATCGATTCGTAATTATGTTCGCTAACCACTCGTCTAACAGGGCGGTCTCTATATAAGTCAGTATATAAGTCAGTTTCATTCATAATTACTTATTGCTATTTCATAGTCGATGCAATTTATAGAGCGCCAGTCTACCATACTCAAATACCTACGTTTATGAATAGTCCGATAAAATGTTTTAATCCGTGTGGATGTGGGCCCTTTTAAAGCCTTTCTTCCAGGCAGAAGAACAGTGGGTCAAAGTTGTAACTACCATCGTGACTACTAGGTAGTAGAGTTCTGCAACGTCTCGCCTTGGTATTTAGTACCACCTAAGCTCAAAAGCACGGTCTGGCAGTAACTGCTATTTAGGTTAATTTATTAACTTAATTTCGAAAAAAAATATATCTCGGTTTGTAACTGAGGCATTCCGACGATTTTTTTAAATTTGGGTCTCAAAAAGATGCATGAGACCTAGAATTTTCTATTTATGGCAATGAATTTACGAGTTATTCTTATTTGTTTGCAAACAAAAACATTAAATCTTAAAAAAATATCATTTTTATTGACTTTTATTTTGTTTGCCAATCGACTCCTCAAAATAATCGATGAATTGAACGACCTAAATTCTAGATCCGCTATTAAAATAACTAAATAAAATACTATAGGCGATGGTTGACTCTTTCCATCAGGAGACCCATCTGCTTGTTTGCTATCTTATGATATAAAAAAATTGGCTGTTTGTACTATAAACTTAAGTAGTTATTGCTAGGGCCACCCATGCAAAGTTGTATAAAGTCAGCGCACTTCACGAAGTTAATAATATAAATATGTTTACACTGTACAGCGACGGTAGTCGGCTGCTAGTCTGTTACAAAAATATTTATCCCTCCTTTTCCCTTAATCGCCGTCATTGAAATATTTAATACAACTTTTTGTACAAGCATCCAGATCAAAGCGCAAGATCAAAAATTAGGGGAACAAAGTTTTGAAGAGGCTCAAAAACATTTGAACAAAGCGGTCAAGTTTCGACGCGAGCCGGGTGTGTTACAAAGGAGATTATATCAGCCCCTACCAAGGCGAATGTTACCAATTATCTGTGTAACGTCTTAACTAAAAATCTTTACCGGCGCGAATATTATTAAGCTGTGTCTACATTGGTTAAATTCTTTTAACTTGTAGCAAGTTAATTTAATCTGACTTTTACTTTTACTAACTAACACCCACACTGAGCGTTAATTTATTGACGATAAAAAAAAATTAGTCTTACCCCACGTGCACTCGCTAAAAATAAATTTTTACAAAGAATGAATTATAATGGGCAACAAAGACTGATAGACATACAGACGACAAGGGTATGACCTATGGCGTGTCCTCACTTGTTCTTACTGTACCTATATACCAATATTCATGAAGATTGATCAAGCCGTCATCCAGTTATAATGGGTTATACAGACAGACAAAAACTAAAATAATAGGAACATCTGATATTAGTGAATAATAAAATAATTATTACAAAAACATGAATGTTTCAACAGACGCATTTATATATGTAGTAATATAAATGTATAAATTTCTTAAAATTAATAAATTTTAATATTATTTGTATATTGGAATAATTATTTGGAAATTGTTAAAATTTAAAATACGTAAATAAATAGGTCGTGGCTCTTACACGAAGACTGCTACTGTGGTATTGCGTAGGGTCGCTATAAGTTCGAAAATAAAAAAGCTGAACAGAGATCGGGTCGCATCTTACCAATATTGTAGATATAAAAGTTTAAATGTTTGGTTATTAAAGACTGAACAGAATTGAAACACTTTATAGCCTTGATTTATATTCTGGATAATTTTAACTGACTTCAAATCTAAGAAACGCTTCTTAATTCGCCGGAATCTTTTTTTTAATTTTCCCCAGTGACATATATGTCAAAATGTCTAAACTGATTTGAAAATTTCTTATTTTGTTTGGAAGGCTATTTTTCAATCACAAATAATTTTAGTGAAGATCTGACACAGGGTTCTGAAGATACAGGAGCTTGTAAGTCGATTTTTGCAATTTTTACGTCATATAATTATCGCCCTGAAAGTTGTTTTTACCGCAGGATTATTGTTAATTTATTAGGATTAATTTATTCATCAGAGCACAGCTAGGTTTTTATGTCATTAGATAAGAAACAAGCAGATGGCTCTGGTGATGGAAGGGAACCATCGTCTATAAACCAAGATGTTAATTGTGCGTGGCTATCTGTGAAGCGGGATGGAAATGCCGCATGCACATTGAATAAGTTTACCGGCTACTTTACATCCAAATCAAAATATAACAATGACAAGCATTGAAACTAATATTGCAGGAATAGGAAAGTATCAAATGCCCGAGGAGATGCTGTGGGACTCTACTACCTAGAATTCACGATGGAAGTGACAAGTAAAACCAATCGTCCGCCTTTTACGAACTGCCTGGCAGAATAGCAGATGGTCTATTCTTCAAAGGAGGCCTAGAATAATATAGGAAAGAAGGGTTAAATTAATATCTATATATTAATACGTGAAGGAAAATGTTTGTACCCGTTTTTTAAGCAATTGCGCCAAAAGTGGAGTATGAAACTTGGCACAGTTAAAGTTTATATTGCGGAGCACTATAGAAACCTAATACTTTTAAATAAAATGTATTAGAAATATATTAAATTAGTAAAAAAAAGTATCTTCACGCCCGTATCCCCGAAAGGATAGGCAGAGTACAACAAGTGCACCCACGATTAGCCGAAGATACTTGGTCCCACAATTTGATAGGTGGCAAGCCTATCGCCAACCGGACACTTTCCAATCCCGGGCAATGTTGTTTTTATCAGAAAACCGAAAAAACACATTTTCAAATTGCCCGACCCAGGAATTGAACCCGGGACCTCGTGTGGTCAACTCCAACACCGGACCACTACACCACAGAGGCGATTATTGTTATAAAATATACACTACATTCATGTGACATACATGATATTATACACACATGTGTACTGTACTACACATTTTCTTTACGGCTAAAGTCAGTTATTGTTTAGTCTATGGTCGAATTTCGGCCGCAGGCATTCGCTAGTTATATTAATAACATCTTCAGGAAGTACAGTACCCGGCGATAAATATTGCACATCGACCTTTGGAAAGAGACAATCGGCTAATTTCGGCTTCGTAGAGCGTTATCTCTGTCGCACAAAATACAAACAATCCGGTACCTATTAGGAGCTGTTAAAACAAGTATGATTTGCTTCTTTTGATATTTTTATTCTTTGTATAAAATACACTAATTTTTCTATAAGTGATGGCTTTAGGTTGGGGTAAAATAAAATAAAAAAACATTTTTACATTATGTTTACGTATTTAATTATTTTGGAACATTACAGCTTTAGTGTACATAATAAACACCATTATACCTATTGCTAAAATGAGACATTGCAATAAAAATAATAATAATTCTAATTCTCAATTACTTCCATTTCACTATCTGTGCTCTCAAAGAGGTCAATATCACTGTCACTATCAGCCGTATTTATTACTAATCTATCAGTGTAATTGTCTAAACTGTGTTGAATGCTTCTATATTCATTCTCACATTTGATTGCATGATCGCAAACCTTTTTCCACTCTTCAGCGCTAGCGAAAAAGGGAGACCAAAAAAGCAATTTCGTTTGGATATGGACGATTTTGATTACGATGTTGTTCGAAGAATGGTGTATGATTTTCACTTACGATTTAATGAACTGCCAACAATAAAATCATTAAAAGCTAAGTTATCTGAAGCTATTAATTACAATGGGTCTGAAAAAACATTGAGAAAAATACTTCATGACATGGGATTTCAGTTCACTAAAATGGAAGATAATCGAAAAATTCTAATGGAAAAGCACGACGTTAGTCTCAAACGAATGGAATACCTTGATAAAATACGCAAATTTCGCGAAACAGGAAAAAATATCGTCTACATGGATGAGTCATATATACATGCATCCCACACTAAAGGGAAATCTTGGAGTGACGATAAGAAAAAAGGAGTAAAAAAGCCAATTTCAAAAGGTCAACGTTTGATAATAGTTCATGCGGGAAATGAAAAAGGCTTTGTACCCGGTGCTTTTTTAACGTATAAATCCACGGACACTACAGGTGACTATCACAATGAAATGAATAACTATAACTATGAGAAATGGCTGGTTAACCAATTAATCCCAAATATACCCAGTGATTCTGTTCTAGTTATCGACAACGCACCCTATCACAACGAGTATGTTGAGAGACCCCCCAACTCAAACACCATTAAACGGGAAATGATCAACTGGTTAAACAGACATGAAATTCCAGTTGATCCAAAATTAACAAAAACCCAGATTTACGCTATTATATGTCAGCACAAGGAGAGGTATACAGAGTTTTCTGTGGACAAAATACTTGCCGAACATGGGCACACTGTGTTGCGATTGCCACCATATCATCCGGATTTTAATCCAATTGAAAATATATGGTCTCAACTGAAAGGCTATGTAGCCTCTAGAAATGTGGGTATGAACTTAACTACAGTAAAAACATTATTGACTGAAAAAGTAAACATGATCGGCGCTGAAGAGTGGAAAAAGGTTTGCGATCATGCAATCAAATGTGAGAATGAATATAGAAGCATTCAACACAGTTTAGACAATTACACTGATAGATTAGTAATAAATACGGCTGATAGTGACAGTGATATTGACCTCTTTGAGAGCACAGATAGTGAAATGGAAGTAATTGAGAATTAGAATTATTATTATTTTTATTGCAATGTCTCATTTTAGCAATAGGTATAATGGTGTTTATTATGTACACTAAAGCTGTAATGTTCCAAAATAATTAAATACGTAAACATAATGTAAAAATGTTTTTTTATTTTATTTTACCCCAACCTAAAGCCATCACTTATAGAAAAATTAGTGTATTTTATACAAAGAATAAAAATATCAAAAGAAGCAAATCATACTTGTTTTAACAGCTCCTAATAGGTACCGGACTGTTTGTATTTTGTGCGACAGAGATAACGCTCTACGAAGCCGAAATTAGCCGATTGTCTCTTTCCAAAAGTCGATGTGCAATATTTATCGCCGGGTACTGTAGTATCAATAAATCGCAATCGCAGCAATCTAGTAACTATTATGTACCCAACTTAATATCTCGCTCGCTTACCTGCCCAATGGATATGTCCATTTAATCCCTTCACAATAGTGTTACCATCAAAATGCTAGTTTGTGACCGAATTTACAGTTACGTTTCTTTCTATCTGACTCGTGGTGCATATCATTTACTAATAATAATGGATATTGTATTTATATTGAATAGTGAAGAGCGACGCATTAGCTATTATTCTTTTATTTGTGGAAGAAAACTACTACCGTTTCGCATTTTAAAGCTATTTCAATAATGGTAAATTTGGCAGCCTTTTAGGCTCTCAATAAATTTTTTTAAGTTTGCAACAGCATCAAGTTTTCAATTTGATGCTGTTGCAAACACAACAGGTAAAGTTGCTAATCGTTCCAAATAATAGATTTGGTGGAGTTCGCTGCTGATAAGAAAGGTTAAGGTAGTTATTGCTTTGAGAACGCGGGAGTATCGAGTAATAAGTAAATTTTTTAGCAATCAAGTTAATAGCTTGTCTGATGCAAAGAGACAACCATCACTTATAGATATAAAATATGCTAATTGCAGGTCTATACGTGTAGCGGAATGATAATGCCAGATGCCTTACCTATTCTTGCCGCAATAGCGTTAGTGCTTGTTTCTGTCGTGTTCCGGTTTGGAGGGTGAGGTAGCCGGTAAACTTATGCCTGTGGCATAAGACCTCGCCACAAGATAGCAACGCACCATTACCACCTTTGGTGTCTATAGGCGATGGTTGACTTTTTCCATCAGGAGACCCATCTGCTTGTTTGCAATCATATGATATAAAAAAAATGCACACGTTTACTGGCTGTCTTACCTTTCAAGCTGGAATATGATAGTGGCAAACACCGACGCTATTGCGGCGGGACTTTATAAAGTAGTGGTACCAAACACGGTACGTTACAGAACTCTACTATCTTGTCAGTAGTTACAAGATGTTTCAGAAATCAGAAATCAAAAATCAGAAATACTTTATTCAATAAAACTTTTTACAAGTTATTTTGATTTTAGTCTTTAGCAGTTATTTTGAGTTTAGCAGTTTGATAGTTTATCTTTTAATCAAAATGACCCGGGATAACATAAATGGAGTTTGTTTGTATATGTTTGCTACTACGACACACTTCAGTGCCTGGGTGGTTATGTATACTGGTAGTTTACGTTCAATTTTCACAATAAGCGACTTTTCAACCGACTTCATAAAAGGAGGAGGGTATCAATTCGGATGTATGTTTTCATTTTTGTTACCTCATATTTCGGACATTTATGGACTGATTTTGAAAATATTTTTTATGTTGGGAGGGTACACTTCTCGTGTAATCTAATTTTAATTTGGAAGATTGAAGATCGGATACAGGGTTCCGGCGAGATAAGGGGTAAAAAGTCAGTTACTGCAGTGTGCTGCGTTTACTGCGTTAAAAATTAGTACCTGGATTGCCGATATTTTACTAAAAACGATGTTTTCTAAAAATTAAAAAAATTACACTTTTTTTTACATACATGTAAATACATCATCGCGCCAGATCTTTTATGGGATAGACGATCAAACCAAGTGCCATAGACAAGCAGATGGCTCTCAGTAAACAAAGTAGCTATCGTCTATACCAGCAGGCTTAGGATAAGCAACACGATAAAATTTTATCGACCAGTTTTCTCGATATTTATATCACTTTCTCTATTTGCTAACGCATTTGACACTTGATAAGACATGATATTTCAAAGGAAGAGAAAATGATCATTATTACTCGAAGATAGTTATTTTTTCTACCGACTGAATGTCTTGCTGTCATTTTATCAAACAAAAAACAGTCGAGCAAACGTCACTTTCTCGATCGAGACGTATGTCGCGGTGTTTATCCTAAGCCTGCTGGGGTCGGCCGGTAACTTGCGGCTCGCAAGCCACATGCGGCTTTTTGGATGTGAAGCTGCGGCTCTTTCGTTAAATACGCAAATATTATTTATTTTATAAAAAAAAAAAAACATTTCTTTTTATCGCTTTTCATCAAGTGTTTAATCGCTAAAAACCTAATGCACGTACCTAATTCATTTTTTAAATTAGGATTATTAGCAGCATACAGCAAAAAAAACTTGTTGATCGTATGACAAATAAAATCATCAATTATATGATTAAAAAAATTAAATTATAACCAAAATTAAATGGAGTAATATTTTTAATTTTATCGTCAAATTTACATTATTAGGCTTTCACACCCAAACTACACACTGGATGACGACAGGTGACTGTGGTTTGGTTTCCTTTGCTTTCTGCCTTTTCTAATACCCCCTTTTCGTATTTATCAGGTGTAAGCACCTCATGAGTACTACTCAACAGACCCCGCTCTACCCTACGCTACGAGTACATAAACGCTCGAAGGTATATACGTGTAATGTATTGATGCATTCTATTAACTTTTCTGTAGCTTAATGTTTTGAGGTCCGAGGATTGGGTCACGTTTTCTATACGAAGGCTTAATGAAGAGATGTTTTCAGTACAACTTTTTTGAAAGAAGTGTAGAGCAGCTTAAAAAAATATCCATATCTTTGAATAAAATTTAATCGCAAAAAATATCGGCGAGAAATATACTTTCGGGCAATTTAAAACGTAACTCTACCAACTAATAGACGATTAATTAAAAAAAAAAATGTATTTTGTTAATTTAATAATTTATCAATTAATGTAATGATAGACATAAATATTTTCAGTATATTGTATTAAGTTAACGTAATAAAATTAACGGAATCCTTGTCTAAAAAATCACGGTCCCAAGGGTAAGGTCGGTAGTAATCGTTGATCCTACGAGAATATAAAAAGTTTTTATGTAAGTTTTTTATTGATTGTTCATTTATAATAAAATTTTGTCAGTTTTTTCAATTAATATTATTTTTTCTTTTTGATTTTCTCAGGATATCTTATGTACAATTTTGCTGTAACCTTGTCTGAAGATCAAATATTTCGAGTCTGATGGATATAAAAATGATGTGTACAATCAAAAAAAATCCTTTAATAATATCATCAGTGCTAGTCACTGTAGTATTTCAGTTTTAGAGGATAAGATATATTCCGCCATGGATGGAAAATTTGAAGTCTAAGGGTAATGACAATTTCTTTTTATCAGGTTATCGGCCGAAAAAAGTTTATCGGTTCGCGATATGGGTGATCCCTATCACCAAATTTTACTAACCTAGTAACGGCTGTCCTTTGTTTCTTGCTACAACTGGGACAAACAGCTTTACAAGCTCGGGAAGTGTTCACATACCTCTAGACTCCGTTATATTACTGTAATTTTTATTTTCAAAGACAAACCTTGAAATACTTCACTAACACTTTTCTCCGACTCAAAGATCGAATCCAAGACCTTATGATTTGATTTTTAGTTTAAAGATATTCTACAAACTAACCTACGTTTATCTCTAATTATAATTAAAATAAATAACTTCATTAAAATATACTTTGTAAGGAGCCATAATAAACACTAGAATTTGTATCATATATTTTATAATATATGCACAATTCTTTATCAATTACAACTAGATCTCTTAATTAACACCTCTGCTACACTGCAATATATTTTATTAACATGAATACCGTGGGGAATGCGTGAATTAGGATCACCAAGCGTTCGTATTTAAGAGGATATTACTCCTTATTGTTTTCATGAATTACAGGATAGCAAATATGCAGATGACTCTTCTTATAGAAAGAAATGACCGCAGTATGTTAAGCAACCCGACGGGTTTCTAATTTTGTACCACCGCCTTATCTATTCCTGCCGTAATAGCGTCAGATACGGCATCTGAGATACCTCATACGTTGACCCCATCGTGTTTACCCACACGAGAAAAAAATTAACATCTACACCTTACATGTAGAGGAGCTTCCCTAACTTATTTGTATTATGTATATATATATATATATATATATATATATATATATATATATATATATATATATATATATATATATATATATATATATATATATATATATATATATATATATATATATGCCAAATTACGGCCTTCTAGTACTAAGGATCTCTGCACTAGACTGCGGACTGACGGACGGACATAGCAAAACTATAAGGGTTCCTAGTTTACTTCGGAACCCTAAAATTGAAAAAGGTTTACTGAATTGTGATTTTTGTTTAATAAATGATATTTATTCTTATTATCAATCTTAAATAACGACCCAATGTATTACAAACAATACGGAATTATATAAATATTAAACTAAATATTTATCAATAACAATATTTCAAAGAAATATCTAGAAATACATACAATTTAAGAAAAAAAAAACAATTTAAAAAATAATTGAAATCCAGATAGGTAATGGTTTTTCACGCGTTTTTAAAAGCTGTTAAAGTGACGCAAATCTCATCAATCATAAAATTCTATAAACGTTCGTCAAGTGCGTACAGTGAAACAGCGCCAATAGGCAGCAGTGTTACTGTTAGGAAAATTCAACAAAGCTTTAACGTTAGAGCAAAATCAGTGATTATACATGTTGACTGTTAAAAGGTACATACTGAAGAGAGGGAAGGAGGGTGCTCGATTGTGATCCGAATATTTGTGAAAATAGGCACTTAAATTTTGACCCAATTACGCAATAAAGACATTAATTACGAGCAGCCGTGCATAGATATAGAAGTTCATTTTTTACAGGCAGCGAATAGTGCCGTGGCACGTGTAATTCAATGCGCGCGGCTGTATGTAATGTATGTATGTAATGTAGCTCGCGATGTGACCATAACATTATGTTTTGAACATTGCTACATTAATTTCGTTGAAATTTTCTATGTAGTTAAGCAATGTCCTCTTTTAATTATATTTTTATTGGGTATGTATGACTGTATCTATCATGTCCTTCAATATGTACAATCTCTAACCGGTCAAACTTTAGAAAAGTTAAAACTGTAAGCAAAATGGTGAATCAGTAAAGGGTAAAAACTAAAAGAAGCACGGAAAATTTATAATAGTAAAAGTATCATCATGCCGGTTATTTAGCGGAATAGGTAAATTGAACCGAATGTCTTTTCTTTTCGTCGCTTAGCTAGATGGATAATATGGATATATCTAGCTAGATGGATGCTAGATGGATAATATTTTTTACTACGATATTTTTTATTACTAAAATAATTTAGTCTAATGTCTAAGATACACTGCAGAAAAGCAAAGTATTCATTTAATACTTAATTGTGTATTAATAAAAGGCATATGTGTGTGTCAGTGCTTGTTTCAGAAAAAAAATTTTCAGCTAACCCTGAAAAAGATGTAATTCTATAAGTAGTCGACAAATATTGTGCTAGTTAGATAGACCGAAAAATTGACAATCTCACTCAAACCAACTCATCCGTTTGTGATAACATTGTACCTAAGGGAATATATATTTTTTGTCTTATGATCATAATTTTTTATTTGTCATTTTAATAATAACGGTCAAGTGCAAATAAATAGTAGTGCGTAGTCGCACAAGATAACTTGCACAACTAACTCATCATACTATTATATATATATATATATATAATATATATATATATATATATATATATATATATATATATATATATATATATATATATATATATATATATATATATATATATATATATATATATATATATATATATATATATAGGGTATCTCCGATGATGTAGACGTATAGAAAGAATAACAAAACAGATATACAATGCGAATGCGGAAAGGTGTAGGTACAGGGCAAGACTAAGACTGACATACCATGGTCAGTTTGATCGGGTGCTATCAAAAAATTTCGAAACCAGCGTGTTCCTATGAAGAGAGTAATTAATGTCAAAGAAGTAAGAAAAATCAGCAAGGATCCTGACATATGGCATTAAGAGATCTGGCTTGAAGATATGTATGTATATGTGTTATATTTTTATAGGCTACTTATTTTTTTGGAACATAAATTACTGGCTGTTACTAGCCGCTTCGTTTGCGTGACACAAAATCATTTCTTCCTTTTACTCAATCGGGTGAAAAAGTAGGCAATGTAATTCTTGTATTGTGTAGCTTTGGTATAATAATTTTTAAGATCGGTCCAGTAGCTTTAAGTTTATTTATACAAACCTACAAAAATAATTATAAAAAACTAATATTTTTTCCTTATAATTAAGCATAGATTTATAGTAATTCGATGCTTGTACGTACCTATTACTATTTTTAAAATCGATTATAAATGCCGTAAAAACACATTTCCTGTACGTTATAATTATTAGTTTTTTTGTTATTATTTGTTGTTAAAGCGGCACTCTGTGGAAACATTTTAATATCATTGGATGGAACAAAAACGTCAAAAAACATGTTTTTTGTAAAAAAAATGAGACATAAATGAAAGCGTAATGGTGGACTAGTTTTTGGAAGAGTGTAAAAAATCTTTATGAAGGCTATTAACAATTCTACAATTAAAATGAATAATATAAAAAATCAATACGACCAATACTTTGCAAGCGGATGTCACCTATGTTAGGCAATTTTGTCAATGATGTACCTAATCATTAAGTGGTTGTTCACCGTATGTAAATAAGAAATAAAGTGTGTACATATGTTAATTTGTCTATACATGGTAAATTAATTTTTTTAATCGATTAATTTGTTTACCATATACCAATACTGAGCCTCGTTCGATGTTAGTTTGAAATCAAAGATTATATTTATATTAAAATTTCCATATTAGTGTGTTATTTTTTCGTCGTCTGCTTTTCTAATTTTGTTACTTGAATGATTTATCAATTAATATCCATTAATCTGTGTTTATATTGTGTAGTCGATGGTCGGCTTTGTAAATCGACGTCCATCGACCATAGACATCACAGGCTCAAAGCTCACATCCGAGTAGTGAATGTAATGAAACATGCATAAATTTACCATAATTCCTAAATAATAACACGATAGTGACAAGCACTGACACTACAACGGGAAGGCATTTCAAGTAGTAACGTAGTATTTCAAGTCACACTAGTAGTCACGATGATATATTTTGATCATCGTTCTCCTTTTACGAAGTGCCTTGCAGAATAGGAAAGGTGTTCGGGCTAATACTGTGTAGTAATGTGTACTAGCCAAATTGTAATTTTGATTATCTATACAGTGTATAAAAAACCCTGTCCGATCATCAAAGGCATTATGGTAGCTTAATACAATCATACCTGTATCGTTATTTTATGGATATTAATGGATAAATTTTCAAAATATTCTGTAATATCTTGATTTAAGCGGAAGTTCCTCAAGTTTAGTACTAAAATGAGGTACTTTAATACGATAAATACGATTTTTTTTTATTTTAATAATAAGAATGTTTTTTTTTTGTAATATCATTGACCTACCTATATCTTTCGAATCGGACAGGGTTTTTTTTACACACTGTGATATATGTAAAGCAAAATCTTTGTACCCATTTTTATGACATTTATATGCGAACGGAAGAAAATAAAGTATCTTCACGCCCGTATCCCCGAAAGTGTAGGCAAGAGGTACAACAAGTGCACCCACGATTAGCCGAAGATACTTGGTCCCACAATGTGATAGGTGGCAAGCCTATCGCCAACCGGGCACTTTCCAATCCCGGGCAACGTTGTTTTTATCGGAAAACTGAAAAAACACATTTTATAATTGCTCGACCCAGGAATCGAACCCGGGACCTCATGCGGTCAACTCCGACACCGGACCACTAGATAACAGAGGCGATCGAAACGGAAGAAAATGGTTTTTTGTATTTGTTGACTTTTTGTTTTTTAATTGTTCGCTTGTTCTTGTTTTATATATTGTATAGGTACGTAATATGTAGAGTCACGCGTGGTTAATAAAACAATTCGTATTCTTATTAATATTCTTAAATTTGGCACATTTGCCGTTTACACGGTGGAGAAGAGCAGGAACCTAATATTTTGTATGTAATATGCATTAGGAAGACATTTATATAATAAAAATAAATATTATACAAACTACATTCATTTGACACACATAATAATTTGGGTTGTTGTTAACTCGCCACAGTTGTAAATTCGCCACCGTTTTAGATTTTCGCCACAGGTATTAAAAAGTATGTGTAAATTCACCACAGGTATATACTAGCTATTGTAAATTCGCCACATGTTTTAATTTTGTATAAATTTTGTAAAAAGTAGCGTTAGCAAGCAAAATTCTAAGTTTTAGCGCCTCACTTTTTTATCATATTTCACCAACCTACTTGTGCTTCATATCTATTTATCTCTTATTGGTTGTGTCTTTTTCGAAAGTAAAATTTTTTCTGTATCAAAATATAACAAATAAGCAGATGGCTCTCCTAATGTTAAGAGACAACCTTCAAAGATATTATTAGATCGTGGCGGAATCATAGTACCATGTGTATAAGTTTACCAACTACCTTTCAAACCGGAACACGACATTGACAGACAGACAGACTTTGTTAATTAGGTTAAAATATTACGGTGATTGTTATATCATTGTTTTTTATTTTGGTTATTATTGTTATATTATTAATATAAATATAAATGAAATATAAAATTTTTAATACTTGTTGCGATTATTACAAAAATATTTAAATATATTATTATATTTGTCATTTGATTTTCTTGCGTACTGTACTAAAAAAATCATGTGGCGAATTCACACATATTTTTATGTCATTTTTGTGTGGCGAATTTACAATTGTGGCGAGTTTACAACAACCCAATAATTTATACTCACATAAACTCTTTGTTTATGGTTAAAGTCTTTGGTCAAACTTAGAAGAGATTTTATTGCTTAGTCTATGGTCAGAGAGATTTTTGGGGAAGAGTAGGAAAGGAAGATAACTTACCGATTGAAATAAATATCGCGAATCGTATAGGTAACTAATCGCCTGTACAGAATACTAACTAGTAGCCCGTACAATATGTGAACATGCATAAAAAATCGGCGAAGTGCGAGTCGAACTCGTGTTCGAATTGTTCCGTATGAGCCTCCTTCAATATTTATTTAACTTAAATTTATTTTTTATTTTTAAAATGAATGTATAACCAGATATTTTGTGAATATTTCAAGCGTCTACCAGTTGTCGTTATTAAGATAGAGAAATATTTAAAAAAATCACATTTGTTGTATGGGATATATATAATGTATATTAAAGGGGGGGGGGCTTTATTATACATTATATATATAAGAAGGCGGTTGGTAAATAAAAAAAAAAACAAAAGATGGATATTGATCCTTGCCTTACTTAATGTGTACCGTTTGATTTTTATGATAACCGAGACGATAACTTTATCTACTCTCCGAAACACGAGACATAAATTATATTAATACGTGAACGAAAAACTTTGCACCTTTTTAAGACAATTGCGCGAATGGTGGAGTGAGAAATTTGGCACGGATAAAAAAATACATAGACTGCAGAAACCTAATATTTTTAAATGAAATGCATTAGAAATCAATAAAATAAATATTAATTATAACATTAATAAATGTATATTAATTATAAAATTATTAAAGTAAATATTAATTATAAAATAAATAAAATAAATATTAATTATAAAATTAATAAAATAAATATTAATTATAAAATTAATAAAATTAATATAAATTATAAAATTAATAAAATAAATATTAATTACAAAATTAATAAAATAAATATTATTTACAAAATTAATAAAATAAATATTACGCACTATATTTATGGAACATACATGATAATATACGAGTACACGCACGTCAAACAAAAAAGATATTGTCGCTTATTCAATGGTCGAATTTCGGCCACAGGCGATCACTAGTAAGAATGAAATCCTGAAAGTCTATTTACAATTTGGTTAATCTACTGGCTGTAGACAAGTTGATGTTGCGTGCAAAATGAAATACCCATGCCCACTGTGATTGCGATCTACGTATGAATATTGGTGAATTATCATGATACACTTTAAATAAACTTTATTATTTCAGACCGCACTTATCAAGATCGTTTACATTTGTAATAATTAATTGTGAGCACCTGCGCACGAGATATCGTATCTTCACGACAGATAACAAAAGAGTTGAATACCGTTAAAAAGGGATGCCGTTTAATTATTTTTTATTATAGAAAACATAGATATAGATACCATGTTCCCCGTGTTGGTCCAGGGCTCCTTTGAAGAATAGACCAACTGTCGTTCTGCAAGGCAGGTCGTAAAAGGCGACCGACTGGATGTGAGTACCATGGTGGCAACTAGGTGGTAGAGTTCTGCATTATCTCGCTCGGGTGTGGCACCACCGCCTTACATATTCCTGTCGCAACAGTGTGTGTGTTTGCCACTGTCGTGTTCCAGTTTGGAAGCTAAGGTAGCCAGGAAACTTATGCATGTGGCATTAGACCTCGCCATAAGATAGCAACGCATCTTTGGTGTTAATAGGCGATGGTTGACTCTTTCTATCACGAGACCCTTTTGCTTATTTGTTAACTTATGATATAAAAAAACCGTCACGCCGCTACCATTGCGGGGTAGGCAGGATGAGCAGAATAATAAACATGTTTCGGTTTGAAAAACTTTAAAAACAACTAAGAAAAATATCGACACGCGGGATTTGAACCTGCGACCTCCCCTAAAGCCGGGTTGCTCTTCCGACGAACTCATTTAACTAGTTATACGTATGTATATCTAGCGATCAGTACAATCGGTGGAATCGATCATATAGCAAAGAAAAATTTCGCCATGTCGAGCCTGTCGACACTAGCTCAGTGGGAGAACACCCCGGCCTTAAGGAAGGCCGCAGGTTCAAATTCCGCGTATCGATATTTTTCTTTGTTGTTTTTAAAGTTTTCAAATTTCCCAAGCACAGGGTGAGTGCTATAACACAAAAATAATGTTTCGATTTGTTATACATAACGGTAATATCTTCAATAGTCTTTCTATATCAGAAATCAGAAATCAGAAGAACTTTATTCAATAAAACTTTTTACAAGTTATTTTGACAAGTCAACACTCTTCAAAACTACCACCGGATCGGAACGCGGCTACACACTGAGAAGATCCGGCGAAAGAAACTCAGTCTTTTTTTCATATAATTTTTTATACATACATAATATCACAATATTACATAATTATAAAACATATACATGAGATTGATATGAGGAGCAATTAATCCCATGCTTGTTTGTCTTCCAAATAATCTGAGATTTTATAATACCCTTTTTTATACAGTTTTGTTTTAACACATTTTTTAAATTTATTGACTGGTAGATCTCTTATAGTTTCGGGAAGTTTATTGTAAAAGCGTATACATTGCCCCATAAAAGAGTTACTTGTTCTGTGGAGACGAGATGCATGCACAACAGGATTGTTTTTGTTCCTTGTGCTTAGTGAGTGTACGTCAAACTTTTTTTAAACAAGCAAATATTTTTACGAACGTACATCAAGTTCTCAAATTATATTATCTTAAACTTATCGAGTAACCCATGTATCGCATGATGGGTTTTTGAAGTGAAAACTTCTTTAGGCGCGTTGAGCGTTTTGGTAGAGGGTAAAATCCTCGGTTCGCGTCACCGACATGCTAATGACTTATTTCAGTTACCATAAACCTATTCTATCTTTTTTAGAATACAATGAAATGATTGAACGAACAGATAATCTAAGTATTGTCGAAATTAATGATGACAATGATGTAAATAATGAAAATAATGTTCAAACTTGAATTCATTGAAATTCGTGTAAATATAAATACTATGTATAATTAAGATAATTGTATATTAATTATTTTTTCAACTACTTTGTATTTATATTTTGTTCATGATTTGTTTAACCCATCATATGTAACTAATAAATAAAACATAAAAAATTTCATATAATTTTTGCATATAGTTTTAATTACTCTCAACTTAATAGTTCCGTTTTCACTTCTATCGGCAGTCCCACGACTGCTACTTTTTTATCATTCATTAATTTGATATGAATATACGAGTACATATTAGTCATGGCAACAAAGTACTAACATAAAATTTAAAAAATATTTTTTATAGGTTAGCTCGTCTACATGTAAAATAGGGATTTAAATTTTGTTTGCGTGTACCCCATTGAGTGGGGTATCTTTGGATAAAAAATATTGTAGGTTTGTGGAAACAGTTTTTCGATTAAAGGACTCATTTGTTAAATATAAGCTTTAAATTGCTATTTTTGTTAGAGTCAAGTGGGAAGTTTTGCAGTTATAAAAAGTAAATATTTGCAGTTACATAATTACATGTGATATAACTTTATGTTTTTTTTTTTATTTATTTTAACTGACATTTTAACTGAATTTGATTACAATTCTTTATTACCGGTTTCATTTCCAAATTGATAGTAATTTAAACTTGAAATCACTGTATTTAATTTTAGTCATTCTGATGTTTAATTAATATTAATTATCAATTTTATTTATTAAATACTTTATTGTACACATTGAGGTAAAACTACGTTTTGATTCATAATAAATCCACAAAAGGCGAGCTTATCTTAGTGAGAGATTTCTTCCTGCAAACCCAAAACAGTGACAATGCGTAAAATAAATGTAGAATATATTTATACTGATTATTAATTTAGAAATATACAGTATACAAAAAAAAAACTTGCTTTTAATATAATTAATTGTAATACATTATAATACCTTTTTATCCTAAAAATTAAACAGATAAATAAAATTCCTTTAAAGATTTTTTAAAGCTTACTAACAACTGATTGCTTCTAATATGAAAAGGAAATAAATACCAAAGTTTAACAAAATTAACAGTAAAAAAATATTGTAGAATGTAGAAGAGTTTGTAACATTTTGTCCGCATAATTGAATGTGACATGTGTCCGCATAATTAAATAGTTCTGAATTAAATAAAACATTATAAAGAATACAAAGTGCATGACTATTCCTGCGCTCACCCATAGAAAGCAACTGGAGCTGTATTCTAAAATTAGAAACATGGTAACATTTTCTCAGATCAAAAATAACGTGAATACTTATATTCTTTAAGCGCTCAAGTTTATTTAGGCCTTATCGCGGTATTTGTTGTGTGGGCCTTATTCATTGATGTCAGGATAACAAAGATCTCTAGTATTAAAAGAAAGAAATCTTAGTAAACATTTAATAGAATGAAAAGTGAAATGAGCCTTAATAAATTTAAATTTTATTCATTTCGGTCTACATGTTTTTATATATTTTTTAAATATTTTTAAAAATATTGGTCATTTCTGTAAATAAAAAATTATTTTCTCTGGTTGACTTGATTTTATGTACTATTATTGTATTTTATGAATATTGTCTAACTTTTTTATACTTTATTTTAAAGTTTTTTACATTTGTGTATGACGACGATGAAGAGTTCCTACGTTAGTCCTACGTCGAGTAAATGTTATTTGATTTGATTTGTATTAACACGAGTGAGTCATTGCAGAAGTCTAACCATAACCTAAAATGTCATTATTTTATCGTAATAAAATCAGCAAATTAAATATTTATTAACCTACAAAACAAAATGTAAAAACACATAAATTTCAACGCCATATTATCACGATTAAAATAACATTGCACACTTAAGCAGACATTTTAACTATTCAGAGGAAGATTAAGATCGAGGAGTGTCAGTACAAATATTTTTAATTTCATATGACAACTTTCGTTATCATTTTGGGACCGCGATCGCGATTAAATGTTTCCCGAGAAAATTGCGAATTCTTAAATTTTTATGTAAAGCATTCTTACATAATGATTGCTAATTTTATATACTTAGCGGGAATTTTGCTTTCCATTAAATATGTGTGTCTTTAAATAAAATGTTTAAATAAATGATTTTGTGATAGGGTCTGGCATGATAGTCTTATTGGCAAGCTTCCTTCGTACGGTCTATCTACTGGTCTCTGCGCCTGGATCTCAGATTTTCTAAGTGGCCGGTCGATTGGAGTAGTCGTCGACGGCTGCTAATCCGACCAAATAGCTATAAATGCCGGAGTCTTTCAGGGATCAGTTCTCTCCACAACTCTATTCCTGCTACATATTGACGGTCTGCTTAAGCCTGGTATCTATGGGTACGCAGACGATAGCACTATTGTGGAGAGTTACGCATTCAGCGCACGAGCCAGTACGCCACAGATCCGGTCTCTCAGAGAGGCGATGGTCGATCGTATGAACCTTTACAGGCAGTCTCCGATTGGGGCGATGCCAATCTGGTCAAGTTTAATACTACTAAGACTCAGGCGTGTCTATTCTCCGCTAAACGGAGTCCATTTCACCTGTCTTTTCAGGGCGTGTCCATGCCGAATACTGACCACCTCGAGCTCCTTGTTATCACCTTAACGCCATCTCTTAACTTTGGTTCGTACATCGAATTGAAAGCCCCAATTGCCTCAAAAAAGCTTGGTATTCTGGCAAAGGTGAGACAGTATTTAGCCCGGGACATTTGCTCAACCTTTATCAAGCACAAGTCCATTCGCGCATGGAATACTGTTATCACCTCTGGGATGGATCCGCCAAATACCAGCTGGAGACGCTTGAGGCAATATAGAGGCGTACTAAGAGGCTTATAAACGACTTTGATCTGGTAGACAAAAAACTCCAGAGCCTCGCTCATTGCCGCAGACTGGCTAGTCTATCGGGCTTTTATCGGATATACTTTGGAGGGTGCGCTGCAGAATTGCACGACTTAATTCCGCCATCCCCATTTTCCTATCGATCATCGAGGCGCACAGATACTAGGCATTGTCATATGGTGGACGTTCCACGTACCCGGACAAAGCAGTTCGACTCGACATTGTTGATCCGAACCGCAAGGGACTGGAATATGCTTCCTGAGTCTGTGTTCCCCGACGAGTAAAACCTGGGGATCTTCAAGAGAAAAGTAAACAGGTGCCTTCTAGGGAAGCACGTTCCATCTTAGGCCGCATCTTAGTTTACCATCAAGCGAGATCGTGGTCAAGTATTTGCAAGAATACGAGTGTTGTGATTTATGTAAGATAGTAGTTACCAATATATTATTTTAGCAAATATGTGCAAATGATCGCCTCTGTGGTCTAGTGGTGCGGCGTTGGCGTTGATCTCACGAGGTTCGACTCCCAGGTCGAACAATTAAAAAAAATTAAGTTTTCTGACAATAACAATTTTGCCCGGGATTGGGAGGGGCCCGGTTGGCGATAGGCTTGCCACCTATCACATTTGTGGTATTTTTTATGTGTAATCTTTAGGATAAAAATTACATTTTTATTTTCAATGTATTAAGTAAACTAATATCTTTTCTCCCCTGGGTTTGGTGCCATTACCTTGTATATTCCTGCCACAATAACGTCAATGGTTGTCGCTGTCGTGTTCAGGTTCGAAACGTAAGCTAGCCGGTAAACGTATGCCTGTTGCATTATTATTGCTCCACATGGACAGCAACGCATCATTAACATATTTGGTATTTATAAGCGATAGTTGTATGTTTCCATTAGGATAGCTTTCTGTTTTTTGCTATCTTATTCAAAAGTTTTTTCAAAAATATTAGATTTAATTTTAAGTTTAAATCTGTACTTAATTTTTAATGACAATATCATTTAGGGAATAAGAAATTTGAATTCGTACCGATCGATAGAAATCTATCGATAGAGCTTGGTGAAACTCCATCATAAATATTATTTTAAATTTAAGCTCTTGTATCTCTCGCCTCTGTGGTTTAGTGGTCCAGCGTTGGCGTTGACCACATGAGGTCCCGGGTTCGATTCCTGGGTCGGGCACTTTAAAAAAAAGTGTTTTTTCAGTTTTCTGAGAAACACAAAGTTGCCCGGGATTGAAAAGTGCCCGGTTGGCGATAGGCTTGCCACCTATCACATTTGTGGGACCAAGTATCTTCGGCTAATCGTGGGTGCACTTGTTGTACCTCTGCCTACCGCTTCCGGGATATGGGCGTGAAGATACTTTTTTAAGCTCTTGTATTGTTTCACAATTCAAGAAAAATATGGAATTGTAAAACAGTACAAGACAATACAGTCGATAGAACACAAACATAGATCCAATGTCTGTCCGGAGACTGAGTGGTTCAAGACCGCTGGGTTTTTTTTTATAGTATAAGATAGCAAACAAGCAGATTTGTCTCCTGATGGAAAGAGTGAAGGTGTTAATGGTTCGTTGCTGTCTTGTGGCGAAGTCTTATGCCACATGCATAAGTTTACCGGCTACCTTACCCTCCAAACCGGAACACCACAGTGACAAGCACTGTCGCTATTGCGGCAGGAATAGGAAAGACGGTGGTACCAGATCTGGGCGAGACAATGCAGAACTCTACATTCTATTAGCCAAGTGGTAAGAGTAGGAATGTTGAAAAGCCGTACGGCTCTACGCTAAATTTAATCAAAATGGAGGGTTTGATACTGAAGTGCTCTAGCCCAAGGGTGCGAACAATACTCCATGTGCGGCCGAACTTGCGCCTTATAAACTATAAAGCCTATGTATAAACTATTAAACATATGTCCAGACGTGAAGTATCGTCTAGTACGATTCAACCCACCAGTTTTTTTGAAGCTTACTTAGCTTTACCCTCCAAATAATTATCGAATTGGACGAGCTTACTTATTCTTAAGGCGAGGCATTGCGACAAACGGGAAAAAACTGGTTTGTTTAATCACGTTTTTTTGTAAATGTGTTAAATAATAATTTTACAAAAATTACACGATATACCTGAAGATATATCTAAAGAATGTGCTTACTCATTACATGATATAATGTACTTTACTCGATCATATAAAATTCCGAAAACAGGCTAAAAAAATCTCTAAAACAAATAATTTGTTAATAATATTTCTGATCTTCCACATGATTTTTATATGGTGATATTTAGTTGTAAATACAAAAAAGAATGTGCTAAATTTTAGTTTTCAGCTGATGTCGTATATCTGTTTATCCGAAAATTAACACGTTTCCCAGTGGTTTCAAAGCATATTGCACCACTCATTTTCTCTAGAATTGACGCGCGTCGAAATACCTCGCCTTAAAAGGCCGACAACGCAGGTGCAAGACCAACGGTGCTGCAGCTCAGCTGTTCATGGGCGGTTGTGGTCACTTACCATCAGGTAAGTCACCTGCTTATTTGTATCATTTTTCTATAAAAAAAGTCACTTGCTATTTAACCTTAAATGTTTTTGGTGGATAGCGCATAGGCTTGAGTCTTTTGGGGGTTAAATGATACAAGGTT
Organism: Apodemia mormo; assembly: GCA_036924255.1. Taxonomy (NCBI): domain Eukaryota; kingdom Metazoa; phylum Arthropoda; class Insecta; order Lepidoptera; family Riodinidae; genus Apodemia; species Apodemia mormo. The sequence continues at coordinate 10,608,137 of JAUPFN010000003.1, forward strand.
GCTCGCACTACTCTGAGACCCGCTCCTGAAATTTCGATATTTCAGACGCAAGCCTATTTTGACTCTCATCTACTTGGGATTTCGGTAGGTATTTGATTAGGTTTCGATTCGGTTCGATAACTTCAAGAACAACTCTGAATCTTCTTCGTCAGAAGAATCCTCAATAACACATTTCGGCTTACACTCGGAGATAAAACCTGGGACACATTATCTGAGCAGAATAAATTAATCATTTTAGGATAATAGTATAAATCGTAACGACCATCAACATCTTCGGTGTTTAAATAATGGTTGTCTCATCACATCAAGATGCCTATCGGTTTATTTGCCATGATGCAAAAATAGTGAAGGGTCTCAGCTAAACAGATTCAGTTTAATCATTCAGCTTAAAATGTTTATTCGAATAGTTTTTAAAACTCGGAAAGGTAACACAAAAGCTTTAATAATAGGTTTAGGTTTTTAGAAGTTTTTTACAAAGGGTATAGCGGATTTCACTGGATCATAAAAAAGCTTATCTATACACAATCCTATTGTAATTTTGGTCCGGTTCAAGTAATATCTCCTTTTTACGCAACATGGCGTCGGGCATGAATTTGGTCGGTCACAAATTGTCTGGGCTTCACCTATTGTTCTGGCGCTACGTTTTCATTCATTGAATTCATAAGTAATAAAATATTTCCCAGAGTTTAACTACCACGGTAATGAATAATCATATTCTTTAAAAATATAATTTATAACAGCCATTAGAAACTATAGTACAAATAGCACCGGACGTAAGATATTCTCTTCAAAAAAAAATAAGAATTTATCGCAGTTTGGCTGAGTACCTTAGGAAGAATAGAAAATTTGAACGAAGGCAAAATATGACATTACCTCCATAACTACTAGATAGGAGAGTTTTACTACACTTAGGCTAGGTTTGGTAATACATTAACTTTTTCAGATGTGATAGCATAGTTGTTACTGTCGTGTTCCGATCTGGAAAATTAGTAATAATAGTAAAAATAAATAGGTTCAAAGTAAACGAATTATTTGTTTTTGATTTTGTTATATATCATTAAGTAGCAAACAAGCAGATGTCTATCTTGATGGTAAGAGAAACCATTGCCTATAAACTCCAAAGATGTTAATGGTTATTGCTATCTCTGTGTCGGGATGGTAATAACACATGCATAAGTCCGGCTACCTTACCCTTCAAACTGGAACACGATATTGCCAAGCATTGATGTTTTTGCGGTAGGAATAGGCAAGGCGGTGGTATCATATACCCGAGCGAGACGTTGTGGAACTCTAGTATCTAGTAGTCACGGTAGTGACACGTATAGCCAATTGGTCGCCTTTTACGACCTGCCTAGCAGAACGACAGTTGGTCTATTCTTCAGAGGCGCCCGGACGAACACGGGAGAACTTTGGCAGGAAATAATCTTTTGGCTCTTTAGATGGTGAGAGAATCATCATCAGATGTCAATCATCAGACATGATAGCAATATCATACCACGAGTTTCAGTTTATCGGCTACCTTAAACTTAAACTCGACTGTCAGAAAAGAACTCTATAACTTAGTATTCATTGATGAATGGTAATCTGCCAATCGATTGTTTTTTACGAACTGGTTATGGTCTATTATTTAAAAGTGAACTACATAATATATACTTCTTACCCAGTATTAGTCCGGGCTTCCTTAGAATGATTAATCATCTGCAATTCTGCCAGGCAGCTCGTAAAAGGCAAACGATTGGCTTTACGTGGCTTCTTATAATATAAAAAATCATCGTGGCTTCTTACAATATAACAATTCATCTTCTTATGATATAAAAATAATCTATGATATAAAAATACTTCTTACACTTGAGTACCTGTAACGGTTTAAATAACAAGAATTAATGCTACTGGCAGCAGGAATGGGTAAGGTAGTGGAGCCGTATACCCGCTAACGAGACACGCGTTGCGGAACTCTAACTAGTAGTCACAAAAAGTGCTAGATATTATTGTGTCAGTGATTATGATTCTATTAATTATTTAAAAATCCAAATTTTATATCATAATTTAATTTTTTATCGACAAATAATAGATATCCATTTTCTGGATATCTATTATTTGTCGAGACGTGTACGAATCTCTTTCGCTGTATTTTTAATGGAAGTATGGAATGTATTTATCATCATAATGATCGCTTTAACAAAAAAGTTTACTTTCCTACTTACTTCCCAAAAATGTTTACCTACTTCCTTTTGAATTCAGTACAATTGGTTATTACATATTATATATATATATATATATATATATATATATATATATATATATATATATATATATATATATATATATATATATATATATATATATATATATATATACATGGATGAATTATACTTAAACATACAAAAAATATATCAATATTCTAATCGACGAAACTTTTTTGGAAGTCGTTTGATAAAAAGACGGGATTCATATTTTTGTAATTATAAATCGCATACCTGGTGTGGTCATATGACCACCATGAAAGCGCGAAATTTTCAAACGTAACACATTAATTTATTTATGTCAAGACAAGAATGAAGAACACAAAAATAAATATATAACCGACGCCCATTACGTGAAGGTACGCCTTAGAACACCTTTTAGGGAACCTTTCGTGCCGGCGCTAGCACCTACAAAGGCAACAAAGGGAAAAATAAAAATAATGCCACAGTTACGTAGAGGCCAAACGATAAGCGATGGTATTTCGAATAAAAAAAGAAATTATCTGTGTAGAGAAATTTATGTATGTGTCATTACCATCCCACCACAGGGATAACAACACACAATATTTTTTTGTTTATAGGCGATAGTAATTCTATAAAGACGGACATCTTAATTGTTTAAAAAATCAGGACTACTGCACTTAATAAAATATGATCCATCTTTAATAGGTATACAATATTTACATACAGACAATAATTTATATTTTATTCTGTATAAATAAACATTGTTATATAGTTTACAAAATTATTTATTATAAATATTGAAATAGAGTTTTTATAAATATATTATAGAAATTAAAAAGCATTTTAGGCTATGCATTAAAATGTGTTCATAAATTTTTTGAAACATTCATCGCATAAAATAAATATTAGTAATAGTTTTAATAACTAACCTTTTAAAATTTCAGCAGTATCGCTAATATTAAATTAATCATATACTTTTAAGAAATATGTTAACGTATCCAGCGTACGTATCTTTAGAAATCTAATATGGTTTTTTGAAATTTCCACCTTTGCATAAAAATATCAGCTTTATTTCATAAAAAAAATTTCGTTTCATGTGTTATTATAAAGATCAATAGATTTATCAGTTAGGTTACTAATTTTTGTATATTGATATCGCATACTCGTATAACTTAGACCAAAAACAAGTAAGCGATGTCGGGTCTTTTAAGAAAATTTGGATGCGCCTGGTGTGAGATTTTTTATGCCGTTCACGTGGGAGGTGGGATGTAATTGCCGAAATTCCTAATTTTTGACAATCAATGGACAGGATATTGCTATTATGATACACCGACAAAGTTTCAAATCAAAATGTATTAATATATTATTTTTGATACCATAAAAAATGGATGTCTTATTCAGTTTTGAAGTTTTCGGATTTTATACATTTTCTAATCATACGTTCAATTTTATTGCGCTATATTGAACATTGATGTTAAATGTTAACGTTGAGATTAACATTAACTTTCTTAAATTAAAATCTTTCGATCGAGTAAGAAATTAATTATCGCTGTCTCATATTCTTGATCATGAATTCTAGTAATTATCCATCGAAGTGATTATAATAAATATAACGAATATTTGAATGAATTTTCTAATTACAACTTCATATTTTTTATTACAAAATATTTAATAAATAATAATGTGTTTGGTTTAGTATACAGTTGAAAAATATTTCTTTTTCATATCATAAGATGTTGATCTGCTTGTTTGCTACAAGCAGATGGCTCGTGTGGTAAGAAGAGAAACCATCGCCTATAGATATCAAGGACGATAATGGTGCTTTGCTATCCGTGTGGAAGGATGACAATGCCACATGCATAAGTCAACCGGTTACCTTCCCCTTCAAACCAGAACACGACAATGAAAAGCATTGATGCTATTGCGCCAGGGATAGGTAAGGCGGTGGTACCAAATACCCGGGTGAGAAGCGCAACTCTACCACCTAGCAGTCACGATAGTAGTGACGCGTATAGCCAATCGGTCGCCTCTTACGACCTGCCTGGCAGAACGACAGTTGGTCTATTTTTCGACATTTTCAACATTAATGGCATGTTAATCAAAGCGCGGGTGAAGCTGCGTAGATTAGCTAGTTTTACTATTATATAAAAAATAATATAACTATTAAGACATAGCTTATCTGAACCGTACGTAGCGCACTAATATACCGTATTTTTTGTACAATATTCACACATTATCTTATTCAGAGCAATGGGCGTAAGAATGAATGAATCTGCCGAAGTTTTTCTAAGTTAACGACATTAACCAATTTAATTTATAGACTGGCAAATAATGAATAGATCCCGAAATGTAAAGAAACAACATGGAGGGCGGAACAGTCCGATATATTTGTATAATGGGGCGCAACAAACTATCCTAATACAGTACATAATTTACCTTGATTGTGTATTCATTCGCGGCGTGAAAGCACTCCTGGACTCACACGTGGATAATGAAAGCCACTGATGAAGTTTGTGTGGATAGCTTACATTTAGCTGTAAAATATAAGAGGGAGTAGTAAAATGTGTAGAAAATATGGATCATTTATATCTAAAGACTTGAATTCAAATTCCTTTTATTCATTATTAATTGATTTGATTTTTCACTTGTAAGTTTTAAGGAAGTGATTACCCAGACGGCTTTTATGATAAAAGACTTATCTCCAGAATCGTCACTTTTAGATACCAAAATTGTCGTAAAAGGCTAAAATTGTAAGTTTACAGGAAAGCTTATCTTGCATAGGAAGACAACAACGATTAGTACTAACGTTATGGTGGCAGAAATAAACAGGGTAAGATGGTGACGCAAATCTGAAAGAATCGTTGAAGAGCTTTAGTATCGGACAGCCAGAGTTTCTTATTCTCTTTCTAGGTTTATAATTTATTTTATTGTAACATTATACATGTAACTATATACCGTCTTTTTTGTGTGGGTTAGTTAAGAAATCTCACTACGAGATAAGCTTGCCTTTTGTTATATCATGTGTTATTAAATTATTTTAACGGTATTTGTCTACAATAAATTGTGTAATAAATAAATAAATAAAAGTAATAAAAATTTAATTTACTTCTTTGGTTTTTAATTAACTACTTTACAAGAAAGCATATGCTCTTTAAAGTGATCCTGAACAACATTAAAGTAACACAAAGGCTTCAAAAAAATTGAAAATTTATACATACTACAATTAAAAAAATTCAAATAAAATATTATTAACACTAATGTTTGTAATTAATACTTGGTATAATAATAACACTAAATAATTATTTTATAATGTCAATATAAACATAATTAAATGAGAATTTATCTGAGACATGCGCTAATAATAATTAATAATTGAGTGCTATGTATAAATAACTAAGAAATATTATAATATCAAAACATATTGATGATATAATTATTTTTCTTAGTCTGTTTCTTTGTTTGATGTACACCATGAGGTTCGGGTTTGATTTCTGGGATTAATGCAGTTTGCAGTCTAGTAAAGTCTGGATGGAGGATATTCCCGTTTCGCAGAAAGTATGTAAACTCACTATCAGTAATTTCAAATACCAATGAAGAGTCATCACGCTGGCTTATATTATAAATCACAAATTATTTTTTCCATCGCTAACCAATAAGTCGCTTCTTAAACTACGCATATTCAATACTAACGTGATGGCACTTTTTTTTCTATAAATGTTTAAGTTGATATATAGATAATTTTTCACTGTAACTGATTTACATTTATTAATATGAACATAAAATGTAAGAGTTAAAAACACAGATGTACTGAATTACTACAAATAGTAATACCCTAATATAAAAATATCAACATTATTCTGTAATACTCAGTTTCGATTATCCAATTTTATAAAAGTCCAAAAGCAATACATAAAAGAAGTAATATACATTCGATGACGCTGCTAAAATATCATTTCATTTCTATTACATTTTTAAGGCGAGGCATTCAGACGAACGGAAAAAAAACTGGATTGCTAAATCACGTTTTTTTTATTGATTATCAAATAACAATTTTACAAAAATTACACGATATGCCTGAAGATATTATCTAAGAAATCTGCTGGCTTATTACACGATAGAATGTACTTTACTCGATCATATACAATTCCGAAAAAAGGCTAAAAAAATTCTTAAAAAAATAATTTGTTAATAATATTTCTAATCTTCCACATGATTTTTATATGGTGATATTGAGTTTTAAATACAAAAAAGAATGTACTAAATTTTGGTTTTCAGTTGAAGTCCTATATTTATTTATCCGAAAATTAACATGTTTCCCAGCGGTTTCAGATCATACCGCGCCGTCCATTTCCTATAGAATTGACGCGCCTCAAAATAACTCGCCTTAAATACATAAGCAATCCATACTACTATAAAGATCGATGACTAAAACAGGCCGTGATGTCTTAATAACCTTTTCTCTTTCTAACTTATGAGAAGGAGCGTTGAGTTATTCTTTTGTTTGTATGATTTGATTATTCCATCACATTTCTGGTAATGATTGCTTTTAATTTTTGAAGATTAGTTCTAATGGAAGGTAAAAATGTATTATTTCATTTTTAATGAATATTTTCACTTTTTATCTATACAAATAGATAAAATTGAACTGTTTCTTTGTAATATTAAAATAACTGCTTTTTACTAAATGCATACGGATACACGGTACGTACTTTTTTTTTGCCTGTTTGTTTGTTCCAACTAATATCTGAAATGACTAAATCGATTTTGATAAGATTTTCACTGGCAGATAGCTGATGTAATAAGGAGTAACTTAAGATATTTTTATTTTTGAATTTTTTCGCATGTTAGTTGATAGTTGATACTAAAAACGTTCACTATTTGTTTAACCTTAAATAACATACTCGACAACAACAAACAAATTCGAATGAAAAGTTTTAAAATCGTTAAAACACTTGTGCTTTCATTTAAAGAATAGGAATAACTGACGGGTTATATTATGTGCTTATCTGAGGCATGGAGGCACACAGACTCCAAGTTGCACCATCGCACCATCACACCGCACCATCACAGACTCCAAGTTGCTATTTATAGTTTGAACTTCGAGGATAACTTCAAAAAAGGCTTTTTTTGAAGTTATCCTCGATGCTATTCAAACTATAAATAGCAACTTGGAGTCTGTGATGGTGCGGTGTGATGGTGCGATGGTGCAACTTGGAGTCTGTGTGCCTCCATGCCTCAGATAAGCACATAATATAACCCGTCAGTTATTCCTATTCTTTAAATGAAAGCACAAGTGTTTTAACGATTTTAAAACTTTTCATTCGAATTTGTTTGTTGTTGTCGAGTATGTTATTTAAGGTTAAACAAATAGTGAACGTTTTTAGTATCAACTATCAACTAACATGCGAAAAAATTCAAAAATAAAAATATCTTAAGTTACTCCTTATTACATCAGCTATCTGCCAGTGAAAATCTTATCAAAATCGATTTAGTCATTTCAGATATTAGTTGGAACAAACAAACAGGCAAAAAAAAAGTACGTACCGTGTATCCGTATGCATTTAGTAAAAAGCAGTTATTTTAATATTACAAAGAAACAGTTCAATTTTATCTATTTGTATAGATAAAAAGTGAAAATATTCATTAAAAATGAAATAATACATTTTTACCTTCCATTAGAACTAATCTTCAAAAATTAAAAGCAATCATTACCAGAAATGTGATGGAATAATCAAATCATACAAACAAAAGAAGAATAACTCAACGCTCCTTCTCATAAGTTAGAAAGAGAAAAGGTTATTAAGACATCACGGCCTGTTTTAGTCATCGATCTTTATAGTAGTATGGATTGCTTATGTATTTAAGGCGAGTTATTTTGAGGCGCGTCAATTCTATAGGAAATGGACGGCGCGGTATGATCTGAAACCGCTGGGAAACATGTTAATTTTCGGATAAATAAATATAGGACTTCAACTGAAAACCAAAATTTAGTACATTCTTTTTTGTATTTAAAACTCAATATCACCATATAAAAATCATGTGGAAGATTAGAAATATTATTAACAAATTATTTTTTTAAGAATTTTTTTAGCCTTTTTTCGGAATTGTATATGATCGAGTAAAGTACATTCTATCGTGTAATAAGCCAGCAGATTTCTTAGATAATATCTTCAGGCATATCGTGTAATTTTTGTAAAATTGTTATTTGATAATCAATAAAAAAAACGTGATTTAGCAATCCAGTTTTTTTTCCGTTCGTCTCAATGCCTCGCCTTAAAAATGTAATAGAAATGAAATGATATTTTAGCAGCGTCATCGAATGTATATTACTTCTTTTATGTATTGCTTTTGGACTTTTATAAAATTGGATAATCGAAACTGAGTATTACAGAATAATGTTGATATTTTTATATTAGGGTATTACTATTTGTAGTAATTCAGTACATCTGTGTTTTTAACTCTTACATTTTATGTTCATATTAATAAATGTAAATCAGTTACAGTGAAAAATTATCTATATATCAACTTAAACATTTATAGAAAAAAAAGTGCCATCACGTTAGTATTGAATATGCGTAGTTTAAGAAGCGACTTATTGGTTAGCGATGGAAAAAATAATTTGTGATTTATAATATAAGCCAGCGTGATGACTCTTCATTGGTATTTGAAATTACTGATAGTGAGTTTACATACTTTCTGCGAAACGGGAATATCCTCCATCCAGACTTTACTAGACTGCAAACTGCATTAATCCCAGAAATCAAACCCGAACCTCATGGTGTACATCAAACAAAGAAACAGACTAAGAAAAATAATTATATCATCAATATGTTTTGATATTATAATATTTCTTAGTTATTTATACATAGCACTCAATTATTAATTATTATTAGCGCATGTCTCAGATAAATTCTCATTTAATTATGTTTATATTGACATTATAAAATAATTATTTAGTGTTATTATTATACCAAGTATTAATTACAAACATTAGTGTTAATAATATTTTATTTGAATTTTTTTAATTGTAGTATGTATAAATTTTCAATTTTTTTGAAGCCTTTGTGTTACTTTAATGTTGTTCAGGATCACTTTAAAGAGCATATGCTTTCTTGTAAAGTAGTTAATTAAAAACCAAAGAAGTAAATTAAATTTTTATTACTTTTATTTATTTATTTATTACACAATTTATTGTAGACAAATACCGTTAAAATAATTTAATAACACATGATATAACAAAAGGCAAGCTTATCTCGTAGTGAGATTTCTTAACTAACCCACACAAAAAAGACGGTATATAGTTACATGTATAATGTTACAATAAAATAAATTATAAACCTAGAAAGAGAATAAGAAACTCTGGCTGTCCGATACTAAAGCTCTTCAACGATTCTTTCAGATTTGCGTCACCATCTTACCCTGTTTATTTCTGCCACCATAACGTTAGTACTAATCGTTGTTGTCTTCCTATGCAAGATAAGCTTTCCTGTAAACTTACAATTTTAGCCTTTTACGACAATTTTGGTATCTAAAAGTGACGATTCTGGAGATAAGTCTTTTATCATAAAAGCCGTCTGGGTAATCACTTCCTTAAAACTTACAAGTGAAAAATCAAATCAATTAATAATGAATAAAAGGAATTTGAATTCAAGTCTTTAGATATAAATGATCCATATTTTCTACACATTTTACTACTCCCTCTTATATTTTACAGCTAAATGTAAGCTATCCACACAAACTTCATCAGTGGCTTTCATTATCCACGTGTGAGTCCAGGAGTGCTTTCACGCCGCGAATGAATACACAATCAAGGTAAATTATGTACTGTATTAGGATAGTTTGTTGCGCCCCATTATACAAATATGTCGGACTGTTCCGCCCTCCATGTTTACCTCCATAAGATTTTCACTGGCAGATAGCTGATGTAATAAGGAGTAACTTAAGATATTTTTATTTTTGAATTTTTTCGCATGTTAGTTGATAGTTGATACTAAAAACGTTCACTATTTGTTTAACCTTAAATAACATACTCGACAACAACAAACAAATTCGAATGAAAAGTTTTAAAATCGTTAAAACACTTGTGCTTTCATTTAAAGAATAGGAATAACTGACGGGTTATATTATGTGCTTATCTGAGGCATGGAGGCACACAGACTCCAAGTTGCACCATCGCACCATCACACCGCACCATCACAGACTCCAAGTTGCTATTTATAGTTTGAACTTCGAGGATAACTTCAAAAAAGCCTTTTTTGCCAGATCTGGCGATCGAACTAAAGACCTAATGATCTTAGCTAAATAGACTAACTTTAGTGGTTATCACGAGGCATTTAGAAACAATGACCTTTATATTAAAATACAATGTTTGCATCCACATTGATATTATAATTGCGAATTTCTGTATGTCCGTCTGATTGCCTGGTACGTTTTCACGGCTAAACCTCTGGATCGACTTGGATGAAATTAAACAAGGTGATAGTGGTTGACTAGTTGTCAAACAACCTATATGGTGCTGAATTAGGGTACAAAAATTTATATAAAAGATTATATTGATGAAATATTACTTTATTATTACTCTCGGGTCATCTAGTATGTAATGAATATCAGAGGGGACCATGACTATATGATTATTAGAATCAAACCTTTTTACCCGTAATAACACAGACCTTCTATTTGCTTCATATCAGGCAGGAAGGCGATAGGCACTGCCGTGTCGGAGGGTAAGGGTAGTCAGTTTTGTGCATAGCATATACAATAAAATCTCTTTTAAATTTGACAATAAACTTTAATCGTAAAAAAATATTAGACAGTACAGTAAGTTACCCAAAACCGATTCTGAGATAAGCCCGCCCAAAGTTACGCTGGATATTTTTGACGACTGTGAAAGTCTGTGATTTTATAAAACTGTTGATAAGTTTATTGCACTTACTGCACAGTGCACTGTTGGTTAGTTTTATGATTTTCCTAGTAAATAACACAGTATGTTAATTTAAACATGACAACTTACTGTTATATTTCTTAGGAACTCGTAACATGTAAATTAAACGTACTTTATTTTATTTATCTGCAAAATCGCGGGAAAACATAATACAATAATGAAACCTAGAGAGAAAGACGCGTAATTTTACAGGGATCATTTCTGTATAATTAAGTCGATTTTCCAAAATCCCGTCTCACTTGTACTGTTTCTTAGGACGGCAGTATAGTATCACGTATGTCGCATGAATATAGTCTGTGTAATGTTTATTTTTATTAATTAAATGTTTTCGTAATATTGTTTAAAAATATTAGATTTCTGCAGCCCTACAGATCTGCATATCTGTACGTATGCATATAAAAAAGTTACCTACAAAATTACTAGCTGTACCCGCGATTTCGTCCAAGTGGAAAAATTTCTAAAATAAAAACCGCGTAGTTTCCGTTCCTGTGGAATTTCCGGGATAAAAACTCCTTTTTCGGAGTTCAAACTATATTTCTACCAAATTTCATCCAAATCGGTTCAGGCGGTGGTTTAGGCGTGAAGAAGAGAAAGACAGACAGACAGAGTTACTTCCGCATTTATAAGTATGAATCGTCATTGGTTGAATCATTCTAATGTGATTGCCATTGATTTATTAATTATTAATAAATCTACCAGGAGGTTGCGTTGTCGATGTACTTTCGATTGAACTTGCGTTGTTCTTAACTGTTAAGTGTGTAAGCTTTAATTACAGTAAATATTTTATTTTATATATCATTATATAGCAAACAAGCAGATGGATTCCTGATGGAAAGATAAGCCATCGCCTGTAGACACCAAAGATGTTAACGTTAAGTTGCTATCCGTGTGACGGAATGGCAAAGCCACACGCATAACGCTACTGGGTACTTTATTCTCCAAATCGGAACGCGACAATGACAAGCATTGACGCTATTTATTTTTATTTTATTTATTTTATTTATTTTTTATTTTATTTATTTTATTTATTTATTTAAAAAAGTATATATCTTAATTATTTGCTAAGCAACCTTAAATCTATAATTAGAGGAATGCTATGCGGCAGGGATTGGTAAGGCAGTCGTACTAAATACCCAGGCGAGTTGTTGCGGGACTCTACCACCTAGTAGTCACGACGGTAGTGATACGTATAGCCAATCGGTCACCTTTTGCGACCTGCCTAGAAGAATAGCAGTCGGTATATTCTTTAAAGGAATTAGAGTAATACTAATAACCAGGACTTAGGATCAAAGTGTCTAAAAGGCTCAAAAAAGCTCTGTTGTTATATCATGTAACAGTTAGCCATCCTAAATATAACCGTAAGAATTCTTGCTTGACGAGAGTGTTTTTTTTTTCATCATAAGATAGCAAACAAGCAAATAGGTTTCCTGATGAAAAGAGTCAACCATCGTCTATATACACTAAAGATGTTAATGGTGCGTGGACACCAATGATGTTAATCTTTTGGAGAGGTTTAATACCAAATGCATAAATTTACCGGCTACCTTACCCTCCAAACCGGGACATGAGAGTTACAAGCACTGACGCTATTGCGGCAGGAATCGGTAAGGCGGTGGTACCAGACCCGGTCGACACAATGTAGAACTATACCATCTAGTAAGCTAGTAGATTGGCGGACTTTTATAACGCAGCGGGCTGCAGGGCGAAGCTAATAATAAAATCTACCATCTTTAGTAGTTACGATGGAGGTAGAAAGTATAAGCCTTCTCTCGCCTTTTTTATCGAAATGAACTTAAGCAGTTGCTCTAAATGACCGTTATTGCGAAACCGGGTGTTTCGGATGAGCAGAGTGCTCAGCCAGAGTTTAAACTAAGTGGGCAAAGAGTCTGCACTAAGAGGGTCTCCTATGAAACCGAACTTCAGCTTAAGACAGTATCTTGACGATGGTTACTACCGTCGTTACTAATACCTGGCCGGTGTATGGTATCACTTTTAGCCTTTCCCTGTTGCAATAGCCTAATTTTTTTATATCATAAGATAGCAAACAAGCAGATGGATGGAGCTCCTGATGGAAAGAGTCAACCATCGCCTATAGACACCAAAGATGTTAATGGTGCGTTGTAAATATTTGTCATTGGATGGTAAGGCAGTCAGTAGAGTTATGCATGTGGTATTACCATCCAGTTATACAGATGACAACACAACATTAACATCTTTGGAGTCTAAAGCTATGTTTTCCTCTCCATCGAAAACTTATCTACTTTTTATCTGATGTGAAAAGAAAACTATTCACATATTGTTAATATCGTTTATGTTGCATTAAATAATTTTGGTTATCCATACTTCCATACTAATTTTATAAATGCGAAAGTAACTCTTTGTGTCTGTCTCTTCTTTACGCCTAAACCACTGAACCGATTTGAATGACATTTTGCACAAAAATAGTCTCAGATTCGAGAAAAGACACGGGATAGTTTTATCCCGAAAATCCCACGGGAATCGGAACTGTGGCGGTAAAACCCTTGGACTTTTATTTTAGAAATTTTTCGTCGCGGACGAAGTCGCGGGCATAGCTGAGTTGGGAATAAACGAGAAAATTCATAATGAATATTGTATAGTTAAAATAAATTAAGACAGACATTTTTTGCGACCTCACCCCGCCCATCGCCATTAATAACACCCTTCATGTTTTAAATATTGCATCCATCTTGCAAAATGTGGTAAGATTGTCGCCTAACCTGTTAATTTAACCGACCTTTTACGGTTTTATATGAATGACTAGGCAATTACAAACCATGGGGCTCTAAGATTAATTATTGTTCATGAATCAAAATTCCGTCTAGTTTTTACTGTGGGGTCTTACTACCTGAATCTTGAAGATAAATTAATGTGGTTATATTACTTATTTATTTACATTGATCGTTTAGGCTCTCGATATCTAAGCGATAAGGGAGAGGTTCGATTCCAGTCAGGCATGAACGTTAGTGTGATGAGCATAAGTGATTCTTTTAAATTTGGGGGTTCAAAAAAAAACCCAGCCAAGTCCGAATCGGACACACGCACAATGTCTTTAGTACCATTATCTATAAAAGAATTGTAAAGACGGGCAGTGGAGTTTTAGTAATAGTAACCCTATTTGTTTACGTTTGTATTCTTTTGGTACGGAACCCAAAAAATGAAATAGAGATTATTTACAGCAAAAACAAAAGAAATTTTAAATATAAACATTTATATGATGTGTAATTATGTTATTATCCCGACGCTATTGTATGGAAGTGAGAGTTGGGTATGTCAAAAAGGGCATGAAAGTAGAATCAACTTAATCGTAATCGTAAATCAAGATGAGATCGCTACGAAACATACGTGGCGTAACACTCGCGGACCGGGTTCGTAATGTGGAAGTGAGGGAGAGATTAGGCTTGAAAGTGTCGGTGTAAAGATGAGAATGTGCATGCCTCGTTGGTCCGGACATGTAAAAAAACAGATATACAATAACAAGGAAAGGTTAACAAAACAGATATACAATACGAATGTGGAGGGATGTAAGTACCGGGGAAGACTACCATGATCATTGATAAGATTGATCGAGTGATGATATTAAGATCAAGTGGTGATTGATTGACCGAAGTCTTCATCAAAAGTTTTTGATGAAGACTCTTAAGTCTTCATCAAAAACTTTTGCAGAGGTAAGTCACAAACCAAAAGTGCATCTTTTTATTTGTGGGTCACCTCTTGTATTTTTGTATGTATTTTTTCAAACTATATATATATATATATATATATATATATATATATATATATATATATATATATATATATATATATATATATATATATATATATATATATATATATATATATATATATATATATATATATATATATATATATATGTTTAGTAGTTTTTGCGTGATTGAGTAACAAACATCCATCCAAACATCCAAACTTTCGTATATTAATATAGATAACCTTTTGAATTGAAAAGCCGACTTAAGAATCTCCTTCTTTTTTAAAATCGGTTAAAAAAACAAGCATTCCGTTTTCGCATTATGAATTTTTTATCTAAAACTTTTATTGCTCTGCCCGTGTGATATTCTTTCACAATCCTTTGAAATCCAAAGGATTGTATTTTATGACCTACACTAAAAATTTTGCAATAGAGTTAGAAAGAATATCTCTCCACAAAAATTGGTGCAAAACTGTTACTTTTTAGATAATAATGGTGCTATATAACTTTTAGAAAGTATTGTCGTCTTTCGTTAAGTTAACCATAATTACTTAAAGAACATTTTAGATTATGGTATGATTTATGGTGTTATACTTATGATTGTTTCGTAAACAACTGATTATGCACTATTTTTTAACTTAAAACTTATTGTTACTTTAGCATATTGTTTGCATAAAGATCTTTTGTAATTCTGCGTAATTTAAGTTTCACTTATTTTAAAAACTTTAAGCAAGTGTATATTAGGTTTTGTGTGATTGACAGTGCATAAATGTCAAATGCGATTTCCATTTTATGGTTCCGAAGTAAACTAGGAACCCTTATAGTTTCCGTATGTCCGTTCGTCCGTCAGTCCGTCTGTCCGCACGATGCCTCAGGGATCCTTAGTACTAGAAAGCTGTAATTTGTATATATATATATATATATATATATATATTTACTAGGTGGTAGAGTTCTGCATTGTCTCGCCCGGGTCTGGTACCACCGCCTTACCTATTCCTGCCGCAATAGCGTCAGTGCTTGTTGCTGTCGTGTTCCGGTTTGGAGGGTAAGGTAGCCGGTAAACTTATGCATGTGGTTATACCTCGCCACAAGATAGCAACGCACCATTAACATCTTTGGTGTGTATAGGCGATGGTTGACTCTTTCCATCAGGAGACCCATCTGCTTGTTTGCTATCTTATGACATAAAATATATATATATATATATATATATATATATATATATATATATATATATATATATATATATATATATATATATATATATATATATATATATATATATATATAGGCTTCCGAAGTTGCCCATTACAATTATACGGTCTAAGAAGAAAGCTTTAATAGTTTCATAATATCGTCAGTGTCAAGTAATAATACTAACAGCTTTGATTTATATTATATTAAAAGCACTTGTACTGTTTTACTTCACTGTTATATACTGTAATATACACACAAAATATTTTCAAGATTTTATGTTACCACTTTGTTGACGTGAATAATATGTATCTATATATATGTATATATATATATATATATATATATATATATATATATATATATATATACATATATATAGATACATATTATTCACGTCAACAAAGTGGTAACATAAAATCTTGAAAATATTTTGTGTGTATATTACAGTATATAACAGTGAAGTAAAACAGTACAAGTGCTTTTAATATAATATAAATCAAAGCTGTTAGTATTATTACTTGACACTGACGATATTATGAAACTATTAAAGCTTTCTTCTTAGACCGTATAATTGTAATGGGCAACTTCGGAAGCCTACATTGCGCTTGACCCGACACACACTTTACGAATTTATTATTCTTTCTTTTATATCACAAGATAGCAAATAAGAAGATGGCAAAAGATAACCATTGCATATAGACCAAAGATGTTAATGTTGCGTTGCTCTCATTGTGGTGTTGATAGATGGTATATGATATGCATAAGTTTACCAATTATTTTAGCCTCCAAACAGGAATGCGACAGTTAAAAGCATTGACTCTTTTGCAACAAGAATAGGTAAGGCTAAACGCGCGCGAGATGTTGCGGAACTCTAGGAGATGATTCCTAAGTGGTAGAGTGTGATGAGTGGAGAGATGGACATATAAATCTACGTTTTACAAACTGATGGCAATGAAGAAGATGAACAGTGATTTGAATATAATCTTGTTACAGTGAAAATTTGTACGGCGTGTGTTGCTAGCTTCTATCTTATAATTTAATAACAAATTTCTCGTGAAGGTAATATTAACCACCCCGTTGGTCGAGTAGTTAGCGAATCTGACTACGCAATCAATGGGGTTTTGGTTCGATTCCCGTCAGGGACAGGCATTTGTGTGAAGAGCATAGACGTTTGTATTTCTGTGTTTGGGTGTTTGTTATAATATATTTGAGTATTTATATATTTCTATGTATTAGTATCGTTGACTATCACCCACATCACGAGCAAAGAATGATCTTACTTTGGGGTTAGATCAATTTGTGTAATTCACCCACGGATATTATTATTAAAATGATATTGAATATCTATTGCTCGGAGAGTAACGCACTAGTGGAAGGGTTTTTATCATGAGAACAATTTGTTTGTCTGGTATTTTAGCTATAGTTAGAAATTTTATTATATTATATATTTTGAATAGTTTAATTTATAGGGATATCGTGTAAATCTTTTAAAGATTTTGACTATAGGTACTCTAACGAAAATCTGAGCGTCTGCTAGTATGGTATGACACTTTTTCGTTCGTACAAATTCTTGTCGCCTCTGTGGTCCGGTCCGGTGTCGGTGTTAACCACAAGAGGTTCTCGGTTTGGTTCCCGGGTCGAACAATTTAAAAAATGGGTTTTATTTAGTTTTCTGATAAAACAACGTTGCCCATGATTTCCTATAACAGTTTGGGACTAAGTATATTTGGCTAATCGTGGGTGAGCTGGTCTGCCTCTGCCTACCTCTTCTAGTATACGGGCGTGAAGAAACTTATATTAGTTCCTCGGATTTGTGTTTAAAATATAAAAATCAAGCAAATGTTATTCTCGATGATACGACATGTAGCATTACAATCCCGCTACATGGATAGCAACGCACCGTTAACATCTTTGGCGTCTATAGGCGATGGTTTTGCTTTCCATCAGAAGAGCAATTTGCTTTTGTGTTGTCCTATGATATAAAAAAATAGTACAAACAGGTGATTGTGCAAATTATAAGATATAATAATATTATATTTAATTCGTCAAAGAATTTACGCTCAGCAGAACGGGCAGGCGTTAAACTGGATAAAATATAAAAAAAATTATCAAGGGCTTTTAAGTTTTTATATAAAAAATGTGTAGTTTTCGTGTCTAGCTTTAGAAATAGATGTGTGCTATTATTTTAGGATCTCCTGCTAGCATAAGTATTGTAACCATAGTTTTAGATTTAATTAAAGATATATTATTCTTTCTCGTGGTCGAGGGGTAGCCTATCCGGCTCAGATTATCAGGTCCCGGGTTCAATCTCCGTGTCGAGAAGAAGATCTAAAATCTCAGTAGCAACTCTGGCGGAGTCGTGTAATTGTTATTATTACTATTGTGCCTCGGATGATAACGTAAAGCTGTCGGTCCCGGTTATTACTAGAAATAGTCGATAATTGTTAACATATTGATAAATGTGGCGATGAGGATCACCGCTTATTTCGTCAACCGGTAAACGGGTGAATCGTGGTGAACATGAAAGTCTATTGATATTCGGTTTACTCTGCCTACCCCGCAGAGGAACCGGGCGTGATAGTATTTTTTTTATCAAAACAATATGATGAAGGCATTGTAAAAATTATTTGTTAATTTTTGCATTAATTAAAGAATACTGTGATGAGATTTTCGTTTTTAACAAATTTTTTTATTCAACATGATTATGTATCGTGACTAATGACGTGATTTATCGAGAAAATATGTTTTTATTAGAATAAATCTTTTAAGCGGTCTGGTTATAATATCTATATACATTTCTTGTATATCTATAACATGATTCCAGAGATACAAATATAAGAAATTGGTTGTTGCAGTCCAGTTGCTAGAAACTTTTGAAGTACCTATTTATTGTGTAATCTTACATACATATTCATAGTTTATGGTAATGGTACAGTCGTATTTTACTGAATTTTCGGAAGGACTTGATATGAAATTTTTAACTATGCTTTGATGAACGTGATTATATGCATGCCAATTGCCTGCAATGGCTAATTCTCTTTTGAGTTTATGATATTTTTTTCTGCCGTTTAAATGTAAGGAAAACGCGGCTTATATTTTTTAAGCTCAATACTCACCCTCCATTCTCTATGGATATGTGTATCTTTTATTTTGGCCAGCTGCACAAATAATTTATTTCATCGAGGGCTTTTGCGTTTTGACATGAAAACATGGTATTGTTTTCGTGTCTAGCTTAAGATATGTATTATGTGTGCTGTTATATTTTTTATGAGGATAAGGACTAACATTGTAAACATAATTTCAGGTTAAAATCATAGTATACTCGTATTATTTTTCAAAATAAATAAATTAGCATGTGCGGTTTGTATCGTTTTGTCGGGCTATTGTTAGTGTTGAACTAAAGATAAACATGCTTGTTTGAAATGGTGTCGCTGTCTTACTTATTTCCACTACAATAACGTTATTAATTGCTAAGTCAGGTAATATTTTGAAAGATAAAATAGCCGGTAAATGAGAGGGGGATCGTTGGGCCCAAATGTAAGGGGTTGAAATGTAGTTCAAAAAACTTGATATGAGTATGAATATGAGTCTTATCCACTTTCTAAAAAATGAAAACACGAAATTAAGATTGTATAATCGGCATTAATATTGTATAACCGATAATATTATAATCGATTTAAGTAAATAATTTTAATCAAAATAAAAGCTTGCAAGTGTATGAAAAAGTGTATTCTTGATTAATATTTAAATAAAATAATCAACAGTAAGTACCTTTGTGTACATTGCCACAGATACCAGCAACGCGGATAGTGTCGTAACAATAACACTAATTGTGTCTGTAGGCTGTGATTATCTCTTTACAACAGGAAACCATTTTCTTTACTTTTAATATACTTTTAATGTAAATAATGGAATAATATTTTTAATGTCCTAAATTGTTATACAAAAACGTGAAATATGACAGTCCCAATTTTAACGTAACGCATGGCCACGCTATACATAACCCCTATGACATTTAGCGTTGGATAATATTCAGAAAAAAGGTTGTGATAAGTTAACTCTTTTTTGTGGTCAAATTTATCATTGATGCCTACTCAATTAAGGCTTTATTAAGATTAAATCACAAGTTTATGCTAATAAAACTTACTGACATATGAGCTGGGTAAGTATTTTCGTAAACGGAAATACCACAGTCGCTACTTGATACATAAATATTTTTTTACAAATGAATTGCAAATATACAATTTGGACCACCTAAAGCTAAAGGACTATTCATATAAAAATATATTTTATTTATTTTTTAGACAACTTATAAACTAGAAAAAAATGTTGATCTTTCTTTGTAAGACAAGCAAAATTCAATCGTTTTAGCTTGAAAAAATAAAAGCGATTAGGCTCTGCCTAATATTTAGCTGTTTTCATCAACAGTGCAGTTTAGTCGGAACTTTTTAGTTCGCACCACCAAATTATTGAATAATTTTCTTAAGTTAGTATTTATTGAGCACTATGGAATTCTTTGTGGAGTGGATTAATGCATTCTTAAGACTTGGCAGTCTATCTCTTCCCATGTCCATGGGCATAGGTGACCGCTTCCCATCAGAAGGTTCGTTTGCACGTCTGGCAACTCATCGTATAAAAAAGAAGTTATAAAAATACCGATACACAAATTTCTTATTCATAATATTAACTACCTTTGGCTTACGACTTTGCTTGTCTAAAAGTTATTTTTATTTTTAGAACCGTTTTTTTTGTACTGTCTGTCTTTTCTGTTTCCTCAGTCAACGTTAATAAGTACTAGTCACAACGTGAAAGTGTAATAAACAAATATATTTTTGCATTTATAAAATTAGTTAGGACAGTCTTTTTACAAATTTTTAAATACATAATTAACAGTAGCTTTACCACCGTGTGAGCTATTAACAACTTTTTTGATTAAAAACATAAAAATATTTGGACGTCGAAAATTTATTAGGTTACTACTCAATTTTGTTAGTAAATGTCTATCTCGCAACATTTTAATCTAATAGGCACTTAAAGTCGACAAATGTAATAAATTTAATACGTCGTCGGCGAGTTGCGAGGTCCAGCTTGGCGTGATATCTTATTTTTTAATAGCGTATGTTCATAAACAAAATGGATGACTCTTTTCTTAGTAAAAGGTAACCAATTGAAATCTATAATTCAAATTAAAATATAAGTGTTTATAGATATTTTTTTTATTATAATATAGTAAACAAGCAGGTGGCGCTCATGCTGGAAAGGTGAAAACCATCATACATAGACATCAAAGATGTTAATGGTGCATTGCTATCCTTGCAGCAAGGTCTTGTCTTAATACCAAATGCATTAGTTTACCGGCTACCTTACCCTACAAATCAGAACATAGCAGTGACAAGAGCTGACGCCACTACGGCAGGAATAGGTAGGAAGATGGTATTAGACCAGGGCGAGACACGACTCTACCACCTAGTAACAACAATTGTAGTGACACGTATAGCCAATCGTTTGCCTCTTACGAAATGCCTGGCAGAACGGCAAATGGTCTCTTTTCAAAGAGAGCCCTGACCAATACGTGGCACAAAGATTTTTGGAAAAGTGGAAAGGGAGACCGGTTTTACGAGAAATCCGTCTACCTACGCTAAAGGTATTATGAAATACTGGATATCATTTTCTTAAATTGTTATAATACCAAAATGAGCAAACTATTTGCTTCTTATATACCAATACATAGAGACACTGGAATATACTAATTAACGTTGAAACTCAGAAATACAAACATCTATGCTCCTCACACAAATATTTGTCCCTGTCGGAAATCGTACCCACAGCCCCATCGATTAATAGTAAAGTTCGCTTACTACTCGACTAATGGAGCAGTCGTAGTGTGTATTGGTGCATTAATAGCTATTTGGTTACCCTTCGAAGCAAAAAAATGACAGAATTGATGATTTCAGCAGAGAGCTTTGATGAGAGAGAGAGAGAGTTTGAGATGAGCAGATAGCTGACATCGATCCAAATTGGAAACGTCACTGGGCGAGTCTAGTAGATCTCTACAACTTAGTAGATACGCTGCTTTATAACTCACGGTTCCCTAGTTGGTAACCCCTTATAAGTTAGTGTTTGGTACACCCTCTGACCAAATTTGATTTGCGTTTTATGATAGTTGTTTACTCCGTGTTGTTCCGAGCACCCTTTTAAGAATCCACCATTCCGTCAGGCAATTCGTAAGAGGCGAAGGATTGACCTTACAAGACATCAAAAAGTAATGGAGAAATGTATTGATTTGAGATGTTATACCAGAAATCAGTGGACCCCCGTTAATCTGATAAAAGTATTCAAGGCCGTATCGGCATGTCGAATTTGTCAGATTATAGAGTAATTTCATAGAGCCCGGCCTGTAGTCTGTAACTTTTACTATAAGGTACTCTTTTTTGATAAGTTCCGGAAAAATTACATATTAAAGCTGTGTTGTACCACTTTGATATGTAATTTATCGAATTGTTTGCGAAGATATTAAGAGACATTGTGATTCATAATAATTAATTGATTAAACAGGTACAATGCTAGACCGTTGTTACTATCAAAATAAGTTCGTATAACGCGAATAACTGGCTATACCTGTTTCTATCATCATGAGTACTAGGTGGGAGAGTTCTGTAACATCTCGCTCGGGCATATGGTACTACTCGTATCGCCTTACATATTTCTGCCACAATAGTGACAATGCTTGTCATTGTCGTGTTCCAATTTGGAGGGTAAGATAGTCGGTAGACTTATGCATGTAGCATTGCCATCCTGCTGCACATGTAACAACGCACCATTATCATCTTTAGCGTTTATAAGCTCTTTGCTACCTAAGATATATAAAAAAAGGGGCCGGATTAACGGGATCCACTGAAACATTTACTTTACTCGTAGACTTATTACGTATATTTTAAGACTATCTATAACTAATATTATCAAAATATAAAAAATAAACTAAATAACAGGAAGAAAATACAGTGCTTCATCTAAAATTTTCATATGACCAGAGGCAGTCAAACCGTGGTATGGCGTGATCGAGGCTTGGGAGGCAACAATGAAGTAATTGATCCGTCAAGCTGCCTGCGGCGGACCACACCGACACTTGCAGACATTTGTGGTCTTCCAGCCGGTACAGGGAATGGAGAAATCCAATAATGATACAATATTAACACATTATAGGTATATAAAGCTGTTCATGTTTTTCCTGACTCTTAGCTAATAAATGATGTAGAAATTGCTAAAATAACGTACTTCAGCTTTCTTACATGTCTTTTGGAATAGTTTGCAGTGGAAATCTATACATATAATAAAATCGTAGGAAAGTCAAAACTGTACATTGAATATTTTTTAAAATTTTGACAACACTTTTGCGCAACCCAGGGATTGAACCCGGAACCTCGTGATCTGAGCCGAATATGCTATTCCCTAGACCAATTACTTTCCTATTTTAGTAGAATTTTCATTTTATAGGAATTACTTTCCTATAAAATGAAAATTAAATTCTTAAATATTAAATGCAATATTATAGTAAAAATATAGAATCCTTAATATTATATCCGAGAGAGAAATCCTTGAGCCATGTCCTTCAATTAAAAATAAATAAATATAGAATTTATTTAAAAAAAATATTTATTAGTAATATTAGTGATTCTTTTGATGGAAATACATAACCATACATAGCCAAAATCCAACAAAGTTGTTAATAGTGCATTGCTAGCAATATGGCGAGTTTGAAATGCTACATGCATAGTTTTACCAGATTTTACGCTTTCAATCACTTGGTGAAATTCCATTATTTTTAGTTGAAACTAGTTTAACACACACTTGAACTTTTATTACTGGCCTTTAAGCTGGCAATACAGAAATTATGTTTATTTTTAAGTTTACCCACTATCATTTTTAAAAATACTTTGTTTATATTGTATCTAAAACTAAACTGTCAGTAAAGAAAATTACGTCCTAAAGATGCTTTAAAAAGCGAAACCGGTCGATAAAATTAAATAATTTAGTATAATAATAGTGAAATAAAGTACAAGTGAGTGGTAAACTAGTTTCAACTAAAAATAGTTTTACCAGCTATTTCATTTTCCAAACCGCAATACGTCAGTCAGGAACGTAGAGAGTATATTGTTATATGGTCAGTAACAAACATCGACGCTATCACGCAGCGTTTACTTAAAGCGTTTAACAAACCCAGTCGAGACTGCAAAAATTGATATGTGGTCGTAAAATCTTAATTGTAAGAAAAATTGAAATGTTCTTATCAAATATAAAGTTGTCTTGTCAAGTGAAAACAGTCTTTTATATCCATCTCTTCTCCACTGGAAAAGTTATAACTATTAAGCGATTATAGTAGGTATACTAATAATTTCTTTAGAGATAATTATAGTAAATGATGTAAGGATTTTAATTTTACTTTACATAATGAAGTGAAATAATTATTTTTTTTATAACACTCACCCCGTGCTTGGGAAAACTTCAACAACTTTAAATACAACAAAGAAAAATATCGACACGCAGGATTTGAACCTGCGACCGTCTCCCTAAAGCCGCTCTAACGCTGAGCTAGTGTCGATAAGCTTGACGTGGCAAAATTCTTCTTCGCTATATGATCGATTCCGTGGTTTTTATATCACCATAGGGCAGCCTATGGTGGTTCAAAAACCCTCTACGCATTATGGCTTTTCAAGTGAATCTGGTTTGGGGCATATCGGTTAGATGGCTTCAAAGTCTATAACGGACATAGAAACAATTTTTGTATTTTTTACCCGGCTAAGCAAAAAATAAGTGATATTGTTTGCTTAGCCGTGTTGGTCCCGGCCTCCTTTGTAGAATAGGCCAACTGCCGTTCTGCCAGGCAGGTCGTAAAAGGCGACCGAATGGCTATCGAGTCACTACCATCGTGGCTACTAGGTGGTAGAGTTCTGCATTGTCTCGCCCGGGTCAGGTACCACCGCCTTGCCTATTCCTGCCGCAATAGCGTCAGTGCTTGTCGCTGCCGTGTTCCGGTTTGGAGGGTAAGGTAGCCGGTAAACTTATGCATGTGGCATTAGAACTCGCCACAAGATAGCAACGCACCATTAACATATTTGGTGTCTATAGGCGATGGTTGACTCTTTCCATCAGGAGACCCATCTGCTTGTTTGCTATCTTATGATATAAAAAAAAAAAATTTTTGAGTTACACGATCTATATCGCGGGCAACAGCTAGTTTACTATAATTTTTCGAAAATTCAAAATCTCAGTATCAGCTTAGAGTCTGGTGGGTTGTGTGTTACCATTCCCGTGTCTCAGATTAGCACATAGAGCTCTCGTTCTCGGTTATAGCTATAATTAGGCAATAATCATTAAAAGACGGCATCACCGCTCATCTCGCCAACCGACAAACCGGTGAATTGTAGTGATTAGGAAAACGAAAACCGTTCGGTTTACTCTGCCTATCATGCAAGAGAACTGGGCGTTATGATACCTCTAAATAATGGAATTTTACCTAGTGCCGCCGATGGCTATTGTATAATATTTTTTCAAAGACCCCTTTTGAGGAACTAACCATTAGCCACATCTGGCATACTTGCCAGGCAGTTTGTAAATAATGAAATTAGCCAAACATGTCACCATCATTGTGACTGTATTATAAGTATTTAAGCTACAACTCACCCAGATTTTATATCATCGCCCCCATTTTTATTACTGTAATAGTATCAATACTTGTTAGAGTCGTATTTGGGTTTGGTTTATTTTTATTATTATCGGCAGGGTAGCGCTTGACCACGAGCTCGCCTGATGGTAAGCTAAGGTGGGTAAGGTAGACGGTAAATTTTCACTTCACCCTTGCCTAAAGAATTCCTATTCACTATTAAAACTTTTAGTGTCCATATGTCCAAATCCTATGGTTATATCTTTCAATCAGGAAGATCATCGACTTGTTTGTCGTCATCTGATGATAATTATAAAAAAATAAAAAATACTAGTAAAAATTTACCAGTAAAGAAATTTAAAACAATATTCCAAATGAAACTTTTTGTTGAAAATGTATTTATAACTACATATTTAGATTATTTAAATACAAAAAAATAAAATAAAATTTTAATTTCTAGTAGATACCTAACGCTGTAAATAATTTAAGTGCCTGTCTTTATATTGCTGAAGTACTTTAGGTTTCATTAATACATGTGTTTAAATATTTTTAGTATATTGTGTGTACACTTCGACTTATATTTATGGTCAAGTATTTCACTTTACCGGGATGACTGTAAGAAATCTCTTTTTTAGAGATAAGCTCACCTTTTGTACCTTTTTAAAAATATTGCTTGCTGTAATTTTGTGTGTTGTTGTATTGTGTACAATAAAGTATTAAATAAATAAATAAATAAAAATAAAAAAAACTTGGGTTTAATTATGTGATTATTCTTCTTCGTTTCTGTGATTATTAATCACTCATGTATAGCATAATAGCATTAATTAATTTGCTGTCTATAGGCAATGTTTTTTAATTTAGACAATTTAAAAATTAACCTGTGACAAAAGGCCTCAATTGACAGCCAATAACTAAACTGCGAGGCAGTAAAATATTACCAAATTAAATTTACGGAAAATACAATTAGGCTTACCTCTTTTTTAGGGTTCCGAAGGAAACTAGGAACCCTTATTGTTTCGCTGTGTCCGTCTATCTGTCCGTTTGTTCGTCCGTCCGTCCGCACCATAGCTTAGAGATCCTGAGTACTAGAAAGCTGTAGTTTGGCACAAAAATACATATTAGTCACATCAACAAAGTGGTAATATAAAATCTTGAAAAGTAATTTTTTTAGGGTAGCTTCCCTACATGTAAAGTGGGGATGTTAATTTTTTTTCTCACGTACTCCATTGTGTAAGGTATCGTTAGATAGGATTTTAAAAAATGTTTTAGGTTTGTGAAAACAAATTTTCGATTAAGGGACTCATATTTTTGTAAAATATTAAGCTATAAGTGCTAATTTTTCTTAGAGTCATGTGTCTACCCCCATCTGCAGGCTAAACTGTTGGTTTTGGGGTGGAAAAAATCATGGTAGGAGTAAATATAATGAACTTAAAAGGAAACCTATCACGGCTTAGAAGTCTTTTACAAATTTTTGAGTAATAGTCGACCAACTTATAAAATGTACTTAAAGAAGTTGTTATGGGCAGTGAACCAGTAGGGCGTACACATATTTGTCATTGACGTTGAATAGCTTAAATTTTCATAGTATGAAACTATAAAAGCCCTCTTTTTAGTCCGCATTATTGTGACGGGCAACTTCGGAATCCTACATTGCGCGTGGCCTGACACGCCTTTACCAATTTTTATGTATAAAAACTGTCTTTTAATAGGGTATCTTGGGTTGATATATCTTGCGTTTCATATGAAACATATAATTACGTTTAGCGAATAATGTTTTGTTAACAAATACGTTATAATTTGCCTGAAGGTGCATTTAGAGTGGCCTTATACGACCTTCAGTCTGACCAGACCGACGAAGATTGATGTCTGGGCGATTATCTAAAACTAGTTTTTTATCGTTACAGTCGGATTTCGATTTCATTTGAGTATGTAGGTTAGTCTTTATAATCTCATCTACATGTTTTTGTCATGAGTTTCATTTTACCTACCCACAAACAATTAACGAGATCTCATTATGAATAACATACGATACTAATTAGGTCCGGCAGATTAAAAAGCAAATATCATTTGCCTTTCTGATGATTGCTGGAAGTGCCACTGGAACCACTAGATGAAGGAGTCTACGATACGTTGCGCAGGCGTGTTTAAACCTTGGCATTGACGATATGGTAGGTATGTATATAATAATATGTATTAGTGTGAAAAAAAATTGAGTTTAGTTAGTATCTGATATATAAACTGTTTCTACAATTATTTTGAGGTTTTTAGTGTACCAAAAACTTCCATTAAAATAGTTTTACATAAGTTATAATAGTTATCATAATAATAACATCAGTGGACAAATATATATACATATATATATATATATATATATATATATATATATATATATATATATATATATATATATATATATATATATATATATATATATATACATGTATATATATATATATATATATATATATATATATATATATATATATATATATATATATATATATATATATCGTATATATATATCGTAGGTCACAAATCGTAGAATTTATCTAAAAATTGTTCAACATGATTTTTTTACGCCAATTTCATTTTAATACAAAAAAGTAACCATTTAGTCGTATTGACACAAATAAGAATATTTTATTATTGCACAATTGAGTCAATATTTACATAGTTTATATAATATTGTTAATAAAAATATTTTAAGCTGCGTGTGGGCAGGTAGCACCGCATACATATGTCATAATTTCGAAACAATTTCAACGTTTCGTTTCTCAAAAAAAGACCATCTACAGTCTACCCAACATTATTACTGACACCTTTAACTTTTTGTTACCGTATTGTATTGTTAAATTTAATACGCCCGTCATACAAAACACAGATTATAATAATTTGAGCAACATTTTTTAAGGATTGAATCGCCGACGAGATTTATCAAAACATTTTCTTCATATAGTTTTCAATATGTTTATGCATACACATACTATGTTAAGAAAATTAAATATATCGGATGAAACTTTCTATATATCACTCGATACCAAAAACCAGATAGCTCTTCAGATGTAAAGAGAAACCATCGCCTAAAGACAACAAAGATTTTCATGGTGCATTACGATCAGGGTGACGGAATCGCAATGCCACATGCATGTTTACTGGCTACCATACTTTTCAATCAGGAACACGACAATGACAAGGATTGAAGGTATTGCAGCGGAAATAGGTAAAATGGTGATACGAATACCGAGGCGAAATGTTGTGGAACTCTGCTACATTATAGTCACGATGGTAGTTAAACGTATATACAACATATATATATATACAACATATACAACGTATATACATGCGTTCGCATTTTACGAAAGGCCTGGCAGAATGGCATTTCTCTCTTTAAAGAAGGTTGAGACCAGCAGACTTGCTGTACTTTGTTATGACATATTTATGTGAATGAATAACAGACAAAAAATAATTTAATACAATAAGTATTAAGACAAATTATTACAAATTTTATCAATTTCGTCACCAATCAAATTAAATCCGAAACCGATCCCTCTAATAATCTTTTTTTTCCAATGACTAACCCGTGATATTAAAATGCTATTAGTATAGATGGACGTGAGATATATCATTCGAGGGCGGTGATTTTATCGCTCCTAAATGCGGACAAGAATTTCGATGTCTCAATTTTTTTTCGTGCGGTTTTTGCGAGGCCGAAAATAATGTTCGGACTGCCATTAACAGGTTAGACGGTTGTATTAATACGAAATGAATTCGACCGAAATGTCTGATGATTGTTTATGTGCGAGCAACTATCGTCTCACGGTGAGGGCTAGAACAGACCTCCCTGGTAGTACTCTCTAGGTGGTAGATGCGAATATATAACGTGTTTTAATCTATAAGTGATCTTTATACTTGAAGCAGGAGCGAAGGCAATTAAAAATTTATTAGCAAGTTAAATATGTTAGATACAATTAAGGATAAATATTTTAAAACTCGCTTTTTATTAGATGATTGTATTTTATACCGCTATTATTTTATGACCGCTATTATTTTAATTAAAAAAAAATAAGAATATAATACAACAAATAATATACTTTTTTTTTCAAAATGGGTATTTTGGATAAAATCACATTTTACAAAATTATTTTATTATTAAAGGATTACACAGAACTCTAAAGTAAGGAAATGTTTAGCATGGTACTCAAACATGTCGTCTAGTGTTCTACCATGCCGATTTTTAGCAATTTATTAAAGATTTTTAGTATATACTAGCTGTTGCCCGCAACATCGTCCGCACGGACTTTGTTTACTCCGCACAGCTCCTCCCCCGTAGATGATAGTGTGATAATATGTAGCCTATATATTGACCCGACCTGAGAGTAATATTCATGCAAAATTTGAAGTAAATCCATGCAGTATTTTTTGAGTTTACCTTTGACATATATACAGACAAATAGGTAAACAGAAAAACAAACAAAAATTCTGAAAACTATATTTTTGGCTTCGATATCGATTGTAGATCACGCCCCAAGTATTCTTTTAAAAAAATATTCAGTGTACAGCTTTGACTTTCCTACGCTTTTATTGTATGTAAATACTAGCTGTTGTACACGACTTCGTCCGTGCGGACTTCGTTTACTCCGCACAGCTCCTTCCCCGTAGGTGATAGCGTGATAATATGTAGCCTATATGTTGACCCGACCTATTACTAATATTCATACAAAATTTGAAGTGAATCCATGCAGTATTTTTTGAGTTACCCCAGACATACATACAGACAAACAGACAAACAGGCAAACAGACAAAAATTATGAAAACTATATTATTGGTTTCGATATCGATTGTAGATCACGTATTCTTTTAAAAAAATATTCAATGTAGAGTTTTTACTTTCCTAAGATTTTATTATATGTAGGTATAGATTTACGCTATTATCATGACTACGTTTCAAATGTTATTTTGAAACGCAGTCATGACAAAATATCCCAGTTATTCTTCAGGTCGCGTCGGGTTGTGGTAACCCAAATTTTATTTCCATCATCATCATTTCATACTAAAAGTCTTTAACAAATATGTTCAAGAATTTGTACCTATGTTATCCTTGTTTGAACAATATAAAAATAAAGTAAGTTGATTTAATGTTTTTAATATGTTTGTTTTTGTCTTTATGAGAATAAATAAATCTTTAAACTTATATTGATTCATCATGTCATGTCATGATAGTAGCGTAAATCCCAGTTATTCCTTATGTCGCGTTAGGATAACGTGGTAACCCAAATTTCATTTCCATCATCATCACTTTATGCTAAAAGTCTTTAACACATATATACAAGAATTTTTACCTAGGTTATTCTTGTTCGAACAAATAAAAATATAATAATATTAATGTTTTTAATGTGTCTGTTTTTTGTCGTTATGAGAATAAATAAATCTTTACACTTACATTTGTTTGTAGCCAGCCTTTCAATATTAGAGCATTATTAGTAAAAGTTGAATACAAATAACAATCTGTTATCAAAAGAAACGTAATCTTTTAAAAATATTATTGTTTGTTTTTTTAAAACAGTACATAAGTTCAATTTAAGAAAATAAATATGATGCAATATAGTATTTATTTGGTGTTAACCTTTAAATCTTTATAATAAAACTCACATTATAACTAATTTCATAATATAAATTTATCCTGTAGACGTAGAGAATATATCTGATTATTATTATTAAAAAATATCTCGATAAGGCTTTTAGTTATCGAGAAATTAGTGAACAAACGCACAAAATACATACAAATTTATTACACGCGTTTGAGCGCTTGCATAGATAATCCTACTCAAATATTAACCAATTCCAACAATATTACATACATACATGTCAAACTGATAACCTCTGTGTTTCACTGGTTGAAAACCTATTGAGAGAAAAACAAACCAGAATCAACCAAGCTTTCTTATGACATTAAAGCATTCAAAATAAGTTGTTTATTTTACGATCAAAAAACCGATCCCGAAATATTTATTAACAATTCTCCAGGACTACAAGTAATAAATCTCGTTTAATAAACCTGATCCCACTCCACGATTGTCGAACTTCATCCATGCATGAAATAACGAACGGATTAAAAGAAGATGACATCGTATATTTTCATTACACACCGCCGTCTTTATTAAAGTATAATTCATAAATTTGCTCCGTCATAGATAAATCATCAAGGCTCCTGTAAGAAGTGTCGAATTTAGCGTTCCCTTAACAATTCTTATGGAAAATGACCAGCTACTAATTTAGTTGTAGTCCTCATAAAACGTTTGTAAGGGGCGGAAGGCTTTTTTCAAATCAATCGTGCTGGGAGGCGACCACACTGGCATTTCAATGGATAGCCGCACCTATCCGTAAACATAATAAAATTTAATATTTACGCTTACTTCGAGCAATAAAGATACAATGAGCAAGTACAGTAAAAATGTTATCCGCTGCTCAGTTTTTAGTTTACATCATAGCATATGCAACTTTAAAACCTTTATAAATGACACAATTTTCAACAGTATACAAAAAGATCTTGAGTTCATTCTTATAGAACCTATTTGTAAAGTTGAGTATTGTTTTAGACGAGTTGTATTTGTTTCCTGCCAAGATAACCGAGGTTGAGAAAGTTGGGATAATATGACTTTTGTCTATATTTTTTCGGGTTTAGCAGTGAGGTGTTTTATTGGTATTTACAAATATTTTTCTTAGCAGTATGCGAGTTGGCACTGATAACAATTATATAAAAAAGGTACTTCGTAAGACTTAAATATTTATTTAAATGGCTATAAACCAAAATAAATAGTATTTTGTTATTACCCATCTGTAGTTAATATTTTGAGGAGGAAGATATTATTAAAATCTCCTCAGCAACATTATAAAATGTATGTAAGTGGTTTGCGATACGCGAATTTTGTATGTAATTTATTATCAATTTATTTTATTTATAATTTAATGACTTTAATATATAATACATATTATGTTTGAATGCAAATAATTTTACGGATATTTATAGTTCTAGTCGTCATCTCAATAGTCTAACGATTTAGACGAATAAGGTTTAGGGTTAGGTGCGCGATTAGGATTCTGAATATTTTTTTTTTTTGTAAAATATAACTTGCCTAAGAATTTACATGTGCCTGTCATATCTCGGGACTTAATGCAATAGGCTAGTTTAATAAATTTGAAAAACAATTTAATTTTTATCTTTTTAAGTAAATTAAGCAAAAAAATCTTTTATATTTTTTTTAATATTGTATATATCTATAATTAAAATATCGCGTTTTAAAATTAAAATTTGAATTTACCGCGAATACGCTCTGAACTATCATGGCGTCCGCGTCGTAATGACATCACGCCTTGATCATACATTCATTACATGTTCTGTAATTTCTATAATGCCAAAAATATTATGACATTTTACCACAGTGTGACGTAACACTTAAAGTTTTGCGTTTTTTGTCACGTGACTTAATGACTATTTTTGCCAAAATTATCCTAAAAGTATATTATTCATCCTTATCTTGAAGACAAATATTTTAGTTTTTTGCTACCTCCATATCACAATTAACTATTATAAACTACAATATGTCCGATTTATTCTTAGTGAAAACAAGCCTATTGGCTATTCATAGGTCTTGTTTATTTAAATACTTGTATTTCCATTTATTCATAATAACATATTTATCAGCAAAAAATATATTATGATTAGGTGTATAAAGATACTAGCTGCTGCGTGCGGTCCGCTGCATTATAAAAGTTTTCGGCGAAATCTTGTGAGATCGCCTAATTTTTCTGGGATAAAAAGTAGCCTATGTGCCATTCCAGGTCATCTTCTATGTGTGTGCCAAATTTAATCTTAATTCCTTCTGTGGTTTTTGCGTGACTGTAACAAACATCCATCTATCCCAACACCCAAACATTCAAACTTTCGCATTTATAATATTAATACAGATTATTATTAGGTATTCTACTTTTAGCTTAGAATTATCGGATAATATTTTTTCTGCCGTGTTTTCTAATTTTTAATGCATAGTATAACAAACAAGCAGGTGGTTTTCCTAATCAAATCCATCGTTGAATATATGAAATATGTTAAACACCCATATTTCTATTCTTTTGACATGTTATGTATGTAATTACACACAAGTTTACTTGCTACCTTACCCTACATAACAAAGTAATGCGACAGCGATAAATTTTAATTATCGATTAGTAAAATACGTAATGATTTCGTGGTGGTCTTTATCACCATCAATCCCTTAAGGTACCTTACCATCAATGCCTTTATAATTGATTAATGACTATTTTAAAAAAGAATAATAGATTGTTGACAAGCAATGATTGTAAAAAACACTGCCAAATTTAAATAACAGACCCTTATTTGCGATTTCATGGCGTGACCCAAATCTTTTCGTTTATATTTCTCCCTAAGGAAATTAGTTTTAGTGATATTGTATACAAGAAAAGCATATAAAAGGCTGTTATAAAATATATAATCAATTGTCATCCCTGATTAGACACTTCTGTTAGAATACATTCCATGCGCTTTTTCCGAGTCCCACATTATTTTGTTCTGTTTGATATTGTAACGGAAATTAAGCTGCTAATTTAAAAGAAAGGTTACTTTTATATGAATGGATGGTACCCCAGTGTGAGGGTTTGGTAAAAATTTCATAATAACTAACATAATTTTTGTTATTATGAAAGTAAGTATGTGACAATTATTTATGAAAAGGTTAATTTGTTGTATTTATAATTAATTTGAATTAATTCAGATAAGTATTTAGGGCGGCTTGCACGAAAATGCTTAAATGTATTTAGTCCCTTAAACATGTTGTCCCAAATGTCAAAACGCCTTA
Source organism: Apodemia mormo (assembly GCA_036924255.1). Lineage (NCBI taxonomy): Eukaryota > Metazoa > Arthropoda > Insecta > Lepidoptera > Riodinidae > Apodemia > Apodemia mormo. Next base: position 10,642,743 of record JAUPFN010000003.1, read on the forward strand.
AGAGCGGCTTGCACCAAATTGCTTAAATCATTTTAAGTCACTAAATACGTTTATAGTGACAGCATTTAGGGCGGCTTGCACGAAAATGCTTAAATGCATTTAGTCCCTTAAACATGTTTAGCAAATGTCAAAGCGCCTAAAATGCTGTCACTTTAAATGTATTTAGTGACTTAAAATTATTTAAGCATTTTGGTGCAAGCCGCCCTTAAGGCGTTTTGACATTTGCTAAACATGTTTAAGGGACTAAATACATTTAAGCGTTTTGGTGCAAGCCGCCCTAAATGCTGTCACTTAAAATGTTTTTAGTGATTTAAAATTATTTAAGCATTTTGGTGCAAGCCGCCCTTAGTTACCTAAATGCAATACACGTATTCTTTTACGAATTCATTTTTATGTAAATTATTAGCTGACCTACGCAGCTTCGCCCAATACTAGATTTATAATTCGTCTATATATATTTTTATGAAAATTTTCATCAGTGGACCCATGTTTAGCCCAGAATGTTCGACTACCTCCATGCTAAATATCATTAAAATCGGTAAAGCTGTTTAGCTGGGAGATTGTAACAGACTGACAAATTTTAAAGTGATCACCGCCGCCCATGTACAACTACACTAACAGAAGACTTGCAGTTGCGTTGCCGGCCTTTTAAGAAAGAGTAGGCTCTTTACTTGAAAATTCCTAAGTCGTATCCGTTCGGAAAAACCCCTGCCGGTAATTGGTTCCACAGAGGAGTAGTTTAGGAAAAAAGTGCATCGAAAATCGTACAATTGTGGATTTACAGAAATCAAGATAGTGAGCATGTAATTTCAAATTTTGTCGCGGTGACCGATGGTGAAATTCTGCGGCAGAATTAATCCAAATAGTTCCTCGAAACACACCCCATGATAGATCCAATAGAATATGCAGAGCCAAGCAGCATCTCTACGTAATTCCAAAGAATCAAGCCGATCAGAAATAGTCCTATCGTCGATGAATCGAGCCGTTTTACGCTGAATGCAATCCAAAGGAAGGAGTTGGTAGTGAGGAGCCCCCACATACAAGTAAGAGCAGTACTCCATACGAGGCCGGATTTGAGCCTTATAAAGTTGTAAGCGATGGGCCGGTGTGAAGTACTGTCTGGCCCTGCTGAGAACCCCTAGCTTTTTTAAGGCTAATTTGGCCTTGCTTTCCAAGTGACCATGGAAATGAAAGTTGCTTGAAATATCAACCCCAAGGATTTCAAGACTAACTGTGGCTGTTAGAGAAGTATTTTCGAAACGAGGAAATACGATGAAGGGAGATCTTTCAGTGGAAAACGTGCAACACAAGTTTGCACGTTTCTTAGGGATAAAGTGGACTAAGCTTAGTCGACCTCACTTTGAGGCTGAGAAAAGTTGTTCTTCGCTTTCCGACACAAGTTTGTTCCGGCACTCATTGACGTGTTGTTGAGAAACCCCGCGGCGTCGAGAGTACAAATTACCCGTACTGTCATCCGCATAGCATTGAATGTTGCTTGATTGCAGTCATTAATATGTAGAAGAAATAGTATAGGTAATAGCACACAGCCCTGAGGAACACCAGCATTGACGAGTCTAAGTTCAGAGCATGCGCCATCAACAATGACCTTGATGCTCCAATCTGCCAAAAAACTGGTAATCCAATTGCAGAGTTTCACAGGAAACCCATAAAAAGAGAGATGTGCCTTGTGTCATACCCGAACAAAAGCCTTCACTATGTCCAAACTAACTGCAAAAGCTTCCCCCTTGTTCTCCACAGCTTCCGCCCATTGGTGCGATTAGTAAACTAAAAGATCACATGAGCCTGAGCTGAGTGACCGCAACGAAAACTGTACTGATGATCACTAATCAGCTGGTGCTCTTCTAGATACCTCAAAAGCTGGCAGTTAATAATGGATTCCATTACTTTGGAGAACAAAGGGGTTATAGTCAGACGGGTCTGGCAGATCGCCTTTCTTAGGGATTTGGTGCAATAAAGCTGTCTTCCAAGATTTTGAGACAGCGCCAGTTGTGTATGAGAGCCGGAAAAGACGCGTTAAAACCGGTGTCAACTCGGGAGCACAAATCTTGAGCACGATTGGAGAAATGCCATTAGGCCCACTAAACAAATGGACGTTCAAGGAAATGATTGTTTACCGCAATGCTGTTTGGAAGAATTGAACTTCGGACATGGAACCGTCACACTGCGTGATGGTAGGCGGTGTATTTTTGGTCATCCACAGTCGAGTTGGCAGTAAAGAGTGAGCCCAAATGATCGGCCTTTTCCGTAGCAGCATAGGCCAGAAAGCCATCAGCTCTGCGGAGAGGCTGAAAGAAAGGCAGATAGAAATTTCTTTGAACAGCCGTGGCGAGAGACCAGAACCCACGAGTTCCCGAAGGAAGGCGGACTAGTCTCATCAATTCTGCTAATGTACTTTGATTTTGCTTTAGAGATAGCTCTTTTGAAATACCTAGAGGCAAAATTATACTCCTATCTGATTGAACTGGTGTTAACATCATGAGATGCCGCCGCATCAGCCCATGCACGGTAGCACTCATGCTTTCGACGTAAAGTCGTTTTGCAGAGGCTACCAAACGAAGGCCGTGACTTGCCATCGACGGGTACCGCATTCCCATTGCGGTAATCCCATTGCTAATTCCATTACTGGCACTTCACTCCGTATGAGGCAGTAGTCTAAAGAGCGGAAAGCGGATGCACCTAGAGGAGCATCTACAGAAACTTGGTAACAGTCCGGATGAGAGCTCAGCAGAAGATCTAACAGGGAACGTAAATGGTCATCCACATCTGGAACACGGGTAGGACAAGTTACCAGCTGTGTTAGACCGTATGAAAAATCATGAACAGATCTCCCCGCGTAATCGGTGGTACATGAGCTAAGAAATTCAGCATTATGGGCGTTAAAGTCACCAAGGAACATGATCTCCGCAGAGCGGATTTGCTGTATCACGGAATCTATTGCTATTGCATATACTTTATGAGTCGGTCTGCTTCGGCATTTCCAATATGGGACATGTAAATGCGTGGATGGTCGTCGCACTCTATGTGTAGCCAGAGGATGACTAGGTCCCTGCTTTCAATGCTGCTGAGACGCCGTAAACAGATATCCTCGTAACGTACGCACAAACTTCCGCCCGAGGCACAAATGAATGCTCTAATTTGTAGCCCGGGTAGGAGAGGTATGGGGTATCCGCCAGAGAAAATATCTGAGTCTCGGTTAAAAAGAGCAAAGCCGACTTAGTCAGGTCAGGCCGTCTCAGGGTGATAATGGGCGGCTTTCAAATTAGAATGGAGGCCACTAAAATTTTTGTAAAGTCCAGGCGGAGTGTGGTAGGGGATGCCTTTAGCTTTTTGCTCCGCTCCGTCCGCCACGTGCAGCAAAGTGTTTGAACGCAATTTTGACCCCCCCCTCCTACAGAATACGCAGGACAGCCTGAGCATCCATGCTCAGGTTGATTACAAACTCTTGAACATGGATGTCCAGAGAGGGATTCTCCACCACTTACGCTAATGGTACCCCCCTAGGGTAAATAACCTACTTTACCTTTCGATTGCACTTCCACAGTATTAGAGAAGGGCGGAAAGGGTCTTTGGGAACCTCTCTAACAGACGAAACGCAACAGCAAAGCTGTGCTTTACGTTTGTTTTAAGTGAGGTAGTGGTATTGCCCCGGTCGTGCCGGCCCATTCAGCAGATGCATGGTACTACCACTTTTTTGTTGACTGACTGCACCGGCGGAATATTTTCCGAAAAAGAAGATTATGCCACCAGCGGGCAATGGGGTCATCACGTCCCGACGCCGGCAAAAGCTTAGTAGTTTCACTTCTTACTTCATAATAATAACTGTTAAAATTATTCATAATAACTTCCTAGAGTTACATTATAATAACTGATAATAATTATATGTTATAACTGTGTATGCTGTGGCTGTGAATGTGGTTTTCATAATCTGAGGTCCATCGACAGGTTGGGCAAAATTGTAAAATTTCGGGATTGTTATTTAAATCGTAGTCTCAGTAATGGCGCGTTAACATTCACAAGCTTTTAGGCCCAATCGATTGGTGAGTAAACCTCGGTTTTATGGCTCGTCGGTAAAGCTGGCACGTGTATCGATGTAATACCGAGCCTAGAACGCAGCTCGTCATGTTTCCACGAATATTCAGACGCAACATTTTGCTCGTTAGTCGATCAGCACCTACGAGCCACGAGTAAAATCGGCGTTCTTCTTCATTTCGGTACGCTGTAGGCTTGTACGTCGATCAGTGCCTTTAGATAAATACATAAAATGTCTGATGTAGATCCCCGGTTGTCCTAAGAAACTACTGTTAGTCGTTATTAGGTCGATAAAATCATCACCTATTAGACCTTTAAATAAATCGGTGACTTGTTACAAACTAGAAGTGTATAGTGTATACGTCGGGTTCACTCTGCTGGAAATTGACATCAGTATATTGCATTGTTTCTCGTGGTCTCGAGTGCTCGAGTAATTAACAAACCCTGCTTCGTAATCGATAGGGCTCAAGTTCGATATCCTGTAGGGTCAAGCATTTGTATGATGAGCATAGATGTTTGTATTTGTGGGATTGTGTGTTTATTAAATATACTTCAGTATTTATAAATTATGTATTCCTTTCACAAACAAGTAATTTGAATATTTTTGGACTAGATATAGGATTAGGACATATTACGACTTTAATTTAAAAATTATGTCAAGACATAAAAAATTATGAATTTTTTCTATAAATATTTATGTGGGTGTATTTATTTTATCTGTTATTCTAGAACGTAATGTTAGCTAAAATTATATTGCAATATTTTGACGTTCAGTATAACTAACTACCCATCTCACAATGGAGAGGTACGAACTTCTTGATACAAACTGAATACTTTTATTCTCTATATTTGTATATTCATCAGTGTATCTTATACATTGAAAAATATACAATGTCACATCTTCGACCCCTGCACCACTTTCCATCAGATGCGTTTGAGAGCTATTACTATTGACTATAAACAACATCAAGACAAATATTAAGTGTATATGAAAAAGTTTCACAAAAACATGGCACGAGACACGTTGAACATGTGTTCGTCATCTGACAATGTCAACAGCTACGGTTAATTGAATATCGTTGTTCGCGACCTCATAATAAGCAGATGTATCTATTTAAATATGTCCCCCTTGTAACAGATTCGTATTCTGCACATACTTGCTGGTTTTTGAGGCCAATCTCTGAAATGTCAACTTATTAAATATTTAAAATATTTTTATTTTAGTAATTAATTATTGTAAAAAAAAAATAATAAATACTAATATACGCATTAACAAGCATACATCTCCTTTGACAGTTTCTTATTTATACATACTAAATATATTAATAATGGTAATAGGTCGGGGCAAAAGCATTTTCGTATTTTGAATGTATTATTAGTAATCAAACCTCTTTGGCTGTACTGAATGTAACTGGCTGGTTTCAATACCGTTAAATATGACACGCTGAAGATTGAATAAATAAAAAAAACTAGTTCCCGTCATTTTCAATTATTTTCATGGAAGCAAAATGAACGTATGTGACGAAGAAATTCTGTACATTTTAAAATTTTATTACAAAAAGGTAAAAATACGATGAACGCCGCGAATAAAATTTGTGCGGACCTAATGCGAACCTAATGCGGTATCGACAAGAGTAGCACAAATGTGGTTCAAGCGCTTCAAGTCTGGAAACTTTAGTGTGAAAGATGAGGTTCGCTCTGGACGCCCTGTCACAGATAAAATCAGTCATCTTTGAGAAAGTGGAGCAAGATCGACATATTAGTAGCTACGACATTACTGAAGAACTGGGTTTTGATCATAAAATAGTTTTATGTCATTTACAAATGTCTGGGTACAAGAAAAAACTTGACATTTGGGTACCATATGATCTCACTGAGAGAAACCTTATGCAACGTAACAATTTCAAACTATTTATTAAACAGTTGATTACAGGTGATGAAAAATGGGTGACTAACGATAAGGATGTGCGAAAAAATCATGGTCGAAGCATGGACAAGCCCCACAGGCCGTGGCAAAGCCCGGCCTAACTCGGAATAAAGTGATGCTATGTGGAAGGGTGGATTGGAAAGGAATCGTCCACTATGAGCTTTTGCCACGAGGTAAAACTATTGATTTTGACTTTTACTGTCAGAAACTGACGAGGTTAAAAAAAGCTATTGAGAAAAATCGACCGAAGCTGGTGAATAGGAAGGGCGTGGTGTTCCACCATAACAACGCCAGACCGCACTTATCTATAGCCACGCAGCAAAAATTGAGAGAGCTTGGTTGGGATGTGTTGATGCATCCTTCGTATAGCACTGACCTTGCTTCATCAGATTTCCATCTGTTTCGGTCATTACAGAACTCTTTAGAAAGTATAAAGCTAAAGGAAATATAAAACACTGTGAACACTACTTGTCAAAAATCAAAAATCTCAAAATTTCTACAGGAATGGGATCATGGCACTACCCACAAGATGGCAACAAGTCATCGATCAAAACGGCACATACACATTTTAAATAAATAAAAAATTATACCAAAAAAAATGTCCTTCGTACGAACAATACGAAAATACTTTTGCCCCGATCTTATATGATAATTAAATACTACTCAAAAATAAAATATATCCAGTGTTTCACAATTCACACACTATATTATGTTTGTTTTTAATTAAATATTCAATTGACTTCAAATTGTATTATCAGGGACTTGGACGTACAGGCAAGTATGTTACTGTTATTTAAATAATAAATGGATTTTTTTTCCTTTCTTGTCAGCTGAAAAACGATTACTGCTGAAAAAAGTTCTCTAAGTTTATTTATAACTCGTTATCTTTTTTGACGAGTTAAAATCTTTAGTTTTTTTATTACTGAGAAGATGCTGTTGAAAAGAGACATTCTCATTAAGTCTGAAACTCAATGAGAATGTCTCTTTTCAATCAACTTCCCAAACAGAGGCGGTTCTTAATTCGGCTGTATGTTTCTTTTATGTTTGTTACCTCAAAACTTGGTCATATACGATCGATTTTAAAAACTATTTTCTTGTTAGAGAGGGTATATTCGCCGTGTTAGGTTCGAGGGTATATTCGGAGATCTAGGAAATGGGATGTCGGTTGCTGCAGTTTTACTGCGTTATGTTTTTTATCTTTTTTTCATATAATTAAATAGAAAACAAGCAGATGGCTTTCTTGATAGAAAATCATCGCGTATAGACTTCAAAAATTTTGTTAATGGTACATTGTTATTCGTATGACAGGATAGCCACGCCACATACGTAAGCTACTGACTCCCCTATATTCAAAACCGGAACACGACATTGACAAGCACTGACGCTATTCCGAAAGTAATAAGTAGGGCAGTAGTACCATATGGTACCAGGGCGAGGCGTTGCGGAACTTTACCTAGTAGTCACGTAGATACGCATAGTCAATCGATCGCCTTTAACAACCTGCTTGGCAGAACAACAGATGGTCTGTTCTTCAAAAGTAGCCCGAACCAACAAGGGTAAAAACCTATTTATCTATGACGGCTAGTTCTACATCCAGTACATTTAGGGTTTATTTTGGTTAATTTGGTTCTTCTTCGAATCTCTTAGTTACTGATTCGATTCGGTCCTTAAGTCTTCATAGAAGGGATACAGGGGTTAAAAGATTATATCTTAGTTCCACGTGTCATCACTGGCAACATACATTGGGCAAAGACTTAATCTTGAGACCTTGCGGTATTTCGGGCAAGAACTATCGCAAAGCTTTCTGAACGCCGCCCATCCGAGTTGGATTCGACAATTGCCTTTTTCTCAAAGTTAACCCTACATAACTTTACTGTTTTGCCTAGATAACTACGTATATTTGTCAACTATGTTAACCTTAGAGTCTTGACTCTTTACTGGAGTGTTTTCCGGATATTCAATTTTCGGGAGGTAATGAGGTCATCGAACAATTACACTTAGGTCTTCCAAGGTCTCAATTGTGAATAAGCACTGGTGGTAAATTGAAAGTAGGTGAATTGGCCATCGATAATTTTGTTGAAACCGACCCAGTCGAGAAGTGAAATAAATATAAATATATTAAAAGAAGTGAAATAAATAACATTATATTTGGTTTAATTCCAGGTAATTATTAAGATTAAGTTCTATCAAGCGCTGATGAGAATGATACTGTAAACCGTACAATTATGCACCGGTTATTTCAATGTGTGTAAAGCAGATGCTTAATATTGTGCTATTTATAATTGAAATTCCTGATAAACGTATGGTACTAATATAAATAACAATATTATAATAATACCAGTGGACAAATAGCACGAATTGATCTAACCCTAAAGTAAACAATTTATTTACTTGTAATATGGATGTTAGACAACGATATCTATTAAAATAAGAAATATAAATAATAAACACCCAATCACAGAAATACAAACATCTATGCTCATCACCCAAATGCCTATCCCTCTCGGAAATTGAACCCGAGCCCTGATTGCGAGATTGCGTAAAGTTAGTGTCACTAACCATTCAACCAATGGGTCAGTTATAAATAAATATCATAAATATAAAGTTGGCGGCCTAGGGGATAACCTATTCTCTGATCTTCTGATCTTTGATCTCTGATCATGAGGTCCCGGATTCTATTTCTGGCTCAGGCAAATATGTGATTGGGTGGATGATATTTAGCTGTTTAATTATATAAGTAAAAACATTTACACATTTATACATTTTTGCGAGACTAATTTTGTGTCGTCTTTAAAATTGTAACGAGCGTTGAATGACGCGTAGGCCGCGAATAAATGGTTTTGCCGTACGCACGCCAATCCTCGTTTTCCAGTCATCAGGTGGTTTGAATTATTGGCGCGAACATTGGGTTTTTTAGGTTTTTCCCAAAAAATTCAAATCACAATAGCAGCATGAAGGTGGTGTGCTGTAGCTTGGATGAGCACGAAAGCTGTTGGATCCGGTTATCGCTAATAATAAGTAATTGAAAATGATCAGATCGCTAAAATACGACGATGGGGATCAATGTCAATCGACGAACAGGTGAATAGTAGTGGACTGGGAAGCTGATAGACGTTCAATTTACTCCGCCTATCTTGCAAGGAAATTTACGTGATGACACTTTTAAAAGATGAACATTTTAAAACTATGAAGCAGGGATGTATACGAGACTTAATATCTCAGTCTTAAGACCAACAACAAATCATTAACGTAAATGTTATTCATTGACAGTGAACCGTGAGAAGAAATCTTTGCTTGTTTGCAAATCTTTAAAGAAACCTGGTTACAAACTTACTTATTACAGAAATAGATCATAATTTTCCACCACAACTTTTACTAGCATTTTGAAAATTTGTTACTTTACTAATCATAAATATTCTTATTATGTTATCTAAAAGTATTCGAGAATCTGGCCAAGTATTAGTAACGGTTTGAAACCAATAATTCGAGAAGCTAGTCAAGAGGCAATAATTGTTTGAGGACTTGGTACCGTTTATTGTTAAAAATTGATCTCGTCACATAATGCACAATGATTTGAGAATATGGTTACAGGTTAGTAACAGTTTGAAGCTACGGCCTCACTTACCATCAAAAATTTATTATGTCAGCTAATGCAAAGTGATTCAAAAATATAGTCAAATGCTAGTGACTGTTTGAAGCGATGCTGTCACTTACTGTCAAAAATAATCTTGTCATATATTGCACAATCTTTCAAAAATCTGGTTAAGTTCCTGTAGCAGTTTCAAGCTACTATGTGTTATATAATGCACAATCTTTCGAGAATATGATCACAAGTTAGTACTTGTTTGAAGCTACCGTGTCACTTATCGTTAAAAATTGATCTTGTCAACTATTGCATAATGATTTGAAAATCTGGTCAAGGGATAGTAACGGTCAAGGGATAGTAATTGAAACAACGACGCCACATACTGTTTAAAAATAATCTTGTCATATAATGCACGATCTTTTAAAAATTAGCATAATAGCATTAACAGTAGCAGTTTCAAGCCACTATGCCACCTACCGCCAAAGGTTGGTTTTGTCTTTTAATACACAATGATTCGATAACCTGCGATCGTGAATGAATTAGAAGGTAATAGTTATACATATAATAGGTATCTTTCCACTAAGATAAATATCTACGTGTTTTCTATCCTATTAACTAAATTAAAGTCTGGTCACGGGCCAACATAGGTTTTAAGCTAAGGTGTCCCTTGCCGTTGAATACCGTTGTATCTTAGTGTCGTCTTCTCGTGTAGTCTTGCAAGAGGTCCCATAAGGAACTTTAACTTTACTTTAGCAAACTCACTTGCAAATCCGTGGAATTATATTGACACAGAGAGCATAGCTTAAAACATTTTTGCTGAGCAGTTAGATTATAATAGTATCATCAAAATTACTGCACGCGTTGAAGTCTTTTTCAAAGCGTTACTTTTCTCTATCAATCATTGAGAAATATGCTATATTCAGTGAAATATTAACTTTTCGTTTGATATTATATTAATATCTAGTGTTATATTTAAAAGAAAAGTAAACGTATTTTAGCATCATCTTAAAACTATTAACTAGATAAAAATGATAAAAAATGAGAATATGACGCAATTTTTAAAACTCATGTTTTTCTAGTTCTTAAAAAAAGCAATATGTTTTTACTTTAATTGTAACAATTAATATTATTTTTATAATTAATAGGACAGGTTTTTAAAGTATAATAAATTTTAACGTTCATTAATTTTATTTTTAGTTAATTTTTTTATTCCGTATATTGTTTAATATTTATTGTTTGCACAAAACTTATAACAATATTTCAGGAGATTTTAAGGTTATATTCTTGTATTTTTTACACATAAATATTTCTAACGTAACTTTTGCATTAGGTAAATTATTCATGATAAATTTATACAAAGAAGAAATATATAATTATGCATTGAGTAATGTAATTAAATTGAAAAATTATATAAGAAATAATTTAACGTTGTGGTCAGTATTCATGGAGTCAGCACCACGTGGTCCGTGATACTGATGCAGCAGGCTTGCGTCCCCCTCTCTGATTGGCCAACGCTGCCCCTCCCACCGGCGCACGCGCATGATTCAGCCGCGTGCGTTTCCATACTAAATTAATATTGACAGTGGATATGAAATTCATAATATCTTACAGAAGTAAATATACACTAACTTTAAAATAAAACTGGATCTTGGCTAATTTTTGATAAACTATGTGATATGAGTAAGATTGAATATTTTATTATTTTTATAAAAAAAAATGATGTTCAATATATTTAATAATAAATGTAATTTTATTGAGGGTTATTTTATTTTAAATTTCTTTTAAATAATGTCATCTTCTTTTTATTTATATTTGTATTCTTGAAAGAATTATAAGTTTACTAAAGAGCTTTTAATTGTTTTGCTTAATTAATATTTTAAATATTTCAATTTCTGAAACATGTGTTTTTACAGAATATTCCTGTACTGAATTGGTTCCTTGTGAAAAGGAAGTTTGTTTATAACTGGGAAGATATTGCTTGTACCAAATATTTTATACAACTTTTATCTCTAAGAGTTACTATCCTTTGGCCTATTATGTAACAATTCAATGGTTCAGGGTAACATAATGATCGAAACATGACAAAGATGCGTTAAAAAAACAGATGTGCAAGACCAATCGGGCGGTGTGGCTGATAAGGCCTCCCTCCAAAGGCGACTCCGCCTCGGCGCGATCGCCGGCCGCTTGACAGCAGTCAGACGGTACCGTGCTACGATCGACCGCGCTCATGTGAAATCACGCGGGGTCCGCCCATCGAAGAATGAAGTGTCTGTGCATATTTGTGCTGTTTCTGTGTTTAAGGTGCGATGCTGTCGGTCACAAGCCGCGAAGAGGACGCGGCAGTATGTGGTGGTAAGTAAAAGCCTTGTGCTACATTTTGACGCATGACACGTGTGTTTGACAACATTGTGACATATATGTCATAACATGTATGTTTATGTAATCTTTGTGAGGTTAGTAATAAGGTTAGTGCAGAACATTCAACTCAAGAACTCCATTTTTTTTTGGAAATGACATTCTTAACTGAAATAAAGAACCAATTGCTACTTTACATAATATATTATGTACAAGCCTTACCTACTAATTTAATGAAAGCCTCACGAAAGTAGTAAATTTAAATAAAGAATTCAAACAATTCAATGAACCTACCTACGAGTATAACTATACCTAGATTTTATATTTATATTGTAGTATTGGAAAACCTACTTCTACCTTTTACTGATTGGTAGTACTTTAATACTAGTTATATTTATATATTTCTAAAGAAAAATAAAAACTGAATTATTACTTCTTTTTCAAACCAATTGATTATTTATTATAGACGTTATACTTGAGTACGTACGTATAATTTCACGATTAGTTGCCTAGTTTCTCGGCCAGATGTTAAGATTTACCTCTCCAATAAAAAGAGGAGTGATGATAAGCGAATCATTAAAAGTACGTAAACATGTTCGCGCGTGAGCGATAATGATACACTAAAAGTAATGTTGTCTTTAAAGCCCGCATTTTATGAACAGTTTGAAATATTGAGATGTAAATACAGACATTTAAGTGCCAAAATGTTTTCTCATAAATGCCGAGACTTGAAATTTACTAATATATTTTACATATTATTTCACCAAACTTTATACATATCTCCGTAATTGAAAATATACATATCTAGTGGAAAAGTGTTGGTATGATATTGAGATCCAATAATGTAAAAATATCCTTAAAAGTCGTCACTTGATGTTATTAAGATAAGCACTAATATGTCGTCATTTTAAATTTTTGATTTTGTCTTAATTAATTGGTGTATTAAATGAGGATACCTAATTAATTGAAATGTTAATATAATTTAAATAATAGAATCAGAATATTATCCGGTATTCTTACTTTAATTAATATGATAATATACAAATTAGCATTATAAATAAATAAACATCTATTGGAAAAGTAACGCAATTTACTCAAAATTTAGTTTCATCCATATTATAATTATACATGAACGATATTTATATGCAAAAATATCGTAATGTATTTATCGATAACATTTATTAACCTCTTATAAACCTTTTCCATATAAAGATCCCGGCAGTTTTTACCAACTATTATACTTGTAAAGAACATGGGCGAGACTACATACATCGTTTTTTTAGTTATTATCTTAAAGTTTAATATATTCCGTAAGATTGTATTAACTTATTCGCATTTAATAAATATTTTTTAAACTTGGGGAATAGTAGATAAATAGAGTTGCAATTTAGGAAAGATTAATGTAAACAATCAGTTCTCTTCTTAGCTGTCTGATCTTAGTTAGGTGTTTATCTTGGCATTGGGTGTCTTCGGTAAGTCAATAATCTAAGTAATGTTGACAGAAATCTGAGCTGAAATTTTGTGAGGATACTTAAAATAACGAAAATTAAATTAGCTTTAAACTAATCTTTAATACAAAAACAGGGATATTTTAAAAACAACAAAGAAAAATATCTCCCCTACAGCTTTTTCAAGTTTTCCCAAGCACGGGGTGAGTGCTATTACACAAAAATAAACAATTTTTATTTGATACTTATTATAAAAATTATGATAGGTTTATATAATCTTATTGCTGTTTTATTGCAAATGCAATTAAAGTTTTACACAATGGTAACACTTAAATATGATGATAGAAGTCAATCAACTTAAAGTCTCAATATTTTTTGTATGATTTTCCTAGCGATATATTTTATTTTATTAATTTAAAAAACGTAGAAAATTATTCTAGTTAATCTAACATTCGTCACTCTAAAAGACACGCAAGAGACGTATAAAACCAAAATCACCTGTGTTTTTTGGAATATATTTTATGAAAAGGAAAAATGGTCAAATATCTTCCTTTATTTATATATTATTTGTTAGGTATATATTAATATTTTTCGAATTGACGATATCAAATTACAAAGACAGTGACAATTGTTAAAATGAAAGTAGATATATTTTATAATAGTAAATAAATATAACTATATTATAACATCTTGATTTTTTTATATATTAATTGTAAGTATATATGTAAATAGAATAAGATTATTTTTACAAAACAAAAACAACACAGAAAACTATTCCTTTAAAATTTGCGTTTACTAAATATAATATATTAATTATACTCCATAATTCCATCATTAAATTATGCGTATATTTATTCAATTATACATAAGATTCCTTATAATTTCTTCTGACTAGGTTACTCATTTGAATAAGATATACAAACAAAAACCAAATCCAACTTGACTGACGGCAGTCACTTTTATATTTGCATACACTATCATCTGGCTCCTGGTATGCCACTTGTCTAATCCCCACATTACAGAGTGTTAAATCTATTAGAATAATTACTTGTTTTTACCTTTATTTATCAATTATATTTAAATTATGTTAAAATGTATTGAATTGGTATAAAATTATGTTATTTTTGTGATAGAATTTGAAGTTTTAGGTTCATAAATAGATATTTAGGCAAATGCACACATAAAATATTTATGGGAGTTACCTCATCTAGTGTCAGCAAAACTTAATATTATAATAGCTTATTTATAGATAGTAAACTAGTCAATTTGGAAATATTAGATTATTCAAAATGAAGTTTAATCTCACATTATTTTATATTACAAAGATAAGACGTAATAAAAGCTAAGCTACTACAGAAGCAAAAAATTAAAATGAAGTCTTTAAATAAAAATTAATTGCAACATAGACACTGTAAAATTAAGAAGCCGAAGAACGACAATATTATACATATTTATGTTTTGTATTTCTTGTCACGGCCCCTAGGTGCAACTTCATTTAGATATTTTGTTATAACAAAATCTAAATTAACCTTGTAATTATTTATATATGTTACTTTAAACAATTTAATTAATTTGATAACAAAGCAATTATAAATGAGAATAATCAGTTATTATTATATTGAGACCCAAATCTGTAGTTTCCTAAACTTATATCAAATATAATGAATCACTAATATACACTAGCATTCAAACCGCCGCATCAACAAGATCGTTAAGCAATTTACTATTATAATAAAATTTCTTTATATTATGCTATTAAACTTTGCTTACTAGTAAAGAGTCACGCAATTAAGTTACAGGTTTAAACCCTGCCTAAGGCGAACGCGTGAAATAAATTAAAACCTCCCGGAGGTCCCGAAGAAGCAAGTTGAATTTTTGCATAATTAAATCGTAAATAATAGTTTTGTTATTTATTACAAATGCAAAATAAATACAAAATTATTACTTGCGCTCCCAAAAGACACGAGCAACCAGTAATTAATTATTTTGACGATATGTTAAACACAAATATAACGTTTTAGATAAGTTATTAACCTGTTAATTTATAATCAGATAATAGAGGCTATGCAATGTTAAATATGGCAATAATTATACTAATCTGTTAATAATGCCCTTTAAATTGATTAAGTATATTAAGTAAACCGGTTTCAAAACATCAACGGGACTAAACTACTCATTATAATATATAAAAAGTGCAAGTGCTTAAGGTAATTAATTATTTAAATTAAGTTCAATTAAAAGCTTCTTATCTTCGAAATCATGCTTTTAAGCGTCATGTGCATGTTTATCAGTTACTACTTTCTCCGGTACTTATTACAGCAAGAATTGGTCAAAGAAAATTTCCCCAGATCGATGCAGAAGCCTTTTTAATCATATCATGGCAAACACGTAGCTAGTTATCCTGAAAGAAAAGGATAACCATCGTCTGTTAACATCAAATATATTAATAGTGCATACATATCGTGAGGTAGGGATCCAATACATCTTATAGATGAATTAGTGTACTCTGAAGATGAGATCGAACTGGCGCTGATTCTAATCAGGTATTTTATTTAAAAATTTGTAACAAGGAAAAAAGTTTAAACAATCAATAATTTTAAAGAAACAGAAAGGTTAAACAAATATAGTAAGAAACACGAAATTATGGTGATAATAATATATGTATTACATTTGCAACGATTAACTCATTTATCGATTAATTCATTCATTAATACAACCCATATAATCAAACAAAGCAAAAAAGGTTTCGAATTTCGGTAAATTGAAAATGTGAGACGTAGCCAAATTAGTTAGACCATAGTCTGCGCTGAAGACAAAATAAGTCACTGGTTAAAATCCATACGTATTTCAACTTTTTTTAATTGACAAGAATTACGTCAGTCACATTATATTTAAAACAAAGCAATTTGCCAAAATATAAGCGTGCTTTTTAGCACTTTCACTAACATACAACTAACCTAGATTATAAGATCAAGTTTTGTAAATTGTTTTTATTGTGGTTATTACCTTCGGGGCATCAATTAGCCCAACTGACTAAACATAAATCTATCAGCGATGTCTTGTACAAGCAATCTTTATGTGTTAACGTGTATAGAATTTTATTGTAAATAAATAGCACATTGACGGTCTCTCTGTCAGGTATGCAGAGTGAACTGTACGGACAAAGACACATGTACCGGTCTTAATGTCTGGTAAGAAAACTATTGCCGTATTTGGCGATGTTAAGGTCGCATCGGAAGCTGTTGTCTGCAGTGTAACAATTGAGATTCGATTTTAAGCATTACGTCACAATACTGCCTTCTGACCTAAAGAAAATTCGTTTGTTATGTAACAAGATAAATACGTTTTAAGCATTTAGTTCGGGTGTCACGGTCAAATACAAGCAGGTGTTACAGGTTGTATCAAAATATTAAAGATTGAGTAATTACTAATAACGCACTATAATATTTATTCCGTTTTGATCCGGGCTCCCTTTGAAGAATATATCGTCTGCTGTTCTGTCAGTTAGTTTTTTTTTCGAAATGAACTTAATCAGTTGGTCCAAATGACCGCTACTAAGGGGCAAGCGATTGGCTATGCAAACCATTACCACCGTGCCTTAAGTTGTTGAGTTGAGGTGGTTGAGTTCTGCATTATCTTGCCCGGGTTTGGTACCACCACCTTGTTTATTTCTACCGCAATAGCGTCAGTACTTATTACTGTCGTGTTCCGGTTTAAGAGATAAGGTAGCCGCTACACTTAAGCATGTGGCATCAAGACCCCGCTATTAGGTTAGCAACGCACTATTTACATCTTTGGTAACTACAGATGATGGTTGTTTCATTGCTTGTTTATCATCTCATGATATAAAAAATGTTCAGTATTTCTCCTTCACTAATATACCTAATGTTCGAATTTGTAACTTAATATTACTGACGAAAGTTCTCGGTGAAGAAGCACCTTTAATAAGTATTGCCGTAAGGACGACAACTAGGTATTTGATTCACGAAGGGTTAACATATAATTATATATTAGACTTCGATATAGTGAGATTTTATGAGATAATTTATAAGAGAATGAAAAAAGTGACAAGGAAGAAACCCCACTAAAATTATTTGTCTAATTTTGGATTCAAATTTGGGGCTATATGATCTAAACTGAACAAGCTTACCACTAGACTGCAATGGAATTATTACATTTAGTAAAAACTATAAAGATTTTTTTTGATCAGCGATTGAACTGTACGAATTATGAACTAATAACGTGCAAAAGTTATTTTGCTATAAAACGAACGTAAACATTTACGATGCAAATAAAATTGTGGTTTTAGGTTATTCGCCGTATCGAAGTACTAATTAATATGTAGTTATAGTTTTTCCGTGTTTCGTTGTGTTGTTTTCAGTGTTGTAACGATAAAAAATCCTTGACGTTCTTGTAGTTAGGTTGGCTGAAGATATGTAAAAAAGATTGACTTCATGTTATAAATCGAAAATATATACATTTTTTGAAAATCGCAAAAAAAATCTTATGTTCGGGAAACAGCGTTGTATCTATGACCTCACATATGCTGCCGAGTTGACAGCACGAATATTTTTCAGTGATTGTGATAGAGTACATTAAAGAAATAATTGTTGTGGTTGAAAACTGAAGCAATGGAGATCACCATCGAAATATTTATTTTTCTTGTTCGCTTCGTAATGATTTTATTTTGTGAATCAAATTGGGAACAATGCATTTTCTAGGCTAAAAATAGAAAGAAAGTAAGAAAATATAAAAAATTATAATGATATTAAAGAATTTTTAGCCGATAAAATTAATGTTAATGGATAGAAATATAAGTTTGTTGAATTGAACTTAAAAAAATTCAGTGTATTAAAATTTTGTAAATGATGAAAATTTTGTAAATTATAAAAATTTTAAATACAAAAAAATGACCTTTGTAATATGAAATCATTCTTTTACATTAGTAATAAGTACATACAATAGAGAAAAAAAGACTAGCTAGCTGAATTTCTTCCGCCGGATCTTCTCAATGTGGGGCCGCGTTCCTATCCGGTAGTAATTCTAAAAAAATGATACAATGTTTTAAATGTAATATTTATAATGATAACTTTTTAAATATTTGTACACCATAAAATTGTAGAATATGTTGGTAACTTAATTTTCAACAATTTGTAAAACCCATATTTTTGTAAATAAATATTTTCTTTCTTTTTAAAAAATAGTATATTTGTGTTTATAAAGTTAGAAAGTATATTATATGTATTTTAATGCCGTACTCTTTAGCAATTTTATCAAATTCCGTTACGCCTGTTTCGCGCGATTGATAAATAAACATCCAAACTTTTATATTTATAGTAATAGGATACAAGATTATTAAGTATGTAATTAAACATTAATATTATAATTTAAAGTTACCATTGAAATGATTTTATTTCATAGGTAAGTACTATAATTCTGTATTTCTGTGGGTAATTGCAAGTTACTCCGAGAAACTAGGTAATTGTATAGAGATTTTTTTTTATATCATAAGATAGCAAACAAGCAGATGGGTCTCCTGATGGAAAGAGTCACCCATCGCCTACAGACGCCAAAGGTGTTAATAGTGCGTTGCTATCTTCTGGCGAGGTCTAATGCCACATGCATAATTTCACCGGCTACCTTATCTCCAAACCAGAATACGACAGTGACAAGGACAGACGCTAATGCGGCAGAAATAGGTGAGGCGGTGGTACACGACCCGGGCGAAACAATGCAGAATTCTATCACTTAGTAAGAGGCGTATCTATTAATCCATGGGTTTGATCCGAACGTCATATTAGCTTTCCTTAGTACTTAAGCTTTCCTTTCACATTTGTTCGTTCCATTTTTAAAATTTCTGACATAAATTCGAATTACACATATAAATTAGCCGAGATAGATTGTCATAACGCCAGTGAAATAGATTTTATAAGCCTAAAACTAGTTGTAATCTCTAGAAACTACTACATAAATGTCAGACTTTATTTACAATATTAATTATTTTATCGAATATGTTTCCGCAATTAATCCTCAGAATATCAATAAATATTTTGTGTGATTAATATGTCGTTAAAATCAAGCTATGTTTTATAAACGCAATTGCGAGGTCTTTGCCGCCGTGATTATTTATTATATTATGTACGTATATTATACTAGATTTCTAAAATAATTAGCAATCGATAAATAGGTATTAAAATTTTCAAAATTTTATTATTAAAAATTGAGTATGTGTGTCTGTTTTTTATACCATAATATAGCAAACAAGCAGATTCCATTTTCTGATGGAAACGGACCGCCAGCGTATAAAGATAAAGATTTTGATGGTGACATGTATAATTTTACTGGCTACCCTTGACCTCCAAACCGGACAAAAATAGTAACAAGTATCGACGCTATTGCAATAGGAATAGGTAAATCGGTGGTACCATATCCGGTAAAGATGTAGGAAGGTTGTAAAATTATATAATATAAATAACTCATCACAAATTTTAAGTTATAATTTTTATTTTTAGATATATTATTATTTTTAGATATATATATATATATATATATATATATATATATATATATATATATATATATATATATATATATATATATATATATATATATATATATATATATATATATTATTTTATTATTGCTGTTCCTTAGTCTTGCTAAAACTCGAGAACGGCTGAAGCGAATTGGCTAATTTTGGTTTTGAATTAATTGTTGAAGTCCAGGGGAGGTTCAAAAGGTGAGAAAATTTATAAAAAATTAGAGTAGTTAAAAAGGCAGAAAAACGTTTGCCGGGTCAGCTAGTAAGTATATATAATTGTTCGTAATTTACAAACAGCCTGGTAGAATGGCATATTGTATTGACAGGTGTATTCTTAAAGGAGGCTTGGACCAACACGGGGAAAACGGGAGATCTGTTCTTAGCAAATAACTAATACTGCTTATTGTATTTCAAAATATTTAAATAATATCATTTGTCACTTCTAAAATATTTGGTTGTCTTTCTAACAATTTATCAGACATTATCAGTACAGAGATTGTGTCGCGTGCGCAATGCATTAATTAAATATGATTTCATGTACGTAGTTGTAGTAATAGTTAATTGTTATACACTTATAATTGTTAATACACTCGTATATTATATATATTTGATAGAACCTTTACAAAGGCTCTTAATAATAATTATAATAAATTTAAGCAATATAATAATAATTATTATAATTATAATAAATTATAATTATAATAATAATTATAATTTAACTTTTGATTTGATTTGAGTTGATATTATAATAATATCGCTGGACAAATTTCACGAATCAATTTAATCTCAAAGAGAGCAAATTATTTGCTTGTGACGTGTATGAATATTTATTTATGGTCTCTGTGGCATTGTGTGTGTGTTTTTTTCAGTTTTCTAATGAAACAACTTTTGTTTCATCTCATTCATCAATTCATCACAAAATTGCCTGTCTCTGTAGGGTATCAAACCCGAGTCCCATCGACTGCGTAATCAGAATCACAAACAATTCGATCAACGGGGCTTTAATACTACATATTAAATTTGAATCGCATTATTTTCAACGTTTTATATTAAAATATTCTTACGAAAGATAAACCAATGAGCCCTATCATTTCTGCAGTCACGTGTTCTCACTGTATTCCGATTTTCAAGATCGATGAAACTATTCTCAAGTTATAACGGGATATACAGACATATAGAAAGACGAGAAGTTTCAACAAAATTGATGTTATTGAGTCATAAAATGAATATTCTTTGAAAAAAATATAATGTACAGTCAGACGCTACAGATTTCTATAGCTTTTTTCCCGTGTTGGTCCAGGCTCCTTTGAGGAATAGACCAATTGTCGCTTTGCAAGGCAGGTCGTAAAAGGCTACTAATTGATTATGCGAGTCACTACTATCGTGGCTACTAGGTGGTAGAGTTCTGCATTGTCTCGCCCGGGTCTGGTACCACCGCCTTACCTATTCCTGCTGCAATAGCGTCAGTGCTTGTCACTGTCGTGTTCCGGTTTGGAGGATAAGGTAGCCGGTAAACTTATGCGTGTAGCATTAGACCTCGCCACAATGCACGTACCATTAACATATTTTGGTGTCTATATGCGATGGTTGACTCTTTCCATCAGGAGACCCATCGGCTTTTATAATATAAAAAAAATCGCCCTTTGAGTATATAGGACATTCGACACTGGCAGAATTCTCTGATAATTGCCATTCATATAATGAAGAAGAAGAGTATATAAGACGTGTAATATATCTATGTTTTCACCATATATAGTTAAGAATACATGTGTATATATATCACGTATATCATATGAATGTAGTATGTTTGAAGTATATTTTTATGAATGTAATATAATTCTAATGCATTTTATTAATACATAGTCTAAAACAAAGTCGCTTTCTCTGTCTATCTCTATGTCCAATGTATGCTTAAATCTTTAAAACTACGCATTTGCGTTTGATGCGTTTTTTTATTAGATATATTAATTCTTGAGGAAGGTTTTAGTATATAAACCTTTCCGATATTCCTACGGAAACCGCGGGCAGGTGGCTAGTTTAAAAATAATATGTTTTTTATATATGTTATCTTTAACTGTGCCAAATTTCATACTCCACCGTTCGCGTTATTGTCTTAAAAATAGGTACAAATTTTCCCTTCACTTCTCTTCACTTGTACTAACATTAAATTACGTTAGTACATATAATTCGTTTATTAACATATAGATTTGTTTTTATATACCCTAGAAACTGTTTATACTTAATATTCACAAAAACAGATAAGAAATTATTTACAAGAAATAATTTTGGTCATCTGATTGCAATAAATATCATAGACAAATTGCATGAATTGGTCTAACGCCGCAGTAAGGAAATTATTTCCTAGTGACACGGGTGATAGTCAACGATAGTATTACACGATAGTAATCGCTTACAGACACCAAATATGTTAATGGTTGATACCGTCCGTATGGCGGGGATCTAATGCGACAAACTCACACTCTAAGCTAGAGAGTGACGAGAACTGACGCTATTTCAACAGGAAAAAGTAAGGTGGTGGTATTAAATCCGGACGAGTTTTACAGAATTCTAGCACCTAGTAGCTACGTTAACAGTCATGTTTAGGCAAGTGCTCGCCTTTGGAAAAGATTGGCGAGGCTATCTGCCTTATCAATTCAGAAGGGGTCTGGAATCCAATGTATATAATACATGTGGAAATTTGTATGTTTAGACGTTTGATATTTAACTAGGCAAAACGTTTGAAATGAGTGGGATAAAATTGAGCAAACAGGTAGATGATGATCTGGCTAAGCACAAAGGTGTTTAGGTTCAGGCAATGGTTGTATAGTTCCATCAGGAGAGCCGTGTGCTTGTTTCCAACTGTATGTTTTGAAAAACGTCGGACAATTACATTGATATCCACATAAACTCGTGGATTGTACGAGTAAGTACGAGATCGACATTTAATCGTTAATGAAAATAATGGAGTTCGTGTATGTTCGTGTACGTGAAAGAACTTTTCTTCTTGTAAATATATAGCTACGAATAAATAGCATCGTACAAAATCAAGACGTGGTAGCAAAGACAGTTTGCGAGATGAAGCACGACAAAAAATTGCCACACCTCACCTATTTTATATGCATCGCTCGTATTCTATATTACATTACGTTAAAATCGCATGCCAGTATCACGATAGCTGTGACAACAGGCTACCAACTCATAAAGACCCCTGCTTAGTCCTGAATTTGACTGATTTAAGTATCCGAACAGCCGCTGGGTTAGCAAAAAGGGTCATTACATTTTGGTTCAGCGATCGTGATATTTTGACGCCTCGTATGTCAACAAATTAAATTACATCCTTATTTGTATTCAGTGGTTGTACTGGAGGTTTTGTAAATGTGAATATATATCGATTAAAATCTTTTAATTCGATTCGAAAATCTTATCAATTAGAACTCGATAAACGGGTAATACCTATATATTAAGGAAGGCAAATCGAATTGGATTTCATTATCAAATTTGAGAATTTAACAGCTTTAAGTGTTACATCAGTACCGTAACGTATCATTAGGTTATCTGTATCAAATACATCATTAATAATTGCCCCATAAATATAATTGCACGTAACAGGTTGAGAGAATCATTAAACGTACGGATATGTCGTTAAGCGAGAGAAACTTTTTTAATTACCCGAATAGCGAGTCAAGTCCACACCAAAGACAATATTTGTTATTTTGACACATTCACACACTCTTTATCATTGTTCAAACATTGCGTTTGCTCGTGAAAGCTACAAGCTATTCATATTTTTTTCCAGTTCCTCGTGTATCGTATTTGATTTCCTACCCAAGAGACAAGTGTAAAGGACTTTACACAAAGGAAAATAAATATGGACATCCTTAATATTAGTTTAGATTTAAATGTAATAATGCACATCACTACAGCTGGAAAGTTAGTAGGTATCATGTAACCACTGTAATCATCACACTGATGAAAACGGAATATATTTTATCGTACGTTTTTATTCCTTTTAATTTTCCTCACGGATTTGAAAAAAAAAATATTTAACAAATAATTACGTTTTAAAAACTTTTTCTTTTCTTATCCATACTAATCCATACTATTATAAATACGAAAGTAATTCTTTGTGTCTGTCTCTTCTTCACGCCTAAATTTCTGAACCGATTTGGATGAAATTTGGTACTGATATAGTTTGAAACCCGAGAAAGGACATAGTATAGTTTTTATCCCGAAAATCCCACGGAAACGAGAACTATGCGGGTTTAATTTTAGAAAGTTTTCTACGTATACAAAGTCGCGGGTACAGCTAGTTATTAATAAAAAAATATTCATTTATGTTATAAATATTATAAAAGTATTTAATATTATATATTTAATTAACTGAAAGCTACGACTATTAACGATTTTGGTAATTTCCACGGATCATTTGATAGAAATTCCTATTAATTATTTGGATAATATACCAAAACTATATATTCAATGGGATAATAGCCCTTGTTTTAAAACTAAAAATAATTTAGTCAAAAGTTTCGTATAAATTTTTAATTTGCAAAGTAACTTTTAGTGAATTATTGTGCACTTGCAAACTATTGAATCCACACTAATATTATTTTTAAAATCGAAATTATTAAAGATGTCTATTAAGGTTTCACGACTAAACTGCTCTACTGCTTAGTATAAAATAAGGCTAGAAGATAGTTGAAGATCTAGGGATAAACATAAGTTACTTTTTAAAAAAATGAACCCTTTTATTGAAATTAAGGTTAAAAGGATCTATGGAAGATAGTGTTGACCCTACTCGCAGGTAAAGCTGCGTGGATCAGCTTGTATGTATCAGTTAAACCCATCTATCAATGAACTATCAATGGTGTGACTTGATATAGCAAACATACTTCTTCACTACTTCTTTCAACAAGCAAGCAAACGTGTTGCAACAAGGTCAAAAAAATCTGACATTATTGTTATAATTACAAATTAGCTTTTATTTTAATAATTATCTGTTAAAAGTGTATTTTTCTAGAGAAGAGAGTATATAGTAACAAGAATCTTAACTTTCGGTTGTTATTTAACTACATTTACCATTCATTATTATTGCGTTATTTAATGACACCTTTAAAATGAAATTTTCTTAATTAACAATCTTCATAATAACGCTTACATGTGTTTGGTAGGTTGTCTAATTTAAATTTCATTTTAAAATAAAATATTTGGATGGTTAAATGTTAAAGTGATGTTAATATCGCCTCTGTGGTCTAGTGGTCCAGCTTTGGAGTTGACCACATGAGGTCCCGGGTTCGATTCCCGGGTCGGGCACTTTAAAAAAAAAGTGTTATTTCAGTTTTCTGAGAAACTCAAAGTTGCCCGGGATTGGAAAGTGCCCGGTTGGCGATAGGCTTGCCACCTATCACATTTGTGGGACCAAGTATCTTCGGCTAATCGTGGGTGCACTTGTTGTACCTCTGCCTACCCCTTCGGGGATATGGGCGTGAAGATACATATTGTTAATATATTAGATTTTAAAACTTTTAACATATTAGCAACATTTCGGTTATTCATGTTAATTAATACAATAATTTTACAGGTAATAGGTATTTTTTTATTAATATTTACCCTGCTGCAAATAAGTGATTAGTGATTGTAAAAAACTATTAAATTAATTTTAATTGTAATTTAAATGAAAATGACACTTCTTACAACAAATAGATTTCTAGAACGTAGGACATCGTTGTCGTGTCTTTACTCTCGTTGAATTCTTAAAGGAAATGATAATTTCCGACGAACGCGTCTATATTTACGTAACGCTTAACGACAAAGAAAAGTAAACAAGAAGAGTAATACGATTCTAGCGTTTCGAAAGTGCACCGTTTTTTAAGTCTACAACTTGTCCTGAAGGACCAAACTTGAGCGAAATACATTTTTCGTTTCCACGTAAACTTGAGTAGGTGGCAAACATTTGCAAGCAATGTATATGGTAGCTATCGATATAACAGTGATATTTTACTTGTACGGGGTATATCGAAGTCCAAGTTTTGAAGTCGAGTCAATAGGCCAAGATGTCGATCGGTCTCTTGTGTTTACTCACTCAGCCCTCAAGGATTAATGCGCGACGCAAATATTTATCTAAATGTCTGCGGATTGACAGTTCGGTCGTCAATTGTTTGTTGTCTTTACCTTCCCAAATGAGCATTTCATTTTGAGTTGCACCCATTGCCTTAAGTGGCGTTCGGGTTGTTTATTTTATTTTTTCAATGTACTTCGCGATCTGTATTGTTTTCTGCGACGTGAGAGAAACTTTGAATGACAGTATGAGAGCATATATGTTTTTCGTATCGAAAACTTATTTATTTATTAACCTTGTACTGTTTATAATTATAATCACACACACAAACACATCAACGAGACACTCGAGTTAAAAAACTGCCTTGTTAGGACAGTTATTTATCAGCTCACCTGAATATCATGAGATTCCGAGCTCGATGACCAGAACACGCTAAAAATATTATCGGAGATCAAAATTACAGTAATTTGAAAATTTAAACAAACTTCAAGTATCACATATACGTATATCAAAAACTACTGAACCGATTTCAATGAAACTTGGATTGTTTTTAACTATCTGATTCAAATAAAAAAGAAATGACTTAATGTAGCTTTTAGTTCCCAGTTAATTCGTGACCAAACATAGAATTATACAAAATATCTGGTTGACCGAACTTTGCTCGGTTTTTCACATACCCATATCTTGGGAACCGAGCTTTTCTTGGACTAAAGGAATTAGATATTCAAATATGCAAACATATACCAGCGTATTAGTTTAGCCGTTTTTGCGTGAAAGAGTAACAATCCATCCATACAAACTTACGCATTTATAATATTAGTAGGACTAGTAGGATTGATATGGATGATGTGAGTTAAATTATTCACAGTTTTCTTTTTTTAGGGGCATAGCAAAAGCTGGTGAGCCAAACAGCCTTTCCGCGATGTCACCAGGAGTTTTGTACATGGATCCAGCAATACACGCAACCTTAAGAAGAAAGCAGAGACGGTTAGCACGAGAAAATCCTGGAGTCCTCGCGGCGGTGGCTAAGGGAGCCAGCATGGCGGTTCTTGAATGCCAACATCAGTTTAAAGACAGAAGGTGGAATTGCTCCACCAAAAATTTTTTAAGAGGGAAGAATATGTTTGGCAAGATTGTAGATAGAGGTAAGAATATGTTTATATATTATATTTAACTATAATATTTTTTCAAGATGGCTCCCTGATGGCAAGATACAACTGTGTGGCAGGGATGGTTAGCTATATACGTGAGAATACCAGCTATCGTAGTCTTCAAGTCTTAGTAGGTAATACAAGAATAATTACAAGGCACAGAAATACAAGAATGATTGCTATTTAGATGGTAAGGATAGACAAAGTGGTAGTAACAATATCGAGAAAGCCAATGCAGCAAAGCAAAACCACATAGAATTTCTCTTCATGATTGACTGGTGAAGGTGACTATTTCTGAACATTTTTCATCACTAGGTGACTATTTCTCAACCTTTCTTTTCTTTACTAGGTGACGATTTCTGAGCATTTATTTTCATTATAGGTGACTATTTCTAAGCATTTCTTTACTTTACTATGTGGCTATTTCTAAAAAATTCTTTTCATTACTAGGTGACTATTTCTAAGCTCTTCTTTTTTTACTTGGTGACTATTTCTGAACAATTTCTTTATTTCCATTTTTTATTCTCCTTTAACGGGTTGGCTGGAAGAAATCTCTTTAAGTAGAGATAAGCTCGCCCATTCTACTTATGTTACGTTAATATTGTCTTTTTTGTATTGTTTTCTGAGTACAATAAAATATTAAATAAATAAATAAATTATTTTCATTACTAGGTGACCTGCGCAGGTTCGCGTGATTAGAGTCAAGAAATTTCAAACAATCTTTCAAGCTTTCAAGCTTCTTAGGTGTTTATTTTTGAATTTAAATATATTTGACCCCGGGACTTCAACTATCACTTTGCTAAATTTAATCAAAATTGATTATAGATTTAGCCGTGAAAGCATAACAGATAGCATACTTTCACACCCCTGTACGATTTGACCATAAAGTTGTCTAATTCTATTAACTAATTGCCTATGGCCGAAATTCAACAATTAGGCTATAAACAATAAAATCTTTTTTAGTTGGAGAATATATTTTAGCCGTAAAGAAAACTGTATACATGTGTGTATACGTATGCATACGTATGTCACATGAACTTAGTGTGTGTAATGTTAATTTTTATTAATTTAATGTATATAAATAAAATATTAAATTTCTACAGTCCTCTGCAACGTAAACAAGTTTTTCAAATTTCATATTCCCCGTTCGCGCATTTGTTTTAAAAAGTGATACAAAGTTGAAGAAAATTCACGTTTTAATATAACGGTTCAGTCGAATAGTTATTTATTTAAACGGAATTTGGTATACTACTAGTATACCAAATTCTGTTTAAATACGTAACCAATATTTGGTTTAATAAGGTTGAAATTAATAACTTAACAAAAAATATAAGCTTTTTTATATAATGTCATAACAACACAACATATAGCAAAAGGACTGTCCTTATAGAAAACCATGATCTATGGACACCAGAGATGTTAATGGTGTGTTGCTATCTGTATGATGAGATGGTAATGATAATGATGGTAGAGTTCTGCATTGTCTCGTCCGGGTCTGGTACCACCGCCTTACATTTTCCTCCCGCTATAGCGTTAGCGCTTGACAATGTCGTGTTTCGGTTTGAAGGGTAAGGTAGTCGGTAAACTTATGCATGTGGCATTAGACCTCGCCACAAGATAGCAACGCACCATTAATACCTTTGTTTGCTACCTTATGTTGTAAAAAATAAAATTAAAAAGTAAAATAACGGCATTAGAATAGGTATGTTTTAATATCTATAGAGTGTTCTGAGAAAATATAAGTTAAGATTTCTAGCAATCTTACTTAGATGTCTGAGTTTAGCTGTTATCCTGACAACAGCTAAACTCAGATTTGTTTGTTTGTTATTCTTGAACACATTCAATTAATCATACTTGTGTTCGATTCCCGACGGGACAAGCTTTCGAGTGAACATCGTCAGGGCCGGATTTAAACTCAATGCCGCTCCTGGGCACCGGAAAAAAGTCCGCCCTATTACTAGAATTTTACTTAAGGGAGGAAATACGTGTAGAAAGACGTTTTCATGCTGATCTTTTATTAATTTTTTTAAGGTATGAAAACTAATGTTATATATTGAATCTATCAGGTTATTTCATACATATATTTACATATATTATCATTTTGATAATATCTTAAAAAGCACCCCACACTTTTTTTTAAATAAAATATATTTTTTTATTCACATTATTATTGATTTTATTTATTGAAATTTTTAACACTATTCTTAATTTAAATTTATTAAAATTTATTTTCTATTTTTTAGTTTGATTTTCTATAAAAAGCGTGTTTTAAGTTTTTTTAAACTATTATTTATTTTTTACTTTTTAGTTTAGTTTATTTATAAAAGCGTGATTTTTTTAGTTTTTTCAAACTGTTATTTGTTTTTTAGAATTAAAATTCTCCTTAGTATTAGAAAATTTGTCAATATTAGAGAAATCGGCTAAAGATAATTATTGGAAATTAAAATTAACATCAAGTCCTGTCTTATCGACTGTAGAGAAAAATTATAAAAAATTAAAATTAAGTTTCTTACCTTATCGACTATAGATGAAAGTTATATAAATTAACAAAAATCATATATTGCAAATTGAAAAATGGAATAATTTTATCAAATTAGTGTACTGTCATCGGTCCTCGATAAATCTATAAAGTTTGAACGAAATCTGGCCGTTTAAAGTGGGTCAAAATCGCATCCAAAGAAGTCGGTTACAAACATACAAACATACGTACAAGTGAAGCTAATAAAAAGCGTGGAAAAAATATACGATATTTCGTTTAAATTAAAATTAATTGGTGAAATCGATAAATTATAACTTTTTTTTAATTGATTGATTGTTAAAGTTGATGTTTTAAGAAATGCAAAAAATAAATCCGAATTTTTTTCAATTTCTCAAAAATAAATACTAATTAAATTTCTTTAATTCCAGAAAATAGAAAACTCGATTATTATTTGAAATCTCCAAGGAAACAAATTGATTAAATCATTTTGATTTTTAATTTTTACTAAAAAAGTGCCAAAATTATAATTCATAAATAATGAATGAATTGAATTTCTTGAATTATCAATTAAACAAAAAATTATAAATTAATAGAATTAATTATATTGGGGAATCTCGATAAGACTAAAAAAAAATTTTTATCACTTTCAAAATTTTGCCGCCCTAAAACATTTGCCGCCCTGGGCACTTGCCCCGACTGGCCCTAGTGTAAATCCACCGCTGAACATCGTAGATGTTTGTTTCATGGTTTGAGTAAATATTATATACTAGCTGCAGCGTGCAGCCCACAGTATTATAAAAGTTTTTGGTGAATCCCGCGGGAACAACTCATCTTTCCAGGATAAAAAGTAGCTTATGTGCTATTCCAGGTTACCCCTGTGTGCTAAATTTCATCCAAATCCTTCAAGTAAATTTTGCTTGATTGAGTAAAAAACGTCTATCCATCCAAACATCCAAATTCTCGAATTTATAATATTAAACCGAGGTATTTCGACGCGCGTACTCTATAGGAAATGGGTGGCGCGGTATGTTCTGAAACCGCTGAGAAACATGTTAAT
This sequence comes from Apodemia mormo, assembly GCA_036924255.1. NCBI lineage: Eukaryota > Metazoa > Arthropoda > Insecta > Lepidoptera > Riodinidae > Apodemia > Apodemia mormo. The sequence continues at coordinate 10,673,395 of JAUPFN010000003.1, forward strand.
TTTCGGATAAATAAATATAGGATATCACATGAAAACCAAAATTTAGCACATTCTTTTTTGTATTTACAACTAAATATCACCATATAATAATCATGAAATATGATTAACAAATTATTTGTTTTAGAGATTTTTTTAGACTGTTTTCGGAATTTTATATGATCAAGTAAAGCACATTCTATCATGTAATGAGTTAGCACATTCTTTAGATAATATCTTCAGGTATATCGTGTAATTTTTATAAAATTGGTATTTAACAATCAATACAAGAAAAACGTGATTAAACAAACCAATTTTTTCCCGTTAGTCGCGATGCCTTGCCTCAATATTGATTTCGTATTTCGCTGTATTAGTATTGTTGACTTTTACATTACTCCCCTATCACAAGGAAATAATTCCGTACATAAGGATTAGATCGAATTTGTGTAATTTGTCCAGTGTATTAATTATCATTACTAAAAAAAAGGAAAAATATTTAAGTATTAATAATAATTATTAATATTTTAAAATTACAAAAACCTAGAAATAAAATGAATATTAATAATCAACTTCATAATCATTAAAGCCATAAACAGACAAATACACTGCTACAGCTTGTTTTGTCATAGTCTTGCGTAATTTGCCATTAGTATAAATTAATGTTACTATCCCACGCAATTTTTATTGTTATTATAAGTCAGTTAATTAGTCACGTAAAATGTAATTAAGCTATGATTAGATATACAATGACAATTGGGCATTGGATTAATTGGCAATTTACTCATACTTTAAAATTTATATTACATTCCGCTTACAAGCTCATTCGCTCAAATGCTTGTTTTAGCATTATAATTATAAATTTAAAATAAACTAGTTTACTAAATAAATGGACGTTTTATCTACTGCTATGTTCATTTTTAATAACAGACCGTTTGACGAACATAGATGTTTATTCTTTCACGACTTACAGCAAAATGACCCGAGCAGGTCGGTACAAGGTATTTTATAGTATTACAATTTTACAATAACTTTACTAAAAGTGAGGTAGATTGAAAAACTTAAACCAGATCAAATCAGATGGCACGACTTTCAAGTTTATAATTTGATATAAAATTGTTTACTAGGATTTCACGATATTGCGGAAGTGGCTCCACTGTATTATGATAACAATAATTCTAATATCTATTATGCGAGATAAATGCTATAAAATAATATTAATATTACATTCAAGCACTATTTACAATATTATTCATATTACACATAAATATATCCAACACTACCATAATATAACTAAATCTCAATTTTATTATTGTATAAGTGAAATTGCCAATTGGATCATTGTGCTCCCTGCCGAGCAAACAAAACTTACACGAAGAGGAGACAACATATAATTACATTATAATTACAATTGTTTTTTAATCATTAAATTATTATCTACTGTAGCTATTATTTTGTTTTCTCTCATTACAAGTTACCACGCGACATCAACATATCATTATAAGTCATACGAGCAAAATTAAAATAGGTGTCGTTAAGGAATAGAAGAATAACAAACGCGCACATCGATTTTTATATAAAGAAAGCAATATAATAAACGCACTGCACAAATTATATGAATCGATCTAATCCCAAACAGATGTTTTTTTTGCAAAAAAGACAATCTAGGTTCTTTCTGTGCGTAAAAGTAGTTGTAACTATAAAACCGCGATGATAAATTGGAATAAAAGAATTTATATCTTAGGTCAGCAAAAAAGTAAATGGCTCCCCTGATTCAAAAAAATAACCATCGCATATAGTAGACACTTAAAATGTTAATGGTGTGTTGCCATTCATTATTTACAATCATAAGATAGTAAACAAGCAGATGGGTCTCTTCATGGCAAGAGTCAACCATCGCCTATAGACACCAAAGTTGTTAATGGTGCGTTGCTATCTTGTGGCGGGGTCTAATGGACATGCATAAGTTTACCGACTATCTTACTCTCCAAACCGGAACACGACAGTGACAAGCACTGCCGCTATTGCGGCAGGAATAGGTAAGCCGGTGGTACCAGACCCGGGCGAGACAATGCAGAACTCTACTACATAGGAGCCACGATGGTAGTGACTCGCATAGCCAATCGGTCGCCTTTTACGACCTGCCTGGCAGAACGGCAGTTGGCCTATTCTTCAAAGGAGCCCGAGACCAACACGAGGAGAGCCATGTGGCAGATTTAACGCCATAAGTTTAACTTTAACGGGAATCTTGCCCTCGAAACATTTTTCGAGAAGACAAAGGAAGGCGGTGGTATCAAACACAATCGAGGCATTGCAGAATCATCTAGAAGCATCCAGTAGTCATGATGATAGTTACAGGTTGGGCACATCGTACGCCTTTTACGAACTAAGTGACAAGAAGGCTGGTGGTCTATTCTTCAAAACGGACCCAAAATAATATAGGAGATATCACTAAACATCGCGAAAATATTAGGTGTTAACTGGAAAGGAAGGATAAACATACTCAAATTTAGATTTTATAATACGTAATTTAAATTAATTATGGACGGTATGGATTTTGGGCTTTACCTACTGCAGAGTGTGTAACCTTAATAAACATAAAACTTTATTTTTATACATTGTTTATTAAGGATTTAATTAAGAATAAATTTTGATAAAGAATGACAAGTTAATGCCGGAGCCCCGATTATCCTTTTGCCAATACAACTACAAAACAACAACTTAAAAGCCAATACGAGGATACAGATTGTCTCAATTTTGTTCTCAAACAAAGAAAACAACAGTAAACAGCTTAAAAAGATAAATCCTAAGTACCTACTTAATATCATTAAGGTTATTTTGTAAATTGTAATGAAAACATGACGAAAATTTGTATCTTAAAAAAGTTTCTAATACAGGGTTTTTGTAGCTTGCCACTCATAAAGAGTGGATACAAATTAAGTAATATCTTTAGTTGACAACCCTTTTAAAAGATTTTATCTGTATTCACCGGGAGGGTAGCGCGTCGGGGGCACATATAAAAGACTCATCAAGATAAAACATCCTGGATCAATTACATGCGACCGAGTGACGTTCGAATCCCGTTTGTCAATAGCTTTTTTATTCATTCCACCGTAAATTCACTTTGGATGTTTCGAGATAAATGGCTGTTTTAAAAGAACATTGAAACATTAGTTTGGATGTTATAACTCTTAAATGGAATTACATTACTTCAATATGTGTATGTAAGTTGTATTTGCTTACGTAATTAATATTATCGACGTACAATGTCAAATAACTAATACTATTTAATAGTACAAGGGATTTGTACCCAAGTAATAACATCAATAACATTGCATATTTTTGTATCTTTATTTATACCTACTTCATCAGAGAAATTGAAAAGGAAGTTTTTAAGTTCACTTAATTGTTATATTTAGATCCAAATTCCTCTGAACTATTTAGCATTAACATTCATTTTTTAAAGTCCAATTACTTATAATATCTAAAAATATTAATTTTACTTAAAGTCGTAATATAAACCTTTGTACCTACTTATTTATTAATTTCTTGAATTGCAATATATATGTTTATTCAAGGACATTATCTAGAACTAAAATTTAAAAAAGAAGAATAACAAACAAAGCACATAAAATATAAATACCTATAATAGAATTTTCATTCAAATAGAAAAAAAAAAATCTGATAGAACAAAAAAAAATCAAAAAAACATGCACAAAATATTTGGTGTCTTATTTTGATGAAAACACAAGTCAGATAGTATTTATAAGTTTTTTGTTACGATTCAACAAAACATATAAAAGACTTGAGGAAATATACAACACAGGCAAGCAACGGAGAAGAAACGGTCTTAATTCATAAAAGGTGCACTTACGAAAATTAAAATATTTTATACAAAATTAGCCTACTAATATTAACATTTAAAATAAAAAATAACAACTCTATTTCTTTGTGATAAGGTTGAAAAAGCATTGCATTAAATTTCGCGACTGTTTAAGTTAATTTTGTATAAAGCTGGGCTTGCCTTATCTCCGGTGTCCGATTTCAATGCTTTGTACGCGATAGGGCTTATTATGAGCCTGTGAACATCTGGTCCGAACATGCATTATTCGCTAATAGCAAAAAAACACCGTATTGTAAATCAAAACTATCTCGAAGTTTAATGCGAGACCAAAACAAAATGCAATAATAGAATTGATTAAATAGTATCGTTCGATTCAGAGATCAGCTAAAAGTGTAAAAGGGTTATCTTTGAAATTAAAAGCATCTGTATCATGCTCTAATTCGTTCTCATTTCGGATTTGGGATATGGATAGTGGTGGGCGGTTATTGACCTAACTTCTGACGTTAATCAAACAGGCAAACGTTTTCTGTAAATGTTTTATTTCTCATATGGACCGGCGACCGTAAACCGACTATACTAGACAAAGCAGAGTTATTGACCGATGATGTCAAATGGTATAATTACAAGATTTTGGAGATATCAGCTGTCTTATATGTCTAAATTTTTTACGCGAAGTCGCGGGCACAACTAGTGTATTATAAAGTTAAAATAATAAAAACCGATTGAGTACAAGTAACAAGCGTGGATATATAACCAGACAGAAATTTAACACATTTGACATTGAATTTCTTTAATGATTAAATTCAAAAAACTAATAGACCAATTTTAGAAAATATTTTACCATTAGAAAGGAACACTATCCAGGAGAAACATATGTTAATTTTTACCTGAGTGAGCAAGAGGAAGAAATAATTTACGCTTAAGTTGCAATTAACAGCGATTAGGAAATAATAAAAGTTATTAGTAAACTCGACTAAAAACTCTAGGTTAGAGACCACATTAATTAATATATTTAAATATTAATCTACAATTAATTAAAAAAATATTAATCTATTTTATTATCTAATCTAATCTATTATATCTATTAGTTTTCCAATTTGTATCTCGTTGTGTTAGTTTCATTCCTGGGACCATTGAATAGAAGTAAGAAAATTACACACTTATTATAACCAATTTTTCATAGATTACATAATTCCATTTCATAGATAGTTTTAACATAATTCCATCAAGTATAGGAATTTTTTACTTACACATTACAATTATTTTTATTTAAAGAATTAACGGATGTTGTGATCAATTCAAACATAAATTTAAAATTGCGGAAATGATTTGACATTTTTAGGGTTCCGTACCTCAAAAGGACAAAACGATTACTTTTTTGACCGTCTGTCCGTCTGTCAAGACTCTTTTTCGCAGGAATGCGTAGGGTATCAAGTTGAAATTTATATCAAACTAGCGACCTGACCGCGGTTTCACCCGCGTAGCTTTTGTTCTCGTAGGAATGCCGGAAAGGTTTATGTACTAAAACTTTCCTCAAGAATCAATCAATCTATTTAAAAAAACAATCTTTTTAAAAATTTAAGCGTACATAGGGACAGACAGAGACTAAGGTCCCTCTTAGTTGTCATAACATTAAAGTTTTAAAATTAAAATTAAAATTAAAGTTAATGTAATTAAAATATATGATGGTCATATATTTTAATGGTATGTCGCATTTTGGCGATTTCAAACTAGAATCAAAAGTTATAGGGTAAATACTTCCCGATGACTAGAACTATGAAATTTGGGAAGAAGCAATGTTTTTTAGCACATGTAAATGAAAAAATCCGGAAACCGTAATTTTTTGTTAGGTACCTACATCACGAAAAAAATGCGATCAAAAGGTAGTAGCATTATGTCGCATATGTCGCATATTTTGTGATTTCACAAGGGAATCAAAACCTATTGGGCATTTACTTCCCGTTAACCTAGAATCATAAAATTCTTGTGTAGCTAAGGTTACCAATAAGTTTGTACGGAACCCTTTGTATGTAAGTCCTACTCGTACTTGACCGATTTTTTACAGAAATTACGCAATAATTTAACAGTAGGTATGGATGAAATAACATAGATCCCATATAGCATATAAATTAGATATACATAACATTTATATATAATAATACGTCGAATATAAAAATAGGTTTCGTAGACGCTAGTCACGACATGCACGGACTGGTTTGTTGAGTGAATGAACCTTTTCATTCATTAATCCAAATAGAGGACAAAATTATTAGTTTCGTTTTAAATCATCAGGTATGAAGATCACTCAGGTATGAAGATCGTACAGCAAAGTCAATTAACAGAAACAGGTTTTTAAATTGATATATTGCTACAGCAACAGCCTTATTTTTATGCTAGAAGTAAATGATGTAACTCTTCACCAACTCACTAAAGTTCGTCAATGTTGAACCGTAAAATGCGATGTTGAAGGATAGTAAAATTATTTTTCCTTCATTTATAATTCTCTCTACTCTACTCATTCACAGATGAGAGAAACGATAGTATCATTTCACATTTTATGACATGAAAGATAAAAACCGGATTTGTTTACATAAATAAACTGATGTAATTCTATGACAGATTAAATTTGGACGATAAGTAATAATGGATGTCAACTTTTCACAATTGAGATCCACAATTACTCAGCCAGATTTTGTCTCAAGATAGCTATTGAAAATATTTATGTCTGCCATAATAATAACGCTCAAATGTGTGTATGTGATTAGGTAATATTTTTACTTAAATGTTAATTAAAATATATTTTTATTAAATATTAATTAAACCTTTGAAATTGCGTGTCCAACGTACGATTGAAATTTGAATAAGTATCGTTATTCAACATCATTTGAAATATGTGTACCATAGAGCCGTCGATGTCTTTAAAGCGCATTTGTGGTTACCTCGGATGAGCACAAGCAACAGGAAGCGACTGTACTTCCTGTTATCACAAGATACAAGTGATGGTCATTATCAGGTCTGTAAAATGCATCGACGGGTATCGCCGTATTGTCACATATCTCGCCAATCGACAAACTGGTGAAACCTGGTGAATCGAAAAGCCTATTGATCTTTGGTTCACTTTGTCAACCCTACAAGTTTCTGATTCTGATATCGAGGTGTTGGTCCAGGCTCTTTAGAAGAATAGACCAATTGTTGTTCTGCCAGGCAAGTCATAAAGGATGATTGGCTATACGTGTCACTAACATCTTAGCTACTCGGTGGTAGAGTTACGCAACGTCTCGTCAGGGTATTTGGTACCACCGCCTTTCGTATTCCTGCCGCAATAGCGTCAATGCTTGTCATGGTCGTGTTCCGGTTTGGAGGATCAGGTAGCCGTTAGATTTATGGATGTGGTATTGACATCGTGCCACACGGATAGCAAAACACCATTTACATTTTGGTTTCTATAGACCATGGATACTCTTTCCATTAGGAGATCCATCTGATTGTTTGTTATCTAATGATATAAAATAAAGTGTTGCATTATAAACCCATGTTCCTCACATTGCTCTGATCACATTTTGAAGAATATACTATTGGTTTTTTTGCCAGGCAGTTTCTAAAAGGAGGACGAATGGCCAAATGTATTTTGACTCCTAGGTGGTAGATTCCTAAAATGTGTTCGCTCTGGTTTGACACCATCGCCTTGCCTACTTAGCGTAACCACCACTTGTGCTTTACGCATTCGTGCTTCGGTTTGTATGGTATAGTAGCCATGAAACTTTTGCTTGTAGCATTAGTATATCCCGGCCACATGGTTAGCAGCAAAATTTTAGCTCCTGTTGGCGATATTTAGTCTTTTCACCAAGAGAACTATGTGCTTGTGCGCTATTTTGGTAGATTAGAACGCAAGTGCATAAAGATATTGCGTCTAATCAGAATTAGCCTGATATTTCTTTTTTATTGCGAGTATTATACAAGATTAAAAGGTATTTTAATGATTGTTTTTTTAATTTGATTTTTTTCCTTCGCATCAATTCACGAACTACTCGAAACCTCGAGTTACACTTGCCCTTGCCAATTTTTAATTAAAGCCCAGATATAGAACGGACGAAGGACCACCGTAATATAATTTCACTTGATAAAAAGAGCAAATGATATTACAAAATTTATGCTATAGCGTGTGCATTTAGAGAACATTACTTTATTAAAGGCACGGCAGGCGGGTCACGCTTCTCCGACACAAATATTGACCGATAAACTTCTTGATACATTGCAATTACGTCCATATGTGAATCACATAAAAACAGACCATAAATCACTGTAAGATGTCTTACATATGCAATTTTTAAATATTTTTTTTATGTTCAGTGTATGGAAATGTATCGAAAAGTATTAGACATGTTTAAGCATCATTAAAACTTTTTGCTCATTTAGTTACTTTCATTATTTTTTTGTATCATACCATAATACCAAAGGTTATACCATAATAACTAAGCAGATAGTTCTTCTTACAAAAAGGAAAAGAAAACACAAATTATTATTGAATACACAATATTATAAAAAACTAGCTGACCTGCGCAACTTCGCCTGCCAGTAAATAAACACGTCGTTGATATAGTTTTTCATGCAAAGTTTCATCTCCTATTTAAGCCCCTCAGGAGTTGACTATTGAAATGAAAATTCAGCCATATTTGACCCCTAATTTTCAACTATATCCATATAAAATTTCATCAAAATCGGTTCTGAAGCTTAGCCATGAGCGTAACAGACTTTCGCAATTATAATATTAGAATGGATGATCACTTAAAATTTACATTTTGTGTAACTTTCTGTTGTTTGTGTATTTTTTCCTCTGTTAAATATAATTCAGAAAAAAAGTTTTTTTTTTTAATTTATTTCTATAACAATGATTACAGTTTTGAAATACAAAGCCCTCCCGGATAGAACACGTATCATTACTAATACAAATGTCGACACTTCATTGACAAGTTAATGGGACATCTTCATCTCATTGTAGTGTAAACCTCAAGGATCATATTAACACAAATGATGACAACGGTACAAAAGTCCGGTCTTTATGGGATGGGGTATTGTTGACCCAGAATAGAAAAATAGAGGGTCCGGAATCCCGCGGAGCGACCGCATGCTGCGACGTTTCGATGTGACCGTAATCTCTACGGAAGCTGCATTTACACCTATCAGAGCTCTTAATGGCAGGTAACCCGGCCAATAAAACGACCTTTTCCAAATATTTCCTGTTTTAAAGGTTTCAAGTATCTGCTCCCGAGATTCCTTCATGGAAGAATAAAATATTTAAAACAAAATAAAACCAATATAAACTGCTCATGTGATAAATTTAATTCTTAGTTTGGAAGGCAATTTTTGTTTTATTAGGCTTTAGTTATGTTGATTATAAGATGGTGTATAGAGTACCCTTAGTGGCTCTTTATCCCTAGCAGGTTTTTGTTTGCCTTTCTACAGCGACAATGTATTACATTATATCTTATAATTAACTTAAAATTAAATTTCATCACAGTCGTCTTTTTTCAACATAGGCCTTCTTTAAAGCTTTCCATGTTTTTTTGTCTTTCTTTTTGTCGCTTTTACTTATTTTAAATCATCCTCTAAGCGTCTTATCTCTCTTTTTCCCGTTTCTTTGATACGATTCTATTATTTCCTTAGTCCATTTGTCTAATCTACTTCTTAATAAGTGTCATGTCCCTATCAATTATAGTGGCATGAATTGCGTCATTATATGCCTGCTTTACAAAGAAAAACACATCATAACATCTTAGGTTTCTATAGGCAAGGGTTATCTCTTTCCATCAAGATTGGCATTAGCAACCCGTCACACGGATAGAAACGCTCTATTAATATTTAATGTCTATAGGCGATGGTTTATATCCCATCAGGAGACATCTGCTTGTTTTCTGCTATGATATAGTTAAAAAAAATTATGAATATAAGAAATTCAAGCTTGTTTTACTTTGGAGGGTAAGGTATATGGCATTACTATACCGCCACACTGATAGCAACACAACATAAAAAATTTAGTTTCTATAGAAGATGGTTTCTCTTCCTGTCAAGAGAGCCATCTGCTTGTTTGCTATCTTATCATGATGTTAGGAAATTACAATATGCCTAACACTGTGTGCCCGATTTGCGATCTAATGATCATATATTAATAACGGTATAGAATCAACACTACGTTATAAGACGTACAAGAAAAGTTAATAGAAAGGTGGTAATTTAAAGTATAATACTTACTCAATCCATACTAATATTATAAATGGGAAAATGTGTTTGTTTGTCCGTCTTTCACGGCAAAACGGAGTGATGAATTGACGTGATTTTTTTGAAGTGGAGATAGTTGAAGGGCTGGAGAGTGACATAGGCTACTTTTTGTCTCTTTCTAACCCCTACTTCCGTAAAATTAATTTAACACGAGCGAAGCTGCGGATAAAAGCTAGTTATATCTAAAACAAATTTTTATTCAAATTCGTTGTTCATTTAAATCGCCTTTCAAGAGCACCCAAGATTTTTGTACCAACATTACGCAGCTAGAAATAAATAATGTCTTTTAGTTTGAAAACACGTGTCTTTGTCTATTATGTGAATGAGTATCCGTTGGTGGCCAGTAGTCACTGGAAGCCCGAAGCTTTGTACTCTTCACAATGCTTGATATATGAGGGGCATAATTCTAAATTGTCGCAATGAAGCCTCAACTTCAATAAGAAATTATCACTCGTCCGTGGCATAACGAAATTGAATTATTGCTCTTTATTGCTCCATTGTAGAACACATTTTTGCCTATGAGATGGCATTTTACATCGTTTAACATCTAGATTAGAATCAATCGGGATACTAATAAGAACTGACCTATACAATTTGTGATTTTGAGTATGTGATCTTGTTTCTGTCATTCAGATATCACCGTTTATAAAAATTAAAGCGACAGAATATTTAGTGAGTTACTGAGGCGTGAAAGAATGACAAATACACACACACACACACACACACACACACACAAACACATTAACACAATTTGCAGTTATATTAATGCAGAGTTTTATTATGAAATCCAGAAAAATGCCGTAACGCCTATATCTATATCTTAGGCAGAAATGCATCGCACCCACAAGTAGCTAAGGGTACCTTTTACCTAAGTCTTAGTATTTAACAGATAGGCAGGCAGTGGCATGGCAGACAAATCGGGCACATATCCAATCAATGATATCTCATTTACTTATTAACAAACTAAGAGTCGCGACTTGGTTCACGTGACCACAAATCATTACTTCCCTTTGTTTAATTGGGTGAAAAAGTAGCTGTGTCACTTTTATATAATGTAGCTTTCTAAAACTGAAAGAATAAAATTAGTCAAGTGTTTTGAATTAAATCGTATCATACAAACAAACAAAAAATCAAATATTTCCTCCGTATAATATTAGTTTAGAATAATTATACCTTGTTATAACTTTTTCGTATAAATTATGAATATTTTCCTTGTGTTGGTTCGAGCTCTTTTGAAGAATAGACTAACTACCGTTCTACCAGGCAGGTCATAAAAGGCAATCGATTGGCTATGTGAGTCACTACCATCGCGGCTACTAGGTGGTAGAGTTCTGCCTTGTCTCGCCCGGGTCTGGTACCACCACCTTACCTATTCCTGCCGCAATAGCGTCAGTGCTAGTCACTAACGTGTTCCGGTTTGGAAGAGGAGAGGAACTTTTTCAAAGTTTTTTCTTTAAAGGTGCCCAGGGTCAATCTGAGGTTAATCTGTTATAGTAAGAAAGTTCTGGAATAAGTACTTTGAGGTATAATTCCTATATATTTGCAAACAAAATTTTGGGAAAATATATACCGTAGAATATTCCTTTAATTTTTGAAACAAAGTGTAGCTTTTTGCTAGAATAGTATTAAAATCAAACTATATAGACAAACTGTACACTCATTAGCCATCTATAAAATTTTGATTTATGAGAATTGCGTTTAAAATTGTAAAGTTCGACAGGTCAATGTCGAAACCGGCCTAAACGCATTATAAAACGAGTGATTTATTATTGTTTAGAGTAATTAGAACTCGTCAAATTTAAATAATAACCATCACCATAAAAATAAACTTCAATGTGCTAAAATCATCGACAATCTTTCAAATTAATCTTTCGAAAACACCTCAGCATGATGACTTAATACGACCAAGAACTTATTTAATTAGAGTATTAATTTTAAATCATTTAACGGGTTTCCATATGAGACCAGGTGTTCATCAAATGTCAACAGTGATTATGTTTTATTTTACTGAACGCTCGCTACGGATTTACGAGTTTTTGACTTTTATAAATTTTCAACGCCCTGCCTTAACTGCCAATCCGACTGGATGGAATTATCGCTCGGTGCCTGCGTTGTAAACGGACTTCGGGATCATTTATTATCCACACAGATAATCCACCGACAGCACTTTATTATCAGTTATAATAATAATTTACTTTTATAGATTCACATTACTTATGTTTGTTCTTATTTGAGCGCAGTTTGATGCAATTGAACTTAATATAATAGCGAACATTTTAATGGGTATATAACACGGAAAACAAATTGTTTAGAAGCTTATACATGTAGGCTTATACATACAAGCTGTATTGGATTTCAATCCTTAAAAAAGTCATACTAATATTATAAATGGGAAAATGTATGTGTGTGTTTATTTGTCCGTCTTTCACGGCAAAATAGAGCGACAACTTGACGTGTTTTTTTAAATGGAGATAGTTGAAGGGATGGAGACTGACATAGGCTACTTTTTGTCTCTTATTTTACTTTTTTCTCTCTTGAGTGAAGCCACGGTCTAAAACTAGTAACATAATATAAGCGCAAAATTATGGTATTTGATCAAATTGTAGGGCGGTACTACTAGATGTTATTGTAATAAATTCCTTGAATAACTATTGAAAAACATTCCACTGGCAACGCTTTTCTTATTCCCACTAGTAAACTTTTATGGTAGGGAATATATATATATATATATATATATATATATATATATATATATATATATATATATATATATAATTTTTTTAATATAAATTAATAAACAAAAAAGTTATGAGATTGTTTCAGTGTCTTTTTAAAAAATGCCTTATAGTGCTTTACGTACTATATCCTTATTTAAGAACTTAGTAAATTAATCATTAATTTTAGTAGGTACTAGTACAAAGCTATATTATCATAGAGCACGATCTAACTGTGGCCTAAACACATGACCAATCAGATAGGTTCTTCTCTTCTTCGTATGATCAATTACACTTATAAAATATACTTAATACCATGAAAAATGTGTCCTCTTAAATGAACCTTTATATGTGTCATAATTTTTCTACGTCGCAATTTATTTGCAAAATATGACAGTTCTTTGTTACCTCTAGAATACTGACAAAATGAAATAAATATTAATGAATACATATTATTTATCTTATTAAACAGACAAACAAATATCTCAGGTAGCAAGCTGAGCAAACAAAAATAAATTAATGGAAATAACTCAAAACTATATTTATGTTCTCATTAATTATATGTTTGATCTTTAAAACTTAGACCCAGACAAGTACATTATAAAGATTATTTGGTGATAATTTAAAATGTTAAATGCTAACCTCAGGGATTTCTTTGTTTAATTTTTGCTACTGCCTGAGGTTCGTTATAACATTCAAACGTTTACCACCGTCCTTATTAAGCCATATGGTAATTTGTTAATTGTAAAAAAAAATATGAGCAGATATTTTTATCGTCATTTTTAAAACGCTTAAAGCACCAGTCATGAAAATATCAATGAATAATTAACATTTTCGGCGATCTATTAGCGGCGATAGAATAACTCGTTTGCTTTCTTATTCTTCTATTGAATATATTACACACTGAAAAGCTTTTATGATCTGGGACTCTATATAGTAGACGTGAAATTAGCTTATATAAATTATATATATAAATCAATTGCTGTTCGTTAGTCTCGTTAAAACTCGAGAACGGCTGAACCGATTTGGCTAATTTTGGTTTTGAATTAATTGTTGAAGTCCAGGGAAAGTTTAAAAGGTGAGAAAATGTGAAAAAAAATAAGAGTTTGGCGGGTCAGCTAGTAAGTAATAAAATCTTAGTTTTTTAAAAGAATCAAAGTACGAATCTCAAAATGCGAACAGATGTCTACAGCCAGATGTCGATCTATCTACGCATTGAGAAGGAATGTATCATTCTCAGCACGTGGTAGAAGCCACCTGGCCTCGACTCCCCGTCGGTAGAGTTGTCTCTGATTCATAGCTACAAAACAACCGTGACGGAATAACCTGCGACTATAAAATTTCACTCAATTACACTTCCAATCAAGTGCTTTAAATCTTAACTTTACCTTTAACTTCATTATTACTTTAAAATTTATTCGCAGCTGAAAATTATCTTTTATTAAAAAAATAAAAACAAAGATTTATATTTGAAATCTGCATAATAAGAGTAAAAGAGTTTCGTAATTAAATCCTCTTTTAATATCTGTGAAACAAATCGACAAATCAACTGTACAACTTTTAATCGAACAGCGCTGATCACTTACAAGAAAGTCATTCTTCTATTGTTTTGCCCTATCTTCTATAGAAGATAACAAATATAACAACGCACTAAGCCGAGGTCCGGTCTCGCAGGAGACAACCCTTAGCGCGGGTGTTTATTGCCCAAATTTAAACTTAAACTTTGGCTGAGCACTCTGCTCGCCCAAAAAGCCCGGTTACGCAGTATCGACCCTTAAGGTCAACTGCAATAGTCATTTCGAAAAAAAAAACTAGAGAAACAGAAGACCTAAAGAAAATCAATTAAACATTAAACTAATCAGTAGGTACCTACTATCAGAAAATGTTAAAACAAGTCTTAAATTCGTTTACACGTCCGGTTGGATATAATTTTATTTAATAAATTACCACAATAATAATCGTAACTTTTAATCATAAGCAATTTTAAATAGACAGCATCCTACACACGTTTTTTATTTGACACACTTTATGTATCGATTAGTATTGTAAGATTAGAAAATATTAGATTATACTTGGTATTTACGGTATGAAAAAGGCGTATTCGATTAATTATTTATAGATAATAATAATGACAATAACGAGAATTATCGTATGACAAATTAAGCGAACTGATTAAGCCCCAAAATAGGCAAGTTATTTGTTTTTAGGTATGAGTCAATGGTAGTAATGTAATATATATATATATATATATATATATATATATATATATATATATATATATATATATATATATATATATATATATATATATATATATATATATATATATATATATATATATATATATATATATATATATATATATATATATATAAATAGCTTAAAAATTATGTTCCCATACAAGGGACCCCCCTTTATTATTTACTTTATTTTTATTTAATTATTCATTTTGAAAGGTAATATACAACTAAATATTCTGTAAAAATTTTAAGCGTGTACCTGTTACCGCTATTAATGTTTATCAAAAAAGAATAAGATAAAAAAAACACGTTGATTGTATGGGGACCCCTCTTATTTTTTTTTAATTTTCAGTATTTGTTGTTATAGCGGCAACAGAAATACATAATTTGTGAAAATTTCAGCTTTCTAGCTATCACAGTTTATGAGATACAGCCGGGTGACAGACAGACAGCGGAGGCTTAGTAATAGGGTCCCGTTTTTACCTTTTAGGTACGGTACCCTAAAAACAATAATTTAATAAAAACAAACATTTTTCCGTGTTGGCCCCGGGCTCATTAAAGAATAGACCAATTGCCTATTCTTTAATGAGCCCGGCAGACCAGTTACCAGGCAAGTCGTAAAAGGCGACCGATTGGCTATACGAGTCATTACCATCGTGGCTACTAGATGGTAGCACCTATAGTAGCCACGATGTAGTGACTCGTTAATTCTAGTTTTGCATTGTCTCGTCCGGGTCTGGTAGCACCGGCTTACCTATTTCTGTCGCAGTAGCGGCAGTGCTTGTCGTCAGTAATTGTGATAAAAATTATCCTATCTTTTAAGTTGGACCAAACAGTAGATCTCCAAAATTTCATTGCAATCGGTTCAGAGTTCATCGTGTACAAACAACGTGACACGTAGTGAATCGAAACTTTAGTAATTTCCAATTTCCATTAATAATAAATTTGCATAGAACTAGTATATCAACCACTCAATTAACGCAATAACTTTTATGGCTTAGTAAAGAAGTGAGCTTAATTCAAGTTTTATTTCTGGTCCAACAGCACTATTAAATTGGACTTATCAAAAAATTAGTGCAATATAAAAATGGTATCTTATTCATTTCTTCTTTTGCTATTGCTAAGAAAAATGTGAGAAATATTTAAACGTCCTACGTTTTCCGTCATTTTCAACCTACTTCCCAAAACGAATTTACTCATTTCGTTCACCATTCCTCGTCGGTCATTTAAGAATCAATTCTAAAATTTTTTGTTTTGTTTTGGAGGATATACTTTCCATTTTAACTTGGTGAAGATCAGGACTCCAGATATATAAGAAATGGAAAATCGGTTGTTACAGTTTTACTGCTTTAATAATATTATCACTTTTTATCATTACAGCAGATGATTCGCCTCTGTGGTCTAGTAGTCCGGTGTCGGTGTTTATCTGCATAAGGTCCCGGGTTTGATTTCCGGGTCAAGCAATTCATAATATGTGTTTTTCAGTTTTCTGACAAAAAACAACGTTGCACAGGATTGGATAAGGGCCCGGTTGCGCGTGCGCATCACATTATGACACTATATATCTCCGGCTGTAAATAGGTCCACTTGTTGTACTTTTGCCTAACTCTTCCGGGATACGGGCGTAAAAATCCTTTTTTTTTTACAACAGATGATTGAATTGGACAGATAAACTTGGGTCTCTATTCAGTATAAATCATCTGCCTTCTTGCCAGGCAGTTCGTCAAACGATTGGCTGACCTGACTACTAAATAAAAAAAATAAGTTTCACAACCTATGAGTACTACTTGTGTTTATTGAAAGTTACAACCGAATCTGACGGCATAACGAGCTCTCCGAAACCCAGCCAACTTTATACAATAAAAGCTGGCCCGCTCAACTTCGAGTTTATTAAGATATCATCAATGTATACTTTCACACAAAATTTCATCCCCTATTTCAGTGCCTCAGGGATTCCTTTCTCTTTGCCAAATTTCATCACAATCGTTTTAGCAGTTTAGCTAAAAAAAGAAATAGATAGATGGACAAACATAAAGGTGGTAAGACAAAAAAAACATTCACATTTTTAACATTAGTATATACGATAATTCATAGCTGATCTTTATTAATCATTGCCCGAGTAAATGCCTCTGTTAGGTTAGGTAATCTCCCTACCCGGTTTTAGGATTCCGAAGTAAACTTGGAACTATAATCGTTTCGTTATGTCCGTCCGTCCGTCCGTCCGTCTATCCGAAGTCTAACGCAGAGATCTTTAGTCCTAGAAAGCTGCAATTATGCATGAATATTAATATTAGTCATGTCAACAAAGGGGTAACATAAAAACTTTAAAAAAAATTAAGTAGTTCCTCTACATGTAAAGTATGTGGATGTTAATTTTTTTCTTGTGTACCCCACAGTGGGGTATCGTTTAAAAGGGTTTTCAAAAATATCATGGATTTGTGAAAACAATTTTTTGATTAAGAGACTCGTTTGTGAAATATTAAGCTTTAAAATGCTAAATTTTGTTAAAGTTAAGTGTTCCCTCTTCGCCTTTATACCAGCTAAGAGTTTGGTTTTGAGGTTAGGAAAAAATACGGCAGTAATAACAATAATGAAATTAAAAGGCTATCACGGCTTAGAAGCCTTTACAAGTTTTTGAGTAGGTAATAGTCGACCAACTTATAAAATGTACTTGGAAAGTTTAGTTGTAGGCGGTGAACCTGTCATACGGATATAATCTTCATTGACCTTCAATAGCTTAAATATTCATAGCATTATTTTATTTTTTTATTATTATAGTTTTATTGTTTATAATAAAAGCCCTTATCTTAATCCGCATTGTTGGGATGGTTAACTCCGAAATCCTACATTGCGCGTGGCTCGACAAGCACTTTATCAATTTACACTCTTTAACAGTTAAATTAAAAGTAGCTACTTATCACGCTTATATCACTAAAAAGTGTATCACAGGTGCAATTGGTACACCCACGACTATTCAACGGTATTATGTAAATTAAGTTTACTAGAAAATCTAAAACTTATTTTTAAATGAATTGCCCGATCCAGTATTTGAACTCCGTATCTCAAGCGTATGTCAAAGCTGATACTAGTCGACTATAGAAGCAAACACATAATTTCTACATCAAATCTAAAAATGAATACAAAAAATAACGATGAGCGTATCGAATTCAGCTTGAATTAATTCCTCCTTTTGAATGATGGCAAAATTGACATTAAAATTCCCAGTCCAACGTCTCAAGTAATTGCTGAATAAAATACTTTTGTATAACATCCCAAATGGAAACAAAAAGCCGAGTCCGAGCTGGTTGTGGCTGTATAGTAATTTATATCAGTGCCTGATGACATCTCAATAAAAAAATGATTTCATTTGCTTATTGAGTCTTTAATAACGAGAGTGCAGACACAGGACTTGTATCACATATTTTTATTATAAATGTGTTTCGTAATATCATTTCATCTTATAAGTCCTACCTTCGTACTACAGTTCGAAGCCCACCAAAGTAGTCGTGTTATTTTGTAAAGTTACAAGTCATAATGATATATTTAAATTCAATTTTATTAGTTAATATTATATTTGACATTTATTGGTTTTTAAGCAAATGTTAATAAGAAGAAACCACTTTCCATATCGTACGTATATGATCAACCTTGAAATGATTTGAGATGAGTCATTTAGTAGCTATTCATAGAATACTCAAAATGATGTTTTAATGATAATACGGAAGTATAAATTTAACACCTTTGTTTGCCAGATCTTTGTTTATATCTCGTACAAATTTTATCAAGAGATAGAGCTAGTTTGGTACCTTCAAGAAAGGACCACTTTCTTATCCTGATAATTTAAATACGACCATACAGGGGAAAATATTCTTATTCCCAAAATGAAAATGTAGTTTTCCTTAATACTTACCCCGTGTTTGTTCGGGCTCCTTATGAAGATTATCTGCCTTTCTGCTAGGCAGTTCGTAAGGGTCGAACAAGTGGCTATGTGAGTCACTTACATCGTAGCTACTAGGTGAGATCTGAGTGCTAAGTGTGAGTTTTTCTTTTCGCATTCGATCGTGAGCGCGTTTCGAGTTTACTATGAATTTGTATGTGATTTGTACAGCGCCACCTAGTGGTAAACTGGTTTCTCACGTTTACCACTAGGTGGCGCTGTACAAATGACATACAAATTCCTAGTAAACTCCAAACGCGCTCACGACCGAATGCGAAAAGAAAAACTCACACTTAGCACTCTGAATTGTCTCAACCGGGTTCGGTAATAGCGCCTTATTTATTCCTGCCGAAATAGCATCAGTGCTTTTCACTGTCGTTTTCTGGTTTAGAGAGTAAGTTAGCCAGTAAACTTATGCATGTGGCATTAAGACCTCGTTACAAGGATAGCAACGCATCCTTAAAATCTTTGGTGTCTATAGGTGATTTGTTTGCTATCTTATTATATAACAAAAATGCATAAGTATCGACTTAGTTGTGCTTTTATGTACATATTATCTTTAATATTCTTTTTACCACACTTTTTAAACAAAAAGCTTTTTCAATCTTGATTGGTGATATTAATAAACTTGTTTGATCATGTGTCTAAATTATCGATCATTTCATTAATTAACGCAAGCGATCAAGTATTGCATTTAAACTCACAATAATACTGGAAAATTTTCGATTATAAGACAAAAACTATGACAAAATAAACCATAATGAACAAATTTATTAAACTTAGGATCCGTGACGAAGTTCTTTTACTTGCCCTAAAAAGAATTTGAATTCTATAATATTATGTTGTAAAATGTAGCCAAGTTAAAATAGTTATCAATAATTCAACTAATACTTTTAGCCTAATTACGATTATCAATATAAAGGATTCAAGCTATTAAATCGATATTAACGGGAAGATTCGTTGCGCTCGCCAGTACCACTTGTAATGATCAAATTTATAATCTCCCGGGTAGGTAAGAGGCACTTCTTTTATTTTCAATGTTCGAGATATACCCTCTCCCTTTAATTGTATTTTATGAGTATTTGATTCTAATGCTGGGCCATTAATTATTTATAGTATTCGATACGGGATGATAGCATCGATTTATGTATTCGTTCGAGAGATGAATGAAATTTTATCGATTAGTTTGTGATTGCGTCTTTACTTTTTGGATTCTCAATTAAATTCAGAACTAGTGAACCCGTATATTTCACCCGCAAATAAAGTAACAGGTCTATAATAATCTTTCATATAAACTTTCATCTCTATTTCAGCCCTTAGGGGTTAATTTTTGTAAAAGTAGCCTATGTACGATCTCGAGTCTTCAACTACCTTCTTGTAAAATTTCGCCAAAATTGGCTCACCGGTTTAGCCGTAAAAGCGTTGCAGATAAAAAAACTTTCGCATTTATAATATTAGTGAGTATGGGTAACTAGATGCAAATCCCCGAATCGGGCAAGTGTCATTGACGTTTGGTCCCTAACCCAAAATTTCAGTATCAGCTCGGAGTGTGGCGTGTCCTACCACTCCCGTGCTTCGGATGAGTACGTAAAGCCGTTGGTCCGAGTTTTTTTATGTTCATGATAATCTTACTGTTTCTTATTTTACTATAATTGGAGAATTTTAACTGATCTGATTAAAAATACATCGTTGGTCTTAAAATTATAAGGGAAATGTGTGGATATATTTTAAAGAAAGTAAATATTATTGTTTCGCCTGTAATTATCAATTCGACCCTTACAATGTAATTAAAATATCATCACTCCCTTCCCAGCCTCCTCCATTCTTTCATCATCACTTCCATTCTGTAATACCCCACCGGTTTTTTATCATGCAGTAGAGCCTGTGTTGAAGAGAAATTTTTCCCACTTTAAAAAACACAAGGGTGTTATGACTACAAGAGGTCATAAAGAAATCCTCGTATTTTCTTTTTTTCTTCTTTGTATAATACATTAACTTTCGTTTTTTATTGTTCTAGGTTGTCGAGAGACTGCTTTTATTTACGCCATAACAAGTGCAGCAGTGACGCATTACGTCTCCCGAGCATGTGCGGAAGGCTCGATCGAGTCATGTACCTGTGACTACTCGCATGTAGACCGCGCTCCACATCGATCTCGTGCGGCTGCCGCAGCAAATGTCAGGGTATGGAAGTGGGGTGGTTGCAGCGACAACATCGGCTTTGGCTTCCAATTTGGCAGAGAATTCGTCGATACTGGAGAAAGAGGCAAGACATTGAGAGAAAAAATGAATATACATAACAATGAAGCTGGCAGAATGGTAAGTAATCATTCAACCAATCACCACTCACGATCGCGTGTTTGTCGAATCAATAAAAGATTCAAGTACCCACTACAAAGAACATGTCATCGATTCTTGTTTACACTACCATTACGGGTGACGATCGATTGTTAGCTACTTGACATGTCGCTTAAGTCTAAAATTAATTATGCGGCTGACGACTCGGCCCATCGTTCGACGACTGCGTAACAGGCACCCATTCGTTGCGCTCGCACTTCTCCCACCCACACACACCCACATTTGCATATTCACTGTCTTTTTCTTCCTAAAATTCATCAACCGGGATTTCTGGCGCCACAAGCCACCCAAACACACTATTAACCACATGTTCAATTCCTGTCACGCCTGACGCTTTGGGAGTCCACCTGATGAATATTTACAGCATTCCATCGATTGTTTGACACATATTTAAACACTAGTTAAAGTACATCGACACAAATAAAATCATAATTTATTGATTTATTCCTACGTAACAATAAGGTATTAGAAAATATTGACTGTCGCATCCTCGATTCATTTATCTATATCCAAAGAATGATGAATATTTGTAGTCCATGATTTATGATCTGTCCACGTGCGGTGACGACTGGCCCACCTCCTCACGATTTGTAACAATTTGCTTGATACTAAGATGCGATCGATGAAGTGTTTCTATGAAGATCATCGATCACTTACACAAACTCGTATCAGAAGAATTTATAGATAGGATGTTGTCGTATTTTTTCTCACGTTAGAAATGTGTGTTTAACCACATTTTTTCGTTTGTCAACAGCACGTGCAAACCGAGATGCGACAAGAATGTAAATGTCATGGTATGTCCGGATCGTGTACTGTAAAAACATGTTGGATGAGACTTCAAAGTTTTCGATCTATTGGCGATACACTTAAAGATCGCTTCGATGCAGCTACAAGAGTAATAATGCCGAATGTAGAAGCTGATGTATCAGTACAAAGAAACGACGCAGTACCTCACCGAACCCGAAAACGAGACCGATACCGACTTCAGCTTAAACCGCACAATCCTGACCATAAAGTACCAGGAATCAAAGATTTGGTATATTTGGAGCCATCTCCGGGTTTTTGTGAAAAAAATTCAAGACTAGACATCATTGGTACTCATGGACGTACCTGTAATGATGCGAGCATGGGAGTTGACGGCTGTGACCTTTTGTGTTGCGGTCGCGGTTTCAAGAGCGAAACAATGTTTGTCGTGGAACGTTGCAATTGCACCTTCCATTGGTGCTGCGAGGTTAAATGCAAACTTTGTCGTACGGAAAAGACAGTTAACACATGTTTATAGAAAAGCGGGCGCTAATGACTTATACACGTTGTGTGATCAGCGGAAGAGACTATTACGTGTCAAACTAGTGACTCGGACTTGAAAGTAGACTTGTTTAAAAGTATTCTGAGATAACAGAATATGTACATAATTACATTAAATTTGTTCTTTAGCGAAGTCGCTATAATCGTATTTCACTTTGACTTATGTAAATATATATATTTCTCGGTAAGATTTGATTAATCTGGTGTAAAATAAATTATACAAATTTTAAGTGCGAACATTCATCTAGCGAAACATTTTTGTAGACTCTGTTGTTCGGATACTAATGAGCCCAGTCTTATCACTATTTATTTAAATATATTAACTTTATAAAATATAATCTGGGCTTTTTAATTTCCGATCGCAGCTAGGTGATAAACTGTAATAAATAGTCCTTTATATTGCCCAAACAATTTTATTAGGACTAATGCTTGGACTGTTAAGATATTATTATCCATACTAATTTTATTAGCATGTCATAAATATATAATTTAAGGACAATAATTAATATTCTAGTTCCATATACTTTCCATTTTATGGGTGTCCGTGACAAGTATATGGTTAAAGTAACTGTAAACCTTAAAACAAAATTATCTTACAGTTATAATTTTATATCAATTATAAATATGTTATTACATATTATCGTTTATTGCATATTAATAAGGTATAGTTTTGTATACCTATTTCGAAGGTTTTATTTTGCCCTTTATCGGAAAGCAGGTAGCGCCGTCATAAGTGTCCCATATTAAGAGATAAACACTCTCGAGAATTTTAATTAAATAATTAATAAATGAATTAAATAATCAGTATTACGTGGATAAAGTTGGATGCGTGCTACGTCTGATATTAAGATAAAGTCTGTAAGATCGACTGACACTCACTGTACATTTAAACGCTTAATCAACTCTTATTTATTTAAGCTTGTAAAAATATTTACTTTTAATATAATGTATTTATTAATTAGAAGCTATCGCAAACTGTTGAAATATACAAAAAGACAATAAACTGACGGTTAAATTATTTCTATATTTACACTATATTAATAGGTTTTCAGCGTTCCTAAGTTTTTGACTTAAAAAGAATGAACTTTGACGGATTCCATCTTTATTTATAATAGACGAATATATTATTAATAAACAGTTGATACAATATATACTTATTCGTCCACATCGACAGTTTGCTTGTCTTAAGAAGCTTTACCTAATATAAATAGTAGGTATATCAACTTGTATGATATTTCATGTGATATAAATCTTAGTTAGAAATAAGTAGGTTTTAATTACAATAAAATTATTTAAAGTATTGTTAGGAAAAAATCATTACTTAAAATTATAATATTTATTAAAAATTGTTTACTTTATTTTAGTAAAGTAAACGTATGCAGTCAGGTTGATGTATTTATTTGTGATAATTTCTTTCAATATGGCTTTTTGAAGGATACTGTCTCGTGGTAGAGGTGCAGTGACATCGTCTAGTTCTACATCCAGTTTTGTTTGCACATGGATCTTAGATATGTCATTTTACCCAGGAAAATTAAAAATGTAATTTAGGTTTAAATTATATGCTGTGCCTGTGACTTCGTCCGCGTGAAAAAATTTCTATAATAAAAGTAGCTGAACTTACTACTTATTAACGTGGTTTAAAAGATAGAATGTCCCGGGGTTTTACCTGCATAATTTTCGTTTCCGTGGTATTTCCGTGATAAATACTTTCCTATGTCCTTTCTCGGGTATCAAACTATCTTTTTGCCAAATTTTATTCAAATCGGTTCAGTGGTTTAGGCGTGAAAACAAGACATACAGACACAGTTACTTTCGCATTTATAATTTTTTTTATGGATTATTGGTAAACACTACTTGACTTTGTAATTAAGATTAAAATTAAAACCAATAATTGAGATAATTAATTGATTCAAATATTGCCTGGCAATTTGTGTCACGATTTAATTTGTAAGCCGATTTTCTCGAAATTGGATATGTTAATTGAAGACAAGTCCACAAACTTACCACCACATGACAATGTTGAAGACTTTCTATTGGGTGATTAATTAATTGCGTCTTTTCATAGTCTTGTAAATACGTGTGATAGTATACAACACTACCAATTTAATTTTATATGCAAACTAGCTGTTGCCTGCGACTTCGTCCACGCGGACTTCGGTTACTCCGCACTGCTCTTCCCTTACAGGTGATAGCGTGATAATATGTAGCCTATATGTTGATCCGACCTGTTAGTAATATTTATGCAAAATTTGAAGTAAATCTATGCAGTACTTTTTGAGTTTACCCCGGACATACATACAGACAAACAGATAAACAGACAAACAGGCAAAAATTCTAAAAACTATATTTTTGGCTTCGATATCGATTGCAGATCACGCCCCAAGTATTCTTTTAAAAAATATTCAATGTACAGTTTGAATTTCCTACGATTTTATTATTTGCATAGATAGACGTATAAATGGTTGGATTTTAAATATTTTATAACTTGATAGGTGTAAAGCTAGGTGACAATCAGGTGTTAAAATTCTGTAATATCTCATCTGGACGAGTACCATCGTGCTTATAGAGCAAGAGCCCGTAAGTGCCAGACTTTCGGATTGTAATAAAAGCTGAAAATGTTTCTATATGTGTCCCTAGTACAGGTAAGAATGATCCCCACCCATGAAGCTGAGGCAGCGGTGGCTTTGGCAGGTAACAGGTAACAAAGGTGTATAAAATTCCATCTCAAATTTATCATAAAATAAAACTGAATTTTTTTATATTTGATTCATAATAATATCAAAACTCGTGTTGCTCATTGCCAGACAGTTAGTATGGTTGCAACCCTCTGCCGGACACCCCTAAACTATCATAATTTATAATTATACTTTCGTTATATTATAAAAACTAAATTTTATATATAATTTTTTGGGGGCCTATTAATCTATGTTTACATAATAGCCGGACAGATTCGACGGTTCTATCATCTTGCCAGACGCATTTAAAGTGAGCAGTAGTTCGGAGAGCAAGGAGCGTATACAACAATGACGTGTATATTATTACCACTGGACTTGCTGCTGTCAAAGAATTTTAGTGCTAGTGCCTATTTGAATATCGCTATTTTGGCGCTGTAGACCGATGTGTGCGTCCATGGAGCTAAAATTAGTGATTACCACATGTCGACGTCGATCGTTTATTATATCGTCTGTCGGCTGTCGTAAAAATTGACCGATTGTCTATTATATTACATATCACTACGAGGTGATGAGTTCCGCAGCGTCTCACTTCAGGTATTTGGTAACATCGCCTTACCTATTCCTACCGCAATAACGTTGATTCCGTCATTATCGTGTTCCAGTTTGAAGGATAAGTACAAGTAGCAACGTGCCGTTAACATCTTTTTTGTCTATAGGCTATTGTTTCTCTATCAGGTGAGACATATGTTAGTTTGCTTATGATATATGTTAAAGAAAAATTGTTAAAATATATTCTCATAATTCGTACAGTAGAGAAAATTGTGCCGGGAAGGGTCACTAGTAATATCATAACACCGATATTTGTTTGTCTTTCCTTCAAGCAATATCGGTTAAACAGATTTAGATGAAATTTGGCATTGAGATAGCTTATATTAAGTTAATTGTAAAAATAATAAAAACACCGATTATTTTATACATTTAATTTTATAATGTATAATTTCTTTGAGAATTTGATTGTGATAGTATACACGAAAGTCCAAGAAATGACTTGTTTATCTTATTTTTGTTAGACAATCTTAGCCTAAGGTTGACCGGAGGTTGCATTAATTTGTTCTTATTTCTTGTATTGTACTACGATAGCGAAAATACTCCTTTCACGTTTCTTTAAAAAATAAAGTTGTTTACAAATCTCTGTTTAATAAAAATAATACAGACGAGCCCAAAATATTTGCCATGTTAAGAAATGCCGTATACTTTCACCAGTTACAGAAAGGGAAATTGTTTTTGTTGCTGCGATTATTCTTATATCTGTACGTCTTGTCATAATTTGTTTAATCAAAATTCGATATTTTGACTTTTAAAAGTTTCAATCATGATAGATTCGATTGCAAAATTTAATAAAACATTAACTATCAAAAATATTGTGAACAAGGAGAATCTGTTTTCTTTGGAGTTCAATTAACAGCTTTCATTGATCAAAAATTAAATTTGATTTACTTTAATTCATTGGCTTTACAATTTTAATAGCATTAAAAATAATAAACTTCGTAAAAATGAAAAATAATATAAATTAAATTATTAAAGTTTCGATATGATTGAAGTTCATAGCAACTCTCAAGGCAACGATGAAGCTGACAAACTGGCAAAAGATGGAGCAAACAGAAAACCATTAGGTCCAGAACCGATAGCCGTCATTCTCTATAGCCAACTAACCACATGGCTAACAGAGAAAACACGCCAACAACATAAAGCGTAGTGGATGGCAACAAATGAATGCAGGCAAACAAAAGAAATTGTGCCGACCCTCTCCGTACACCTGACACAACGCATCATGAAACTCAACAGAAGTGACCTGAGAAAAGTTGTGGGCACTATAACAGGGCCCTTTATGCCGCGGCTGCATGGAGGAACAAGGAACAACCGCTCACGTTCTCCTTGAGTGCGGGAGCGTGGCCGAACAACGAGCACGCATCCTGAAAAACCCAAAAACTCCGAAAGAAGCTTGTGAAAACATCAGCCATCTTTTAAGTTTCTGGACGGTGTTAGGATGTCTGGAATAGGTTTAGCCAGCTATGTACAAAGGCCCAAGTGGCTAAGTGCGGAAACAAAATGGCTTAAAAAAAAGATTGAAGTTGTATTAGAACAATTTTAATGAGTATTGTTTTAAATATTTGTTATTCAAACTAAAAATTTATTTAGTGAAATTTCTTGATTAAGAAAAAAATAAACTGCACAATTTGAACTTAATAACAGTGGATGCGCAGTGAAGGGCCGCAAAAGACCAAGCGCTCTGTCTCACTCGCACTAGTTACTGTATACGCTCCTTGCTCTCCGAACTAGTGCTCACTTTGGATGCGTCTGGCAAGATGATAGAACCGTCGAATCTGTCCGGCTATTATGTAAACATAGATTAATAGGCCCCCAAAAAATTATATATAAAATTTAGTTTTTATAATATAACGAAAGTATAATTATAAATTATGATAGTTTAGGGGTGTCCGGCAGAGGGTTGCAACCATACTAACTGTCTGGCAATGAGCAACACGAGTTTTGATATTATTATGAATCAAATATAAAAAAATTCAGTTTTATTTTATGATAAATTTGAGATGGAATTTTATACACCTTTGTTACCTGTTACCTGCCAAAGCCACCGCTGCCTCAGCTTCATGGGTGGGGATCATTCTTACCTGTACTAGGGACACACATAGAAAAATTTTCAGCTTTTATTAAAAGCCGAAGGTCTGGCACTCACGGGCTCTTGGACTATTATTGCTTTTCTGATTTCAAGGGTAACATAACCCGTAAACTTTTTTATTTTTTACTAGCTGACCCTGCGACTTCGTCCGCGTGGAAAAATTTCAAAAAAAGTAGCCTAAGGTACTCCCTATCATATCAGCTATCTGCCAGTGAAAGTCCCGTCAAAATCGGTCCAGCCGTTCCAGAGATTAGCCGGAACAAACAGACAGACAAAAAATGTAAAAAAAAAAGTTATTTTGGTATATGCACCGTGTATACATTCATACGCATTTAGTAAAAAGCGGTTATTTTAATATTACAAACAGACATTCCAATTTTATTTATTTGTATAGATATCATAAGATAGCAAACAAACAGATGGATCTTCTGATGGTTGGTAATCATGCGTTGCTATCCATGTGGCGGGATGGTAATACCATGCACATAAATCTATCGGCTACCTTACTTTTCAAACTGGAACACGACAGTGACAAACAATGACGCTATTGCGGCAGGAATAGATAAGGCGCTGGTACAAATACCCGGACGAGACGTAGCGGAACTCTACCATCCAATAGTCACGATGTCGAGTATAACCAATCGGTCGCCTTTTACGGCCTGCCTGGCAGATCGGCAGTTGGTCTATTCTTCAAAGGAGCCCGGACCAACACGAAAAAAAACATGGTATCATAACAATTCTGTTGGTATCGGCGATCTTTAACTTTTTCCATCAAAAGAGTAATTTACTGGTTTCAATTTAGTTTATCTCCATTATTGGTTGACTATGAAAAGTAATCTCTTATATGTTTACATAGTCTGTCCTATTATTATGAACAGTAAATAGAACAACGGTGAAATATGACGATAGTTTAGCGATGTCATTGTCACACTTACTGATGAGATATGGTTCTGTCGGCTGTGGTATTCTGTAAAATGTATCCGCGCTTACAAAAACTTACCTTAAAATTTGCTACAAAAGTAAAATTTAATTGCATGTTTTTGGTTTGAATTAGATTATTGCAATTTAATTTTATTGTTTTAGTTATAAGTTATAAATTGCAAAGTTTGCAAATTTTACAGAATAGCTCTTCTGCACATATAAAATTTTGACATTTTTACTAAGACTGATAAATATTTCATAAAAACAACTTAATTTTATTGATAATTTTGAAGTTTTATCGTGAAAGCAAATGTGATAAATGTTTTAACTAATTTTAAAAAATAATCTGTCTATTCCTATCAGGAACCTGTTTTATCATATTAGGAACTTTTTGTCATCGAGCAGAACAGTGACACTACCAATAGATTCTACATTATTCATCACATTTACGGAACATACAAAACAAGAAGGGACACAACGTGCCAAATTTGTACAAAAGAAATAATGTGTATCGCACAATATAACATGAATATTTTTTATAATTTATTCGTTTCTATTTTACAAAAAAAATTAGATTCAATCATACATATCACATATCCAAATCCACCATATCTAGTAAGTAACAAAAAAACCCCGTCCGAGCATAATAAAAAGTTTATAACGTTATTGCCAAATTAAGCACACGGGGAATCCCAAACAAAAATATAATTTTCAAAATCGGTCCATAAATAACCGAGTTCTGAGGCGATAGGCTTGCCACCTACCACTTTCTGGAACTAAGTACCTTCGGCTAATCGTGGGTGCATTGGTTGTACCTCTGCCTACTTCTTCGGGGATACAGTCGTGAAGATACTTACTTACTCATTACTCCTTTTGGGAAATCAGTTGATAAATAAAATAATTCTTTTTAATTTTAGATCTTCTCAGGGTGTGGCCGCTTTTCCGATCCGGTAGTAGTTTTATAAAATGTTGACGTGTCACAATAACTTGTAAAAAGTTTTATTGAATAAAGTTCTTCTAATTTCCGATATATAATAAAAATGGTCCCGGCCTCCTTTGAAGAATAGGCCAACTGCCGTTCTGCCAGGCAGGTTGTAAAAGGCGACCGATTGGCTATCGAGTCACTCCCATCGTGGCTACTAGGTGGTAGAGTTCTGCATTGTCTCGCCCGGGTCTGGTACCACCGCCTTACCTATTCCTGCCGCAATAGCGTCAGTGCTTGTCGCTGTCGTGTTCCGGTTTGGAGGGTAAGGTAGCCGGTAAACCTATGCATGTGGCATTAGACCTCGCCACAAGATAGCAACGCGCCATTATCATCTTTGGTGTCTATAGGCGATGGTTGACTCTTTCCATCAGGAGACCCATCTGCTTGTTTGCTATCTTATGATATATAAAAAAAAAAAAATTATCATAGTTTAAAATGTGATTGGTTAGTCTGATATTTAATATTTATCCTTTAAATAAAGCAAATTTTTAAAAATATACCTATAAATAACCATTTAATCAAATTACCCATAATATATGATCGTATTAGCTCATGAAATATAATCTCCTCCGGATGAAATGAATGAATGAAATGAATCTTATCAATTCGACTATGTTATTTTATATTATTTTTTATGTTTGTTACCTCACAACTCGGTCATTTATGAACCGATTTTGAAAATTATTTTTTTGTTTGTAAGGATATACTTCTCGTGTAGTCCTATTTCAATTTGGTGAAGATCGTATGCAGGATCTTAGAGATACTGAAAAACAGTTGCTGCAGTTTTACTGCGTTAAAAATTATGTTACTCATTGTATACTGCAGTTTAGACAAACTGCAGTATACAATGAGTAACACATAGAACAAATTTTATCAACATATCAAAAATATCTATTACTAGCTGACCCGAAAAATGATTTTCTGCAACTTCGTGTCTACTTTTCCGTTTTTTTCTACATTTTTTCACCTTTTAAACCTAACCTGAACCTCCATGAATATTTTAAAACCAAAATTAGCCAAATCGGTTCAGCCGTTCTCGAGTTTTAACGAGACTAACGAACAGCAATTGATTTTTAAATATACAGGGCTACCTTTAAAACACCAGCAAGTTCGCAGGACTAGATACCTAACATTATAAATAACAACATTTGTTCTATGACTTTCGACATAACTCAATACATTAAATAAAACGATTTTTTAAGTTTTCATTGTCCTGTCGTGACATTTCTAACTCTTCGTTCGGATGCGCTGCTTTACTGTGTTGCCAGTAGTAATTAGTAACACCTTCCTACTTAATCTTTGCAATGCACGTAGAGTTAAGAACGTTCAAGCGAAAAATTTAATTCATATTAATTTTTGTATAAAAGTAAATTCCAACAAATTATCAAAAGTCGTAGAACAAATGTTGTTATATATGATGTTAGCTACCTAGTCCTATGAGGTTGCTGGTGTTTTAGAGGTAACCCTGTATAAGAAAAGATCACTTTATACTTCTTTGTCTCAAAATCAAAATAAATTATAGGAATTAGATTCCTGTTAACTCCTTAGCAACGTAATAAAAAGTAATAAAGTTTTTCACAAAGCACGAAGGATATAACAGGAGAAGGATAAAATAATGCATAACATACTAATCTACTTGTGAAATCTGTTTCATGGTACTGCAGTACGTCCATTTGTTTTTTTTTGTTCCGTAGGTACACTTGAAAATAGATACCAATGAGTGATAATTACGTATACAATCCAACAATCATAGAATTTATTGATCTGTCTTAAGTTTTAAAAAATATGTATTTTATTGGTAAAATGTTGTTAAAAAACTAAAGCAGTTGCTCGATTACGTTTTACAACTGACAGTATTTCAAATTTTAAAATAATCTTTCACTTATAAAATCATCACAACAATAATGGGCATGTACATAATATGATTATTTTTGTTTTTAAGTATTTATGTGAATAAGTAGCATTTTTAATTATTAGTAATAGGTAAACAATGAATAAAAATCAGCTAAACTCATCAGAATCTCAATTATAATGTATAGTAATACTATATGAAATTATATTCGTCCAATACCGTCTGTGGTTGACGCCCTAATTAATGTAATGTTGATAAAGTACGTACTGTTGTTAGCAGTAACTATTTATGATTTAAATTGATTACTTGTTACTAAAAATATAGAATTGATAAAAAATTAATGTCTTTATATTTTTACCAATTTTTACTGCTCACCCTATTCATCCATCCCTCAAGGATCGTAATTAAGTTATTGAATTGAAAATTTTGTTTATAACATAGCAAACAAGCAAATGGCTCTCCTAATGGAAAGAGAAACTTCGCCGGAAGATATCATCTTTGATGTTAATGGTGTGTGGTATTCACGTGGCGACATGCCACATGCATACGCCTACCGGCTACCTTACGCACCAAACGGGAACAAGGCAATGACAAGCAATGACGCAATTTCGACTGGAATAGGCAAGACGGTGGTACCAAATTCAACTCATCATACTGACATATTCTCATGTCAGGGCCACATTGTCATCCGAAGTTTCGTGGTGTGGATGTAGCGATAAAGCTTCGTGATTGTACTTTGGCGAATTACCTGGAACATATACTCAGTCGACAAAGTTTGCCTCGCTTCAACTTGCGATGCAATAGCGAGAAAACTGACAGAAGCCCGAAGATTCAAGATTCAGCGAATCAGTTGGCCATACAAGTGACCATAACGTAAATCTTCGCACAAGGCAATTATGTAGCCGCACGATTAGAAGCCCAGGCAACATTTTCAGTTTTATCGATAGAACGAAACGATAATCCACATCGTTCCGTTTTTTAACCTTAATTACTATCAGGTATTGCGTTTAATAATCTACAGACTCCCAGAGGTGCGGGTATATTGATAACGACCAGGAGACTGTGTAGTATTTCGTGGTATAACATACGTAGGTTCCAATCCCGCGGGAAGATCGGGATAATCTATAATATTTTGGCATATATAACCTATGTTATTTAGGCATAGTGTAGTTTTTTACTATTCTAAGAATATTCAAAAACGGTTCAGTAGTAACAGAGATAACTTACTACGAATGAACTCATAAACATACAAGGTTTCCCTCCTTGTAATATTACTATACATAAGACAGCAAATAAGTTTACTGGCTACCTTACCCTTCAAACCGGAACACGACAGTGATAAGCACTGACGCTATTGCGGCAGGAATAGGTAAGGCAATGGTACCAGACCCGGGCGAGAAAATGCAGAACTCTATCACCTAGTAGCCACGATGTTAGTGACTTGCATAGCCAATCGGTCGGCTTTTACGACATGCCTGGCAGAACGGCAGTTGGTCTATTCTTCAAAGGAACCCGGAACCAACAGGTATAATGCGAAAAAACTCGTGCACTAAGACAGTATCAATGAGACCAGTAATTAATGAGCTGTCGGCTGCGCGTACGAAATGCTGTGAGTGTGTCAATGTCCAGTGGTTGGTGTCAGCGGTGATACTATGACACTGTCCCTACACAGTTAAAACTAGTGCGGAGAGTAGCTGTTATTGCCCACCTGTTGCTATTAAATATTACTTATCCATAATGGTATTTATGTTTTCCAAGTTAAGTTTAATATAAATATAACAGTAAGTTTAATATGTATTGTGACAAATAAAGGATTATTGTTATTAGTTATATCCTGCCACACAGTAAGTATTTTATAGATTCAGGCGTTACTTTGCGGAAATCCATTTTTCAGACGAAGAAAACTAGTTATTTTGCAATTTTCCGCGAACTTTGAAAAGGAAAATATATAAAAGCGGTGTAAGAAATGGAACAAACTAACCGTAGGTCTGAAAATAATGAAGACCCCATCGGCACAGTTATTCACCCTCGTCCACCACACTTTATACCACGACAGCACCAAACACAAAAGCACACAATTGACCCACTCAACGCACGTTTCACTTCGCAACCGAAGCATCTTCAGGAGACAAGAGCACTACTACACTCAACGAGGCCGGGTGATTCAAAAGATTCGAATAAATTTTTCACCCGCCGTCGATTCGAGTTACGATTTCGAGTAATTGCCTCATTTTAAGTCTCACACCGTTGGTACCACATCATGAATTTGCCACGGATGCACGTTCACGAGTATCAGCACCAACCCGGTCTGTAAAACCAGCGTTCACCAAACATGTAAGTAAAATATTTATAATATTTTCATATATTAAATACATGTAATATTTTTTTGTTACAAAGATATATATTTTTGTTTATCTTAGAAAATTTTTGCAATGTTTGCAATGAATGTCTTAAGATTGACAAAGGCTGATTTTAATCAAAAAAATTAAACATTTTTACTAATTTAAAATTTTTTATAAGCACGTGGGTAAATAGAATATTTTTAGTGTCGTGAGTATATTTTTTAATAAGTAATAAACAACCTGTAATCGACTGAATTTTTGTGTTTCATTTCCATAAATGTGTTTATAATTAAACCTAAACTAACTTAAAATAGGATAACTAGCCAGTAGTTGGTAAAATCTTAGGTTGAAAACCCTGGGCTGTGAGACCGGCGTCACCAATGTTGTAAGTAAATTTGGCATCACAAATGGCGGTTTAATTTATCCGCATTTAATATTTTTTTTT
This sequence comes from Apodemia mormo, assembly GCA_036924255.1. Lineage (NCBI taxonomy): Eukaryota > Metazoa > Arthropoda > Insecta > Lepidoptera > Riodinidae > Apodemia > Apodemia mormo. Next base: position 10,707,957 of record JAUPFN010000003.1, read on the forward strand.
TAACTTGGGGAATAGTAGCTAAATAAACTTGGAATTTAGGTAAGGTTAACGTAAACAATCAGTTCTCTCCTTAGTAGTCTGTGATTAGGTATTTATCTTGTCATTGTCTTCAGTACAACAGCTGCTAATCTCAGAAATCTAAGTTAGATTGACAGAATCCTGAGCTAAGATTTTGTGAAGACACTTTGTAGGTACTTAAAAGAACAAAAAATAAATTAGCATTAACTATTCCTTGATACAAAAACAGGGAGAATTTTTATTTGATACTTATAATGAAAATTATGATATATAAACTTATTGCTGTTTTAATTAAAATATAATTAAAGTTTTGTCAATGGTAATACTTAAATACGATGATAGAATTCAATCAAATTTATAGTCTCAATATTTTTATATGATTATTCCTATCGATATATTTTATTTAATTGATTCAAAAATCATAGAAAATTATTCTAGTTTATCTAATATTTCTGCTTGTGTTTTTTGGTACATTATCCTTCATATCGTAACACTACAGCGACTAACAACAACGTTTTTTTAGCAGTGTAAAGTAAGATGTTACCAAATATGGACTATACTGCAGGGCTTGAAATTGGTTTAAAAATACCGGCTAATACAGGTATTTAGCCACTTTATAGAAAAGGTTTCGCTCGAAGCATATCTGAGATGAGAGCGCTTCATAAACATATATAAACCGGTTTAAACTAAAACCAGGGGGTCTCACTCCCCAGTTTAGGTATATTCGGCTAGCGCGCCGTCCGGACGGCATATGGCAGTGAGCTGTCCACAGATTACTTACGGGACTGTCACTCGGCTCGCACGACAGTCGCGGTCACGTTGCGCTCGCGTATAATTAATCAACTGGGTATTTTATATCAATGCAACTAGGTATAAAAACTTCTTAAGTGACAACGCCGTGCTGACATTCGCAGCTCGGTCACAAAACTTGGGCGCGCAAAGAAAATTCAGGTTAGCTGTTAGTTCCCCATTGCCATCTATGGCAAATTTTAAGATTATCTTTTGTTACTGTAATTTCACGAATCTCCTAGATAATACTATTTTTTTTAAATAGTCGAATCCAATATCCCTTTACCGAACCTAGAATCGAGATGCAGACCTGACAGTCTGAATAAAACAAGCTAGCCATCAGAACAAGGAGACAGTCAACTTTTCCGTTAAAAGGTTGCATGTCTTGCAATATTACCAAATAAATGATATTCATTGTCAATTCAGAACATCGATTCCACTGTACGAACATCAACATCCATTCTAAGGTACATAATGTTTACATTTTGAAATTTATGCGAGTGCATTTCAGAACGCAATGTGAACTGTCATATCTCCGCCATTTTGTTTTATTGCGAACGCAACCGTAGAGCCTCGCTTTGATAGCGCGCAATTTTCTGAAACGGCTTTATTTTCTAACAAAGGGTTCACTAGTCAAGGGAATCCAAACTTTAAAACAGCATAAAAGGGTTGATTTTGTTAAATTGTTTGTGTCGAAAGTGAAAAGTCGATCGGTGTTGGTGGTCGTCAAAGCCTCGGGCATATTCCCACGAGTATCGCGCGTACAAGAAAATTTACGTTTATGAACTGAGAAATCTGTCATAAGATATATGTATGGCGTGCCTAAATCTGAAATACCGTAAATAATTTTTCATGCAATTTTTATACGAAAAAGTGAAATCGAATTTTTATATGACTTTCCTCACAACACAATTACCGTTATCAAATAAATATACAGAGTAATAATATACAGGTACAACAGGACTTGGCTTACAAAGGTGCACTTATTTTTGATTTTTCTGTTATGTAAGTTTACGGTACATAAAAGGGTGTCATTGATTTTACAATTTTTGAGGTTTCTTTTACAAAACATTACTTCTACAAAATTATTTTTCATTAACATTATATTGAAACTGCTTCATAAATTTATTGTAACTTCCAGATAACACGTCTAATTTTATTATACATGTATTTTAAACATATAAAATTTCGTTTTTTGTGCATATACATATCTTCACGCCAGATCCCTTACGGGGTAGGCAGAGAGCACCGATTGCTATACATCACGATCCTTGCAGACTTGTCTCGTTTCCTCCACATTCATCAGTCATCACTCTCTTCGTACACACACGCTGGTTGCCAAGACTCTTGACACCACCTACAATTATATGTAAATAATTTTATACTGAGTAACGTACCTGTGTAGTAAGTAACGTGTGTACGCACGCAAGAAGTTATACTTTATCCTTCCTTATATAATTTCCTTCCTAATATCATTATCCTTTGCGTTATCCTAGGTTTATAGAGAAAACAACTAATAATAGAAAAAACTAGAACATTTTAGTTTTAGCTAATTTTATACTAATACTACAACTACTACTGCATGCTGCCGGTTTTTCGTGACGGTGTGCGTGCGCATCATAAAAATTTACTCTCATCGTTTATCCCTAAAGCGCATAAAGAAGTATAGCTTTAATACCAAAACCGCTATTTTATTTAACACTTCAGGAGTTTCCTTAATCTCCCATGAGACTAATCGTACAGGTAGTATGTTTTATTATAGTATAGTTTTCAAAATCATTTCATAATTATAGATGTAATTCTGCAATAATAAACATTAACATGTTGCAGCAACAAATTGTTGAAATTAATTATTAAAATAGGTAAAGGTGGAAAAGATGTAGTTATAAAGACATTGGATCGAATTAATTTACAAACAAGCACTATTCAATAAATAAGACTCTATTATGTCTGAATATATAATGTCTGTGGTGCACCTTTATTTGTTGCATTAATTTTACTGTAGTATTCAGTTCAACGTAGTTGAATATTTTGTTCATAATGTTTGCGTGCGCGAATTTTGTGTCTTTGTTTTACCTGTTCTATTTATTTCAACATGGAAGTGGTAAAATTCTTTATATATTTTTTTAAATTATATATAGATAAACGGGATTTTAGCTTAACTGAATTCACCCAATCAAAGGGGTGTTTGAATTGGGCCCATGTAATTAAGTCATTTTAAATTATTTCCTCGTTGGTGTGGTGAGAACAGATATTCTGCTAATGACACTACCATTGTGGAAGAGGTGTAAAGGTAGAGTACAGTTCTATAATCCTGCTGCCAAAACGTCAGTGCTCATCACTGACATAATAGCAAATAACCGATTAAGGCGTATCGGTTCAGAAACACATCCGCTTGCAATTAGTTCCACAGAGTAGTCATGCAGATCAAAAAACTTCCAGACATCAAAATGGTGAGAGTGGAATTTTGAATTTTGGCGTGATGTCCAATAATTGAATTCAGCGGGTGAAATTACGCCGAACAAATCCTTTGAGCTTTCCCCATATTAAAAGGCATAGAAAATGCATAGAGAACTATTATCTCTTCGCAATATCAAAGGATCAAGCCAATCAGAAAAAATCCGGTCATCGACGATTTGGATCGCTTTGCACTGTATGTGGTCAAGAGGATGGAGCGATGGTGATATTGCGGAGCCCTGCCCAAAGATGACAAAAGTACTCCATGGAAGACCTAATTTGCAACTTCTACAGTTGCAAACGGTTGGCTTGGCTGGCATGTACTGTTTCGCCTTTTTCAGAACACCCGCTTTAGAAGCCAGCTTAGCTTTAGCCTCCAACTGACCGCAGCACTGAACGTTGCTACATATATCTATACCGCAAATTTCATTTATAGCTGCTCTCAAAACGAGGAGATAATAATAAATAAGGGTGATTTAGCGGTAAATGCAAAAACATAAATCTTCTTGGGGGCGGTTTAAATTCCAGTTAGTGTTTTGTTAATTCCTGACGTAAGTTTATTAAAATTTTATTACGAAGAATAACCAGTCGTTCTATTACTCGGATGGTATCGGCTTTATTAGCTAAATGAAGAATTTTGAATACAAGAAAAAATGCTTAATTCAACTTGAATTGACCAATTCTTTCTATTTATGTGATCCTTCGTTGTGATCAGGACTTCTATCGAGGATAAATTAACCGACTGCCATACTGACAGACACTCTATAAACGGGGAGAGAAAGCTAAATGTGTCACTACCATCGTGGCTATTAAATAGGTAGAAGGATTTTGCAAGATGCTTGTGCTCTCGGTAAGGTAGCTGTAAATGTATGCATAAGGTACTACTTTCCTACCACGTGTTTGGAGACTTTAATCAAGTAGTTAGCGACCCTGATTACGCAATCTATGGGGCTAGGGTTCGATTTTCGACAGTGCCAATCATTTATGAAAGACCGCGCATGTTAGTACTTTTGGCGTTTAGATGGGTCTTAAATATATTTAAGTATTTTTATAGGTACCAGTTTTTATGAATGAATGAAATGAAAAATATATTTATTTCCACTAATACAATTTGAATACATCAATACCTAACTAAAATTTGATTTCATTAGTGCAGAGTGGACTGGAGCCTAAACTAGGAAAAACCTGTATTTCAGGACTCTAGGTCTCTCAATTTCGGCACTGTACATGTAGGTACAAAAAGTAAAAACTGTTTTAACTTAGTGTGTGGTGTAGAGTGTGTTGTACATTTGTGTATGTGTGAGTGCGCGTGTGAGTTTTTGTGATTGTTTGAGTTGGTCTGTGTGTGTATTTGTACATGTGTGTTTAAGTGTATGTGCGTGTGTATGTATGTGTGTGTGACATTGATTAGCACACTATCACAATTACGTAAGTTGCATAATGTGGAGTTAGATCTAGTCGTGTAACTTGTCTAGTGATTTTGATATTTGTGATTTACCTACACATCCGTGCAGATTCGCCTTTGCCCTAAAGAGTTGAAACTTTTAAAAACTATGGAGGTTGTAAAAAACCCAAAGAGATTTCATAAATTCCCAATTTCGGTCTTTTGGGGGTAATTTTTTGGAGCACACAGGCTACTGTGTTTCAACCCGGATCTTCAAGTATTTCTTTACTAGATTTCACCAAAATCATTTCCCCGTTGTTGATCAGAGTGCTAAGTGTGAGTTTTTCTTTTCGCATTCGATCGTGAGCGCGTTTGGAGTTTACTAGGAATTTGTATGTGATTTGTACAGCGCCACCTAGTGGTATACGTGAGAAACCAGCTTATCACTAGGTGGCGCTGTACAAATCACATACAAATTCCTAGTAAACTCGAAACGCGCTCACGATCGAATGCGAAAAGAAAAACTCACACTTAGCACTCAGGGCTCGTTTCGATAAATAATAGACCATCTACTATTATGTCAGGTAGTTTGTAATAGGGATCAATTAGATACGCAAGTCACTTCTATCGTGACAACTAGGTGGTAGAGTGCTGCATTATCTTTTCCGGGTCTGCTACCACCACCTTATCTATTCCTGCCGCAATAGCGTCAGTGTCTGTCTCTGTCGTGTCCCAGTTTCGAGAGTAAGGTAGGCGTTAAACTTATGTATGTGGCATTAAAACCCAGTAAGAAGAATAGCAACGCACCACTAATATATTTGGTGTCTATAAGCGATGGTTGTCTCTTTCTCTCAGGAGAGCCATCTGCTTGTTTGTTATCTTATGTTATAAAAAATATAGTATAATATTATAATTAATTTATTTTCGGAAAACATCAAATCAATTTGATTATGCAACACAGTTTTTTTATATATTAGAGACTACCATCGCCTATAGACACCAAAGATATAAATAGTGCCTTGCTAAAGGCGAATAAAGGCGACCGATTGGCTATACGAGTCACTAACATCGTGGCTACTAGGTGGTAGAGTTCTGCATTGTCTCGTCCGGGTCTGGTACCATCGCCTTACCTATTCCTGCTGTAAAAGCGTCAGTGCTTGTCACTGTCGTGTTCCAGTTTGGAAGATAAGGTAGCCGGTAAACTTATTCATGTGGCACAAGACCTCGCCACAAGATAGCAACGCACCATTAACACCTTTGGTGTCTATAGGCGATGGTTGACTCTTTCCATCAGGAGACCCATCTGCTTGTTTGCTATCTTATACTATAAAAAATATCACTTAATTTTGTATGTATATATTTATATTATTAAGGAACCTATTGTGAGAAAAAGTAAACACACATATTTTTTAATTTATTATTATTAAATACTGTTTCATTTACCCCACGATACTATACATATACAGTAAATTACCAAGAAAAAGCATACAAATAAGACAAAAATTTAAGAACTAACAAATACTGTAAAAACTATAACAAACAAAGACTGGCAATGCAGTTGCAAGACCATGGTGCTGCGGCTGTACACGCTCGGTGGTAATCACTTACCATCAGGTGAGCCTCCTTCTCGTTTGTCCCTTTTTCTATTAAAAAGAAACATATTTTAAAGATGTTAATATAATCATAAAGTCTAATAATGTTTATGTATGTATAATAATAATAATAATCATACTCTTTATTTTACCACATTAAGAAACATTACATGACATAGTATACCAATTCAGTCAGCCAATACAACGGGCGGTCTTATCGCTAACAGGCGATCTCTTCCAGACAACCAAATTAAACACAAACAATAAAATGCAACAAGGATATGGTACAACTATAAAAAAAACCTTAATTTAAACAAACAATGGTCTGCTACCCAGCAAACGCGTAGGGTGACAAGTATCTTATGCTTGCTTTTTATCGTATGAAATAAAAAAATGTACGAGAGTATTTTCGCTGAGTTACCCATATTGTTTAACCATACCTACACGCTTCTTGCTAGCAACTTCCCAAGAAGCTTCTATTCTTCGTAAATGACCTGGATCAACATACGGAACTTTTCATTTGTGTTTTTTCCTTCAGTATAACACCGTCGTTATATTGGAAACGTAGATGTAGACGGAAAAAAAGTGTGTAATTTCGCACTTTTTATTCCTTCTTGAACGTACTTAGTTACTATATGTGGCATTAGACCTCGCCACAAGATAGCAAAGCACCGTTAACATCTTTGGTGTCTATAGGCGTTTTTTTATAGAAGAGGGGGCAAACGAGCAGGAGGTGCACCTGATGGTAAGTGATCACCGCCACCCATGGACATCCACAATACCAGAGGTCTTGCAGTTGCGTTGCCGGCCTTTTAAGAATGAGTAAGCTCTTTTCTTGAAGGCCCCCAAGTCGTATCTTGGTCTTATGATACTTAAAAAAATGTACTTATAATAGTAGTTGTTACGGTTATTAACAACGTAAGCAACACAGATTAATAAATACGCCGATAAATACGATGTAAATACATTTCGTAGAAAAATATATGATAATTGCCTCTGTGGTCTAGTGGTCCAGCGTTGGCGTTGACCACATGAGGTTCCGTGTTCGATTCCTGGGTCGGGCATATAAAAAAGAGTGTTTTTTCAGTTTTCTGAAAAGCATAAATGTTGCCCGTGACTGGAAAGTGCCCGGTTGGCGATAGGTTTGCCACCTTCACTGTCACATTTGTAGGACCAAGTATCTTCGGCTAATCGTGGGTGCACTTTTTGTACCCCTGCCTACCCCTTCGGGGATATGGGCGTGAAGATACATATATGATAATATTTATGTTATTAACACTTTTCTTTAGGTACTATGAGGAAATTAAGCAAGACTGCAGCTGGTTGGTCTAGTAATGTACTGAAAGATGAAGGTGTTAGCAGACTGGGTGAAACTGAACCAGGATTTGACTTGAACGATGAAGATATGGCCAAATTTCATATATGGCCAATGGGAGTCATTCCTTATTATATTGATGATTTCTCTTTCGGTAAATATAATAAAGTTTTATTCTGTAAAATACAGACCTATTAACAAAGTATATATGTTAGTATTAATTTAGTCTATGATATAGGTAACGATCGATTAATTGATAATTCTTTGATAGTTTTCAAGAGGATTCTTATTATTTCGTTTACGCTTGTCTCAGTCATATAAAAATATCGAGAATAATTCAATCAATATTTATGACCTTTGAACATTATATTTGAAATGTTTCGTAGTTAAATAGTATTAATTCTCTCTTTTTTGACATTGAGTAAACAGACAAAATACCTAATAATTGTTCTGTCAATAAATCAGACTAATAGATCTTATAATAATCTGAAAGAATTAGTATTAATAAATTCAGTGAGCTGTAAACATGCATGACAAACTACCGATTTTAATCAGCTATTTGAAACATCGTATTTCATTTCCCGCGCCTCAAATTGATAGAATTAATTTGGTGCAAGAAATCAAACATTATTAGTCTAGTGTAGGTTGTCAATATTTCTGAACAGATTCTCCGCTTCCTGTTTTATATTAAATGCAAAATATAGATGTGTTCACTTTTATATTTATTTATTTATTTATTTATTTCTATATACTTAGATTTTTTTGAATAAAAAATCATTTACAACATATTATTTAATATCATTGTATAAGTTTTTTTATGACACTCGGTTCTATTAGCCTACATCGTAAGGGCTCTGCCGTCAAGATGTGTATGTATGTATAAGTTTATCTTATATTCTGAAGTCATACGCTTATATTCTGGAGTTGACGCTTTTACAATAAACTTCCCGAAACTATAAGAGATACACTCCTCATACCGATCTCGTATATGTATTTTTTGTAAAATTATGATATTGTAAAAAATAGATGATTTGAAAAAAGACAAGTCCACTGAGTTTCTTCCACAGGATCTTCTCAGTGTGTGGCCGCGTTTTCGATCGGATGGTAGTTTTAAAAAAATATGTTGATGTGTCAAAATAACTTGTAAGAAGTTTTATTGAATAAACTACTTCTGATTTTTAATTTTTCATATATTATAATTATACCGTTTCTATTTCCTTACTAGATAAAGTGTTAAGAGATAGAATAAGGATATTCCTTGAACGAACTAACGTTGCTACTGGTTTGCACTTCATGGAGATACCTCGCCCACCCGAAAATACCAAATCCAGATGGGTGTTGTTTATTAACCGGCAGGGCATCATCAAATGTGCTGGTCATTCCTTCCAAAACTTTACGAATGAAGGAGTCCAGGTTGGTATTACAAAAATTTAACTAACTGTACAAAAAGTGGTTTAATTTTTTTTCATAGTTCGCTTTTAATATTTATACCGTCTTTTTCCTAATTTTGCTCAATTTCTGCAGAAAATCGTTCTTGGATACAATTGTTTAGGCGCTGGTGAAGAATTAGCTGAAGTTGTTTTGCTGTTAGTTGGTGTACCGCCTATGCACAACGCACCAGACCGAGATACTTACGTGACGGTGGAAACCAAGAATATATTACCTGGTATTAATATTAAATTTGAAGGCTAAAATCAAAACCCATAATAATTAAGTCATTATTTAAATAAAGTAGACTCTAACTCTAACCTTACGTCCCACTTTAGGCGGGATAGTTATTCAGTAGGTACAGTCGCATTCCAAAGTTTAGTTTTATTTAATTTATATTAAATATTACTTTATTCTATTGCTATTTAAAAATGTGAAACCCTATAGCACAAATGTCAGAATTACACGATGGCACTGTATATACTGAAATACGTTACTAAAATGGCGGCATCGTAAAGTTTTTAAGTACATATTTATAAAGTGTCAACATATCTCAGAATCCAGAGTAATTACTAATTGAGATTACTAATATGTTAGTTCCACCGAACACGTTGTATAGGTTATAACTTTGTATAGCATTGTATTAATTATAACGTCGTATTATAACGCCCATGAAGTACTACGTTAATGTGGAGCTAGCATTCGTATCAGTCACCTTCTCTTTCTCTTTTTCCCCGTGTTGGTCCCGGGCTCCTTTGAAGAATAGGCCAACTGCCGTTCTGCCAGGCGACCTAGTGGCTATGCGCGTCATTACCAACGTGACTACTAGGTGGTAGAGTTCTGCATCGGCTCGACCGGGTCTGGTACTACCGCTTTACCTATTCCTGCCGCAATAGCGTCAGTGCTAGTCACTGTCGTGTTCCGATTTGGAGGGTAAGGTAGCCGCTAAACTTATGCATGTGGCATTAGACCTCGCCAGAAGATAGCAACGCACCATTAACATCTTTGGTGTCTACAGGCGATGGTTGACTCTTTCCATCAGGAGACCCATCTGCTAGTTTTCTATCTTATGATATAAAAAAAAGTTAGAAAACTAGGACGGTACCTCAGAAGGTGTCATCAATATTTCAGGTTTGGTTTCAAGTAGGTGTTAGAAGTGTTGTCTCAAGATTTAATGCAGCTTGATAATATAGACCTAAGAAAATTATCGCTAGGATTGAAAAGTATACTGAAAGATGATAATGTAAAATTATCTGTTTTTTAGGAAAGGAATATTTGTTTGAAAAATTAAAAGATGACGAATGGTTGTTTCACGATATTAAATATGACTTTGATAGTGCTGGCCATTTCGCACTACATGAATATACAAAAAACGGGGAAGCTACAATTGTTCCAAAGGTATGTTAAGAAATCTGTAAACTGGTTTACTCTGCATATCCTAATCTATATATATAAAAATCAATCCCTATTTTCCTTGGTCACGACATCACGCCTGAATAACTGGACCAATTTCGGTAATTTTTTTTTTGTTGTGTTTGTATTTGTAAGGAGAAGGTTCTTATAAAAGAAAATATTAAGAAAATTGCGCAAAAAATTAGAAAATTTAAGAATACTTAACCACCATATAAAGTTTAATGCCATTTTGGCTGCGTGGAAGGACAATCCCGTAGTCTTATATAAATTACGTGTCACGTTGTTTGTCCGTTATGGATTCCTAATATGTAAGGCAAAACAACGTTTGCCGGGTCAGCTAGTATTATATAACATTCAGATACAAAACATAGCTATGTCATAAATGTTATTAAAAAAAAAACACCAGCTAAGAAATTGATTCATAATAGTGAGAATTAATTTGCTAGTTATGAATTAATTTGTTTACTCACGATACCTTCTTGCCAGGTACGCGGAAAGTGTAAAACGCGATCGATTGCCCACTAACCAAACATGTTACTAACATCGTAATTACTAGTTGTTAGGGATTTGCTCAGTTTCGTCCAGGTTTGATGTCACAAAAGGTAGCCATTTATTGGCGATGGTTGTCGCTTTCCATCAAGAGGCGATGATTCTTTCTTTCCATTAAAAGTGGAGAGATACACGTTGACTGGTAAAACACTGTACATAATGAAGTTCTATACCTATTCCTGATAAAAAAGCGACAGTGCTTTATATTGTTGTATTCCAGTTTGGTGGGTAAGGTTATGTACGTGACAGTACCAACCTGCCACATGAAGAACAATTCACCATTAACATCTTTGGTGTCTATAAGTGGTGATTGTCTCTTTCAAACAGGAAAACCATCTGCTTGTTTACTATCTTATGATATATAAAAAAATTGCTAGTTGCTAAAAAGGACACGATAGTTAATGGTCATATTACGTAATCAATAAAAAAGTGCCTTTACACGTCCGTATTCCCAGAAAAGATAGGCAGAGATACAACTAGTGCACCCACAGTTAGTCGAAGATAGTCCCACAATGTGATATATATCAAGCCTATTGCCAACCGGGTAATTTTCCAATCCCGGGTTATGTTGTTTTTATTAGATAACTGAAAAATCCTTTTTTTAAACTGTCAGACCTAGGAGTCGAACCCTGTACCCGGAAAAATGTAATAAAAAGGAGAAATTTGCTAAATAACATAGTAAGCCTAAATGAAGTTAGTGTAGCATACATTACAAAAATATGGTCACTACGTGGGTAATAGGCGCGCTTTGACCGACATGTGGCGCAGCGGCAAATAGCTTTTTGCAACAATGAAAATCGGTATCTGAGTCGTCGTACTAAATATTTTTATTTTATAATAAGGCCAAAATTTAGGTACCAACTTTCGGTATTAAAATTGAGTAAACACCGTCCTTGAATATGTATTCTTTAGCCAGTCAATCTGTACAAAACCTGAGGGGTCAAAATTAGTCATTTTCATCACGAGAAAAGGTAATTGGCAACATCTAGTAGAAAATAAATAAGTGAAAGTTATTTTAATACTAAGTAATAGCTTATTGATGATATCTGTCTAAAACATTCAAGGCAGTATAAAATTATAACGCGCTTTTGATTTAAAAGTACTGCAGTTTAATAGGATATGCCAAGTATCAGAAAACAAAAAATACTTTATTCAATAAAGCTTTTTACAAGTTATTTTGATTAGTCAATATATTTTAACTACTACTGGATCGGAAACACGCTGAGAAGATTCAGCAAAAGAAACTGAGCGGGCTTATCTTTTTTCTAGTATATTTCTTTTATTTTTTAAGTTTTTTCATGTACAGTTATGTTATATAAAACTAACACTATTTTAACCTTAGATTACTTTAACAAATACGTATGTTGGAGAAAGCAAAGGCTTTAGCAAAATTGACATTTGGAAAATAAGAATGTTATATAATTATATCTCAAAAGAAAAAGAAAAAAATAAAACTATCCCGGAATGTAATAAAATTTTTACTCCTGGAAGTAATTTGAGCAATTATCAGCCAGACAGTGATGATGACATAACTCCGCGGAAAAAACCAAATAAATACCTTAATTTACCAGAAGAAAAAATAACTGATTCTGTCAATGTAATCAATAAATCGGGCGTTGAAGAAAATGAAAAAGCAGAAGAAAATATCGAGAAAAATAATAATGATTCAGCTGAAGAAGTAATTGAAGATGCAAATACCAGTAAAACTGAACATCAGGGTAATCAAAAGCGTAAGCAAAAAAGCAGTGATAGCAAATTAGATCATAAAAGAAAAAATAAGGACAAGGAAAGTTTTATGCAAATGTCAGACTTTAGAAGTGATACCGATTAGTAAAGAAAATTTTCAGAATCGTATATATCTATAAAATAGGAATTAAAATTATTAAAGACGTCATACAAAAATTTTTTTTTCTATTTTTTACACAATTTAAAGAACGTACTCGTATAATAAATTTTAAATTTATTAGCTAGGTAAATATAAGTTAGACTTCGGATAAGTGTAACATATTCTTGTAAACTATGCAACAATTCTGATGGTATATAAATATATTAGATACGAGTACACTATCTAAATATTTAATGATCTATAATCGCTTGCAGGATCAGGGTGTTTCAGAGAAACTGATTACAAGGATTGCTCGTTTAAAGTATGGAAATTATAAAATGCATAACAAATCTTTTCTTTTATCATAAGGTAGAAGACAAGCAGATGGGTCTCCTGATAGAAAGAGTCAAACATCGCCTATAGACACCAAAGATGTTAATGATGCGTTGGTGGTTGTTACGTTTTTCGAAGTCTAAGGTAACTGTTTAGCTAATATTATGAAAATTGAGATATCAGCTTTAACACATGGGTTTTTTGAGAAAAAGTTTCAGTTGTAGGTTAAAGTCTAAAAAATACTAAACCTGTACACGGCCCAAGTTCGATCATGTGTGGAGTACTGCAGTCACCTTTTGTAGGGCTCAGCCAAATATCAACTAGAAGCTTTAGACTCTGTAGACCAAAGAGCCCGTAGGCTTAAGAACGACGACAAGTAACAAATAGAAAATTACAAACACTTGAGGATCGTCGTAAGGTCGCTAGCCTATCAGTTTTTTACAGGATGCACTTTGGTGAGTGTGCGACAGCTCTCTTCAAACTTGTTGGGTTCTCATCATTCATTTATCGGACTACTAGACGCAGGCAGAAGTTCCATCCGTACGTAGTTGATATACCAAAAAATCGAACAAAACGGTATGACAACTCTTTGGTTCGAGTCGCCAAAGCTTGGAACGAACTGCTTGCGTCTATTTTTTTCCTGACAAATACAGTTCTGAAACCTTTAATAGTATAGTGAATAAATTTTTTTTGGATGGCCGTCTTCATCGACACTTTCCACCGGGTGCGATGGAAGATAAACGCCTATTCCAATTAAATTTTAAAAAATACTTTTAAGAGTAGAGTGAATATGTTTCATTTGGATAGGCGTGTACCACCTTCGTCTTCATCGACACTTTCCACCAGGCTGGAGGACAATCACCTATTTCAATTAAATAAAAAAAAAATTGTATTACATCACCAATCACCACGTCTCGCGTAAGCAGGTAAAGTTTTTAATCTTGGCTTTCACAAAATACCAGCAATATTCATTGTAAATCGGTACAATGCAATAATAAGTCAATAATATCACATGTTAAACTGATAAATGTGGTGAACCAGTGACTTTTTTATATCATAAGATAGAAATCATGCAAAAGATTCTCATGATGGAAAGAGGAAACCTTCGCCTACTGACACCAAAGATATTAATGGTGCGTTGCTACCTTTGTGGCGGGCTTTCTTTCCAAACCGGAACACATTAGTGATATCTTTGACGCTATTGTGGTAGAATTAGGTAAGGTGATTGTGCCAAAACTCGGGAGAGATGAGACGAACTCTACCAACTAAAACATGACACGTGGTTCAATATACTTATACTGCATGAGCACTGCCGTAATAATATTATTTTCAACCGATGAAAAAACAGGAATTCATTTTGATTTAAATTTTAAATCAGGCATATTCCAACTTAGGGAACAGTGCAAGCAAAATCAGTTCAGTAGTTTTTGATATTATAATATAGTTGATATTTGAAGTCAGTTCAAATTTTCTAATTACTATCATTCTATTAATAGCATTTAAAAAGTAAAAGATTAAAACAACTGTTGAATTAGTTAGTTTTTATTAACATGTATTATATATCACATTATAGACATGTTTGTATTTCGCGCTTTACATAACATGTTTCGCATATAACTTCGCAACACCACCTAAACTGACAGTTGCAATTCTCAGCCTCCTTTATTATGCTTTGCGTATATCCTCTTCTGCAACAAAGTTGATCACAGCTGTCAGTTCCTGCTGAACTAATGTTGCACTGTCGTCCTTCAGTACCAAGAGATCCAGTCTTAATGTTGGGAGAACAAAAATCTGGTGATTCCTCCGAGTAAATTATATCTTTCTTACCAGGTCGCTTTATATTTGGGCTTTCTGGCATGAAATTATCACCATCGTTGTTGGATATTACCTGTTAATTCAAAATAATAATAAACTAATACGTACTTAAAACAATAAATATTCACGGGACAAATTACACTTACTGTTCTAACCAAAAGTAAGTAAATTATTTGCTTGTGTTATGGGTGTTAGTCAACGATACTAATACATAGAAATACATATATAAATACTGGAATATATTTAATAAATACCCAAACCCAGAAATACATTTATGCTGATCACACAAATCCCCGTCAGGAATCGAACCCGAGCCCCGGCAATTGCGTAGTCAGGGTCGCTAACTACCCGACCAACGAGGCGGTCAAAACGCTTCATATACGCTAATAACTATAGCCAATATTTCATCTTTTGCCAACTACTTAGCTGAACGGCAGTTGATCTATTCTTCTCTTAGTGGCCCGGACCAACACAGAAAAAAATCTTTAAAAATAATTTCATTTAAAATTTAGTAAGTAGAATAAAGTTACGCCTTTATAAAATTTTTGTGCAATAAATTATTCTAATAAACAAGTAAATAAAATTATAGTCATTTGCTCACCTTGGCAGCTCCTTCGAAACTGTCCCGTAATCTGTCACCAACCTCTCTAAACGAAGGCATCCTCCACCAGCAAGTTCGAAGAGTGCATGACCCTGATAATCCATGACATTTGCACTCCACTTTCATATTTGCTTTTATGGCCTGTAAAAAAAATTATAGCCAATAATTTTGATATTTTTTATGTCTGCTAATTAATCGTATTGAGAGTATATAGTTTTATATTTAGTATACACAAAAGATTATTATATCCAGACTAATATTATAAAATGTTAAAGACTGTCTATTGGTCTCTCCGTTATGTTTTGAGTGCCTAAACCGCGCATTCGATTTTTATAAAATTTGGCCAGAAAGTAGTTGAGGAACCGCCGATATAAACCACTTTTTTGAGGCAAACTCCTAAGAGGCTTAAATAATTTATTAATGATTAAGATATCATCAATAAATATCAAATTCATCATAACATCAGATCTTTACTTTCTGGCAAAGTTGCGAAGGTTAGTTAGTATTATAGTAACTTTAAAGTTACTATATTACTTATGCCTAAATACATCTTTTTACGAAATCTTTGATAGAAAAAGCAAAAAACCGAGTGACAAATATCGTATAATTCCGTTTTTCATTTTTAACATTCATTGCTCTCCTTCATTGTTAAACAAACGCACAAGTAACAGAGACTTTTTAAGGTTTGGACAAACCTAGTACCTACGCAAATTCGCATAATGCCTCTGCAAGCGATGTATACTTTTCTCATGCCGTTGATTTAGTTGTCAAGCCGCACGTAATTTATATCAATAACAAGTGCTATCTATGTATATATTCATCTTTGTACTTTTTTAAATAATAAAAAGTAAACAGAAAGAAACAGCGCTATCATCTATTGATGAGTTGCATATTTTTTTATATATCTTAAAATAGCAACCACACAAATTGCTCTTCTGATATAAAGATACAATCATCACCTATAGTACCTATAGAAAATATGAATGGTGCATTGGTATCCAAGTGGCGGGATGGTAATACAATTTTTAAGCTTTTCAAGTTTTTCCAAGCACGGGGTGAAGGCTAAAACACACATATAATTAATTGGTACAGTACCCGGCGATAAATATTGCACATCGACCTTTGGAAAGAGACAATCGGCTAATTTCGGCTTCGTAGAGCGTTATCTCTGTCGCACAAAATACAAACAGTCCGGTACCTATTAGGAGCTGTTAAAACAAGTATGATTTGCTTCTTTTGATATTTTTATTCTTTGTATAAAATACACTAATTTTTCTATAAGTGATGGCTTTAGGTTGGGGTAAAATAAAATAAAAAAACATTTTTACATTATGTTTACGTATTTAATTATTTTGGAACATTACAGCTTTAGTGTACATAATAAACACCATTATACCTATTGCTAAAATGAGACATTGCAATAAAAATAATAATAATTCTAATTCTCAATTACTTCCATTTCACTATCTGTGCTCTCAAAGAGGTCAATATCACTGCCACTATCAGCCGTATTTATTACTAATCCATCAGTGTAATTATCTAAACTGTGTTGAATGCTTCTATATTCATTCTCACATTTGATTGCATGATCGCAAACCTTTTTCCACTCTTCAGCGCCGATCATGTTTACTTTTTCAGTCAATAATGTTTTTACTATAGTTAAGTTCATACCCACATTTCTAGAGGCTACATAGCCTTTCAGTTGAGACCATATATTTTCAATTGGATTAAAATCCGGATGATATGGTGGCAATCGCAACACAGTGTGCCCATGTTCGGCAAGTATTTTGTCCACAGAAAACTCTGTATACCTCTCCTTGTGCTGACATATAATAGCGTAAATCTGGGTTTTTGTTAATTTTGGATCAACTGGAATTTCATGTCTGTTTAACCAGTTGATCATTTCCCGTTTAATGGTGTTTGAGTTGGGGGGTCTCTCAACATACTCGTTGTGATAGGGTGCGTTGTCGATAACTAGAACAGAATCACTGGGTATATTTGGGATTAATTGGTTAACCAGCCATTTCTCATAGTTATCGTTATTCATTTCATTGTGATAGTCACCTGTAGTGTCCGTGGATTTATACGTTAAAAAAGCACCGGGTACAAAGCCTTTTTCATTTCCCGCATGAACTATTATCAAACGTTGACCTTTTGAAATTGGCTTTTTTACTCCTTTTTTCTTATCGTCACTCCAAGATTTCCCTTTAGTGTGGGATGCATGTATATATGACTCATCCATGTAGACGATATTTTTTCCTGTTTCGCGAAATTTGCGTATTTTATCAAGGTATTCCATTCGTTTGAGACTAACGTCGTGCTTTTCCATTAGAATTTTTCGATTATCTTCCATTTTAGTGAACTGAAATCCCATGTCATGAAGTATTTTTCTCAACGTTTTTTCAGACCCATTGTAATTAATAGCTTCAGATAACTTAGCTTTTAATGATTTTATTGTTGGCAGTTCATTAAATCGTAAGTGAAAATCATACACCATTCTTCGAACAACATCGTAATCAAAATCGTCCATATCCAAACGAAATTGCTTTTTTGGTCTCCCTTTTTTTGGAGTGCTGAACTTAATTTCAGTCGAATGTGTTTCAGTACTGACTTCGTTTAATATATTGTTCAAAGTTCTTCTTGAAATTCCAGTGGCATTTGCAACTCGCTCTTGAATCTTCTTAAAATAACAACTTACATTTTCATCTACTTTTTTTTTAAATCTATCAGCTTCGCTTACAAAGTATTTATAAACATTGTAGATAATTTCACGTGACTGACCTCGTAAAGGTTTCCCTCTTTTTCCGAAAGATGCCATATTACAACTTTAAATTATTTAAATTTGTGGGTGTTATCAACTCTAAATAAATATTTTTTTTCGGGACGCGACTGCACTCTATCGTACTTGAACAACGACTGACTAAACGTCACATAGGTAGTGTGGGACAGAGATAACGCTTTACGAAGCCGAAATTATCCGATTGTCTCTTTCCAAAGTTCGATGTGCAATATTTATCGCCGGGTACTGTAATAACATATTTATAAGCTCACCAGCTGCTTATTGTTGTGTTGCTAATGTTATCCGTGTGGCGGGATGGCAATGCCAAATGCATAAGTATCTGGTAGGAAAAGGTAAGGCGATTGTACCAAATACCCGGGCGAGTCGTTGCGGAACTCTACCATCTAGTAGTCACGATGGTAGTGACACGTATAGCCAAGCGGTCACCATTTACGACCTGCCTGGCAGGACGGCAGTTAGTTTTTTCTTTAGAAGTACTCAACTAACACGGGGGGAATGATGGTATGTTTTTTATTATTACTATTTTTAAGAAGTTATCATTACACGCAATAGGAAAATAGCTACAAAAATAGATCCTGACTACTAAATCAGAAAACGACGATATCAAACTAGTATTTATTTAATGGTAGAAATTCTTAGACTAATTTCATTAAAACATATTTCTAAAAGAGAAAAATATAATTTACAATAATCCCGTTTTAGCATCGTGGTTACTAGGCGTTAGAGTTTTGCATTGTCTCGCCAGGGTCTGGTACCACCGTCTTACCTATTCCTGTCGTAATAGCGTCATTGCTTGTCACTATTGTGTTCCGGTTTGGAGGGTAATGTAGCCGGTAAACTCATGTGCGTGGCATTAGATCTCGCGACAAGATAGCAACGCCCCATTAACATCTTTGGTGTTTATAGACGATGGTTGACTCTTTCCATCAGGAGACCCATCTACTTGTTTGCTATTAATTACATTAAAAAATGTAGTAATAGACCTTAAAAATTTACAGCAATTAAAATACTCGCTAATTATACACAGTTTAGGGTATATTCGATTGCGGCAGTAGAATAAAATAAGTGGTAAACAAGTAAATGACACTATTCTGTGAACAGGAGCACTTATTGAGGTTTACGAGTAGGTGAGATGGAGCATGAATATGTACACCAATTCACAAATGGTAATTGCTAGTCAATAGATAAACATTGGGCGTGTTCGATCGAACTAAGATCTTAGTACTCAAGTTAGATAGAATAAACAAAAATCATTGTGTGTTTTTTTAAATCGTAAGATAACAAACAAGCGGATGGGTCTCCAGATGGAAAGAGTCAACCATCGCTTATAGACACCAAAGATGTTAATGGTGCGTTGCTATCTTATTTTGTGGCGAGGTCTAATGCCACATGCATAAGTTTACCGGCTACCTTATCTTCCCAACCGGAACACGACGGTGACAAACACTGACGCTATTGCGGCAGGAATAGGTAAGGCGGTGGTACCAGACCCGGACGAGTCAATACAGAACTCTACCACTTACTGGTCACGGTGATAGTGACTTGCGTACCCAATCGGTCGCCTTTTACGACCTGCCTAGCCGAACGGCAGTTGGCCTATTCTTCAAAGGAGACTGGGACCAAAACGAGGGAATGTGTATTTTTGTACGCACGTAAGATACTTAGCTAAGCCTAACAACTTTTTGTTATTTTCTTTAATCGGATGCCTCACAACACGTATTTATTTTGATGTTTAAATTATTTAGCTGTTTTATGTTACGATGATTTTAATTTAATTCAATTTTTTGTATTTTTTGTTGCAAATTACACAAAATAATGTCAAATGCTGTAAACTAAGTACAGTGAGTAACAGAAACCCTGTCCGACATGTCATCGTAAACGTTATCTACTACCTTAATATCATCATCATTATTCTGTGAATATTGATAGATAATTTTTACCCGATCAAAACAATTAATCTCAAATAATTATTATCATGTCATTTTGCGGTTAATATTTATATGTATCTTCACGCCTGTATCCCCGAAGGGGTAGGCAGAGGTACACCAAGTGCACCCACGATTAGCCGAAGATACTTGGTCCCACAAATGTGATAGGTGGCAAGCCTATCGCCAACCAGGCACTTTCCAATCCCGGGCAACTTTGTGTTTAACAGAAAAGTGAAAAAACACTTTTTTTATGTGCCCGACCCGGGAATCGAACCCAGGACCTCATGTGGTCAACGCCAACGCTGGGCCACTAGACCATAGAGGCGAATATTTATAAATAGTTATAAAAGAATATTTTTAAATAGTTAAATTTTGACTCCACCATTAAATGTTAGTCTAATTCATTCATGTGGTCTGTGGTCTAATTACAAACCGATCTTCGCGGCGGCGCAGCACGGCGGTGGAGTGCCTAAGCCTTTGCGTCAACATCTGATGCAACCCCGTGTTGTCCCGAAATTTTTAATTTTATGATTAGAATCAATTCATAATTTTTTTGTAATGTCATGGACCTACCTTAATACGATATTTTCGGGACGAAAGGGTTTTATTACTCACTGTGTAGCAGAATCAAAAATGGCCTACAGTATAAAAATTCTTACTAACCAACCTCCCAGCATTGTGGTTATGGAGCTTCATCAAGGTTTTGATATCACTCCGTTTTCTGTATCGGCTATCCATAAATTCTCTTGATTTGATTAAGCCGAATCTGACGTTATCACTACACCCACCCCATTGCCATCTATCACTTTGTGATGAAGCAACGGGTACTGGTGAAACTCTTCCACGCCGGGATTTTGGTACACCCTATAAAATAAATAATATTTGTAAAGGAAAATATATACATGGGCATATCTAAAGTAGGAAAAGCCGCAAGGTATGTTCGCTCCACTTGGTAAAAGGGTAAAAGATTTATTAAGTTAAACAACAATTGACGGAATTCGAGTCGAATTATATTAAATTCAAAATACAAGATTGATGACACTTTATTGTATGTTACTTTTGGGTACACTTCACTTCTCGGTTTCATAAACATGATTGCCTGGAAACATATCCGTCAGGCCTTTTATAATATTTTATTCTAATAGATTTTTTACTTAATTATTACCTTAATCAAATAGTTGACTTAACTTCAGCTCAAAAATCATATTAATTTTAAATATGGTAAATAATTAACAATTCTTAATATTTCATTAGATATTTTAATAATAAGTAAAATTAACACTTTATCTTTATCTTGTCATAACAATTACGAAATTGATGGCCGCATATAATCATTTTAAATATGAGTGTGTAAAATATTGACAACAGATAGGGCACTTATCTCGCCTTGGTCATCAAATCAATGCAAAAAAAATTAAATTACTAAATGAAAAAAAATATTAATTTTTTGGTAAATATAAATTATACGCAAAGTAACCGAGTAATTCTACCACCTAGTAGTCGTTTAATCGATCGGTCTTCTTGTATTTATAACCAGGCAAGAAGGCAGTTATATACACAACTTTTGTATCCCATAGCACAATGAAAAACCATTTAAAGGCTCATTGTAATAATTCAGTACTAAAATAAAAAGCTTTTTTAAATTTTTACTACTTTTCGAGTTTCTTTACCTACTTTTACGCCCAAGAACTGCTGGGTACGTATTTTGGATGATTGTATTATTATTATGTACTACTAGCTAAAGCGTGCAGGCTGCTACGTTATAAAAGTTTTTTGTGAATCCCGCGGGAACAGTTAATTTTTCTGGAATAAAAAGTAGCCTAAGTGCTATTCCCGACCATTATCTACATGTGTGCCGTTTAAATCCGTTAAATAGTTTTTTAGTGATTGAGTAACAAATATTCATTAATCCATTCAAACATCCAAACTTTCGCATTTATAATTTATAATATTAATATAGGTAATTACTTGCTGTAGCTGCAGTGAGCAGCCTGCTGCATTATAAAAGTTTTTGGCGAATCCCGCGGAATTACCTATTTTTCCGGGATAAAAATAGCCTATGTGCTATTCCAGGTCAATATCTACCTGTGTGCTAAATTTCATTCAAATCCGTTTAGTAGTTATTGCGTGATCGAGTAACAAACATCAATCCATCCAAACATCCAAACATTCGCATTTATAATATTAATATAGATTTACCGAATAAATTAGAAACAAAAATAGATAGATTATACTAATTAACAACATAACATATTATACATATGTATGTTAGTCAATGGCATCAGCACATAATATAAGAATATGTGTTAATACTTACATGTATTTATTAAAAACTAGATCTAAAACGCATCATACAAAGCCTTCCCCAGTCAGAAAGGAGAGTGATGAGATCGGCCTAAATGGACTACAAGAATATAGCGTCAGCCGAAATTATTAAATTACTTTTATTCACAATAAGTCAATATTAGAATTCAACGAACACTTCTTAATAGCAAATTAATTTTAAAAGGATTTTAGTTGAGAAGTCATGAAACTAATCAAACTTGTACACTTTTTCTTATTTCTAATTCAAGCAAAGATTTTTCTATTCTGCCACAAAGTTAACACTTTATTTTATTAATCAAACAAATTATAAAAATGTTAGATAGATAAGACGCAAAATTTTAAACCAACTATTGTATAAAATGCAACAAAAGTGAAAATATTTATTATTATTATCGAAATCTACAACATACAAGGCTACATAAATAAATACTCTTAGTATCATCCGAAAGAAACAAAAAAAAACAACATGTGTCATCAACAACAAATGTAAAAAAACAACATCTATTTCCACTGTGAGCGAGTAATAACAGTAAACAAAAGTTTTATCGTTTTACAACATATAAGTGGTTAAACTCAAACAATCTTCATGATAAGTAATACAAAAATGAATTATATTTATGATGACGATATATTGCGATGTGAGTGGTTTAAAATGGAATGTAACAATTGTAAAATCAAGTAATATTAATCTTTGAAGGAGTTTCGTGAATTTTAGTATTATAAAAGTGTACGTGATAAAATTTACATTTCAGAAGAAATTAATAATGTATTACAATACGGTAAGCAGCTGTCATCATGTGATGCGTTTTAGGCCAAATTTGTATGGGGCCTCAACAATCTCCTTTGTGTGTCTGAGCTCCAACGATTATGACAACATGTTAGGTTCGTAAAACTACCCAATTATCGGTATAGCAATATATTGTAGTCTGAACGGAAACCGTCAAATAGAAATTGCTTTTTAAACATCAGAAGTACTTGTATAATAAATCATCGATGTGACGATCTGTAATTTGTCCAATTTTTCTTTTTCTTTTCCTTTTTTTTTGTTTTTAAAACTGATGTGATTTTTTTATATCATAAGATAGCAAACAATCAGATGTGTCTCCTGATAGAAAGAGTTAACTATCGCCTATAGACACAAAAGGTGTTAATGGTGAGTTGCTATCTTGTGGCAAGGTCTAATGCCACATAACCTTACCAACTACCTTACCCTTCAAACCGGAACACGATATTGACAAGCACTGACGCTATTGCGGTAGGAATAGGTAAGGCGGTGGTACCAGACCCGGGCGAGACAATGCAGAATTCTATCACTTAGTAGCCACGATGGCAATGACTCGCATAGCCAATCGGTCGCCTTTTACGACCTGTCTGGTAGATTAGCAGTTGGCCTATTCTTCAAAAGAGCCCGGAACCAACACGGTATGGTAAGATACATGGGGCACACTAAAAGTTTTGCACTTCTAGCTAATCGGAACTATTTGAATTTCGAATGTTATAATTTTAAAACGTTGCAACCTTCTTAGTAATAAAAAAAAACAATTGGCGGGAAATGATTTGTCAATTGTTTTTTTATCGCACATCAAAGTTCTACGTACGCAACGAAAATGGGATTAAGTCGAAAAGATTTTACAGCGATAATTTTTATGATTTTAAAAGTTCTCTTTCTCCGCAAGACTGTACCGCTCGTCTTCGAAATGCTTTTGGGAGAGAAGCACCTTGTATGAGCACCATGAGGCGATGGTTTGCTGAATATAAGAGAGGCCGAGTTTCTTTACATGATGAATTTCGTGAAGGGCGGTCTTCCACTGTCGTCAACGAAAATAATGTGGCTACTGTTAAGCGGTTAGTTGAAGAAAACCCCCGGATTACCTATGAGACAATTCGAGGACTGTTAGGGATTGGTATGAGCCAAATTCAGAAAATTTTACACGACGAATTGAAAGTTCGGAAACTGTTGTCGTTGTCGTTGGATGCTGTTTATGACATTGTCACAGGAGACAAAACGTGGATTTATTGTTTTGAACCCGAAAAAAAAACAGCAATCTTGTGAATGGGTGTTTGAAAATAAGAACAGGCAAAAAAAAATGATCGCGTTTTTTTCTCAGCTAAGGGACCCATCTGTACAATTCCACTTGAAGATCAAAAGAGTGTTAATGCCGAGTGGTGTTCTACCATTTGTTTACCCAGGGTGTTAGAAAAAGTTCGCGAAAGACGATCCAAAAGCCGCATTCTCCTACACCATGATAACGCTTCTTCACACATGGCCAACAAAAAAAAGTCATTTTTAGCTTCCGAAAAAGTACATCTCGTCACTCATCCTGCGCATAGCCCCGACCTAGCTCTGTGATTTCTGTATTTTCCCCAAAATCAAAGGTTTGATGAAAGGTTTTACTTTTACCAACTCCGAAGAGGCAGTGATAGCTTTCAATCAGCACGTAGAAAACATGCCTTCAGATCTGTGGTCCTCCTGTTTTAAAAAATGTTTCGATCGCATGAAAAAATGTTTAAAATGTAAAAGAGATTATTTTGAAAAGCAATAAACATAATATTTTGGTTATAACATGTTGTTTTTAAGTTACCCAAAACTTACAGTGTGCCCTACGTATAAGTAAAAGGTTTCATTATTTAAAGTGTTTTGATCACTAAAGCATAAAAATTTAAGTCGGTTGGTTAAATTGTTACTAGACCACCCTCAATATATTAATTTTTATTGCATTACATTATTCTAAATTTTCTATATACTGTATAAAAAAACTAAATCTTAAAATTTGTGTTTTCTTTTTGTCCTTTAAATTCAATTGGCCTGGGACATTAATAGAGAAAGCCAACAAAAATTTCTTACAAAAACAATTGGATAAGATACAGATGTCCAGACCAATATATTTACTATATGTATAATGTATACTCACGGCAAAAATAGGTTCATCACCTTAAGATCTAGTTTCGCTTGCACTAGTGTACGAACCAATGATGCCAACATACGAGTTCAAAAAACAGTTCTACTAACATTAAATAAATGTGACATTTTGTATCAAATAAAGTTTATCTCAATTGAATAGTTTTAATTTTTACTGCTAATTTGAAAATTATTCGAGGCCCTTGATGGCGTATCAATTATCATAATAGGTATAATGCACAATTGAAATGAAACTAAAGAGGAAGGTTAACTCAAAAAATCATATATTGAATTGACAACTAGCCAAATAAACAAGCCAATTTCTATAAAAGCTACAAACAAAGAAATATAATATATTAATAATGGACATAGCCGCCATTAGCGTCAATGACACATTGTAATCTATTTTTCACGGAACCTACGAGACGAGAGCATAGATCTGACCCTCTTGTATCTTCCCAAATAGTTCGGCAGTGGTTTTCTATGGCCTCTTTTGTCCTTTCATTTTCGTTTTCCCATCGCTGAACCATTAAACCCCATAGATTTTTTACGGGATATATATCTGCAGATTTTGCTGGCCAGGGAATTACCACTATATCACCATGCCGGATGAATCACTTGTTTACAATACGAGCGGTGGGCGTGCGAGCAATATTATGAACATAGATGATCTAAGGCACGTCATTGGCTGGATACACGGTGCAAACACTTGGTAGCATACTATCTTCCAATAGAGACAGATAATGTGTTGTGTTTGCTCTTGAAGGAAGAAAAACAAGCTCGCCCACTCCATCCGCTGACATCCATCCCCATATATTGGCATTTGGCCGAGATTCGCCCAGAATTGAAATTCGGCAGTACATGGTCTTCGGTATATCTCGTACCATTATATCTCCACAAATGAAGCCTTCCATTTTGGCTTGACATAAAGCTTTTTTCGTCTGTAAATATAGTGGTGTCCTAAACAAAGTTCAAATAAATCCCTGCAAACCTTAAGCGCGGTTGCTTATGAGCGGGTGTCAGAGTCTTATCACTCTTTGACTAACACCATACAATTGGGCGAAATGATTAGTTGATGTAAAGCCGTTTGCTTCATATTGCCTTCTCATGTCAGCTTTTTGTGCAGCATTGAGAATAGGACGGCGGTCAGGATTATTGTTCTTCACCGTGTTATATTATATATTCCTTATCCAGAATCTCACACTATTCCTGGTCACATTCAGGTGACGTGATATCTCACTGATGTAACCAGCTTCATGTTTGACAATTATTGCTGCTCGTTTTTCAATTCTTAAAGGTCTCGGCATTATTATGACATTACGAAAATAAAGGATATTATATTTATGACAAATATATTTTGCAATGAAATATTGAATAACACTAGAAACAAAGAGTATACAATACTTCTCAAAGAGTATACAATACTACGTAACTAGAAATCTAGAAATAACAACGGTGACATTAACCATGACAATAGTTTTATCATAAATATTAATGGCAGGCCAAATCTATAAAAAGGTTTTAATTAAAAAAACATTAGCATCTCTTTAGATAATAATCATTTACACAAGATAAAATAAGGAAATAGTGTTGATGCAAGCAAGTCTGAACCATGTTATCGAACAGTTAAGCATAATTTTCTATGCAACAGTCTATTATGTGGCAAATTTTCAAAAGATCATATGTGCTCGCAGCTTGGTAAACGAATCAATTTGAAAACTGACGAACCTATTCGTACCGCTACTGTACAAAATGCACAAAAGTCTATTTTTGTTCTTATTCTAGATCCTCACCTTTTTTGGCGATCATTGCATGGACTATTACGGTTCAAAATATGTGGCTGACAGATGTACAGGCAGTGAAGAAAAATAGGCTCTCATTGATACGATCATCAATATATGAAGCTACAGTACAAGTAAATCCTAATACTCGCTCTAACAATTATTTATCTCGTAACTACACAATAGTCACCACATACAATATAGACCACAGAGGTCTGTGGTCTAGTGATCCGGTTTCGGTGTTGATCTCAAGAGTTCTCGGGTCCGTATTACGGTTTGGGCCAATGAAAAATGTGGTTATTCAGTTTTCTGATAAAAATTACGTTCTACAGGATTGGTTTGGTGGCGGTTGGCGATAGGTCTGGCACCTATCGTATTGTGCGACTAAGTATCTTCGGCTAATCGTGAGTGCACTAGTGGTACCTCCTATCTCTTCGAGGATTCGGGCGTGAAAATACGGTGCGGGCGTTATACACAAATTTCAATATTTCTTCGGTCACTAGGCTGTGCACTTTGCTTGGCATTTTGGATGGAACGATCTTATTTTTTCAATCTTTGTGTGTTATCATCAACCTCCACAGTGATGATATTACCTCGATTACCATCGTCCTCAACTATACCTTTATACCACGGAACTAATTCCAGCTCATTTCGACATAAGAACAAATCTGAATATTCAGTCACAGTGTGGGCGTATCATTACAGAAGTTTGTAGCAGCGACCATGTTGCTGGTACGTTTAGTTGTCGTTAAAAAATAAAAATAACAACGCCTATTGAAACAGTGCGGTGAAATAGTTTAATACTCAAAGGGTAAAAAGGCATACTTTTTTATGTTATAAGGTAGCAAACAAGCACATGGGTTTCCTGATGGAAAGAGTCGACCATCGCAAACAGTCACCATAATGTTTATGGTGCGTTGCTATCTTGTGATGAGGTTTAATGCCACATGTATAAGTTTACCGGTTATCTTACCCTCCAAACCGGAACACGACAATGACAAGCACTGACGCTATTACGGGAGGAATAGGTAAGGCGATGGTATCAGGCCTGAGCGAGATAATGCTGAATTCAACTACCTAGTGACTTTTTTACATCATAGAATATCAAATAAGCAGATAGATTCATAGGAAAGAGGTAACCATCATCTATAGATATGAAAGTAAACAGCGCGTTGCTGCTCGTGTTACCACACGAGCAGCAACGCGCTGTTCTAATGCGACCACAATAGATAAGGCGGTGATACCAAACTATGATAGAGCCACGTAGCCTTCTACAGTTCAAAAATGGTGAACGATGTCACTGTTTTTGAATTATTTTTATCTTATTAAATAGTAAACTAGCATAAAGTTCTCCTCATATAAAGAGAAGCTATCGCTTACAGACATTGAATATGTTATTGCTACGTTGCTATCCGTGTAGCAGGATGGCAATGTTACATGAATAAGTCAACCGTCTACTCTATCCTCCAAACCGAAACACGGCATTGACACAATTGCAGAAAAAAATAAGGTGCACCATCAACTCGGGCGCAACGTTGCAAAATTCTACCACCTAATAGCTACGGTGGTAGTAACAATTAATTAATCGTTCGTTTTTTACTAACTACCTGACCTAATTGGAGATGATCTATTCGTTAAAGAGGACCTGAGCCTACACGGGGAAAAATTTTAATAATTTGCAGACGGTTATTCTTCAAAGCAGATCCATATCAACACGTGAACTTTATAATAAATACACAAATAAAACACACCTTTTCGCAAGAGCATTCCAATAATGAGCCAGATGTACAAGCTCGTGTGATAGCGTAAGTGACACCGGCAGCCGTGATAGCATTCACGAATCCCGTCTCTCTCGTATCTGAAACAAAATATCACATTTTAAATGTTTAAGCAATATGCATTGTAACTACATGTGTGTTTTAGCACTTATTACATGCTTAAATACACACCAAACATGAGGAAATACAGAAAAATAGTCAGCTTTCGCATTTATAGTATCAGTAATACAGAGACAACATAATTTTCTCGCGACGATGTACGTCACGCGTTGACTCGTGATAAATGTAAAAAGCAGTCAGCAAAGCAAGTAAGAGTAAAGGACAAAGAAAAAGACATAAGAAACTTAATTTTAAGAATTTTCTTTTGATATTTCAGTTTACATAGGAATCGTTTCTTCTTGTTGAGTTGAGTATCGAAATATTTTTTGTTGCATATTCTTGATCTCGGAGAAATAAATATACTGCTTATTTACTCAAATTTATCTAGATTAATTGCAATAGAAACTAATCTATTAAATTTTACCATCAAAATTACCAACATTTGTTTGCAAATGCATGGAATTATTACTTTTTTTAAACGTGACACAATTACCGTTAAAATTAATTTAGCATTATAAAATACTAGAATAAGTTACAACAACAAGCATAATAATATTCAGTCTATATAAGTTATTTTTAGACCGGATAATAAATCTGAAATTGTTGTATAACCTTCAAAGCAATGTTTCATAGTCATATAGAAAAGCTGTAAACAAGTAAATATTATGTAACCTCTTTTATAGCTCTTCACGAGTACTTGTTCATTCGATGCGCTGTGGCACCTTAGGGCTTGCTAGATATAAAATTTCTGAAGCACTTTAAAGGCTGAATACAATACCACAAAGTGAAGTTGTTGACCCAAAAATCAATATTCACACGGCTGTAATAAACAACGATGGGCTTCACGAATCGAAGGCTCCATCCATA
This sequence comes from Apodemia mormo, assembly GCA_036924255.1. NCBI lineage: Eukaryota > Metazoa > Arthropoda > Insecta > Lepidoptera > Riodinidae > Apodemia > Apodemia mormo. The sequence continues at coordinate 10,737,953 of JAUPFN010000003.1, forward strand.
AAACATTTAAGTGTGACATGGTCAGTTAAAATTGAAAGCAAACATGGTATATATACGATGAATATTATCCAATTTTAGTTTTTTAAAAGATAAAAAGTTTTATTGTTAAGTAATTATTTGAGTTTCGATTTTTGATTTTTCAATCCTTCTGCATAATATAAGAATAGTTTTATATGTATATTTTAATAGTTTTATACGTATATTTGATCGGGTCTGGCACGAGGCATTCCTAAGTAAGCTTCCAGCGTATGGCATACCAACTGAACTCCGCGACTGTATATCCAATTTTCTGAGAGACCGGTCGATCCGAGTGGTCCTAGTTGGTTACTCTTCCGACCAAATGACAATTAATGCCGGGGTACCTCAGGGATCTATTCTCTCTGCAACCTTGTTCCTGTTGCACATTAATGATCTTTTAACACCTGACATTATTGGCTACGCCGATGACTGCATCGTAGTAAAGCGATATATGTCCAACTCGCGATTAAGTTCTCGTGAAATACAGTCCTTTAGAGAGTATATGATTGAGCGAGTTAATTTAACATTGCAACGGGTGTCCAAGTGGGGTGACGCTAATCTGGTAAATTTTAACCCTTCCAAGACACAGGCCTGTTTCTTCTCTGCAAAAAAGAGTAACTTCGATATAGCACCCAAGTTCCGAGGTGTATCCATACCGCTTACCAACCATTTAGGATTTTTGGGCATTAACGTCACGTCTAATCTCAACTTCGGCCAACAAATTGAGTCTATGGCACACATCGCTTCCAAAAAGTTAGGAATTATTTCGAAGGTCCTGTGGTACTTCAGCTCTGAGCAGTTACTAAACCTGTACACGGCCCAAATTCGATCATGTATGGAGTACTGCAGTCACCTTTTGGAGGGTTCAGCCAAGTATTAACTAGAAGCTTTAGACTCTGTAGACCGAAGAGCCCGTAGGCTAATAAACGATGACAAGCTCACAAATAGAAAATTACAAGCACTTGAGCTAGCCTATCAGTTTTTTACAGCATGCACTTTAGCGAGTGTGCGAAAGCTCTCTTCAAACTTATTGGCCCCTCACCATTCCTTTATCGGACTACTAGACGCAGGCAGAAGTTTCATCTGTATGTTGTTGATATACCAAAATATCGAAGAATACGGTTTGACAATTCTTTTTTGGTTCCAGTCGGCAAGGCTTGGAACGTACTGCCTGCGTCTATTTTTCCGGACAAATATAGTCCTGGAACCTTTAAAAGTAGAGTAAATAAGTTTCTTTTGGATGGGCGTGCACCACCTTTGTCTTAATCGACACTTCCCACCAGGTGCGATGGAAAACAAACGCTTATTCCAATTAAATCTTAAAAAAACGCCTAGAGAAATGCCATAAGTAATATAAAAAAAATGCCAAGTGCAATTCGGACTCGCGAACGAAGTGTTTCGTACCATTATTTACAAAAAATGGCAAAAAATCACATTTTTTGTATGGGAGGCCGCTTTAAATATTTATTTTATTCCATTTATATACGTATGTATTGTTATAGTAACAAAAATACATCGTCTGTGAAAATTTCAGTTGTCTAGCTCGAGTCACGGTCAAAGAGATATAACCTGGTAGCAGACGGACGGACAAAAGGACAGACGGGTGGACAACGGAGTCTTAGTAATACAATTCCGTTTGTACCGTTTGGGTACGAAACCCTAAAAGAAGTAAAATCCAGCCAATTTACGAAAAAACTGGCTTTAGTCAGCCAGATTTGTTATTAGCCGGTATTTCTGCGTACAATTACTAAATGTGAATATTGAATCCTAGGAAGTAGCGTATTTATATTTTTATAATTTCGCGTATTTTAAAAATGGTGATGTATTGTTACTTCGACAGTTCGGAGTGTAATGCTAGAATTATTATTATAATGAATGAAATATAAACTAATTACAGAATATAATAACTATATTACAGAAAAAAAATTCTAAAAAAAGATTACACTCAGTTTATCATATCAATAGTATTTGACATGAACATATTTTTCTCTGCTTTCAGAACCACTTTTCACTAGAAATAAATATGGAAACCCGTTGACGTTTCGTGAAATATGCGGTATGAAATATTAATTTTGCATGTATAATTAACTAAAAATTAAATTACCATAAAGATAAGCATAATTAAAAGAGCTTTTGTTATTCCTCATAGACGCCATTAAATCTTAATACCGAATCGAATGGTGTTCATAACACATGTAACATACCAGCATATTAAATAGCTCGTCATAATGTTTGACGGTCGTTACGGCAATGTGTATAGCAAGTAAGCTTGGCTATAACAATTAATGGTGGGTCAAACTGATGTTGGATGAATATTCAGACGGCATGAATAATGTGAAAATTGCTGTGCCCATCTTCAGCACATTGCTTGGATATCGGATGGACTTCGCTTAGGTCGATGACTTCATACAATTTTGATGGCTCGAGTTTAGATTGACTGTGATTATTTCTCTTGTCTAAATTAATTGTGGGTTTTGTTTAACGATCATTTTATTGTACAATAAAATTTGATGTTAAATATGTAACAGGTTCTATAAGCTATTAAGAATTAAACTCTATCAATTTTGTCAGGTGAAAAGAAGCAAGTTAACACGTTTTAAGTCTTAAACTTTGATTAATTTATCAAAAAAAAAATGCGATGTTCTCTAACACGTTTTGTCAGGGTTGTATTGATAAAGTGTTATTTAAAATCAAGTATATTAAAGATCAGACAATTTTTAGAGTATTTCTGTCAATGAGCCAATCTATAATAAAAAAAAGTTTATTATCTAACGATAGTTACTTCAGTATGTAGACATTAAAAAGAAATTGTTGTATCTCTTAAGTAAAGTATCTTCACGCCCGTATCCCCGAAGAGGTAGGCAGGGTAAAACAAGTGCACCCGCAATATTTAGTCATACAATGTTAGATGGCAAGACTATCGCTAACCGGGCATTTATCGAATCTCGGATATCGTTGTTTTTATCAGAAAACTAAAAAAACACTGTTTTTGAATAGAATTGCCCGGGCTTGGCCCGGGAATCGATACCTGAGACCTCATCTATGGTCAACACCAACAACATACAACTAGACCACAGAGACGATTATTTATTCTTCTCTTAAAAATTACAAAATAGCACTCCTTCGAATCACATTCGATGTAATCATTCAGTGTGTATTATTGCTGGGACTGTCTGTACGTGAAACAACAAAAGTAGTTAACACCCATACATCCAGATAGTGTAGGTAAAATCTTACATTACGACATCTACGTATCTGTGTTGTAATAAATCACTGACATTACTCTCCATTAAAAACACGGTAGAACTAACACAAAGAGCCCGTTGATCTGGGCTCCTTTGAAAAAAAGACCAATTGCTGTTCTGTAAGGCAGGTCGTAAAAAGCGACCGATTGGCTGTAAGTATGTGTCGCTACCACGAAATAAACAAAACAAGTTGTTTTCTTTATTTCGTGTTCGCTACCATTGTAACTACTAGGTGGTAGAGTTCCTCTACGTCTCGCCCTGGGATGTACTCTTCAAAGAGGATCTGGACCAACCCAGGAAAAAGTTCGAATATAAGAGTACGCGAATTATGAGAAATTAAAAAAAAAACCTTATTTTTCTTTAAATTATGGGTTTCCTTATAGCAGTATTTCAATCTATATTGCCCCCGTTAGTTGAAAGAGCGCATTCAACATTTTTTCTTAAATTGAGTTCCTTGTTAGAGTCAGGAAGAAAAGGTGCATCTGCCAATTTTTTTTCTTTTTTGTATCTAGCTCCATTGCAATTATATTACAAAAAAACTCGCCTTTCTCTTCACTTTTTATGCACGGTTGAAGATAAAAAGACGTATTTACCTTATACTTTTAGTTTTTTAATATTTATAAACGAATAATATAAAAAAAATAGAACTTTATTAGCTCAAATCGAAGGAAAATTTTGCGCCCGCTAGTTTCAGTTTTCAGGAAGCAGTTATTGTCCGTAACATAAGAACAGCATACGATTTCCCGTTTCATTTGCTTGGGTTTGTTTTCTTCGTTTTACTTTCTTGTTAGATGCGTCTTTTTAACTAACGGAGACAGTATAAGCCATAAAGTTCCTCTAAATACTCGAATTTGATTTTAGTATATAATATAATATTCTAAGTATAATATAACTAATCTACATCATATCACTGGACAAATAATATACTAATTGAACCCCAAAGTAAGCAAATTATTTGCTTGTGACATAGGTGTTGGTCAACGATCTAATATTTACATAGAAATACATGTCTGAAATACATGTCATAAGCACCCACATCCAGTAATAGAAACATCTATGCTCAACACAAATGCGTGTCCCCGTTGGAAGTTGAACCCAAGTCCCATTAATTGTGTGGTCAGGCTCACCAATCATTCGACCATACCTTAATATTAAAAAAATAAATAGATGTATACGGTCATCCACGGATCATCCAATTGATTTCTACAATTTTATAGAGATAAAAACTAACAGGCGCATAGGCACAGAATAAATAATAGAAATAGGCATTCAACTATACTTTATTGGGACTTTTATACTTCAGCAATTGAAAGTCGTCGTAACCTACCAAATAAGAGGCGTCAAGTAAGTTGTCATGGATACTTTGATCTTCGATAGTGGCTCACGTAGTTCAGTGATAATAGTGAGGCATTCATTAAGTTCAGATTAGATAACTGCGGGGCTACGCAATGCAGTGCAGTCGACAGGAGATCGGCATCGTCCGCGCCTATCGATCCCATGCTAATTGGGCCCGTACACCTTGGAACCACGCCGTATCGTTCGAGTCGTCGCATTCCGCCAGACTGCCACCCGTCCAAAGAGATACAGTAAAATTTATTGCACATACAATTTATATAATTGACATGCGACAAAAAAGCGAAAGAACACACTCAATACAAAATACAGAAGGTAATTACGTCGCATCAATGCTATACGCAACTCTGATAGGTATTTTCAGTGATATCTCGTCAAGGATGCGTCCTCGGATGGTATTATGAATGGAATGTCAATTTCGAAATATTTTGCTAGACGTTTAGGATGACGAAAAAACTGGCCGAAGAGACGAGGGTAGATTGCATGGGAACAGGTCTGGATGGATGCCGAGAACGCCACGCTTTTTCTTGTCTATACATTGCGTTGTCGATAGGACAGTGCGGTCGCGACACTCGCCCGTCATTATAAATCCGTGGCGGTGAGCTCAGAGCGGAACATTCTTCGCGCTCCATTCGCGTTATGTGCAGTAATTATCGCAAAACGCGGCCCCGACTCGCAAATATGTCGTTGGGAACGATGGACATGACATTCTCATCACCAAACGTTACCTTTTTTCTAGCGCACCCTCCCTCAAAATACGTCCTGTGCTAAGCCAATCTCACGGCGTTCGACTTATATTTCGATCGCTGCGTAACTTTTTACTGCCACAAGCACATGGAATGTCGGTATTCGTTTCCAATTGAATAATTCAGCGAAATTGTCAATCAATCAATAAAACCTATGGATCCAATTGATTCACACTTACAAGCTATACCTTCCGTAATGTGATTCTTGCGTTTTTGTTATATCAAAATACTTGGCAGCCATTTTGCCATTCGCGATACATACATGTAGTCAATCAAGAGCACGTGCTCTTCGGACATCTCATGAAAATGCTTTTCACTTATTGGTGGTTAATTGACAACTAGTTTCGTTGAATAACTACGACAGTGGTGGCATGTTGAATTAAATAACCGGTTGAAAGAAATGCGAAAGAAGTTCATGAATAAAATAAAATGCGAGATGTTTAAAGTAATAAATAATGTACATCTGTTTAATTAGAACTTTTAATCATGAATATTTTTTATCGGACATGTCCGCGACCATTTAAAATTATAATTTATATGCCATTCATTTATAGTTACTAGCAATAGTCCTGTGGTCAAAATTCGACCATAGACTAAACAATAAAATCTGTTTTAAGTTTGACAATAAACTTTACCGTAAACAAAATGGAATTCATGTATATTCATGTATTTTAAGCACGTATTTTATATGAATGTAGTGTGTGTATTGTTTACTTTTAAATGTTTTACGTATTTCAAATGCATATTATTTAAAAATATTAGGTTTCTGTAGTTTGAGTGGTCTTGCACTTGCGTTGTCGGCCTTTTAGAATGAGTAAGCCATTTCTTGAAGGCCCCCACGTCGTATCACAATATAAACTTCTTTGCTAAATTTCAACAACACCGTTCGCACAATTATCTTAAAAATGGGAAAAAAGTTTTTGCCCCACGCATTAATATGTAGATTAGGTATTAGCTGTGCCCGCGATTTCGTTCGCGTGGAAAAATCACTAGAGTAAATGTCCCGAGGTTTTTTACCCATATAATTTCCGTGTCTGTGGGATTTCCGGCAATTAAGTACACTTAATGACATGTCAGCGAATTATGATCGCTTTGAAGTTGATTTTGTAAGAAAAACTATTTTTTTTACCTATTGAAATGCTCGTATCGATTCCGAAGTTACAAAAGGGTAAATTCTACTCGTATTCT